>CM072779.1:2520000-5020000 GCA_036936925.1 Cenchrus fungigraminus
AGCGGCGGCGCTCCATGGACGCGCGGCGCGGGGGCGCGGAGCAGCAGCGGGTGGTGCCGCGCCGCGGAGGGGCGGCACGTGATGGGGCACGGCGGCGGCGGCATCGACGACCGAGATTTGGAGGCGGCCGCCTGCTTGCTCGGTGGCCCGATTGCTGCTGGCTGGTGCCTTTTTAATTATATGAGCTGGTGGCGAGGGAGGGAGGAGGAAGATTCGCGGTCGTGCTGTTCTGCTTCGCCTCTGCTTGCGTTTCCGTTGTAGTGCTCGTTTACTTTTTTGTTGGTTTTCGGTGACTGGCCGGGCCGGGCGGCTGGCGGGGACACGCACGCGAGCTTGCTTATTCGAGGGGGAAGTTTCAATTTTGGCAGTTCCACGGTGTTTGCGCACAGGTCCTTAACGTTTTCTCATTTCCACAAGTGGCCACGTGAGACAGCGAAGCTGACTTGGACGACGACAAGACAACATTAAAAATAATTTCACCGTAGTACCAAATTCACACTCACACGTGTTTTATACTCGTGTCTACAGGTACTATGCTGATGTCAAATCACGATCCGATAAATAATTTTACTCATAATTCCAGCTATGTATCCTCGAAAAAAATCCACCCGTGTATGTAATGTTACCTTAAATGTGACATTTGATAAAAAAAATTAGTATACTTCTATTTGCAGGTTATTTTCAAAACAACTTACTGGACATGTTTTTGGAGCACAATGCAAAAGGAGCATAAGAAACCACTACTGAAATGAGCTTGCTGCACCCTGGAGACCATGACTATGAAGATCGTCGCCAAGTGTGGTTGTCATTTAAAAGGATTAGTGCTTGATTAGTTGCATTTTTATTTAGTTTGCTTTTTGTGAGTTTTGGTTTCAAACTTGCTTGTGAGATTGGTTGTGTGCAAACTCTTGCAGGGGTCGGAATAATTTTTTTTTGCTAAAATATTAAACGTTAAATAGTAATCACCTGCCGTTTAATTTATTTATTCGGACTAAACGAAAAATTGTATCGATTACATAGTCGCTGAACGAGTGATTAAACAGACACGGCTAGGTACTGCGTAGTGTGTACATGACGTGTAGTGTAAACGGGTTAAACACTCGTGTACGCCAACACTGTGTATACGCTTATCGTGCAAGAGCACGCAACTTTTGGTGGACAGTGAGTGGCACACGCAACACTGTGTATACGCCCGCGCACAACTTTTGGTGGACAGTGAGTGGCACACGCAATTCCGCGGCCGCTCTATCCTACTGCACTGCACCTACCACCGCCGGTGGGGCCCCGCGACAGCGCCAGCAGGGGGGCGGCGGCGAGTGGAGGCCAACTAACTCCCCTGATCGGAATCGGATCCCCCCTCTCGCTGTCCGCGAGCGCCGTGGCCGTTTCCGGCACGGCTCTGTTCGTTCTCTCTCTCGCCGGCGCCGCTGGTCCGTCCATCGCCCACCCTGCGTATTGTCCTACACCTCTTGCTTCCTCCTCCGATTCCTTCCTTCTGCAGCCTGTAATAATCCTTATAAGAGAACAAAGGTAGGGTCTTTCTTCTCCACACTACTACTGTAGTAACAACACTAATAACACAACAAAGGGGGCGCCGATCGCTCGACACCACTAACTAAAATCAGGCAGCATGTGCGTATTCGATGCATATCTCCTCCGTTTTTTTTTCTCTCCCCCAATTATTGATTGATGTAACCACGCTCTGTGACATTTCAACTACTGTAGTACACTTGTGCTGTGTCACTGTCACCAACCAACTGATGAATAACTGATGATGCAGAGCAACAGGGGCATGCATGCAGAAATCATCAGAGCCTCTTGGACTTGATGAGGTAGGCGACGGAGCCGGAGGTGGCGAGAGGGATGACGATGTCGTCCGACAGCCAGCCCAGCCCAGGCAGGATCCGCTTCGTCAGGAACGCCAACGCCGGCGCGCCGAACAGGAACATGCCGAATTCCATGCTCGCCTTCCCAAACGTGAAGCTCTCCATCTTGAGCACCTCCTTGCTCATCTCCACGAACTCGTCCTTCTTCAGCTCGCCTTCCGACCGGTGATGCTTCTGCGTTTTTGTTTTTGGATGAAAAAACAGCCAGGTGGAGTGTCAGTATTACTATTACATTAATTTCTGCATAAAAAATTGCATCATCCTCACTTTATATGCATCCTCAAGGATCCGTTTCTCCGGTATCCTGTACTGCAACTGCCCGCGTTCCTCGCAAAACATTCTGAAGAGGAACAAAATTGAGTGATGTTTGGTTGGCTCAAACGTAACATAATCTCATTACTGAAGTCAACGGATCACATTACATATGCTGAATTTCATCAACAATAAAATGTGGTGGCATCAGAATGAAAACGAAGCTGCTTTAAGGACAGGCGAGATTTATTTCTTGTGATCGAAACAAGAAAGTTCACTTCTGTATCTACAAACCGAAGGTGTAGTTCTAGGTTAGAAAACTTACTCGATGAGCTCAAAAATGGCGTGGTAGAATTCATCAAAGGTTTGTGCACGGGCGACGAATTCATCATAGTGGCTTTCCATGAACTCGATCAGCTTCTTCGTGTCACTAAGCTTTGGGCTTTCCGGTTCAGCCTTCTCACCCTTTTGGGATTTCTGACTCTGCTCTCCAACTATCAGATCGAAACAGAACATCAGACCATCATTCACTCGAAATGCAAAGGCCACACAAAAGCAGAACATTAGCCTATTTTATCTTTGTGGTTCAGGAGAGAATAAAAATATGGAAAGACAATTGATCGATCATACCGGCAATTTGACAATACAAAATTAGCATCATTTTGCACACGAATTGTTCCAGCGTAAGCAGGAATGAAAATGCGTGATCAGAATGCATGGTTCAGCATACCTTGCTTCGCCTCAGCATTAGCTGTTTCCATCCCTGAAAATTGAAATGCAGGTAGCTGCCTTGTCTCCTCGGGGTCGTAGGACTTAGGTACATATATACGTCAGGCTGGCAGCCTTGTTCCTTGAGTAGGACATTGACAATGGCATTGCCTATACAGTAAGCAAGGCCAGAAGCCAAGCTAGGGGACAGCAAAAAGGCATACCAGAACAGGAATCAGGTAACCTTTGTTAGAATAGAACCCACCTGATAACTCCACTGCAAGAATCTGGGCAGAAAATGCACGCAAGGTCCCCGATAAGGCTTTGAAAAATTATTTGGTCGCTTCAGACGAAAGAAAATGTTCAGGTTCTTGATATTATTAATGCTTAGAGAATGACACAACTTATTAGCTATTACAATTACCTGTAGATTGTACCTTGTCACCAATCATCAAAATCCTAGTGCAAGGCCCTCAGTACCCTAGCCAAAGTGCATTTTCCTTTTCCATGATGTGCCTGACTTGTAAGATATCCTCCTGCTATACTGTCGCCATCACCATTATCAGCCATGGAATGAAGAATTTTATGAGGAAATAACCTCACCTAGCCACCTAGGGCAATCGTGTAGAGTTAGGAGCCCAGATAAAGAAACAGTAACCTTTAGCCATGCCTACGCATATGCCTGCGTACTTATGCTGAACTAGCGGAGGTTGCGTCATTCCGTCGAGCAGGTCGCGTTCATCGCGTCGATAGGTTAGTATCGGGCACAGCTCCCCGGCCAGCGG
Source organism: Cenchrus fungigraminus (assembly GCA_036936925.1). Classification (NCBI taxonomy): domain Eukaryota; kingdom Viridiplantae; phylum Streptophyta; class Magnoliopsida; order Poales; family Poaceae; genus Cenchrus; species Cenchrus fungigraminus. Next base: position 2,523,632 of record CM072779.1, read on the forward strand.
GCCGTGCCCGCGCGCGCAGATCAGCAGATGGCTCGCTGGCCCCGCCGGCGACGGCGTGGACCGCCAGTGCTGGATCGGACGTTCCATTGACCTGCCGCACATGCTCTAGACTCGGTCAACGCTCAACAGCGCTCGCCCGTGTCCTGCGCCCGGCGCCACTCCCCCGGTCCCTCCTCCTCCGCCGCCGGCCAACTCGCCTATCCCCGAGGGACTGAACCCACTCGGATATCAGAGGCATGAAACAAGCAAACTCTTCCTTGAGGGGAATGGATTGTACATTTTTATTCTTTATAATTGACACAAAAATTCTTCTTCTTTATTTGTCAGACTAGCTGGGACAATTCAGTGAGGTTACTGCCTTACTGGTATGATATTTGAAAGTCAAAGAGTTTGCATCATAGAACAACTAAACTCATACGAAACTTAAACTTTGCATGAATCTTAACTAAGTTTATAAATATCCGTTCATACGAAAATGCTTATTCATACTGGCAACTGAACGAGGAGTGGTACACGATCGCGTACTACTCTACCATGCAGAGTCTACTAGTTACTCCTCATCGTAATGCACGATGAGCCCTAATTAAAGATGCAAATCCATTGGATTGGAAACAGCTAGCAGGTCACAGTATGTGAGCGTAACAAAAACTCGCGCAAAACATAGGCCCGCTGAAGCATGCGTTGCATGATGGTCGTCGTCGTCGTCACTGCATGACGCAGCAGCCGTTGGGGTTGTCGTCGTTGAAGCACACCGGCGCCTCGTTGGGCACGTACTGGTGGCGGGGCGCGTGGTGCGTGGGCACCCAGCCGCCGCCGCCGCCGCCGCCGACGCCGCCCCCGTAGTAGTAGCCGTACGGCGGGTACCCGCCGTACCCCGTCTGCGGCGGCCCCAGGTGCACCATCTGCCCGTCCGGCGGCGGCATCTCCTCCGGCACGCCGTCGCTCACGACGTCGACGCGCTTCCTCGTCGTGTACTGGATCTGGTACTTGAGCACCGACGCGTCGAGGTACGCCCCGGAGAGGACCACGAGACCCTTCTCCGGCGACACCCACACGTCCTGCACCCCTGCATATATCATCAGAGACGTCAGCACACGCGCAGCTTATTAGGCTTTGGCTCTCGGTCGTCGATCGGGCACGTACCAGGCAGGCTCCGGGTAAACTTGCGGATCCTGCCCACGCAACGGCGGCAGTGTAGGTCCATCTTGAGGACGACGACGGACGACATTGCTCGCCGCCGAGGGAGCTCAAGTTTATTTCTTGCCTGGCTACTACCTTCAATTCCCCGTGTGATATGATGGTTGGCGTGTGGAGGGGATGATTGCCTTTATATAGAGCGAGGAGCAAGGAGCAGATCGAGTTGATGCAGGGGAGGAGGAGAAATAATTGGGATTATGCGCGGACTCGAAATCGTGAATTACTCGCGCCGATTCGATCCTGTCGTCAGTGTCGGCCGGCCGGTTAGGGTTAGCAGCATCCCATTCAAATCTCCTTCCATGCAAACGCACCGTCCTCCCGTCTTGCATGGCAGAATGCAGGTCAGATATCAAAAGCTTCCCGTATAATCTTCCAGATTTACCACTGCGATATGCTGCGATCTTGATCCAGATCCCCTCCCTCTTTGGCTGTTTCCTAATCCCAAATTCCCAATCCGTGCGCGCTACTCCTCTGCCGCGCCGCGCCGCCCCTATCCATTTGTACCTCAGTTGAGTTCTTGTTTTTTCCTTTTTGATTGATCGAGGACAGCTGCCAACTGCAGTTTCAGTTTCGAACCCAAAGTTGTCAGTCATGGATTGCATCAAGCTGGATGCTTGGATTGGCATGAACATCTTAATTCGCAGTTTCACATAGCCATGGGAGTCCATGCGCATATATTCTTCCCTGGCACACATAATTTTACACGAACAACTAATGAACATTTTGTAATGGACAATAAGTAATGAACATTTTCACTAGCTAGCACACTGACTGACCATTGACCAAGCACGCTACTGCTCCTTTGTTCCGTCGCTGTAATGCTATGCATCCATCATGACCCTGAATTCCTCGAAGCTGACTAGCTGAGCACCCTATCTCCGTCGAGATCGAACCTGCCGATCATGGCTACGCACTCGTCAATCTCCTGGTGCGAGCCGAGCTGGCTCAGCATCCGCTTCAGGCTCAGCGGCGTGGTGCACCCCTCGCCCTTCATCTCGTACATCCCGAACGCCTCCTTCAGTCGCTCCTCCTCCGACGCCGCTTCCAGCTGCACCAGCTTCAGGAACTCCTCCTGGCTCAGCAGCCCGTCGCCGTCGGTATCCGCGGAAGCCACGAGATCGTCGGCGTCCTCGGCGGACACGTCCTCGCCGAGCGCGGCCTTCATGCAGAGCCGCAGCTCGGCTGCCGAGATCTTGCCGTCGGCGTCGCGGTCGAACGCTGAGAACACGCGGCTCAAGTCGGACGCCATGATGACCTCCAGCAACCTCGCACCTGCAGGTTCAGAGATTGATTGATTGTTTTGCACTAGGCAGCTACTAATAATGGTGACTTGGTGAGTGCCGAGAACACTTTGCCCCTGCTTGCAACTGCAAGTCTGCAATGGCAGGTCCAGGTGCTCATTCTGTGGCTACAAATACAGTCAGCAACCATGCATGCGTGCGAGCATACGGTAAGTTTGTGTGTTGATAAGTTCAAGGCACAAGGAATGAGTCAGTACTTGCTTGGTAGTGTCACGACGATTTCTTAGCTCAAAGCACTATCAATCATTCGCTTTGCAATAATCAATCGCTAGGATTAGAAGACCAGGTGCAGCCGGCTCCAAGAAAAAGGGACCTCGTCAGCTGCTCCCGATGATTCGATCAATTATTTGCAGAGTACAGAAAGAGTCTGACATCTCTGGAATGGCGCATATACTCGCTGCGCAGCCGGCGACGACAAAGTCCTTGTTTCGGCTGTTTCGTTCATTCTGTTTGGTCTTATCTTGCTTTTAAAACGGAATGAATGTTCCATGATCCAACTTCATGAAACAAGTAGGTGGAACGCCCAGTAGACATTCGATCAGAATCCCTCTTTATGTTTTTTCCTTGAAACAGGATGGCTGCAATCTTTTGCATACAACTAGAGAAGCAGCAGGTTAGCATGCAAGAACTTCAGTCAGTTTGTTGTTGGACCAAAGACCAAGGACTCCAATCTGTTGAAGTTCAACACACCCGTGCAATTGAAAACCGCCACTCACTTTTCCAGTCCAAATTGTTGCACTTCCTTATGTCATTCCCCTAAAAAATAATGGTACCGCTGCACCGGCAATGGTAAGACCACGATCTCCAGTCGACCTCCATGTCCAGCTTCTACACCTCGGAACAGTTCAATTATTTTGCCAAGCCACCAGCGTCCCCGCCGCGTCCGCCGCCCGTCGGCACAGAGTAGACGCCGCAGGGGAGGGGATGCGTCGTGCGAGGAAGGCGGAGGGGGCCTTGGCGCATCGCTTCCTTGCAGCGATCCACGCCGATCTCGACCGTTCAAGGCCGATCCAACGTCCGGTATAGGCTCAGGGGTGGACGGTATTTCCTTTACCGTCCACCCCCAGGGTCTGACCGGGCGGGGCCATTGGGCATTGGCGCCGGCGACACCGTCCGTGCCTCCGCCGCTAGATCTCCTGGAGGCCACGATGGTTAGAAGCGTGTTCCCCCTTGCTAGGGAGAAGGTGCAATCGGCGGTTCGCATCGGTGTAGTCAACGCCGTCGCGGTGGCGCGGTTGCCGGTGAGACACGAGCGGCATGCCGGCGAGAATGCGACTGCGTGTGAGATGCAGAGCGCGTTGGTCCCTGGCGGCTGGATAAGCTACATTCTCCTCCACAGATCGATGAGCCCTAGAAAAGCTCGATGAGACTCTGCATTGTATTTGTACCGATCCAGCAACTCCATTGGATTCACCTTCACGCACATGGAAGATCCAGCAAGGAGACATAGAAACAAGCAGACATGGCCGACCGACACCGCTGCGTCCGTGCAGTGAGATCCAGCGGGGCTCGTAATGCCGCACCATCGAATCCGTCCATCTTGGCGAGTACGTAGCTCCACCAGCACGCGCTGCGCCTCGCAATCTCGCCGGCTCGCCGGCCGCCCGCGCCCTGGTGTCAAACCGCGCCGCCGCGGCGTCGCCGACCAAGCCGATGCAGACTGTCAATTGGAACTTCTCCTTCGGAAGCTGGAACATATTTCTAACCATCTTGGCCCGAGGAGAGCTGCTCGACAGTGGCCGTGGCGCCATTGGCGCCGCTCTGTCGGACCCTGGGGGCGGACGGTATCGTCCGGGGGTGGACGGTAAATGAAATACCGTCCACCCCCTGGGCCTGTTTCGGACGTTGGATCGGGATCGTTCGGTCGATATCGGCGCACATGGCTGCAACGTAAGCGAGCCGGCATCGACGCATGCATCCCTTCTCGTTGCCTTGACCGGTTGACCCCCCCTCCCCCCCCCCTCCAGTCCAGGACGGGCTGAGCTCGTTCCCCGCGGTGCGTGGCACTGCCCAAGATGGCGGCGCCGGCAAGAATCGCCGCCCGTCGTGGGTTATGTCGTTCTAGCTTGGCCGCCATAGCCGTCTACTCGCCGACTGCAGCCATGGGCGACGACGGCGCGCGCCGCCCGGCGTGGGCCAAGCTCCCCGGCGAAGCGCTCCCGTCCCCGAGATCGGGCGCCGCCGAATTCGTACGCTTCCACGCCGCCGCTGCTAAATTCGTACGCTTCCACGCCGCCGCCGTGTGCAGGTCATGGCGCGGCTCCCTGGCTGTCCAGGTCCATCTCCACGAGACCACGATGCCGACGCTAATGCGCTTCTGCTGGCGGATCTCACGGAGGCTCGTCGGCGTCTAGATCACGGCGAGCTGCTCAATGCGTGCCAATAGTGCCATATCGAACCCGTCCACGACCAGCACGCGCTGTGCTTCACAGTCTCGCCGGCCGGCTCGCCGTCCGCGCCGCAGCGACGGCGTCGGCAACGCCATTGCAGATCGTCAACCGCACCTTCTTCGCACCGCAAGAAGCTGGAACACGTTGTGAGCTACTCTGGCATAGGGCTGGGCAAAATACCCGATACCCATTACCCGAACCCGAACCTGAATTACCCAAACCCGAGGTACCTGATCCCAAGTTCGGATAGTGATTCTCATTACCCGAAATTAGTTTGGGTATCCGGTACCCAAACTACTCGAACTACCCGAAGTTACCCTTTTCTTTGTATTTATTCATGTGTTGTTAGTTGAATACTTGAAATTGTCACTTTATTAGAATATAATTCTCTTAATTTGAACAAGTGACTATAATATATTATTCTTCTCAACTTGTAATTGAAATTCAACCCAAACTACTAGTCTATGCAAAATTATATGTGTTTAAGTGTATACTTTGATTATAGATTTCGGGTAAATTGGGTAACCCGAACCCGATTTTTGCGGGTAGTGTTTTTCTGGAGCTGATATCGGGTAATGATTCTCATTACCCGAATTTCTCAAAACCCGAATTACCCGACCCGAACTAATCGGGTAACCCGAACGCCCACCCCTACTCTGGCACCTTGAGCACTGCCGGCGGAGGCCCGGACGGCGTGGCCGTCGCCAAAGATGCCGGCCAATCGGACCCTGGGGGTGGACGGTAAATGAAATACCGTCCACCCCTGAGCCTATGCTGGACGTTGGATCGGGCGTTGGCGGCCGAGATCAGCGCGGATAGCGGCAGGTTCCGAGGCGCCGAGGACCTCTCCGGCTTCCCCGCGCGACGCGGCGTCCCCCATGTCCAGCTTCTACACCTCCGAACAGTTCAATTATTTTGCCAAGCCGCCAGCGTCCCCGCCGCGTCCGCCGCCCGTCGGCACAGAGTAGACGCCGCAGGGGAGGGGATGCGTCATGCGAGGAAGGCGGAGGGGGCCTTGGCGCATCGCTTCCTTGCAGCGATCCACGCCGATCTCGACAGTTCAAGGCCGATCCAACGTCCGGGATAGGCTCAGGGGTGGACGGTATTTCCTTTACCGTCCACACCCAGGGTCTGACCGGGCGGGGCCATTGGGCATTGGCGCCGGCGACACCGTCCGTGCCTCCGCCGCTAGATCTCCTGGAGGCCACGATGGTTAGAAGCGTGTTCCCCCTTGCTAGGGAGAAGGTGCAATCGACGGTTCGCATCGGTGTAGTCAACGCCGTCGCGGTGGCGCGGTTGCCGGTGAGACACGAGCGGCATGCCGGCGAGAATGCGACTGCGTGTGAGATGCAGAGCGCGTTGGTCCCTGGCGGCTGGATAAGCTACATTCTCCTCCACAGATCGATGAGCCCTAGAAAAGCTCGATGAGACTCTGCATTGTATTTGTACCGATCCAGCAACTCCATTGGATTCACCTTCACGCACATGGAAGATCCAGCAAGGAGACATAGAAACAAGCAGACATGGCCGACCGACACCGCTGCGTCCGTGCAGTGAGATCCAGCGGGGCTCGTAATGCCGCACCATCGAATCCGTCCATCTTGGCGAGTACGTAGCTCCACCAGCACGCGCTGCGCCTCGCCGGCTCGCCGGCCGCCCGCGCCCTGGTGTCAAACCGCGCCGCCGCGGCGTCGCCGACCAAGCCGATGCAGACTGTCAATTGGAACTTCTCCTTCGGAAGCTGGAACATATTTCTAACCATCTTGGCCCGAGGAGAGCTGCTCGACAGTGGCCGTGGCGCCATTGGCGCCGCTCTGTCGGACCCTGGCGGACGGTATCGTCCGGGGGTGGACGGTAAATGAAATACCGTCCACCCCCTGGGCCTGTTTCGGACGTTGGATCGGGATCGTTCGGCCGATATCGGCGCACATGGCTGCAACGTAAGCGAGCCGGCATCGACGCATGCATCCCTTCTCGTTGACTTGACCGGTTGACCCCCCCTCCAGTCCAGGACGGGCTGAGCTCGTTCCCCGCGGTGCGTGGCACTGCCCAAGATGGCGGCGCCGGCAAGAATCGCCGCCCGTCGTGGGTTATGTCGTTCTAGCTTGGCCGCCATAGCCGTCTACTCGCCGACTGCAGCCATGGGCGACGACGGCGCGCGCCGCCCGGCGTGGGCCAAGCTCCCCGGCGAAGCGCTCCCGTCCCCGAGATCGGGCGCCGCCGAATTCGTACACTTCCACGCCGCCGCTGCTAAATTCGTACGCTTCCACGCCGCCGCCGTGTGCAGGTCATGGCGCGGCTCCCTGGCTGTCCAGGTCCATCTCCACGAGACCACGATGCCGACGCTAATGCGCTTCTGCTGGCGGATCTCACGGAGGCTCGTCGGCGTCTAGATCACGGCGAGCTGCTCAATGCGTGCCAATAGTGCCATATCGAACCCGTCCACGACCAGCACGCGCTGTGCTTCACAGTCTCGCCGGCCGGCTCGCCGTCCGCGCCGCAGCGACGGCGTCGGCAACGCCATTGCAGATCGTCAACCGCACCTTCTTCGCACCGCAAGAAGCTGGAACACGTTGTGAGCTACTCTGGCACCTTGAGCACTGCCGGCGGAGGCCCGGACGGCGTGGCCGTCGCCAAAGATGCCGGCCAATCGGACCCTGGGGGTGGACGGTAAATGAAATACCGTCCACCGCTGAGCCTATGCTGGACGTTGGATCGGGCGTTGGCGGCCGAGATCAGCGCGGATAGCGGCAGGTTGCGAGGCGCCGAGGACCTCTCCGGCTTCCCCGCGCGACGCGGCGCATCCCTTGCGTTTCCCCTCCGGGCGGCGCGTGTTCGCGTCGTTCGAGCAGGACGGCGACGGCATGATCTCGGTGGCAGAGCTGCGGATGTGGAGTAAGGCGGTGACCGGCGGGGACATGCGGGCCGAGGACGTGCGGACGCGGACGGCGACGGTTTGCTGGACGAGGAGGAGTTCGTCGTGAGGCTGGCAGGGGAGGTGGCGGAGGCCAACGACGAGGAGGAGTAGAGGCGACTGCGGCTGAGGGTAGCGTTCGGGATGCTGGGCGCGCACCGCGACATCGCGCTGCAAATTCGACCTGGATGGTGACGGCATGCTCAGATTCGACGAGTTCAGGACCATGATGATTGGCTGAGGGCTGAGGCTGATAGACCATAAGCTATGTCGTTTATGTTGCAAGTAGTTCGTATGAGGTTTTATTTCAAAAAAAAGTTCGTATGAGGTGTTCACGCAAACATGCTTTGTAACAGAAATTTCTTCTGCTTAATATAATGTTGCGCCGCCCATTCGAGAAAAAAAAATCTTGGTGTGCAGGAGGTGCAGAACTACTGATGGAATCCGGACGGCAACATTCCGTGGTGTACGGATAATCAATATCGTCATGCATGTGGTGATGTTGCATTAGCGCAGCATCTGCGTCTTCACGTATTCAGTGGCTCTACTTGCGCGAGCCCGAAGGCAACAAGTTTTTTTTTTTTTTTTAGAAACAGCTTCTTCATTCATTCATTGGCATGGTTACAATCACCTTGCAGTACAGGCAAAAGGAAGCCAGGGGCAACATTTGCCCAGACTTCAAAGGCACTAGCACTAGTGAACTGCGCACAAGCATGAGCAGCCTTGTTGGCCGATCGTTTGGCATAAACAACACAGAAAGAGGAGAAAGAAGAAGCTAGTTCCTGAACATCGTTGAGGATTGGCGAAAACGTTGATCGCTGAGTCATTCTGTTCCTCCACAATCCAACCAATTCCGAGGAATCAGTTTCCACTATCACCGGCCCGCTGGTAATTGTGTGGATCATTTGCACACCTGCCCGTAATGCATCTGCTTCTGCCGACAGAGCCGACGCCACAGCCGGCAGCCTCCGGGTCATGGCCATCAAGAGATCTCCCTCATCAGTCCTTGCCACAGCTCCAACCGAACCTGAACCATTATCTACTGAAAAGGCCCCATCAACATTCACTTTCAGAACACCCGTCGGAGGCCGCTGCCATTACTGGTGCACCATGGCTCCAGCCTTAGATGAATTGGTCGCTTTGACTGAAAAAAGATGGAAGCACACATCAAGTGTCCAGTCAATCGCCGCCTCCATCTGAATCGGTGCTTTTCCATGCTGCCGGTCATTCCTAGAGCGCCAAATCGACCACAGGCTACAGAGAATGACCAAACGCAACAAGTTGGGCTGGCATGACATGACATGGAGAGTTGAGAACTCGGTGGATGATGTCATCATTTGCGTGGACGTCATCTAGGAATGGATGCAAGCGGGGCGGTTTGCGGCTGCCCGCCCCGCGTCCGCACCGGCCGCAATATCTGACGCGGCATATGCGACGGCCCGCAGGAAGCCGCTTTGATTTTGCAGGGCGTCGCGGCTGCCCGCATGCGTCCGCTAGCCTCAACACACACCAACCATCGTGGAGATCGTTCACGAAGGACGGGCTATGTGCAGCCGCATCGAGGCGAGATCGCAGGCAGCTCATCGATCCATACCTCGGTGCACTTCATCTGATGCTGTCGAGTTGCCGACCTCGACGCAGGCCAAGGGCGCCCGTCATCAGCGCCGCTGTTCCCGTCGCGGCGTCCGCAGGCGTGCGCCGCCGTTCCCGTCGCTGCGTCCGCCGGCGTGCGCCGCCGCGTCGCCGCCATCATGCCAACCGGCGAGCGCCACCCAGGCCGCGGTCCTGAACGCGACGGTGTGCCTCCTGGCCGTCGGCAACGGAGGGACGCGGTACAACACGGCGGTGCCGAGCGTTGACCAGTTCGTCGGCGGTGAGGCGTGGCAGGGACGTCTTCTTCACCTGGTACTTCGTCAGCCTGTACGCGACCCGGCGACACCGCGCGGACAGCGTCAGCTGGGCGTTCGGCCTCAGCATCTGCGTTCGTGTCGCTCTCCGCAAGGGATGGGAGGACGTGAACTTGCGGCGCCGCCGGACGCCGCGGGCAAAGCCGTCTCGCTCGCTTCGGGGATGCGGGTTCGCGGCGCGGGTTGAGCCAGCGGGTTCGCGGCAAAGTCCGCCCCGCTTGCATCCCTATCTAGGAATAATTGTAAGGGGGCTTCATCAACTTCGCACGCGGCCACGTCTAGTTTTGAAATATGCAGGCTACGTACAGCATGTAATCCTGATTGATATGCCGTGTTTGTAAGTGAAATGTCAACCAAATGACGAAAGGTTGAATATATAAATTACAAACTAGCTAGTAGTGGTGCTAAAAAAATCAAAACCTCGCGCGTGTACGACTTCCGACACGTTTGCCATTTCCAAACAAAATAGTGTAATTTAAAGATCGATCTCCTTGGAGATGAGAAGAAAAAAAATTGACGTGGACGGAACAGTAGTAGCCAATAGGTAAGAGCCGCCCGCCCGCCGCCTGCGTGCGTGGAGTCGACGAAACCAACGCAACGCAACGCAACCTTGTCTTGGCTTGTGGTGGCCAAGTCGGATCGGACAACACGGCAGCCAGCGAGCGCCGTGCGGTCCGACTCGGAAGATTCCCGGCGGCTTCCGCTGTTTTTTCAGGACGCCCACGGAATCCTATTCTCCACACCCGCTCGCCACGCTGAAACATCATCGTCGTCTCCTACGCCACCGAATTTCCAGAGTTCCCATTCCGGCTTCTCGACCCCGCGCCTTTTGTTTTCAGTCCACTCGTAATCGTAGCATATACCACTGCGCGGCCGGCGCGCGTATTAAAGCAAAGGTGGCTGGTCAAAGCACAAAGCTGCCCTGCCGCACGATCCACACGGCAGCGACGACGACCTGCCTTCTTCTCCTTCTCGCGCGCGCCATGCCGTGAAGCTTCCCATCCCAGATAGATGCGCGTCTCACTCCCATGGACACCGTCCCGTATCGTATATAACCCACACGCCCACGGCCGCCATGTTCACCACCAATCCAGTTCCAACTTCCAATCCAACAAAGATCGAGCACACGACTCCTTCCTTCCTACTAGGCTACTACTGAGAGGAGAAGCTCCTACCGATCGTCGATCACCAGTACATCTGATCGCTTCGAGGATGGTTGTCGCATCGTCCAACCCATCGTCGTCGTGCAGCGGCGCCGCCAGCGATGAGCTGGGGTCCCTGTTCGCGGCGTTCGACAAGGACGCCGACGGCCGGATCTCGGCGGCCGAGCTGCGCCTCTGCATGCGTGCGACGCTGGGCGAGGACGTCTCCGCCGAGGACGCGGAGGCGCTGGTGGCGTCGGTGGACGCGGACGGCGACGGGCTGCTGGACGCCGCCGAGTTCGCGCGGCTCGTGCACGCCGAGGTGGAGGAGGAGGAGCGCCACCGGGGGTTACGCCTCGCCTTCGGCATGTACGAGATGGAGGGCGAAGGGTGCATCACGCCCACCAGCCTCAAGCGCATGCTCAGCAGGCTCGGCGCCCACCAGGAGATCGACGACTGCCGCGCCATGATCTGCAGGTTCGACCTCGACGGCGACGGCGTCCTCAGCTTCGACGAGTTCAAGATCATGATGAGCGCCTAGATCGATGACAGGGGATCGCAGATTGTTGCGCTTAATTGCTCTTGATTCATTGGTTCGTGTAGGCTAGCTGTTCATAGCCCATTCATTCGTTTGTTCATTGTAATAAACTTGATTGGCAGCTACGTATATATGTGCATATTCGATTATTCAGTACTAGCTAGTATCATCTCCCTTGTGAAATTGAATTGTCCATATTATATTACTTCATTCATTCGCAAAAGGAAACATGCCCATTGTTTGTCCCCTTCAAAGGTCAAACTTGGAATTGCATGTAGGAGGTCAGACTTGAATTGTTCGTTCATCATGCACTTGACCTCCTCTTGTCCATTTTATAATCAGTTTCTCATCCTCCTCGTCAACAATCTGAAAAAGAAAAAAAAAATAGTGCAAGTGGTTGGACGCGGCGCCGCCAAGAAGCCACGCGGCAAGAGTACGGCTGGAACGACAAGCTCAGGCTGAGGCAGTGAGGCACGGGCGGGCGTACAACGACGACGAGTGGGCTGAGATAATTGGGCCGCCTAATGGTATCGGCCCATATAACACTCTCAGGCACTCGTCAAATCCATTCACAGCCGCTTGTTCTGGATTGAACGGTCAGGATGACCTTGACCCCGGACGGTAACTCGCCACGGTCGCCGCGGTTCCTCCCCGCCCTCGCCCGTCGGCGCTCGCAGGTGCAGCCCAAATCCTGAATAGCTGGCGGCGGCGGCGGTCGTCGTGTCGCAGGCTCGCAGCAGCAGCAAATCTGTTGGCCGGGGGAGTTTAGGGGCTGTTCGGCTGGCATATCTCGGCTTGTCTTGGCTTATTTCCTCTCACAGAATACTATTCATTCTACCAGCCGAGTACTATTCATTCTACCAGCCGAACACCCTCTTAGTTTGTGGTACTCAAGTCAAGTGATCTGCAATTCTGTATTGCAACCATCTCTCGTCTCGTAAATAAATAAAAAAATCGCGGTTCGTTCGGCGGCTAGCTGGCAGCGTGTGATGCATCTTGGGCGCCGATCCTTTGTTGGTCCTTGCCGTCCCATTCCGTCCAGTTGTTTGGTGTCTGTCGTGGTGACGAGAAACAGGGGATTTTCGGAAGCAAGCAGAGAGATGATGCTGCCTCCTCCTCCCTCCCGTGAGCCCACTTGTGCACGCAAGCAATCGTATCGTGGATTGCTGCTGTGTTGCACCGGGGATGAGGCTGACGTGCGTAGGTGCCACCAACACCATATCCGCACGATGACCCACCTTTATGCAAAGAAGATCCCCAGACGACAGGGATCGTCGCACTACATATATAGCTTTGGATATGAACATCAGTCAGTGCCCCAATTAAACAAGGAAAAGGAAAAGGTGCTTACTTTGCTTTGCTTTGCTTCGATTCGATCACTGCTAGCTGACTGACCGAGATAAGCAATCGATTTCCTTTATTTTTCGAAGAAAAAGCCGAGTTGATGAGACTCCCGATCGATCGTCGCCACCGCGATGCCTACATTGTTAGAATGATCTCTCTACCAATGGGTCCAACGGCCCATTAGACCCTAGATCTGCGCCTTGATCGGGGGCGCCCAACCCTAAAGGGTTGGCGGGCCCCTGTCACACTGCGTATATAAATAGAGGTGGGGCCGCAGGCTCTTCTAACGAGGTTCGCCGCCAGTGCTGGACCCCACCTAAACCCTATCCCGAGCAGAGAGGGTCGCAGTAGTGACTGGAAGCCCGCCGCCGCTTCTCCGATGGCCATTGCACTTCGCGTCGCTGCCTAGCGCAGATCTCCTACATGTCCACCGGCTCCAGGGAAGGTACTCCTCTCCCTCACCCTCTCTGTCTCTCTCTCGGTTCTGTCTCAGTGCACACACACATGTTTACACACGGTTGAAGTTCATACCCGGCTAGATGTGCACCTAGATGATGTGTAGATTCTATCAATGGTACCAGAGGCCAGATCTAGATGTAGATCTTGCACGGGTAGAAGAAACAGAGGAGATATTCGATCTCAAATCAAAAGAGAAAAACAAATGGAAACCCTAACCCTAACCCTAGATCGGGAAAGCAAAGGGCGAATCGGGAGGGAGGACCTACTCGGGGCCTACCTCTACGCCGCCATCACCGCCGTCGTGCGGAATAGCACCCGTCGTTGCACGGGAAAGGACGTCGCGAGCAGCGGTGTTGCGCTCGGTCACGTCGTGTGCACGAGCTCTGGGCGCAGCCGCGAGGCCGCTCGACGGCGGCGCGCTCACCCTTGGGCGAGCGCGCGCGTCGGCGAGAGGGCTCACGGCGGCGCCTTCTTCTTCTTCCTCTCCGGCCGCCATGGACGGCGAAACTCTCTGGATCTCGGTGTTTTGTTGGTTCTGGAGAAGCTGGGGAAGAGGAAAGGGAAGAGTGAACAGAGGAGGAAGAGAACCGGCGGCCTTGGGCCGGCGGCGCTCGACCTCACCCTCGCCGGCGCCGCCGGCCATGGTGTTCCGCCCGCCGCGTCGCTCTGCGATGTGAAGGAGTCGGGGGAGGATCGTAGAAAGCAAGGAGACAGAGAGGAAGGGAGACGGCCGGATGCCCTCGCACCACCGGTGCTCGCCCACCCTCGCCGTCGCCGGCGAGGATGCCGGCCAGGGGATGTGCACTCCCGCCGCCGCTGCGGCATGCGGATGAATCGGGGAGAGAAAGAAAGGTTCTAGGGTTTTCAGGGGGAGCTGCGGGCGCTGGGCCTTTTGTTCCAGCGGAATGCACGCCCAGCCGTCCGATCAGCGATCTGCGAAGATGGACGGCTCAGGTGGCTCGCTGGCTAACCAGGCCAAAATCGGCCCAGGCGGAAGTTAGCACTGGGCTGAAATGGCGACCCAGTCAGTGGTTTGTGGGCTTAGAGCCCAAGCGGTAGCATGCAGAAGGCCGCGGGCCTAGTTTCTCTGCACTGGGCTGCAAGAACAAGTAGGTTTTTACAATTGTTTTGTAATTTTTATCAGAGGCAAATCCTTGATGAATTTTGTATGCTTTTGTTTTATCTATTCAAATTTGAACCAACGGGATAATTTGTCTAGATAAAAGTAAAGTTAACAGAGATATTGCTTCTGAATAGTATGTTTTTTTCATGAATTTTATTCATGTTTCCGCTGCGAATGGTTTAAAGTGATGCTTGTTCTTTAAATTGGAACCAACGAGAAAATTAAAATTTAAAGAGCATGTTAAAGTATTTTTTCTGGTAATTATGGTGTTGTTATTTACTGACCAACGTTGTTAATAACATCATCATGATTAAAAGGTTGTATATGTGCATTTATTTCTATTTTCTGCCCAACGGTGATATAGATTTAATTGCATAAACAGTTGTATGTGTTAATTTTGACCAACGTTAGATTAATGCATGCAATTGTTGTTATGAATTTCCATTCATTGCGGTTTTCAGGAGGGTACCACTTGATGGATTGCATCAAGGCTGTACCAATCCTCAAAGGTTGTAACTACACTGAATGGAGAAGGATGATTGACTTGGCTTTTGTGAATGCCGAGGTTGACTGGGTGATTGACACGATGCAGCCCATGAGTCCACCACAATTGATGAGAAATGCTAAAGATGATGATGATGTATGGGCTAAAAAGAAGGAGTATTATGCTTCTTTAGAGTTATCATATTCCATCGAGAATAAAAGGTGGGTTAATGCAAACAAAAAGTGCATGACTCTCATAAAGAACACGGTTGAGAATGATATTTTGGACTCAATCGAAGATTGTGCATCTGTGGGGGAATATCTTGAACAGATAAAGATACAGTTCACTGGCTCTTCAAGAGTTAATGTTATTAAGTCGTGTCAACATTGCAAAAAGATGGGGCATTTCAAGAGAGACTGCCCCATTTGGCTAAAAGAGCTCATGGGAGCTAAAGGTAAAGAAAATAGTTTCTTTTGTATGTGAATCCTTGTATACACAGTTTTTTTTTGAAATCTACTTGGTGGATTGACGGGTGCAACTATTCATGTTGCAAAACTCTTTACAGGGATTCAGTTCGACCCGGACTTCGTTAAGAAGTGAGAGAAGTATTGAGGTGACAAACGAATTTCAAGTAGAAAGTTGAAGCTGTTGGCGACGTCTCCTTGGAGCAAGCTGATGGATTCGTCTTTCTACTTAGGGATGTTCTTCATGTTTCCTCTTTACATAGAAAATTTGATTAGCTTGTCATTTTGGACAAAGAGAGTCTTGGATGTCATTTTGGACATGGCAAATGTGTCATTTGGTGTAATAAAGCTTGTGTTGGTGTTGCATACCTTCATAATAACTTTTAATTACTATCATTATGTGAAAAGTAAATTATGTGATTGATTTGAATGAAAAGTATCCGAGTCGAACAATATGTAAAGAAAAGAAAGAGAACTCAAGGAGTCATCGAAATTATGGCACTATCGTTTAGGCCATATTTCGAGGGGGAGAAATAGAGCCTCATTAAAAATAAAAGTCTTCCTCCATTTAGAGTTCTCTGACTTAGAGTAATACGTTTAATGCGTTAAAGGAAAGTATGTAAACAAGATTAAAAGGAAGTTGCAAAACGAAGCACAGGACCTTTAGCTATTTCCTGTGAAAAGTGTGGATGACTATGACTCGTTCATAACATTCACAGATGATTACTCCCGTTATGGTTAAATTTATCCAATTAATTAATGAAAGATCGGAAGCAGTGGATAAATTTAAGATACTCAAAGCTGAAGTTGTAAATCAACTCTAAAATAGTAACATTTGACCGTGGGGGAGTACTACGGTCGGCAGACCCCATTTTGCCAAATTCCTGAACTTTTTGCAAGGTTCTTACAGGAGAATGACACAGTTGCCCAGTATTTGATGCTGGGCAAACCTTAACAAAATGGAGTAGCTGAAAGGCGTAACCAGCAGTGAAGTATATGGTGCGCAGTATGATGAGTTACTTCACCTTGTCATTGGGATTGTGGATGGAGGCATTAAAACCACTACTCACATTCTCAATAGAGTACCATGCAAGTCGGTGCCCAAAACACCGTACGTGTTGTGGATGGGAAGAGTACCCTTTCTACACCACTTGCGTTTGTGTGAGGGAGCCCAGCAAAGGGCAAAGTATTTAACCCAAATATTGCAAACTTAAATTCCAAAAGAGTTAGTTGTTATTTCATTTAAGTGTATCGAAAAGTAAAAAGGTTTTTCTTCGTTTCTACTGTCCATACAGATCGAAATGAGACATGTTGTTTTCTTAGAGGATGACATGATGAGGGGGAGCACGGTAGTGCTGAAAATTGATCTTGAGGAGAAGCGGGTGTATGTACCCAATCTGATGATCCAAGAGTTATTTTCCTCACTACCTTCCTACCTGTTATATTTGCACCTACAATTCCTGAGGTTGTGGTACAAGCGCCTATAGTGACTCCACCTGTGGCAACAATGAGTGAAAATTCGGAACTTGTTCTTCAGGAGACAATTGAACTCATTGTTGCACATGAGGATGAGGAGCAGCAGTCACGTCTTGTCGATGTGCCACATGTTGAGGCACATGATGTGCCAACAGTAGAGACCTCTAGAAGGTCTCAAAGAGTTAAAACATCAGCTATTCCTGATGATTATAAAGTTTACAATACAGAAATAGCTCATAAATAAAGGTGATTTTACCTCATTTGGAGAAGCCATGAAAGGTGTTCATTCATCCTTCATAGAAAATGTCACGAGACCTAGAAGTTTCAAACTTGTTTTGGAACATAGTATAAATTCCTAAAGAAGCCAATACAGTAGGCTATAATAGGTCTACAAGATTAAACATGACTCTAGAGGGAATATAAAAGCAATCAATTATGTCTTGTGGTAAAGGGCTTTATGCAAAGAAAAGACAGATAAAATGAGACTTATTCTCCTGCAGTCTCATGAAAGGATTCTTTAGAATCATAATAATCTTGGTGGTATGCGACCGCTATAGATATAGAATTGCATCATATGGATGTATAAGTAATAATCTCCTAATAGAGATTCGTGCAAGAAAGTATATACATGACACAACCAAAAGTTTTTTCGTTGTGAAAGAAAAAGAACATATGGGATGTTGTCTAATGAAATCCATTTATGGATTAAAGCAAGCATCAAAATAGTGAAATCTAAAGTTTGGTAATACAATTAAAAGATTTGGGTTTTGAACCTAATATAGAGGACAATCGTTTTTATGCAAAGTTTAAAATTGGGAAATATGTTTTCCTAATCTTGTATGTGGATGATATCTTGCTCACTAGCAACGATGTTAGTCCACTACGGGAAACAAAGATGTTTCTGTCCTCAAACTTTGATATGAAAGATCTTGGTGAAACCTCATAGGTTTTAGGCATAGAAATTCACCGAGATAGAAAGAATGGGGTTTTAGTATTATCGCAAAATGCATATTAGGAAAAGGTTTTAAAGAAAGTACAGTATGCATGCGAGTAAAGCATCACCTGCTCCTATAGTAAAGGACGATAGTTTTGGAGAATTTCAATGTCCCAAGAATAAATATGAGCTCGATCAAATGAAAGCGGTACCATATGCTTCAGCTGTTGGAAGCTTACAGTATGCACAAATGTGCACTCGCCCTGACCTAGCGTTTATCACCGGAGTACTCGGTAGATATCAAGATAATCCAGGCATAGAGCACTGGAAGATGGTAAAGAAAGCATTGCGTTATGCGCAAGGCACAAAGTATT
Source organism: Cenchrus fungigraminus (assembly GCA_036936925.1). Classification (NCBI taxonomy): domain Eukaryota; kingdom Viridiplantae; phylum Streptophyta; class Magnoliopsida; order Poales; family Poaceae; genus Cenchrus; species Cenchrus fungigraminus. Next base: position 2,541,679 of record CM072779.1, read on the forward strand.
TCATGCTAACATACAGGAAGTCTGATAGCCTAGAGATAAAAGGGTATTCAGATGCAGACTATGCGGGAGATAGAGATGATAGAAAATCCACGTCTGGATATATATTCACTCTCGCTGGGGGAGCTATCTCGTGGAGAAGCTCCAAACAAAAATTGGTTGCATCATCGACGATGCATGCAGAGTTTATAGCATGTCATGATGCTATTGGACAGGTGATATGGTTAAAGAAATTAGTACCCGACTTGAAAGTGGTAGATCGCATTGATAAACCACTAAAGATGTACTGCAACAATCAGCCAGCAGTATGCTATGCTCACAACAACAAGTCGAGTAATGCTTCCAAACCAATTGTGGTAAAGTTTTATGTTGTGAAAGATAAAATCCGGGATATAACCATAAGTCTCGAGCATATAGGGACAAGGACATGGTTGCGGATCCGCTCACGAAAGGCTTACCACCCAATTTGTTTATAGAGAACACATAGCCGGTATGGGGTTTAAGGGAAAGCCTGTGATTCCTGGATTATGTAGTGGCCCAAAATGAACAGTATTTATTTAAAAATGGAGAAGTATGTTGTAGCTGTTTTTGTCTATCGGCAATCGAGTCGTGACGATGAAGCATGCTCTTTGTACTAATCTGTGATGGAACGAATAAAGTGAAAATGATAAAGTTGAAAGTATATGATGAGATCAAGGGGGAGAATGTTAGAATGATCTCTCTGCCAATGGGCCCAACGGCCCATTAGGCCCTAGATCTGCGCCATGATCGGGGGCGCCCAACCCTAATGGGTTGGCGGGCCCCTGTCACACTACGTATATAAATAGAGGTGGGGCCGCAGGCTCTTCTAACGAGGTTCGCCGCCAGTGCTGGACCCCACCTAAACCCTATCCCGATTAGAGAGGGTCGCAGTAGTGACTGGAAGCCCGCCGCCGCTTCTCCGACGGCCACTTCACTTCGCGTCGCTGCCTAGCGCAGATCTCCTACATGTCCACCGACTCCAGGGAAGGTGCTCCTCTCCCTCACCCTCTCTGTCTCTCTCTCGGTTCTGTCTCAGTGCACACACACATGTTTACACACGGTTGAAGTTCATACCCGGCTAGATGTGCACCTAGATGATGTGCAGATTCTATCATACATTAGTTCCTTGGTTCAGCGGCTGATCGACGCGCACGGAAAGACATATCGATCAGAAGCATATCAGTCTGATATGCTAATATATACAGCTACATCACTCTGTAAGCTGACCTGATAGCTGTAACCGCTGAAGAAGGGGCCTTCTTCAGCGTTCAGCGGCTGATCCACGCGCACGGAAAGGCATCTCAATCAAAATAAGGACCTCGATCAGAAGCATATCAGTCTGATGATATGCTAATATACAGCTAAATCACTCTGTAATAAGTTAGCAGACCTGATCTTGACCTCTGCAATTATTCGATTATATATCTTCACCTGTCTGAAAAGGATAATACTATAGTACGAGTATAATTCTGCCGCATGCATCACCATCTACTCGATCCATCGCCACCGCATCCGGAGGATCCATCCATCCATCCATCGGCTATCCATCTATCTATCTGTCTGTCTGTTACAAACACACGAATGATATGAACGTACACCGCTGCAGCTACAGTCACAGGATGCAGTCATGCTCATGAATTCACAACCTGTTTCTTTGAAAAAATAAAAATAAAAACAGCCCGAGACCGAGAAGACAATCCTCATTCTGCCAGAGCAAGATAAGCTACTCTCTATTACTAATTATTACGAGTAACATACTACTACTACCATCAGTTTTTTTTATATATAGTTTCAAAAAAAAACCATCAGTTTTTTTTTACCCAGTCACAAATATTTAGTGCTTTGACTGAAATCCAGCCAGATTTTTTCAACTCTGACAATTACTACTAGGGGAGGCACGATTAATATCCCGCGCCTTAAATTCGCAGGCCACAGTATAAATCCATAGCTGCAGCCCTGCTGTAGAGTGAGTGTGTCGATGCAGGCATGCCCATCCGCAACAGGACAACCGTCACCACCCCACCACTTCGCACCCAATAAAACGCCACCGCCGGGGGTCCATCGCCATTGTCGATTCCATCACGAGACAGCAAGCTTCTCCCTTCCCAATCCTGCTAGCTCCACCTCCCCAAGTGATGGCGGGCCGCACGTGCTGCGGCGCCCGCCGCCGCCGCTCACCGAGCCTCCTCGGCAGCACCGCCGCCGCGCTCCTCCTCCTCGTCGCCACCGCCGCGCCGCCGCGCCTGCACGCGTCGTCGTCGGGTCCGACGGGCCCCATCAAGAACGTGGTGGTGGTGGTGATGGAGAACCGCTCCTTCGACCACATGCTGGGTTGGATGAAGCGGCTGAACCCGGAGATCGACGGCGTCACAGGCGCCGAGTGGAACCCGGCCAACACGACGGACCCGGGCGCCGGGCCGCGCGTCTACTTCGGCGAGGGGGCGCAGTACGTGGACCCGGACCCGGGCCACTCGTTCCAGGAGATCCGCCAGCAGATCTTCGGCTCCGACGACGCGTCGGGACCGCCGAGGATGAACGGCTTCGTCCAGCAGGCCCGGTCGCTGGGCGGCAACATGACCGACGCCGTCATGAACGGGTTCGCGCCCGACAGCGTCGCCGTCTACCGCGAGCTCGTCGCGCAGTTCGCCGTCTGCGACAGGTGGTTCGCGTCCGTGCCGTCGTCCACCCAGCCCAACCGGATGTTCGTCCACTCCGGCACGTCCGGCGGCGCCACCAGCAACAACCCCGAGTACGTCGTCTCCTCTCCGTCCCCTGCATTATCGATCTCCTTTCATTTCTGAGCTGGCTGCCCTGTGCATTCTGTTCTGGATATATTTCGATCTGGTTATTCGTTGCGTGTGAACGTGAGCGATCCGTGTTGGTTCCATGGTTGAGACGACGACTGCGCGCTATCCATCCAGCCCACTGCACATGGGTTGGTTGCCAACCTTGCTAGTGTTTGCTTGGTAGGGAGTGTCAAACATGTTGCATCACTTTTTAACGACGGCGTCCTATTAGTTACTCTGTTTAAAATTGGGTACAAGAAGTTTATTTTTGTCAAAAAATTGCATACCTCATTGCTATCCGGAAGTTGTATCTTTGATATATGCAGTAAGCATGCAAAAGTCTCTAGAAATGATAATACTAGGGATGGAATATAATGGAATTACACACGTGACGCCAAAAGAAAAAAAAAACGGGGATTCAGAAACAGTTGGCGCCAGCATGCATATATACGCAGGCAGCATTCTATCTGAAAGAGAAGTCATATACTACAAGGCGGCATTAATTCGGAGATTTCCCTGAATATATATACTTTTTTAAATCTATTGGATGCAGTTGGCTTAGAGATTTCCAGCTACCATATCCTGTATTGGCAAACTAAAACACGATATTTGAAATACGAAACTAAATGATTGCATCATCTACAAAAAATATTGGATGGTGAAATGTCACGTAGCTGTCTAGGTGCATCACATCCTAGTGGTCAAAATTAAAGCACGCGGCAATTTTTACATGTGAGCTAGTAGCATTTTCACAATAACCGCCGCAGTCAATTCATCTCTTTTTTTAGGTGAGGTTTGGATCTCTTTAGTCCGCTGACTAAAATTTAGTCAGACTAAAATATATTTTAGTCAACCTCTATTTGGAGGGTGACTAAAATTAGTCATCATTAATTGTTTTTAGCATTTAATTATTCTCTCCTCTCCCCTTTCTCTTTCCTCTCCCCCTTTCTCTTTCTTGGATAAGGCATTAATGAGGAGAGAGATGAGTTTTAGTCCCTTTTAGTTGGGTTAAGGGTGACTAGAGACTAGACTAGTTTTAGTTACCTTTTAGTCAGGGGTGTTTGGAGGTTTAGTCCCCTAAGATGACTAAAATTAGTCTGCTAGTCTCTAGTCAGGTGGATCCAAACACCCTCTTAGTCAGACTAAAAAATTTTAGTCACCTCCTGTTTGAAGAGTGATTAAAAATAGTCAGTATTGAATGGTTCTCTCTCCCATCCTCCTCCTCTCTCCTCTCCTTTCCTCTCCCTTTCTCTCTTCTCTCTCAGAATAAATGCAGAGAGAGTTTTAGTCACTAAAAGTTGGGTCACCCCTGACTAGAGACTAAACTAGTTTTAGTCACCTTTTAGTCAGAAGTGTTTAGAGGTTTAGTCACTTTAGTGACTAAAATTAGTCTCTAGTCACCTGTGGATCCAAACACCCTATGAGACTGAGAGCCGCTGCTGCTGGAAGCCTATCCTAGTTTGGGCGGGGGGAGATTCCTGCCTGCCCAAACTTTTAGAATGCCAGAACACGTTAGAATCTTTAATCAGTCCAACAAGCTAGCTCTACATGGAGCATAGAGCGTACACGTTCAAAATTGGGCCGGCAACACGCTATGCATGGTGTAGGACCGCAATCCAACATCACAAGTCACGGTTGCTTTGTCTGCATGCATTTCCCTCCTGGCCTGATTGAGCCATATGACCTCATCGACTATCCGTGATCGGCTTGCATTGTCGTACCTGCACAGATCATCGCATATCACCTCTCACGATCGGCATGATGATGATGACCCTAGTAGCATGGTTGCACCAGTAAATTTGTGTTCCATTCCTCTAGTTACAGGATTTACGGGGCTCGCCGCACTAGTTGGGGTTCTGGAGTTTTTTTTTCCTTGTAAATCTGGAAAAGATTATTTCTTCTGAATGAAAAATCATCAAGATCTTCACGCCATCAGACCTAATTTTTACCTGGTTTGCCGCTAAGTACAAGTGTCAGGCTGTGATTGATCGGCCCAGCCCAGTGGATATCAAAGGTGCGCGCGGCGTGCCTTTTGCGGCAGGCACGTCGCCGGCCAATCAACTTTACTTTTCTTCCAACGCTCCATCCATCCATCCACACCCAGAGAGAATGATTACCGGTGATTAAGGGCTGTCCCGATCCACCGTCCGTCCATGTGAAAGCAAGTAAGGCTACAAAGGTGGTGGTGGAGTGGTGTGTGGTCCCTTACCGAGAGAGTTCGTGTACCATGCATGGGGTGTGCTGCTGTGATCTCACCCACCCATATGACTTGTGTCGGTCGGTGCTTGCTTGGGGCCGCGTGAGAATTTGACGCCAGAAGATTCCAGTGCGTGCACTATACTGTACCTTGACAGTGGTGCGTGTCCGCTGTTCCACACAGCTGAGAGGAATGGTTAAAAATATAATGATGCTGTCACACGGTACTGATACCCAGCATAATCTATGCTGGTTTCGAATGTCGTCACGGCCGTATCTCTGTTGGCTGTACCTGCCAATGCGCGATACTGTTGTTCATCAGATTATATTAGGGCCTACACGTCTTTTTTTTCTTTTTTAAAAAGAAAAAAGATGTACTATCAACTATACTAGGCTGATTCTCCGGGTCCCAACTCGCAAAAGATTAATTAGGCTGCTGCTTTTTAGGGTTCCATTCGGAAAAAAAGGCAGACGGGTGTGTGAAACACTCAAGGTAATCTTAATAACTAAGAAAGCATTCGGCACCTTTTTTTTAAGGATTAACTACGTCTTTATTGATTAACAAGAGGGATCAAGTTACACATTCCTGTTGGCGGAGTTAAGAACCACGCATGCCTACCTAATGAATTATGCCTAATACTACTAGTTTCACACTCACTCTCTTACCGACTATTAGTTGAGCTGAATTATGCCTACTAGTTTCTCACTCACTCTCTTACCAGCCGGCCTGTTCGGCCCAACTACACTCGGATAGGCTCTTCTTCTTCCAAGCAGTGTTGAACTTTTTTCGAGAGGATGTGTCGATTCTTGAACTTGTCTGCAATAATCTGTTGTTACAACGAAGAAAGACTAAGACGATTTAAGCGCCTAAGCATGACTGATGATCGTGACTTGATCAACACTAATGCAGGCTTCTGGCGAAGGGCTACCCGCAGCGCACCATCTTCGACAACATCCACGACGCGGGCCTTTCGTTCGGCGTCTACTTCCAGGACGTGCCGGCGGTGCTCTTCTACCGCAACCTCCGCAAGCTCAAGTACCTCCTCGACTTCCACCCGTTCCACCCCACCTTCGCCGACCACGCCCGCCGGGGCTCCCTCCCCAACTACGCCGTCATCGAGCAGCACTACCTCGACTCCAAGCTCAACCCCGCCAACGACGACCACCCCTCCCACGACGTCTACCAGGGCCAGATGTTCGTCAAGGAGATCTACGAGACCCTCCGCGCCAGCCCGCAGTGGAACCAGACGCTCATGGTCCTCACCTACGACGAGCACGGCGGCTTCTTCGACCACGTCCCCACCCCCGTCCACGGCGTCCCCAGTCCCGACGGAATCGTCGGCCCGCCGCCGTACAACTTCACCTTCGACCGCCTCGGTGTGCGTGTTCCGGCCATCCTCATCTCCCCGTGGATCGAAAAGGGGACGGTGGTCCACGGGCCGAGTGGACCGACGCCAACATCGCAGTACGAGCACTCGTCCATCCCGGCCACCGTGAAGAAGCTCTTCGACCTGCCGCAAGATTTCCTGACCAAAAGGGACGCCTGGGCCGGGACATTCGAGAGCGTCGTGCAGACAAGAACCGAGCCCAGGACGGATTGCCCAGAGCAACTCCCGATGCCGACGAGGATCAGGCAAACCGAGGCGAACGAGGAGGCCAAGCTCAGCGAGTTCCAGCAGGAGATCATCCAGCTCGCGTCGGTGCTCAACGGGGACCACGAGCTCACCAGCCTGCAGGACAGGATCACGGACAAGATGAACGTCAGGGAAGGCATCGCCTACATGAAGGGCGCCGTCAAGCGCTACTTCGAGGCTGGCATGTCGGCCAAGCGGATGGGCGTCAACGTCGAGCAGATCGTCAAGATGAGGCCTTCCCTCACCACCAGGATTCAACGTCGCCCATAGAGACTCTGACAAAAACTAAAATGAAATCATATATATACAGTAGAAATTAAATTGATCATGTCAAGGGTCGCATTACATACAGGTCAAAGAGCCAGCACAATCAGTTAGGACGTGCTCGTGCTAGGTCAAACTATTTATGTCATGGGCTATACAAACAAATGTTACTAGTTTGCTATAAAGATTTACATTGTGCTTGGAAATGGGCAAAAGAGATCTCCGTATTTCTTCATGTAGCATTCAGATTGAATGAGTATGAAATTATGTCGATATATACTTCCACATATGGGTAATGTAGGAGACATCTCTATTTTCACCGGAGGGTCTTAATTACCGCTGCTTAGCTTTTCCCCATATTCTTCAACCTTGACATGAACGAGCTGTTCCCCAACTCCTCCATCTCCTCTCAAGTCCGCAAGATATCCGACCACACCCCCCTTGCTCCAGCTCTCCTCCTCGATACCAAAAGCTTCTACCTTCCGCTTTGAAAACTCCTGTCTCGTCCATGCTGACTTCCTGCCGAGTGTTCTCCCCACTTGGTGCGCGGCGCCCACGAACGGCGGCGCGGTCGGCTCACTGGCAGCGGGGCTCAAGGCTGTGCGTCACGAAGCTAAGGTATGGGCGCGGCATAAACGCTCCCCACCCTATCTCCACCATAATTGTAAATTCTTAATATTCTTGCTTGATGTGTTTGAGGAAGATCGACTGTTGTCGCAGGTAGACCTGAGCATTTCACGGGCCGGGCCGGGTTCGGGCCGGGCTGAAAAAAAACCTGAGTTTTTCGGGCCGAGAAAATCCTGCCCATGACCGTCCCATGGGACATGTCGGCCCTCATTTTTCGGGCCGGGCTCGGGCCGGGCCCGGGCTTGGGCGGGCCGCCCGCGCATTTTACAGTGTAAAGTAGCTAAAAACAGCATGTCGGGGCGGGCTCGGGCCAAAATTTTTTTTCGCGGGCTTCAAAATCTCTACCCACGCCCGTCCAGTAAGGTCCGTGGGCGGGCCTGGCCAGCGGGCCGGGTCGGGCCAAAAATGCTCAGGTATAGTCGCAGGGGGAACTCCACATGCGGGAGCTGTGCTGGGAACGCCTCAACCTCGCCCTGCGCGAGCGCGCCGCGTACTGGAAGCAACACAGCAAGGTCCGGGCTATCAAGGAGGGCGACAGCAACACCAAGTTCTTCTTCGCCTCGGCATCCCACCGCCTGCGCCGCAACCAGATCCACACCGTCATAGTCGACAGGCAGCTAGTGACGTCGCACGACCCCAAGACGGCGGCGCTCACGGCGCACTACGCGTGCGCCATGGCCGACCCGGGGGCTGCCGAATGGCGGTTCGACATCGCCGCGCTGTACGACGGGGCCGCCGTGGCGGATCGTGGCGGATGTTGCGCCCCTGGTCGAGCCCTTCTCCCTCCCGGAGGCCCACGCCGCCGTCCGCGCCATGAACGCGGCGAGCGCCCCCGGTCCGGACGGGTTCGGCCCCAGCTTGTGACGGCGTAGCATGAAGCCGACGGATCCAACGACGCCATTCTTCCCCGTCTTCTTCACCTCGAAGAAGTATCACCACAGGTCGAAGTGTGGCGGTATCCCCAAGTATGCCTCGCACAGACGGATGAACGAGGAAACAGTGGTAACAACATTGGGAACGAGATGTACCAGGTCGATCCTGTAGAAATGAAGCAGCTCGCGGAAGAAATCACCCGTCGGGACCCCAAATCCGCGCTCCACATGCGCGATGAAGGCGACGGTCTCCCCGGTCTCCTCGGAGGGGAAGGCTTCACCGGCGGCTGGCCTCCAGCCCACCTGCTCCCTGGGCTTCAGCAGCCCGCGCTCCACCAGACCTTGGAGCTGCGCCTCCGTCATCGTCGAGTGCTCCCAAACCTTCTCCGGGGCCGGCGCATGCTCTGGGGCCATTTCCTCTTTGTCGAATCCGGTGGATCTAGCTCTAAACACTACCAAGGACTTCTTGCGCATACGGCGGTGTTGGGCGCGGTGGATCTAAGCACGGCGGCGCCAGCGAATCCGCGCACGAAAGCTTTCGGTGGCAGATCGGAAACCCTAGCTGTTGCGGAGGAGTGCAAGCGAGTGGGGTCCCCGACCCCTCACTCGGCCTTTTATAACTGGGCCGCATTTGTGCGGTGGGCCGCTGCGCCCCAAACATCCCTTCAGGTCCGGCGATATTCCCAGCGACCCAACGGATACATCGCCCAAACGACTCTTTCGGCCTAAGGGTAACAGGCAGTAACGGCTCGCGCCGTGCGGGAATCCACGTCCGATGGCTCTCTGTTCAACGGCCTGGCGTCTATGGACTCGTTATGCCCTACTTCAAGCCCCCGTACTGACATTTTCTTTAAGGTCTCTTGACCTCTGACGACATCCAGGCCCATAACATCACCTTCACAAGGTCGACAGGTACTACCTCTTGGTAGGTCGCCTAAAGCTTTCAATAGCGGGTTCACACCCCAGCTCCTAGGTCCTGCTACCTACTAGATTGCTTTAGCTTTTACGGCTAGTTTATACCAACGGCCCCGCGCTTAATGGCTCCACTGCCCGTTGGCGACCTCTTGGTCAAGTAGCACCTCCCTGAGGTCGCTAAGGCCCTGCTGCCTCCTAGGTCGTATAGACCTAGATTTTTATAGGCTGACTACCTGCGTTGTGTCACTGCACAGCGGCCGTATCGATTCAGGTCGACACGGGTCCCTCGTCTCTACGACAGGCCTCTTGAAGGTCGGCGTGCTATATCAGCCCTGTCGGGACCTTGGTAGCCATACCATTGCAGCCCGGGCGCCCTTACAACTTCATGATATTCATCATGCAACACTATATATACATCTTCATAAGCTACAAGGAGTTTGGCCCTTGGCCAATTACAAGATACAAAGATATTAAAGGCCCTGAATCACCTTCCAAAGTGCTTACGACTAAATCTACACTAATAAGGCTTGTCGCAAGCTTTCTTCTAGCTTCAGGACCTACTCGACGACCTCTACAGCCACTGTGGAGGCAGCCGCCACACAGCCACCTCTACTCGCGTACCAATCGGTCTCCTGCGGCGCCCAGCATCAAGTCTGAGCTTCCCCGCAAGATTGCAGAAGGTCCGAGTTTTAACACCAACCTCGCCGGGTGGAGCGCAGCATTCACCAGTATCACATCCGGCCTGAGAGTGTCAGGGCCCACGATGCATCTGCTGCTTCATACTCCTCCTAAGTTCCTCGGCGGGACTGGGAGAAGAGGTCAATCGAGTTCTTTGAGCCTCGCAGGCATTCTTCTAACTCCAAGCATGAACTACACCAACCCTATGCTCTGGTGGACGGACACACATCCACGGCGTCACAATATTACTACACTAGATCATCGTGGCTTTCCTCTGGAGATTGTGCACTTTGCTTCGAGGTATGGATGCTTATTTATACCCCAGCACCTGCCATTTGGTGTTATCCGCAAGCCGGCTTGCGTGGCGTCCTTATCCCCAAGATCACTGTACCCTCGTGGAACACGGGGTCACTGTTCGCCCGTGGGAGGCATCGGCGCGCCTGTCCCCTACCTGACTACATCCTGGAGTGCTTTTGTCTTTTGCGGCCAACAACGACCTCTTCTACATCTGCAAGTCGGCCCGTGGCCGTACAGTGCACTTGTGACTCTTGCTGTGTCCGCCCCGGCGCCTGATGACCTCTGCAAGATTCTGGAGCTTTTGTCCTTTTCAATTGACATCACAAGAGCATCTGTTTCCTAAGCAGAAGGTCGTAGGTTCGGCTATTTCTTTCTTCTTTTTCTTCGGAGCATCAAACCGGCTATTCTAGTGGCTTTACTGCTCGGGGGCTACTACACTAGTGCGTCTTTGGACGTCCTATTTTCTTCAGGTCGCCTCGACCTAATGGAAGCCCGCTTCCATCACTTCTCCGCTCGACCTACCTTCGGTAGGCATGGCGACCTTTCCGAAGGTCACGACAGCTACTACATTGCACCTGACTCAGGTCAGGTCGGCGGTTCTACAAGGTCTACGCCTCGTCTACACTTCGACCTCATGGTCCTTCACCCAGAAGCCCGACGTTCAACTTCGTGCGTGCATCGGAGGGGTTTTCTTTTTTGGATCCCCGTGCACCCTTCACGACCTCGACGGTGCCGCGCCTTCGTTACTCTTCGACACAACCTCGCCTCGACCGTTACGCCTACACGTCGATCGGGGGCATGAGAGACATGGGTACCCATGGGTCCCCACCGGCCAGGGTCCCAGGGGCCCCTGACAAGTGGACCCGACCTTCCAGAAGACCCGCTGACCTGCCAAGTGGGCCCAGCGACCTTATCCGCGCCTCCGACGACCGCGGGCGACTTGATCAAGACGCCAGAAGACCCGCGATGCTTGGCATGCAAGTCAAGAACTCTAAGACCTGGCGCGCCACTGCCTGTAGCTCCGAGTATCACGGGATACTCCTTATAATCCGGAAGATAAGCCTCCTACAGTTGTAACCGACCCGACACGGGTCAACCGACCTTGCATGCAAACCCTAGCCCGTCCTCCCCATATAAGGCGGCCTAGGGCTCCATGCACAGGGACAACTCATCTTCAACCTCCCGCATAATCCACCACAACTGGACGTAGGGTATTACTCTCCGGAGGTCCGAACCAGTATAAACCCTTGTCTCCCTGTTCCTTGCCGCCATACTCGCCTAGTTTCGTGTGCATCCCGTGCATAACCACCTACGCTCTTAGATCCCGATCTTCTCCATTAACCTGCAAACCTCTAGGGTAACCCCCTAGCGGATCTGTCTAGGTCTCACCCCCTAACACTAGTGGATCCGGGTATGTTCCTGAAATGCTACTAGCATGTCAATCCACCGATTGGTGGGTAGATACCGGAGCTAATGTGCATGTATGTTCTGACATTAATTTGTTTTCCTCTTATCAGGCTATAGGCAGTTCCTCCGTCTTGATGGGCAATGGGTCGAGGGGTGCTGTGCATGGGATTGGAGGAGTTGATTTGAAGTTGACATCCGGAAAGACTCTATCTCTCAAGAATGTGCAGCACGTCCCTGGAATAAATAGGAACCTTGTTAGTGGTTCTCTTTTGTGCCATGATGGCTTTAAGTTAGCGTTTGAGTCGAACAAGTTTATTGTTTCAAAATTTGGTTCATTTGTAGGAAAAGGTTATGATTGCGGAGGCCTGTTCCGCCTTTCTATTTCAGATAATTGTAATAGGTTCGTAAACTCTATTTCAAGTTCTAGCTCAGATAATAATGAAGGAGAGGCTGCTGTGTGGCACTCTCGTTTATGTCACATCAATTTCGATCGCACCTATCGTTTGACCAAACTTAATTTGATTCCGAATTTTTCCATGGTCAGAAGGTCTAAATGCCATGATTGTGTGCAAGCAAAGCAACCTCGAAAACCTTTTAAGGCTATCGAGGAGAAGAGTCTGGCACCTTTAGATTTAATCCATTCAGACTTGTGTGAAATGAATGGAGTTTTGACTAAGGCAGGGAAAAAATACTTTATATCGTTCATTGATGATGCGACTAGATATTGTTATCTCTATCTTGTTAAAACAAAAGATGAAGCATTGCATTGTTTCAAAGTCTATAAAGCTGAGGTTGAAAACCAACTAGAAAAGAAAATCAAACAGATTAGGTCTGATAGAGGAGGAGAATATTGTGCGGAGCATGGAATAATCCATGAGACTACAGCTCCCTACTCGCCCCAATCAAATGGAGTGGCTGAACGGAAAAATCGAACACTCACGGACTTGGTGAACGCCATGTTGGGAAGTGCCGGTTTATCCAAGCCATGGTGGGGGGAAGCTTTGTTGACCGCTTGCTTTATTCTGAATAGAGTTCCTACATCAAAAGGAGTAAAAACTCCATATGAAGGATGGAAAGGAAGAAAACCTTCTCTAAGTTTCATACGTGCATGGGGTTGTTTAGCCAAAGTGAATGTACCAGCATGTAAGAAAAGAAAGTTGGGATCTAAAACTGTTGACTGCATTTTTCTAGGCTATGCACACAATAGTGCAGCTTATAGATTTTTAGTAATCAGATCCGAGGTCGCTGATGTACATGTCAATAATGTAATTGAATCTCGTGATGCAACCTTTTTTGAGGACGTTTTTCCAATGAAGAGTAGCAGTTCATCATCTAGTTCGCAAAGTACTAACTTTACTCCTGATTCCCCTAAACTTAATGATCAACCGCATGAGGAGAATGACAGTACGGAAGCTCCTCGGAGGAGTAAGCGACAAAGGGTTGAAAAATCTTTTGGAGATGATTTTACTGTGTATCTCGTGGATGACACACCTAAAACTCTTTCGGAGGCATATGCATCGACAGAGGTAGAGAACTGGAAGGAGGCTGTCCACAGCGAAATGGAGTCCCTCATGTCAAATGAGACACGGGAGATATGCGATTGTCCTGTTGGGTGTAAACCAGTTGGGTGCAAATGGATCTTTAAGAAAAAGCTCAAATTTTTTCCCTGATGGAACCATAGATAAATTTAAATCTAGGCTTGTGGCTAAAGGCTATACACAAAAGAAAGATGAGGATTTCTTTGATACAAATTCACCTGTCACTAGAATAACCATGATTCGTGTGCCTGTTGCCTTGGCTGCATCATATGGGTTTCACATTCATCAAATGGATGTAAAGACGGCATTCCTAAATGGAGAGCTGGACAAAGAAATCTATATGACGCAGCCTGAAGGTTTCGTGGTGTCTGGACATGAGAAGAAGGTGTGCAGATTAAAGAAATCTTTATATGGTCTAAAGCAAGCTCCGAAGCAATGGCATGATAAGTTTGATAAAACTTTGACCTCAGCTGGCTTCATGGCAAATGAGGCTGACAATTGTGTTTATTACAGGTTTGGTGGGGGTCAGGGAGTAATTTTGTGCTTATATGTTGACGATATTTTAATTTTTGGGACTAGTATCAAAGTGATAAATGAAGTCAAGTCATTTTTGTCTCAAAGTTTCGATATGAAGGATTTGGGAGAGGTAGATGTTATTCTTAACATAAAACTGATAAAAGGCGAGAATGGGGTCACTCTTAATCAGTCCCATTATGTGGAGAAAATTCTGAGTCACTTTGGGTACTCAGATTGTAAAACTTCTCCAACGCCGTATGATCCTAGTCTGAAGCTTCGCAAGAACCAAGGACAAGGGATAGGTCAGTTAAGGTACTCACAAATCATTGGATCACTCATGTATTTGGCTGGTGCAACTAGACCTGACATTTCATATGCTGTAAGCAAATTGAGCCGATTCACCTCGAATCCGGGAAAAGAGCATTGGTCTGCACTAGAGCGCGTAATGAAATACTTGAGAGGAACCACATCACTTGGACTTCACTATACAGGGTACCCGTCTGTACTAGAAGGGTATAGTGATTCCAATTGGTCCAATTGGATCTCAGATGCTAATGAGATCAAAGCTACAAGTGGATATATATTCACCTTTGGAGGTGCTGCAGTTTCATGGAGATCTCGTAAACAAACTATTTTGACGAAATCTACCATGGAGGCTGAACTAGTAGCACTAGAAGCAACCACTGTAGAGGCAGAGTGGTTGCGAGATCTTTTAATGGACATGCCTATGGTGGCTAAACCGGTACCGGCCATCCAGTTGTACTGCGACAACCAAACTGTGATCACAAATGTAGGCAGTGCAAAGGTTAATTTGAAGTCCTCTAGGCATGTAAAGAGACAGATGAAATCTGTCCAGAATTTGAAAAATACTAGTGTCGTGACTGTTGATTATATCAACACCACAAGAAACATTGCTGACCCTTTTACTAAGGGGCTACCGCGCGCGGTGATAGATGGTGCATCGAAGGAAATGGGGTTGAGACCCATTTGAGTTGTTCTTCAGTGGTAACCCAGCCCTTTTTGATCGGAGATCCCGTGAATAAGGTGATGGGAAAAATAAGCTACAAGAATGACTAGAGAGTACACTAAATGTACCCACTTCCGCTAATAGATGTGTACTCTCCTGACTACATGGAAGGATGACAGTTGTCTTAATGTGTTCTAAGGTTGAGAAAACTGCAAGGTATCGCCCTGCAGGGTACCTTGGAAGGACACACCTATATGAGCTCGACCGTGAGGTCGCGGTCTATGAGATGTGGGAAATCTCAAACGACTTCATGAATGGACACGGGAGCATGACCGTAATGCTCCAACATGAGGCATGGCTCTTGGCGGCCAAGTATCAGTACTGCACCCATGGGAACCTTGCTTACACAAGACTGGCAATTCAAGGCTTTGTCCATTGCATAGTTGTGAGTGAGCGAAACATGAAGTGCTAGGTGTAGCTCAACCCGTGATGGGTCTACACTCTAAAGCTGGTATAAAAACATCCAGTGGAGTAATTAACTTGCAGACATTGACTTTTGGTGGGGATTGTTGGAATATATGGCCCAACACATCGTTGTGGCAGCCATTGGGTTGAAATTCATTGGGCCACTATTTCATCTAGGAAAGTCAATGTGGTGTGGAGAGAATGCATAGGGGTTTAGTGCCACCTTGCTATTCTATGGAGATGAGGACGAACTTATAAGGAAGGCTCTTGTAGAGTACTTCAAGTGATTGGCAATGGAAAAGAGAACACGCACGCACGCGCGTATCGCGTATTTTACACGTGATTATCGTGTGACTTGTGACTTGCGACGATGTGCGATCGCGACGTGTTAGTCTGGGAATTCTCTTTTTGTTGCCGTTTTATTTGACCCACATCGCCAACACCTAGACTGCCACGTCAGCCCTCGGAGCGGGATAAGCATGTCCTCGAACGTGCGGCGACTTCGTGGGGTGGACGTCGAGAGATACCAGGGGGTGGTTCCTGGATATCTGACAGATCAAAACAAGGGTGGTTGCATCCCTCCCCTATAAGAGGAGACGTCCTGTTGACGGGAAGGACTCACGCCACAACTCGCCTTTCTCATCTACTCTGCTGCGCGCGCCGCCGTCCGAGCCACTGCCGTTCCTCCGTCCGCCGTGCAGCGGATCGAGGGAGAGCGGTGTCTCCGAACCAACGCCGGTCATCTGAAGGCCTGCACGGGTGCCGACGATCAGGTTTCTAGGAAGCATACTCGCGACCGCTCGTCACTGCTTCCTCTACTCCAACTTCGTCCACGTCTACATCGACTACGCCTGCATCTACATCTTCAACTTCCAGCCGTCATCAACTTCGCGTGGGTTGCACTGTAAGTATATCGACTGCATCTCTTCCTGCACATGCCGTGATGGATATTTGGATCTGTTCCTTTATTGTTCCCCTAGCATGTATAGGGTTTGTTGACGCCTCTATTGTTTTTGGAGTACTAGCATTTCTGTCTTTTATTGCTAGTAATATTTTGAGAATCAAATTAATCTTAGACCATGTTAATTTTGTAATAGACTTTGTCGATGATTCTGTGGCAAAAGATGTTAGTTCCTATATGTTGCATGTTTATCTCCTTATACCCCCCTTTTCGCAAATTCCTGTATGCCTTGAACTGTTGGCGTTTGAGAAGTAAAGTTCAGGTCGGCGATTCGCCTCCCGTAGGTTTCCTAAAAAAACATGTTAGAGCATTGTTGGGGTTTGTTACCGCCAGCAAGTAAATTTATAAGACTGCGTGTCGGGCCTCGGATGGTGTGCGAAATGGGACGCAAGGATTTATACTGGTTCGGGACTCCGGAGAGTAATACCCTACGTTCAGTTCGCGCTGCCTGTGTTATTTGCACTGATTTGTAGTAGGGGGATACAAATAGGCGAGAGAGCGAGCTCGGTCCCAAGTCTCTGTGATGCGTGTATGTGGTTCATGTAGCAGGAGTCTGCGTACGTGTGTGGGAGCCCAGTCTAGCTGGAGGAATAAGAAGAGCAGAGAGAGAACTCCTCCGGAGAGGAGAAGGAAGAAGTAAAAAAGAAGCCCCTCCTGCTCCCTCCGTGCCTTCTCTTTTATAAGTCAAGGGAAGGCTTACAGGTGAAGTCAGTCAAGAGGGAGAGAGAAAGAGGTGGAGTACAAGCCAAGCAAACTCAGAGAGAGAGAGAGGGAAAACTTACAAGCCAAGCAAACTCAGAGAGAGAGAGAGAGAGAAACACCGGGAGGGGAAAACTTGCATCCGGTTTTGCTTGTTGCACGCGCACCAGAAGGCCAAAACATAGTACTCGAGTACCGGTAGGAGGACTATTGAGTGCGTGACTCCTCTTTCCCATTGTCGTGGGCCCCGCCTTGGTACGTGGGTGCCTTGTGTGCTGCTGTTTTACTTGATGAGGACCTGCACCTGATCTTGTGCCTTGTTGTGCCCGTCACGCAAGTGGCTTGGAGTCGTGCCCACTTGTTGCAGCCTGCCGCGGCATGGCCTGCTGTCTGGGGGGTCCGGCCTTGGCCGCGAGGCCGGGTGCTTTTGCTGCTATGTGCGCTTTGTTGACGTAAATCCGGGAACTGTGATGCTCCTGTAGGACGGGTTGTTTTTTACTGTGGCTCCTGTGGATCGTATTTACCGTCTTTGGGTATCCCTAATATTGGATCCCGTCAGTAGCCCCCAAGCCTGGGAGGGAGTCACGGACTCGTTCCCAGGTTCAGTTGTCGTAGTGGAGAGGTAGATTGTGCTTTTTCAGTGGGGACGCGCGAGCGGACCCGCGGGTAGTAGCCCCCGAGCCCACGGACAAGTCGGAGACTTGTGCGTGGGGTTGAATGTTGAAGTCTTAAATTTGGGGAAGTTATGGTGTTGTCGCTCGTTGTGTGCCTTCACCTGGGTTTGCGAATGGAAGGTGAATTTTGGTGGCCCCGCATGGCGTAGGGCACTAGTTGGGGAGTCGGTTTCCCCTTTCGTTGTGTCTCCCTCGCGCATCCTTTTCGTTAGGAAGAAGGGGTCGGGTGACGTCAAGGCTTGCCTCGCTGGCCGAGCCCCGGCACCCGGTGAGCTGCGTGCGGGTGAGCTCGAGTGAAGTCTCGAAATCCCGTTCGCCGGGTTCCGAACGGATTAGCTCGTGATCGACCTCAGACTCCTAATGGTGAAATCATCTAGTTACCGAGCCCGTTCGGTTGGACTCGGTGGCTCGTTGTCTTTCCGTCGGGAAAAAACCATGACCTCATTTTCCATCAAGACTCGAACGCAGTTCGGTATGCCCAGAGCGTTCATGCGCCTGAGTTCTGGCCGCTGGGGCCCATCCTTCGCCGCCCCTCGCTCTGGTGCTCAGGAGCGGCTGTCGAACCCCGCGACGGGCCAGCCTTCGAACTCATGGTCATCGGTGTGTGGCGCCAGCCCCCGAGCGCAGAGCTGTGGGGGGGTCGTTGGGGCCATTGGAAGCACGCCACGTGGCCGTTGTGACGGCCGAGTAGTCGTCGTCCAGCCCCCGGCGTGAGGGGCGAGCGGTCGTCGTCTCCCAGCCCCCGAGCGTGAGGGTCGGGCCGTCATCATCTCCCAACCCCCGAGCGTGAGGGTCGGGCCGTCATTGTTGTTCCGGTGGAGCAAAACGCCAGTCCGAGTACAGAAAAGTACCCGTCTGGTGACTTTAGTGGAGCGTCGTGCTAGTCCGAGTACTGGGAAGTACTCGGCCGGTGGCGAGGGCAACCTCTGAGCATAGGCGGCGAGCTCAGGGATCCACGACCCGTTCCTGAAAAAAGAAAATCGAAGGACAGTAGTATGTGCTGCGACAGATGCTAACTCTGAAGAAAAAGCAATTGACAACGTGTGCTAGATATTCTAATTCCAACTCCCTTAAGTCTATTAATTTCCTCGAGTAGTTATCCTGTTACGTTTATGCACCTGACCCCTGACAGCCGCATCCGTAGCGTAGGGAGGTGGCCGCGTGCACGCGTAGGAAGTGTAGGCGTAGGGTCGCGGTTTCACGGTTTAAGGCGTGTGCTACCCGAGTACTTTTAGTGACTTGTGCAAGAGAGGAACAAGAAAGTAATCTGGCGAAGAAACAGTGCGCGTGCGCGCGATACGCCTGCTTGGCCGTAGCCCGACTGCTCGTGTGGCGCTCGGGCCGTATATGCAGTCGGGGCTATGCTTAAGGTAATCGGCGATATCTCAAAGACGCATGCTGGGATACGTAGTAGCCAGAAAATAGTAGTATTAAAATAATACTTAGCTCCACTCGTGTTCACATTGGAGAAGTCGAGGTGTTGTCCTTGGGGCTGAGCTGATAAGCCCCCGAGCTTCGTGTTGCTCATCGTGGCCAAGTGGCGGTTGCCGACAAGATCGGCGTACGGTTGAGATCGTCGTTGCGTCGATGGGCCAGAGTCCGTAGATACCCGGATGGTGGCGTTCGGCTCGATCGAGGCAGTTGTCGAGTGGCCGTTGCGGTAGTTGAAGGCGGCAGAGCAGAGGCGCTGCCGGGCCGCCGTGCGTCGAGAAAACGGAGCTGGGCGCCGCCGGGCTGCCGTGCGTCGAGGAAGCGGAGCCGGGCGCCGCAGGGCCGCTGTGCGTCGAGGAAGCGGAGCCGGGCGCCGCCGGGCCGCCGTGCATCGAGGAGGCGAAGCTGGGCGCCGCCGGGCTGCCGTGCGTCGAGGAGGTGGAGCCGGGCGCCACCGGGCTGCCGTGCGTCGAGGAGGCGCAGCTGGGCGCCGGCGGGCTGCCGTGCGTCGAGGAAGCGGAGCCGGGCGCCGCCGGGCTGCCGTGCGTTGAGGAAGCGGATCCGGGTGCCGCCGGGCCGCCGTGCGTCGAAGAGGTGGATCTGGGTGCCGTTGGGCCGTCGGTGCCGTTGGAGGTGTCGCGAGTGCCCTCGGCGCCATTGTCGTCGTCAGTCGTCGTTGTTGCCGGCGGCACCGGGACCCATGGTGGAGTAGAGGGTGTCGCCGTGCCGTGGAAGTCGGAGCGCACCCACGCAGCTTCGTCCGAGAAGTAGCTCCGTCCGAGGAGTTCACGATTCGCACGAGTAGTAGGAGCGCCCGACTAGTTTGCTGCACGCATGAGTAGCTAGTTAGTTTTTTTTTGTTTGTGTGTTTTTTTATCTCCACGAGTAGTTTTCCTCTATCCTCGAGTAGTTAGCTTCCGTCCCCGAGTGGTTGCTCGTACGAGCTGTTTACGACTCGCACGAGTAGTTTTGCTTCCGAGTTGTGCTGCATGCGAGCTTCTTCCTTCTCCTCCTTTTTTTTGTGCTCCGACTAGTTGTGCCTGCTGCATGCATGCGAGCCTTATTTTTTTCTTTTTTCTTTTTTGTGCTCCGACTAGTTCATGCATGCTATTTTCGAGTAGTTCTTCCATGCATGCAAGCAAGCTCCAAGTAGTAGCTTTTTTGAGTAGAAGGTCGATTCGCACGAGTTGTTTCCGTCTCCGTGTAGCCTGTCTGGACTCCAGGGGGCGTAGTTGTTGCCGTAGTCAGCGTCGCGGCCGCCGTCGTCGTTGCCGACGGAGCCGCGGTTGCCGTCGGCGTCGCCGCAGCCGTCGGCGCCGCAGCCGCTGCCGTCGTTGCCGGCGTAACCGCGGTTGCCGTTGGCGACGCTGCAGCCGTCGGTGTCGCGGAAGCGGAGCCGGACACTGCCGGGCTGCCGTGTGTCGAGGAAGCGGAGCCGGGCGCCGTCGGGCTGCCGTGCGTCGAGGAGGCGAAGCTGGGCGACGTCGGGCCGCCGCGCATCGAGGAAACGGAGTTGGGCGCCGCCGGGCCGCCGCGCGTCGAGGAAGCGGAGCCGAGCGCCGCCGGTTGCGGTGGGCGGAGCAGTAGCCTGATTCGCACAACTTGCTTCCGTCTCCGAGAAACCTTCCCGAGTGGGTTCTCCGAGTAGCTGGTTCGCACGAGCTCCTGCCCGTCTCCGAGCTGTTTCCCGAGTAGTTCTTCGTCCGTCTAGTTTTCGAGTCGTACGAGTAGTTTTCCATGCCCGAGTAGTTCTTCGATTCGCACGACTTGCTTTCCATCTTCGAGTAGCTTTTTCGACCTGTTCCGTGCGGCTGGTTTTTCCTTCTCCGGGCGGTCGATTTGCACGACTTGTTTTTCCGTTACTAACAAGTTGGTTCGCACAAATAGACCTTCGTCTCTGAGTAGTTTTCCAAGTCGAGTTTGAGCACTAACCCTGCAGAAAACCGTTCCTCGAGGAGAGGGCCGATCGCCATGGAGGACGTGAGAGATGCAAGCGGAAAAAAATGAGAGAGAGCCGGGAGGTGGGCTGAAGCACAAGGGAGACTTCCGAGTAGTTTTTTGCAATTTGCAAGTACGTCCGATTGGCTCTTTGCCTGAGCATTTGTTTGCTCAGGTAGTTTTTCGTCCGAGTAGTCGTCCGATTCGCTCGAGTAGCTGTCCGCTTCGGTTGTGGTTGTTGTCATAGTCAGCACCGCGGACGCCGTCGTCGTTGCCGGCGAAGTCGCGGTTGTCGTTGGCGTCGCTTTAGCCGTCGGTGCCGCGGCCGCCGTCGTCATTGCCGGCGAAGCCGCGGTTGCCGTTGGCGTCGCTGCGGCCGTCGTCGTCGCGGCCGTCGTCGTCATTGCCGACGGAGCCGCGGTTGCCGTTGGCATCGCGGCCGCCGCTGTCGTTGCCGGCGGAGCCGCGGTTGCCGTTGGCGTCGCTACGGTCGTCGTCGTTGCGGCGGAGCCGCGGTTGCCGTTGGCATCGCTGCGGCCATCGTCGTCGCGGCCGTCGGCGTTGGCGTTGCTGCGGCCGTCGGCGTTACGGCCGCCGTCGTCGTTGCCGGCGGTGCCGCGGCCGCCGTTGTCGTCGAGGTTGGCCATCCGAGACCTGAAAAAACGTCGAGACACGCAAAAGGCCCCTACCTGGCGCGCAAACTGTCGGGGTTTGTTACCGCCGGCAAGTAAATTTATAAGACTGCGTGTCGGGCCTCGGATGGTGTGCGAAATGGGACACAAGGATTTATACTGGTTCGGGCCTCCGGAGAGTAATACCCTACGTCCAGTTCGCGCTGCCTGTGTTATTTGCACTGATTTGTAGTAGGAGGATACAAATAGGCGAGAGAGCGAGCTCGGTCCCAAGTCTCTGTGATGCGTGTACGTGGTTCATGTAGCAGGAGTCTGCGTACGTGTGTGGGAGCCCAGTCTGGCTGGAGGAAGAAGAGCAGAGAGAGAACTCCTCCGGAGAGGAGAAGGAAGAAGTAAAAAAGAAGCCCCTCATGCTCCCTCCGTGCCTTCTCTTTTATAAGTCAAGGGAAGGCTTACAGGTGAAGGCAGTCAAGAGGGAGAGAGAAAGAGGTGGAGTACAAGCCAAGCAAACTCAGAGAGAGAGGGGGGAAACTTACAAGCCAAGCAAACTCAGAGAGAGAGAAACACCGGGAGGGGAAAAACTTGCATCCGGTTTTGCTTGCTGCACGCGCACCAGAAGGCCAAAACCTAGTACTCGAGTACCGGTAGGAGGACTATTGAGTGTGTGACTCCTCTTTCCCATTGTCGTGGGCCCCGCCTTGGTACGTGGGTGCCTTGTGTGCTGCTGTTTTACTTGATGAGGACCTGCACCTGATCTTGTGCTTTGTTGTGCCCGTCACGCAAGTGGCTTGGAGCCGTGCCCACTTGTTGCAGCCTGCCGCGGCATGGCCTGCTGTCTGGGGGTCCGGCCTTGGTCACGAGGCCGGGTGCTTTTGCTGCTATGTGCGCTTTGTTAACGTAAATCCGGGAACTGTGATGCTCCTGTAGGACAGGATGTTTTTTACCGTGGCTCCTGTGGATCGTATTTACCTTCTTTGGGTATCCCTAATATTGGATCCCGTCAAGCATCTCTAAGAGTTTGCCAAATTTTACTTGGTAAATCTGGTGTTTTGTCAACTTCTAAAAAGATATGCCAAGTAAAAAAAGAGTTCATCTCCAACTGTTTGGCATAATTCACTTGCCAAATCTAGATTTAATTTAGATCAGGAACCCTGAGAGAGAAAAAAAATATGTTTCTACCCTTTCACCTCTTAAAACTTAAATAAGGAACCCTGAGAAAAAAACAAAAATATTTTTATACCCTTCCACCTCTTCTGTTACGGAAGGATGCGCCGCGGATAGCTGCACGCATATATACGCGCGGGGAGGGAAGGGATGCCAAGTTGCTATTGATGCCAAGTTGTTTTGCCAAACTGTTGCAGGCTAATTTTTCATATTTTGCTAAAATTAGATGGATGTCAAACTAAGATAGCAAACTGTTGGAGTTGCTACCCCTTCCTCGTACTGGATCTAATTATTTATTTAAACCGAGGTGTGATCTTGCATGGTGTTTATTCTCTACATTGGATGAGGAATGTGAAAAGAATCTTAATTTAACAGATTTCCCAACTCATTTTTTTTTCTCCGTAAAACATGCAACATGATTCTGCACAGGTGGATGATATGTAGGGGTGTTTGCATGCATATGCCAATTTCTGATTAATAACTGCTATCAAGGGATGATTTTGAGGCCTGAAAGGGTGTTGGTACTAATGCCAATGAACGCAGTGTAGCCTGATTTCAAAACACATCACATTAGTTGAACACATGAACTTATTCTGATTTATACTGCAATAGTTGAGGACTTGAACAATGATTTGTCATTACAATTGATGCATGTAAGTATGTAACTACATAATTAACACCCCATCCCAGCAGAGGCGCGAAGACTTTTTCACTAATTGTGTAATCTCCCTTTAACATGGTTGTCGTTGTTCGTTTCTTTAACAGGTCGTTCGTCTTTTAGACTATGGAACATTTAAGGACAAGGACAGCACCATTAATGAAGATACCGGTGTCAGTGAAGCGCTTGCTAAGATGATCGTGGATCACAGGGAAACAGGGCAGAAACTTGCTGTTGGAAATCTGGAATATAAAAAAATAATTGAAAGTACCATGGTTAGTGTTAAACTCCCTTGTTTGCTTACGTCTATATATGAACGATTTTGGCACCAACTTCTGTGGATTAGTTCAGGGTATAGTGTGCCTGTGTTGTCCGGCTGTTGATGAGTTAATGTGGGGCTTGAAGATTTCAATGGGGAATTTTGTGCGTGCAGAGCAGTCTGGACTGACTAATGAGGATCGCCTCTTGATGAGTCAAGGAATGAAATCTTTCCTGAACTTGCATAGCTTTGACATTAAACCAGATATGATGGTGAGCCCATCACCTCCTTTCCCATATGTCTGATACTCCAAGCCTTTAATTTTCACTGGCTCACCATACCTGTTCACTTATCATTTGGGATCATTTGCCATCCCATATACATAAAAAAGAAAAAGAGTCAAAGAAAGGCCCGGAGATGTTTCTCAAGTCAAATAAAAAAATAGAGGTAAAAGATACCGTATCAATGTGGGTATCAGGGCTGTCTCCTTGTATTTGGAGGAATGTTCCAAATTCCACTTGAGCATCCAAGTTTGGATCAATAACCAGCAAAAACATCTCTGAACAACCGAAAAAGAAGAGCAAAGCAAAGGTAGCATGACCAATAGTGAACCAACCTCTTGGACTGCTGCAAAAAACATGTGATTTCAATGTAGCTCGATCTAATTCAAAAATTACCCCTAATTGAGCACGCTGGACATATTGTTACGCCTACTTGTTCACCACTATATTTGGATTATGCTCTTCTAACTTTTGATGCAATATTGTTTCTGGAATTTTCATTGCATCATGTATTATTAATATAGCTTGCATGATGTATTATTAATATAGCAGTGCCATTTGTATCCAGGTTACTAAAGAGATTATTGAGATGGCAGGTGACTTGAATCAGTGTGACCAGTGTGCGAACAAATACAAGTATTTTTTGCTCGATGCTGCTGAGCACATTATGGAAATATGTCACATTGAGACTAAGGATTGGGATATAATGAAACTTGCGACTGCGCTCATGATGATATGTTGCCCTGAAGAAAAAATTACAGCTCCCCGATGGGTAAGCTGTAATATTTTTTGTGAATGTCTGCGTTTGATGGAAATTTGTCATTTGAACTAATGCCAACTAACGCTAGTGTGTTTCATTCAGCTCTTTCCGAAAGAACAGTTGAAGATCTTTAGGAAACATGCACCTCGATATGAAAATAAGATCTTGAAGATGACTCTCCCGGTAGCGTATACTGACATATACTGTGCCCGTAACCTTAGGTGTCAGTTGGCGCGGCATGTGAAGCTGAACTAGCAAGTGGTCATGCACTCGCAGTGGCGGAGTCAAGATTAGAAGTTAGGGGGGGCTTAGTTCTTCTTCCAACTCCAATTTCACTCTTTCTTCACTATTTTCTTCATAATTTTCCTTCTTCTTCCTATCTTTCTCCCTTGATTTAATAGTGTTATTGGGCAGTAGGGGGGCTGGAGCCCCACTAGCCCCCCTGGTAGATTCGCCACTGTGCACTCGGTACTGACGGGAAAAAAGATCTCATATGACTCATTTGGTTTCAACATCTTACACAATTTCTAATTGTATACGAAAGGAACTCCTGTGAATGGGCTCTTTTTATATAGCTATTTTTTGTAAGGGTAAATAGGTAACTTTTGCAACATCAGGCCAAGAAACAAATTCCGTTTATGCCACCAAAAAAATTTGAAATGAATTTTTTTGAAAAAAATTGTTTTTGAAATTTGAAATGAAAATTTTTGTTTTTGAAATTTGAAAAACATTTGGCCATACCACCAGAGTGAAATGAAAATTTTTGAAAAAAACATTTTTGAAATTTGAAATGAAAATTTTCATTTTTGAAATTCGAAAATAGTTTGAAATGAAATTTCAAAAAATCGTTCTTGAAATTTGAAATGGAATTTTCGTTTTTGAAAAATTTGAAAAAAAAACATTTTTGAAATTTGAAATGAAAATTTTCGTTTGAAATTTGAAAAAAAATGGCCATACCACGAGAGGGAAATGAAAAAAATTTGAAATAAAGAAATCATATATCTCGTTTATGCCACCGAGAAAAAACTACCAACAATACCCTCATACCATCATTCCACCTATGTATACCACCCCATACCACTAGTGTTAGATGTGGTGGTATACAATTAATTTTAACCGTCGGATCCTTCCATACTGATCCTTTTTCCAATAGTGGTATGAGGTGGTATGGTCCACCGTAAAAAGCCCCCTGTGAATTTGCTTGTTCATATGCGTTGTCATCTCTATATGTTCTTTGATGCAGCAGAAAGATAATTGAAGCTTGCAGTAGTTAATTTTTTTAGTGGTATTTTTGTGTACATTGTGTATCAGATTGCATCCACGGTCATATTTACATACATAAATTCATCTTTTTTATTGCTACCTTTGCTCCAATTGCCATTGCAAGACCTGTTAGTTGTGTGCCAAATGAGTTATGAGCAATCTGGTTGTCCAGCAAGCACTTTCTGTCTGCCATAGATTTTTCTTCTTAGTAGCTTTGTAACAAGGTTGCTTGTAACAAGCATGTTGAATTGTTGATACTGCAACTTCTGATCTAGATGCCTCCTCCATCCAACTCGGCAGGCACAAAACCTTTCAACTCCATCTCGTGGCAGCATTAGCTCCTGTCTCCCGCAAACCACAACGCCAGCAGCTCGAGAATCACCACCATAGCCTTCCTTCCCAACCACCGACATCCATGGAGTGCGGACACAGTTCAGTATAGGTGGTGCGCCCTCGACGACCCATCCATGGAGTACGCGGCTAGTGATCATAAAAAGGGTGCAGAGCCACAGAAACCACATCACCGTAATCTGCGTCAAGATCCGAGATGCCCAACATATGAGACATCTCGCAATGCCATTCGACAGAGCCGCATCACACATGTAGCTGCTAGCTTATATTGTGCACAATGATTTTCGCAATGCAATGATTTTCCGTTGAAACATTTCCCGTGTCAGAAAACGCATCATCTGAGCCATTCAACTCTGCCAATGCCATGCAATAGGTTGTGACGCACAGGCAACCTCACTGGCAAGCACTACTGCACACTTCATCTCCATGTCCATGTTGTTGACAGCTCCTATAAATACACCACCTTCGATTCTAAGCATGTATTGTACCCTTCCAGCAGCACCTAATCTAATCTCTCCGATCGGTCCTTCTTAAGAGCACACAACAATGTCGCCACAGAGATTATCCGTCGTCCTCGTAGTCTTGTCCACCTTTTGCGGACCTTCCACCGCCGTGCGCAGCTCGACGCTGCACCTGGCACGCTCCCACCCCGTCTCACCCGACGCCGGGGCACCGATCACCGCATGGGCGGCCTCCCTCGCCACCCAGTCGGCGGCCGACGCAGCACGCGTCGCCATGCTCGCGGCGGGCTCCTCCGGCAACACCAACACCAAGAACGACAAAGCCCGCCGCTCGTACGTGCCGATCGCGCCGGGGCGGCAGATCCTGAGCATCCCCAACTACGTCGCCCGTGCGCGCCTCGGCACCCCGGCGCAGACGCTCCTCGTGGCCATCGACCCCAGCAACGACGCCGCGTGGGTGCCCTGCAGCGGTTGCACGGGCTGCGCCGCCGCGACAGGCTCGGCTCCGCCGTTCGACCCGACGCAGTCGTCCACGTACCGCCCGGTGCGCTGCGGCTCCTCGGAGTGCGCGCAGGTGCCGAGCCCGTCGTGCCCCGGAGGTGCCGGCTCGTCGTGCGCGTTCAACCTCACGTACGCGGCGTCCACGTTCCAGGCGCTGCTCGGGCAGGACTCGCTGGCGCTCGAGAACGACGCCGTCGCGTCGTACACGTTCGGGTGCCTCCACGTCGTCACCGGAAACTCCGTACCGCCGCAGGGGCTCATCGGCTTCGGCCGTGGGCCGCTGTCGTTCCTGTCGCAGACCAAGGACGTGTACGGCGCCGTCTTCTCCTACTGCCTCCCGAGCTACAAGTCGTCAAACTTCTCGGGCACGCTCAGGCTCGGCCCCGTCGGGCAACCGAAGAGGATCAAGACGACGCCGTTGCTGTCCAACCCCCATCGCCCTTCGCTCTACTACGTGAACATGATCGGGATCCGCGTCGGCAGCAAGCCCGTGCCGATCCCGGCGTCCGCTCTGGCGTTCGACCCGGCCACCGGCAGCGGCACCATCGTCGACGCCGGGACGATGTTCACGCGGCTGTCGGCGCCGGTGTACGCCGCCGTGCGCGACGCGTTCCGGCGCAGGGTGCGGGCGCCGGTGGCGGGGCCGCTGGGCGGGTTCGACACGTGCTACAACGTGACGGTCGTCAGGGTGCCGACGGTCAGCTTCACGTTCGCGGGGCCGGTGACGGTGACGCTGCCGGAGGAGAACGTGATGATCCGCAGCTCGTCGGGCGGCATCGCGTGCCTGGCGATGGCGGCGGGCCCGGCGGACGGCGTGAACGCGGCGCTGAACGTGGTGGCCAGCATGCAGCAGCAGAACCACCGCGTGCTCTTGGACGTCGCCAACGGCCGCGTCGGCTTCGCCCGCGAGCGATGCACGCTCTGAATCGACGGGAACGTACGTATCTGAATGTAGTGTGCTTGGTGCTCGTTTGCCAAGAAAAGGCACAGTGTCTGTCATGGTCTCTTGAATATTTAGGGTCTGTTCTTTTAGGTGAAAAGAAATAGTGAAGTTGCAAATAAATAGTATTGAAATAGTGTTTTTTGTAAGAGAAGATGTGATGAGTGTGATAAGCGAATAGTGTTATTCATTATTCATTTCGAAGCAAAAGAACAGACCCTTATGCACAAGAAAGGAAAGTTGAGAATGGATTTGGTTTGTGAGACTTACTCAGTGATTAAATCTTTCTGAAAAAATCCAACAAGTTGCCCGTCTAGCTCAGTCGGTAGAGCGCAAGGCTCTTAACCTTGTGGTCGTGGGTTCGAGCCCCACGGTGGGCGGTTGTTTTCATTTTTTGTTACTGTTTTTGTTGGGCTCGTGGTGCATGGGCTATTTATTCACCAGGTCGGCCCGTCCGTGGGCTAATCTCGGTGTACACGAGCCGGGCCTTCCTGCATGTATGGTTTGGTGGTGGGCTGAGTGTAGTAGAGCCGCTCGCTTTGTTTTCGTATTTGTATGCCATCACCATACGAGAAATTTTAAAGATTTGAATCTCAATTTGTAAGTTTTTCAGAATTTGACATCCTGGTCCACACTGTTAATGACTCAGAGTGATATCATTGTGACAGGAGTTTCAAAATTTAAAGATGTGCGAAAGAAAATTTAAAATTTAGGTATCAATCGCAAGCTTATCAGAATTTGTCACTTTGATCCACATGTCATCGAACTCAGATTAACTTCACATGCCATTGTGATAGTGGCTAGCTATAGGAAGCAGCAGTAGTGTGGTAGCAGCCGAGGTCCCCGTTGGTCCGGCGGCTGGTGCGCGAAGCTTTGGCCGATGGCATCGTCGTCACGTGAGAGGGGGCAGGCACTGAGGCAGGTTATCGTGGCGCAGAGGGAGGAGGGAACGTGTGGGGAAGCCAGCCAGCCGCAGCAGCAAGCGAGCGAAACAGAAATACTGGCAATTAATTAATTGCTCAGCGGGAAACAGGCCGGGAAAGCAGGCGGCCCAGCGCTAGGTAGGCTCTGCCCGCCCCCTCGCTTGCTTGCACTAGCCTGAGGCCCATGCCCCCCCCCCCCCTGCGCAGGGACCAGGCCAGGCCGCCCGCTGCTGGATGAGGCCTGGTTGGTGGCCCACTGACACACCGAGCCAGCCAATGCACCGGTGGCGTCGGATCGTGTGCGCGAGCGACGGACGCTTGCTTCGTTGCAAACAAATGCAAGGGGAGACGAGCCGCCGGTGACATTGAAACGGGCGGCGGCGGCGCCCGGTGAGCGCTCGTCCATGAGAAATCGTTGTTTAGCGAGCGGGGCGGGGCGGGGCGGTCACGTGAGCGGCCGAGATGCCGCCGCCGACGTGTCGGCGTTCCGGGACGCGGCCGGTGGGCAGGCCAGGCCAGGCCAGCGCGGCGCAGCCTTTCATTAAATAATCGGGCGCTGCGGCGGTGGGCACTGGCCGTGCTGCCAGTGTTTCGTTATCGTGGTCGCCGTCCGTCGACGGGAGGAGAAGGAGAGCCGATAAAACAAAAGAAAAGGAAAAGCAACGCCAGCCAGCCATCGCCAATTCGCCATGCATGGCAGGTGGTGTGTGGACGGAGATGCGGCTGCCTGGTTGGCCGGCCGGTCCCCGCTTTCGCTGCCAACGCGGGGCTCGAGGCTGGCTGGATGCTGGCCGCTGCCGCTGCACCTCGGAAACCGCGGCGCCAAAGCAAAGCTTCCCTCTCGCTGCCAATGCCATCGTGTTCGTCCCGCACCTGCTGCCCACTGCCCGGCTGCACCGGCAGTAGCATCTTCCTCTTGGCGTTGCCGTGTCATCTTCCTGGATGGATGGCCAAAGTTTCCCTTCCCCGTGCGTGGGGGCCCATGCCTCCTGTGTGCTTCGCCCCAAGACATGCGCCCAATTTTCACTTCGCTTGTCAACTTGTGTTGCCCTTGAGTCCTTGACCAGCCACGTGCTCTGTTTAGTTTCGGAGAGTGGTGAAATTTTGGTTTGAGAAATGCGCGTAGAGTCAAGAAATGAATTGACACGGTTCTGAGAATTCAGAAAACTAAACAGAGCCTAAGACCACCCACACTCGTCATTCTCCATTTCCTCATTCAAAACAGAATATTTCAACCTGTTCATCAAGATTATCTTCTTTATATCCACTTCTCCTGCATCCGTCTTCCTTTATAATCTCTCTTCCAACCCAACTCCCACAGTGGGACCCACATCACAGATATTTTTTATCCCCCTCCCTCCCCACCCGTCGGTCTCTCTCTCAATCTTGCCTCGCTCGCTCTGCTGCCCCCCTCTCTCTCACCTCGCTCCGCGTCCCACCGCCGGCGCGCCCTCCTCCCTCCCCTCCTTCGCCGCGACAGCAGCCATGGATCCGGGGGTGTCGGCGAGCTGGAGCAGCAGCGGGCCATCCTCCCCGCGTCTGGCGCCGGCAGACGCGTCGCGCGTGTCATCTCCTTGCTCCGCGTCGCCGTCAGCCTTGGCTTCCCCTGCTCCACGCGGCGGATCCCCCGGTCCCCTTCTCTGAGCTCGACGGGGCGACGGGATGGCTCTACGCCGGACGGCGAGGGCTCCTGCGCCAGATCTGGTGCCGTCCTCCGAGCTCGTACGTCACCGCCGCGCTCCCGCACTCGGAGCTCCGCGGCATGTACGAGCGCGTCTTCCTCGTCGCGTGCGCGGAGCAGAGGCGGACTCCTTCGCGACGGGCATCCCTACTCCGGCCCTCCTCTGCTCCACCTCGAAGTGCTCCACAGCGGCGGCGGCGGGCGGAGCTCCACGGCGAGGCTACACCGGCTCTCCTCTGCTCTTCGGGCGCGCGTGCCGACAGCGGCGGATGGCGCCTCCCCTTCCACGGCACGCACCGACGGCGGGCACCGCGGCGCGCCCCTACCTCTCCGTTGGTGGGCCTTGCTTCTTCCCCTACGCGGGATCTAGAAGGTCTCGACGACGGCGGCAGCGTGTGGAGCTCCGTTAGGTCGAGGGCGCGGCGTCTCTTTCTCCGGCGAGCTCCTCTCTCCTCTCCCTCCTCTGTTCCATCTCCACCGCGGCATGGTCGTCCTCTGCTCCGTCCGCGCTGTCCCCCTTCTCTCTTCCCATCTTGGTCAGAGCGCGGACGAACGGCCGTCGCGCGGGCCCCGCACCACATCGCCGATGGAGGACCTCCGCGACTCCTCTGGATCTAGAGGAATCCAGAGGCCGCGCCATTTTCGTGTCGTCCTGCCGGGGCGCTGCTGCAGGAGGTAAAACGGGAAAACCTCCTGCAGGAGGCGATCCCGGAATTTTCCAGGCCCGGTGCGGGTGGTCTAAGCTTGTAGTACTCCACATTGTACTAGTATTTTTGCCATGCGATCACAAATACGCCACCATGGGCACCGCATGTCCAGGCAAGAAGATGGTATTAGGAAAAGGGAACATGTTGCAACTTTCCCTCTGCTCTGATCCTGTCTCAGGAATGCGCACGTTATACAGCAAAAGCCTCTCATCGCAATTCTTATCCGTCTGTACTGCAGCAATCAAAAGCACTTGTACTGCTTACAGTGCACTCGAAGCAAAGGATCCGATGCCGTAGGCTCAAGAACGAAGCTTCACCACGCACCATCCGCCCAATAATTGCTGCTCTCTATCTCTTCGCATTCGCATATGCATATGTCGTGGTTTGGTGGCCAACCACTAGAGCAGATATGGTGCCTCCGTTTACCCTTTCTCGGCTCTTCTCCCTCTCTTTTGTCTTGTCACCACTCCAATTCGCTAAACGGCACCAACAGGTGCTAGCTGCTCGTTCTATGCAACGCAATCATTTCTACTCCTAAACCCCTTGCCACGGGTGGAGAAGGGACATTTAGTCCCGGAAATGTCCCGGTTGGTAAGAGCTATATGTCTTTACAAGCCAATTGAGACTAATCTTTAAAGACAAAAACCCCCTAGTCTCGGGTGAGCAACCGGGACTAAAGGAGTTCTTTAATCTCGGGTGGTAACACCACCCGAGACTAAAAGATTAAAAAAAACAAAAAAATCCCCTTACGCCCGTCGCCGCCCCCCATCCCTCATCTCTCGTCTCTATCTTCTTCTATTTTCCATCCTCCATCTACATCAACTAGGAAGAGATAAATTACATCCACCATAACCATATATTCAAATCGGATCAAGTCATGCAAATCGCACGTGCTCATCTCATCCTCATACAACACACAAGAGCTACATAAGGAAATTACAGAGCACAAATCCACAAGATCTTATCCATCACAACAAATGAGTTCAGTTGGATTCTCAACTCGATTCATCACCGGAAAAAATCAACAAAAAAAGCTTGCCTCTTGCAACCTGGGCCAGCGAGGCCGCCGGGGACCGCCCGCTCGCCAGGGCCGCGCACCGCAGCTCCTGGCCGTGCGCCCTCCACGCGCGCCACGCCGCCGCGCGAGGTCGCCGGGGCCGCACCTCGGGCCTCGGGCCCGCGCGCCACCGCGCCAGGTCGCCGGGGCCGCGCGCCTGTCAGGGCCGCGCGCTGCTTTTGCTACTAGATGTGAAGGCTCGGGTGGAGAAACTGTACTGGTCGGCTTTTGCTACTCGTCGGCTTCACCCGAGATCAAAGGTATGTTTTAGTCTCGGGTGGAGAAACCACCCGGGAATAAAAGCTCTGTTGCTGCTTTTGCTACTTGATGTGAAACCTTTAGTCTTGGTTGGTAATATCAACCGAGACTAAACGGGTGAGGCGTTCGCAGTCACTCGAGGTCACGTCGACGAAAAGTCTTTAGTCTCGGCTTCAAATTTTAACCGGGACTAAATGTTAGGATAAAAGAGTGGTTCTCTACTAGTGTGCGAATCTTGCCATCCACCTACTCAAAATCTTTGCAATCTGCTACTGTACAGTACTGAAAGTGTCCGTACTATTTGAAGCACACGCATTGTCCTACGTAGTTATTTTATACAAAAACAAAAAGGACTTAATGTTTTTATTTTAGTATTTTGCAAAAAATATATAGTCTAATAAAACAATTACAAATCTTAACTGTACCTCTGTTTGAAAATGGCTATAGCTAGATGACTGGATCAAACGGCGGCAAGTGCACTGTAGCAACATATACATTCAAAAAGAAACAACTAATTCATATGAGGTTGTGAAAAGAGTTAAAAGCTTTTGCATTGGATCTTGTGCGCAGAGACAATAAATAAACTAAGACAGAGTTTAGTTCCCTAAAGAGTGAAATGCATCATAAGTCCCTAAACTTGTCCCAGTGTGTCAATTAGGTCCATAAACTCCTAAAATGCATGTTTGAGTCCTCAAACTAAACGGTACACCTCAGGTCCAAATGTGACATGCAAGCATTTGGTGCTGATGTGGCATGCCACTGCGGCAGTTCGTATCTCCTCCCATTCACCCTTGCTGCATCTCCTCTCCACTCCTCCATGGCTCCATGGTGCCCAGCAGCTGCAGGCCAGCGGTGCTTCCTCCTCCGGCCCCGCTGCTGTGTGACCATACGTGGCTGCCGACAGTCCGGCAGCGCCTCCGCCCTCCCATGCGGCTGCAGCATCAAGGCGCACACCTCTCTCGTCTCAGCTTCCTGTTACCATTCCACCACCGCTTAGCTCCAACGTCTACTGAAGCTATCAATTTGCTGGTTTAATTTAGTGTTAAACTGTTACCGAAACCACATAGATGCAAGTGAGCTCATCAATTTGGAGGTCGGGTCCAAGTGAGCAGAGGCCAAAGAGATGCAAATAAACCCCATCAATTTGCTGATTTAGTGTTACGGAAGCTCAAATCAAATTATTTTATCATTTCCATTTCTTTGCGTCCATCATGGTTGGGGCGTGAGCAACTGTACTGGTACAAGATTAGCTCCCTCGCCGAAGCTCGCCGGCCACCGGACTCCCTCGTCCACCACCTCATTCGCCTGACGTGGGCTAGCTTGGCGTGTCTCGCATCTCCGCGGCCGTCGCGCTCAGGGGCCGCCATGTAGCGCCATGTCGTCAAGCAACCGCACCCGCCATGGCCACGGCGGGATCGGAGCCAAGGATGCCAGCATGACGATAAGAAGGGAAGAGAGTGGAGAAACAAAGGATACTGACCGTAGGACGATGATAGAAATTAGGAGGGTTGTTTTGAATATAGTCATCAGCGTGGCAACAGGTGGCATGCCACATCAGCATGAGATGCTAGCTTGGCATGTTTGGGACCTGGGATGAACCGTTTAGATAGTTTGGGACCTAAAAATGCATTTCAGAAGTTTATGGACCTGTTTGACACAGCAGGACAAGTTTGAGGACTTGTAGTGCATTTTACTCTTCCCTAAAAACACCAAAATTTTCGCAATGCAGACCGTGTCACCTCTCATAGAACATGTTTCTCAATGTAAAAATTTTACCACTTTTACCGAAAATTTGACCAACTAAACAGGGCTTCATGATTCTCTAGGTGAAAATTTTTGATAAATTTTTGGAACTATGAATGCAGATGATCCACCAAGGTGGGTGTACGCGTCCACTTCCATTGTCAACGATGTCATGGCAGCGGCGGAGAAGAAAGAAGATGAATGCGCCTGGCTTGTCGAAACTAGGTGTCGGGGACGGTCATTAGGGGTCCCCTAACTAAAGGGGTAACCCCCTCGTTAAACGCAATCCGCCCAAGGACCGTTCCTCGAGCCCCGGTCACGGGACATCACGGGCCCACGGCCTGCCACGGCCCGGCAGCAGCCGCACCGAGAAGGCCCGCTTGACCGCCTCGCTCGAGGACTCCGGCTCCTCAAGCAGATTTCCGTCTCGCTCGAGGGATCTGGTCCCTCGAGCGAATTTCCGCCTCGCTCGAGGGCCCCGGTCCCTCGAATAGGTTTCCGCCTCGCTCGAGGGCCCCGGTCCCTCGAGCAGGTTCCTGCCTCGCACGGGGGCTTCGGTCCCTCGAGCAGGTTTCCGCCTCGCTCGAGGGGTTCGGCCCCCCTCGAGCGGGCAGCCGTCTCCATTTCGCCCGGCAGCGACATTTAATGCCCAGCCCCACAGCGGGACGCCGAAGTCAAGGGTGAATCTTCCCCCACACCGCGCGACTGACACAGCCAGGGCGCCTGACACCACCACAGTGCGACCTAACCCGCCACTGTGCAGCCATGCCTGACCCTGTGCGGATGCCGCGCAGCCCTATGCGGACAGGTCGGCGTCACTCCACGGCACTGTGCTACCTGCTCCTGTCCTCCCCCTGCGGCGAGACCCTCGAAAGGGCATGGGGGCACCCTCGAAAGGTGTACGGGCGACGTGCGGGCGTACGCCTCGACCGGCGCTGCCGTACGGGCGGCGTGCGCCGCGTCTCCTCCACCAACTCCGGCGCAGCACGGCCATCTTGGGCGTTGTACCGCCATCCCGGGCGCTGTGCCGCCATCCCCGGCGCTGTGCGACAAGCTGCGCAGCACTGTGTGGATAGGTCGGTGACGCGCCACAGTCCCGCACCACCAACTCCGGTCCTTCCCCCGGCGGTCAGGCCCTCGATTCAGCAGGGGCAGCCCCTCGAAGTCAAAAGCAGGACAGGTCACAGTGACCGCCGCGCCGCCCGCAGAAGCCGGAGAGCGCCAACTCGCGCCAGGAACCATGACGTGCGGGACAAGACCGCCGGCGCCATACCTGTTAGTACGCAGCCACTGTGCCGACTGCCATCATTAACTGCCCTCCCTTGGCCTATAAAAGGGAGAGGCAGAGCCCCTTGCGCGGGAAGGACGACGACGACTCACATTCCCCGGCATTCAGCACACCACCCTGTTCTAGATATTGGCACTTGCCTCAATCACCTTAGTAAGGACTTGGGGGGATTTCCTCCTCTCCCGTCTTGCTTGTAGCTCCCCTCTACAGGCACCACCGGTGCAAGCTAATACAGTGCGCAAGCACACCCTGCTGGACGTACGGCCGCGCGGCCGGAACCAGGATAAACCCCGTGTCGCCTTAGCTTAGCGCTGCCCATCGAGAAGCAGATCCCAGCGCAAATCACTAGTTGGTGCCGGTGCTAATCCGGACACCGACAGTTGGGGCGCCAGGTAGGGGAGCGCTGTGATCGTCCACCCGCTTTCTCGATGGTGATCGTCACCGAGCAGAGGTCGGAGAGGCCCGCCTGGGGAGAATCCGACATGCTCCCGGCCGGGTTCGAAATCTGATTCGGGAGCATCCACTACCAGGCGACTGGCAACGGCTACCACATGCGCATCCTCAACCGGGAAGCGCTCAAGGCGGCGCCGCCCGGAACGTCGGCTACCCCGATGCCAGCAGTATTCCCACCGCCACCCCGACGCCGCAAGCGTTCGGGGAAGCGCTCACGACGAGCGCACACGGCGCGGCGCCAAGCGGCGGACGCTGGCTCCCCCAGGGGGTCGAAGCCGGCGAGCTCCCGCCCGTCGGAGCAGAGCAAGGTGACGCACCTCCACCGGTGAACTCCACGGCACACCCCGCGGAGGGGGCCGTGGCTATGCAGCCATGATTCCCCCACGGGATGCGCGGCGCCACCATGGCGTATTCTTCGTCGGCCGGCACCGACCTGGCTGCATACAAGGGCCTTCCGGACCACCACTTCATGTCCATCCGGAACCTCATCGCGACCTCGCCCGACGATTCCTACCACGACACCGACGGCGAGGAGTACGGGTACGGGCGTGGGGCGCCGGGGCGGGACTACTCCGGACTACGAGACCCCGACGCTTTCAGGCGGTTCCAGGCCGCGGCGGACTACTGCCTCACCTGCTCCGACGACTCCAGCGAGGGGGATTACGACCCCACCCGCGAATGCTTCGTCGTCGACCTCGGCGAGGGCGAAGACGAGGGAGGCGGAGCAGGCGATGCTGCGGTCCGCAACACTGTGGCAGTAACCCCACCGGTGGGGGCGACACCACCGTTTCCTGACGCGGTGCGCGCCGCGCAGATGGCCCAACTTCGCGAGTTGGAGGCGAAGCTAAACGCAGAGCGCGAGTAGCTGTGACAGCTGAAGGCCACTCTCGAAAAAGACAAGGCCGGCCCCTCGACACCGGGGCCGCGCGCTGCGGGACGCGTGGCCCGCGAGCGCATCAACGCCGACGCCGACGTAGACAAGATGCCAAACCTAGCAAGGGCCAGCCAGAAGCTCGTGGCTGCGGCGACTTTGTTCGGGCCTTGCCCGAGCTGTCGACGCCCGAGGGACGTAACCTGCGCCGCGAGGCGCGGGCCCTCATCGAGCAGGCCACGGTGCAGCAGGCCGAAAGCTCCGCGTCGCGCATGCGCCATCAGTCCGTTACAAAGGCTGGTGGGGGCGGCAGGGACCAGGAGGCATCGGTTCATACTCCGCACCGAGCGCCTACCGTCCACGAAGGCAACCAGAGGACCCCTGCCAAGGAACGGATCCCGGATACGCGCGGCGCGCTCAACGATGGTGACGCCCGCAACATCCTGAACAAGAAGAGGCAGGACGCCACTCTGTCGCACGGCTACAACTTACGGCGCGGTGGGCGATACGACCGCCGGGAGGACAAGAGCCCGTCGCCAGAGCCGCCGGGCACGCGTGTGTTCGGCCGCGCGATCCGCACGGCCTCGATTCCCCCGCGCTTCCGCCAACCGACGACCGTGAGCAAGTACTTGGTGGAGACGGACCCCCAGGTCTGGCTCAACGACTACCGCCTAGCGTGCCAGCTGGGCGGCGCCACCAACGATGCCATGATCATCCGCAACCTGCCACTGCATTTGGCAGACTCTGCGCGGACATGGCTCGAACACCTGCCCGTGAACCAGATCCACGACTGGGACGACCTGGTCAAGACGTTTGTGACCACCTTCCAGGGCACGTACGTGCGCCCCGGGAACTCCTGGGACCTCCGAGGTTGCTCCCAGAAGGCTGGCGAGTCCTTGAGGGATTTCATCCGCCGCTTCTCCAAGCGCTGCACCGAGCTTCTGAGCGTCGGTGAGTCCGAGGTCGTACACGTCTTCTTGGAGGGCACGACTTGCCGGGACCTGGTGCGCGAGTTGGGGCGGAACCCTCCAATCAGCGTCAACGAGCTGTTCGACATCGCCACTAGCTACGCCTCCGGTGAGGAGGCAGTGGGGGCGATCTTCGACGGCAAGAAGGGCAAGCGAGCCGAGGATGCGCCCGCAGAGGGCAGCAAGCCCAAGGAGCCCTCGAAGAAGTAGAAGAAGGGCAAGAAGAACTAGGGCAAGAAGCCCATGGAACAAGATGAGGGCCCCGAAGAGGTCAACGCGATCGACGCCGCCAACAAGGGGGCTCGAGGTCCCCCTCGAGGCGGTGTCTTCGACGACATGCTGAAAAAGCCCTGCCCGTACCACAAGACCCCTGTCGCTCACACCCTCGAGTAGTGCGACATGCTCAAGAAGTACTATAGCTGCGTCGCAGCAAAGGAGGACAACGCCAAGAAGGATGCGGGCGACGGGGGCAAAGACGGCTTTCCGGAGGTGGAGAACGTGTTCTTCATCTTCGGGGGGCCCATGGTCGATATGACGTCGCGGCAGCGTAGGCGTGAACATCGAGAGGTCTACTCCGTTCACCCGACCGTGCCGTCATACCTCGACTGGTCGGAGGAGACGATCTCCTTCGACCGTGAAGACCACCCGGATCACATCCCCAATCCGGGACAGTACCCGCTTGTTGTCGACCCCATCATCGGCAACATGCGGTTTTCCAAGGTGCTGATGGACGGAGGCAACAACCTCAACATCATGTACTCCTCCACCTTGGAGCTCATGGGGATCGGCTTGGACAAGCTGCGGCCCAGCAAGTCGCCGTTCCACGGCGTTGTGCCGGGCAAGCGAGTCCAGCCTCTCGGGCAGATCGACCTGCCCGTCTGCTTCGGCACACCAAGCAACTTCCGCAAGGAGGTCCTCACCTTCGAGGTGGTGGGGTTTCGGGGAGCGTACCACGCCATCCTTGGTCGGCCCTGCTACGCCAAGTTCATGGCGGTCCCAAACTACACTTACCTGAAGCTCAAGATGCCGGGGCCCAAAGGCGTCATCACGGTGGGCCCATCATTCGAACACGCGTTCGAGTGCGACGTCGAGTGCGTTGAGCGCGCTGAGGCACTTGCGCATGACGAGGCCCTCGTGGCGGACCTGGAGAAGCTGGCCAACGAGGCCCTCGACTCCACCAACAAGCACGCCGACAGCTTTGAGGCCGCGGAGCACACCAAGGCTGTACCCCGCGACCCCAGCGCCCCCGAGGTCAAGGTGCTGAGGGTCAGCTCCACCCTCGACCCGAAATAGGAAGTGGTGCTCGTCGACTTTCTCCGCGCCAACGCTGACATCTTTGCGTGGAGTCCCGTGGACATGCCGGGCATTCCGAGGGAGGTCGTCGAGCACTCACTTGATATCCTGCCCAACTCCAAGTCGGTATCTCAGCGTCTGCGACGATTTGACGAAGAGAAACGCCGGGCGATTGGAGAAGAGCTGCGGAAGCTCTTAGAGGCCGGATTCATCAAGGAGGTGTTTCATCCAGTGTGGCTAGCTAATCCTGTACTAGTTAAGAAAAAGAATGAGAAGTGGCGGATGTGCATAGATTATACCGGTTTAAATAAAGCATGTCCCAAAGTTCCTTTTCCTTTGCCACGGATTGATCAAATAGTTGATTCCACCGCGGGGTGTGAGTTGCTATGCTTCCTTGATGCGTATTCCGGTTACCACCAAATTAAGATGAAGGAGTCCGACCAGCTCGCGACCTCCTTTATCACCCCATTCGGGATGTTTTCCTACGTGACGATGTCGTTCGGTCTCCGAAACGCCGGGGCAACATACCAGCGGTGTATGCTCCACGTCTTCGGGGGTCACGTCAAGCGGACTGTTGAGGCATACGTCGACGACATCGTAGTAAAATCCAGGAAGGCGGACGACCTGGTGAACGACTTGCGCATTACGTTCGATTGCCTCCGGGCGAACGGGGTTAAGCTAAACCCTGGAAAATGCGTCTTCGGGGTACCGTGTGGCAGGCTCTTGGGTTACATTGTCTCCCAGCGAGGCATAGAGCCCAACCCGGAGAAGGTATCGGCCCTTGAGAGGATGGGGCCGATACGCGATCTGAAGGGAGTACAAAGGGTCCTGGGCCGCCTCGCAGCTCTGAGTCGCTTCATCTCACGTCTCGGTGAGAAGGGCTTACCCCTGTACCGACTTCTTCGAAAGAGCGAGTGTTTCTCCTGGACCGCCGAGGCCCAGGAGGCCCTCGACAAGTTAAAGGCAACACTTACCCACGCTCCGATATTGACCCCACCCCAGGAAGGCGAACCTCTGTACCTCTACATCACCGCCACGACCCAGGTGGTCAGCGAGGTCATCGTAGTGGAGAGAACGGAGGAGGGCCACGCCCTGCCTGTCCAGAGGCCGGTCTATTACATCAGCGAAGTGTTGTCGGACACCAAGACGTAATATCCCCAGATCCAGAAGCTGTTCTATGCGGTGGTGCTCACGCGGCGCAAGCTGCAGCACTACTTCGAGGCCCATCCTGTCACCGTGGTGTCTTCCTTCCCTTTAGGGGAGATTGTGCACAATCAGGATGTCTCGGGCAGGATAGTTAAGTGGTCTGTGGAGCTCATGGGTGGAGCCCTCACCTACGCACCACGAAAGACGATCAAATCACAGATCTTGGCAGATTTCGCAGCTGAATGGACCGACATTCAGTTACCCACCCCTCAGATCCAAGCTGAGTGCTGGACCATGTATTTTGATGGTTCGGTGATGAAACGGGCGCAGGCGCGGGCCTGCTCTTCGTTTCTCCCCTTGGAGAGCACATGTGGTACTTGGTGCGCTTGCACTTCCCCGCGTCGAACAACATGGCGGAGTACGAGGCGCTCCTCAGCGGCTTGCGCATCGCCATCGAGCTCGGCATCAAACGCCTTGACATCCGGGGAGATTCTCAGCTGGTCATCGACCAGGTGATGAAGAACGCAAGCTGCCACAACGAGAAGATGGAGGCGTACTGCGCCGCAGTGCGTAAACTCGAGGACAAGTTCTTTGGCTTCGAGCTCAACCACATCGCGCGCAAGTACAACGAGGTGGCGGACGAGCTGGCCAAAATTGCTTCGGGGCGGATCACCGTTCCCCCAAACGTTTTTTCCCGCGACCTCTCCAAGCCCTCTATCGAACTCGACAAATCTGCTGAAGCTTCCGGAAAAGCCTCGGGGGCTGGCCCCTCGAAGGCCACGGGCACCGAGCCCATGGACGAGGACCCCTCGAACGGGGAACTCGAGAACTCAGACCTCGAAGGGTCCCAGGCGGATGAGGCCGAGGCGATGGATATCGACGACCTCCCGCCCCCTCTGCGGGACTGGCGCGACGAGTACCTCACCTGGTTAGACCGAGGCGAGCTACCCCCGGATCGGACCGA
The DNA here is from genome assembly GCA_036936925.1 of Cenchrus fungigraminus. Taxonomy (NCBI): domain Eukaryota; kingdom Viridiplantae; phylum Streptophyta; class Magnoliopsida; order Poales; family Poaceae; genus Cenchrus; species Cenchrus fungigraminus. The sequence continues at coordinate 2,583,184 of CM072779.1, forward strand.
GGCGCGGCGTATTGCCAGGAAGGCCAAGTCTTTCGTCGTCATCGACGGCGAGCTGTACAAGCGCAGCGCCTCGGGAATCATGCAGCGGTGCATCTCCATCCTCGAGGGTCGGGAGTTGATCCAGGACGTCTACGCGGGCGAATGCGGTCACCATGCCGCCCCACGAACCCTCGTGGGCAAAGCATTCCGTCAGCGTTTCTATTGGCCGACGGCGGTCACCGACGCCATCGAGGTAGTACGCACCTGCGAAGGGTACCAGTACTACGCGCGGAAGACCCACCTCCCGGCTCACGCGCTGCAAACCATCCCCATCATATGGCCATTTGCCGTGTGGGGACTGGACATGGTCGGGCCCTTGCGAAAGGCACCCGGGGGCTTCACCCACATACTGGTGGCCATCGACAAGTTCTCAAAGTGGATCGAGGTCCGCCCCATCAGCAGCCTCAAGTCCGAGCAGGCAGTGTTGTTCTTCACGGACATCGTGCACCGCTTTGGGGTACCCAACTCCATCATAACGGACAACAACACTCAATTCACCGGCAAGAAGTTCCTAGAATTCTACGACAGCTGCCACATCCGCATGGATTGGTCGGCCGTAGCACATCCACAGACTAACGGCCAGGTAGAACGTGCCAACGGCATGATTTTACAAGGCTTAAAGCCGAGGATCTTCAACAAGCTCAACTAGTCTGGCCGGAAGTGGATTCAAGAGTTGTCGTCGGTCGTTTGGAGCCTCAGGAACACCCCGAGGGTAAAGGCCTACCAGGAGGAGCAGAACCAGCAAGATCGCGAAGACGCGCTGGACTGCATCGACGAGGCCCATGACGTGGCGGTCCTGCACTCCGAAAAGTACCAACAATCCCTACGACGTTACCAAGCGAATAAGGTCTGGCCTCGAGACCTCAACAAGGGAGATTTGGTACTTCGACTTCGACAGAAGAATGAGGGACGCCACAAGCTCACGCCACCGTGGGAAGGGCCGTACATCGTCGCTGAGGTCCTCAAGCCCGGCACGTACAAGCTCGTGAACGAGAAGGGCGAAGTCTTCACCAACGCTTGGAACATCCAACAGCTACGTCGCTTCTACCCTTAAGTTCCAAATCGTTTTGTGCATATCCGGCACCCAAGTCGGTTGTATATACGTTAAGGTTGTGAATACAGACAAGGGAGACTCGGCTTTCCTCTGAAAACCGAGTCCCCCTCGAGGGCTACTATGGGGGGGCACCCCCCTAAACGGTCCCATTTTTTCGCAAAGAACCTTTTTTTCTGAAAATGCTAAGTGTCTCGCGCCTCGAAAGCTTAGGCAGACAAAGGCAGGGCGCAAGTAGCTAAAAGGTAAAGCCGGACGAGCCAGGGACGGCCCACGCCTCCAGCAGGATACGGCTTCCCTCTCACCACTTCACCTTCGAGTTACTTGCGAAAACGATCAATCCCAGCTGAAATCTGCCTAGGTGACGGGAAAGGCGCAACGGCATACATAAAATGAGCCACACTTAAGTTACAAACTTCAAAAGATGGTTTATTTATTTACATGAGCCACCCGACTCAAATCTCGGCCACAACCTAAGGACTTCTACGCCCAGCTACTTTCAGGGCTCGAGGGGACCCGCAGGAGCAGCGTTCGGGAAGAGGTCCTCCTCGAACAAGTCGGCAAGATCGGCGGCAGCATCGGCGGCGGCAGCATCGGCTTGATCCAGGGCGTCCTGCACTCCATCATCGTCAAGGCCATCCGCGACGACGTACCCTGTGGCCAGCGCTGCGAAGTCGACGATGTAGTGCGTTGACACCATGCCGAGGGTCTTCTGAACACCGAGACTGAGAGCGCCCTTCATGCGCTCGACGACGCGGCCACTCAGAGCCCGAAGGCGGCTCGCCTGCGAGCTCCCTGACAAGTCGGTACCCTCATCGATGCTCTGGCACGCTTCAAGGGCCGCCTGTTCCAGGGTCACGAATTCCTGTTGCGACAAGTTGTAGGCCGCCTGAAGAGCTTCCGCCTGCGCCGTCGAGTCTCCCAGAGCTTTCCGCAGTCCTGGGAGGAGAAAGGGTGAGTCGAGAGCGAATCTCGACGAGCCTGAACGATAAACAAGGGCTCGGGGGCTGCAACTTACCCTCGACCTCCTTCTTCTCTGTCTCGAGCTCTACACGCGCGGCTCCAGCCTCTTGCCGCAGCTGCAGAATTGAGGCGTCCTTCTCTCCGCCGGTGGACCTCAGGGCTTCGACGGTGACGCTATCCTGAACCAGGGCCCCGGTGAGCCGCTCGGCTTCCGCCTCCCGAAGTTGGGGCGCGGTCCTGGCCTCCTCAAGGGCGGTACGCTCCTGCTGGAGCTGGGACTGCATTTCCTCCCGCGCTGAGCGCTCGCGCTGAAGGGCAGACCGGGCATCCTCGAGCGCCGTGCGCTCTTGCTGGAGTTGGGTCTGCGCCTCCACGCGCGGGGCACGTTCCTGCTGGAGCTGGCCCCCCACCACGGTGAGCGCCTCGGTCTTCTCCTGCAGAGCGGCGCCCAGCTTCTCGACCTCCTGGGTCTTCTGCTCGGCCTGGGTCTGCCAAGACCTCGCTCCCTCGAGGGTGGCGCGATCCTGCTGGAGTTGGGCCTGCACCTCGGTGAGGGCCGTCTCCTTCTGCGCCAACACAGCCTGGACCTCGGTGTGCGCCGCGCGCACCTTCCGTAGCTCCTCGTTCGCTGCCGTCAGCGCCTCCTCTTTCCTCTGCAGCGCGACCTTCAATCCCTCGGCCTCCCTGGCCCTCTGCGCCGCTGCAGCCCGCTGGGAGTCACGCTCCTCCTCCACGCGGAGGAGGTTGTACTCAAGCCAGCCGTTGTCCGTCCGCAAAGCCTCCACCATCGCGTCCAGGGCGTCGTACTGTGTCCGGTACCAGTCAAGGTCGGAGCTCAGCTCAGCAATGTGGGCGAACCTATCGCCTGCTTGCCCCTGCAGCTCCTGCAGATGAGGTGGGGGAGAAAGAAGAAAGAAAGTCAAACGAAAGGCATGCAAACGAGGAAAGCGAACCAAGCGGCCCTTAGGCAAACACACTTACTCGAAAGACTTGAAGCGACCTGCCCCCGTGAAGCCGGAGAGCGTCGGCAAGGGCATTCTGAAGGGAGGCGCCGAGGCCGCCGAACTCCCGCCACAGCTCCCTCTCCGACCTCGCCTCTTCCACCAGGCTTGGTGGAACTTCAGGAAGCCGGAGCCTCTGCTCCCACTGCAGCGCGCTGGCGCTGTGCGTCGGGGCCATGACGACGGACGTCGACGCCCCAGCACCGGTCACCGGCACCTGCGACATCACGCACCCATCGGACCGCACCACCAGCACCTCGGGCGCGAGCCCAGGGGTTGGCGCGGCCGCCACCACCGCTCGACCCCCACCGGGGGCCCAACCACCATCAGCGGGAGCCCCGGCCGTTCCGCGGCCCTCTGCTCCCCGACTCGCAGCGCGGGCCTGCTCTCGGCCCCGCCGAGTACCGCGGGTCACCGCCGCCCGCGGAGCATCCGCTGTTGCTTCCTCCCACCGTTGTGGCCCCGTGGCCGCGACCCGCGACGCCTCGCCCGCCGCTGCCGTACCCGCCATCGCCCACGAGGTCCTCGTCGTGCGCTGCGCGTCTTGCGCCCCACCTTGAGCGCCTTGACGGGCACAAGGCCAGGGACAGCAGGTGCCGTCCTAACAACGGAAGAGAGGAGGAATGGGCAACCTGACGCATGATATCAAGAACACGGAGAGCAAAATGCGACTCACCTTATGCCGGAGAGGCCCCGCTTGCGCTTCCTCGAGGACTCTGGGGGCGCCACCCTAGACCCAGCCGGCACCTCCGACGGCGCTCCCACATCAAAGGGCACCGTATCCACCCCTCGAACGGGCTCCACGAGGACCTCTTCGTCCCTCGGCGATGGGGGCGGCGCGGTCTCCCACCTGTCGGAGATGGTCCGCTCCCCCTCGCTCTCCTCCTCGTCCGAAGACGTGTCCACCGGCTTCGGTGGGGGGGGAGAGACCCTGCTGCTCCCGCAACAGGTACTCCTCATTGTACCTGTCGAGACGCTCCTGCCTCCGGATCTTCTTCTCCTTCGCCTGGTCCGCCAGGCCCTTCTCCCTTTGCTGCCTGGCGCGGTTGGCAGCGTGCGACCAGGGCGTCGGCGGATCTGAGGTGGGGATGTTGACGCGCACCCCCTGTCAACGGTGACCACGGTTAGATTGAACACAGGAATAGAACGGGCAAAAACAAGGAATCGAATCTCACCAGGTCGGCGTCCGGGAGCATCACGAACGACCACAAGTCGTCGTCGCTGTGCGGAACCACCTTGAGGTTCACAGCGCGCCTCGCCCTCGTAGCCGCGTACCCCTGGGGGAGCGGCTCCTCCAGCAACCGCGAGCGCGCCAGGGCCGCGGGGTCGACATCGCTCCTCATCTCGAAGATGAGAAGTTCCCTCTCCATGAGAGGGATCACCCGCCGGAGATGAAAGTTGGCAATGACGGCCGCCACAGTCAGCCCGGCGTTCGCCAACTGGCGCGGAGCGTTGGTAAGAGGCTCGAGCCTCGCCTGCCTCGACGCGGGCGACATCCCATGCGCCCAAGACACCGGTCTCTCCTTCACCACCTTCCCGGTGTACGGCGGGAGCCCGGCGCCGTCATTGCGAAGATAAAACCAACCCTTCTCCCAGTCGATGTTGTTCGTCGTCATCGTGCAGAGTAGGTACAGCTCCTTCCGGGAGTCGCTCACCGCAAATGTAAGGCCGCCGGCGCGTCCTCCTCTCCCCGGCGGCAAGCGTGTGGAGCTCTCCTCGGAAGAGGTGGATCCACAGGTCCCAGTGCGCCGGGATCCCTAGGAACCCCTCACAGACGGCGACGAAGGAAGCCGCCTGCGAAATGGCGTTGGGGGCGAAGTTGTGAAGCTCCACCCCGTAGTGGTGGCACAACCCCCGCATGAACTTGCTCGCGAGGGCGTTGAATCCTCGCTCGTGCAGCCGCACGAAACTCACGACGTAGCCCGGCGGAGGGGACGGCTCCCGGTGCGACGCCGGCGGGATGATCCACGCCGGGTTCGCTTCGTCACCAGCCGGCGCCAACTGACCGCCGGCGACTAGCCCCTCCATGGATTGCAGGTCCACTGACGACCGGGGCCACGGATGAGCATCCAGCACTCGGACCGCAGACATGACGGGAGCGGCGGAGCGCGAGCGAATGCGGAGCGGCGGAGCGCGAGCGAATCCGAAGCGGCGGGATGCGCGGTGATGGGGAAGACAAGGAGCAAGAGGCGGATGCGAATGGCTAAGGTGAGGAGCTTCCCCCGCGCTCCCCTGCTTTTATAGAGTAGGAAGGGGCGGAGCCCCCGGAAACACAGCGGGCGGCGGTAGTTAATGCGGTGGGTACCGCTCGTCGCTGACGGCAGGGCCCCACCGCGCCGAAACTACCGCGCGCACGCGCGTGGGCCATGATTACCGCACGGTAATCCAAGGGATGCTGCGTCCCGTCTTATCGCCGTCACGCGTCACCCGCGTCGTGTCACCTTAAAAGGCACGCCCGCCTTGCCTGCCTAGCGCCACGTCAGCCACGATCGAGTGGGCGCGGCAGCCAACCGTCCTGTGGACAGATTTTCGCACATCGGGGATCCCTTCTCGTATAAGGAAAGCCCCAGGTGGCCACGAGCCGGGGATTCGAGGTCTGATCCCTCGAAGGGATGCAGCCCTATGTGGACAGGCCGGCTGTGCAGAACCGCCCAAAATAATTCCGTATTATCGCCTAAGCCTGTCCACCTGGCCATTAAGCAATAATAAAGAACTATTATGTCGCCTCTGCCGGGGCATGCCCGGTAAATCACTTACACAGGATCGAATTATGCGCTAAGCCCACACGAAGGCGGGACCAGAGTACAACATTACATTACATAAAAGTTCATAAGTTCACATTATTACAAACCAGGTTTTCGAACATGAAAGTAAAGGTGTTTCAGAGTTTAAACAGCGGAAATAAATCTAGCGGAAGATACACATGGGAGGCCATCCATAGAGTATCACTCATCAACATCGTTCTCCCACTCAAGTTCCCAACCATCTGGAATAGATCCAGGCCAGATGGGATTACCTGAAAACAACAACAAAAGCAAGGCTGAGTATACTAATACTCAGCAAGACTGACCCGACAAAAATAAAAGACACAGCTAGACATGCAAGGCTTTTTGGCTAGTGGGTTTGTTTTGCCAAAAGCAACTAAGAGTTGATCCTTACTTTCAAATTTTAGCTCAAGTTCTAGTATGTTAACCATTCTAGGTAAGCACCTAGCTAAGCAATCATGGTTGTACAAACAAGATTAATCATCCAACAATATTAATCCGAAATGTTCCATAAATAAACATGGGGTGGCCAATGGTCAAGCCGACTCAGATAATGGCGAGTGACCGACGATCGATCGATTTATATCCTTGCAAGGTAAACCCAAGATACACGGAAGAAGGTAGACCAAGTGCAGTGTCTACCCCAACCAGGCGGTTCCCGTCATTCCCCAGATTAGGAAAAGATGATACAGTCCTAAGTACAAGGTTTACTGGTACGCCCAAACATGGCACGTCCAGAATCACACTTGCACTACCGGTAGCGAACCGGGAGACGCATCTCAAGATTAGTAGCAATAAAATTCCCACACTGGTTCATTAGGTACTAGGCTTACCGGTCCCATTCCCGACAAGCACTTGGTACGTTCAATAGCTTAGACCAGCACCATGCTACTCGGTCGAGACCAAACCCATTGCTCTTACCACATGAGCGAGTCAATTTATCCAACTTATGATTCCAACATAAGCATCCTATGTCTCGCGAGCAATGAGTCATTACTCAACTTGTACCGTGTCCTTAAAGCATGGCACTAGCGTTCCTAACATACTAGTAAAAGAGCATAGGAGTCCTAAGGATCATGCATCTAGGTTTCAAATCAACTCCTGAAACTTAAATGCACAAATCATAAAATAAATACGAAAAGTAAAGGTATGAGTTTAGGAAAAGGGTTAGATGTATCCGGGGCTTGCCTTCTTCTATGTTAGCACTAGCCTTGGGCTCTTCTGGACTTTGGTCCAGGTCTTGCTGCACACTAAGCTGGTTCACTTCACCATCAACTGCCCCTTCACCCTCCTAGGTCAGCGTGTATGTACCGTTCGGTAAATCTACACGTAAACATGCATAAGCATTAGATTATGGTGAGGGTGTGAGAACTACCACCAACCCAACTCTTGTTGGCCATATTCAACTAAACATTATTAATTTCTCACAAAATTCATTAGGGTGGTGTGATGATGAACTAAACACTATTTTGATGGTGATTGTGTACATATTTAAGCAAACTAAAGTATTTATCTTTACAAAACAGCAAGGGAGTGTGATTAAAAATTCAAAAACAGAAACATGACATGTTTTCACAATTTAACACCTTAATTGCCCTTTCTTTATTTAATAAATAAAACAAGCATTACAACCATTAATCCATATTAAATCAAAAACACATCTAATAAGTCTAATCTTCTGCACACATCATCATATACCCATTCTAAGCTCACACACCAAAATTTAGATTAAGAACATTTATAAATTCATTTATACGAAAAAGACAAATTTTAGCCTAGTAAATCACCATTAATTCATATAAAACGATTTACTAAACTTTTTGATCTCAACTTTCTCCTAGCCATCCTCTAGGTCAAAACTAAGTTTCTGGCCAAAGCTCAAGTATAGATCTTATTTATATTTTGAGTTATTAATTTATCACCCTACACAAGATTAAAGCCAAAACACCTATTAAACAATTTCCTAAAATCATATACACTCTACCAGAGGTACTACTCATCAAGGAAAAACCCTAGGGTGCACATGTGCTTAAAGAAAAGTTTATTAAAAGGGCTATAAAAAGCATCAAGATTAATCTAGCACAAAGCTTACTTAAATCATAATTAAAGATCTACAGATCAAACTCATGCCAACTTTGGTCATAAATCTAAACATGCCAAAAAGAGCAATATATCCAAAATTCGACTCCATTGCATTTGTTATATTTTAAACTACACTAAAAACACATCAAACTGAGTCTGAATTTTTAATTCAAAAACTACACAGAAAAACCCTATACAACCTTTCTAGAAAAGGTAGAGTTCTTCACCAGGAAACCAACAAAATTGGATTTGCATTTTTATGATTTTTCTACAATTTTTAATGAATTTTCTGAGTTACAGCAGAAACCCTAAAATACATTTACAGGGGGACCCTCGAACTTATTTTACTAAATTATGCAGAGGTCCCTGGTTTACGGAAATTACCCTAGAAAGAATGAAATCAACGCAATTGGGTCCCCGGTGGGTCTGTAGCTCGCCGGCGGCGGCATCCTTGGCCGGAGCTCGTCGGGAAGCGGGCCTGGAGCAGTACCTGGCTCTCCTAGGGGGCTAGGTGGCGGCCGCCGGACCGGTGGTGGCCTTGCTGGGGGTCCGCGGCGGTGTGGCCCTGTTCTGCCCGCCGCAGCGGCTCCTGGACGGCAGCGGCGCCGTCCGGCAGCCCGGCGATGGTGTGGCGAGGTTGAGGGAGCAGCAGGGGGACTTGAGGGGGGAGAAGGAAGCGTGGACTCGAGCGGAAGTGGTAGGACCTCACCGGCGGCAACAATGGCGCGCAGCGGGCGGACGGAACGGCGACGTCGGTTGCGGCTTCGTGTCTTGCAGTGCAACGCATGGGCGACGTCGCGGACGAGGCAGCCGGCGCCTTAAGGCACAGCGGAGCCAGCTGGCCCGCTGCATGCACGCATGCGCATCGCGGCACGGCGCGCTGCGGCGCGTGGCCGGCTGGGCCCGTCGCCCGGCCGCGACTCGTGCCTGGATGCGACGCACGGGGTCTTGAGCGGGCGGAGGGTCCACGGCGTCGAGCGGGTCCACGGTGACGTTTCCACGGCCTCCGTACACCGGCGCTCGCGCGACTCGACGCGTGGCAGGACGGGTGCCGGCGCGCGCACGCGCTCTGGCGCGGCGTCGACGTCACTCGGCCCTGTTTTTCAAAACTGTTTACGCCTCTTCAAAAATGCATAACTCCCGAAATTGCCAACTAAGTGAAAAATATCCAAAACTAAAAGTTGTAGAGGAGCTGTAGACCTACAACTTTCGCAAAGGGCGGCATATGTTTTGATCAACGGATTTGTGGCAAAAACGCGTTGAACTTCAGCAAAATCTCGGCCCTGAAATTACTGTACACAGCAGCTTCAATTCGAATTTAAGTGGCTTTGCACTCAAAATTGGAATGTCCGCCAATTACGAAAAATGTGTTCCCAGAAATAAGGAACAACTTTTATATTGGCCGATTTTCAACTTCTATAGGAAAATTTGGAGAACGTGCAAGAAAATCAAATCAGCATTTTGGAGCTCTAGGGGTTTGACCATGATTTGAGAGTTTGACCAAGGTTTAAGTGCAAAAGTGTGCACAATCAAGCAAAACATGCTTAGGGACTAATTAATCTTGATTATCATGAGTAAGTGAAGTACTTAACTGAAGTAACATCAGGGATGTTACACCGGCGTCACTCCACGGCACTGTGCTACCTGCTCCCGTCCTACCCCTGCAGCGAGACCCTCGAAAGGGCATGGGGGCACCCTCGAAAGGTGTACGGGCGACGTGCGGGCGTACGCCTCGACCGGCGCCGCCGTACAGGCGGCGTGCGCCGCGTCTCCTCCACCAACTCCGGCGCAGCACGGCCATCCCGGGCGCTGTACCGCCATCCCGGGTGTTGTGCCGCCATCCCCGGCGCAGTGCGACAAGCTGCGCAGCACTGTGCGGACAGGCCGGTGACGCGCCACAGTCCCGCACCACCAAACTCCGGTCCTTCCCCCAGCGGTCAGGCCCTCGATTCAGCAGGGGCAGCCCCTCGAAGTCAAAGCAGGACAGGTCACAGTGACCGCCGCGCCGCCCGCAGAAGCCGGAGAGCGCCAACTCGCGCCAGGAACCATGACGTGCGGGACAAGATTGCCGGCGCCATACCTGTTAGTACGCAGCCACTGTGCCGACTGCCATCATTGTAACTGCCCTCCCTTGGCCTATAAAAGGGAGAGGCAGAGCCCCTTGCGCGGGGAGGACGACGACGACTCACATTCCTCGGCATTCAGCACACCACCCTGTTCTAGATATTGGCACTTGCCTCAATCACCTTAGTAGGGACTTGGGGGGATTTCCTCCTCTCCCGTCTTGCTTGTAGCTCCCCTCTACAGGCACCACTGGTGCAAGCTAATACAGTGCGCAAGCACACCCTGCTGGACGTACAGCCGCGCGGCCGGAACCAGGATAAACCCCGTGTCGCCTTAGCTTAGCGCCGCCCATCGAGAATCAGATCCCAGCGCAAATCACTAGTTGGTGCCGGTGCTAATCCGGACACCGACACTAGGGATGGAAACGGATCAGATTCGCATGGAATCGGATCCGGATAACACTTTTTACCATATTTTCACTCGAATACGAATACGGATTCGAATGTTCTCGAATACGAATACAAAACGGATGTGTCGAATTTGGAAACGAATCGGATATTTACTCGATTCGGAAGATAGCATTTACCAATTTTATTTATTGATAATTTACAATTACAAAACATTTAAAGACTAACGTATTAGTACATAAGAGAAAGTGAGATCGCTTATTAAGAATAATCACATTCATCCATATTTATTTTAATAATTAATCATATAATAAATAAAACTATTAATAAATACATATTTTTAATTAATATATATTTATTTATTTATCAAACAATAATAAAATACCTGAAAAATATTTTCATCAATACATAAATAAACTAGGGTAATTAAAATTAAACTTTATATTAATGTATTTTTATCATTAAAATTAATGATATTGGTCATTAAATTTAATATAACTTTTAAATTGTTTTATGGATGCAATATTTTTAATATTAAGATTAATGTCATAATCATTAGTTATGGATATAATTTTTTTCAATTATACACTATCATTATTAGTATTTTATTGGACCTAATTTGCCATTAGTTATAGAGATAAGTTACAGTTTTATATAGTCGAATACGGATAGTGCCGGATATTGCCGAATACGCATGGAATCGGATAGAGAAAAAATCGACAAAAACGAATTCGGATGTATCCACTTTACTACCACATTTGAATTCGAATACGGATACGGATATCTATATTTACGTTTTAGCGGATACGGATATCGGATAATTCGGATTTCATTTCCATATTTCCATCTCTGATGGAAACGGGCTCGTCAGTCGTCACATGCATGAAAGCGATGACCTCGAGCACGACGCCCTTTCGATTTCGGAGCGAGGACGACAAACAACTTTCCCCGGCCGCTACTCCGTCCGATCCGGTGACGCATGGCCTCGCGACGCTGACCGCTGCAACTGCAACTGCACGCCGGCCGCCGCCGCGCCCTGGAAGAAACAAGAGACGGCCGTAGACAATGGAGGGGCCTAGTAGACGCAACGCAGGCGCACCAACACAAGTGGGTGATTAATAATTAACCACCGTCCGCCGGCATCTTTTTTTACTGCGGTTAGTTAGCGTCACGGCACGGCCTTGGAACGTGACGACAAGTTGACAGGCCAGGTTCTGAGTCCGACACTGATCACCTGTGTTTTCCGGCAGGCCAATTGCGCAGCGGGATGATGGGATTAAACCGGGCAGAAAGGCTCGTGATCTGTGCTGCAGTCTGCTGCTGTGCTCTACCACCATTTACAACTCGTGTATAATAACGACCAAAAAGTTAAAGTTTTTTTTTAAAAAAGATAAAAGTTAAAGGTCAAACCTAACAAATTTTGAGGAAACTTACTGTATTTACCAAGCACTCGTAATATCGATAATCCACTGTTTGTAGAGTAAAAAAGATTGTAGGCTCTGCCTGCGTGCTGCAGCTTTGCACCGCAGCATCCCTCCAGTGATTCACTGATTCTAGTCCATGCATCATCACGCATCCTGCGGGCCCAACACCACATGATGCCCAAATCACAGGACGAATCCGGAAAGGGGCGCGCGCGCGGCTGATGATCAATGTTATACGGATACCGGTACGGGTATCGGATACTATACGTATCTGATACGCGGATAGACACTTTTTAAAAAAATACTGATACGGAGATACAGTTAGGATAATTAATAATTATATATATAATATCACATATATATTCGAAGCAAGAGAGATTTTACTCTCGAGTAACTTTCCTTATACTCTAACATGCAATACTTGTATGGCCACACAACATTACCTTTAGAACTAGCTTTCTCTAAAAGTAGAATATTATTTCATAAGAGATTCTTCTTCAATTAGTTGTACCGGTGCCATCTCATACCACCAAAACATCAAAAGAAAGAAGAAAATGGAGCTTCAGTGTAGAGCACTAGAGCAGAAGGTGCAAAACATGGCAATGAGTAGCTGTCTACGAAAAAACTTACTTGTTTTGAAGAGAAAATCATTGTCGTGGCTGCTGCTAGGTCACGTAGAAGGGGTGTAGTGTAGCTGGTACGGACCAATTGGGCTGACTAAATGTATCGGATACGTGTATCCAAGTCAATACGTATCCAGCTTTTTGAGATACGACTGGAAAAGTATCCAAGACGTATCCGAGGTGTATCGGTATCCGGTACGCATCGGATACGGATACACCACCCTCTAGGAGTATCCGTGCAACACAGCTGATGATGCCCCAGCCGCTGCTGATGCCGCTGCCGATGCCGGCCTGCCGCGCCGCCTTCTCCGGAAAGCAAACCAGGCAGTCTCCAAGACACGGCGCATCGCCTTTTCTGATACTGCGCCGCGCGCCGTCACGCTGACGCATGCACCGCCGCAGGAAGAGGACCCTGCTGGCCCGGCGAGAACGTCGCGGGCGAGGGGGCGACGAGTCTTCTCGTACTGACGCGGGACGCGGACGTACGGGAGTGTGCCTCCATCCCTTGCTAACCAGGTCACCAGTATAGAATTCCAAACGGGCCGCCCGGCCCTAGCCCTAAATGGCTCGGCCCTATGCGGCCCGACACTATGCGGCCCGATTGTTGTTTCGTGCCGGGCCGTGTCGTGCGTCGTGCCTGGCTGGCGGCCCAGGCACGACCCTATAGTCGATTTTTCGAGCCGGGCCGGCACGGCGCCGAAGACGGCCCGATGGGCCGCGCCCGGCCCGGCACTATCCGCGGCGTCCCACTCCCTCGGCGGCGGAGCTGGAGGCCGGCGCCCCGCGGCGCGGACGGCGGAGGCGCGGCGCCCCGCGGCGCGGCAGCGGCTGGATCTTCGGCATCCCGGGACGGAGGCGGACGGCGGAGGCCGGAGGCCCTCGGCGCGGACGGCGGAGGCGGAGGTCGGCGCGGCAGCGCCCCTCGGCGTGGCCGTAGCTCCGGCATTCCGGGGCAGAGGCGGACGGCGCAGCCGGTGCCCCTCAGCATGACGCAGGATGGCGCGGCCGCGAGACCTCTGTCCCCCGCGGTGAGATCGAGAGGAGCCGAGGAGCGAGGAACAAGGGAGCGGCGGCGGGATTGGGAGGTCAGGGGCGGCGGGGAACTGGAGATCCGGCCGCGGCGGGATAGTGGGAAAGCGGAGGAGGAGGAAGGGGGCGCCGGCCGCCGTCGGGATAGGCCGATAGGGAGAGGGTGGCGGCGGGATTGGGAGGGAGATAGGGACTCTGGAGATGGGGAAATTAGGGTTTCGTTGGTATATATATGAGAGATGCAAAATTGACATCGGGCCGCCTATCGGGCCGTGCCTCGGGCCGGCACTATGGGCCGAAGTGGCGGCCCAGGCACTATCAGCCTATCGTGTCGTGCCGGCACTAAGCACTATTGATCGCGCCTCAGACCGTGCTAGGGCCGTGCTTTTTAGGGTCGTGCCTCGTGCCGCCAATCGTGCCCGGCCCATTTGGAATACTATAGTCACCACTTTAGCCCTGTTTGGAACATGCATCAAAGTTCTAAAAATTTTGGCCACTTTGAATTCGAACAGAACCAGCTAAATTCATCAAAATGCCCCTTATTCCTTGCAATAGAATATCACGAAGAAGAAAAGTATTCTAACGGAGGCTTTGTTTTTGAGCAACTAAAACAAAGTCTATTATGAGTATTAAACATATATACAAACTAGAAAACTAATAGCACATATGAAGGAAATCACGAGACGAATTTATTAAAGGTAATTAACGTCATTAGAGATTGTTTAATGTAGCACGATGTTATCTAATCATGATGGGCTCGTTAGATTCATCTCATAATTAATACACATTTAATACTCATAATTAGTGTTTGTAGATTTGATGTGGCGGGCGAATAGTACACTTTTTGAACTAAACATGACTCGAAGCTTGCGGAAACAAGAAAAAAAAAGGTGATGTGTAATTTTCTTTTTCCTCCCGGACAAGGAGACACCAATATTTTTTTTTTGAAGAAAAAGGAGACACCAATATTCACTAAAACAAATTAGAATCATTGGAATATGTCGTAACCATACATTTATTTGGCATTATATATACTCCAGTAAATGCTAATATTCATTCCTATAAACTCGGCGCAAATATTTTTAAAGTTTAAACAACTATACGATTTTGATTTAGAACTGACGAGGGAGAATATTTTTTTAATATAGTATTGCAACATTTTATAGATGACATCAGTATACGATTGCATTGGTGCAAGCATATCCGAATACAGTCATGTCCAAATATCTTTTCCGTGGTGGGTGCTACGAAATTCTGAGGTGTACGTACAGGGTTAGTACGTACTTGACCATTATATTACAATGATGTATGTTGAATTTTCAGTCCATCTTTTGAGGATCTTTCTCCCGCTTTGCACCGGATGCTGCTTTGTTTGGTGACCTCCTCCATGGCGTCGGCAATGAGGTCTTGTGTAAAAGTCTGATTGAGGAAAGGTGATACGTACGTACTCTATATTATGGCTGAACCGCCAGAGATTTGGGTGAAGAAGACGCGAAAGGAGACACAGATGAGGCAGCATGTATGCATGCATGGCGTTACTCACGAGTCACAAGGCGCCGAGGAGCACGGACGCGGCTCCGGCGGCGGCGGCACGGTGCCCGAGTAGCATCGCCGGGCGAAGCATCGAACAAGACGACCGGTAGCGAATCGAACAGACTCACGAGGGGGGTAGGAGTAGTATCGGAACAAACAGGCCAAAGAGGTGGCGGCCGGCGCAACGTCTGGCCCGGAGAGCGGCAGGGACGGCGACAAGGCGGGCAAAATTCACGGAGGTCGGTCCGGGGACCCGGCCGGCCGCATCGGCGTACGGACGGCAGGGCCTGCCACCAATAATTATTAGAAGCCGGACCGGCCGAGGCGACGCCGCCGTACACGCGAAGAGCGTGCGAGCGCCGCCGGCCAACAGGGCACACCGGGCGCGTCGCCGGCGCCGCATTATTATTTATCTCCCTCGTGGCGGATTCGCCGCCGAAAGCAACCTCGCGCCGGCCATGCCCGCCCGTGCGTCGCCCGCCGCACATGCAGCAGCCAGCCGTACGCACGCCGCGCGCCGTTCAAGCGAGGGATGAGTACGCGTTGAACTGGTATCACGAGGTGTCCGATAGCCACCACCTCCAGTACGCGTACAGGGGTAGCTGCTAATAGGTTGGGCAGCTCTCTACGTCTACTGTGTGTCCTTGCATTGGCAGCGTCCAATGTCCACCACCTCCAGTATGATGGATATATACTGTACTTTCCCGATCTGGACGTGGCAAGCGTACGCGGTACGCCTAGTACATAGTCTACCCTGTATTTTGCCGTTTTGTGCTGCCAAGATTTATCATACGGCTACTCCTCGCTGGCACGGTACACAGGTAGCCATCCCCATCCTGCTGCATTCGTTGTAGAAGGGAAGGAGAGGGGCCACGTTGTTGTTGTTGTACTGCGTCGCGTCGGCCAGAGACCTCCCCTCCGGCCGTTATTGCTCACGCCACTAGCGTCCAAACAACCGACGGGGTCCCGCATTCTTGGTCTTGGCCTTGCTTCCGCTTCCCTCTGCCTCTGCCTGCCTTTAATTTGCTCCGTCGTGGACTAGTGCACGTCGGCACCACCAATAATTGCTCCCTTCAAAGGTTTTGCAATATAGTATTTGTTTCACAACAAATAAACTATAGTACAAATCAGCTTCTATATTCGTTGTAATATCTACCGTATGCACGACATGCACGCCTCCACTACATACATGCGTCGTGAATCCTAAAACGCCAGGCCAAGGCATGCATTTTGTTGATCCGTGTGGGGCCAAGTCGTCGTTGAGTCAACAAGCAATACATGAGTCGCTGTCCATTGTTTGGCTACGTACAATATAAAACTAGCTATAGCTCCTGATGAAAAGAAGATGGATCGAGGCGAGGGAGGCGCGGCACGTTTAGCATGTTGGCTCGCAGGAAGCAAAAGCTGAGGGATGCCCGGCGCAGGATTTGCGCCTCTGGCGGCGGCCCCGACGAGACGAATATTCGCATGCGCACTTCTCTTATCCATTATACTCCTTGGAATTAAGCAGTAGCTTGAGCTTGTGGATTGAAGCCGCTGGCCTTCACCACCGGTCCCGAGGGCCTGTTTAGTTGGCTGAAAATTTGCCTTTTCAACGTTTCGAACTCCTGTAGCACACTGTAGCACGTTTCGTTTGTTTGTGGTAAATATTGTTCAATCATGGACTAACTAGGCTCAAAAGATTCGGCTCGTGATGTACAACAGAACTGTGTGATTAGTTAATTTTTTTACCTACATTTACTGCTCCGAACATATGTCTTTTGGTGTATTTAATGTTGTCGCTGTTAGGATTAGTCCCGACACTAACTAGTGAAATGCGCTGTGATCAGTCTCTCGATGGCCGGTGCTAAGCAAAGACGGGACACGGGTTTATCCTGGTTCCGGCCGCGGGGCCGTGCGTCCAGCAGATTGCGCTCGCGGCGCTTGTATTGCTATGCACCGTAATGCCTGTAGAGGGGGGCTACAAGCTAGGCGGGAGAGGAGGAAAAGCCTCCAAGTCCCTGCTAGATGATTGAGGCAGAGTGCCAATATCACGGAAGTGAGTGTATGGGTGCGTGCGGGCGAGAAGTGACGATCTCGTCCCCGGCGGCCGGGCGACCGCCTCCTCCTTTTATAGACCAAGGGGAGGCGGCTCACAAATGTGCCGCACGGGGTTTTACACAGTATCGTGGTACTGGTACACAGCGTTTGCGACTTGATGGTGTCCTGACGAATCTCAGTACTTGCGGGTGTCGTGGCGGCTATGTACTTGCCGGGGAATAGCTTCGAGGGTAGCTCGCTCGGCGTGCACGTCTGACCGCCGTTCGTACATCAGTTCGAGGGTCTTGCTGACGAGGGCACCTGGTGCTGTACAGGGCCCGGTGTGGCGGCGTCCCATCGGAGCAGGGCCGCACAGCATCGGGGATGGCTGCATAGCGCCCGGGATGGTGCCACAGGGCTAGAGATGTCCGCGCAGCGCAGGTGATGGCCGCACAGACCCCGGGTCAGTTGCACAGCGCCCGGGATGGCCGGGCGGCGCTGGAGTTAGTGGAGGGGACGCGGCGCACGTCGCTCGTACGGCGGCGCCGGTCAGTGCGCGCGCTCGGTCGCCGCCCGTACACCGTTCGAGGGTGCGCCCATGCCCTTTCAAGGGGCTTGCCGTGAGAGAAGGACGGGAGTGGGCGGTGCAGTGCTTTGGAATGACACTGGCCTGTCCGCACAGCACCTGCACAGTGCTGGGAATGGCGGTATAGTGACGGGGTTTGGCCGCACAGTGACAAGGTCAGAAGCCCTGGCGGTGTCAGCGGCGCGGCATGGGCGGGGATTGCCTTTTGACTAAGGCGCCTGCGGCGGGCAAAGGCATTTAATGCCCCTGTTAGGTGAGACAGGCGGGGCACTATCGCTCGAGGGTTGGCTTCGAGCGAGGCGGAGATCTGTACGAGGGGCGCCGATCCCTCGAGCGAAGCGGTGACCCGCTCGAGGGGCTGAAGCCCTCGAGCGAGGCGGAGATTCGCCCGAGGGGCCGGGACCCTCGAACGAGGCGGAGTCCTGCTCACGGGGCGCCGTGCCTTTGAGCGGGGCGGGAGTTTACCCACGGGGTGCCGCGTGGTGCCCTGACCCTCGAGCGAGGCGGAGATTCGCTCGAGGGCGGCTGGGGACAGCCGTTTGATGGGCCATGGAGGTTGTTGGGCCGTGGCGGACCGTGGGCCTCTCTCGTGTTGGGCTGCGGTCGGTTTAGGTAATGCTTTCGTGGTTCTGTGTTAATTCTTTAGAAAGGGTAATCTCCCCCATAGTTAGGGGACCCCTATGGCTGTCCCCGACAGTAGCCCCCGAGCCTTTGCAGGGTTATCCGGAGGGACCCGCAAAGGCTGAAGCTCTCTGTTAGGACTTTCTTCCCTTTTGGATGCGTATGACGTTCCGTGGGGGCGCGCTAGCGCACCCGCGGGTGTAGCCCCCGAAGCCTTGGAGGAGTGCGTGCACTCGTGCAAGGTTTTGATGCTGAACTGCCGATCCGTAAGGCATTTGTTTCAGCCGGCCTCGGCGATATTTCAGCCGACCTCGGCGATCCTATGCGTGCGGAACGGTGTGTTAACCCTACCCGGGATGAGTCCCGGGGGGTTCGCTCGCTGCCCTCGAAGGAGCGGGGAAAACACGATTTTCGTCAGACATGTCCAGGAGGTGTAGCCGTGCGATGAGCCCCCGAGCCCGGGCCCATTCGAGGCGATCGGGGCGAGCTCTTCGACTTGTTTGTGCGCCCCTCGCCGCCCTTTCGCAAGGCGGAGGAGTGAGGTGGTCCATGCTTCCCATCGAACGGGCCGCGAGTCATGGATCCCTCGTTGAGCTGTTAGCGTGTAATTCAAGTGGACGTCCGTGCCCCGTTCGATAAGGGTCGGCTCGTGGTCCGGAGACACGTCAATGAGAGCACTTCACGTGGGTATGCTAGGTAGGGCTCAATCCCGTTCGATTAGGACCGGGGACGCGGAAGCTCTCCTTCGATGGGTCCCTCGACTAGCTGCCCTCGTTCAGCCTTGAATACAAACTATGGGGCGCCCTCGAACCTTTGAGTTCGAGGACCGGCTCGATCGCGCGCGCCCTGGTCGTCCCTGACTCTGTTAATCTGAGGTGCCTGTTCGAACTTGTCGAGGGCCAGGCTCCGCACCTCTGATTAGTAGGGCCTTTGCGGGGTGGCACCGGGTGCCCCCGTCTTGGTGGATCTGTGGCGCTTCCTGATCTGTTATCGAGTCGAGCTTCGAACCGTTGATCAGTAAATCCCCAGATCGAGGGGCATCTGCGGCGCCCACCGTACCCTCAGCGGGCTGGGCCTCGATCCGCTGATCAGTATAGCCGTGCAGGCCAGTCAACCCCCAGATCGTGAGGCATCTGCGGCGCCCACCGTACCCTCAGCGGGCTGGGCCTCGAGCCGCTGATCAGTAAGTTTGCGTGGGTCCGGTCCTTGGGGACTCTCGAGTCCGTTCTCTAACGGCGCGTCGACAAGCCGTGACTTTACGGCTCTGCCTTGTTTCAGATCATGGCATTGATCGCGCACCCTCGAGGGGTCGGTCCTCGAGCTCTCGGCTCTGGTTTCACGAGGAGGCTATCCTTACACGAGAAGGAATCCCCGTCATCGACGAACCGCGGTCGTGGGGCGGGTCGTTCGGAGTGGGCGCGCCTTTTTAGGCGGCGTGGTGCGGGCGACGTGGACGATGTGGGAAGGCGATGAGACGGGGCGCTGTGTCCCCTGGCCACCGTGCGGTAATCATGGCGCGTGCGCGTGGTCATTTCGGCACGGCGGGGCCCAGTCGTCAGCGCGCGGGACGCCGACCGCATTAACTGGCGCCGCGCGCGATGTTTCCGGGGACGCCGCCCCTTCAGATTCTATAAAACGCGGGGAGAACAGGGGAGGGGCTCCTTACCTTCGCCATTTCCACCCATACCCCGCATTTCGTCTTCCTCCGCGCCGCGCGCCTCGCCGGATCCGCCTGCGCCTAATCGCTCCCGTCGCTGTTCGCGCTCCCCCCTTCTTCCGCCATGGCTCCGGTTCAAGTGCTGGATGCATTCCCGTGGCCTCGGTCGATGGTGAATCGGCGGTCGCTGGAGGAGCTGGTGCATGGCGGCCAGTTGACGCCGGCCGGCGACGGCCCGAATCCGGCGTGGATGGTCCCGCCGCCGTCGGATGGGGAGCCGAACCCTCCGCCGGGCTACGTCGTCAGCTTCCTACGGCTACACGAGCGCGGCTTCAATGCCCCCCGCAAGCAAGTTCATGCGGGGGCTGTGCCATCATTACGGGGTGGAGCTCCACAACTTCGCCCCCAACGCCATCTCGCAGGCGGCCTCGTTCGTCGCCGTCTGCGAGGGATTCTTGGGGATCCCGGTGCACTGGGACCTGTGGGTCCATCTCTTCCGCGGCGAGCTCCACACGCTCGCCACGGGGGAGAAGAAGACGCATCGAGCGGTTCGCGCCGGCGGCCTCACGCTCTCGGTACGAGACCTCCGGAGGGAGCTGTACATCCCGTGCACGATGACGTCAAACAACTCCGATTGGGAGAAGGGATGGTTTTACCTTCGCAACGACGGCGCCGGCCTTCCGCCGTACACCGGGAAGGTGTTGAAGGAGAGGCCAGACTCGTGGACGTACGGGGTGTCGCCCCCGGCGAGGCAGAGGAGGCTCGAGCCTCTCACCGACGCCATAAGCCAATTGGCGAACGCTGGGCTGGCGGTGGCGTCCGTCATCGCCAACTTCCACCACCGGCGGATTATTCCCCTTATGGAGAGGGAACTCCTCATCTTCGAGATGAGTGAGGCAGCCAACCCCATGTCCTTGGCACGTTCGCGGTTGCTGGAGGAGCCGCTCGCCCGAGGATACGGGGCCACTCGGGCGAGGCGCGCGATAAATCCCAAGACGGTGCAGCACAGCGACGACGACCTATGGTCGTTCGTGATGCTCCCCGACGCCGGCCAGGTGAGTACTGTCCCTTCGCCCTTTGCTTTCCTTTCTTCCGTGCTTAGCCTGATAGTGGTTGCTTGGCGGCAGGCGGTGGGGGTCAATGTCACCACGTCGGATCCGCCGACGCCTCGGTCGCAGACCGACAGCCGCGCTAGGCAGCAGAGGGAGCAGGACCGGGCAGCTCGGGCGAAGGAGAAGAGGATCAGGAGGCAGGAGCGCCTCGATAGATACAACGAGGACTACCGGCTGCGGGAGCAGCAGGGCCTCTCACCTCCGCCGGAGCTGGTGAACTCGTCTTCGGACGAGGAGGAGAGCGAGGGGGAGCGGACCACCTCCGGTAGGTGGGAACCCGCGCCGCCCCCGTCACCAGGGGTCGAGGGGGTCGCCACGGAGCCTTCCCCTGAGGCGGGCGCAGTGCCGCCCGTCGGAGGATCGGCGCCAGTGGCGCCGACATGGGCTGGGGAGGCGCCTCCCGAACCCTCGAGGAAGCGCAAGCGGGGCTTCTCTAATTTAAGGTGTGTTGCGTTCCCCCCTCCGCGTTCTCGATGTCGTGCCGCGGCGACTCATCTTTCTTTCTTCCCGTCGACAGGGCGGCACCTGCTACCCCCACGCTTGCGCCCGTCAAGGCGCTCAAGCTGGGGGCGCCGCGGGTGACGAGGCCCGCTCGGAGAGGACGCCGCGAGCGGCGACGGGTGCAGCGGCGACGGGTAAGGCGTCGCGCGCCGCGGCCGCGGCCGCGAGGCCGCGGTAGCGGGAAGATGTGGCGGCGGAGGCCGCACGGGCGTCGGTTGCCTGCGATCCCCACCAAGGGCGCGGGCGGGCTCGCACAGCGAGCCGGGGCGTCGAGGGCCGCAGAGCGGCCGGGCCCCCTGCTGATGGGGATTCCACCCCCAGTGGGGGTCTGGCGGGGGCAGCGAGCGGATCGGCCCCCGTGCCCGCGCCCGGGGTACTGGTGGTGCGGTCCGATGGCTGCGTGATGCCGCAGCAGCCGGCGCCTGGTGCCGGGGCGTCGACATCCGGTGCCGCGCCCCCGGCGTTCGATGGTGTCGCGCCGCAGTGGGAGCAAAGGCTCCGTCTCCCCGGGGTGCCGGGGAGTCTGATCGAGGAGGCGAGGGCTGAGAGGGCGCGGTGGCATGAATTCCGTGCCCACGGCGCCTCTCTCAGCACTGCTCTGACCGAGGCGCTCTGGCTCCACAGAGGCAGGTCGCTCGAACTCTTTCAGGTAAGAACCTCTGTCCGTCCGTCGCTCGCTTCCCTGCTTTTCTCGCTCGGGCGTCTTCTGACTCGATTCCTTCCCTTGCCCTCGCGTTACCGCCCGCAGAAGCTGGAGGGCCAGGGGACGAGAAGTTCAATCGCCTCGCCGAGCTGAGCTCTAACCATGATTGGTACCGGGGACAGTACGAGTCCCTAGATGCCATGGTGGAGGCCTTGCGGGAAGACAACGGCTGGCTGGAGTACAGGCTCATGGGCATGGAGGACGCCTACACCGACCAACGCACCTTGGCGGTGGAAAAAGCCAAGGAGGTCGAGGAGGTGAAGGCCGCGCTCCAAGAAAGGGAAGGGGCGCTGGCGACGGCGAGCGGCGAGCTGCAGAAGGCGCGCGACGCCCTGGCCGAGGCACAGACCTTGCTGGCGCAGAGGGAGGCGGCCCTCGCCGAGGCGCAGGCTCAACTCCTCCAGGACCGCACGACCCTCGAGGGAGCGCGGTCCTGGCAGACCCAGGCCGAGCAGAAGGCCCAGGAGGTCGAGAAGCTGGGTGCTGCTCTTCAGGAGAAGGTCACGGCGCTCGCGGGGGTGGAGGACCAACTCCGACAGGAGCGCGGCGCGCGTGCGCAGGTGGAGACTCAGCTCCAGCAGGAGCGAGCCGCGCTCGAGGACGCTCGGTCCGCCACCCAGCGCGAGCGCTCGGCGCGGGAGGAGGCGCAGTCCCAGCTCCACCAGGAGCGTACCTCGCTGACGGAGGCCAGGGCTGCGCTTCAACTCCGAGAGGCGGAGATCGAGCGGCTCACCGGGGAGCTGGTGGAGGGAGGCGTCGCCGTCGATGCCCTGAGGACTGCTGGCGCGGAGAAGGACGCTTCGGTCCTGCAGCTGCAGCAGGAGGCCGAAGCCATGCGTGCGGATCTCGAGAAGGAGAAGAAGCAGGTCGAGGGTAAGTTGCCGCCCGCGACCCTTTGTTTTTTGGTCAGGTTTGCCGAGATTCGCTCTCGCCTTACCCCTTTTTTCTCTCAGGTCTGCGGAAAGCCCGGGGGGAGTCAGCGACGCAGGCGGGAGTGCTCCAGGCGGCCTACAACTCGTCCCAGCAAGATTTGGGACTTCTGGAGGAGGCGGCCCTCGAAGCGTGCCAGAACATCGACGAGGGTGCCGGCCTGTCGGGGAGCTCGGTGGCGAGCCGCCTTCGGGCTCTGGGTGGTCGCGTCACCGAGCGTATGAAAGGCGCCCTCCGCCTCGGCATCCAGAAGACCCTCGGCGTGGTGCAGTCGCACTACGTTGTTGACCTCACGGCGCTGGCCACGAGCTACATCGTCGCGGACGACCTTGATGATGACGGTGCGCAGGAGGTGGTGAACCGACTCGACGCTGCTGCTGCGAACGCCGCCGCGGACCTTGCTGACGCCTTCGAGGAGGACCTCTTCCCGAACGCTCTTCCCGCGGGACCCCTCGAGCCCTGAAAGTGGCTGGGCGCTGAGGCCCTTATTATTTTAATTAGAATTTGAGCCAGGTGGTTTTTGTAACAAGACAGTTCGCTTTTTGATGTTTGTAAGTTAAGTACGATTCGTTTTGTTTATGCCATTATGTCCTTTCCCGTTGCTTAGGCAAATTTCAGCTGGGATCGATCGTTTTCACGAGTAGCCTGAAGGTGAAGTGGTGAGGAGGAGAGGCCGTATCCTGCCGGAGGCGTGGGCCATCCTTAGCTCACCCGTCTTTACCTTTTGGCCGCTTGCGCCCTGCTTCTTTCTGTCCAAGCTCCCGGGTTGGGACGCACTTAGCATTTTTGGAAAAAAAGATTTTTGCGAAAAAATGTGACCGCTTAGGGGGGGATGCCCCCCTGTAGTAGCCCCCGAGGGGGACTTGGCTTTCAGGGGTAAGCCGAGTCGCCCTTGACTTTATTCACAAATTTAACGTATGTACAACCGACTGGGGTGTCGGATATGCGCAAATCGACTTGAAACTTTTTTTAAGGGTAAAAGCGACGTAGCTGTTGAATGTTCCAAGCGTTGGTGAAGACTTCGCCCTGATCGTTTGCAAGCTTATATGTGCCGGGCTTGAGCACCTCGACGACGATGTAAGGCCCTTCCCATGGTGGCGATAGCTTGTGTCGGCCTCGATTGTCCTGTCGTAGCCTCAGCACTAGGTCGCCCTCGCTGAAGTCACGGCGTTGGATTTTCTGGGCTTGGTATCGCCGGAGTGCTTGCTGGTATCTCGCCGAGTGCATCATTGCCACATCGCGGGCTTCGTCTACTTGATCCAACGAGTCTTCGCGAGCCCGCTGGTTCGAGTTTTCTTGATAGGCCCTGAGCCTGGGTGATCCGTATTCCAGGTCTGTGGGGAGGACGGCCTCCGCGCCATAGACGAGGAAGAATGGCGTGAATCCTGTGGCTCTGCTCGGGGTGGTCCTGAGGCTCCAAATGACCGACGATAGCTCTCGAATCCAATTTCGACCAAACTTGTTCAGTCTGTCGAAGATCCTAGGCTTGAGGCCTTGTAGAATCATGCCGTTGGCACGTTCCACCTGGCCGTTAGTCTGTGGATGTGCGACGGCCGCCCAATCCACGCGGATATGGTGGTTGTCGCAGAACTCCAGGAACTTCCTGCCGGTGAACTGGGTGCCGTTGTCGGTAATGATGGAGTTTGGCACCCCGAACCTGTGGATGATGTCGGTGAAGAATGACACGGCTTGCTCGGATCTGAGGTTAGTAATGGGGCGTGCCTCGATCCACTTTGAGAATTTATCGATTGCGACCAACAAATGCGTGTAGCCCCCTGGCGCCTTCCGCAGGGGCCCGATGATGTCTAACCCCCATACGGCGAACGGCCATTTAATGGGTATGGTCTGAAGGGCGTGAGCAGGGAGGTGGGTCTTGCGGGCGTAGAATTGGCATCCCTCGCAGGTGCGCACGACTTCGTTGGCGTCGGCGACCGCCGTGAGCCAGTAGAAGCCCTGGCGGAACGCGTTGCCCACGAGGGTGCGCGGCGCTGCGTGATGGCCACACACGCCCGCGTGGATGTCCCGGATCAACTCGCGGCCTTCGGGGATGGGGACGCATCGCTGCAGGATTCTAGATGCGGCACACTTGTACAGCTCGCCGTCAATTACGGTGAATGACTTGGCCTTTCTGGCGATGCGCCTCGCCTCGGTTCGGTCCGAGGGTAGCTCCCCTCGATCGATCCAGGCGAGGTATTTGCTCCGCCAGTCCTCCGCGGAAAAGGCCGTATCGGTTTCCATGGCCTCAGCCTCGTCGGCCCCGTACCCCTCGAGTAAGGAGAGCACAAATGCCTCGCTCGAGGGGTCCTCGTCCATGGGTTCCGCACCCACTGGATTTGAGGGAGCCCCCGAGGGTTCTTCCTGACTCGGGGAGATCTTGCTAAGGTTGATGGAGGGTTCGGCAATATCACGCGCGAAGACGTTCGAAGGAATGGTGATCCGCCCCGAAGTGATTTTCGCCAGCTCGTCTGCCTCCTCATTGTATTTGCAGGGGACGTGGTTGAGCTCGACACCGTAGAACTTGTCCTCAAGTGCACGCACGGCGTTGCAGTATGCTTCCATCTTCTCATCGTGGCAGCTCGCGTTCTTCATGACTTGATCGATTATGAGCTGCGAATCCCCCCTGACGTCGAGGCACTTGATGCCAGTTTCAATGGCGATTCGGAGGCCACAGAGGAGGGCCTCGTATTCTGCCATGTTGTTCGACGCGGGGAAGTGCAAGCGCACCGCATACCTCATGTGCTCTCCGAGGGGCGAGATGAAAAGCAGGCCCGCGCCCGCTCCGGTTTTCATCATCAACCCGTCGAAGTAGAGGGTCCAACATTCGGCTTGGATCTGCAATGGGGGCAATTGAGTGTCTGTCCATTCAGCGACGAAGTCCGCGAGGATTTGGGATTTGATTGCCTTGCGCGGCGCAAAGGTAAGAGTTTCACGCATGAGTTCCACGGACCACTTCGCGATTCTACCCGAGGCATCCGGATTGCGGATTATCTCCCCTAGCGGGAACGACGAGACCACAGTGACCGGGTGGGCCTCGAAGTAGTGCCGCAGCTTGCGCCGTGCGTGTACCACCGCGTAAAGGAGCTTCTGGCTTTGTGGGTACCGTGCTTTTGTCTCGGATAGCACCTCACTGATGTAGTATACCGGCCTTTGGACTGGCAGGGCGTGACCCTTCTCTGCTCTCTCCACTACGATGACCGCGCTGACCACCTGGGTGGTCGCCGCGACGTAGAGGTACAGGGATTCACTGTCTCCAGGTGGCGTGAGGATTGGCGCGTGGGCGAGCGTTGCCTTCAGCTTGTCGAGTGCCTCCTGGGCCTCGACGGTCCAAGAGAAGTGCTCGTGCTTCTTCAGGAGTCGGTAGAGGGGCAAACCCTTTTCGCCGAGCCGTGAAATGAAGCGGCTCAGGGCGGCCAGGCAGCCCAACACCTTCTGCACCCCCTTCAGATCTCGAATCGGCCCCATCCGGTCGAGGGCCGAGACCTTCTCGGGGTTGGGCTCGATGCCCCGCTGGGAGACAAAGAAACCCAATAGCATGCCGCGCGGCACCCCAAAGACGCATTTTTCGGGGTTTAACTTGACCCCGTTAGCCCGCAGGCAATCGAATGTAACACGCAAATCGTTGACCAGGTCGTCCGCCTTCCTGGTTTTGACGACAATGTCATCTACGTACGCCTCAACGGTTCGCCTGATGTGATCCCCGAAAACGTGTTGCATACATCGCTGGTATGTAGCCCCAGCGTTTCGAAGACCAAATGGCATCGTTACGTAGCAGAACATGCCGAACGGCGTGATGAAAGAGGTTGCGAGTTGGTCGGACTCTTTCATCTTTATTTGGTGGTAACCCGAATAGGCATCAAGGAAGCATAGCAGCTCGCACCCCGCGGTGGAGTCAACTATTTGATCAATCCGTGGCAAAAGAAAGGGAACTTTGGGACATGCCTTATTCAAACTGGTATAGTCAATGCACATCCGCCACTTCCCGTTCTTTTTCTTAACTAGTACAGGATTAGCTAGCCACACTGGATGAAACACCTCCTTGATGAACCCGGCCTCTAGGAGCCTCCGCAGCTCCACTCCAATCGCCCAGCGCCTTTCCTCGTCAAAGCGCCGTAGGCGCTGTTGCACCGCTCTGGAGTGAGGTAGGATGTCAAGGGAGTGCTCGGCGACCTCCCTCGGAATGCCCGGCATATCCAAGGGGCTCCACGCGAAGATGTCTGCGTTGGCGCGGAGGAAGTCGACGAGCACCACTTCCTATTTCGGGTCGAGGGTGGAACTGACCCTCAACATCTTGCCCTCGGGGGCAGCGGCGTCGAAGGGTACCTCCTTGGTCTGCTCTGCAGCCTCGAAGCTGCCCGCATGCTTCGTGGGGGAGTCGGGGCCCTCGTTGGCCACCTTCTCCAAGTCCGCAACGAGCGACTCGTCCAGTGCGAGTGCCTCGGCGTGCTCGGCGCACTCGACATCGCAGTCGAATGCGTGCTCGATCGACGAGCCCACCCTGATGACGCCTTTTGGCCCCGGCATCTTCATCTTGAGGTAGGTGTAGTTTGGGACCGCCATGAACTTGGCATAGCACGGGCGCCTAAGGATGGCGTGGTACGCGCCCCGAAATCCCACCACCGCAAAGGTGAGGGTCTCCTTGCGGAAGTTGTCCGACGTGCCGAACCAGACCGGTAGGTCGATCTGCCCGAGGGGCTGGACGCGCTTGCCCGGCGCGACGCCATGGAACGGCGTCGCGCTGGGCCGCAGCTGATCCAGACCGATCCCCATCAGTCGCAGGGTGTGCGAGTACAGGACGTTGAGGCTGCTGCCGCCGTCCATCAGCACCTTGGAGAATCGCGAGTTGCCGATGACGGGGTCGACGACCAACGGGTATTGACCCGGATTGGGGATGCGGTTCGGGTGATCCTTGCGGCTGAAGGTGATGGTTTCCTCCGACCAGTCGAGGAAGGAGGGGGGGCCTTCTCGGCGGCGAGAACCTCATGCCGCTCGTGTTTGCGTTGGCTGGTGGACATGTCCACCGTCGGACCCCCGAAGATGAGGAACATGTTCTCCACGACGGGGAAACCGCCAGCGCCCCCGTCACCCCCATCCTTCTTGGCCTCGTCCTCCATCGCGGCGACGCGGCTGTAGTACTTCTTGAGCATGTCGCATTGCTCGAGGGTGTGGTTGACCGGGGTCTCGTGGTACGGGCAGGGCTTCTTCAACATATCGTCGAATACTCCACCTCGAGGGGGGGCCTCGAGCTCCCCTGTTGGTGGCGTCGATCGCGTTGACCTCCTTGGGGCCCTCGTCCTGTCCCATGGGCCTCTTGCCCAGGTTCTTCTTGCCCTTCTTGCCCTGCTTCTACTTTTTCGCGGGTTCCTTGGACTTGTCACCCTCCGCGGGCGCGTCGTCCACGCGCTTGCCTTTCTTGCCGTCGAAAATCACCCCCACCGCCTCTTCCCCGGAGGCGAAGCTGGTGGCGATGTCGAACAGCTCGTTGGAGTCGACTGGCGGGCTTCTCCCGTGCTCGCGCACGAGATCCCGGCAGGTCGTGTCCTCAAGGAAGGCGTGCACGATTTTCTACTGGGCGACGCTCGGGAGCTCGGTGCAGCGCTTGGAAAAGCGCCGTATGAAGTCCCGGAGCGACTCGCCGGGTTTCTGGGTGCACCCTCGCAGGTCCCAGGAATTCCCGGGTCGCACGTACGTGCCCTGGAAGTTTCCCACGAACGTGCGGACCAGGTCGTCCCAGCCGTGGATCTGGCTGGGCGGCAAATGCTCGAGCCAAGTTCGGGCTGAATCCGCAAGGTGCAGCGGCAGGTTGCGGATGATCACCGCGTCGTTGGTGGCGCCGCCCAGCTGACAAGCTAGGCGGTAGTCGTTGAGCCATACCCGAGGGTCTGTTTCCCCCGTGTACTTGGTGATGGTGGTGGGCTGGCGGAAGCGCTGGCGGAAACTCACCGTGCGGATCTCCCGGCTGAACACACGGGTTCCCGGGGGTTCCGGTGTTGGCGAGCGGTCCTCCCGGCTGTCGTAGCGACCACCTCGCCGAGGGTGGTAGCCCGCTGCCGTCCGCGCCTCCGCGTCGCCCCTCCTCTTGGCGTTCAGGACGTTGTGAGCATCGCCGTCGTGGGCCTGGCCACGCGTGTCAAGGATCCGCTCCCTGACAGGCGTCCTGCCCTGGTTCGCTGGCTGTCCTGCCGCGTCGTCCGCGTGGACGGATGCTTCTTGGTCCTGTGCGCTGCTGTCGCCCCGCGCGTTGGACTGGTTGCGTATGCGGGACGCGGAGCTCTCGGCCTGCTGCACGGCCGCCTGCTCGATGAGAGCCTGCGCCTCGCGGCGCAGGTTACGTGTCTCGAGCGTCGATGGCTCGGGCATGGCCCGAAGTAGTGTTGCTGCCGCGATGAGCTTTTGGCTGGCCCGAGGCGGCGTGTGTGGCTCGTCCACGTTGAAGTCGGTGTTGATGCGCTCGCGAGCCTGCCTCCCGGCTTCCCGGGCGCGTTCGCCGTGCGCCGAGGCTTCCCCTGCGATGGTAGCACGCAGGAGCCGCACCTGCCGGTACTCCTCTGCAAGCTTCGCCTCGAGCTCGCGCGCCTGGGCCAGCTGCGCATTAATATCCGCATTGCCCGCTGGTGGGGCCGGTGGCGGGTTTGGCTCTGGATGCTGGGCCGCATCCCCGTCGCCTGCTCCGTTTGCGCCGTCAGCATGCTCGTGGATGACGACAACGAAGCACTCGCGCGAGGGGTCGTAGCTCCCTTCGCTGGAGTCGTCGGAGCAACCGAACCAGTAGTCCGCGGCGTCAAGGAACCGCCGGAATACCACAGGGTCCGGTCCGCCGGAGAAGTCCCACTCCGCGTAGCCATGCGAGGTCGCGGGCGGCAGCTCGGTGGCCGAGTCGTGGTACGACTCGTCGTTGGTGGTGGCGATGAGGTTCCGGGTTGACAGCAGATGATGGCCCGGGAGATCCTCGTATGCGGCCACGTCGGTGCTGGCGAACGAGGCGTATGCTGCGGTAGAGTTGTGCATCCCGTGGGGGAACTGCGGCCCCGCGGCCGCGCGCCCCCCTGCAGGGTGCGCCGTCGTGCCGCTCGGCGATGGTGCGTCGCTCCGGGCCGCGTCGCATGCTGCCCGGCGCCGCTCCGTGCGCGCCTGACGCGAGCGCTGACCCGGGCGTTTGCGGCGTCGAGACGTCGAGGCGACCGCCGTCGTGGGTTCCGGCGCCGGGACGTCGGTCGTCGGCGCGGCGGGCATCGGGCCCGGCCCGGTTGACCGCCACGGGTGAAGTTCATCCCGATTGGTAAGGCGCATGTGGTAGCCGTTCCCCGTAGCCTGAAAGTTCAGGCTCCCGAACCGGATTTCGAATCCGGTAGGGAAAGGGTCCGAACTGCCCATGGCGTACCTCTGGGACGTCATCTCGGTGCGAATCACCATCGAGACTTCTGGTGAGGGGTTGATTACAGCGCGAGCCCCCTACCTGGCGCGCCAACTGTCGGTGTTAGGATTAGTCCCGACACTAACTAGTGAAATGCGCTGTGATCGGTTTCTCGATGGCCGGTGCTAAGCAAAGACGGGACACGGGTTTATCCTATTTCCGGCCGCGGGGCCGTACGTCCAGCAGATTGCGCTCGCGGCGCTTGTATTGCTATGCACCGTAATGCCTGTAGAGGGGGGCTACAAGCTAGGCGGGAGAGGAGAAAAAGCCTCCAAGTCCCTGCTAGATGATTGAGGCAGAGTGCCAATATCACGGAAGTGAGTGTGTGGGTGCGTGCGGGCGAGAAGTGACGATCTTGTCCCCGGCGGCCGGGCGACCGCCTCCTCCTTTTATAGACCAAGGGGAGGCGGCTCACAAATGTGCCGCACGGGGTTTTACACAGTATCGTGGTACTGGTACACAGCGTTTGCGACTTGATGGTGTACTGACGAATCTCAGTACTTGCGGGTGTCGTGGCGGCTATGTACTTGCCGGGGAATAGCTTCGAGGGTAGCTCACTCGGCGTGCACGTCTGAGCGCCGTTCGTACATCAGTTCGAGGGTCTTGCTGACGAGGGCACCTGGTGCTGTACAGGGCCCGGTGTGGCGGCGTCCCATCGGAGCAGGGCCGCACAACACCGGGGATGGCTGCATAGCGCCCGAGATGGTGCCACAGGGCTAGGGATGTCCGCGCAGCGCAGGTGATGGCCGCACAGACCCCGGGTCAGTTGCACAGCGCCCGGGATGGCCGGGCGGCGCCGGAGTTAGTGGAGGGGACGCGACGCACGTCGCTCGTACGGCGGCGCCGGTCAGTGCGCGCGCTCGGTCGCCGCCCGTACACCCTTCGAGGGTGCGCCCATGCCCTTTCGAGGGGCTCGCCGTGAGAGAAGGACGGGAGTGGGCGGTGCAGTGCTTTGGAATGACACTGGCCTGTCCGCACAGCACCTGCACAGTGCTGGGAATGGCGGTATAGTGACGGGGTTTGGTCGCACAGTGACAAGGTCAGAAGCCCTGGCGGTGTCAGCGGCGCGGCATGGGCGGGGATTGCCTTTTGACTAAGGCGCCTGCGGCGGGCAAAGGCATTTAATGCCCCTGTTAGGTGAGACAGGCGGGGCGCTATCGCTCGAGGGTTGGCTTCGAGCGAGGCGGAGATCTGTACGAGGGGCGCCGATCCCTCGAGCGAAGCGGTGACCCGCTCGAGGGCTCGAGGGGCTGAAGCCCTCGAGCGAGGCGGAGATTCACCCGAGGGGACGGGGCCCTCGAACGAGGCGGAGTCCTGCTCACGGGACGCCGTGCCTTTGAGCGGGGCGGGAGTTTACCCACGGGGTGCCGCGTGGTGCCCTGACCCTCGAGCGAGGCGGAGATTCGCTCGAGGGCGGCTGGGCACGGCCGTTTGATGGGCCATGGAGGTTGTTGGGCCGTGGCGGACCGTGGGCCTCTCTCGTGTTGGGCTGCGGTCGGTTTAGGTAATGCTTTCGTGGTTCTGTGGTAATTCTTTAGAAAGGTAATCTCCCCCATAGTTAGGGGACCCCTATGACTGTCCCCGACAAATGTGATGTGATGAAGAGAGAGTTGAAAATTTAACAAAAATTTTGCAAATTTTAAGCCAACTAAACACCCCCCGAGTGTTCTTCTTCGATTGCATTGAAGCCAGCCAGCCAGCCAGCTAGAGTAGCTGCTATTTTCGTTCGTGTCCAAAGCCGGCCGCCGTTTTGTACATCACCACGCGCCCGATTGGAGCTGCGCATGCATGCACCGAGGGAGGAGGACCCGTCGGCTTTGCGCCTTTGCTTTCACACATGCTTGGTTGCTTTGCGGGTGATCCTTGCAGCTAGGGATGAAAGTGGTATGGATATTATCCGTCCGACCGACCGACCGAAAGGTTCAGACACTCAAATGATAAGACCGTATTCGAATCCCGACATTTAATATCCGTAACTATCCTATTAGTATCCGTTAATTCAAAGTTGAATTTCTATGATCCAAATATGATGAATATCACTATTCGACAGAAAATATATTGTCCGTATCCGTATTCGATCCGAGAATTCAGACCGAGAAAGAAAAACTATCTGTATCTGTATCCGCAGTATCCGTCCGTATCCGATCCGTTTTCATCCCTACTTGCAGCCCTGCTTTGCTTCCAACCGAAAAGGAGAACCACCTTCTTCAACTGTGCCTGTGCCATGGTTTTTCGTACCGACCGCTACCGCGGCGGTAACAGCGCTTACTGCTGTGACACGGTAGCGGTTCCGGCCGGTTGATAACCGCCCGGATTCAAAATTTCAAATTTAATTCAAAAAAATGAAAAAATCTCAAAAATAGTTCAAGTTGCCACGAATCTAATGGCGCCAATTTTTTTTTAATATTCGTTCGTTTAGTATACTTTGCGGGCATTAGAAGTTCAGCCCGCAAAAAATACTAAATGCACTAATATTTGAAAATTTTGACACCGTTAGATTCTACGCACCTTGAAATATTTGTAGGATTTTTCTTATATTTTTCAATTTTTTAATTCAAATTTGAAAACACACCAAATTCTTCATTGCGCCGGTTTTTTTTTCACGCAGAGGCCGGTAACCGTTCAAACCGCTGCGGTTTACCGCTTAAACCGTCCGGTAAACCGTTTCAAACCGGTTGAACGGGAGGTTTGATTTGGAAATTTGAATTTGAACGGTTCCTAACGGTTACCGCTCAAACCGCTGCGGTAAACCGCTACCGCCGGCCGACGGTTTTGTCCCAACGGTCGGTAAGAAAAACCCTGACCTGTGCTAGGTTACGTCGCCTTCTTCTTCATATATGCTGTTCCGGCTCGCCAGAGTTCAGACGGTCACGTTTCTTTTGGCTTTAATTCATTATTAATTAATTTGGCGGGATCCACTGCACCCAAATGCATTCATTCATTCTTGAGTGACGAAACGTGCACAACAGTGTCTCCCACTTGCCACTGTATTGGTACCATCACTTGCTGTATTGGTAGCGAATTTTGTGGAGCGCATGATGGCGATCCGGTGGAGCAGGTTGCCCGGGCCCGCTGACAGTGGGAGGGACCAATTGTCAATCATGCGGCTGTTGAACACACAGTTGCGCTGGACTCCTTCCGCCGGTCGCCCCGCCTCTCGCCACATGGGAGTAGTACACTTACTGTACCAGCACCAGGTTTCCACCACAACTCCGCAAATTTTGAAATCCATCGAAATACAACTTGTGAATCGAGAAACAAAAAGTCAAATTTGTGTTAAAAGGAATAAATAATTGAACCAAATAGCCTGTGTTTGGAAGGGGTGAAAAAAATTTCACCCCCTGCAACTTTGATCATAAATTAAAAGTATTAAATAAAGTTAGTTTCCAAAACTACCTTCACAACTCTAGGTAAAATTTTGAGACGAATCCAATGAGGTCTTTGACCGCGTAATTAGAGGATGGTTACTGTAACAAATCATAAATTAATTATGCTCATTAGATTCGTCGCGCAAAGTTACACATCTGTGAAAATGTTTTGCAAATAGATTTCATTTAATCATGCATACATGAAAGATTCTTTTTGGGTGAAAAAAAAATTCCCCTAACCAAACACGGTTGTATATTGAACCAAAGGTTAATTTAAAGGATTGTCCAAACTTTGTCTATACTTGAGGTACGTAGCAAATTACGTTAAAAAAAAAGAGGTACGTAGCAAAACATATAAAATTTACTGAACTGTAGTTGATATGAGCTACAACTTCCCACTACATCAAAAAGATTACAATGTGTTTGGATAGACTAAAAGAGTGGAATTATAATTTATTTGACTTTTTTACTCCAAATATGACGTCTCGTCTTATTCAAAAATTTATAACTTGGAACGTAGGGAGTAAAGTTTTGTTCTAGTGCGATAATGTTCTAAAATGAACTAATCAATAGGATACAGTGAATGTAGCCAGTATAGTTAGCCACTAGGATCCACCCAACTAAAGTTTAGCTAGCTGATCGTTAAACAAATTTAAAGGTTATTACACAGAAGTGTTTGAATCCTCTAACTAATTTAATTTCTAAGGGTTGAAACTTGGAAGCAATTAACCGTGCTACTCTTCACTAGTTGCAGCTTGGGGATTTGATAGGAGGGTGCAGGGAAATTCCATCTTTAAACAAGTTTTAGTTATATTTAATCAGGTAGATGGGTAGTTGGTTTCCCCCACTAGTTATTAGATGTACTTGAGCTGATTATTCAGCACGTCTTTTTGGATTCAATTCACTTAAATTTAGCAAGCTAAACCTCAATTATATTGATAGATCCAAACAAAATCTAATTGAGATTCAAACCTCGAGAATATACATTATTTCTAGGACCCAAACATCCTCCTTAGTCTTTAGCATAAGGTTGTGGTGTCGGCCAGATTGCAAAGCAAGACATATAGCTCACAGATTTTTTATGTTGGAACCGCTGCTTCTAAAAGTAAAGTCAGTCTCAATGGAAGTTTTATGAGCATTAATTTTCATGACACATCTGCAATTTTGTTGATTTTGCAATGTATTTATGAGAGAATAAAAATTCTCATTATATATGGGAGAAGTTTCATCTCCATGAAACTCTATTTCCTAGTCTAGGTAATTGTACAATGAAACTATACGTTGAGACTGGACTAAGCCATTCTCGGTGGAAGTTTCATGTACATGATTATATAGAGTGACACGTCATCTAAAAACATTTGAAAATAGGATGAAACACCTCTCCCTCAATGCATATTTTCAGATATTTTTGTTTCTTTGGTTACATGAAAGATACAAATTGTCTAAGTAAATTTATCTCTATGAAATTCATTTCAACACTTAGTGTCACATCATAAAAAAAATGTTGACATGACGACACGAGGAAACATGTGAAGGGGCACAATTGCGGGCTAACCTGCTATTTCTTTATCATAAAATCTTTATGGCATTTATGCAATTCAAAAATAGCGTTGTGTGCATACAAACCAATTTATGCCACACTTACATTACTGTCAAATGGTTCATCCACTAAACTCAAGATATCTTCTTTTTGCTCGATGGATAAAGTTCGTTTGAGTTGTCTTGGAAAAATAAGAAGTAGGAGTAGGTATGCGCAATCTTGGAATAAGGAGAATATTTTAGGGCAAGCCTAACGCTTATAGGTCTGAAAATACGACTACACCCGTACTTTGGTAACAATAATCAATCAGTCTAAACACGATGACCTACAAAAAGGTGTGCCTTTCAAATTCAGATAAGTAGTACGAGTGTATTGACAAGCTAAGGTTATCTCATTTTTAATAAAAGTAGGTGCTCACACCAATTGTATTTCAAAATTAAAAATATTATTCTCAATTGTTCGTATACTTGCACAATACTTTTCTCTCAGAACAAATATGTCCGGTTGTCCAAATCAGTGCACAGTACTCTTCTTTCAGAATGAATTTGTCGTATAAATCTGCAGAAGATCTCCCGAACAAAACCCAATTTAATAGATGAATAGTGGTAATTTGCTGAACTAAACATGTCATTGCTTTAGCATCATGAAACCAAACACCTTTGTGTGCGTGGGATAGATACCAATGCTGTTGGTGGTAGTAGGCAGGTGCAGGCTAGATCCCTCGTCTGATGGCAGAGCGCTTAGCTTTTAACGCAGCTGCAGGTTCGGCAGGCGCAGAAGCAGCGGCCGCAGCAGCAGAAGAAGCTCGTCAGGAGAGTGCAGCGGCCAGCGGCAGCAGCAGGCCAGCACCAGCAGCGAGCAAGGGCAGCAGCAGGGTCAGGGTCAGGGCGAGGAGGAGCAACAAGACAAGCGGGCAAGAGGAAGGGCGCCCCCGCCAAAGATAGATAGGGAGTGATCGAGAAGATCTCACAGAGGAATTTCAGTGTCCCCACACACTCCTCCACTTAAACTTTTCTTTGGCTGCTGCAGCTACTAGTGTGCATCACAGGCAGCTTTCGTTTCCTTCTCTCTTCTCTACCGCGCGCTGCCTGCCTTCCCTTTCCTTTCTCCTCCCTCTCCTCTCCTGTCACTCTCCTACCCGGGTTGGCTCAAGAAATCGCAATAGAAAATTATTAAGGCCGGGGATAGAGACCGGCCGGGGATCGAGACAGCAGCTGCTCAGCTCGGTGCTCGGAGGAGGGAGACGAGAGGCGTGGTGGGGAAGAGGAGATTTTTATTTTTCGTTTCCACCACAGCACAGAGGCAGGCAGCCTGAGAGAGCGCGCGGCGTCTTCCTTTTTATCTGCTGCTGCTGCTGCTGCTGCTGCGGGCGGCGGCGACTGCTGCTGCTGCGGCTGTAACGAAATCTAGGCTCTATCTACGGGCAGGCCGGCCGGGGAGCGGCGAGAATTTTTAATCTCCTCTCGCGTCGCAGCGCTGCGAAATCCATCCCCGCCCCAGCCTATAAGTGTGGCTTCTGGACGGCGCTTCCCATCCGACACCGGCGCCTTCGCGGACTGGGTCGCCTCCTCCACCGCCGCCGCCCGCGGGGACGACCTCTCCCTCGGCTTCAATGCCAGCGCGGCCGCCGCGGCCGCGGCCGCCTCCGGCGCCTCGCTGGGCGCCGGCCTCTGGGGCCCAGCCGCCTCCATGCGCCAGGCGGCCGCGCTGAACTACGGGATGGCCGACGTCGGGATGGTCGTCGTCGCGCCCGCCGCGTCCTTCCACCACACGCACCACCACCACCACCACCACGAGGCTGCTGCTGCTGCGGCGGCGGCGGCCGCGGCCGCGGGAGACCCCATCTTCCCGCTGCTCTCTGGGGGGCCCTGCGTGCTTGATCCGGACGCGGCCAAATCGGGCTCGGGCCCGACGCCCGGCAGCGCCGCCATCCAGTTCTGGCAGCCGCAGTCCCCGTCCTCCGCAGCGGCCGCTAACCCTAACCCTAGCGCCACCCCCTTCGCCTACCTCAAGAAGCCCCTCCCCATGCTGGACACCGGCGCCGGCTCCTCCGCCTCCGGCGCCACCACGTGCCAGGACTGCGGCAACCAAGCGAAGAAGGACTGCGGCCACAACCGGTGCCGCACCTGCTGCAAGAGCCGCGGCTTCGACTGCTCCACCCACGTCAAGAGCACCTGGGTCCCCGCCGCCCGACGACGTGAGCGCCAGCAGCTCGGCGCCTCCGGCTCCGCATCCTCCTCCCCAGCGACGGCCTCCGCTGCGGCCGTCGCCTCCGCATCCGCCTCCAAGAAGCCCCGCCTCCTCTCCTCGCAGACAACCACCTCCCACACATCAACCTCCAACGCCACCACGCCCCGAAGCTTCGACACCACCTCCAGCCACCAAGGTATGTAGGAGTACTCTATTATCGCCACTATGTCAGTACACATCATGTGTCTCCACTCTCCAGCAGATGGATTGTCTCCACTCATCTCCTCTCTCAAGCATTTTCTCTCCCTGCAGACGCGTCGTTCAGGGACAGCCTCCCGCGGCAGGTGCGCGCCCCGGCGGTGTTCAAGTGCGTGCGCGTGACGTCCATCGAAGACGGCGAGGACGAGTACGCGTACCAGGCGACGGTCACCATCAACGGCCACCTCTTCAAGGGGTTCCTCTACGACCAGGGCCCCGACGACGGCCGTCACGCCGCCACCGGCAACGAGGACTCCACCGCCGGGGTGCCCAACATCTCGGAGCTCCACCTGGGAGCGGCGTCTGCTTCCGGAGCCGGCGGCGGCACCTTGATGGTGCCCACGGAGCTATACGGCGGCGGCGGGGGACAGCATCACATCCTCGGCGGTTCAAGCTATGGTAACACCATGAACTGAGTAGTACTGTACGTTCTACACCGATCTATCATTGCCATTCTTTGTTCCTCTTCGTTGCTAGTGGAGTTCAATTTTCTGTCCTTGCTGCCCGCGCCGCCATTAGAGATCGAGAGGGCACCAATGCAATGCATGGTGGCTGTTCAGCTTCATCCCATCTCGGTGAAGAAAATTTATTAGTGATTCGTTGGTGTATAATAACATCGATGAAGAATTGTTTTTAGTTGTACTATGGCTCTGCTGCTGTAGCACTAGTTCCTCGTTTTCAAGTTGGGTTGGGAGGAGGGAGAATAATTGTTAGGAATTGGAAAGGAGATTAAAATGTTTATGCATAAGATATTGCCTGCTGGCTCTTGGCCTCTGGTTCATGCTCTCTCCTGTTCCCAATGCCTGTCGCTCCACATATTTGGGGATGTGCTCGCGCGGTGGGGGTCACGGTCACCTCGAGCACCTTGAGCCGTGCGCTGTTGTGCCTCGTGATTGATAGTGTAGGAAGCATCTTCTTGAGAGAGCTGTAATGTTTGACTCCTCCCTCATTTGATTGGCTCTGCTCTGATCTCTTTGCGTGCCTAATTTGGCACCGGAGCGAGCGGAGCTTGCTGTTGTTTTTCGCCGGCACACTCTCCCTTTGGTTTCTTCTCGTTTTCTACGGGTAGTAGGTGTGTGGAAGGCATGGATTCTTTCCCTGGCCTTGTGCCGTGTGGAGGAGCATCTTTCCTTCTACTACGTGCATTGGGACTTGTATCCTGGAGGCCAATGTGTAATGCATGTGATGAGATAATCCTTGTGCTTAGGATATTATAAACCATCTTGATACGTTGATCAGGGGGAAGGGTGCAAGCCATGGTGGCCTCCTCCTCCTCTCCTTCTCCTTATTTTTTTCTGCAAGCCCCCATATTTATTCCTTGTGCCGGATCCCGTCGTGGTTGACAAGATGTGAAACGAAAGAAAGGTGGTGATGGAAAAAAGCAATGCCATGCACTGTCTGTGCCTTTTGGGGTCGGGTGTTTCGATTTGGTTCCTTGTATTTGATTGCAGTACTCCATTTTTACCAGTGAGAACTTTACTTTGCCTTTTCGAATCAATGGACATTTTTGCATAGCTAAGGCCTACAGTAGTATGTAACAAGTTGAAGTTGGAGTAACTCTCTGTAGGAACACAATGCAAGTTCACAGAAGCTGGGTTGCATCCGCCGTCATGAGTTGTGGAGAACTTTTTCAAAATCTGGGATTGGTGTTGTTGTGCAATCTTGTCATCATCAAAGCTGCTATTATCTCATGTAGTACGAGTGATGATGGCATTGGTCCATATCGGCTTGTCTACTGTTTGTCAACCCATCAGGGAGCCCGGCCACTGTTCACTTTGCTTCTTTATTAGGTGCTGTAGATAGCCGCCGCGAATGCGTACAACTCGGGCACCGCGAATTGTGGTGGTACTGTCTTGCAAACTGAATATTTGTTTAGCTCTTAATGTTCCAGGTCATGCTACTTTTAGTTTGTGGTAGGCTGCTATTACCATTCATAAGACTCTTTACTTGAATGGCTTTTCTGGGTTTACCAATTGAAGTATTCTCTTGTTAACGCCCAATATGGTATTTATATTTTTTTTGATTGGTGTTGTTTTCAGTTATGTTTTATATTAGTTGTACAGATCAGATATGAAACTAGGCTAGAGAGGTTATCTGGGTTTGCTGATGAAGAAACGTGAGCTACTTGACAGACTGATGGCATATATGATTGGTGCAATCGTTTTGCATGCAGTGTGGATGTATCTGCAATATGCACATTTGTCACATGCATACATTTCCTTGTTAGCATTTAGCAAGTTGCGAATCTTATACGTCTCTTTTCTGAATAATAAATATGATCCATCTAGTAATGTGGACGCCTGTTTGCTGTCTTTTTGTTATGGTGGCAACCCCACTGACTATCCAATCTTCAGTTGGCTGCGTTAGTTACTTACCTGCAGTTAAAAATGTTGTACACATGACTGATTTTTGTATCCTGACATTGATATTTAAATAAATATATTTATGTTTATTTGGAGAGATTTCAAGTCATGTTTCTTTAGTTCAAATTTTATGACACCAGTTCCATGAATCAGCAAAAGTTTTTTCTATTACATGTTAGTTCCAATTTTTATACTTTGAGGCTTAATAATAATTAGAGGACAATACTAGTTTAGAGTACTGAACTTGACGTGTCCCATTCATATAATTTTCTTGAACCACTTGATTAAGTACTCATCTTCCTTGCTGCATTAAGTGTAATAATGGCTCTTGTAATATTGTGGTAGGCTGGTCAATCGCCCAGCTGATATTGTGGTTGGTAGACTCACATAGTGTTGTACGTATACTCCATCAACAGATTAAACCCATGACAATACTTACCATCATGTGTCGTGTGCCTCAGCTAGCGATTTTTATCATTTTAGTGGAGAAGCCAATTTGTTGCCGTTATTGTGATTACTGAGTTATTGTTGTGGTGGTGGGGGGAGTACTTTCTTATTAAGTGCCTGATAGCTTGCTGAGTTGTTTGAAGCTCAAACTGACAATTGCTATTGTAGAAAATATTTCCTGAAAATGTTGCCATGTTTGCCATGATGACAGAATAAGTCATGCCTGCAGTTTTGTTGGCCTTGTGTACACTTCTCTTCGTTTGTTGTTTTGATGCAATGCATAGCAGCTTAGGTAATGCCTAAAGAAGGAAGTTTAGGGAACAAGCGCTTTGATGCGAATGCCTATTTAACGACGATGTCTGTTCTAATCTGTTTTGCGTGTTGATGAATAGTATCTGATTGATTTTTTTTAGATAAAAAGAATTCTTAATGGTTGCTTGAATGGATGTCTCGTGAACAATAGGCAATTGTACATCTGGCCATCATTTATGCCCTGTTGTCCTCTATGTATTTATTGGCTATAGTTTTTTTTTTTTTTTGCCTGCTCAGTGTATTACATGTCATTCAGGATACTAGGAGCTAATATTTCCGTTTATCATTTACAATACATACTATTGATGCAAGTGATATATGCCAGGCGAATAAGCTTAGCTTCTAACAGTTTCTAGTACTATTGCACCTGTCAGTTTTATCTTTTGGAATGTACTAGGGTTTAGGGTCCCGCATTTTTTGTCTTGTGAAGAGCATTTTCATCTGTCATT
Source organism: Cenchrus fungigraminus (assembly GCA_036936925.1). NCBI lineage: Eukaryota > Viridiplantae > Streptophyta > Magnoliopsida > Poales > Poaceae > Cenchrus > Cenchrus fungigraminus. The sequence continues at coordinate 2,624,632 of CM072779.1, forward strand.
AGGAATTTACTGCCGACAACATGTATCTTTATATCTTCTTGTACTATTGATTTTATTAGCCAGTTGTTGATTTTATTAGCCAGTTGTTGATTTGTGAAGAAAAATACATATTGTGAAACCAAAGTTTTGGTAAATACTGACTGTACAGGGAATTGTTTATTATTTTGAAATAATTTTATGTTCCTATTGTTGACTTTAGCCAGGTGTCTATCCCTATCTATTGGCAAAGAAATTACTTGTTCGGAGGCCAAAGAATCGGTAAATATGGATTCCTATTGAGTGCACTGGGTCTACACAGGGCAAAAATATTTTATGTTTGTGTGTTACAGTTACTTGTTCGCAATAATCTATCATTTGTCCTACGAGGGGCTGTGTCATCTGTGTTTTCCCTAGCTTTTTACTACAACCTCAATCTGCTAGAGAAAGAAAAGTGCCAAGTGTTTGTGGATATTAACTGTTCTTTCTAGTATCAGTTGGAAATTATGCAGGTGAGGTTTTAGTCTTGAATTGCAAGAAATATTGCTGATACTCATGAAATATTGCGTTATAAAGTATTGGATGGACAATTGCATAGGTTGGGTTAGCAAAGCCGTGATCTACTAGCACTCTTTGTGCGGCGTTTTTTTCTTTTCCACCTTGGGTCATCATTCCGCGTCACCTTTGCTTGCAGTTTACTGCATTTTTGTTGTCAATATGTATTCGGCAATTTTTTTTAATCTCCGCTGCTTTATTGTAGCATGCTTCCGCCTTTAGTTTTCCCTTTTGGCGTTTGTTGCCTAGCTTTTGCAGTTCCTCGTGCAGAAATTGTCCGCCTCCGACGAGTGATGGACGCTATAATGTGCAGAACGTGATGATCAAACGATCATATGGTATGATGAATTGAAGAAAAGGTAAAGATATATATAGAGCTACTAGGTGATGAAATTTTAACTGCTCGAGCGTTACCTACCAAAGTGAATTCTTCTGTACACATCAGGATATTGCTCCATCCGTGTGGTAATAGTGTGCTCTATTTTGCCGCCAAATATTGCGTGCTGGCTTGTGCTAGCTGTTATTACCACGGTGAGCTATTTTTGTATCCAGGACCCGTGAATCTACAGAGAGATTGACTAATTACTAGAAGGTGATGAAGGGAGATACTTATCTGCGCAAATATATTCAAAAAAAAGGAGAAGATATTTCTCTGCGCACAGGCAGCAAAGGTTGGAGGTAGCATTGTCATCCATTCATTCGAGTGTCCTTGCTTCTGCTGCTGGGTAGGGGAGGCCTAGCACTAGTAGGCTAGTATAGGTAGGGGTCATGCATGGAAACCCTAGAGTAGGGACATGTGTGCTTTTGCAATTTGCAAGATGGAGATGTGTGCTCGGCGGTGGTGTGGTACAGGGCACAGGTCCCGTCACGAGAGTGTCGCCTGTCACACTCCGATCCCCCGTGTTCCGTCGCGACGTTTCGCTGCCGAGATCGAGATCGAGATCGGCCGGCGGCTGAGCTTCCCTCCGGCGACGACCCACCCCCGGGCGGGCGAGACGTACGTGTAAGACTCAGTCCAACAGCGGGAGGCAAAAGCATTTTTTTCCTCCCACTGGCTACTGTGCCTCCCTGGAAGGCCCTCCAACAGCTGAGGCACCGCGAGAGGCAAAAAGCCTACGGAGGAGAGAGAGGAGGCAAAATTGCATCCCCTCTCTCCTTGAAGGCATCTGGCGCAGAGAGGGAGGGCCGGACGCGTGGGGAAGAAGGAGGAGGTGGCGGCCAGGGAGAAGAAGACTGCACGCGCCGACGGGGGAAGAGCAGAGGAGAGGAGTGGGGACCTTCGGCGGCGCGACGCGGGGAGGGAGGCAGAGCTCCGACGGCCGTGGGATAGCGCCGAGGCCGAGCGGCGGAGGAAGTGGGCTCGTGCCGCCGCGCCGCCGCATCCTCGAATCGAGGTCCCGCCCGCCGCACCTCCAACCTCCTCAAATCGAGGTCCCGCCAGCCACCGTCCATCGACCCCGGCCTTCCCGCCTATCGAATCGATCTTCGCGGACGGGCGGGTGAGGAGGCCGTCTGGCACGAGCGGCCAGTCTCGCCGCAGCCGGCGAGCACGCGGATAGGAGGAAGATGCCGCCGGCTGACAGGGAGAGGAGGAAGATGCCACTGGAGCAGGTCGTCGTCCAGCTCGCGTTGCGGCCGGCCACACGGTCTTCCTCGATGTTTCCGCCGCCCACCACCTCCTCTGCGGGCCCCTGCTTCGCCTCGCTGGGGAGGGAAACGCGCGCCGCGTCGAAGATGAGGGAGGGGGAGGAGCGTGGTGGAGCCCGAGGTCGAGCTCGTCCGCCGCCGTCTTCAGGACCGCCGGCGAGAGGCCGGATCTCAGCGCCGCGCGGAGGAGCAGGGGAGGGGCTCTGGCGGAGGATGGGAGTTGCGGCTTGCATTTTGCTTTTGCCTCGCCGTTGTTGGAGACTACCAATTTTGCAAGCGCTGTGTATTCATTGTGTGCGATGCAAATGAAGGAAATGGCTACACATTTTGCCCATCCTTGTTGGAGTCAGTCAGTCTAACAGTGCGGAACCGATCGAACGTGTGCACAGGGCACAGGGGGCGTGGCGCGCCGTGCGCTTGTCGAGGGTGGAGTGGACTGAACCCGTGAACCGTGGCGGCGTCGAGACGCTGTGGCGTGCCGGCAAGGCAAGGTATGGTTGACGTGACATGTGTACGTGTTGGTCGGACGGAGAGATGTGCTTGCGTGAGTTGCGTTCGTACTGTGTCGTTGCCAGCAGCAGCATCCGTGGCACGACGCCACCCAACGGACAAGGGCGATCGTATAGGGGTGATCGGCAGCGTGCACAGCTTCTATCAATCCTTATGGAATGCAGCCCTCTGAAGATTGGTAGGCTGCATAGTTGTTTACCGAGGCTTAGAGGCTGTTCGGCTGACTGATTTTGGCTTATTTTGGTTTGTTCGACTTATTTCTTCTCACATAACACTGTTCAATCTACCAATCGAATACTATTTAATCTACCAGCCGAACAGTCTCTAGGTTATGCAAAAAGGGAGCTTCAGTTTGCATAGTGAGAAACACAATTCATCCCGGTTTACGCTTGTGCAGACTTGTACAAGCAGCAGCGTGGTTCACTTCACCTCCTTCTTCTTCGTCCACCACCGAGCTCACCTGCATGGCCGGCGGCGGCAGCCTCGCGATGGAGTTCACCCGTACTCCGGTCGCAGCCCTGCCGACCAACCTCGCCCGCATGGCCGGAGGCGGCGGGTTGCGACGGAGCTTGCCCGCAGTCCGGCACAACCCCGTGCGGCGGACCTCGTCCGCACGTCCACACGGTCTAGGGATCCGACTCGATCCGGCGCCGGAGCGGCGAGTCCGGGGAGATGGACTTGTGGGCGCGGGCGACGAGACGCGGATCAAGTCGAGGTAGGGGATCTGCCCGTGCTACTCCTCCTCTGCTCCTTGTGCTCCTTCGCCGCCGCACCACACTCCTCGTCCTCCATCACGTCGCGTTGCTCCTCCGCCGCTGTGCTCCTCTTTCTCCGCCGCCTCCGCGCTCCTCGTCCTAGCAGCGGAATCCTGGTGAGGAGGCAACACAATGCTGGTGACCATGGTCGTTCCGCCACCGACGGAGCTTCGGCTGGTCAACAAGGAGCTCCTGCTAGTCGATTAGTGGCGCTGGTGGAGAATAAGGAGGAAGGTATGGCAGCAATGGCAGTGAAGCAGAGGGAGGTATGGCAGCAATGGGGACGGTTCAGATTTGGAAAAGGGGAGGAGAAAGAGGATGGGTGGTAACTTCACCTCTAACAAACATAAGATCATTCTATCACATTGTGCAGCCTACCAAACACAAGACAACAACACAAACTATCTCTGACCAACCTACCAAACACGAGTATTTTTACATTGATTTAGCCTGGGTTAGAATTAGCCTGGCTAGCTACTAGTGTAGCCTATCAATAGAGACGAGAGAGAGATATGAAGCCTCCTTATCGCAAAATGATTGATCGCAAAACAACAGTTCATGTCATAAAATAATGCAGGCCGAACGAACATCAGATAACAACAACCACCTAATGGGCCGCCGGCCGTGCTAAAAAACGTATAATGGGCCGGCCTGCCCGCCCCTTCACGAATTTTTTTTATTTTTACATTTTTCTTTCCTCTTTTTTCAAAAATATATGGCCCGCAAAAAAATTTGCAAAACTATACATCTAGCGCCGTGGGGGACGGCGGCAGGGACCTACCGCCGTGCCCCACGGCGGTAGGAGCGCACGGCGGTAGGGGTCCAGTCTGTTTTAAAAAATTTGTAATTTTTTTGTTTGAACTCGGATAGAGGTAAACTTTATATGAAAATTGTAGCTTTCGACGAGATCTACAACTTTGTCGTTCAAAGTTTTTCCATTTGAAGTCATCTTCATAGTCAAATAATCGATAAACTATCCAGATCTCAGTTTGCAGTCCTCATATCTGAATTGTGTATCGATTATTTGAGTATGAAGATGACTTCAAATGGAAAAACTTTGAACTACAAAATTGTAGATCTCGTCGAAAGCTACAATTTTCATATAAAGTTTACCTCCATCCGAGTTCATGCAAAAAAGTTACAATTTTTTTAACATAAACTGAAAACTGAGATCTCGATATGAAAACTGAGATCTGTATAGTATATCGATTATTTGACTATGAAGATGACTTCAAATGGAAAAACTTTGAACTACAAAGTTGTAGATCTCGTCGAAAGCTACAATTTTCATATAAAGTTTACCTCCATCCGAGTTCAAACAAAAAAATTACAAATTTTTGAAAACAGACTGGACCCCTACCGCCGTAGCCCACGGCGGTAGGAGGCGCTACAGTACTGCGTGCGTTCCTACCGCCGTGGGGCACGGCGGTAGGTCCCTGCCGCCGGCCCCCATGGCGCTAGATGTATAGTTTTGCAAATTTTTTTGCGGACCATATATTTTTGCAAAATTGAGAGGGAAAATGTAAAAATAAAAAAAATTTCCCCCTTCACGCTTTCTCCCCATATGGTACAAACAGACAGGCAGGCCCACCCAACCGAGGCTTCCTTCCTTTCTCACGGGATGTGTGTGTGTTTGGTATTAGCATTGTGCTATGGCGTGATAAGTTTTTGGAGAGAAATTTTTTTAACATAATCCTAATACATTGTTTTGGGAAATAATTTTTAGCAATCTCTTGGGTTGCTCTTAATCCTTCTCCCAATATAGTACAAACAGGCCCACCGGACCGAGGCTTCCTTCCTTTCTCACGGGATGGAGCCATTCAACCGGTTGCCCTGGAGGAACGCTTATTCAGCGACGCCAGCCGGCCCAAGGCCTCCGGGATCGGCCCGCTGATGAAGTTGTTGCTCAGGTCGATCTTCACGAGCATCGTGGCGTCGGCGATGTCCGCCGGGAGCTCGCCGGACAACCAGTTGTCGGACGCCATCAGCGACATCAAGTTCCTGGCGCCCGCCACCGTCGCGGCTACCGGGCCGGTGAAGTCGTTGTAGGAGAGGTCGATGATGGAGGCGTGAGGGAGGCCAAAGATGCCCGGCGGGACGTCACCTTCGAGATAGTTGCCGGCCACCTGGAACCGGAGCAGCGGCGTGCACTCCGCCGCGTACGCCGCCGGGATGGGGCCTGTCAGGAGGTTGTCTATCGTTAGGATGTACTGGAGGTGCCCGTTGGCGCACACGTACGGCGGCAGCGGCCCTGTGAGCTGGTTCGCCGACACCTCCATCAGGTTCAGGTCCGAGTACCGGCCGAGGTCGGCGGGGATCTCGCCGGTGAGCTGGTTGCCATACAAGGAGAGGCTGGTTAGCTTCGTGGAGTTGCCGAGCACGGCCGGAATGGATCCGGTGAGCTGGTTGCTGTATATCTGGAGCACGTGCAGGTTGCGCAGCGTGCACAGCGACTCTGGGATGCCGCCGGCGAGCCGGTTCTCGGACATGTCGATGTCGGTGAGCTTCGTGAGGTTGCCGAGCTCGACCGGGACGGCGCCCTCCAGCTCGTTGTAGTAGAGCTCGAGGAGCTGCAGGTTGGGGAGGCTCCCGAGCGACGCGGGGATGCGCCCGGTGAGGGAGTTGCCGCTGAGCTCCAGGTCCGTGAGCGACGTCATGTTGCCGAACCAGGCAGGGATGCCGCCGCGCATGGACGTGGTGGACAGGATGAGCACGCGGATGCGCCGCAGCGCCATGAACGACGACTCGTGCGGCCGCCAGACGTCGAAGCCGGGGTTCTCGTTGAAGTTGACGACCTCGAGGGTGGTGACGTTGGTGATGGACGTCGGGAACGCGCCGGTGAAGAGGTTGTTGGACATGTCGAGCACCCGCAGTGAGGTTGTTGGTGACAGGTCCGGCACGGTGCCGGACATGCCGGTGTAGCTGACGTTGAGCACCTCGAGGGAGGTGCAGTTGAGCAGGCTGGCAGGGAAGCCGCCGCGGACGTCGTTGTACGCCATCCGGAGCTCCCGGAGCGCGGGGAGCGCCGCGCAGATGCCCGGCGGGAGATTGCCCACCAGCCGCCACGACGTGACGTCGATGCCCGTGACGTTGCCGCCCAGATCGCAGGTAACACCCTGGAACCTGCAGTAATCTGATGACGGAGACGTGAAGTCCCACCTCCGCATGCCCGGTCCGGGGAACTGCTCCTTCATCTTGGCGAGGTAGGCGGCCTGCGTGTCCAATGCCGCCGCCGCGACGCCATCGTCGGCCGCGAAGAATATTAATAGAACAAACCAGAGCAAGGGTGGAAATGAACAAGCAACAGTGGACATCATAGCACCAGGCGTCTATCTAGGAGACATAACTTGCAGTACGTGCTCTTGGGAGGAAGAAATGTTGTTGCAATTCGAATGGAATATATTGAGTGGAGTGGGAATCTGAGGGAACTGGTCAACTGGAGCTGGTCTCTCTGGCCTAGTCAAGCCCAGCTTGTCCACACGACGTTCACAAGGAAGAAAATGCAGCTGCCAAGTTATCCGTGAAGCAAATACGTACGTCAGTTCATGCGCTTCTGTTCAAAGTGTACATAAATCGGTTTCTGTTAGGCACCGTTTAGTTCCGTGAAATTTTGGAGAAAGTGGTGAAAATTTTGCATCGGAAAGCGTGTTCTGTGAGTGGTGGCACGGTCTGCGATGCGAAAAATTTTGAGACTTTTTGGAACTAAACAGAGCCTTAATAGTTGATATGCAAATCAGTTTCTAAGAGTTGACATATACCAGCACTATATATCATGCTGGTGTCTATGCATCTACTCCTACTAGAATATTTTCTGCTGAAATTCCTGCTGGAATTCAGGATGGACAGTCACAACTCTGCACCACGCACTGTTGCGAAAACACTGACTGAAGGCAGAAAGACACTACAGATCTTCTTTCAAAAAAAAAAAAATCTGCTGCTTATCCTGTAATCTCCGTGGGAAACAAGAAGAAAGCCTCCAGCGGGTGGAAATGTAAAGCTTCTACATCTCCTAAAGTTCTTAGAGTAGTTTAATAACTGAATCTGCTCTTTAGCAGCTTAAGGTAAAAGCCTAAACGTACGCGTGCTGCTAATTGATACGCAAGCTTTTTGGGGGAAAGTACTGTTGAATTCCATTAGTCAACATTCTCAACCTCGAATAATTAAGAATATCGAATGGAATTTAGGCACTTCACCACTAGTGCTGGAGGCTGGAGTGTTTGTAGGCTAGGCTTCGTCACAGATTCGACACTAGCCGCAAATAAAAAAAACACTGTTATTAAATTGTCATGAGAATAATTTGTTCGAAAATAAAATACCACAAGGATAGAACAACACAAGCGTAAGAATTCACACGTGTTCCAATGTTTTACTCTATTTAGCCGTATAAAACTGGACAACATTCCCATACTCATTATGATCAAACAAGTGTTGACCTACAAGAAATATATAATTTGCATGATGAAAAGTCAAATATTTTTTTTATTTTGTCCGCTCTTAAATATTGAATTAGACTTCAAATTTCCTTACGTAAAATAAACTTACAACAAGTCTGATCACCCATATGACTAGACCCTGTATAGTTCGCAAAAATTTCTCCATCAATCTTTGTACACTAATTAGGAATATTAAACATGGATTAATGACAAAATCAATTTCATAACTCTCCTAATTTTTCAAACGAATCTAACGAGCCTAATTATGTTATGATTAGACAATATCGTGTTACAGTAACGGATTGATTGGTTTTAATGAATTCGTCTCACGATTTCCTGTCCGTCTGTGTAATTAATTTTGCAATTAGTCTACATTTAATATCTCTAATAGACCTTGAAAGGGGCCTCCAAAATTTCTTCAAAATTTTCTACGGAACTAAACACGCCAATCATAGATAATATAGCTATTCTAATCGTTCTAAAGTTTTGCACTCCAGTCCCAACCATATACTATAGCAATTCTAGAAATTGATTTTTTTTAAAGGTGGCCCGAATTTTATTAATACTCAACTGAAACAATTTACATTGGAGAAAAAAGATATAGATACAGGTCCAGGCAGGAAGGTGAGAAGAAGAGAGGGGAAGTGAAGGCAACAAGCAAAACGTTATCCTAAAAGAAACTACACTAATCTTGTTCACTGATGACTTGCATCTATAAGACCAAAGGAGAAGAGTATGAAGATCTGATCGTTGGCTTCGTCTTCGCTGCTGAATACCTTGGCATTTCTGCACTTCCATAAATTCCAGAGAACACAACTTGGCACTGTCATTCTCACCCTCCTGATTTGGTTCGAGAAAAGCGTTGGCAATCCTCAGATGCACAATATCGTGTACATGTGTAAGATCTAGGCTGAGAACAGTTACCCGCCAAAAAATAAAAACAAAAAAAAACAAAAAAGAAAAAATAACGTTTACACAGTTCAGCAGCTGTAGTGAGAATTCGATCTTCTTAACCTGATCAACAGCATTTCAGAGAAGAATGGTTGCAGACAATAGGAGTCGTCAGACCAGATTAGCTTTAGCATTTAGCTACTTCCATCCTTGCTTGATTCAGAACAGCAGTATATAGAGCAAACAGATAGAATGGCATCAAACTGCCTACAGCCACGACATGGTTCGAATTACAAATGAGATCACTGTCGTACTACAGAATTGCACATATCGCCACCGAGGCGCCAGAACGTGCAGAATAAATAGCAGAGTGCTGTGCATTCAGTTGCAGGACAAAAACAGGTGATAGCAACTGACTGCATCAATAACACGTTGGCGAACAGCTTTCATACGTTCGTCTAATAGTTCACAGTTGCAGTGAGAATTCGTTCTTCACCTGATTCACAAATTCTTATATAAAATCAGCACAGCTGGCAATTTGCATCCTCTAATATAACCGAATGTAAAAAAGTTACAGTGTGAAATAAAATCACAGAGCTGCAACTGTGGTGCAGACAGCAGAGCATTTTCAGTGCTGGATCTAAAGTGTTGATAAACTAAAACAACTGTACAATGAGGCGAGGTTGCCGTGATACAAGGCCACGCTCCAGCTCTTCACATTGGAAGATTATTTGGTGGCCAAGGGCTGCAGTGTTCTTTAACAGCACCATTATGTACAGAGGCTGCTTGCGAATCACTCGTTCACCTGAGGCCCAACCTCTGCGGGCACTTCAGGTGCAGGTGGTGCTTTAGTGAGTCCCAGCCTCTGCAGGTGCTTCAGGTGCTTCTCTGCAGCTGCCTTGTCTGCAGCTTCTCGCTTCTGAGCCCTTTTCGCCCGCCTTCCAGCGACATCCTTGGATACTGACCCAGACCCTGACCCTGACGGAGATGCTGCTGTTTCCTTCTTCTTTGGCGTCCTGGATGGACCAGCAGCGGCATCAGTATTCACTGGCCTCGCCTCTCTCCTGCCTCCTCTGATGTACCCATTGTCACCCCACCTCCTGTTACCAATACGAATACTCGGGGACCTGCTCATGTAATAACTTTCCTCGTCAAGATCATCTTCATCGTCATCATATTGGTACTGGTGGTAAAAGTCATCTTCTTCAAGAGCCTCTTCATGAGGCTCTACGATCAGAGGCTCAAACCAAGCGGCCCTCAGGAGAAGGCAAACGCTCTCCTCAAACAGGTAGTCATGTAGGCTGAAGAAAAGAAGAAAGGCATCAAGTTCACAGTCTACCTGAAACAACTAAGCCCCCACATCGCGGATGAACAAAGGGGTTACCAGCCATCAAGAGAACGGTGCACGCTGAGGAATTCAAATGGGTGCTTGCACTGTGGGCAGAGAGGGGTCTGCTTGTAGGATGCCCACCTCAAAATGCATGTAACGCTGCACGCCAGGAAAGAAAGATGGATTACGAACATGATTACACCCTTTAGCAAAACAATCATAATCTCGGAAGCAGAGGAATAAAGGGTAAGTGGGTAACAACAGTATGATTGAATATTGTGGTAGAAGCCATAAGGGTTGTTGAAACAGACATTGAATTCAAAATTCGGTTAGTTGGTAACGAGCAAGCAGGAGAACATGGCAACTAGGAAGGGTAGACTTGCTATGTCAAATTGTCAATAATAGCGGTCACTGGGACCGCATGTATCTTATAGGCCTGAGATGCTAGAATCAGTGCAAGTTGTACAAATAATTGAATTAGAATCAGCTTGTGAGTTTCATGCCAATAGACAGAGAAGAGGCAGGTCCAAGTCCAAATTTCCCAAATCTACAGATTCGATTGCTAGAACTAGATATCATCTGCCAAGGCAACGAAAACATACATACCGAGAAAAAAAAGCCCTTAGAAAAGTAATCGAATTGATTCCAGTGTGAAACGAAGTGCAGTTAATTTGGGGAAAGGGGAAGGGAAAGGGGATTTTGCAACGAACCAGTAGGCGTGTTCGCATCCCTTGACGAGTGCCGTCTCCTGGAGCGCGATCTTATCGAGGCAAATCGCGCAGAGCCCGCAATCCACCACCCGGTCGCCGCCGCTCCCAGAGGCCGCCGCCGCCTAGCAAGAGGAACGCAATCAAAATCAAATCAGCGCGCGGGAGTAACAGATCGGCGCAAATTCGCGAAGGATCCGGGGCCGACCGAGTAGGGGGAGAAGGAGATCCCCACCTTGTCGAGGGGGAGGGCGGCGGGCACGCCGACGAATCCCTCGGAGGAGGAGGCAGCGGCGGCGGCCATGTCGGCGGGGAAAGGGGTGCGGGCGCGGCCCTCTGGCCTCAGGTTAGGTTTGGTTGGGTCGGTGAAGGAAGTGGATGGAGCAGAGCGGACGGATGTGAGGAGGGGCGGGCCTTGGCGAACAAGCGCGTCCGGAGAAAAGGGATGGGTATCGGATCTTCCACGTGAGATGCCGCCCGTTTATTCGACACGCACACGCTGGGGGTCGGTCGGTCGCGTCGGCTCGGCAGCGCCACGCCCACGCGTGCCGCCCACCCAACTCCCTCTCCCTTCCTGTCCGCCGCCAGCAGCCTGTTGTGCTCTATCCGGCCGTCCACGGACCGGAGGCCCAACCCAACGAACGGTTCTGACTGACCGATTGATTCCTTTGGTGGTGGTGGGCTGCTGCGAGTTCCGTGCTGCTTTTTTGTTTGGTGGGTCGTCGGACCGACCCTGTGAATCTACACGCTGACGCCCGCGAGACGAAACCACCGTGCGTGTGCGCGATGCAAGCTACTTGGCTCGCAAGTCTGCTATGTAATGTGATGCGTAACTCGTTGACGTTTTCTTTTCTTTAGCACAACTCGTTGAGTCTTTAACATATTCATCGTGCAGGCAAAAAAGACAGAAGTCGTCTGTTCATTTTGGACTTCAGGCGGCCCATGAATTTCAGCCCATACAGCAAGAGCAGACAGAAGAAGACTGCTCGTCAAAGTCACTCACTCTATCTATTTGTCGACACCACGCACATTGGGCCACAAGCCCACAAGCTACCAACAACGGTGAGGGATGGTGGGCCACACAACCACAACAACAAGTGCAGCCCTCTCTCTCTCTCGCTCGACTGGTCAGCTGAGCTGAGCTGAGCTAATTCTTTTTGGGGGCGTTTGGTTTGCCGCTGAGCACAGCCTGGCTCCTATATATGGGAGCCTGGCTCCAATCAGCCAGGTTCAGCATATACAACAACAGTTTGATTGGTTGATTGTATGCATCCAGCCAGGTTGTGGTAGAATGTGTTTGCTTGCTCGCATGAGATTAAAAATTCAAAATAGGTATCAAAATAATATTTATTTTGTAAATAATATACTCTAGTATCTCTTAGTTTACACTATCAAACTACAACGACATTTAGAGAATATTAATATCACTTAATATATGCTAATCATACATTAACACTATGATTAGTCGAAAGCCCACTCGCATGCAGCGAGCCAGGCTCGCGGGAAACGGAAATGAAACTCGTTTCTCGGGATCCAGGTTCAGCGTCCTCTTTTGCATGCAGTGGGACAGGCTCAGCTCTCTGTCCGGGCAACCAATCAGCGTGAAGTCCCATCCCACCAGCCTGGTTGGACGTGATGCAACTATCCAAACGCGCTTTCAGTTTATCAGCAGTCTTGCTCTTGCATAGTACAGTAGAATCGAATTGACGCATCGAGCTCGACATGTCGCACCAAATAAGGCCAGGTGCCCAATGCAAATAACCCACCCCCAACTGGCAGACGAATGCTAGCCGATCTCCGGCACCGGCAGATATGGATGGAGACGGAGACGGAGACGGGGGAGGAGCTCGCAGGCTACCTCCTAGCAGCTGCATGTGCTCGTCACGATCTCAGGACTCGATCCCCTGCAGCCTTGCCCACGCCAAGTGAACATGTTCCGGGAGAGACGAGGATAGTGGTCGATCCCTGAGAGAATGGTGACGCTCTCGTCCCTTGACTCCCCCTCGCCACGCGGCTCGTCGCCGGCCAGTGGGGGCGGATCCCTACCGCCCCGATCGTCACCAAAGTTCTCTAGCCTACTTGGTAGACGTGCTAAGGTATGGTCGCAACCATCCAGATTCGATTTCTCTTTGGAGCGAATTATGAGGTTGATTTTTTAAAAAATTCTTTCGCCGGTGAAACCGGGGTTCGGAGGTTTTCTAAACCGGGAGAAGATTTCTTATTCTTAATGAAAACCGTAGGGTGGTCTTACCCCCACCGGCTTAGTTTTCCTGCCGCCCTGATCATCATCATCCCTGAGCAACAGCCCGGGGGTGGTGCACGATGGACCCGGTGCAAGAGATCGCGGGACGGGTACGTGTCAAGCATCCAACCGCCATGGGTGCCTGGTGCCTGGGCTGTGGAGGTCAGAGGCGTGGCCTCGACTGACGTTGCGGGACCAGCACACTAGCGCATCATCCCACTCTACCCCTCCACAACTCCCACCAGATCCACCTCCGCGTCCACCAGATCCGCCGCCATCGCCATCGACACCACCACCATCAACACCTTGCGAGCCGCCGCTGTTGGAAACGACTGGGAACAAACGTTCCCGGAGCTCGCACCTTGTCTCGGTCGCTCAGGCTCTCACACACGCCAACAGACGGAGGTTGAAGATGAACAATAAAAGTTCTGGCGACAAACGCCACGGAGCCGGTGGCTCCTGTATCTTGGGCTCCTCTCTATTCAAAATGGAACCGGTAGAGAACACCGAGGAACCTAGGAGTACAAATAGACCAGGGAGCACATCCTCCACGATGGCCATCGTGCTCGATCTTCACCAGACGTGCTCATGCCACGAGCCGTTCGCTCGTCCACGCACGACACCTTCTTCCGTGAGACCCGTTCTGCACATCCTATCCCTCTAACAGACTCTGACTCAATCTAAACAGATCTTAACCTCCCACACCTCTACGTGACACACATACACGTACATGAGCAGGACACCTACGTGCCACGGACGCAGCACGCCGCCGCACAACACCGTGCACCATGGACGCGTTTACCACTAACAATCTTCCCCTAAACGCGACTCCATCTAACCTATGATGTCGCCGCCCATCCTGACGTACAGGACGCCAATTCTTCTTCGACTGTCGCAGGGAGTGCGTCTTCTTTGCCTTCAAGGTCGTCGCACACTCTCCAGCGACACACGCCATCCTCCGCAGCACCCGCTCAGCATCGCCAGGAGCCTCTTGCTCACCTGAACGACGCGACCTCATGCGCGGATCGAGTCCGTCTTCTGCAGCACCCGCTCAATGTCGCCAGGAGCCACTGCTTGCCCAAACGACGCGGTCTCACGCTCGGATGGACGCCACGGACCTTCATTCTCAGCGACAGACGCCGAGCTCCATCGACGCCAGCGACACACGCCTAGCGTCGGCACATCACGCCTGGCAGGACCGACACACGATCCGTTGCCGAGCACCATGGGCGACCACACACAGACCGACACATGGCCCGGCGGCCTCGCCACGCCTCGCCGCCAGCGCGCTCCTCGCCGCCGCCTCGCCGGTCGCGCACACCGCTGACCGACGTGCGTGCAGCACCCGCGTCGCGCCTCACGCGCATGCCATGTCGCGCTCACGGCTCCACCAGCCTGGCCGGCCTGGCCGGCGCGCCGCCGGCCGCCGACCTCTTCTCAACTAAGCTCTTGATACCAAATGTTGGAAACGACCGGTAACACACGTTGCCGGAGCTCGCACCTCGCCTCGCTCACTCAGGCTCTCACACACGCTGACGGACGGAGGTTGAAGATGAATAATAAAAGTTCTGGTGACGAACACCGCGGAGCCGGTGGCTCCTGTATCTTGGCATCCTCTCTATTCAAAATGGAACCGACAGAGAACACAGAGGAACCTAATAGTACAAATAGACCAGGGAGCACATCTTCCACGATGGCCATCGTGCTCGATCTTCATGGGACGTGCTCATGCCGCGAGCTGTTTGCTCGTCCACGCACGTCACCTTCTTCCGTGAGACTCATTCTGCACACCCTATCCCTCTAACAAACTCTGACTCAATATAAACAGACCTTAACCTCCTACACCTGTACGTGACACACATACACGTACACGAGCAGGACACCTACGTGCCACGGATGCAGCACGCCGCTGCACAACACCGTGCACCATGGACGCGTTTACACCTAACAGTCGCTTCAAGGTAACCCGAACCCTTTGAGTTCATCGACGGGGGGATCTCATTCCGTCACCGCTTCCATCCACGGTCCTACAAAGCTTGGGGGCTTCGATCTGTCGCATCTGTGGGGGAGGAGTTCTTCATCCGGGGGGTGTGAATCAGTCCCGGTTCCAGTTGCCAAAAAGCTTTACGAAGGGCACCCGAATCGAGTTGTCCCTCTCGGTGGGTCGAGTTCGTCGTGGTCGACCCTTGGAGGTGATTCTAGGTCTTTCACCCAAGTGGTTCAGAGCCCGCCCCCGTGAACCCAAAGGAAGATGGATGGTAGGGGAAATCAAGAGCAGAGATACCCCATGGGTGATGGGAGAGCTGGCCGAGGACCAGGGGCCCGGGGCAGAACACCGACCAGAGACCCGGCGGCAGACCATGGGACGACAGAAGGGGGGATTTCAGAGGGGGATGACAACGAATTTTTCTTATTTTTGAACCCTTTTTAATCTAATTTTTTTAATAATAACCCATCTCTAACTAAATTTTCAAGAAGTAGCCCTTTTGGTCGCGCCAAGCTCCGTGACGCGACTAATAGTTGAGTCACGCCACATGCTGTGGCGCGACTATTGTACACGTTGGTAGTAGAAAAAGTCGCAGCTGATGTGGCAAACGGAGTCGCGCCACATAGCGTGGCGTGACTCACGAACGAGTCACGCCACGGTACGCCGGCCTGGGCTGGGAGTTCCCGGTCTAATTTAGCCGTGTTTCCTTCATCATTTTAATTAGCAAATGAACTCCTAAATTTGTGAAATTCGAAGTGTATGATCTATAGAGCGTATACGTTCCATTTTAATTATTTGCACTCCAAACCATGGTGTATAAAATGAAAAATCTATTTTTGAAATAGGTTAAGTGTTATTGGATTAACGCATCAAATGTGCTAAGTCCGAAAACAGAGCCAACTAGTCAACTTTAGACCTACTTTTTGATAAAATTTTACACTAAAACCTTGAATATTTTTGGACTACAAGTGAATTTTGATGTTCATAGGGAACTTTTGATAGGCTTAAAGTTGAAAAGTTGTGTTGTTTCACAAGTGTAGAAAAACAATACAACTTTCCAACTTTAAGACTTCTTTAAATTTTGAATTCTTTACTTTTCTTGAACAACAACTTATCCAAAATTCTCTATGAACATCTAAATGCACTTGTAGTCCAAAAATATACAAGATCTTAGTGTAAAATTTCTCAAAAAGTAGGTCTAAAGTTGACTAGGTGGCTCTATTTTTCAGACTTAGCGCATTTGATGGGTTGATCCAATAACACAGCCTATTTCGAAAATAGATTTCTCATTTTATACACCATGGTTTGGAGTGCAAATAGTTAAAATGGAACGTATACACTCTATATATCATACACTTCGAATTTCACAAATTTAGGAGTTCACTTGCTAATTAAAATAATGAAGGAAACACGACTAAATGAGACCTGGAACTCCCAATTGCACTCAGGTATCGATCTGGTCACGCCACGGTACGTTGCGTGACTCGCTTCTGAGTCACGCCAAGCTGTGTGACGCGACTCTATTTGCCACGTCAGGTGCGACTTTTTCTACTGCCAACGTGTACATTAGTCGCGCCACCTTATGTGGCGCGACTTAACTATTAGTCGCGCCACGACGTTTGGCGCGACCAAAAAAGGCTACTTCTTAGAAATTTAGTTTGGAAGGAGTTATTATTAAAAAAATTAGATTAAAAAGGGTTAAAATATTAAAAAATCGAAGACAACACCATCAACAGTGGAGACAGAGGGATTACGAAAGGTAGCATAATCAACAACCTAGCAGAGAACAACAGTTTGATTTGCGGCAGAATCTAAGGCAAGGCAGAGAATTCAAAGCGCAAGAAGAGGAGATGGTTCAACCACAACAAGATCAAGAGGGCAAGATACATACTGGCAAAGGTGTGCAAGATACAACAGCACCAGACAACTCAGGCAGAAATGAAAATCTCAAGAGAAAAGAGGTGGATAAGGAGGTTGATCACAAGGAAGCATAAGGGTTTTGCAAAAGGTGTGGGAAAGTGGGGCACAGACCAGAAGACTACTTTAGGTCATTGGTATGCACCAGATGCAAGAAGGAGGGGCATGTCCCTAGAGCCTGCTCTGAAACTGCTCCTTGGGAATATATTGCTCCCTTCTACGGGCTTGCTGCTCTAGAGTTGGGCTTTCACATCATTCAGGATGATGATGCTGGGGAGTCTGCTAAGGATATTTCTAACTTTGCATTAATCAGAATCATTGCCATTGCCATTGCAGCAAAGAGCCTATCATGAGCCACTGCAGCAAAGAGCAACACAATACACAATCACCATTTTATTTCAGCAAATAGCCTATCAGGAGGCTGGAGGCATTACATACTCCATGGCGCCGACGACAGCAAAACTCCATGGCCACAAGCCCTTCCTGCAGCGCTCTCGCCTGAACTCCATGGCTGCAGTGCTCTTCGCTTGGCGCCGCGAACGACAGGGCGGGCGCAGTCGGAGGAGCTGCCTAGCCCATGAATGGCGGTGCGGCGCCCTGCTTCCCCAGATGGGTGCTGTGAACGGCAGCGCGGGGCGCGACGAAGGGGCGGCGGCGCATCCAACTTTCTACTGGGTGATGGGATTAGGGTGGGGGAGGTCGGGGCTGGGTTCTGGGGGAGGAGGGTTATGCAAAAAAGCATGAGAGGCGGATGGGTGCTGGGGGAGGAGGGTTATGCAAAAAAGCATGAGAGGCTTAGCTCCAGTGCAGGATCCAAATCGGCGCGCGATGGGTGCGCGGGCGCGCCAGTCAGCTTGACCCTTCAACTGACGAGGTGAGGTCGTCGTATCGGCTTATTGACACAATCATGATGCCAAAGCCGATACGAATAATAAAATATATAACAGTCCGTCGGCTGTAGATAGAACGAAAAGACTTGTAGCCGACGACCGATAGCCGATACAATAAATAATTATCGAAGAACATATCAGCTTTTGAATGAATTTAGTATATGAGCAATTGCTAAGAAATAACAATACTCATAATATAGCATGTAAATACCCTCGGCTATCAAAAGCCGATGGAGAGTAATGGACCAAAACTAAGAACGCATTAGGCTATTAAAATAAATCTATCGTCTATTTTAACAAATAAGAGCTAATTAAAGCAAGCTAAACAAGAGACGATAGATTAAAAGAATATTAGCCGATGCAATCTCAATCAAGACAGGATAGCGGGTGAGTACCGTAGATCGAGACAGAAGCGATGCGCCGTAAGTCGAAGATCCACGATACTCGGTTTCAAAAATCCCTTGGACTTACCCCTCCGTCGGAGATCAAGATGATGCAGCCCCACGTTAGGTGCCAAGGTTCCGTCAATGATTTAAAGTAAATGCATTGCGGAAAGGTAGAATACTGAAAGGTAAAAAGGTGACGATGCGCCGAGTTGTATTGATTGTTGTATATTATTACAATAGCCGGGGCTTATATTTATACCCTGGGCATCCCTAAACTCCTACGGTCTGAAGAGCTCAAAGCTTCCTAATTGAACAACTCCTAACAGATCACGCTAACTAATAATACAACTCTCCTAATTTAAAAATAAAGAAACTATACCAAGATATTGACTCCTCCTTTCCTTACGTGGAGCCTTTACTAATTAAGCTCCCTTGCTTATCCAATGATGGCAGGTCTTCCTCCTAGTAATATATGTTCTACCGGCCGGTTGTCCTCCGCTCTTTACGTACTCTCTCCGTCTCAAAATATAGCAATTTTGATGGTAAATGACTAAATAAATTATGAAACCAACTATCAAAATATGTAATAGTTTTTATTTAAGATAAATTATTCAAAAGTTATTGTTGATCAAAGTTGAAAAGTTATATTTTAGGACGGAGGGTAAACAATAACATGATATCGTTACCAAATAAAGTTTAAAATCAATATTTAATAGGGGTATATGCAAATAAGTGTGCTAAAATATGCATAATTTAAATAAGAATGCCCAAACCAAATATTACAGGACCTCAATTTTGAGAAAGTATTTCAATTATGAGAATTAGAGAATATGATAAAACAGTTATCATACAGTCCAATTTTTCTATGATATGATCGTGTGAAAAGAAAAGCTTCCTTGGCTATATTAATTCAATTATTTTTTTTTGACATTTGAAGCCTAGTAGTAGACCTGATCATGGGCTGCCCGACCCGATAGACCCGACCCAACCCGCCCGAAAAAAACCTGACTGTGCGACGGGTCGGGTGCGGGCCGAAATTTTCACCCGAACTAAAAAAAACCTGACGCAACCCGAAAAATATAACTAAAAAACCCAAACCCGACCCAACCCAACTGTGTCACGGGTCGGGCGCGGGCCATGATTTTTGACCCGCTAACCCGACACGACCCGACCCGAACCTGACACGACTCGACCCATGATCAGGTCTACCTAGTTAGTAACCATCTTAATTGTTTTTAGCCTTGAATGTCTTCAACCCATAAGTGCTTCCAGAACTGTACGCCTATCTAGTTGCAAGTGGGGGACAAACATATTTGGCGCCTATCTAGTTCGGGACAGTACACTGCAAAATCAGCTTATGACACTTTTTTTCAGTCTACTTTAGACCTTTTGAGAGAATTTGGAAATCTTGAGCTCCACCTAAATGTCGCTTCTTTTTGTGGTTAGTTGCGCATAACAGATGTTGGACGGCTGATCGGCTGGAAAGACGTGGCCTCCCGCACCCAGATAAGTGCCCCTTGTGTGACCAAGAGGAAGAAACTATTCAGCGTCTGCTGGTTGGGTGCGTGATGACTAGACAGTTCTGGTTCTCCCTCTTTAATCAAGTGGGATTCTCTCGATTCGCCCCGGCAGCCACTGAACTTTCTTTTGATGATTGGTGGGAGAGTGTGGAAGCTAGAGTTTCAGGGGAGGAGCGTAAAGGAATTAACTCCTTAATCATTCTAGGAGCTTGGTGCATCTGGAAGCACCACAATGGTTGTGTTTTTGATGGCATTTCCCCTAGCGTTGCTGCTGTTTTGAACATGGTCAGAGAGGAAGCTCATCTGTGGAGTTTAGCTGGGGCCAAAGGTCTTGCTTTTCTCTCCATCAGAGAGGCTGGTTAGGTGGTTCAAGTCTAAGGTCTTGGGTCGTCCTCATTTGTAACCGGTGATTTAGCCTTCTCTTAATCTGGGGGTGTGAGTGGGTGTGTTGGGAGTTGTGTGTTCCCTTGTGAAGTCCTTCTGTATGGCTCTTTTTTCTTCTATTAATACAATGATACACAGTTCTCCTACGTATTCGAGAAAAAAAATCTTAATTGTTTTTATCAAATCAAATCAAAGCACAAAATCTACCGTAAATCATTCGGTGAAAATCCAATGAACACCACGTGAATAGAGAATCTAAAATCTAAAATGTCATAGTAGTGAAGAAAGAATTTTGGACTCGAATTTAGCTTTCTAGGATCCGTGCCAAACAGATCCCGATTCGTGTCTGAAAATTGTTGCTCCAATGTTTGACCTTTTGGTGTTGGATTTGGATCTAGCACGTGCACAACACAGCAATCCTGGGAGTGTGGTTTAGGGGGTCGTTTGGTGAAAAGTAGGTAATTTTTTTTCATTAGATCACGTGCGCAAAGAGAAGAAATGAATTAACACGGTCCTCTAAGTAAGAATTTTGATGAAAATTTGGGAAACTAAACAGGACCTAAACTGGTGAGACTACGTGAAAGTTTAGTTAGGTGAAAATAGATGAAAGTTTTGTTTAGTTAGGTGAAAATATGTGAAAGTTTTTTTATTAAACCACATGCGTAGAGATAAGAAATAAACGGGTGAGAATTTTGGTGAAACTCCACGAAAAACAAGCCTTTAAGCAGTGTTTAGTTGGTAAAATTTTAGGTGAAAGTGGTGAAATTTTTACATCAGAAAATGTGTTATGTGAAAGATGACACGATCACTGATGCGAAATTTTTTGGAAATTTAGGGAACTGTGCGCCGCGGTTAACGAAGCCAACTACCCCCCACCGCTCTGCACAGTTCTGGTTGCCGACTGGATATTCCCTTCTCGCCTCCAACAACCACAACCTCACACCAGCGAAGCGGCCGCCGCCGGCGAGAGTGGGGGATGGCGACGGCCTCCTCCTTCGCCGCTGTCTTCTTCAGCAGCGCCTTCGCCGCCTGCTTCGCTGAGGTACCGCCCGCCCAACATTATCTTCTTTTCTAGCCTTACTAGCTCGCTCATCGCATCCATGGTCCATCTGTGAGGCGGAGTGGGATTCAGCCAAATTGGAACGGTTCCAGACAGTACCACCGCACTAGTTGTAATGCCTGTTGATTCAAGGACTGTATTGAGTAGTGACTACTAATGGTAGTAGCAAGGATCGACCGAAGAGGATTTTTTTTTTCCTTTCTAGGATTCTTAGTAGTGCCGTATTGTCTGTCTTCATCCATACTGCGACTTAATTTGGGGAGATTGTTTTTTCGTCGAATTCGTTCTAGTTCATTCATTTCAACCCAAGCTTATATATGCACCTGTTGACGATGGATCCATAACATAAGCCGGTATAATTTGGGCTCCGATTTGTATTTGATTTACCAATGGTATAATCAGGTGTGCACCATTCCTTTGGACACAGCCAAAGTGCGCCTTCAGCTGCAAAGGAAGGCACCCCAGTCACTGCCACCTGCCGCGGCAGCCACAGGGGCAGGATGGGCCGCCAGTGCCGGAGGAACACTGGCCACAATCCTGTCTATCGCCAGGGAGGAAGGGGTGGCCGCGCTCTGGAAGGGAATCATCCCCGGCCTTCACCGACAGTTCCTCTACGGTGGCCTCCGCATCGGCTTGTATGAGCCCGTCTGTACTTCTCCCACATTCACACCCTTCTCTTCTCCTTCTGACTCAAAGTGGTGTTTCCTCACAATAACAAAGCAAATCTCCTCTCTCTTCCCTTGCAGGTCAAAGCTTTCTTCGTCGGGGGTACTGGTGTGGGTGATGTCAGTTTAATAAGCAAGATTCTTGCTGCCCTCACCACCGGTTGGTACTCTAATTCAACTCTGACAAGTTCATATCTTTCAGAATGCAACATGGCCATCTTAGCGCTCACTTTCCGCAGCGCTTACTCAGTTATTATGATGACATGACATCTCCAGTGAAGCATAAATCATGTGAACTAAAGCGTATATTTATTTACTTTCCATTTCTGAATAGTGGCTGACTCTTTTTGATTTTTGTCAGTGTCAGGCTTATCATGTACACAAGTGATTGCTTTCTTCCCCTTTTAACATCATATGGAGAAGCACATATTGCTAAATGATTATTTCTTTTTTTGTCCATTCTCAGGTGTCATAGCAATTGTTGTGGCAAATCCAACTGATCTTGTCAAAGTTAGATTGCAAGCTGATGGAAAGGTTAACACTGTAAAAAGGAACTATTCTGGAGCCCTTAATGCATATGCTACTATAATCAGACAGGTAGTTTCAACAATCATCGCGGTCATGGCCATTTAGTTTAGATGGTTATTTCTTTTCTCTGAAATGGTCCTTCCTTAAATTCTTCTTATGTACAGGAAGGTTTTGGAGCTTTGTGGACTGGCCTTGGTCCAAATGTTGCACGCAATGCCATAATTAATGCTGCTGAGTTGGCCAGCTACGACCAATTCAAACAGGTACATGTTTGTCTCTCTTCTGTCTTGTGATGGTCATTGTCTTTCAATATCATTGTTCATTCCTTTGTTCTATTCATGCAGATGTTTCTAAAACTTCCTGGGTTTACTGATAACGTTTTTACCCATCTTTTAGCTGGACTTGGTGCTGGGTTTTTGGCTGTTTGCATTGGCTCTCCAGTGGATGTGGTATGCTCTGCAAATTCTGGATCGGCAGTCGGCACACTACCGAGTTCCCAGTTGCAATATATGTTTAGCTCCTCTAAACCTTGCTTGGATGTATGCCTTGTGTTTTTCCTATTTAACTTACATGATTTCTGTTTAGGTGAAATCAAGAATGATGGGTGATTCAACGTACAGAAGTACACTTGATTGTTTTGCCAAGACACTAAAGAACGATGTATGAAATCCTTTCCCTGATTTTCTGTTAATTTTTTCTTCGGTCTATTACTTTTGGGCACCACAGATCTTTTTGCACTTGTAGCAAGCATAAGGTCTTTCCATTGTGTATACATCCAACATGCCAATATCCATCTGCACTGAACCCCTGTCACTTTGAAGTTTTAAGCGTCTTCCATGTCAATATCTAGAGCATGTCAATATCTAGAGCTTTGACCATCGATTCAGTTGAGCAATCTGTTACTGGCCATGACAGAATTGACTGCCACTACAATATAAATATAAGCCACTCATTTTATGCTGCAATATTTACACTTAAAGTATTATATTTTAGTCTTTGAATTGTTGTAAAGAATATTACTAGGTCTTTATAGTTGAAGCCTGGGATTGCAATGTTCAGAAAATGTTCTTTCAGTTGGATCATGGTCTAAAACAAGGAATACTGCCATGTGTTAGCACGACTCTTTAAAGTCCGAAATCGAATCGATTAGGATTTGACATGCTAGAGTTTGGCAACATGCAAGTGTAGTGACACAGACAGATTGGAGGGTGATGTTGAAAGGTATGTTCAGAAATTCTAAAGGCTGACCATCATTAGTGCCCCTGATGATAGTTACAATGTTATATTCTGATCCATTATTGGCAACTAAAATGGTATAAAGCAAATTTAATTTGTAAATATTGTATGAAATTCATCCAAGTGTAAAACGCTGCACAATTTCCCGCTGTAATTTCTATGTGACTCAAGCTGCACTCCAGAATTTCATGTTAGTCCCATTTGGGAATTAGCAAGGAAAACTGACTAGGTGTTGGGAAGGGAGCCATCCATTTAATTCAGCTCCATTAGGGGAACGATTTTGTTTGTAAATATATTTTTAGAGAATCCTGTTGAAATCATGTCTAGTTTACTGGTATTTATATTTCATTCAGTTTGATTGAAGTTGGGTTCGGGATAGTTTTCACTGATTTACTTATTCTGGTATAAGTTTCCCTTGGTATTACGGACTATATAGTATTTTGGAGGTAAATTATATTGATTGCTGACAAAACTTTCTGATTTAAGCTGGCAACATGTAAGTGAAGTTATGGAGTCAATGCTGATTGCCATTGGCAGCATCATAGTTATTAGGACCGGACCGGTCATCGAACCGGGAGGTCTTCGGTTCAATGGTTCATTGGTTCAACCGTTAAAAACCGATTGAACCGCTGGTTCGATAAGATTGAACCGGAGAAGTGAACCGGCCACAGGAACCTTTGAACTGATCTAATTTACCAGCCATAACTAATACATATACACCATTATATAACAATAGTTATCCTCAAAAAATCATATAACAGCAGTAGCAAATATTTCAAGTTCAATTGTTGAAATGTTCGACATGTAAACCACAAATTGCCCATACCCGTAGTGGTATATAACAGACTGCATGTGCTCTAGCTCTACTATTCTAAACAAATTGCCCATCTCAAGTCTAGATCCGTGAAGACTAAACTGTAATCACTACACAAACCGAACTATTGCAGTCTAGAACATTGGGTACTGAGTGCTTTCTTCAGAAAAAAAACATAGGGTACTGACGAGTTACTGACCGATAGCCATGTGAGGCAAGGAGGGAGCAACACAATCGTCTTGTGAACCGTCGGACAGCGGGACAGGAACAGGCTAGCAGCAGCAGGGCGCCAGGGCAGAGAGACGAGCAGAGTAGCAGCAGCCACCGTCCAGGGCTCCAGGCAGGGCCGCGGGGGCTGCCGCTTGCCGCAGAAGAACGAGCAGGGGATGAGCTTGAGGCTTGAGCCGGCGAGGTGGAGCACTGGAGGGGCTGCCTCCGAAAAAGAACAGGCGCGCGGCCAGCAGAATAGCAGATCAGTGGCGTACCTAGGATTTTAATAGGTATGCCACCACATAAAATTTTTTATATATGATTTGGTAAAAAATTTCAAACAGTTCGGCTTACAAGTTATAATATCTTAAACATCTTATAATATCTTAATTTCAACAACTAACTTAAAAAATTGCATCAGTTTGAATACAAATAGTCCAAACCACTAGCTAATATGATGAATGGTCTTTGTATGAAAGGCAAGTAAACTCTACGCCTCATTCTCAAGTAAACGCATGAGAGCCTACTGCCAATTTGATTTCAAGTAATACTAGCCGGGACCTGGGTGGAGGGAGCATGGTCTGATGATCCAAGCAACGACAACATAGATGGATGAGTTGCCAGTTGACACCGGCGGAGAGCATGCGTTTGGAATTAGCACTAGAAAGGAACATACTATTTCATTTGACTACACAGCTAAACTATATGGAGGGGGCCAAAAAATTTAGGTATGCCGTGGCCAACCAGGACCACCCACTGGGTCCGCCCCTGTAGCAGATGCATCGCGCCGCCGTCGCCAGCAGACGCACCGCGCTCCAAAATGTGTGAAAAGCTTAATCTTTCCGTTTATGCCCCTAGGTGGATAAGGCTGTGCTGAATCGACAGAGGGGTAATTCTGGTAAAAATAAAAAACCAGTCCGGTTCGTATGGAACCGGCCGGTTCACCGGTTCCGTTAAAAACCGGCTGATTCATCTGGTTTTTACCGGTTCGATTGCGCATACGGTCTTTTAAGTGAACCGAACCAGTGGAAGGTCTGGTTCGGTCTTTTAACGGTCTGACCGCCGGTCCGGTCCGGTCCTAATAACCATGGGCAGCATGACTCTGACTGAGGGATTGGAGGGTGTTATTGAAAAGTTTCTTGAGAAATTCCAAAGGGTGAACATCATTAGTTCCCCTGCTGATACTTGCAATGTTGTATTCTGATTCATCGTTGGCAACTAAAATGGTAGAAATAAATTAAGTTTGCAAAGATTGTATGAAATTCATCCATCGGTAAAAACACTGCAATGCGGACCATGGTCTTTGGGACTAGAGATTTTGTAAACACGGCTTCTGTTTGAACCCTTAGTTCCTATGCCTTACCTTATATCTTTGGGACTAGTGATTTGGTAAATTTTATTGATTGCTGACAAAACCTTTTGATTCACCTGGTAGAAAATTTCTAGTTAAGCCAGGATAATTAAGCTTGCTGATCCTTTCTGAAAACTATACAGCGGGGGACACCCCTGTTGTGGAAGCTCGCTGATCTGGATTTGGATGTGCAGATGCATTGTCGTTGTGGAGTGGTTTTTTTCTCTCTGCTAATTAGAATATGTTGCTTCATATAGATGTTTTGCAGCAAATGATCACCAATCAAGCATTTTCATAACTGGTTGTCCTTTTGCTGCAGGGACCTGGTGCTTTCTACAAGGGGTTCATCGCAAACTTTTGTCGGATTGGGTCTTGGAATGTGATAATGTTCCTAACTCTAGAGCAGGTAACAAAACATGCAGATGCCTTTTATCCTATGATGCTTAAAATTGAAGGATTATAAAGTGCTAATCTCATCACTCAAGGCTTAAATTTAAGAACTATTTTTCTTGCTCTTTCTCTCCTGCTCCTTTGAAATGCAGAAAACTGTTAATTTTTCGTGTTTGTCTTGTTGAATGAAACAGGTTAGAAGATTGTTTCTGTAATGTTGACGCCAGAAATAGGGATTATGCTGGACAAGTGGATGGTGACATACACGGCCCGCACTGAATGATGATTTAAGGAAAAAGCTACAGGGTCCCATTGTTGTCAACCAACAGAGAAGCAGACATGCCACACTACACCCACATCTGTCTGTCATTTAGATTACACAGGACAACACGCTCTCATTCTCATGTTGTATATTGATTATTGCAAGTTGTAATCTCGTATCACAGATCAATTATGAACCACTCAGTGTCGATATATTGTAGAGCAACAGACAAGTACGTGTCACGAAGTTTGCACATTCAGATGTATGTGAAACACCATAAAGATTGCATAGGACAATAATACTCATATTGATGCAATATCCATGGAAAGGCACACAACTCAGAAGAAAATCCTAAGAAATGGTGCCGAAACCATTTGGATATGTTTCCTAGAACGGTTGAAGGAACTAGGCATTTTTTTTTAAAATTTAATCTAGAGTTGTGGCAAGTGATAATAGGTAATTTCAAAGGGTGAACATAATTAGTGCCCTTCTGATGATACTTGCAATGTTGCATTCTGATTCATCGTTGGCAACTGAAGTGGTAGATAAATTAAAATTTGCAAAGATTGTATGAAATTCGTCCAAGGGTAAAACACTGCAAAAATCTTCTGTTGCAATATCTATATGTGGCTCAAGCTGCATCCAGAATTTCATGTTAGAAAGGGAAACCATCTATTTCTATGTCTAGTTTGCTGGTAATTATATTTTCGTTCAGTTATTGATGGAAAAGTTGAATGTGCTGTTGCAATCTTTTTGAAGTTGTAAAATACAGTAAACTCTCCTAGCACAGATCGATTTATGAACCACTCGTTGTGGGTACATCGTCGAGAGTGAGCATTAGACAAGTACTTGACACGAAGTTTACACATTCAGAGATGCAGTATGTGAATAAACATAAGGATCGCATAATATGATAATAATAAAGGCGCACAACTCAGAAGAAAATAAAAAGAAATGGCCTGGAAACCATTTCAACATGCGTGTTTCCTAGAACGTACAACCGAAGAAGGAACTAAGCATTTTCAATTTAACCAGAGAGAGTTTGTGGCAACTCACACTAAGCTAATACGAAAGAAGGGAGATCAAATCAGCTCCGGCCAGACCTTCTTAGACAGCTTGTAGATCTTCTTGTCGCGGGAATCCTCGCCCGGGCCGCCTTCGTCGAGGGCCTTGAGGAACTTCATCTTGAGTTGTGCATCTCGTGGCCGATTACTTCGCTGGTGACGTTCCGCCGGTTGAAAGGGGCTTTGGCTTTCAGGGTGCGCAAGAGCTGGGACGACGTTGGCCGCCGGCCGGTCTCGCGGAGGCCGGCGGCGAGCGCCATGAGGATGGTGCGCTCGTCGTCGTAGTCCCAGCACGTGTAGACCGGCTCCATCCTCAAGCGCTTGCGCTCGTCGACGATGGTGTCGTCGTCGGATGACAGCGCCGCGATGTCGATGATGGGGCCATGGTTGGAGCGGGCCGACGACGCCATCCGCTTCTTTGTGCTGGTGGTGTGACTGCCGCCGCAGTTGGCGTCGGACGACACCTCGATGGGGCCTTGGTTGGAGCCGATGGACGACGCCGACGACGAGGGAACCACGATTGTGGTGTAGTCCACGACGTACCGACGGAGAAGGAAGGCGCGGGAATTGGTGTGGGTGCAATCGATCGGATTGTTTGATGATGATGCTGCTGCTGCTCACGAGGAGTAGAATTTATAGGGCAAAGGCAGGTAGCGCGGAAAGCTCTCGTGATACTCGCGCCGGCGGGAATGCAGATCAGCTTCCTAATAGTAGCGCTCCTTGATTTGCATCAGCGGTGATCTCGGATTGGATGACCTGCCGCGTGCGTCCCTTCGTTCTCTGCTGCTTGATGTGCATGATTAGTAGTAGATGACATCTGGTGATGTGAATATGTGATCAGGGCAGATTGCCGTGTAAATAAAAAAGAATAACAACCAGAATATGAAGCGATAAATTAGGTCTTGGCATGCCCTCTGTTTTTCCCACTTTCATTTTTTTCAACATTTCTCACTTTTTTTCAGCGATATTGTACTCTGTACTCAACGATACGTTAGGTTTCTACCGTTAGGGACCCTGACATATGGGACCGTCCACAATCCTAAAACTAACATTTCTCATGCCCGGTCCCACATGTAAGGCCTCTAACGGTGGAAACCTAACATATCTGGACGGAATGACATGAGGATATCAAAAGTTTGAGTTAGTGGTATGTGGATGCAAACTCAACTTTCGGTAGCACACAGATCACAAACAACTTTTTTTTATAGCATACAGGTAAAACTCTCAACATTGTATACTAAGATTTTGTCTTAAAAAAAGTGAGATTTTATCTCAACAACTGAGAGGTTGTTCGGCTTATCTCAACTTGACTTATCTCGACTTATTTCGGTTTATCTTCTCTCACATAATACTATTCAATCTACCCGTCGAGTACTATTCATTTTACCCGTCGAACAACCCCTGAACAGATCATAATTTTTGGCGCAGGAAGTTGGCGGGGAAAGGTGCCGCGCCAGGCAATAATACGCGCGCACGAGCAAATCGACGTGGCATGCTTGACCCACCCTTAACTCCTGCGGGCCCCACCCAAAACCCCTCGCATTCCCAGAGTCCCTCCCCTCCCGACTCCACGCCCAATCTGCCCACCAACCACCGGCGGCGGCGGCGGCGCGCCGGCGCGGCAGGCCATCCCAACCCACCGACCGAGAAATGCCAGCCTCCACCGGCTACCACCTCCACGATCCCGAACCTCCCGATTACCTCCCCCTTCCCCTCGCCCCACGCACCCCGACCCCACCGCCGCCGCCCCCCACCTCGCCGCCGCACTCCGTCCCGCCGCTCTCCTTCCGCTACCTCACCGCCTGCCCGCGCTGGTCCGCATGGGTCGCCGCCGCCCTCCGAGACCCCGTATTCGCGCCCACCCTCGCCTCGTCCGCCATCTCCGACGCCGTCGCCGCCACCACCGCCGCCGTCGTCCCCGACCGCGCGGCCCTCTCCGCCCTGCTCTCGCTCTGGGACCCGGGTACCCACACGTTCCGCCTGCCGGCGGGCCCGGCCACCTTCACCCTCGAGGACGCGCTCGTCCTCGCCGGCCTGCCCCCGGCCGGCGCGCCGCTCGACCGGGCCCTCACGCCGGAGGAGGACGCCCTCCGCACCCGCCTCGTCGTCGAGAGGGAGAAGATCAGGGTGCTCCACCCCTGCGCCAGCGCCGCGCGCCGCGTGCCGCTCGAGGTGTGGCTCGAGTGGTTCAACGGCGCCGGGATACGCCCAGGCGAGGACGACGACCTGCGCCGGCTCGGCTTCCTCGCATACTGGCTCGCTTTCTTTGTCACGCCACGGATGCGCCCCAGGGGTGCCGAGCTGCCGGAGATTGCCTTCGCACTTGCCGCGAGGCTGAGTCTCGGCGAGCGCATCTCCCTTGGCCCCGCCATGGTGGCGAATCTGTATGCGGATATGGATAAGGTTGTTGCCTCGGCTGCGGCCAATGGCGTCAGTGGCCGTGTTGATGTCTGGGCGCCGCTCTGGCTGCTGCAGGTGTGGCTGTGGGAGCACTATGTGAGGCTGCGCCCACCCCAGCTCAAGGCGCCGCATTTCCCTGTCTCCAATGTCCGGGTATTGTTTTGGTCCCGGAGGAAGAGGACTACCATACCTGAGGAGGCTCTACAGATATTGCAGGACGAAGGATGTTTCGATTGGAGGCCCTATCGCCACAACTCCCTGAACTGGATGAGACCCAAGTGGTTCGACGTCGACACTGTTCTGGTGAGCTGTCGAGGTAAAGCGAAGCCGGAGTGGTTGCTGGATTACATTGCTGTTATCAGCCAAACAGTGTTGATTGGGTTTCAGGGTGATGACATGGACAATTCGGTACTGTACAATCCTCACCTCGTTGCGAGACAGTTTGGCTATGATCAGGCTGCTCCTGTGTCTATTGTCGGCGAGTTCCACTTTGAGGGAATTGAGATGTGGATACCAGGTGTCGGTAGATATGGGATGCCAAGTGAAGATTATGTTGTGTGGTGCAGCAGTGGGCAGTTCTACAGGCATCAAGTTGATGATCAATATGGTTGCTTGGTGGTACGAGACCATGAAAATGGATCTAGTTCGTTGCAACTGAATGTAAATAAGAAACGTGCTGTAGTGCCAGCACTTGATCAATTTACTGAAGCCACCATGAGAGAAAACAACATTTGCATCAGAGAAGAGCAGCTGGGGCAGATAGATCACGGAAGTCATGACAACGAAACAAAGGTGATTGTCCTTGGTCTTAGGGCTTGTGATAAAAACAGCAGAGCTACTTCAGCGAAACGGAAGAGGAAGGAGAAGAAACAAAGAGGAGGTAAATTTGCTGAAGATGGGGGTGATAATAAGAAGAAAAGCAAAGTCAGAAGTAACACGGAAAGGAATCTGTTGCAATTGGAAGGTCAGAAGTGCACTGTACTTGAAGAAGATCCAAATTCTAACTCTAAGAAATTTGATGAATTGGCACTACTTGACAGTGATGATGAGTGCATTGTTCTTGAACAGCATGAGAATAAATGTGAAGTAATAAATCTGGAGGATGACGACGAACAGAGTGACCTTGATCCAAAAGATCAAGATATGCAACTTGTCCTAGAACTAGAAGAGTTTGTTCGCTCTGGGCTCCTCTCACAATGGGAGGATAGTGCAGATGAAGATGATTTAAGTAGAAGGAAGAGAGCAAGCCTGAATAAAGGCTTCAATGACCCTTATGCTGAAGCAGCCATGAGGGAGTATCCTTTGTTCTTTCAGCTCATCCCCCAAGAACCACATTACAGAGGTTTTGTTAACAATGAAGAAGCTCTAGGAGATCTAGCTTACATTGGGCTATGGTTTTTGCTAGTTGACTTGGCTAAGGAGGTGCTTAAGACATCATGTGATACACATGCTTCTGAAATCACACGTTTGTTGAAAAAAGTCAGGCGTTTACAGCAACTGGGATTCAATGTGAAGCATCTCATTGCGCGCTTAAAGGTGCTACCCAATTGGATGAAGTGGCTGCAATGAGAATGAAGTAATCAGTTTCTGGAATTTAGATTGTTCCAGTCTCAGTTTCTTTCTGCCCTAGAGCTTGCTTGTTATCTATTTTGTGTCATCAATCAAGCTTATGTGTAGAATGTAACCATCTTCGTTTCCAGAAAAGTGTGCCACGATTTGGGATTGCATTTGAAATGCCAATATCCTGGTTATATTTAACTTAGGCATTCTTACCACTTTAAAACAAACACAGGTGATGAAGGTTTTACCAAATGCTAAAGGTATTAATGAATATAAAATACAAGCCTTTGCGCAGAAAATAATCCATTTTGTCTATCATATCAGAATTGCAATTAATATTATTTATCAAAAGTCTGAAACCTAAACTCTTAATGTCAGTACCCAGAGAGCAACAGTAGGTGTTCTCTTGTGTGCAGGAGATTATATCCTTGGTAGTCCTAAAGCTAATTTTGCTTCTGGTCCAACTTCAATATAGACACACACTAATGCTGGACAGTGATTTCTCTCCAGGAGATTATTCATCATGTGGTGTGTTTAATTTCTAGTTCTTTGCTTTCTGGCCAGAGTTATTCAATTTGTTGGGATTCCAGAAAAATTCTGGATACTCGAACAAGAGTACAAGGTACGATGGAAAGCAATCACTAAAGCTTTACTTGCTCTCAAAAGATGGATCCCTTTACACGGAGGCTGGGAGACTCTTTTTATAGTGTCCGGAGGTTACTTTTACATTCCGAAAGTATCCTCAGATAACCGGCATATTCTTTTTATATTCTGTACAAAATAGTCCCCATGATCTACGTCGCTCATGGTGGGCTGATTCCCTACGCAATCATAGTTTATTACATTCACATGAATACTTCTAGTTCACACCTCAACTTCCTTCTTGGACACACCATTGACCAAATCAAGTTTGCACTTCATCAATATCTTCATGTGTAACCAAGGATCGTCATCCTTAGCCTCGGACGTCTGTTCCAGCCCCACGTGGTCTCGCGGGTTCCTGTTTCCCTAGATTCCCTGAAACTCTTGAATTCCTGGATCTCGCCTTCTCCCTGACAACAAAATCAAAATCCTAAAACACCAACAGACAGATTGTCTCGTGGACTTCTTGCCTCCGAGGGTCAGTACTACATTTCAATTTATTAAATCATCATGCTAAACAACTTTGTTCACACGTACTCTTTCTCTATTCTTAAGAAACTTGGAGTTGAGAAGATTCTAGGGTTTCCCGAAACTTCGGAACTCTGGACTTGGAGCCCTTTTCTAGGCTTTCTGATGTCACACGTCTTCTCTGATCGTCCGAGGGTGCTAAGTTTTTAGTTGATCCCCAACAGTACCCCCTCGGGGAAGCGGATTGACTCCGACGATCTGATTCCACGAAAAATTCATAGTCTAGGTAAAAAACGTCACCCTCGGACATCAGAGGAGACACGTGTCGCCGTCTTACTTGGCGCCGTTTCATTTCCCAAGGCAACTTCTCGACCCGTTCCTCCGTTCCTATAAATAGGGGGTCGCAATGACTCTTTTTTCACCGTTCCTCTGTTTTTCAAGATCTTGGAACTTTTCAGCTATCGTGCTTTGAGATTCGCGCATCGGACTTCCAGAGTTTCTGCTCAACAGTTTTCCGAAGGTAAAATTCTTGCATGTCTTTGTTTTTTACTTGATTCAAAGTTCGTTAGACATTTTTTGTATAAGTGTGGATACTAGAACTTGTTGTTTTTATGAATATAGGTGGCTCGTACTAAGAGTACAGCAAGACCGATGACTGAGGAAGAGCTCGCCAATGTTGGTATTTCCGCTGGCTCTGATGATCCGAAAGATATTGATGTGTCTGCCGCCACCATAGATTCCTCATCTGAGAATCCTGAGGAAAATACTTCTCTTGAAGAAGGGGAAGTGGGGTCTGGTGAAGGCTCCGGAAGTGGGGAAGACGTGTCCCAGGTTGACGCTGATGTGGAAGAGCTTATGCCGCCAAAGGTATCATATCCTCCTACGGTTGTATTTGGGAAATCTTCAGTGACTCCAGCTTTGATCAAGAATTATGAAGATCAAGGATTTTTTTCCTGCTGATGCTAGTAGAGCTCCTGCAGATGAACAAACTCCCATGCCACATCCTGATGAAATTGTCTTTTTCAGAGTTTTTTTCACTGTTGGCCTGAGATTTCCGTGCGACGAATAGTTGCCTTCGATCCTCGATCGTTTCTCAGTGAAGATGCACCATCTTACTCCTAACTTCTTTCTCGAGTTTTCTAGATTCTTTTGGATTCAGCGAACATTCGAGGGTCATGTTAGTGCTGATGTTTTCGCAAGATTGTTTGAGCTGCACATTCAGAGGAAAATCATAAAATTAGATGATGGCAACCTTTATGAAGCACACTATGGCTACAGTACTTTCAACACTCATTGGAAAAATGCGAGTCAGAAGATTGAGTGTATTCAGCTTGCGCCATGTAGCAACGAGAAGTAGGACGGCGATTGGCAGCGGTTCTGGTTCTATGTGAATGTCGATATGTCCAAGGAAAAAGGCCTCGCATGTCCTCTCAATCCTTTCTATTCGAACATTGGGCCAATGACCATTGTTTCGACTGCTCCATTCAATCGTAAATCCACAGATTTTAAGAAAGGTGAAGATAAGTTTTATTTTGCCTGCACCATGCTTGGAGGACATGATGTGATTGAAGAATATGTCGCTGCTAGTGTGTGGCCATTGTCCTATGGCTGGAAACATGAAAGGATTGTTTATCTCTCTGTGGAATGGACCACGAGCAAGGTGCCTTTTCTGAGATTTAATCTGCGATTGCAAGGGATGACTTTGGAAGATTTCATTGCCTCGGTGGAGCAAAGGGTAATAGATATGGTGGGAAAGTGCTATCTCTCGGAATATAAGCAATATAAAAACATCTTGAAATACAAGAAGCGTGTGAACTGTGTTTTTTCAGAACTTGGTGCTGACTTGGCTCTGCGTCCGAGGCCTTCCAGTCCTCAGAAGAAAATGCAAACTCCTGGTGCGACTGGTTCTGTGGCCATTGGAGCCCCCACTAAGCCTTGGAGGAGAAGAAGCTCGAAGTCAAAGGAGAAATCCTTAACTGTTTCTGAGAGAGTTCCTGAGTCCGGAACTTCTGCTTCCAAGACCAAAACCTCTCAGAAGAAAAAAAAAGAAAAGGTTTCTGAGGAAGCTTCCAGGTCCTCTCAGATGTCCGAGACTGAGACTACAACTGCTACCGGGCTAACTGACTTGAAGAAACGGAAAAGTGGAAGTGTGAAACAGATGGCTTCCAAGAAACGCGCTCGTATTGGATCTGCTCTGTCGGATGATGAAGAAGAAGAGCGTCGCACTTCAGGTGATTTTCAAAGTTTTTGTTGTGAGATTTTTCCGAGTCGTTCGGTTTGTTCCCCACCCTCGGAGAGTGAATTTGTTGATATTGACTCCCTTTCAAATAAAGAGCCCCTCACCGCCAAGACTACTGAGAAGGCTAATGTTTCTGGAACTGCGGAACCTTAGGAGAGGGAGGTCATAACTTTGGAAGACAAAGCTGATGACGATACGCTTCTCCAAAATTCATGGATGAACTTGAAAACACAGTGCAGTGGGGCACTCCTTTACAACTTCCACTAATTATTCAAGGACGCCAAGATGTTCCCGAGGGTGGCCCTACTCTTTCAGAAACTTACGGCTACAACCAAACTTTCGGAACTAAGTTGAAGGGTACGTTGTTATTCGTTGGTGGTGCAGGGATCGGGCGGGATGATGACTCCTATAGCTTTGACATGCTATGGAATGCTCCAGGATCCCTCACTACGAGTGCTAGCACCACTGGAGGAGAAGCTTTGAAGAAGCCGTCATTTTCTAGTGTTGACTTACAAAGTATTCCTGAGGGCCAACTTGTTTCTTTTCAAAGAAATGCCCAAGAGATTACCGGAGCCGCAAACGAGGAAGTTGGCAACTATTTCGATCCTGCAGGTAACTGAGCTTCGGACTTGATTATCTTATTTTGATGATTACATGCTACCTTATTCTATGTTTTCTTGATTTCGCTGAAACTGACGCTTGTCCCCTTTACTTTTCCCAGTTTTTGAAGAGGCCTTACGAAAGCTTCCTGCACGGGATTTGTCCATGATCAGCACGACCCTAGGTTTCAAGACCGTTATTGCTGGGAAGATAGCCTCGGAAAAGGCTCGTGAAAAAGACAACTACGCACTTGAGTTGTCGGGGCGGATCCTAAATCTTGAGCGAGATTTGGCTAATTCCCAGAAGTTGAGCCAAGAATTGCAGAGTTTGAACAACAATTTGACAGATATGGTTGCAATTACTAAGGAAGGGAAAAACACACTGATGATGCATATGTCAGCCTTTCCATCGAACATAAGAAGCTTAAACAAACTCATCAGGATGATCTAAAAATTCTTGAAGAATTGCGCGGCACTATAGAGAAAGATGCAAATATCATTTCTGAAGTGAAGACGAAAAATGTTGAAGCTATGAGCCAATGGGGAGAAAGACTTGAGAATTCTGGCTTTGGAGAAGGATCTTGATGAGAGAATAAAATTGATGAACAATGGAGCTACATCCATAAAGAGAGATTTCGAACTTTTGTTCGAAAAATATAGCAAGTCTTGGCGTTTGTATAAAGAAGCTAATCCTGGATGTACTTTCTACGAATTCTGGACTTTCTGTTGTCAACACTTTTTCAGTGAAAACTTCCCTCTTAGTTGTTTCTTTGCCGTACGTGACAATTTCACTGTGTCGAGGATTGATGGTTCCGAGGCTTACTCTTCCGTAAACTTGGAGCCCCTTAGTCAATGATTTGAGCTTTGCCTATGCTTGTGATGTGGCTGAAAGAAGAGGTTCTAGGTCTGGTCATGTAATCGAGCTTCCTTTGTAATTCCTGAAAAGTTAGTTTTTCCAGAATTAAGATTTGTAATGACAGATATTTTGCATGTGTAATGGTAACAAAATGTTTTGATAAAACGTCGCCCTCCCCACCTTGCCATTCTCATGCAAAATATGTTTTAAAGATTCTCTTTTTTTTGTGAAAACCTCTGAATTGCATATAAGTCGACAAAACTCGATTCGAGAGTTTTGTGGACTTATGCCTTTGTGGCGTTACTGCCCTGGTTGATATCGCAACCCTAGGTTGCTTGAATCTGCTTGAGTTTTTTGTAGAAATTCAGCACTATCGAAAGTTCTGTGATTTTATAAAATTCTGAAATGACGTAATTTTCAAAAAGTATGGTTCCTCTTTCAGTTCTCATTTAGAATTCCTGTATTTCCCAGAATTCATATAACTTTGGATTTCATGGCTACAACTTGTTGTTATTTTGATGCCATTTTTTGTGCAACTTGTTGTTGCCTCATTTTAGGAATCACGTTTTGGGATAATGGCCGCAACTTGTTGTTGCCTCGAGGTCCATTTTAGGATTGATCCGCACAACTTGTTATTTTTTTGGTATTTTCGCAATTTCACGCTATTGTGTTTACAACTTGTTGTTATTTTCATACCCTTTTGATCTCATTCACGGCAATCAACTTTTTCATGAACACGCAGTTGGGGGAAAACCTTCTTTCATTAATGATTGAAGAGGTATCTTACATAGGAGCCACCTCATTAAAAACCTTGCCTCAAGTGTGGAGCCCCCTTTTGAGAAATGTAAATGCGAAAAGTAAGGTTTTTGATCCCTCGGAACTACTTACAGTTCTGTAGTCTGAGGGGTTTTACATTTTTCCTACCATAAGTAAAATGCTAGAAATAAAATGCGGAAAGTAAATTTTGACCTGAGGCTTCATTTATAACTTCATGGGCCTGAAGTCCTACACTTGGCTTTTCTCATCACGGATAATACTGACGTAAACTGTCAGCATTCCACGAATGTGGTAGTTCTACGGCAAGTTGATCTGTTAAGCGAAAAGATCCTGGTTTGTTAGATTCTTTCACGATGTAAGGTCCTTCACATGCTTCCTGCAATTTTCCTAAGTTTTCCCAATTATTCTTTCTTTTGAGAACTGAATCACCAATCTTGATGTCTATTCTCACGATCTTTCTATCCTACACCTTTTCGTTTCTTTCTGATATTTGTTGATATTTTCTGCGGCTTCGAGGATGTCTAACTAAATCATGCTTTTTTTTTACCTTTACCTCTAGTTCTTGAATATCGTTTGCTTTGAGAACTCTCAAGCTTTCATTATTGATTTCCTCTGGTGTCATTGCCTCTGAGCCATAGAGCAAACGAAAAGGTGAGAACCCTGTGGTTCTTGATGGTGTTGTGTTATGTGACCATATCACCTTTGACAGCTCATCTACCCATTTCCCCTTTTTTGATCGTACAAGCACTTGATACTGGAAAAGATTATTACATTGACCCTTTCTACAACCCCATTTGATTGCGGATGATAGACGGAGGAAAATTTTACATAGATACCCAATTTTCTGCAGAATTCCTTGAAATCATAACAGTGAAATTGCTTGCTGATGTCTACTATTAACTCCCTTGGTACCCCAAACCTACAAATTATGTTCTGCCATAAATTTTTTTGCAATGTTGCTGCTGTAATGTTTGCTAGTGCCTTAGCCTCGACCCATTTGGTGAAATAGTCAACAGTTACTACTGCGAATTTTCAATTCCCCTGTGCTGTTAGAAGTGAGCCAACCAGGTCCATTCCCCATCTTTGAAGTGGCCAAGAAGGTGGAATTAGCTGGATTAGCATCGAAGGCAGATTCTGCCGATTTGCTGTTTTCTGACAAGCCTCGCACTGTCGAACTAATTTCTTTGCATCGAGTTTCATAGTTAGCCAAAAGAATCCTCGCTTGATTGCATTTCCTGCCAGTGCCCTGGTTCCAATGTGCGCACCGCAGAACCCACTGTGTGTAACATCCCGATTTTTATAAACCTTTAAAAAAACAGCCCCTAATTTTTTTCGAAAAACATATAGCAACTTTACTTTAAAACCCTTGCATTTAATTATTTGCAATGCATTCCAAAATAAAAACCCTAGGACTCATATGCATTTTGAGTGGCTAACATCTCTTCTCACCCCAAACCTTCTTCACTAACTAGCCCTAAGGATTATCTAGAGCACCCACACATCCTTTGCTCATTCAAATTTGAAAGCACAATTCAAATTTGAATTCAAACTTATGTTCAAACAATAGGAAAATCCTTTTCAAACACTGATGGTCCAGCTTCCATCCCTTCAGCCTAGCACCAAAATCGGCCCGACCTGCCTCCCCTCTCACCTCGCACGTGCACGGCCCGCCTGGCCCAGTCAGCGGCCCAGTCCACCCCACCGGTGACGTCAGCACGACGTCACGTCGTCCTCCTCCCCCATCCCCCTCTGCCTCCTCCTTTCCCCAGCACGCCGCGAACCTCCTTCCCCAGCATGCCGCGAAGCCGCCGCCACCAGAGCCAACCTGCCCTCCTGCTCGCAAGCGCGCCCGCCCTAGCCCTTTCCACCGCACCTTTTGACCCCCGCTTCCTCCTCTTTCCCGTACGGAAATGGTCGCACACGCACGGGCAGTAGAGCGGCCACCGCCGGCATGCCCACACCGATCTCCTCGTCCACCGCTTCCACGGCCCAGTTGAGGAGCGCGCCGCACGCGTCGGCATCAGGCGGAAAATATTACACCTTTTCCCCTCCCCCAATTCCTTCCCACCTCCCTATCCCATATGCTGCCACGGCATGCGCCCACGCGCTCTAGAGCACCGCCGCCGGCATGCCGCTCAATCCTTTCCCCTGCCACCGCAATCGCCTCACCGGCGTGAGCGTCGTACCTGCCTCCTCCAGGCGAAAAAGGCAACACCTTTTCCCCACAATCACGAGCTCTTTGCCTCCCTTATCCGTGCCATGCCCGCCATGCTCCCATGTTCCCCGCCAAGCCAATCCACCCCCGTCGGTCGTTCTTCCTCGCAGCCAAGCCGCCCCAGCCACGTGCCACGACAACGAGCACCTGCCCGAGCTATAAATAGAGCCTCCCGGCACCCCCACCCTTCACACCCCCTCACCTCGCATCCGTCGGCATAAGGCCGGGCTTCCCCTCCTCCCCGCCGAGGCGCCGCCACCCCCTTCACCGGGCTAAGCCGGAGCTAGAGCTCTGGTGAAGCTCCTGTCCACCACACATAGGCGAAGCCCTGCTCCGCCGTAGCTACCCCACGCCGTAGCCCTTAGGAGGTCCCTCGCCGCCGTTCATTCCCTCCGCCGCCCACCACCGCTGTCGAGACCAATCCCGACCGTTGTGCTACCAAAATTAGGCCGGCCACTACGACGGCACCTCCTTAGGTATGCTGTTATGTTGCCCCACTATTCTCTCTCTCTCCTCTGCCTCCCCCTAATCTCGCCGCCGCGTGGCCGTGGTGCTGCCGAAATTCCGGCAAGCTCCCGACGCTCCGGCCACCGCACGCCTCTCTAACTACCTCGACGTCCTCACAAGGCGCGCGCGCGCGCGCACACACACACACACACACACACACACACACACACACACACACACACACACACACACACACACACACACACACACACACACACACACACACACACACACACACACACACACACACACACACACACACACACACACACTTGCTAGAGTCCCTGGGAGCCTCTAGGGTGTTTTCCCCTTTCCACCGAGCGCCGCCGCCACTCCGGTAATCCCGTGCCGCACCACTGTATCCTCTCCGACCCCCCATACCACCTCTATCCGCTCCGTCGTGTCACAATGAGCCCCTAGGGCCATTTCTCGTCGTCGGGAACCACATGTATCGGCCGGCGGTGAGGACTTCGATGAGTCCTCTGCTCACGCCGCCGCGTCCACGTTGATCTAGGGCGGCACCGCCTGTCGCCGTCCGCTGCCATCGACGCCATCCTATCTCCTATCACAGCCACACGGGCCCAACAGAAACGGCGTCAGCACCCCACTGTCTCCTTCCCCTCTCCCACTCCCTGCACCCGATGCACCATGCACCGCAGACCCGCGCGGGCCACGCGGACGCCACATGGGCACGCGGTGTACCACATGGCCGCCACGTACGCGCCACGTCGACCGCGTCAGCCCCGGGCCCTGCCTATCAGCCGCACAACCATGGCGTTTCTGCTACGGCCACACAAGCTAGTGTACCCGAAACCCTAGTTCTATACCTTAGAAATTTCCCAAAAAACCCCAAAAATTGACCAAAAATATTACTCTTCTTTTGCTTGAAATTTGAACATCAAGTTCCTCTTCCCAATGCGGAACCGGATTTTTTCGTTGCCGACATCTATTTTTGCCTTGTCATCACTGAGAAATGATCGCCCAAGAATGAGCGGCATTTCACCATCATCTTGCAATGTGATACGCAACTCTTTGACGTTTTCCTTTTGTTTAGCACAACTCGTTGTTGACTCTTTGTAAGACTGAGTCCAACAAAAAGAGCTATTTTTGAGAGGCAAATCAACCTTTGCCTCACATGTACAGTGCTTTGCACTTCCTCACAACGGTGATGTCTCCAATAGATGAAGCGAAATTGCATTTTCCTGCCTGCTCTGCTCCGCTCCACCCGGCTGCTCTGCTCCGCTCAGCCCGGCCCGCCCCACACCGCCGCTCCGCCCCCAACACCGGACCCCTGCACCGACGGTGGTCTCCCTTGTTCCTCTGCTCCGCCCAACCCGTGCCGCCGCGACCTCTCCTCCGCGCCACGCGCTCGCACCACAGGGCGAGCAGTGGCGGCCGGCGAGGCGACGCCGGACGCGTGGTCCCTCCCCTCCTCCTCCGCCGCCGACGAACCGTGGGGACGCCGCGCGCTCCCTTCCCCTCCATCTGACGACGACGTCGCCCCTCCCCTTCGTCTCCGGCGGGCGCTGTCCGGTCGGCGAGAGGAGACGGCGGTGCGGCAGAGCGGGCACGACGGGTGGCCCTGTCCTTCTCCGCCGCGCCGGCCTCGGCGCTCTCCCTCCCCTGCCATCTCCTCATCCGGAGGCCGGATCTCCCGACGGCGTGTCCTCCCTGCTCCGGCTGCAACAGTGGAGGATGCGGGGGAGGAGGGGAGCGGAGCGACAGCGGATCTCCGACGACGCGGCCAGCGGATCTCCGACGACGCCTCCAGCGGCCATCCTCGCTCCCTCCGGTGGCCGCACGCGCTCAGAGCTTCTTCCTCCCTAGCACTCTCCCTCCCCTGCGCCCGAAGATTCCTCCTCCCGTGGCACTCTCCCTCCCGCGGCGTATGCATTCGAGGAGAGAGGAGATGTCCTGGAAGGCAATTTGCCTTCCCCATTTGCCTATTCTGTTGGAGGACTTGCCTTGCATCAACAGTAGCAAATGGAAAGACAAAATTGCATTTGCCTACTCTGTTGGACTCAGCCTAAGCTTTGACATATTCATCGTGTATGTAAAAAGTACTATTCATTTGGACTCCAGGCGGCCCATGAATTTCAGCCCATACAGCAAAAGCAGACAGACTGGATGTGGATGGACATCCCGCACATTGGGC
The DNA here is from genome assembly GCA_036936925.1 of Cenchrus fungigraminus. Lineage (NCBI taxonomy): Eukaryota > Viridiplantae > Streptophyta > Magnoliopsida > Poales > Poaceae > Cenchrus > Cenchrus fungigraminus. The sequence continues at coordinate 2,666,760 of CM072779.1, forward strand.
ACAACAAGACGCGATGGATGCGCAGCCACAACAAGCTTTGAGCAGCAGCTACCACCAACGACTGGTGGATCGGCGGACTAGTCAGCTGAGCTGATTCTTTTTCAGTTATTAGCAGTCCTGCTCTTGCATAGTAGAACCGAACTAGCAAGTTGGCCCACGCTAATAGCGCGGCTAGATTTGATAAACTATGTTTTTTTAAAAAAATGCTATGTTAGCATTGTATATTTCTTTATCCCTCTTAATTAATTATTCATCTTTTTGAAATCACTAACACCGATGTAGATATTGAAGCTCGAAATTTAGAACTGATATTGATACACTCGAATTCTGCTATTTGGATGGTATTGTCCCCGCCTCAACCGATAGAGCCTCTCGCTTCCCCACTCTTGATGGTTGAACTCTGCCTTGTTGATTCTGTCGCTTGTGAGTTTGGCTCGGTTGTTGACCTCACGCAGAGCCTGGGTTCTCCACCTCTGGCGAGTTCATCGTACCGGTGGCAGCGCTGGTTGTCGACGCAGGCGACCTTGAAGCTTCCTCTTGATCTGGGGTGGGCTCAAGTAACGGCAGCGTAGGTCCTCCTCTCTTTCCTTCTGGGTGCACCCCCTTCTTCCCCCCATCAATGGTGTTGCATTGGGCAGCTTAAATTTCTCAGCACATCGTGCTAGCTTCTCTGATCTATCACAATATTTGTTCATATCACAATGCTTCTGTTTTCTCTTATTGCTCTCCCTTCTCTATCAACCTTACACCTTCTTGTTTCTTTAGTATTTTATCAATTGTTGTAGCCATTTATGGTCACCTACTTTGTCCATCATTGTTGTCCGGTACCTCAGTTCTTCTCTAACCAAAGCGGTCGTATCGTGTTGTCGCTATCTAGGAAGCCTTTGTCTCACTTTTGGTCATCATTGTCTTGTCTCCAAACCTTATATGGTTGATGTCAAACCATACTTCACATCTTCGTTGTCAAATTACTGCTATGCAAACCTACATGCATTGCTCATCAAATCTATCTTATCTTATCATCTCATGTGGCATACGATTTTTTTGTCTCCATCAGGGTTGTAGGTTTGTATGTGCCAGAATCAAGTATTTCCTCTCCCTGGCATTATGCCCAATTGCCCATGTTGTATTTTTCAGTGCCTATCTTAAAAAATCTAAGAGATTTAGGGCATGCTTGGTACGCTTGTTGTCACTTGTACACCTTGTTTGCTTTCTTCGCGTTGCTAGGCAAATGAAGGTGAGCTCCCATGGGAGTGCTTGCTTTCCTTGCCACAACTCGCCTTATAGCTCAACCCAGTAGTGTCAGACGCTCGATCGATAGCAGCGGAGGTCCATTCGACCATGGTGGAGGTTAATCTGACTATAGTGGAGGTCGAATCGACGACATTAGATGTCAAATTGATAGTAGTGGAGGATGACTCAGTGGCTGAAGAGTTTGATTCAGTGGCTGAAGAGCTTGATTTGGTTCTCATGCACCTGAATTTTACTATGACAGAGCTTGTTTCGACAGATGCGGTGTTGATTCGACGGTCAATCCACGCCGGTTACAATCTTGAGTATATCTAGATCAGATTACAAACAATATCATGTTATATCCGAACTGATTGACATCACGTCTGGTGTCTTGACTTGCACATCAAATCTCTCGTCGTGGGCCCGCTTGCCAGGAGGGGCGGGCCCACCGTTAGGTCGGCGGGTCTTCTGATAGGCCGACCCCACTTGTCAGGGGCGGCTAGGAGTCTGGTCGGTAGGGACTCATGGGGTACCCTTATCCCTCAACATCTACGCGTGGAGGTATCGGCTATCATCATTTCCTCAATGGAGTCACCATTTTAGAGGCTTTTCGATGGTGGTGCACTTCGTGCCTACTATGGTTATTACGCAACTCGAATTCTTCAACATTCTATAGCTATTGGTATCTTACTTATCCCTACTGTGAAAGTGTGGATGGTTTTGTTGTGTTTTTAGTTTGGTGGTTAAAGGGTTATGGTTTTGGTTTGGTGGTCGGAATGTCGATCGACATTTAGAGTTGTTTCTCTACTCCGTTGAGAATGTCTAAAGTCAAAAATTTATATTTTATTATTTAAAACATGAAAAAATTTATGTAATTAGAAAAACTAAAATGACCTATAATTTTAGACTATAATCATATATACCTTTCCTTTCTATCGAGGATTTTGTCGACACATGTCAGTCTGTAGGATGACATGAGAGGTACATAATGAATCTACCATAGATGCATAAATTCTATTTTATTAGCACACACACCCAAAGATGCAAAATTGTTTTTTAACAAAAATTAATTGGTAGCATGTAAAAGGTAAATACAATCCAAATATTTTGGAATCCTATGTTACTTCTTAAGCATGACTCTTTTTTATACAATGAATATGTTGTCTCAATCTCAACCCCCAGAACTGCCTATAGAATACTTTCAACATGTTCATATTTACTCATGGTTCACCAATTTTTCTATCCGCCTTATGGATGTCCTTCATAGTCTTTTAATCTGGATGATGCGGCCCTTGACTACAACTTGATGGGTGTGAATTGTTGATGGTAGGTCAGAATTGATCGTTGCTTTTGTTTATATACACAATCAATTGCATAGTAGCTATTGTTTAACTTCAATCCTTTGAACAAAATTCTCCCATCTTCGTGTCCCTGAGCGACGGCCCAGTTAAACAATAGCTAATGTGCAATTGACTATGTATAGAAACAAAATCTCATCTTTGTCTCCCTGAGCGATTGCGCAGTCTCTTGTTGGTATCTCTCCATGCCCATGATTGCTTTCCCTAACTAATAGTCTGCCTAGTTCATCCTCAAAACAATTCTTTCCATGCTTTATGCTCTGCTCGTGTCTTCTTCTCCGACTTTCGGCATTGAGTGAATTAAACTACTGGATGAAAATAAATAAACAAAGCAGTACATCAATTACGTTATGTTCTCCTTGCACCCTCCTTTTCTCATTAGGATGTTGCCGATTAGATTAATTGATCGCCTGCTCGAGGGCACCGCACTATTATCCTTTTCTTTATGAGGGGACAATGGACTATATCCAACTCCAGTATTTATTTTTATCTGTTCCTAACAGAAATTTATTTTCATCTCGTGTCATGTCTTATCAATATTGGCATTTAGAGCCTTGTAAGGCTACATGCCTATACGGATAATCATTTCATGAGATTCCTAATTAGTACTTCAGCAGGGACAAAGAGCTAATTTAATACCTATCGTGTAAAACTTTGTAAATTATAATTGTATTTGTTATTTACTCTTAAGTTAGTTATCTTTTTTATTCTCCCAATCTCTGTAAACATTAACTACTATTTTTTTATTTTTAATTCTGAATTTATGTATTTATTAATTGTATTTGTATTGAATATGAACTCTTTAGATTTCTTTATTTTAATTCCGAATTTATGTATTTTTTGGATTAATCTAGACCTTCAGATCTTCATAAAATCTGATGCTCCATATTCTTCTATTTTTTAGAACTCTTAAGTTAGTTATTTTTTGTTTTCCCAATCTCTGTAAACATTAACAACTATTTTTCTTATTTTTAATTTCGAATTTATGTATTTATTAATTATATTTGTATTGAATATGGACTCTTTAGATTTCTTTATTTTAATTATGAATTTATGTATTTTTTAGATTAATCTTGACCTTCAGATATTCATAAAATCTGACTCTTCATATTCTTCTATTTTTTGGATTAACGTGAGAATTTTTAGACCCTCTCGGCGAACGTGGTGGCTTCTTTTGCACATTTGGACGCTACTACTGTACTTTCCAGAGGATTGGCTTCCAAGGGCATTTATCCCGCAGTAGATCCTTTAGATTCAACCTCAACTACCATCTAGATCATATTCCAGAATGGAACGGATGGCGGAAGCTTAGTCGTCACATACCCATTCTACAAACACTGTGGAAGTGTGAAAGCTGGTAGAGACTTTGTGAATATACTTACGAAGTACTCGCATGTTAAATTTGCAATATGGTTTTTTCCTAAAATGTACATGAGGATAAATCATTTTGTGGAAAATATAGTGTTACTGTACCACATAACCTGTTTGCATCCAAGCAATACAAGTACCATTATCTTGCTAGATAATAGATAGTGATTCGATGGAATCACATTTGATCACTCAACGAAGTCATACATGCACATGTTAGATTTCGGAATGATATGTGGAAATAATCATTGGGATCAGTCTATGATCTGGCATACATTATGGGGATTAGTTGCCCAGTATATTCATATCCCACTATGATCACATCTCAACTTATCCAATGACAAGTCAAAGTCGGTTGGTACAATATAAATATCATTGAATATCCTTCTGCCAAATAGCAGTGATGGAGATGCGCTATTTTAAGCTAGCAAATATCTGCAAATGCAATATTAGGTCTGTTGCGATTTGCAAGATACATATGCACTTTGATGGCACAAAGGTTTAATCCCAGGGATTAAATGACCACTGTTTGATGGATATGATGTCCAATATAAATCATTGGATATTGGTAGACCGATGTATGTACTTAAGTTTGTAGACTTAAGCATGATTCAGTTTTATCCAAATCATCATCTCATAATCCGTCTTAAGATAATTGCATGATTTATTGTGTGTGATTGGAGATGATAGAAAATCAAATTAGGATTGATACAAACACACATGCACAATCATCATGGTTGGGAGTAACCCTTTCAATGAAGAAACTCACCCAATTGGTTGTACCACAATCAACCTAATTGTTTCAAGTCATGAAGTGACTTAATGAGTTGTACACAACATATGTTGCGATTTTGATTCAGTCCACAAAGTCCATTGGCGTTTGTATACTTGAATCTATCAAATTCATAAGATCTACCAATGATCAAATATTTTGGAACATAATTTTCACACATACCGAAGGTATGCTAGCAAGGCATCTGCGTGAACCCATATCATACAAGCTCTTGCTATCTCACCACCTTGCTTCCGTAAAGAAAGCATTATGAGAGTAATGCATTACTCAATCATTGTTTAGCGAGAGCAATTCTCCTCAATTGTCACCTTTGATTTGACCCAAAATGAGTGTAAATAAAACACTCTTGCCTAGGACTTTTGGTCTAGATCTAGTAGGTGTACGTCAATATAAGATGGAGAAACGTCGATTCTCACAATAGAACTAATATTGCTTTTGAAAATATTTACCATTGAACTCAGCGTCGATTCCCACAATGAAAGAGTTAGGGCGTTCCAATGATCCAACGCCTCGATATGTGTACACATGCTGGGCTTTTGAATGTAGAACATCCATAGGCTTTGGATAGTGAATATCCATAAGGTGTCAATCAACTTGATGTTGATTTAGCATTTACTCATTTTGTTTCCATAAAAGCTTGCGAGAAGTTATATCCCTTGTGACCATACTTCTCCACCTCTTATAGGGAGTTGAGTGGTTTTGAAAAGGTACATCCACTCTTTCTAGCACAATAAGTTTGGAAATCATATGACACATGTAGTGAGTAAATGCATTTGGCAGATTATTTGCGCTGGTATGCAAATATAAGATTCTGAACTAATAGTCTAGATTCTTCAGTACATGGATGGATATGTGTGAGGGGGGATGTCAATATGTGACATTCACTCCTAATTCCTGGCATTATATATGTGGTATAAATCTCCCTCTACTGCCTGGAATCATCCTCAAGTGAGCAGCATACGAACTATGAATATAAATCCCCTATGGACAATCCGAGGCATGATATGAATGACAGATAATGATGCCTCTAGGATCTCCGATGCCCATGAAAGTATGCTGAGGTGGTGATATTGGTATGTGCAAGACATAACCAACACATAGGTGGGAAAAATTGACTGAAATACGAATATCTATGTACATAGACTGCAACAAAAGGAGCCATATGATTACAGTTTGATGAATTTTATAAATGAATGCGATGTGTACATCCGCATTCCACCAACTGATGTTGGTAATTTGCAATTCTATCTAGGTCATGCAAAAGTTTGAGTCTCTTGATGGAGATTCAACTAGATCATTATGGACATGAGGTACTTATAATGATATAGTTCCCAGAGGCCAAACAATTCCAAGTTAATGGGTGTGATCCCGCATCTAGGATCATTGCTCTAAAATTGGATAATTTGAGCAAAGAGTTTAGCAAAATTTGTATCACCTCAAGTGGTACACATGGGACTATATTATGCATCAATGTGCATATCGAAGTACCTAGATAACTAAATAGTAGCTAGAATTATTTAAAATCTTTTTTTTAAATCTTGTCAAAGTAGCTAGAATTTTGTGTGTAATTGTCTCCTTTCCTCACTTGTTTTCGTACTCGCAACAAAAATAAAAATTAATGAACATTACGGTCACACACGGATAGAGTAATAGGCTGATTATAACATTATAGATTCCATTTACCCATTACATATCAAGTTTTATGCCACCATTCCTAAAGAGGATTCTTGTCATAATTGTATAGTGTATAGCAAAATCTTTTTTTTTTTGCAGCGAAACACGATACAAAGGTAAATGCAAATATACACACACGCAGCTCGAGGAGTTGTGAAACCTTGCCTTGATAACTACATATGTCGATTCAAGCTAGTAGTCTATATGTATGCTGTACTTGATCATTATTTCTAGTATATTGTGATGTGTATTTTATTTGGTTTGATGTGTTGGTAGCTTATTTTAGCATCAATTGTTAACATGATATCTTCTCAATTATGATGTGCTTGACATACGGAGATGAGTGAGGAGAACCAACATGACAAATGGGTGTTTATCACAATTCGTGGTTGAGATTTATTGTGACTATCAAGTTACACGGCGAACATCAACTTTTAGACATGATTTCCTTTCGTTGGAAGTCTTGCCATTCGTATGCGCCCATATTGTTGGATTTTTCTCATACATCGTGTCGTCTCTAGGTTCTTCTGCCTTAGTTTATAAGCAACTAAAATATTTTCAATTCTTCATTGGACTAAATTTGGACTTTGCATGGAAGAAGTAGAATAGAAAAGTGTGTGGAAAAAATAGTAAAAGGAAGTTTCTTCTTGTGCTATTTAAATAAATTAGTACAATCATGAAACCTCTTTTCTTGAAACAAATTAAACTTAAACATCACCGGAATAAACATGAATTATATATGACATCTAAAAGTAATTAAAAGCAGATTGTCATGTTGTGGGTAGAGTTACTTTAGTTTGTGGGTTGATATACTTGGACCGCTAGAGAGGGAGAGAAGAAACATTAGCGTCCATGTCAGTGTGCGCCCGTAGCAAATTGTACATGGCGCGGCAGTCAGGAATTCAGAATATATTCGGTTGGTCCAGATGTGGCAGGATTCTTTCTCCTTCCCTCTCTTTTTCTCTGTCATTGATTGGTTTTCTCGAGCATATATGCTGCTCCTTTTGCTTAAACAGTCGGAGCACAAATGAGAGGCTGCGGCAGAACGTTGTCTCTGCACGGAAACCTAGCACAATATTATCCACTGTTGGTCGGTGCTGGGGCTCTAGATCGATCGGTCGCGGGGAGATTATTGTGTACGTGATTATTCGATCTGTCGGCTAGAAAATTGCTCATGGATCGACCAATCACACTGCACCGTGCTGAGCGCTGACAAGTGTCTCTGCTGCTTGTTGTCGATCTAGTGATCTCTAGACAATCAGTAGAGTTCATCCCCCGGTACTCTTTAATTTGCTTTTTTAAAGCTAAGAACAGGATAAGCACCGAGAAGGAAATTAAAACAGAGGGGAGATGATTGAGATAGGGATCGGTGTACGTGGCGGCAGTGATGAACTTCAAGATTTCATCCAGAGTTCAGAGTGGCATATATGCTTAGGGGTCGGGTTGCGTGGATGTCTTCCGATCCGAGGGGCGAGTGTGCCTGCATGTGTACGAGCATTTGTGTCTATAATGTGTTATTCGAAGAAAAAATAAAGCCATAGCGTGTTATTGAGTATTGACCCACTGTGCACAAAACTGTAGCGTGCATCTCGATCAACAGTTACGGTTACTTGTCGTACGTCCCGGAGTAGTGCTTCAAGTCATCTGCAAGTGTATAGGTGTCGTACTATTGCAGGGTTCAGAGCTACTCCTAGTAGCAGCTGGTGACTCCAAGTTGGACATGGACAGGGAGTCGGCTTGTCGCTACACTTGCAAACACGGACGGCGACCACCGTCCATAGTCAAGGATTGCAGCAGCTGCTCCGCGCGCGGCATGGTCCAGCGGCGAAAATGAACCCTGCAACAGGACATGTTGGCTGGATGCTCCGGTCCACAATTGCAGAGCAGAAAGGCGATCGGATTGATCCACGGAATCAAATTCCAAATGCCGGTTTGTGATCAACAAGACACGAATGACCGGCTAACCAACGGGAGAACTTCAAGTTATCTGCACACACTATTATAGCTACTATACTAGCAGTTGCCCTAGCTAGTCAATCAACCACTTGATTGCAAATCTTTTTTTTAGAAAAAATCAAGATCAATTGAGTTAATTCACTATCTAATTTCTTTTACGCAGATGGATTATATTTGCTTAATTTATATGCTTAATATCAATATGAAATTTGCCTAACCGTAAAAAAAAAAAACCACCGAATCCGTATATATACTTGCCCGTGATTTTGCATCACAAACCCACCGAAAAAACGTGTGCACCGAATATAAATGATTGAGTAATTACACCTTGATTAACACTTAATTAATCACACATTTGAGTACACCTTTATTATTAATTTTTTCAAGTGAATACCTGGCCCCGGAGCACTTGGTCTTTGAGAGAGAAACTAAAACGAACCACGTGGTCACCCAGCAGGGCACCTTCCCTGCTATTTCCTTCCAGAGAAAACGTGAAACACAGTGTGAACAACAATGACTGGGATTGAAGTCTACCCACATCTTACCAACAACATCTAATTAGTCCAGGGAACTATATATGGAAAGGAAGGATAAATAGTAAAATAGAGTTAATTATACTATATATCCTGTCTTCTCAAATAGATGTTGTTTTAGATCCTGCAGACTATTATCAGTTAGGTCCTACATACATGAAAATGTTTTCACACATATATTCTTAAGACATAGTAGTAGTTATGGAAAAAAAACATGATCAAACATGTGTGTTAGGAACAGTGTTGATGTTCAAACTGACACGTAAAAAGAAGTGGAGTTAGTAATCAGGCAAACCAAAATATGCAGATACTACTACTTTGGTATCAGCTAGCCCTTGTGGTGAGGAAAGGCACACACATAGTATCCAATATTAATTTCAAAAGGCGTACGTCCTTGCTCCAACTTGTAAGAAGCAAATTTGGGAGCTTGTTGCGGCTTGGACATCACAATCTGGCTTATCTCCATCCCATTGGACGCCTACCCACGACGCCCTGCAATAGTGGACAATGATCACCACATTGTCGGACTCCTCGCGAAGAGCCTTAAGAAGTCTTACCTTATTAGTTATTTGGGAAATTTGGAAAGAGCGGGATGCACGAGTTTTCGACAGACGCGAATCATCCACGGCTACGCTTTCGGCTAAAATTAGGAGTGAGGTGTCCAGCTGGATCGTTGCGGGGGCAAAAGACCTAGCGATTCTTGTTTCGCGAGAGTAGCTTCTTGTTTTGTAAGTCGCGGTTGCCGCGTTTTTTTTACTCTCTTCTATATCAATGAAATAGTCACACTCTCGTACTCGTTCGTTCAAAAAAAAAAATTAAATTGCAGCCATCATTGTACTAAAAACTGCCTACAGTGCTGGAGCTTTGCGGATTATTCTTCATTTCTTCAATGCTGATCGATGCGCACAGAGGCAATAACACAAATAATTGTTCTTGCCAACATCTCACATCTGACAGAAATGGTAGCTAGCAAGCACTAACAACAGCACAACACAGGTAATTATTGAAGCGAGAGGAAATTTTCTCACCACATAATTAAGTTGAAATGACTGGAATATTCTAGAATGCATTCTAGCTACTCTACCTCGTTCCCTTTTGGCTCAGATATTGTCGTGTTCTTGAGCTTCAGCAACAACCTTTTCCTTCAGGAGAGTGCTGTCAAATCAACCAGCACACAATGTGTGTGTGAATGATTGACATGACCATGATGCAAACATTCAAGATGCATCTTTGATCTTCCATCCTCAAACTGGACTCGACAACTCATCAGATCCATTGAGATCTGTTTGACCTTTTATGAGTCTTTGAGATCACCCGTTGGCTCCACCAAGGGAATACATTCCACATTTTTTTTGAACGAACGGGCACAAGATTGTGCCTATTTCATTGATATAGAGAATGAAAAAACAAACAGTACAAGCCGGCTAGCCGGCCGGAAGCGTGGGGTTACTACTCTCTCACAAGAAAACTTGCTAAGCATCTGGCGCCCGCGGCTAACCAAATGGAGGCCTCGACCTTGATCTTATTTACAATTGAAGGCACAGAAGACTCTCGTCGGTTGAAAATGCGGTTGTTCCTCTCCTTCCAAATCTCCCAACTTACTAGCAGTGTCAACGAGCGGGAAGTGTTGCGGGGGCTGTCCGGAAGTGACGTGACGTGTAACCACCAAGCTTTGGTTGAAGAACTGGTCGACCACTGCGTGGGAAGCAAGGTAGGTAAACCTAACGAAGCTGCCACCAGGGCCCACACTCTCCGTGAATATCTACACTCTGCCAGCAGGTGAAGCGCCGTCTCTGGGGTGGTTCTGCAAAGTGGGCAAACCGGACTGTGGTCCCAGTTTCTCCGCGCGAGCCTATCGGAGGTCCAGACGCGGTTCTGGAAAATCAGCCATGCGAAGAATTTGCATTTCGGAGGTGCCCAGGTCTTCCAAATGGCCGCCAGCGCGGGATTGGCCGCATGAGCCTGGAACTGCGCCTTGTAAGCCGATGAAGTGGTGTAAACACCCCTGGGTGTCAAGGTCCAGGCTATACTGTCTTCCTGTGATGTTCGAAGGTTCACCTGGGCCACCAGGTTCCATAGTGAGACGAATTCGGTGATATGTGTCAGTGTGAAGCCCGTGTGGTGGTTTAGGTCGCGGATCCAGGTGTTTTCATGAAGGGCAGCCGCCACCGTACGCTTCTTCCTCCGTGACTTGGCGAACAGAAGCGGAGCAATGTCTTTGGGTCTTTCCCCTTGTAGCCAACCCGAGTGCCAGAAGCTTGTTTTGTTGCCGTCGCCCAAGGTTAAGGTTGTGCAATTGGCAAAGAGCAGTCTATCCTCGTCATCACAGGGCACCTCCGTCCCTGCCTACACCTTTTCGGGTGAAGTCCACTCCTGCCACAGCCACCGGAGGCGTAGAGCTCGCGCGAATTTGTCCAGGTTGAGAACCCCCAGACCGCCAAGCTCCTTTGGCATAGTCGTCTTGGTCCAATTTACTTTGCATTTTCCCCCCGAGATTTCCTTGTCGCCTGCCCAGAGGAAACGTCTTCGAATCTTGTCGAGCTCTTTCAGCACCTCCCTCGGTGGCTTTATTACCGTCATGAGGTAGACCGGTTGGGACGATAACACCACATTTCAAACTTGACATTTTGACAAGAACAAGATAAGAAGATCAGCGTCAGGAAAAGGCACAAAGTTATGTTTAGTAGAAGCCACATCTTCAGCAATGAAAATGACTATGTCGATGCGTATTACTAAAAATGTGAATAGTAATATCATTTTAACATAATTTGTTTTTGCTATAACGCCTGACTTGTAGGCCCAACTCTGTCATACATATACTACCACAGTACCACATCAATTTCATTCTTCTTTCTTTGGCCCTACTATGGATATTTCGCGTACCACTAAAAAATAGCAAACCATCAATTTCTGCTACAAGAAATAAATGTAAGGTTAATAGTGACAGATTGGACATTTTCAGACTTTACAGGTGTCTTTTGGTTAATAAGCTGCTAAAATGAGATGATGGTAGGAACAAGTAATTATCGTAATGATTCTAACATCTGTTTTAGAACACTCAACAACTTGGACTTTTAGTGTCGACAAAACAATTTTCTTGCACATTATATCTAGTTAAGTAATAAAGTAAGATTTGCTAGCAAAAGTAGTCTGATGATGTCATAATTTTGTTGCTGTACAAATATTTGCAGAAATGATATATAAACGGTTAAAAAATGAAGTAAAAAAAATCAAAGTGTCAATTATTCTGAAACCAACCAAGATTTTCTTTTTCAGGGACCCATGCATGCCGTGACAGGCCGGTGAGTGATTTTTTTTGGATAATGGAATTTTTCGGCCTCTACAGTTTCGCGTACACAACCTTCAATTATTACATCCTCTCAGCTTCAATCACTAAATCAAAAGGGAATCGAAAAGAAAAATTAAATTTGACAAAGTCTATTATTATACTTCCATCCATGACTCCCAAACAGTTCTAAGGCTACCATCTCCAAAGAAGTGCTCGTCTAGGTCGATCCATGTTTTTTTCGGCCCATTTGGCCATTTTAGGCGGGACCAACAGAGAGTCCCGTTGGCGTTATTCTTTGTCGACAGGACTTAAACCAACCAAAAATATTGTCTTGTAAGTTTTATTGCGAGTAATTTGTGAAAGAATGATTGGATTGATTATTGTTGAACAGTGATTACAAATATATACAACCCCAAGGGGCTAGATGAAAAGGCGTCATGCCTCTACGGTGGGAAATTGTGCCCCTTCGGTGGGAACCGCCAGGAGCAGTTGGTGTAACTCAATTAATCCTAATTAATCTAATTGATCACTAATTAATCTTAACACTCCCCTTGATCAATTAGCTCCCTAGAAGTCTTTACTTGTTCAACAATTATAATCTTGAATCCTTGGAAAAACCCTATGGGAAAAAACCAAAGTATATTTTGATATACCAGGCAAAAACTCCTTTAAACCCAGTGGGAGAAAAATAAGAAGTAACATCATGATATATGTTGTTTCAATGTTAATAGACTCTTTAAGTATTCTTAAAGTCATAGTCTATAACAATTTGATCAAAATCAATATGTCACAAATATTATCCCTGAAAAACCTCATTGAAGAAAAATGGATAATATGACATTTATAATGTGTTAATATTACCTCATTAAAAACTTTATGTGAGAAAGCTCTAGTAGAGTAAAACTCGTATAAAGAAAAGAGTGTAATATGATATCTGGAATAAGTTATATAATAAAAATCAATCTCTTTGTTGAGCCTCAAATTACTCTAATATATATATGCATATCCTATGTTACTTCTTAAGCATGACTCTTTTTTACACAATGAATATGTTGTCTCAATCTCAACCCCCAGAACTGCCTATAGAATACTTTCAACATGTTCATATTTACTCATGGTTCACCAATTTTTCTATCCGCCTTATGGATGTCCTTCATAGTCTTTTAATCTGGATGATGCGGCCCTTGACTACAACTTGATGGGTGTGAATTGTTGATGGTAGGTCAGAACTGATCGTTGCTTTTGTTTATATACACAATCAATTGCATAGTAGCTATTGTTTAACTTCAATCCTTTGAACAAAATTCTCCCATCTTCGTGTCCCTGAGCGACGGCCCAGTTAAACAATGGCTAATGTGCAATTGACTGTGTATAGAAACAAAATCTCATCTTTGTCTCCCTGAGCGATTACGCAGTCTCTTGTTGGTATCTCTCCATGCCCATGATTGCTTTCCCTAACTAATAGTCTGCCTAGTTCGTCCTCAAAATAATTCTTTCCATACTTTATGCTCTGCTCGTGTCTTCTTCTCCGACTTTCGGCATTGAGTGAATTAAACTACTGGATGAAAATAAATAAACAAAGCAGTACATCAATTACGTTATGTTCTCCTTGCACCCTCCTTTTCTCATTAGGATGTTGCCGATTAGATTAATTGATCGCCTGCTCGAGGGCACCGCACTATTATCCTTTTCTTTATGAGGGGACAATGGACTATATCCAACTCCAGTATTTATTTTTATCTGTTCCTAACAGAAATTTATTTTCATCTCGTGTCATGTCTTATCAATATTGGCATTTAGAGCCTTGTAAGGCTACATGCCTATACGGATAATCATTTCATGAGATTCCTAATTAGTACTTCAGCAGGGACAAAGAGCTAATTTAATACCCATCGTGTAAAACTTTGTAAATTATAATTGTATTTGTTATTTACTCTTAAGTTAGTTATCTTTTTTATTCTCCCAATCTCTGTAAACATTAACTACTATTTTTTTATTTTTAATTCTGAATTTATATATTTATTAATTGTATTTGTATTGAATATGAACTTTTTAGATTTCTTTATTTTAATTCCGAATTTATGTATTTTTTGGATTAATCTAGACCTTCAGATCTTCATAAAATCCGACGCTCCATATTCTTCTATTTTTTAGAACTCTTAAGTTAGTTATTTTTTGTTTTCCCAATCTCTGTAAACATTAACAACTATTTTTCTTATTTTTAATTTCGAATTTATGTATTTATTAATTATATTTGTATTGAATATGGACTCTTTAGATTTCTTTATTTTAATTCTGAATTTATGTATTTTTTAGATTAATCTTGACCTTCAGATATTCATAAAATCTGACGCTCCATATTCTTCTATTTTTTGGATTAACGTGAGAATTTTTAGATCCTCTCGGCGAACGTGGTGACTTCTTTTAACACTCAAGTATTAAGATAATAGATTGACGCATCGAGCTCAACATGTCGCACCCAATAATTCATCCATCGCGCCATGCTCCCGTGATCATATCCATCAACAACATTTGCACCTTGCATGCCATTGCCGCGCGCTGCTTGCTACTCCGACCCCCATGGCCAGCTGCCGAAATAACCCACCCCCAACTGTCAGACGAATGCTACCTGATCTCCGGCACGGGCAGGCAGCGATATGGATGGAGATGGAGACGGAGACGGGGGAGGAGCTAGCAGGCTACCTCCTAGCAGCTGCATGTGCTCGTCACGATCAGGACTCGATCTCGCGTCCCAAACGCTTCCATTTCCCTCTGTTTGTTGCCGCCGATGCCCGGCGCCGTTGCGATTGCGTCGTCGATCGATATATAGGTTGGTCCTCCTCCATTCCCCCGCGTTCTTGGCGTCTCGCGGGCAGATGCGGACGGATGGATGATCAGGAGAGCTACGCGTGTGGCTGCACTCGCAGCTGCTCCTTGCCGACGGTCTTGGAAATTGGAATAATCGATCATTGCCGGCATCTCGGCATGGCCTCCATCTCTTGGAGCCTCCTTTGCTCGCAGATATTCTTTCCAAGGTTCAAGCTAGTGTTACAATAGAATATAATATAATAATGTATCTGTTTCTGTCTGCACCTACGCCACGGATCGGAGAGCAAGGGTTTGGCGAACGTTTTACACGGGCGGAATCATTCTGTCTCAATCATTTCTGCTCATGGCGGCCCTGCATGTCGTCTCCTCTAGTCTTGTTACCTCTCACTCACATGCAGGGACTGAACGGCGCCATATGGATATGGGAGAGAGGTGAGCTCACAGTTCAGTTTGCGCTCACAGATCTACTGCTCAGCATATCGTCTGCATGCATGCCGCCTGAATGATTCAACCTCTCCTGTTCGTCCCAGCATGATCAAGCGTACCACCAAATGGTTCCTGACCCGTCTGCTAGCTGGGAGCTAGCAGCAGTACACCGCGGGATGCCGGCCGCACACTGATCGCAGACAATAACCTGGACCACCAGGAACATACAACATGTGGCATCATGCATTGCACGGCACCCGGCCACACGGTAATTAAACAAGAAAGCGTGGAGTCAAGTGCCACCTCCTGCCTCCCCAGCTCTCTCGCTGCCTTTTTATCTCGCCTATAAATAAGAGGCTAAGCTCTAGGTCTTCACTCGCGAACACTTCGCTTCCGTATCGCACAAGTACCAGCTACACACATTAGCATATTTGTCACATTTGTTGGCAAGCAAATCTACTTGTTCCCCAAGTACAAGGTTCTTCTTCAGACGTGCGTCAGGCGGCGCGCCATGTCTCGCCATCGGCGGCAGCCGTCTCGCGCCCTCCCTCTCGACTTCGACGTCGACGGCGACGACGGACCGGCAAGAGCCAAGGGCGCCGCCTCGCTCGATGACGGGAGCCAGAACCAGAACCCCGGTGCTGGCAGTGGGGGCGGCCGGCGAGATGCCGGCAAAGGCCAGGAAGGGAACAGTAACAAGCCGCCGCCGGCCACTGGCAGCCGGTCTTCGGCGGAGGGAGCGGACGGCAAGAAATCTCGCGACGATGCTACCGGTGGACGTTAGAGCCCAAGGCCGACGCGCGCGGCAGCCTTCTGCGCATACGGTTGTTCTATGCTTTATTTGAGCCATTTCTATGTGTACCTAGCTGCTGCTACTACTACTACTCCATCTGATTGTAGTTTATGATCATCGATCTGCATGTGTTTCTAGTAAGTTCCAAGCTTCCAACATGTGTATGTATTGGGTTTTTTTTTTGCTGGAGGCGATGCGTATGTATTGGGTTGGCGAGCTAGTGGGCGTACACTTCCGGATCTATAGTTCGCGTGTGCCCCATGGCCGTTTTGCTCTAGGGCTTTGAAGGTGGAGGCCCATGAGATCAGATTTAGGCCCACTGCAGGTTGTGCTCGGCCTTCACGAGCAAGCACGCGGCGGAGGGCAGGCGGCAGCAATAGACCAGCTTCCCCGCTTCGCGTATGATTCGCATCTTTCTCGTCTCCCGCAGAACGTTCAGATTCATTTCAGAAACGAACCAGCCTTGCCTTCAAGTTCGGGCTTCGCTCTTCTTTCTATGTGTTCCGTGAACGGTGTGTGCCTTGTTGGCACTGCACTTTAAGTTAAGTAGAGCTGATTATTCCCTTAAATCAAGATGAACTCCGTCGTCGTTCATCAAGTTAATCATTCAGCGTAACCCCAAAATTCTGGTGTGATCGATGTATGCCAGAAGAGGACTGCAAGTCAGAGGTGAAGTCGATGCATCATACTAAGGGGAAGAACCTGCAGAACAATCTGAAATTGATGTTCTCTCCAATATGTATTCCCACATTGGAGAACATAAACTTGCAGTTGCACAAGACCTGTGTAACCCAGAGCGCTGAGATCGCGTGCGTGGACCTGTGGACCTTGGTCGATGCAAGACGAGCGGAGGCGAGAGGCCACCACCAGCAATGAGAAGGAAGCGTCTCCGGCGAGCTTCTGCGCGCAGAGTGTCCTCCCTTGTGCGCCCAAGCGGTGGTCGACCAGCCGTCGTTTCAGAAATTCAGATACCCACACGCGACATACCACCATTTGTAGCTCTGGCCACCCATGGTCATGCAATAAGGGGCCGCGGAGAGGTCAACAGTACGAAGGAGATGGGAAGCAGGAACGGCCGGAGTGCGGTGGAGCTCCGGCAAGGCACGGCCTGGAGCGGCGTTGCCGTTTCTAGCGACGCAAGGGGTGGACGGTATTTCAAATACCGTCCACCCCCTGGGTACCCACCGTCTGTCCGATCGGACTTCTACGGCCCAGATCCAGCGCATCCAGGGAGTCGTCTTCCCTCCAGCCGTGGTGGGGTGTCCGCAGGCCGGCTCTGAGAAGCAGCGGAGGATTGCTCGCTTCGCCGGCGAAGACGGCTGGAGACGCCGAGACGGAGCGATCGCATCTGCATTTGTGGGAATTCGTCGCCATCGCTCCACCGCCAGTGGGCAGCTCTCGTGCCGCGCCTGGCAAGTACCAAGCCTGCGCGGTTGCCATGGTAGGTTTCTGTTCAGGTTCAGCATCGATTCTGCGAGCTATGGAATTCTTTGCTCCACCGAATCGTGGCCATAAGCGTCTTCGTCTTGAGCTTCCAGCGGAAAGGCAAGCGAAGCACCAAGTTGTGTGACTTGATCTTGAACCAGTCAATTGAGGCCTCTTCTGTGGCCTCTGATTCCAGCGGTTCAGTCGTTCAGTGCAGCTAATTGAAAGTTCTGTTCTGCCTCACAAAACTGATCAACAACAAATGGTGCGGCCAAGTAGGGCTCCATACAAGTTTCTGGTTTTGGGAGAACAAAAACGAAATGACAAATTTGGACAGGTTTGGACAAGCATTCTGAAATTCAGGACTCTGCTGAATGGAGTCTGCAGAGTCAGGAACAGTAATAAAAAAAGAAAAGTAATAAAAAAAGAAATGACAATTTCTTTTAACCGGATCTAACTTGCAGTCACTGGTGCCTCCTTTTTTGCATTATTTGCCGTGAGCAGAATTACAATTACTTACGGTAAGATGGTAAATTTTGTTTTGATTATTGCCACCGAAATATTCGGTGCCACAAAATTATTCAAACATCAATTAGAGCGTACGCTAGCACATACCACTTTGGCATTTTGAGTGCAATGATCTCCTCAGACAATCTAAAACGAGCACTAGGAAGTGCTATTCATCTCAAGACATAAATGGAAGCATCGATTCCCCATTCCCCTGCTGAGAGTTTGCAGGCTTCCCCTGGAGCCTGAGCGCGAGAGCTTGCAGCGACAGGAGCATCTTCCTGAGGTGCTCCTTGGTCTCCGGATCGATCAGGTTGCCGTCGTCGTCGAACTTCTTCGGGGCAACGTGTGCTCTGGTGAAGATCTCTGGCTTGTTGATGAAATGGATGTCGAGGAACACCCCGACCTGCCGGATGTGGTACTGCGACCGGCTGCCGCCGGACCCGCCCGACGCGCTCAGGATCGCCGCCGCTCGGTCTCCCCAGCAGTTGGGCGGCCGCGACCCCCAGTCCAGCGCGTTCTTCAGAGGGCCTGCAAGGGGACATGCTCATGCCGTTAGAGATGCAGAGTTCAGAGCTTCACGCGACAGTGGAATGGCAAGGAGGAGAATCGGGTACCTGAAATGGAGTAGTTGTACTCGGGCGAGGCGAAGAGGAAGCAGTCGGCGGCGCGGACCTTGGCGCGGAACGCCTCGACGGCCGGCGGGAAGCCGCCGTCGACCTCGAGGTCGGTGTTGAGCAGCGGTAGCTCGGAGATGTCGACGTGGTCTACCTGCATCCCCGGGATGGACTCCTTGCAAATCTCCGCGGCTTCACACATGGACACGGTGCTTCAGCAGTGAGCAGCCACACAACCACGGAGGGTAATATATAATAGTAGTAGTAATTCAGATTAAAAAAAGTAGCCACGGGCGATTGATCAAGCGGAACTTACCGGCGCGGATGAGGCCAGTGTTTGCCGACGCCCTGCGGAGCGAGCCGGAGATCGCCGCCACCCTGAGCACGGTCTTCGCCGGCGCCGCCTCTGCCGTCGGGGCTTCCATGAGTGACGTGTCCGAGCCGGGATGGGTGGACCTTCTCCTCCTATCTGGGGGGTCGTTGTAACCTTGCAGCGCCCAGTTTCTTCAGAGGTGTGTATATGTAGCGAAAAGAACAGGCCTAGATGTGGAATCTTATTACGTCGCCGTGTTTGACTAGATATGAGGTGGAGCACTGGTAGTGGTACCTGGCAACCTGGTGCTTACGGAAGCCATGGCGTGGCCGTTTACCCTACTTTTCGCGCCGGTAGGCGGTAGCTGTTACTCCCTCCATCCCAAAATATAAGGTCCTATTGTAGTCCAATGGTAGGACGGTCCAGTGGGACGCTACCCACCAGGATTCAAATCCTGGTGCTCGCACCTTTTCTCGGATTTATTTCGGGATTTTCCGGCATTATGCATTAAGTGGTAAGTGACGTTCCCGTCGACGACGAGGTGCCAGTGGTGACTTCGAGAATCTCCAGATCTGCCGGTGCTCAGTCCTTCGGAGGTGCTCATAGGGGTAGGGTTTGCGTACGTGTATTCATAGGGGTGAGTGTGCGTGCGTGCTGTGAGCGTCTGCGTTGTACTGTGTAATCTCAAAAAAAAATAAAGCATTTAAACTCAAGAAACAACTGTGGGAGGAAATGACTTTTATACCCCTCATTTTACACTACCCACCAACTCTCTACCTACTTACCAACCTCATTTAATTTTGTCATATCCCTCCAAAATCTTATATTTTGGTACAAAATTTAAACCCTTCAAGATCTTATATATTGGGACGGAGAGAGTAGTATGGAAGCCAAACAACGGCTAGGCTGCCAATCGAGAGCAACACCAGCCATTGGGCACGCATGCCATGGCCCATGGTGCTCCGCGTCCCTTTCCACACATTATTGTGTTTATAGTTCAGTAGGAATTTTTCGAGAAACTTTTGTAGTCTCTTTTTAAGGTTTATAAAAAGTATTAAACGTGAACTAATTACAAAATTAAGTATACGGATGGACGAGAAATTAGAGACAAATCTATTAATACTAATTAATCCGTCATTTAGAGATTGTTTAATGTAGCACGACGTTATCTACTAACCATGACATAATTAGACTCGTTAGATTCTTCTCGCAAAATTAGGAGGGTTATAAAATAAGTTTTGTTATTAGTTCACATTTAATACTCTTAATTAGTGTCTAAAAATTTTTAGAGAAATTTTTGTGAACTATACAAGTTCTTAGCTAACAGACTTAGAAAACAACACAACTTTCCAACTTTAAGTTTTCCTTAAACTGTGAATTCTTTACATTTTTTGACCAACAATTTATCCAAATTTCTTTATGAACATCCAAATTCAATTGTAGTTCAAAAATGTTTAAGATCTCAGTGTAAAATTTCTCAAAAACTAGGTCCAAAGTTGACTAGTTGGCTCTATTTTCAGACTTATAAATTTGATGTGTTGATCCAATTATACTTAAGCTATTTTGAAATTAGATTTCTCATTTTATACACTATGGTTTCTGAGTGCAAATAGTTAAAATGAAACGTATGCACTCTACAGATCATACCTCTCGAGTTTCACAAATTTAGGAGCTTATTTGCTATTTAAAATGAAGAACGAAACACAACTAAACGAGAGTTGGAGGCCTAACCCAGCCAAGTACGTGACTAGAGTCACGCTACACGCTCTGGCATGACTCTAACCGAGTCACGCCGGCCGGTTTGGCATGACTCCTTCCGCCACATCAGCTACAACTTTTTTCAATGCCACCGTTCCAATGAAGAATCGGATTCGGGTCTCCGGTTGCGACCATACCTTCACCTCTCTGATCAACTAGGCTAGAGAACCTTTGGAGATTATGACTAGAGTCTGCAGAGTCAGAAACAATAGAAAAAGAAATGTTATCTTTTAAACCAGATCTAACTTGCGGTCACTGGTGGCTATTTTTGCATTATTTCCCGTGAGTATAATTACAACTAGGTGATACCCTACACGTTGTTGTGAGATTTTTTAAATATTAAGGTGATTTTACGATAATATTCTTTTGCAAATGATATCTATATAACTTATATAGATGGAAACCACTAAGAGGCATTAACTATATTTTTCTCAACATGTAAGACATTCACCTTACATGCCACATCATCATCCACTAGATCATCAATTTATGTCTTTCACCGATTTTCTGTGACTATAACTGTGAAGGGGCCTTCCCAAGGCGCAGAGAGCTTGTGCATGTCCTTGGTGTTCTGGATCCGCCGTAAGACTAGGTCGCCAACGTTAAAGGAACGTTCCCGCACATTGCGGTCGTGGTAGCGACGTAGTTGTTGTTCGTGGCGGGTGTGGCGCATGAGCGCAGCCACACGGTGTTCCTCGACGTTGTCGAGGTCGAGCCTGTGTGTCTGCTCTATTTCTCCTTCGTCGAAGTTCTGGAGGCGAGGAGCACCGAAGGTTACGTCAGTGGGGAGGATGGCCTCTGACCCGTAGACCAGGAAGAAGGGCGAGTACCCTGTAGCCGAGCTGACCTGGGTCCTGAGACCCCAGAGGACGTGGGGGAGCTCTAAGAGCCACCTTGTCGCATAAGGCGCGGAGCCGTCGAAGATGCGATCTTTAATGGCCTATAAGACCATGCCGTTGGCACGCTCGACCTGGCCGTTGCACCGTGGGTGCGCCACCGAGGAGTAGTATACATCGATCATGCTGTCTTGACAGAAGTCCCAGAATTCGGCTCCGGTGAAGGCCGTGCCAAGGTCGGTGGAGCGCGTCTTCTGTGTCCATCAGCTTGCTGACGATGACCATGAGCTCCTTGACGTTGGTCGGGCCAGCCTCATGGATTTTTTCGAAGACCTTGCGGTCTTTGATGCCCTTCTTGTAGCTGTCCATGATCTGGTCGTCCCTGACGCTAACGCACTCGTTCCGGTTCTCGAAGAACCGGGTGTTGTAGTCGCGGAGCTGCTCCTTGGGCTTCTGCACAACCCGCCCCAAGCTAAAGGCGTTCCCAGGGCGATCGTAGGTCACCTGGAAGTTCGATGTGAAGGCCTGGGACAGATCGGCCCAGGTCTTGATGCTGCCAGGCGCAAGATTGTTGAGCCAAAGCGAAGGGGCATTGCCCATCACCAGTGGAAAGTAGGCCGTCATGTGGTCGAAGCTACCACCGGCCGCCTTGACGGCGACGTAGTAGGTCGAGAGCCAAATGTTGGGGTCGGAGCGCCCATCATACGGCTTGATGTTGGGCTTGAAGTTGTCAGGGTACTCCACCCTCTTGAAGCGGGCATCCAGCGCTGGAATGGCGTTGAGCGCAAGGTCGTCGCTGGTGCCTCTTGTCGGGGCGGCATCTCATGGCGTGGAGTGGACGCTGCGCTCCGGGACGACAACCTGGGAACGTGGCTGTCGGTCCCGGTCGTACTGGACGACGGCGGGGTCGCCGTGGTCGGCGTCGTACTTGGCACGCCGCCGGTTCTCGATCTCGTGTTGATCACGGAGCTCGCGCTCCATGATGCGGTGAACGCCACCAGGCGCGTCGTACTCGCGATCGTAGTCCAGGTGGCGGCGGAGCTCGCGCTCCTCGCGCTCCGGGTGGCGTTAGTCGACGACGGTGCGGGCATCGCGAGCACGCCTGTTGGCGTCGAGGTTGACGCGAAGGTCCTGGGCAGCAGCGGGCTGCTGGGCGGGTTGCTCAGGGTTGTGCTGAGTGACCTCCTCCTGTACGGGGGAGAGATGGCTACATGCAGGTCGATGAGATCGACTGCACGAGTGGCGTGTTGAGGATGACGCGGCGGACTTGGAGGCCGCGCTCTTCTCTTCCACCAGAGCGTTGGCAACCCGGAGGTACGCGAGGGCCTGCTCAGCTTCAGGCGACTGGACTTGCTGGAGCCGGGTAATGGCCGCGCCCAGGTTGGCCTGGGGGCTGTTGAAGGTCGCGATCCCAGCTTCCTCGAACTCCAGGCGCAGATCTCGAGCGCAGGGCAAGGCATGCCGCTGCTCTTCCGCACGTCGCTCAGCACGGCGGGCATTTGCTTGGATACGGGCCGCCTCCTGGGAGTCGGTCGCACCCATGCGTGGTGGCTCGTTCTCCGAGATCACCATCACCTGACGGAAGATGACTTCCGGGTCGTTCGAGGAGATATGAACCCGGACCTTCTGGAACTTGCCGCAGTCCGGAGACTGGGTAGGTCGCTTAGCTCGGCGAGGGAGCTCGTTGTCGATCTTCTTCTGCAGGCGGCACCCGCGGAGGGTGTGCTTTGCACCCTTGTGGTAGGTGCAGGGCACATCGAGGGGGTCGCGCCGAGCGTGAGGCACAGGCCTTGGGTCGCGTGAAGGTCGCCGCCCAGATTGGATCTGAGGTGGCGTGGAAAGTTGGCTCAGGCGAGGGCCGGGCGTAGACTTCAGGCCGAAGGGGAACGCGTCGTAGCGTAGTGCTGTCTGCGCCGAGCGTTGAGCTCGTTCGCAGATCTCCAAGGTTTCCCTCATCGAGCCGATGACGTTTTCCATCCCCTGGACGAGGTCACAGGGTTTGGGTGGGTGGGTCTCCGATACTAGATCGGGAACAGAGATGGCGGCGGACGCCGTGACGACCTTCTCGGGGGTCGCTGGAGGAGTCGAAGCTGCCGGAGCAGGTGAGGTCGCCGTGAAAGATCCAAAGCAGATCTCCACGGGGTCGGCGAGGAAGGCCGCCATGCTCGCCGGGAAGACGACGCCGGATTGGGCCACCATGCTGCACAGCGAGTTCCCGATCTCCCGTACCTGGCGCGCCAACTGTCAGGGGGTGAGACCTGGACGGATCCGCTAGGGGGTTGCCCTAGTGGTTTGCAGGTTAATGGAGAATCGGGACCTAAGAGCGTAGGTGGTTATGCACGGGATGCACACGGAACTAGGCGAGTATGACGGCGAGGAACAAGGAGACAAGGGGTTTTAGACTGGTTCAGGCCTCCGGAGAGTAAAACCCTACGTCCAGTTGTGGTGGATTATGCGAGGATGAGTTGTCCCTATGCATGGAGCCCTAGGCCGCCTTATATGGGGAGGACGGGTTAGGGTTTGCATGCACAGGTCGGTTGACCCGTGTCGGGGTCGGTTACAACTGTGGGAAGTTTATCTCCCGGATTACAAGGAGTATCCCGTGGTACTCGGAGCTACAGGCGGTCTTAGAGTCCTTGTCTTGCACGTCAAGCATCGCGGGTCTTTTGGGATCCTGATCAGGTCGCCCGCGGTCTTCGGAGGTGTGGATAAGGTCGCAGGGCGCACTCGTAAGGTCGACGGGTCTTCTGGAAGGTCGGGTCCACTTATCAGGGCCCCCTGGGACCCTGGCCGGTGGGGACCCATGGGTACCCATGTCTCTCACATCTTTACGAGTATCACACTTCAAAATTCCAACAATAGAAATACGTGAAAGATCAATTATTTAACAATCGTTTTCTCTCAACAAAATGAACATATTTTCATATACAGTGTCATTTGTCGAAGAATGTTGCATAGCAATCACCTTAGTTTATACTTTCAAAATTTCACCTTACAACTTTGTTTAAAAATTCCCGGGTATCACCAGTACAACTATATAGGAGCAACCCAGTAAGGGTCATAGCTCTATTTCTCTCAACATGCAAGCATTCCACATCATAACTCACTATACGTCATGTCATCATCCACCAGACCATCTATTTATGTTTTTAACTGATTTTCAGTGACTAATATCATATATTTGTGAGTAGAACAACACAAAATTCCCGCAGTCCATGTAGAATCAATCATTTAAGGATGGTTCACTCTCAATAAAATAATATGCTTTTATATATAATATTATTTACAAACGAATGTTGTCATGTAGTCACTTTGGTGTTTCTATTTTCTCATTTCACTTTAAAATTTTGTTTAGAAAATTTCCGCAGCAACGCGCGGGATATCACCTAGTTATACATGAAAACATGCTCATTATATTGAGAGAGAACATCTTTAAAACGATTAATCATTCATGTATTTAGTCAAAAAAAATTGTAGAATACTTAAATACATAACCTTAGTGGATTTTGGTGACATAAATAGCTTACATATTAAGAAAAATATAATGTGACTCTTAGTAGGGTGCATCTAGGTTATATTGATTACTTACGATCAGATGATAAATGTTGTTTTGCATTACTGCCATGCCAGCTAAATATTCGGTGCCACAAAATTATTCAATACGTTACCTCGAGCGTACACTAACACATATCACTTCGGCATTTAGCAATACCACAATCTAACTCCCTTCCTTCCAAATTATTTATCGTTTTGATACACGTGTGCACACATGCACACATGCACACATTATATAGTAAAATATATAAATCTAAAAGTGTCAAAACGTTTTACGATTTGGAATCGGATGAAGCAGTGGTAAGTGCTATTCATCTCAAGCAATGAGCGGAAGTCTCAATTCCCCGTTCTCCTGTTCATAGTTTGCAGACTTCCCCTGGAGCCTGAGCGCGAAAGGTTGCAGCGACAGGAGCATCTTCCTGAGGTGCTCCTTTGTCTCCGGATCGATGAGGTTGCCGTCGTCGTCGAACTTTTTCGGTAGCAGGTGTGCTTTGGTGAAGATCTCTGGCTTGTTGAGGAAATGAATGTCGAGAAACACCCCGACCTGCCGGATGTGGTACTGCGACCGGGTGCCGCCGGTTCCGCCCGACGAACTCAGGATAGCCGCCGCTCTGTGTCCCCAGCAGTTGGGCGGCCGTGATCCCCAGTCCAGCGCGTTCTTCAGAGGGCCTGCAAGGGAGCATGCCCGCCGTTGGAGATGCAGAGTTCAAGGTTCGGTGTTAAGCTTCGAGTAGCCAGTGGAGTGGCAGAGGAGGGTGATCGGGTACCTGAAATGGAGTAGTTGTACTCCGGCGAGGCAAAGAGGAAGCAGTCGGCGGCGCGGACCTTGGCCCGGAACGCCTCGACGGCCGGCGGGAAGCCGCCGTCGTCGTCCTCGAGGTCAGTGTTGAGCAGCGGCAGGTCGGAGATGTCAACGTAGTCGATCTGCATCCCCGGGATGGACTCCTTGCAAATCTCCGCGGCTTCACACAGGTGCTCAGCAGTCAGCAGCCACACAAGTCCAATGAGAGTAGAAGTCAACAAGTCATTCAGATAATAATCACAAGTGATCGAGTTGTACTCACCGGCGCGGATGAGGCCATTGTTGGTCGACGCCCTTCGGAGCGAGCCGGAGATCGCCATCACTCGCAGCACGGTCTTCGCCGGCGAGGCTTCCATGTTACCGCGTCGGAGTCGGGTTTAATTTGGTGGTTAACTGATGGTTACCTTGATACCTTCTCCCCTACCTGGCAACCATGCAGCTCGGAAGTGTATATGTAGCCCAACAGGAGCAGTAGAGCACAAATAATAGATGAGTGGAGCACTAGTACCTGGCAACCTGGTGCTTACGGAAGCCATGGCGTGGCCATTTACCCTCCTTTTGGCGGTAGCTGCTAGCACGGAAGGTAAGCTTCCGTCGCTTCCGGCTGCTAATTCACGAGAGGAACACCAGTCCATTGGGCACGCAAGCCATGGTGCTCGCGCGTCCCTTTCCACACATTATACACTTCGGTGCTACTACCTCCTTTTTTTTTTACTTGACGCCGATGGTGGGATCCGTAGGCTAATTAAGTCGGGAGTTGCTGTCCGAAACGTCATGTAAACAAGAATGGAGGTAGTACGAGATTTCAGCAAATCTTCGCTGTTTCAAAGAACGGCGAACGGGCAACCGCAGTATGTAATACTTTTGAAAATTCGGGAGACGAAATATATACGGTCATTTGACGGTTTGAGATTGTATTTGCACAATGAAGTGGCAAGCGTAACCATTTCAGATTTTCTGTCATATCATTGTACAAAGGCATCTTTGAGCTACAAAACAGAATTTAGTCTATCCTCAAATGCTATTTTTAAAATAAAATTATAACTCCATCTGATGTCGGACGAAGTTGATTTCCACATGAACATTGTTCCACTCTATGTGATCTAGGTCTCTTAATTTATAGATTTTTTAATTTCAAGCTATTTTGGTGTCCAGAACAAGGTTAAAAAAGTTTAGATCCAATGAAGTATAGCATAGAAATGTTTTATTTATTGTCAAATATTGAAGTATAGCATAGCTATGTTTTACATATTTATGGAGTTGAAGGCTATTGATAACATATATAGGACAGTTGATAGTAACATGTACTAGCTAACATGCATCACTAGAGGGTTTTTACTTTTTTTTTTTGTTGGAGAAATGCCTTGTGCAGCACTAATGGTTCATATATGACGTGTCAGTCGTCTTTTTGTCAGATAATGCGCAATTCGTAACTTCCTTTGGCTGCTGCTGCTTTTTTACGATGGACGCCTGCTAGCTACGTTTTCATTTTTTTTATGGCCGCCGGCTGCTATTGCATGACCCTGCGCAAGGACGATACGCACCTAGTAGTTAATTAAGTTGGGAGATGTGCGATGTACGCTTCATCATAGCTAATTGTTTTTTTCTATGTACGCTACAAGGGGAAATCATTGGCCTGTATCATTGCACTAATTCCATCACGTCTTCCCTTTGTTGATGCAGGCATGATGTGGCCGCAAGCTTGTGCTAAGACAATTGCGAGTGCCGCTAACCTCTGCTGCAAATAGGTACAGTTTCGCGATTGGTGACTACGGAAGCCATGTGAGACTATCCGCACTCTTCATACTTCCTATACTCCTCTAAAACAGAATATTCTTACCTAGTCATCAAGATTCTCTCCTTTATACAACTTTCCTCCGCACTCGTCATCCTTTATATCTCCAACTCTATTCCAACTACCAGCACGCGGGCCCACATGTCACTCTCTCCCCCCTTTCTTTTCTCTCCCGCCCCGACCCACCTCGTCCTCTCCGCCGCACCTGCTATTCCATTCTCTCTCCCTCTCCATTGGCCTCCCTCTCCCCGGCGGCGGCCGCCGGCGTGCTCCCTCCTCCCTCCCCGGCTCGGCCGCCGGCGTGCCCCCTCCTCTTTTCCTTTTTTTTCACTCGGAGCCGCAACTCCCGTCGTCCCCGGGGCCGCAGGTGGAGCTCGAGCAGCACGGGTGGCCTCCTCCGCCTTCTCCGACAGCGGATGGAGGGGCGCCTCGAGGTCTCGGCGGCGGCGAGGTGCAAGGGCGCGAGGAGTGGCCGCGGCGGAGCTCCTCCCCTGTTTTCGCACACGCCGACGCTCCCCTGCTCCCGCGGCGAGCCCCCGAGGACGGCGTGGCGAGGAACCCCCTGACGGCGGATCCCGAAGCTCATCCTGCGACAGCGAGGTGCTGGTGTTTGCCGGCGTCTGCACGGGCAAGGGCACGCCTACCCTGCTCCTCTTCCACCGGCGCATCCCCTACTCCTCCGTCGCCGAGCAGGGCCCCGGCGCCTCTCCATCTCCGCATCCCGGCGCCTCTGCGTTGGGCTCCTCCGCGACGGAGGAGGCGCTGCCAGATTCGGCCGCGGCGGCAGGCCCTTCCTCTGCGGGTCGACGGCGAGGCAGGGGAGCTCCTCCGCGGCGGACGCGGAGGCCGGCCGGGGAGCAGCTGCGCCGAGGTTGAACTGCGGCAGCCCCACCCTCTCCATTGCCCGCGGCGGAGGACGGCGACCTCGACGGCGCTCGTGGCAGCCGACGGGGTGCGCCTCCTGCTCCTCAGCACCGGCGGCGCCATCCATCCTCTCCCATCTCCGGTGCCGCCCTCTTCTCCATCCTCCTTCCTGCTGCCCGCGCGGACCCAACGACCCTCCCCGTGGGCCCCGCCAACTTCAGCTTCAGGACATCCGCGACCTCCGCCAGCTTTGGCGTGAACGGGACGCGCGCGGACGGTCGCGTAGAGCATCCAGTCCCCCGCTGCGGGGGACTTTTACTCGAAAGGACGACGGGACAGGCATAACGGGAGTTATCCCGTATACCAGTGCGGATGGTCTGATGCTGCACCGATATGATGGAGGAACATCAGCCATTGCCCATCTGCCTGCAACGGAGGTTGCGAGAGCAACTTCAGCAATAGCCCCTATTTGGAGTCTCTACTTTGTTGAGTAGGGGTTGCTCCCAACTTTTTGGGGTTTTGATTTTGTGCTAAACTCCAACAATAGCCCCAATTTAACAGCCCCTATTCTCTAGGACCCACATGTCAGTGTATCATCAACTTTTTTTTCTTTCATTTATCTCCCGCAGACCCGCATCCCTCGTCTCCACCTCGCGAACGCCGCCACACACCCCGCGAACGCCGCCACACACCCGAGCGAGATCTCGCGGAGCCCGACCCAGCCTTGGGCGGTGGCGCCGGCGAGCTCCAGCTCCTGCTCGACAGCCGGACGGAGCTACGGCCAGGCGCGGAGGCGGACGGAGCTGCGGCCAGTCGTGGAGCCGGGCGGAGCCGGGTGGAGGCGACGGCCGGGCGAATCGAGCTTCGGTCGGGTACGACGCTCCACGGGCCTGGCGTGGCTCGAGATTCGGAGGCGCGTAGGGAGCTTCGGCCGCGCGAGGAGGCGACGCGGACGGCGGCGCGGCGAGTGGCCCGCGCGATCGGTCAGCGTGGTGGCGCGGCGAGGGGCCCGCACGGCCAGGCTGCACGGCGGCGTCGGACGGCCGGCGGCGGTGAGGAATCTGGGGGCTGCACGACGGCGCCGGACGGCTGGCGGGGGACCTTCAGGTGGCGGCGGAGGGAAAGTCCGGCGGGCAGCGCTCGGTTCTTGCTCGGCGCGGGCAGTTTGCAACTGCCAACGACCAAGTAGGGAGCCCCTTTCACGCCTGCGGGAGAAGGGGCTCAACAGGGGAATTTGGGTGCCCAGGTAAAGTAGGGGGCCGAGTAGGGGGTCTGCTGGAGTGAGATTTTTTGCTCTCAGCCCCTACTTTTCGAGTAGAGAAGGTCTGCTGGAGTTGCTCTGAGAGGAGAGCGTGAGAAAGACAAGTTGCTTGCGGACGCTTTCCGTGTGACAAAAAGACTGAAAGGGTGCGTTAATACAATCGAACTGGGCTGCAATAGGCCAAGAGTTTTGTGCGCGCGCCCGAGATGACGATGACGACGAGAATTTTTTTTAATATTTTTTTGCTCGAATTCGCAAAAATAAATACTGGCCAAAAAAATTATCAAATCTATACTACTGCCGCCGTACCACATGGCGGTAGGGTTCCTACCGTCGTGTGGTACGATGGTTGTTGACGTGGCACGGTGGCAAGGGTACCAACCGCCGTACCACAAGGCGGTAGGGCTAATCGCCATGTGGGACGGAGGTTGGAGCCTGCCGCCAGGCGGCAGCAGAGGCTGCAACAACCGCTATATGACACAGCGGTAGGTTGGAACCTACCGCCGTGCCCTACAGCGGTAGGTTTTTTTTGCCTAGTACCTTACATTTTTGAACACATGATACTTAATGAGCAATCACATAAATAAACAATGGCACATACGGCGCAAATACCCTAACCTTGTGCCGCTGCTAGTCCTAACGTGCCTTAGGGAATTTAGGTAAATGGTTACAACATTTCTAATCTAGTTGTACGAGTATTGCCCAGAGAACCCGGACATCATAGACCCGTCGGAGTGCTGGGAGGGCATGTAGTACCCGTACCCTGGCGGGGATGGAGGTGGAGGTGATGGTGGCAGGGATGGAGTTGCTGGTGGAGTGTTGTCCTTCTTCTCGTGGCATGGACAGCAGCAGAACTCGTCCTCACAACCGGTGTTCATCTTCACCACCATTGGTCCGGTCACCGGTCCGTCATCGTCGTTGATTGATGTCGGATCTGGAGAAGCCAATGCCGACGCGAGCTCTTGCTTCAGGTTGAAGATGACAACATCCTCGAGGTAGTCGATGTACTGTTGATACGGGTGAATAGCTAGGGGATCCACCCATTGCACGAAACCGCAGTTATCTGGTTGGTCGGAGTACTGCAGAAATCGAGATTACATCAGTAAACCATAAAATGATGAAGGACAAAGATCATGTAGCTTTCCTTACCCATGCTCGTGAGCAGTGCCAGAAGCGTCAACCAGAGTTGTTCCATCCCTGGTAAACTTGCATCACACAAAACTCACCGTGTGCACACCTTGGCCAGTTCACCGTTTGATTTGGTGCGTACTTTCTAACATCACGCATGGATTTGAAATCTCTCTTATCTAAGACTGGAAAACTGTTGTTGAACTTTGGATCTTGCTGGCTCCATAGTGCTGGACCGACGGAGCCATCATCATCCCCAGTCCAGGAACTCATTGGTGCTTGTTGTGTTGAGAAGGGGCACTGGAGAAGAGTGGTCACATATATGTAGGCAATGAAGAAGATTGGACGGTGGGCCATTCGATCCGGGGCAAGAGAAACGGGCAGTGACTCAGAGGAAACACACCCTAGTACTAGGTTCACTGTTTGATGCAGTGACTCACAGAAAACACACCCTATGTACTAGGTTCACTATTTGATGCAGTGACTCACAGGAAACACACCCTAGTACTAGGTTTACTGTTTGAGGAAACAAGCTCTAATGCATCTGGAATCAAGTTCTTAATGATACAAGCCGACTCTAGTGGATGATGAAATGAAATCATAGTTTTTTAAAGGTACAGTAGCACTCGGCATCTAGTACTCTACGTCTACTGGGTACAACGGGGGTATTTCCCTTCCTCATGGCATCCGGCCCAGCTTCCTTAGCCCGGCGAGCTCTCTCCCTCTTCCTCTCTCTATCTGCTTCACGGGCCGTGGCCGCTTCACATTCTTTCATCTCCCGACGAATGCGAATTTTCTCCTGCTGCTCCTTACGTTTTTCTTCTTGTTTTTCTGCCTCAACCATTCATTGCCACCTCTCACGTGTTGAACGACCCATCGCCTCGACGTAACGCTTGCCTTCTTCGGACTGCTCACAATCTAGCCACTGCATAAAATCACAGAGAGGAGGTGGAGTCTTTTTTCAAAGACATGTTAGCACATAATAAACTAGCAATGACATATTATTTATTTAGTAATGTAGTTTGTTCTTACTTTGGGTCTAACATTGCCGAATGGCGTGATCGGGTCATGCTCGTAGTTCACGCACATGAAGAACCTCATCCCGTAGACGTACCCGAGAACGTTGCACTTGACAAGCTTACAGTTGTCACCACAGTAGCACACAGGAGTGTGGATCCCCTTTGGCACGCAACCTTGTCCTTCCTCTTGGTGAGCAACTCCAAGTCCAACTCAGGACCCGAGGAAGCCATTGCAAACCTACAAAAAAGATGACAATTATCATAACTCATTACATGTTGCATTTCAAGTCAGAGAACAATACATAATAGGATATGGTAATAATTTTGTAGGCAACAAGAAAACAACAAGCAAATGAAAAGGTAGTTCAATTATTACAACACGATAACATGCATAAGTTATGACGGTGTTGCAAATTAAATGGTTCAAATATTACAAGACGATAACATGCATAAGTATTTCAAATATTACAACACGGTAGCACAAACAAGTACGATCACTGCATTTCTTTGGTGTAGCGACGGGAACGACGTCCACGTCCACTAGCCGAAGGTGCTGGAGCAGTGGAAAAGTAAGATGCTTTGGTGCATTTTTTGTAGGAGTGTCCTGGATTGTTGCACTTAGAGCATATCTTCACCGAAGGACCAGCTTCAGCCTCGTCCATGTTGTTCCTAATCCTCTTCTTCTTGCGTCGACCAACACCTTGGCACATGGTTGGATCCGGATTTGGTATGTACAACGCATTGTCTTTGGGGTCTTGAGTGAAAGTACCAAGATGGAGGTAGCCCTCAACAGTGTGGTTCCAAGTGTCTAGAATGATTTGCTTCAACTAGTATTTAGGCACGTACCGACCCCAATGGATATTCTTAGCTGCAAGGCATACAACAATCTCATGTGAGTAGGAGAGGTGTAGCAGGCGCAGCTTCTGGCAAGAGCATGAGCATGTCTCATTCCCAATAACTGTTTGTTGTATTGTTATTTCACCATCCGCTTTTTGTGATTTGGACTGGCAACTTATCTTATACTTCCACTTAACTTCCTCGCCAGGATCACGGTGTAGAGGTTGTGGGTACACTCTGTGAGAAAGAGCCCCCTTCTGTTTTTTGTCCAAGTACTCAGTCATCCATGTTGAATACACCTTTTGATAGTCCTGCATAGCTTCATGTGCTGCAGTAGCACGCTCAAGAAAGTACTTCATTGTACGGTACAAGAAGAACTCAATGATACCAACAAGAGGGAGAGCTCTGGCACCACGCAAAACCGCGTTGTAGACCTCAGCAAAATTTGTTGTCATTATCCCATGCCTCACACCTCCCTTATCAAACAAGAGATACCATTTCTCCTTCAGTTCATTTTGAATCCACTGGCTAAAGGTCTTCACAGAATGTCCCCTTCTCCTTCTGACATTTGGAGTATCTAGCCCCACGCCCCCACGTCCTCAAGAGAAACTGGCTCTTCCTGAGGTTCAGTACTTATTGACTTCTTAGCTATCTCTTCTGATGCTTTCTTCGTCAGGTCATCTAATTTTTTCCAGATCTCGAAGAACTTTTTCTCCTGATTCGTCGCACATAACCGCTTGAACAATGTAGTAAGTTCTTTGTTCTTGAACTGGCTATGAAAGTTTGCTCCCATATGCCTCATGCACCACCTGCTATGCACATCTGACCATTATGGTGCTCTGTGACGTTCTTGGCTACCATATTTGATGTCATTCATCGCCTGCAAAATACCTTTGTGTCTATCGTGTATCACACATACGTTTGACACATCTCCCACCACCATCTGTTTCAATCTCTCCAGAAACCAATACCAACTGTCACCATTCTCTCCCTCTGCAAAAGCAATTGCCAATGGTAACAACTGATTGTTGCCGTCTACAGCCACAACCGTAAGGATTGTGCTCTTGTATTTTCCTGTTAGGAATGTGCCATCTATGCAAATGACTGGTCGACAATGTTTGAATACCGAAATAATGGGACCCAATGCTAAAAATGCCCGCTGCAAGACTTGGTTCCCTGGTCTTGATACAAGATTATAAGTCTTGATATCATAATAACTACCCGGATTTAGCGTGGTAATTGTGTTCAGCAATTGAGGCGATTGTCGTAGGATGCTTCGTAAGTACCCCACCTCAACTCCAGTACCTTCTTCGCCATGTATGCCTTACCGTAACTTATCATGTACCTAAATTTCTCCTCAATTGCCAAGATAATGGACTTGGGCTCATAAGCAGGATTTTCCACAATCTTAGCGAACATCTGGCTGGCAAAAAAACCGGCCGACAAATTACGATGGCTTGCATCTAGCTGGTGTCGACCGGGCATCCCTGGGCCCACCAACACATGTGGGCCATACCCGGGAGATGAGTTCCTACACACCTGGACTACTCGACTAGTGGGCCACGGTGCTGGTACCATGGACCACAAGGCAAGACAAGACGGACAAGGACTTGTACTAAGACTAGGATAGCTTTCCATATCCTGTATAGGCTACTTCGAGTCCTACTCTAATAGTACCCTTGTACCAGTCTGACTTGTAACCCTGCCTCCCGTGGCATATAAGGCGAGGCAGGGACCCCTCTTAAAACATACGCAATCAATACAGAGCCATGAAACATACAGGACGTAGGGTATTACGCACATTGCGGCCCGAACCTGTCTAATTGTGTGCCCCGTGTCTCACCATCGTGTTCCTGATCTCGGCGAGCCCCACCGCACAATCTACTACTTCGGGTACCCCGTCGTAGGCTCAGTGTCTAAAACACTGACAGCTGGCGCGCCAGGTAGGGGATCTCGTCGTTGATCCACTGGCGAACTCGATGGCTCTCGTCATCATCAAGCCGACCATCACTTTGCAGCAAGGCGACACCTTTGTTTTCAGCTCTTGGGTTTGCGTTGCTGATGGCGCCGGATCGTTCCTGCGTTTCTTAGCGCCAACTCCGGCGTCAAAGCTTAAGTCCTCGACGCTTACGCAAGCTTCGATGGAAGAATTCGTCAAAAATTTCGGTGAAATTTCGATCTCTGACCCGCTCAGAGAACTCGAGTCGGAGTTCGAGTACAACTCGACTTTGTCTCTTATTCGGCCTGAGTTGCTTCCTTTGGCTTCACAGCTTGCCCTCAGTCTGGATAACATCCCAGCACCACCTCTCTTCGGCCATCGCCATGTCAGTGTCGCTTACCAAGCTGCGCTGAAGCGCCTCATGTGCTCTGGCTCGAAGATCATGTTCGAGTACCCTTCAGATTCGGACGTCAACCTCGACTACTATGATTCGGATTCATCTAAGTTCGAGTTCAACTACAGTTCGGATTCTACTGAAGTACAACAATTGACTGGCCCTGCTCAAGGACTGGTGATCACATCGACACCTGAGGGTAGATTCGTCTACTGGCCTGAGCATGTGCCTGCTGATCTCACCTTGGATGATCATGAGCGCTTTATCACTTGTCTCAACAACTTACCCTTCGAGGAAGGTGCCAAGCTTGTTGATTATGACACTGATACTGAGCTCATTGAGAGTACGGGTACTCATTCACCTTATCGGGAAGTTTTCGTCGTTGATGCATCTACTCCGCAAGGACATCGTGCCAATTATCATTTTCCGGATGATGTGTCTGATGATGAACTCTCTGCCAATGCTCCTACTGATGAAACTGCGGAGGCCAAGACAGCATTTCACCAACGCAATACTGATCGTGCAACCCTTCGTCGGGAACTCGCGGAAGCTCTACCTACTCGTAATCTTCAAGAGGCTCTGGATGCGGTAGCCACTCGTCAATATCGCACTCCAGAGGAAGCTATCAACACGATTAATCTACTTGGTCGCTCTATGCCTCGTGATAGAGCGGCTGCTGAAGTCGCGAAGCTGGCTAAACTAGCCTACACTATGCTACGTCAAAATACCAGTGCTCCTAGTCACCATGGCAGCAGTGGGGGTGCTCATCGTGCCACACCTACTCCTCAACGCACACGTCCGGAAGCTAGCAACAAGGGCAAAGGTGATGATGGCAGTGTCAACAGCAAGTCGGGAGACTCTCGCTACGACGCTCGCATCACAATCAACGCCAGACGCGCTGAGCGTGAGAAGTAAAAGGATGCTGATTCTGATTCTTTTCCTACTTTTTCTGCTCGACTTCAAGCTCTGCTTCTTCCGGAAAAATTCAAGCCTTACGGCATTTCTAAGTATGATGGCAAGCAAGATCCGAGGTAGTGGTTGTGCTGTTATGCTCTGTACATCACCAATGCCGGAGGCAATGATGATACCAAGTGTATCTATTTCCCTTTCGTCTTGGAGCAAGAGCCCCTCACATGGTTCGACTCTCTCAAGCGCGGCTCCATTGACAACTGGGGACAACTCAAGCATCACTTCACCAGCAATTTCGCGGGTTCTCTGGGCCGTCATGGTACTCAGATGGACCTTGCCCTGATCAAGCAAAAACAAGGCGAGACTCTTCGCGAGTACATGCGCCGCTTCTTCGAGAAAAGGGCTACTGTTGTTGATGTTACCGAGAAAGAAGTCATTGATACTTTCCAGGATGGTTTTTATGACGACAGGCTTTTCCAAGACTTCGGTCGCGCTCGCCCAGCAAACATCACCAAACTCAAGGAGATGATCACTCACTAGGCGGACGAGGAAGACAAGGCTCGGAATCGGTTCAAGCATCTTCGCAACAACCAGAACAACAACAACAACAACAATAATGCTGGTGGAAGCAACAGTGGCAAGCAACAGCAGGGTAATCGCCAGGGTAATAACTACTCGAGCAATCCTAATCGCAAGCGCAAGCCCAACAACACTGTTGCAGCCATGGAAACTACTGCCAAGACTGAAGATGATTCTCACTGGGCAACATTGACCAAGCAGAAATGCCCATGGCACCCAGAGGGTGATCATACCACAGAGCAATGTTACCAACTTCGTCGTGCGCTGAAGAATACACATGAGCCAACACACCCAAACCCGAGGTTTCGTAAACACAAGGGGAAGAAGGCTAATACAGACAAAGACACTGGGTTTCAACACCCCTCGAACACTGTCAATGTCATATTCGGTGGTATTCCAACCAAGCGCATGCAGAAGTTAGCACTCAGGGAGATTATGTCCATTCAACCAGCAGCTCCCACTTTTCTCAAGTGGTCTGAAACCCCTATTACCTTCTCGAGGGCGGATCAATGGACTAGTTTCTCTGAGCCAGGACGATATCCTCTCGTTCTGGATCCAGTGGTGGCAGGCTCCAGGCTTACCAAGGTTCTCATTGATGGTGGCAGCAGTCTCAATGTCCTGTTTGCCAAGACTTTGAAAAAGATGGGCCTGGATATCACCAATATGCTTTCCAAGACTAACTCACCATTCTATGGTATCATCCCGGGTAACGCAGCTGTACCGTTGGGCTCAGTTGTACTACCCGTTACCTTTGGGACTAAGGATCACTACCGCACCGAGTACATCAAGTTTGAGGTTGCTGACTTCGAGACTTCTTACCATGCCATCCTTGGCAGGCCTGGTCTCGCTAAGTTCATGGCTATCCCACACTATGTGTATCTTGTACTCAAGATGCCGAGCCCCAAAGGAGTTCTTTCATTGCAAGGAGATTTGAAGCGTTCTTACGACTGCGATACTGAAGCCGTAGAACTTGCTTCGACAACTCAAGTACCCAATGCTATGATGGAAGTCTTTGCTGCAGCTAAAAGGCTTGCTCCGAGCGAGCTAGAGGTTCCTGAGAAGACAGACAAAAATAACAAGCCTGCACCGTCTGGTGATGTCCTGCTCAAAGCCATTGACCTTGGTACTGGTGATAGCAGCAAGACGACCATGATTAGTGCACAGCTTGATCCTAAATAGGAAGACGTGCTCGTCAACTTCCTTCGGGCTAACCGTGATATCTTTGCGTGGAAGCCATCTGACATGCCAGGTGTGCCTAGGAGGTTGATTGAGCATTCACTCAATGCCGATCCTAACGCTACCCCCAAGAGACAACACCTTCGTCGCTTTGCTGATGACCGCAGGGCTGCTATCAGGAAAGAGCTCGCCAAACTACTCACAGCTGGCTTCATCCGGGAAGTTTTTCACCCGCAATGGCTTGCTAACCCTGTGCTAGTCAGAAAGAAGAACTCTAACGATTGGAGGATGTGTGTTGACTACACTGATCTCAACAAGCATTGCCCCAAGGATCCTTTCGGGTTGCCGCGGATTGATCAAGTCATTGATTCTACGGCGGGTTGTGCTCTACTCTGTTTCCTGGATTGCTACTCCGGATATCATCAATTGCAATCAAGGAATCTGATCAAGAAAAGACCGTGTTCATTACCCCGTTTGGTGCTTATTGTTACACAACAATGTCCTTCGGGTTGAAAAATGCTGGCGCTACTTATCAAAGAGCTATCCAAGCGTGCTTCAAGAGGCAGCTTCACAAGAACGTGGAAGCATACGTGGATGACGTCGTTGTCAAGACTAGGGATCCAGACATGCTTATCACGGATCTTGAGGAAACTTTCGCTTCATTACGCGAGTACCAATGGAAGCTCAACCCCAACAAATGCGTCTTTGGCGTATCATCAGGAAAACTACTTGGGTTCATCATTAGCCATCGTGGCATCGAAGCAAACCCCGAGAAGATTACTGCCATCTCTAACATGCAAGCTCCGACTACTATCAAAGATGTCCAGAAGCTTACTGGTTGTATGGCGTCACTCAATCGCTTCATCTCACGACTTGGAGAATGGGGTCTACCTTTCTTCAAGCTACTCAAGCGGCAAGAGAAGCTTACATGGACAACTGAAGCTGATCAAGCTCTCTCTCAGCTCAAGGAGTTCTTATCCAAGCCTCCAGTCCTTACAGCTCCTCTGCCCAATGAAGAGCTCTTGCTCTACATATCTGCGACTACTAATGTTGTTAGCACTGCTATTATCGTTGAACGGCAGGAGGAAGGCCATGGCTACCCTGTCCAGAGGCCGGTATATTTCATCAGTGAAGTACTCTCAGAATCCAAGGCTCGCTACCCGCTTGGCGAGATATTGCACAACCGGGATTCCACAGGACGGATTTCTAAATGGGCTGTAGAGCTTGGCGCTCTATCGCTCGAGTTCAAGTCTCGCACTGCTATCAAGTCTCAAGCCTTGGTTGATTTCATGGCTGAGTGGCGGGAAAATCAAGTCCCAACTCCAATTGAGCGTCCAGAACATTGGGTCATGTACTTTGACGGTTCCCTCAAGTTGGAAGGCGCTGGTGCCGCGGTACTTCTGATTTCCCCCAAGGGCGAGCAACTCAAATATGTTCTGCAGATCTTCTGGAAGGTCTCAAACAACGAAGCTGAATATGAAGCTCTACTGCACGGTCTTCGCCTTGCAGTCTCTCTTGGCATTACACGACTACTTGTCTATGGTGACTCTTTGGTGGTCATCAATCAAGTCAACGATTCTTGGGATCGTAATGCTGAGAATATGGATGCATATTGTTAGGAGGTACGCAAACTCGAGAACAAATTCCATGGTCTCGAGTTCCATCATGTGGTCCGCGACAACAATGTTGCTGCGGATGTCTTGTCGAAGCTGGGATCTACACGAGCTCAAGTGCCAGCTGGAATCTTTGTCCATGAACTCCACAAACCATCCATTCCAGAGCAATCCTCTGCACCTGCGACTACTTCAGTTCAACCTGATCGAGAAGTGCTTATGATTGATGTGGACTGGAGAATTCCTTTCATCGACTACATTAAACATCAGTTGATTCCTGAAGACAAGTCAGAAGCCGAGCGCATCTCACGTCGCGTCAAGGCTTATGCTCTAGTCGGAGATCAACTCTACAAGTGAGGCGCAAGCTCTGATGTACTCATGAAGTGTGTTTCTCGCGACGAAGGCAAGGAAATCTTGGAGGAGACACACAAAAGAATCTGTCGCAATCACGCTTCTTCACTCACCTTGGTGGGAAAAGTGTTCAGACGTGCTTTCTACTGGCCTACAGCTCTTGCTGATGCAGAAGAACTAGTCAAAAAGTGCCATGGATGCCAATTCTTCACCAAGCAACAACACGTTCCAGCCTAAAAGCTCATCACGATACCACCAACTTGGCCTTTCGCTTGCTGGGGGCTGAATATGATTGGTCCTCTCCCAAATGCGCCAGGAGGATTCAACAGAGTTCTGGTGGCTATTGACAAGTTTACCAAGTGGATTGAGGTCAAGCTTGTTACCTGCCCCAAGGCTGATAGAGTCCTCGACTTCTTGGATGAAATCGTACATCGCTATGGGTTCCCCAATCGCATTATTACAGACCTAGGTTTGAATTTCAACAATCACCAGTTCTGGGAGTACTGCAAGAACAGTGGAATTGACGTCCGGTACGTCTCCGTCGCTCATCCACGTGCCAACGGCCAAGTGGAACGAGCCAATGGGATGATACTTGATGCTCTCAAGAAGCGATTGTATGATGCTGCAAACTCCAAGGGCGGCAAGTGGATCAAAGAACTACCTAATGCACTTTGGGGGCTACGTACTCAGCCTACTACTC
This sequence comes from Cenchrus fungigraminus, assembly GCA_036936925.1. Classification (NCBI taxonomy): domain Eukaryota; kingdom Viridiplantae; phylum Streptophyta; class Magnoliopsida; order Poales; family Poaceae; genus Cenchrus; species Cenchrus fungigraminus. The sequence continues at coordinate 2,707,390 of CM072779.1, forward strand.
CCACAGGGCAATCACCTTACTTCCTGGTCTATGGCTCTGAAGCCGTCTTGCCTGCTGATGTCATGTGGCGTTCTCCGACGGTTGATCAGTACGAAGAAGGCGTAGCTGAAGAAACAAGACAGACAGATGTCAACAGTCTCGAAGAAGCTCACTGTAACGCACTCATTCAATCAGCTCGATATCTTGAGAAGATTCGCCGCTATCATGACCGCAACGTTAAGGAACGCTCCTTCAACATTGGTAACTTAGTCCTTCGTTGCATCCAGAATACGACAGTGTCAGGGGTGAGACCTGGACAGATCCGCTAGGGGGTTGCCCTAGAGGTTTGCAGGTTAATGGAGGATCGGGACCTAAGAGCGTAGGTGGTTATGCACGGGATGCACACGGAACTAGGCGAGTATGGCGGCAAAGAACAAGGAGACAAGGGGTTTTTATACTGGTTCAGGCCTCCGGAGAGTAAAACCCTACGTCCAGTTGTGGTGGATTATGCGAGGATGAGTTGTCCCTGTGCATGGAGCCCTAGGCCGCCTTATATAGGGGGACGGGCTAGGGTTTGCATGCGCAGGTCGGTTGACCCGTGTCGGGGTCGGTTACAACTGTGGGAAGCTTATCTCCCGGATTACAAGGAGTATCCCGTGATACTCGGAGCTACAGGCGGCGGCGCGCCAGGTCGCCGTGTCTTGACTTGCACGCCAAGGCTTCGCGAATCTTCTGGGATCCTCATCAGGTCACCCGCGGTCTTCGGAGGCACGGGTAAGGTCGCTGGGCCCACTTGTAAGGTCGGCGGGTCTTCTGGAAGGTCGAGTCCACTTGTCGGGGGTCCCTAGGACCCTGGCCAGTGGGGACCCATGGGTACCCATGTCTCTCAAGCCCCTGATCGACGTGTAGGCGTAGTGGCCGAGGCGGGGTTGTGTCGAAGAGTAGCAAGGCACAGCACCGTCAAGGTCGTGAAGGGTGCACGGGGATCAAAAAAGAAAAGAAACCCCTCTGATGTGCGCACGAAGTTGAGTGTCGAACTTCTGGGTCGAAGGACCATAAGGTCGAAGTGAAAACGAGGCGTAGATCTTGCAGAACTGCCGACCTGACCTGAGCAGGCATGTTGTAGTTGCAGCCACGACCTTCAAAAAAGGTCAACAAGCCTACCAGGGGTTGGTCGAGCAGAGATGTGATGGAAGCAGGCTTCCATTAGGTCGAGGCGACCCGAAGAAAATAGGGCGTCGAAGACGCACTAGTGTAGTAGCCCCCGAGCAGTAAAGCGACCAAAATGGCCGGTTTGATGCTCCAAAGAAGAAGAAAGGAAGATAATCCGAACCTACGACCTTCTGCTTGGGAAACAGATGCTCTTGACGTGTTGACACTAGAGGACAAGAGCTTCCGAATCTTGCAGAGGGCAGCAGGTGACAGGTCTGGCGCAACCCGGGTCATGCGTGCACTGTACAGTCACGGGCTGTCTTGCAGGCGTGGCACAGGTCGTATTCACCCGCAAAAGACAAAGGTGCTCCAGTTTGTTGTCAGGTAGGGGATAAGCACGCCAATGCCTTCCATGGTCGAACAGTAACCTCGTGCTCCACGAGGGTACAGTGATCTTGCGGATAAGGACGCCACGCACGTTGACTTGCGGGTAACACCCAATGGCAGGTGCTGGGGTATAAATAGGCACCCATACCTTGCAGCGAAGTACGTAATTTGCAGAGGGTAGCCACGATGATCCAGTGTAGTAATTTTGCCAAGCCAGGGGCTTGTATCCGCCCTCCGGAGTATAGGGTTGATGTAGTTCATACTTGGACCTAGAAGAATGCTTGCGAGGCTCGAAGAACTTGATTGGCCTCTTCTCCCAGTCCCGCCGGGGAACCCAGGAGGAGTATGAAGCAGCAGCTGCATCGTCGGCCCTGACACTTTCAGGCCGGAGGTGATGCAGGTGGGTGCGGCGCTCCACCCGGCGAGGTTGGTGCTAAAGCTCGGACCTTCTGCAATCTTGCGGCGAAGCTCAGACTTGATGCTGGGCGCTGCAGGAGATCGGTTGGTGCGCGAGTAGAGGTGGCTGTGTGGCAGCTGCCTCCACAGTGGCTGTAGAGGTCGTCGAGTAGGTCCTGAAGCTAGAAGAAAGCTTGCGACAAGCCTTATTAGTGTAGACTGAGTCGTAAGCACTTTGGAAGGTAATTCAAGACCTTTAATATCTTTGTATCTTGTAATTTGGCCAAGGGCCAAACTCCTTGTAGCTTATGAAGCTATAAACATAGATTTTCATGAGAAGTATCATGATTTTGGTGATTGTAAGGGCGCCCAGGCCGCAATGGTACGGATACCAAGGGCCCGGCAGGGCTGTAATAGCACGCCGACCTTCGGGAGGCCTTTCGTAGAGACGAGGAACCCGTGTCGACCTGGGTCGGTACGGCCATTGTGCAGTGACACAACGCAGGTAGTCATCCTGGAAACTCTAGGTCTACACGACATAGAAGGCAGCGGGGCCTTAGTGACCTCGTGGAGGTGCTACTTGACCAAGAGGTCGCCAACGGGCAGTAGAGCCATTAAGCACAGGGCCGTTGGTATAGCCATTTAAGGCAATGTAATAGGTGGCAGGACCTTAGCGACCTCGGGGAGGTGCTACCTGACCCGGAGGTCGTGAATGAGCATGTGAACCCATGATGGACATCTGAGGCGACCTACCAAGCGGCAGTGCCTGTCGACCTTGTGAAGGTAACGTTATAGACCCGGAGGTCGTCAGAGGCCAAGAGACCTTGAAGAGAATGATGAGGAAGGAGCTTGAAGGAGGGCATAACGAGTCCATGGACGCCGGGCCGTTAGGCAGAAGACCGGCGAACATAGATTCCCATACGGCACGAGCCGTTACTGCGTGAGGTCGTTAGGCCGTAAGAGCTGTTGGGCGATGTATCCGTTGAGCGATGTAGCCGTTGGGTCGCCGTGAATGTCGCCGAATCCGAAGGGACGTTTGGGGCGCCGCGGCCCACCGCACTGGTGCGGCCTAGTTATAAAAGTCTGAGTGAGGGGTCAAGGACCCCACTCCCTGCCATTCCCCGCAGCAGCTAGGGTTTTCGATCCGCCACCAAGAGCTTTAGCGCACAGTTCGCCGGCGCCGCCCTGCTTAGATCCACTGCGCTCAGCGCCGCCGTATGTGCCAGAAGTCTCTAGTGGTATTTAGAACTAGATCAACGGGCTTCGACGAAGAAGAAATGGCCCCAGAGCTTGCGCCACCGCTGGAGAAGGTTTGGGAACACTCGACGGTGACAGAGGCGCAGCTGCAGAGTCTGTGGAGCGCGGGCTGCTGAAGCCCAAGGAGCAAGTAGGCTGGAGGCCAGCCGCCGGCGAAGCCTTCCCCTCCGAGGGGACCGGGGAGACCGTCGCCTTTGTCACGCACATTGAGCGCGGATTTGGAGTCCCGGCGGGCGACTTCTTCCGCGGGCTGCTCCACTTCTACCGCATCGACTTGGTACACCTCATCCCCAATGCCATCACCACCGTTTCCTCGTTCATCCACTTGTGCGAGGCATACTTGGGGATACCGCCACACTTCGACCTGTGGCGGTACTTCTTCGAGGTGAAGAAGACGGGGAAGAATGGCGTCGTCAGGGCCGTCGGCTTCATGCTATGCCGTCACATGAAGACGGTGTACATTGACATGGAGCTGCCGGACAACACCCAGGGCTGGAGGCGAGGGTGGTTCTACATCGACAACCCGTAGCCGGCGCTACCCACTAGGTCGGGGCTCGCGCCGGTCCCGGTGCCGGAATGGACCAACCAGCTAACGTCGCGGGAGATGGACGCCATCAAGCCGCTGTTGGAAGACCTCAGAATGTGGAAGGAAGAAGGGCTGACGGGTGGCGCGGTGGCCATCAGTTTCAGCCGGAGGTTGCTGCAGCCGATCCAGGATCGGGTACATCCGGCCTACGAGTACTGGGGTCAAACCGACCCAACCCGCGTACAGCAGCGCAAGGTCTCCAAGCAGGACATGGTGACGCGGGTGAGGGAGCTCTTCAATGGGGTGATCTAGAACCGGACGTGCCCCAAGGCATTCTCCCTCACGCGGCCCGCCGACGTGGTATGTCGCTGATCGACCTTGATTCCTTTGTTGTTTTTGCATTCCCCTATTTCTGAGACGAAGGTCGCCTGTTTGCAGGGTCGTGAAGGATTGTTCTAGAGCCCGGCTCCCCACGCAGACGAGGGCGAATGCAGCTTCAAGGTCCGGGCGGCGGAGGACGTGCAGGCTCCACCGCCGGAGTTATTGGAGAACTACCTCTCCGACTCATCGGTGGGGGGTAGTGATGATGAGGACCCGCCCGTGGCGAGCTCCGCACCAACAACCCAGCGGACGCGGTCCATCGCTGGCAAGATCCCAGCGCACAAGGGCGTCAAGATCATCTCTGCCACCGTTGAAGTGGAGAAGAAGAAGAGGAAGAGGAAGGACATCACTGCATTGTCGGAGACGGCAACGACAAGTACCGAGGTCGTCTTCGAGGAGCAGGATGATGCACGGTCGCACGACGTTGCCGGAGGGTCGGGCGATGTGGCAGCCGCGGGGGGAGAGGACACCACGCCCGGCGCTGTAGGCGAGCAGCAGCCGAAACCGAGCGCGGAAGGTGTGAGCGACCAAGGGTTGCAGAAGAAGCCAAGGCGGGCGCCACCCAGGCTGATGCCGATGAAGTTGAAGACCGGCAACGGGTATGTTGCCGAGCTTAATTTTATGTCATGCTTGATCTTTACAGCTTGTTGAGTACGTCTGTACCATCGGATTCGTGCACCTTGGGCAGGGGGATTCCTGCTGTGTCGGGCAGCAGCAAGAACACCTCAGGCCTAGAGGTCTTTGGGCGGAAGATTGAAAAGGTGCCGGTGGGGCAGTCGCCGGCGACCTCGGGCGGGGACGTCACCAGCAAGGTCCCCGAGACCGTGGGGGCAACATCGTCGGCAGCTGCCAAGGTCGCTGCTGAGAGCGCTCAGCAGGAGGAAGGCCTGCGCCAGCAAGACCTGCCCGAGGCAAGCCTGCCGGAGATGAGGTTGGCGGAGACCGGAGGTGGAAGCGAGGAGGACGAGCAGCATCGGTGCCTCTACACCGGCACTCCGTGGGAGGATGAGGTCATCGCCGACGCCAAGGACCTTGCCGACTTCAAGACGGCGCAGGCGACCATCACGGAAGCGGCGAAGACGATCGGCAGGACACTCATGGTGAGTCAGTATTACCTTTTGGGGCTGGGCCTTCAATTCACTTAGGCACGTTGACATGACGATGTTGTACAACGTGTGGGTGCAGACCCTTGCCGAGCGGGTGCAGGGTAGGGCGGCTCTACTGACAGAGGGCGCCAAGCTTCACGCGGAGCTAGCCGCAACGCGGGAGGCTGTGCTCCAGGCCAAGATTGAGGCCGCGAAGGATGTACAGCGCCTCAAGGACGAGGCGATCTCGATGGACAAGGCAGTGGAGGCCTTGAAGCAAGAGCTGGAGGCTGCCAAGCTGAAGGCGAACAAGGCGGAGGACGAACTAAAGGTCGCCACCGCGGGTACGTCGTAGGACTCCTTTGGTCTTTATGTTTCTGCGCCGCGGTGAATCCATCCTGACCTTGACTTTTGCAGATGCCAAGAAAGGGAGACCACCTTGAAGAAGGACCTCAAGGACTCCAAAGAACAGGTGAAGATCCTCAAGGAGAAGCACAAGGAGGTTGTCGCCAGTGAGTCTTACTTCACTCGTAAAGCTGCATATGAATTTGGCATGCGCAGGGATCTAGAGATCGACCTTGGTCGGGTGATGCAAACCCTTACTGATCATCAAGAGATGATTGCAGATCTTGAGAAGGAGCTGGACGACCTCAAGGAGGCCGCCGAGTACCTTGTGGACGTGTACACCCCGAAGGTCGAGGGCGGTCCACAGGAGCTCGTCGCGCGGCTGGAGGACGCGGAAGGTCGCATAAAGGCCTTGCTGATAGACGGCGGCAAGCTCACTGCCGCTACAGCGCTGGCCACGGTGAAGCACCATGAGCTGTCGTTCGACCTTGAGAAGGTCAAGGAGGAGGTCGCCTTGTCGGAGCTGGTGGGCAGCGAAGATATCCAGACCGCTGCAGATGAAATTATGAAGAAGATAGACCTGAAGATGTAACTTAGGACATGGCAAACTGTTAGAAACAATGGGTCGTAGACCCTGTTGATGTAATATAAACATTTGCATGAATGAAAAAGGCATGTTTAATTAAGTTAATGTGATCCCTTATTTGACTTCGTATACTCCTTATAAGAACGCAAAAGCAATGAGGTTGCAAGAACCCTTTTTCCCCCACTAACCCAACTCAATGGAGGAACGGCTTACCGACTACACGACTCAGCGTGGAGGCTTACGTGCAGCCGGCACGCGGAGGGGGGTCAGGGACCCAAGGTCGAGCAACCCCACGACCTAGGAATGCTTATAAGGCGTACAGAAAAGTTGTGGTAAGGGAACACTGGTAAAAAGAAGAGAGGTAGGAACCCCAGGTCGAACGACCTTTAGGTTGGCGAAGCCAAGCCCCCGAGCGTGGAGGGCCGAGCTTACAGCCAAGCCCCTGAGCATGAAGGGCCGAGCTTGAGGCCAAGCCCCCAAGCGCGTCGAATGGGAGGGGTGAACAGAAAAACAAGCAGATCGAAAGAGGGAACTTTATAAATATATATTGAATTACAAAGGATAGAGTACATAGCTTTATTGTGATACAAGGCTCCTAAGGATAGAAGCGACGTAAATGCTCGATGTTCCAGGGGTTAGGAACACCCTAGCCATCGGCCCATTGGAGGCGATAGGTCACCGGTCCAATGACCTCCTTAACTATGAAGGGGCCTTCCCAAGGCGCAGAGAGCTTGTGCATGTCCTTGGTATGCTGGATGCGTCGCAAGACTAGGTCGCCAACGTTGAAGGAACGTTCCCGCACGTTGTGGTCGTGGTAACGACGTAGCTGCTACTCGTGGCGGGTGTGGCGCATGAGCGCGGCCACGCGATGTTCCTCGACACTATCGAGGTCGAGCCAACGTGTTTGCTCTACTTCTCCTTCGTCGAAGTTCTGGATGCGAGGAGCAGCGAAGGCCACGTCCGTGGGGAGGATGGCCTCTGACCCATAGACCAGGAAGAAGGGTGAGTACCCTGTAGCCGAGCTGACCTAGGTCCTGAGACCCCAGAGGACATGAGGGAGCTCTGAAAGCCACCTAATTGCGTAAGGCACTGAGCCGTCGAAGATGCGATCTTTGATGGCCTGTAGGACCATGCCGTTGGCCCGTTCGACCTGGCCATTGCACCGTGGGTGCACCACCAAGGAGTAGTATACGTCGATCAGGCTGTCTTGGCAGAAGTCCCAGAACTCGGCCCCTGCGAAGGCTTTGCCAAGGTCGGTGACGATCCTGTTTGGCACCCCAAAGCGATGGGTGATCTACTCGATGAATTTGGCCGCCTCTTTGGATGTGACACTGGATACGGGACGGACCTCGATCCACTTGGTGAACTTATCCACCGCCACGATGATGTGCTTGTAGCCGCCAGGGGCAGTCTTGAAGGGACCCACAGAGTCGAGACCCCAAACTGCGAAGGGCCAGGACGGAGCGATGGTCCTCAGGGACTGAGCCGGGACATGTTGCTGTTTAGCGAAGAACTGAGACCCCTTGCAACGACGTACAAGTTCCTAGGCATCAGCCATGTCTGTGGGTTAGTAGAAGCCAGACCTGAAGGCCTTGCCAACCAGGTTGGAAGAGGCAGCATGGTTGCTGCATTCGCCACCGTGGATCTCATCTAAGAGCTTAAGGCCCTCAGATCGTAGGATGCACTTCATCAGTACTCCGGTGGAGGCGAACCTCCGGTAGAGTTCCTTGCCGACGACGACGTAATTAGCACTATGCCTCACGATCTTTTCTCGCTCCGCCTTATCCTCAGGTACTCAATGCTCAAGGAGGAAGGCGATGAAGTCGAGGCGCCAGTCATCGTCCACGTCGATCATGAGGATTTCGTGACCCGCGGGCGAGGTCACCTCGTCGTCCACCGACTCTGGGTCAGGGATGAGCTTGATGGACGGATTGCGTAGGTCCTGGACGAACACACCGGCCAGAACCAGTGCGCGCTTGGAGCCGAGCTTGGAGAGGACATCAGCCGCGATATTGTTGTTGCGGTAGACGTGGTGGAACTCGAGGCGTTTGAAGTGACGCTCAAGCTTGCGCACCTCGGCATAGTAGGCGTCCATTGTGTCCTTCCTGGCTTCAGAGTCCTTGCTGACTTGGTCGATGACGACCTTGGAATCGCCGTAGGCCATGAGGCGCTTCATCCCGAGGGAAACAGCGATGCGTAGCCCATGGATGAGGGCCTTGTACTCGGCGCCGTTGTTGGACGCTTTGTAGTGGATCTACAGGACGTACTTGAGGTAATCGCCCTGAGAGGAGATGAATAGGACACCTGCACCGGCTCCTTCGAGGTTGAGGGAACCATCGAAGTACATTTTCCAGTGCTCAGGTCGCTCCGATGGTGGAGGCTGCTGGATCTCTGTCCACTCCGAGACGAAGTCAGCGATGACTTGGGACTTGATGGCCTACCTGGGGCAGAACTCTAGGTCAAACTCCCCTAGCTCGATGGACCACTTGACGATGCGCCCAGTGGTGTCACGGCTCCGTAGGATCTCGCCAAGGGGAAAGGCCAAGACGACCTTGATCTTGTGGGATTGGAAGTAATGCCGGAGCTTGCGGGAGGTCATGAGTAGCGCGTAGAGCATATTCTGGGGCTGGCTGTACCTGGTCTTGCTATCAGACAGGACCTCGCTGACGTAGTATATAGGTCGCTGGACGGGGTGAGGTCGCCCCTCTTCAGGTCGCTCAGCCACCAAGACGGCGCTAACCACAAGGGTGGTCGCCGAGATGTAGAGTAGTAAAGGCTCCTTAGGCACCGGGGGCACCATCACCGGGGGTGTCGTGAGGAAGGTCTTGAGTTGCTCAAGAGCTCGGTCCGCCTCCTCGGTCCAGACGAACTTGTCCGCCTTTTTTAGCAGCTTGAAGAAGGGCAGGCCTTTCTCTCCGAGCTTGCTAATGAATCGGCCTAAGGCCGCCATCATGCCGGTGAGCTTCATGACGTCCTTCTTGCCAGTAGGTCACTTCATCCTGAGGATGGCGTCCACCTTGGTGAGGTTGGCCTCAATGCCTCGGTTGCAGACGATGAAGCCCAGGAGCTTGCCAGACGGGACACCGAAGACGCACTTTTCTGGATTAAGTTTCCAGCGGTAAGTGCGGAGGTTGGCGAAGGTCTCCGCGAGGTTAGCTATGAGCTCGTCCTCGTGGATGGTCTTGACGACCACGTCGTCGACGTAGGCTTCTACGTTCTTGCTAATCTGGTTAGCAAGGCACTTCTGGATGGCCTTTTGATAGGTCGCACCCGCATTTTTGAGGCCGAAGGTCATGGCCGTGTAGCAGTAGATGCCGTGGGGCGTTATGAATGCCGTCTTGTCTTGGTCAGAGACCTTCAGGGCTATCTGGTGATACCCTGAGTAGCAGTCGAGAAAGCAGAGGAGGACGCTTCCGGCCGTGGAGTCCACGACCTGGTCGATGCGCGGAAGAGGAAAGGGGTCTTTAGGGCAGTGCCTGTTGAGATCGGTGTAGTCGATACACATTCTCCATTGACCGGTTTTCTTTGGTACAAGAACCGGGTTGGCGAGCCAAACCAGGTTTTTACACTCTCAAATAAATCCGGCAGCTAGGAGTTTTATTAGCTCTACCCTAATGATGTCCTTGCGATCTTTCGCAAAGCGGCGAAGCTTCTGTTTGACAGGCTTGGCCATCTTGCTTACATCTAAGGCGTGCTCAGCCAGCTCCCTGGGGACACCCGGCATATCTGATGGACTCCAAGCGAATATGTCGGCGTTGTCCCGGAGGAAGCTGGTGAGCGCGAGTTCCTATTTGGGGTCGAGCCTGTCGCCGATCACCACCGTCTTCTCTGGGTCGGCAAGGCCGAGGCAGACCTTCTTCGTCGAGAGAGCCACGTCGAGGGCGGTGTCGGTGCGCTTCTGTTCTGGGACAGACTGGTCGACAGGGTCGACCTGGTTGGCCTCGGCGACCAAAACTGCGGAGGCGTCGGTAGCAGCGGAGGTCGCGGCGAGGTCAAGGGCCTCTGTGTTGCAGCGGAAGGAGACGATGAGGTCCCCCTTAACGGAGAGGACCCCATGTGGAGCCCGCATCTTCAATACCAGATAGGTGTAGTGCGGGATGGCCATGAACCTGGCCAACATCGGGCGACCTAGGATCGCGTGGTAGGAGGACTTGAAGTTGACGACCTCGAAGTTGAGGTACTCCGTGCGAAAGTTCGCCTCCGTGCCGAAGGTAACTGGGAGGGAGACCCAACCCAAGGGGTAGGCCACCTTCCCGGGGACGATGCCGTAGAAGGGCTCATCACACTCCGTCATCTTGTCGAAGTCAAAACCCATCTTCTTGAGGGTCTCAACAAAGATGATGTTGAGCCCGCTGCGTCCGTCGATCAGGGTCTGGGAGAGAAGGGCTCCATCCACCGTGGGATCGACAACGAGCGGATAGGACCCGGGATCCGGGATATGGACCCAGTGATCATCCCTGGAGAACGTAATCGCCTGCTCAGACCAACGTAGAGGTACAATTGGCTGAGTGTGGACGAGGTGGACGTCACGCTTGTCCTTCCTGTAGTGCCTCCTACTGGCGCTGGACTTGATGCCACCGACGATCATGTTGATCGCGCAGGTTGCGGCCTGGAAAGGCCCATTGGGGTTGCCTGACGTCGGAGGAGGAGGCAGGTTCTTCTCGTCGCGGGGAGCCGCTGGAGGCGGGTCACTGCGAGGCAGGTCGCTGCGATGTGGCTCGCGGCGATCGTCGTATCGCTCCTCGCGGCGGTCGTCACGCCGATCACACCAATCGTCACGGCGGTAGTTGTTGTTGTAGGGGCAGTTGTCACGACGCCCGTCGTCGTTCCTAGGCTGCTTAGGGGGCGCGGAAGGCCCTCTTGAATTGGGAGCACTCGCGAAGAATGTGGGTGCCCCCCTCATGGAACGCGCAGATGTTGTCGAGCGCCAGGTCGAACTCCTCCTGGTTGAAGGTCGAACCACGGCGCCCATCGGCCGCTAGGACCTCGGAAGGTCGCTTGCGGAGCTTGTCCGCTGCAGTACCAGATGTACCAGCGTTATCAGCGTCGAACTGATTCTGGAGTGCACCCTCCGTGTCCATCAGCTTGTTGACGATGACCATGAGCTCCTTGACATTGGTCGGGCCGGCCTCATGGATCTTCTCAAAGATCTTGCGATCTTTGATGCCCTTCTTATAGCTGTCGACGATCTGGTCGTCCCTGACACCAACGCACTCGTTCCGGTTCTCGAAGAACCGGGTGTTGTAGTCACGGAGCCGCTCCTTAGGCTTCTGCACGACCCGCCCCAGGCTGAAGGCGTTTCCAGGGTGGTCATAGGTCGCCTGGAAGTTCGACGTGAAGGCCTGGGACAGGTCGGCCCAGGTCTTGATGCTGCCAGGCTCAAGGTTGTTGAGCCACAGCGAAGGGGCCTTGCCCATCACCAGTGGGAAGTAGGTCGTCATGTGGTCGAAGCTACCACCAGCCGCCTTGACGGCGACATAGTAGGTCGACAGCCAGATGTTTGGGTCGGAGCACCCATCATACGGCTTGATGTTGGGCTTGAAGTTGTCGGGGTACTCCACCCTCTTGAAGCGGGCATCCAGCACCGGGAAGGCGTTGAGGGCTAGGTCGTCGCTGGAGCCTCTGGCCGGGGTGACCTCTCTTGGTGCGGAGTGGACGCTGCGCTCTGGGACGACAACCTGGGAGCGTGGCTGCCGATCCTGGTTGGTCTGGACGACGGCGGGGTCGTCGTGATCGGCGTCGTACTTGGCACGTTGCCGATTCTCGATCTCATGATGCGGTGAACACCCCCGGGTGCGCCGTACTCGCGGTCGTAATCCAGGCGGCGACGGAGCTCGCGCTCCTCGCGCTCTCGGTGACATTGGTCGACGACGACACGGGCATCGCGAGCACGCCTGTTGGCGTCGAGGTTGACGCGAAGGTCGCGGGCAGCAGCAGGCTGCTAGGCGGGTTGCTCAGGGTTGTGCTGAGCGACCTCCTCCCGGATGGGGGAGAGATGGCTGCGCGCAGGTCGAAGAGATCGAATGCGCGAGTGGTGGGTCGACAAAGACGCAGCGGACTTGGAGGCCGCGCTCTTCTCTTCCACCAGGGCGTTGGCGACCCGGAGGTACACGAGGGCCTGCTCAGCTTCAGGCGTCTGGACTTGCTGGAGTCAGGTAATGGCTGCACCCAGGTTGGCCTGGGGGCTGTTGAAGGTCGGGATCCCAGCTTCCTCGAACTCGAGACGCAGGTCTCGAGCGCAGGGCAAGACGCGCCACTGCTCTTCCGCACGTCGCTCAGCGCGATGGGCATTGGCTTGGATGCGGGCCGCCTCCTCGGAGTTGGTCGCACCTACGTGGGGTGGCTCGTTCTCGGAGACCACCATCACCTGACGGAAGACGATCTCCGAGTCATTGGGGGAGATGCGAACCCGGACCTTCTGGAACTCCCCGCAGTCCGGAGACTGGGTAGGTCGTTTAGCTCGGCGAGGGAGCTCGTTGTATATCTTCTTCCGCAGGCGGCACCCGCAGAGGGTATGCTTCGCACCCTTGTGATAGGTGCAGGGCACGTCGAGAGGGTCGCGCCTTGCGCGAGGTGCCGACCTTGGGTCGCGAGAAGGTCGCCGCCCAGATTGGATCTGGGGAGGCTTAAGCAGCTGGCTCAGGCTAAGGCTGGGCGCAGACTTCAGGCCGAAGGGGAACGCGTCGTGGCGTAGCGCGGTCTGCGTCGAGCACTGGGCTCGTTCGCAGATCTCCAGGGTGTCCCTCATCGAGCCGATGACGCTTTCCATCCCCTGGACAAGGTCACAGGATCTGGGTGGGTGGGTCTCCAATGCTAGATCGGGAACAGAGACGGCGACGGACGCCGTGACGACCTGCTCGGAGGTCGCCGGAGGAGTGGAGGCTGCTGGAGCAGGAGAAGTCGACGTGAAGGATCCGAAGTAGATCTCCACGGGGTCGGCGAGGAAGGCCGCCATGCTCGCTGGGAAGACGACACCAGATTGGGCCACCATGCTGCACAGCGAGTTCCCGATCGCCCCTACCTGGCGTGCCAACTGTCAGGGGGTGAGACCTGGACAGATCCGCTAGGTGGTTGCCCTAGAGGTTTGCAGGTTAATGGTGGATCGGGACCTAAGAGCGTAGGTGGTTATGCACGGGATGCACACGGAACTAGGCGAGTATGGCGGCGAAGAACAAGGAGACAAGGGGTTTTTATACTGGTTGAGGCCTCCGGAGAGTAAAACCATACGTCCAGTTGTGGTGGATTATGCGAGGATGAGTTGTCCCTGTGCATGGAGCCCTAGGCCGCCTTATACGGGGGGACGGGCTAGGGTTTGCATGCGTAGGTCAGTTGACCCGTGTCGGGGTCGGTTACAACTGTGGGAAGCTTATCTCCCGGATTACAAGGAGTATCCCGTGATACTCGGAGCTACAGGTGGCGGCGCGCCAGGTCGCCGTGTCTTGACTTGCACGCCAAGGCTTCGCGGATCTTCCGGGATCCTGATCAGGTCGCCCGCGGTCTTCGGAGGCGCGAATAAGGTCACTGGGCCCACTTGTAAGGTCGGCGGGTCTTCTGGAAGGTCGGGTCCACTTGTCGGGGTCCCTGGGACCCTGGCCGGTGGGGACCCATGGGTACCCATGTCTCTCAGACAGGGCTACACAAACTCAACTCGCCATGGGAAGATTTTCTGTTGCAAATATCGTCTTCAAACTCTTGAAGGCGAGGAAGTCGACAACTCTTGGAATATCAACCAGCTTTGTCGCTTCTACCCGTAGGGGATCTCAACAACCCTCTCCAGACAGCTGCGGCTGTAAACAACTCGTAGGGGGCTTCATCAACCCTCTCCAGGCAGCTTCGGTTGCAACCACTCAACAGGCAGCTACGGTTGCCACCACTCGTAGGGGATGAAGACAATCCTCTCTAGACAGTTTCGGATGTATCTACTCGTGGCTTTCAGCCGCGATCACTCGTAGGGGATCATGATAATCCTCTCCAGGCAGTCTCATTCTGCGACCTTGTAGGGAGTCATGATAACTCTCTCCAGATGACCCCGTGTCGTGTAGAACAATAAGTGGCACATGCTGTCCATGTCTCTACTTCTTAATAAGAGGCTTCGGCCTAGAGTAACACCCTTCTGGTAGGGTCTTAGTGGAACTCTCAAACAAGTTACTGCTACAACAAGGATGAGTTCATCACACTGTCCCCTACGGTCTTACTCGTTCTTCAGAACATCCTTGCGAGTACTCTCTCACTAGGCTCCTAGCCTCAGAGGTACTTAAGACATTGTAAACTCTGTACAATGTATTCAGTAATAAAGTTGTTTATCCTTTATATCGACTTGTTACTGTCCTTTACTTATTCACAACAAAGCCTTTTTTTACGCTGCTATAGCTAAGGTGTTCAACTCGTTGTGAATAAGTTCTTTTCGAGTACTCTCTCACTAGGCTAATAAGCCTCAGAGGTACTTAAGACATTGTAAACTCTGTACAATGTGTTTAGTACAAATCGCTACCCTACATCGACTTGTTACTACTCTTAGCTTATGACAAAGCCTTCTTTTACGCTGCTACAGCTAAGGTGTTCAACTCGTCATGATTAAAGCTAACATTCTTCGGAACATATATACACTTGAGTACTTCTACTCGAGTATCGTATCTCTTTTTGCAGCCACACACTCAATACCAACTCGAGTACTTGGCAAACACACAAGCATACAAGGGATCCAGATAATTGACTTACTCAAGTTTTCAATTATATTACATAAAACACTTGTTTGGGATTACACTTGTTTTTTCCTAGTGTTTTTGTTCTACAGGTACATCTAACGGAGATCGATGAACTTGGAGACTGCTTCCGCGATTGGGGAAGTCTGTTGCATCAACTCATTAAGCATGTCGTCAGTGCAATCTCCAGATCTACCGTTCATGATGACTGTCAAATCTGCCTCGGCATAGAATGACTTGATGAAGCTCAAGACTTGATTGGGAATAGTACAAGCCAGCCGTTGAGCATACTCTAGAATCTTCTTCGGCGTGTCCTTCAACCTCTCCACGAGTGGACGAGGCTGAACTCCAGCAATTCTGGGCTCGAAAAGATTGGCCACTGGCTCGGCTGCTTCCGTCAAGGCTTTCAACTCTGAGCGCAGGCCTTCGGCTTCTTCGATCTTGGTCTTGAGCGACTTCATGCAAGTCAACAAGTCATTCCAGCCCGCAAGGCGAATCTCCATCTCACGCACAAGTTCGAAGCACCGCACCTTATAATCCGCCTCAAGATCCATGCGAGCTGATTCTTCATGGTTATAGGCCAGCTGCCAGTCCAGCGCCTTGTTCTTGAACTTATCAACCTCTTCAGTCAGCTCTGCAGAAGATCACAACTACTTATCAGATGCAGTGCTCAACGAAAAAGTACTCAACGATGAATTCAGAAAGGGAGGTTACCTTTATTCTTCTGGTGCAGAGACTTGTTCTTCCCAACAACATTATCCTTCTGAGCCGTCAGCTTCTGGATCTCGTTGTGGTACTCGACGGCGTTTCCATCAAGTTTTTCTTGCAGCTTCAGAGATAAGGTTTTCTTCTGTTTGAGTTCTTCTCTGAGCTGCGAGACTTCTTCGATGTCTGCCGCATATTGCTCAAGCAGGTGAGTCTTGCGCTTCGATTGCTTGACTACTTCCTGCAACAGCAAGGTAATTCAAGAGTCAGAGACAAGATATCTGTGACTACAACTACTCTACAAGAGATTACAACTTACCGCGAAGAGCTTCTCAACGCTGCGGAACATCTCGTCGTGCGCTTGCAAGTTGTTCTCATCCAGGTAGGAGTCGTCATACGGCATCAACCCTTCAGCCATGGATTGGGTACTTGTGCTTGCCGGAGAATACTTCGCAGCGCTGCGCAGAGGAGTTGGGTCTTCAATGATTGGCTCATGCGGCACTATGTGATCCTCCGGGTTGTCTTCCAGCGTCACCTGTGCATCAACCTGATGCATGGGGGCTTCGGCAACTGGAACTTCTTCATGGCGCAGCCCGGCTTCTGGATCAGCTTCCAGGCCCTCATTTACCACGGCTTCAATATCTTTGAGTTGTTGAGCCCTAGGCTTGGAAGCTGCCTCCACCGCTGCCTTGACCACGTCGCTCCAGAGGAAGCACAGTGCTTCTGCAGCATCAGCTTCAGCGGGTACTTCTTGGCGCTCTGGAAGTACATCCTCTTGTTGCTCTTGAGGATTCTGCTCTTCCTCAGCAAGATTACTTCCAGAGGCTCCCCACTTCACATCAGTGGATTTTCTGCATCAACAAGTTGGTCAGCAAATTCAGAGTAAACAATATTAATAAGTACTCGAGTACTTGAGTACTTACAGAGGAGCTCGAAGCACCAAGACTTTCGGCCCCAGCATGTCGAAAAAAGAGGGCGCCGTCGGCACCTCTGGCACACTTCCCACCGGCGGCACACTTCCTGGTACCGCGGCTTCTTGTTGCTCATGTGCCACCGTCTCGACGGTTGACGCTGGAACCAACTCGGGTTCCGTTGTTCTTACGGGACTACTCGAGAGCACATTGCTTGCACTCTCAATTATCTGCGCAAGACAACATTCAAGACATTACAGCACACAAACAAGTATTCAACATGATATTGACTACTTAAAGTTCTCAGAACTTACTGTAATGGATGGAAGGGCCGTGATCTTCTTCATAGCTCGCTTTCCCACCGTGGTCCTATTCTTCGGCGGCGGCAGCATCACATCATCTGCGAGAGATGATGCTGGCCTCTTCGATGTTCCAGCGGCGAGGCCACTGGGGATAGGTGTGACAGAACCGTCCAAAATAAATCCGGATTATCACTTAAGCCGGTCCACTTGGCTCATAAGCGATAACCAAGAGCTATTTTGTCACCTTTGCCGGGTCATGCCCGGTAAATCACTTTCACAGGATCGAGATATGCGCTAAGCCCACACGAAGGCGGGACCAGAGTACATCATTACATTACATAAAAGTCCTCAAGTACTTAATATTACAAACCAGGTTTTTCATACATAAAAGTAAACATGGTTCAGAGTTCAAACAGCGGAAATTAAACTAAACGCGGGATACACATGGGAGGCCATCCACAATGTATCACTCCTCAGTATCGTTCTCCCATTCAATCTCCCATCCCTCTGGAATAGCACCAGGCCAGATGGGGTTACCTGAAAGCAACAAAATAAGCAAGACTGAGTATACTAATACTCAGCAAGACTGACCCGTCAAAATAAAAGACACAACTAGACATGCACGACTTTTTGGCTGGAGGGTTTGTTTTGCCAAAAGCAACTAAGAGTTGATCCTTATTTTCAAATTTTAGCTCAAGTTCTAGTATGTTAACCATTCTAGGTAAGCACCTAGCTAAACAAGCATGTTTGTGCAAACAAGATTAATCAAGCATCAATATTAATCCAAAATGTTTCATAAATAAACATGGGGTAGCCAGTGGTCAAGCCGACTCAGATAACGGCGAGTGACCGACGATCGATCGATTTATATCCTTGCAAGGTAAACCCAAGATACACGGAAGAAGGTAGACCCCAAAGAATCAAAAGAAAAACAAATGCGGGGTCTACCCCGACCAGGCGGATCCCATCACTCCCCAGATTAGGGACAGGCACCACAGTCCTAAGTACAAGGTTACTGGAACGCCCTCACACGGCACGTCCAGACTCACACTTGCACTACCGGAATCAAACCGGGAGACGCATCTCAAGATTAGTAGCGATAAAGTCCCCGCACTGGTTCATTAGGTACTAACCTTACCGGTCCCATACCCGACAAGCACTTGGTACGTTCAATAGCTTAGACCAGCACCATGCCACTCGGTCGAGACCGAACCCATTGCTCTTACCACATGAGCGAGTCAATTTAACCAACTTATGATTCCAACATAAGCATCCTATATCTCGCGAGCAATGAGTCACTACTCGACTTCTACCGTATCCTTATAGCATGGCACTAGCATTCCTAACATACTAGTAAAAGAGCATAGGAGTCCTAAGGATCATGCATCTAGGTTTCAAAGCAACTCCTGAAACTTAAATGCACAAGTAAACAATAAATACTGAAAAGTAAAAGTAAAGTGAGATTTTATCCCAAAAAGGATATATGCATTCGGTGCTTGCCTTCCTCCGACTCAACACTAGCCTTGGGCTCTTCTGGACTTTGGTCCAGGTCTTGCTGCCCACTAGCTTGATTCAACTCTCCACTAGCGGCTCCCTCCTCCTCAACAAGTGTGTACGTCCCGTCGGGAAGATCTACACGTTATGCATATGCATTAGTTATGGTGTGAAGGTGAGAGATTTTACCATTAACCCAACTCTTGTGGGCCACATTCATCAAAACAATAAAGAAAACTCACAAAAGTAAGGTGTGTGGTGAGAGTGAACTAACATCTATTTAAAAGGGGATTGTGTGCACATTTAATCAAATTAACTTATTAAACTTCATTAAAAACAAGGGGTGGATTATGGTGGACTAACTATGCCTTTGATGGTGATTGTGTGCATATCTAAGAAAGTTAAACTACTACACTTCACCATCAGCAGGGGGTGTACTTAAATTCATTTCTAAACAGCCCTGAACTTAAACACCTTTAACTCAAATTAAAAAGATAAAATAAAGTTATATATTCCATTATAACTAGCCATTCATACATAAATCATAATAAATAAAATATGACTCCAACTATCATGAAAATTTTACCACAGTAGCATATGACCAAAATAAGTTTAAATATAAATTTTCAGCTCAAGATCATTTATACATTAATTTAACTGAAAAAAACAAAAGACAGCCTAGATAAACTTCATTAAATCATACAAAAAGATTCACAAGTCATTTTGGTCCCAAATTTTTCCTACAGGTTCAATATGCCAAAACTAAGTTCTAACCCAACATATTCAAGTGGATTCATCATATAATTCAAGTTATGAATTTGACATCCATCACAAGCATAAATACCAAACACTAATTAAAAAGACTCCTAAAATCACCATTATTTTTCCAGGGGTGCTTAACACCACAAAAAAAGCCTAGGGTGCACTGGTGCTAAAAGAAATTATATTTTATGGGAACTATAAAAAGTATCAAGCTTAAACTAGCATACATCTTCCAAAAATCATAACTGGAGTTCTACAGAACAAACATGTGTGAAACTTTGTCACAGACCTAAACATGGAGCACACAACAACATATCCAAATTTCATTGCATTTGCATGTGTACATTTTGAACTACAACAAATATGCCTCAAACTGAGTTTGAATTTACATTTAAAAACTAAATAGAAAAACACTATACAACTTTTGTAAAAGTTGTAGATCTACTCTCAAGGATTCCAGAACAGTTGGATTTGCATTTTTCTGAATTTTTTACAATTTTCTATGAAATTTTGAAAGTACAGCCGAAAACCCTAGAACAACTTTACGGAGGGACCCTTGACAGAATTCCGGAAATTACAAGTAGGCCCTCGGTTTACGGAAAGAACCCTGGACAGATTGAAAACTTCGCAATGTGGCCCTTGCCGGCATAGGGGAGGCCGCCGGCCGGCGATGTGGGGCCGGCCCCGGCCGGGTGAGTGGCCGGAGCCCTTGAGGAGGCCTACCTGCTTCCTCGGGTGGCGAAGACCCGTCGGGAGATGCGCCAGCGAGGTCCCCTCGGCGGCGCGCAGAGGCGGCGCCCGCCGGGGCTCGGTACTCCGGCGCCGGTGAACTTAATTTGCGGTGGCGGCGCGGACGGACGACCCAGGGGGACTCGAGGAGGGAGGAGGAAGTGCGGGCTGGTGCTGGACGGGTGCGGGAGGGCGTGCGCGGCAATGGTGCCGGCGGCGCTCAGAGCAGAGGAGCGGCGAGGCTTGCGCGCGCGGCGGGAACAACGACTACGCACGTGTCCAACTTGTCGAGGTGCGTGGGGTCTTAAGGAAGCAGCACGGCCAGCTGTGCGGGCGTGCATGCGCGCGAGGCCTCGTGCCCGCGGTGCGCGACGGCGCGTGGCGCGGTTGGGCCCGCGGCCAGTCCTCACGGCCGCCCTGGGTGCGGCGTACGGCGGTTAGGGGGTGCGGAGTCTCCCAGGTCGTGCACGGGTCCACAACGGACTTCCCAGGGTCGCCTGTACGCCGGAGCTAGGCATGCGCGGCACGTGGCCGGCGCGGCCGAAAATCCCCGCGCGCGCGCTCTGGCTCGGCAACGCGACGGCGACGACGATTCAATTCTGAGTGCCCTATTTCGAAATTGCATAACTCCCGAAAATGCCAACTAAGTGAAAAATATCCAAAAATAAAAGTTGTAGAGGAGCTATGGACCTACAACTTTCACAAAGGGCGTCCTATGTTTTGGTGAACGGATTTGTGGCAAAAACGCGTTGAAGTTCCTGCAAATCTCGGCCCCCAGTTACTGTGCGCAGAAACTTCGTCTCCAATTTAAGCGGCTTTGTACTCAAAATTAGAATGTCCGCCAATTATAAAAAATGTGTTCCCGGAAATAAGGAACAACTTTTATATTGGCCGATTTTGAACTTCTATAGAGAAATTTGGAGAACGCGCAAGAAAATCAAATCAGCCTTTTGGGATCTATAGGGTTTGACCAAGAATTTGACTTTGACCAAGGGCTTTTGTGCAAATGTGTGCCAAATCATGTCAAACATGCTTATGAGCTAATTAAACATGATTAACCCTACTAAGTAAAGTCATTAGCACAAACAAACATCAGGGATGTTATAGCCTACCCCCCTTAAAAGTAATCTCGTCCCGAGATTAAGAATTAAAAGATGAAAGTAGGGGGAAGAAACTTATGGTGTCTAGATTCAAGAAAACCCGGATAATTCTCATTGAGATAATGTTCAGTTTCCCAAGTAGCTTCATCGACATGGTGATGACTCCACTGGATTTTATACATCTTCACGGATTGTCTTCGAGTCTTTCTTTCTTTAATATCAAGAATCCTTAGAGGATGTTCAACGACAGATAGATCCGGTTCAATCCAAGCATTAGCTTCTTCAATGACTTCCCTGTCCGGTTTATTAGCACATCTTCTCAACTGGGAGACATGAAACACATTGTGTACAGCAGAGAACCGATCAGGGAGTCGAATACGATATGCCACTAGCCCACAGACTTGAAGAATCTCATAGGGACCAATGTAGCGAGGAGCTAGCTTTCCTTTCACACCGAACCTCTGGACACCCTTGGTTGGCGAAACTTTTAAATACACAAAGTCACCAACTTTGTATTCCCTAGGTGCCTTTCCCTTGTCATAATGACAATTTTGCCTTTCTTGAGCAATTCTCAAATTTTCCTTGATTACTCTTACTTTTTCTTCGGCATCCTTAACTAGGGCTGGACCAAAGAATTTCCTCTCCCCGGTCTGTGACCAGTTCAAGGGAGTACGACATCTCCGTCCATAAAGAGCCTCAAAAGGTGCCATTTTCAAGCTGGCTTGATAACTATTGTTATAGGAAAATTCCGCCAAAGATAGGCACTTGTCCCAACTTTTATCAAAGTGAATAACACAGGCTCGCAGCATGTCTTCTAGAATCTGGTTCACTCTTTCAGTTTGACCATCGGTCTGAGGACGATAAGCTGAACCCCGTATAATCTTGGTGCCAAGTGACTTATGTAACTGTTCCCAGAAACGTGACACAAAAATAGATCCCCTATCCGAAATGATGGTCTTAGGAACACCATGCAAGCGAACAAGGTGCTCAATATAAAGACTTGCATAATCTTTGGTATCATATTTGGTGTGGACTGGGATAAAATGAGCAGTCTTTGTCAACCTATCCACAATAACCCAGACGGAATCATGATTTCTAGATGTGAGTGGAAATCCGGACACAAAATCCATACTTATGTCATCCCACTTCCATGAAGGTATAGGTAGGGGTTGAAGAGTACTGGAAGGTTTCAAATGACTTGCTTTAATTCTTTGACAAGTATCGCATTCCGAGACATATTTGGCTATGTCCACCTTCATATTGGACCACCAAAAATTCTCCTTTAAATCTTGATACATTTTACTACTCCCAGGATGGATAGAGAATTTTGAGAGATGACCCTCATCAAAGATTTCCTTTTTCAACTCCCAATTATCTGGAACAACAAGGCGTTGCCCAAACCAGACTATGTCTTTCTCATCCTTCCTGAAGCAATCATACTTAGGATCTTTTCCTAACAATTTTTGTTTGATCAAAAGAATACCCTCATCTTGAAGTTGAGCCTTAACAATTCTATTAAATAAATCAGACTCGGCAGAGATAGCATTTAGGCTTCCTTGTTCAACAATTTCCAAGTTTAGCCTTCTCAACTCCTCACATAGAGTATCACTATAAGGTTCCATTGATAGGCAATTGCAGTGAGCCTTGCGGCTAAGAGCATCTGCAACTACATTCGCCTTTCCAGGATGATAATGGACCTCAAGATCATAGTCTTTTATCAACTCTAACCATCTTCTTTGCCTCATGTTTAAATCAGACTGAGTGAAAATGTATTTGAGGCTTTTGTGGTCAGTGAAGATATTGCAGCGGGTTCCCATAAGGTAATGCCTCCAAATTTTCAAAGCATGAACAGTCGCTGCTAGTTCTAAGTTGTGTGTGGGATAATTCTTTTCATGAGGGCGAAGCGCTCGTGAGGCATAGGCAATAACCCGATTTTCTTGCATAAGAACACAGCCAAGACCCGTGCCTGAAGCATCACAATAAACTTCATATGGCTTTGAATTGTCCGGTTGCGCTAGCACTGGGGCTGAAGTTAAAAGTTCTCTTAATTTTCGGAAAGCCTTGTTACAAGCCTCACTCCACACAAATTTCACGCCTTTCTTTAGCAGCTCAGTCATAGGCTTAGCAATCCTAGAGAAATCCGGAATGAAACGGCGATAATATCCAGCCAAGCCTAGGAAGCTGCGGATTTGATGAACAGATTTAGGGGGTTGCCAATCCATTACTTCTTGCACTTTGCTTGGATCGACAGATATACCCTCGCTAGAAATAGTGTGCCCCAGAAATTTAACACTATCTAGCCAAAATTCGCACTTGGAGAGCTTAGCATAAAGTTTGTGCTCTCTTAAGCGTTGTAAGACAATGCGAAGATGCTCCGCATGCTCTTCCTCATTCTTGGAATAAATAAGGATGTCATCAATGAATACCACCACAAATTTATCCAACTCCGTCATAAATACGGAATTCATAAGATACATGAAATAGGCTGGGGCGTTTGTAAGGCCGAAGGACATGACTAAGAATTCATAAAGTCCATAACAAGTAGAGAAAGCCGTCTTGGGAATATCACAAGGTCGGATTTTAATTTGATGATACCCAGACCGAAGATCGATCTTAGAGAAGACCTTAGCTCCAGCCAATTGATCAAATAGCACGTCAATGCGGGGTAATGGATATTTGTTTTTGATAGTCACCGCATTGAGAGGTCGGTAGTCCACACACAACCTCAGGCTACCATCTTTCTTTTTCACAAAGAGGGCGGGACAGCCCCAAGGAGAAGAGCTGGGGCGGATATAGCCCTTATCAAGCAACTCTTGAAGTTGTTTCTTTAACTCGGCAAGCTCTTTGGGTGGCATTCTATAAGATTTCTTAGAAATAGGGGCGGTGCCAGGCTGTAGCTCAATGACAAACTCAACCTCTCTGTCTGGTGGCAAGCCAGGCAAATCATCTGGAAAGACATCCATGTACTCGCATACCACTGGAATGTCCTCAAGTTGAGTAGTTATGGCCGCATAAACACATGAGCCTTTATGGCCTTTGGGAGGAAGGTAAAGAATTGAATTTTCGACATTAGGGGAGTTGATTTCTACCATTCTTTCTGACATATCCAGGACAACTTTATGTTTAGTCATCCAATCCATGCCTAGGATAACATCTACCCCATCAAGACTCAAGGTGACAAGATTTGTGTGGAAAGTCTTGCTACCTATCTCAAGTGGTACCCTTGAGGCTACTTGATTTGAAGCAACCTTTCCACCTGGTGTGGCAATCATATAGGTCTGATTAGTATGACACCACTTCAAATCCCAATTATTCATGGTTTTCACATTAATAAAGCTATGAGTAGCACCAGAATCAAATAATATAGTAACTGGACGACCACGGAGAGAAAATGTACCCGTCAAGACTGGTGCTCCCTCGGGCAGATCAACCACTGTGGTGAAGTTTAAACGGCCTTGCTTCACTTGCACAGTTTGTTTCTTTCCCTGATTTCCCGCCTTAGAGCCTTGCCCCTGACTTTGCTGATGTTGCTGTCGAGGGCGTGTGCACTTGTTAGCATAGTGCCCCAGCTGTCCGCAGTTGTAGCAATGACGATCCTCATTGTTGCGGGCAGGTGGGGGTGCACTAGGCCTAGGAGCAGTCTGCTGGGTGCTGCGATAGCCAAAGTTGCCAGACAGCTTAGACTGAGATTGCTTCATCACCCAGTGTCCAGATGAAGATGGCTGGGTGGCACCCTGCACATTCTTCTTCACAAACTTAAATTTCTTGCCTTGGCCACTGCCTGAAGCTTGATTGAACTTCCTCTTCCTATCCTGTTGAGCTCTTTTTATGGCATCCTCCTGAGAAATGGCCAAATTCACCAGCTCAGGATAGCTATCAATTTTGATTAAGTTCAACCTTTCATAGAGCTCTCCATCAAGCCCCTCACGGAATCGCTCCATCTTTTTCTTATCAGAATCAACATGATGATCTCCATACTGACAGAGACTATTAAACTTTTGGGCATATTGATAAACTGAGTTAGAGCCTTGCTTGAGATTCATTAGCTCTCACATTTTCCTATCAACAAGCCCCTTAGGAATATAATGCTCTTTGAAAGCTTTCTTGAATTCTGCCCAAGTAACCTGGTGATCCTGTGGCTGCATGGATTTGAAATGCTTCCACCAGATTAATGCTTCACCCCTCAGTTGCTGAGCGGCAAAGCCTACCTTATTTTCTTCTGAGCAAGGCAGTGTAAAGATGGAAAACATGGCCTTTAGGGCCCTGATGAAGGCATCAGCCTCTAGGGGCTCTTTTGCCTTAGTGAACAAGGGTGGCCTCATTACCCTGAATTTTTCATACGACATGACTGTATTAGGTCCCTCTTGATTTTGCCCTTGATGGTTGAAGGGCTGCTGAAGCCTCTGTGCAATCAGGTTCTGTGTGTCGAGGAATTGCCTCAGCACTTCAGTTTGGGCAGCCATGAACGCTTCTGTAGGGTTCATCAGTGGAGGTGGAGGAAGACCACCACCACCCTGACCATGAGAGCCCTCAGGAACATTGTGAGTATTATCAGCCATCTGAAAATTTTGAACTTTCATTAGATACATATTCAAAGCTTGCTTAAAAGAATAACAAGAAGAATATGCATACGAAAATTCAAACTTATGAAAATTTCAGAATTCAAACAGCATCACAGTCCTGAGTAAATAATTCATAACTCTTTGTACAGAAGTCAAAAATTTTTAAAACTTGGTCAACATGTGTAGAATTTCATAAGCTTCAACTTTGGTATTCAACTCCAGATCAGATTCATCTTTTACAGGGGTCGAAAAATTCAATTTCCAAAGTTCTGTCTAGCAGTTTGGACAGCAGCCAGTAGCTTACTAAAAATTCGATATTTCTTAAACTACACATGCAAATATGCTGAATTTTTGTGAGCATAACCATTATAAAGTTTAGAACAACTTTGGTATTCATCCAAAAACTCAGATTTTACCATAACTTTCTTCTTTTCATTTCTTAGGCAGATTGCTGCCGAGAGGTGTTTTTCCACCATATTTACAAATTACAAAATGTGGTGGATCACCATTACATGTGGGTCACTATGTAGCTTCTAGCTACACAAAAGAATACTCTAAGCTAGCCTAGCACAAAAACCAACCAAAAGGGCTAACAAAGAGTACAAGTCAAGTTTCCTACTACATCATCTAGGATATAAGTCCTATATACAAACTATGAAGAGTTCCCCGCGACATGTAGAAATAGAGCGCCAAGCTCCTCTAGTCGAGTCCGGGAACGTCCTGAACCTCCTCTGGGTCCAGCTGGATCTCTATCTGCTCATCGGGCCCAATGCCCGGTGGGTGGTGTGCCTGCTGAAGCATGCCCACCTCAGCCTCCAAAGCCTCAGCAGCAAGCTCCAAGTCCTCAACCCGGTCCTGCAGGCCCTGGATATGCTGGAGGTGCACAAGCCTCTCAGCATCTCTGTCAGCCAACTGAGCCTGCAACTCCTGCTGCCCAGCCTGGAAGTCCACGATCTGCTGCAGGTGGTCGCCACGCTCAATCAGAAACTGATGTGCCTGACCCTGGAGCTGCTGTAACTGACCCTGAAGGTCAGCATTAGCCTGCACGGCCTGAGTGTATCCACCGTGCTGCTCTGTGAAGAGACTAACAACCGAGTGGAAGTACCACGTAGGTCCAGTGAGACGACCAGCCAAGTCATCCGCGATAACTCGACGAAGGTCCTGTAGAGCGTACAAGGCCCTCAAGCACGTGCCCAAAGTCTGCACTGTGTCGTAGGGTGGCACAATCTCGAGAAGTGTGGCTATGTTGGCCATCCGGCCTAGCCACATAGGATCGTTGGGGTCCAAAGCTGGAACCAACCCCAACGGTGTCTGAAGCATCTCTTGCGGTCGATGGGTGGAGAGGGTGTGGAGCACCATCAAGGCTGCCGACTCCACTGCCTCGAAAGCGCGGTAGCACAGGAGCTCCATGCTCAAGTCCGCCCACTCGGGGTGGCCCGGGTGGGGGAGCACGGTCACTCGTACTCGGCAGCTAGGCACGCCCATCTCCTCGTATTCCACCCCCTCGTAGCAAGGAGGGGTGGTGTAGCCGACAGCACATAAGGCTCTCCACGCAATGCGTGTGAAGCCCTCCCATTGCAAGCTAGTGGTGGAAAACGTGCCATCAGCGCCCACCGCAACGAAACCAGGGGCAGCCATCTGTAAAAATAATTTACAAGCGCACGCTAGACCCACAGAGATGAGTTTAACATGCATATGGCAAAAACTGGCAGTTTAGAACAAAAATCGATAACTGTTAAACCAGTACCCCAAAAATTCCAAATTTTTGTGAGCAGTTCAGAAAAATTCTAACTCACATTTTTGGTATTCAATGGTTGAATTAAATCAGATTGTAAAAGGGTGCAAAAGATAAATTTTCAGAGTGTTATTGCCCAGAAAATTTCAGCAGGGCAGAGCTTCACTAAAAAGATCATAACTCAAAAACTGTGTACCCAATTACCATGAAATTTTTACAGCATGATCTAAGCTAGATAATGAACCTTTTTGCTATAGATTCTCTGGTCATAAACATTTAGGAACTATATGTAAAAATTCGAGTTTTCAGGCTAACTCTGGAATTTGACAGCATTTCAGCATGACCTTGCCTAGCAAATTTGATCCTAACTTCAGTTTTAAGCATCCTAAAATTATGAGAAATTTAGAGAGTAATCTTAACTAGGTGATGAACAATTTCCCTAAAGAGCACCTAGCCATAATTTTTCTAAATAATCCTTAGAAAAATTTGGACAGCATCTAGTTACAATCTCTGCTTAACACCTCATCAAAGCATCAAACTAGCATGATTGGTCCTTAAGAAACACAAAGTAAATAGAGACCAAGCAACACATGATTTAAATTCAGTTTTGGTTTGATAGCTTTTACATGATGCAAAAAGCGTCCTAAACTTCCTCACAAAGCTTTTAAGCTTAAAAACGAAGTTAGTGCCGGTGGCAAGGCATACATATACGTCTCTCCTTATAATAGCTAGTCGAAAGTTATTCGTTTCTTAATTACCGTACCTAACAACCGTGGTTAGTGTACCTGCAGAAAATCACAGATCATTCCGAACCTTTCGTGCCAGCACTCACGAAAGCGTCCACATTCATTACCGTTCACTTATAGAAACGGTATCCATGCATAAAGCCGCTGCATGGACAGCGTCCTAATTAAGACTCTGACGCGACGTGGGTTCCTATTAGAATAGGTCCCATCCATCCCTCACGGACTTTCCCGTGGCACCATCACGTATGGCAAAACGTGACGAGACGCAGACGCGACGTGGGTTCCCATTGGAATAGGTCCCATCCATCCCTCACGGACTTTCCCGTGGCACCATCACGTATGGCAAAATGTGACGAACTAGTATGGTTGTACATGAAAGTAAGTTTTGACAGGAATAAATGTGCTGGAAGTCAGATTAAATACACCATAGAGTACTTGCCACCTGAAAGAACCCAAAAATTCCCTCTAGGGCCTCTCGAACTAGATAAGACCTTAACGTCCTACTCACTTAGCAAGATTATTAATCTTGGCAAATTTTATTCCAAAAAGAAGTTTGTTAAGGTGTTTTAATTACTCTGTGCATAATCTCGCTCTGGTACCAGCTGTGACAGAACCGTCCAAAATAAATCCGGATTATCACTTAAGCCGGTCCACTTGGCTCATAAGCGATAACCAAGAGCTATTTTGTCACCTCTGCCGGGTCATGCCCGGTAAATCACTTTCACAGGATCGAGATATGCGCTAAGCCCACACGAAGGCGGGACCAGAGTACATCATTACATTACATAAAAGTCCTCAAGTACTTAATATTACAAACCAGGTTTTTCATACATAAAAGTAAACATGGTTCAGAGTTTAAACAGCGGAAATTAAACTAAACGCGGGATACACATGGGAGGCCATCCACAATGTATCACTCCTCAGCATCGTTCTCCCACTCAATCTCCCATCCCTCTGGAATAACACCAGGCCAGATGGGGTTACCTGAAAGCAACAAAATAAGTAAGGCTGAGTATACTAATACTCAGCAAGACTGACCCGTCAAAATAAAAGACACAACTAGACATGCACGGCTTTTTGGCTGGAGGGTTTGTTTTGCCAAAAGCAACTAAGAGTTGATCCTTATTTTCAAATTTTAGCTCAAGTTCTAGTATGTTAACCATTCTAGGTAAGCACCTAGCTAAACAAGCATGTTTGTGCAAACAAGATTAATCAAGCATCAATATTAATCCAAAATGTTTCATAAATAAACATGGGGTAGCCAGTGGTCAAGCCGACTCAGATAACGGCGAGTGACCGACGATCGATCGATTTATATCCTTGCAAGGTAAACCCAAGATACACGAAAGAAGGTAGACCCCAAAGAATCCAAAGAAAAACAAATGCGGGGTCTACCCCGACCAGGCGGTTCCCGTCACTCCCCAGATTAGGGACAGGCGCCACAGTCCTAAGTACAAGGTTACTGGAATGCCCTCACACGGCACGTCCAGACTCACACTTGCACTACCGGAATCAAACCGGGAGACGCATCTCAAGATTAGTAGCGATAAAGTTCCCGCACTGGTTCATTAGGTACTAAGCTTACCGGTCCCATACCCGACAAGCACTTGGTACGTTCAATAACTTAGACCAGCACCATGCTACTCGGTCGAGACCGAACCCATTGCTCTTACCACATGAGTGAGTCAATTTAACCAACTTATGATTCCAACATAAGCATCCTATATCTCGCGAACAATGAGTCATTACTCGACTTCTACCGTATCCTTATAGCATGGCACTAGCGTTCCTAACATACTAGTAAAAGAGCATTGGAGTCCTAAGGATCATGCATCTAGGTTTCAAAGCAACTCCTGAAACTTAAATGCACAAGTAAACAATAAATACTGAAAAGTAAAAGTAAAGTGAGATTTTATCCCAAAAAGGTTATATGCATCCGGTGCTTGCCTTCCTCCGACTCAACACTAGCCTTGGGCTCTTCTGGACTTTGGTCCAGGTCTTGCTGCCCACTAGCTTGATTCAACTCTCCACTAGCGGCTCCCTCCTCCTCAACAAGTGTGTACGTCCCGTCGGGAAGATCTACACGTTATGCATATGCATTAGTTATGGTGTGAAGGTGAGAGATTTTATCATTAACTCAACTCTTGTGGGCCACATTCATCAAAACAATAAAAAAACTCACAAAAGTAAGGTTTGTGGTGAGAGTGAACTAACATCTATTTAAAAGGGGATTGTGTGCACATTTAATCAAATTAACTTATTAAACTTCATTAAAAAAACAAGGGGTGGATTATGGTGGACTAACTATGCCTTTGATGGTGATTGTGTGCATATCTAAGAAAGTTAAACTACTACACTTCACCATCAGCAGGGGGTGTACTTAAATTCATTTTTAAACAGCCCTGAACTTAAACACCTTTAACTCAAATTAAAAAGATAAAATAAAGTTATATATTCCATTATAACTAGCCATTCATACATAAATCATAATAAATAAAATATGACTCCAACTGTCATGAAAATTTTACCACAGTAGAATATGACCAAAATAAGTTTAAATATAAATTTTCAGCTCAAGATCAGTTATACATTAATTTAACTGAAAAAAACAAAATACAGCCTAGATAAACTTCATTAAATCATACAAAAAGATTCACTAGTCATTTTGGTCCCAAATTTTTCCTACAGGTTCAATATGCCAAAACTAAGTTCTAACCCAACATATTCAAGTGGATTCATCATATAATTCAAGTTATGAATTTGACATCCATCACAAGCATAAATACCAAACACTAATTAAAAAGACTCCTAAAATCACCATTATTTTTCCAGGGGTGCTTAACACCACAACAAAAGCCTAGGGTGCACTGGTGCTGAAAGAAATTATATTTTAAGGGAACTATAAAAAGCATCAAGCTTAAACTAGCATACATCTTCCAAAAATCATAACTGGAGTTCTACAGAACAAACATGTGTGAAACTTTGTCACAGATCTAAACATGGAGCACACAACAACATATCCAAATTTCATTGCATTTGCATGTGTACATTTTGAACTACAACAAATATGGCTCAAACTGAGTTTGAATTTACATTTAAAAACTAAACAGAAAACACTATACAACTTTTGTAAAAGTTGAAGATCTACTCTCAAGGATTCCAGAACAGTTGGATTTGCATTTTTCTGAATTTTTTACAATTTTCTACGAAATTTTGAAAGTACAGCCGAAAACACTAGAACAACTTTACAGAGGGACCCTTGACAGAATTCCGGAAATTACAAGTAGGCCCTCGGTTTACGGAAAGAACCCTGGACAGATTGAAAACTTCGCAATGTGGCCCTTGCCGGCATAGGGGAGGCCGCCGGCCGGCGATGTGGGGCCGGCCCCGGCCGGGTGAGTGGCCGGAGCCCTTGAGGAGGCCTACCTACTTCCTCGGGTGGCGAAGACCCGTCGGGAGATGCGCCAGCGAGGTCCCCTCGGCGGCGCGTAGAGGCGGCGCCCGCCGGGGCTCGGTACTCCGGCGCCGGTGACCTTAATTCGCGGTGGCGGCGCGGACGGACGACCCAGGGGGACTCGAGGAGGGAGGAGGAAGTGCGGGCTGGTGCTGGACGGGTGCAGGAGGGCGTGCGCGGCAATGTTGCCGGCGGCGCTCGGAGCAGAGGAGCGGCGAGGCTTGCACGCGCGGCGGGAACAACGACTGCGCACGTGTCCAACTTGTCGAGGTGCGTGGGGTCCTAAGGAAGTAGCACGGCCAGCTGTGCGGGCGTGCATGCGCGCGAGGCCTCGTGCCCACGGTGCGCGACGGCGCGTGGCGAGGCTGGACCCGCGGCCAGTCCTCACGGCCGCCCTGGGCGCGGCGTACGACGGTTAGGGGGTGCGGAGTCTCCCAGGTCGTGCACGGGTCCACAACGGACTTCCCAGGGTCGCCCGTACGCCGGAGCTAGGCATGCGCGGCACGTGGCCGGCGCGGCCGAAAATCCCCGCGCGCGCGCTCTGGCTCGGCAACGCGACGGCGACGACGATTCAATTCCGAGTGCCCTATTTCGAAATTGCATAACTCCCGAAAATGCCAACTAAGTGAAAAATCTCCAAAAATAAAAGTTGTAGAGGAGCTATAGACCTACAACTTTCACAAAGGGCGTCCTATGTTTTGGTGAACGGATTTGTGGCAAAAACGCGTTGAAGTTCCTGCAAATCTCGGCCCCCAGTTACTGTGCGTAGAAACTTCGTCTCCAATTTAAGCGGCTTTGCACTCAAAATTAGAATGTCCGCCAATTATGAAAAATGTGTTCCCGGAAATAAGGAACAACTTTTATATTGGCCGATTTTGAACTTATATAGAGAAATTTGGAGAACGCGCAAGAAAATCAAATCAGCCTTTTGGGATCTATAGGGTTTGACCAAGAATTTGACTTTGACCAAGGGCTTTTGTGCAAATGTGTGCCAAATCATGTCAAACATGCTTATGAGCTAATTAAACATGATTAACCCTACTAAGTAAAGTCATTAGCACAAACAAACATCAGGGATGTTACAATAGGCACCCCAGAGTACCCATAGTGGCTTTTCACTTCAAAATGCTGTTGAAGTGTCTGGCTGTCATCGTCACTTGAGGAGGCGTCCTCCACCAAGACTTCTTCTTCTTCCCCTTGAGCAGATGCGGAGGTTTGTCAGCACTATATTCCTGGACGGCTGTAGGAATTCCATGAAGATTCTTGAAGATCTTCTGCAGCCTCTCCATCACAAGATCATCGCTGATCTCTTCTGAAGACAGCCTCGAGCCATCATCAGCTCCAGTGTGCTCGTACCCGAGATGCTCCCACTGCATCAAGGGTTGTACCCGTCACTTCATGAAGCTAAAGGCTACCCTTTCAGTTGTCAAGCCTTGCGCCTTCTTCTGCGCAATCTTCGCCAGCAACTCTAGAATCTGAATGCACTCTTGCATTGTTGGTTCGTCCTTCCAGAGCCTGTCATACACTGGCGCAAACATGCTGGGCTTTGGCAGCTGAGGCGGGGCGTTCTCGATGTAGAACCACTTGTTCTTCCAGTCTTGATTTGAATCAATCAAGTCGTACTTAAAGTACAACTCCTGAGCCTTCTGGCACATCTGGACACCGGCTCCACCGACTACTACTGGGAAGTTGGCGTTGGGCTGCGGCTTCAAGCGGAAGATCTTCCTAAACAGAGCCCAATGTGGGCGGATTCCAAGGAAAGCTTCGCAGAAGTGCACATACACTACAATCTGGAAGATGCTGTTTGGATTGAGGTGTACGTACTCCAACTTGAAGTCGAGGAAGCCCCTGAAGAAGTCAGATGACGACAGCGTCAACCCACGCTCGACGAAGTGGCCGAACATTGGGATTTCATCCGGGCTTTTCTCCATTGGCCATGCATCTCCGGCGGCAGAGCTCCAGCCGACAATCGCTTTCTCGCGCAGCAATCCGCCGGCTTCGAGGGCCTTGATGTCGTCTTCCCTCATCTTGGACTTTTTCCAAGAGACGGCCTAGCTTGGTGGCTTCGTGATGACCACCGTCTTATACTTCGGCTCCAGCAACTGATTTTTTTCACGGCCGGACTTCCTCTTCTGACCCTTGGACGGCGCTGGCTTCATTCTTCCAGTCACGAGTCTTCTTTCGCATTGACTCGAGGGCTGCGAGGGGGTGGAGGCGCAAACTCTTGGCGGCGTGGACGCTCGAACTCTGCGGCGGCTACGGATGCTAAGGCTTTCTGGATCTAAGGGCGAATGGGAGCAGTGAAACACTATGGGATACCCCTTCGGGTATTTATAAAACCAAAACCCTAACGGTTCGACCTGGTGACCCTTCGTATTCAACAGATTGGTTTCACACAGGCAAACTTTTTGGCTAAGACTAAAATCCAAGACCTGCTCGGCTCCATCTCGGGGGCTCGACTACTCGATGGAATTGGATTTCACCCAGCTATAGTTCACTGAATTCAGGCCACTATTCTACAGTCAGATTGGACCCTTCAATTCGAGAAAGTACTCGACTCAAGGCTCGGGGGCTCCGTGCCATGTGTCCTTCAGTTTTTCTCAGGATTTTACGGGATTATTTGACGAAGACTACTGATCGACCCTAAGCTTGAATTGTCAATTCGAACTAAGGCTCGGGGGCTACATCCATATAGGATGCGATTTTTGCAAATCGCATTCCTATATTATTTCTTCGGATTGTCTACGAATTTTTCGGAGTAAGATCAAAGAGTAGAAGATTGACCCTCAGCTTGAATCCTGGATTCGACCTAAGGCTCGGGGGCTACATTCCATATCGAATGCGATTTCAGTAATCGCATTTCCATATGGATCTTTGATGCAAAGATTTCAATAACGAAACGGGTATTATTGAAGACCTTCAAGGGAAGTACTCAGGGACGCTTGGGAACAACTCGAGAAGACTTCAAGACTACTCGTGGAGTTAGCTGGAGTACCTTCCAGCCTCGTGATGATTCAAGTACTACTGAAGATTGAAGCTTGTAGAACTCGGGGACACTTGGGAACCACTCGTGGAGACCTTCAAGACTACTTGGAGCATCGCACTCGACTACAAAGTACTCAAGGGCTTGTCGACCGCGCATCCCTGGGCCCACCAACACATGTGGGCCATACCCGGGAGATGAGTTCCTACACACCTGGACTACTCGACTAGTGGGCCACGGTGTTGGTACCGTGGACCACAAGGCAAGACAAGACGGACAAGGACTTGTACTAAGACTAGGATAGCTTTCCATACCCTGTATAGGCTACTTCGAGTCCTACTCTAATAGTACCCTTGTACCAATCCAACTTGTAACCCTGCCTCCCGTGGCATATAAGGCGAGGTAGGGACCCCTCTCAAAACATACGCAATCAATACAGAGCCACGCAGCATACAGGACGTAGGGTATTACGCACATTGCGGCTCGAACCTATCTAATTGTGTGCCCCGTGTCTCACCATCGTGTTCCTGATCTCGGCGAGCCCCACCGCACAATCTACTACTTCGGGTACCCCGTCGTAGGCTCGGTGTCTAAAACACTGACAGCTAGTCGAGTACACAAGTGTGATCCACAACAGACCTGGCCTCCCAGTAATTTTTCCACTTGCCCTTATAAGCGTACACTTGAAAAGGACGGTTGGGCTTCAGACATTGTACATCATATATGTGTGGAGAACTCTTCACTACCCTGAACTCTCTTTGCTGAGTAAGGGTGGCCCACCTCTTCACTGCATCCTTGACCTCGACTGCACTCTTATACATGGCTCCGACACAAATCTGATTCTCTCTATACTCCCAGGACACATTCTCACCAGGATTGACAGTGAGCTGTGAGAAATTGTAGTTGTCCCAGTCCCTTAACACTAGCGGGTCATCCTCATCATCTGAGGAGTCCTCTTGCAACCCACGTTCATCGTCACCAACCTCCATTTCATACTGCCTCAGTACTTCTTCATTAACTTCCCACTCGTCAATTTGACCACGGGCCTCAAAGGGTGTGTGACGGTGTTCCTCCTGAACTCCTACTTCTGCCTTAGTCGTAGCACCATCTCCTTCTTCTGCCTCAGTTGCAGGACCATCTCCTGCTTCTAGTTCAACCTCACCCTGCTGAGCACCATTACCCTCCTCATGCACTTGACTACTAGACCCAGCGTTGTGAACAGTTTGGACAAACAAAATCACAGGCAAACCAATTTGACATGCAGTTCTGATATAACTCCTCCAATATTCAGTGCCTTGAAGTAGCATAAGCTCCCAATATACTGCCTCACTCCTGTTGATTAGAGCCATAATCGACAAGTCATGTTGCTCTACATCTACATGGAATGCCTTGTAAAAAAAGTTGGTTATGGCCCCCCAAGTTCTTTCTGCTGCTCTTCTAATCACATGGTCAACCGAATCAAATTCTGACAAGTCAACTCCATTTTCACCATATCTAATCTGGCCATTACCGAAATGCAACTTGACAGTAACTGCATCCGACATGTCTGACAGCATGAAAAATAATAATCGCTATTAACAAGTAGATCTAGTAACTACAAAATCTATATACTCAGATCTACACTAAAACTATAATTTTACTAAGCAGATCTACACTAGAACTATAATTTTACTAAGCAGATCTACAATAAAACTATAATTTTACTAAGCAGATCTACACTAAAAACACTACTTAAAAATATGAATTACTAGAGTTCAAAATATTGTATTTATCTCTAACGAGACGAAAAACGGGCAGAGCTTCGCACCTTGGCCACCTCCTCCTCACTCCCTTCTCTTCTCCCCACCCACTCTCTTTTTTTTCGAATTATTATGACATTTTCGGCTGAATTTCGACTTTATATAGGCAGGAGATCCAACCGCCGTGTGGCACGACGGTTGCAGGCTTGCAGCCGCCGTGCCACACGGCGGTTGGACCTGCCGCCGTACCACACGGCGGTAGGCCCCTACCATCGTGTGGTACGGCGGTATTTAGATCCGACCGTTGGGGCCCGCGTCCGGGTGGCCTTGCCACCGTCCCACGTCAGCAGCCACCGTACCACACGGCGGTAGGAACCCTACCGCCATGTGGTACGGCGGCAGTATATAGATTCGATAAAAAAATTTTACCGGTATTTATTTTTACAAAATCGAGAAATATATATATATATATATATATATTTGAGATTACATAGTACAACGCAGACGCTCACAACACGTACGCACACTCACCCCTATGAATACACGTACGCAAACCCTACCCCTATGAGCACCTCCGAAGGACTGAACACCGGCAGATCTGGAGATTCTCGAAGTCACCATCGCTTACCACTTAAAGCATAACGCCGGAAAATCCCGAAATAAATCCAGAAAAAGGTGCGAACACCAGAATTTGAACCCTGGTGGGTAGCGTCCCACTGTTATAAAATTCTGACGACGAGGACCACGACGACTTTGATTTTCGTTGGCCCAAACGCGAAGCCCACACAAGGCCCATTCGTCGATATAGAGGCATCATGCATGATGAGGTGTTGAATCGACGATGGATGATGCGTCGTGAACGAAAGAACAAGACGACAAACGAAACCGACTGAGTGAGCAGTCATCTTTGGAGGAGGCCGACGCACGCTGCAACCGTGCAAAGCATGCGTTCTCTCTTGCATTGCACCGCACTCCCGCAGGCGTAAAAGCTGATGGTGGAGCAACACGCGAGGGAACCGGGTGGCAGATATGGTGCCCCCAGTCAACGGCAACGTGACCATCAACCACATGCATGTACACTAGCTCTTCGATCACGTACGTTCCCACACATGATGAGCTTTGTGCTGGAGTTTGTACAGATGATGTGCACAGAGTATCCAGTATTCGTTGCGTGGAGTGTACGAGAAGATGGTCAATCGTAGTATGCTCGTAATTCGTAAAGGTGGTGCCTGCGTGCTCTGCTCTCCCAGGCCGGAGCACACACCGCAAGCAGCTTTACTCCTTGCATGGGACGCATCGGAAACCACACTAATTTCGCGCCTTCCCAAGAAAATGCTACGTACAGTGTCGCCGCGCACACCGCACTACGTACTGCCCGTGCCTGCTGCCTGCCTGCCTAGCTTCCCCAGCAGAGCCGGCCGCTTGACCTAGAAAGCTCGACCCGGCCGATCGATACGAGGAAAGACGTAGTACGAGACACTCTTGCTTTTGCACTGCGGACGGCCACGGCGCCATCGAAAATGTAGGTTAACGCACAAAAGTGTCGATTGGATTGCATGCACCGATCAAGCATGCAGATCGGGTCACCAACATCCTCGAGTGCTAGCTCTACAAATCCATCCATCGCAACGCACCAATTAACCATCTCGCAACCAATTACACTACACCACGTACTATAGCTAGCTAGTAGCTATAGGCCTAGCCATCAGAACGGAAAGACGGCGACGATGCCCATGCTTGCATGCCTGCCTAGAACTGGGGCAAAGGGTTGGCCGGCGGTTCGCGAGTGGACGTCGGTTGGGCCCACAAAGCCACCTCAGCCAGCAGCGATGCGTGCTGGTGCCCCACATGGCCGCCGTCGCCGCTGCCGCTCCCAGCACCACCGCCGAGCCCCACGGCCCCGCCGCCGTAGGCATCGAGCCCCACGGCCCCGCCGCCGTAGGCATCGAGCCCCACCGCGTCGCCGCCGCGTGCAGCCGCCGCGGTCTGCACCTGCACCTGCTGCTGCTGCGGCTGGAAAGGATGATGCAGATACCTGCCTTCCTCACGCCCCCCGTCGCCGTCCTCGTCCTCCGCGCCAGCAGCCGCGGGCAGCCGGTGGACCTCAGCGCAGCCGAACGTGGCCGCCACAAGCACCACCCCGTCCGCCGCCGTCATCTCCCCGGCCAGCGTCCCGCCGATCACCTGCCCGCCGGCACCCGCCAGCGACACCGAGAACGGCTGCTGCGGCGGCGAGCTCGAGGCCACCCACGCCCCCTCGGGCGACGACGGCGGCAGCACGGTCCCGGACAGGGACAGCACCTCGAACCGCCCGTGCAGCGTCACCGTGGACGCCGTCGAGGGTGAGGTCGCCAGGCGCAGGCTGACGGCGGCCACCGCGCCGCGCCCGCAGAGAACGGACACGCCCACGCGGCGGCGGCGCGCGAACGCGGCCACCGCGGCCACCACGTCGCAGCCCGGGGCGAGCTCCAGCACCACGGGCCGCATCGCGCCCTTGCTCTCCAGCGTCAGCACCACCGGCGGCTTGGGCTTGTTCTTGGACCCCGGAGGACGGCCCCGCGGCTTCCTCCTCGCCGTCATCACGGGCTCATCAGCCGGCAGCGCCGGCGCCGGGGCAGGCTCGATCAGCTCGGCGCGGGACGACGCACCCTCGTCGGCCATCGGCGGATTGATGATCAGACGCCGCGCCGCCGCACGAGCTTCAGCTAGCACAGTAGTATGAATAGTGAAATGACTCTTGCAGTTTCAGCAGTAGAGCAGCAGCTAGCCAGTGCGAGGGCTATAGCAAATAGCAATAGCACGGCGTGGGGTTTTGTAGAAGAAGATGAGAGGGAAGCGGTGATCGGCACCGTCGGTTTCCCGGCCGTGCTCACGATTCTCGGCGCAGCACATCGGAGGCCGCGACCGATGCGTGCCGAGACGTCCAATACGACGACGCCTCGGGCTCGGTAACCGCCGCCTGCTCTGCTCTGCTCTGCCGCCTTTCGCCATGGGTCTGGGTCTCGGGTCAAATCAGGCGACACTTGCCGCAGCCCCGCCCGGTGCAGAACAACCGCAGGCTCCTCTGTTGGTGTGTGTGGTCAAAGGCCGGTGGCAACTGACCAACTGGAAAGAGCGGTCGCCGCTGAATCATGGCTCGCCCTGCAGCATTGCACCACTGCCTTCGGCTCTCGCTTTTCTCCGGCGAGCCACGAGCAAAACCCCATGTCCAGGCTTTGCGGCTTGGATATCAGATCAGCTGCATTTCTCTTTAATTTCAGCAAATGCTTCACTGTCGTTGTGAACGTAATTTCATATGCCAAGGAGAAATCAAAATGGATCTAAGGGCAGTCCTAATGGCAGATTTCTTGAAGCAGCTTCCAAGAAGAGTTAATGTCCATAGAAATCATCCTCTCCAACCCATGATTTCCTATTAATTATTACATAGTGAATAAACTTAAATACAGTATGGAAAGAAGTTAGATCCGCTGTGGCAAAATTTTCTCTCCACCCCTATCTCCTCTCCGTCTCGCGGCCACGCACCCGCCTGCAGTCACCGACGCAGACGAGGAGTGTGGGGAGGCGGCAGCTCCAAGCCCAGCTCGCCGTGCCTCCTCAAGTCCATCACCGGCACCAAGCCGTCCCCGTGCCGCCGGAAGACTCGGGGATGCGGAGGCGAGCGCGGCGGCATGCGGGAGGACGAGATCAACGAGGCGGGCCGGCGAGTCGGCATTGCGCGGCAGGGAGATGCGCCCGCGCCACAGCGGGGGAGGAGCAGCGGCCGTCGACGGAGGAGCTCGCGTGCCCGGCCGCCCGACCTCGTCCTCCTACTCCGACCTCCCATGGACGCGGCTGCTCTCCGCCTTGGAGGCACCCCTCCCTTCCTTCCCCATATCTCGATGCGGCGCAAGCTCCCCGGCGACGCGCCGCGTCGGCGGCCGATGCAGCGGGGGGCAGACATGGCTCGTCTGCCTCCATGCACTCCGAGCGTTCCGGGAGCGGCGACGCGCGTGCCGCGGCGAGCTCCTGCCGCTGCATGCGAGCTCCCCCGCCGAGCGAGCTCTCCTGCAGGTTCCGGGATGCTCGGCGGAGCGGGCAGCCCTACGCAGCGAAACAAGCGGTGGAGCTCATGGAGTGGAAGATCGATTCGGCGACGGGGAAGGTCGATTCAACAGTGGGGAAGATCGATTCGGCGACGGGGAAGATCGATTCGGCGACGGGGAAGGTCGATTCTCGGTGGCTCCTACTCGAGTCCGCCATCGCCGCCGTGCCGTCACCGTGCTGCTCGAGCTGACCGTCGCCGGAGTCGCCGGCGCCGTCGAGGAGGCTGCACCGCAACGACAGAGGACGGGCGGGGGCCTGGGCTCACCGGCCGGACCGCCGGAGCTCACCCGGCAGGGGGCAGCAGCCTGGAGCCGAGCATGGAGGCAGCGCACCGGATCTAGACAACGGTGTTGGAGAGCGGGTCGTTTCTCTCCATCGGTGTTTTTGCCGTTTCTTGGCATCTCGAATCAAGTGACGACGTCATTTCTCCCTCAAGAAACGATTTCTACAATTTCTTCTCTTTTTCTTCATTTATTAGCTGTCATGTCACTATTTTTACTTATGTGACACCTTATTTATTAGAGATAGAAACCATTATTAATGTCCTATTGGGACTGTCCTAACGCTCCGTTCCGTTGGATGGTTTGACGCGCAGTCCACTCGCCCACCCGTTGGTGGCAACTGCAGGTCGAAAGGCTGAAACATCGATCGAACAGCGCGTAGCCCGCAGAGCTGAAAAAGTCTGAGGCTAGTCTTCCTCGTGGCCTGCGGCTGCCTCGCGTGCTCCATTTCTGCAGAAACAGGATACTCTGCCCCTCTGCAAAATCAAACACTATCATTAGTACAAATTACAAAATGGAGGCATCACGGACGTAGGAGTAGATTATTAGTATTGAAGAATTAGCATTAGTAGTATAGACAGATTAGATAACATGTGTAATCTTTTTTTATACCGTAAAACTGTGGGGGAGTTCTCCACAGGAAACATTGCGTTAATAGTAGAAAAAGAGGTAATTACAGAAAGGGAAGGAACTTACATAAGTGTTGTGACTCTTCCCAAATCTATTGAGTTGGAGAAGCTGCTGCCTAAACCTCACGGTCCAAGCTTGCACTGAAGCACTGCTGTCATCAAAGATTACTCCATTTCGTAGATTCCACAACTCGGCAACTCCTGTGGAGGTAGTTTAATCATGTTGCCCTTGTTTTTGAGCTTAGAGTTCCTTCGTTTATGTAATATCAACTATGTAAACTTTAGCATTCTCTTCCTTCTTAAATGAATCGGCAGTGCTCCTGCATGAGTTTAAAAAAAAAAACTCGGCAGCTCCCATGCTGCTATCTGGGGTAAACAGTAAAAAGTTGCAGTACTATGCCAACATAAAAAGAGGTCCTAGAGAATCATACGCACAAGTAAAAAGTTGCAGTACTATGCCAACATAAGAAAAATATAATTAAATTTGGCTCAAATAAAAAGAAAATTATATATTTTTTTGAGAAATTCTTCTCCTGCACTGCATCCATCACCAGAAGAAAATGATTTATTATGGAGAAAAAACTTGGCAAGTATTGCCCAAGCGCTTAGCTAGGTTTCTAGTGGCCCAAATCTACCTTCCTGCTCCGAAGCCTTGTCACAGGATGTGGATAGAGAGAATAATTAAGAAACAATTTTCTCATAATTTTAAAAATTTTCTAAACAATTATTTTCTTCACAAGGAATATAGTATAGGAAAAAAAGTATTGTTTGTTTTTCT
Organism: Cenchrus fungigraminus; assembly: GCA_036936925.1. Lineage (NCBI taxonomy): Eukaryota > Viridiplantae > Streptophyta > Magnoliopsida > Poales > Poaceae > Cenchrus > Cenchrus fungigraminus. The sequence goes on from CM072779.1 coordinate 2,749,179, forward strand.
AAATTAAATAAAATGATTATGTGAGTATAGCATTCATGCCTATGCATCCTGGTGTTTTTGAGTGCAAAAGGTTTTTAAATGCGCTTAGGTGCTAACCAAATCCTTCCGAGAATTTTCCGGATTTTTCTGTAATTTATTTTGATTTTCTCTGAGCTTATTCTAATTATTATAAGGCTCTAAAATCTTTTTCATGAGCTCCAAATCTTTTTCACATCGTTCTCATTCGTTCACCTAAACTTGTACGTTAGCATGTGTATCACCTGTTACTTGTTTTTAACGTCAAAGTTGTATATTAATCTTGACTAATTCTTATTCCCTTGCTTTTCTAAATAAAAGTGATTAGGTTATATCCCGGTTTTCTTTAATCATGATATAAAATCGTTAACTCTTATTTCTAACTAGTTTTTGTTAAATAAAAGATGTAAGAGCTATACAATGAGTTTCTCAATAAAATTAATATACTTAATGATATTACAAATGGTTTTCCATATTAAATATGTTTAGTTGAACACGTAATCCAAAGTTATTCGATTAGATGTTTATACATATTTTGTCTTTCTAAAGTAATTATTAATTTGGCATAACTTATACTTAAACGTTGCAAATAAAATGTGATTAGACTTATCATGTTTTCTATAATTAAATATAACTTGCTTAATTCTAACAAAGAGTATTTCTTTTGAAATATTCTTGCAACATGACTTTCTGATTAAAATATATCCAACACCTAGTCTCTTGTTGTTGATAATCTCCAGATAGCTTTCGTCTTTTCGACCTTAGTTCCGTTTTTAGCGTTTCCTTCGTTCATACGTATCATTTAGGTGCGTTCTTTTAAAGCTTTTCTTTTGCTTTGGTGCATTGTTCTTAGTTGCTTGTTTGTTTGCCTTGTATGCCTGTGGTCGATGATTGATGCGAGTAGAAGGAACGTTGACGGGACCTAATATTATGGGTACCCAAAGACAGCGATTACGAGCAACTCTCACGGCCACAATGGCCCCCGGAGTATTTTTTAGTGGCTTTCTGGATTTATTTTCATGAAGGAGAACGGCTCCAAATCAACTGGTATTCCGGGAATTATTTTTGCAAGGGAAAACGGCCAAAAACCAATGCTACCACCTCACGTGCTCATCTACCAGGACCCGACACAAGCAACCATACAAGCAATCATGCAGCCAACAGTAACATCGGGACCCACAACATGGAAAAAGGTTTCCCCTCGTACACCTGTTGAACATGCACACACTCTCTCTCTCTCCTGGCTTGACCCACCGCATTGATGTAACCTACTCCCCTTGTCTGATAAAAGGGAGAGCAGGGGTCCCTTCTCGAGAGGAGGCTGGCTTTTCACTTTTTACTTATTCCTTCTCCTCCCAGGAGGAGCTCTCTCTCTTTCTTCCACCTCCGGCCAGCCATGGCTTCTACAGATTCCAGAGACTTGGGACCGAGATCCCTCTCTCACCCTTTTGTACCCCCTACTACAAATCAGCGCAAATAACACAGCAACGCAAACTGGACGTAGGGTGTTACTCTCCGGAGGCCCGAACCAGTATAAATCCTTGTGTACCCCCATTTGCGCAACCGTCCGAGGCCCGGCACGCAATTCGATACAAATCTACTGCCGACGGTTGAGAACCCCGACAAACGTGGTTCAAGAGCTTTGGAGAGCAAGAGGTTGAAGACATTCTGAGCAACAACATTACACTGGTTAAAGGCAAGTGTGTCCTTGTTCTTTTGTCCTAATAACTGTGTTTAATCACATTGCATATGCTTGCATTTAATTTGATGGGTCCTATTAGGACTGTGCATGGGTCGTCTAATCCACCCAACCCACCCATCATAAATCCGATCCAACCCATTAAAACTTCTAATACGTGGATTGGGTGGAGCTGGGTAAAATCCATTAGACCCATGGGTCTTTCCGTGTGTGCTCGCCGTCGGACTGCTGGACGGTGGATGTTGTCGTGCTTCGTCCTCGACGATGCCGAGACCTCGCGGAGCTGAGGTGCGGATGTTGTGAGAGGCAGTTCGAACATGGGCGAGTAGCAGCTAGCCATGTGTGCATGCACCGCTCGCCAGGCTGCGCGCTAGCGGCAAGCGCGACGGCAGCGGCGGCCGGCGGCCATGGTCGAGTGCAGTGGCAAGTGCGCCGGCCACGCGCGAGCGGAAATCGCGATAGGAATTGTAGCAAGCCCGATGGTAGCAGCAACACGACCACGGGCGAGCGGCAAGCCCAACGACGCAATAGCGGGAGCTACGCCAGACCGGCAAGCACGACGGCAATGGCGGCAGCTGCGTGGCAAGCACAACGATGGCAAGTGTGGCGGAGCTGCGAGCCACGGAGGTCGCGTGACACCGGCAAGAGCAGCGGCTGTGCATGTATGCAGAGGTCCGTGGTGCCGACATGCGTGGAGCCACAACTGCAATTGCCCGTATGGACTCCTGCTTCCTGAACCGTCTAATCCACCCAATCCAATCCTACCCAACCCATTTAATCTAATCATTAAATGGGTGGGTCAAAAATCCACCCAAATCCGTGTATACCCACCCATGCACAGGCCTAGGTCCTATTAAGGATTAACCTAGTCTTTGTTATCATTCCTTGTCAACCTGGGTTTACCTTTTTATTGGGTAGCTATGCTTAGTTGCTCTACTTGGGTTATGGTGGTTTTAATGAACAACAATGATAAACATGTTTTACTTTGATGCTATATATCTCTGGTTAATACAAGATCATATGCTTAATCGGAACATGGAGAACCACCCAGGACAACAGTGCAACCACAAGGACTAAATGGCTCTGGTCTTGGCTGAGTAATTAGGGAAGTCTTGTGTGGCCATTAATCGCATAGTAGCTTGGGTACGGAGGAATGCTTTTAATGCTCTTCTATTCCGGATAGGTATTGGAATGGAAGTACTCTATGGTTGACTGTCAGGGTTCTCAACCGCCGGCAGTAGATTTGTATCGAATCGTGTGTCGGATCCGGATGGTCGACACGGGAGACACAAGGGTTTTATACTGGTTCAGGCCTCCGAGGAGTAATACCCTACGTCCAGTTCCGAGTACTCGTGTTCCTATGCTGGGGGTGTCTGTAGTAGGGGTTACAGACTTGGTGATTGGTCATCCTCATGTACATTGCACCCCTCCCCCTTTTATAGTCACAAGGGCGAGGGGCAAAGAAGGAAAACGAAAACAAGCTACAGTGCTATGGCGTTGGGATGTCTTTTTCGTCATTGATGTCTGTCAGGCATAGTGGGAGGGCGCTGAGCTGTGGTGTCGTCGGAGGCCGCCGCGTGGGCTGCTGCCACTGTTCGTCCCGGGCACTTGGCACCTCCTCCGAGTAGTTCATACGGTGACTCAGCCCTCTTGAGTATGTTTTGGGCTCGCCACGTTACGGCCTAAGAGCTGGTAGATGGTAATCGAGTGCTTTCTCTGACGGGGTGGTGTGTAGCTGGCATTGGATGTGACGGCATGTCGGAGGTCGTGGGGGGTGCACTGTGCGCCATTACAGCCCCTGTCAGACCCTGTTGTCCTCCCGTTGCGCCAGCTGTGGTCTTTGCATGGCGTGGAGAACGGTGTTACGCGTGTCGTCGCGGAGAAGCTTGGGGGGCTGGGGCGGCGCCACGTTCATGTGGGGCCCCTACCCCACGCTCCGGCTCCTCCGCGGGGGCTCCGCCTTAGTCGGAGACGGAGATTACTCGTGCGAACGAGTAGTCAGAGGTGGGGCGGCGCGTACTCAGAGCCGAGGTGAACTCGTGCGAGGCGGAGAGTACTCGTGCGAAGCGGAGGGTACTCGGAGCTGAGCCGAACTCGTGCGAGGCGGAAGATACTCGGAAGTGGGGAAGTCTTGTCAGTGAGGGTCTTGACGAAGATCTGCATCCCTCCCTGTCCTGGATCTTAGCCTTCACATTGTCAATGGTGTCAGAGGACTCCATCTTCGGGGTAATCATCTCGTTGCTTAGGGGGCCCTAATCCAGGCCCTCGTCAGTAGCCATCGAGCCTGTGGTGGGAGTCAAGGACTCGCTCACAGGCTCTGCGTCGGGGAAATGTTGTCGTTGTTGTTCCTTGATTTACTCGGTGGGTGCGCGCGAGCGCATCCGCCGGTTGTAGCCCCCGAGCCCATGAAGGAGTTGTAGACTCGTTTATGGGGTTTTGAGTATTGAAATGTTGTTGCTTCGAAATCTCCGGTGATGGCGGTGGTGGCTGTATCGGTAGTCGTATCCGCTCCGCCGGTCGTGGCTGACATGGCGATGGTGACGGTTGGAGAGGATGGCGCGTGGCTGATTCAGACCTGCGGCCCCACCCAGTGTCGAACCGTCATGTGGGCGTGCCTCTGCCGCCTTGGGGGATGCGTCCACCAAGCGGGCGGTTTTACGGCGTGGTGGGGCCGGCATTAAATGTCGGCGGCCACATTTGCCCCTTATAAACCGCACGCCGGTTGGGCTCCGTACTTTTTCCCTGATTCCTTGCTTTTGCCAGCGCCGCTTGCTCGTCTGCTCCTTACTCTCGCGCCACCGCCGTCGTTTCTTCAACCTTTCTTCTCACCCTCGAACTCGACAAGCGCCATGTCGAACTGGACACGCTCCAACGTCTCACGCTCAATCCTCCAACGGCTCGTCGCCGTCGGTCAGCTGCCGGTCCTCACCGCCGCCGAGGAGTGGAAGGTCCCGGGCAGTGAATCGGTGCCGCACCCATCGGAGGGCTATGTCGTCTCATTCATGGTGTTCCACGAGCGGGGCTTCTCCATCCCGGCCGGCCAGTTCATCCGCGTCGTCCTCTCCGAGTACCGGCTGCAACTCCACCATCTTAACCCCAATAGCATCCAACAAATGGCGGCATCCGAGGCACTGTGCGAGGGGTACTTGGGAGTGGGCGCCCATTGGCACCTCTTCCGGTACTTCTTCAAGTTCGTGTGCCTGAAGGACAAGTCGATCCCGGGCACCCTTGGATGCGCCAATCTTCGGATGAAGACGAAGAGGGGTGAGGAGTACATCTCCAGCACGCTGACGAGCTCCAACAGCGGCTGGCACAAGGGGTGGTTCTATCTCAAAGACTGCCTCGAGTATCCGCTGCCGAAGTATACCGGCTCCTCGATTGCCGAGGCACCGGCGAACTGGAGCTATGGGCCCCCGGAGACAGAGGTGGAGAGGTTGCTTGGGGATTGCTTTCTGGTGCTGGCCAAGCTGCGCAACGCCGGGGTCGACCTGGCGACTGTTATTGGCCAGCACCACACGGGCTCTAGAGGCGGATCGGCTCCCAGCGTCGGGCGCCGGCGGTGGCGAGACTGCGGAAATGGCGACCCCCTCATCGCTCTCGCGGCTCCCGGAGGCCACGGGTATGAGGGATCCAATTCTCCCAGGCGGTGACGCAGTCGCTTACGCGGCTGAGTTGGAGCAATGCCTGCTGGCGCCGGAGGAATTGCCAGCTGAAGCGCCTGTACCGCCTGCTCCGGAGGTCGTTGTGGCGGTGGTGGAGGACGCGGCCGTCGAGGAGGTCGTGGCAAGCCCTGAGGCGTCAAGAACTCCGATGGTGGAAGCGGCGCCGAACTTCGTTGTGCTGCCCGAGCCGCCGCGCCAGCCTGCCGCTGTCGTCACGAAGGTGGTCGAGATTGCGCACTCGCCACTCCCCGGCACACAAGCACCTTCTTCCCTCGAGAACACGATGGGCGGCGCTCCTCCAACCACTGTCTGAGAAGTTGGCGAGAGCTCGGGTGCCCGTTCCTCCTCAGCCCCCGGGGGAAGTGGACATGGCCTGGGCCTCGGGCGCGTCACGTGGGTCGGGCCCACGACACCGAGGCGCATGACGACGGAGATGAGGAAGCCACGGCACGCCGCCGCTTCGTGTGGGGTCTGCGGTGGGCGGAGCAGGCGATCAACGAGCTTGTCGTCCCGGCTTCGTCGGTGAGTTGGCCGAGCCCTACTCCTTGATCTTGTATTTCGATTTCCGAGTTGCTGCTGTGTTTGACCATTTTCTCGATCCAGGTGCTCGCCAGCTGCAGCGCCAAGAAGACGAGCACCATTGAGGAGCTCCAGGCTGAGAAGGCTCTGCTGGAGATGCAGTTGGCCGCCGCCCGACTAGCGGCTGTAGGGGCGGTGGCCGGCGAGGCGTCGGCGGGGACCGCTCTTGAAGCCGCAGCAAAATCAGCAGAGGACCGTGCAGTCGCCGCGTAGTCTGCCACGGACGCCGCCGTGTCGGAGAAGGCTACCCTTGAGGCCAAGCTCGTCCAGGTGGAGGCTACCGCCGCAGAGCTGCGAATTGTAGCCGCCACTGCCGCTGAAACAGCTCGAAATGCGGCTGCCGCCGCCGCCGCTGCCGAGGCCGTGTCCCAGACCGCTGCCGAAGAGAAAGCGGTGCTTGAGAAGAGGGTCGTGGACCTGCAGCAGGACCTGGTGCACGCCGAGGCAGATTTGAAGACGGTGAATAATCAGGTCGGCGCCCTCTCCACCAAGCTGCAAGAGGCCACCGACGAGGGAACCCGCCTTCGTGATTAGAACAGCCAGATGGCGTGGGAGATCTAGGGCGAGTATCTTCGCGTTCTTCGACTTTCATGATGCTCTCTTCCGTGTGTTAATCACAGCTGAGGCCGCTTCACTCTTAGGTTTTCACAGGAATCCGCATAGCTCGTACTGCACAGGCGGCCAAACTAGCGGAGAAGGCTCAAGAGGTCGTGGTCGCGGAGCTCAAAATCCACGAGATGACTGAGACGGCCAAGAATTTGGTGGACCAGCTCTCGAGTACATTCTTCTTATCTTGACCCCTTCCTGCTCATGCTCGTGTCTACCTCGGCTCAATGCTGACTCATTCTCTGTTTCCAGAGGTCAAAACCGAGCTAGAGGATTCTCGGAAGGCCCAGCATGAGGTGGAGGAGGCACTCAAAAAGAACATAGTGGAGCGCACCAAACTCGAACGTCATGTTGACATGATCTTGACGGAGAGCGGCGTCCCGCCAGTGCAGATACCTCCCCACGTGCTTAGCGACCGGCTCAATCTTCTTCCGGGCTTCGTCAAGGAGAAAAAGTTGTCGACCTCTCGACAAGTGGTGCACCGGGTCCTCTCCATGTTCAGCTCGCACTACCAGGGGCTAGATTTCAAGGCGCTGAGTGGTGGTTGGGCCCCCGACTACTCGAGCGAGGAGCTTGACAGGATCGAAGAGGATTGCGCCACCCCTGCCCATGCCATGGCCGACACCGTGATGAAGGACCTAGAGCTGATCCCAGAAGACACACCAAAAGACGGCTCTGGGCCTTCACATTAGATGTATCAATTTGTATGAAAGTTAAACAAAACTCACGTTTGTGTCGTGTTGAACAACTTTTTATTTTGTTTTGAAACCGTCATCTCCTGAAGCATTCCCCGAGTACTGCGGATGGCTGTAGAACGGAATGACGGCACTTAGACGCTCAAGCCGATCGAACTTTTCTCTAGAGCCGCGGAGGCGTAAGAGTCGGAAAGCTCGACCTGAGCGACGAAGTGACGCCGTGCATTCGCAGCCCCCGAGTACTTAGAAACGCTTAAGAAAAGACTTGTATGCTTTTTGTAAAGACGTTTCGAGTCGGAGCTCAAGCGGTTACCCATGTTCCTTCTGAAAGTAGTCGGATGTCAACCTGTAGGTCCGTGCTGCGCTTGCAAGTTTTCGTACCGTAGCCGCAGGGGTGTAGGTGCCAAAAGACTTGGACAAGTGACAACATCGAAACACTCATAGATCGACGTCCTTTCCTCTTGCGAAGTACAAGGTGATCCGCTAAAAAAGAACCGTTCGCACGTGCGATTGGTCGCGACAAAGTTATCGGAGAGTTTTTATTTTGAAAACAGAAAACGAAAGGGGGGCATCGTGCCCCGGGTAGCCCCCGAGCGGCAAGTGTTTTTGCATGGGCGCAAGGACGCTTGTGTTGACACCGGATTTTGACCAAGTCAAAAGGATATCGGCTTAATGGAAGCACAAAAGGGGTCGTGATTGACAGGAGCCGATGGTTTTGCAAGCAACGATGCACGAAGCTGCATGGAGACGGGTGCTGTATGCGTACATGCAAAGGTCATTTAAGAAAAAGCAAGGTAATGGCGTTAAGGAAAGGAGCGAATCGGCAGAGGCATAAATCGGCAAGGAGGCAAACAGGCTACCACATCAGCCACGAGATGGTGGTTCAGGCTATTGGAAATAATAATATTTTCTAATCCAAATACACCGGCTGAATCATGTTCAAGGAAGAGTCGATACATGTATGGTTTATCTGCTTGACAACACATGCAAGGTAATTAAAGGAAAAGCCATCGGCTGGGAGAAAGAATGAAGAAGAGAGGAGAGAAGATCGGCCAAAGAACAGAGCAATAGGCCAGAGGGACAATCGGCCAGATAAGCATACTGCATGTGGGATATTGCATTTACGTGTATGCATAAGGAAATAATATTTAAAGAAGCATGCGGTCAGCACATGAAGGTGATTAATAAAGGAGGCAAATCACGTATAAGGAAAGGCTCACACGTGAAGGCAAAACAAAATAAAGGAAGAAGGTGCAAGACAATTCTTGTACGTATTGCTGCATAGAAGAGAGTCTGAGCTAATTATGTGTATGTATATGGATAGCTCCGCAGGAAGCTTAACTGGCAAGGATTCTACACAAGGGAAGATAGAGTCCATGTATTTTAATATTTCCTTTTGATTGGGGGAGTTTGTGTCGGTTGGTTGTGTAACCCGTCAGGAGTCTTTAATTAGGAAGTTTTGAGCCCTTCCGGCTGTAGGAGTCTAGAGGAGCCCAGGGTATAAATATAAGCCCTGGCTGTTGTAATAGAATTATCACACGATCAATATCAAAACCGCCTCCGGGCACCCCTTTACCAATTATTGAATCTACTTTACTACATCTACTTTACCGCATCTACTTTTCGGCGACTTCGCCATTGCGATTTTCCCTTTTCTACAACGCCGTGCTTCGAGTTCGTCGGGCTGCATCAACTGATCTCCGGCAAGCTTGTGAGTACCATTTTACCGAATAATCCTAGGCTTTAACCTCCAGGCGCATCACTGAGGTTTCGTCTAGTTCTTTATTCACCCCTTACCGATATTAGCTAGATCTACAAGTTTTCGTACCAATTCTTGTGGTTTTAGCTATTATCACCTTTATCCCACTCGATCTAGATCCTATCGGCTTCTAACACCGCAGCCGATTCCGACCTACTCGAGTGCTGACGTCACGATCGGCCGATCTAGCCAATCATACCCGCGCTTCGGTCGCTCTCGAGCCGGCCGATCCCGCTTTATCCGTATCGGCCGATTGGCTGGTACACGTGTCGCTGCAAGGCCATCGGTTCTCTAGCCGATCCCTAATATTTTCCATTGTCAATCAACAGGTCAGATTGGCTGGCACGCCTCGCTACAGACCGGGGAGTCACGTGTGTCGCGCGCGGAGGTGACGTCCTATTTTCGTGTCAACACACTTTTGGCACGCCCAGTGGGACACGAATATTAATCCCTATTATATCGTCTGGTGAGACCCGAAGACAATATCCACAACGAATCTAGAGTGGCTCGAGGAGTACATCGCCATGGACAGTCAATCTAGAATATTGGTGGATATTATAAGCAATGCCATAAAGAGCGCATTCTCTGAGTTTGCTCAACAACAAAGGTATGAGAGAATGTATTATCAACAGCCGATGACATCGGCTAATACTGCTTCTTCCTACTGTCCAATTCAACAGCAAAGCTATGAAGAACCATCATATATATATATCCTGGGTCGTCAAGTACTACAACAACAAGCGCAAGTACAGTCCCTGGATCGGCTTATGATGATTGTCTAATGCCCTCATTCTTGCATCAACACAATTCTTATCAGCCGATGGAGACTCCTCAGACTGTACCGGTTCTCTCTACATCTTTACCGCTGGCACAGGGGAATTTGTTCAGCGCTCTTGGATACACGCCACAACCGCTGGCACAGGAGGATCTGTTCACCACTCTTGGATATGCGCCTGTGAATACTACTCAAATTCAAGAATCAACGTGCGTTCAAGGTGTTGCCCAAGGATTGCAATTTATTCCCCATAGTTCACAACATATTGCTCCATGTGCTTGACTATCTTGGCCCGGGGGGCTGCAGTCTGTCCAGCCATCAGTTCGATCACAACAAACGGAGGGTTATCAGCTGCCAGAATCGGCTGTACAGCCGATGGTTTATCAACCACAAGTATCGGATCAACAACCGATAGCTTGTCAATCACGACCGATGGCTGAACAATCTTGGCTCGGGGAGTTACAACCACAACCGATAGCTCAACAATCTTGTACTGGGGGGCTACAATTTTCTCAGCTATCAACTCAGCCACAAAGTTATCGGTCACAAGAGTCAACTTTACAGCAAGAGGCATTGAGCCCACAGCCGATTGCTCACCAACTACATCGACCAATGATTCCTGAATCAATGGTCAGACAGTCTATTATAGCAAAATCAGAAGAGTTTGTGCATCTGATAAAGACTGATGAAGATCTGTGTCCAATTGATATAGTCAAGGTGAGCAACCAAGACGAAGAGGCTGAGCTAAAATTGTCAAGATCACAGGTGACTAATGGATCGGAGATCATGGATCATGAAGTACAAATAACAGTTGATGATTCCACGGGTGAAGGTCATTATGAAAGAAATAATAATTCCAGAAGATATCAAGAGGAAGCTCTAGCCAACAAGGGAAAAGAGTTTGAAATCGGCTTGGCTGAATGGATTGAAAAGTCGACCTCATGCACGTACGCTGGAAAAGAAACTCATGAGGACGAAGTCCCAACTAATTACAAAGATGGGGAAAAACAAAGTGATCTTGGTTCCAGAAAACCTGATGGGAGAGCTCCAGCTGGCAATGATCCGTGTTTAGAACACATGGTTATAGTCAACGGTCAAAAAGAAACATCCAAAGCTACATTGATGAGTTGTATGGAAATTGAAAAATTAGAGGCCGTTGATTACAAGGTTACAGAAGCAGGGCAGGGGACAAGGTCTCAGATTTATTATTCAATACCAAAAAATATTACCCTGGAAGATCGACTGCTTGGAGTATACTTTCCATGGGAGCCAGGTGATCAAGAGCCGGAAATCACTATGCAAAAGTATTGGCTGATTGGAGTTCACGTCGCATGGGAACCGGGCGATCAAAAACACAGATATATTGCCTTGAAGCTTTGGCCATTTGGAACTTAATTTCCATGGGATCCAGGAGGACAAGAGTTGTGTACGAAACTTCGAAGCTGATGTCTCCAATCGGCTAGATGACGGGGCACAAGTCATTTGACCCTATCATTATGTTGCCTCGTGACGGAAAGCCAAAAAGATATATGTTTTGGTAACACGTTGTTCTATCATATTATTTCAGATTATTTATTGATAAAAAACTGCATTGCAAAAGAAGAGATATATCGGCTGCTTCATTTAAAATATGGCCGATGGAAGCTAGCTGATAGAAGAGCAACAGAGTTAGCCAATGGAGCACGTCCGCCCTTTGTTGACCTCACCATCAAGCTCGACGCCGACGATCTCGCTGACGACTTCATCAACGACTACTCCGACAACGACGATTACATCAAAGTTGTTAAGCGAATGAATCTGCATCAACTCGTCATCAAGCAGGCATGTCTACAACAATGCCTAACGCCCTACGCGGTATGTATCTACTGATAACTGCCCTACACGGCAAGTGGAGTAGATCAATTGGCACCAAAACAAATGCAAGGTAACTACGCATTGAGGACATAATCACCTGGATTATTCTGAATTCTTGCTTGGGACCAAGAGGAACATATCGCGTGGCGTGGTTATAGAAAAGCCGATGAGAAATATATCGGCTATATGTTATTCAAGATGCCACCACAAGGACTACTAACAAGCAGCAGGAGTCTACCTCATGGTTCATCTGCATAGTTAAAAGACCAAAGTCGAGTACGTATGTAAACGGAAGGAACTATAGGCGTCAGGAAGTCCAGAAGATTTTGGTACAATCCATGAAAGCTCCAGAGAAAGAAAAGCAATCGGCCAAGTATCTTTTTACGTCTTCTGGCCGATGGTAAGAGAGAGCCGATGAAACGTGCCCGTCAATCTGGTACTCACTATTAAAATAGATTGGATGCCAAAATTGACACACAATGATGAAAAGAGAGAATTTTCAAAAGAAAGTGTCATATACTCTGGTTCAAAAGATGAGGATAACATGGTAGGACTTGCAGAATCGGTTAAAGGCAAGAAGACTGTGTCATGTCCTTTTGGTAAAAAGGAACCAGAAAGATTCGACTTTGATATCACTAAGGCCGATAAGATATTTGATCTAATGCTTCAGCAAAGGGCAGATCAAACTCTCTCAGTTCCATACTATCCCTTCTGCAGAAGAGCTCAAGAGGATGAAGTATTGCAAGTGGCATAATACAACGTCACACAATGATTGCAAGATCTTCAGACAACAGATTCAATCAGCTATTGAGCAAGGGAAACTCAAGGTCGAAACCCCTTCCAAAACTGAAAAGCCGATGAAGATAGATCAGTACCCTTTCCCAACCAATACAGTTGAGGTGTCTAGCAAAGACACGTCACGAGTTAAGTTGCTGACATCTGATTTGGCTCAAAATAAAGGAGCTATCGATCCCAAGGTACAAGCAACCGCTGCCGATGTCAAAGGAAAAGGGTTGCTACTTGAAGAAGGAGACTTAAAGCCACGCCGACCTGTCACGTCTCAGATGCTAATTAACAAGTTTCAGCGCCGACAAGAGAAGGCAAGGGGAAGAGAAGAGTGGGCGCGGCGCAACGAGGGACATTTGAGATGTCCATTCTTCAAGTATTGCTGGGAAGAAGGGATCAAGCTACCAACGGCAGAGAACTGTCCAGAGTGCAATGGGGCTTACAACAACAGCAGCTCATCTAAGAGGGTTTGCTTCAACGACAGAAGACCTACAGCTGGGGATCACCATGAATTCAGCAATCAACGGGTCTCTGTCCACGATCGGCTGAAGGGCAAGACCAGCGTCCACGATTGGCTGGGGGCAAGGCCAGCGTTCATGATCGGCTGGGAGGCTGAGTCAATGAAAAGTCAAACAATCGGCTGGAAGAGATGGCCGATTCCTTGGTCCCTGCCATATGTCGAACTCCCGAACATCGACGTACTCTACAACTGGACGATGAAGGATCAAGCCAAACATACAAGAAGCCTAATCCACAATGGTGTCCAGATGGCTTGACCAAATCCCAGAAAAGAAGAGTCCAGCGCCTACGCCAACTAAAATAACAAGAAGAACCAGAGAGACGCGTGCTGGACAAGAAGAAGGTTCGGTCCAAAGTTTGGCGTCCAAAGCCTAAGGCTGATGGTGGAAAGAATAACAAACCACAAGCTGATATAAACATGGTCGTCCTTCTACCAAAGGAGTTCATGGCCCCATGTGATTCGGATGTGTCCGATGAGGAACTCGGGGTGACTCAGTTAACACTGGAACCTACACAAGCTATCTTTGAGAAACCAGATGATGAGAAAAGACAACATTTGAAGGCATTGTTTCTCAAAAGGTTTTGTTAATGGCAAACCAGTCACCAGGATGCTAGTAGATGAAGGAGCAGCAATCAATCTAACGCCACACACTATGCTGCACAAGATTGGGAAGTCTGATGAAGATTTGACCCAAACCGACATGATGATGGTAGACTTCGAAGGCAACATCTCTCCGGCTCAAGGTGCAATCTGCGTGGAACTCACCATCGGCAGTAAGACCCTTCCAACCGCTTTCTTGGACATTAAAGGGAGGGGATCTTATAATTTACTGCTGGGTCGGGATTGGATACATGTCAATTGTTGCATGCCATCTACAATGCGTCAATGCATCATCCAATGGATCGGAGATTCAGTAGAGATGGTCAAGGGAGAAACCTCTTTAACAGTGGCAGCTACAGAAGCATAAGGATGGACTTATGATCGAGTGAGCTACATATCTGGAAAGGCATGGGATACTAAGTATCTCAAAGTGTCCGATTTCGGACTAAAGCCGATTCAAGCAGTCGGCTCTGATGACAAGATTTAATGGATCAGTTCATTGAAGATTAAGGGAAGCTTGGGCACGAATTTACATCGGCTGACGAATTGGGGAAAATAGATCTTGGAGATGGAAGCAAACCAAGGCCAACTTACATAAGTGCCAAGCTAGATACAGAATACAAGAAAGAACTGATTGCATTATTAAAAGAATTCAAGGATTGCTTTGCCTGGGAATACTATGAGATGCCTGGCTTAGACCGATCTATCGCAGAACATCGGTTACCCATCGGACCAGGGTTTCGACCTTTTCAGCAACACCCCAGGCAATGCAATACAAAGATTTATCCTGATATAAAAGCCGAGATAACAAAGTTACTCGAAGCTGGTTTTATTCGGCAATATCGATATATCGAGTGGATTTCTAAATTAGTTCCTGCATATAAGGAAAATGGCAAATTGCATGTTTGCATTGATTTCAGGAACTTGAACAAGGCGACGCTGATGAGTGGCTATCTAATGCTAGTGGCTGATGCATTGGTAAATGCTGGTGAGGGGCACAAAGTCATCAGCTTAATGGACGGTAATGCTGGGTATAACCAAATATTCATGGCTATAGAAGACATTGCAAAAACTGCTTTCAGATGCCCTGGTCACATCGGATTATACGGATGGATTGTCATAACCTTTGGATTGAAGAACGCTGAGGCCACGTATCATAAAGCCATGAATTATATATTCCACGAACTTATCGACAAGATAGTTGGGATCTACATTGATGATGTGGTTGTCAAGTCAAAAGACTACAAAGAGCATCTGGCCGATCTGGTAACTCAGCATTGTAGGCTCGAGATTGCAGTCATTGAACCCGTCCCATGGACCATGTTCTTCGATGGATCGTCATGTGGAGAAGGAGCTGGGATTAGGAGTGTCCTCATCTCGCCTTGGGTGGCAAGTTATGCATCCTCTATCCCAATTAAGAAGACTTCAACAAACAATCAAGCTGAGTACCAAGCAATATTGAGGGGGACAAAGCTGCTACAAGGAGTCAATGCTGAAGTTGTTGAAATATTTAGAAATTCTCAGCTCGTGATAAATCAGAGTAGGAATGCAATGATGACATATTATAGGTTTATCATGAAGAGTGCCTCCGATTATTTAAAGAATTCAAGATAGTGAGACTCGAGCCTATCCCCAAGTGAACACAACAAAGAGGTTAATCGATTAGCTCAAGATGCATCGGGCTACCAGCCGATTCTTGCTTTGGAGCTACCTACCGACGATTGGAGAAAGAGATAGTTGACTATTTGAAAGATCCGTCCATGAAAGTTGATAAGCGGCTAAGGAGTTTGTAGGGCTCACCAATCGGCGTTCAGGATGAAATGGGTGATCAGAAATAACAGATATTATTGGCCGACGATCTTGGATGATTGCTTCAAAATATCACAAAGGATGTCAGAGGTGTTAGAAATTTGGAAGTGGTCAGAAGGTTCCAACATCGGCGAACCTGATAGTTAAACTCGCGTACGTCCGAGGTATGACATCTAGAAGATCAGTGCCTTTCTGAATGCATGACAGTGGATACAAGGTTATGCGTGATGCATGGGAAAGCCATCATCTGAAATATACTCAAGGGCAGCAGGATGACATTGACAACAAACGCGACGCCGCGAAACCATCAATAAAGAGATAGCCGAATTATTTTTCGGTTACTGATAAGCCGATGGCATATCGGCTGAGAAATATTTGGTAGATCAGCAATGAGAGTTGATGAAGACACTAGTAGTATCGACAGTGCTTGAACAGCTAATTCAACTAAATGACAGTGTCGAAGGCAGCCAACAAAAACATTACAAGAGCCAGGCAGTATCATAAAACTCTCAACTCTTGCAAAAATCTGGTGTATCAGAGATGTGAGCAAAGATGGTGTGGTCAATTGTGCAGGAGGAACTGATGTATTGCCACTACCACTGAGGAGTTCCAAGTTCGGCATCAGTTAGTCTTGCAAATACAGAGTTTGGAGATCAGTGTTTAATGATCAACTCAAATACACATGGAGCCCATCGAAGATGTTATGCCGATAGTTCAAATTTGATGCAACGATAGATCGACCAGGAGGAGTAGAGTTACCTTAATTCTTCATATTAACAAAGATATTTTGATAAAGAAGCCTGAAGAAAAGATATCGGCTATGAGAAGAGCACTGCCAGGAAGGTTGAGGTATTAACCCGTGGAGCTGTTTGCGTTGGTCGGAAGAAAGAGGTTTAAGGTTTCCAAGAATTTTAAAGCATGAATCCTTCATACTCTGAAACTGGGGGGCTTGTGTTGACACCGGATTTTGACCAAGTCAAAAAGATATCGGCTTAATGGAAGCACAAAAGGGGTCGTGATTGACAGGAGCCGATGGTTTTGCAAGCAACGATGCACGAAGTTGCATGGAGACGGGTGCTGTATGCGTACATGCAAAGGTCATTTAAGAAAAAGCAAGGTAATGGCGTTAAGGAAAGGAGCGAATTGACAGAGGCATAAATCGGCAAGGAGGCAAACAGGCTACCACATCGGCCACGAGATGGTGGTTCAGGCTATTGGAAATAATAATATTTTCTAATCCAAATACACCGGCTGAATCATGTTCAAGGAAGAGTCGATGCATGTATGGTTTATCTGCTTGACAACACATGCAAGGTAATTAAAGGAAAAGCCATCGGCTGGGAGAAAGAATGAAGAAGAGAGGAGAGAAGATCGGCCAAAGAACAGAGCAATAGGCCAGAGGGACAATCGGCCAGATAAGCATACTGCATGTGGGATATTGCATTTACGTGTATGCATAAGGAAATAATATTTAAAGAAGCATGCGGTCAGCACATGAAGGTGATTAATAAAGGAGGCAAATCACATATAAGGAAAGGCTCACACGTGAAGGCAAAACAAAATAAAGGAAGAAGGTGCAAGACAATTCCTGTACGTATTGCTGCATAGAAGAGAGTCTGAGCTAATTATGTGTATGTATATGGATAGCTCCGCAGGAAGCTTAACTGGCAAGGATTCTACACAAGGGAAGATAGAGTCCATGTATTTTAATATTTCCTTTTGATTGGGGGAGTTTGTGTCGGTTGGTTGTGTAACCCGTCAGGAGTCTTTAATTAGGAAGTTTTGAGCCCTTCCAGCTGTAGGAGTCTAGAGGAGCCCAGGGTATAAATATAAGCCCTGGCCTTTGTAATAGAATTATCACACGATCAATATCAAAACCGCCTTCGGGCACCCCTTTACCAATTATTGCATCTACTTTACTGCATCTACTTTACCGCATCTACTTTTCGGCGACTTCGCCATTGCGATTTTCCCTTTTCTACAACGCCGTGCTTCGAGTTCGTCGGGCTGCATCAACTGATCTCCGGCAAGCTTGTGAGTACCGTTTTACCGAATAATCCTAGGCTTTAACCTCCAGGCGCATCACTGAGGTTTCGTCTAGTTCTTTATTCACCCCTTATCGATATTAGCTAGATCTACAAGTTTTCATACCAATTCTTGTGGTTTTAGCTATTATCACCTTTATCCCACTCGATCTAGATCCTATCGGCTTCTAACACCGCAGCCGATTCCGACATACTCGAGTGCTGACGTCACGATCGGCCGATCTAGCCGATCGTACCCGCGCTTCGGTCGCTCTCGAGCCCGCTGATCCTGCTTTATCCGTATCGGCCGATTGGCCGGTACACGTGTCGCTGCAAGGCCATCGGTTCTCTAGCCGATCCCTAATATTTTCCATTGTCAATCAACAGGTCAGATTGGCTGGCACGCCTCGCTACAGACCGGGGAGTCACGTGTGTCGCGCGCGGAGGTGACGTCCTATTTTCGCGTCAACAGCTTGCCACTCAGCCTTTAGATCGCGTTGAAACATAGGAAAGATGCCAACACAAGTATATCGAGAAGCTTATGAGACAAGAACAAAAACATATGGAATTATCCATTGATCATAAGATGAAACAGAGAACGTTACTCAAGGGTAAAAACGTCGTAGATGTTCTATGTTCCATGCGTTGGTGATGATCGTTCCATCGTCGTGCCGAAGCTTGAATGTTCCTGGTCGGAGCACCTGGTCGATGATGTACGGCCCTTCCCACGAGGGCGCGAGCTTGTGTCTGTCTTTGTTGCTCATGACACGTCGGAGAACTAGGTCCCCGACTTGAAATTACCGTTCATGGATGTTGCACTCGTGGTAGCGTCGCAAGGCTTGCTGGTACTGAGCTGAATGCAGGAGTGCCACGTCGCGAGCTTCATCGAGTTGGTCGATCGCATCTTCGAGTGCGACTTGGTTCCCTTCTTCGGTGTACGCCCGGACTCTTGGGCTGCCGTAGTCAATATCCGTTGGGAGGACCGCTTCCGGCCCGTGCACCATGAAGAATGGTGTTGCACCAGTGGATCGGCTCGGTGTGGTGCGCAGGTTCCATAGAACGGACGGCAACTCGGTGACCCATCTTGCTCGAAACTTCTCAACCGTCCGAAGATTCGAGGCTTTAACCCTTGTAGGATCATACCGTTGGCCCTCTCACCCTGCCCGTTGGCCCTCGGGTGTGCCACAGCAGTCCAGTCCACGCGAATGTTGTTGTCGTCGCAGAACTTGAGGAACTTCTTTCCCGTGAACTGTGTGCCATTGTCGGTGATGATCGAGTTCGGAATGCCGAAGCGGTAGATGATGTCGGTGAAGAACGCCACGGCTTCCTCGGAACAGATCTTGGCCACGGGTCTAGCTTCAATCCACTTTAAAAATTTATCAACGACGTCGAGCAGGTGCGTCAAGCCCCCGGGTGCTTGCTTGAATGGTCTGACAATGTCTAGCCCCCACACTGCGAACGGCCACGTGATGGGAATGTTCTGAAGTGCCTGTGCCGGGAGATGAGTCTGTCGAGCGTAGAACTGGCAACCCGCACATCGTCGTACGATATCTTTGGCGTCTGCCAGCGCCGTGGGCCAGTAGAAGCCTTGTCGGAACGCCTTTCCGACTAAGGTTCTGGCAGCGGCGTGGTGACCGCACGTGCCAGCATGAATTTCCTGAAGCAGGTCCCGGCCTTGATCTCTCTGAATGCAGCGCATGAGTATATCTGCCATGCCCCGCTTGTGGAGCTCGCCATGGATGAGCTTCTGACTCCGGTTGTCGCACCTCATCTACTCGGACAGACGGCGCGTGCTGATCACTGGCGAACACACCATGTGGCACGGGCTTGCGGCTTGATGCTGCCTTGGCGAGGATGTCCGCAGCTTTGTTGTTGTCACGTAGCACATGATGGAGCTCGAGCCCATGGAACTTGTCTTCTAGTTGACGCACCGTTCGACAATAGGCTGCCATCTTGGGGTCGACGCAATTTTTCTCCTTCATCACTTGGTCCACGACAAGCTCAGAGTCCCCACGGATCTCGAGACGGCGGATTCCGAGCTCCACCGCGATCCGAAGGCCGTTGACGAGCGCTTCATATTCAGCCACGTTGTTGGAGGCGGGAAAATGCAGTCGGACCATGTACTCCATACGCACGCCCAGAGGCGAGATGAAGACAAGGCCTGCCCCTGCCCCTGCCCCTTCCTTCATGACTGAACCGTCGAAATACATTGTCCATGTCTCGTGCTCGATTGGTGCCGGCGGAGTCTGAATCTCCGTCCATTCAGCAACAAAATCCGCCAACACCTGCGACTTAATTGCACTGCGCGGCGCATAAGTCACGTTGTGCTCCATGAGCTCGAGGGCCCACTTAGCTATCCTCCCTCTACCTCAGGATTTTGGATCACCTCCCCGAGGGGGTACTTGGACACCACTATGATGGGGTGCTGGTCGAAATAATGCCGAAGCTTGCGTTTGGTGATCAAGACATCATATACGAGCTTCTGGATCTGAGTGTAGCGGGTCTTTGAGTCGGAGAGCACCTCGCTTATGAAATAAACGGGCCGCTGCACCTTAAGTGACTTCCCAGGCTCTTCTCGTTCAACAACTAGAGCAGCGCTCACGACCTACGTCGTTGCAGCCACATACAAAAGCATTTGCTCTTCTGGCATGGGTGCCGTGAGCACTGGTGGACTCTTCAAGAGATTCTTGAGTTTATCGAGCGCTTCCTGGGCCTCAGGTGTCCACGTAAAGTGGTCGGACTTCTTCATTAGGCGATACAATGGCAGGCTACGCTCTCCGAGTCGGGCAATGAATCGGCTAAGAGCAGCGAGGCAGCCAGTGACGCGTTGCACGCCATTCAGGTTCTGAATCGGCCCCATGTTTGTGATGGCTGAGATCTTCTCGGGATTAGCTTCAATGCCGCGTTCGGATACGACAAAGCCTAGGAGCATGCCCCTTGGAGCCTCGAAAACGCATTTCTCGGGGTTTAGCTTCACCTCGTGTTCTCTCAGCTTCGCTAATACTTCTGTAAGATTGGGGATCAGGTCACTCGTCTTCTTTGACTTGACCACGATGTCATCGACGTATGCCTCGATTATTCGTCCTATGTGATCACCAAAAACGCATCGCATGCATCTCTGAAATGTAGCGCCCGCGTTCTTAAGACCGAACGGCATCGAGTTGTAACAATAAGCGCCAAAGGGAGTAATGAAGGACGTTGCGAGTTTGTCCGCTATGCACATCGCGATCTGGTGGTACCCGGAGTACGCATCGAGAAAACAGAGGGTTTCGCACCCTGCCGTTGAGTCGACTACCTGATCTATGCGAGGCAAAGGAAACAGATCCTTGGGACATGCCTTGTTAAGGCTCGTGTAGTCAACACACATCCTCCATTTCTTGTTCTTCTTCTTTACAAGTACAGGGTTAGCTAACCACTCGTGGTGGAACACTTCTTGGATGAACACTGCACTAAGGAGCTTCTTGATTTCCTCGCCTATGGCCTTGCACTTGTCGTCGTTGAAACAGCGCAGGCGCTGCTTGACCGGTTTCGATCCCGGTTTGATGTTGAGTTTGTGCTCGGCAACTTCTCTCGGGATTCCCTTCATGTCGGAGGGTTTCCATGCGAACACGTCGAGGTTTGCTTTGAGGAAGTCGACGAGCGCGCTTTCCTATTTAGGATCGAGCGCCGTCCCGATACGGAGCGTGCGGCCGTCATCGGTGGCAGCCACATCCTTGACATCCTTGGCGGGCTCAAAAGAGCAGGCCGCTCGCTTGGACGACTCGGGGATATCTTGGTCCTCGGAGGGAGGCTCGGCGTGGAGCTTCTCAGACCGGATGAGCGTTTCAGCGAATTGAAAGCACTCAGTATCGCATTCGTATGCGTACTGGAATGTAGTCCCCTCTGTGATGACCCCCTTCGGACCAAGGATCTTCAGCTTGAGATACGTGTAGTTGGGCACGGCCATAAACTTCGCGTAGGCCGGCCTCCCGAGGATGGCGTGGTATGTCCCCGAGAACCCCACCACTTCGAAGGTGAGGGTTTCCGTGCGGAAGTTCCGCGACGTCCCGAACGTGACGGGCAGATCGATCTGCCCTAACGGGAGCGCATCTTTCCCGGGGATGACCCCATGGAAAGGAGTCAGCGATGGGCGCAGTCGGGACCGCGAGATGCCCATGCTATCGAGCGTCGTCGTGTACAGGACGTTGAGCCCGCTCCCTCCATCCATCAGAACCTTGTGGACCCGCTTGGTCCCGATCAGTGGGGCCACCACGAGGGGGTAGCTTCCTGGTTGCGGTACGTGGTCGGGGTGGTCTGTTCGGTCGAATGTGATCGGGGTGTTCGACCACTTGAGGTACGCCGAAGTCGCAGGCTCGGTGTTGTAAACCTCGCGCTGGATCAGCTTCTCCTTGCGCCTTGACGGTCGCGCCGGTGCTCCGCCGAAGATCATGTGGACCGCGCCATCTTCTCGGGGGAAGACCACCTCCTTGTCGTCGTCATCATCGTCGGGGAAGGGTGGCGCATCTTTCTTCGGGGGATCCGCCGTCTTGGGCTTGAGCGTGCCATTGACGTAGTTCTTCATCAACCGGCAGTCCTTGAGCGCGTGCTTGACAGGTGTCTTGTGATGCGTGCATGGCGCCTCCAAGAGCCTCTCAAAATGACCCCGCGGGAGGCCGTTCTGATTGTTCTTGGGGCGTGTTGCCTTGCGCTCGATTGCCGCAACAGTGTTGTCATCACGGCTTCGCTTGTCGCCCTTCTTCTTCTTCTTCTTGGACCGCGTGGAGGGCCCCTCACCAGCGTCCACGACTTGCTTCCCCTTGCCCGGTGGGGGAATCAAGGTTGCAGCTACCGCCTCCTCCCCGTCGGCGTGGTTGGTCGCGATATCCAGAAGCTCCCGAGTTGTCCTCGGGGTCCTCCGCCCTAGACGGTGGATGAGGGTGGTGCAGGTGGTGCCGTTTTGGAACGCCGAGATGGCGTCGTTGTCCGCCGCGGTGGGAAGCTCGGTGCAGCGCCCTAAGAAGTGCCTGATGTAGTCGCACAAGCTCTCCCCTGGCTGCTGCTTGCAGTTGCGCAGCTCCCACTGCTTGTCGGGCCGGGAGTACGTGCCCTGGAAGTTGCCGATGAAGGTCTCCCGTAGATCTTTCCAGCTGTTGATCCGGCCGTGCGGCAGGTGCTCGAGCCAGGTCCGCGCAGAATCGGCGAGGTGGAGCGGCAAGTTCTTGATGATGAACAGGTCGTCGGTCGCCTCGCCTGCGCGACATGCGAGCCGGTAGTCTTCCAACCACACGCTTAGGTTGGTCTCTCCGTCGTATCTTGGTATTGCTGTCAGAGCTCAGAAACGCGAGGGAAACTTGGCATCTTGCACCTTCTGACCAAACGCGTGTGGGCCCTTCGGGTCGGGTGACTAGCTACGGTCACGGTCGTCATCGCTGTCGTAGCGTCCTCCCATCTCCGACTATGACGCCGGCGTGAGCGGTGCTCGTCGCGCTTGCCACGGCCGTCGTCGTTGCTGCCATAGCCGTAGTCGTGGCCGTCGTCGCCCGCAGCCCGGCGACGGGCCTCGAGCGTGTCGCGAGCATCACGGTTGTGCCCTAGTCGCGACTTGACTGACGGTTCGCCAGTGGCTTGGTGTCTTGAGGGGGGTCGATCCTGACGTCGTACGGACGGCGCACCCCGTGCCTCCCGTGCGTGTGATGCCGAGCTCTCGGCCTGCCGTGCAGCCACCGTCTCGATAAGGGTCTTGAGCTACTATCAAACCCTTTTCTCTTCGGGCGTTGCTGGCTCGGGACAGCCACGCAGGAGCATGGCTGCTGCTGCGAGATTTTGCGACACGCGCCTGAAGCGTGGTGTCCCGTCGTCGTCGACGGGGGCATCCTCGTTGATGCGCTGGTTCACGTCCCGCGCCCGTACGCGAGCCTGCGGTGCCGGTTGTTCCGCCTCCTGCTCGCGGTTCTGCTCGCGCCGACGGCTTTGTTGGGGCTCGTCCTCCACGCCGAGTTCTTGATGAAGGTTCGCCAGCTCTTTGTCGAGCTGGCGCTGGGCGTCTCCGTTGTGGTGACGAGGATTCTCCTCGCCATCCGTCGAGCTAGTGGCGGTGTGGGCCTCCAAGATGTTGCACTCCCGCGTGAAGTCCGGGAGTGGTGCCGGTGGCCCCCGCCGCAGGGCCACGGAGCCTGGGGCAACGTACGAAACCCGGAGCTCGTTCACGTAGGTCGTCACTGGGTCGTCCGGGAGGCCTGGTTGTCCGCGGGGGTACAGAGCTTCGTACCGCTCCGCGAACTCCCCCCAAGTCAGCGGCTCGGATCCACTGGCCAGGAAGGCAAGGTCAGTGAGGTGGAAAGCAGCGAGCCTGAAGCGCTCCTGCGTCGGGTTTGGCCCCAGCATGGCCATGATCGATTCGTCCGTGAAACCACGGACGAAAGCTGCTCGCGCCGCTGCTGCCGTCGAGGTGGTGGGACGCGCGGGCCGGGAGAAAGTCCTCCCAGCGACGGACTCCGCCGGTCCGATGTAGACGAAGCCGAGGGAGTCGAAGTGCATGGTTGTGCCGGGAGTCAGCGAGACCCCGCGGCCCTCCATCTGGATCGCTGGTGAAGATCGGCGAGACACACGATGTGCCCCTACCTGGCGCGCCAACTGTCGGGGTTCTCAACCGCCGGCAGTAGATTTGTATCGAATCGTGTGTCAGATCTGGATGGTCGACACGGGAGACACAAGGGTTTTATACTGGTTCGGGCCTCCGAGGAGTAATACCCTACGTCCAGTTCCGAGTACTCATGTTCCTATGCCGGGGGTGTCTGTAGTAAGGGTTACAAACTCGGTGATCAGTCATCCTCATGTACATTGCACCCCTCCCCCTTTTATAGTCACAAGGGCGAGGGGCAAAGAAGGAAAACGAAAACAAGCTACAGTGCTATGGCGTTGTGAAGTCTTTTCTGTCATTGATGTCCGTCAGGCGTAGTGGGAGGGCGCCGAGCTGTGGTGTCGTCGGAGGCCGCCGCGTGGGCCGCTGCCACTGTTCGTCCCGGGCACTTGGCACCTCCTCCGAGTAGTTCATACGGTGACTCAGCCCTCTTGAGTATGTTTTGGGCTCGCCACGTTGCGGCCTAAGAGCTGGTAGATAGTAATCGAGTGCTTGCTCTGACGGGGTGGTGTGTAGCTGGCATTGTATGTGACGACATGTCGGAGGTCGTGGGGGGTGCACTGTGCGCCATTACAGCCCCTGTCAGACCCTGTCGTCCTCCCATTGCGCCAGCTGTGGTCTTTGCATGGCGTGAAGAACGGTGTTACGCGTGTCATCACAGAGAAGCTTGGGGGGCTGGGGCCGCGCCACGTTCGTGTGGGGCCCCTGCCCCACGCTCCGGCTCCTCCGCGGGGGCTCCGCCTTAGTCGGAGATGGATATTACTCATGCGAATGAGTAGTCAGAGGCAGGGCGGTGCGTACTCGGAGCCGAGGCGAACTCATGCGAGGTAGAGAGTACTTGTGCGAAGCGGAGGGTACTCGGAGCTGAGGCGAACTCGTGCGAGGCGGAAGATACTCGGAAGTGGGGAAGTCTTGTCAGTGAGGGTCTTGACGAAGATCGGCATCCCTCCCTGTCCTAGATCTTAGCCTTCACATTGTCAATGGTATCAGAGGACTCCATCTTCGGGGTAATCATCTCGTAGCTTAGGGGGCCCTAATCGAGGCCCTCGTCACTGACCGTCCGTGAATAGAAGTGTGGTACGAAAGATAGCCTCTATGGCATATGCTACTATGGACTAATATACATGGGAGGACTCTTTGTAAAGGCCTCGTAGCGTCCCCATGCAATCACACCTAGGTAGTGTGGTATGATGCTTGGCCGGCATCGTATGGTTGGGTCCAAAGTTCTTCTGAACTTTTACGCGACTTGTGGTGAAAGTGTACAACCTCTGCAGAGTGTAAAACTAATCGATTAGCCGTGCTCACGGTCAAGAGCGGCCTGGACCCTCACATGATAATTGAACTTGAAGATGGACTTAAATCGTGGTTTATGGTTATGTTGGCCATATGTTTATGGCGTATCTCTTTATGTTAATGTGGGTAGGTATATACTTATATCATAGTAATCAGGTACTAATAAAATTTGACCAACTAAAAGTGCTTAATGTAGTCAACCTATCAGCCTTTCCTTGTCAAGCCTCTGTATTCATACTTTCCCCACACTTGCTGAGTACGACATGTGCTCACCTTTGCTATAAACAATGTTGCTCAGAAAGAGGAAGCTGCCATGAAGTCGTTATGAAGATGTTGCTGGTGCTAGGCGTACGCAACCCCCAGTCGACTGCTTGTGGATGTTTAGAGCCTTCGTTTCCAGGATTTAAGCGTAATACTCTGATAATATCTCTTTTCCTTACGTGATGTTGTTTCTATTATTCACTTATGTCAACTATATGCATGAAACTTGATCCTGGCATGCATATAGACCTGCACTTGGTTTTCTTTGGAAAAACAGGTGTGACAGAGTGGTATCAGAGTTGTATCGACTGTAGGACGTAAGCCTAGTTAGCAATGGCCGTTTCTTAAGGTCTTTTTTGTCCTACATTTCATTCTTACCTTATCCTTGACCTCTCTGATAAATGTTTTTACTTCTCAACCATCTTCTTATCTTCCTACCATGATAACTCTGATTTCTCAGTTGACTCTTAGCATTTGCACTTCCTTTCTTTACAAATGCTAAACCGTGAATTCTTGTATATTTATCTTCACTTTCCTTGAACACTTCTTCGACCTCGACGGTGTATTCTCTCAAGCAATGACACCCTCTTGATTTATTGGTGGAATTGTTACCCTTGATATTCTATCTGTTCGCGCAGCTCTCTGACACATCGTTATTGTTTTAATTTTATCTCGAGCTACGGAACTCCGATTGACATGAAATCAGTTGGGTTAGTTCCAGAATTTAATGGGTCTATTTCTGTCAAAATTTCAGCAGTATTCGTACTGTATCAATAGAGATACACGCGAATTAGTGGAGCATTCAGAATCTGTCAACAATGCTGAAATGGTCATCTTGATTAATCTATATCCCTAGTTCCAAACCTCTGATTGAGGTGATTCCGGTTGGGATGAACTCATAATCACGTACTCCATGATCTGTGAGAAATTCATTATTTATGAATATTCTTACTGGGAGCTACATCTAATCTATTAGGAGGATGCCCTCTGACTTTATTAACAACGTGTAGTATCGTTCCTTTAACTATGTCTTGATTGGTGGAATTCAATGCTTTCATGATGATGTTTGGTTTTATAACCTTGATTGATTTGTTTCTTTATAGTGAGTGTTGATGTATTGTGGGTCTTACATCTACAATAACATCAGTTGCTTAGTTGGGTTTTTCTTTTGTACCTCCCACCTCCTTGTTTCTCCCTGTTCTTTCTACCCTACTCTTCAATCTATCTGTTTACTCTTGTTCTCTTCTGATCATTTCTTTATCCACCAACCAGATGGAAAACCCAAAAGGAGGTAACCAAGACAAAAGTCATGAGAACAATGACAACTATGGATACAACCAAAATGTGTTATCTTCAGAGGATAAGTATGCAGAGTTCATGAGGACTGAGCCACCCATGTTCTCTAATACCACGTACCCCTTAGAAGCTGATGATTGGATCAAGACAATTGAAGAGAAGCTAGATATGGTACAGTGCAATGATAGAGAAAAGACTTTGTATGCATCTGGACAACTTGTTGGAGTAGCTTCAGAGTGGTGGAATTCCTACATCAATGGACATGAGCAACCTAAGAGTATTGTGTGGAAGGAATTCAAAGACAACTTTATATCACACTATACTCCTGTAAGCACGATGAAGCTCAAAAGGAAGGAGTTCCTTAACTTAAAGCAGGGACAAATGTCTGTGACTGAGTATGGGGATAAGTTTATCTAGTTATCTATGTATGCCCCAAGATCTGCTGAAAGTAATAAGAAGAAACAAGAACATTTCATCAAAGGATTGAATGAAGATCTTCAAGGTATACTAAGCTTACATGAATATTTCAGTCTGCAAGATGTAATCAACAAAGCCATTGGGCTAGAAAGCAAACTACAGGAGGTCATGAGTAAGAAGAGGAAAATTCCAGAGCAAGTTGATAATTCTCACCTTTATCGAGTGTTCCAAACCCAAGATTATCCTGAAGATCAGTACGAAGATGCGTATCTAGAATATTCTCATGGTTGCACAGTGCAGGTAATTGACGAGACACCACGCAACCGTCGGAACATTAAGGAAACTAGATCTTGTTTCTACTGCAAAGCTGGTGGACACTTTATTAACAGGTGCCCAAAGAAACGTGTGGATCGGTATCACAAGAAGGCATGGCGGCAACGAAACAAGCAAGACA
Organism: Cenchrus fungigraminus; assembly: GCA_036936925.1. Classification (NCBI taxonomy): domain Eukaryota; kingdom Viridiplantae; phylum Streptophyta; class Magnoliopsida; order Poales; family Poaceae; genus Cenchrus; species Cenchrus fungigraminus. The sequence continues at coordinate 2,776,902 of CM072779.1, forward strand.
AGACGCCAGATAGCTAAGGATGTTAAGATAAGTTAGGCTGTGGAGAGTTTTTCTGTAATATGAAAGGAGGAATATTGCTGAAGGATATGTAAAGAGTTCGAAATAAACCCTTGTCTCTTGCTAGCCTTTTCTGAATCTCGGGACGAGATTCCTTTTAAGGGGGTAGATTTGTCACACCCTGAAATTTCCAATTTTAGGATGTGGATAGAGAGAATAATTAAGAAACAATTTTCTCATAATTTTAAAAATTTTCTAAGCAATTATTTTCTTCACAAGGAATATAGTATAGGAAAAAAAGTATTGTTTGTTTTTCTAAATTAAATAAAATGATTATGTGAGTGTAGCATTCATGCCTATGTATCCTAGTGTTTTTGAGTGCAAAAGGTTTTTAAATGCACTTAGGTGCTAACCAAACCCTTCCCAGAATTTTTCGGATTTTTCTAGAATTTATTCTCATTTTCCCTGAGCTTATTCTATTTATTATAAGGCTCTAAAATCTTTTTCACGAGCTCTAATTATTTTATTAGGATAGTTCGTGTCTCAATCTATCTCTGGGAATTTTCCTGAAATTTTTGGAATTTTTAAGTATTTTTCGTGCTTTTAATAACATTTCTTGATTTTTCTGGATTTGTTTAGCGCTGGAAAATAATTTCGGAATTTTTTTTTTAAAAAAGAAAACCATCCTTCTGGTTTGGGCCGAGCCCGAAGGCCCGACCTGCACCCGCTCCGACCTGCACTCGCTCCGGCCCAGCCGCGGCCCGCCAGGCCCATCTGGCCGGAGGCCAGATCGCGCACGGCCGCCGCCGCCGCAAGGCAACCTCGGCGTGTGCGACACGCCACCCTCGAGCCACGCGCCCCTTAAAACCGCGTGTGCTCGAGCTCCTGCGTGCCCTAGTTGCCTCTGCTCCTCGTCACGCCATGCACCGCCGCCGGAGCCGCACATCGCCGCCGCTAGCTGAGCAAGCCGAGCAGGCCGCCGTCGTCCGATTCGTCAGCTCCAGTGCTCGCCGGAGGAAGCCTCCACCATCGTGCGCTCTGCCAGGACGAGCCGAGACCAAGGAGCACTTCCCCGTCGCCGGAAGACCACCGGAGGACCGCCGTCACCCAGAACCACCACCGGCCGCCGCCGCCTCCCGTCGCCGGCCGTCTCCCGTCGTCCGTCGCCGTGGGTAAGCGCCTCCCCGTGACCCTTTTTTTTCTCCTCTCTCTTTTCCCCCACTCGCCCGAGCCCCTGGCAGCCCAAGTTGCCGGCGACCCCGCCGGCCGGAGCTCCCCTGCCGCTGTGCGTCTTCTGTCCAAAGGTGGAAGAAGAAGGTGCAGTTTTGCACTAGGGCCCCTGGAGAAAGCTGTAATCCCTAGATCCAATTTTGTGTCTTGTCCTTTTTCTAGAGAACCCCTAGATAGATTCCACCTCTGCACATAAATCCAACCGAGGCTCTTTTGCAGATCTAACCCTGGAGGTCCATCTATTCACGGTGACTATTCACTAAGTCTAGTGTATCTTTCTTGTTAGCCCTTGAAACCTATAGGTAATCACATATAGGTCCCTATATCTTGTTTTCTCCATACCTTCCATGTTTTAGATCCGTTTTCATCCGTTCAAGTTGCGTTAGGTTCATAATAATGTAAAGAACACATTAGTGGTGTGTTTTATTCATACAAGTTTTCTGAAAAATTATTTAATATCAATTTTGATTAATGCTTAGTTATACATGCCTTTTATAAATAAAAGCAATATAGTGCTATACACCGTTTTTCATAATTAATATTAATTTGATTAATGATTATTTCACATGTTTTTATAAATAAAATCTAATTAGATCTTTATCTCGGTTTTTCATAAACCAAATGTTAAATTGATTAATATTTATTTAACCTTTCATAATTAAAAGTTGATAGGCTTTTACATCGACTTTTATAAATAAATGTTAATTTGTTTAAATATCAACATGAATGAGTTTTTAATTATAACTTTTTTAGTTTACTCGAATCATAAAGTTACGTTTAGAGGATTCATATAGTTTAGGTTTTATAAGTTAAATGTTTAATTAGTATAATCTATATATGAATCTTTATTAATAAAACTTGACTAGTTCTTTACTTCGGTCTTTGCAAATAAAAAAAGTAATACTGCATTAATTCCAACTTAGGGTATTTTCTTTATGAAATATCCTTTACATATCGTTTGTTAATTAAAATGAACCTAGCTCATAATCTTGTTCTCTCATATATGCTAATCGTTCGTTAGACGTTTTCTGTGAGCTCGATCTATCTCAGTATCTCTCTTGATGGTCTAGTATCTCTGAAGCTCTATAGTACTAGCTCAAGATCAAACCATGTGCTTTGTACATCTAATCAAGCCTACCTTTTTCCAAACATGGTTTGTGTGCCTTAGTGTCACATAGCTTACCTTAGAGTTTTCGTTCTACCTAGAAGTTTAATCCATAGTGAGTAGTTTGGTGCTGCTCGTTTTCCTATCAATATATCTTATCATTCTTGTTTCATGTCCTCCTAGAATCATGTTTTTCAGCATCTAATTCATGGTTATCTTATCTCAATTTTCTTTGTTATTTCCTAGCTAATCTATCTCAGTTATATCTTTTTATGAATTAGTTTTGTTCTTATGCCTAATCTTCTACATCTGTCTTTCTTAGGATCAATCTTGATAGTATCTCTGTCAGCTTAGCTTTCCTAAACCCTAGCTTAAGGTTTCTTCTATGATTGGTAGTTGTGTTCACATCGTTCTCGTTCGTTCACCTTAACTTGTACGTTAGCATGTGTATCACCTGTTACTTGTTTTTAACATCAAAGTTGTATGTTAAGCTTGACTAATTCTTATTCCCTTACTTTTCTAAATAAAAGTGATCAAGTTATATCCCGGTTTTCTTTAATCATGATATAAAATTGTTAACTCTTATTTCTAACTAGTTTTTGTTAAATAAAAGATGTAAGAGCTATACAACGAGTTTCTCAATAAAACTAATATGCTTAATGATATTACAAATGGTTTTCCATATTAAATATGTTTAGTTGAACACGTAATCCAAAGTTATTTGATTAGATATTTAGACATGTTTTGTCTTTCTAAAGTAATTATTAATTTGGCATAACTTATACTTAAACGTTGCAAATAAAATGTGATTAGACTTATCATGTTTTCTATAATTAGATATAACTTACTTAATTCTAATAAAGAGTATTTCTTTTGAAATATTCTTGCAACATGACTTTCTGATTAAAATATATCCAACACCTAGTCTCTTGTTGTTGATAATCTCCAGATAGCTTTCGTCTTTTCGACCTTAGTTCCGTTTTTAGCGTTTCCTTCGTTCATACATAACCATAGAATCGAACCTATCCTTTAGTGCGTTCTTTTAAAGTTTTCTTTTGCTTTGGTGCATTGTTCTTAGTTGCTTGTTTGTTTGCCTTGTATGTCTGTGCTCGATGATTGATGAGAGTAGAAGGAACGTGGTTCGAGAGCTTTGGAGAGCAAGAGGTTGAAGACACTCTGAGCAACAACATTACACTGGTTAAAGGCAAGTGTGTCCTTATTCTTTTGTCCTAATAACTGTGTTTAATCACATTACATATGCTTGCATTTAATTTGATGGGTCCTATTAAGGATTAGCCTAGTCTTTGTTATCATTCCTTGTCAACCAGGGTTTACCTTTTTTGTTGGGTAGCTATGGTTAGTTGCTCTACTTGGGTTATGGTGGTTTTAATGAACAACAATAATAAACATATTTTACTTTGATGCTATATATCTCTAGTTAATACAAGATCATATGCTTAATCGGAACATGGAGAACCACCCAGGACAACAGTGCAACCACAAGGATTAAATGGCTCTGGTCTTGGCTGAGTAATTAGAGAAGTCTTGTGTGGCCATTAATCGCATAGTAGTTTGGGTACGGAGGAATGCTTTTAAGGCTCTTCTATTCCGGATAGGTATTGGAACGGAAGTACTCTATGGCTGACCATCCGTGAATAGAAGTGTGGTACGAAAGATAACCTCTATGGCATATGCTACTATGGACTAATACACATGGGAGGACTCTTTGTAAAGGCCTCGTAGCGTCCCTATGCAATCACACCTAGGTAGTATGGTATGATGCTTGGCTGGCATCGCATGGTTGGGTCCAAAGTTCTTCTGAACTTTTACGCGACTTGTGGTGAAAGTGTACAACCTCTGCAGAGTGTAAAACTAATCGATTAGCCGTGCTCACGGTCAAGAGCGGCCTGGACCCTCACATGATAATTGAACTTGAAGATAGACTTAAATCGTGGTTTAGGGTTATGTTAGCCATATGTTTATAGTGTATCTTTTTATGTTAATGTGGGTTGGTATATACTTATATCATAGTAATCAGGTACTAATAAAATTTGACCAACTAAAAGTGCTTAATGCAGTCAACCTGTCAGCCTTTCCTTGTCAAGCCTCTGCATTCATACTTTCCCCACACTTGCTGAGTACGACATGTGCTCACCCTTGCTATAAACAATGTTGCTCAGAAAGAGGAAGCTGCCATAAAGTCGTTATGAAGATGTTGCTGGTGCTAGGCGTACACAACCCCCGGTCGACTGCTTGTGGATGTTTGGAGCCTTCGTTTCCAGGATTTAAGCGTAATACTCTGATAATATCTCTTTTCCTTACGTGATATTGTTTCTGTTATTCACTTATGTCACTATATGCATGAAACTTGACCATGACATGCATATAGATCTGCACTTGGTTTTCTTTGGAAAAACAGGTGTGACAAGCCTCTTGTGTGTGTGATGGCAGGTTAGCCCATAGAAGGAGATCGAGTGGGAATAAAGGCCGGATCTTTGTAAGTGAACTGGTTTCTGACGATTTGCCTGCAGTAAAAGTATAATGCGACTTTGGTTTCAAAAAAAAAAAAGGCCGGACATGGGCTGGAGGATGGGCCACCCAGCTGCCGGGCCAGAATTTCATTAGCCGGCGGCGAAAATAACTGGTGCGCAGCTGCTCTAAAAAAAAACCTGGTGCGCAGCTGGCTCAGTGGCTGAGGAAGCCACGCTGTCCCTTCCTTTCTCCATCCCGTCCGGCCTTTGGCCGACGACTAGCCGCCGGCTTCCTGCCAGACTCTGCTGCGCGTTTGATCATCCCGTGACACCCATTTCTTTTCAAGAAAAAAAAAGCGCAAATCCCGTCTGATGAATATACCACTAAAAATAATGAAGTGGAGACAAAAAAAAACTGGTACGTCGATGCGCCCTCGGACGACCGCGCCCCCCCCCCCGCCCCGCCCCACCCCCGCGTGCACCTCTGCAACATTCCATTTTTGCCCCTGAGAGTCTGCCGCCCCTCACGTCCAATCCGCTCGATCCCGTTCGATCCCTCCGCCGCCGCCGCCCATCTCTTATCGTCGTCTCCCTGCCGTGACGGCCCCCACGCCTCCGCCCATCCGCCTCCCAAATCTCGCACCATCGGCTCCTTTCCTCTCCTCCGCAAGACCGCGTCTGCATCCCCGGCCGCCTCCTTCGCGCCGCACCTCCGCCCGACCACCTCTGCCTGCGCCCATTGCCCACCTCCGCCACCGCCTTCTCCGCGTCGCCGGCACTCTGTACCCAGCCACATCGAACCGCCGACTCCGCACCATCTCCGGGCGACATCGAAAGCCACATCGGAAGCGGGAGGGACACATCTACATCTCTGGACGCTATGGCGACCACGCGCTCAAGACCGGGTTCCGCCCTCTCTCCGGGCGCGTCGACGACCTCCGCTGGTCCCCTAATGGCCTCATCATCGTCGTGTTCGGGGATGGCAAAGGCAAGTCCTTCATCCACGCATCTGCCACGTCGGCGGTCGCGGGGGCCATGGACGCCGCCACAGCCTTCTCCAGTGGACTCCGCGTGTGCCGTCGCCCGTGGACGCCGTCGGCACCTCCGTCTGTGGACGCCTCTCGTCGACCGCTGCTGGCGGAGACTCGATCTGATTTGTGCGATTACAACGGTTAGCTTTCGTTTCTAATCCCAAACTCCCATAATCATTGCTCCTGTCGCCAAGGCATATTTGTGAATTCCGATTGATTTGGGATGATCCACAGACTTCCCATCTTTCTGATTCCCCACTTGATGCCGTTTGCCCCTACGGAATGTGTGATCCAAGGGCATGTGTGCTATAGCTCGCAAGGTGTTTGACAGAATGCTCCATTAGGATGCTTGTTGCTTGGGGCACCTCGATGTTAGTGGGATGTATGTTTTGAGTGAAATCAACATCGCAAACCTTAAAAAATCTAGGTTAATGCATGTTTGTGTTTTCACCACATGGGAATTTTCGCTATGCATTTGGCTGCCTCTTTTTGATCTTTCTGTTGTGATGTTTGGGCAATATAAAAGGTATACGTGCCTATACTGGATCACCTTCTACCTGCAATTTCCTCTCGCATGACATGCTTTTGCCCTGTTTTTTCTGATGTACGGACAAAATGCTTGTTAAAGTAGAGAAAGCTGTTATATTTCCTTATCATTCTGTTACATCTTGAAAAAACTTGCTCCCTCCATCCCAAATTAATTATCCACAAAGTTGCCGGAGATTTGGGAAATGACGACACTACTACTGATGTTGTTGTACGCTGGGCACCGGCTCCCTGCCCACTATGGCGGTGTCTGTCCTATAACTAGCGCTGGTGTCAATGTGAGGTGCAGAGGGTCTGATGCCTCCAGGGCGCCCTGAAGTGCATCAGGTACGTCTTCATTGGCCAGCAGCAAGTGCATATCGAGTGTTCGACGATATGTCTCTTTGGTATGGTAGTTAGATTTATTTGTCCATGTTTCAGTATTATATTTTATTCAATCTATGTGGTGAAAAATAGTACAACATGCTTCCAATTCAGGTTGATGGATGTGCACTCGAATCATGTGGGACTCTCCATGTTACACGAAGCCCACTGCGTGATGTAAGTTGCAAAACTCTAATATTTTTATTTTTTCGGTTCTTGCTAATGTAAAACTGTCCCCCTTTTTCTAAATCTCCTGTACACCAGTGTCTCTGTATTAGAATTACATATTAAAGTGTTATATGTGCCAAAGGATCAACACACTATTTGGTCCCAGTAGCAGTTCCTTTTGGCAATTACTATGGTAAGCATTATAAATCTACCAAGAAGGGAGTAACTAGGATTATATGCTATCTGACAAGTTACTTTTTAGGAAAACACTAATTTCGGTATACACAACTGTATTTAGGAAGCTTCTAAGCTTTTGAAGGATGGTATTGATCTCCTCGCCGCGTACTCATTTTGATGCCATGGTCGATTCAGTTAGCGAAATGTCTTAATGAAAATATCTCTGCTTAGCCACTACTATTTGCACATATAAAAAAAGGTAAACTGGCGCAGCACCATTTGATATGTTTATTGTGATAGGTCACACTGATCTATAATGAACTGTATTATCTGGTGCCATGCATTATTGTCGGCAAGGATATTTGCAAGGTTAACAGGTCAACTGATGAACAAAAAATATTGATACAGTGAATGTTTGTGCGAGTATGAGTTGGTGTATCCTATAGAAATTTTGAAACGATATTTCTTAATGAAACGAAAATTTCTTTCTGATCTTAATTTCACAAATATAGGTTGTACTCATAGTCATGGTTTTTGCTCTTTTGAACAGGCTGTACTGAGGATCTTTAAGCACTGTGAGGAGTTTGCACCTGCTCTGGTTACAGGTCAACTGCTTGGTTTGGATGTTGGCAGTGTTCTGGAGGTGACCAACTGTTTCCCCTTCCTTGTGAGTCCTTAACATTCTACACAGCTGCATGTGTATTCTTCTTTGCTATGACATTCTTCCTGGTCATTTATGGTTTATTTTCATAGGCTAATTATTTCCTTACTATTTTTACTGCAGATCAGAAAGGAGGTGGATGAAGCAGATGCTGATGGTGCAAATTACCAGCTTGAGATGATGAGGTGCTTGAGCGAAGTTAATGCTCACAATAACACTATTGGATGGTAATCTAAGCTATTTCATTTTCAACTAATACCATATATGTACTCAGTTAATTGAGAATTGGTCTGTTGTGTATTGAGTTATCTGACATGCCTTGTTCTGGAATTGACACTATATGGTTGTACGTTCAAAGTTGTAGTATGTGGAAAATTGCAAATTTGTTTGTCTTTGCATTTTGTTTCAGATACTATTCTGGTGGCTTAGAGTACCAATCATGTTTCTATGTGCCAATGGTTTGCATTTCTTTTGGTTCCATGCTTACAAGTTCAGTCTTGCTTGCTTGGATCTTTTCAAACCGTGGAACTGATTGTAACATTTATGAACTACCAGGTACAAGGCAACTTTTTCCTGATACTTCCCACCTCGGAAAATTCTATTTCATCCCTTTGTTTCATTCTTGATGGTTGATTGTAGCTTAATGGTTTCTAATTTGAACAAGATGTATGTTCCTACATGTTGTCGTATCTAACCAATGTTTAGATTATGGCGATTGACTAATATTTGTTTTTGGTAAGTCATCCAGTCCTCCCTATTTTCTCTATACATCCGTCTACCTCTCAACTCCGCTCATACAAATTGTTATTGTTTTGAATTTCGTAAGATGCAAATTGAAAATCAAAGTTTAGGGGAATGCATTACTTCTTCCCTTGGAATGAATAGCTCTTTGCTTTTTTGTCACATTCTGATCAATTCAAAATTATTTTTTCCTTTGAATTATGGATACTGCATGGCTCTAACATCAATATTCTTCCAGGTGTTATTCTACTATGTGCTCTCTGTTAAGTTACTCTAGATCACCTTATCGAAGAAACTTGGTCAAGGCGTTCAGCTGACATCTGAATGTGTATGCACTATGCAGACAATATATTGTCACTTTCATTTTTGTGTTTCCTCATTATAGCAACAGTAAAATTCCCCCATTCTCTTACAGTATTATCCGCAAAGGTCAGTATTTACACCCAGCATCATTAAAATTTGATCAGTACATGTAAGGTAGCAATCTCTTTATGTTCCCTTGATTCACCTCTTCAGCTCGCAATTATGATTAGCGATGGTTCTCCTGAGTTTCAAAATCGAATAATCTCACACCTCACTGTTGCTCATTAGCATGATATTACTGCCAAGTTTCTGCCTCAAATTATTTTCTATATACAACGGTCCTAACTTGCATTATCTGTTGAACTGCATACTCGTGTACCAGCAGTTCAAATTTTAACTGCAACCCTTGGTGCCATGTAGCTCAATTTCTAGAATTAACATCTTATACCATTTCTTTTTATCCTTGAATTTCAGACCCTTAGTTTTATTCTGTTGGGGAAGGCATGGAAGTACACGCCTTTAATATTTCAGACCCTTTGTTTTGTTCTGGATTGATGATCAACAGTTCAACACATTCATGGTGTCTGGTACTCTTATGCTGTAAGGCAAGTCTGCAAGGAACGAGTCACGACCCATTCGCCTGGGGAGGTAGGATTAAGAGGGATGGTAGGTAGTGTTACTGTGTTTTAGCACGTAAAATGGAGTGGTCAGCATGGCGGTGAATGTTGATCTTTGGTGCAGTTGTCGATACTTGCGAGAGTTTGTCGATAAGTAATGCCGGATGAAGGAAACACATTATGCAATTGTTTGGGTGTGAAAGAAATACATGTAACTTGATTAGGGGAATTCCGTTGTTCTTGTAGAAATAGCAGCTCATCACCATGTGAGATAGCAACTGTAAGTGCCAGACCTTAACTGCTCCGAACTGAATTGGTCACATAATTATTCTTTTTGCAAGTTGAGATAAAGACCATCTTATTACTTGTGAAGTTGTTTTTTGTTTTACATTGGGAACATTATGCATATTATTATTACCCATTCCAAGGTTGGATGACTTGATTAAAATGTAGTGTTGGAAATAGCTTAAACCTTGCAGAAACATAGTGAATATGACCATGAAAAAATACCTTATGTTTTGAGTTTGTAGATGTACATTTTTGTCACGAAAAAGTTCGATGCTTATAGATGAAATTTGGTTGTCTGTAGCAACGCACGGGCATGATCCTAGTAGTACTATAAAAATGAAAATCGTGCAATGATTTGCAAAAGAATTTGTGGAATCATCGGTGGCGCACTCACATTATCGTCGGCGCGCTCCTCCATAGCTGGCAGCCGGCGGCTAGAGCTTTTCGAGCTGACAGGCAGAGCCGAATGGCTGGCCCCGTATTTATTGGGACGGGTTCCCTCCCCCCGCAACGCAACGCAAGCCATCCCGCCCGACGCCGAGCACACTCTCGACTCCTCCTAGTCTAGTCGACTCCCAACTCCATGGAAGCCGCGGCGGCGAAGCCCGTCCTCCGCGTGGCCGCCATCTGCGGATCCCTCCGCAAGAGCTCCTTCAACCGGGGCCTCCTCCGCGCCGGTAAGCCTCCATTCGCCGCCTGCTGCTCTTCGCTCCTCGTGCCAGCAACTCACATCCTCGCTCGGATCGACCCCGGCAGCCGCGGAGGTGTGCGAGGACTCCATCCCGGGGCTGCGCGTCGACCAGCTCGACATCTCCGATCTCCCCCTCATCAACACCGACCTCGAGACCGACGGCGGCTTCCCGCCCGCCGTCGAGGCCTTCCGCGCCAAGGTCTGCCAGGCCGACTGCTTCCTCTTCGGGGCGCCCGAGTACAACTACTCCATCGCAAGTACGTTTCAGATCTCCTCCGCGCTTCCACCCTTTCCGATCGGGTTTCGATTCGGGATCGCGACGTATTCTTATCCCGTGGAAAAATTGCAATTCAGTTGATCATGTTCCACTTCACTTCAATTGGGGAATATATTGCTTTCATTGAATAGGTTTTTAATTTCGAGTTGAATTACAGGTTACGCACTACTGAACTGACCTGACCCGTACGGCTGTACCCCAGAGGTTCAGGTCGTCATGTGCATTGCTGCAAATTTCTTAAATAAACGCATTACTGCAAAATTAGGTTCCCAATTTCCCATATAGTTGTCATGGTGCACAATGGGTGGGACCGATTTCATCACCACTTCACATGGCGCATAATCATTGGAATGGCTTGGTTCAGGTAGTTTTATGAGGAAACAGGATTTACAGGCCCTTTGAGGACAGTGTACGTACAGTGTGTCGGCCATGATGAAATTCCTAAACTAATTGAGGGAAAAAAAACAAGAGCGACATTTAGCCTTTAGCAAAAGCATGTCTCCATGATGTCTTGGCTTTTTCCTTTATTCCTTTCTTACCAAAATCTTGCCAACAAAGAGGAGCACTTCATATTCTTTCCTTTCAGACTTTCTGCTGAGTATATTTTTTGGTTTAGATCTCAGATTACTGTATGATATTAAGAAATGATCCTTTCTAATCCTCTCAGCGTCTATATAATATTGCACCTGAGCAGAAGAAAGCCTATTCCCGAACTCATGGCTGTTCCATTTTCACTTTGTGTGCGACTTCCAGTTTGTTTAGTGCCCAAGATGCTTATCATAGAGTGAAATCTAATCCAGTAAATAATTGCACCATATCTATAATGCTCTGGAATATATAATTACACCCTCACTATCCTGCAGATGAATCTAAGTCGCCATTCCAAAGCCAATTAGTTCCACTGTTACTGCTCCAGAAATTCAACCAGTGTTTTAATAGGGACATTTAGCCTTTACATGATGTGTTGGCTTTTCCTTTATTCCCTTTCTTACCAAAATCTTGCCAATAAAAAGGAGCACTTAGTTATTCTTTCTTTCAGATTTTCTGCTGAATATAATTTTGGTTTAGTTATCAGATTACTGTATGCTACTGTACTAAGAAGTACTCCTTTCTAATCCTCTCAGCATCTATATTGGCATCCCCTCTAGAAGTGAGAACTGAGAAGTGCGTTTATTTCGGGACGGAGGGAGTATAATGTTTGCAGATATCTATGCTGCTCTGGAATGCATAGTTACACCCCCCCCCCCCCTTATCGTGGAGATGAATCTAAGTTGTCATTCCAAAGCCAATTAGTTTGACTGTTACCCGCAAAAAAATTAGTTTCACTGTTACTGCTTCCAGAAATGCAACCAGTGTTTTAACATACAGAGTGTGATCTTGATCTATACCAGTGTCCTAATCCACTGACATTGTTCAACATCATTTGTGCCCCATTCCCTTCCTTACATGTCCGCATGTACTGTAGATTGAAAAATCTGTTGTGGCGTTGAATAATACTTCTACCATGTAGTTAAGAACAAATCTAGGACTCTGTAGTATTATATGATTGTTCGCTTGTTCATCTTATGTTGTCCTCTTAAATAGATATATCGGTACGCAATTGTGTGGCAAACCTCTTACCAGATTCTGTGCACCGATGTCATTCTCTATAAATCATACACATATACCTTTTTCATGTTTACGTATGCTCTTATACTTTGTTTGTCAGGTAATATGTAATGTGCGCAACCATACAATAGATTGATATCAGTTCCACATTGTCATGTGTTTTATATGCGAGTCTCTTCATTTGTCTGATGATGTGTGCAGTTTTCACATTTTCATAAATTGCACTGGTGAGCTGGTCTAAAACTGATATGACTAGTCCCTTGCGTAAATCATGTTGATGTAATATAGTAGTGTGTAAGATAATGTTATTGCATAATATCGTGATCCAAAACCACTCAAATCGATCTACTTTTTATATATGTTCTATGTTTGCTTTACATGGTTTGTGTTACAATTGTAGCCCCCCTGAAGAATGCACTCGACTGGGCATCTAGAGGCAAGAACTGTTGGGCAGACAAACCTGCTGCGATTGTCAGTGCAGGAGGTGGCTTTGGAGGAGGGAGGTCGCAGTACCATCTCCGTCAGGTTGGGGTATTCTTGGATCTTCATTTCATCAACAAGCCAGAATTGTGCGTCCAAGCATTTCAGCAGCCACCAAAGTTTGACAATGATGGAAATCTGATTGATGATCAAATCAGAGAGAGGCTGAAGCAAGTGCTCTTATCCCTTCAAGCCTTCACACTCAGGCTCCAGAAGGACTGAATCAACTCAGGACCATTGCAGTCTGTGTTTCCCTGAAGAAGTGTTTATGACTCCTGTGTATCACATAGACACATACCATGCTTGAGATTGGGACCTGTAGTGGACAGCCTGAAAGTTGTAATAAAACCCCTGGAGAAATATTCTCCTGTTTGCAGAGTATTTAAGATTGGATCACATCTGAACATTCTAAATATTGTGTTTACCTTTCCCAGAGACTCGGAAGTACAGCAATTTTACATTTGCTTACCATACTGTTCATCAGGTGCACCCTTCTATGTTCTTTGTTAGGAGCAATCGGTTGGGCTGACTGGACCTTTTGGGCTGCTTCAATGTGCATATTTGGTAATTTCAGTATTTTTTAGCAACATTACTTTTCAATAGCCACTTGGTAAATTCTGCGTTTTTTAGATAAAACAACTAAAGTTAGGGTAAATTTCATTGTTATACAATCACAGTTATGCGAAATCTCATCTGAATGGGTAGTGCAGATCAAATAATTCTGTAGTTTTTCTCCACGGGTATTGAGTTCCATCTTATTAAATCTGCTGTGCATTATCTGATTTTGATCGTATTGCTTGGTGGCTGCCATACTACCATGAAGTGGTAAGTTTTTTTTTTTTTGGGGGGGGGGGGGTGCAAAAGCCAAATATGTCCCTTTTGGTTTCGATTAAACTGTTTATATTGCTTGTGCAGGTGCATACTGCAGCACGAACATGACATACAAGGAAAATCAGATGGTGGTGTTGATATATGGAAGTTCCTTGTGCCAAAACATGAAGAAAAAGAAGAATAAATATGGGTTTGGCAGATGTACAATTCCTGGACGAACTGAAGAAACTGTCAACAAGATTTGACAATGTGATGGCAAGAGGTACTACAGTATTCCAGCCAGCATTGGGAGCTTGCTGATTATGCCTTTGTGGAAGTCTGACTTGAGAAAGCTGATTATTAGTTCATACTGTCGTCATGTGGCAAGAGTTAGGTGAGAATAGTTAGGCCTGGATGCTGAACCTTTTCTTCTGGCTTACTATTGGACAAAGACAGCATTAAACATTCATCAACAGATGAGTCGCTTGTGCTGATTAGGTCTGGATGCTGTACCTTTTCTGAATCGCTTGTGCCATTAAACATTCATCAGCAGATATCACTAAAATATACAAACAGAGATCAGTAGTAATTCCTTAACTCGCTTGTTTATTCTTATGCAGGGTTGGACGCAAGAGGCAATGAGCTCCACAGCTGCAAAGTGCCAACGAGAAGAGATCCACCTCCATCTGTTGAACTTCTGCTATGACGCTTTGCAGAATCAGCATAAGGCGTCGGTGTGGACTTCTGGAAGCACTCGTTTGCTGCAAAAGAAATGACCGACACGGGACCCCATTGAGCTCTCAAATCATGCAAAGTGGCTTGGGACCTAATCCAACTGAACCCCCCTCTAGTTTGTGTGAAGGCGACCCTTCACTTTTTCAACCTCTGCTAGACTTGCAGGACACGGCGTGGTGTGAACAAGCGTGACAGGCACGCACGCACGACCCGACCGACCGAGAGGACCAGCCGTTGCTCATTGCTGCTGCACGATATGTGGAGGCACCAGCAGCCACTTCGCCACTGCTGTGTGTCCATTAGCTTGCTCTTCTTTGCAAGGTCGTTGCCTGTTGACAGTTGGAGTAGTGACTAAGCTCATCATCACTACTGGACCCATGGGCCAGGGGAAGCTGTTCTTGTGGTTTGTTTGGCGTCGTATATCATGCATGCATGGTCTCTACCACCATCTCCTCCACTAGCTTCGTCATGTAAATGGGAGACCGCAGGGCATGGGAAATAGTTGCACGGTTCAGCACTCGATCTGGTATGATCACTAGTCAACAGTGAAAGCCGGAGTGCGGGTCCCTTGAGGAAGTACCTGAAATTTCAGGCTTTTCCATGGCCTTACTACATAGTAACTGTCATGTGTTTGATCACAATTGCTAGTATTTGACTAGTTGCCAAAGTAGCAATAGCATGATAGCCGTTTCAGTTTATGCCAGAGAAGTTTGGAGATATGGCTAATGGATAGAGTGAAGTTTATGAAATATAACATTTATATGCCCCCCCCGGGTTTTTTTTGGCACCCATTAACTCCTCCCCGCCAGCTATTTTTTCATCTTTTTGGAGGTGGGTTAAATTTTAATTTTTTTATACTGGTTCCTATATTCTACCCATTAGCCATGGGATCCAAACAAGCTGTAAGCCGGTGATGAACTAATGAATGAACAACCCCAACCACTGCAAACAGTGATGCTAAAAGAATTAGCATGGCTTACCAATTGATCTAAAAAAGGTAGAATGCGATGAGTTCAAGTGAGGCCTAACTTTTGGCTTTACCCCCTTGTTTAGAGCGTGTCATGATGCAGAAGTTTCAGGGCTTTCAGCTACTACTTCAACATGCCGCTGTCCTATAATAATAAGATCTTTTACTGATCTCTCGACCGTGTTTCATGCTGGGTTGCTGTCATAGGCCAGGATCTTGCCCCTCTTTTACCTGGTAGCTAGATATGAAAAAAAAGGAACGATGGTGGAGGGCAAGAGCGATTTGGATCGTAGTGGTCGTGCAATCAAGAAAACAAAGTCGTTATCTGGAAAAGGAGTAGAGTGAAAGCATTGTAAACGTCATCAGAGATTTTAGCATCACGAATTTGGTGACGGCAGCATATGTGCGTGCACTCGATTTTTTATTTTTCAATGGGAAAAGTAGAAAATGCATATGATGCTTCTCCCAAACTATTACTCAGTCTCTCATATTTTGCTTTTTTTAAGTAAATAATGAAATCAAATTACACCATTGGCCAGTCTCAGAAAAATATTAAAAAAAATTGTGCATGTTACATGGACGATGATGTTTGTGAGACAGACGACTCGTCGGCGGTTGGTGGTGGCGCTCTCGATGGATGGGTTGGGTTGGGTGGCCTTCACTTTCGATGTGTTAATCCGCAGCAAGTGTGCTCCAGCCAATGGTGTTGACGAAGGCCTCGACCGGCCGATTTCTACTGGCCTCACTCTTGACTGAAGAAAATCCCGGCCACGTCCACTCCCGCGTCCCGCAGTAGTAGTGTTTCGCGCCCTTGCTTTCAACGCGTCGCCACCACACCTACGTGCGGCCGGCCGGTGTGCCGGGGACGTCGCCGCTCTGCCGCCGGACATGCCTGCCGCAGATCGATCTCAGGCCAAGCAAGTTGCCACTCCAGGACGAACGAGAGCTAGACCCTGCATCGTACGGCATCTGAATTATCTGCTAGTGCTATGTAGCTTGTCTTCTAGAAGGCCAACGAACTGTGTGCTCCTAGGATGCAGTGTGGTGCGGAATCCACAAACCTCTGCCATGCATGCATGGTTGTGTGTTTATACTTGGACACAGTTCATTCTCGGTTCATTTTTGATATACATAAAAGTTTCATGAAACTGATCGATCAATCAATGATGTATACTTTCCTAGGAAGATAACTTTGGGGGGCTCAACATTCAGAGGCTGGAGGTTGATATTTTTTTTTCAGGGTCAAGGGGGGGAGGGGGCATACCCACCTGATTTTCATTGAAGGTTTTTGCAGCAAGCCAAAAGTTTTACAAACTTGGGTTTCAGCAATTTAAAACAGGGGATCTAGGGAGGGTTTACATTTGTGTTCTACATATTAGCAAAAGCTTGATAACTTCTAGCAGCAGCAATCTTATTTTGGACTAGCTTGTCCAGCTTCTAATTAATTAACCTGATTGCTGAATGGATTCTCTCAATAGATCTTGATCGAGCCTTTAAGAGCGTTATTGTCGGCAATCACATCAACGGAGACGCTACTACATACACTAATTATTATATAATTATTTTATGTGCTTCGATGATGTGTATCTCTTGTCTAGACGATAAACACACGCAGCTAGCCCAACCACTGCATGCCAGTGAAGCCGTTGCGAGCGTGTGGACAAGCGCAAGGGGCGACGAAAAGGAGCTCCTCCAACTGACCGGCCGAGCCGAACCTCTTGTGGGTCTGATGGTCTGTGGTCTCTCCCACACAGTCAGATACACACACAGAGCATCCCGGCCGGGTTTCTTCGTCACCTACTCCCCAACTGTCTTTTGGAAGGGCAACAGCTGTTGCAAGAACACAGAGTAACAAGGAAATTGAATAATTCCAGCACTCAATTTTCTATTCACCCGTCACATTAAACCACATCTTCTTTCACAGCACGCGGTCTAATGTACTATTTCAATATTTAATTTTCATCTAATTTGACAATCTAAACAGATGTGCTTTTGGTTTTGATCCTGAAAAAGCTGCCTGCGCCACACAGCGCATCTGGGCGCTCGATTTTGCGCCTGCGGTCTAGATCGCTGCGTGGGCACAGCTGCCTGAGTCAGAGTCGCATCCAAACATGCTCTAAAAATGCTTTTGAAGCCTGTTTGCCAGCCTGCATCTATGTTGAGTAGAGAAAGACTTCCAGGAGAACTGGTGTGGAAGCAAGGCATATCGTCGCCCGGCCCTTTGGAAAAATCCAGACGCGTGCACAAGGAAGGGTTTCCTCTTGCAACTACTACTACCGGCCACTCCACCTGCTGCTTGCCCTCGCGTGCACAGCACACACCTTTGGTCTCTACTGCTGTGCTGCTACCCTTGCAAGCTAGGCCTTGTTTAGTTGGCAAATTTTTTGCCAAAAATTTGCTACTTTTTCAACTCTCTCTCCATCACATCACATTAAATACATCAAAAAACATATGTTCGGAGCAGTAAATATAGGTAAAAAAAATTACTAATCACACAGTTCTGTTGTACATCACGAGCCGAATCTTTTGAGCCTAATTACCCCATGGTAGGATAATATTTACCACAAACAAACGAAACGTGCTACAGAAGTACTGAGTTGAAACAGTTACTTTTGCTAGTTTTTTTCCAACTAAACAAGACCCTACAAAACTTTGCGTCTAGCTTGCTTGCATCTCCCTCAAGGCACCAACCCAACATCGATCTTGCTCTTCTTCTTTCAGCCTCTCTCTCCACTCCAACTGTGAGTAGGGCATTCTTGCTGCTCTGTTTTGTTGTCTTCTACTGTTGCAATCCTTCGAACTTTGATTTGATCCATTCAGTTTGTAATTGTCCTGAACTACTACCAGCCCAGGATCATCATTCACCAGAGACATCATTTTGATATCGACGATGGAATCGGCGAGGTCTCGGTACCACCGGCCGGACGACGGCAGAGGAGCAGAGGCGGAGACAAGCAGCCACGTCGCCGAGCAGGAGGAGCCGGAGGTCCCCTGCGTGCTGGACATCTACGTGCACCACGCGCGGGGCATCCACAACATCTGCATCTACGCCAACCAGGACGTGTACGCCCGGTTCGCGCTCACCTCGTCGCCCGACGACGCCGCGTCCCTCTCCACGCGCGTCGCGGCGGGGGGCGGCGCCGCCCCGCGCTTCGACGAGCGCCTCCCGCCGCTGCGCGTCCGACCCGGGAGGATCGCCGTCGACGTGCTCAAGTGCGAGGTCTGGATGCGCAGCTGCGCCAGGCCGATGCTCGACGACCAGCTCCTCGGCTTCGCGCTCGTGCCTCTCGCTGCCGTCGCGGGCGCCGCCGGTGCGCGCCTCGACGGCCGGGACTTCGAGCTCTCGTCCACCGACCTCTTCCACTCGCCCGCGGGGACCATACGGCTGTCCCTTGCCCTCCGGTCCGGGGTCCCCGGCGACGCGTATCCACCGCCGGAGCGCTCCACCGAGCCGTCGATCGCGTCGGAGGTCGTCATCCTCCAGCCCCCGCCATCGCCGGCCGTTGACTACTCGAGGATCGAATTCGATGACCTCAAGGTGGACCAAGAAAACCAAGCCATGGCCGTGCAGTACCTGCCGTTCTTGCACCTCGGGGAGACGCGACGGCCGCCGCCGGAAGTGGCCACGGAGGACGCCGAGATGTGCACGACGAGCCCGCGCGGGGAGATCAAGGCAGAGTCCTCGGACGCCAGCAAGAACGACTCGACGACCAGCACGGTCAGCGACGACAAGGCGGTCTCTGCTTCCGCCGGAGCGGTAGAGAAGCCGGTCGCCGACGTCGACGTCGACGAGGCCACAACGGTCCCCATGTCCTGCCGCTCGCCGGACACGCCGACGTCCTGCAGCGGGGAGAAGGCCGGCGACGTGTTCAAGTCGCCGCTGGGGGGCATCGACATGGAGGCGGAGCAGAGCGCTATGCAGCGGCAGATCATGGAGATGTACGTGAAGAGCATGCAGCAGTTCAGCGAGTCGCTGCCCAAGGTGCAGCTGCCGATGGAGCTTGACGGCGTCGTCGTCCAGAAGGAGGAGAAGCTTGACGACAAGGTGAAGAATCAGCAGCAGGTGAAGAAGGATGGGGCGAGGGTGTTCTACGGGAGCAGAGCTTTCTTCTGAACAAAATCATCGTGCCGCTTGGTAATTGATCAGGTTTCGCTTGCAAATTGATATTGTTGACTTAGGGTCTGTTCTGTCGTTACAAATGAATAGTAAAATTACAAATGAATAGTATTAGAATAGTATTTCTACGGGAGCAGAGCTTTCTTCTGAACAAAATCTGCAGAGAGGAAAAACGCACGCAAAGAGCAATCATCGTGCCGCTTGGCAATTAATCAGGTTTTGTTTGCCAATTGATATTGTTGACTTAATTCATTTGATCATAATAAAAAAGGGTACAAATCACACCCTATAATGTAGTTGAACTTGAGAGTAATATAGATGGTCTAGAATTTTGCGTGACCAGTGTAATAATTAGGCTTTCTTCAATCTTCAGAAACTCAAACTCTGGGAAGCAAGATAATAGTGTGAAGTTTGTGCATAAGCAACAGAGCGTGTGACACGGCAAGAGTTTCAATCAAAGCTACTGTCTAGAGTGTTAATCGGCACCTGTTCATGTGTACCAAAGGAATGACAGTATTTTCAGATATTTGCAATATCTGCAACTCCTGATCCTGAAATGCATCGTGCATCTCTTCAGTTTACAGAGCTTCCAAACAAAGTCATTTCTGCATTATTCTCTTCATGTTTGGTTTTGTTTTACAAGCAAGCAACCGGTTGGTGATTAAATTAGCCGCTTTTTTCCGGTAAAAAGTTATAATGTTTCTTGAACAAGGAGCATGCAAAGGCAATCATGCTAATCAATGCATCCAACCGAGTCTAAACTTGGTGCGTCGGAAGTCGGAACTATGTTTTGTAATATGATGATGAATCAAAGCGCAATTGTTTCTCACAAGTCCAAGGGCCACGGCCCAGTCGCGAAATGAGATCCTAGCTAGGGCCCCGGCCAACAACCAACCGGCCTGCATGCAATCTCAACACAACAGTAAATGAGCATCTATTATCTATCTATTATCTTAATACTTGAGTGTTAAAAGAAGCCATTACGTTCGTCGAGAGGGTCTAGAAATTTCCACGTTAATCCAAAAAAGAGAAGAATATGAATCCTTGGATTTTATGAAGATCTAGCGGTCCTTATTACTTTAAAGAATCCATATCAAATACAACTAATAATAAGCATGTAATTCCCTCAAAAAACAATAAGTATATAATTAGAAATAAAAATATTAGAATACCCTCACGTGATACAATAGGAAAGATTGGGACCCATGCAAAGATTCGGACCCATACATATACGAGCTGCCAATTAATGTAAATTTAATCTTTAGGCTAGCAAACATGTTATTTACTATTGTTATATATATATGTTACTTCCTCCGTTCTTAAATATATGACGTTTAGGACAAGAAAATTAGTTCAAAATGAACTAATATCTTTGTCTTAAACGTCATATATTTAAGGACGAATGGAGTAATATGTAACCATATTCAACACACAGATCAATAATATTTATGTACCCGGAACCGATTCACACTCAACTATTATAGAGATTGATTAAACATAAGATGCAGCTAAGCAGTAAAATTAGCAAGATGATAGCATGATCTAAAATGCTATTATATGATACGAAAATTATTATTAACCTAAGGTGAGATGATAAATGCACCAGTTTAGGTAGTAAAGGAGTTGATTTGCAAAATATGAAGGATGAATAACACACTTTTGCAATACTTGGGTGAAAAATACACTTTTTCCTTTTAAATAGCAACATCATGTGTGGCTATATCCACTATCTTGATCGAGATATGAAGGCTTGATGTCCCTGGTTTGAATCACAGCACCGCGTGCACACATATTTTGAGTGTGAAAACATCTCAACTATAAAAAAAATGTTTAGTTTTTAGGTGCAAGGTAAAAAAATGATTAGTTTTTGGACGCAAGGTATAATAGTCGATTCTCCCTCTAGTAGCAGTAAATAATTTGACTCAAGATTCTATCTATGAAATCAAAATAATTAAATCAAATGGAAATAAAATATAATAGGAAATCTAGCCACATATACGACAACAAAGTGTTGCCTTCTCTTCTGAATAATGAAGGTTTTGATTGGTTTGTCTCGATGATCAGAAGGTAGTCTTAATGGGATGGGCTTGGATGGAGCAAATCAAGTCTTATTTTTTTTCTCGACCCAAACCCAATCTGAACTATTAAATGAATTATTCTGATTGTACCCGGGTGGATATAGGTTTTGGGTAGCTGTAAATTTATTTTATTCTTATGCTAGCAAGGCGTGTAGAATAGATATAGGTTTTGGGTAGCTGTAAATTTATTTTATTCTTATGCTAGCAAGATGTGTAGGATATGGACTTCGTCTATCACACAGTTCATGCATCGGTCAACACAAATTGAAGACTATAGAGCTGCATGGTTCTCGATGATCTATCAGCTGCATCAGCAAACCACCATCTGCAGCAAGGGAAGAAGCCACTACACTACTCGGACAGCATAGGGAACCAGAACTCCTTTCACCTAAGCCTTCTACTTCCCCTGTACAGGTAGAATCTAGATGCTTGGACAATATTACTACTTTTTATTTCTCTTGCTTCATCTTAATATTTTTTTCCTTTTACAAATAAACAAGGAACAATAAAAAAGTTTTTTTTACAAAATAGCAGATTACTTCTTTTTTTTCATTACAATAGGGAAAAGTGTATCTTCATCCCTCAAGATATTTCATTTGGTGCAAATCAATCTCTTAACTAACTAAAATGGTGCATTTATCATCCCCACCTTATAGTTTAACAATGATTTAGTGCAATCTATTGATGGTGTATGCCACGTAATCATTTGATTAATTAGTAATCACTACTTAGCGATGTAATAATATGCTGAGTAGAAAAAATAGATAATTCAAAAAAAATGGAACTGATTCACACTCAACTATTATAGAGATTGATTAAACATAAGATGCAGCTAAGCAGTAAAATTAGCAATATGATAGCATGATCTAAAATGCTATTATATGATACGAAAATTATTATTAACCTAAGATGAGATGATAAATGCACCAGTTTAGGTAGTAAAGGAGTTGATTTGCAAAATATGAAGTATGAATAACACACTTTTGCAATACTTGAGGGGTGAAAATACACTTTTTCCTTTTAAATAGCAACATCATGTGTGGCTATATCCACTATCTTGATCGAGATATGAAGGCTTAGATTTTGGTACGAGTGGGGCAATTATATGAGATTCTGCACAGATTATAGGCACACGAGGCTTGATGTCTCTGGTTTGAATCACAGCACCACATGCACACATATTTTGAGTGTGAAAACCTCTCAACTATAAAAAAATGTTTAGTTTTTGGGCGCAAGGTAAAAAATGATTAGTTTTTGGACACAAGGTATAATAGTCGATTCTCCCTCCAGTAGCAGTAAATAATTTGACTCAAGATTCTATCTATGAAATCAAAAAAATTAAATTAAATGGAAATAAAATATAATAGGAAATCTAGCCACATGTACGACAACAAAGTGTTGCCTTCTCTTATGAATAATGAAGGCTTTGATTGGTTTGTCCCGATGATCAGAAGGTAGTCTTAATGGGATGGGCTTGGATGGAGCAAATCAAGTCTTTTTTTTTCTCGACCCAAACCCAATCAGAACTATTAAATGAATTATTCTGATTAAAAAATAGCAGGAAACCCAATCTCGACTTAGGCCCGGCCCGAGCCTGGCCCATAAAAGAGGCATGTAGCCGCCATAGGACGAGCGGGCATGGGTGGGATTTTTTAGGCTAAAAAACGGGTTTTTTTGGCCCAGCATGCGCTCAGCCTAGCACACGTCTAGGTACAATATCACCACATGTTAGGTTAAAAAACAAATTAGGAAGAAATGTCCACTATATTAGAAATAAGAAGAGACTCAAATTGAGCATAACATCAAATAACACTGACCGGTTGGATTGGATATGTCCACCGCAGAACACACTCACACCACATAACTTAACTCAAGAACAACTACTGATTGGACTAATACATTAACACTATCGCACAACATCTAACACTATTAAACTCTACACCACAAACAACATTTACCGGTGGGATCGGGACATCAAGACGACTCTACAACTTAGCTACAATTGAACCTAACACCTCCAACTGCTACTTCATTAGATCACTGATTGCCGCCACCACCATGATGTGTGCAACATCACCACAAAGACTAGCAATGTTTTTTTATTATTTTGTTTTCCTTTTTTTAAGAAAGAAACCTTCCCGACAACTGTTGCATTTGAGCAAGGATGCCTAGCCACTATATATACCGGATGTGCCTAGCGAATAAAATAATGACACGTCGACACCTTCAAGAAGAATATGACGTAAACAATCCTATTGCAACTCACCCAAAAGATTAGATTTTCACCTGCAATATCCAGCATGATAGGATGGGAAGGTGCAAAAGGACACCTCCAAGGAGGAAACATCTGCAGATGGAAAAAGCCACCAACACCTGTGTCAAAATCACCTCCAAGAAGGCACAAATGATGGTTTGAGCACCACTACAGCCCTAGCACCACATGTTGAGCTATGAGATGACAAAACTTATGGTCCTACACCACCATTGTTGTTCTTCCATGTCGATACCACAACTACCAATCTAGATGGCAATTGTGGACAGGTGCAACACCACCCCAACCAAGTGTTGTCGGTGGTGCTACAACCCCACCCTCACCTGCCACAACGTTGATGTGAGCAATTACCAAAGATTGTCACTAGAACCGCAAAGCGACCACCATGGCTCTTGCGGTGCATATCTAGCATGCCTTGATCGAGATCCAAGTCACAAATGCCTCAGTCTACAACACCACCAATTAGGCTGTCATCAGCCGGTGAACACGAGCGCATCCATGTAGTCGCATAGAGAAGATACGTCTAATATAGGAAAAGAAGAAAACAACAGGTATTGGAAAGGAGGGGTAAGGGGATGGTTTGAGAGGCTGCCGTCACCGCTAGCGATGGTGGATGGCTGGGTGTTGTGGCACTTTTTTGTGGTGGGCAAGGCCGAACCGCCCCTAAGGGACGATGTAAGGGCCAACAAAAAAGTTTCACATGCGACTCAATTAAACAATCCTGACATACTTTATAGGTGAGCTTTTAGGATTTAGGAAACCATAAGCATCTAGAAAGGGATGAGAAAGTTATTGACTTTGGAGAGTGTAATGATAATGAATGTATGGACAAGCTCATATGTGTAGTAGTATTTGGAATATGAAGTGATCTCAACCGGATCACTAGGTCGAGTATCAACCTAACATGTCATGTTGTTATTACCATCAAAGTATGTCAATTACCAATAGAGATAACGAGAAGTAGCAAATGGTGATGTCAACATTATGCTTAATATGTTGAGACTTGAGAATTTTAGAAGACCAGAGTAACGATGTAGTCATAAACATATTGGTGATGTCACAGTGACAATTTAATATTGACAAAACAATTCAAAATCAAAGTTTGACTTTTATGCACATTCATATAGCAAGATGTTGGTAGTGTTCAAAAAGAGGACAACACACACTGTCAGAAACCCTTAATTCGCTGATATGCCATGGAATATGATGATGAAAAGAACAAGCAATACCTTGAGTTAGGCTATTAGGACTATCCCTCACATTCTAAATATTATCATAAATATACTAGCTACCCGCGCTATTTGCGCGGGCCAACTTGCTAGTTCCGTACAGGAAAAAGTCCTTTTGACGTCCCTCATCTATCACTGAAGTCTGACTTTCGTCCCCCATCCGTAAAACAGGATATCTAACGTTCTCCTACTACCTAATCTGTTCATTTTTGGTCCATAGCTAGTTTTGATGGCGGTTTGGATGACGTGGCCTTGGGGCCCACATGTCAGGATGGGCCCGGTTGCCTTTCTTCTCTCGCTCTCTCTTTCGGCGATGCCGGCTGCCATCTCGTCGAAGCCCCCACGGCCCCGCTTCCCACGCGCCAGCTCCTCCGTCCTCGTTCTCTTGCTACGCCACAAAGCTCAACCCTCTCCTTGCAGATCCGGTGTGGAGGTCGCCGCCACGGAGCTCCGTCCTTTCCTGTTGCGAATCCGGCGTGGAGGTCGCCGCCACCGAGCTCCGCCCTCTCCTGATGTGGATCCGGCGTGGAAGTCGCCGTCGCGGAGCTCTACCCTCCTTCTTGCATCGTCCCTCTCCCCGGTGCCGGGCCCCTTCGCCTGCTCCCCCGACTGACGAGCCACGAGGCAGCGTTGCCCCTTCGTCGACTTGGCCGCAGGCGAGCCTGTGCGCCATGATGGCGGAGCTCCTGTTGGCAAAGTGGCGGCGGAGTGGCAGCGGAGGAGCATGGGTGGAGCTCCATCTCCTCCCCTCCCCGGAGCTCCCTCCCCCGTCATCCTCGTCTTCTCTATCACCGCTGCTCACTGGCCGCGCATCGAAGGTAGAAGAAGGTGAGGGACCTATCTGTAAGAATAAAGAATTTCAGAGGGTTATGTGTAAATATTTATCCACGTGGACTAGGTCAAAACAGCCGAGGGACCAAAAATGAACAGGTTAGATAGTTGGAGGACATTAGATATCCGGTTTTGCGGATGAGGGACGAAAGTCAGACTTCGGTGATAGATGAGAGACGTCAGAAGGACTTTTTCCTTCCGTACATAATAAAAAGGCCCAGTTAACGTCAAGCGGCTCTGTCTGACCCAACCAACAGCACGAGGAAGGCCCATGTTCTTTTTACCAAACTTTGAATTTTTTTATTCATTTTGCAAAATTATACGACCGTCTCAAAATTTATCAAATTTGACCTCCAAACACCATGGCGCATGGCAACCGCCGTGGCCCACGGCGGTTGGCAGGTACAGCCGCCGTGCGCTACGGTGGTTGGGCGCCACCTTCGTAGCCCACGGCGGTTAGCGTAAACGCCATGGGCCACGGCGGTTGGAGACAGTGTTTGACGGCGTCGGGCGGTGGCAGGCAGCGGGCATACAAACGCCACGAGCCATGGCGGTTGGTTTTTTTTAATATTTAGAAGAGAAAACACACACCTTTGCAATGGCATGTACGGCGCTTATACAAACCTAACAAAGCGCCTTACGTATTGATAACATGCCTTAGGGAATTTAGAAATTTGATTACAACAGGCCTAATTAATCTAGTTGTACGAGAACTGCCCGAAGAGCAAAGACATGCCGGAGTCTTGCGACGTCATGTAGTAGTACCCGGGTGGGGGTGGAGGTGGTGAAGGTGGAGGGGAGTTGTTCTTCTTGTGGCATTCACAAGTGCAGGTCGAACATTTGCAGCATCGACCGTCTCCAGCGCTAGACGATCGATCAGGGGAAGCCAATGCCTCCGACAGCTCCCGCTTCAGGTTGTAGATGACGACGTCCTCGAGGTAGTCGATGTACTCTTGATAGGGGTGAATAGCTAGTGGATCCACCCATTGCGAGAAATCGCAGTTCTCTGTTTGGGTGGAGTACTGCAAAAAGCAAGAAAACGTAAGCAAACCAAAGAAAGATGATGAACAAATTTGTAGACATTGCTTACCCATGCATGTGGGCAGTGCCAGAAGCGACGACCGGAGTTGTTGAAGAGTATCTTGTCCCCCTAAGTGAGTTTTGGTGATTTAATGACGGACCATTAAGCCACTAATGATGTATT
Source organism: Cenchrus fungigraminus (assembly GCA_036936925.1). Classification (NCBI taxonomy): domain Eukaryota; kingdom Viridiplantae; phylum Streptophyta; class Magnoliopsida; order Poales; family Poaceae; genus Cenchrus; species Cenchrus fungigraminus. The sequence continues at coordinate 2,803,899 of CM072779.1, forward strand.
GAGTATATGAGCAGGTACTAAAATTCTAAGATGGCATCTAAGCATTTCATTGCTATACAAAAAGGAAGTGATGCTAAAAAGAAGGATTCCTTGGAGGTTTATTTATTTTATATTTCGAATTTGAGTCCTAGGAATGCCGTACTATAAAGAGGGACATGGATTGTATCTTTCAAGAGTTGAAAAGGTGCTCTAGATGACTAACCAAAATCCTATGAGAGACACCTTGCACTGTACGATCACCGAGCTATCCTTTAGTGTGCTAACTCTGGAAGGCCGGACACTCCAGGTTTTATCTCGGATAGTCCGGACTTCTCGGAGTCTCCGGGCCTAGTCCGGATACTCCGGGTCTTAGAGTTGTAACGGCTCTTTTTCTGGGTGAGGAGGTATTTATACCCCCTCAACCGTATCCTCTCTCTCTCTCTCTTGCCCATTTCGACCTGCAACACTCAGAACTCATTCACTCCCCCTCTTTACTCCCCTTGGCTTTGGTTTGGTGAGATTTGTTGGGGATTAAAGGAGGGATTGAGAGCAAGAGCTTGGAGAGTGCTAGTGAGCTGATTTCCCATCTCTAGAGCACCTCGTTCTTCGCTTGGTTGGCAATCTCGTGTTTGTTACTCTTGGAGCTTTGAGCTCCTAACCGGCTAGGCGTTGCCTTGGAGCATCCAAAGGATTGTGGCTGCCCAAGGAAGTTTGTATTACCCCGTGATTGAGTAAGTAACCCTAGCTCGATCTTTGTGGTTGCTAGGGGGAGGAAAGTGACCTAGGTGTAAAGGTCCGCCCTTTGTGGGTTCCTCAACGGAGATGTAGAGCTCAAGGTGTGAGCTTGAACTCCGGTAACAAATCCCTTGTGTCTCTCGTGCTTGTTGCCCTTGTTGTATGCTTGAAATCCTTTTGAGTACTTTTCTAGGGTTTGTGGCCGATCTACTCTGTGGTGAGGTTCCTACTGGTTCCAAGTGGTGGAACAGGCTTATATCTCTGTATTGCATATCCTATATTCACAGATTTGAGTTTGGGCGAGTTTGATTCCTGTTGATTTAGTCACCTCCTCAGAAGCCCGGACAATCCGGACATTTTCCCGGATACTCCAAATTTCCCGGAGTATCCGGAAAAATATCCGGAGACTCCGGACTTCAGTCTGGCAGAGTGTTTTAAGTTGTGATTTTTTAGGAATGACTATTCACCCCCCTCTAGTCGACCTCTAGATCCTTTCAATTCGTATCAGAGCCCGGTTGCTCCGTTTGAAGCTTAACCGCTTGGAGAAAAGAGATGTCGACCCCAACTAATCAAGCAACGCCGCCCGAAGGTGACTTGACCAACCCCGGTGGTAATCAACCCCCCGTGAACACACCCGAAGGTCCTACGGGTGCAGCGGGAGGTGCCGGTGGAGCAAGCACAAGTCATCATCCAAGAAATGACGATGGTGGATCATCCTACTCAAGTGATGATGACTTTGATGATGCAAGATCAAATTGATCCACTCGTCAGCCTTCGGGAAGGGAGTTCTCTAGAATCCCTTACGATTACTCTAATTTAATCTTTGATAAACCATCGAGTTCCCACCACATTGGAAAGATACCCCAATTTGATGGAACCGGTTATTCCAAGTGGAAGAACTCGATGGAAGAGTATTTGATGGCGGTAAACCCCGCACTTTGGACTGTTGTGAACAGGGGAATTACCTTTCCAAGTGGAGATGCTACTTTGACACAAGCTCAAGCGAATGAAATCCAACGCAACTATCAAGCTATTCGCATCATCAAGAGCTCTCTCACCGCCGAAGAGTATGACAAGGTTGATGGTTTGAAGTCTGCCAAAGATGTGTGGGACACTCTCTTTATCAACCATGAAGGAACGAGGCAAGTTAGAGAAGGAAGAATTCGAGCTCTTGAGAGTGAGCTCAATCGCTTTGTCATCAAGGAAGATTAATCTCCACAAGACATGTACAACCGCTTGAACAAGATCATCAACAAAATCAAGTCTCTTGGGAGCACAAGATGGGGAAGAAAAGAAGTTATTGATAAGATCCTCTCCGCTTACATGGCTAGGGATGTTCAACTCCCTACACTTATTAGAGAGAAGAGAGGCTTCAAGAAGTTCACTCCGGCGGATGTGATTGGTAGAATTGAAGAACATCTTATCACCGTCAAGGAGTCAAACTTTTCACAAGAAATGTCAAAGATGCATGAACAAATTGAGAAGAACAAGGGAGTAGCTCTCAAAGCTTCAACCAAAGACAAAGAGAAAAAGGCAAGCTCATCATCCTCCAAGACCGTGGTCAAGGAAGATAGTGATGACACCTTGACTCCCGAGCAAATGGCTTTATTTGTGAAGAGATTCACAAAAGTGATGAAGAAGGGTGGCTTCTTCAACAAAAACGAGGACAAGGACAAGATCAAGACCAAGAGAATATCTAAGAGGTCATGCTTTGGGTGTGGCAAGGAGGGTCATTTCATTGCGGAATGTCCCAACATCAAAGTGAGAAGAAGAGACACCAACAAGTATGACAAGAACAAGAAGAAGGAAGTTGGTGAAGCTCATTTGGGTGAAGAATGGGATTCAAATGATGATAGCTCTGACTCTGATGATGAATTGGGACTTGCTACAATATCCATTGCTCAACCCATTGACAAGCCATCACTCTTACTTCACCCACACATGCCTCATGGCTAGGGGCACTAAGGTAGACACTAAACCTTCTCCCCTAGATGTTGATGATGATAATGATAGTGATGATGAATTTGAAAAAATGATCACTAGCTTTGGCAAGAAAGCAACCAAAAGAATTATGAACCTTCTAAATGAAATCAAGAATAGAGATGAGACTCTTGAGGTGCAAGAAGAACTTTTTAGACTTGAGCAAGAGAAAATCATTACCCTTGAGAATGCCCTTGTAATTGAAAAGAAGGGTTTCAAGGTGCAAGAGGACTTACTCAAGGAAAAAGAGGAAGAAATTCTTAGCCTCAAGAACTCTCAAGCTAAAGAGGCCGTTATAGTAGATGAATTAACTAGGAAGTCTTTCCTAGCTAAGGATGCTTGCACTAGACTTGAGAGTGAAAAGGTTGAACTTCAAGAGAGCTTAAAACGCTTGAGAGCTAGTCACATTGCAATTGAAGTTCAACTTGACAACCTTAAGAATAGTGCTAAAACAACCTCTAATGATGCTACTTCTAACTCAAATGCTTCTACAAGTAATGGTTGTTCTAGATGCTATAAACTTGATTTAAATGCTTATGCTACTAACATTGCCGAGATGAATGCAATGAAGAAAGAGATTGCTCGGTTGTCAAACTCTCTTGTTGAGAAAAAGAAGAAGGAACCTAAGAGAGGAGAGTTTGAGAACCATACCAAGGGCTTTGGTTCAAACTACATGAAGAAGTTTGGCTTTGAGAATGGGAAGGGGTTAGGTAAGAATGAGCAAGGCTCCAAAGACCCTATCCCATTTATCAAGAACAACCACACAAGGGGTGTGGGAACAAGAAATGTGGTGCATGGGATGAACCAATTGAGTGCCAAGGTTGAAGGTAAACAACCTAGGCTCAACACTCCCACCAAGTTCAAGAGCTCCAATGGCATATCCCATGAACCACAAGTCAAGACCAAAGTGGTGCAAGCCAAGCAAACCAAGAAGCCCAAGGCACATGCTTCACAAGACAACTTTTATGCCGATTATGTGTTGACTTGGAACCACAAGGGTAAGGTGGTGGCCAAGTATGTGGGACCCCGCACACAAGGTTCTATGATCAAAAGGAATGTGTGGGTACCCAAAGTTCTTGTGACTAACGTGAAAGGACCCAACTCTAATTGGGTACCTAAAAACCAAGCCTAATTTGTTTTGTAGGCATACTCCTCCGGTGGAGCCAAATAGGTGATTGATAGTGGATGCACTAATCACATGATCGGGGAGAAGAAGATGTTTATGTCTTGTGAAATAATTGAACATCCTACGGAAAAGATTGCCTTTGGAGGCAATGGTGGTGGAACGGTTGTTGGTCTAGGTAAAATTGTTATCTCAACCAATCATTCAATTTCCGATGTTTATTTGGTTGAATCTTTGGACTCTCATAGAAGCCGCAAGAACCATGCTTGATAAGTACAAGACTTCGGATAGTTTTTGGGCGGAAGCGGTCAACACGGCTTGTCATGCTATCAACCGTTTGTATCTTCACAAGCTTCGACACAAGACCGCCTATGAACTCCTAACGGGTAAGAAGCCTAATGTGTCTTACTTTAGAGTTTTTGGTTGTAAGTGCTTCATTCTCAACAAGAAGCCCAAGAACTCTAAGTTTGCACCTAAAGTTGATGATGGTATTTTTCTTGGTTACGCCTCAAATGCTCACGGCTATCGCGTTCTCAACAAGACCACTGGTAGTGTTGATATAGCGTGTGACGTGACATTTGATGAATCTAATGGCTCTCAAGTGGAGCAAGTTGATGAAGTGTGTGTAGGTAAGGAAAAGACTTCTACAAATGACATCAAGAAGATGGCCATTGGAGAAATCAAGCCTCAAGAAGAAGATGAAGAAAATGAAGTCATTGAAGCATCACCAAACCTGTCTGTCGCTGCAAAACCCGGACACTCCGGAGAAAAGTCCGGAGAATCCGGAATTTCTGGAGACTCCGGACCCAACCCCGGAGAGTCCGGACCCTCTGAGGATGATGCTCAAGACCTTCAAGAGAATGAGGATTTGATTCAACAAGAAGCTTCTGAGCCACATCCAAGAGTTCGTCAAAATGTTCAAAGAGATCATCCCGTTGACAACATTCTTGGAAGCATAAGAAGAGGGGTTACCACAAGATCAAGATTGGCAAACTTTTGTGGACATTACTCTTTCGTGTCCATGATTGAACCTCTCTCCGTAGAAGAAGCATTACAAGACGCTGATTGGGTGATGACCATGCAAGAAGAGTTGAACAACTTCACTCGGAATGAAGTCTGGTCCTTAGTGGAACGCCTTAAGCAAAATGTGATTGGAACAAAGTGGGTGTACCGCAACAAACAAGACGAGGATGGGATAGTGACCAAGAACAAGTCAAGGTTGGTTGCCAAGGGCTATACTCAAGTTGAAGGCTTGGACTTTGGAGAAACCTATGCACCGGTAGCAAGACTTAAAGCAATACGTATCTTATTAGCTTTTGCTACACATCATGATTTCAAGCTCTTTCAAATGGATGTCAAGAGTGCATTCTTGAATGGCCCAATCTCCGAAGAAGTTTATGTTGAGTAACCACCGGGCTTTGAAGACCCTCAATTCCCCAACCATGTCTACAAGCTCCGTAAGGCGCTCTATGGTCTTAAGCAAGCACCTAGAGCATGGTATGAATGCCTTAAGGAATTTCTCTTAAGGAAAGGCTTTGAAATAGGCAAAGCCGATCCTACTCTTTTCACTCGCAAAGAAGGAAACGATTTATTTGTGTGCCAAATATATGTCGATGACATCATATTTGGTTCTACTAACAAAGCTTGGGCGGATGAATTTAGTAGGATTATGACTAAGAGATTCGAGATGTCCATGATGGGAGAGTTGAAGTTCTTTCTTGGATTTCAAATCAAGCAACTCAAGAAAGGCACATTCATAAGTCAAACAAAGTACACTCATGACATGCTCAAGAAATTTGACATGGACAAAGCCAAGCCCATCAAGACTCCAATGCCATCCAATGGACATCTTGACCTAAATGAAGATCGAAAAAGCGTAGATCAAAAGGTATATCGCTCCATGATTGGATCTTTGCTTTACCTTTGTGCATCTAGGCCCGATATTATGCTTAGTGTGTGCATGTGTGCAAGGTTTCAAGCCAATCCTAAGGAATGTCATCTCATGGCTATTAAGAGAATCTTTAGGTATTTAGTACGCACTCCTAACCTTGGTTTATGGTACCCAAAGGGTTCCACTTTCAATCTACTTGGCTATTCCGATTCGGACTATGCCGGTTGCAAGGTAGATAGAAAGAGTACATCCGGGACTTGCCAATTCCTTGGAAGGTCCTTGGTGTCTTGGAGTTCCAAGAAACAAAATTCAGTTGCCTTATCCACCGCCGAGGCCGAGTATGTTGCAGCCGGTGCTTGTTGTGCTCAACTACTTTGGATGAGGTTCACTTTGAGGGACTTTGGTTATACGTTTAGCAAGGTGCCACTCTTGTGTGACAATGAGAGTGCCATCAAGCTAGCGAACAACCCCGTAAACCACTCAAGAACAAAGCACATAGACATAAGACACCATTTCTTGAGAGACCACGAAGCCAAAGGAGATATCGCTTTAAGTCATGTGAGCACCGAAAATGAACTAGCCGATATCTTCACAAAGCCTCTTGATGAACTAAGGTTTTGTGCTTTGAGGAGTGAATTAAATATCTTAGATTCTCGTAACTTGGCTTGAGATCATGCACATATTTGATTGCCTTAGGCTAGATCTTTACAAAAGAAAAGGACTTGAAAAATTGGTATGGATTTGCTTTGAAAAATATTTGGATTTTTCTCTAGGTACAACACTTGGACTATTGTTCTCTTTGTATGATTGTGGCTAGTATCAAGTGTTGGAACCTCTCTAGCTCACAAAAGTTTCACTCATAATCATCTTTATCTATATCAATCTCAATTCCTTGAAAATCTGTTGCGAAGTCTCAGGGGGAGCCGGAGACTCCGAGTTTTCCCCGGATATTCCAGATTTCCCGGAGAGTCTGGGTTCAGCCCGGATACTCCGGACCTTAACTAATATATAAACGTTTTCACCGCAGTCAAAACCCTAGCTTTCTACTTTTCACTGTGTGGACCGTTTCTAACTCCTCCCCGTCGCCTCCCCGTTCTACCCCGCGCCCCTCTCCTCTCTCCCTTGGTTCCTCCATAGAACCTAGGGTTTCAACCCTCCAAATCTTGAGAGAGTGAGAGATTGAAGCCTCCAAGGTGTGGGAAACAAGGTGCTGCTCGTGTTTTGAAGATTTGAAGGCTTTCCTCCTCAGTTCCCTCTCTTCCCTAAGGTATTCAAAGGCTTCTTTGCCCGATCTCCTTTCCTAGGACTTATCTTAAGAAATCTCTTGGATAGGAATGTTCTTTAGACTCTAGAAGTAGTGGATCTGCAATATCTCAAGTTTCCCGTGGTGGATTTGTGCGGCATTGTGAATTAGGGTTTCGCCAGGAAAACCCGGAGACTCCGGACTTTTTTCCGGACACTCCGGATTTCCCGGACTGTCCGGGAATTTTCCCGGAGACTCCGGATTTTCCTGCTGAAACTCTAAATTGCTTTGTCACTCACATTTTCCATGGATGAATTCTCATGTACTCCTTGCTACTCATCTCCAGATCATGAGGAAGAAGTACAAGCAAGACGAGCCGGCCACCCAAAGGAGGACTAAGGCGAGGCACGACCCTCAAACCTTGGGGGTAGTGCATGAGACTTTGGGGCTTGGGTCTTCTCAGCGATCCACTCGTGCTCGTGCCCCTGTCTACACCGAGCAAGAAATTAAAGAAGAGGAAGAACAGCAGGCTGTTGGTGCGGAAGAGGAGGAGGAGGAAGAAGATGCTGACCAATACAGGGTAGCTCCTAGGCGTCACGGGAAAGGTCCAGCTCAGCCATCAAGGATATCTCGTGAGGCCCCCTACATCTCCCGTTCTAGGCCCGTACCTCGACCATCCATGCCAAAGAACCGTCCCACTCCCTACTCCCAAATCTGTCCCCGAACTCCACCCCGACTCACCGTGTCTTTTCCATCAAATGTGAGGGTGGTGACCGCTCCTATCAACCTAAGGGACCCCGGGGCTGTGCAAGGGTTTGCTCAACAAATGGTGAGAGATTAATCTAGAAATGCCCTTGCAGTCAGAGAACAAAGGGAGGAGGATGTCTACATGTACATATCTAGTGAGGCACTTGAGTCAAGGTTTTGGTGTGACTTCCATAGGGACTTCTATCAGACAGTGATAAGGAGTCCACATATGAAGGCAAAGAACAAGTCACCCATTGTGGAGATGAAGTACATTGATTAGGCCTACTATGAGAAGTTGGAGAACCCCATCTTTGATGTCGTGATTGATAGATGTAAGGAACTTGGACTTTATGAGATCACGGGCTTTCGCTATGGATGGAATAGAGAGATTCTTGCTCAATTCCATTGCTCCTACTTTTATGACTCTCATCAAAACACTATCACTTGGACCACTCAAGGCGAGAAGCACACCATCGATTATATGACTTTCTCTCGCTTGCTTGGTCTTGCCTCAAAGGATGAAGATCGCACTCCTATTCATAATGAAGACAAGTACAAGCCCAAGGACATGGCATACATGTTCCCCTCCGCCTTCCTAGCTCATGAGGGAAAAGCTGACAATCTCATCCCATACTACTACTATTTCAATCAGTTTTTCCCTGCCACCATTGATCCGAAAATGGGAGATATCACAGCTCTTAGGCACTATGCCGTCAATCTCCTCAACCGTGTGGCTCCAGAAGAAGAAGGTTTTTGCATCTTTGACTTCATTTGGAATGAACTTTGCCGTGCTATGTGTGACCCCATGAAGCATCTTCCTTATGCTCCATACCTCATGTATATGATTGAGAGGGTCACCAACACCCAATTTCCAAAGGATGTCACTCATGAGCCTCTTAAGCATCTTCGTGCTAGAGACAAGAGAGCCCCAATGAAGACGAGCATGAGATTTGTTAGATCCTCTAGTGCTGCCCCTCGCCATGATGATGAGCCCCTTCCTCGCCCTTCACACTCATCTAAACCTTCTCGCAAGGTTAAGGGCTCCATGGTCAAGAGGGCATTCAAGAGCATCTTCTCCATGTGCAAGCATATCGTCACCGAGACAAATGAAAACCGCCGCGACATCATTGAGATCAAGTCTCATCTTGGGCTTCCTACGGATACCTTTCACGAGCTCCCCGAGTTTGATGACCCATTTGCAGAATGGGATGCCCATGATGCCGCTACTGCTGCACAAGAAGAAGAGCAAGAGCAAGAGGAAGAAGGAGGAGGAGGAGGAGGAGGAGGAGGAGGAGGAGGAGGAGGAGGAGGAGGAGGAGAAGAAGAAGAAGAAGAAGAAGAAGAAGAAGAAGAAGAAGAAGAAGAAGAAGAAGAAGAAGAAGAAGAAGAAGAAGAAGAAGAAGAGGAAGAAGAAGAGGAGGAGGAGGAGGAGGAGGAGGATGACAACAATGAAGAAGAAGAAGAAGGAGGAGATGATGAGAACACGGAGTGATCCCCTGCTGCTGCTGCTCCTACACTTCCTTTTTGGCGCTTGATGCCAAAGAGGGAGTGAGTATCTTAAGTTTCATGTTTAAGACTTGGAGAATTTGAGAACCTTGGTCTGTAATAACTTTTTATGTGTGAGACTATGTGATGTGAGCTTGAGACTATTTGGTTGTTTGCTTATGATGCTAGATATCTAGGGCGCATTTTATTTGTCTAAGGATGCTTTTGATAGTTTGAAAATTTCTGTGATGAATTGATTTCTGCTGAGTCCTCAAAGTCCGGATACTCCGGATTTTTCTTCGGATTCTCCGGGGTAGATCCGGACACTCCGAGCTCTGACACCTCAGCCCCTTTTATCCTTCATTGAGTGTATAAACTGTCATACGCATCACATATATCTTGTTTGCACAAACACAAGCACCCCACTGTTGATCATCTTGTCACACTCCCTTATTTTTCTCTCTTGTGCAAAATTTGGTGCTAAAAGCACCTTTGAGATTCAAACTCCATATGCACAAACTAAGGGGGAGTGTTGCAAGATAGATCAAAGGCTCGTTACTAATTTTATTTATCTCTTGTTTAAAAGCTTAAAGGTATTATCATCAATCACCAAAAAGGGGGAGATTGAAGAGTATCTTGTCCCCCTAAGTGGGTTTTGGTGATTTAATGACGGACCATTAAGCCACTAATGATGTATTGAGTATATGAGCAGGTACTAAAATTCTAAGATGGCATCTAAGCGTTTCATTGCTATAAAAAAAGGAAGTGATGCTAAAAGAAGGATTCCTTGGAGGTTTATTTATTTTATATTTCAAATTTGAGTCCTAGGAATGCCGTACTATAAAGAGGGACATGGATTGTATCTTCCAAGAGTTGAAAAGGTGCTATAGATGACTAACCAAAATCCTATGAGAGACACCTTGCATTGCACGATCACCGAGCTATCCTTTAGTGTGCTGACTCTGGAAGGCCGGACACTACGGGTTTTATCCCGGACAGTACGGACTTCCCGGAGTCTCCGGGCCTAGTCCGGATACTCCGGGTCTTAGAGCTGTAACGGCTCTTTTTCTGGGTGAGGAGGTATTTATACCCCCTCAACCCTATCCTCTCTCTCTCTCTTGCCCATTTCAACCTGCAACACTCAGAACTCATTCACTCCCCCTCTTTACTCCCCTTGGCCTTGGTTTGGTGAGATTTGTTGGGGATTAAAGGAGGGATTGAGAGCAAGAGCTTGGAGAGTGCTAGTGAGCTGATTTCCCATCTCTAGAGCACCTCGTTCTTCGCTTGGTTGGCAATCTCGTGTTTGTTACTCTTGGAGCTTTGAGCTCCTAACCGGCTAGGCATTGCCTTGGAGCATCCAAAGGATTGTGGCTACCCAAGGAAGTTTGTATTACCCCGTGATTGAGTAAGTAACCTTAGCTCGATCTTTGTGGTCGCTAGGGGGAGGAAAGTGACCTAGGTGTAAAGGTCTATCCTTTGTGGGTTCCTCAACGGAGACGTAGAGCTCAAGGTGTGAGCTTGAACTCCAGTAACAAATCCCTTGTGTCTCTCGTGCTTGTTGCCCTTGTTGTATGCTTGAAATCCTTTTGAGTACTTTTCTAGGGTTTGTGGCCGATCTACTCCGTGGTGAGGTTCCTACTGGTTCCAAGTGGTGGAACAGGCTTATATCTCTGTATTGCATATCCTATATTCACAGATTTGAGTTTGGACGAGTTTGATTCATGTTGATTTAGTCGCCTTCTCAGAAGCCCGGACAATCCGGACATTTTCCCGGATACTCCGGATTTCCCGGACTATCCGGAAAAATATCCGGAGACTCCGGACTTCAGTCTGACAGAGTGTTTTAAGTTGTGATTTTTCAGGAACGACTATTCACCCCCCTCTAGTTGACCTCTAGATCCTTTCAGTTGTTCCATCCCTCGTACACTTGCATCACACAAAACTCACCGTGCGAACACCTAGGCCACAACACCGTTTGCTTCGTTGCGTAGCTTCTAACTTCACGCATCAATCTGAAGTCACTCTTGCCTTTCAATGGGAAATTAGCTACGAAATCTGGTGATTGCTGATGTCACAACATAGGACCGAAACCGTGTTCATTCCCACTCTAGGAAGTCATTGTTGAATGCTGTGAGAAGAAAGCAATGGAGTGAATGGTGCTACATATAGGCAGAAGAAGGAGGCTGGCTGGGTGGTGGGCCCTTCGATCCGTGGGAAGAGAAACGAAGCAGTGACTCGGAGAAAACACACCCTAGTACTAGGGTACTGTCGCATTGTGGGCCAGTCGAACTGTGGGAGGGGAATGCGTCAGTGACTTGGAGGAAACACAACGACTCTACATATGATAGTCACTCTAACGAAACACACGTAACAGAGAAAACACAATCTAATGCAGTTCGATTAAAGTTCTTGAGGATACAAACCGAGGACCCTAGTTTACGATGTCATGAAATCCCGAATTATTCGATACAGTCCCACTAATACTCTAGGTCTACTGAGTACAACGGGGTATTTCCCCTTCCTGATGGCATCCGGCCCAGCTTCCTTGGTCCGGCGAGCCCTCTCCCTCTTCCTCTCTCTGTCGGCTTCACGGGCATGGGCCGCTTCACGTTCTCTCATCTCCTGACGAATGCGCATTTCCTTCTGCTTCTCTTTTTTTCTCTCTTTTCCCACTCAACCATGCGGAACCACCTCTCCCTTGCATCACGCCCCGCTTCCTCGACGTAGCTCTTGTCGAACTCAGACTGCTCGGTATCTAGCCACTGCATGAAATCACAAAGAGGAGGTGGAGTCTTTTTTCAAAGACATGTCAGCAAATAATAAAACAAAAATGACAAATGAATAATGGAGAAATGTAGTAAGTCCTTAATTTGGTTCTAAGATTGCGGTCAAAAGGCTGGGCCGGGTCGTGCGCATAGTTGGCGCACATGAAGAACCTCATCCCGTAGGCGTACCCGAGAACCTTACACTTGACAAGCTTGCAGTTGTCACCGCAGAAGCACATAGGAGTGTGGATCCCCTTTGGCACCTCGACATTGTCCTTCCTCATGGTGAGCAACTCCAAGTCCAACTCAGGACCTGAGGAGGCCATTGCAAACCTGCAAAACAAGATGAGAACAATTATTACAATCATAGACAAAATTATACAAATGAATCAACATAATTAAGACGACACGAAATAGCAGTTCAATTATGACAATAATAGACAAAATTATACAAATGAATCAACATAATTAAGACGACACGAAATAGTAGTTCAATTATTACAATACAATACCATGCATAAGTTCGTAAAGGAAATATTAGTTCAAATATTACAAATTCCGAAATTAAAAGTCCTAACGTTACAAGCAAATATTACACTCACTCTCTTCTCCTTCCCAACCCACGGCGGCTGGTCTTCCCGCCTGTTGGCCCTGTGGCGGTTGGCCCAACCGCTGTAGCGCACGGCGGTTGGACCTGAAACCGCCATGAGCCACGGCAGACGCCGTGCGCCATGGCGTTGGAGGTCAAATTTGATAAATTTTGAGACGGTCGTATAATTTTACAAAATGAATAAAAAAATATAAAAAATTCCCAAACTTTTATGCAAAGAGCTTTTTCGGGCCCATTTTGCTAGCCCACATTTGATTTGGCAGCGCAGCACGCGATTTGATCAAACATTAGTATTTTCTACCAACCTGATGGGACTGTCCTTAAAAAACCCAACCTAATCGGACGTCTGCCTGATTATATCATACGAGAGTATTCTTTATTCATTCAGTAAAAATATTTGTAAGTACTTATTTAAAGTAGTACTATTTAGCTTACTCATTATGTGAGGCAGGAATATTATTGAGATTTCGTATGAAAAACACTTGTAGAATTACCGTGGGATTTTTTTAGGGGCTTTGGTGTTCATACCCCTGTTTTGGGAGGAAATGATGATTTTGCTCCTATTTTTTCAACTTTGTGATTTTACTTCTATTTTCTCAAATCGAAAATAGACTCTACCCTTGTTCCGTAAGAACACTTAACAGTGTTAAAGTTGTCATGAAAAGACAAATTTAACCCTACTTTTCAGAGTTCTTTTTGTGACTTTACCCCTGTTTTGACAAAAAAAATCAAAAAGAATTATGTCAACCAAAATTTCAGACTTTTCAAAACTGAGCAAAATGTACAAATTTGATCCAAATATTGGGTGAAGACTGAGCAGAACACTTACGAAGAAGGACGCATGTTGAACGGTACAGCCAGCTCATGAACTAGAGATCAATGTCAAGCGAGCAGACTCACATAAAACTGATAAAGAGCTCTTCCTTGTTACGTCTTTACTGACTAACGGTGAAGAGCTCTCCACCGCTGAGCAAAATACAAGGCATCGCGCACCGGAGCTGTGAGCGTTCTTGGCCAGACCCCACGGATGCCTGAGGGAGGATTCTGTTGGAAAATTCAGGTTCAATCACTTTTGTTGACGCTTTTCTGGTCAACACACACGAACGCTAGATCGCGCGGAACGTCGAAACGCTGGACTCGTCGAGCTCCTGCCCGGACCGGTCTGACCGGTCAGGGGCACCGGTCTGACCGGTGGCTGCAGAGGCACGGTGAAAACCTAAGATCGCCGCCTCGGGAGGGACCCCGTCGGAGGTGGCGCGCCTAGGGTTGTTCTGAGGTCGGCAAGGCCACTCAGAACGTTCCTGATCGTCGTCGAGACAAGCAAGGAAAGCACGAGGTTGGAAAAGCTAGGGTATGAGAGATAAAAGTTGTAGAAAGTAATGTACGATTGGGTGATTCCACCTCAAACGGCCGTGGCCCTTTATATTTATAGGGTGGGGAGGTCTTGCCCCGCAAGGAATCCTTTTACAAGTCGAAATTCGCTAGGACTCCTCAATTCTGCTCGGACTCGGGGTCCACCGGTCAGACCGGTCAGGCCCGCCGGTCAGACCGGTGTGGCTGCTGCCGGATCGGCTACAGGACGCCCGACCGGTCAGACCGTCGATGGACACCGGTCTGACCGGTGGCGTCAGCCTGATCGGATTTGTGCCAATTTTGGGTGCGAACATATGCCCCCCTGTTTTTTTAGTAAAGCTTGCTGTCTAAAAAATAATTCTAAGGTCGATGTGACACTTCACCGGCCATTTTTTGGTCTAAGGGCGATTTTTACTCTAAATCGGTCATATCCTATCAAGCATCTTGCCAGACACTTAGATGAAATTTCTTCAAGTACCTCCCATTGAGAGCCCTTGGAAGTCGTTGTCCTTGCAAAGTCTCCATCATGTAAGAATTCCCAGAACAAACCTTGACAACCTTATATGGACCTTCCCAACTTGGAGACCACTTGCCGAACTCGTTACTCTTAGATCCAATAGGTAAAATCGTCTTCCAAACCAAGTCACCTACCTGAAAAGATTTGGCTTTTATCTTCTTGTTGTATGCTCTAGCAACTCTCCTCTTGTCCTTTTCAATTTCCTCCAAAGCTTCCATATGCTTGTCGGTCACTTCATCAATATTGTCCATCATCAGAGCATAATATGACTCAACATCAAGATTATTCTGCTTTGCAAGTCTATATGCGCGTAGATTCACCTCAACGGGCAAAACGGCCTCTTGACCATACACAAGCTCAAAAGGAGTAACCTTAGTAGCACCATGTCTAGAAATACGATGAGCCCATAAAGCTTCAGATAATACCTCATGCCATCTTCTAGGATTGTCCTCTATCTTCTTATTAATGAGCTTCACTAATGTCTTGTTGCTAGACTCGGCTTGACCATTGGCTTGAGCATAATATGGAGATGAATTGAGCAATTTAATACCATAGGAATCAACAAATTCACGCACCTCTTTGGATATGAATAAAGTCCCTTGATCCGTAGTCAAAGTCTGTGGAATGCCAAACCTATGTATGATATGCCCAGTAATAAACTCAATCACCTCTCTACGTGTCATATTCTTCAAAGGAATAGTTTCAGTCCGCTTGGTGAAGTAATCAGTAGCCACGATCACAAAACAATGCCCCTTTGACGACGAAGGATGAATCTTGCCAATAAAATCCAAACCCCATCCTCTAAAGGGCCAAGGCTTGATAATCGGATGCATCAACGCAGCAGGCACCAACTGAACATCTCCATGTTTTTGACACTCTTCACACCCTTTGTAGTACTTAAAACAATCAGCTATCATGGTAGGCCAATAAAAGCAAGCTCACCTGAGGAGCCACTTCATCTTGGGAGCCGATTGATGAGTACCACAAATACCTTCATGAACCTCTGCCATAGCCAACCTAGCTTGATCAGGACCCAAGCACTTTAAAAGCAAATCATCCGCAGTCCGACGATACAATTCACCATTATCAACAACAAACTTAAGAGCCCATCGTCGGACTTTTCTATCAACTGAACTGCTAGGATTTTGCAAATAATCAACCAGAGGCTTTCTCCAATCCTCCACCTCATCTTTGTCACGAAAAACCGAGGAGGACCTTTTACCAGGGGACCGGTCAGACCGGTCATGGGCATCGGTCAGACCGGTGCCGTTAGCCGACCCATAACCAGGGGACCGGTCAGACCAGTCGGTGACATCGGTTAGACCGGTGTCACCGGTTAGACCGATCGGCTGCGTCGGCCTGACCGGTGCCTCCAGAGTAAAACACTCGGCCGCAAGCAACGGTTTGTGTTCTTGAAAATTTATTTTTCGAACATTATAACCAGATGCTTGCTGGGCCAGAGCATTAGCTCTAGGATTTTCCTCTCATGGCACATGATATATAACAAATTCATCCATACAAGATATGATGTCTAAACATTTATCAAGATACGCATTTAAGAAGCCATTTAGACATTGACATACCTTGGATACTTGCTGCACCACCAATAAAGAATCTCCATATGCTTCCACATGTTTTACTCCCATGTCATGCAAAATTTCCAATCCAAATAGAAGAGCCTCATATTCGGTTTGGTTGTTAGTACAATCATGATCCAATCGGTTAAGAGCTTCAAAAACAGCCCCACTTGGTGAAATAATAATAACTCCAACACCACAACCATCTTTGCAAACCGATCCATCAAAATGCAACTTCCATGGAGTAAAAGTAACATAACCGACATTCAAATCGAGTTGCTTATCTACTCTATGTCCAAAAATAAAGTCGGCAACAATTTGACCTTTCATGGAGCTTAATGGTTCACAATGCAAATCATACTCAACTAAAGCATAAGCCCATTTGCCGACTCTACCACTTAAAATTGGTTTATGCAACATGTATTTGATTATGTCGGTTTGACATGCTACTATGCAAGTATTAGGTAATAAATAATGCCTCAACTTGGTACAAGTATGATATAGTGATAAACACAACTTTTCAACAAAAGTGTACCTTGTTTCGGCATCCAATAATCTTCTACTCTCATATGCAACAATGTACTCCTTGCCTTCGGTCTCTTGAGTCAAAACACCTCCAATGACATCCTTCTCAGCCGCTACATACAACTTGAAAGGAATACCACTCTTGGGCGCTTGCAGAACGGGTGACGAAGTCAAATAGCTCTTAATCTCATCAATGCCTCTTGTTGCTTTGCCCCCCAAGTGAAGTCAACATCATTTTTTAACCGAAGTAAAGGAGTAAAAGCATTCACCTTCCCAGACAAGTTACAAATGAACCTCCTCAAGTAATTTACCTTGCCCAAGAACTTTTGCAAATCCTTTTTACAAGTAGGCGCTTTAACATTCCGGATTGCCTCAATCTTTTTAGGATCTATCTCTATGCCTCTATCATGCACAATGAAGCCCAAAAACTTCCCAGCCGATACACCAAAAGCACATTTGAGTGGGTTCATCTTTAATTTATACCGACGTATTTTTTCAAATGCAAGTCTTAAATCAGCTAAATGAGAATCATCTCCAGCCGATTTGACAACAATATCATCGATATAAACCTCTACTATGATGCCAAGCAAATCATGAAAGATTAAATTCATAGCCCTCTGATAAGTAGCACCCGCATTTTTCAATCCAAAAGTCATAACAACCCACTCAAATAAGCCAACAAAACCCGGACATATGAAAGCCGTTTTGGATATATCCTCTTCGGCCATAAAAATTTGATTGTAACCAGCATTACCATCAAGAAAGCTAAGAATTCTATGTCCGGATGCAGCATTAACAAGAAAATCGACTATAGTCATAGGATATTCATCTTTAGGAGTAGCTCTATTAAGATCTCTAAAATCAATGCACACACGAAGCTTTTTTGTTCCTTTTTTCTCAACAGGCACAATATTAGAGATCCAATCAGCATAACGACAAGGCCTAATAAACTTTGCATCAAGTAACCGATTGACTTCCTCTTTCACTCGGTCATAAATATCAGGATTAAAGTTTCTACGAGGTTGTTTATAAGGCCTAAAACCAGGTTTAATAGGTAAACGATGCTCAACTAAATCACGACTTAAACCAGGCATTTCATTATAATTCCATGCAAAGCAATCAACATACTCCTTTAACAGCTTTATTAACTCAGATTTAAATAAAGGATCAAGATTCTTGTTTACAAATGTCGGCCTAGGTAAAGTGTCATCACCAATATCAACCTCCTCTAAAGGATCAGCCGACGTAAACCCTTGTCCTAACTTGCTCAAATCATCAAAGTCTTCGATGGCCTCACACAGATCGTTCTTATGCGCCCGATAGTGCTCTCGCCTTTGTTGCAACCACTTCAGATTTGCATCCATCAAATCGACAGAGAAGTTCTAGCCTGATCAACGATCGGCTTCATGACAACAGTAGCAAAGCCATCTTTGGTAGAATCAATAAGCCTCAAATTAGATAAATCTAAACCAGTTAAGCACTTAAGATTCTCATGATTATCCATAGTAGGACTATCGGCCACTGCAACACAAGCCGATGTATCACCATGAACAATCTCTACCTCGTCACCTACTCATTGGATTAAGAATTGATGCAAAGTAGAAGGCACACACTGATTTGCATGAATCCAATCACGACCAAGGATGAGACTAAAGTTACCTTGTGTCTCAGCGACGAAGAATGCCGTAGCCAACGTCTTGCTCCCAACGGTGAGCTCCATAGAGACGACGCCTTTAGCTCCCATCGGCTCGCCTCCTCCCACACTGCTGACGGTCATGTTGGTCTTGATCAGCTCATCATCTGAACCTCCCAGCTTCTTGAACAAAGAATACGGCATCAAGTTGACGATCGCTCCTCCGTCCACCAGCATGCGAGAGATAGACTTCCCATTGATGTGTCCCTTCATGTACAAAGCCTTCAGATGATTTTCAGTAGCTTTAGGCTTCTGGAAAATAGCTTCCTTTGGCCCAAAGTCGAGATGCGCGACGTCCTCCTCCGAGAGCACATAACCATCCATAGACATATGGATCACGTTGATGTCCAAATTCATGCGCTCGGGCGAAGAACTGTAGTCAACAAGCTCCTCATTGTCTTCTGGTGCAGGATCCGATGTGGACTTGTCATCACAAATCATGGGAACCGAAGAAGAGAAACCGGGCGGCGCTCTGGGTCATCGGTCTGACCGTCGACCTCCACCGTTCTGACCGGTGTGACCGGTCTGACCGACCCCTCCACCGGTCTGACCGGTGCTGGCTGGGAGCTGGTCTTGACTCTCCACTCTTTCCCTTGAGGTACCATGGGCCTGTACTGGTTGAAAGTTTCATCCCTTTGCTTCTCTAGCTCCTTCTCCCTCTTTTCTTGAAACCTCAGGCGTTGAAGCTTCCTCCTTTGTGTACGAGTCAATCCGGGAGGACACCACCTTGGCAAGAAGTATTTGGAGTTGGAACCACTCCCACTGGCCTCATGGTCATTAGTAGCAACAAACACCCCTGGAGTTGATGTCACAACATTATTGTTTGGAACAATCGGTCTTTTGCCATCCTCTCTAATGTGAACATCCATTGACCCAATCTGAATAATATCTTGACTCGTAGTCCTCTCTGGATCAACTTCTATCTTCTGCACCTCCTCCTTTTGCTTTGGCTTGTAGACTTGCTTTACTGGAAGTGGTGCAGCCTGCCTGGCCACACCGATCTGACCGGTGGTAGTAACCGGTCTGACCGGTCGGGTCTGGTAACCCTGACCAGAACGGCGAGGAACCAATCGGTCTTGGATAGGCCTGGAGATCCTGTCGAAAGCTGATTTCTGTCCTCCCCATCCAGGATGAAATGCTTGTTGATAAGGCACCCACATCACTCCATTGTCGTCATAAATCGGGCGTGGTGCATTTGAACTTGATGACGCCCATGGTGGAGTAAAGCGTTGCCCTTGCTGCGATGATTCACCCTTGAGTCTTGTAGCAGCTCTTGGAGGTGAAGATGACCCTCCTTGGTGTGTAGGTGACCTCATCCTTTTTTTTAACGGCCGATCACTTGTAACGACCTTTTGCCTGGAATACTTGTCAAATAGCATGTCGAAAGTGACCTTTGGTTTAGGACCACTCCCCTGATTTTTTGCTACATTAAGTTTCCAGTTTCCAATCTCCGGACGGCTTGGTTTGATCATCCTCGGACGGCCTGGGGGTGCACCGGTCTGACCGGTCACCTCCACTGGTCTGACCGGTCTGGCCAGAGACGGCTCAGACGGTCGCTGATCGACGAGTGTGGACGACCCTTGCCCCCCATGTCCAGAGGCACTTACTGTAACCTTGAAGGTCTCTTTGCCATCAGGAGTCTTCTCATACTCAACTTTGCGAACTAGCTCTTTTCCTCTCAAATCGGGCTTAGCCTCCCCGATTACCACGTTCTTGCCTTTAGTTGCTTCAGCTTGATGTGGCCGAACCAGTACCTTAGGCTGCTGTAAATCTATGGTGTTGATTGGAAAAGGAGCTTTGTCCACTTGCATCTCATGAAAAGTCAAACGACCTTCATTTATGGCCGATTGAACCTGTCGACGAAACACATTGCAATCATTAATAGCATGAGAAAATGAATTATGAAATTTGCAATACGCACGTCTTTTCAACTCTTCAAGTGGAGGAATAGTATGAGTTAACTTGATATTTCCAGATTTAAGCAATTCATCAAATATACGATCACATTTGGAAACATCAAAAGTAAATTTAATTTCTTCTTGCCGACCTTTACTAGCCGGCTTAAGAGATGAACAAGAATAAGATTTTTCTTTAGAGGGCCAGACAAACTCAGCAGCATAAACTTCTTTATCACTATCGTCCGAACTATCAGAATCATAATCAATAACATGAACATTAGAACGATGTGATTTAAAATTATCTTTCTCCTTATTCATTCGGTTTTCAACAACTAAAGCTCTAATTTGAACTTGTGCAACCGAAAGAAAGTCAGTGCCCTCTATCTTATCTCTAATAGATGATCTTAAACCTTTCAGACAAATGTCTGCAAGGTCCATATCAGTGATTAACAAATTAAAGCACCGGTTTTTAGTTTCTTTAAACCTTTTAATGTAAGCAGAGACAGTCTCATCTCTTCCTTGCCTAACCGATGTTAAGTCTGTCAATTTTAATTGTATGCTCCCACTACAAAAGTGATCATGAAACTTACGTTCTAACATATCCCAAGATATAATAGAACCGGGAGCAAGCGAGGAAAACCAACCAAAAGCGGTGCCAGTCAAAGATAAAGAGAACAAGCGCATTTTTAAAGCATTATAGACATCAGCTTCACCTAGTTGTGCAGTGTATTGACTAATATTGCTCCCATGTGGTTCGGTCATCATCACCACTAAATTTAATCAAGTCAGGTATACTCCAACCACGTGGGAGAGGAAATCTATCAAACTCGGGATCATATGGTTTTTGATACAAATTAGTGTTACCAATATCAACACCAAGTTTGGTTTTTACCACATTAGCCAAATCTTCCTTAAATCTATTAAATTCTACCCAGTTAGGATTATTTGGCTATTGTGGTTGAGGATTCTCCAAATTCATCTTATTTAAATAGGGAGCTATCTTAGCTTGAGCTAGCCTGTAACTTTCAAACACATCGTCCGGAATAATGTTTTTGGAGGCCGATGTATTTACTGTCGTACTATAATGAGGTCCAACATTACTGATTGTATTAGAAAAAGTAGGGACCATCTGATTTGGCACGACAGAAATTGGCAAAGGCAGGTCGGGCACCAACTCCATAGCACCGGTCTGACCGGTACCCTGCATAGGTTCGACCGGTGCGGCCATGTTTGGCCTGTGCGGTTGAAACTGAGGGTACTGATCAGATGCTGGATTTGGTGTCAAACCATATGCATGATTACCATTATTTACAGGCAAAGGTGCTAAGCTAGGATGAGACCCTTGAGGATTAGCTTTAGGAGTACTACTATTAGTTTCATTATTATTAAAACCTAAACTCCTATCTTTTTCAAGGTCCTCTAACCGTTCTAAACGAGCAATGTAAGAAGCAAGCAATTCATCACTTTCCACTGTAGATTTCATAGGAGAAGTTTCAGACAGAGGTTTCTTACTTACAGTGGGAATTACCTCAATATTGTTGTTGTTTAGCCTGATCGCCGGCAGCTCGAACTCTTTCAGTCTTGCCACCTTGCCGGATCGATCCTTCTTAACGCCAGCTAGGAATTGTACTTGCATGTACTCTTGTAGCACCTTGAACTTCTGCTGCTCCTCTGGAGAGAGATCTTTCAGCAATACGGTGACAATGTTGTTCATGTCAAGTTCACATCGAGCACCCATCTGGCTGAGGTTAGATTGAACGGTTTTAGCAACCTGATCTTTCTGTCCCCAACGGAGTCGCGAAAAGTGTGTTGACGCTTTTCTGGTCAACACACACGAGCGCTAGATCGCGCGGAACCTCGAAACGCTGAACTTGCCGAGCTCCTGCCCGGACCGATCTGACCGGTCAGGGGCACCGGTCTGACCGGTGGCTGCAGAGGCACGGTGAAAACCTAAGATCGCCGCCTCAGGAGGGACCCCGTCGGAGGTGGCGCGCCTAGGGTTGTTCTGAGGTCGGCAAGGCCACTCAGAACGTCCCTGATCGTCGTTGAGACAAGTAAGGAAAGCACGAGGTTGGAAAAGCTAGGGTTTGAGAGATAAAAGTTATAGAAAGTAATGTACGATTGGGTGATTCCACCTCAAACGGTCGTGGCCCTTTATATTTATAGGGTGGGGAGGTCTTGCCCTGCAAGGAATCCTTTTATAAGTCGAAATTCGCTAGGACTCCTCAATTCTGCTCGGACTCGGGGTCCACCGGTCAGACCGGTCAGGCCCACCGGTCAGACCGGTGTGGCCGCTGCCGGATCGGCTACAGGACGCCCGACCGGTCAGACCGTCGATGGACACCGGTCTGACCGGTGGCGTCAGCCTGATCGGCTTTGTGCCAATTTTGGGTGCGAACAACTTTGTTTCTTCAGTTAGTTTTTTGCTTAGCTGAAATAAAGGAGCTCTTGTCTGTTGAGAGCGCGTCAATGTACATGCCCTTTGTGGTTTTTCATTTTCTTTCGGTTAGCTAGAGTCCTAAAGTTCACGGATAGAGATGGTGGTGGTGAATGGGTCTCCAGGACGTGGGATGGCACGACCGAAGGTGGAGCGCGAGAATCGTAGCATCATGGCGAAGTAGAGCCACTTCTTTGCATGTAAACATGTCATATATATTCAGTAATCGAGTCCAGAAAACGCTGGTTGTTCCGGCACAAATTCTGTGTGTTCTTGCATTCCAGTTTTGAGTTCGTCAGTGTTCTCTAGTGCGTGCGTTCTAGGTGCTCAGGGTGCAGGGCTTCTTCTCCAGTGACAGGCGCCGGAAGTTGACAGCAACACGTGGCATCAGAGCCGGTTGAGATCCAGGGAGCGCGATGTCCTCACTGCCCAACTTCGGCGGGCACTCGAGGATGCCGCATGGAAGCCGGCGACAGTCGTCGTCGCCGCCACGACGCAGGGGGCGCCCGAAGTGGCGCGACGGCACTCTCGTCATCGAGCGCACGTTCGAGAAGCGCATCAAGGACGTCGACAACGCCAAGTGGCCGGTGCTCACAGAGACGAACTACGGCGTGTGATCGGCGATGATGCGCGTCATGCTCAAGGCGCGCAACCTCTGGGACACCGTGAACATCGGCGATCCTGATGCAGATGAGGACCAGATGGTGCTGGAGGCCATCTGCAAGGGCATGCCCAAGGACATGGTGGAGGTCATGGCGAACAAGCCCAGCACGCAGACAGCGTGGAAAGATCTCAAGACGGCGAACCTCAGCGCGGAGAGGGTGCGCGTGGCGAAGGGGGCCACGCTCCGCAAGGAATTTGATTCTCTTTCCTTCAAGGATGGGGAGTCGGTCGACGAATTCTCCATGCGGATCAACAAGATCGTGCAGCAGCTGCGTACCCTCGGCCCCGACATCGACGAGCCGGTGGTGGTGCGCAAGCAGGGATGAAAGTGGTGTGGATAATTTCCGCATCCGATCCGATCTGAATCCGAATTATGCAAATATGAAGAAGAATTTTTGATATCCATGCGGATGTGGATAATCTGAATTCGATTGTGTGTGGATGCGGATTAGGATATGGTGTTAGCGATATCCGACGGATATGGATTATCTGATAATTGAATGCGGATAATTCGAGGCTTATAATAGGATATCCGACTACTATGACAGCCCAATATAGCTCATACATTATGACGTTTTACCTATACATAATAAAAAGGCAGAATAAAAGTGGCTTTAAGCATCCATATTTAGTTATTTGGTTTGACGTGCTTGCTATACTCTTAAGTATAAGTTGAGAACTCATAATAATTTTATTCGAGGTCAGAGTGTGAACTGTGAAGTGTCATTCTCGACAGTGAAAATTACTTTCATTATTAGTGAACCATAAAGATTATTTTTCATATTATGTTGCTATTTTATGACTTTGCTTTAAAAAATATTGATCACCATTTGAAGTTGAATATAAGTATGTATTATCTGATTATATTAATCTGTGTCTGCTCCGACACCGATCCGACTCCTCATCATATCCGACATCCGAAAAAATCCGCATCCGTAGCCTCATTCGTATAATATCCACTCCGCTCCACATCCGACAAAAAAATATAGGTGTGGATATGGAAAATGTATTATCCAATCCGATCCGATCCGCTTTCAACCCTATGCGCAGGTTCCTGGCGGCGCTCCCCAAGCACTTCCACCGGATTGCCATGGCGATCGATACGCTCATGGAGTTGGGGGAGGTGCCGGTGGAGGAGCTGGTTGGGCGCCTCAAGGCTGTGAAGGAATGGTACGGGCTCACTGGCGGCGGCGGCGTCGCACAGCTCAACCTCACCGAGGACGAGCTGGTGGCGCGGCTGTCGAAGCGCCTGCATCTCAACTCTGACAAGGGGGAAGGGAGCTTGAGCGGATCGCCAGGAGGGCCGCAGCGCAGGCGCGGTGGCGGCCGCGGTGGTCGACAACGGGGTGGCGATGGCGGCTCCAGGGAGAAGAAGACTGACGGGGGTGTGCGCGGCAATGGCCGTGACGTCGTGCGCAACGAGTGCCGGTACTGCGGCACCTGCGGTCACTGGGCCAGGGAGTGTCCAAACCGCCGGCGTGATGCGGCCCATCTGGCCCAAGTTGAAGAGGAGCAGGAGGCCCATACTCTCCTGGTGGCAACGGCCGTGGAGGAGGTCAACGCCACAATTCCTTCCCCATCCCGTCCGACGGCGGTGACGGCGATCCACAGTGATGAGGGGAACCTCTTCGTCCAGCTTGGGGAAAGGAGTGACGGCACGACCACGAGATGGATTCTCGATTCGGGTGCCACCAATCACATGACTGGTGCCCGGTCGGTTTCGCGGAGCTCGACGACGGGATCCACGGCTCCGTGCGCTTCGGCCATGGCTCCACGGTGGAGATCGAAGGCCGCGGCACCGTGCTCTTCAAGTGCAAGATCGGCGAGCACCAGAAGCTATCGGGAGTCTACCACATCCCCAGGCTGATTGCCAATATCACCAGCTTGGGGAAATTGGAGGAGGAGCGGCACAAGATCGTGATGAAGAAGGACGCACTCAAGATTTGGGATCCGCGGAGGCGACTCGTGGCGGATGTGCGGCGCGGGGTGAACCGGCTCTACGTTCTCAATGCCAATGTCGACAAGCTGGTGTGCCTGGCACTACGCGGGGAGGAAGCGGCATGGCGGTGGCACGCGAGGTACGGCCACCTCGGCTTCCAAGGGCTCCAGCGACTGTCGAAGGGGGAGATGGTGCGCGGGATGCTGAAGATCGAGCAAGTGGACCAAGTGTGCGACAAGTGCCTCGTCAGAAAGTAGCAACGACTCCCGTTCCCGGCGGCAAGCAAGTACCGGGCGGCGTTACAGCTGGAGCTGGTTCACGCCGACCTGTGTGGACCGGTCACGCCACCAACGCCGGGCGGCAAGAAGATGTTCCTGCTCGTTGTCGATGACATGAGCAGGTACATGTGGCTGGTGCTCCTGGCCACTGTAAGTGCAATCAAGCCCTAAGTGGGTTTTGGTGATGTTGACCACCCAATTAAAGGTCTAATGAGCCTCTAAGTGTATGTTTCAGGTTAATGATTTATATAAGGTGCAAAGGAACAAAAGGAGACTCCTAATTCAAAAGGGAAGGCTTGCCCTTGTCCAAGGATGCTAGTTTAATTTATTTTTATTTGGAAATTGAGTATAGGACAAGCCATACTATCAAGAGGGATACTAATAGTGGCTTTGGGGTAGAACCAAGTGCATTAAGTTCTTTACAAACCAACAAAACATCTCAACCACAAATGACCTATCAGCTGCAGCTCTGTTTTCTCTATCCCCGGAACCTCCGCGTTTTTCTCAGAAGTTCCGGACTGCATTCTGTCTGCTAGCTAAAGACTCCCAGACCTCAGAAGTTCCGGGATTTTTCCGGAGGTTCCGGGTTTTCGAAAAGAGCTGTTGCAGATCTAGATCTGAGGGTATTTATACCCCTTTGACCCCCAACGGTCCTCTTCTTCTTCCCTACGCCAAAACAGTAGCATTTTTCCTCTCTCTCTCACTCATAGCATTTACTCCCACCTACTTGAATCCAAAATCCATCCTTAGCATTCAAGTCTTGGGTGATTCCTTATGAGAAGAAGCAAATCCTTTCACTCTCTTGAAGTTCTAGTGCACTTGGTGAAACTCTAGCTTACTTGGTGGATCTATTACTCTTGGAGTTTCACTCCTAGATGGCTAGAGGTTACTTGGGAGCTTCCTAGCCTTGTGTGGCTGCCTCAAGTTATTTGCATTACCCTTTGTGACTAGTGGAGCACTCCATCTATTACCTTGGTGATAGGTGTGAGAGAGGAGTGGATCTAGAGAGATCCCAAAGCCTATGTGGCTTACCTCAACAACGTGGATGTAGGCTAACCTTTGTGGTGAGCTAAACCACGGGTTAAATCTGTGTCTTTTGTGCTTTACATCCTTTCCTTACATTGCTAGCTTGTTCTTGTTTGCTCTCAACTAGATCTATTAGGGTTTGCTCTAGATCTTTAAGGTATCTTGCTCTAAGGTTGTTTAGCAACTTATGCTTCGAATTCATAGCTTCAAAAATCTGACTCTTGCCTGTGAAATCAGCTCTTAGCTATCTAACTCGTGCAGGTTTGAACAATCAGAAGCTCCAGAAAAATTCACTGTCTGTGCATTTTCCCGGAGGTTCCGGATTTTTCTTCGGAGGTTCCGGACACTGACAGAAAGTTGGCAGAAAAGTTTGAATTTATTTTGTAGGCCTATTCACCCCCCTCTAGTCCACTTGCATTGATCCTTTCAGCCACGAGAAGGACAAAGCGGCAGCGGCCATCATTCGTCTTCAAGCCCGGGCGGAGGCGGAGGTCGGGCACAAGCTGGGAACGCTGTGCACCGATCGCGGCAGCGAGTTCACAGCACGGGCATTTGGGGAGTACTGCGCTGGCCAGGGGATCCAGCGCCACCTCACTGCGCCGTACACGCCTCAACAGAACGACATGGTGGAGCGGCGGAACCAGACTGTGCTGGGGACAGCACGGTGCATGCTCAGGACGATGGGTGTTCCAGGACGTTTCTCGGGAGAAGCCGTGACAATGGCGGTGTTCGTGCTCAATCGGGCACCAACGAGAGCTCTGGAGGACAAGACGCGTTACGAAGCATGGTATGGTCACAAGCCCACTGTCCATTTCTTCCGTACTTTCGGCTGTGTCGCACATGTCAAGGCGGCGGGGAGCCATCTGCGGAAACTCGACAACAGAGGCACGCCAATGGTGCTCATCGGGTATGAGCCGGGCACGAAAGCTTACCGGCTGTACAACCCGGTGACGCATCGAGTGCACGTCTCAAGGGACGTCGTGTTTGAGGAAGGACGCGCATGGGACTGGGAGCAGGGCGGTGTGGGGAGCAGTGCGAGCGGCGACGACGAGCCGTTTGTCGTCGAGTACGAGTACACCTACATTCCCGGCACGATGCCAGCGACACCTGAAGCTGAGGCTGCGCCACACGCGACATCAAGGACGCCGAGCGCGACGTCGAGCGAGGTGGGCACGGTTCGGAGTGCGATGGCGACACCAAGCGGGGCCCTAGGCGCAACCTCGAGCGCGTTTGTGGGAACGAGAGCTTCGCCGGAGCAGGAGGAAGTTGGAACACCTGCACCAGCCGCGTCCCCTGTTCTAGCCGCACTAGGAGGGGTGGAGTTCGTGTCTCCACCGAGCGGCGGTGTCGACCTCGACAACGACCATGACGACGGGGCTCCACTACGCTTCAGGAGGTTAGATGACATCCTCACCAGCTCTGAACCTGTGGGGCAAGGAGAGTTGCTGGTAGCAGTGGGTGATGGGGAACCAGCCACATTTGAGGAAGCACGGCATGAGCAGAGCTGGATCAAGGCCATGAGGGAGGAGATGGCTTCAATTGAGCAGAACAACACATGGCAGCTGGTTGATCTACCTCGAGGTCACAAAGCGATCGGGCTGAAGTGGGTGTTCAAGCTCAAGCGTGACGAAGACGGCAACATCATCAAGCACAAAGCACGACTTGTTACAAAGGGGTATGTGCAGCAGCCAGGAGTGGACTTTGATGAAGTTTTTGCTCCAATTGCAAGAATGGAGTCAGCGAGGATGGTGCTTGCAATTGCAGCTCAAGAAGGCTGGTTTGTCCATCATATGGATGTTAAATCAGCATTTCTGAATGGTGATCTCAAAGAGGAGGTGTATGTCTAGCAGCCACCAGCCTTTATTGCAGATGGACATAAAGGGAAAGTCCTAAAACTTAACAAGGCACTGTATGGTCTGAGGCAAGCCCCAAGGGCCTGGAATGTTAAGCTTGATAGCAGCCTGCAGATCATGGGTTTCACCAGGTGCGTTAGTGAGCATGGGTTGTACACCAGGGGTGTTGGAGAAGCTAGAGTGTTGGTTGGGGTCTATGTTGATGATCTCATCATCACTGGTGCTAATCCAATTGTGGTAGAGGCATTCAAGGAGGAGATGAGGCAAGCATTTCGTATGAGTGACCTTGCTCTTCTTTCTTTCTACCTGGGAATTGAAGTGAAGCAAGGAAACAATTCCATCACAATGGGGCAGACTACATATGCAAGGAAGCTACTTGGAAAAGCAGGTTTGGAGAGCTGCAACCCCTGCAGCACACCAATGGAGGCTCGACTTCAGTTATCCACCAGAGGCACATCTGAAGAGGTTGATGCTACAATGTATCGCAGCCTGGTGGGTAGTTTGAGGTATCTGGTTCATACACGGCCAGACATCTCCTTTGCAGTAGGGTATGTTAGCAGATTCATGGAAAAGCCAAGGCAAGAGCATCTTGTTGCAGTCAAGCATCTGCTGTGCTATATTGTTGGCACAATAGAGTATGGTGTTGTCTACTCAAAATTCACAAAGGGAAACAACAGGCTCACTGGGTATTCTGACAGTGATTTTGGGGGAGATCTGGATGAGAGGAAGAGCACAACCGGGGTGGTTTTCTTTCTGGGACAGATGATAATTTCTTGGCTGTCACAGAAACAGAAAGCAGTGGCTCTTTCAACTTGGGAAGCTGAATACATGGCATGGGCAGCAGGAGCATGTCAGGTTGTGTGGCTCAGAAGGTTGCTGAGTGACATAGAAGGGGGTGTAGTTCAGCAACCTATTCTCAAAATGGACAATCAGTCAGCAATTGCACTAAGCAAGAATCCTGTTCTTCATGATAGAAGTAAACACATTGATACTAAGTTTCACTTCTTGCGTGAGTGTGTGGAGGATGGGAAGATAAGTCTGGAGTATGTGAAGACTCAGGAGCAACTTGCTGATATCATGACAAAGTCACTAGGGCGTGCAAAGTTCTGTGAACTCTGGGAGAAAATTGGAGTAGTCAAGCTAAAGTGATCTGAACTAGACTTTGGGGGAGATTGTTGGAAAATTCAGGTTCAATCACTTTGTTTCTTCAGTTAGTTTTTTGCTTAGCTGAAATAAAGGAGCTCTTGTCTGTTGAGAGAATGAGAGCGCGTCAATGTACATGCCCTTTGTTGTCTTTCGTTTTCTTTCTGTTAGCTAGAGTCCTAAAGTTCAGGGATAGAGATGGTGGTGGTGAACGGGTCTCCAGGACGTGGGATGGCACGGCCGAAGGTGGAGCACGAGAATCGCAGCGTCGTGGCGAAGTAGAGCCACTTCTTTGCATGTAAACATGTCATATATATTCAGTAATCGAGTCCAGAAAACGTTAGATGTTCCGGCACAAATTGTGTGTGTTCTTGCATTCCAGTTTTGAGTTCATCAGTGTTCTCTAGTTCGTGCGTTCTAGGTGCTCAAGGTGCAGGGCTTCTTCTCCGGCGACGGGCGCCGGAAGTTGACAACAACAGATTCGTCGCGGCCGGGGAAGTTGTGGATGGAGGGCAGTCAGGGACGGTCATAAGGGGTCCCCTAATTAAGGGGATAATCACCCTCGCTAAACGCAAATCACGTACGGTCGAACCATCGCGGACCCATAAAAAAACAAGGCACACGTCAGGCCCACGGCCTTCTACGGCCCAACAGCGGCCCAGGGCTCCTTGTCGAGAGGGTTCGCTCACACACCCCATTTTCCGCCTCGCTCGAGGGCCCCGACCCCCTCGAGCAGGTTTCCACCTCGCTCGAGGGGGTGGACCCCCCTCGAGCGGGTATCCAGCCCCGCCTCGCTCGAGGCCATCCCTCGACAAACAGCACCCCGCTCCCGCTGCTCCGCCTGACAAAGGCATTTAATGCCAGGATCCGCGGCGGGGCACCAAAGTCAAGAACAGATCTCTCCCCATGCCGCGCGGCTGACACGGTCTGGGCACCTGACGTCGTAACTGTGCTGCCGAACCTGGCACTGTGCGGCCATCCCCGGTCCTGTAATGGCGCTGCGCGGCCCTGTGCGGACAGGCCGGTGTCACTCCGTGGCACTGTGTCGCCTGCTCCCGTCCTTCCCCTGCGGCGAGACCCTCGAACGGGTATGGGGACACCCTCGAAAGGTGTACGGGCGGCGAGCAGGCATACACGCTGACCGGCGCTGCCGTGCAAGCAACGTGCACCGCATCCTATCCGCCCACTCTGGCGCCGCGCTGCCATCCCCGGCACTGTGCGGCCATCCCCGGCGTTGTGCAGCCATCTCCGGCACTATAAGGCGAACTGCGTGGCCCTGTGCGGACAGGCCGATGACATTCCACGGTCCCCCACGACTGGACCCTCGACGAGCAGGAACGCACCCTCGAAATCGTACTCGGACAAGCACATGAGCCGCCAGGCCGTCCGCGGAAGCCGGAGCTCGCCGCCAACTCGCGCCAGGAGCAAGGACCTGCAAGGAACAAGATCCCTGGCGCCATGCCCGCCAGTACGCGACACTGTATGTATCACTGTGCGACCTCACTGTAACTGCCCTTCATTGGTCTATAAAAGGGAGAGGCAGACGCCCCATTACGGGAACGACACTCATTCACACACGCTCGCACACACTCGTTCACTTCACACACCACCGCTCCCGATATTGGCACTTGCCTCAATCATCCTACCAGGGACCTGAAGGGCTCACCTCCTCTCCCGCCTCGCTTGTAGCCCCCCTCTACGAGCACCACCGGTGCAAACTAATACAGTACGCGCGCACACCTTGCTGGACGTACGGCCCCGCGGCTGGAACCAGGATAAACCTTTGTCCCGTGTTAGCATTTGCACCGACCATCGAGAGAGTAGAGACAGATCGCAGCGCTACTCACTAGTTAGTGCCGGAGCTAATCCGGACACCGACAAGGGCATTGCGCTGGCGCTGCGGACCTCGGCGAGCTCGATCGGCTGCCGCCATGGCCGACACGACGAGCGCGAGTGCCGCGACGGAACCTCGCTAGGCTATTACCTCGCGCCCGCGCCGTGACCGCCTCTCACCTGCGCGCATCTGGAATGCCGGGCGCTTGCTCGCCGCCGCCAGCCCCCTCCCGTCACAGGTTGGAGAAGAAACGACGGTGAGAGAGAGGATAAGGTTAGGGGTAGTTAAGTCTTTTCTCATTTGTTTTAATATTTTTTATGATTTTTTAATTTCTTTAAAGGCGTCTCCAACTAAATGGGTTAAAAACAGGAGTAAACGGAGCCTTCATCTCAAAAAGGAGGAGCAAAATCACAAATTAAAAAAAACAAGAGTAAAATCACAATTAAACTTCATAGTGAGGGCAAAATCACCAATCTCTCTCTCTCTCTCTTTTTGCTCACAAGATCAAGTTAAACATATCTACAAAATAAAATCAAAGGGAAAATGGTCCGATTTCTTATCTCAAGCAGTCCCTCTTACCCCTAATATATATGTTTGTTTATGTCAGCGAGTATCACTTAAATCTGGATAACTCCTTTTTTTTTTTTTGTTTGAGCTAGTACCTGCAACTATGCAATTGATCCGATATATCCTCTCGATTAGATAGGTTCTCTTTCTGTTTCTCCAACGCATAAGTGAAGTTAACCTTTTCTCGACCGGGCATCGTAACTTATTAATACGTTTTGAATTTTTCACCATTTTTTTTTACACACATTTATATTGCTGTTGGGGCTAATTTATTGTTAGATTCCTAGGCTATTACAATACTAATAACAAAGAAATAACATATGTACTTCTTCTTATTTTTTGAAAATTAAGATATGTACATATTCTAACAACATATATACTTTTTTATGTGGGGCTGAGCACTGGATTCGTTTCTACTAACACCTGGGAATCTTGTATGCATGAAGTACCAAATGAAGTCTATTTACAGAACCTTCTCACAGATGAGTGCAACTTTACGCGACGAATTTAATGAGCCTAATTAATCCATAATTTACTAAAGTAATGCTACAGTACTTATTCTCTAATCATGCGGTCAAAGACCTCATTAGATTCGTCTCGCGATTTAACCGGGGTTGTGGAGTTAGTTTTGTAAACTAACTTTATTTAATACCCTTAATTAACAGTCAAAAGAGGTGTTAAAAAAGTAACACCCGGAACCGAACAAGGCCACAGTGCACCTCGAGGAGTGGCAGACTGGCACTCTGGCAGTGACATCCCGTAACGGTCGCCTTCCTGCCAGGTGTCGCGACGAGACGCGACCTCGCACGAGAAGCGGGCGCCCCGGGCACGCGCCGGCACGCGCCCTCCCCGTTCCTACACGCCCACCGCGCGTGTCGCCTGCACGTCGACACCCTCACGCTACGTGGTTCATCGATGTGGCAGCGATCATTAGACTAATCACGCCGCGCCAATTTTTTATACAATTTTAAAGGCTACAAAGCCGTACGGTGAGTCTAGATCCCCCTGCACCTGCAGGTATCTCATCCCTCATTACCGTATGCATGATGTGTACAAGCTGAAATGGCTGGTGCTGATCTAAAATTAAGCCTAGGTCAGCAGCCTTACCAAACCACTACTCTTTGCTTGATCAGTGCACTAACAAAGACTAATGGCCGAGGCACTGATCTGATTGGGTCCATGCATTGCAGCATTTAACTTAATTGTCAGCAAACAGTAATGACCATGACCTGAATCAAACTTTTTAGCCCGGGGGTGCATGCATGGATCATGGTTGTCGCGCTACATGCAGACAGTACTGACCAGATACATGGGATTATAAGCTGTTTATGGTTCCACATGATCACATAGTAGGCATGTAGGGTTGCTTTTGCTCCGACCAACACGACTTGCTATACCGAGCTGCTATAGGGTGTTTGGATTCCAAGGTTTATATTTTGATGCTATTTAGAAGGACTTAACATAATTTAATTATAAAACTAATTACATAAGCTCTAGACTCCCTCCTTTCACTTTTATAAGGTACAGTAGAATATGACACTTTGACCATATTTACCATATATTATATCTCTTATGGTTATAAATTTATAATCATGGTAAATTATATTTGATCATGATCCAACCATATAAAAATTTACATCATAAAAATATAAAATTAATAGTCAAATTAGTGGTCAAAGATCACAAAGTTTGAATCTTGATGTGTGTGCGCACCTTATAAAAGTGAAAGGAGAGAGTATGCCTAATTAATCCATAATTAGAATATGTTTACTGTAGCATCATATGAACTAATTAAGCTTAATAGATTCGTCTCGCAAAAAAATCTATGTGATATGGTCTATGTTTAATACTTCTGATTAATTAATATCAAACATTTGATGGGACGGAGTTTATAATAAGAACCAAACACACCTATATATATCTCCGACCAAATGAAAGCAGCAGTAGTAGTCTAGATTTCCTTTATTCCATTGACCAGTTGCTAATAAACAGTGTACCAGCAAATTATAATTATAACGGGATGCGATACGACTCTTTCTTTTCTGTCCACACCTAAATAAGCATATGCCATGCATCTCTTCAGGGGGGCAAGGAGAGAGGGGGGGGGGGCACCCTAAACAGCATATATAGTACAGTATGCTTCTAGAGAACACGTCTCCACAGATCATTTATAGCCAGGTTAGCATAAGAAAACGGATAAAATTAATTATGTACTACCATCTTTTGCAGAGAAAACACAACCTCTTTATTTGAAATAATTAATAATGAGAAAAAACAAACTATTTAATAGATATTTCACACAGCATGCTATTGTTAATTAGCTAGGTTAGGGGTGAGACTCTATTTCTTTTTTATAATTAACAGCCAGCTGAGGCCCACAGTTTTTTTTTTCTTTTTGACAACAGAGGCCCACAGTTCACTCATGATCACGACACACACGCTCGGGTTACATTGTAGTATGGGTAATATATAATAATGTATCTACTTTTCCTGTTTCATTTTGCTTTGTTACTGCTTGTGTGCCACACTCATTTCATTTCAGCTATCCATTTCTCACATGTGGGTAATTATTAGTTACTCACATTAGGCGAACACGGAGTATACTAAATTACAAATTAGACCACCGTTTAGGCGAACACGGAGTATACTAAATTAATTTGCATGTGCAGTGACCAGTGAGCTAGCAACCAGCCAACCACACAGTAGGACAGCCACCGAGGGCGCAGTACAACCGAGAATGGCTAGTACAATGACTCAATGAGCAAACGTGCACAGTACAATTGGAGGGCAGTAACTATATATTATCAACAAATATTAATCATAGTACGTTATAAATAACGATTATAACAAAAATGGAATAGTAATATAACTTTTATGTGCCCAAATTCAGAATGCAAAACGAGCCTTGTTACTTATATAATACCGGAAGGTACGTACTCATGAGTAGTACCTTGTGTTAAGATTTTTTTTCACCATCTAATTTAATAGAAAATAAATAAATAAATGCAGTTGTTGGACCTACTAAACTGGTACTTTCTGTTAATACCCTATTGGTATTTCTAGAAACTATCTGGTATTATTACCGTTATATTTCATCAGATGGATGACTCATGTTAATTACAAGCACTCTAAAATTTCTAGCAAAACAAATGATTTCTTTTGCTAACACAATTTGCTTGCTTCTATAATATATCATGATAACATTTCATTTCGGAAGAGGGATAGGCTAAAGTGGACTAAAGCAGTGGATATTTCTAATTATCTATTCAGAGGATTCAAATGCCCCCTCATTTGGGATTTTTCAATTGCAGGAAATTTGACTATTTTATTTTTTTTTCATAGCAAATATGTAAAATATATTCAAAAGGAAAATTTCAAATATCTTAGACCTATATATACACCCAGCTTATTACCCGATTAAACGAACCCAGTTTTTCTTTACCATTCCAAGCCCAAGCAAGCATATAATATACAAATTTTGCTAGAAAATCAAGATTTTTAAAATAAAAGATGAATTTTACAACATGCGATAATATGATTCATATCGGGTTCCGTATGGACCGTTTCACTAAATTCGTTTCTCTTTATGGAGTCATATATACTACATGTTTGACACTGACATCCACCATCTCTCGCGCGCGCTATATAAATAGAGAAGTCATCTCTCTGAAACTGCCTAGGCTAATCAAGCTACTCAAATCAATCAACAAGAGTTAATATTGCTTGCTAACCCATCTCTCAATTAAAATTCGGATAGGCTATTAGGGTCCCCTCTACCTCCTCTCTCTAGCTACTTTTCATAGGCCTTCCTCTTTCATCCCTCCTGATCGAGATCGATCTCTCCACGAACAGCAGCAGCATCACAAATTATTCACAGCAGCTAGCTAGCTAGCAGGCTGGCAACACGCGGCATGGACCACCAGCTCTTCGACGACCCCTTCGCGAGCAGCATCTCGTCGCTGGAGGCGGACATCTTCTCCGCCGGCGGCCAGCTGCCGCCGTCGCCGCCATGGCCGGACCTCGACCTCGACGACGACGACATCCACGACCTCTCCGCGCCGGCCGCCAACGCCACCTCTTCAGGAGGCTATGGCTCCGGCGGCGGCTCCGGCTCCCACAGGAAGCTCAGCCACAACGCGTATGAGCGCGACCGCCGGAAGCAGCTCAACGAGCTCTACTCCTCGCTCCGCTCCCTCCTCCCCGACGCCGACCACACTGTAATTAATTTAGATAACCCTCCAACACACGTCGTCCTCTCATCTCCTGCATGCAAATTAATCAAGAGAAGAAGATCTTGACGATGATGTGCTCGACCGTGCTGCAGAAGAAGCTGAGCATCCCAACCACGGTGTCCCGAGTTCTCAAGTACATCCCTGAGCTACAGAAGCAGGTGGACAACCTGGAGAGGAGGAAGAAGGAGCTGACGAACGCCAATTGCAAACCAGGAGTTCTGAACACGAGCGAGATCATAAATCCCATTGTTTCTGCGACTTGCCTCAACGACACGGAGATCATGGTTCAGGTCAGCCTGCAGAGCAATGTGGCTGCCACAACTCTGCCTCTCTCCAAGTGCATAAAAGTGTTGGAGAACGAAGGCCTCCACCTGATTAGTTCATCGACTTACTCCACCTTCGACAACAAGACCTTCTATAGCCTACATCTTCAGGTACATATGACTGCTTCTCATCAAGATATGGTGCTGCTAGCTCCTCCATTCCTTGATGTTGATTTTATCTTAATTGGTTCTCTAATTATTTGATTAGTATATATACTTGGCTCTCTAGATGCTACTCATAATTAATTAATACGCTTATTTCATCAGTTGCGTACGCGCACTTACTTCTTAGATCCATTGCTTTCACTTAGACCTCATCTAATCTAACAAATCTAATTTAGCGGATTCTTCATTTTCCCTTATACCCTTAATTAACAAGATATAGGTTCATAAAAGTCTTAGAAAGATGTAGCCACTTATATATAGTTTTAAAACCAGGATCACAGGAGCCACTAGATCTTGCTTAAAAAAAGGAAATATAGGAGTCACTAGGTATACTTTGAAAAGCAACATCTAGGGGCCACTCGATCGAGTGGTCCACAACTTTTAACTAACAAGGAAAAGGGAGATAACTGAATACTAGTTAGATATTTTGGATCTAGATTCAGTTATCTCCCTAAAGCAGTTTTAGCGAATTGACTAGGCGCAATATATATAAAGCAGTTTTAGCCTAAACGCTAAACAGCCGGTCACCTATCATTAGCTAATTTGAACTAAATGACCATTTAAACAACCATTAAATACTTGTTAAATAGGAAAAATGGCTGAATTAAAGAGACATGGCTAATCACTGTGTAGCATTTGCACATCATACAAATGGCTAAACGGCCATGTAAGCTAGCGAACAATGAATAGAAGTGAACATATACACAATAATGGATATAACTCTGTAATCAAAAGCTGCATCAATAATTTTGACACATTAATATTAGTGTATGTGTTAACTTACAAACCATAATGTTTTCCTTAAATGTTTTATATAACATGTTATGGGAAAACATACAACTTTCTAGTTGTTTGACAAATAATAGTCTAATATAATTGCAAAACATTATTTCTCTCTTTTGCATGCTTCCTCTAGCTGTATAAGAGTATCTGATGGCCTTGCGCTGGCTTATTAGTGAAAATGGTTGCAACATGTGTTTGCCTTATTTATTTCAAAAACTTGCTCAAACATGCCAATTTAAGCTTCCAACTAATTCTAATTTATCTTTAGACTTGTAAAACCCACAATTTAGATTCGCAAATGAAGTTTTACATATTATAATAAGAAGATCATTGTTTTGGATTTAGGTTCACACAACAAAAATGGAATATAAAAAATAAGACATTAATGGATGTCGCTCAAGTCCATATGTACTCCCTCCGTCCAAAATTATTACTCGTTTTGGCTTTTCTAGATTCATAGATTTTTCTATGCACCTAGATATACATTATGTCTAGATGCATAGTAATATATATGAACTTAGAAAAGCCAAAACGACTAATAATTTGGGACAGAATGAGTAGTAATTAATAAGTTACAATTTTTTTTAACTATATCAAATTCTCAGTTACACAAGTCAACATATAATTTCAATTTGATTGGAGTTCTTTATATAAAAATGCTAAGCTAAACTTAGGATGCCACATTAATAGAAGTAATAATGCATGTATAATAGCTTAGAGACCATATTTTTCCTTTATATGTTTTTATATAACACATTCCGGGAAAATACTATACTTACCAGTTGTTGATCAGATTATAGTCATAATACAACTATGTCCACAAATGACGTTATCCTATACTGTTAACAAGATTTTTATAAAATGCACACCAAAACAATGAAAAATCACGTTGAAGGCAAATATTTCACATGAAGAGAAACAAAACTTTGGGATGAAAAGACACAGATACACAAAATCATCCGGATACATTGTATATATTTTTGGTATAATGACATAGGGCACATAATAGCACTAACTGATAAATAATGACAAGCTCAAAAGCCACAAACAGTGTAGTAGTGCACCTCTACCGGAAAGATTCAACTATGATCAAAGAGAACTTCGATGAGGAGTATTTAACATCCTAAACCAACTGTACTTTATGATCATATAATCCAATACTAGTCTTGTTATGACCCACTAGCAAGTCGATTTATGAGCTAGAGTCCTCCCAAAAAGTCCAAATGATCCCACTTGGACTCAGGGAAGAGAAAAAGTCTTGAAGAGAAGCACTGTTAATTTGAATATAAGAGTCAATTATAGTATTATGCTCATAACTAAGAAAAGTGAAATTAAGTATGGATTTTATATGAGTACTCAAGCATGATGTAAATTAACTGATGTTACTTTATATCCTATGTAAGTTTGGATTTAGCATTGGTTTATATTAGTTGGAAAACAATTTGAGGCTTTGGAAAGAAAATTAATTAATACCGATGCAATGTATAATTTTTCCATGTAAGAAAATGGAACATATCAGGGTCATAAAAACTCAACTATCGTACCTCATGCATCCCTGTAAAACCCCGAAGGCAACTCGATGTATGCCCTACGTACTACGAGTAATAATATATTCAAATTCATTCGACGTGACAATAACTAAAACCAAATGGTTATTATGTGCAGTGGTTGTAGTGCAAACAATTATTATGCACT
Source organism: Cenchrus fungigraminus (assembly GCA_036936925.1). NCBI lineage: Eukaryota > Viridiplantae > Streptophyta > Magnoliopsida > Poales > Poaceae > Cenchrus > Cenchrus fungigraminus. The sequence continues at coordinate 2,842,958 of CM072779.1, forward strand.
TACGAGAAATGAGATTGTGATATAGATCCTCAAACAAAACATGAAATAAGGAGTAAGATGATTATGCACTTTACTCATCAAACTAAACATCCTGTTTAATGTAGTATCTTGACTATCTTCTTTTTGGAAACCAAGAACCCTGCCTTTCGTTTCAAAAGGAACTATATATATTGAGTAAGATTAAAGCTAATAATTCAGTGTATTTTCTCTAACTGAATATATAGAAATTAAATCTACTAAATTAACAAAGGTAATGTACTTAGCTTCCAGATGAAACTAGCTAATATTCATCCTTGAAATGTATTGCATTGACAGAGAAGTCAAAGAACGATGAAGGAGGAGTGTCCAGAATTCTGCGACGAATTGGAGAGGATCGTCAGGAAGAAAGCAGGGGTGTAGCTACAGCATGTGTATTCGAGATCCTATAATTAAGCTAAGGCTTGCATCTTAGTTTGTAAATATAATATAATGATGGATTATATGTGTTGTCATGTGGAGTGATCGATCGTTATTAGATCGATGGTATGACTAAAGCATATAATATATAGGACTATAACTAGTATAATTAATTAAGAGATATGGTAGCGCTAGTACTAATGCATGCAGATCCGTACGTGGTATGATATAGTGTGTTTTATATCTGTTGTCATGATATTGTAAACCATGTCTTATAACATGATATGGTGTTCAGTAATCCCTCCGTCATTCTGGTATTATTCACCATGCACCATCACCTTGATGAACGTATGCACCATATCATGCAGTCTTGCTGTGATTGTATATATACAGTCAGCTTTGCATATATTTAAATTAATTTGCGCGTATCAGCTTGATGATACCCTTCTTATTGTTGATTATTTGGTGGAGTATGATAGATAATTAATCAAAACATTAAAATCATTGGATGAAACAGATAAAGTTTTTCTTTTGAAGAGGAGTTAAATACTATGATTTTATTACTGAGTTTAATTTGCACGGTCGATCGGCTCGCTTGCTCCAATATTTTTGAAGAAAACAGTGAGCTTAGAGCATCTCCAAGTGTTTCCTAAATTCTCTAATCCTTAAATTTGATCAAGATGGTAAAAAAAATCTCTCCAACAACTTCTAATCTCCTAAAACAAGGTGGAAGGGCTTTACGATTTGGGAAAAACATCTCTCCACCCTTCCAATCTTTTAGGATTTGAGAAAAATCAGCATGTTCTATGTAAAGTTACACGCTTTCGTGTAGACACGTCTCTTCTTCTAAAACAAGGTGGAATGGCGTGGAAACAATAAAGAGTAGAAAAATGGTTCTTGATGCAAAATTATCTTCTATATTTAGGGGTGGATTATTAGAAACTCTTGGAGATGACCTTCTTTATTCTTTCCAATATCTTTTTAGAAGTTGTAAAACTTGGTATTTTTAGGAAGAAAAATATTAAATACTCTCGAAGATGCTCCAGGGCAATGTTCATTCATTTAAAAATTGATACAATCAAGGTGTACATGGTTTTGTATTACATAAAAAAGGAAAGAAATTTGGCTGTCCATCAAAAACTCATACTGTGTACATGATGTAGGCTACCTAGGTGCGTTTTTGTCTTGTGTATGTGTTCACCGTAGACTTGCGCCGGCCACCACTGCACCAGTGGCATAGCCGCATAGGCACCGACCCAGCAGAGCACTCGATCGTGCATCTTTCTCCCAAACCTGACGTGACAATGGGCAGTATTATTTCAGCAACGCACGGACACACGGTGTACCTCTTGTCGCAATACAGTAGTGGATTTTGCATGGGTTGAAGGCCCAATTCTTCACGGCTTCAAGGCCCCCGGCGAGAGGGAGAATGGAGGAGGACGAAGACGGGAGCCCACCCAACTGCACAGACAGACAACAGACGTCGTTGCTCCTTCCACGGAGTTTCCTCCTTCCTTCCGGCGGCCGGCCGGCTGACCGCGAACGAACGAGATGGGACGCGGACACGGCCCAGTCAAGCAGAGTGAGCCCGCGCGCGATCGACGCGCCGAATCGCACGCGTCTCCAACCATTCATTCGCTCGACACACGCGCGGCGTCCTCCATTCTTTCACGGCGCTAACTCATATCAGTGGTTGTCTCTTGTACAAACGACTTTTAACTGCACCATCATTTGTACTACTGCTCTGCATACGTCTTCGATCGTCAGCAATTTGTGGAGTAGTACGTATCTTTTAAGAGTTTGTATATATATTCCTTTTCAAAAAAAGAGTTTGTATATATATCAACTTGATATAATCCTCTTGAAAATTATTAGTAAAACTTCCATTATCGAGAAAATGATTCTGGCTAGCAAGAGGCTCTAGTGTAAACCGTGATCTCCATTCCTTGGAACAAAAAATGTGCAACCAATCTGTACATGTTGCTTGGTCGTCTCTCTGATTCTAAACGAAATCTACATTAATTGCAGACTAAGAACTTCCATGTTGTGCGCGCGGCTATCGCGAAGACAGCATGCTCGCCGGCGACCTGAGCCATCTGCTCCTGTCGCTCTCCGCTATGGTCTCCAGCCTCGGCGACCACGGCCGGCTCCTCTGCCCCACCAGCTGCGCGTAATGCCGCTTCAGCTCCGGCGTGCTGCACAGCAGCTCCGCCGCCGACGCTGCCTTGGGCGCCGCCTTCGCGGCCGCGGCGCCGCCTCCGTCGCAGGTGATCACCTTCTCGATGAACTCTGGGAGCACCCTGATGAGCGCGGCGCCGCCGTCGCCCTTGACGTACTCGAACGGGCACTGCCCGTCGAAGGGTAGCGCCGCCTTCCTCGACGCCCTCCCCGCCGGCGCGGGCGCCAGCGCGGCGAGCGTGGCGGCGGTGAGCGTCTTGAGGGAGGGGAACCGGGACGCGGGGAGCACGAAGTAGGTCCGGCCCGGAAGGAGCTCCTCGCCGGGAGACATCACGGGGATCGGGAGGCCCACGAAGAAGGCGTCGGCGGGGCAGACGGCGTGGTCGGTCGCCGGTGCCGGGAGCTCTGCCGCGACGTCCCCGGCCGTGACGCGGGCGCCGTCGTCGGCGATCAGACGCGCCTGCCCGCCCCAGTAGACCAGCCTCACCGCCGCGGCCGTCGTCCCCGGCAGGTGCAGGCACGGGGTGATGGAGAGTCCATTGCCCATATGCCTTGGCTAAAGATGGAAGCTTCTTCTTCTTGTAACAATAAAGATCGGTGCTCGTAGCTGGATTCGTAGCGAGTGAGCTTGCAATGGAGATGGAAATGGAGGCTGGGAAATTGAATTTGTGGCGGACGATGGCGAGGAGAGGGGTATATATGTGAGGGAGCGTTGAAGGAGGTTGACTTCAAAGGTGTGTTTCGTGTGCGCGTCATCTGCTGGGCCTGGGCTGGGTCGCCGGTCAAAGGCGACGGCCATTTCTTCTTCTCCGAGGCCATTTTTTTATTGGCACGAGCTGGCTTTGCGTGGTTGGACGTGCCGACTGGGCGACAGGTGGAAGACGCTGGCTGGCCGTGCGCGGGATCGCGAATTCTTCTCGTGGCCAGCGGTGGGTGATGCGCGTGCGGCTCGTTCCTGTTGGATCCGATCCGACGTGTCGCCAGCCACCCTCTGATCGCCTCGAGTCCATGTTAAGCACATCCAAGCTGAATGGTTTAATTTATTATTCATTCCTCCAGAAGAAATGCATGCATCAGCACCGGAGAAAGTTGGTTGACAATGAGATCACGTGTGACCATGGGCATACTCAGCATACTTAGTTTTTTTTTCAAATCCTATAGTACACTATACGTCTATACACTTCGGAGAAAAAACACGTGTCTATAATTTTATGGGAAAAAATATCCTTCGCAATAGCATGCTGCAAGACGAACTAATTTATTTTTCTTAAACATCATATATTTAATTTAAGAACAGAGTGAGTACACTTCGCGGGACAAGTAATTCTATTGTGCATGCATAACTTGCTTTGAAAAGTGAAATGCACATAATGTTCAAGACCTAAACTTCAGTCATGTTGTACATGCATGTCATTGAACATTTGGACGACTAATCTTCAACACCGTTTTTAGTCGATATACTCCATTCGTTTCATAATACTTATCATTTTGACTTTCCTACATATATTCTTTTCGCTATGCACCTAGGTATATACTCTATCCGGTTCGGTAACAGAAGTCGTTTAGGACAGGGATACGGTCTCCAAAGCACAACTTTGATTTCTCTTTTCTATAAAAATGTTTATTAAAAAGTTATATATGTATATTTATATAAAAATAATTTTCAAGGCAAATCTATTGATATGATTTTCACATTTTCAAACTTGACGATCTAAAAGTTATTCATCATTTATATTTCTAATGTTTGATTCGAACTTTGTCTAAAACAACTTCCATTACTGAACCGGAGGGAGTATATGTCTACATACATAATAAAAAGAATGTATCTAGAAAAGTCAAAACGACAAGTACTATGAAAAGTACCGATTATAGCATGACACTCATGTCGGTGTTGTTGTTTGTCTAATAGGATTTGGCTTTTCCTCGTGCTGACTGTTCCTCCTCTCGGGATTGGAAGCTGAGGAAGTTGACTGTTCTCCTTGCACTGAACATATCCATATTTCCTACCTAGTAAACGTCAATACCCAATACCTGTAAACCGCGGGCTTTGCAGGCAGCCGTGTAGTTTGATTCCTGGATGATCACAAATCATGCCGTTTCCGTTTTATTTGTAACAAGTGCCGTTGCAATCAGAGCAACCAGCCGCCGACGTTTTCAGAAACGCAAAGGAGAGAAGCAGTCCGTGTGTGGGGTCGGGCTGGTAGCTCGACCAACATCGTCATCATTTCGTTCAACTCCTTGATCGTCAAATATTGCACGTGCCACTTGCAAGTTGCAGTTGCAACAACCTACCAGTCAACAATCAGCCTGTGTGATAATGTTGCTGGTTCAAGTTTGAGTCTACCTAGAGCAGTTGAGAAACAAAACAGAGGACAGGATTGGGCAAAGACCAGAAACACCCCCATTTTCTGAGGGACAAGTAGAATAGTAGATGGTCACCTTTGTGCATGCGCAACTTTTGCTTTGAAAATTGAAATGCATAGAAAGTTCTAGACGAAAAAAGTGCAACGAAACAGGGCGCCGCCGGCTGCAGGTAGTGATGGCGGCGGCGGCGGCGGCGGGAGAATACAATAGATTTGGTTAAGGAAAGATTGCCAAAGGTTCATGTTGGTTGCCTTGGTTAACGAAAGATTGCCAAACTCTTGTGGACTTTTGCATTTCAATGATGGGCAAACTGAGTGCACGAAAAAATTGTGGGACAAGTAGGGGATCTCCCTTTGAAAATTGAAATACACAAAAAGTTGGACACCAAAAGTTCAATCATGTTGCACATGTCATTAGATGATGATTAATCTTCATCGGCACACTGTTTTTTTAATAAAAATCGGCACACTGTTTCCAACCGAAATACAATACAAACACATACTGCGGGAGACTTAGCGTGACACCCATATCATGTCGGCGTTGTTGTTTATCTAAGACTTTGGCAGCTCCCTCTGCTGACTGTTCCTCCTCTTGGAATTTTATGGGAGTTGACTGTTCTCCTCGCACGTAACATACTCCGACGTCAATACCAGTTAAAACTGTGGGCTTGCAGCCTTGTATTCTGATTCCGACTGCACCAAATCCTATCCAGTTTCAGTGTCAGTGGAAGTTTCAAAATGATAACGTCTAGGTACACGAATTCGACCGCGGGGTGAAACGTAAACCCTGCCGTCCCGTTTTATTTTTCCGTTTTGGAAAAGCAGTGCCGTTGCAACTGAAGCAATCAGCCGCCGACGTTTCAGAAAGCAAACTGGAGAAGCAGTCCGTGTGTGGGGTCGGCAGGTAGATCAAACAACGTCATTCCTTCAACAACCAGTCAACGTTATTGCGCGCGTGCCACTTGAACAACCAGTCAACGTTATGCAATCAACCTGTGTAACCACCAGAGCCATTTGAATGTTACTATTGGCACTACCAGAAAGTTACTCTTGGCACTGGCTCTTTTAGGCCAAGTCGTAACAAAAAAAGTTGCTGGTTCAAGTTGAGTCTACCAAGAACATTTCATAAATAAACAAATAAGGGGGCAAGACTAACACCCCAATTCTGGTACTCCCTCTATTTCATAATATTAGTCGTTTTGACTTTTCTTTTTCTTTTTTTAATAAAAGGCAGGAGCATTGCCGCATCATATAAGAAGAAGAAGCAATTTTACATAACGCGCCGAAGCGAACACCACCACACAAACAACGCACACAAACAACGCACACAACAAAACATTACACCGCCACAATCCGGGAGAGGAGCCAAAAGAAGCCACCCGTGAAACTGCGCCGTTGTCGCCAACGATGTGCCATGCCGAAAAGCGTGGCCCGCTGCAAGCCAGAGCAACATCCTGAACTCCTCCACCATGGGACCATCCTCCTCAAGCTGCACACACACGATCGGTGATCCCTCTGCCCCAGTGAAGCTTCAACATAAAACTCTCGTCGTGATGCTGATGAAAGCCACTGGTCCCGGCCACTCTGCGTGGGGGCCTCGCCTCACCCACCGCCTCACACTCCTCTGCCAAGAACTCAGATATCTGATGCCACTAAGAGAGCATCACCTCCGCCCAGCCGTCGCCGGAGACACCACCGCACCATGCACACCAACTCAAGACCTCCAGCGCCCATGGGCACTCTGCACCTTCCTACCAACACGGATCGAGCACACCTCAACCGCCGCCGCGCGCAGTCAACACCACCAACCAACCACCACCACCGCTCATCCAAGTCGGGCCTCCCAATCTGACGCCTCCAAGAAGGGCACGATGCCAGAGCGCCGCCGTCGCACATCCACGAAGGGATAGGATTCTCACCCTGTAGCGATCCCGTGCAGCGGGACACGATGCATCTCGATGGTGCCCCCAACAGGGAGTGCGACGCCACATGACCGCCGCCACCGTTGTCACTGACAAAGCCGTCTATGAAGGCTTTCGCCCGATTCAGCACCGTTCCTGCAGCACAACCTTGGACAAGACAGTAGCCCACCCCATCTCACCTCTGCGACATCAACCGGAAGAGCCTTGACAGTTGACACAGCTCGCAGCACCACCACGGCGCCGCCAGCAAAGCGCCAGCCGACCCTCAGCCTCACCACCACGGCAATGCCGGACCGAAGACGCCAGCATAGGAGTGAAGGGGAACACCAGCACCACCTCTCCTCTGCACCTGTGGCGGAACCGTCCGACTTAAACTGGCTTAAGTGCGCCTAATCACTGTTGGAACAGTAACTATGCAATGACGCACCTAAACCAGTCCAAATCTGGTAGTTCGTCGAGTGTCCCTAGGACAACCCGAATCATCCACGATCATAGCCATACATCAGGATCGCTTTCACGATGGAAAAGCATCAACAACTCTTACAAACTTTTACATAAATACAGGAGGTACGAAATATTACAACAGTAGATTGAAACAAACTTAAATGCAAGTTAAACCATTCTATAGAATTCAAATCAAATAAGCCAGTAAGTGGTCACTAACAACTAAGTTCTCACACTAAGCATCTGGAGACTCTTCAAATACTTAGTTCTTCAGGACCTCCTCTCCAGCGCTTCTGAAAACAACAGAAGGGAGAACCCTGAGTACGAAGGTACTCAGCAAGTCTGACCCGTCTAACCAATATAAATAGATATAACCAAGGAGTATGATAAGGTTCTAGTGGACTGGTTGACTCACGATTTTGCAAAAAAGCTTACTAAAGGTTCATCCTTATTTTGTGATTTTATATTTAATTTACATTTTCCTTAGCATCTAGGTGACAAAATATTTTTCATAACAAGTTGTACTACTCAAACAGCAATTATATCAAGGAAAAACTTCATTGCTCAGGTGTGATTAACAACGATGCCTAACAGTGATCAAGCGCATTCATAACCGAGAATTGCGGCGATCCAGATCGATTTACATCCTGCAGGAGATACCCAATCACCAGCTACGCACAGCTCATGACACTGCACGCAACAACCTGGCAATCAATTGTATTCGAGGATCGGAACTAGAATTACCCGAACCCAGAGGCGCACCCCCACATGGGACCCCACGTCTGGCCTGATCACCAATGTGAGTTTCAGGCTACGCCTCTGCCCTTCTCCTGCTCGCCAAGCACATGTACAAACCATTTTCAATCCACGACACTAGTAACGCCAGTCTTTGCTGGTCCCATACCCAGTAAGCAACCAGGTAAAGATCACTTGATCAACAGTTAAAGCCACGACTGGTCCTTAGTGAAAATATCTCAGTGGACAAAACTACTATCACTAGCTTTTGCCCACTTATCAAAATCAAGCCTTTTCCTTGCATAATGAGAGAACCAAATTAACCTTAGGTAAACAAGGTAGAGTTACTTCTAAGTAATAATTAAGCAAGGCTAAGCATAGGATACTTACTAAACATTTTAAACAGGGGCAAGGATGTCCTAAAACAAGGATTGATCATGCATAAGAAAATGGTTTCAATCAACTCCTAGATCTAATGCACAATCATGAAATAACCAATAACTTTATCATGAATAGCATTTATTGAAATTAATAGGTATAGATGCTCCGGTGCTTGCCTTGGGTCTCTGCTAAGTTAGCATCTTCAGAAGACCCTTCAGTCACGGGAAACATCTTGAGAACCTCCTCATACTCCTGCTGCTCTTTGGGGTACCTCCATGTACTCCACCTTTGCAGCTTCATAGTCTACGGAAGCATGCAAGTCATAGTTAGAATGCAAAACTTTTCTAAAGAGAGGCCACACAACTTCATCTTCATGATAAAGTTGCAAGCCAACACTACACTACCCAAAAAGGATTAACCCTCAAATTATTTTATTTAACTAACCTACCTTAAGCATTTTCTTTTATTAAAGAAAAGGGCTTCATAATTATTTTCTATCTCAAAACTTAGATCCTATGGGTTAAACAATCATTTGTAATTAAATAAAACATTATTCAGGTTTTTATACCTTTTGTAATTATTAAGTATTTACTTAACACCTTTTTAATTAAAAGGTACTAAATAAACACTTAATAGTTTTATTATTTTTCCTAGGGTTTAAGAGCTTTGATGCATAAAGGAAAAGAAAACAAACCTAGAGAAGTTAGGTTTGCTAATTTTTGGACATTGTTACAAATTATAGGGATTTATGAAGAAACTGAATTAAAATCTAATTCTAAACTTCTTAATCAAATTTACCCGAACCCGCTGGCAAAAACGCTTTTCTTACACGCAGGCCCCTAGGTTTGCAAACAGGTCCCTAAGGTTTACAAACAGGTCCTCGAAAACCTTACCAAGCGGTCCCTGGAGCGAAGATTGTCGGTGTTCTCGCCAGCGGCAAGGTCTCTGGCGATGACAAGCTCATGAATCGACTCAACTCAACAAGGCAAACCTACAGGTGGTCGTGGTTGGGCGGTTTAGGTAACAAGCGACCGGGAACGGCGACGGCGACGACGAACGGCGGCGCTACTGTCTGCAGCGGCGCGCGGCTCAACGACGGCGAACTGACATGAACCAGCAACACCAGGAGCTTCATCAGGTCAAAGAACACACAGGGCTTTCCCGAACCAAAGCTTTCCACGGTCGGAGCTAAGAACTCCATGGCGAGAGCACGCCTGGCGACGGCGCCCAAGCTCAGGCCGGCTCCGACCACTACGGCAACAACAAGAAACACCAGCACGAGCAGCAACACGCGTACGACCTCTCCCAGCACACCAACAGCAGCAGGGACTCCAGCAACTTAGAGCTCCACAGATGGCGGCGCTCACCAAGAACAGAGATGACGAACCGAGGTTGAAGACGACGGCGGCTTGGTGGTTAGGGTTGAGGACTGTATGGGGACTTGAGGGATGGGTTGCGGACTTGCTTGTGGAGGTCTGGGTGGAGCTGCTGGAATGGGGATGGCCGGACGGCGACGGCGCACGGCGGCGTCCGGGACGGCGGACTAAGCGGCAGCGACGTTGAAAAGGAGAGCGGGAAGGAACGACGCCGTATATACGAAAACTTACCGCCTTCTCGCCCGAGCCACCTCCTGCTTGTGTGTGCGCTTCGTGGTTCCTGCGTCCGCACGGCGCGTGGCACGGTCCAGCCTTTACTGGCCATCGGCGGCGAGCAGCTGCGTGGCAGCTCTGCCCCGAGCTCCCCTTCCCCTTTTCTTCCTTTTTCCCTCAGCTTTTGATCCAAATTTGCTCTGAATTTCCAAACCAAGCTGCACTAACTTCCTTTGATAAAATTGTTACCAATCCATCGATCTGCAACCTATTAATTTGAAGCTTCTTCATCTGAGTACCCTAGCTCCAGAATCAAGGCCCCAAAATCAACCCCACAGCCGGCTCCCTTCTCTGACCTGCGAACTGAATGGCTTTAGGCCATTCAGTTTCGTCAGTTCCCATTTCTGAAACCGCACAACTATCCAAGTTTGAGTCCCCATAACAATTAGCAAACCTCATTTCCTTTGATCATAAACTAAACCAAAGTACTCTTTGAACTCCCTAGATCATTTTCAGTCCAAAAAGGTCTATAGTTTATATTTGTAATTAATCAAAACTCAGCCTCAAAGTTGACTTTCCACACTTCTTTCAGACTTGACAAATTTTCTCCTGTCATTGTTGGCCGACAGTGACTTCTTTCCACTTTAGAGCTTCCATTTAAATACCTAAAACTTCTTTGATTTGTCCACAAGACACTTCTAAATGATAACCAAGATCTGAATGTTCCATTTTGCCTATTCTGAGCCAAAGTGTAGATAGGAAATTCTTCAGAAATTTATTTCAGAAACAGCTAGTCATAACTGGTTTCAGACTTGGATTATTTCAATCCAAGACTAAACAGCATTTCTTCTAAACTTCAAGCCTCATTAAAAATTGGAAATCTTCACCATTCTTTGCGAACCACTGGACCAAGGTAATTCTTAAAACTTCAATTTCATTTCTACTCCACAACCTCTCAAAGTTTACATATAAATTTTCACCGGAATGTGACTCAAACATAGCTAAGCACTGCTATTTCCAGACTTGGTGCGTTTCAGTCCGTCAGCAACCAAATCAGCATTGGAGTCAAAGTTCGAGCCTCCATTATAATATGTAAATCTCCACTTATCTTGATAGACAATTGAACCACCATATCCTGTGAACATCCAAGTTTATTTGTCTTCCACAAACTCCCAACATTTATTTACATGTAACATATTTCCAATTTCGAGCCCCAAAACACCCACTCGAGTCTGTTTTTCAGACTTTCCTAAATTTCAGATGAACTGCCAGTTAACTGAAAACAGAGCAACATTCAAAGTTTGAACTTCAACCAAAATATGTAAAACTCTTTTTCTTAGCCCCACAACTGCTGCCAATTGTTGTCCTGAGATTGAATCTGATGCTGTCATGGTTCCCTTTTGCAACTTTGTGCCCATAGTTTAGATGCAAAGTTGCTTAGAAACTAATTCCAAAAACAGCTAAAAGATGCTGTTTTCAGACTTGAAATATTTCAGCCGAGGAATTCTGACAGCATCAGATTCAATCTTTGCACCTTAACTAAAATTACTTGCCCAGGTCTTCATTGATCCACAACTGAACTTACAGGTACCATGAACATCCATGTTTGATCACAGCTCAAAAGAATCCAAAATGTCTATATGAAATATTCCATAATACAATTCCAAACTGAACATCTCATCACTAATTTCAGATTTGGAGATTTTCAGATAATGCATAGTAACTCACATGGCTGAAACTTTGCCTATTTAATTAAGGTATCTAAACCACAATTTTGTCTCCAAACTTTCTTCCACTAATCTCTAACTATTTTAAAATGGTACTTCCATATTTTTATCAAATTTTTCTGAATTCAAAACACCAATATTGACTTTTGGTCAAATTTCATTGAAAATGACAATTGGCTCATAACACCTCATTTGACTTCAAATCTCTTGCTTATTAACTTAATGACCATCATAGGATTTTAAACACTAGGGGTGTTACAGCACCTGCCGCCCGCGCGCAGCATACCCACGACCCCGCCAGCATCCGGCCCGCCATGGCCCAGATCCAGTAGGGCCGGAGGCCCCGGCCGCTCCCGCCAGTCGTAGGTCCCGCAGCGCCGGCCACCAGCCGCGGCCACCGCCAGCCGCCGGCCGCCGGCCACCGCCGCCTAGCCGCTAGCCCCGGGCGCAGCCAGCTAGCCATGGCCGCCGGCCAGCCACGACCCGGCCCCGGTCAGCCAGCCACCCTCAGCCAGCAGCCTCCGCGTGATGCCAACACTGCGACCGGCATCGCCCGCGTCAGCCACCGCCTCCGCCGCACATCCAGCTAGGACCGTCGCTCCCCCTCGCACCATGGCGCGCCGCCACCAGATCCGGCCGGAGCGACACCGGATCTGGTGGCTCCCGCCGCCGCCGCTCAGGAGCCCCCGCCGCCGGCGAGAGACCTCCGGGTGGCCGGGGCGTCCGTGCCCACGCCCACGCCCAGCAGCCGGAGAGAAAGGGAGAAATGCCCCGCCGCCGCCTTCCCCGCGGGCCGCGCGGGATTCCGGCGACCCGCTCGGGCGGCGGCGCGGCGGGGGGTCGACGTAGGGGTGTGGTGGCGCTAGGGTTCGGTGAGCTCGCCCGTCGCCCACGCGGGGGGCGAGCGAGCGAGCGAGAGAGCCAGTCCAAATCGTATGGGTAGCCCGAAGACTCATTTTGATTTTTTTAGATACATTTATTTTATTATGTATCTAGAAACAAATATATATTTAGGTGCATATCAAAATGAATGTATGTAGAAAAATCAAAACGACAACAACTATGAAACGGAGGGAGTATACGCTAACACTCTATACTACGCATCGTACGTATACTACCTTTCAAACAACGGTGGTCGTGGTTCTACAAATTCTATTCATGCTTCGAATAAGATTCTTCTGAGCGCCGATCGATTTGGCATGCCTCAAGGATAGGCCAGCTTGCCGCTCACGTACGTGGCCAGGACGTGCGCCGGCAGATCCCTGGAGAAGTCGTCCCACGAAGTGGAAGGCAGCACCACGAAATCGGCGTATTTCCCTTGAGAAAGGCTGCCCACGGCATGGTCCAGGAAGCAGGCGTAGGCAGCAGATATCGTGTGCCTGTTCTCGTTCGTCAGAGCCATCCATCCATTAGCATTTTGCAGCAAGATGTATATGCCAAAGAACGTTAAACCGCTGAGGGGCTTACGCTTTCAGTGATTCATCGAGGGATAAGCGTTCTGCAGGGATCCAGGGGGCTTCCCATCCAGGAGGCTTACGGGACATTGCGGTTTGAATCGCCTGTAAGGGGTTGATATCTGAAACCTGCAAGACAGTAACAACATACCTGACTATGTGGTAACAGAAAAACAGAGTTTGGTTGTTCAAAAATCTGCAGAACTACGTACAGGCCAGTCGGAACCAAAAGCTAGCTGTGCACCGCCAGCTAACAGCGATCGGAACGTATAGGAACTTCGCTCAGCACGTTCAAACCCAATCTTCTTTGCAGCAAAGTCGGCATCATCTAATATATGATCTGGCTGTCAACAGTAAGGCATAATTTCAGAAGATGAAGGTTGCAATGCGCAATCTGCTTTGCAAAGCATAATACCAATATATTATGGTCTCCAATGGAACGGTACCTGCACCGATGCAATGGTACCATGTTTGCCAAAGCGGTTTGCTGCACCTGGAGCCAGATGTTGGGCATGTTCAATCTGAGTCCGCAAACAAAGGCTCAGTTCAAATTCCATTAAGAAGATAAGAGGGAAAATATTATTCAGCAATATGCCAAACAGAACACACCCGGAATCTACGGTCCTTCTTCCCATTCAAATCAACAACCTTGTCAACCACATCCAGCAACATGTCATTAGCTTTATCCCCAATTGCATGTACTGCAACCTGAAAAAATATATATATATTATAACTTTCTAGAATGACAGCAGTTGAAAATGAACGATACATCAAATGAAAAATGTCTACCTGAAGTCCAAATCTGTCAGACTCTAATGTTCTGTTGAGAAGATTGTCCATATCTGTCACTTGGAGACCATAGTTATCAGGATCACCATCATAAGGCTGCAAAGATTAACCAAAAGAACTTAAATACAAAAGTAAACTTAAGTGGCTTGGTAAGTAGAACAGGGGAAAAACATTCACCTCATGGAACAATGCACTTGAAGAACCCAGAGACCCATCAAGAAAAGCTTTAACACCACCCAGATGGATCCATTGACTTAGTGATCGACCATTCTCACCAATAAGATCCTAACAGATGAAAGATGTATGTTAAGGTCTATTCACGTAAATTGAAGACTTATCACAGAAGAGCTTGGCATAATTCTAGAAGCAAACTTACAGAAACACGAGGCCATGTGGGCATTGGGAAGAATAAGCATACTCTGATAATCATTTTTTGCATAGAGTGTGCCCACTCATAGACATCTTTAGTCATAACAATACATATGTCAGAATCCAGGAGTACAGAGTAGGTCATATATGAAATAAAACAAAAGTGGATCCTTCTAAATCTTGCCCAAGCTCTAGCAAAAAAAAAAAAAAAAGGTTACAGGATACCTGAAAAATCTTGCCATGCTTTCTCTGGTGAGGCCCCAGGGAAGTAACTTCCAACATCAACAACAGTAGTCACCCCCCTCATTAGGGCATGCCTACTTGCTCTAAGAAGCGCCTCTCTTCTTTCATGGATAGAAGCTTTTTCAATAACATCAAACATAAGCTTCATAGCAGTATCCACTAGAAGACCAGTAGGCTCTACAAGTAACAATACATGTCAGATAATTTGGTTATCTCTAACTATAAATTTTAATGCAAAACTAACAAGTGAGGTAATAACTTGATAGTATATAGTAATAAAAGATCCATATTAGATTGTAGAAGGATAATCCTTCGCAATATCCTAACATATAAACTGTGAAAAATATATGCAGAGATTATGGTTAGGCACTTCTGATAATTTTAACTCACAAGATTTACAGACAAACTACATTAGCATATTGCTGTGAGTTTCTTCCTTTGTATCGCTATAGACAACATGCATATGCTTACAACTAAGGGTTAGATATTTATGTAGGATGTAACATTAGGTTAGTATAGGGCTGAAGGCAAATGTTAATTAGTCGCATTACCTCCTTCAGCTGTTCTCATTATAGTTCCACCAACTGGATCATTTGTGCTTCTGTCAATCCCAGCAATCTTCATAGCTAATGAGTTGGCTACTCCCACATGACCATCCATACGTGAGAGCCAGACCTGCAATTGAAACAAGTCAGTTGGAAGTCCTGTTGTCATGGCTTCCGAAACGAGGTTCAACTCACGAGTACGAAAACACACTGGATTATCTGGTGATATATCATCCAGCCAAGCAGAAGCAGGAAAATCACCACCCCAAACATCATTATTCCACCCTCCTCCCAAAATCCACTGCCCTGGAGGCTTATCTGTTCAGAAAATATAAAGTCTCAGAAATGTTGGTATTTTGTAGAAAGCCTAAAACAGAGCGTTGACACTTAATCCAACACGCCCCTGCACTACAGCAATCTACTTTTGCATGATGTGCTACAGTAGAATCTCACTTTGTGATAACAAGCTTGCATAAGCAATAAACTAGTATGAGTGTATGACGGCACCTCTGGTAGCTTCCTTGACTCTGCTGATGAAGTCGTCTTTGCTTTTGACCCCTCGAAGTGGCATCCTCGCCAACTGCAGCAGGTTCAGATAGTAGAGTACACTCTGAGAAACAATTTGCCTAATCCACTGTAATGTCGCAGAGCAAATTGGGAATTGGCAACTGCACATGTGTAATGGGAGGTGAGGTAAGCAAACGCTGCAAACCTGCAGGCCGCCGTCAATGAAGTGCACATGGGAGTCGATGAACCCCGGCAGCACGACGTTCCCGCTGAGATTCAGCTCATAAGTGTGGCGACCCTTGAGCTCGCTGACGGATTCGTAGGTCCCGACGCGGAGCACGCGGCCCGCGCGGACGGCCATGGCGCCGGCGAAGGGACGGGCGGGGTCGGCGGTGTAGATGGTGGCGTTGGCCAGGATCATGTCGGCGAAGCGGCCCCGCGGCGTCCCTGCAACGCGATGCAAAGGTGGGGAGACGAGAGTTAAATCCTGAGCTACAGTGCTCCAATAACAAGCGGGAGATGAGATGTGTGGAGAGCTACGGCCGGCGTGCTGCGCGGCGTCGGCGTACATGAGAGGCGGGAATCCGGAGGGAGGAGGAAGGCGGCGGCGGCTATGGCAACGGCCGCAGCGAGGAGGGCGGCGCTCTGGGCGGGCAATGCCATCTCTCTCAAAGTCTCCAACCAACCAATCGGCGTGGCTGCCCTCTGCCCCCAGGTCCCTTCTCCGACCGATACTACTACAGCGCTGTCGTAATCGAGCGAAACAAATGTATTTGACACTTTGCGAATCTGAATCCGACGTCCAATGAATCATGAATACTGGAGGAGAAATATCAGTAAAATTCTACTGATGTTTGGTATGAACTGCCCAACTACTTGCCGTGGTGATGGAGACAAAAGCATTTTGTTCATCCACGTCCTATGTTCTGATGTGGTACTTGTCCTGTCACTTTGTTCGCTTGCGGGCAGTTGGCGGTGATTTACTGTGACTGTTTTTATTGACTGGTTCTGACAATTTCAGAGTTCCGAACACCATCAGGTGCTTCGGAAGTTCGGGCCTCCAAATGTGCACGTCCCAATCAACCATCAGAATGAGAGATTCAATGTAATTGCATTAGTGCAAGGAGAGCCATAATCTACCACATCAACACTATACCATAAAAAAGTCGCTTAAATTGCCATCAAGAGTGTCAATTACAGATCCAAGATGTAGCACATGCACACAACCAAGCCACTTCATCAGTAAGCTAGTAGTAGCTCCCTTTCTTATTCCTAAATGGCCAACAGCCCAACATCCTGGCCATTGCACGAGCGGAAGGCTTCTCTGCATCATTTCCTAATTGTTTCACATGGTTCCATTCCATTGCCCTCTCACGTGCTGACGTGCCTCCGGCCTCGGCTCTCCGGCACACACATCACATCACATCACATGGTCACTTGGGGAGCTGCGACTTGTAGATGTCATGGCACGACGACGACGGCAGCAGGGGGCAGAGCCTCATGGAGAAGGCGTAGCGGGTCGGCGGCAGAAGGTACTGCTCGTGCACGCACGGCGTCCAGCTATCGTCCCCGCCCAGCCCCATGTGCTTGTGGTCAAGATGCACCTGCAAACACAAGCACGAGCCGTTTCACCATCACTCTCCGATCAGTCCGGAGCTCACGATCAAGATAATGTCAGCAGGAGCTCAAGAGCAAACGAACCTCGATGTCATCCCCCTTCACCAGCTTGTGGACATGGGTCGCCCGGTCGAGCTCCGCGGTGCCGTAGTAGCTGGCGCTCATCTGCATCGGCGGCGACTCGCCGTGGACCGAAGCGTAGAGGCCCAACCCGTCGGCGTTCCGGAGCGCCACCCACCTGACGTCCGCACGGCCGCCGCACTCGCCCGGGACGATGTACGGCACGTGCAGGTCCTCCACGCTGCTCTCGTACACGCCGACGTGCGCAGCGGCCTTGCGATCCGGGTAGCACTCGAACGGCCCCTTCCCGTACCACGTGACGTGGCTCAGGGATTTCTCTGCGTTGAACACCACGCCGACTCGGGGAAGGGGAGGGAGATCGGCCTTGGGGTTTACCTCGTACTCGAGAACCACGTCGCCTGACTCGTAGATCCTGCAGAGCATGTTCACCTGGAAAAGAATGGACTCGGGTGCTTGTGAAAGAGCAGCATCGTCAGGCTTGGGTAAGTTCCCAGGAAGACCATAGTAGACGGTGGAAAGCTCCACAGTGTTGTCCGGTGATTCCTTCACGGAAAACTGGCTGCTGTAGAACGAGACGTTATCGAATGAGGCTTCCCTCCATTGGGAAGCATAGGGCTTGGTGAAGAAACCTCCTTTGTCGTTGTCAGTTGGTGCACGCCAAAAGCATGGGAATATCCCCTTGCTCATAAGCTCGACATCGTTGATCTGTTAATTAACAGTAGCAGCATTAGTTTCAGATTTTGACCCCTTTTCCTTTTTGATAATTTCAAAGTTTTCTCAAACTGAGTAAAGGTGTAGACACTCAGATCAAATTGCAAAAGTTGGTTAAGCTTGGCAGGAGCAATATGACCGGTAGTTTCTGGAATGCAGTGAAAATGGTTCAAAGTTATTACAAAAAAATTGACAGAACTGTTGTATAGAGAAACAAAGTGGTGGATACTGGGTAGGATATCCCATTGCAGAATCTATGTTTTATTATTAAAAAAAGGAATGAATGCAGCAGGACATGCCAGCCCCTTATAATGAGAAACATAAAGCTTGAAAAGCATAGGTCATCTTGCCAAGAGCCCAAGAGTTCAATCACAATTCACAAGCCACAGTCGATCATAAGATGCAGCATGCTCTATGTAAAGCCAGTTAAAATTGAAGCCCTTAAAATTTTCTAAACCAACACAGTGGTGTGGTGAACACGCTCTATCAAACACTCTGGAGATGAAACAAAAAGTTTATTTAAATATCTACAGTGCAGGATATGGCATAGATTTAGCTGTCATTTGATTTAAACCTGCTCTCTGTTTGGAATAACCCAAATACCCAGTAACACCTCGTTTCAAGGCTTTGAGCCCTTGCCTAGGTTAGATTTTGGCATGCAGTCCCTCTGTTTTTAAGTATACAATGTTTAGTTTATAAACCAATTAGCTTATCATAAATGTCACATGCTTTAAAAATGGAGGGTGTACTATTGTTAATTGCCTATTATAGAAGTGGACAACACAACTTTTTTAGGTCTGCAGTGAGCATTTTACGTACCTTCCAACTGTCTATTGTTCCCAGTTGACTGTTCACTTTGATTTTCCAGGCATCATTCTTGCTGATTATTACACTATCACCAGTGCGTTCACAGACCAGAGGCCTACTGGAGAATGCTACTGCCTGAAGGTGATATTAGGCTGTAAGGTAAAAAAATAGGCATGAAGTGGAAACAGGATCAGGCTAAGAAAACATACATGAGGAACGAAGCCATTTTTCTGAGGTAAACAAAGTTGTGCTGAAGCCAAGAGATGACCATCTTTAGCCCATCGCGTTTGGTACCTCTGTTTCACACTTACAGACAAAAATACTTCTTTGACTGCACAAGTGCTCCAAAGAGCAAACCAAGGTGATGATTCCATGTTGATAAGGTGACTAGTCTGCGGTGCTAAAGTTGGAACATCCAGTGAACCAGAGCCCAAGATGCAACCATCTCCTTGAAGAACCCAACCAAAGTCCAAAGCTTCTGTTGTATCGAAAAAGTGTCCATTTTCAATCTGTGTGGTAATGATGAAACCATTAGATGCACAAAACACACAAGAACATGATTTGATGACTATAAAATATCAACCAGAGGTTACCTTAAGCATGTTATCTGCTGATGATATTTTGATAGGCTGGTAAAGGTATTTAACTTCTGCAACCAGAATAAACTTGGTAAACTAAGTTTGGCATCCAGTGGCTTTGGAGACAAAGACATTAATTTAACAAATTGATACATAAGAAAGCAAAACATTTCTCCCTAGTATTTCCAGTTACCATGAACAGCTGGGTGAATTGTCCGATCAGGCCACACAATGCCATTGAGGCAAAAGTTTAAGTCATTAGGAGTATCTCCAAAGTCGCCACCATATGCCCAAAATTTGGATCCATCTGAATCCTCCTTCAGTAAACCCTGACATTAAAAAAAAGAGAGAGAAGGATAGAACTGAGAAACAAACAATGGCAAAGAAAAGAAAGAAAATTAATCAATGGTCCATTTTAAGGCATTTTGATAATGTACTAGATTAGCATGTCATTTTTTTATGGAAATGGGGAAAGTTAAAGAAAGTCAGTTTGTAATGATCATTTCTTCTATTTTTATTCGCTAATCAAACAAATAGGTCACAACCTGACCTATCCAGTGAGACACATAAGGATGCCTTAGAGGCTTACACACTAGAATCACACAGAGGTCAGTATAAGCATACACCACCATTTTCAGCAATGTGGACAATAGGTCAAGAGCAGGAAAATAGGTCACAACCTGATCGACCCAGTCCCATATGAAACCTCCTTGGAGGCCAAAAGTGTTGTCTATGGCCATCCAATATGCGTCAATATTTCCATTACTGTTTCCCATAGCATGCGAATATCTTGAAAGCAAAGAGGAGAGGAAAAGTTTCTTTAATCATGCTAATAATACAGAACTGTCAAAGGGAGTCAATATGTGAGAAAAAAGTAAGCATACTCGCAGAGAATTAACGGCCTTGTTTCAGATGGGTCTTTTGCTATCTTAACAATATCCCAGACACGCATATACATGGGGCATACAATATCTGTGGATGATGTTCTGGAACCACCTCCCTCATAATGAAGGAGCCTTGTCGGGTCCCTTTCACGAATCCACCCTAAAAGAATGTTACCATTAGACGGGAAGACAGAAAAAATGAACTGTCACAAGGAAGAATGTTTTACCAGACATGGAAGCATGATTGGGACCATATGAAGATTCATTTCCCAGGGACCATACAATGATGCATGCATGATTCTTATCTCTCTCCACCATGCCAACAACACGATCAAGCATTGCACTTGCCCATATAGGTTCTAGTGTAGGATGTTTGAAATGGCTATTTTCATCAAAGCCATGTGTCTCAATGTTGGCTTCATCGATTACGTAAAGACCAAAAATGTCGCATAACTCGTACCACCTCGAATCCTGGGGATAATGGCTATTTCTAACAGCGTTAATATTGTTTTGCCTCATCAAAATCAGATCCTGTTGCAAATAGATAGATTGTAAAGATCTGAAGTTGGGCAGATGATTAAACTAAACCAATATGTCAGAGGAGGCTATCAACCTTGATCATGCACGCTTCTATATTCGTCTTTCCAAGGCGTGGATGGTGCTCATGTCTGTTGACACCTCTTAGTACAACAGGACATCCATTGACAAGCATTTGCTTGTGTGCCAGAACCACATTGCGAATGCCCACTTGGCATGATTCACACTCAATAAGCTTCCCATTGGCATCTTTAAGGAGAACAACAAGTGTGTATAAGTTGGGCTGTTAGAAGAGGAAGAATAGTTAAAAGACAAACAGTTGGACTGTAATAGTATAGTTTGGCAGTAGATTTTTGGATTAGATTTCTTACATGTTCACTAGACCAAAGTTTTGGATTTTCTATTTTTCCACCAAGAACGTAACCATGAAAACCGAGACAAGGACCTCGACTTGGTTTTGGCTTCAGTTTCAAATTGACCACATTAGCAAATGAAAGGTCGTCATCTAGACTGTTAGATGGTCCAGAATTATCATAAAGTGCGGCTTCAATAGACAAAGTTGAAACATGCTCCCGGTCTTGCTTGTGTGAATCAATTTCCACCTCAACCTGACATCAATTAAACATAGTAATATCAGAATAAATATTTCCCTGACGAATGCAAAATCAGCAACTGCAATACCTGGATTTTGCCACATGAGAAAACAACAATAGTAAATGACAAATGAATTGGCCTAGAAAATGTGTTGCTTATTTGCTCAAAAAATTGTGTTGCTTGCTGTTTGAAGGTGTGGGTGGGTGGGTGGGGGGCAATACAAATCTAAAGCAAAGATCAAAACTGCATAAGTATATAATGTTTGGTCGGTTGCATAATAAATACAAGATTCTAAATACTTATCAATTAGTATTTTGGTGGTTCAATACTTGATTGATCAGGTGCTTGTGAATAATAGATATAATTCAATACAGCAAAAAATTTGTTAATTAGCATTCCAATCAAAGTGAAGAAAAAAAGTTAAGGAAAAGGTCTGCACTCTGCAACCATCTTCATTAGTTTACCCCACAATTTGGTGCATCATGAATCAAATCATCTCCACTAGCCAATTTGCATAACTGATAACCCTGCCAAGATGGGGACTAGAATTACCTCAATATCAGCTAAACTGAAATTCTCATCCATGGTTGCTTTGAAAAAGTAATCTGTAATAAAAATCTGCAAAAAAAATAGCACTCATTAACCCAAAAATTTGGTGGAACGTGAATAATCTCAGCTAACTTGCAGTTACTGCCTCAGAGAAAAGTTCAAGTTTAGTATGATAGAGTATCAGTATGAGCCAGTGACATGCGAAAAACTCAGGTGATATCTATCTTGGTTTTATGGACAGCTGATTTCACGTGTGTTGCCAGCCAGAAATGGCTTACAGGATTAACTGATGAATTGATGAGCCATATTTTCATAAACTCATGACATAGGGCGCCTTATTCAAGTCTAAACGAGGTCGTATTGCACCAAATACGAAGTTTAAGTATCCCTTTTTTTAAAAAAAAAAGAGTTGCAGACAACAGCTCGAAATTCATTTATAATGTAAGTGCGATTCAAGGAGTTAACCTGTGGCTTTGATAGTAGTAG
Organism: Cenchrus fungigraminus; assembly: GCA_036936925.1. Classification (NCBI taxonomy): domain Eukaryota; kingdom Viridiplantae; phylum Streptophyta; class Magnoliopsida; order Poales; family Poaceae; genus Cenchrus; species Cenchrus fungigraminus. Next base: position 2,865,444 of record CM072779.1, read on the forward strand.
AACATCCCTATGAATACCAGATAACCACCAGTGATCTTGATCTTCTAAATAAGAGCCATCACTCCACCTCATAACTTGAACAGCAAGAACATTTTCCTTGTCTGAATCACAAGGATGGCAGCAATCAGTAACTTCAAACTCAGCAGGAAGCCTGCTGTCCTGGCTGCATTGACACATCAAGCCAACATTCAAACTGACAATTCATTACAAATCTATAATAACAAAAAGTAGGTCACCGCCGGTATGAGCATTACAACAACACATTCTGTGCAATTAGAAAACTTCAACGGTCTTCTGCTCTCAAAAGCATCCAGCCAAATATTTATATCATCTAGACTAACACGCCATAGCCAAATATTTATTTAGCATAAAATGAAGGGAAAAAAACAGCTGGTAGCCAGAAGCCCAACACACCTAAATTACAGGAAAAATACACTCAAACAAATTTTAGCATTTCATAACTCAAAAATTCCATGGAACATGAATAATTTCTTTTAGAAGGGAAACAACCAAATAGAAAATGCCGACGTGACGTACATGTCAAGAATTTGATGGCTAACATACAGTACCATTCTTGATGCTATATTCATATGCAGAATTTCATACATCTAAGCCTTTCGAGAACACTTCAATTAAAGAAAACTTAATCATAAGGTTGGGAAGAATCTCCACTTCTACAAGTAGAATGTGAAACAAGGTAAATTGAAACTAAACTGCTGAAAAGGCCTATATGTGTACCATGTAACATAAATTTGTTGATCCCACACAATAAACAGTTTGTGCTGCCAAAGTTTCTTGCATTTCTGAACTTAAGGAGAGAATGCAAAATATATTGAGTTAGATATTTAAACAGTAATAAAAATAGCAGGCTTCACTGGATCCATTAGCAGCAACGAAGTGAACAAGGAACCACTTTACCGTCAAGTGTTAGATTGATAAATCGTTTATACTGTAGATTACAAAATAAAATGAAGTACAAGGGGAAAAAATCAATGCATTTTGTTTTTTTTCATACCTGTACCCAATCAGCACCCCATTTACCCAAGCAAAAAAAGCAGAATCAACAGCTTCAAAGTGCAGCAAGATCCTCCGACCTATCAGAATTCATAATCAACTCAGAATTGCTAAAAATGACGGGGAATGTTAGTACTACATCCATGTAAATATCAAAGACAACAGAATTATACATGATATGCGTGTTGAGGAAAGAAAAGTGTTCGGAAAATGTCATAAGATGCATCCCAGAAGACATAACATAGCAAGGAAAATAAATAGAGAAACATGTGTGTTGGCTTGCTTGGTTAGCATATTGGCCCATGGGTGATGTGCAGCATCAGGGCTTAGAGCCCATATGCTTGGTAGATTGTTTGATTGATAGGACAGGTTCCTGGTTGAGATTCTATAAACCAAACCCTAGGACATACTTGCCTATATATGTTTGTAACGGACACCTATAACTGCTTGTAACCCTGTATATGTTCCAATCTCGCTTATAATCTGTAATGATGTAAGTGTAACCAACACAGAACAGTGTGTCCAATGAGATAGCAAGCTATGCAATAGCCATGCCAAACCATAAACTCCTCAAGAATCGCACAAACATTGTAAAATCCTTTGACAAGAAGCCTTCCACTATCAGAACATTTTTTCATATTAATGGATCAGATATCCCCTCAAAATAATCAAATATTTATGAAGTCAAGGTTATTCAGATCATAACAGGCAAAAATGAAACTAGCTTCCTTGACAATATCTTAATTTTATCTAAAACTATTAGTATTAAGCTCACTTATGCTAGTTTAAATGCAATATAGGATTTGGAGAAGTGAGGATACAAAAATAGGGTGGCAACTATCACCAAACTATCGCCCTGTTCGTCTGGCTTATCAGCCACCAGCCAGCAGTACTTTTCTCTCAGAAAAAACCAGCAACCAGCCAGCAGTACTTTTCTCTCAGAACAAACCAGCACCAGCCACCAGCAACCAGCCAAGCGAACAGGCCGACACAATTGCTGTACAGGCAAAAGAATATTACAAAATATTACGTGAAAAACATACCTTTCCACTCTTTTGGGATGTGAAAAACTGTCCTGTAACAACCGGTGGGATTATCATTGGACACAAATGGTGGATTTATTGGGAAAGGATATGTGATATTTGTGTAGATTGGACGGTCAAACCCGTGCATTTGCCAATTGGAGGGTACTGCAAGGAAGTTGGCTTTCATTTCAGTAAATTTCAAAAATGTGCAAAAGAACATGATAAACAATAAGCACTGGCTCGACTAAAAAGCATGCCTGGCAAAGCCTCCCAGTTTGAGTCATCAAAATGAGCATCATAGAATTTCTCTGGAACACTTTCTGCTGAAGGAGCCAGAAGAAATTTCCAGTACCCACTTAGGGATTTTGTGTACGGTAAGCCCTTGGACCAAAGAGCAGCGCTTTCTAAAGCACCGCGAACTGCATCATCATTCCATACAGCAGTGTCAGCATTGAGATAGTTCACATTCCTTCGTTCATGCCAATACCTCAGGGCTCCTGTCATATAGGGAAGAAAATGAAGCAAATCGATCAGACAGTTTGAAATCAATAGAACAATCACCCTTGCAAAATTGAATCTGTTATAGAAAGAGCGATTTGTATTGTACCTTCCAGCGTATCCTGTGAGCGCAATGGCACATGCGCCTCCCGCTTTCTCCACTTGAAGAATGACGGATCCTCCCAAGCTTTATATGAATGGTTCGAGGGAGGAACCACAGCACTGGCACAAGCTAATGCCATAATGGTCACACAAGGGTATCGATTTCCTCAGAATGAACTGCTACAAACACATGTCCTGAAAAAACATGAAAATACCATCTCAGAAGAAATGGCTATTGGGAATGCTGCAATTGGAGGATGCAATGCAAGCAACTTAATTGATTTTAGGATTATGCCAGTATGGAAATTGAACCATGTACAGTAATAAAGTGGCGGCACTATAGAATAGAGGGTTTCAGGATGATTTGTAAAAGGTCACTTTCTCCAATTTCCTCTCCAGCCCAGCACACTTGGTTGAACCAGATCGAAGTAAACCTATCCACTAGGATGATAGCGGCAGGGTCATCCGAACTCCTCAGTTCCTCACCGTTGGCTCATCCAACCTCGTCGCCCCTCCGAGCACCGTCAATGCCTTCCGCCCGGACCCCTCCCCATTAAAAACAGAGCCGCGGCCTGTGCTCTTCAACCCCCTCGTCGCCGCAGCCCTCCCCAAGGAATCCAACTTCAAAACATCCCTCTCTTGTTCCCCCAATCAAGGTCAAGATGATGATCGGACGAACCGATCCCGGATCGATCCTTGACCCCAACAACAAAACGATAAAAATAGAAGCCAAGCAATAGAATTATATCCGGCGGTGGGGCGGTTGGAGATGAGGATGGGTGTCGTACCTGCAGCGATGGAAGAAGGCAGGAAGCGATCGACGAGCACTAGAGGAAGATTACGATTACTAGTTCCACTCACTGATGCAACGAGTGTTGACGAGATTTCGCTATCGCGCTATAATTATTTTCTCAGGAAAAAAAGGGACTCCTCGTCACATCATTTTTTATCAATCAAGAAACTAAACGCCTTGAAAAGGTGCTTGTGGTTTGAAAACCAAAACTAAATTGAGTTGACGATGGATCGAGCACAACAAATTGATGCGAGGATGACGGGAGGAAGATGGATTCGAGATGGATCCTTTATCCCAACGACCAAGACGCGGCGGCGGAACTCTATACCCCGGAGACCGACCGATGTGAAGCGAGGATTCGTACCAGGAGCGACGGATGACGGCGCCGCAGGAAGGAAGCAATCCTGGCTGCGAATCCTCTCCGATGGGGGGATTGGAGTGGCGGAGTGGATCAGGATTACAGCTGCGGAGCAGTTGCCAGCTAGAGTGAGTGGATTGATTAACAAGTGTTTGTTCCTGTGAAAAGAGAGAAACTAAACTATTAGCTGTCGCATCGCGCGAGAGTCCAGGACTACGTGTGTGTGGCACGGATTTTTTTTTTTTTTGAGATTAGTGTGTGACATGGATGGACCGGTCAACGCGGCGGCGGCTTCTTTCCTACCGGCCCAAAACGTTCTTAGTAGGCCGGGCCCGGTAGGTGGGTGGGTCGACAAGGAAGAAGATGCCCATGAAGTAATAATACGGGCTTCCAAGGTACGGTGGCCCATGAAGCGAACTTATGACAGGTGTGGGTCAGCATGATATATTTTTTTTTGAGCACGGTCAGCATGATATTTTATGCATCCGCCTATAAACTACTTATACTCTAGCTAAACTGATAAAGGCAGCACGAAAAAAAAAGGCAGCACGAACTTAAGACCTGCTTGCTTCTTCTCCTACTTAAATGATATGGCAGTGCTCCTGCCTTTTTTCAAAAAAATAAATAAAGGCAGCACGAAATTGGATTCCAAGCTAGCCAGGAAAAAACACGAAATTGGAATGCGCTTGGTACAAATAAGAAACACTGCAACGTTTGGAGGCAAAAAGCAATTGCCGAAAATGCAACCAGACAGTTAGAAAGGACTATTTCTTCATATAAAAATAGTTACAAGTGGCGCACAGAATTATTTGTGTACTGGCCCAGAATCTCATTGCCCGGTCGTCGCGTCCGACGTCCGTTGCCCATCTTCTTTCAAAAAAAAAAAAGTCCGTTGCCCACCCGGACCCCAAAGGAGGGAGGTATAGCAGCGGAAAAGGCGCGAAAACGACAAGCGTGGTACGCCAAATCTCGGACGCAGTCGCCCGCATTCGCATGCAAATAGCATATTTTGTCCCGGCTCCCGCGCAAGGCAAGGCTGTCATGACAAGCGAGCAAATAGCAGCAAAGCTGGGGGGCAGCCAGCGGACCACATACCCAGCAGCAACTTGGCACCGGATGGGTGGATGCCCAGATGCAACGCATGCGTGCGTGCATGGGCTTTGAATCGAATCGGTTGAAATTGAATTCCAATCCAGGGAAATTTGTTTGTTTTTTCTATTTCGGCCGGTGGCTGGCTGGCGGTGTGTGATCACTGATCAGAGAGAGATCTCGGGATATTAGTAGCTTATTCGATCCGGGTTGATCCTGCCGGATCCTGCCCTATTCATGCCCAACCACCCGTAGTTGCTTCGATGCTGCGAATACTACCATATATTCTACATTATGCCATGCCAGTATGGCACACGTACGAAACAGTGCCTGCTCACATTTCTTTATTATATGTATATATATGTATCATTGTTGTTGTTTGTTTATTCTCATCTTATCAACATTACAGTTCCGTCCTATAGACTTTTCTTCATTTTTCAGTTGCGTCTGAACGGAGACCGCAACGTTGTTTCCAGATCGGCGTGCGCGTGGACCACTCTCCAGCAACTTCTCTTGCCTTTTACAGTGTGGTAGCAGAAAAGATATGCAGTACAATTGCATCAGTAAAAAGAAAAAAAATCCTTCTTTCAAAAAAAAAAGGAAGGGAAGAGATTGATCCATCGACATGTGCAAGTAAAACCATCATCACAGCAGATCACAGCCTTTGAGCCAGTCAGTGGCATAATAAGCCATCATGGAATTAAAATTAGCCTAAACAAGAGCGAGCATCCAAAGGCGCTGCCTTTATCTACAACTTCCCCCATCCCCTTCCTTCATCTTTTCTAACGAGAACACACAACAAAGGTGTGTCCCTGAGCACAACAAAATTTGCAGGCCGAACCAGCTACTATATAAGTATGCCGTAATTAATTGTTTCTTTTCACTTCGAGCTAAAACCCCCCCATCCCTTCCTCCCTCCCTCCCATGGAGCTAATAATCCATCCATCCCATGAATTAATGATCAATTCGGTTGCCCTTTTCAGGTCTCCACTGCCAGGCTGCTATTGGACAGCCTTGGCTTGGTGCTCTCCGGCGACGTCAGCCCCTCCTGCGGCTGCTCCATGGCCACCGCCGCCTTCCTCTTGTTGCTGCCGTTGTAGTCGCTGATGGATGTTGTGCCGTCAGCGGTCGCTTCTGCCACGGCGTCGTCCTCCGGCTTGGGCGCCGGCTGTGGCGGTGGCTCCAGCTTCTGCTCGGGCTCTGCTGGCTGTATCTGTGGCTGGCACATAGGAGTAGGCTGCTTCTTTTTCAGGAGATGAGACTTGAGCTTCTTCATGTCCGCGAGCTTGACAGGCTTCAGGAAGAACTCCTCTGCGCCATCTTCCAAGCACCTGCAAATTTTTTAGTCCGGCCCGTTAGCAAAAAATGGGAGGTTGCATGGAAAAACAAATCCTCTTCTTTTCCCCCTTTGGTTTCTCCGCTCTGACTCTCTGAGAGACGAGTGCTCACATCACTCCAAGGACAGGGCAGACATGTCAGAGATCTTTGCTACCACAAGGCAAAAGATCCGGTCTTATGAATTTCAGGGCTCTTTTGACTCAGCGGCGCAGCCCCAAGCGCATGGACAGTGAAATACAAATTTGAAAAAAAGGAAGGAGATACATATACTACGTAGCTTTTTGCAATAATCCGTTTGGGGTGTGCGTGTCGGAAAGATTTCGTGAGATCTTGGCCCACCACAGCAAGGCACTGAGAGGAACCTTTCCTATGCTTTACATCGCTGTCGCCAAGATATGTGCGATCTATGCATGAAAACGTTACACAAGGCATTCATTGCCCCTTCCAAACCCACTCTACCATTGCACAGCAACGTCAAGGGAGCTACTGTTTTGGGGAATTCCTCGACTTTTCCCTTCCTTTGCCATGTCAAGTCACACTAGTATACCCCTCTTTTGTTCCTATCTGAAAAAGAAAATCTTCTGCGTTTGGTTGCTTTTCCAGCTTGGTTTGAATTTAATTGGACACTCGGAGGAAATTCGGGGGAAAAAATTGAGTAAGAGGAAATTCGAAAAAAAATTAGGCAGGAATGAATGGTTCAGACAGAAGAAAGACGAGCGCTAGAAAGTATTAGCAAACCAAAAGGCACAGTTTTGTAGGAATATTTATTTGTTAGCAAGCCTTAGACCTACTGTACTATAACTAATCCAAGGCACCAAACTCAGAGGCGAAAGTTGCAAATCTTTTAGTGCTCCAACTAGTTAAGAAATCAATCCCAACGCCTGAAGAAGCCTTTCTGCGAGCACGAGATTAAATAATCCCTCTGCATCAGGCATTAAACCATTCAATTCTTTTAAGCAAAACTGGTAATCAGGCATGATGGCATTATATTCCTTCTGCTCCCTAGATTACCCCCACCCTTTTTCATTCACCATGGGTAGTATGTACTACCATGTACTGCACTGCTAATCAGTTCAGAACCAGGCAGGCAGGAGGTCAGAACAGTAAAAAAAAAACCGCAATCATTTCCATCTGAAGTAACCTCAGGCTATGTACACTTCTATGAGGAACCAACATGACAAATTAATGCTGGATGAAAACACAGGACGGGATAGAATGTTCAATTTGAATGCAGTTTTGAGGTCACCTGTTGATCCGGGCAGGCACATTCTCAGACGACATGATCACCACAGGAATGTCCTTCAATGAGGAGGACCCCTGGATTCCAAAGTTGGCAAGCAAAAGAAGAGAATTTTTACTCCGGCTGTCGCTGTGGACCATGAATATTTATGGACGCCAAAACACGGGAAAAGAAGGAATTTAAGGCGTTCGGACGGCGAATCTCACCTTCACCCTCTTGAGCAGATCATACCCTGTCATGCCCGGCATGCAGTAGTCAGTGATGATCAGGTTCACATCGATCTCCTGCAGCTGCAGAGGGAGGGAGGCAGACACGTGATTGGTCACAGGTCAGAACAGGGGAGGCCAACAACCGGAGCAGGAGATGATGGATGGAACAGAGCAGGTACCTGTTGGTCAGGGGAGGATGAGGAAGGCGATGATGGGTCGTCGGCCTCATCCCTCAATCCCAGCAGCTCCAAGGCCTTGCTCCCGGAATCGACAGTGGTCACTGAACAAGGATTCAATTCAAAGGAGATGAGATTGAGTATTGAGAGAGAAGAAGAGAAGCATTTCCTCCCTGGCATTCATCAGTCAGCCGAAGGAAAACAAATCAAATCGACACACACCTTGGTAGGACGAGTTCCTGAGCAGCATCTCGATGAGCTTCCTGTCGATGATGCTGTCGTCGACGGCGAGGACGTGGAAGCGGGACTCGGCATCAAGCACCGTCATGGCCGGGCGGCGCGGGACGGCGACGACAACTCGTAGAAACCGGACGAATGATTCAACCAGCACGAGCACGGCAGCTAGGCCTTCGCTTTTCCTCCTCTGCTTCTCTTGGTTGCTTGGTGCAGGCGTTGCTTAAGGGTGGCTAATGCGGCATCTCGGGGGCAGGGCGGTGGGGAAGGAGGATATAGGAGGCGACCACCACCGGGCAGCGGCACCACCACCGTCGCCTCGCCCCCCAGGCAGGATCCGACCGGATCACGCGCCCGAATCTCCACAGCAAATCGGCTCCATGATTTCCCCTCCCCTCCTCGCGCTTTTGGCTGTGGTGGTCTCTGCCTCCGATGAGTTGGTTCTTGGCTTTGGTGCGGTGTTGGTGTGGATGGCAAGCAAGACTGCCGCCCGCGAGAGGGAGGAGGAGGAGGAGAGAGATGGAGGGGAAGGGATGGATGGGCTGCGTCTCCACTCGCTCCTCTCCCTTCCCACAGTCCGGTTGCTTACCCACCCCCCGTTCATTTCTCTTGTAGCCGTGTGCCTTCTAGTAGCATGCTGATCGGAGGGCACGGCGCGAGTCCGAGCAGGTCGTTGAGATTCGTGCCGTGCCATCGGGGCTGTGTGTGGTAGCGTTGTGAGGTGATTTTTTTTAAAAGGTAAATTGTGAGGTTAATTTTGCCAAGGAGAGGAGAAAAGAGTCCTGACGATGCTCCAGGACAGCATGCATTGTTTGGGTGGTACAGGAAGATCTGTGACAGCGTAAGGATGGAAGTGTCGCAGTAAAGCAATAGCCGTTTAAGTTCTTAACTATAGCTCTAGGCTCGATTTCATCCTTGAATTACAAAAATATTCATTTTCGTCTCTAAATTTTTCGAGTAGGCTCATTTTCATCTTTCATCCCATGTGGCGATCCACGTTGACGTACCACGTCAGCACCCAGTCAGCAAGAAAGGTGAAATATGGCAACTGTTTGTGAATTCTTCTGAACAATGAGATGCCATGTATGTTGATCAACAGAGAACACGAAGAGAAAATCATGAACTGAAATCAATAATTAGTGACTGGGCACTGACGTGGCACGCCAACGTGGATCGTCACATCGGATGAAGGACGAAAATGATTCTAATTGAAAAGTCTGAGGACGAAAATGATTCTAATTGAAAAGTCTAAGGACAAAAATGGATATTTTGATTGTTAAGAGACGAAATTGAACCTTAAAAAGTAATAGTGAAAAGCACTATTCACCTATCACATTCATCACATCTTCTCTCACAAGAAACACTATTTATTTGCAATTTCACTATTTCTTTTCACACACAACATAACAGACCCTAACGTAAATTGCTATTTCGCCTAAAGCATTTGAATTGCCTGTTTCGTTCATACGATACGAGGCCCCACAGTCCCGAAGCGTGAAGGGTGAAAACCCCATTCTCCACGGTGACATCACACGAGCACCGTCAATCCGTTTCTGCCCACTGTCAATTCTTTAAGCGCAGCGCAGGAGGGGACGCCAAGCGAGGCCTTCCAAGGAAAGGGGCCAGCCGTCTCGTCCCGGGCTCTCGCCCGGTCGCCGTCACCCCTCATGGGCGGGGCCCGCGAGGATCCCGGGGCGAGATCCGCTGACGTCACCCCGTGCCAACCCCCGAGACCCCACCACCACCCCCTGTCTATCTTCTTTCTCTCTCCAAACAAAATCCGTGCCGCGCGCTCCGCTCCGTCTCCGTTTCTCCTGTGCTACAGCTACAGGTCTAGTACATGGCTGGCTCGGACGGAGACGGGTCGGTACGGTAGGGCCAGGCCGTAGGAGGGAGAGGAGGAGGGAAGGGAGCACGTCCATGTGCCTCGAGCCGAGCACGTCGTCGTCATCACCTCGCTTCTCGCCTCAGCATCGCTCGCAGCACCACCCAACGCCAACGGCCAAAGCCTCCGGCGCGCACCTCTGCACCCGGCGTACAGGAAGGAAATTAGACGGACGGGATCTCTCCAGTTCTCGACGATCCACCCACCGTCGAAAAAGAAGAGCATGTCACTATCTTCCTCAGTTGCATCAGGCCCTAGCTAGGATTTGATTATCGATCGGGATAATTAACTTATCGCCGTTGCTCTTGTTGACTCTATAATTCTTCAAAGCCATATCGAATTTTATATTCTGGTCAAAGCGAAAGGGGTCTCTCTTTGAATTTTTTTGCCTCCCCTCCCGGCAAATGATTTGCTTTTTTCCAAATGGAGAATGTGGGCGTGCGTGCGTGCTATGGAGAACCTTAAAAAGTCCGGGCGATTTCTGTTAAAACCACTGGAAGAGTATACGAGTAGTATCATTAAACAACGGAATTTGGAGGGAGTTGGGTCGAGTGTTTGACTGGTCTAAAACCGTTCCTTAGTGCTGATGACGATCCCAAACTTGCTGCAAGGACAGTTTGTCACCTTAACAATGGATGTTAGTTTATGGTGATGGGGGATCCTACTTGTCGCAACTGGCTCTTGGCTTCCCAAAGGGGCGCGCGCGCCAAATCAAAAGACAATCCTACTAGCGGGAGTGCGCTTTCTGGTCTTCTGCTTATCTTTATCTCCTACTACTACACGAACCCCCGTCGCCAGGCGGCAGCTCATGCTTACGCAGATGCAAGATACGCGACGGATACACCCATACATACGCACAGCACACGCACCGAATCGCAGCACAATGCAAACCTCTGGAAGGGCATGGCAGGCAAAGCCGCAGGGCAAGCATTTTAAAAGTGGCAAAGATTTGGGCGACGTGACCATCCAAGAGAAGCGTGGCGGGCGGGGATTCCATCGCCGCCGGGCCGGAGGAGATCAGATCAGAGAGGGAAAAGCAAAAGAGTTTGCGACGATACGATCCGATCCCCATCCGTCCCATCTTATCTCGCTTGACAACGATGCGTCCTCCTTCCTTCTTCCCCCGAGAATGGTGTTTGCTGCAGCGACGGAACGTCGCGGAGGATCACCGCAGACTGTTTAACCAGAGCGTCATGCTCTTGGACTTGTACAGGGAAGCCTTGTTTTAATTTCGATTTTAATTTACCTCCTCCCTCCTCCGCTTTGTTAATGGCGAGCAGAGATGTCAACTTGCTGATTATTCTGCAGATATGAGCTCCATACTTTACCCAGCACGTGAACGTGAAATTAACAAGTTGGAGTATCTTGAAGATCCCCCAACCGGATTTAGTAGTAGTAGTAGCTCGATTACTTACTGCTTGACGCTTGATCAAATCCAATCCAATCCCATCCCATCCGGAGAGCCCCGGGCCGTCTGAATCAGTCTCGGCCCTGATCCGTCGTGATCCGCGGACAGACCGGTGGGTGATACGATCCTCTCCGTGACGCTGATGAGAATTCGAGGGACGGCGTCCACTGCAGCAGAGGGTGATGTGGAGCAGCAAGGCTCTGTCCCGATCCGAGGCTCCCATGCACGGGATGGAAATTTTCGGCAGCAGAATTATCAGGCTAGGTAGCACGCTGATCAGTCAAGTGTAGACCAAATCATCGGGGGTCACCAACTGAATCTCGTACGGCGGATTTGGTGAAGATTTGGCGACTGTAAAGACGATGGGCGACATCCGACGAAGGGCGAGAGGAGGAGGAGGATACACTGTACCCGTCCGCCGATGGGACAAGGACAAGCATGCCTGCCGGCTTGCCTGTGCTGTGCTGTGCCGCTGAGGTGACTCCTCAGCAGATTCCTAGTTGGGCCGTTGAAAAATTTGCAAATTTAACAGCTGGAACTTCTGTAGCACATGGTAGGACGTTTCGTTTGTTTGTGGTAAATATTATCCTACTATGACTTAACTAGGCTCAAAAGATTCGTGTCGCAAAGGACATCCAAACTGTGTAATTAGTGATTTTTTTACCTATATTTAATACTCCGAACATATGTCTTTTGGCGTATTTAATGTGATGTGATGGAGAGAGAGTGGAAAAAAGTTAGAAACTTTAGCCATCTAAACCAGGCGTATTTAACGTTTCAGCCATGGGTGTGTTTAGAAGTCAAAATTGAGATGCAAAATTGAGAGATTTTACACGGATTTTGGGCTGAAAAGCAATGTTCCGAACTGAAAAGCACTGTAGCACTTTTCGTTTGTTTGTGGTAAATATTGTCCTACCATGACCTAACTAGGCTCAAAAGATTCGTCTCGCAAAGTACATCCAAACTGTGTAATTAGTTTTTGATTTCGGGTATGTTTAGAGCCCAAAATTGGGTTGCAAAATTCCGAAATTTTGCACGGATTTTGGGCTGAAAAGCACCGTTCCGAACTGAAAAGCACTGTAGCACTTTCGTTTGTTTGTGGTAAATATTGTCCTATCATAGTCTAACTAGGTTCAAAAGATTCGTCTCGCAAAGTACATCCAAACTGTGTAATTAGTTTTTGATTTCATCTACATTTAGTACTCCATGCATGTGCCGACATTTTTGATGTGATGTTTGATGTGATGTGGAATCTTCTTTTTGCATAGTGAATTTTGGGGGAAATCTGGCTTCTAAACAGGGCCTTCATCTACATTTAGTACTCCATGCATGTACCGACATTTTTGATGTGATGGGGAATCTTCTTTTTGCATAGGGTGTGTTTAGAAGTCCAAATTTTTCCAAAAAAACATCCCATCATCTATCACATCACCTCTCATTATTCATCTGACGCTATAGTGTATTTTGTACCAATTTTGCCAGAATTGCCAAACTGTACCCAAACGTTTGGGCTCTAAACACACCCATAGTGTATTTTGGGGAAGTTGAGCTCCTAAACAGGACCCATGCTAAAATACTGTGAGGCAGTTGTGTAGTAAATGAACAGTTATTTTGTTTTATAGGAAAAAATGAGTACTCCCTTCGTCTGAAACTAGAAGCATTTGCTGACTTCTACCCTTTTATGTTTGATCATTCGTCTTATTTAAAAAATCATAAAAATATTATATATTTTGTTATGATATATTTCATTATTGTATATATTTTAAGTATATCTAATTATTTTTGCATTTTTGAATAAAATAAATGATAACCGTGATCTGTAAAAGTTAACAAATACTTATATTTCCGGACGAAAGAACTACAACGGTGAGAATATAATTTCTTGTCTTTTTTGCAGTAACATGAGAGAGAAAACAATTCAAGGATTCGTGGCTACCCATGCAACAAGGATAGTTATACGTTGCGTACTCGCACTCCACTGAAAATTGAAAACGGTTTGGCTTAATTTATGTGTTGCATGCGGATAAACAAGGATCGGCGAGCCGCTGCGGCGCGGGCTGACTCCAGAGATTCGGAGGATATTTGCTCACATGGAGCGAGCCGGAGGATCTCCGCCCTCGCCGCGCGCCTACGCAAAAGATCTCTCGCTTTTCCGCGTGTCGTTCGACGAATGCGCCGCACCGCACCGTGCTTGCATTGCGAAACGCGATTCATCGTACCGGATCACCACCGATTCACCGCACCGGGAAAAATAAATTGAAAGGCGAGCGAGTGAGTGCGCGTGAAGTAGTGAGTGGGGGATGACGAGGTGTAGGGCGCGCGGGAGACCACGGGATCGTCGTCGTCGGGGGGCAACACACGCGTGCCCCTCCCTCCCGGTGGTGCATCATAGCGTGAGCGAGCGCGGCGGCCTCGCTCGGCGCATCATGGATGATTGCTCGTGGGAGAAAGAGGAGAGGGAATCATCCACGTTAGCTGTGCCTGCGTGCGGTGTGCACTCGGTTGGGTTCATGAGGAGAGGAGGTGTCGCCGCGCCTCCCATCATGCATCCATCGGATTTGTTTTCGCGCCTCCCGCTCCTCGCTCGCATCAACCACGTAAGTATTCTATTCCGGTTCTGCTGTATGGTCTGGTCCTTTTTGCCGCCAGCGGCCAGCGACAGATTTGCCTTTCCGCACATGTCCCCAACCCAACGCGAGAGTACCATCATCACCCGTACTACGTGCATCACCAGCGGACGATGACGACCGATTTCATAAACACATGCATGCATATATGGTGGATTAGCAACTCCAACTCGCGCTTTGTCCGTCCGCATGGAGCTGTAGTAGTAGCAACTCTCTTTCTTTCGGGAAAGAAAAGGGTTTCTTTCTCTCTTTGGTTTCTTGTAGTGTCTTTCTCTTCTTTTCGGGGGGTGCGTGGCCACTGCTACGCTGCCACGTACAAAGACACACAATCACTCACCGGGACCAGAATATAAAAGGAAGGATCCGAGCTGCTGCGTGTCGAAAAAAAAAAGACACCAGGCATCGCGCCAGGATGGCAGTGGATGAAGAATGGAGGAGCCATCCTACTACTGACCACAGACACACACAGAGAGAGGTTGCCACCTCTTTTTTCTGCAACGCAGTGGGCAAGCAAAAGACTCTTAAAACAATTTGGGCTGGGCCGCGTGCAGCGTTTGGCAGAATGAAACGAGGCCGGCGGTGGTGGTGGTGGGTGTGTGGGTCAGGGCATTCAGGCGGGCCGTTCGCGGGCGACGGGCGGCAATGATACCATACCATCAAAGGGGGCCTGATATGGCCCATCCCGCAAATCGTCTACTCCGAGAAGATTATTGATGGGCTGCGGGCATAAGTTGGGCCGGAAAAGGTCTGCTACTTTCAGCATCAGTCAGTCCTTGAGCATGAGCATTTCCTTTCCTTTGACAGAGATTTGAGAAAGGGTATCGATCGATGGACAGGAAGCAAGAGCAGTCATTTCATATTTCTCATTCATGCGGTCCTATGCGGGAGCGGGTAAGAAAATCATTGGTTGCAGGCCTGGCTCAGAGGCAGTCAGGCCGGGGACGATATCATGATTAACACCATGATGGAGCCTGCCTGCCTGCCTATCCAATGACCTTTCTGCCCAGCAGCAGCAGACTGTGCGAGTGCGTGGTACTGCTTGGAGTAGTAGGCTATAATGGCCGCCCTCACCCATCCCCGCTGTCTCCGCCGTCCATCGATTTTACTCCACCGGCACCGGCCCAGCACCCCTCTCTCTTTGTCGATTGGATTGAGTCCAACAAAACAAGCAAGGGGTCGCTGGATCTGATCCTTTGAGCAGTTCGTCGGTATCTCGATTGGATTGGGTCCAACAAAACACGATTGCTGCTCGCAATCCACAAGTGAGCAAGCAACGGCACGATTGCTGCTCATCTACTGGGATCACACGCTGCGTGCGACCGAATCGGGTGCCAGGTTTTAAATGTTTTGTCGCTGAACCGGCTGTCGAACCTTCATTGTTTCAGACAGGGACAGATACGAAACAGAGCACACGCGCTCGGCGCTCGCGCGTACTACTACTGGTTGGAGTCGTCGTCAAGTGCGCGATCATGGATGGATGGATGGATGGATGGGTCTCGGGCAGCGTTTGGTTTGCTTATGCTATAGTTTTTTCTCTCACAATAAATCTGTCAGCACAATCAACACACAATATTTTTCTCTCACAACAAATCTACCTGTCAAATCTGCCAGCCGAACACTGCCTCGTTCTGGAAGAAGAAGAGGAGGAGGGTTTTTAAGTAATACGGTTCGGCGGCCGCGGCCTGATCTCTGATCTAACGACCGGACCAACGGGGCGGGGCGTGGGCTCCCGCGGCGCCTGTCTTTCTTTGTTTGTTTGGCTCGCTTCCCGTCGCGGCCGGCGTATGCTGTCCTGCGTGCTTGTACGCATGCGTGCTGCCTGCCGTGCCGGACGGGCGTCGGCGTCGTGCAGTTTTGTCACTTTCGGCCGGATCGGGGCATCATTTATTGCCGTGCCCTGTCCTGCTCCCGTATCAAACCAGGTGGCTCATCCTGCCGTGCCGTGCCATCATCGTGTGACTCAAATCAGATGCGGGCCAAACCGCATCCGCATCTTCATGTGGGATCGGTGTGCCGGCGAATTATATGTAGTACTACACTCACTCCGTCATCTGTTATCACTATGTTACGTTAATAATAATTGCTGCTAATCCCTTGGGAAAGCGCATCTGCTGCTGCTGGTAAGATCAAATCTCTGTGTTCCGCCATCGCCATGCCCATGCACGACGCCGGGCACATGGGGAGCTCGTGGAGGCGGCCCCGTGGGTTTCCCTCTCCGGGCGCACGAGGACGGCGACGTAGCGCGGCGCCGTTCCCGATGCGTTGAGGAATGGATAAACCGCTTTTTAAGACGAGCTAATCATTTGATAAGCAGCGGTCGGGGTACACCGTAGCCCACCACTACTTTTGCATCGTACGTAAAAAAGGGAGAGCGTATAGAAAAAAAAAGGTCGAGCCGCTCGAAACGGGGGTCGGACACTTGTGGGATTGGATTCGGACAAGAGTACTCGCCTGTCTCGCTGGCGCGAAGCAGACGCAGGCGGGACCCGGGTCGGTTTGCAGGGGACGGAACGGATCACTCGTGCGTGTGCGCGGCGGCAGGGTTGTTGCGAGTGGAGAGATACGATACGGGCGCGCATGGTTTTCGTCTTTTGCAGAGACGGCATTGGATCCTGCCAATGCCAGAGAGATCCCCACGCGCGCGCCTTGGGCTTCCCGCCGCACGCGAGAGCAAGTGTGTTGTGGTCGACGCAGTTACCGCGGTCGGGCTCCGGCGTCATTTGGAGTTTTGGATAAACGAACTACGGTAGTGTTTAGTTGGTGAAATTTTTGCATTGAAAAACGTGTTCTGTGAGAAGTAACACGGTCTACGATGCGAAAAATTTTGAAACTTTTGTACATACACATCTAGCCGGAGCTGGTTCATTGGCACGCCATCAGCTCCGTGATCAGGCAGCAAGGTCCATCCACAAAAACTGCCCACCCAATCCACTGCTTTTCTTTGCATCGCATAGGCTGGCCTGTCGCGCGTGGTAAAATTTTTGCAATTCGACCCTTTTTCGGTAAGAATTTTACATACGGACCCCTGGTGGAAAGAATTGTAGAAATGGACCCAAAGCTCGGCGCCAGGGATCTTGGCGCCGTAGTAAGATTGCACGGCGCCGCTACTATCGGCGCCGTACTGTGCCACGTCAGTTCCCCCGTGGCACGGGGAAAATCTGGTAAAATTTGACGGCGCCAAAAGACACGGCACCGTGTCGTCTACCTTCGGCGCTAACTGGTTTGGCGCCGAGCCGTCTTAGTACGGTGCTAACTGGCTTGGCGCCGTGCTTCGGCACTTAAGCCCCCGCGGCCTCCTCCTCCACCCCTTGTTTCTCTCCTCCACCCGAACAGGAGGAGCTCCGTCCGGCCCCCGACGACCACCTGCCGGACCCACCGCCGGCGTCCGCCCCACGGCCGGCGCGGGCTGCCCCTCCACTGTGCAAGGTAGCCCCTCTCCCCTCTCCATTTTATCTTTGATTTGGTTGGTTTCGTAGATAGTATTTGAATAAACCCTAGATGAATGGTATGGGTCTCGATCTATGAAATTAGTGATTGATAGGAGGATTGTGTCGTGGATATATGTAATGTAGTTACATATTGGTGAATCTCAATGAAATTTTCAATGTGTAGATGCCAAATCGACGAGTAGTAAGATATAGTTAGAAAATGTCAATTTCGTGAAAATTAGTTGCATTAATGGATAAATTGCAGAACATGGATGAACGTTGGCGTGAGAAGAAGTGGAAAGACCAGCCTAAGGAGCTCTATCCCTCTGTATCCTGCAAGGATGCACCTGTACCACCTGCAGTTCCTGTCCCCATTGTGACTGTGGGAAGCGGCCAAGGTAACTCAATCCATGCACCCTGACACGGCGGCTCGGGCATACTACTTGTGTGGTGATTACCGTGTAAGTAGATTTTGTATTTTTTGCTTGATTTACAACATTTCTTGGTTTGAATGTTTAAATGATGAATATAAATGTTTATTTTGGTGCAGAAATCGGAGATGTGCTATTTCTTTCAGTGGATTGATGGCCCTGATAAGGTTGACCCAAGAATCTTGTTGTTTAGGCAATGGGGTAAAGAACCGTACGACAAGTTCAAGCGTTGGGTGTCTCCTCCACCAAACCCACCACCAATGACAGACGAAGAGAAGAAAATAGCAATCGCCACGCATATGGCTAACCCACCTTTGTGCAATTGTGGTGTGCCTGCCCAGATTCATCGGATGGTGGCAGGGGCCCCCTACACCCCTGAGTTTGAGTGCCGAAATCTAACAAAGGTTAGTAATAGAGTTGTTACTA
Organism: Cenchrus fungigraminus; assembly: GCA_036936925.1. Classification (NCBI taxonomy): domain Eukaryota; kingdom Viridiplantae; phylum Streptophyta; class Magnoliopsida; order Poales; family Poaceae; genus Cenchrus; species Cenchrus fungigraminus. Next base: position 2,883,725 of record CM072779.1, read on the forward strand.
GCTTAAATTTGTGGTACAAATTGTTATTTAGAAGTGCTAATTTGGAGATGTGTCTGGTGCAGGGTGGGTACCCGCTTTGTGACTTCAAGAAATATGATTATGTTCCTAAGTCATATTGGCCTGAGAGTACAAATAAGAAGGACAAACAAGAGGAGGTTGAGTTGGTTGCTCCAGATAGAAATTGTCGATGCGGCGTAGCCGCGAACTATGGTCTAGTTCCGTCTGAGCTGGGCATAGGTTATTATTGCGGGCACATGGTTGGAGATGATATGGTGGGTTTTTTTAGTAAAGGTAAATAATTTTGAAGACATTATGTAGACTTACGACAAGTATGTTGATGTGAACAGAGAACTCGGAGATGTGACTTCGAAAATTTCTTGGACAAGCCTAAAGTGGATCATAAGATTACCATGCGAAGGGTAAAAGGAAAGTATCCTGATGTGTTAAGGAGTTACTTGAGGTGTCGGAAACGGGAACAAAGAGAAGCAGCAAGGCAAAAGGGTTATTGGCCCCGTGAGAGAACAAGCGGTAAGAAGAAACGTGAATTGGAAGAAATACAGAACAAGGCTGTGGAGGCTATGTTGGCGAGAGGAATGGAGGAAGAGTCAAGACGGGCTCAGGTTGACAAGAAAGGTAAGAGGATTGTGGAAGGATGAAGCTCGGACCTTATGTGCTAGTTGTATTAACTATTATGTGTGAATGGTGAAACAACGGATGTGGTACTTGTATTAGTATTTGTATGAACTATTTAATTTAGAGTGCTACTTGTATTAAGTATTATGTTTGAATGTTGAAGAAACGGATGTGATCTTCAAATATGTGATATGCCTTGTGGAAGCTGAACTTCTGGTATTTATGAACTCGTATGTGTGTGATATGAACTTGTGAAAGGCTTATGAACTTCTGGATTACGATCTAGACAAGTTCGGGGTCAAGGCGCCAAAAGGAACGGCGACGTGCTTCGCAATCATGGCGCCGAGGTCATTGGCGCCGTGTAGGAAACACTGTTGTATTTGCCAGAACAACAGCGCCAAAAGGCTCGGCGCCGTATGAAGCAGGCACGGCGCCGAGGTCATTGGCGCCGTCCTGGGGAAATTTTGGTGTTGCAACTGAATAACGGCGCCAATAGCCTTCGCGCCGTAGTAAGCAGGCTCGGCGCCGTTACTCCGGCACACCGCTGCGTCACTATTCCCTATCACGGCGCCAATGACTTCGGCGCCGTGGCCGCGTTGCATGGCGCCTATCCTTTTGGCGTCGTGCCTCTAATCTTAGTCAAATACAGAACTAAGTCATGACCACAATTCACACAAATATTCATGACAGATTCATTACAACCAGAGTTGACAGATTCATTACCACAAGCACATAGCACAAGTTGATAAGTTCATGACCACAAGCACAAGTTCATGACAACAACCACAAGTTCATGACCACAAGTTCATCACGACAACCACAAGTTCATCACGACAACCACACATATTCATCACCACAAGTTCATGACCGCGAAGCTCCAAGATCACCCTCGCTTAGCCTTGCGCTTGCCCCGAGCCTTGCCAAGTGCATCTGTGCCTGGTGTGAGCCGGATAGGCACCTGGCGACGTCGTTGAGTCGGCTGAGTGGCAGGTGGTGCGTCCTCTAGTTGTGCCCCACGAAGCTCCTCCTGCTCGTCGCCCTGGCCGCCGCTGCCGTTGTCGTCGTCGTCGTCGCTGAATGTGGCCGCGCGAGACGAGGACCTTGTTGCTGCAGCTCGGTGTGACGACGACGACCTTGCCGCATGCGAGGTGCCAGGCACGGAGACATCGGCCTGAGCTAGAGTCCGGCAACCAGCACGTGCAGCAGCTCGACTAAGACGGTGGCGCAACCTCTGTATGTATGACAAAATAAGTTGTCTTAGAAACCATTGTATGTGGAAAAATTGATTTGTTGACGCAAGGTTCGGAAGCGAAAATACCTGAAGCAAGGTCCGGAAGCGCCCTTCAGTTTCTGGGTGCCCAACCGGGTACTCAAGTGCTGCATCGATGTCACGGACCGAGTCTCTCATGGACGTGCCCTGAAAGAAAGTGTTGTAATATTAGAGCTATAGTATAACGAAGTTTGAAGTTTGTAGTCAAAAAGAACAAACCACTCTATCCAGGATGGGGGCCAGCTCTACTGCACGACCCTCTCGACCTCTGACGTCGTAGGTGGTGTTCTCGTCGTCTGAGGAATCTATGTCGGTGTAGTCGTCCTGTGTCCACCTTTGATGCAACCTGTAACGAGTAGCATTGTGGTACCAGGTCAAGTAGGCTCGGAAGTTCGCATTGTTGTGCGGGCCCTCAATCGGCAGAACGTTCGCCTCCATCCTGTTCCACCACTCAATCCTCTCACGGTGGTAGTCGACGAAGTCGGTGAGCTTGCGCTGCTTAACTCGATCGAACCTAGACGGATACGCAAAGTTAGTCAACTTGTTTGAAAAGCGGACAAAGGTAACAGAATTAGAAGGGGAGTTGTAATGGCATAATTACTTGTGCAAGGTGATCGACGTGGAAACCTCTTCTGGCGGGAAAATCTGGGCGAATCCGAACTGACGCTCTACTCGGTGCGGTAGGTGAATCTCGACCGCTGACGAGGGCCTGGATTAGGACCCCCTAAGCAACGAGATAGTTACCTCGAAGATGGAGTTCTCTGACACCATTAACAATGTGAAGGCTAAGATCCAGGACAGGGAGGGATGCAGATCTTCGTCAAGACCCTCACTGACAAGACTTCCCTACTTCCGAGTATCTTCCGCGTCGCACGAGTTCGCCTCAGCTCCGAGTACCCTTCGCTTCGCTCGAGTACTCTCCGCCTCGCACGAGTTCGCCTCGGCTCCGAGTACGCGCCGCCCCGCCTCCGACTACTCGTTCGCACGAGTAACCTCCGTCTCCGACTAAGGCGGAACCCCCACGGAGGAGCCGGAGCGTGGGGCAGGGGCCCCACACGAACGTGGCGCCACCCCAGCCCCCCAAGCTTCTCCGCGACGACACGCGTGACACCGTTCTCCACGCCATGCAAAGACCACAGCTGGCGCAACGGGACGACGGCAGGGTCTGGCAGGGGTTGTGATGGCGCACAGTGCACCCCCCACGACCTCCGACATGCCGTCACATCCAACACCAGCTGCACACCACCCCGTCAGAATAGGCACTCGATTACCATCTACTAGCTCTTAGGCCGTAACGTGGCGTGCCCTACCAGGTATTCTATCCATTTCCATCTTGTATCGGGTCCTCTTCCTTGTCCCCCTCTTAGGCCACTTCGTTTCTGTGTCCACCACGTACTTTGGACCATCATATGATGGCCACTCGCTCTCATCACGAAAGGGTGTGAAACGAGGAGACCAAGTGTCCAACAAAGCCTGCACCGAGAAGTCATGAGGGATCATGGACTCTACTGACACATTCCGTGCTCAGCAAGCTGCGACCATGTGCGAACAAGGGAAGTGGAATTGTTGTGGCTTCGACAAGTACATGTTTTCAATGTGATGACGACTATATGCTTCCGACCTTCTCGAATCTCTCCAGCCTCGTTTGTCCCACCTGGCTCGGCAACCTCATATGTCCCGGTTTCATGGTCGAATAAATGGCAATGCAGACCAATCGCGGCCAGCTTAGCATCATTTAGGTATTTGAGTTGTATCGGTCCCAACCTCACTCCTTTTTCCAACAAAGACCTCGCATATTTCTCTCGACTCGCAAACCATTCTACACACTTGTAGAATGTAAATGCAAGAATGGCGGTCACGGGTAACGCTCGTGAACCTTTAAGCAAAGCATTAAAACATTCTGCCATGTTGCTTGTTTGGAACGAGTACCTCCAACCACCATCATGAGCTCTGGACCACTTATCAACATCACGCATCAATCCTCGGAGCCAATCTCTCCCTTCTGCACTTGTTTTTATTTTCAACTCCTCTAACTTCTCCTCAAACAACTTTACCTCCAGCTGCTTAGCCACACTCTCAAACAGTTTGAAGTTATCCTTCTCATGGTCCTTCTTCATCAAATTATCGGCAAGATGGAGAGTGCACCAACGATGCACCACAGGCGCATGTCCTGGAATGGACTCAGTAACAGCGCTCAAGATGCCGGCGTGCCTATCTGACAACACATAAACCGATCTTCCTGGGCCAACTACATGGATCCGTACAAGGCGTAGAAACCATGCCCAACTCCCCTTGTTCTCCTTCTCAACCAACGCAAATGCCAAAGGAAGAAGACTTTTCTACGCATCAATCCCGATAGCGATAAGTAGTGTGCCCTGGTATTTCCCAGTCAAGAAGGTACCATCTATAGAAAAAACGGGTCTCATGTGCCTGAAAGCCTACACACACTGAGCAAAGCACCAGAAGGCACGCTGGAACACCTGTCGGCCGTTCAACTGTATGTTCGGAATGGGCAAGTACTCATAATGCATACCCGGATTGGCAACTTTCATTGCATTTAACATAACAGGCAATCCCTCATATGCATCCTCCCAAGAGCCATAGATCATCCTCAAAGCCCGTTGATGAGCCCTCCAGGCCTTTCCGTACTTCACCTTGTAATTCCATTTTAATGTCACAATACCAATCACCCCACGAATAGAAATCATTGGATCTTGCTTCACTTCAGGTAATAAGCGATTTGCAATGAATTTTGACGTCAATTGACGATGCTTTTGGTTTGGCTCCGCCGAGCCACAAGTGTGCGGCACAACCACAGTAGTGATCTTGAACCTAGTGGAGCCCTTCATCTTTCTGCCACAAACTTTCCATTGGCATTGACTAGACTCACACGTGATGGTGTACCGCCTTGCGGCATGTGAGTTCTTCACACGGTAAGGCCGGTTGTGCACTACAGCATACTCCCTCAACCACATCTTGAGTGCTTCAATATCCTTGAATACGTGCCTCTTCTGAATCATTGTGCTCGAATCAGGCCTTGGAATGGCGTCTTCCAATGCCCCTCTGTCAGCAACAGCTCTGTGCGACTCCCTAAGGTCACGAAAATGTGACACAAGTGGGTCACGATCTGGGAAAATCCTCCTCATAATCTCAATAGTACGTGGAGAGGGTGGAGGAACAACACGGTCATCATCAGAATCAACAGCTCTCATCCTCTCATATGTGGCATCATCATCACAAAACCAGACGTCATGATGGTTAGAAGCCTGGCAAACCAACACCGGTTGCTCAACTGCAACATGATCGTGAACTGGTGAGAAGGCCCCATCACCCCTTCCATCATCACCAAAGCCACCACCTCCCACATCATCATCAACAGCAAATCCACCACCTCCCACATCATCATCATCTTCTTCTGCTACCTGAGTAAATGCAACCTCACATGCTTCAAGAGGAATCAACTCAATTGAAGCACCACATTGTATGGGTGATAGCTCCTGAGGTGGCGGCTCTCTCACAACCTGCCTAACAATCAAGTCCAGCGCTCTCACTTCCGTTTCCATCACAATCGACACATAATTATTCCATTCGGCTTCACCACATATTGAAACCAACCGCTTGATACGTGGCCCATTAGACGACCCAACATCAATCACTCATTGCATAACAATATCCACCCCCTCATCTGCCCACTGAAGCCTCTCTTTCAATCTTGTGACAAGAAAACCATAAGACGGCCGAGCATTGAAAAGCATTGAAACCTCCCGCATTCCCTCAAATTCAACATCTCCACTGTCATTCCTTCTAACATTACCACCATGACGAATTGTCACTAGCTTATCCATCTATCGAACATAAACAAAAAAATCATTCCACATGTGCATAACGAAATTGACATCTACAAATTGACATAACATTTTTCTAGACTTTCATCTACGTTCCCTTCAAATACGGAGGTTTCATCTAGTTTCATCTACCTAAATCATCTAGTTTCATCTACCTAAATCAAAAAAAACTCACCTTCACCGCGGGGGCCGTGGGGAGGCCGCCGCCGGCCGTGGCGAGGCCGTCGCCGGCCGGATCTGGCTGGCCGCCGCCGGGCGTGCGCCGGCCGGGGCCGGCCGTGCGCCTGTGGGGGCCGGCCGTGCACCGGACAGGGGCGGTCGGGGGCGGCTGGGGACGGGCGCCGGACGGGGGAGGGCGGCCGCCGGACGGGGACGGCAGCGGGCCGGGGCCGGGTCGTCGGATGGCGGCGGCGCGGCGACGGATTTGGGCGCTGTGGGCTAGGGTTTGCAACAGAGAATGGAGGAGGAAGAAGGAGCCCGCAGGCGGTTAAGTCCCGAAGCACAGCGCCAGGAGAGTTAGCGCCGTAACTTAGACGGCACGGCGCCGAGCCCTTTAGCGCCGAACTAAGACGCCACGGCGCCGTGGCTATTAGCGCCGTCCATTTCCACCAGATTTTCCCCGTGCCACGGTGGAACCGACGTGGCAAATTACGGCGCCAAGACTAGTGGCGCCTGTTGGCGTTTCTTAATCTCAACACTAGGCGCCGTGGTAGCGTGAGCGTGTAAGAAACTCCCGGGTATACCGCAAGCGCACGGATACACCGCTGCAGCACTTCTCCCTAGGAGAATGAGTACTCCCTTCGGGTTTCGTTCCTAGGACGGAGAGTAACCAGAGAGGGTCTATCCAAGGACACCAGCTTTTGCTGGGATAGGTCGGGATACAAGAAGCACTTCCTTAAGGGACTTAGCTCTCAAGATGTATTCCTGTCAGATCTTAGTCGTCCCCGCGGGGCGACAACACTCAGAGGTGCTGTCCTGCGAGCCCAACTCGATACACGACGTAGAGGGTTACAAAGGGTCCAACAGGCTGTCACCACTGCGGCCTACCCCTACGCTATGATCGTACGTGGTCTCCGTAGGAAACCCAAGGCCCAGACACCACGTCTGTACCCCAGATAAACGCTATAGTGCGGCGTATGCTAGCCCGCTAACTACACTATAGCAACCGTATAAATACGGTCCCACGAACAAGGGAAAGATCCGAATTAGATCATATCATTGAACTGGGAGCAGAAAGGAAACTATGGATGCAGCTGAACGAGATACAACAAACTTACTTAACTAAACAGGATCAGAGCATGCTAAACAAGTAAATGAACTATGGTTCTAGCTCTAAAGGATCGAAGCCTTGTGTCACGAAGAACACAAGCCTCTAACTTATGAACGAGCCAAGAACACAAGAACAAAGCAACCATGCATGATGTCCACTATAGTCTAAATAAGAAATGCTGAAATACTCACTTTGATCTAAATGAAGAACAATCATCCACGAGGACATCCACTCACTCCTTACCCCTCCTCTACCTCACACTCATCCTAATCTAGATCCCTCCTCATCACCATTCTACCACAAAGAGGTGAGAATCACCTCTCATGGGCAGAATTGGAGAGAGGGAGAGAGAGCTACACAAGAGAAAGTGAAACTTAAGAGCTAGGTGGTGTGTGTGAAATGGAGCCCCTCCCCTCCTATTTATAGACAAGGAGGAGGCTTGCTTCGGGGCTCAAAGTGCCCCTAAACACTCGGGACTGCAGCAGGGAGTCAATGAGCAAGTGACAAGTGGAGGGGGAGGATCAACCGACCCTAGGTCGGTTCGGCCGATCCTAGGGTCGGCCGAAGCCTTCTCCCCTCCAATTGGGGTGAGCTTCCTCTGGCTCACTTCCATGTGGGCCCTGATGCCTCTCCTCTGTGCATGGCACGTTTCCTGGCGGTTTAGTTGGTAATGTGGGCCCATGGATCCATGTGATGCTGACGTGACAGCGTGTGATTCGTCGAAAGTTCTTCACATGGATTGGTGACATCATGGATCCAGGAGAATCCATGTGGCAGCCCCTGATTGGCCAGCATTTGAGTGCCTTGGATTGGAGTGGAGTGAAAGTGCATGAATTTCTCTCATTTCTTATGCTAAATACCTGCATTCAAATAGACATCGACACTGGTGGAAAGTATGAGTTTAAGCACCTATTCTAGTGTGGATGTTTAATTCATGCTTAGATTTGCAGGGATTGACAGTATTGAAAATGGCAAATATTGACCGTCAACAGCGCCGTGCCACCTTACTATGGCGCCAAGGACCCTGGCGCCGAGCTTTGGGTCCATATCTGCAATTCTTTCCACCAGGGGTCCGTATGTAAAATTCTTACCCAAAAAGGGTCAAATTGCAAAAATTTTACTCGCGCGTGCCGACAAACCAACCCACCCTGCCTGAGGTTGCCACTGACATTAACGATCCTAGCCAAAGTATACACGTCAAACCCTCGTGAAGGATCATTAGCTCCGCACGGCTGGCTGGCCGGCCCGTGCGTGGGGCGATACACATATGATACAAATACAACTACGCACTGGTCACCGGTGCAAGCAACCAAACTGGAAACTGGGATGTGCGCGTACTGAGTGACAGCGATTAAAGCGACAGCGGGGGAAAAAAGGGGCGCACAGTCGCTCGCGCCCGTGTCCTGCAAAAAGTAGAAGCGCAACAGTGCCCCCAATCGCTGCTCATCACTTTTCGCGGTGCACTTGCCAGTTGGTGCGCCATACATTCCATCGTTTTTTTCTTCTTTTTGTGTGTGTGTGTAGTAATTTGTGCACCGTGACACGTCGTCTAACTATATCTCTCCATTGCATCGGGCCAGGTCTGTGGCTGGCAATGGCAATAGGGCCGGTCCAGGGCAGCACACGGACAACCACCACGTCAACCGTCGCTTCCGACACGGACCTCCTATAGTACAGCTACCTCCTTTTCCTTGCTTGCAAAAACCGGTAAGGCCCTGTTTGGAACGAATGATTGCAAAACAGAGGAATCGAAAAAAATGCAGGAATGGGATGGAGTGAAAAGTGAAAAACTACAGGAATCCAAAATGCAGGAATGTAAATTTTAGTCTGTTTGGAACGCAGGAAGCCATAACTCAGGAATCACTAGATGTTGGGCTTATATAAATACTGATTGAATTTTACGGAGTAGTGACTAAAAAGATTACCGTCAAAATGACATTTGTTAACGTGCATGAAAAAATAAATTGACATTCTATCTACCTTGACCCTCTTACATGTGGGTCCTATGTTTATTTTCACATGCCACCACACATCATCCTTATCCACACGCACACACACCTTTTGTCTTCCTCCTTGAACAAACTAGCTCGCCATGCCCAAAAGGTCAACAGAGCAAGAATGGAGGTCGTCAGCCTGCATCGAGTGGTGACCGGCGAGCGCTCGACCCCATCAAGCATGCTTGAAGCTGCTCTCTTTGCCGGCCGAAGCTCCACTCTCCAATCATAGAAATGGAGCTTGGTGTTTTTTTTAGCTTTTCCTCTAGAAATGGAGCTCTCTGTTTGGATGGTGTTTTTTTAAGCTTTTCCTCTAGATTTGGAGCTCGATTCCTATAATTTCTCAAAGGATTTGTTAAGCAATGGCTGAAGTTGAAGCTCGATTTTATCTTTCTTTTGTCTTTTTCGTTATTTCGTTTTGTTGCTCAAATGAAGCTGAATCCTCTCGAAAGCTGTGTTGTGTGGATGTGTGACGAGGAAGAAGAGCACACAGGTAAGTTTGATTAGCGCGCGATTGCGCGAGCAGAGTGTTGCAGGAAAATTTTCCATGAGCTTGGACCACATTTTTCTTTTCCTCCAAAAGTACAGGCTTGCTCACCGTTCCTCTGGAAAGTCTACCTTCGATTCCTTCATTCCAAACGCAACACTCGACTTCCTTTCCTTCGGAATTGAAACCTTCATTTTTCCTATGTTTTTCCTCCATTCCAAACAGGGCCTAAATCATGGGCGCGATCTCGCGACGGTTTGTCTACAGGCCGGCAGCCATGCTTGCCTGCGGTGCGCCCTGTGGCCTCTGTGAATCGGTTTGGTTGCAAAGCAGATACCATAGCACTATAGTAGCACAAGCACGCAGAACAAGTCATCATCGCAGAGAGGGGATCCGGGGGCCTTGGTGATAAGGGAGGGAGGGCATCCACTTTTCTGCATGCGGTGAGCCCGGCCTTGGGGGTCAGTGGAAAGTGAGATTTGTTGATGTTTTGCCAACGTACTGACACCATCAGGCCAAGCTTGCAATGGTCCATTCCGTCCTCCTCTCACGCTTTCTGGCCTAGACAGAAGGATCATCCATCCATCCATCGATCGCCCCCCACTGACAGATCGATCGATAACTAACCCCGGCTGGCCAATGAACAAGCCGCGACACGAAAACAACACAGGGGACCTTGGGTTGCGTTGGGTTGGGAGGAATAATCTAAGACAGTTTGCATTATATTCATGCATGCATGATCTCCGGCTAGGCACCCTGGCTAACCACGGTAGTAGTTCATCTTTTTTCCATACATAAGGATATGCCGGTGGTGACTTCGAGAATCTCCATATCTGTCGGTGCTCAGTCCTTCGAAGGTGCTCATAAGAGTAGGATTTGTGTACGTGTATTTATAGGGGTGAGTGTGCGTACGTGTTGTGAGCGTCTGCGTTGTACTGTGTAATCTAAAAAAAAGATATGAGTTCGTTCAGCCAGTAGTATGTGCAGACAGTGACGATGCTATCTCATTCTTCTGCTGCTGCCTTTTAATACCAATTTAGTGAATGAAGGTCAATTAATCTGCTCATACGGTTGGGAGGGTCCGTCGATAACGACAAGGCACGATGCTTGTGATTGATTGCAACTGAGATAATATTCTTCCCCTAGCTACCCGACTGACCGATCATCATCCTCTCTAGTAGCTAGTAGCAGAGCAGCAGCAGCACGTTGTTGGCATCCATCTAATCTAGGCTTTGGATCGGATCGGATCCAGCCGATGGTACCTGTCTAGGCTTAGCTTTAATTCAAGGGGAGAGACAGGACATGTTGCCAAAATCAATCTGCAAGCACGATCGCCCGGACACGACGACGACGCGACGTCCCTTGATTATATATCTTCCTGCTGCTGCATGCCATGGACGGGAGAGAAGGAAGGGATGCACACGGCATCACGCATGCACACAGCTCGCTGCTGCACTGCATCTGTCAAGCTAGCGCGATTAGTTGTGTACATGCATATGGCCCCTTAACTTTTTGGCGCTAGCTGAGCTGAAAGCCTGAAACCGACGTGGTCTCCAAATGATAGCGGCGTCGCGCTGCGCTACGTGCCTTGTCATCAATCAAAAGTACTAAATGATCGATCCATGATCCTGCACTGCACTGCAGGAGGCCACCGGTACGGTGCTTTTAATTATTTTCCTCCGCACCAGTATTTAATTTCATAAAGGGTGGTCGTCGCGTTCGCGTCGCATTTTTTTGACAAATTAGCAAGCACATGACACGACGGAGACGGACGCGCCCCGGGAATTAGGCAGCCTGCGCACACACACTACGTCTGCGTGCGTACGTACAAAAGGAGCAAAAGAGTCCGTCCAGAAAAAGAGCATGGATCTAGTAGCGGATTAGTTGGCTATCTTTTGTTCGATCGGTTGCAAATAAAGCTGATAACGATGTTTTTCTTTTCTGTAGCTAATTAATTAACATATGGAACCCCTCTGAATACGACGGTTACAGTTGCAGTGGTTAGTGTTAGCCGGCCCACTGCAGAGAATAGAACGGCGGTAACAGTATTGGAGTAGCACCTGCCGCGTGTTGTCCAGCGACTGGCCCGACGCACGCAACCACACGAATGCAGCAAATGGAATGGTTGGGTTGGGTCTGCTCCGTCGCGCAGCAGAGCACGGCAGCTGCAGCATCCTACTCCTACTCCACTAGTGAAAGGTCTGTCACTGCAGCTGGGTCCCGCCGCGGGCGACTACTGCTCCTGGAGTACGTGAGAGCCAGGCAGGCAGAAGGCATCTGCGCCGCCGCCGATCCGACGTCAAATCACCGCCGTAACATTGTTCACCGCCGCTGTCCCGTCGTCCGCCGTGCATTCTTTTCTTTCTTCTTCTACCCAGTGTGTGTTTAGTTTCCTGAATTGGGATGCAAAATTCTGTATTTTACACGGATTTTAGGCTGAAAAGCACTGTTCCGAACTGAAAAGCACTGTATCAATTTTCGTTTGTTTGTGGTAAATATTGTCCTACCATGGCCTAACTAGGCTCAAAAGATTCGTCTCGCAAAGTACATCCAAACTGTATAATTAGTTTTTGATTACACCTACATTTAGTACTCCATGCATGTGCCGACATTTTTAATATGATGTTTATATGATGGGGAATCTTCTTTTTGCATACTTCCTCCGTCCCAAAATAAGTGCTCATCTCACATTTCGAGGAGTCAACAAGTTATAAATTTGACCGGATATATGGAAAATAATATTAACATTTGTGTCTCTAAACAAATTTGTTATGACAATATATGACATAATTAATCTAATGATGGTTATCTAGTATCATAATTATTAATATTTTTTAATATATATTTGATCAAATTATAAAGTGTTTGACTCCTCGAAGTGCGAGATGTACACTTATTTTGAGACGGAAGGAGTAGTGAATTTTGAGTGAAGTTGGGCTTCTGAACACACCCCAGTGGTGTGTGGCCGAGGCAGCAGCAGCAGGCGCCCCCGAGCCGGACCGAACGGAATCCACCCACGCAGCAGGCAGGCACTGCAGCACCACCCAGAACCGACCGAGACCCTCGCGCTCGCGGACCAAAATTAAGAAAAACAAAATCAATAAAAACTGAGAAAAAGGAAAAAGCTTTCATTCCCCTCCTCCTGCTCGAAAAAATTGTGATTATAGGACTCCCTCCAAACGTGATTTGCTATTTTGACATCCTTTGTGGATGACAAATGGGTCCATCTGTGTCTATGAATTGTGGGTCCAGTGTCAAAATAGCAAACCACGTTTGTTTGAGTCCTATAATCGCAAAATTCTCCTCCTGCTCCCCCCCCCTCTCTCTCTCTCTCCTCCCGCACCTCCCCTCCGGTCCTCTCTCTCCTGACCGCTCCGCGTCGCGATCTCCCTCCCCTCCCCCTCGCACTGCCAAACCCCTCGCCCCCCGGCCTCCGCCGCCGCGCTCCGATCCGACCCTCCCCGAGGAGCCGCGGCGCACCCCGACCGAGCTCGCCGACCCCGCGCGAGCCGCGCCGCAGGTCGCCGGCGAGCGAGGCGCCCCCCGCGCCCATTGCGGCGCGCCGTGCCCCCCGCCCCCGTGGTGGTAGAGCGGCCGAGCCCGATACTCCGCCAGCCCGCAGCAGCGGGGGGTTTTTGCGAGGCCAGAGTGCGCGCGGCGGTGGATGGGGCGCTGCCGGCGGCGGGGTTGATGCGGAGGCCGCCATGTCGGACGCCTCCTCGGATCTCGGCGGCATCCGGGCGGGGCCCGTCGAGCGCGACATCGAGCAGGTGCTTGCTTCCCGCTAACCCTCTCCCGTGCACACGCCTCCGGGAGAATCGATTTCGGCCCCCCTAGTCCTTTGTTTCTACCAGGGGTGCAATTGCAACCGAGATGAGATGAGATGAGATGTGGGTGGGTAGATAGATACCGCCGCTTACATGTTCTCCGCAATTCCGGGTTACCTACCTCGTGCTCTCTGGGCGACTAGGTGAAAATGGTGCCTGATTCCGCTGGAATTCGTGGTCATACATGTCATGCTCTGCTGTTTTTTCTTCTTCTTTCCTGTGCTACAATGGAGCTTAGACTTGTGATTCCGGGTTGCCACTGCTCGCTGTTCCTCGTCCTCTGCTGAAATTCCGGGAGCTAGTAAGGCGGTTGACTTGCTTGATGTCTACTAGCTGTTTATCTGGTGTCTAGTTTCTGAGGTCCAGTTGGGAATATTGTACTACTTATCATTCCTCATTTTCTGGAGCTGAGGGTGTGCGTTCAGTAGGGTGCTTTGGTGAACACAGGATTCGGTTTGGGAGGACAATGAGCTGGTGTAGTTCTTCAGCTGCACATGCTTGCCTTTACCTCCCTCTTTGTGTTGGCCTTAGTGAGTGCAATGCTTTGCTTCCTCGTTCAGTTGCCGCTACAACATGGTGCTGAAATTTGACGGATGCCGCGTTAAGATTCGTTAATTTGTGAATAATGCATGGGGATGGATGCTGGGGCTTTATGGATTTCAACTCCTGTGTATTATGAGAGAGATGGCTGACCACATGGCACGCAAATGGACAGTCTAGGCTGATTCTGCTACTGTTACCCTATTTTTGGCACCAAGGAGTGTCGTGCAGTGTAGGAGGTTTGGAATCAAGTGATGATTGATTTGTTTTTATATGTATACGTTATGTCCAGCATTCTGTTTGGGGGCAAACTTATTATTAGGCATGGAGTGGAGATATGGCTAGATCAGGTTGCTCAACATATGAGCAGTACCTTTAACTGGTTATGCTGACAAAATGTTATTTCGTTCTTTTCTTACTAAATAACGCATTTCATCTTTTATGCTAGTTATGGGGCCACATTTGTCGAGCAGATACTGTGCAGCAGCTACTGAATGCACTGATAGAAAAAAAAACCCTGTTAACTGCTGGACTTTACAGTGAGATGCTTCATAAGCTCTCTTCCAAGTGCATCTGCCAAGATGCTAATAATACAAAGTAGTTAAAACAAAAGCAATACAGGAAAAAGGTCATGCATGACTGAAAATACCACAATCAATGATAGATACATATTAAATTTGCAAGCTCAGTGGGCGTGGTTGCACTAATTGACTACTACACAACTAGTGTGGCAGGGATTATTTGGGTTTATTCTTCATCATTGATAATGGAATCATAAAAGAAACAGGTCAATCTGAAGAATAAACTATATGCCATTAGCTAATGGCAAAGGAAAAATAGTAGGAAACTTTGGTTCTATTATTTTAATCATAGTACAGAACCAGTGATTTACCTCAGGTGAACATGAAGCCCCAAACTTTTGTTAATCAGTTCGTATAAGCCATGACATTTGTTCCCTTTATTGCTTCTAAAGTTATTGAAATCATTTGGAAAGCAGGTTTATTATAGCAGCCTTGGTCACATAGAATGTCCTGATGAGATTACCATTATAGTTTATATTTTTAAAAGTTGAAATATGGAAATTGAATGCTGCTGATTACTTGTTTATTTCCCATATACTATCGACATGATATTTGAGGCTTGACAGCACTCCCTATTTGCAGGCCATCACCGCTCTCAAGAAAGGAGCTTACTTGTTGAAGTATGGGCGTAGAGGAAAGCCAAAGTTTTGTCCATTTAGACTATCTAATGTGAGCATTCTTTGCACTCTCCAACTTAACAGTGTTTCTGTGCCCTCACTGTCCTCTGACTTATATGGTGTATTTTATGCTTTTTTGCTCCTGCAGGATGAATCTGTATTGATATGGTTCTCAGGGAAAGAAGAGAAACATTTAAGGTTGAGCCATGTATCTAGGATAATTCCTGGTCAGCGGACAGTAAGTTAACACTCCAAAGAGGACTAGACTCATGCTTTTTAGCAGATGATCCTTTCTAGCTATTTCTTCCTATTAAATAGTTTGCTTTGGTCAACAAGGTTCATAGTATAGTAAAAAAATATCTTGATTTTCCGTTGAGTTTTACTTTCCAACTCTTATGAATGTGTATCTTTTATAAACTGAAATAGCATTTCCAAACTTCTTAATTTTTCGAATAAGTCCGTGCAATGAAAAATGACCAGAACATAAAACTATAAACCAACACACATTGTTAAAATTCCTTGTATATGTATATATGGCTTGCTACTTTTGACCCCTATACTAAAGAAGTTTATGTGACATAATCTTGAATTCTCATGTCATGATGTGATCGAATTATTTTTAGTTAAAAAATATTTGTTGGTCAGAAGTACTGCCTTTTTGCAATGTGCTTAATTTTGGTGCCTAACTTACTGACTAGATCTTTTTCCTGAACAATTCAGGCAATTTTTCAAAGGTATCCACGGCCGGAGAAGGAATGCCAATCTTTTTCTCTAATTTCACATGATAGGTCATTGGATATAGTAAGTTTCCCTTGTTCATATTATTTTCTTTCGTCTTTGTTGGTTCTATTGCTAACATTGGTGTGCTGCTGTTCGTTTCCCCCCTTTTTCTTTCATGTTTAGTTTTTTTTAGTAAAGTTTCACATTCTCATGGTGACATGCTTTGTTTTATTTAATAATATCAGATATGTAAAGATAAAGATGAAGCTGAAGTATGGTTTGCTGGGCTGAAAACATTGATTTCCCGTAGTCACCAAAGAAAATGGAGAACTGAATCTAGAAGTGATGTCCTTTCCTCTGGTGCAACTAGTCCGAGGACTTATACACGCCGGAGTTCTCCTCTGAGTTCACCTTTCAGCAGCAATGACAGCATCCACAAGGTATTACTGTCTCTATTATCTGAAAATCCCATTTAGAAGACTAGAATAACATTGGAGTTTCATCCCTTAATTGTGCTGGTTAGCGTCCTCTCCATTGATACTTCTCCATCCCAAATTACTATTTATTTGGGCTTTTCTAAGTAGGACTACATAGGAAAAACTGTGTATCTAGACACAGTATATATCTAGGTACATAGTAAAAGCTATGTATCTAAATTTAAAAAGCCAAAACAAACAGTAATTTGGGACAGATGGAGTAGAATAGAACCCATCCTATTTTCATGTTGAATGTTTCAATTCAGCAATTACGTCAGTCAGATTATTGTGAAGGTACCCTGCTTTCACTGATGCTTTCAGTTAGAGCAGGAAGACTTGGAGATAGAAATTTCTCCACACTGAGTGCAAAGCTAGAAAGGAGCAATGTTTTGTTGATGCGTCAAATTACTAGTGTACTAATTACTTTTAATGATCTCCTTCCCTTCACTTTGCATCGTGTGTTCTTTTTTGTGATATCGCTATTTGTTTTAGAAAATGATCTTTTTGCTACTTGTCTCACATCAGGATGGCAGTGACAATTACCGACTCCGTACTCCATATGGGAGCCCACCAAAGAATGGACTGGAAAAGGCCTTTTCTGATGTCATGCTGTATGCAGTTCCTCCCAGGGGCTTTTTGCCATCAGATTCTAATGCCGGATCGGTTCATTCTATGTCTTCTGGACACTCAGATAACACAAATGGGCACCCAAGAAGCATTCCAATGGATGCTTTCCGAGTCAGTTATTCTAGTGCTGTTAGTTCATCTAGTCATGGTTCTGGTCATGATGATGGTGACGCTTTAGGTGATGTTTTCATATGGGGAGAAGGAACCGGGGAAGGAACTCTTGGTGGTGGTAGTTCGAGAGTTGGAAGCTCCTCAGGTGCAAAAATGGATTGCCTTGTACCAAAACCATTAGAATTTGCTGTGCGACTTGATGTACAGAACATATCTTGTGGAGGAAGACATGCTGCACTTGTCACTAAACAAGGAGAAATCTATTCATGGGGTGAGGAATCAGGGGGACGGCTTGGTCATGGTGTCGATTGTGATGTATCGCAGCCAAAACTCATCGATGCTCTTTCTCATATGAACATTGAGCTGGTAGCATGTGGTGAATACCACACTTGTGCTGTTACACTATCTGGAGATCTTTACACATGGGGGGATGGCACCTTTAAATTTGGGCTTTTAGGTCATGGAAATGATGTCAGTCACTGGGTACCAAAGCGCGTGAATGGACCACTAGAGGGTATACATGTTTCATCAATTTCATGTGGACCTTGGCATACAGCCCTAGTAACTTCTGCTGGACAGCTTTTCACATTTGGGGATGGATCTTTTGGGGTTCTGGGCCATGGAGATCGTGAAAGTATCTCAGTCCCCAGAGAAGTTGAATCCCTCAAAGGGCTACGCACTGTGCGGGCGGCTTGTGGTGTTTGGCACACTGCTGCAGTTGTGGAAGTAATGTCTGGGAATTCAAGTTCTAGCAATTGTTCTTCTGGTAAGATATTTACATGGGGTGATGGTGATAAAGGTCGCTTAGGTCATGGTGACAAGGAACCACGTTATGTCCCAACTTGTGTGGCTGCTTTGGTGGAGCCCAATTTTTGTCAGGTTGCTTGTGGGCATGGCTTGACAGTAGCCCTTACAACTTCTGGGCATGTGTATACAATGGGCAGTGCTGTCTATGGTCAGCTGGGGAACCCACAAGCTGATGGTATGCTTCCTGTACGTGTTGAAGGGAAGCTACACAAAAACTTTGTGGAGGAGATTTCATGTGGTGCTTATCATGTAGCCGTGTTAACGTCTAGGACTGAGGTGTACACATGGGGCAAAGGTGCAAATGGCCGGTTAGGTCATGGTGACACTGATGATAGGAATACTCCTACATTGGTTGAAGCACTGAAAGATAAGCAAGTCAGAAGTGTTGTTTGTGGAATTAACTTCACTGCAGCAATATGCATCCACAAATGGGTATCTGGAGTTGATCAATCAATGTGCTCAGGTTGCCGTCAGCCATTCAACTTGAGGAGAAAACGTCATAATTGCTACAACTGTGCTCTAGTATTTTGCCATTCCTGCAGCAGTAAAAAATCTCTGAAGGCTTCATTAGCACCAAATCCAAACAAGCCTTACCGTGTCTGTGATAGCTGCTACGGTAAATTGACAAAGGGACTTGAGACAGACATGCATTCTTCAGCGAAGCGGGCTGCTAGTGTACCAGGATTAAGTGATACAATCGAGGAGGATCTGGAAACAAGGTCAAATGCTCAATTATCAAGATTGTCTTCAATGGAATCTTTTAAGCATGTGGATAGCAGATATTCCAAGAAAAATAAGAAATTTGAATTTAATAGCACCCGTGTTTCCCCCGTGCCAAATGGAAGTTCACATTGGAGTGGGCTTAACATTTCAAGATCTTTCAATCCTGTATTTGGATCTTCAAAGAAATTTTTCTCAGCATCAGTCCCTGGGTCTAGGATTGTTTCTAGGGCAACATCACCTATTTCAAGAAGAGCAAGCCCTCCACGATCCACAACACCTACACCAACTCTGGGTGGTCTAACATCTCCAAGAGTTGTTGCAAATGATGGAAAGCCTACAAATGATGCACTAAGCCAAGAGGTTCTGAATTTGAGGTCTCAGGTACACATTTTCTTCCATTTTTAGTGCTATTTGATAAATATTATTGATATTTATATTTTGCTTTCAGTAGTCAGCAATTTAAATGTAGAAGAGTTTTAGCTCACATCATGCTCTGTTTCCAGTCCGTCATTGTCATACTGAACTTTGATTTTATGTTTTAAGGGATAGCTTAGTAAGTTTTCTTTGTGCTTACTTCTGCAACCTTATGCTGTAGATACATGTATCCTTTTGCTGTAATAGTAACAAAGTTATGCATTCGATACTGCCAATCTAACTGATATTTCTATACTAAGATTGTTATCTGCCTACATAATAGTTAATAGTAACATGGTCATAGTTCTAAGCTGTATATGGATGGACAGGCTTATTGTCTTTTTTGAGTTTCAATATTTCAACCTCCTTTGGATTAAAGCTAAGTAACATCAGAAAGAGAGGACTCGCTGCAATTTCTCATGTAGTAGCTCTTCACTTACAGGTGGAGAGTCTTACCAGGAAGTCTCAAGTGCTTGAAGTGGAGCTGGAGAGAACTACCAAACAATTGAAGGAAGCTATTTCCATTGCCGGGGAGGAGACTGCAAAATGCAAGGCAGCAAAGGAAGTAATCAAGTCACTCACTGCACAAGTAAGTCTGCTTACTCCGCGGGCTTGCAATTTTGTCTCCTTCTATACGCACATCTAATTGTATTTAAATCAGTTTCAATGTTAGCATGTAGAGTAAAGACCCTTGAGCTATATTCTATATCCCATATTGACTACTGCCTTTATTTTAGTATATGTTACAACCTGGATATGAAACTTGAATGAAGCAGTTTGGTTTAATAAAAAAATTCTAAAGGTTTGAATATTTTTGCATCAATTATTCTTAGCTAAACGTAAATGGTAAAAGAGCTTTACAGCTATCGTCTAAGGGCCAATTCCATTTGTTTTGTAACAGTTAAAGGGGATGGCCGAGAGGTTACCTGGAGGAGCAGCCAAGAACACTAAACTGCCACCTCTTCCTGGAATTTCCGTTCCAAATGACATTTCATCTGTGGGTACAGAGAGTTTGGGCAGTCCAAGCAGTTCTGGAGAACAAATCACAAATGGTCATAATGGATTGCTTGCTTCTAATGGACCAAGTTCTGTTAGGAATAAGACGAGCCCTGCAGAAGTTGGCAAGAATGGAAGTAGGCTACCTGATGCTGAATCTTGCCATGAGGCTGAATGGGTGGAGCAAGACGAACCAGGTGTATACATTACTCTCACCGCCCTGCCTGGAGGTGCCAGAGATCTCAAACGGGTTCGGTTCAGGTAGATGCATTTGAATCCTGCTCAGCTGTCAATTTCTACAGCTAGCACTCTACTTATCTAGCTTTACACCGTGCTCCTGTTGAATTCTTATTTGGTTCAGCTTGTAACTCGTCATTTTTGTTTGTTTGTAAATAGTCGGAAGAGATTCAGTGAGACACAAGCAGAACAATGGTGGCAGGAGAACCGGGCAAGGGTGTACCAGCAGTACAATGTCCGCGTGGTTGACAAATCAACCGCCAGTGTCGATAATGACATTCCATCTAACTGACATTAGATTGACCTGGAGAAACATAGTGGATTACATGCGGAGCTGAGGCCATGTACCCGACCAACGTGAAGGCTCTCTTGTCAGTCAAGCTCGGTTGCTAACGTGGCTACCATTTTACCTAGCCCCTTGAAAAGAGGAGGTTTCCGCTCCCAGGAAAACGTGAAGATTTTCTTCGGTTTTACATAATTCTTTACTCTTACCCCTTTCTTTTCTTCCTTTTTTGGTTCCTTGTGTGAAAAGTAGAGTGCTTAAGCAGAAGTAATGTAAATGCTTAGTAGCAGCAGGCTAATCTATCTTGTAAATGCATAAGCAAGCATCAATTTTAGAATGTCTTGAAATTTTTTTGATATGATTGCAAATGCCAGTGCAAATCCGAGCCAAGTGGTCGATGATTGTTTGGTTTTGAGTCTTTGAAATACTGCCAAATAGGAAACTGACTCAGATATTTTTTTTTTCCGTATATGCATATCGGACGTTTGGTGGTTGCTCTCGTCCATTTGGTCCAGAAGCTCGAGTTCGCGACGGGGATAATTTCCGTTGGGAGGCAGAGTAGCAGCAGCCAGCTATTCTGCAGCTGAAAGGCAGGCTCTTGCATATCCCGCGCATGCACGCCTGATATCGCAGCTGATGCAGACTTCATCACAGATAACGTCCAGTATTGTGCTGAAGATAATGTAAGGCTTACTGAATTAGAAACCCCATCTTTACAAAAGGAAGGATCGTTATTACAAGAAGTCAAGCCAGAGTCAAGCAAGTATTTCATAACTTGTTCGGAATCCAAGAATTCACGTGCAATGAATTATTATTTCTATTGCAAAGGAAATGATGAAAAGAAACAGAAAATCAAGAATTTTTAGTTAGTGGTATCGCCCAATCAATAAGGGCAGCTGCTTTAGATCCTGCCTACACAAAGCTGAGTTGCACCAGATAGCTGCTTTCAGCAAAATCATGGAGGCTCCGATGAGGCCTGCCTCCTTCATTCTCAGTGCTGCTTATTCCTTTATTCACCATTTTTCTGCAGGCACTAGAATCCTGCAGACGAATAAAATAATCAAACACATGTTGGATTTGACAATAATTTAGCATCAACATGTCATAAACATGACCACAAACCTGCAGAAGTTTAAGCATTTGCTCTTCAATGGTACCACGCATGGCCAAAGTTTCGACCTGTATTGGACGTGTTGCCCCCATTCGATGAGCTCGACTGATAACTTGTTCCTCCATACTGATTACAACAGAAAAGAAAATGCAATCATGAACTTGCATGATAATGATCCTTGCAAAAGGTGTTGACAGCCGACTGCCAATTCGAAAGCAAAAATTCTAGGTAGATGTAAGGCAACAAGGCAAAAGTACAGCTTGTCAGATAAATCTGCAGTTCACATTTCATTAAGAACCAAAAATAATTTACCCTATGGAAACAACTAATATTTGAATAAGTATCTGAATGCTTAGATTACCTCCTATCCCATATTGGTTCCATGAGAAAAACATGGGTCACAAAACTCAGATCAAGCCCAAGCGCAGCAGTTCCATCCATGACTAGAGCCATACATGTTGGATCCTCTTGGAACTTCGTTAGTGCACTTCTCTGCATATAATAGCAGATCATCTCCTTAAAATATGTTTCAGATATTTGCCAAGGAGAGTGACTTTATTTACCAATCAGATAGCAATTTTTTTAACATGCAATGGAGCTAGAGTAGTGGGAAATAGGAAGTGAGCTAGGTGGCACAAGGAGCAAGATGGGGGAATGTAAGATCTGGGCATCTGGCGAACAAAAAAATGTTGAAAACATGTGATTGGGCAAGGGGTTGGTTCACTTGTGCAAATACGCAGCGTGGAGTCAACAGGGTTCACCAGGCTGCCTCGTGTATACTTAGTATAATTCACATATTAAACTTCCCAAATAAGAAATTATACCTTACTCCCTAAAGGCATTGGACTATACATTCCCGCATATGTTATTCCAGCAATAGTCAGCTGTACAGAAAGGGAATCGATGGTCATCAATTTAACATAACTGTTAACTAAAAGCGCTGGAGTATAATCATTTCAAACTAACCTGCTGCTCAATCACATGAATATGCTCTAGAAACTGAGAAAATATTATAACTTTGTCCAACATTGCCTGTGGTTGACAAGATAGTGCATTAGCATGACCAGCACTATTGGTTATGTTATTCCCATGATTCATGTATATTTCTCGCAGATTTATCAGCTTCTCAACCAAATAAGCAACTTTACTGCTAGATGTTGATTGCCAGTCAGGGTCCCAATCATCCTACCAAAAAAATAAAAAAATTACAAACAACTTCTTTTCAAGGGCACACAAAATAGATGAAAATAGAAGTACATACCTGCTTATATGAAGGCTGCAACTCAATTAGATCCTTGGGCACTGGCCATTTTGGTTTTGGATTTTCTGTCCTCGCAGCAAGAGTCTGCATCTCATAACGATTGCCACAACCGGGTAATGTGCATTTTTCACTATCAAGAGCTACACAATCAAGGCACAAAATATGTTGACAGGGTGTGATAACAGGCAATCGACACCAAACTTTACACCTGAAAGCAAAATATTTGAATAAGGAAATAATCTGATTGATACGTAATATGATTTTACTTTAACAAAAGCTTCCAAACCTGAAACAACTAGCACCATTTAAAAGAGCATATCTAATAAACTGGTATTCATCTGAAGAAGGATCAAGGCCCAGCTTCACCAAATCATCCATCGTTTCCTGTATATCCTGACCTGCCTCAGCTACTTTGATATGCCCGGCAACACAGCAAGATAAACGGACATTCTTTATAGTAGTAGCACGGAATTTCCACTGCTTGGGGTTCAGAAGGGATTCTACATGAGAAGGGTCATTCCAATCAGCCATCAGTATATTTCGGCGAATAGTAACCACCAGTTCATTGTAGCTTTTTGCATGCCCCTCATTGAAGTCTAGGAAGGTTATCTTCTTTATGCAAGGAGGAATATTTTTCAGATCTGCTTTTCTTGCACTAATCATAGTCCTCTGAAGCAGCTGCACAAGACGAACTCGTCCCTCCTCCATTTGCGCCTCAAAAGGCCTATGGATCCCAGAGTCCCACGACTGGTAGTTTTTACCGTAAACTTCATCATGAAGAAACTTAAGCATGGGGTGAAGATGAGCAACCTGACTAGTTGGTGTATTTGGTGTAGGTGTGCCAGTTAATATCCACCTATTTGATGCAACCAAGGCAACAGCCATCTGTAATTTGTTTGTCAGGGCAAGGCTCGAACCTAATGTGTGCCCTTCATCCAGTATAACCCTGAACCAGTGGATGTGCTTTAGTGCACTTCTCTTCTGTGGACTCCATTCTGCACTTAGTCTGCTGAATGTGGTTATGACAATGTCATAGTCCCAAGCAAGGTTGTGAGCAGATGGCTTCTTGTGGTCACCCCACACAAAAACATTAAGGGTGTCCGAGGACACATGACGCTGTATCTGTGTCGTCCAGTGATCAATTAAGTTAGCAGGTACCACTATCAAGGTAGCCCTAGATAAATAAAACCTAGTAGAATCCAGTGGTTTTTCAAGGGCAACTCCAAGTGCAGCTGAGTCAAAAGCTAAATCGTCAAGCCTAGAGGGATAGTACCACCGAGTCACACCTTTTTCAATCTTTCTCATAAGGCCAAATGCTTGAAATATCTTGTAGTATGGACGGGCACCCTTGCCTGTAGTTGCACGTGTATCCAGAACTGGGCGAGTTAAACCAACCAATTCCATCTCCACAAGTTTTGAAGGAGAAAGTTTTGCTAACCATATCAAAGCCTTCTTGGTTTCTGAATTGATCATAGCAACATTATCTTTCAATATGTTTGTGAAAAACGACACATTTTCCTCATTTCCAGGCAAAGAGTTTTTCTTGTAAAATCCTGGCAAATTGGTTATCTTTCTCACAAAATCCCATGATTCCTCTGGGGCAGTGCATTTCTGCCGTGTTGGATCAGTGTTCATAGTGCAAAACCATGCTGTGGTAGCATCAAGAACAGTTGCATCTGATAACCTTCGCCACTTTCTGCAAGCATCACACTGAACCCAGGTCTCATTTGTTTCAGAGGTGGTGCCTCTCTTCCTTTTATTGCCAGTTCCATTGCTGTATGTATCCATGAGGTTTTTCTTAACTTGCCTAGAATTTTTAGTGACCTTCAGTACTTGAGTTGCTGGCGTTGCATGCACTTTGCTGTGTGATGATGATGGAGACTTCTCAACCATAGCATGTATCATGACCGTTGGATCAGGGCTCAGTAACCTGCCTCTCTTTCTTGAAGATCTGGTACTGCACACAGGATCATCATCATGCGATAGTCCACTAGAACATGGATCATCTGTTATCACATCCTCCACCAAAAGCTTTTTTGACACAGAAGAACTGTTTCTATTAGAAGAGCAACTGGGACTTAATTCATAATATCCATATTTCTTATCTGGCTTATGCATGCACCAACTCACATCCACACCTTGAGGAGGGTATGCAAGTGTTCCATGCGTTTTAAGAATAAGAGACAGTGTTGTTACTGTCTTCCCTAACCCAGGTTCATCACAAAACATACCTCCACGGAAATCATTTATGGTTGGAGCATTTCCAGTAAATACTTCACCAGAGGTAACATTTATGTAGAAAGGGAAACCATCCTCAGTGCAGAAATCCTTGTACAGCGGATGCGCCAGGACTTGCGTGTTCTGCTCTTGCCTCAACATCCATTCAACAGCGGCCTCTTGATGAGGAAAAAGCTTAAGCTTCATGCAAGGCATAATAGAGGCAGCAAGACTACTTAGATGATGACAAGTTGCTGCCACTCTTATCAAATCTCTGGGTTTAAGTAGAATCAGTACTTTATTCAATACATCATCAGGGACAGACCAAATACCCAGTTCCAGTGTTTCTGCATCTGGTATTATTCTTTCCATCTGCATGCCCTTCTCCATCCTAACACCAGGGAGAGTTTTAAAGATTTCGTGCAAGTCAAATGACTTCTCTTTATCTGATATAGATGCTATCCGATGGTCCTCGCAACCAAGTACGTGACAATCGGTGCAGCTCCAAATAAAATGGTCATCACAGTGTGGACCATCATGTGAAGCCCAGTCGAAAGCAAGCAAAGCTTTCCTAGCATCCCAGTTGCAACTGAGAAAAAAAAGAGATATTAGTCTAGCAGGAAGGTGGCAACACGGCAAATATTACTGAGGTAACGAATAGTTGTCACATTGCCCAACTCATAGGCTCGACAATTAAGTCATTTTAGAATAAGAAGTCACATTTTTGGAAATAACAAATGAAAAAAAAACTTTGCAATTTCACTCAAATTCACAAATTCATGGTTATTACCAGCAGGGAATGCAGGAAAATGCCAAAAATAGGGACTTTTAATATGGGAAAATAAGCATATCTATTAACAGCAAACGCACTGACATTAATGACACAAGGAGTGAAAATGCCACAAATTTGAAACCCATTACAAGGCTCCATCACATATTTAGAAGGGAAGCTGAACAAATAGCCTTTTAAAAGATCTGAAGGATCAGGGTAGGGAATGCAGGAAAAAATTGAAATGCTCGGATAAACTCATCGTTTTGTTTTTGAAAAAGAAACTCACAACAAAAAGAAATAATAATTTCTGTATTAATATAAACAGCATCAGTCCTGGAACAGGGTATTAAATTTAGCTTTTGTTAGCAAGGTGCTTTGCATATTGGGCATTCTTGGAATGACATATTTTGTTTCAAATATGTTCCAATCCTCTGAAAATTAAATCTGATTATACACACAATTATAAACATAACAAATAATCTACACTAGGCAGGTTTAATCCATTCTTTTCCCATGCTCTCCTCTCAATTGCTATCACACCCCTCAGCCATGGCCTGTTGCTCACTGGAGTTGCCCTGTGGTTTACGGCAGAATGTATGCAGCCTACGAGATGTGTGCCACTAGCATTTGGTTGATACTTCAAGTACAAGCTCATGAATTGCCACCTTAATAGTGCCACTAGCCCGTTCTTTTGGGTGAAAAGGAATAATGAAGTTGCAAATGAATAGTGCTGGAATAGTGTTTCTTGTGAGAAAAGATGTGATGATGTGATGGTTAAATAGTGCTTTTCACTGTTCATTTTCAACCAAAAGAACAGGTTAGTTCATATTTGGAGGAAAGCATTTTATTGTTCATGATTAGATTCCCTCTGCACTTTTTCATTCAGATGTCCTAGGATCAGCTCTCCAAATTTCAAATATTAGTTGTTGAGAACACAAATGCCTAGAAAGTACAGGCACTTGGCCAGTACTCCTAATTACAATTTGCAGAAAGTCCTAGAAAGGGAACATAGCAGACGATGGAACAGGATTGAAAATTAATTTCCTAAAACAAAACAAAACAAACGGATTGCATTTCTAATCTTCAGATACTAAAGGCAACGCAGGCAGTGAGCTATCGAACTTGCAGATCAGAGTGTAACGTCCACCAAAACCATCCAAATGATAATAATATCATTAACAGCTACACCCACAAGGCTCCAAAATTCGTGTCAGAAACGCAGACATGCCGCCCAATATCCAGAGATAGCAATGTGCGACAAATTCCACCGCTACAAAAGGTTGAGGCGCTACATAACCGATACGCACCTGACATGCTTGAAGACCGCGGCGGCCGCGGTGCGGGAGCGCGGGAACTGCCAGCCGGACCAGGCCGCGACGGGTAGGTACACGTCAATTAGCACCATCGCCCTCGCTTCCACCACCACCGCTTCGTCCCCTTCCCCCGCCCTCCTGGTCACGACCCGCAGCAGCGTGGCCTCCACGTCCACGCACCGGTTGGACACGAGGGTCCTGAGCATGCGCACGACGCTCCCGCCGCCGCCGGCGGCCGCCCTCCACTTGGACCGAGGTGTAGTGCCATCGTCGGGCAGCGGCGAGAGGGGAACGCCCCCGCAGGCGGAGAGTGTGCACCGGGAGAGTGGCGGGATGGACGCGGCCCCGGCCACGTCCACGGACAGGACAGCGCGGAGGTAGCCGCCGAGCTTGCGGCGCGCGGCCGCGGCGTCCATTGCGAGCGTGCTAGGGTTAGGGCTCGCCCACCACCATGGGGGAGAGGGAGGGAGGGTGCAGGACTCTTCGCCGCCGCAGTGATCGCGGGATTCGATGGGCGGGAGTGGCCGCTGAGATCGGGAGGGGACGGAGGCGACGAGGAGGAGAGGAAGGGGGAGGACGGCGATTGGAGGCGGCCTCGGGCGGAAGCGTAACTACCGGGCAAGATAGATGATGTGGCGTCCGCGGTTAACGGATCGGATCTGGTATGTATGGTAGCTGGGGGCTGGGCCTGGGCCGATGTTTTTTTCGGGGCCCACGTAGGCAGCTTGGTTGGGCGCGTTGATTTGACGTGGGCTTTTGTCGGTGATCTATGGGCTTATGAATCCATGTGGCCCACGGACGGACGGATGGATAGATCTGACGCCACGTCTGCACGTCACATTTTTTTTTTTGTACGAATCACAAAATTCACACGGCGTGAAGAAATGAATCACACAAGACAGGTAGGTACATACAACCAACGAAGGAGAGAGTACAAAGCACCAAATAAAGTAAATAAAAAGGCGTCGCCGTAATCTCATACGATCACGTACGCGCCACCCTTATTCATGTCACGTTCGTCCTTGCGATGATTGGCGTCATGTTATGTATGTGCACGCCACTACTTGAGCGGCGGCGGGAACTTGGACTTGATGCTCTCCACCACCCCGGCGTCGGTCCGGAACGCCCGCGCCAGCACGTCCGTGGGCAACGTCGGCTTGGCGCCGAACAGCGCCGCGGTGGCCGTCTGCGTGCCGGGCATCTGGCTGTCGAACGCCGACACCGCCACGGCGGGCGCCGCCCCGACGCTGCGCTGGAAGTGCAGTAGGCCGCGCGGGAACACGAACACCTCGCCCCTGGTGACGGTGCGGGTGAGAAGCCGGTTCGCGGTGACGACGAAGCCCACCTCGAGGGTGCCCTCGACGACGAAGAGGATCTCGGTGGCGCGCGGGTGCGCGTGCGGCGGGCTCAAGCCGCCCCACGGCGCGTAGTCGGTGCGCGCCATGGACACGCCCAGGGTGTTGAGCCCCGGGAGCGCCCCCACGTCCGCCGCCGTCGTCGCCGACCCCATCGGGTTGCCGGAGTACACGTCGGCGGCCTTGGCCAGCCCGCCGAAGAAGAAGTCGTCCGCCGTCACGTTCGCCTCGGGCTTGCACGGGAACCCGTTCACCCGCAGCGCTGTACGTGGACATTCGTTCATGTTAGTGTGGAACATAATGTACGCTGCATGAAAAAGGAAGAAATAATAATAATGTCATGATGATGATGGAGATATATCCCTCACGGCCCTGAAGGGATTTGTAGTCGGCGACGCAGATATCCTGGAGCATGTCGGGGTCGCCGGCGACGACCAGCGGTGCTGCGGCGAGCGAGAGCAGGACGGTGAAGGCGGCGAGGAGAATTACGGCGGGGAGCTTGTTGTGCGCCATGGTTCTCGTGATATGAAACTGATGCTCCTAGCTAGCTGACTCGAGCTTCTATCTAGTAGCTAGGTAGCCGTACTATAGTGTGTGAGCTGTGTAGGTAGTTAAGCACGTAAAGGGCGGAGGAGCTTTTGGTTTAATTTGGTGATGCAAAAGATGGGCGCTGGGGCCCCGGTATTTATAGAAAGGCAGTGTTCGGTTTCATGCAGCTTAACAGAGACGTTGGCGATGGATCGATCATATTGATATATGTGGTGTATATGTGTGTACGTACGTAAGTGGTGTGAGAGTTGGGGGAGAGCGAGCGAATAGTATTACTTCGTCTCACGTCAAGCATCAGTTGCAATTATATCGTGTGCAGTGATTGCAATTTGTTGAGTTGTAAGCAATGCAATTATGTATCCATATCCCCAGCTTAATCCCCGGTTTGTACCTCATTTTTTTTCTTATAGCTTGTACGCTATATTCTTTGCACGTGCACATATTTTGGTGTGCAGACATTCGCGTGACTCAAGGTATTACGTTAAATGGACATGTACGTGGCTGATGAAATCGACCATCAAAATAGACATATCCATAATAATGCATTGTTTCAGTATTATTTTTTCAAGTGTTCCAATCCAATCCATTAATTTTTCAGTAATCATCCCTAGCAACAAATTCTTCTATTGCAAAACACGACGTCAAAAACTCCTTTGAGGCAAATTTCTTGTTTATACTAACATACTAGTGTCCCCCTAACAAATACTTAATTTTTATTAGAAGAAGAGAAAAAGGCAGAACAAACAAAACATAACAAATACCTGTACTACGTGTTTTTTTTTTTGAGTAGAAGTACTACGTGTTGCTGAGTGTTCAATGCAAGTATATAGGCAAAATTGGATCATGACACCTAAAGATCCACGCTTTAGAAATCTATCATCGAAACAGCGTGGTACACTTTAATACTAGTGAAAGATCTCTCCATTTAGATATCTACCACTCTGTGACGTATTCTGTCCATCCGTCCGTCTGCTACCTGCGCGGTGTTGTCGTTGCGCCGCTACTGCCGGGGCCGTCTGGCCTCCAAGGACGATGCCAACGTTGTGGCCATGCTCTCTGTGCAGGTAGCCGGGCCCTCGATGCCACCGCAGCGCGCCCCACGGGAGCAACTCGTATATGCGCCGACGCCGCCGAGCCTTGCCGACACGCTCACAGCACGAACGCCGCGCACCACGCCGCCGCGAATTTGATGTCGTGGCCAGCGGAGCCCATGGACGGCGAGGATGGTGCCGGCGTCGCGTGCTGCTTCGTGTCCTCGTCCTGGACCAGGCTCTTGCCCGGAGAGATCGGAGTCTTGGCGTGGTGTGGACCTTGTGGCTGCTGAGCGCCTGGTCATAGGACGAAATGCCTTGCCGCTGATGGAGCACGCGTGTAGGTCCTGCGGCGTTGGGGCCGCGATGTTGTGGTCAGTGGCGAATTTGGGGGGTGCAGGGGGGCTTGAGCCCCCCCCCCCCTACTTGCTACCACACCAGGGATCCCCCCTAAGCCCCCCCCCCCCAAAGAAATTTTAGGCAGGGCAGCACTCCATAGGAGGGGCTTGACCTCGATCTGGAGAAAGAAGAAGGGTATTTCGCGAAGCTGGTCCGGAATAAGTGTCTCGGCCCAACAACTAGTGGCCCAACTAGTCTTTCTTTGCACGTCACGGACTCCTTTCCGCCACTGCCCACGGAGGAAAAAGAGCGCCTCCGTTCCGCAGCCGCTCCCGTCGTTTCGTTAAAAAAAAAGATGCGGCTCCTCCCGTCCCCAACCCTAGCGCTGCTGCTCTGGTACGCCGCCGCCGCCGCACCACGCCGGCGAGTCGGCGACGGCCGGAGCCAGAAGCGCAAGCGCCCGCGTTGAGGCTCGCGCAAATCGCCAGACGGTCGCGGTGCGCGCAAGGCTCCGCTGCTGGGCACCGAACGGCAGCGAGCGACGAGGCTGCTGCCTGCTGCCTGGGCGCCGAGGGGGGCGAGCCGGCGGCCACCGTCGGCGGGCGCCCAGGGGCTGTGTTGCGCCGGTCTTGGGGCACTGGACGAGTGGACGGCGGGTCACGGTGGCCCGTGGTCGTGGGTCAAATATAGCCAGAGTCGAGGTAAATTGCAAATTGCAATGTATGCCATATGCCAATTAGAGTTTGTAATATGCATTTAAACCTTTTTTTCTTGTCAATAATTCCTAGGATTTCAAGATGTCCAAGAGAACATTGCTCACATATTTTCCAACTAGTAGTAGCAACGCTTCCGGTGCAGAGAATGAGAATACAAGGCAACCTAAAACTCCTAGAGTAGAGTTTCGTCACTCGGATATCATTAGTGATCCGGGACAGCGCAAACCAATTGAAGAGTACCCATTGGAGATTAGAGATCAAGTAAAAAGAGCATATGCTTTGAGGGGTCCTACTCAACAACCTGTTGGTTTTAAATTTCCTCGCACATGGCAAAGTGGTGAATGGCGATCCTTTCAGCAACATTGGTTAGAGAGTCATGATTTGTTGGAATATAGTGAGTCAAAAGATGCAGCATTTTGCTTTTATTGTTATCTTTTCTTTGAGCCAGGAAAGCCTGAAAATTTTGGGAGTAATGTCTTTGCAAAGATTGGTTATGAGCAATGGAAAAAGGCGTTGGAAAGCTTTAGGAAACATGCCAATTCTCAGTCTCATTGTAATGCAAGGCTTAAGTGTGATGACTTTATGAATCAAAGGACAAGTGTGTCTAGAAAAATTGAAAAGGTCAATAAGGAGGAAGACGAGCGATACAGGATTCGCCTAAACTCTTCTTTGGATGTTGCTAGATTTCTTATAATGCAAGGTGATGCTTTTCGTGGGCATAATGAGTCATCTAGTTCCCTCGACAAGGGTAACTACAGAGAAATGGTTGATTGGTACAAAGACAAGGTTCAAACTGTGAAGGATGCATACGACAAAGGCTCTAAAAATTGTCAAATGTTATCTCCCGATATACAGAAGGATCTTACAAAAGCTTGTGCGGAGGAAGTTACGGCTGTGATTATGGATGAGATTCGTGGCAGGAAATTCTCTGTGCTTATTGATGAGTCTCGAGATGTATCAATAAAGGAGCAAATGGCTATGATTCTCTGGTGGGTTGTTGATACTTTATACTATTTCCTTGCATATTATATGCTAAATGTCTAACATTAAAATGAATGTTGATGTACAGGTTTGTGAATGATGAAGGAAAGGTGATGGAGAGATTTCTTGGACTTAAACATATTGAGAAATGTACATCTATTGCATTGAAAGAAGCTTTGCTCGGTATGATTTCTAGCCACAAGTTGAGCATATCTATGGTTCGTGGGCAAGGATATGATGGTGCTTCCAATATGAGAGGTGAATTTAATGGCGTGTAGAAATTGATTCGTGATGAAAATCCTTATGCCTTCTATGTGCATTGTTTTGCCCATCAATTGCAATTAGTGGTTGTTGCTGTTTCAACTTCTACTCCAGCTATTGCAGATTTTTTTAACTATGTCCCTTTGATAGTCAATACTGTTGGTGCATCTTGTATGAGAAAGGACGTCTTGCTTGCAAAACATCATGATATCTTGTTAGAAAAGATTGAGAACCGTGAGATTGCCACTGGAAAAGGATTAAACCAAGAAAGTAGCCTTGCTAGGCTAGGAGATACTAGATGGGGCTCACATCTTAAAACATTGCTTCGTATTTTGGTAATGTGGGAGGCTATCTTGGAGGTGTTGGAAATTGTTAAGACAGATTCTGTTAAACCAACATGTAATGGAGGTGCTTTTGGTTTAATTGGGAAAATGGAAAGCTTTGATTTTGTCTTCATCCTGCATTTGATGATAGAGTTGTTGAGTATGACAGATAATTTGTCCCGTGCTTTGCAAAGAAAGGATCAAGACATTGTTGAAGCAATGCATTTGATCATGGGTGTGAAAGAAAGCTTGCAAGATATGAGGGATAATGGATGGGAGCCGTTACTTAAAAGAGTGAAGTTGTTCTGTGATAAAAATGAGATTGAAGTGCCGGATATGGACAAGGAAGTAAATGCTAGAGAGACATCTGCACGTAGAAAGCAAAAGGTAACAAATATGCATTTCTACCATGTTGAGATTTTTCTTTCTGCCATCGATGCCATTTTGACGGAGATGAATCATCGGTTTAGTAAAGTTAGTTCAGAATTGTTAGTGTGTATGGCTGCACTTAATCCAAGGAATTCGTTCTCTAGTTTTGATGTGGATAAGCTTGTGACACTTGCTGAAATATATGCTAAAGATTTTGATATTGGTGATATTTTGTTGTTACCAAGTGAACTTAGAGAATTCCATAATCGGGCTAGAAGAAGCAAGGAATTTCTTGGATGTACAGAACTTTCAAAGGTTGCTGAAATTATGGTCAAGACCAAAATGAAAGGCTCTTATCCATTGGTTTATCGACTCAACTAACACTAATACTTCCAGTGGCAACTGCTTCAGTTGAGAGGGTCTTTTCAGCTATGTCTCTAATAAAGACAGATCTACGAAACAAAATAGGGGATGAATGGCTCAATGATTTGATGATATGCTATGTTGAGAAAGAGATATTTAAAAGCATTACTAATGAAAAAAATCTTACAACGCTTTGAAGACATGAAAAATCGTCGTATGCTAATGCCTCGAAAGAATTTAGTGGTATGCTTATAGATCTCTTGTAATTTATATAAAAAAATATTTACTCGTGAGTCGTGACTAATTTTTTTCTTATAATGTTATACAGATTGCTTCTCATGGAGACGAATAATGGGCGTGGGCGACGATATTATGTTTTGATCTTGTAGTTTGGTATGTATTATTCATACTTGTTACTTTTCCTCCGTACTAGTATGTGACTCTGTCTACTACCGTTAGCTTCAGCCCCCCTATCCTTTCTTGCTGGATTCGCCACTGGTCGTGGTGGCCGCTCGCCATCATGACGAGGCAGAGTGCCATGTACTCCTCCGCGGGCTCCTCGTGCTGCTGTGCAGCTGCTGCTACTGGTGAGCGTTGCCGCCTCTTTCGATTCGTCCACTCTTGGCCTCCCGCCGCCCCATCGATGCTTGCTCCTCCTCCTTGCTCGTTGTCGCCGTCGTGGGCGCGGCCGCGGCCGCGGCAACCACCGCCACGACGACCTCATCCGACGGCATGGTACACCGGTCCTGGTCGTCATTGGGGAGCGGGGACGGGCGGTATCACCGTCGCGTCAAGAACCGCCGTCGTGGGCGCAGAGGAGGCCGGCGGTTGTCGCGGGGAAGGAAGGAAGGGACCAGCGCCTGGCAGCTGACGCGGGCGAGGAGCTGGACGACGCGCAGCGGCGGGCGCAGAGGAGGTCGGCGGCCTTCGCGGAGAGAGAGGTAGGCGCGGTGCCTGACGTGGAGAGAGGGAGGGGTCAGCACCAGCGCGGGGAGAGGGAGGAGCGGCGGCCGGCTCTCGGGAAGAGGGAGGAGCGGCGACCGGCTTTGGAGAAGAGGCACAGGTCGGGTGGACAGAGAGACCGATAGATTGGACGGAATACATCATAGAGTGGTAGATATCTAAACGGAGAGATCTTTCGCTGGTATTAAAGTGTACCACAATGTTTCAATGATAGATTTCTAAAACGTGGATCTTTCGATGTCATAGATCCAATTTTGCCAAGTATATATTGCTTATTAATCCTCGTGGATTAGAGATCGTGGTTCTTCCTGCCAGCATAATTTTTGTTAAGGTTTTGCACAAATACTACCTACAGTTTGAATATGAATTAGATCGATGTTCAAACTTCAACCAAAAAAATTCTAAATTAAACTAAATAAAGACCCAAACCAAATGTGCACATGATCTAGCTAGCTCTTAAATGCACGAGTTGAATTACTAATTTTCAATTATAGCTATATTATATAACAAATTTGACTTAAGTTTGAACAAATTTCACATGGCTGACGGCAAATGATGATGTATCGTTACTAATTTACAAGAAATTGTGATCATCAAATGGTGAATTGTTACTATTAAAGACGATCCGTGCATTGACAGTTTTATGAAGCCCCCAAAAAATAAAGGCAAAATTGGATCCATGACACTGAAAGATCCACGCTTTAGAAATCTATCATCAAAACAGTGTGGTACACTTTAATACTAGTGAAAGATCTCTCCGTTTAGATATCTATCACTCTGTGACGTATTCCGTTCATTCGTCTGTCTGCTACCTGCGCGGTGCTGTCGTCGCGCCGCTACTGCCGAGCCCGTCTGGCCTCAAGGACGATGCCGACGTTGTGGCCCTGCTCTCTACGCAAGTAGCCGGGTCCTCGATGCCACCGCAGCGCGCCCCACGGGAGCAACTTGTATCTGCGCCGACGCCATCGAGCCTTGCCGACGTGCTCACAGCACGAACGCCGCGCACCACGCCGCCACGGATTTGATGTTGTCACCAGCGGAGCCCATGGACGGCGAGGATGGTGCCGGCGTCACATGCTGCTTCGTGTCCTCGTCCTAGACCAGGCTCCCGCCCGGAGAGATCGGAGTCTTGGCGTGGTGTGGACCTTGTGGCTGCTGAGCGCCTGGTCATAGGACGAAATGCCTTACCGCTGATGGAGCACGCGTGCAGGTCCTGCGGCGTCGGGGCCGCGATGTCGTGGTGGCCGCTCGCCATCATGACGAGGCAGAGTGCCATGTACTCCTCTGCGGGCTCCTCGTGTTGCTGTGCAGCTGCTGCTACTGGTGAGCGTCGCCGCCTCTTTCGATTCGTCCACTCTTGGCCTCCCGCCCCATCGATGTCTGCTCCTCCTCCTTGCTCGTTGTCGCCGTCGTGGGCGCGGCCGCGGCCGCGGCAGCCACCGCCACGACGACCTCATCCGACGGCGTGGTACACCGGTCCTGGTCGGCATTGGGGAGCGGGGACGGGCGGTATCACCGTCGCGTCAAGAACCGCCGTCGTGGGCGCAGAGGAGGCCGGCGGCTGTCGCAGGGAAGGGAGGAAGGGACCAGCACCTGGCAGCTGACGCCGGCGAGGAGCTGGACGACGCGCAGCGACGGGCGCA
The DNA here is from genome assembly GCA_036936925.1 of Cenchrus fungigraminus. Taxonomy (NCBI): domain Eukaryota; kingdom Viridiplantae; phylum Streptophyta; class Magnoliopsida; order Poales; family Poaceae; genus Cenchrus; species Cenchrus fungigraminus. Next base: position 2,919,750 of record CM072779.1, read on the forward strand.
GAGGAGGCCGGCGGCCTTCGCGGAGAGAGAGGTAGGCGCGGTGCTGTGAGGAGAGAGGGAGGGTCAGCACCAGCACGGGGAGAGAGGGAGGAGCGGCGGCCGGCGCTCGGGAAGAGGGAGGAGCGGCGACCGGCTTTGGAGAAGAGGCACAGGTTGGGTGGACGGAGAGACCAACTTATTGGACGGAATACATCACAGAGTGGTAGATATCTAAACAGAGAGATCTTTCCCTGGTATTAAAGTGTACCACAGTGTTTCAATGATAGATTTCTAAAACATGGATCTTTCGATGTCATAGATCCAATTTTGCCAAGTACATATTGCTTATTAATCCTTGTGGATTAGAGATCGCGGTTCTTCCTGCCAGCATATTTTTTTAAGGTTTTGCACAAATACTACCTACAGTTTGAATATGAATTAGATCGATCTTCAAACTTCACCAAAAAAAATTCTAAATTAAACTAAATAAAGACCCAAACCAAACGTGCACATGATCTAGCTAGGTCTTAAATGCACGAGTTGAATCACTAATTTTCAATTATAGCTATATTATATAACAAATTTGACTTAAGTTTGAACAAATTTCACATGGCTGACAGCAAATGATGATGTATCGTTACTAATTTATAAGAAATTGGGATCATCAAATGGTGAATTGTTACTATTAAAGGACGTTCCGTTCATTGACAGTTTTATTAAGCCCCAAAAAATAAACAACACCAGAGACAATCAGAGCATTCATTTCATTGAGTTGACAGATACACATACGACACCGTCCTTAGGGCATGTACAGCCCTTAGACATCACGTCGTCTGTAGCTCATAGACAGAGAGACTGTCTGTAAGTTGTTTAATACTTTGCATAGGGTTTAAAATCAACTATAAATGCATTTGTGTATACCATTGTGTGGCTATTTGATTGAATAATATCAATCATCAATGATAGAAACATGATCATAATATTTTTAAGAATCATAAAATAATAATTACTCTTATATTATATATAGTTACAACATTTTTTGTCTAATTTTCTTTGTTTTCATAGCGTTATCATATGTGCTCGATTATATCATTCTTGAGTTGCCGAGTTGCCCGAGCTTTTAGCCAAATTTCTACAAAATACCTCTACATAGCTTATATTAGAATTGTAATTTCTACGTACTTACTTACTTATGGTGGGATCACTATCGTCGTGAATAAGAGAAACATGATTACGACAATCTTTAGAAATCATGGATGTAATAATTATATTATATATAATGACAATGTTTTTATCTAATTTTCTTTTGGTAATGCTAATATAAGGACAAGGATGTCTGATAGATTTTTTTTATTTTTGCTCCAAACGCTAGCTACGTGGCTCATTCTTGTCCACGCACACAAAGTAAATATCCAACACCTGGATCTTTCCCTACCGACAGCACACATTATCCTCTCCATTGATCCTTGTAGCTGGCCGGCGGCTCCTCCGACGACGCGCCGCCGCACTTGAGCGCCACCCTGCACTGTGCCACAACGCCCGTGGTGAGGGAACCGTTCCCGAACAGCTTCTTCTTCCCCACGCTCAGAGCAAGCCTAGCAGCAATGCCGGCAGCTTCTTTTTCCCTCCGTCCCCGAGCTCGTGAAGGCAGGCCTTGAGGCGGCACGGAGGAGCCGAAACTGGAGCAGGGGCTCCGTCCTCGCGCTCACTGGGCTGCACCTCCTCCGCAGCGTGCCTCTCCACGACTCCCGACGCCCCTCCCCCCTCCACAGCTGCAGCGACCCGAGCTTGGCGGGAGCTTGCAACTTTCGCGGCGGAGCTCTCGCGCCCGCGGATCCCGCGTTGCGGCGGCGGAGCTCTCGTGCTCGCGGATCCGCGCAGCGTCGGGGCTCGCCCGAGGCCGGAGCGATTCGGGCGGCGGTGGAGCTCTCGCGCTCGCAGATCCGCGCGGCGGCGGAGCACCCGCCACCGGCCCCGGTCCCGATCTCCTCCGCCCCTGCCGCCCTCCGCCCTCGCCGGGAAGTGACGACGAAGGTGGGCGCCCCGGCGGCAGATCTCTATCTCTCCGTCTTCCTCTCTCTCCTGGGTTGCGACCGACCAGGGCGCCGGCGAGGCTGCGTCCGGCGAGGCTGCGGCGAGCTGGGAGATTTGGCGGGAGAAACTTCCGCGCGCGAAGCTTGCGGAGGAGTTGGGGAGAGAGGAGAGCGCGGGGCACGCGGGATCCTAGCGGCTCGTCGCTTGGGGACGACGGCGCCGTACAACGCACGAACGACCGTCGGCTGCTCCTGGGAGAACGGGACGGGGGTGTCGCCTCGCCAGGCGACGCGAGGCCCGTCTCTAGGCCACGGCGGGGGTGTTTTGCAAAAGTACCACTATACCGACGGCGGTTATAGACGGGCTGTACATGCCCTTACACAAATGGTTCACGCCGAAATTGAAAAGCAACAACAGTGAAGTGTCGAGATCAGACCACCATGCATGCATAACCATACCAATCAACCCAAACAATTATTTGACCCATCACTCTCTATCGATCAAAAGTTCAGAACTCGAAATCACAATCTGCTTGCATGCATGGCACCATGCGCGGGCCCTACATGGGCGGGAACTTGGCCTTGATGGCCTCGACGAGGCCGGCGTCGATCTGGAACGCCCTGGCCAGCACGTCGTCGGGCACCGGCGGCGAGGCACCGAAGAGCGTCGCGGCGACGACCTGCGTGCCCGGCAGCTGGCTGTTGACGGCCGAGACGACGGCGGCGGGGGCGCGGCCGTTGTTCCTCTGGAAGTGGACGAGGCCGCGCGGGAAGATGAAGACCTCGCCTTTGTGGAGGTTGCGGGCGAAGAGCTTGTTGGTGGTGGTGATGAAGCCGACGTGGAGGGATCCGCGGAGGACGAAGATGATCTCGGTGGCGCGCGGGTGGATGTGCGGCGGGTTCACGCCCCACGGCGCGAAGTCGATGCGTGCCATGGACACGCCCAGGGTGTTGAGCCCCGGGAGGTTCTCCACGTTCGCCGCCGTCACCGCCAACCCGACCGCGTTGCCGGTGGTGTTGCCGGGCTTCGCCAGCCGGCCGGAGGAGAAGTCGTGCGCCGTCACGTTCTCCGCCCTCTTGCACGGGAACCCGTTCAGCCTAAGTGCTGCATCATTCGGACAGTATTCGTTCATATTCATTTAATTTTTGTGAAGCGTGCAGTAGTTTGTAGTAGTAGTGAATGCAGAGAGGATCGGACTTACGGCCCTTGAGGGAGTGGTAGTCGGCGACGCAGATGTCCTGGAGCATGTCGGGGTCGCCGGCGACGACGACCAGCGGCGGCGCCGCGAGCGTCAGGAGGATGGCGAAGGCAGCGAGGAGAGTGGCTGAGAGCTTGTGCGCCACGCTAGTAGCTCGATCACTAGCTGTGTGTACTGTCGTCAGCTGTGTAGGTGGTTAAGCAGTAAGGATGGATGGGAGCTTCTGGTTGGATGCAAAAGGCGAGGGTATTTATAGGTAGCCGGCGTTGGTTTGGATCATCAACTTAACAGAGGCACCTAATGGTCACCATGCATGGCATTCTGGACGTGTTGAACGGCAAGTAGCCGGCGCGCGTTTTGGAGATGAAGTGAGAGGAGTGCCTATGCAGTAGTGTCATGTTTCGCGGGCATCATATCTGACCGGCTGGTGTCATCAGAGTACTGACGCAAGCTTATTACCACAATTAGTGCCGGCCGCTTTAAATTGCGCGCTCGAAATGTATGGGCATAGTCGTACTGGTTGGCCACCAGCTACACACCAAAACCGGCCGGATCCGGATGCAGATCGAAATGAATGATATCCATGTCAGTGCTCTGATCTTGGCATCTTCGTCTACCGGTGTTGTTCAGACGAAAGAGGGTAAAGAGCGCACTAAACGTACTGTCGAGGCAGAAAACTGTCAAAACGCCAGCTGTTTTCAGTAAGTGTTTGATCGAAACCAACTTGTTTTTCTCAAGTATTCGAAACAATCCATTTTTCAATGAGCATCATGCTTTGCGGCAAAATCTTTTCTCCCAAACACCGATGTCAAATAAAATGTATGTGCCATTTCTTAATTTTTTTGGACCAGGGCTTAATAATTGTCATGAACCAAATAAGTATTGCTCTTGGACCTTCTCGTATTTTTTCCTGTCTCAGTCACGTGATTAAAATACTAAGAAGTACAAAGCTTAAAGTTGCACCAATATATATACTGTCGAGGCAGAAACTGGCAAAACACCAGTTTTCACATTTCAGTAAGTGTTCGATCGAAACCAACTAGTTTTTTTTCAGAAGTATTTGAAACGATCATTTTTCAATGAGCATCGTTTTGCGACAAATCAAATTCTTTTGTCGCAAACACCGACATGTCAAAATGACCAGGGGCGAAGCTACGTAGTTGGTAGTGGGTGCAAATGCACCCACGGAAAAAACGAAATTACGTGTTAACCACTTGACTTTCACTACGTGTGCACCCCCCTCGGACATGCACAATGCACCCCCCGCCACTCAGACGTGACGAGGAAGGTGTCAAGCGTCAGGTGAGCGAATCAATACCATCAATTCAATAATCACCTCATTCCAACACCGAGAGTTTATGAGAGCAAAATTATTGTTAGGTACTGCATGCCTGTTGGCTTCTGCACTCTCTCCTCTCCTACTTGCTGTTTTCGCTGCCACAGTGCCACCTGCCGGCCGCAAGGTTGCCGCTCCGGCTTCTTCCAAACAAAGCGCCTAAATCTAGAAATAATTGTGACTTGCTTCTTGAGTTTTTGCTATCATAGGATTAGGATGCAAGTCTCCTGCTGCTAAACAAGGAGTCAATTGGTTGTTCAGAATGGTTTTTGCAGGGTGATATTTTTCAGCTGGGGCAAATAGCCTGCGGAAGCCAAGTAATATTAGAATGAAGTATACGACTTGATTTGTCAAGATATAGGATTCAGCTAGAGTAGTTTAGCGTTGCAGGATAGCATGACATCTAGTTTAGCGTTGCAGGATAGCATGACATCTTTCTTACTTATTTATCTGATCAAGTTGAAAATAGTTGATAGCATCTAAATTTTCCATACCCAGTCTCCGTGCAGATCTAGGATAATTTGTAGTTAGGATATGGGAATCCCAATATGCACATCTGTTACCAAAAAATTAAATACATAAAAGAGATGTGCATCTTTGTATTAAGAAAAAAATCAGACGCCACACTCGCTACTCGAGAAGAGAGAGATGCTATATTACACACTATAACGAATGGGATAGGGATCGGAGAAGGAACAACTACGCGACTATTTTCTCTGTCTGTAAATAAGTGTACATCGAGAAGCGTGTTTGCCTCACAAACATGTTTTCCGAACTACGTTTAATATGGAGCAGACGGAGTACCCACTAATAGACAATCCAATTACATTCATCTAACTAAATATAATTTATTAAACATTTTATTAGTGCTTTTTTATTTTAAAAACTTGTATTATACCATATAAATATTGCAGTCATATCCATATCATGACAAAGTAGTGTCTAAGAAGCGCACCCCCCTCATTTTCGCTCTACCTTCGCCACTGAAAATGACCTTCCTTAGTTTTCGACCAGAGCTTAATAACTGTCATGAACCAGAGATTGCTCTTCGATATTTCCGTCTTTTTTCCTCTCTCTGTCACGTACTCACGTGATTAAGCAGTAAGTACATAGCTTAAAGTTGCACCAATATATTTGTGCGCAATGTTGAGTTTCCAATCAACCGGATAGTTTCTTCCTCACGGTCGATTTCCCAACATACTCACGCAGGACGCGTCTTCCATGTGCATGAGCCCACAGCAATCATGACAGCCATCCCCTAGCTCGTCTCCTTCCTAGAGAAGAAACCAAGCAACGCACCATCCCGCTCGTTGACTTCCACCAGAGAGCGGCGGCCTCCCCGTCGGCTGACCCCGGCGAGCCCTCCGTGCGGGTAGCGGCGACGGCCCCCCCGGCAAGCTCTCCCACGGCTTTCCCGGCGAGCTCGGCGTGGGGCGGCCACCCCGGCGACCCCGACGCGCGGGAGCGGCGGCGGCCTTCCTGCCTGATGTGTGGCGGCCACCCCGGCGAGCCCGGCGCGCAGGAGCGGCGACGGTCTCCCCGTCGCCCGACGGGGATCGGCGGACCAGGGTTTTACTTTTTTTTTCAGAAACTTTTTAGATCATTTTTTCTAAAGTTTTTAGTATTTTTTTCAAAACTTTTTGTTCGTAAGTTTCTGGAATTTTTTTGTTCCGAACTGGTGGGTTCCAAAACTTTTCATAAGTTTTCTGAAATTGTTTGTTGATAAACTTTTTCAAAGATTTTTCTGTACAATTTTTTGAAAACGTTTTCTTAAATGTTTTTGAAATTTTATTTTTGCAAAACTTTTCTGTCGTGCTACTTCGAAAAACTTGTGCTGAAATTCTTTTGTAAAGTTTATTCAGAAAATCCTAAAAGAAATTTTACTCAAATTATTTTTTAATAAACTATAAAGGGAAAGTTAGCAAGGGGGACCACTGGAACTTACCTAATCTGATTTTGTTGGGATCGACCGGCAGGAACAGTCCTAGCGGTCGCCCGTAAATTTGCATCGCCCATATTTGTGCCACCATCCAAAAACTCCAAAGGCTTGGGAAGCTGTTGCCGCAAATAATGCATGTAGCTAGGATTATGTTGAGGTTGCCTAATGGTTAGGACTCTAAGCCGACACAATCATGTCCTCAACTATACTAACTGCAACTAACGTAACGTCGGTTCATAATTAGAGTCCTGGAGATAGGCACCGACCCGTGCAGATGATGCAGAGAGACCTGCCGCTACAAAAACGTAACCCCCCCTTGTGCCACATTTTGCTTTTAAATGTTGATCATACTCCTATTCGCTTGTGCATAGTGAGTTAGTGACGGACTTACACTTGACAAAGCGCTGGTGCGCTGCAAGGATCTGAAAACTAAGTGGTGGATATGATCCGGATTTCTAGCGTGTGTTAAGTGGAGATGCCCGTAAGACCCACAGTTTGGATTATGCGATTAGCAGATTTGTTTCTGTATTTGACTGTAGTCAGTTTAGTCCACCTTATATACATCTTATAAGCCGTACGGGAAGAGCACGCCGGTTCATTGTATTCCTGCGTTGCAACTCTTTCATTATAGTGAAGATCGCTGGTTTGTTGTCGTCTGTGGTTTTTTCCGCAAGGGTATTTCGCGTAAAAATCGTGTCTCGTATTCGATCTTATTTTCTCATTATTTGCTAACACTGTGAAGGTGTACATTTACTCAATCAACTTGATTAATGTTTTGTAGTAGCGATGGTTAGGGTTCCGAAATTCAGTCATGCTCTGAATTTTATCTACGATTGGAGACTTTGTGCCTTGGGTTCAGCGACTTTGCTGTTGACGTTGCTGCACGTTTGAGAACAGTGGCGTGATGAACTGCGGGCCTGTATCAGTATATGGAGGGTGTAAAATTACTTGATCAGACAATCAGAGGCAGTTTTGACGATGCCAAATTCCTGACGAGAACCAGTGGTGTTTGCATGATGACTGATTGAAAATGGATGGTCCGGTTTTGTCGGGCAACGACGATGACTCATTATCAGATGAACACTATTCTGGGCCAAGAAAAAGAACATGTATAACAGAGAGACAATATAATGCCCGCATTCAGTTGACAGATACATACCACCTTACACAAATACTCCTAGTTCACTCAGAAATTGAAAAGCAACAACAGTGAAGTGTCGAGGCCATGCAGCTAGCTAGGAGCATGACCACACGAAACAACCCAATCCAAATGACATTATTACAGCATTCAACGTGATGATGTACTGCACGCGCACGTATGAAATAATGAACTAAACTTATAGAGCGCAATGTATATCGTCGGAATTTATGAAATCACCAGCTGCAGCAGCACGGTAAGCAGTGAAGCATGCAGGGATGCGCGCTGTCATGCGCCTACTTTGGCGGGAACTTGGACTTGATGCCCTCGACGAGTCCGCCGTCGATCTGGAACGCCCTGGCCAGGACGTCGGTGGGCACCGCCGGCGAGGCGCCGAAGAGCGTCTCGGCGACGGACTGCGTGCCCTGCAGCTGGCTGTTGAACGCCGAGATGACGGCGGCGGGGGTGTTGCCGTTGTTCCTCTGGTAGTGGACGAGGCCGCGCGGGAAGACGAAGACCTCGCCCCTGCAGACGGTGCGCGCGTAGAGCTTGTTGGCGGTGGTGACGAACCCGACGTCGAGGGAGCCCTGAAGCACGAAGATGATCTCGGTGGCGCGCGGGTGCGTGTGCGGCGGGTTCACGCCCCACGGCGCGTAGTCGATGCGCGCCATGGACACGCCCAGGGTGTTAAGCCCCGGGAGCTTGTCCACGTTCGCCGCCGTCACCGCTGAACCCACCGCGTTGCCCGTGTTGCCGGGGTTCGCCAGCAGGCCGGAGAAGAAGTCGTCCGCCGTCACGTTCTCCGGCCTCTTGCACGGGAACCCGTTCAGCCTCAGTGCTGCATGCGGATGCGGCCGGGCAGCAGATACACATTTGTTCATCGTACATTTGGATGCACATGGTGTGAGTATTGCAAAGGCTAGCGATGGATCACTTACGGCCATGGAGGGATTTGTAGTCGGCGACGCAGATGTCCTGGAGCATGTCGGGATCGCCGGCCAGTGAGGGGGCGGCGAACGCAAGCAGGACGACGGCGAGGAGGGAAGTGGCGGCGAGCTTAGCCATGCTGGCCAACAACTAGGATTCTCACTAGCCCGATGACCAACTGGTTCTTGTGAGCCAGCTAGGTAGCTGTGTTAACACTTGCAAGTAGAACACTAGTGGCGGGTTGGTGTGATCTGAGGACGGGGAGGGATGGTATGTATTTATCGAAACCCAATCCAGTGCGCGCCGCGCGCACCGCACGTGCTGTGCGCGCCCCCCCGCATCGCCCTCCGTTCTGGATCGGACGCTGCGTGGGAAGGGCAGCGGCCTCACGCAAAGGGCAGCGGTAGTACGGGAACGGCAGCGGAATCACGGAGAAGGGGGCGCGCAGTGGCAGCAGGCGGGGGGCGCGCACGCCGCGTCGGGTGCGCGCGGCGCGCACCGTATTTTTTGGTGGCACACGCCTAATTACGCTAATAAGCTAGCGTAATCAACACTTGACGGATCGTGCATGAACGCCTAATTAAGCTATAAGCTAAGCTAGCGTCATCAACACTGCTTGACGGATCATGCATGCTTATGCTTATGCATGTGATCAAATTAATTGGAAAGATGACGATGCATGCACACAGTGTATAGGCTCTTGGCATCTTGTCTCGTCGTTTTTAATTTCTGTTGGTTTAATTATGATCCAAGCACTCCAACCGCTCGATCTCCCTGATCATGCGGTGCCTCTTTCCAACCGTAGGACGCTCGATTTCTTGTGACGGGGCCGCACATATACTGTAGCGCAGCTCGCACGTCATGTCATTGTACCGTGTGCTGCTGGCTCTCACACGTAATGCAAAATCCTCCTGATCTTGACCATTCGATCGCGTGACGTAAATTATGTAGCATCGTGCGTGTAAGCAATGCAATATAAACAATGCCGGCCGGTCATCTTTTGAGCACGTACGTACGTACACAGGGGCAGGGCAATGGATGGTACGAGTATATCAGAGAGACGAGGCGCCGGCAGCCACCAACCGAGATGTGTATCACCAGTGCATGCCAACTTTACAACTGTTAAAGCTACTCTACCGTCCTGCATGTCTTGATCAACCAATGGCGGCGTTAGGAAACAGAAAATTAAAGGTAAGGGCCGGGCGTCGTGAGATCAGGTTCAAATCTAGATACAAACCGGAGCACTTAGGTTGGTGAAACTAGTTCTTATTCCATCCGTTTCAAAATACTTGTCATTTTACCTTTTCTATATACATTCATTTTGTTATGCACCTAGATAGTTAGTATGTCCACATACATAATAAAGGGAATGTATCTAAAAAAATCAGAATGACAAGTATTTTGAAACAGAGGGAGTACTTAGTTCATGATCATGCACATACCTATCATATATTCCCGGCTTCCATCATACTCCCTCCGTTTCAAAATACTTATCATTCTTACTTTTATAGATACATTCTTTATGCACCTAGATAGTTAGTATGTACACATACATAATAAAAGGAATGTATCTAGAAAATCCAGAATGACAAGTATTTTGAAACGGAAAGATTAAGGCATTTTAACGTTTTCCAGATGCATACACACTATGTTTAGATGCATAACAAAAACTATATATGCATCTAAAAATATCAAACGATCTACATTTCAGATGACAGATCGGAGGAAGTAAAAGCTCATGGACTCATTATCTAATTTGAGACCTTACTACTGTATAGTAGTATTGTACGTGTATACTCATGCTTGTCCGTTGTGGTAATTACGTTCACTTGTCATCCCAATCAATGGAGAGGGTCCGCGCATGCTTGTGGGATGACCGTCCTTTAACTGCCATATAAGATTTGGAAAAAAAATCTTCGTGCCTTAATGCCAACAATAAACACAGTCCCGGCCCTAGAGGTAGGCCATCATGCATGTAAGAGGGCCGAGAGCCCAAACCGGCTGACAGCTACAAACCAGCCGGTCTATCAGAGACAGCCAAAGTCAGTCTATTTGATGTTAGCGTTTGAGATTTTGGAGTTTGTTATGGTTGCATATTGCTATCAAATGTTTCGACTGCCTATCAAATCTTCTTAATTGTACCTGTGACTGTACCTGTTGAAGAAATACATATTTGAGATCAACTCTATCACAAGAAGATTAAATGGGGCTATGTGCACAGAGAGAGTTATGTTGGACATTGTTGATCTTGATACCATCCTTAATAATTTTGCATCAAGAAACGCCTGATGAAGGTTTTTTTAAAGATTTTGTATCATATTAATTCTAGAAGTAGAAATATATTGTTGTTTCAATCTACATTGTTCTTCAATAATGATCAAACATGTTAAATTAAAAATACATCACTATATTTATTTTCAATTTACAAAAATAATGTATATATATTATAAGATTTTATATACGGTCTAGATTTTGGAGGAGCCGTCGTGACGAAAGCTCTAAAAATCCTAGGACCGGACTGCAATAAAAGGCATAATCTTACTCACATTTATACGTCGATTACGTTGGTTATTACTAATTGACTTTTGGCGCGTGATATCCCGGAACTAATTACATGACACGGACATGACGCGTGCTAAACCACGAAAATTGCGTACTAAATGGTCGGTTCGAAGCTCTCGATCATCTATTACTTCTTCCTTCTGCTACGTTAGCTATGCGTGGTCACATCATGCTGCATATATGACGATATATCATGCACTTATATAGTACCAAACGTTAGCATTGATTAATTAAAGGAAGCAACTACACAGAGAGCGCTCTCGCGTTAGGACTACGCGGAGAGCCCCTGGCAGCCGGGCTCACACCATCACGTGCACGCGGCAGCCAGACCGGTCTTACCCATTCGTCTTCCTTCTTTCTCGCGAAGTCGCATCCACATCTCTCTCCTCGCATGCATCGCCGGCATGGATCCAGCGCAGGTGCCGACAGCCAGCCTCGCGCCTCTTCTTCCCCACCACCGCCGGCCTCCGCCGCCGTCCCCCTTCCCCGCCCACCAACCGCCGCGACCCCCTTCCCCGCCCTTCCTAAAGCTCCGGCGAGCTGCACCCCCGCTCCGCCCACCTCCTCCGTCTCCGGCGGCGGAAAGCCGCCGAATCCGCCGTCTCCGGCCGCCGCCACGCTAACCCGGCACTGTCTTCTTCGTCTCCGGCGAGCTACGCCCCCGCCACCGACCTGGCCCAACCGCCCTCCTCCACCACCCCGGCGGGCGGCGCCGCCGCCGCCCGCCGTTCCGCCCACCCCCCACCACCACCGTCGGTCCGGCAGCCGCCCCAAACCTCCCTCCATGTCCGGTGGCCATGGAGGATCCCAAAACCCGAACCCCCAAACCCTAACCCCGAACCCCGGAACCCTAAGGCCGCCTCCTCCACCGCCGCCCGCGCCCGCCGGCGACCCGCCGGCGGCCGCCCCGCCCACAACCCGCCGGAGTTGGAGAAGAAGCATGAATTCCGCTGTTACTTTCTTCTGTGTTTTTCTCTTTGCAGTTACCTTCAGCTGTTGTAGCACAAAGTAACAAGAGGGCTCTCGATTTAGCGCTAAATCGAGAGGGCTCTCCGTTTAGCTTTTGCGTTAATTAAAGGGTATATACGTAGTTGCATGTGGTTAGATTGGTATGCAAGTATGGTACACAACACTGTAGTGTATGTATAATACTCGTACATCTACAGTAGTATATATATGATTGCATGCTTAGTAATATAGTCTATAGGAATCTAGCTTAGGTAGTTCCAACCCACTGGCCAGCCACCATTATATTGACGGCTCCTATTAATCGCTGAGGTGCACTAATAGTCCATCCACCGCGTGATGCTTATTAATTCGAGCGGTCACGTATCTAGATGTGCACAGTACAATAGTACTCTTTATATATACACATACGACTATACGAGTATGCATGGTCACCAACAATTAATTTATGCTTTTAACGCTGCTACTGTTCAGCGTGTATTACAATTATGACCAATAATTATTTTTAACCTCCTAGAGATTTCCTTATGGATATACAAAGAGGAGATTTCATTATGTATCTCCATGTTTTTCTTGCTGCAACAATCAATGACCATCAATGAAATTCAGGCGGGGATGCTGTCCCCTGGTGACCGTAAAAAAGGAGATTTCATTATATTAGTGATGGAAACTTTACTCACATTGTATATCCAATACACAGACGCACTACTGGAAAACTAGGTAGCCTATATATGAATATATTGATATACTCCTATATAGTACTAGTATAGACGCACGTGCGACACACACGTGATTTAAAAAAGTTATTTACCTGCTATAGTCACAAGAGCTTGAGCATCATTGAAGTAGACTATTGTTACCCATATCAATATGTAATCCCTTGTATGTTGCATATCACTATGGATGAGTATTTGTCTGCATCATTTGCATTAGGCTTCTCAAGTATTTTTATGATTTTGATAAATGAATGTAAAATTGCACATTTGAAGGATCTTTAGGTATACATAATAAAATGTTTAGTGTGAGTATGATTCTAACGACCAAATAACAAAATTATGTGAAAGTTCTCTTGACAAGAAGGATATATAATAAAATTAGTATTTGTTAAGTGTACATTTATCACACTACATTCTCGATCATTCGTGCCTATAAGAATTCGCTGGAACCAATGAATATAATATAGAAGAAAGAAAAAAACAAAATATAAAAAAATATGTTTGAAACGCAAGAAATCATGTAAGAAAAAAATTAAATCAAATAATGATAAATGAAGTATTGCTATTTATAATGATGGAATGAATTAAAAATATATGATTTAATATGGTATAATTTAGGTTTAAGTTAAGTGGGTCCCACGAGCTAAATGAAAAAACTGAATAAAAATCACACCCGTATGCCTATCCATTCATCAGCAACCTGCTACGCGTCTACGGTCTACTGAAGCCAGCCTTATCCCCAAGTATGGACGGCAGAGTTTCCTTGACCAACTCGCCTGTAACATCCCGGATGTTTAAGTAACAGTGATCACCACCATTAGTGAGGCTAAGCACGGTATTTAACTTCTTGACTTGGTCAACATCTCTAACCCTAGTCAAACCCCTCCAAATCAAGGTCAACACCCCAGGGTTCCATACCTATCCTCGATAATCTAGCGCGTTCTCCGATTTTCATATAACAACTTCAAAATCGGCCAATACGAAAGTTGTTCATTTTCACACGGGACACATTTCGTTCAATTGGCGGCATTTGAGATTCCAAGTGGAAGATCCTCAAAAACTTGGTCAAAGTGCAGAGCAGTGTCTTGACTAAACAGAGAAAACCCCAATTTCCAATTTTCAAACCAGTTTATCTCCAAATCCATGAGGAATTTTATAGGTCGGCCTTTACAAATATTGTAGCTGGTTAACTGGTCTACAACTTTGCTAATTGGTGATTTTTGAGTTTAGTTCAAGAATTTGGAGATATGGCCGGTCAAACAGGGCTACAGCGAAACACATTTGAGCCGGCGCTCTGGCCGCGCGACGCGCGCGCGCCGAGCCGCGACGCCAGCCGTTTCGACGTCCGCGCCATTCCATCCGTGGGCCCCGCGCGCGGCAGCTTCCACGTGACCAAGTGGACCTCCCCAGGGCGCTTTCTCCCCCGGTTGACGCGCCAGGTGGTCGCGCCGCGCCGCGCCTTGGCACCGCTTGCGCGCGCCGTTCCCCCGCTTGCGCGCGCGCCTGTGCGAGACCCGGAGCCGCGCTGCCTTTCCCGCGCGCCGCCGCCTTTAAAAGGGGCAGAGCCCGCGACGCCGCGTCGTCCGCCACTGCAGCTCCGCCGCCGCCATTGCTCGGCCGCCGGTGAGCTACACCCCCCGAACAGCCCCGCGCTCGTCTAAGCACCCCAGCACCGCCACACCATCCCCCTGGAGCTTCCCCGCCCGCGTGTGGTCGAGTCCCGTGCCCCAGCTCGCCGGAGCAGAGCCCGCCGCGGCTGCCATTGGCGCCCCGCCGCCGAGCTCTACTTTCTGCGCCGTCCTGCTCCTATCCAAGCGTCCCAGAGCCACCCCTAGGCACCACTGAAGCTCGCCGAGCCGCTTGTGGTCGAGCTCCGCCGCCCAGCACGCCGGAGAACCCGCCGCCGCGGCCGTTCCGCCCCTGCGCCGCCGAGCCCCCTCACCGGCGCCCTTCCCTGCCCAGCTCCAGCCACGAACGGGTGCTAGGTGAGCATGTGGTCGACCCTTGCCCCTCCCCCGGCCAGCACCGGCGGCGAGCTCGCCGGATTCCGGCCGGTCGCGCCGCCGTGCGGGCCAAGGACTCAATTGTGAGTCCCATTTTACTTCCAGGATCTAATCCATAAAGGCAGGGACCTCCGTGCATATGCGAGGGCAGAGTTGTGAATAAGAATCTTTGTCCAGGGGTCTATCAGCAAAACAGATTCTTCAAGTTTTCTATTGAATTGCTGAATCTTGTAAAATGCATAACAATTCACAAAAAAATCATAAAAATGCAAACTCAACTGTTCTGGGATCCTTGTGAAGAACCCTAACTTTTCTACAAAGGGAGTTGTCAAATTTCTGTGTAGTTTTCAAATAATTTTGAATTTACCATTTTTAGTAGATCTGCAATAATTCAAATTCTATGCATGATCTGAGGCTCAATTTTGGAAATGTTGTTTGCCATGTAATTTTGGTCTTCTGATTCAAATTTGGCACAAAGTTATTGAGTAGATCTTTAATTATGAATTAAAGTTTGTTTTCAGCATTGTTCCTGTTTATAAATTATATAAATTAATCTGTTGGTCTTTTAAGTCCAATCTTTTTGCTATGATCCTATTTCATGATGTTGCACCCATGATAAATAGTATAGATGTTTTTATCATGTTTTATAAGGTCAAGTAATTTTAGCACAAATTTACCCTTCCTTCATAAATTTAAATTAATTTAAATTTTCTTTGCTGAGTAAGTGCATATCTCTCCATGATTAGGTGTTTTGTGGTTCCACATGAATTTCTAGCTCAATTTGTGGTATATTTATTTTTGTATGATTTATTCTTGTATGATTTATTCTTGTTTTTAATGAATGAATCTAGTTGCATTTTTCATGCTAGATATATAGCTTGGCTTGATCTAAATTTTAGGCAGTAGCTCATGTGTAGTATGATGTGCATCCCTGCAAAGTTTCATGGTCTTATTGTTTGTATTTATTCCAGAATGAATTTTCGAAGTAAATCAAGCTTAATCCTTGAATTAAAAGACAAATAGAAATCACATTTGTTTTCCTTTCAAATCTTTTGGTTGAGCTTCACCAAATCACACCCTGAAAAACACCCCATAATTTGGTGAATAAAAATTAATTAATTAATATAGATGTGCACACAATCACCATCAAATAAGGAGTTAAACCACGCGCACATACCCCTATCTTTGATAGGAAGAGTATGCTGGATATATTCTTATCCAGGTGAATGTGGTCACCCATACACCCCCACGTTTACCCTTCAATTCTAAGCTATGTTCTCACTCCTCAGTTATAAATACATGAAGTTAATGCATATGCATGTCGTGTAGAACTTCCGGACGGAAACTACGAGTTGGTGCCGGAATCCGAGGGAGATCTCGCTGAAGGAGAAGTGAACGTGGTGGAAGTGCAGCAAGACCCGAACCAAAGTTCGGAGGACTTTGTCACTGACTTTGCTAGTGAAGGCAAGCCCCGGAGCATAACCCAGTTTTCTAACTTTTACAATTATGCTTGTCTATGTTTGTGCATTTACGTTTCAGGAGTTGAATTGAAACCCTAGATGCATGATCTTAGGTTCCTATGCTCAAATACTAGCATGATAAGGTCGCTAGTTGCCATGCTCTAAGGACACGGTAAAAGTCGAGTGGTGTTCGTCACTCGCGAGCTATAGGTTTCTTATGTTGGAATCATAAGATTTTATAAATGGATATGCTCATGTGGTAAGAGCATGGGACCGGCTCCGGCCAGTAGGTCAGTGGTTAAGCGTTTGAACGTACTAAACATTTGCCGGGAATGGGACCGGTAAGCCTAGTACCCGATTGGCATGGCAAGGGAACTTTAGTGTTACTACTCCTGGGTTCGTCCCCTGCTGCAGCTTAATTGTGGTGCATGTGTGGGGTTGGGGAGGCGAGGCCAAACCAACCACCATGTACCGAGGACTGTAGCCAAAGTTTTCATGGCGTCGCCTAGTCGTCGCCTAGTCGTCCAGGCGTTTTTTCGACTGTGGCGTCTCGCTCGCCACGCCTTGGTTGGATATGGCGTCGCCTGACGCGCCTAGTCGTCGCCTAGGCGTCTGATTCGTCGAGGCAGACGCCCCACAGCAGAAAAGCGGCTGCACACACGCGGGAAACGAGACCGCACGGTGCGCGCGCGGGAAAGGAGAGGGCCCGGCATGCACGCGCGGGAAATCGAGCGCGTATACCTCTCGCGCGGGCGCGCCCCATCCCTGCAGCGCGCCAAATCAAGAGAGTGGGAGGGAAAGAGGGGAAGAACAGAGGGCGGCGGCGGCAGCTGGAATCCGGCGGCGGGCAGCCTCCATCCGACCGCCGTAGCTCTCCTTCCACGCCGCCGATTCGCAGCTCCGTGTGCTCCACGGTCTCCGACCTCCACTTCGTCGATTCGCACCTTCGATTGGACCTCTGCTCCGCCGATTGGACCTTCGCTCCACCGATTCGCCCCTCCAATTGGACCTCCGCCCGTCGATCCGCACCTCCGGCCTCTGTTTCCTCTGCTCCTCCTCCTTCCCGTCCGCTCAAAGGTACTCTTCTCGCCCCCTCCATCCTCTGCTCTGAATCTCTTGGACTTGTGTATACTGTCTGCTCGTGCTTGTGCTTGTGCTTAGTGCTTGCCTCTAGCTAGTGGTGCTGGTTATTTGTACTAGCCTGGTAGGTGTTGGTGTTGGTGTTGATGGTCACACCAGTGCTGCTCCGTTTTGCTTTCTATATAGCCATAAGCCATGTGCTTTGTGTGAAACTATGCTTGGCTGGTTGCTGCTTGTCTGCCTGATGCTCGAGCTGTGCCTACTACCTTTCAATTGTTTATTGATCTCCTACTTTGTGATGTGTGCATGTGTTGATTATTAATTTTGCCATGATGCTTTTACTTGTTTATTCTCTGTCATGTGCTTGCTGATCATTTTATTTACTGCTTGTCTGCTATGGATGTCTAGTATATCTTTTAATAACCCTATGTTGGTTCTTGATCTCCTCATCTTTTAAGTACCCTATGTTCTTTGCATGCAGCACCGGCCGACAGAGAAGAATGGCTAGCCCACCTTCTGTCAACAACAATGGGAGCTACGATCCAAAGACCGATAAAGCAAGGAAGGCATGCTCAAATGATCCAGGCTGGAAGTATGGATATTGGAAAAACCTTGAAAACCGAGATCAAGTGACATGTACTCTTTGTGATATCACGGTTTTCGGAGGGATAAAAAGGTTGAAGCAGCATCTGGCAGGTGGATATGGAGATACAAAAATATGTTTGAAGACCACTACTGCTATTAGAAAGGAGATGAGAGATTACTTGGAATCACACATGAGGTGCAGGCCATTGTTTCTAGATGAGGGTGATGAGCAGGAAGAGGACCCAGATCCAGATGTGGTTGTGGCGCAAGGTCCTGCTGAATCTGTTCAAGTTCAACAAAGTGCACCTGAAGAATCCCAATCATCCAAGGTGCGGGTGTAGCCAAGTTCAGGGACTGCAGCCAAGCAAAGGCGTGCAGCCTTTTCATTTAAGGCTCCTACTGCAGCAAAGAAGACCAAGGCAGCAGCACCCCAAAAGGTAAAGAAGTCAATTATTGAGATGCTTCGGAAAACACCTGAAGAGATGGTTGATGAAAGGCGTAAAGGGTGTTCTCAACCCACAATTATAGCCAAGGCAAAGTCGAAAGAGGAGAAACATTATGTGGATATGCAGTGGGCCTTGTGGTTTTATGAGTGTGGCATATCCTTCAATACAGCAGCAGCAAGACAGTTTCAGATTGCAGTTGAGGCAACCGCACAATTTGGTTCAGGGTATGTGCTTCCTTCTCCCCATATGATTGGGGAACCATTGCTAAAGGATGCAGTACAATCGATTAGCACTTTGAGGGAAGAACATGAGCGGGCTTGGAAGCAATATGGCTGCACACTTTGTCTGATGGATGGACTGATAGGAGAGGTCGGCATTTAATCAATTTCCTTGTGAACAGCCCTGAAGGGACTTACTTCTTAGAGTCTGTTGATGCATCAAGTGAGGTGCATGATGCATTCATGCTTGCTGATCTGTTAGAGAGCAAGATAGAGGAGATTGGAAAAGATAAGCTGGTTCAAGTTGTCACGGACAATGGTGCTAACTACAAGGCAGCAGGTAGGATTCTAATGGACAGGATTCCTACACTATTCTGGAGCCCATGTGCTGCACACTGTTTGGATCTTATGCTGGAAGACATTGGGAAATTGAAGGCGTTCAAAAAGCCAATTGCAAGAGCAAAGTGTATCACAACTTTTATCTACATGCATGGGAGGATTTTGAGTCTGATGAGAGAGAAGACAGGTGGGGCTGATCTTGTGAGACCTGCAGCAACTCGATTTGCCACCTCTTTCCTTACTTTGAAAAGTTTGTACAAGCATAAGGAAGCATTGAAGGCCTTATTTCTTAGTGAAGCATGGTCTGAGAACAGATTGGCAAAAACTGAAGCTGGTAAGGATGTGTATGATATTGTTCTCTCTGTGGAGTTTTGGAACAAGGTTGAAGACTGCCTTAGAGCTTCAGCCCCACTCCTTATTGTTCTTAGGGTGGTTGATGGTGACGAGAAGCCTGCAATGCCGGAGGTTGCAGCATTAATGAATCATGCAAAAGAGAAGATTAGAGCCAGCTTTGATATTGATTCCAAGAAATCCTTGCTCAAGTCAATCATAGACATCATTGAGAGACGTTGGGTGAATCAAATGGACCATCCTTTGTATGGAGCTGCATTGTATTTGAATCTAGGAAAATTACATCCTCTCATACGGGACAATAAAGATTCAATTGTTGGGCAGCTGAGAGGTTGTTTTCTTGATGTGCTTGGAAGAATGGTGGAAGATGAAGAAACCAGAAGTAAGATTGATGCTCAGTCCCTGGACTATGAAGCCCTTAGAGGAGATGCATTCTCAAACAAAATGGCAAAGCAAAACCTTGAGAAACTGAGCCCTCGTGAGTGCAGTTTACATATTCACAACTTAATTCCAGCAAGTCTATTTCATTCCTAATTGCTGATAAATGTTTGTATTTTGCAATGTAGTTGATTGGTGGCGTTCTTATGGTGGCCGTGCTATTGAGATTCAAAGGTTTGCTAGACGTATTGTCAGTCTCTGCGCTTCATCATCAGGCTGTGAGAGAAACTGGAGTGCATTCGAGTTTGTGAGTAATTCCATCTTACATAAATTCAGCCAATCTACTCTTTGTTCTGCTCAGTTTGTGTTCATAGTTTCAGCCAATTAACTACTCTTTTTGTTTGCTGTTTTTCCATCTTTTGCACATCCACACAAAGAAAAGAAATAGGCTGCTGCATAAGAAATTGAATGCTATTGTCTTCATTTCCTACAACCGGAAGATGAAGACTAGGTTTCAGATAAGGCGTGAGAAAAAAGGAAAAAGTTTTGACCCTTTGGTCATTGATCAGTTTGATTGGGACAATGAGTGGGCTGACTCCAGCTATGTTCATCCTCAAGGTGCTCGTGGATGTGAGCTTGGTGATAATGAGAATGGACTTACATGGGAACTTGTTGATGAAGCTGTTGGTGCATCAAGCTCGCTGCGAGGCCGCAATCTTCCAAGGGCAGCCAGCAACAAGCGTGCAAGACATGGACACCCAAGGATGGCTGAAGCTTGTTCACCCAACGAAGAAGAGGAAGATGAAGACCAAGACCCACATGATGATGCTGATGTGAGCAATAGCGAGGATGCTCCCAATGACTCCAATGGTGATGGAGAAAACATGGAGGCTACCAACAATCCTGATGAATTTGATGATGGGTATTAAGAGATGGGCTGCTAGCAGATTTCACATCTGCAGCAAAGCTACTTTTGTGATGTGGACTTGTGCACTGCATAGTGCTTAGTGCTTAGTATGTTATTAGCCTCTAAAGTTGTTAGCTGTGTCATTATCTTGTTGTTCTAAGACTGTGGTTGTTCTGAGACTCTAGCTTATGTATGTGGAATGTTTGTAATGTGGCTGTGACTGCTAATATCTAAGCCACTATTATGATATTATCTAAGTCTCTCTGAGTTGTGAACTGATATGGTATTCATGTATTTTCATCCACTATTGCTGTTATTCATGTAATGTTTGATACATGCAGCTTGCTGCTTGGGAAAAGAAAAGAGAGCTCAAAACATCAAAAGGTATTTCACTTGAATGCTTGATCTATATTAAGTATTTCAGTAATTCTGTTACATAATTACATTCCACACATGTTGAAACTTGCAAGGGGATGCATGCTACATGGATCAAACCAGCAAGGGATACTTGAAAGAGGAGGATCACTTGTACATATGCTCCAGAATTGACAGCAAAAAGGTATGCATCAGTTTGTTTTTGAGCTGCTCAATTGTAGATTAGGATATGAATATGGCATCGCCTCGCCGCACGCCTAATTCGCCTAGGCGTCTGGAAGGGGGTAGCTCGCCGCGCCCTGCCTTGCCGCCGTAAGAACTCTGACTGTAGCCCCTGTTCCCGAACCGAGGATTGACAGGAACCGTCTGGTTGGTGCATACCCCACCCCCTGTTGGTTTTTAGTTGGATTGTTTTTGGGGTGTGCATTCTTCTGTATGTTTGGGTTTCCCTTGCAAAGTTATTAATCGATCGATCGTCGGCCTCTCACCGTTACCCGAGATTGCTTAACCATACACTCTATGTCCCTTAATGATGGAATTGAGAAGAAATTTGGATATATGCTTAATTGTTTGCACAACTTATGCTTGCAATAGTTGCTTACTTAGTAATTGATAATCAACTAGAATCTTGAACTAAAACTTGAAAGTAAGGACCTACTCTTTGTTGCTTTTCAGCAGAAGAAACCCACTAGCCAAAGAGTCTTGCATGTCTAGAGAGTTGGTGATTTTTCATCACCCGCCGATTAAGTCTCGCTGAGTATTAGTATACTCAGCCTTGCTGTTGTTGTTGTTTTCAGGTGATGTGAATGATGATGGGTTCCCGTGGCCTGGTTCTCTCCCACCCAGTTGGGAAGTGGAGTGGGAGGACGACAGTACTTAGTGACGTCACGGATAGCCTCCTATGACGTTACCTATGACGTTTAGTGTTTTATTTCCGCTGTGTTTCGAACTCTGAACTATTTACTTTATGCAAAAGACTTGGTTTGTAATATTAAAATCTTATTGAGCTTGATGTAATAATTGTGAAATGTTATCTCTGGACTCGCCATCGTGTGAGTTTTAATGTACAATTCTTCGATCTTGGTTAAAGTGATTTACCGGGCTTGACCCGGCAGAGGCGACAAAATAGCTCCTGGTTATCGCTTATGAGCCACGTGGACCGGCTTAGGTGATAATCCAGATTTATTTTGGGTGGTTCTGTCACAGCGCCCCCAGCGAATCTACAACGGTAGGCACCCAGCAGCTTGGCGTCAACTCCGGTGGTCCAACGGGCGGGAGGCTAGTGCGGCTCCAGCGGCCCCTGCGCGTGCAAGGCTGCCTGCTCCGGCGGGCGTCGGGGCAGGGGGCGGCTCTGCCCGGCACGACGTAGAGCGTTGAGGCGAGCGGCTTCTCCGGCAGCTGACGCGGCGTGGAGCGGGCTCTGGCGGCTAGCGCGGCGGGGCGAAGGCAGACGCGGGTGGGAGCGGCGCGTGGTCGAGCGTGGGTGCGGCACGAGGCGCTTGACCGACGCAGGTGGGCCCACACGGGTACGAGAGGTGGGTAAAGCGAGGTTGGGTGAGAAAAATAATTCGTTTTTGGCAGAAACGCTCTCCAAATTGCGATTTTTTGTCTTTCCATAGTTCTTCCACCTTGTCACCCTATCCACTCCTAAAAACATATGACGGGTGAGTCCGGTGTGAGAGGCACGGCGGACCCAAATTGGATGAGAATTGTTTTCAATTATTTTCGCTTATTATAGTATAGATAGACTAACAAGGTTGATCGGACCGATTTAATTAATATAAGCCAACAATCTATAAGATTGCGTGCACGGGAGCCTTCAAATTATATTTCTGGAACTGTAAGCAAAAGAAAAGTAACTATATATAGGTTAGTTCCTAAATATAATTGCTTTGCACGGACAGGATCTCGATGTGATGCCGCATGACATTTTTTGCAACAAAAAGAAATGTACAAAACTGTCTACCAGCTGATTTCCCGGACACGTCCCTTCTCCTATAATATTAATGACCTTACCACGACAAGCTAATTGCCATGGTTACACGCTTGCTAATTGTTGAGATTAGACACTTAACAACTCATACTAGTCAGGACAATATCAACAACTCTATCATACGGCCACAGGCTACTACACATTTTTCAAAGATATATAATTGGTACTTGGTAGGAACAAAGATGTATCATGCATGTGCAATAAGGTCTAGATCGGCTCACATATGACCGTATATTGAGTTATTAGTGATTTTTCTCAACAAGAACTATTCTATTGCATGAGGACCTAGTTTTTTTTTTTTGACACAAACCACATATTTCATTAAAGCAGCAGTCTTACAGAAAGGCCTTTAACAAAGTAGCCTATTACATCAAGGTCCAAAAAGGACACAAACCCAAAACTACCAACAACAGCAGGCAGGTTGCCGGCGAACGGCTACAGCGGCGTCGGAGACGCATGGAGCCAGTGATGCGGGAGGGCCTCATTGAGTGGAGGCTTGAAGAGGTCATGAACGACGTCGAGGAAGAGCTTCACCGGAGAACCATGGATTTGGTAGAAGTTGTCACCGGCGTGTATGAGGGCGTCGTCCACAAGACCAGGGGGAGGCTCGCTGCCGAGTCGATGGCGGAGGAGTTTGAGCAAAATCGATGTAGGTTGTCGTTGTGCTGCTTGATGGAGCAAGGTGATGATGGTGGAAGCAGGTGCTGGAGAGGACCGACGTGTTCGACGAAAAGAACGGAACAACCGTCGGACCAAAATCAGATCCCAAGCCAGCAGATGAGGAGGAGTTCGAATCGTTCGACAGTGCACAGGGAACCGGAACAATATTCGAAACAAGCACCAGATAGAACGGCAGATGCAAAAGGAAAACCAAATCCGAGCGTTCAACGAATAAGATCGGAACAACCACCGATTGGATATTACTAGAACCAGAGACACCCAGAGGGAATCTGGATCCATGAGCATCAAACCGACTGGACCCCAAAAGACCAAGATCGAACTCCAGCAGCAAGGGGGAAGGCAAACGCAGTTGTTACAGATCGTTGGTGCGTTCAACGAAATCAAGTTCGCCTCAGCCGGAGAAGGCGATAGAAACGGAACAACCACCAAATCAGAACAAGGGAAAGCCGGAAGAGGGAGCAGAGGGGAAAGAAAGCTCAGATCCAGAGAGAAGGCGGACGGATCTGAGCTTAGAAGGGGCGGATTTATTGAACTCACCAGGGAAGAGGCGGCACCGGCGGCGATGTAGCCGAGCAAAGGCACAACAATGACGGCGCAAGCAACAACCAACTCCAGGCGAGGTGCCATAAGGCGTAGGTACTACTACGAGCTTACTACTATGAGTGAAAGAACAGAAACTACTAGGCCAAGGGCCCCCCTTCCCTACCTGCTGCGACGAGCTCGCCGGAGCGAGCACGCCGGAGACGGGAGGGAGGAGGCCGGGAGGAGGTGGGAGAGGGGAGCACTAGGCGGAGGCTTCCAGAGCAAGGCTCTGTTCTTTAGCCGCCCTTTATCAATTGAAATTTACTGTGCGCGTTATCTGAGGACCTAGTTAATTAGGGGAGGTGGTTAGCTAGCTAGTTGAAATGTTCGTTACACACTTTTGTTGGATCTATATCACAATCTGATAGTTCATAGCCTCAATGTGTTCGTTTTTAGAATGAGTACTCCCGGCGCCAAAAAAAAAATCGGTTTAGAATTGTGCTAAGTCAAACTGTTTAAATTTTGATCAAAATTATAGAAAAAACTGCATATTTTGATAGTATCAAATAAGTACTATTAGATTTATCATGAGATCCATTTTTATAATATACCTATTAGATGTCATAAATATTGATATTTTTCTATAAATTTGATCAAAGTGTTGAGAAATTTTGACTTAAGACAAATTTGAAACAACTCGTTTTTGTAAGGAAGGAGTACTGTACGTGAGTGTGTGGGTAATGCGTTCCCCTCCCACTGCAACTCCTCCTTCCATTTTACTATTTTCTTTTGATCCCGGCCCGATTTCTTTTGTACCCCTGCCCGGCCGCGGGCCGTGGGCCTACCATATTTTTCACTGTACGTTTAATTCAGGGTAGGCCCAACGTCCAGAGCCCACATTGCTCGGCAGGCAGGAGCTTCTTCCTCCCTGTTTCTTTCTCCCCTCTCCGCCGCCGCTCGCCGGCGAAGTCTTGCATAGACCGACCTGACCAGCCTCGGTGGAACGCCTCCCCCCTGCTCTTATGGTTCACCTCCTTCGCCGAGGCGCGGCGCTCGCCGCCCGCTCCTTCCGCGCGGCGGCCGCCTCTTCCGCTTCCACCACCGTGCACCGCCTCCCCGCCGTGGGATCCCTCGCGGGTGCCGGGGAGCTCGCTCCAGCGCGGCTCTTTCTCCTCGACAACCGGAGAGGCTTCGCCAAGGGGAAGAAGTCGAGTAAGTTGCGCACCAGCCCCTCCTCGAGTGACCTCAATGCGCAGTTAGATGTAAAATGAATGATCCAGTTCCTGTTGTGTTAGGTCACTAGATTTTCGTATAAATAGCTGATAAATCAGGGTCGCGCGATTGCCGATTAGAAAACAAGGATGATAGCCCAAGCATTGCTTTCGATCGACCAATCACATTCGTTTGTATGTGGCTGTGTAGAGGATGATCGAGGTGACACGGTTCAAGCCGCTCCTGACATTGGGCCAACCGTCAAATCAGCTGCCACTTCCCAAATGGATGCTGCAGTCATCGCGCTTTCGCGAGAGCTGAGCAAACTAAGGACTGGAAGAGCTAACCCCGGTATCATTGTATTCCTGGTTTTGCCATGCTATTGTTATTATCCTGTTGTTCTTCAGGCAGTTTGTCCAACAAATAACGAATCAAGTGCGTGCTGTTCTGCAGGTATGCTCGACCATATCATGGTGGAGACTGCAGATGTTAATGTTGCGTTGAATCGCATTGCCGTTGTTTCTGTCCTGGATGCACATACCCTATCAGTGATGCCTTATGATCCTAGTGTAAGAGCCTCTTTTCCCTTCAATTTGCGTACCTGAAACTGTTACATTTCGCCGTCATATAGATGCCTTTTTGTATCAATAATTTGCTGCCAAGATAGTATAGTATACTCAAACTTTCCGAAACTGTGATACATAATATGTTTTCTGTTCTTTTAGTCCTAAATGGCATTGCCAAGTGTCATGTTAATGTGTTCGTTACTTGTTGCCTGAACTTATGTAGCATAATACTGTAAATTGCAAGCTTTCAAGCTCACTTAGACTGATTTCTTATCTATTTCTACACAGTCCATGAAGTCTATTGAGAATGCTATTGTCTCATCACCCTTGGGCATAAATCCTACTCCTGATGGAAATAGGATTATTGCAAATATCCCTCCGTAAGTGTTTCCTTTAATTTGCTGCTTATTGTTTATTTTAGCTTTCTACCTGATAGGTATCATTACATTCCAGTTTTATTGTTTATATGTATTTTTATGTTGTACCATTAGCAGTGTTTTCTATACTAGGTGCAATATGATGATCTAATGATCTGCTATGCTGCTTGTGAGGGCAAAACTGATTTGTGATTTATATGCTGACTTTTTTCATATAAGTGATTCAAATAGTTTCTTGCATGGCTTTTAAAGCATTAAAGCGAGGCGACGCCTTAAAAACACTGGTTTCACGCATGGCAACTATAGTCTGCAGACTTGATTATTGAGGGGTAGCTGGAATACTTACTTTACATTACTCAGTGGCTCCAGTATGAAATTTGTTTCCTTCTGCTAATTTAGTTTTTGTGCGTGCCCAGGTTGACGAAGGAGAACATACAGGTTGGGTTAGCTAACTTAATACTAAGCCATTTGTATTATTCCTGAAACAACTAACATTTGTTGGTTCCTAACATAGGCACTGTGCAAGGTTGTTACTAAATCTGCTGAGGATTTTAAGCAAAGTATTAGAAGGGCACGCCAAAAGGTAAAGCAGGCTTGTCCTTTTTTCTTCTAATTTGTTCTGGTGATTGCAATGCCTATGTACACAGCAAATCTGGACTACAATATGCTCATGTTGTGAACTAAACATTAGTTGAAAACTTGGGATTTAAGAGACAAATATGTTGTTCCTACTTGAGTTAATCTAGTTCTCTGCTCTGTTACTGTTATTAGTGGTAAGAAAACCAACTTGTGATTGAGCTTATCCAGTCTTCCATTTCATTATAGTTGTGACTGGCTGAAGACTAATTTGGTCTATGTACACCCTCTTTCCACTTTTGTTGCGTGTGTTTTACTCCAGCACTCGTACCAATGCTCCTCTTAAATTGACCAAAATGCTCCTAATTAAGCCCTAAGTGCTCTTTTCAATGCATTTACATGTCAGTATGCCGCTATAGCTTGCTGGTGCTAGCTGTGTGTCCATATAGTAAATATCCCCATATGTGCAATGCACATTTAAAAAACAGGGGCATTAGTGACCAACACAATACATGCCTAACAATCTTGGGCAGCCGGGGAGCTAGGCTCCTTTGTTAGGGTCAGCTAACCCCTATGGCCTTTTGCAAAATCTCAGTGAGAATAACTGTTAATGCACTATTGTGCACTGGTGAAGACTGCAGCACTTTTCACGGTTAACTTTAGCCCCTGTTGGAAAGCTAAATACACCCAATACTGTGGGTAGTGTTGACTGCTGTACCATCGTACTGATGTATTTTGTGATCTCTCTTTGCCTTGCATCTGACTCTTAAGCTTTAGGAATAGCTTCTGGCTCTCGGGCTAAATTATCTTCCACTAAAGTAGAGTTGCTAGGAGCGTAGGACTGCATACTGAATTCCAGTTTCCATCAACTTCAGTGATCCATGCTGGTATTGGTGTTATGCAAATTAATAAACTTTGCCTTGTGTGTCCAGGCCCTTGATACAATAAAGAAATCTGCATCTAGCATGCCGAAGGATGATGTAAAGAGGCTTGAGAAGGAGGTGAGTAACTGAAACAAGAATGCTGTAAAGAAAAACATTGCCGACCTGTAAACATTAACCTGTTATCTTCCCTCCAGATTGAAGATTTAACCAAGAAGTTCATAAAGTCAGCAGATGACATGTGCAAGGCTAAGGAGACGGAAATTAGCGGAAGCTGAAGTGATACATCTTGATGATGTTTTGTTTCAATTCCAACGATGTTAAGACTGCCATTGCACAGCTGAATCACATTTTTCCCCCTATGCCATTCTAACTGTACTGCCAGCAGTTCAAAACGGTTTGATGCCCAGGGTGCCCTGTGGTGTTGTAGTTGAGTCATGAAGTTGCAAATTCTTACAGAACGGAAGTGATGTAGCTTGGATATGATTGACCATGTTTATTTATTTAATCACCATGCCTTATTTTCTGTCGAGAACCAGATGTCCTGAAGACATTATTTACTGATTTATTCACCCATTCCCTCCATAATCCTGCGAATTGTAAATCCTGAGATACTGGTGGAGTGCTATTGAATGTTTGCTTTTATCTTAGGAAATCAACAATGCATGCTTGTGAGACTTTATTCCAATAGTGAAAGTTTAGCGTTTTTGGCTACCTGTCGCACTGAATAGCGGTGCTATAGCGGCTGAAAAGAATTCTCTGCAAAATATTATAGCCTGCTATTCACAATTTCTGAGGAAGTGAAGAATTGGAAACTGGGAATGTTGATTGTATTTGTTATGTCGCTCCGAGCTATTGTTACTCTTATATGAGAAACGTCTTTATGTCCATTTCATTATATACACATCTTCGGTCTTTCCGTGGATGTCGTCCGCCATCCTCTGCCACTTGAGACACCCAAACAAGCTAAGGTATAAAACTTTGAACTTGAAATGGCGAGTTTTCTGAAAAGATACTGATAGTTCTGATAGAAACTCGCTACAAGCCAGTTAGCTAAAGGAACTTAGCCGAGACAACACCCGAGCTATGTACACATACAACGCAACACCATGCCCCTGAACCAAAAACCATCATGGCAAGCCAAACCTAGCAGCCTAAAGCCTTCGAGCTGAAGACCAGCGCAGCTGCACACCACACCACACGCGCATCACGCCACGCCCCTCTACGCTCGCTACAACTCTTTACACGCACGCACCCTCGCTGCAATCCTAACGGAGAGAGAACGAGAGACAGCGCGAAGCCACGCGCCCTGCTCACTCCTTGCCTGATCTCTTGCAGAACGCCGCCCTGGTCACGGCTCTGATGCCCCTCACCCACAGCTCGGCGGCCTCCTCGCCGCCCTGGCACACGAAGTGCACCTCCCTCCCCGTCGCCGTCACCACGCGGAACAGCCCCGGCTCGTACGCGTCGCCCTTCCTCTGCCGGTGCCGCTGGAACGCCGAGCTGCCGCCGACCTCGGCCTCCCGGCAGATCACGTTGCGCCGGCTCGAGCTACCCCAACGGAGCACGCCCGCCGCGGCTTGCCGTGGGGCCTCCCACGCCCGCCCTTGGTGTGCTTCCGGACGCGCGCGCCCTGGAGCACCGCCTGCCGGCCAAGCTCGTCCGTCCTCGGCCTTGTTGAACGCCACGGCGGTGGCCCGCGCCATGGAGAGTGCCGTCTCGCCGCGGGGCGTCTCGAGGTCGCAGCGGGCGCCGTAGGAGATGAGGAGCTCGCACACGCCCGCGTGGCCTTCCCTGGCCGCGAGCATCAGCGGGGTGTACCCGTCGCCGTCGGGGACGTTGACGTCGCAGCCCGTGCTCGCTACCAGGTGCCGCACCGCCGCGGCGTCGCCGCGCCGCGCCGGGACGCACAGTGCAGCGCGTAGAATCCTCCCGGCATGCCCTTCTCCAGCACGAACTCGAGCATGACCTGCTCGAAGAGGTCCCTCTTCTTGCTCTGCTGCGCCAGCCCGATGGCCGTCTCGCCGCGCCTGTTGCTCAGCTTCACGTTGGCGCCGGCGAAAACGAGAGCGCGGAAGGCCTCGACGTTGTCCACCTTGGCCGCAGCCATTATGGGCGAGCAGCCGTCCAGGTCCTGCTCGTCCACGTCCACGTCCGGCTGAGCGAGCAGCACTTCCATGGCGGCCGCGTCACCACACCGCGCGGCGAACATCAGAGGCGAGAACACGTTCCGGTCGCTCGAACGCGGGATGGCCCCGGACCGAATCGCGCCAAGAAGGGCACGCTCGAAGCCGCTCTTCCATCCACCGGACGAAGCGACGGAAGCCGCGGACTCGCCGGCCGAGTTCAACAGCGCGACATCAGCGCCGGCGGCCACGAGAACTCTCAAGCAGTCGTCGCGTTTGTGGCGCGAAGAGAGGATGGCGGCGGTGTCGCCGGCCTCCGCCCTCACGTTCACGTCGCAGCCCTTGCCGACCAACGTCTGCAGGATCTCCGGCTGGCCGAGCCGCGCGGCCAGGTGGACCGGCCTGGCTCTGCTGCTCCTGGACGTCTTCACGGGAGCTTCGGAGTCCGCACCGGACGCCAGCAGAGTCTGGGCGGCGCCGGCGCTGCCGCAGAGGATGGCGTGGTGGAGGAGCGTCCGGCCGAGGTGCGTGGCGCCCGACGTGTACCCATTCTGGAGGAGCATGCGCAGGATGGAGCCCGTGGACTCGTAGTACTCCACGGCGCACCAGACGGCGTCATAGGGCTCCACGCGCAGCTCCTCGCCGGTGGACGTGTCCCAGGACCACGCGCCCAGCCTCACCTTCGTGTCCCTCTTGACGCCGGCCTGGAGATGAGTTGGGAGATGGTGTGCTGAGTGTCAATTGCTGTGCTGAGGATTGAAGAGTGAAAGTGCATGTTTGCGGCTGCAGTTCGAACGATGCGTACCTGAAGTAGATGACGGACTACCGCGATTTGCCGGCTCACGATTGCAGCGAAGAGCGCCGTGCAGTCGACGTTGGCGTGCAGGGATGGCTTCAGCGAGCGCAGGAGCACCCTGGCTTGGCGGTGGCATTTGGATCAGCTCCGCACTGCAGAAGAGTCACATGAATCAGGGGTTGAAACTGAATTCGGATTAGAGGATCGAAAACGAGATTTAGATCCAATGATCCATACACATAGCAGAAGATGCTTTGTACAACAACGAGCGTAGAAAATGAAGAGCAGTGAGCAGAGGGCCGAAAGTGCAAAAGAAATGGAGACAGGGGGGTGAGCAAATGCTGAATGCATAGAGCCACAGAGGAAGAGCGAAGGGGACTACTAAACGCACAAGGACCAAAGTGCATATGGAAGAAAATGAGAGGGCCTAAGTGAAAAAAAGTAAACACACAAGGACCAAAAGAAGAGCAGAGGGGCCTAAGTGAAAAAAGTAAACACACAAGGACCAAAGTGCAAAAAAATTTGGGTAAGATCCGCCGAAACGGGTAGCCTTAACCGCCGAAATTGGGCTCCTCTTGCTACGGTACTACGACGCCTCCGACGAGCTGGCACCTCCTGCGCTCTACTACATCGTCTGCAACCCCAGCACCCAGGACTGCGTCGAGCTGCCGCTGCCGAAGCCGACACATGTTCCTTACGTGATTGGTGCTGGTGCCGCCGCCATTGCTCATCTGCTCCTGCCTGCCGCTCTGGCCTTCGACCCGGCTGTCTCCTCGCACTTCCACGTCTTCGAGCTGGAGGAAAGCAGCTCACTATTCCCTGGGTGTACAGACCGCGCCGTCGTGAAGGTGCGGATCTACTCGTCGGAGACGCGGAGGTGGGTCGTCAGGAGAAGCCGGTGGAACTACCACGTCGCGTACTCCGGCGAGCATGCCTACCTCAATGGCTTCCTGCACCTAGGCACCACCGACACCGAGAACGGTATCATCGCGGCGGCGGACAACGAGGGCCAGACGTGGACGGCCACCCGCGTGTGCCCGGAACCTCCGGCGACACTCGGCGCCCCCGGCGTCATCGGCCAGTCGCAGCGCCGCGTGCTCTACGCGGACGCCGGCTCCGGCTATGCTCGTGAGCTGTCGGTATACGCTCTCGAGGACTGCGGCGGCGGCGCCGGGCGGTGGGTCTTGAAGCACCGCGCGAGGTCGCTGGATCCGTCTGGAAAGGTGTGGTTTGGGAAGCAGCACCGATTGGTCGCGAACTCGCGATCCACCCGGACTGCAACGTGGTTTTCCTCTTTGATAGCCGACGGCGGAGCCTGATTGCCTATGACATGGATCGTGGGACTACACGCGTTGTCCACACTTTCACGGTTGCATCGGACAAGCACCACTTTTTTCTGTATATACCACTGTACTTACAATAACCATTGCCAATGTTGTAAGCATCTAGGCCTTTGTGCACCTTTTGTAAGGGGTGTGTTTAGAAGAAAATTAAAACAATATACTTGTGACTAATCATTGTTTTGAAGCGGATTTAATGTTGGGTTATTGTCATGAGATATCTATGGAATTTTTACCCGTCAATTTGAAATTACAAGTGATCAATGGACAAATGCTACAAGGCTAAAAACATTCTTAGTTCCAAGTGTCACAAGGAGATGAAGGACACTTAGATTTGCTAGTTGTAGTGTTTGACCGTACTATTAAGAGGATTCGGACACTAGTAGCTTGACCATGTGACAAATACTATGCAAAATATGCACTCTCAAGCTCCTTGGATCTTAAACAGCTCAGAGTACACTTGGAAACACATTGGAAGCAAAAGAATTGAAGAAAAACATCAAACTTCATTGAGTAGCGTCAGATGAACCGACACTTTCATTTCTACATTCGTCAGATGAATACAGAGGTTGGAAAATTGAGAAGACACCATCGGATGAACCGACGGTCTAACATCAGTTCATCCGATGCCTTAGGGTTTCAAGACAGAAAGGTTTAGGGTTCGAGGTCTTCAGCACCGGATGAACTGGTGGTCAGAGCATCGATTCATCCGACAGTACGTTCATTTCATACAGAGACGCTTGGAGGTCAAGTCCTTCAGCATCGGATGAACCGACGGTCCATGGCTTTCAGCAATGGTTCATCCAACAGCTCATGTTTTCAAGACAGAGGCGTTCTGACGATTTTCTCTTCAGCACTGGATAAACCGATGGTGTGTCGGTCTATGCCTCGGATGATGTTTGTGCAACTACTGATTTCAATGGCTATATTTCAGTCTATGTGTGACCGGATGATCTGACACCATCTTAGGGGAACCGTTGCTTCATTCGATCGTGCAACTTTCTGCAACACTTTTCTAACGGTTAGCCACCCTTGCCAGTATATAAATATGACCCCCCTACGTCTCTTGAGTTGCTCTTTACACTCTGAATACTTCAAGCAGCCAGTGAGAGAAGGATAGTGTGCTTGTGCTCTTTGGGATTCATTTTCTTCAAGCTTGAGATTCTCTTTCTTAGTGATCAAGTGTTGCAAGTGTGCATATCATGGCATAGCTGAGTGCATTGGCCAATTGATGGTGTGTGGGTTTGTTACTCTTGGAGATTGACGACTCCTAGACAGTCTTGGTGATTGTGGGAGCCCCAAGAAGTGCTTGGTGTACACGGTTTGAGACCCACCATTCCGAAGATGGAGAATGAGCACTCGGGTCTTTGTGACTTGAGGGGGAGCTAAACTCTTAGGCCCTGTTTGGCAGGGCTCCGGCTCCAGCTGGAGCCCTGCCAAATGGGATGCGACGGGGCGGCTCCGGCCATGGAGCTGGTGGTGGAGCCGCAAAGGGCTTCCACTGGGGAGGCGGAGCCACGAAAACGTGGCTCCATCCGGCTCCGCCTCCCCCTTTACTGCTTTGCCCTCGGTGCAGGGGTCGACCGGAGCGAGGCGGGGCGCGGCGCCGGCGGGGTGCGGCGTGGCGCCGGCGGGACGGGGCGGAGGCGCGGCGGGGTGCGGCGTGGCGGCGGCGGGGCGGAGCGGAGCGCGACACCGGCGGGACGGGGCGAGGCGGGGCGGAGCGCGACGGGGCGGAGCGTGGTGCCAGCGGGGCGGAGCGGAGGCGTCGGGTGCTCGGGCGGCAGGAGTCCGTGGGGGAGGGTCGGGGGGAAGCGGATAAGGAAGGAGAGGAGGGAAGGGTGAATGGATAAGGAGAGGAGGGAAAAAAAGAGAGGAAAAGAAAAGAATAGGAAAAAAGGAAAATAAAGAAAAGGAAAAAACGAAAAAAATAGGAAGGGGCAATTTAGATATTTTACAACTTCAATCCAACATGTGAAGCTGTTTTGCCAAACGGTTTCCAAAATGGCTTCAGCTCCATCAGAAAAGTCGCTCCACCGAAGGAGCCAGAGCCGGAGCCGGAGCCCTACCAAACAGGCCCTTAGTGAGTGCTCCAACGTGGACTAGGGAGGAGTATCAACTCCTCGATACCACGAGAAAAAATTCGGTTGTCTCGTGTCCCTTCTCTTTACATTCTTACACTTAATTTCAGCATTTACATTCCGCACTTATGTTTCCTTGCTCTAGTTTCGCTTGTGTGCTTTGCCTCTTTTATATCTTGACTAGGGTGCTTCATACTTGCTAGTGTGCTTCTTGTTAAGGAACTTTCTTGCTAGTGTGCTTAGTTTGTAGAGAAAAAAACATTTCTAGATGGGTAATACTAGAATCTAGGCTAAGATTTGTTTACTTGTTCTAGAAATTTGAAAAAGGCCCATATTCAACCCCCCTTCTACGGGCTATCGATCCTTTCAAATGTGTAAATCAAACCGCTGCATACGTGGCTTTGTCACGTTCATGAATTTAGATGAATTTATTGTTGTGTGAACGTGTACGGAGGTTGCTTAGTTCGAACGAGTGTTACTGTTCTATTTATTGTGATATAGTACCTGTATTATATTTGAGTTTTCTTAGTGACATATTTGATATTTTCGAAACGATAAGAAAAATGGAAAAAATATTTGCTCGTCGATGCTATACCTTTTTCAATTGTATTGTAAATTTGGTCTTTGAAAATATGGAAACAAATATTCATAAAAAAATTATAATTGACAAAAATTCATAAACAAAAATCAAGAAGCAAATATTCAAAAAATCTAAAAAGTTGACATAATTTTTTTGAAAACAAACATTTAGGAAAAAATGAATATGTTTGAAATAGAAATTGACATAGGAATGGGAAAAAATAAAAGACAAAAAATTGAGAACAAATTTGTAGGTAAAACTTTTATGACATAATTCTCTAATGAGCAGATCCAACCGTGTGGAGGTCAACGCATCGTGGCTGCCATGCTTTGTTATCATCACCACGTGTGAAATCCTTGGCATTTCCTTCCGGGGTGAAGCATGGGAGGTGATGGATATGAGCTTTAGTACTAACAAGTGTGGGCGGTGTGGTGCATGAGTAGCCTCCTTAAGCGGTGAGACACACAAGGACATGATATGAGCCACCTCTTTGATGGTGAGCATTGGGCATGTGACCAAGCCACCTCCAAACGACGAAAGTTGGGTGTGGGGACGGAACAGAACCTTAGACACGCGAGAGAGAAGAAAAGAGAGGAGAATAAAAATGAAGCACGAATGGGAAAGAGAAAGAGGATAACTTAGTGATTGATGCTTGGTGGTTCCAGCATGTGCTGTTGTGCAGAGGGGAACAATTGAGTGACTGTAGAATTAGCTTTGCACTCCATTTGCATATGTCTATTGAAATCAATATTTTGAAAGCTGATGTTTGATGCTGCAAACCAGTCATCCAAATATTGTTAATTTTAATTTTCTGTAAATGTCGTGTAGGAAACTTGAAAGAAGCCATGTGTGCTTGGGATTTGGATGATAATATGAGTAATCTGCTAATACTTGATAATACGAGCCATGCATCCAACTTTTTATATTACTTTTTTATTCCTTTCATTATTTTTTATTTTTCTTTCTTTTCTTTCTTTTATTTTATGATCATGTATATTTTTCTTTAAAAGTACATTCAACTTTTATTATTTATTCTTATTTTTACTTTTCTGATTTATTTTTATTTTCTCTTATTTTTTTATCTTCAATCTTACTTATTTTCTCATTATTTACCTTTTTATTTCATATTTTTATTAGTTTTAGTAATTATTTTTTTCATCTTTCAATCTATATTCTCTTATGTATATCTTTTCATGCACGTAATTTATATTTACCAATTAATTTGATCCATTTTTATTTCATATTGTTACTATTCTCTTCTATTTTTTATAACACTATATGTATTTTCTTAGTACAAAAAAAGTGCATTCAAGATTATTACTTAGTAGTTCTGTAAAGATTTATTATTTTGGAGTGTAAAATTATGTGTTTAATAGACTCATTCGTCTGTGATGCTGATTTTATTTGTATATATTTGTTTTCCATTTATAAATATTTCTTCACCTTCTATGAATATTTGTTTGCCCAATGTCCATATTTGTTCGTCTGTGTGGATATTTGTTCTCTTCTGTGAATATTTGTTTGCTCAATCTCCGTCTATATTTGTTCCCCCTCGTGAATATTTGTTCGTGCTCTATGAATATTTGTCCCTTTTATAAATATTTGTTCCTACTATGTAATTATTTCTTCTCCTATGTAAATATTTATTCCACTTTTTATTATTTAATTCATTTGGCGTGTCATGGTTCGTTTTCCTCTCCATATTTGTTCATCATGTGTACATATTTGTTCGTGCTCTTTAAATATTTGCCCCCCTTCTGTAAATTTTTGTTCGGTGAATTTGTATAATTTGTTACATGTGGATGTCTATTTTGTTCTATAAGTATATATAATTTGTTCAGTAGGTATTATAATTTTATTCTACAAGTATGCATATTTGTTTCATCAGTTCATATAATTTGTGCGGTAAGTATAAATATTTTGTTCCACGAGTTTGTAAAATTTCTTCACGATATACATCGCACAAAAAATATACAACATTAATTAAAAATATGAATAAAAAAGTTCGTCAAAATATAATCAAATGGGATCTTGTTTTGAAGTTTTTATTATCAGAAGTTCAATGGTGCAATTGGAATTTAACTTTGATATTCGATGTGAGATAACTTTTTTAAGTTTCAAACGGAATTTGCATGTGGATGACATAATTGTTTCTTCTGTGAATGTCACCGTATTTCAACTACTTTCATACACATCCATAGATAGAAGATGACAAGCGTCAATCTATTGCCTTTTGAAGTATATAATCGCACCCGCATCGACCTGAACAAGCGCCTCATGGATGAGTCCGGCTGCCGGATACTAAGCTGCTGCTCTCCACCATCTCGGTGCTGCCCATGGGCGCCATCATGCTCTCCACGAGCAGCGTTAGAGCTCCAAACCTCGAGCGCGGCTTGCACGCTGCAGCACAGATGGACGCGTGCTGGAGCTGGACCTAGCGAGTGCCTTGACGCTTGCGAGGTTGCCGATCCCCACGATCATCTTCAGCAACTGCCACCCCCCTTGCTAGACCTAGGCAGGAATTGAGGGTTGAAGGCTCATTCTCTTCTCCTTCCTCGAGCCCTCTTCTTCTTCCTTCTCATCTTCTTCTTTCCTCCTCCCCTCTTCTTTCAATGGAGTTTCTGGCGTAGGGAGGCTTGAGCCCCCCTCCCCCCCTAGGCACCGCCCCCTGCCAGATCCGTCCCTGGTTAGGTTCGTATAAGTCCGGGCGAGATAATCCTAGAAATTGTATTGTTGGTGGTATTGTTCACGATCAACGATTGGACCGAGAATTGTGTGGCACTGTTATTATTATTCTGACTCTTAATCGTTTAGTTGTTTCATCTTATTGTTTAGTTGTTTCATCCACTCTGCTGCAATCGTGAGATCGTTAGTGCGTGACGGGCTACTTTCTCACACACCAGACAATCACATTTTGGACGGGTCCATATATAAGTTGTACATCTTGGTGTGTATAGTGCCGTTGCAGTAGCCTCCGTCCGTCCATCCATCTGTTTGATGGATCATGAGTTGTATATTTGGACAAAAATATGTGCATTGCAATCTCTCAACAATCGATTTTGAGAATTTTTGTCGGGAGAAAATGGTTACCATCGACATGTATTCATGAGTAGGATGATGAAGGACTGGATTGTGCGACCAGAGAGGGGGGGGGAGTGAATGGGAGCTGATAAAATTTCTTTCTCGAGGGAGATAGCTCCTCCAACGAGATGAACACGACCTCGATCCCAAAATCACTTTCACCACTCTATCCGCACGTTTGCCAAGACCACGTAGCCACTGGAGTGCTACTGATCCTAGGAGCAAACCTCACCAGCAAGTACTAAAACTACTCAATCACAACAGCGGAAACAACTCACGGGAAATTTCCTGTCAGGGGCGGTCAGACCGCATGGACAGGGCGGTCAGACCGCCTGGGCTGAGAAATTTCCCAAAACCACAACTCAAAGCTCACGACTCCAAATCGACCCAAGATTTCGCCTGGAAACTCCTCTGATCAAGGCAAACAAGCTCTCAGAGAAAATCCTCGGAAAACGAACACTTTCCTAGCGAAACGCGTACCCTGGGCGGTCAGACCGCCTCCCCTGCAGAATCTGGCCGCGGGTCAACTCCCAACTTCCCTTCACCCGATCTCCCGATTCACTCCACGGATTGCAACGAAACTTCGAGGATAGCTGGGTCACCTCATGAATGACCTCTCCACCAAAGGATATCCACCGAAACCCATCCAATCAAGAGGAATCGCGAATCGAAGGTCTCTAGGTCATGAACTCCAAGAACTCCGAAATCCACCCAAATCAAAGGATTTCCCAAAGTATTTCTGGGGCAAAGTCACCAAGAAAAGAGGCATGAAGTCCTCATGTGTGACACCCAACAAGAATCTCTCCAAGAAACCTCTCAAACAAGTCACCACGAAAATCCCCAAAAAGAGCTCCGAAAATCACCAAAAGAGAAAATGCCGGGAGACAAAGAGAGACTAGATGAACCACGCCGAAGTTTCTATACATACCATGAAAGGTTCATACAAAGTCTAGCAAGCCGCCCGAACATCCATCCCTCTCACAAGATCTCTCATGAAGCACTCAAGCTAGGCCTAAGGAAAACTAAAGAGGAAAGCAAATGAACTAGGATTCCAAGAGGTGGCTGCCATCTCCTCTCAACTGAGTTTATATGGAGGGCAACCAATGACCAAACTACCCCTACTTACTTAACTTAAGATACACGCCCACCAAGAGCACTTTGGGAACTTTGATCTTTTTCTTCATCGGACGGACTCCCGCTGCCCGCAATCCGCTTCATCTCCACGCAAGCCTCACGATCGCGCCACGCGTCCTCCGCTTCGAAGCTTCTCGACGCGCTGCGAGCCAGGCGGTCAGACCGACCCTCCTGGGCGGTCAGACCGGCCACCCCCGGTCACTCCGGGCCAGGCGGTCAGACCGCCTCCCCTGGGCGGTCAGACCGGCCTGAGCAGGCTGGTCGCCCCGCCGAGCCTTCGGTCTTGGCTTTGTGGCTCATCCAAGCAACCCAGTGGTTTTGTGGCCAAACCACTGCAAACCCCGCGTGCAAGCTTCAGTTGTCAGCTGCTACCTTGCACCGGCTCCATCCCTCTCGACGTCGTCTTGCTCTTCTCGCCAGCGTACGGTCTGCACTTGATCCCGTCGGCCACCGGGTACCTCGATCGAAGCCTACTTGTCTCTCCGCTCCTGGGAGGTCACACAGACATAGACCTTTCGAACTTCATCTTCACCTGCACCACGCGAATCAAGCCGCAACCTGTACCTGCAATACTAGGCCAAGAGTCAGTCCACACAACGTTGTCAATCACTCATCACTAAGGAGCGACCATCCATCGGTCCTCGAACCACACAGGTCCTCAGATGAGAAGTATACTAGTGATCTAGTCTAAATGCAAACAGTATGTGCAATCTTGTGGGGTCAATATATCGCTCGTTCGTCTAGCGTAAAAACCGAAAAAGGTGGTGGTCCTCCTAAAACTAAGCCGGTGGGGGTAAGATCACCTCACGGTTTTCATTAAGAAGAAGAAACCTTCTTCCAGCTTAGAAAATCCCCGAACCCCGATTTCACCGGCGAGAAGATTTTTTTAAAAATCAATCCCATAATTCGCTCCAACGAGGAATCGGACCTGGACGGTTGCGATCATATCTCAGCACATCCGCGTTGTGTCTGATGGTGCGGAGCAGAACAGTCAGCGCAGAGGAGCCCAACCACCCAATCTGACGCAGGATGTCGTGTAACGTAGCTTCAAATTTGTCCGTGCCTTCTCCCCAATTCCTAATTTTTCTCATCACCGAGTGCTAATCAGAGATCAAATTCATTAATCCTCACCTCCTCTTTTCCTCTTCCGCATTAGCATGCATGCATAGTTGCACACAGCATGGTACCTACCTACTAGCGGCAACAGGCTCGTTGTCGTCGGGGTCTCGGGGATGTTGATGAGGTGTGCCTCTTGCACGAGAGCAGGGAGGAGGTTCGTGCTCCGCGGCGTCCTGGCGCGCTGCAGGCAGCATCCAAGCCGTGTGCTTCAGCGGGCACCGTGCAGGCAGCACTGCGATGGGTGGTGGGTGATCTTGTAATGGCCGGCTGAAACACCTAATAGGAATCGGATCGATCCTTTCCGATCGGAGACCGACTTCGAATCGAAGACACTTTGTACCTCCTTTTAATTAGAGGTACGAAGTCCTACTGTATATATCAAGATCGAATGTTTCTCGCCGCGGCTGGTTCGTCTCGCGATCTCTTGATGACAGACGTATCAATGCAGAGATCGACGGATTTCACGTGTCTCGGAATGATGGCCGTTGGAAAGCGGAAGCGGAACGACCCCGCGGCGGCCTACCTCAGCGACGACCTCATCATCGAGATCCTCTCGCGGCTGCCGGAGAGGTCGCTCCGCCGCTTCAGGTGTGTCTCCCGGACATGGCGCGATCTCATCTCCGGCCCCATTCACCGCCGCAGGCTTGCACACACTGACGCCGCGTCGGGCTTCTTCTACTATGCCCGCGCCGGCGGCTCCAGGGCGACGACGAACTTGAGCTTCGCCGCCTTGTGCCCTCCGCCCGAAGGAGGCGGATGCTTCGACCAAGCCTTTCCGTTCCTGCCTTACGGGACCCAGGTGAAGGCGTGAAGCTGCTGGACTCGTGCAACGGGCTCCTCCTCCTACGCTTCTGCCATGGTGCCTACGACGACGTGGCAGCGGCACGCTACATCGTCTGCAACCCCGTCGGCTGGGCCGTTGAGCTGCCCGTGCCCTCGCCGGAGCCGACTCGTGACCCCGACCCGATCGAGCTCCGATTAGAAGAAATTAGTCGGCGTCGCCGGGTGCGAGGCCTCGGCGATCTCGATTTTGCTCATCATTCCCACCTCGAGCAACCGTGGATACATAAGCCTCGGCCTGCGGTTCTCGCTTTCGACCCGGCTGTCTCCTCGCACTTCCACGTCTTTGAGCTTGTGGAGGATAGCTCTCGGAATGGCGGCGGCACCATCAAGGCGGTGCGGATCTACTCGTCGGAGACCGGCGAGTGGGTTCGCAAGGATAGCGCGTGGAGCTACCGCATCGCCTACGCCGGCGAGAACGCCTACCTCAGCAGCGAGTGGAGGTACCACCTCGCCTACGCCGGCAGGCACGCCTACCTCAACGGCTTCCTGCACCTCACCACCACCGACGCCGAGAAGGGTGGGGTGGTGGCGGCGTCGGTGGACACCATGGGCAAGACATGGAGGGCGACGCACGTGTGCCCTGATCCCCCCGCAACGCTCGGCGGCCCCGGCATCGTCGGCCAGTCGCAGCACCGACTGGTCTACGTGGACGCCGGCTCCGGCGGCGACGCTCACGAACTGTCGGTCTACGCTCTCGAAAAATGCGGCGGCGGCGAGCGGTGAAGCTTGAAGCACCGCACCAGGTCGCTGGAACCGTGTGGGAAGATGTGGTTTGGGAAGCGCTACCACGACGTGGTTGCGATCCATCCGGATTGCAATGTGATTTTCCTCTTCGATAGCCGACGGCAGAGCCTGATCGCCTATGACATGGATCGTGAGACTACGCGCGTTGTACACACATTCACAGATGCACCGAGCAACTGCCAATTTTTCACGTACTATGTACCATTGTACTTGCAATAAACAGCATCAATGTAAATCGTTAACTTTCATCTTATGTTGCGGATTTGCTCTTCGATGCTTTTTTTCTCGAATACACAGGAGAGCTGCGTATCATTGTACTAAGCAGAGAAAAAGTTCTTACAAGCACGCAAGCATGCAGCGGTCCGCATGCGGATTACTCGCGACATATGCTACATTGCTACTAGTTTCCGAGCGCCAGCCGCAACCCACAAGTCGGCGTCCGTCTGAATCCTATCTACGATCACCGATACCGGAGCTGCCCTCCTGTCGAAGAGGCGTGCGTTACGTTCCTTCCACAGGTGCCAACACACTAACATGAAGAGCGAGAACATTCCTTTCCGTCGGTTCGTGTTCTGCGCCGAGACGATTTGCTCCCACCAAGCTCTTATGGTTGCTGCAGCGCCGAAGTTGCATATGCATCGTGCCCAGGAACAGACTCGCCACCAGACTTCCTTCGCCAGTGGACAGGTGACAAGCATGTGGTCGATGGTTTCGTCGGCTTGATCGCAGAGCAGGCACTTGTCGTGTGTCTCTAGTCCGTGTCGATGTCTCTGTCTGCCGTCCACACTTGGCACTGACAGGCCAGCCATAGAAACAGCTTAACTCGCAGCGGCACCCAAGATTTCCAAAGCGATTTCCAGAGGTGGGCATCAGCAGTGGACTGCGTCACTCCTTGGTGCAGGTACCGGTATGCAGACCGGGCGCTGTACTGGCCATCCGGTGTCCACTTCCAGCGCACGACGTCCTGTTGCTAGGGATTTAGCTGCACTGAATCCAAGCGATCCCAGAGGCACAGGTATTCGACGATGGCGGGGGCTGACAGGGCACCGGAGATGTCTCGCACCCACTGCTCGTTGTGTAGTGCTTGCGCCACCGTGCGCGATCTTTTAATGCGCGGCC
Source organism: Cenchrus fungigraminus (assembly GCA_036936925.1). Taxonomy (NCBI): domain Eukaryota; kingdom Viridiplantae; phylum Streptophyta; class Magnoliopsida; order Poales; family Poaceae; genus Cenchrus; species Cenchrus fungigraminus. The sequence continues at coordinate 2,962,458 of CM072779.1, forward strand.
GCACCAGCGCCGTCAGTGCCGGCGCGAGGTTGCTGATGGCTTGACCGTCCAACCAGTTGTCGAGCCAGAAGAAGGTTTACGTGCCGCTGCCCGTATGTACCTGGATCGAGGCTTCGAAGAGCTCTTTCACCTGTTGCTCCACCTTGATGGGCAGCGCTGCCCAAGCCCGCTCGGGATCGGTCCGCTGCAGCCAAAGCCAACAGGTTCGCAACGCCTGGCCGGCGAGCCTGAGGTTCTGCACCCCCAAGCCGCCAAGCCTTGTCGGGAGGGCTCTTCGATGTTGCAAATGAATGGAGCATAATGTAAGATAGTGTTGTAGCTGCGGATTTGTTCTTCGGTGTTTCAAATGTTGCATATTGGTGGGATTTTATAAAGATACTATTCAACTTGCACCTCCTAAATTTTGATTTTCCATAGTTTTAGGGTCCGTTTGGCAGGGCTCCGGTTGTGGCTGTGCTGGTGGAGCGGATTCTGTGGGGGTGCTGAATCCGTTTTAGAAAAAATGTTTGGCGAAACAGCTTCTCCTGTCTGTGTAATGTGGATAAGAGGGTGAAATATCCATAATATCTTTCCCTTTTCTTATTTATTTCTTTTTTCCTCCTATTTTTTCTTTTTTCCTCTCATTCTATTTTTCCTCTTCTTGTTTCTCCCTCTCCCTTATCCATCCACCGCTCCCACCCACTGTCTCCTCTGCACTCCACACCGCACGCGCGTCAAGCCTGGAGCTCCGCCCGGCCTCCAGCTCCCTCACCGGCGGCCTCCAGCTCCGCCCGGCCTCTAGTTCCCCACCGCCGGCCACCTCTGCCCCGGGCCGCGACGCGCCGCCAGCTCTACCTCCTCCGCCCGCCTCCACCACGCCATGCCTCCAGCTTCGCGCGACCTCCAGCTCCCCCGCTGTCGGTCTCCTCTACGCCGCCGCGGTCCGGCCTCCTCTGCGCCGCCGGGCGCCTCTGCCCGTCCTGCAGCGCCGCGCCGCCTCCTCCACTGGTTCCCAGCGCTGGCCACCACCTCCAGCTTCCCAGTGCCGGCGGCCATCTCTGCTCCCCGGCCGGGCTCCATCTCCCACACCTCCCGTGGGCCCCGCCCCACGAGCAAATTTTGGTGGGCCCCCCCCCCCCCCCCCACCCCCCACAGCTCCAGTCACCGGGATTTGTGGAAGGCGGAGAAACGCTTCCGTGCGGGAGTCGTTTTTGGAAGGTGTTTGGCACAGCTTCACCTGGAGGCGCTCGCGGAACCGTGCCAAAGGCACCCTTATTATCTCTAACCGGGTGGATAAAAGTCAGAGTGCTGGTGGGATTTGCTTCTTAGGAAATTGTTGTGATTACAGCTTGGTAATCACCATGTATGAACCATATCTGCTACGGTTCCATATAAGCGAAAGTTTTTTTTTTCCGAATCCATATAAGCGAAAGTTAATCAGCTAATTTAACCCGACGGATAATGCCTTGAGAGAGTCCGCAAAATATTCATCCAAATCCAACGACGATCTAGTTCAACGTACCCACAGCCCAGTTTGTTAGATCGAGCCACCTCCTCCTCAATGTGTGATGGACGACGACAGGAAGTTCTCGGCGTCGGCGGCCAGCAATCTCCCCGACGATGTCATCGTGGACATCCTGTCGCGGCTTCCGGTGCGGGCGCTCTGCCGCTGTAAGTGCGTGAGCCGCGCGTGGCGCGACCTCATCTTCCACCCCGACCACCGCCGCAGGCTCGCGCAGACCGTCTCGGGCTTCTTCTACCATCTCCACGTCGATGCCTCCTGCCCGCCCATACCCTACTGGCGCTTCTCCTCCTCCACCGGCGCGCCTCCTCCTCCCGGCGGCGCGGCGCACGTCGCCTTCCCCTTCCTAGCGCCGCCGTGCTTCTTGAGGGCCGAGACGGAGCTCCTGGACTCGTGCAGCGGGCTCCTCCTCCTACGCTGCTGCCGCGCGTCGCCGTCGCCGTCCTCCTCCAGCTTGTACGTCGTGTGCAACCCCGCCACCGGGAAGTGGGTCGAGCTGCCGGCGCCGACCCACGCCCCGGGCACTTTCGGCCTCATGTCCGACTACCTCCACGGGAGGCGGCGGACTCGCCTGGCGGCGCTGGCCTTCGACCCGGCCGTCTCCGCCTCGCACTTCCACGTGTTCCAGCTGGTGGAGAGGGATAACTACCCTTACCCATTCCTCTCCCCGTACCGCTTCGTCGTGGAGGCGGTTGAGATCTACTCGTCGGAGACCAACAGGTGGGCTGTTAGCGGCAGCACCGAGTGGAGCTACCACAACGGCTCCCTGCACTTCGCCGTCGACGACGGCGGGGTCATGTTGGTGGATACAAATGGCGAGGCGTGGAGGCTCACCCATGTTTTCCTACACAGCCATCAAGAAACCTTGGGCGGCAGCGGCTTCGTCGGCCGGTCGCAGGGGCGGTTGCTCTACGTGCACAAGGGCTCACGCTACGCCTCCCTGTCGGTGTACTCTCTCGAGCGCCGCCGCCGCTGGGGCCCCGACGCCGAGCAATGGACGCTGAAGCACTATGCCAGCCCGCTGGATCAGTTCGGGAAGACGCTGTCCATGGAGCACGACGGCGTCATCGCGGTTCATCCGGACGGTGATGTCATCTTCCTCTTCGATGCCTGCCGGGGGGTGTTGATGGCCTATGACATGGTTCGCAGGACCCTCCGCGACATCCAGCCTCTCGCACAAGCGTCACCGTATTACCCCTTCTTCCCCTACGTTCCCCTGCACTCGTCGGAGGCTTTAGCAGGGTAAACGAATTGCCAATAGAATCAAGGTGCCGAGTTTTCTACTAGGATTGTCAGCATTTATATATACCTTCACATTTTTGAAATTTTAGTTCTGAATATGAGTTTGATTAGTTTATTTGAAGGGCCAAGACTCTGCACTCTTTTATCATTATTTGCTGAGGAACATGATTCACAAATAAATTTAGACACTCTAATTTGCAGGTTAATTAGCAGCTAGCGTGGGGCCTCTTGTTGCGTTTCTCTCATTTGCCTTCCTCCGATGGTATTTTTTTGATGCGATTGAAGCCACCAACCATCTAATAGGTGCGTGTGTGCGGAGCTGTGCTCGATTCTGGACAAACGATTCAGAGACAGTCGGACAGAGAGGCAAGCTGCAATACCTGGAAGTTGAATTTTGAACCGACGATTTCTTTCATTCCCACAGAATGTATGATGCTTTCTAGACAGAGGAAGAAGAAGTGCAGAGGGTCTTGTATACGTAGGATCGCGCGAATGCGAGGTAGAGCCCGAGCTCGACGGCGCTAAGCCCCCCCAGCAGCCAGTAGAAGTAGTCGAGGTGCGCACGGTTGAGGTTGTCGGCGAACCAGCTGTCGCGGCCGCCTTGGGAGGTGAGGGCGTCGATCAGGGAGATGAGCATGCTGCTGATGAATCCGCCGATGCCCATGACGCTGAGGTAGAGCGCCAGACCCAGGCTGCGGAGGCCGTGGGGCATCTGGTCGTAGAAGAGCTCCTGCAGGCCAACGACGGCGAGCACGTCGGCCACCCCCATCATGGCGTACTGCGGAACGAGCCAGGCCCAGGACATGGGCACGGTGGCGGCCGGGTTGTCGACGAGGCCGTGGTCCCGCGCCGTGGCGAGGCGTCGCGCCTCGACGAGCGCGGCGACGGAGACCGCGGCGAGCGACGTGGCCATGCCGGCGCCGACGCGCTGCAGCATGGTGAGCCCGGACGCGTTGCCGGTGGCCCAGCGGAGCGCGGGGACGAGAGCGCGGTCGTAGATGGGGACGAAGAGCAGGATGCTGAGGGGGCCCAGGGCCTGCAGCGCGGCGGGAGGCAGCTCGAATCCCCCGATGGTGCGGCGGTCCAGGGTGCGGCCCTGCTTGTTGAAGAGCGTCATGATCTGCGAGTACACCACGCCGTACGCGAGGCTGGTGGCCCAGATGGGCAGAAGGCGGAGCACGCACCGGGCGTCCTCTGCTTCCGCATGGTTGCCTCTGCCTCGGAGGCCGCGGGCCAGGCGGAGCAAAGGGGACGAGTGATGCTTGCGGCGGTTGTACAGGCGGTAGGTCGGGGTGCCCAGCAGGAAGACGGTGAATGCGCAGAGCACGATGGCGCAGGGCACGCCGAATCCGACGCCCCATCCGACGGACTCCTGGATGTAGCCCACCGCCGAGACGGCGACGGAGATGCCGACGGCCATGCAGAAGAACCACCAGTTGAAGAGTGATCCCCGGGAGGCGCGCTCCTCGGGGTGGGCGGCGTCGAACTGGTCAGCGGCGAAGGCGAGGCCGCAGGGCTTGTCGGCGCCCTGTGCCACGGCGATGAGGTACAGGGAGACGTAGAAGAAGTGCGCCGGGCGCAGCGCAGGAAGCGTGGCCGACAGAGTCAGCAAGCCATACCCCTAAGGAATACAGTATGGATTAGACCAATGGCGCCACAGCTGATGCTGATGAGGAGGTATAGCAATAGCACGCGCGGCGGCGGTACCAACCAGGACGTAGAGGGAGCATGCGATGACGATGGATTTGTATCTTCCCAGATACGCGTCGGCGAGGAAGGCGCCGAGCAGGGGCATGAGGCTGGCCGTCCCCGACCAGGCGTTGACGGAGGCGGCGGCGGAGGCGTTGGACTGCCCCAGGGGGCCCGTCAGGTATGTGATGAGGTTGGCGGAGACGCCGAAGTAGGAGAAGCTGCCGGCGATCTCAACGGCTGTTCGGATTCGATTGAAATGGAACGGGATTCATTGAATCGAATTACGAATGTTGGAATCGAATCAACAGCAACATATACCCACCCACTACGAAGAGCGCGGATCTCCATCCCCCAGAGTTCCCCCGGCGCACGGGGCGGCCGCGGTAGTCGGAGACGCCGGCGAGAGGAGGCTCCTCCTCCTGCTGCTTGGCTGGGAGTCGGAGGAGGAGGGGATCGGCGGCGGGGTCCATGCCTTGGCCTTGGCAAGTCAGCTCTGCTGATTGATGCATTCGCTTCGTGTGATGGCTGGCTGATGGAGTAGGACGACAGCCAGACAGTGAGCGACGGGATATTTTTAGCTACACAGAGAGCTATCGGAATCAGGTCAAACAAGCTGGGCTATAATTCCATTCTGCGCACAGGGGCCCTGCCGTTTGCACTTTGCACCATCAAGAGTCCACTAGAGTGAAATGTTTACACTTTTTCACAGCTTTGCATCTCCAATAATAAAATGAATCTTTTGTGCCCGACGCTGGATAAATAAATGATATAATGCTGTCCCCGCATATCTCAAGAATGCCTGTTTGTATATTTAAGACAAGAAAAAAATATGCAGAACCAGATGGCAACTTATTTATACGGACGGATAAATTCAACCAAGCGCTCGAATTCCCAACAATTGTCAACCGATAATAACAGCAAACAGATAGCAGAAATATTTTCGTGTGTAATACATCTGAATAACAATACAATGACGACCTACCAGGAAATGCCCATACGCAACAAACCGATAAAAAAAACGATATACACATATGGACAGTCACAAAGCAAGCTAGAGCATATTAGGACCTCGCAAGCAGCACAACTCAGGCCATGTACAAATAAAAGAATTGACCTATAAAATTGGTTGCAAAAAACCAACCGAGCAAAGCCACCTCTGAAATGACCAGCACTATATAATAGACATACTCCCATTGAACCATTCACGGCAAGAGGATCATATTTTCGTAGCAGACACTAGGCTTGTTCTCTTTAGAAGAGATCAGCTTTTCGCTTCTGAAGTTCTTGCTTCCAATTTGGCTGTTGGTAGAATGCATCCTTAGTCATGCCAAAAACAGTTTGAAATTCACTATCTGATAGGTATGCCTGCAGGATCAATAGACAGTAGTTCAATTTAAATTGACCTTGATGCGTTCCTTTTCAATGTAAACCTCTCTTCAAGAAAGCTCGAACATGAACATAATTGGTTAAACAAGAAATAAAAGAATATATGTATGAACAATTACGGAAAGAGTTGTCCAAAGAGAACCAAATGCATCAATGTAACTGAAGCAAGCAGTTTAACTGCAGCATCTATTCACATCCCAGAGTCATTAAATGAAATTCAAAACTTTAAGGTTCAGGGTGGAGGGAGACAAACCTCTCTGCGTTTGTAATCTATCCCACGAACTGGATCGGTAGATTTGGATATCAAGCGGTCATAGCTAAATGTTGCTTCACCGACATTCTCTGTTGTTTCCTCCTCTGGGGCCTCGGCCTCTGCTCCATCAGCATCAGATGGTGCCCCATCTACTACAGCATCTTTTTCTTGGTGAAACACCGAGGACTCCCCAGCTTCAGACTGAGGAGAAGATGCACCAGATGGGGTTATTACAACCCTGTCGACATCTGCATTGATTAAATGTGTCAATGGCCTTGATCTATGATTCACTCCATTGGTCAGGCGGGCAAACAAAAGCAAATAGACAGGAGTACAAGACTTGTCAAAGTAATTCCTAACAAGTGATTCCTTGTAAAACGATATTGTAAAGGAAGGTGCAGCTCTACCAGTCTTGTCTGCTGAGCTGCTAGCCTTGGCTCGTAGATTTTCTGAAGATCCAGATTGCTCAGCAGTCAGCACAGAGGACAGTGCAGCTACGGCTGCTGCTCTTTGAGAACCTTGACCTGAACGAGATGGAGGTGGCGTGAGAGTTTTGGGTTTTGAGGACGGATTGAACGCATTAGATAAGGCAGCAAGTGCAGAGGCACGTTGAGTGGGTCCATCGCCTGTGCTTTTAGGCCTCTCATTAGTCTGGGAAAAAAGGATCAAGAAACTAGTTACATCAATGCTTTCATAAAGAACATTCTTTTAGACAAAATGTTGATATTGTTTCGTGAGTAATCAAAAAAATTATCAAGGTTTACCAGCTTTTGTTGGGATGATGGATTGAATGCAGATGATAGAGCTCTTAATGCAGATGCCCTTTGAGTGGGTCCACCATTACCAGAGCTCCTAGGTACACCCTACAAAACAAGTACAAGGTAAAGACTGTACTAGTTGAATATATATTTGTGCTTCCAAATATGAGTTGTTAGCATCCAAAATACTCATTCAAGTAAAACATGTATATATATGTACATATGTACTTCCTCCGTCCCAAATTTTAGGTCATTTAGGTTTTTCTAGGTTCATAGCATATATCTAAGTGCATAGCAAAATCTACAAATCTAGAAACACCAAAACAACCTATAATTTAGGATGGAGAAAGTAACTTTGTATCTTCAACTTCAAATCTCAGGCTTACCTCAGAACGCAGTCCAAAAAGTAGCGAGAGTTTCTTCTGGAATGAATTTCCATGAACCTGTACAAAGTGTATGAAACTTACTGTTTAATATGGCGAAGTTTGTAGCAAAACCATAACTTTGCAGCACAAATCGACTAATATCTCTGGTATGATTATTATCAGATAGAACAGCAGAAACAAGTAGGACAAGATATCCAAGAGCATACCACAGATTTTGTGTTGTCCCAAGAGAAGTATGTCTTGAAGAAGCATGGCTCATTCCCTTCCATAACTTTATATAGAGGTACATATGGAGAAAGATCTTCAATAGAATTTGCATGCTCTATGTATTTCTGGGGAGAGCAAACATATAATGAATATAGCACAACAGCAAACCAAATCAGACCAATACTGAAAAAGGTCAGGGCTCCAGTTGATACCTGGCCAACATCAAATGCCTTCTGTTTCTCTTTTGATTCCACACACTGCCCAATCCAAATAACGACCTCACCATGTGTGTCAAGTATCATCATGTCTTCAGTTAACAAATCATCTTGTGAGAAGTTGAAGATCTCGGTAACCTGAAGAAACCCATAAAATCACATACCCTGAAATATGCAATATGAAGGAATAGATGTAAGGAGAACAAGTGCAAGACGACCAACCTCCAGTCTCCCTGATCAATGATGAAGATTGTAGCATAAACAAACCCAAGCAACAAAATGATGATTAGGCAGAAACTTGTATAATGTAGATATTTCAAATGAATTAAAGGAAATATCAACTTCATACAGATATACAAATGGATGAAAGTAAGATGAAATTTATAATAACTGACCATTCTTGAATGAGAATGCATACAAGTGAGGCTCTCTAGCAATAATATCCTGAGTAGCATTCCTGTTTGTATAACTCTGTTTTCCACCAAGAGCAAACCAGAAAGCAGAACTCTCTGTTCCCTCCTTGCAATGTTTCACTGCAACATCAGGCTGTACATTGTAAATATCAAAATGTTAGCAATAGAGCGAGATAAAAGCCTGAGCTCCAGAAGTTTTCAATTGATTTATAGGACTAAAAAAAGTGATAGAATTTGATTGGCTTAAAGCTGTTTAAAGCATACCTTCAAAAATTCAGCAACTTTTGCTGCCCACTGTTGTTGCTCATATGTACTAGAATTGCCAAACCATGTAAACATAGCATTTCCAGATTGCAACACGAAACACTCCGATGAGCTTAAAGATGTTGCCACCTATAAATAATAAGTGATCAGCTCAAGGATACACGACTGAATTTCAATAAAGCTCTGTGAAGGTAAATGTTGAGTCACTCTTGTCCTAAAATAACACACTACAAAACTTGCACATAACAGTTTGTTTATCAAAAAGCCTTCAATAGAAAGATCCATCTTCATTTAGTACAAAGAGCAAGACAGTACCGCATCAACTTGAAGAGTCTTATTGTTGTGGATTGATGTCCCAGATACTCGAATTAGAGCTATGCCTTCAGAAGAATAAGTATCACCAGTCGCACCCTTTTCTTCTATGAGCTTCTTGTATCCAGACCCAATTCCACCCTACATAATTTATTGATTTGCCAGAAACATAGTATCCAAATGTATTACTTAGAGCCACACACAGAGTTTGAAGCACTGAAAGAAACATAAAAAGGGAAGCAACCAATTGTGTTTGGCCATGTGTACCTTCAAGATAACCATGGGCTGGAAAAGAGCAACAAATTGTGGTGGCTCCTTCCCTTGATAAATACGACCCTACAAAATAACCGCCAATAACTAAAAGTCGTCTCTTGCGAATAAATATTGTAGGCACATCTAAAACAAAATGTAGCACCAGAACAGGCCGTCCTTTCAATGAATTCCACATTGTATTAGCTAATTGAGATGCCATCACTTGATCATCCTGCAAACAAACAACAAAAAGGTAAATATAGATATCCAGCTCGTTTGTATGCCAATTAACCTCAGAAGAGTTAATGCCACTGGAACAGATTGTTTGGTTCAGTCTAAAAATATAATTTAACTAAAACATTAAATTTTATCAGCAAACTCTATACCAATAAAAGAAATGTCACATCACCAACACAAATTGTTGAAATTATAAGCACAAAAGTAGAAAGGCAGAAAGGATGCAAAAACAGTTTAAGACGACAATGCAAGTGTCACAGCATGGAAAGTATTATTACCGCCAAGCTATCCTTCCCAATCCAGTAACTGAGATAGTATTCTTCTTTTTTGTCGCCGGAATGATATGTATAGAGAATGATATAACAGTCTCCGCTGTAAAACTTTCCAATGTCCACTTTTGGAACGGCAGTCTTAGCATTGCCATCAACACACCATACCTGTTACGATTTGTTTTTAGTAAGGATATGCCCAATAAATATCTTTTCAGTTTACTTGTTTTAAACAACACAGCTCATTAAAAGGAATATTGATCAAAGCAACCTCAAGCTTTCCGCTGCCTTCAAGCAAAGGAGGAACTTCCTCATTTACTGGAGTGGTGCTTTTTGCAGCTCCCTTTACATCAACACCTTGTTGCTTCAATAAAGCTGAAAAAATAGAGATGTTAACAGCAGTAATCAAAGGGGAGTTTTCATTATCTCATAACTGAATGACATACCCGCAACTTTTCCCCACCCTTCCTCTGCACCAGGGCTTCCAGCAGCATTACCCACTGGCCATGATTCAAACTTGGACTTGAAAGCATGACTCTCATAACCTTGAATCACTTGAGTCACTCTTGTTGTCTTTGGACGCTTTTGATTAATAAGGAATTCCTGCAGGACACAAAAACATGAAAATGTTACCTCCAAGAAATAAAACAAAAAGGGAAAAAATGAGAACAGAAAATTAGTGAGAGAATTTACCTCAACCGCTTTCGTGGCAGATTTTCTATCTTCCATTTGTGTTACCCGGCCAACCCATACATATATTTCAGCCCCACAGTCAAGTAAGAAACATTTGGTATTTTCAAGCACAGCTTTAGTAAGAGCTGTCTCCTCCAGCTTCAACTGACCATCATTGATGCTGCATGGAGGACATTTCATAATGTAACAGTAAAATACAGAAGGCACTATTGGACTAAATACAGAACTTAGTACATAATAAAATCGGTAGGGGCACACGATAAATACTTCTGGCACTAACTGAGCCATAGCACGGACTCACTAAACAATTCCTTATATGTGGTATTGCCTCCAGCATTGATTGGTCAACACTGATACTGCAACGCTTACAGTTTGATAGCCGACCACAGAGGACTAAAAATAACATGCTCCAAAGAATACGAAGTGCAGCCAGTTTTGCAGTTGCTATGCAATCCTCACACCGTGAAACTTTTTTAATAAATGGAAAACTTTATTTATACTACTAAGATTTTGTTTTTATGGCTCTAAAAGATAGTAGTGCTCTCAAAGTAGGCAATATCTCAAAAGTAGTAACACGAAATGCTGATTAAACCAAAACAATGCAAGGCTGCTAAGCCATAATATATCTACAATATCTTAGAGTACATAAGCCTATTTATATCAGGTACATTTGCAGGGGTAACAACATTAACAAATCGTTCATATGGTTTACAGAAGTTGATCAAGATTTGAAAGAATGCCATTGATTCATTGCAGTAACTTTTTTATATGTGCAGTGCTAAAGAGAGTCATTAATTCAACTGTTTACATGGATCAATCACCTACCACATGATTTTCACAACAACGATTGTCATAGGATATACCTGTAGAGCTTTGGCGCCGTAGTTTCAAGTACAATATCATCATCACTCACAGTTTTTTTCCCAATTGGTGCAAAACCTCCAAAAAGGACCCAGAATTCACCAGAGTCTGACTCTGCCTGTAATTTCCCATCATCTGACATTAAAAAAAAGAACGGACCATGAGAACAGATGAAAAGGTGGCCCACAAAAATGCCAATCCAAAGTTCATGTCCCTCACCGACAATTGCAACATCGCAGACACCCCCATGGTACTTCTCCTTTAAATGTTGGATCACTTCCAATGCTTTGGCCCTTTCTTGAATATTGGAGTTAGCACCATTAAACTGGTATATCTTATTTTCAGTATCCAAGACAAACACATCATCATGGTTCAATGATGAACGGGCAAAGGGGACCTGAACAAAGAAGGCGGCATCAGGAATTATTGAGCTGAAAATTGAAAAGGATGCACAGTAAGGGGTAAACGTTCACTACCTGCTTAACCCGAATAGCTCTCTTCCCCTTGCAAATATACAGCCGTGTTTCAAACTTCTCCTCTTCAGGCTTTTTGAACCCAGAGGCGAAACCACCCTCCAAAGGTATAATGCAAGGCTTGAAGTATGACAAGAATTTGTCGGATTCATAACCCTGGAGTTCCCTATGTTGGATTGCACGACCTCCAAGGATGGCATCAAGTTCAACTGTCTTGATGGCTGCAGTCCCAGATTCATCCTGCAATACAGGCACATGGTCACAAGGAAGGCTTGAAATAGTACTAACAATGCATAATTTGAATTCACAGGTGCGTACTTGACTTGAATCTTTCCCAATCCAGAAGTGGATATCATACAAATACGCGCCGCCTTTAGTACAGCTAGTCTGCAAGAAATATAGAAATAGTTAAAAGAGTTATTATGGAAAAATAGAAATTGTTCATAAGGGATACGAGAATAAAGGGCAAGCAGGCACCTGCAGAACTATATATGAATCTCCACAGTAGAATTTACCATGATCAGATTTTGGCAGCGCAACTGGCTTAAAATCTTCAATCCGCCATATTTCGGTCCCACTAAACAATGCTAAGGGATACATATGCATTAATAAACAAATTCTAGAATTACATGCTTGAATAACAGAAAAAGAATATATCAAAGCCAAATTATCAACAGGTAACCAGAATAGATCAAAAAACATGTGAAGGATACACTTTTTGGCCAGCTCCTTGAAAAGCAGGATCTAGCACTTTTGCGGTAGACATCTGGAAGCAACTTTTCTGGGATTACTTTGAAGAAAACAAAATGATAGCAGATGGTTCCGCTGTACAACAGGTGTGCTGAATATTAGAGATACACCATATGCTGAAAATAGAAAATAATAAAGGAAATCAATCAACAATCGAAATATGGAAGTGTATATACTAAAACCAACAATAAAAAGGAAAAGTATTAAGCTTAAATACCCATTACAAACAAGGCAGTTAAAGAATTTGTGAACCAGATTATACACACAAGGTATGGGAAACTATCATGATTCAGAACTGTATCTTTAGCTCGATAGAGCTCTAGTATTGACTGTGTGAAATTTATCTTTGCCTTGTAGATGTTTACTAGTGAACAATTTTTCCATAAGAACCTCAATCTTCTCCAAACCGCATTGTAAAGAATCCTTGTCCCTCTATCTGATTCCCTAAACAAAGCCCCTCTCTCCACAGACATGTAGGATCTCATCCCACTGTTGTAAAAGTAACCTCCCAGATTACACATAGCATAGGCTCAAGAGATGGTGAGCTTGATCAAGTAGCTATCGAGATCGCTGGTTGACTTGACTGTTGCAAAACCAAGAGGTGGCAGAGGTTTGTCTGCAATGTGCACACCTGAAGCATGATGTTGCTTGAGACGTATCGGTTTTACTATGCCTTACACAAGTATAACAAGTCATTTCTTAAATAGTTAAACCGTTTTTTTTTTGGAAAGTTAAACATGATAACATCTATATAAGCAAGTGGTGTTACGCATGCTTACTGTTAAGAGTTGATTGTCACCTCAGCTATGTCATTAAGGTATCCATTTCAATTCTTCCATTTTAAGAGAGTTTTTTTTTTGGCATTTATGTATCTACATTAAGTGGCTTATTCATTGATTTTCAAATACGCTTTCAAGCATGTGCTAACAGACAAAAAGATTAGTAAATATGAGTTGTATCCCTTTCCCTATACGGTAAGTGTATTATGTATAGCTGCTGATAGCTCGAGCTGGTACAGAGCGTTGCCTAAGTGCCAGTTTAACAGTCTCAGCAGATAGTCTGAGTGACCTTAGTTCTCTGCTGCAACCAAAACCCCTACCAACAGGCACCCTAACTCCAACTATGTGCGATCTTGTAATGTTGCCCTCTTCCTTTGACTCCTGTAGAGAATAGGCACGCATCATCCTTTGGCATATCCCTGCTGTTCTTGACTTGTCCCTGTGTTCATAACTGGTGCTACATGCTTGACCAGACACCAACACCGGGGGGCATGTGTCACTCTTCCTTTGCTGGTCTTCCACAGCCTTCAAAAACCAAATATCCCGACAGGTGCCGCAGCAGCAGCAAGCTCCGCGGCGCTATGTGTGTGTGTGCGCTTCATAATTTCCCCAGTCTATGATACTCCAAGATGGCAGATGCACGCAGGATGCCGATCATGCTGTTTGATTTGTTCACTGCCGGATCATGAGAATTGCTTCCAGCGAGACAGCACAGGGATTGATGGAAGGCTTGCGGAAGCTAGTGATGGTCACTGGTGCTCAGATGAAGCCCCCATAATTTAGGAGATTAGGAAACCGAACGTAGCATCCCGCCACGCAGCGCATGAAATCAAATCGCAACAGAATGCGTGAATCCAATTGCACGGGTTGCACAAAAGGAGCAATTCGTTCCTAATAATAATACATAAGCGAAAGGCGAAGATCAAACTATACTCGGGACGGAATGATGGATCTCCACAGTGCGGCCGGCCTGCGGGAGAAGGCACGACGGACGGACGCGCAATTGGAGGGGACAGATGAGCAATTACCTGGATGGATCTGGATCGACGCGGGGTGGTGGCGGTCGGCGGCGGATGTGCTGCGTCGCCCCCGGATCTGCGCGTCGGAAGAGGGGGGCCGCCGATCGCCGGATCAGGGAGAGCGGGAGGAGGCGGGGGAGGGGGCGAGGCCACTGATCAGTGGATCAGAGGCGGAGGACGACGAAAGGGGGAGGACGGAAAGCGAGAGGGGGAGGAGGAGCCACCTGGAACAGAGTGGCGAGCGTAAATAGGGAAGCCAACGCCGAGCGGGCGGCGGGTTTTAAAAACCGCTACAGTAGCGGTTTTCAAAACCGACAAAACCGGTCCGGTTTACCGAGGTTTTCGAGCGGTTTACTGAGTAGGTCTGTTTAGTAGGTTCGGTTTTCTCGAAAAACCGGTCGGTTACCCCTACCGAACCGCGGCGGTAAGGCCGGTTACCGCGGTAACCGACCGGTTTACCGCGAAAATGCGAACCCAGGGACGGCACTGCTGGCTCGGGCTCTCGGCTATCTTCTCTTCCACCTCTTTCTCCCCTCGCCTACGTAACACGATACCCCCTGCCGTCCTGCTGATCTGGGTCGTCGTCGACTCGTCGTAGCACACCAGGGAGGGAGGCCGGCCGGCGTTGCTTGCTTGCCTTTTTCAAATTTCACCGACCCACGCCACCTCACGCATGGCCCAAGAGCCAGACAGCCCAAAGCATATTCGCCACACATTTTGGTCCACGCTCGCTCAAAAATATACTTATCGTCTTTCGACTCGAGCTAGAATTTCACTTTTCTTTTCTTTCTTAATTAATTGTCTTTTTAGATTAGATCTTTTTTTAATTACCAAGCGTGTTGCAGTAGCCTCATTTTGCAATTAAACAAACCTGGAAGCAGGCATATAGTATTATATTCAAAGGTGGCAGAGGGGGTGGTCCTCTTTTACGCGGGGTGATTTTTAGCCATGCCACCACCACACGGCGCAATAATGGCCCGGCTCGTGCACGCATCAGATCATCGATCGATCTGATTCAATTTCCATTCATCCACCCCCCAGCTCATTGATCACGCCATCTTCTCATGCCGCCCGGACCCCACGCCATTGGCCATCACTCACTCCAAGCAGTTGCCATTGCAGACCCGAGTAGAGTATTCTTTCTACAGGGGAGGCCGGGAGGGGGAGGGGCTACATCTACATGCATGCGCGGCGAGCGAACGGGGCGGGGCGCGCGCGTGTGTGATAGAGGTTGAGGCCACGCCCACGCTGGGCGCCCTCAGTCCCCGCCGCTCGAAAGCTTTTGGAGGAGGGGCCTGGGCGCGCCGGCAAGCCATGTGCCGCCACGGCTTGCGCGTCGCGACACTCTGGCTGGCCGCTCGCCCGACTGGCAAAGTGACAGCCACCTGTCTAACCAGAAAGGGCCTGAATGATAAATGGGCGCACAACGGTTGAGGGCCCTTGCTTGGTTGGGTTGGGGGAGCATCAAAACGCCATTGCCTACCTATCATGCCAAGCGAGAGTACACACTAACTGCTGCTAGAAGAAGATGATCGAAGAGCAAGCCTCGCTAGCTCCATGATTGGAGTGGATCGGAGGAGGTTTATATCCATGATCCATCCGCTCCAAGCTCACGTGTTCTTGTTTGGTTCAGGCCGGGTCCGATTCGTTTCCATTCCGCATGATGTTTCATGCGCTGCGCCGCCCATGATCAATGTCGAATGGAATCCCGAATTTCCGATGGTTACTTGCTCCATTGCCGATGGTTCGGTACCGCCTGCAGAGCTTGCTGCGTGGACGACTGTAAAATAAAGCGCACTGCTACCTGCATTCCAGTTCCATGGGCCATCAGCAGGACAGACGGGACGTCCAGTGCTGCTGGCCCGAGTATGGACACGTCAAGCTAAGCCACGCCCCCAATGGTTTTGGTTTGGTCGGCTGGCTGTCATGGCTGGCTGGCTGTCATTAGTTCAGCGTTGGGCACTCAGCACATTTGTACTACTATTCACCCGTACATCGAACAAATGTTCAACGCTGCTGCCGATGAGGGAAACGGATCAAAAAAATCGCTGTCGCTGTAGCAAATGGCCAAAGCTTTTTGAGCAGCCAGTTTATGGACCACGTGAATGACCTCAGGGCAGGCATCTTTTTACTCTTACCTCACGGTTCAGGATTCAGGATTCCTTCTCTGTTTCACCGTCGTCAATGCCCTCTCCAATGAATCTCGTCTACGGCTGTACTCTGTGCAATGTGCATGCATGTACGCCTAATATTCAGAATTATCACTTGCACATGGCTCCGGTTGTACATGTTAAGCATGAAGCTGTCGAGCCAAACACAGCACTACTTCATTCTTCAGTTTCTGAAACAACAGCGATACCGAATCGAGTCCTAGACTGCATTATATTTTCGCTGATAAAAGCCAGTGTCTCCTGCTTGGTAGCTACAGACCTGCTCTGCGCGGCGGCTCGCTCTCTCCAGAAGCATATTCGCAAAATCACAATCGCCCTCCCTCATCTCTCCCTCAGCTATACACCATCCCAGAGCCTGGAACATTGTTGACTGATTATCATCCACCACACCGTGCGCGGTTTCCTTGGGCTTTCTGGGATTTTTTTTCGCGCATGCGCCAGCAGCAAACGCAATTATCCGGTGATCGCGGGGATCTCATTTACCGACCACCCCCTGCCAAAAACTTCTCCTTTTCATTCACTTCCTCTGTGCAGATCAAATCAAGGCCTAAGTATTTTTGCAGTATGATTCGTGGATCCACTCCCCATTTGCATGAATTTCCTTGGATTTTTTGCATGCCTCTGCCACCGGCAAACGAGGACTGCCCGTGGTCGCGGGGTGGTCGTTGTTTCACTTCATTTACCGATCATCCCGGGCTCAATTTTCTCCTCCTTCGTGTCTCCCTCTACAGATCACATTGCCGGCGAACAGAGCTCCGCCACGATCGTTGTTGGGTTCACCGACCCCCCGATCCCTATCCCCTGCGCCCAAGCGTTGACCAATGCGGCGGCTTCATCGGGCACGCTCTCCTCCACGGGTATGAATGTGTGATGCACAGCTCTGGCCCGAGTTAAAGTCTAAAGTGAACTGAGGAACGGAAGACGCCTTCGCGAGCCACGGCGAACGGCGGCGGCGGCCGGCCATGCCGTAGGGGCGAAGGAGTGAAGGACTCTTCAGCTCACGTTTCCACGGCCACGATCGGGGAGGGAGAAGTCACGAGGAGATGTTTTATGAATCGGTTAGCTTTACGACACACCTCTGGATTTGGATCACGATCAATCGTAGCGATCCAATCCTGCTTAGTTCCAATGAGAATGGTGAAATTTTGGCACTCAACGTGCCGAGTAAAAAAAAAATGAACTGACACGGTTTTTCAGGTGAAAATTTTGAAGAGAATTTAGGGAACTAATAGAGCATGCAAGTAACAATTTTGATCCCTAGAGCTTTGGCCGTGTCGCGGGGCCCGCACCGCCTAGAAGTTCGGAGAAGGAGACGACGTGTGGTCTCCGGAGCTCTGGCGGTCACTTGCGGCCAAGCCATGCTTGCTAGCTACGGGAATTCGACGAGATACGCCCCAGCCATACGGCAAGCGCAACGGCAGTTCCGGGAGTTCGCCGCCGCCGCGCTCGGCTCATCGACAGACCACCCGTGGGCTGCCAACCACCATGGAGATCCACATTGCAGGTCTGTCTCAAAGAAGTCAATGTCAGCACGTCGCCGTGAACAGCGAAGCCTTGCAAATGGATTGACACGAGCAGCTGGCTACTGACGGCCACACGATTGAGGTCCACGCCATGGACGCCGCCGCTGCTGCCGCGCCGCTCCTCCTCGCCCTCGCCGTCCTTCTCTTTGCACGCCTCCGGCGCCGCCCGAGGCCCCGCAACCACTGCCCCTACCCGAACCCCGTCCTCGGCAACCTGGTGCCCCTCGTCCGCAACTTCCACCGCTTCCTCGACTGGGCCACCGACCTCCTCGCGGCTGCCCCGGCCTCCACCATCGAGGTGCGCGGCGCGCTCGGCCTCGGCAACGGCGTCGCCACCGCTGACCCGCAGGTCGTCGACCACCTCCTGCGCGCCAATTTCCTCAACTACGTCAAGGGCGCGCGCTTCGCGGGGCCCTTCGGCGACCTCCTCGGCCGGGGGTTCTTCCTCGCCGATGGCCGCCTCTGGAGCCTCCAGCGGAAGCTCGCCTCCTACTCCTTCACGTCCCGCTCGCTACGCCGCTTCTCGGGGCGCGTCCTCCGGGCCCACCTCCACCGCCGGCTCCTGCCTTTCCTCGACGCCGCCGCGGACTCCGGCGAGGCCGTTGACCTTCAGGACGTGCTCAATCGCTTCACCTTCGACAGCATCTGCAGCGTCGCGTTCGGGGTCGAGAGCTCGACGCTCCAGCTCGAGGCAGCGGCCGCGGGGGATGATCGGCGCCGGCACGAGGCGTTCTTCAGGGCGTTCGATGATGCCGTCAAGATCTCCTTCGCGCGGATGTTCCACCCGACGGCCGTCGTGTGGAAGGCGATGAGGCTCGCTGGCGTCGGGAGCGAGCGGCGGCTCCGCGAGGCCATCGGCATCATCGATGAGTATGTCATGGCGATTGTGGAATCGGAGGAGCGGCTGCTGCGCGGGCCGGACGACGACGAGCAGCACCTGCTGTCACGGTTCGCGGCCGCGATGGAGGAAGACGACGGCAGCGAGCTCGGCGCCACGTTCGAGTCGCCGGAGGCCAAACGCCGGTTCCTTCGCGACATCGTGGTCAGCTTCGTGGTCGCCGGCAAGGACACCACGTCTTCTGCTCTGACATGGTTCTTCTGGCTCCTCGCCGCCAATCCCCGCTGCGAGCGGCGCGTGTACGAGGAGGTGGCGGCGCGCCACGGAGACGGCGGCGACGGCTACGACGAGCTGAAGGGGATGCCCTATCTGCACGCGGCGATCACCGAGGCGATGCGGCTGTACCCGCCGGTGCCCATCAACTCGCGGGTGGCGGCGGCGGGGGACGTGCTGCCCGACGGCACGGAGGTGCGCGCCGGCTGGTTCGCGGACTACTCGGCGTACGCGATGGGGAGGATGCCGGGGCTGTGGGGCGACGACTGCCGCGAGTTCCGCCCCGAGCGGTGGCTCGGCGAGGGCGGCGGGTTCGTGGCGGCGGACGCGGCGAGGTACCCCGTCTTCCACGCGGGCCCGCGGGCGTGCCTCGGGAAGGAGATGGCGTACGTGCAGATGAAGGCCGTGGCGGCCGCCGTGGTCAGTAGGTTCGCGGTGGAGCCGGTGCGGGCGGCGAGCATGGAGGCGCCTCCGCCGTACGAGATGACGGTGACGCTGAAAGTGAAGGGCGGACTCCCTGTGCGGATCAGGAGGCGGGAGGACGACGCGGCCCGGCAGAAGCTGCCCAGCTGAGAGCTGACCATGACAGGGAACCCCAAATCAGAAGCACGTTTGGTCTGTAGCCCACAGACTCGACGAGAAACACGTTCCCATATAAATTTGATAGATTTGCTAAAAATATATATAAATTTGATAGACTTCTCCCAGATATTCCTGTGAAACTACCTTTTCAAACAGGTTTGAGAAGTAGCGTTTCCCCTGTCAGCATTCCAGGCCGAGCTGCTAACTTGCTATGCGATATGAAGTTGCTCAACAGAATTCTGATCGACGAGAAGCACTACATATGGAACATTCAGGATTCAGCTACAATTCGGCGTGCTGTTATTTCAAACTCTATCATCCGGGGTACAGTCAGAATCATTTCTGAAAATCGCTGCGTGCCAATGACGAGCAAATGAAACGCAGCTGCAATTGGCACCTCTTAATCTCTTATTACATCAGCAGTCGCCTGAATGCCCCTTCTGTTACATTTGGAGGGTTGCTTACATATCCTCAAGACAAGCTGGATTGGTATGCCTGCCACCCTTGGATGCGGTACTCCCTCGCACTCTCTGCAGGGTTACTGGCCTTGATAATCCCTCGCCCAACTATGATTATGTCACTGCATCTATCGTTAATGACCTGTATCACACAGTGTTGCAGGTCAGGAATGCACATAGAGAAGTAAATTGCATCGAAAGGGAAAGCCTGAAGCTTTCAGACCCAAACGAATATAATCCAAATTCTTTCACTAGTATTTTCACTTATAAATTAACAAGTATCATTACCAGGTTTGAAAATGGAAACAAAATATTAAGAGGCAGGCATCCAAGAAAGATCATACACACACCAGAATCACAGAATGGGCCCCAAGACAATTCAACTTTCAAGCACACAACCGCATCATATGCCAAGCATTTGAAGTGGTGCCACTGCTTTTTCTATAATTTTCAGAAACTAGTGAAACTGTATAACTACTCTACTACTAGAAATGTTCGCGGCGTTGCCGCGAATGGCCAGTGTGTGGGCTGCCAGATCGAGGGATGAACGGGAAATTTGCTATGGAATGAAGATTTTTTGTTTAGTTTGCAAAGTTTTTTTAAAAATTAATTTAGGCTATGTGTTGGTTTGTGAGAAAAGTAGAGGTCTTTTAGCTTGATTGTTGCGAAGTTTGGGGTGGTTTTCGTTAAATTTTTGATGCGAAGCTTATTTCACCAATAGTTTAGGGGCTGTTGGTTAGAAATATGTGGAGTGAGATATCAATTTCTGCTAAGTAGGAGGGTCTTTTCGAAAGAAACGTTAGACTTTGTGCTTTGCGTGCTATTTTTTTGGAAAGTGCAGGGTCTTTTTCGTATAAATGTGTGGACCACGGATTGGTTTGTGCAAAGTTTAGTTTTTTTTATTATGTTAATTTAGGCTATGGGTTGGGAAGGGTTTTTTTATTTTATTTGTGGGTGACAAACAGAATTTCTTAAAAGCTTAGGGACTTTTCAGCAAAATTCTTGTTTTTCTTTTTTTGTGAAATCATGGAGCCAAGCACAATTTTTTTAAAATTGTAGGGAGTTTTTAGTTACATTCCTGGACCACGGTCACAATTTTTACTTAGTTGAAGGGCCTTTTTGTAAGATTACCGGTAGCAAGTAGATTTTCCGAAATGTTTAGGGACTTTTTCGTAAAAAAATATGGACTGCGGGCATGATTTTTGCTAAGTGAAATGGCCTTTTCGCAAAACGACAGGTACTTGCTCGATCTGGGCCGTTCCTTCGGCCGATCCGACGGCCGCGAGCGGCTCGCGACGTGGCCACGCTGGTTGGCCCTCTTTTGGTGCAGAAATCGTAAGAAGAGATGTGAACAACTTTGAAGACCTATAACAACCGTGAAGGATTAAAAATAGGATGCTTGAATAAAACACTCCAGTAGTCACATGAACAAATTGCGATGGCACAAACAGACTCACAGAGTAAGGAGTGTTGTATTGTTGCCCAAGAGCATCTCCTCCAGCTGCCATCTGAACTCCAGGAGTGGCATGGATAAACGCTGGGCTTGACGGTGCTGCTGACCAAGATGCAGGATTTACTGATATAAATCCTATTACAAAGTCAGAATGTTGCTCAGCAATCTTTACAGCTGCAGCAGTGTAGTCTCCGGAAGCCAGGTTGCCAGCTGAGCTCATTTCAGCAAGCAAAAGTAGTCCTCTTCCTTTAGGCAAACCCTTCAATGTCAGAAATATTTACTTGTTATCTTTAGCACGTTTAGTATCTTTAATTCATTATTAGTTGCAAGGGCTGTAAGTCATAAGGTACCTTCAGCTTCAAGCCATCAACAATCCCAGGTCCAGGAACTATATGAGCATTAATAATATCTGCCCAGTCTAATATGCGATATATTCCTCTGAACCAAAGTAAGGAACCACTAATTATGTCACACAAATGTACAAAAAAAGGAAAAGAAAGATAAAAAGGTTAGCGTTCTTTTTTGTTCTCACCCTTCAGATTGCATAGTTACCGTGTTTCCAATGTCAGCAAACTTGCGGTCTTCAAAGATCAAAAAGTTGTGCTTCTCAGCCATCTTCGAAAAAAATTAAAAAATTCAACGGAATAAGATAAGCTACACAATAACCAGATACAGTTGCTTCGAAAAAACAGCTGAGTACTTGATCTAAGAATTTTGCCTTGATTTAAAATTTTTTTGCCTTATTGGCAATGGTGATGGAGGTATTCATTTTGGGCTGCAGATGAACTTCTAAGAAAACAGAAATCAGATATGGTCTCAGCAGTCAATTCCTACATCCACATAAAGAAAAGTGTCCTGCATCTGATTTCTGACAAACAATTTCAGCAGTCAAGCTGGGCTGCTTATGGACACTACCATCCTTTTGGCCGACATGAAGAACTGTCATTAATAAAACAGGGGAAAGAGAAGACTAGAAAGATCCTGTGATACGAGAACATACCGTGCGAAGCTTGACCCCAAAATCTGGTGTGAAGTCAGACAAGATATCAACATGAGTTTTCAACATGCAAATCTCCGGGCCAACCTACACACGAATGGGAGGACCAAATTAGAACTGAGGGCTCAATAGCAACTCAACATTCCAAAGAAGAGCATGCATACCTTGTCAGCAAGGTCAAGCAGCTCCTTAGCTGTCCCAACATCGGCGGCAACGCACAGATTGCTCTGTTTGGCTTCCATCGTCTCGAAGAGCTTCCTCCCCATGGGGTTGGTGGCTAATCCCGCCCTCTCAGCAAAGGACTTCCTAGCCGCCGCCTTTGGTTGAAGAACAGGCACCCCCGGCACGGCCACCTTCCTGTTGGCGTCGAGGAACCGCCTGACCTCCCCGACCTTCTCCTCGCTGACCTTCCCGTGCCCGAGCAGCACGGCGAGCATCTCGGTGAGCGTCATGAGCGCGTGCAGCGTGACCCCGTTGGCGGCGAGGTTCTCCCTGCCGCCCTGCTCGCGGTCGACGACGACGACGGCGTCGGCGACGAGGAGCCCCTCGTCGCGGAGCGGGCCGACGGTCTCGAGCACGGACGCGCCGCTGGTGACGAGGTCCTCGACGATGAGGACGGCCTGGCCGGCGCGGTAGGCGCCCTCGACGCGCTTGGTGTCGTAGCGGCTGAGGAGCATGGGCACGGACGCGGCGGCGGAGAGGACGGCGGCGAAAGGGAGCGCGGTGTAGGGGACGCCGCAGAGGAGGTCGTAGGGGCGCGTGGCGGGGACGAGGGAGCGGAGGAGGGAGGCGACGGAGGCGAGGAGGCGCGGGTGGGAGACGAGCACACGGAGGTCGAGGTAGATGGGGGAGGTGATCCCCGACTTGAGCACGAAGGAGCCCAGCTTGACGGCCTCCACGGCGTGGAGCTCCAGGATGAGGGCCTCCTTGGCGCCGGCGTCCATGGTGGTGGCTCTTCTGCTGTGTCTGCAGCGTCTTTGTGCTCGAGTGTGACTGAGACTGCGAGTGATGAGGAGGAGAGGAGAATTTTGCTCGGTGGAGCAAGCCAAGGAGAAGTGTGCCGCTGTCGTGTCCACGGCGGCCGATCCCAATGTTTGAGTCAAAGCGTCCCGGAGAAGATTGCTGACCACATGCACCGGGGGGTGCCGCAGCCGTTGCCCGTGCACTCAACCCTGCACGTGACAGGAACCCCGTCGCGACCGGAATGAGATCCTCTGACATTGCTCCCCCTGTCATTGAGTGACCGCCATGTGGGTCCAGAGGCTGTGGGTTCCGCATGTCTGTGACTCAATGGCAGAGATTGAATGTTAGAGGATCCAGTTCCTCGCGACCCGCCACATGCATCAGCACCGAGTGTGTTTAGATCCCTGAATTGGAATGCAAAATTCTAGATTTTGCACGGATTTTGAGCTGGAAAGTACTTTTTCGAACTGGAAAGCAATGTAACACTTTTCATTTGTTTGTGATAAATATTGTCCTACCATGACCTAACTAAGCTCAAAAGATTCGTCTCGCAAAGTACATCCAAACTGTGTAATTAGTTTTTGATTTTATCTACATTTAATACTCCATGCATGTACCGACATTTTTGATGTGATGTTTGATATGATGTAGAATCTTCTTTTGCATAGTGAATTTTGAGGGAAGTTGGACTTCTAAACACACCATTGGCAAATCAGCAGATGGCATGACTGCTCTCCAGCCTCCAAGGTCCAAGCAGAGCACGCGCAAAGCACAAGCAGTCATGACCATCGCTCCCAAGCACGAATGGTGATTGACTGATTGGTGGATTCATGCATTTCGCAGCACAACCGATCCTGAGCCATGGTGTGAAATTACTACGGACAACCGATCCAGAAACGAAGGCATCACAACACCAACCATGAACCATATGCAACAAGAACAAAACGGACATTAATGAAATTATTATTGTCGCAACTAGCAAGCAATGTGCGTCCATTACTGGGCATGGAGCCGCAGCGACCAAGGGACCATGCTCTTATTACATAATCAGTCGCATGATGACCTTATACTCAGATGTCTAAACACACTCATAACAAGCTGGTGCGGTAGGCTTGCCACCCCTGCACGCGGTACTCCAGTGCCGCCTTTCCAGGATCGCTCGCCTTTATAATCCCGCGACCGACTATAATGATGTCACTGCCTCTGTTGTTTATGACCTGAATTGCAAATCGAAGTTGCGAGTAACATGTCAGCTCATACTGTGACAGAGAAACAAAGGCTCGAGTTTTCATAAAATACTTAAGACAAGCAAAACCTCCTATGTTTATTCAGACAGTACCAAGATTAGTGAATTTCACACTGCACAATGTTGCATAAATAGAAGACAGTAATATAATGAAAATATTTTTTTTAAGATTAAACCATTGTAGTACAAAGCAGCCTACAGATATGATCATATGAAGCTTTATTCAAGGTTTCAAGGCTGCACACTAATTATAATTCTGCACAACTTCTTAAAAGTAATAATCTAAGAAATGTCAACAAACCAATAGGTACCCAAACAAATTGTATAGGAACAGTTGTACTTACGGCTAGGGGAGTGTTGTATTGTTGCCCAAGAGCATCTCCTCCAGCAACCATCTGAACTCCAGGAGTCGCATGGATAAGTGCTGGGTTTGATGGCTTTACTGACCAAGATGCAGGATTTACTGATATAAACCCAATCACAAAGTCAGGATGTTGCTCAGCAATCTTTACAGCTTCAGCAGTGTAAGCTCCCTGAGCAAGGTTGCCGGCCGAACTCATTTCGGCCAGCAGAAGTAGCGCTCTTCCTTTAGGCAAACCCTTCAGTGACAGAACACAATTGTTACTGTGAGCACTACAATTAATCAGATACTATCAACATTAACTTATTCTTTTCTTAGTCAATATTAATAGGTCTCGTGCAAAGCAATGTATATAAAGCATAAGATACCTTTAGCTTCAAGCCATCTACAATTCCAGGTCCAGGTACTATATGCGCATTAACAATATCAGCCCAGTCCAATATGCGGAATATTCCTCTGAACCCAAAGTAAAAAATGGGGAACAAATTACAACACATGATATAAAGAAATAATTGAACATAGATACTCTAGAAGCTGTTTTCTCACCCTTCACATTGCATGGTTACTGTATTTCCGATGTCAGCAAACTTGCGGTCTTCAAAGATCAAAAAGTTGTACTTCTCAGCAATCTTCAATAAAATGTTAGAAATCAGTTAAATAAAGAGGAGACATGTAAAAGCCAAGCCGAGATATTAGCAAGCAAACATCTCCTTGCTATGTAACTCTGGTGGTTTATCAACCAAAATCTGGTCTAAGAAACTATAAGATTGTCTGTTCACAGTGACCAGTGAAGCCATTGAATGGTTCAAAGAAACTTCTTATGACTGCAAAAAGATGAGCATACTACCTGACAGAACAATACGGATAAAGACAATTCTGCTGATAGTTGCATTGTCACTACGGCCAGTCAGTGGCCTAGGGTGCAAGGACAGATAAGCAACAACCTAATTCCAATAAACAGTACACAAATATCTGAGCCACCGACACATATAACATGCTTAGATGGACGAAATACCTACTATTCCATCTAAATCCTATAAAATCTCTTGCGCCTCAATAACACCACCCACCAGCACTGCCTTGGCTCCTCATCCGAGCTGCCCCTCCACAAACCCCACGCCATCAGCCCATCAGATCCTCCTTCAAGACCCATAAATTGAGAGCAGGGGGACTCAAAGCAATCAGCATCCAGCAGAAGGGCTGCCACATGTTCCCAATCTAGGGAGAGGCAGTGTCTATTCCTGGATGTTTGGACGAGTTGACGGCAGATAGATGACACCATCACAACTATGATTATGCTAGACATAAAGGACCCTATATCTGATCTATAAAAAAAAACCCAACTTAAGATATGGATCAGTACTATCATGAACCATACCATAACAGTAGTAAAACACAAAAATGAATGAACAAAACATACATAGTTTGCATCATAAGGGCACATACCGAGCGAAGCTTGGAGCCAAAATCTGGTGTAAAATCAGATAATATATCCACATGGGTTTTCAACATGCAAATCTGGGAACCAATCTGCACAACAGTTGGATGGTAAGTGTAAGGACGTGTTAAAATTGGGGGCTTGAAAACAGCTACTCATTGTTCCAAAAGAAAATGTGAGAACAGGCAATGACACAAAGATTTTACTTTAAAAGCTGGTTTTACTATTTTTAGAATATTCAACAGGCGTGTAAAAGACAACAGAATTATGTGAGATAATGACTGAAATAAGAACAATCTATTCACAATGCCAAATGTTAAGGACATGTTGTAGCACATTCACTTGTCAAGTAGTTTGACATACCTATACCTAATTCAACAGTTCATGAGCTAAAATGAGTGCCCACAAGGCCTGAATTCGTGTTTCACCTATACAAAATTCTATCACAAAATACCATATTAAAAAATTAGCCAATTATGTGTTTCCAGGAGTATGAGTTGAGTCATGTCTTATACACATTTAAGTAGGCCAACCAACATGAAAAGTCCAAAACTACTAAGATTATACCCAATAAAGTATTATACCTTCTCGGCCAGTTCAAGGAGCTCCTTTGCTGTTCCAACATCTGCAGCTACGCACAGGTTGCTCTGCTTGGCCACCATGATCTCGAAGAGCCTCCTCACCACAGGGTTGGTGGCTAATTTGGCCCTCTCCTCAAATGGCTTCCTAAGCACCACGGGTTTAGCAGGCACCCCTGGCACCGCCACCTTCCTGTTTGCGTCGAGGAACTGCTTCACCTCCTCCGCCTTCTCCTGGGTCACCTTCCCGTGCTTCAGCAGCACGGCGAGCACCTCCGTGAGGGTCATGAGCGAGTGCAGCGTGATCCCGTTGGCTGCGAGATTCTCCCTGCCGCCCTGCTCGCGGTCGACGACGACGACGGCATCCGTGACGACAAGCCCCTCGGCGCGGAGCGGGGCGGCGGTCTCGAGCACGGACGCGCCGCTGGTGACGAGGTCCTCGATGATGAGGACGGTGTCACCGGCGCTGTACGAGCCCTCGATGGACTTGGCGGTGCCGTGCGCCTTGACCTCCTTGCGGCGCATGAGCATGGGGATGTTGCGGTCGACGGAGAGTACGGCGGCGATGGGGAGCGCGGTGTAGGGGACGCCACAGACGAGGCCGTAGGGGCGCGTGGCGGGGAGGGCGTGGAGGAGCGAGGCGATGGCGGAGAGGAGGCGCGGGTGGGAGACGAGCGCGCGGAGGTCGAGGTAGATGGGCGAGGTGATGCCGGACTTGAGCACGAAGGAGCCCAGCTTGACGGCCTCGATGGCGTGGAGGTCCAGGATGAGGGATTCCAGCGCCGCCGCGTCCATGGCTAGGGTTTTTGCGGCGGCGGGGTGGGGGGTTTGGGCCTGAGGTGGGGGCGAAAGGAAACCGAGACAAGCGGCGGCGGCGGTGAAGCGAGCGAGGGGAGGAGGCGCTCCGCTCCCTTTATTGCGGAGCAAACGCAAGAGGGTGGGAGTGATTGATGCCGTCGCCGGTGGCTTTGGATGGACGGACAGGATCAGAGAATTTCCCACAGACGTTACAGAGAAAGAAAGTGCGAGTGCGGTTCTTTTCGTAAACAAAAATGCACATGCGTTTCCACAAATCTTTTTAGCGGCCGTTTGAATAATGTTTTTATGTATGCAACGTGCTGATACTCATACGTGGTGTTTTTGTGCATCTGAACAAATAAACTTGCGAAATCAAGTTCTAGCTGATTTTTTTGCCTGGTGTACTCTTTTTAAACAGGTATGGTTAAAAAACTTGAAAAAAATTTATATAAAAGGTGGTGAAATCTTTGTTACATGAGAGCATCTGGTGGATTATCTTTTTAAACAGTCGTTGGCTATGTTGACACTGAATTATGGCAACAATCCAACGGGTAGCTACTCCTAGCTACGCATACCTTGCATTGTCAAATGGTAAAGCAAAAGCTCCCAATGGATTATCGCCCTGTTCATCTGGCTTATCAGCCACGAGCCAGCAGTATTTTTCTCTCAGAGCAAATCAGTCACCAGCTACCAGCCAGCGGTACTTTTCTCTCAGAACAAATCAGCACCAGCCACCTGCCGTCAGCCAGACGAACAGGCCGTATTCCGGACATCACGCGGGCAATGGTCCATAGATGTGGCGCAGAAACTGTAAAATATGGGTGCCTGATCTAGGCACCAAATAATACTGGACACGCACTTCAACAGGAATGGGGATGATATATCTTGTTTTGTTTGTCCACACATACAGCACATAAATTTGTTCTAAATTATTTGCAGCAATTTTGATGGTTGTTAGTACAAACAGAGGCTCATGAAGCTCACAAATCAAGTGAAGCTGGACTTCTACCAAACAAGCCTGAAACCAAGCAAGGCCGTGCTGAAATGGTCTTCAATCATTCCCCAGGACAGGACAAGTCACAACTTGCATCCTATATCCCTTTCCAACTTTACATGGATACTGTACACGGAAACCTCGAAATATGGTTGAATTCTTGTTCGCGTTCCTACTTGTGTTGTGCTGCAGAATGCTGCGAACCCGTTTCTGCAGACAGTTATTGAGTGAGAGGGACGCACTCGAGCTCCATCTCAAGGTGGCCACGCTCAACATTCTGAAGCCTGACAGTGACCACCTGCTTCACCTTGCCGTTGATGATGGAGATGGCGCTGTCCCTGGGGATCCAGATGCCATCTCTTGCCATCCATCTGTTAAGCTGTGCAGTATCTGTGATAGTCGTAGCCTCATAGGCTCTGGCAGCAGCAACCAGTGGCTCAATGTTGATCTCAGCCTCTCCCATCCGGTCATCGGTGGTGAACGTGTCCTTGTCATAGACTTGCTGTCAGGAGGTTTCAAGAACATATTACTCCCCAAACCCGGACTGTTGACAAAGGTAAGTATGGTCTATGCCCCTGAAGAAAAGCTAAAATTACTTACTAGTTTAAGCAGCGGTACTGGGTCAGGTATTGATAGCATAAGTCTTTCATTCCATACAGGATTCAAGCTGCTCTTTATCACCTTCGTTTTCATGGACTGCAAAGACGAACAACGTACCTTCATGAAACAAACAACTATGCATTCCTAACATGCAACCTTGGTGAATGGAGTCGCTTACCTGATGTCCTAGGTTAATAATAACATAGGGATCGCTTGACATCATATCCCGAATAGCTAGATTTGTGCCTCTAATGACATTGACCTTAATTAATCCAACGAACTCTACCATACCCATCTCCATCTATAAGGCAGAAAACAGTCAAATAGTTTTCAAAATTTAAACTAGAGTAAAGTGATATACGAATTGGAGTAATTCAATCGTACTGTTTTCTTTACTGTTTTAGGCTCCTGTTCTTTTCTCCTCCAGCTGTTCTTGAAAGAATGGCCTAAACCATGTCGACTAGATCCGCTATTGTGATTCTGGTGATTTTGTTTGTCGTTGCGTCGTGGAGGGCATGAAAGCTGCGGGTTAGACAAAAATTGTTGAACCTCGTATTTTCGCCTGCACGTACACAGACATGAAGACGCAACATCATTTACCAGGCAAATGTATATGATAAAAAAATCTTTAATGCAAATGTATCACATAAGACATCAAAAGAATGAAAAATTGGTAGGTTAATGCGGACCTAATAAAGTCACCGCGCTCCTCTGCTGAACAATCTTGCCTAGGCTTCATGTAATTTTCAGGGATAAATGCCTCGTATATCATGTTTACTGCAGCATTCCCACCTGAATCTGCCAAAATATCAACTTGTTCATCTGTCCACTCATCTAGCTTCACTGAAACCACCTGAATAGACAGATTTCAGGTCAGTTCCCAGCAATGAATGTTCAAACCACTAAGGTTGATTCCAAAGTATTGCTTCCTTATATGACATAGCAGTGCTCCTGCTCATCTTTCAAAAAAAAAAAAAGAGAGATTCCAAAGTGTCGTCTCTCTCACTGAGCATATGCACTTCATGGCGAAAACCAGAATTAACTTCTTATAAAAAAAAGAGTACAGTATCATCCTGTTGCTGCGCCTAGCCAATATATACCCTGTTTCACTTAAAAAACCAGTTATCTACTTTATTTGTAAAACTTATTTGTTCAAAAACATATATGGCGCCATTCGAATGTGTTTCTGAAATCGTAACTATGATGGCAACCTTCATCAAATTATCTAGCCTGGAAAATGGCACTGCTTGCAATGTATCATGTATGTGACATATTGGACATAGGAAATTAATATTTTTATATATTTCTAAACCCGATAAAGTTACTAATTATAATGTTGTCAAAGTACTTTCTGAGAAAAATCTACATGTGTTAATTCCGTACTTTCATATATCTAATGTTAAAAATATATTAATACTAACTGAAAGTTACAAAGTCAGACGATACATGATGCAAAGTTACATATGCTGGAGTGTTCGACATTTGCTGGTGATGACTGGAATAGCCGCAATGACTGGACAAGACCATAATTCTTACAGGTCTTATATTCTCCCTTTGAGAGTGAAGATCTCCAAATTGTCTCTCTCCCTTTCTCTTCTATGATATGCGGTGTCTTTTTTTTCCTCAAGATTAGGATGCAATATATTTAACTTTCTCATAGAGTGACAGTTAGTCACAACGTTTAGCTTTTGCCTTGAATGCACTTAGTAACAAGTCATAGTTATATTAATGATTTTCAAAATAAATCTACCGAATACTTGCCAAGGCAAAAAAATGGAGCTAATGAGCACTTGCACATTGACAATGCACAACTATCAAAACTCATCAAGAGGCCAAATATCTAGAAAGTTCATAATCTATTTAGAGTTAATCCATG
The DNA here is from genome assembly GCA_036936925.1 of Cenchrus fungigraminus. NCBI lineage: Eukaryota > Viridiplantae > Streptophyta > Magnoliopsida > Poales > Poaceae > Cenchrus > Cenchrus fungigraminus. The sequence goes on from CM072779.1 coordinate 2,993,569, forward strand.
CATCCTCATCCATAAGATAATATCTAATGAGAAATGAATCTGAAAAACAGAAGAACAAAAAAATCTAGACTCTAGAGTGACCAATATGTATTCCAGAGGACAAAATAGAATGCTATAAGATCTTGGCTTACCTTGGATATGTGTACTCCAAGACTTCTATGAGCTCCTGAACACTTGATGCAAATGAAAACACCAAAAGTCATTGATCTGCAATCATCAAAACCATTCGAGTTAGTAATATGCAGTACTCAGGCTGTCAACTGTGGCAATAATAAAAAGGATATTTATACACAAAGAAAACTGTCACATTGGCCTATGTGAATAAAAAAATGGCCAGGAGGAGATTGGCACCCAAGCAAGACCTAGGAATTGACCTGGTGGAGGCAGGTTGATACAATTTAGATTTTTCATTTTTGCATTTTAGCTTTCCAGCTTGGTTTTAGCAAATCACAAATAGGGATATACAACTCATTGCTTCTTTCAGATGAACCCACATGTGATGTTTCTCAAAGTGGCACAGATGAAAATAAGTGCTGCAGCGAAGAAAACGATACTAGTAGCATTGATGGATACTTACACCCATTTTGGATCTTGAGCACCGCAGTCAGCACAAAATTTGTTTGCTGGTTGGTTCAGAAGATGATCTAATCTCTCAGCTGGCTTCATGGAAGCTGATAGCAATCAAGGAAGCACATAGCCTTTCAATATTATATTATTATTCTTTGGGAACACACAGATTAATAATTAAAAGGGGGAATTACAGTTTACAAAGGAAGCAAGAAAAGAGGAGGTGGTAGATATAACAAACCTTGGTGACTGCAATGGTCACTAGCATCTGGCTTTGTTGGCATTCCACAGACTTTCGAGCCTTGACGATCACAATTGTCTTTAGCATCTGTCCTCGTTGCCATTGCACAAGCTTTCGGGCCTTGAATAACGCTACATTCACTAGCATTCCCCAATCCACAGGCTTTCAAGCCTTGTCGATCGGCGTGGTCATTAGCAATAGCATCCATCCTGGTCCCCGATCCACAGGCTTTCAAGCCTTGTCGATCGGCAGCGTGGTCATTAGCAATAGCATCCATCCTGGTCCCCAATCCACAGGCTTTCAATCCTTGACAATCTCTATTGTCCTTGGTATCCACCCTGGTCCCCAATCCGGAGGCTTTCAAGCCTTGACGATCACAATAATCATCAGCATCCATCTTGGCCACCAATTCACAGGCTTTCAGGCCTTGACGATCGCCATACTCATCAGCATCCATCTTGGCCCCCAATTCACTGGCTTTCAACCCTTGGCGATCGACGTGGCCATCAGCACCCATCCTGGTTGGCATTCCACAGGCTCTCAGGCCTTGGCACTGGCCATGGTCGTTAGGATCCATCCTTGTTGGCTTTCCAAACACGTTCCTGGAAGAGGGAAATGGGCGTGTCATATCAGATTGTGAAATAGCCAAAATGGATGCACAACATTCGTTGCGGAGTTGGTTTTCACACCATGTAATGCAAGGAGATGTGATGAGCACGAAAATAATAATAAAAAACAATCCAGCGGCGGCGACATACCTTCTGTTATTTGGCTTTGGGCTATCAACAAATCTTTGCGCGGGATTACGCCCCTCCATTCTGTCCCCAACGCCGTTGTGCTCCTCTACATCGTCCTCGTACCCAGGCGCGGGTGCGGCGGCTTTAGCGCGGGCGATCAGCAAATAAATCCGAGAAAAATTGGGTGAACAAGGGTGAGGGTGGTGCCCATCCCAGGAGGAAATACAGATTTCAGGGTTCACGGCAATGCCGATCGAGATTCTGCAGAACAGAAAAAGAAAGAAACGGATGCAGGTAGCTAGGTCCGGATTGATCACCGCTCCTTCCTTGCCAGAGACGACGAGGACGGAGGAAGACAGGCGCGCGGTTGCGATACCTGGACGTGCGCGGAGGGCGGCGGAGGGCCTGCGATGCTAGGCTGGGGTCTGGGGAAGGAAGGAGCGGTGGTCGTTGGGATCGCTCGGTATTGAGCTGGAATCGAATACCACAGCCACAGGCCGTACAAGTCATTGAAGTCAATGGTCATCTGACAGACTAGCAGGAGACGACATTGTGGGCGTCCATCATCAGGGACGTGGAGATCATCACTGCAATGCAATGATTTGTTCGAGTGATCGACGTGCAGCTACAACCAGATATACGGTTTTTTGTCATTGTTAACTTTTGATCAGAATATTTGACCAAGTCTTATTCAGAAAATATATATAAACATCATTTGTTTTGTTTGCAGTATTTCATCATTAAAGGTATTTCAAGTACAACTTGCCGTTTTACATATTTGCATTAAATTTTTGAATAAGACGAATAATCAAATGTTACAATAAAAAATCAACAGAGTAGTAACCAAAGAGATCAAGGGCCTGTTTACAGTTCTCCCAATTTGAACTCTGATTCACTGTTCACCCATCATATTTATGTCCCATCGAGTCACATCTTCCCTCACAGCACGCGTCTCAACACATATTTTTTTTATAATTTTTATTTCAATATACTATTCATTCACACAAATTTAACAAACTAAACACAATTTTTTTTTGACAGTGGCAGCACTTGGGCCTAAATGCATGATCGGTAGATGCCAAGAAGGCAAGAATCAATAGAATTGTGTGGGAGGTTAGGAATAACTGCCATTCAAGTATAGAAATCACACAGGAACTGCCATTTTTAAGCATTTACAGTGGGTCGTAACAAAGCTACTACATGTAGTACGTCTCAACCTGCATGCCATTAGATGGGAAATTTAACTGCCTTTTGAAAAGTTTTTCCTTAAAAAATGCAGCAGTATATCTATGTGAAAAAAATATTTGTTTTGCTTTGAATACGTGTTATTGGGCTGTATTCATCGAAGATCGGGCTTGAGGCCCATACAGATCAGCAGCACTATCGAGCTACTTGAGCCCATGAGGCTCGCGAGCCTATGCTCAGGGCTCAGGCTCAACTCGTTTATAACTCGAGCCGAGCTCTAATCGACCTGAGCTTCCGCCGCCCCGCAGGCAGCTGAGCGGCTCGCGTTGTTGGAGGACCCCGAGCTCGGGCACGTAGGCTCGCTCGATCTCGGCTCATGACAGCCGAACCCATCGTCTCACTGAGCTCCCTCCCACGGCGTCACGGCGACGGCGCGCCGCAGAGCCCGAGCCCAGAGCCCGGCCGCTTTCCCGCCGCACGGATCCAAAACCCTAGCTCCGCCTCGGCGCCTCTCCCCTCCCGGCGAGACGGCGGAGATGATGCAGCAGCAACAGCAGCAGCTGCCACCTCCGCCGCAGCACCCGCCGCCCCAGGGTGGCGGCGGCGGCGGGGAGTTCTACCGCGGACCGCCGATGCGGCAGCTATCGGCGGCGTCCTCCACCAACCTCACCCCTGAGTACCCGGCGCACCAGGGTCCGCCACCGCAGCAGCAGCAGCATCAGCCACCATACGACGGTAATAGATAAACACCATACTCAGTGGTAGCCACTTTAGGGATAGGAGGAGTGCAGCTAGATGGTAAATTAGATTGCAGATATTAGGTTACTGTTAGTTTGTCTTGGGCCAATCTCAATGGGGTTTCTTATGAGTTTCATTAGCATTAAATTCTATGCCACATCGCAAATTTTGCTGACTTGACAAAGTCATTACGAAGAGAGAGTAGGGAGAGTTTTATCAAATGCGAGAGAATTTTCATCTGCGTGAGTGGACTGCTACAAAGAAACATACCGGGAGTTTCTTGTGATTTGCTGCAGACTCCTCGGCCCTCCTTATAATATCATAATTGCATAAATAACAATGCAACTTTTGACTCTGCAGCTTATGGTGACAATTTTGGTGCTAAAAGGATGCGGAAGCCTGTCCAGCGACGAACAGTGGACTACACAAGCAGTGTTGTCCGTTATGTTCAAGTAATATGGACTTTACTTTGGCAATTCACAATATAAAAAGATTATTTAGAAGTGCTTCGAATTTTGATCCCTTATGGTTTTTGTTTCTTTGTTTTTATATCTTGTTCTGAATTTGGAATGCTTATCATTTGGTACCTGCAGCTTTCTTCCCACCAAAAGTACTGATTTCCACTATGTGCATGTATGCAGGCTCGCATGTGGCAGCGGGATGCAAGGGACAGATTCACATTGCAGCCAACTCCAGCTGCTGTCCTAGATGTACTTCCCCTGACTTACAATTATTTATTCAAAAGATGGATTGATAGTTGCACTAGAAATGCTGATTGGTTTAAGCTTTAGAAGATAGTAGTTATGCTGTGATAAATACCTTTATGTGTATTAAGCCATGAGCAATCAGAGTTCATTTGAAATTCAGTGTTAAATATGCATCTAGCAACAATAGATACAATGCTACTTTGCACCATATAATACTACTATAGGTTCAGTAATTAAGTTCATGAATGATCACTGTGCTCTAGGTTGGGCAAAATCCAATTAGTCCTAACGAATCAAAGATCTTTGTACAATTCGATAACTATTTCTTGTCATATACAATATTCTGAGAACTTTTACTGTTGCAGATGTTACCATCTGTTGCTTATCCGGACAATCCTTCCACAAGTTATGCTGCCAAATTTGTGCATTCTTCAATCAATAAGAACCGGTGCTCTATCAATCGTGTCTTGGTAAGTTTTGGGATACCCATTTAACTGCTTTCCCAATAATCCAGATTGAACATTTCTCTGTTACATAATTTCTTAGAAAGTGCCTTCAACTCCAAGGGATGCCTCGCTGTTGGTTATACTTACACAAATGATAAATCTTGTCAAGAAACTGTATTTTTCTTTTTAATTTTGACTATTTAATGTGTTGACTTGTCATTGTGTGGTATAATCATCACTTCAATAAACATTTGTTTTTCTTATTTTCATCCACTTGGAGTATAATACAATTTTATTTGTGGATAAAGTGGACCCCTACCGGCCGTCGGCTTATCACTGGATCACAAAGTGGTGAATTTACACTATGGAATGGACAATCTTTTAATTTTGAGATGATTCTTCAGGTATTCTACATCACTTACTATTGGACGTGCTAATATGTTGGTAATTTTAGCTTACTTTACAAACCTGTCAATTAGGCTCATGATGCCCCTGTGAGATCAATGGTTTGGAGTCACAATGAAAACTGGATGGTTACGGGTGATGATGGCGGCGCAATCAAGTATGCCGCCCTTCATTTTTGTACCTTCCATGAAATTACCATTTTGAAGTTTACATCGTTTATTCTATTAGCTGAACGGTTTGAATTCTTTTGCAGGTATTGGCAAAGTAACATGAACAATGTCAAAGTGAATAAAACAGCTCACAGAGAATCGGTTCGTGGTTTAAGGTGATGGTTATCTAATGCACTTCTGTTACTTTTCTAAACCAAGTTCATGTTCATTGTGTGCTCAAACATGTCCTTCAAACAGCTTTTCTAGAACAGACTTGAAGTTCTGCTCCTGCTCCGATGACAGAACTGTTAAGGTTTGGGACTTTGCAAGATGCCAAGAGGAAAAATCATTGACTGGTAATGTTGCTAAGCTTTTCTTACAAATTTTTAATAGGAAAAATTATTTCATCAAATAACCTGAATTTCCCTTCAACTCAGCCAGGCCACGGTTGGGATGTTAAAACTGTTGATTGGCATCCTACAAAGTCTTTACTGGTTTCAGGTTAGTGTATGTTTGTGCTTGTTTCATGAGTTCATTTGTGCAGCGCTCATTCAGTTCTATGCTCCATAGGTGGTAAAGACTATCTTGTGAAACTCTGGGATGCAAAAAGTGGGAGAGAGCTAAACTCATTGTCTGTATTCTTTTCACTTGTTTATTTTGTTTTTTCTTGAAAATTTGTGTTACAATATGGTATATATCTGCAGCCATGGTCATAAAAACATTGTGCATTGTGTGAAGTGGAATCAGAATGGGAACTGGGTACTGACTGCCTCAAAGGATCAGATTATTAAAGTCAGTAATGTTTGCTTTTGTACCTTGTTCTGTTTTTTTCATTTCTTCTCCAAAGCACATTTGTAAGATGGTAGCATATGCTTTTGTACACAACATTCTAGCACTAGCTACGTAGATGGTTACAATCCATCTTGGTAATCAATAACTTCTTTTATGATGCCAGTAAATTAATACTTTTCCGGACAGTTGTTCACTCTTTATCGCTAATTCATTCATGCAGCTGTATGATATAAGATCCATGAAAGAACTTGAGTCCTTCCGTGGACACACCAAGGATGTAACTGGTTAGATTGCTGTTACAATATTAAAATTCTTATGTTCCTTCATATGTTTTAAGATTCACTCGCTGCAAGCACACATTCTATGGATGTTAGAAAAGTGGCTTAGAATTTTTTAGGAAAATATTGTGCCCACTCTTATTTGCCAAGGTTGTATTGGATGCGTCGGTCACTCAATTGCTTCAATTTTACAGCGTTGGCATGGCATCCATTTCATGAAGAATATTTTGTTAGCGGGAGCTTTGATGGAGCAATATTTCATTGGTTGGTCGGGTAAGATACCTGTAGTGTCACTGAAATAATAATCTTGGTCAGCCCAGGAATGTCTCAATTTGATGAACAAGCTATTTCATTTGTTTGGCAGCCATGAAGCTCCCCAGGTCGAAATAAGCAATGCACATGACAATAGTGTGTGGGATCTTGCCTGGCATCCTGTAGGCTATCTACTTTGCAGGTACTTGGCAGTTTTCTTTCAAAGTTGGCAATTAACACTCTTTCTGATATGTTGCTTTCTTTTTTCTATTTTGCATATAGTTATTTAGTACTTCCTCCGTTCCAAATTGTTGGCCTTTTGGCATTTTAAGGTTCACAATTTTTGTTATGCATCTAGATATATACTCATGTCTAGAGATAACAACTATGAATCTAGGTTTGCGAGAATGACGTACAATTTGGAACGGAGGGAGTAGATTGTACTGTGCATCGTGCATCTTGAATACATTCTCTTGTGCATCGTGTGGCCTTATTTATTTTATGCTTTTGCTGCATGTGAACTCATTAAAAATGTTTACTATTTTTTGGCAGTGGGGGCAATGATCATGCTACAAAATTCTGGTGTAGAAACAGGCCTGGCGATCTTACCCGTGATAGATACAACAGTGGCCAGACACAAGGTTGAATTTAGCTTGTTTCATGTCCTTTATCCTGTTGTGGTCATAAAACTTTAACATAATGCTCTTGCACTTGCACATGCGCGCGTGTGCACATACCTCTCAAGTTGCAATGCCACTGTTTAGTTAGATAAAGAATTATTGCCATCTATGAATTGCTTCGTGAAGGTATTTAATGGTTTTATGCTGGCTTGTGATCTTTTATTTCAGTGAAATTCTTAATGTGAAAATTATCACCTTTTTCAGGTTTTGGTGACCAACATCCTGCTTTTGGTGCTCGTGCTATGGGTGGATTCCAGATGCCTGAACCTCCAATGCCTGGACCATTTGCTCCTGGATTGTCACGTAATGAAGGCACAATCCCTGGCATTGGGGTTGCAATGACCTTGGATGGATCTGATCAAGGAGAGCAGAGACCATCTATTCCAGGTCTTCCGCCTGGGCAACCCCCGCTGCCACCTGGTCCTCATCCATCACAACTTCTTGGGCAGCAGCAACAGTACCAACAGATGTCTCAGCAGCAACATTCCCAGTTTCGGCCACCACCTCCAAATATGCCCCAATTGCAGCCACCAGCTCACATGCTTTCACATTCGCAAGGATCTCGTCCTACACTTCCCCAGCTTCCACCGATGGGTGGACCATCAATGCCATCACCAGTGAATCCACCACTTCCACCAATGCCACATCCAACGGTACATTTCACTCTTCACTAATACCTTTATGAGTTAGACATAACTGTTAACATAACGTAACATATTCTCTCTATTAATCTTATCTGCTAGTGAAAGACCAAATGCTCATATGAAACTGTTGCAAGTTTGCATCTGGAGAATGTTAAGAATGAACTCAAATGAACCCCATTAGACCTTCTAAATAATTTGCGTATCTGCTATATTTAGAGATGAAGTATGAATACATCTGAGTTTGAGATGAAGCATGAATACATTTGAAAACATTGTATCATCAAGGCAGACTTATTTGCTGCAAGGATTTCAGAACCGTGATCAAAATCATCAGCAGATCAATTCCATGGCATCCTCCTGGTTCTGGAAATGCCTTTTTTTTCCTTCTCTTGCAAAAGATTGATTTTGTCCTTTTAGTTTTGGTTATCTGGTTCACTTCCTACATGTCCAATAAATAATTAATAATACTGCATTACCTTGCATCCTTTTTGGAAGAAACAAAAAGTACAGCAAGGACTGGTTTGGCCGAAAAAATACAGTAACTAGTTATTTTATGAAGTTTTCTAAACCCTTGTTTGCTGTACACTATCTTCCATAACACTGCTTTGTCGCATGGTTCTATGTTCTTGTGAATTCACCAGTCAATTTGATGCCACATCAAAGCTCAAAGGATATATTTGTAACTTTAGGCTCCTTGGTAAATTACTGACAGTGAATTTAACAATTATAATGTTTCTAGGCAATGCAAGGTTCACAGAACCAGATGATGCCCCAAATGCCACAGCACATGATGGGCCTAAATCAGATGCATCCTGGTTCTGTCCCTCCTGGCAATGTACCTCCAATGGGTGGGTTCCCAAGTGGAATGGGGAATATCCAAGGAGCATCAGGTTCGTCTGGCATACAAAATTTTCCAATGGGTGGCATCTACAACCGGCCTCAGGGACAAATGGCTCCACAAGGACAAATGACATCCATTCCAGGTCTAAGCTCTTACCAGGTAAGAGTGTCGCCTCTGGATTTTGTCATACCTAGAACTCTTACCGGCTTAGTCATCTGTATTATTAAACATTTAAGCATTATGTTGCTATGTTGCTGTGAGTGGTTATATCAAGTGGCGCTGCTGATTGCTGCAGGGAATGGGCAATGTTGGCCTTACACAACCCCCGCCACCACCACAGCACCCACCGCCTCGTGGTTGAACACCAGTGACCTGGAGGAAAACGACTCTTACGCTGAGCAGAGTTTCCCATGATACCTGAATCTGTAACATCTTGAGCAATTTCAGTATGTCTAGACCCTCCTGCAATTTCAAATGAATTTTGCTCAGGTAGCTAGAATTTTGCTATCTCATGCCGTGATTTACAGCTTAAGGAGGCCTTCCGCTCAGTTCACGCAAGGGCCGTGCTGCAGTGGACATGTTTGCCTAATGACCTGCCTGGTGTCTCATATTTATACTGTAATTTGTAATTTATGATTACTTGTCGGCTGCTTAAATGTAGAACAAAGTTGGTACTTAGGCCAGATGCAAACCCGGCTGCTTAATGAACATGTTTGCCGTGATTACTTGTTCCAGATATCGACGGATGCGTACCTATAACCATTTACATTGTTGGTACTTAGGCCAGATGCAAACTCGTGGCCAGTTTAATTTTTGTTATATTACAGCTGTATATCAGTTGCAATGCCATTTCTACTTCTGAACCGTTTCGCACTACATCCGTGTCAGCTGAGTCTGCAGAGAAATCTACACATGCTTGTGCGTACTTGATAAGTTTACGAACGATGGTGATACCTGCAGCATTCGATATGTGAACTACTGTATAGTATGTGCTTTCTTTTGACACAGGATGATGCACAATTAGTTTTTTATTAAGCAGCAAAACAGATAAGAGCACCAACATGGCTGGTGTTATCATGCAAAACGGATCAAACATTCAAAGGCTGCACAGAGCTAGATTCCAGGTTCGTCGGACGCATCCATGGTGGCTTATAAGCGCTAATTACATCATCCAAATTGCCTGATGTTCCCTCTGACTCATCGAGCTCATCACTCTGCTTGGCAACCTTATGAGGATTTCAAAAAGGAGGCCGCAAGATTAGTCATGACAATTTGTACTTCATATTTGGTATACACACTGAAACTAACAGAGGAAGAAGAATGCAAGAACTCAGAAAGATGGAGGAAATCAATGTACCTGGACCGGTCGATGGTGGAAAATTGGGAGAAATCGGACCTTGCAGTATTCATTGAAAAGAATGCTGAACACAAGCAAGGGAATTGTGGCGGGTTAATTAGAAATATGCCATTACAATTTTCAAGGATCGGAGATCTGCCATTAAAAATCACCTAATTGGAAATTTGCCATTGCAATTCAACCACACGCCGAAACTTGCCATTGCAATTCAGAGTGATATGGAAACTTGCCATTGCAATTCGGAGTGACATTGAAAATTTGCCATTCAATTTCGGGGTCTCGTTGAACTGCAATGGCATATATCCAATTTCACGAATTATAATGGCATATCTCAAAACAGCAAAAGTTGTAATGGCATATTTCCAATTAACCCTTGTGGCGAAGGAAGCTCCCTGTCGGTGTGGAAAGTAGTCCCGACACTAACTAGTAAGTTACGCTGTGATCAGCTTCTCGATGGTCGGTGCAAATGACAACACAGGGGACACAAGTTTATCCTGGTTCCGGACGGGGCCGTACGTCCAGCAGTGGTGTGCTCGAGGCACTATATTGCGTTGCACCGTGGTGCTTGCAGAGGGGAGCTACAAGCGGGGCGGGAGAGGAGGCCGGACCTCCAGGTCCCTGAGGTTTTGATTGAGGCGAGTGCCAATATCGTGGTGAAGGCAGAAAGCGTGTGGGTCAGTGCTCTCCGTCGTCCCCCCGCGGCCAGGGGACTGCCCCTCCTTTTATAGGCCAAGGAGGAGGCAGTTTACAGGCGTGCCGCACTGTTCTAGCTACGTGTGATGGCATGGCGGACAGTGCAACGGAGTGGACGGCCGTCCTGGCGAATCTTGCTTCTGGCGGAGCGTCATGGCGTGCCCTGTATCCGTCCAGGAGCGGCTTCGAGGGTGGCGGCGTAGGAGCTTCCCGTGTGGTCGTCGTCCGTACGCTGACTCGAGGGTGTGGCTGACGGGAGGTCGTAAGGGGCACAGCCGCGGGCGTGGCGGTGTCTTGTCGCCCCGCACTCCCACAGCGTCAGGGATGGCGCTGCAGTGCCCGGGATGGCGTCGTGATGGCGGGGATGGTCGCGCAGGACCGACGGTGACGGAGGTGACGCGCCTCACTGGTCCGACGTCATGGCGTGGCCCCGGGCAGGCGCGGAGCAGGCGTCCGTCCCCTTTTCGAGGGTTCTGCCGTCCTCTTTCGAGGGTGCAGCGCGTTGGCCGTACGAGAGTGGGTGGCGCAGTGTCACGGAGCTGACACTGACCTTGCCGCACAGTAGTGGGGATGGCCTCACCGGGAGAGTTGACAGAACAGCGCCGGAATATGATTCCCGGGCGTGTCAGAGGGACGGCACGGCGTGGATTCGTCTTTGACCCGGGCGCCCGAGGGGGCGACCGGCCCTCGAGCGAGGCGGAGTTCCACCCGAGGGGGCGACCGGCCCTCGAGCGAGGCGGAGACTTGTTAGCGCGGCGCTGCGCCCCTCGAGCGAAGCGGAGTTTCGCCCGGGGGTGGCTGGGCCGACTGTTCTGGTGGGTCGCTGGGGCCACCAGGGCTGTGGGCCCGGCCGCTGGGCCGTGACTATCTTGAGCGTGTTTTAGGTTTGTGAATTCGTTTGTGTTTTATTTTTTGCGAAAGTGAATGGGTTTCCCCCGGTTTTTTAGGGGACCCTTATGGCTGTCCCCGACAGTAGCCCCCGAGCATCTGCGGGTGTATCCGTTAGGATCCCGCAGATGCTGACGCTTGCTGTTGGGACTTTCTTCCCTCCTGATTGCTGTGCTATTCCGTGGGGGCGCGCTAGCGGACCCGCGGGTCTAGCCCCCGAAGCCTTGGAGGAGTGTGTGTACTCCTTCAAGGTTTTTTTCACAGCGTCGTCATTGTGCGAGGCGTTTATTTCAGCCGGCCTCGGCGGTGTTTCAGCCGGCCTCGGCGGTGCCGTACGCATGTGCCGACGTTCGCGTGCGTTCGGTGCATATCCAGGAGGTGTAGCCACACGTCGAGCCCCCGAGCCTGGGCCCGTTCGAGACGATCGGGGCGGGCTCTCCGACTTGTTTGTACGTTCCCTCGCCGTCCCTCCGCGGGACGGGGGGTGAGGTTTCCGCAACTCCCATCGAGCGGGTCGCGAATCGCGGATTCCTCATTGAGCTGTTACCGGGTGATTCAAGTGGACGCCCATGCCCCGTTCGATAAGGGTTGGCTCGTGGTCCGGAGACTCGTCCATGAAAGCGCTTACGTGGGTTTGCTAGGCAGGGCTCGGTCCCGTTCGCTGGGGACCGAGGGCGCGGAAGCTCTCCCTCGATGGGATCCCTCGACTAGCTGCCCTCGTTGGCTCTTGAATACGATATGTGGGGCGCCCTCGAGCTGGTGAGCTCGAGGATAGGCTCGAATGCGCGCGCCCTCGTCGTCCCTGACTCTGTTGATCTGGGGCGCCTGTTCGAACCCTTCGAGGGTCAGGCTTCGAACCCCTGATCAGTAGGGCCGTTGCGGGGTGGCAGCTAAGTGCCCCCGTCTTGATTGCATCTGCAGGAATCGTGGGTTCGCGGTCGAGCCGACCCCCGAGCTGTTGATCAGTAATCCTCTAGAATCGAGGGCACCTGTGGCGCCCGCTTTCACCGAGCGGGTCTCGAGGCCACTGGTCAGTAATCGCACCCTTCGAGGGTCTGGTTTTTCGAGCACTGGGCTCGGGCCGCGCGAGGGTCACGCTTACTTAGTAAGGGACCAAGCCGTTAAATGCCCACAGTCGTGGCTTCAGTCGTGCGTCGCGGGCGCGCCTTTTCAGGCGTCGTGGCCGCGCGCGTAGTGGGCGACGTGGGGGGCGGACGTGACAGGCCGCCGCGGCTCTTCGGTTGCCGCGCCGTAATGATCGCGCATGCGCGCGCGGCCGGCCGTTTCGGTGCGGTGGGCCCCGCTTGTCAGTGGCAGATGCAGCCGCCTGCAGTTAATGCGCGCGGCGCGCGGTTTGGGGAGCGTGGCTCCCTTAGATCTATAAATCCAAGGAGAGGGAGGCGGAAGCTCCTTACCTCGTCACTTAGCGCCGCCGCCCTTTGCTCCTTGCCTTCGCTTCTCGGCTGTGCGCCCTTTCGTTTCGCCCGCCGCTAGCTTCGTCTTCGTGCGCCGCTGCCAACCGCAATGGCTCCCCCCCAGCCAATCACGGTGCTGGATCCGCTGCCGTGGAGCCGCTCGACGGTGACGAAGCTCGCCCTGAGCGAGCTCGTGAACAGTGGCCAGCTGGCGCCGAACGTGGAGGAGCAGCCCCCGGCGTGGATCGTTCCGCCGGCGACGGATCGGGAGCCCAACCCGCCGTGCGGCTACGTCGTCAGCTTCATCCGGCACCATGAGCGCGGCTTCGCCGCGCCGGCGAGCCGCTTCATGCGCGGACTGTGCCACCACTACGGGGTGGAGCTGCACAACTTCGCCCCCAACGCGATTTCGCAGGCGGCCACCTTCATCGGCGTCTGCGAGGGATTCCTGGGGATCCCAGTGAACTGGGATCTCTGGGTCCACCTCTTCCGCGCGGAGCTGCATACGCTCGCTACGCCCGAGGCACGGGTGCGCCGGGCGGTGCGCGCCGGCGGCCTGTCGATCTCGTTGCGGGATTCGCGTAAGGAGTTATACATCCCCTGCACGATGACATCCAACAACGCGGAATGGGAGCGGGGGTGGTTCTACCTCCGCAACGACGGCGCCGGCCTCCCCCCTACACCGGCAAGGTGCTGAAGGAGAAGGCCAACTCCTGGCACCACGGTGTGTCTCCCTCCTCGCACCAGGCGCGGTTGGATTCGCTCCTAACCGCGTTGAAGAGCCTGGCGGACGCCGGGTTGGGGGCGGCTTCAGTCCTCGCGAACCTCCACCACCGGCGGATCGTCCCCCTCATGGAGAGGGAGCTCCGTATTCACGAGATGAGCGAGGCGGCCAACCCTACGTCGTTGGCGCGCTCGCGGTTCCTGAATGAGCGCCTCGCTCGGGAATACGCGGCCACGAGGGCGAGGCGCGCCATCAGCCTCAAGGCCGGCCGGCACAGCAACGACGACCTCTGGTCGTTCGTTATGCTCCCCGACGCCCTGGCGGTGAGTAGGCCTTCCTCCCTTTCTCGTTCCCTTGCAACGTACCAGCATGGTTTTGACAGTCGCGTTTTAGCAGAGGGTGACCGTGGACGCCTCGCGGTCCGACCCGCCCACGCCCCGAGCCCGAGCGGTTGCCCGCGCCGCGCAGCGACGGGAGCGGGAGCGGGCGGCGCGCAGGAAGGAGAAGAGAATCCGACGGCGGGAGCGCTGGGAGCAGCGGGACGAGGAGTACCGGCTGCGCGAGCAGCAGGGACTCTCTTCCCCGGCGACTCCGGAGAACTCGTCGTCGGGAGAGGAGGAAGAAGAGGAGAGCGATGGGGGGCGGGCCCTCCTCGAGAGGTGGAATCCCTCGCCCCCCTCACCAAGAGCCGCAGAGGCGGCAGAGGAGCAGGCGCCCGTGGTGGGCGCGGAAGCGCCCGCCGCCGGGCGGTCCGTGGTAGAGGCGGCGCGCGTCGCGGAAGCGCTAGCGCGCGCCACGGAAGCGTCTGGGAGCGCTGCGGCGGCGACGACGGGCGCCACAGCAGCGCCTGCCGAACCCTCGAGGAAGAGGAAGCGAGGCTTCTCCACCTTGTGGTAAGCAGTCCCTCCTCCAGACGTTTCGGTTTTGAGGGGCTGGAGCTCAGTTTTTTGTCTCCGTGTTCGTAGGGTGGCGCCGACCGTCCCCGCCCTCGCGCCCGCTAAGGCGCTCAGGTCGGACGCGTCCGTACCCACGAGGCGGCGCTCGTCGAGGGCGCCACGGGCGGCCGGGAGCGCGGCGATGACGGGCGAGCCACCGCGCAGCGTGGCCGTGGCCACGGAGCCGCAGCAGGAGGCGACGGCCGCGGCGGCGGCTACGACAGCGGCAACCGCCGCGCCGACGGTCCGACCTCTGCCTGTCCCGGCGGCGGGTGGTCAGGCGGTCGTGGTGGAGATCCCCGACGACGACGCGCCGCCGCCTGGATGGGGCCAATGGGAGAACTGGCCCGCGCCAGCCCCCGAGCCCGCGGCGGGGGTGTTAGTGATGCGGGAGGATGGCTGCGTGATGCCGCAGCCCCCGGCGCATGGCGCCGAGGCCTCGTCGTCTCGTGTCGGCCCTCCTGCCCCCGATGGCACCGTGACGCGTGTGGAGCGGGAGCGGGAGCAAGCCAGCGCGCCGCCAGCCCTCTGCAACGAGGCCCAGGCCGAGCAGGCGCTGTGGCAAGAGTTCCGCGACCACGGCGCCTCGCTCAACAACGCGCTGGACGAGGCGCTGCGGATCCACGGGGGTCCTGCGTGGCGGATTTTCCAGGTACGCATCCTTTCTGTTGGATTTTGGAGTTTCTTCCCCCCTCGTCTCTCCCGCGTTCGCGCTTTTTCCGACTCAAATTCTCTTCTGCCTTGTCTGCTGGTGACAGGAATTGGAGGGTCGAGCCCGGGAGAAGTACGGCCACCTCGACCGGCTGAGCTCCGAGCGCAACTGGTTCCGGGACCAATACGACGCTCTTGACGCCCTTGTCGAGGCCCTGCGGACCGACAACGGGTGGCTGGAGTACCGGCTCCAGGCAGTGCGGGACGAGCTCCTGGGGCAGGACGCCCAGGCTGCGAAAGACGCCTCTGCAGTCGCAAAGGTGTGGACAGCGCTCCTGGAGCGGGACGAGGCGCTGCAGAAGGCGCGCGAGGACGTGGCCGCGATGCGGACCGTGGCGGCGGAGTGGGAGACGGAGGTGGCCTCGATTCGCACCCAGCTCAAACAGGATCGTGCAGCCCTCGAGGGAGCACGATCTTGGCAGAGCCAGGCCAAGGAAAGGGCCAAGAAGGCCGAGCAGCTGAGGACCAGCCTGGCGGACCAGGCCGCCTCCCTCGCCTCGACGGGGGAGCAGCTTCAGCGGGAGCGGGACGCGCGCCAACAGGCGGACGCTCAGCTCCAGCAGCCCTTGCTGAGGCTCGGGCCGCCCTCGAGCACGAGCGCCTGGCGCAAGAAGAGGCCTAGGGCCTCCTTCAGCAGGAGCGCGCCGCACTCGAGGGGGCGCAGGCAACCCTCAAGCAACGGGACGAAGAAGTCTCGTGGCTCGACGAGGAGCTGAACCAGCTCAGCGTCTCCCATGAGGATCTACGCCAGGCTGTCGTGGAGCAGGAAGCTACGGTCCTTAGCCTGCAGCAGGAGGCCGAGGTCGCGCGCAAGGCCCTCGATTCGGAGAAGAAACAGGTCGAAGGTGAGTCGCCTCTCTTCGCATTTTGCTTGTTGATTTGGTTTGCTTGGGATCCGCTCCCAATTTTTGTTTTTCGTTCATGGGTTTCAGGCCTGCGGAACGCTCTTGGGAACTCGACGACCCAGGCAGAGTCCCTCCAGACGGCCTACAACTCCTCACAACAGGAGCTGGAGGAGCTGCGGGCCGCCGCCCTCGAGGCATGCCAGGGGGTCGAGGAGGGCGAAGTGCAGGCTGGGAGCTCGATGGCGAGTCGCCTCCGCGCCCTCGGCAAGCACGTTACCCAGCGCGTGCGCCGTGCCCTTCACCTGGGAGTTCAGAAAGCTCTTGGCGTGGTGGCCTCCCACTACCAGGTCGACCTCGAGGCCGTTTCCACGGGCTACGTCGTTCCCGTCGGCGTCGACGACGAGGTGGCGATGAACCGTGCGGATACGCTCGCTGCTCCTGCCGCCGACATCCTCGCCGAGGACTTCATGGACTTCCTCTTCCCGGACGCTCCCCCGGCTGGCGGCCCCCAAGCCTGAAGACCATTGGGCGTTTGTGCCCTTTATGTTTTTGATGTTAGAATTCGAGCCGCGCGGCTGTTGTAATAAACATTTGCTGTTTAAAACACTTCGATGTTTGTAAGTTGAAAAACTCGTTGTTTATTTCGGCAATTGTGTTGTTCTGCCTCCCCGCTTTCTTAGGCGAACCTTGGCTGGGAAGGTTTTCGTTCGCACGAGTAGCTTATAGGCAAAGTGGCGAGGGGGAAGGGCTGTATCCTGCCGGAGGCGTGGGCTATCCCCGACTCGCGCTTCTTCGCCCTTTGGCCACTCGCGTCCCGCGTGAGTCCACCCAAAGTTTGGGTCGAGGCATACTTAGCACATTTGCGGTGAATTTTTCGAAAAAAATGGGACCATTTTTTGGGGGGGACGCCCCCCGCAGTAGCCCCCGAGGGGGATTTGGTTTTCGGGGGGAAACCGAGTCGCCCTTTAGCTTTATTAATTTGATGGAAATTACAGCCAACTGGGGTGTTGGGTATGTAAATGACAAGAAAAACTTGGAAATCCTTTCTAAGGGTAGAAGCGACGTAGCTGTTGGATGTTCCAAGCGTTGGTGAGTTCCTCGCCGTCCTCGTTGGCCAGCTTGTAGGTGCCGGGCTTGAGCACTTTGACAACGACGTAGGGTCCCTCCCATGGGGGCGATAGCTTGTGGCGGCCTCGATTGTCTTGGCACAGCCTTAGGACTAGGTCCCCTTCGTCGAAGTCTCGGCGTCGTATCTTCCGGGCCTGGTGCCGCCTCAGAGCCTGCTGGTATCTTGCTGAATGCATCAGGGCCACAGTGCGGGCTTCGTCCAATTGATCCAGTGAGTCCTCGCGGGCTCGCTGGTTGGTGCCCTCGTCGTAGCTCTTGACTCTGGGCGACCCGTATTCCAGGTCCGTGGGGAGGACGGCCTCCGCGCCATAGACGAGGAAGAACGAGGTGAATCCCGTGGCCCTGCTCGGAGTGGTTCTGAGGCTCCACACGACCGCCGGCAGCTCCTGGAGCCATTTTCGGCCAGACTTGTTCAGTCTGTCAAAAATCCTGGGCTTGAGGTCTTGTAGGATCATGCCATTAGCCCGCTCCACTTGACCATTGGTCTGTGGGTGCGCGACGGCCGCCCAGTCCACGCGGATGTGGTGCTTGTCGCAGAATTCCAGGAACTTCCTGCCGGTGAACTGGGACCCGTTGTCGGTGATGATGGAGTTAGGCACCCCGAACCGGTGGATGATGTCGGTGAAGAATGTTACGGCCTGCTCTGCCCTGAGATTCGTGATTGGGCGCGCTTCGACCCACTTGGAGAACTTGTCAATGGCGACTAGCAGGTGCGTGTAGCCCCCGGGCGCCTTTCGCAGGGGCCCGACAATGTCCAGCCCCCACACGGCAAAAGGCCACGTGATGGGGATCGTCTGGAGGGCATGCGCCGGGAGATTGGTCTTGCGGGCGTAAAATTGGCACCCTTCGCAGGTGCGCACGATCTCGCTGGCATCAGCAACCGCGGTAGGCCAATAGAAACCCTGGCGAAACGCGTTGCCCACGAGGGTGCGTGGCGCCGCGTGGTGGCCACACACGCCCGCGTGGATGTCCCGGAGGAGCTCGCGCCCCTGGGGGATGGGTATGCACCGCTGTAGGACGCCTGACGCAGCGCGCTTGTACAGCTCGCCGTCGACGAGGGTGAACGACTTGGCCGTCCTGGCGATGCGTCTGGCCTCGGACCGATCTGAGGGAAGGTCCCCTCGCTCCATCCAGGCGGGGTACTTGGCCCGCCAGTCCTCCGCGCGGGGGGCTGGCTCCGTGTCCATGGCCTCGGCCTCGTCCGCACCGTAGCCCTCGAGCAAGGAGAGCACAAACGTCTCGTTCGAGGGGTCTTCATCCATGGGCTCCGCGCCCGCTGGGTTCGAGGGAGCCCCCGAGGGTTCCTCTTGACTCAAGGGTGTCGACTCGAGGTTGACGGACGGCCTGGCGACGTCCCGCGCAAAAACGTTCGGGGGGACGGTGATTCGCCCCGACGCGATTTTTGCGAGTTCGTCCGCCTCCTTGTTGTACCTGCGGGGTACGTGGTTAAGCTCGAGGCCGTAGAACTTGTCTTCGAGGGCTCGTACGGCGTTGCAGTAGGCCTCCATTTTGTCGTCGTGACAACTCGCATTCTTCATGACTTGGTCAATCACGAGCTGCGAGTCCCCCCTGACGTCGAGGCGTTTGATGCCTGTCTCAATGGCGATTCGGAGGCCGCAAAGAAGGGCCTCGTACTCCGCCATGTTGTTCGACGCGGGGAAATGCAGGCGTACCACGTATCTCATGTGCTCCCCGAGGGGTGAGATGAAGAGCAGGCCCGCGCCCACCCCTGTTTTCATCACCGACCCGTCGAAGTAGAGGGTCCAGCATTCGGCCTGGATTTGCGGCGACGGCAGTTGTGTGTCCGTCCATTCGGCGACGAAATCCGCCAGGATTTGGGACTTGATTGCCTTGCGCGGCGGATAGGCGAGCGTCTCGCCCATCAATTCCACAGACCACTTGGCGAGCCTGCCCGCCGCGTCCGGGTTGCGGATGATCTCACCCAACGGGAACGAGGAGACCACCATGACCGGGTGGGCCTCGAAGTAGTGCCGGAGCTTGCGCCGCGCGAGCACTACTGCGTAGAGCAGCTTCTGGATCTGTGGGTACCGTGCCTTGGTCTCAGACAGCACTTCGCTGATGTAGTACACGGGCCTCTGGACTGGTAGGGCGTGCCCCTCCTCTGTACGCTCCACCATGATGACGGCGCTGACCACCTGAGTGGTCGCGGCGACGTAGAGGTACAGAGGCTCGCCGTCCTGGGGCGGCGTTAAGATTGGCGCGTGGGCGAGCGTCGCTTTGAGTTTGTCAAGTGCCTCCTGGGCCTCGACGGTCCAGGAGAAGCGCTCGTGTTTCTTCAGGAGTCGGTAGAGGGGTAATCCCTTCTCGCCGAGCCGCGAGATGAAGCGGCTCAAGGCGGCGAGGCACCCCAACACCTTCTGGACCCCCTTGAGGTCTCGAATCGGGCCCATCCGTTCGAGGGCTGCGACCTTCTCGGGGTTAGGCTCGATGCCCCGCTGGGAAACTATGTATCCCAGCAGCATGCCTCGCGGCACTCCGAAGACGCACTTCTCGGGGTTCAGCTTCACCCCGTTGGCTCGCAGGCAATCGAATGCCACGCGCAGGTCGCTAACCAGGTCGTCTGCCTTCGTGGTTTTCACGACTATGTCGTCTACGTAAGCCTCAACGGTTCGCCCGATGTGGTCTCCGAAGACGTGCTGCATACATCGCTGGTATGTAGCGCCCGCGTTTCGGAGGCCAAACGGCATCGTTACGTAGCAGAACATTCCGAACGGCGTGATGAACAAAGTCGCAAGCTGGTCGGACTCCTTCATCTTTATTTGGTGGTACCCGGAATAGGCATCGAGGAAACACAATAGTTCACACCCTGCAGTTGAGTCAACGATTTGATCGATTCGTGGCAAAGGAAAAGGAACTTCGGGACATGCTTTATTCAAACTAGTGTAATCTACACACATCTGCCACTTCTCATTCTTTTTCTTAACTAGTACAGGATTAGCTAGCCACGTAGGGTGAAAAACTTCCTTGATGAACCCGGCCTCGAGGAGCTTCCGCAGCTCTACTCCGATCGCCCGGCGCCGCTCTTCGTCAAAGCGGCGCAGCCGTTGTTGCACGGCTCGGGAGTGAGGTAGGATATCAAGGGAGTGCTCGGCGACCTCTCTCGGGATGCCTGGCATATCCGAGGGGCTCCACGCGAAGATATCGGCGTTGGCGCGGAGAAAGTCGACGAGCACCACTTCCTATTTCGGGTCGAGGGTAGAACTGACCCTCAACACCTTGCCCTCGGGGGCTGCAGGGTCGAGGGGCACCTCCTTCGTTTGTTCGGCAGCCTCGAAACTGCCCGCGTGCTTGGCGGAGGAGTCGGGGCCCTCGTTGGCCAGCTTCTCCATGTCCGCGACAAGTGTTTCGTCGAGCGCCAGGGCCTCAGCGTGCTCGACGCACTCGACGTCGCAGTCGAATGCGTGCTCGATCGACGAGCCCACGGTGATTACGCCTTTTGGCCCCGGCATCTTCATCTTGAGGTAAGTGTAGTTCGGGACCGCCATGAACTTGGCATAGCACGGACGGCCAAGGATGGCGTGGTACGCGCCCCGGAACCCCACTACCTCAAAGGTGAGGATCTCCTTGCGGAAGTTGTCCGGTGTGCCGAACCATACCGGCAGGTCGATCTGCCCGAGGGGCTGGACGCGCTTCCCTGGCGCGACGCCATGGAACGGCACCGTGCTGGGCCGCAGCTGGTCCAACCCAATCCCCATCAGCCGTAGTGTGTGGGCGTAGAGGATGTTGAGGCTGCTGCCGCCGTCCATCAGCACCTTGGAAAATCGCGCGTTGCCGATGATGGGATCGACGACCAACGGGTACTGGCCCGGGTTGGGGATGCGGTTCGGGTGGTCCTCGCGGCTGAAGGTGATGGCGTCCTCCGACCAATCTAGGAAGGAAGGAGGTTCCCTCTCCGCGGCGAGGACCTCGTGCCGCTCTCGCTTGCGCCGGTTGGTGGACATGTCCACTGTCGGTCCCCCGAAGATGAAGAAGACGTTCTCCACCGCGGGGAAGCCATCAGCGTCCCCGCCACCCCCGTCCTTCTTAGCCTCGTCCTCCTTCACGGCGACGCGGCGGTAGTACTTCTTGAGCATGTCACACTACTCGAGGGTGTGGTTGACTAGGGTCTTGTGGTACGGGTAGGGCTTCTTCAACATATCGTCGAATACGCCGGGGCCTCGAGGGGCCCCTCGAGGGCCCTTACGGGCAGGGTCAACGGCGAGGGCCTCGTCGTCCTCGCCGCGCCCGTGCGTACGTGCGTCATGGTGGGGCTTCTTGCCCTTCTTGCCCCGCTTCTGTTTCTTCGCGGGCTCCTTGGACTTGCTGCCCTCCGCGGGCGCGTCGTCCAAGCGCTTTCCTTTCTTGCCGTCGAAAATGGCCCCCACTGCCTCCTCTCCGGAGGCGAAGCTGGTGGCGATGTCGAACAGCTCATTGGAGTCGACCGGCGGGCTCCTCCCGAGCTCGCGCACGAGGTCCCGACAGGTCGTGCATTCAAGGAAGGCGTGCACGATCTCGGACTGAGCAACGCTCGGGAGCTCAGTACAGCGCTTTGAAAAGCGCCGTATGAAGTCCCGGAGCGACTCGCCGGGCTTCTGGGTGCACGCTCGCAGGTCCCAGGAGTTCCCAGGGCGCACATATGTGCCCTGGAAGTTCGCCACGAACGTGCGGACTAAGTCATCCCAGCTGTGGATCTGGCTGGGCGGTAGGTGCTCGAGCCACGTTCTGGCCGAGTCCGCAAGGTGCAGCGGCAGATTACGGATGATCACCGCATCGGTGGTGGCTCCGCCCAGCTGGCAAACCAGACGGTAGTCGTTGAGCCACACATGAGGGTCCGTCTCCCCCGTGTACTTGTCGATGGTGGTGGGCTGGCGGAAACGCTGGGGGAAACTCGCCGCACGGATTTCCCGACTGAACACTCGGGTTCCCGGGGGTTCCGGTGTTGGCGAGCGGTCCTCCCGGCTGTCGTAGCGACCACCTCGTCGAGGGTGGTAGCCCGCCGCCACTCGCGCCTCCGCGTCGCCCTTTCTCTTGGCGTTCAGGACGTTGCGAGCGTCTCCGTCGTGGGCCTCGCCGCGCGTGTCAAGGATCCGCTCCTTGACAGGCGTCCTGTCCCGGTTTGGTGGCTGCTCCGTCGCACCGTCCGCGTGGACGGATGCCTCCTGGTCCTTCGCACCGCTGTCGCCCCGCGCGCTGGACTGGTTGCGCATACGGGACGCGGAGCTCTCGGCCTGCTGCACGGCCGCTTGCTCGATGAGAGTCTGCGCCTCGCGGCGCAGGTTACGTGCCTCGGGTGTCGATGGCTCGGGCATGGCCCGAAGTAGTGTTGCCGCCGCGATGAGTTTTTGGCTGGCACGAAGTGGCGTGTGTGGGTCGTCCACGTTGAAGTTGGCATTGATGCGCTCGCAGGCTTGCTTCCCGGCTTCTCGGGCGCGTTCGCCGCGCGCCGAGGCTTCCCCTGCGATAGTTGCACGCAGGAGCCGCACCTGCCGGTACTCTTCTGCGAGCTTCGCCTCGAGCTCGCGTGCCTGGGCCAGCTGCGCATTGATATCCGCATTGCCCGTTGGTGGGGCCGGTGGCGGGTTCGGCTCCGGATGCTGGGCCGCGTTCCCGTCGCCCGCTCCGTTTGCGCTGTCAGCTTGCTCGTTGGCGGCGACAACGAAGCACTCGCGCGAGGGATCATAGCTCCCCTCGCTGGAGTCGTCGGAGCAACCGAACCAGTAGTCCGCGGCATCAAGGAATCGCCGGAAGACCACAGGGTCCGGTACGCCGGAGAAGTCCCACTCTGCGTAGCCATGCGAGGTTGAGGGCGGCAGTTCGCTGGGCGAGCCGTGGTACGACTCGTCGTTGGTGGTGGCGATGAGGTTCCGGACTGACAGCAAGTGATGGCTCGGGAGATCCTCGTACGCGGCCATGTCGGTGCTGACGGATGAGGCGTACGCCGCAGCAGGGTTGCGCATCCCATGGGGAAACTGCGGCCCCGCGGCCACATGCTCCCCCGCAGGGTGCGCCGCCGTGTCGCTCGGCGGGGGCGTGTCGTTCCGGGCCGCCTCGCGTGTTGCCCGGCGTCGCTCCGTGCGCGCCTGGCGCGAGCGCTGACCTGGGCGTTTGCGGCGCCGGGATGTCGAGGCGCTCGCGGCAGCCACCCGGGTGGGTGCCGGAGCGTCAGTAGCAGGCGTGACGGGCATTGGGCCCGGCCCAGTCGACCGCCACGGGTGGAGTTCGTCGAAGTTGGTGAGGCGCATGAGGTAGCCGTTCCCTGTGGCCTGAAAGTTCAGGCTCCCAAACCGGATTTCGAATCCAGCGGGGAGAGGGTCCGAGCTGCCCATGGCGTACCTCTGGGACGTCATCTCGGTACGAATCACCATCGAGAATGCTGGTGAGGGGTCGATCACAGCGCGAGTTCCCCGACCTGGCGCGCCAACTGTCGGTGTGGAAAGTAGTCCCGACACTAACTAGTAAGTTACGCTGTGATCAGCTTCTCGATGGTCGGTGCAAATGACAACACAGGGGACACAAGTTTATCCTGGTTCCGGCCGGGGCCGTACGTCCAGCAGTGGTGTGCTCGAGGCACTATATTGCGTTGCACCGTGGTGCTTGCAGAGGGGAGCTACAAGCGGGGCGGGAGAGGAGGCCGGACCTCCAGGTCCCTGAGGTTTTGATTGAGGCGAGTGCCAATATCGTGGTGAAGGCAGAAAGCGTGTGGGTCAGTGCTCTCCGTCGTCCCCCCGCGGCCAGGGGACTGCCCCTCCTTTTATAGGCCAAGGAGGAGGCAGTTTACAGGCGTGCCGTACTGTTCTAGCTACGTGTGATGGCATGGCGGACAGTGCAACGGAGTGGACGGCCGTCCTGGTGAATCTTGCTTCTGGCGGAGCGTCATGGCGTGCCCTGTATCCGTCCAGGAGCGGCTTCGAGGGTGGCGGCGTAGGAGCTTCCCGTGTGGTCGTCGTCCGTACGCTGACTCGAGGGTGTGGCTGACGGGAGGTCGTAAGGGGCACAGCCGCGGGCGTGGCGGTGTCTTGTCGCCCCGCACTCCCACAGCGTCAGGGATGGCGCTGCAGTGCCCGGGATGACGTCGTGATGGCGGGGATGGCCGCGCAGGACCGACGGTGACGGAGGTGACACGCCTCACTGGTCCGACGTCATGGTGTGGCCCCGGGCAGGCGCGGAGCAGGCGTCCGTCCCCTTTTCGAGGGTTCCGCCGTCCTCTTTCGAGAGTGCGGCGCGTTGGCCGTACGAGAGTGGGTGGCGCAGTGTCACGGAGCTGACACTGGCCTTGCCGCACAGTGGTGGGGATGGCCTCACCGGGAGAGTTGGCAGAACAGCGCTGGAATATGATTCCCGGGCGTGTCAGAGGGACGGCACGGCGTGGATTCGTCTTTGACCCGGGCGACCGAGGGGGCGACCTGCCCTCGAGCGAGGCGGAGTTCCACCCGAAGGGGCGACCGGCCCTCGAGCGAGGCGGAGACTTGTTAGCGCGGCGCTGCGCCCCTCGAGCGAAGCGGAGTTTCGCCCGGGGGTGGCTGGGCCGACTGTTCTGGTGGGCCGCTGGGGCCACCAGGGCTGTGGGCCCGGCCGCTGGGCCGTGACTATCTTGAGCGTGTTTTAGGTTTGTGAATTCGTTTGTGTTTTATTTTTTGCGAAAGTGAATGGATTTCCCCCGGTTTTTTAGGGGACCCTTATGGCTGTCCCCGACACTCCCGGCTTAGACTTAATTGGAAATATGCCATTACAATTTTCAAGGATTGGAGATCTGCCATTAAAAATTACCTAATTGGAAATTTGCCATTGCAATTCAACCACACGCCGAAACTTGCCATTGCAATTCAGAGTGATAAGGAAACTTGCCATTACAATTCGGAGTGACATTGAAAATTTGCCATTCAATTTCGGGGTCTGGTTGAACTGCAATGACATATATGCAATTTCACGAATTGTAATGGCATATCTCAAAATAGCAAAAGTTGTAATGGCATATTTCCATTTAACCCTTGACTTAAGCCCAAACAACCCAATCATTGTGATTTGCATGAGTGTGACAGATAGGAATATGTAGTGGTGAATGTTCGGCCAATATTGTCCGCATGTATCATATGTGATCTCATATACATCTTCCATCTGCACGACATAAGTCACCAATCAGTGTTCAAATATACAGCATAAGAGAACATATGTAAAAGAGTTAAATACACCAGTGGCCTTTGAACTTGTCTCAAGGTGCCACTTAGGTCCACAAAGTTGCAAACTCGAAATCCAGCACCTCAAACTTGTTAATTTGTGCCACTTGGATCCATACCCCTTCGGTGTTCATGAATATATGCAAAAACGCCATTGATTTTTATCTTCTTCCCCATCCACATCCTCATCATCACCTCTCATCTCTCTCCCCCTCCTCCTCCTCTCCTGCGTTGTCAGGGTCCAGGGCGGAGCTCGCCGGGGCTGTGCGCAGTGCCAGGGGCTGCGCAGGAGGTCAGAGCTCGCCGCTTGGGGCCGCCGCTGCTCCCTTGCCATCACCGCTTGGGGCCGCCACCGTCGAAGAGACTATGGAAGAGCTGCAGCTCCGACGGTCGATTCATGATGAGGATGTGTCGGGTGTGTGCGGCTCGTCGTCTCGGTGCTCCCTGTGGTGCTAGCTTCTTCGATAGCCAGCGTATGCGACGAATCGGGAGGGGAAGACCATTACGGCACCCTACTTCTCTAGCTCTAGGTGGTGGCGCTGGACAGATGAAGAGCTCCGGCAGGAAATTGACGACGGCGAGGTGCGGCAGAGGTGCGCGACGTCCCGACGAAACTTTTCGTTGCCACTGCTTCCTCTGACAGGCAGCGGTGCCAGAAAAATCGGACGAAGCACCAGCGGCGGGCGGCGCATGCTCAGCAGGGAGCGGGTGCGGCGGTGAATGCTTAGCGGGAGCCATAGACGGCGAAGCTCCCCACGGTGTCGTTGCGCCCGCAGCCAGGGCCGGAGCTCGCTGGGTCGGAGAACAACGCCGAGGACCGAGAGCTCGCCGCGGCTCCGGCGCACGGGCAAAATTCAACGCCTATTGCAGCCAAATCGAGCAAGTGTACCACGGGTTGCGGCGGCCGGAGAAGAGGTCGATGCAGCTGAATCCGGCTCCCCCTCGCGGATGGTGGCGGCCCAGCACAGGACGGCAAGAGGATCTTCGGGAGAAGGAGGAGAGGGATGGCAAGGAGGATGGGGAAGAAGATAAAAATCAAGGGTGTTTTTGCATATATTCATGAGCACCAAAGGGGTATGGACCCAAGTGGCACAACTTAACAAGTTTGGGGTGCTGGATTTCGAGTTTACAATTTCGTGGACCTAAGTGACACTTTGAAACGAGTTCAAGGGGCGCCGGTGTATTTAACTCTATGTAAAAACTAAACTACAGGTAAGGATAACAGCTGATATCTGCATGGAGAAAAGGATGACTAATCTGAAGTTATGATTTTTTTTATTACTTAAATGGAAGACCACACTTAATAAATGGAGACCTGTACAGATGTAGATCTTGTGAGCTGAATAAAGTAAAAAAAAAAACTACCTGGTTGATGTACACTGCATAACCGAGCAGAAAGTAAATCAAAAGGATCGGAAGCAGAAGGGGTGCAACTACAGCATAGACTACGCCAATCAATATCGCAAGGGAGACGATGGGCACAACTCTGTAGTAAGGGAAACTATAAAGATATGGCTCCTTGCCATGTCCAAGTGAATGTGCCTTTAAGAATTGCCATGTTAGCAAACCGAACTGAAGAACCTCCAAAGAAAACCCTGACATGCCATTGGTCAAAATGTATGTGATGAAGAAATCCGACTGCAATGTAAACAAGTCGATATAATGTAAAATGCTTCTCGTGTTCTGAACTTTACACTAAATGATTCTGGTGGAAAGCTTTACAAGCAACGTCACTTTTTTTTTTGCGTTACCTGTGCAGAAACAGCACTAGCAAGACGGCTAGGGATGTCCTTTGGGTGCGTGAAAGATTCTCCTAGCTGATCGAGTACAGAACCCGACAGAATGCTAAGGAAGAAAACATTTCCAAGCAAGAAGTAGAACACCATGTTACAAGCCTTAATTTCCTTTTGGCTGTTGGCAATACAGCCTTCAAATGATGCCATACCAAGCATAGCAAAGGGAACCAAGTATATGAAGCCATTTAAGATCATGCCTGGAAGATATCCAGTCACAACAGAATTGAAACCTGGTCTGCAAGATAACAGAAAATCACCTGTGGAGACATTGTGATAACTATAAGTGCCAACTGAATGATATTAATTAGAAGTTTCTGACACTTACATAAGCTGCACGGCTCTCGCCGGTGGAAACCACCTTTTAATCTTCTCAAATTGCACTATCCCCTGCGCAGCTGTCACAGGGATGGTGAAGAACACTGTTAGCAGAAATGCAGCAATGAAGACTCCGAGTTTGTATATAGCCATGCGCCAAAATGGAATGGCCAGGTTTTTCCATATCGTATCATTCGGCTCAGGAGCATAAGTTGTAACCAGTGAAAGTGGATTGCCAAGCAGTTGCATCTCCGCAGCAAGGACAGCATCCAACCGGGATTTGAATGTGACAAAAGCTACAGGTACCTCCTACAGTTGAAACTAACATTAAACTTTACCTGGAAATAGCTATTTCTGTAGCCTGTTGGGCTACACAAACGTTTTAAGGGATACTCTTCACACAAGTGAGTTACCTTTTGTTTAAGCATATTTTCACATTGGAGGAGGCGTATAGCCTGTTGTACATCTTTCAGTTTTTGTTCTTGTCTGTGAATACTTATTGTTTCTGATGTAAACTTGAACCAAATCCACTGCCAAATATTACATTTTCTGGTACCCCTTTTCCTCTTTATCTGTTTATCAATGGAGGATGCCAACTTCTGTAATGATGATTAGATGGTTAGCCGATAAAATCTGTTATGTAAAACCTAATTTGACTGAGCATAAGTAGAATCAATGCTACAAAGAATGCAGTCACTAGACATGAACTTGGCTACCTCTACGTTTAGAACAATGGATAGCTTCAACCCTGGGGTTGTTCAACTAGTATAAGAAAAAGTGTATTAGAAACAGCAGCACTGAAACTTCGATGTTTAGAATTTCACTAGTGCAGTGTTCAAAAAAAATAAAAATGTTCACATTGCATGATTTGATAACCTGCTAGTCAGTCACAAATTAGAAATTTAGAATCACTGCACCAATTTGCAATCTACTCACCTGCAGTTCCTCAATGTTGCCAATGTCATGTACAATTTGGTATGATAGGTATGTCTGATAGTGCTTTGAGAAGAAGTGATCAACATAACACCCATAAGTTCCATGATCTGGGCATGTAGGAATTCCTCGAACCAAAATGGTGTATTGGTCCGGTCTTCTGCAGTGATACTTCAAGTGTTCAATTCTTCTCCTAGTAATTTCTTTGTATTCCTGCTTCAATATAATTGTAAATTTCAGTGACAATATACCATCCCCAGAAATTAATTGAAGGTTATTCACAATGTCTCACCTTATGAAGCAAATATACCACATAAAAGGATATAAAGCAAAGGCATGAAAAGTGAACCCAAAGCCTGTCATGTAAAAACATAGAACAATCTCAGTTACAAGAGCAGTACCATTTTCACTTTCCAGATAGTACCTTTCAAACTCTTATTTTATCAGCTTACTTTAACTACATCTAAAAATTGTATAAAGATCAGGATAATTTAAAACATCGCCTGACATGATCAGAACAGAAATTTACAGTGATGTGCCTTTTCTGGACCAACACTGCCTAATTTATGAACTGAAACACTACTACTCGAATTGAATATTCTAAGGAATACCACCAATGTCAAAGTGGGAAAAAAATGCAGAATTGAGCTAACCTATCAGATCCCCGTGCCACATTGGTCACCGTGAATAGTTCCATGGAATTCGATCTTCTGATGTCAGCCCGACCTTCACTCTTATAATTTGTTGGAGCAAGGACCAGTACTCCAACAATTGAGCAAACAGTGAAACACTTGATCCTACACATCGAACGGTGAGATATACCAACCAGATCAGCAGTGAGAACAACTGAAGATCAGTTGGTGAAAATGCATGCTAGTATGCTACCAACTCACGAACTCTACAAACACGTATTCAAATCCCCACCCCACCGGGTCACGTACCCAAATTTGAAGAGGCGGACGACGACGAGCGCGTCGAGGCCGTGGCGCCGCAGCACGTCTTCCTCAGAGAGCCGGAACGCCACTCCGATCCACCGGAACGACGGGGTTAGCCGCCCGTGTCCGAGCGGCATCAAGCCAGCGCCACCATCGCCGGCCGCCATCCGCCGTGGCCGGTAAACGGGCGCGGTTCCCGGTTGCTTCTTGAGCAGGGAGAAGAGCGAGAGCGCCACCAGCGCCAGCCGCAGGTTGATCGCCGCCGACGCCAGCAACCCCTCCGCGTCCATTCTGACACGGACAGCTAATCCGATTCTACTGCAGCAGTAGTGTGTGCGCGCGCTCTGCGCAAGTAGATCGCGAAGGATCAGCTTCCCACCGGTGGAATCTGATAGGTGTGATGGCCGGAGGCGGGCGGCGACGTGGTGGCCGGAGGAGCCTCGAGAGAGACGTGGCCTAGCCGGAGCACGACACGTTGGTTCGCGCCGCAAACCCGAGCGAGACGCTGCCCGTTCCTCCTCTGCTGGAGTTTGCTTTTGATGGGCCCTCCAATTGTGATCTGGGCTAGAAGACTCAGCCCGGCTTGGCCCATCTCGCGAGATGAGGCGCCAACCCGAGACAGAGGAGGCTCAACACAAAAAAAAAAAAAAAATCCCCGAGACAGAGGAGGAGAAAGGAGAGGTGGTGGGAGGATGGGGATGGCAGCGCCTGCGGCGGAAGGGGCGGCCGCAGCGGCTCTGCGGACCGTGCTTGCGCGGGCAGGGAGGGCGGCGGAGCGGTCGGGGCGCGCGGCGGAAGCGGTGCGGGTTGTGGCGGTGGGGAAGACCAAGCCCGTCTCGATGCTGCGGCAGCTCTACGACGCGGGGCATCGCTGCTTCGGCGAGAACTACGTCCAGGAGCTCGTCACCAAGGCCCCCCAGGTTTTGGATTTGGTCGGATTGTTCTTCAGCTTTGCAGGTTACAGCTCATCCGTCATGTAGAAAACTAGACATGAAATGATTGCCTCTCCTATGTTGCAGCTTCCGGAAGACATCCGGTGGCATTTCATTGGGCACCTGCAGAGCAACAAAGTGAAACCACTGTTAGGTATGCATAAATATGTTACCATTGTGCATACAATTGGGACACGAAACATCTCTCAGTTATCTACTAGCTAATTTATTTGTTATTTGAATTGTTTGTAGTTTTCAGTAATGGTACAATGATATCTTACTTGCTTTACCCTGTGACAAAAAAATTGAAAAATTAGTGCTTGAAAATGGAAAGTTGTTTCTTGTCGTCGCTGATGTGCTTGACAAGTGCCACTTTGGATATTTGGTAGTAATTAATAAGCAGTGTATAATATATGAAAATCAGAAAATGATGTAATACGTAGCAATACAACTGTATTTGTTTTAAAAAATATGGTACACAGAAATACCTATATCAACTGACATTTTTTTAGTTTTTATCTCGAGGTTCATGATGTTTCCTGCACGTTATCAACTGGCAAACACTTTTCTTTTGCCAGCACTAGACCACTTTCAGCTGCTCTTATATTGTCAGACATTGCATTGCCTGCTCTTATTCCCTCTTCTCCTTTTTCAGCTGCTGTTCCAAATCTTGATATGATTGAGGGTGTAGATAATGAAAAGGTAAGCAGTAAAAAACAAGCGCTTTTATGACCTGAATTCTTCTATGTCCTGTTCCTCTTTATGCGGATCTAGTTTCTGCAGGTTAAGATAATCGCTTAGTGATTGTTATACAGAATTGGATTCTTATATCTAGTACATATGATTATAGGTATCTGTATTGATACATAATGTCCAAAAAAAATTCAGGTTGCTAATCACCTTGACCGTGCTGTCAATAGCCTGGGAAGGGAGCCTTTGAAAGTATTGGTTCAAGTGAACACTAGTGGAGAAGAATGTGAGTAAAGAAATGATATTCAGAACTTTCATATATTTGTTAAATCCCCTTCCTTGAAGGGCCTGTGCATTTTATTTTATTATTACCATAGATCTGCTACTTTTCTTTTCATTGCATTTACTATGCAATCTTTAAAATCTTTAATTTCGCCATAGTCAGCTCACTACTTCAGAAGCATAACTAAACTTATGTCCAAATTCAAGTAACTATCTTGATGCACGTTTACATTCATCTTTCAAGTGATAATAACCAAATTCCTCCCCAAAACGATTTAACTAATGGATTTTTTCGTTTATTCAGCAAAATCAGGTATCGACCCCTCCAGATGTGTCGAGCTTGCTAAGCATGTGAAACTAGCATGCCCACACCTGATATTTTCAGGTCTGATGACAATAGGAATGAAAGACTACTCATCAACACCAGAAAATTTTAAGGTGCCCATCTAGTGTCAGATCATCACAAATGAGCGATCTGTGATTCTGTGTTGGCTTTCGTTACCTGTTGTTCTGTGTGATTTGAATTCAGGAACTGGTAGATTGTAAGCTTGAAGTCTGCAAGGCCCTCAAGATACCGACAGAACAGTTTGAACTCTCCATGGGAATGTCTGGTGACTTTGAGCAAGCGGTATGTGATATTAACATTTATCGTTTACCTAGGAATATTAAAGGAAATCCACAAATTCAGGTTTAAATACTATGGGATTCTTGGAACTCCATTAACTACTGTTAAGTTTATGCAGATAGAGATGGGCAGCACGAATGTGAGGATTGGATCAACCATTTTTGGGCCGCGGGAGTATCCAAACAAAAAGCAGTAGTGAAGGCGTGACTGCTTCCATGGGGGAGCTAAGCATAGAAGTAGCAGCTTCATCAAATGGGACTGAAATCGCCCAGTATGGTGCGTCTCCCTGACAAGGGCAACACTTTTTTTTTTGTTTCATCAGTGACAAGTAGGGCTTAATAGATAGTTTGTACCATTAGATATTACTCCAGTACTTAATTAGAAGTATCTCTTTCTCCAGTACTATCTCCTTTCACAATTACAGTCTGTTTAGTTGCCAAAATTTTTGGCAAAAAAATTTTGGCAGCCCCTTCGAAGGTCTGTTAGAGGTAAAAAATGTAGACTAATTACAAAACTAATTACACGAATGGACGGGAAATCGTGAGACGAATCCATTAAGTCTAATTAATCCATCATTAAAGATTGTTTACTGTAGCACGATGTTGTCTAATCATGACATAATTAGGCTCGTTAGATTCATATCGAAAAATTAGGTAGGGGTTATGGAATGAGTTTTGTCATTAATTCACATTTAATACTCCTAATCAATGTCGAAAGATTGATGTGACGGGTAGTTGGGAAAATTTTTAGGAACCGAACAAAGCCTTAGTTGATTTCTGCTAGAAAAATGAGAAATGATTTGTTCAATTTTGTCACAGCTAATGATGGTGATGTTGCTGCTACCGAAGATGGTGACCTATGGGATGATGCTTCAGATTCTCCTGCGCATGCTTGTAACTCCTAGACAGAGAATGGATGCACAGACAGAACCGGGCCTTGTTTAGTTGGTGGAAAAATTTATCTTTTCAACGTTTCGAACTCTTGTAGCATACTGTAGCACGTTTCGTTTGTTTGTGGTAAATATTATCCTACCATGGCCTAACTAGGCTCAAAAGATTCGTGTCGTGAAGTACATCAAAACTGTGTAATTAGTTATTTTTTTACCTATATTTAATACTTCGAACATATATCTTTTAACGTATTTAATGTGATGTGATGGAGAGAGAGCGGAGAAAACGTTAGAATTTTTAGCAACCTAAACAAGTCCCAGTTTCATAAGGACGACCTGCCGCGCACTCGATTTCTTCGCTGGACAAGGACGACCCCTCTGGTTGCACCTATTTTTCCATCGCGAAGGAGACGCCGCGTCTGTGGTCGAGTGGATGACAGACGTCGAAGTTTTATTCGCGAACATGCATGCCACGCGTCGAGCGAGCACTGGATCACACATAACCGATCTGGTTTGTCATCTACTCACCATACAGTAGATTTTATTTATGGAGCTGCCTGGACGTCCGTTTCGAGCGTTAGCATCGGACACCTTCGCAACCACACGATTCGAATCAGGAAACATATCAGCCGTCGGATCATGTTGCGAAGCATATTGATGTTGCAAAGCATGTTGCGAACAATTTTAAAATATTGCGAACCATGTTGCGACCAACATTCAACCTCGGCGCCCCCTCCCTCCTCCCCCGAGCGATTCAGCGATGTTGCGAGCTTGTGACGATCATGTTGCGAGCTTATGGCGAGCATGTTGCGACCAACATCCAAACAACAACGTGTTGGGATCATGTTGCGAGCTATGTTGCTTGCAACATCCAACATCCGACATAATACCCCAACGACCCATGTTGCGACCCATGTTGCGTGTAACATCCAACATCAAGAGTCCTCCTCCTTCCTCCCCCTCTCGACATAACACCCAACATCACATGTTTGTAACATCGAAACTCAACATCCGCAATATTTAAAATTAATATTTGCAACATCCAACATCAGGAGCCCTCATCCCTCCTCCTCCTCGACACAACACCCAACATCACATGTCTGCAACATAGAAACTCAAACATCCGCAACATCGAAAAATAATGTTTACAACATCAAAAATATGTTAAAAAATGTTGATAATCATCCATATAGATGGCCATTTGGTACTAGCACGATGGGCCGGCACGAGCACAGTCCGAAAAAGCACGGTCCAGGCACGACACGGCACGATGGCGATAGTGCCAGTGCCAGGCACGGCACGACGTAGTGCCAGTGCCTGGACCGCCAATTAGGCCCGTAGTGCCGGCACGGGCACGACACGGTTAATGGGTCGGCCCAATAGTGGCCCGTATATCTCTTCCCGCCAGTCAAACCTAGGTATATAAACCCCATCTCCCAGACTCCCACCGAGCCTCTCAGGCCTGACGCCGCCGCCTCCTTCTCTTTCTTCCGATCCCTTCCTCTGACCGCGTCCTTCTGCGTCGCCCCATGCCTCATCGCCCCTCCCCTTCGGTCTCTCCGCCGCCTACACCGCCCACCGCCTCATCGCCTCCGCCGCCTGCACCGCCCACCGCCTCATCGCCGCTCCTCCTCGGCCTCTCCACCTTCTGTGTCGCCCGCCGCGCCGCCGCTGCCCCCATCTATCCCTCCACCGCCTGCACCGCCGTATGCCGCAGGCCCCTCCGCGGCGGCACGGCCTCAGATCCACGTCGACCACCTTCGCCGTCGCCACCCTCAACGCCACGCCGGGCCCCTACACCTCGATACCGCACTGACCAACTTCACTGTCGCCGTCGTCGATGACGCGCCGGCTTCCGTCGACCATCACCACCTGGGGTGCGGCGGTGGGCACTGTAGTGCCACCGTGCCTAGTGGCACGGCACGGCACGCCTGGAGACCCTTAGGGTCGTGCCAATGCCGGCGCAGCGGCACGGCGACCCTGTTAGGCACGGCACGGCGGGTCGCCGTGCCGCTTAGGGTCGTACCTCGACGTGCTGTGCCCCGCCGTGCCTGTGCCCGTGCCGTGCCGTGCGGCCCGTTTGGCCAGCTATAATCATCCAACGACGCGTTGATTGGAACATTCAAATGTCTTGTTAAAAAATAAAACATTCAAATAAAGCACTTGCAACATGTGCATTAAATATTTGTAACACACACATCATGATTCTCTTTGCAACATTATTACAAACATCCATAAGAAACATTTGCAACATTCACATGAAGCATCCGAAATAATGAAACTTGCAATATGCAACAAACAGATATTACACGAGTGCGCGGGGAGATGCAAAACCACAGGCCCGCCCCCCTCGTGCGCCGCTGGTGACCTCATTCGCCCGGCCGCGGGGAGCGGCGGCCCGCGCCGCCGGTGAGCTCCCGCGCTCGGCCGCGGGGAGCTCCGCCCTGGCCGTCGACGAGCTCCGTGCGGAGGCGGCCACGTGCACGCCTGGCCGCGGGGAGCGGCGGTCCGCGCCGCCGGGGAGCTCCCGCTCCCGGCCACAAGGGGCTCCACCCTGGCCACGCGGAGGCGGAGAGGCGGCCGCAGAGGGCTCGGCCCTGGCCGCGCGGAGGCGGATAGGCGACCGCGGGGCGCAGCAGCCCACGCGCCGGCGAGCTCCACGGGGAGCGACGCGTCCGCGCCCAGCCGAGCTCCGCCGCCCCTGGCCGCGGGGAGCGTGGGCCTGTGCCGGGCCGTGCTGTCATCTAGCTCGGCCGCTGGATCCCCGCGCCCGCGACGGCCAGAGTTGAGGTCCCCTGTGCGCGCCCGCGGCGGTCGGGTTCGATCTCCGCCGCGCCCGCCCACGGCGGCGGCAGGAGCTCCGCCCTGTCCGCTCCGCACGTAGCGCCCGGCGCAGCTCGCTCTGTCCGCTCTGCGCGTAGCTCCGGCGCCATGGACTCCTCCCTGGCGAGATGCACGAGGAGCGAGGAGAGAGAGAGGGGAGTCACGGGGAAAATGAGAGGAGGAAGAAAACGAGTGGATGAGGACGGGTGGAATGAGTGGATGGGAAGCTCGTGACGGCGTCCGATATATTTGCTCCCTGCAGACGTCCTAGCTATAGTATTACTGATGCAACATGTCAAGAACACGGATGCAACATGTTCATAATGATTGCAACATGAACGACAAACAATTGCAACATGAAGGTGACCAATTGCAACATGTAGCTGTCACATCAAAACACTATAGACATCATAT
This sequence comes from Cenchrus fungigraminus, assembly GCA_036936925.1. Taxonomy (NCBI): domain Eukaryota; kingdom Viridiplantae; phylum Streptophyta; class Magnoliopsida; order Poales; family Poaceae; genus Cenchrus; species Cenchrus fungigraminus. Next base: position 3,029,735 of record CM072779.1, read on the forward strand.
CTAAGCACTGTAGCAAAAAAAAAATCTCGTTGCAACATCAAGTCACCCGTGGCAACATCAAGTCATGTAGCGTGCAACATGGAGAAGAATTTCACAACATTCAAAAACAATCAGACGTCAGATTTTTTCTGACCGTCCGGAGCATCCGGACGCTCGAGGGTTAGCATTACTATTTTATTTATTCATGTGCACAGTAACCTGATGGCCTGGTTGGCCTCCCTTTTCTTCCAGGATGAGAAGTTAGATATTCATGCATGATTATATATTCAGCTGGACTTGCTAAATGAGGAGAAGCAGTCACGGGTGGTAATACAGTTTAGTTCTGCTGGAATTATATTTAGAGTTGGAGATGCATGCATGTAACATCAAGTGTGGACTCTTCATGGCTGATGGATTTAAGTAAGGTGGAGAAAGGAATTGAAGCAGAGGTCGGCATTAATCACCGAACTCATCATATATCACGAGTTCGAGATGTCAAAAAGGCTGATAAAATAAATCTTAAATCACATGTTATATTACGCCATCTTTTCTAGTCAAATGGTCTCAACATGATGAACCTGAGGGTTGAGGCCCTAACAAAGAAAAACCTTGAGGGTTGTTGAGACACGTCCCGTCGAATTTGGGTCCCACCCGTAGCCTAAAACCTGCCTCTTGGCGACTTGGGATTATAGATGTCCAAATGGCCCGCGACTCGGTGGCCCGCTCGGAAGCATGGGTTTTTGGCTCGGCTCGGAGTTCAGTGTGCTCGGGCTAGCCCGGCTCGGTCTGTGTGCTCGGGCGTGGGCCTCCACCCCAGCACGTCGGACGGCCCGACCCGGCACGGAAATAACCAGGCAGCCCGGTGCCGGCCCGCTAAACCCCACCTTCATATATAACACAACTAAAAAATTACAAACCCCAACTCATCTGCTTCCTACCCCTGCGAGCCGACCTCGTCTCTGCTCCTTGCTTCCCGCACTCGTATGCGCCGCCGCTTGTCGCTCGCCTCTCCGGCTCTTCCCTCCGTCGGCGCCGCCACCCTCTACCCCCTCCTCTCCCCCACCGCACCAAGGCGCCGCCTCCCTTCACCATCGGCGCTGCTCACCTCTCCGGCACTCCCCTCCGTCGGCGCCGCCGCCCTCTACCCCCTCCTCTCCGGCTCTCCCCCACCGCACCGAGGCACCACCTCCCTTCACCACCGGCGCCACTCCCCTCTCCGACTCTCCCCTCCGCCGGCGCCGCCGCCGGCTACCCCTTCCTCTCCGGCTCTTCCCCACCGCACTGAGCCACCGGCGCTACCGCCTGTCCGCCTGCGATCCCTCTCCTCCAGCGCTCTACCCTGTGGTGCGACGGCACGGAGAGCTGGTCGGCGATGCGAGCTCCATCAAGATCCGGTGAGTGCTGCGAGCTACAGGCCGCCCGTGTGCGCGCCTAGGGCCGGGCTGTGTCGGGCTAGCCTGGCATGACAGGCCCGAGCTTGGGCCGTCGCCGCAGCCCGTGGGCGGCCCCGGCACAGCACGGCGGGGCGTAGCGCTGGGCTTGGCCCGGCACGAAGTTGCTGACTGGGCCACCCCGGGCACATGCCAGGGCCGGGCGACCTGAATGGACATCTATACTTGGGATGGGCTGAGGATGCAATGCGCACACGTACCGTCGGATTTGGGTGGGCCCCACCCGCAGCCTAAATAGGAGAGAGGTTTGGGCCGGTAGACGGTAGTCTCCTCCTCCCTCCCGTCCGTCGTAGCTCGCAAGTAACGCGGAGGGCCCGATAACGCGGGATGCGGGGGGCTACATATTGTGCGGCGCTGTTGTTCGTTCTCCTCCTGTATCGAACTCGAACACAACCGCAGGCACCGCCGCACACGCACCTGGAGCGGAGGATGATGATGAGGTCCCCCTCCTTCCTCGTGGATGAGCGGGCGACGCACAGCGACGAAGGTGGTGGGTTTGTCTCGTCCAAGCGCGCCCCCGAGCTGGAGCCAAAAGCAGAAGACAAGCCGGCGGCGACCGGGAAGAAGACCAAGCTGGAGGAAGACAAGCCGGCGGGGACCGGGAAGAAGACCAAGCTGGAGGAAAAAGCACAAGACAAGCCGGCGGCGGCGGTTACCGGGAACAAGACCAAGATGGTGATGGTGAGCCCGATGTACATCAAGGGGCTCCGGGTGCTGATGTCCTACCGGAAGCCCTTCCGCCCCTTCCCTGAAGAGGTCCTCAAGGGCCTGGATCCCGAGCTTCAGGCTGAGCTGCGAGCCCAAACTGCAGCTATGACATCCCACATTGTGAAGGAGTGGGAGAAGGATATGGCCCTCCTCAGGCAGTATGACGACAAGGGCTACGCCGAGATAGAGGTTACGGACGACGAGGACGAGGAGGACGGCGAGTATGAGTACTATTAGGCAGTTTCGTTTCTGGGGTGAAGTAGTAGTCACTGTTTTATTCGTAATGCTATGTTTATTTATGCATGCTTGTATGCAAGCCGTGTCATCGATCCGTGATCTAAATAGTATCATCATACATGCACCTCTGCGTACAGGTTTGATCTCCCCTGATTCAGCAATCTCACAACTCTGAACTTCATCAGTCCTCGCTCAGAATTTTATCAGTTCGTTGGTACTGTTTTTCGTAAGTACGTACAAAAGAAGCTGCCTGATCTTAGTTCAATGCCCATATTGTAGGTCAGAGGGCTACTAAATTGTTCTACACACCATGATTCGAGCACAATTTTTTTCTTCGTGCATGTATCTGGCCTGGACACAACTCTGCATCACTGTACTACCAGCTATGATCCACATGTTATTGCCCTCATCTCCTCCATGGATCCAGATACGCAGCTAGAACTCTAGAGGTACTTAAATCATATCTTTCAAAATGTGGGACTATCTTGGACTGCTATAATTGAGATTTGGGAATTAGTATGTGAACCACAATTCTCGTCCCATCACCTGTGTACAGCTTCAGCTCCACCGGCCCTCTCATGTCACCATTGCTGTCTAACCAAAATACAGGCTGAAAAAATTGGTTGTGCTTAACAACTTACTATAACAAAACCTGGTTAAACTTTAGCATGTGGATTTTTGTGTGCAACCTGATAATGGCAATAACACTATGGATTCAGCTGGACGAGTATTCTGGATATCAGATCACTGCATGGAGCATGGATTCCAAGTTATACTCGTTGTTGACTTGGTTTTGTCTGTTGAATCTTGCATTCAGCTATAGATCATTCAGCTAACATCTTGCATGGTATACTCTACGCGTGACTGCAATGCTCGATCATGATCAAGAAATAAATTTAGTGTACTAAGGTACATCTGAGACCAGAACTTTATTTGATTATGCCTTTTCTTTGTCCAATGTACCTTTGTGACATGACATATTTCACCAGTTCTCTTTTTTCTTCTTTACACTTCTCACCTCTATTTTTTTGGGAAACTCTCATTACTAATATGCACATCAATTGGGGGCCTAAGATGCTTGATTCTAAACCATGTTTGGTTTCTGACCTTATAGGTGATTCGTGAACTAACGAGAGCTATGTGCCTATGTGTTTAATATTGCATAAGGTATCTTACAATCTTCTATAGCATTCTGATTTCTCTGCACTAGTGCACATTTATGCATTGCTTCTTGTGTTCAAGCTGTGTGTCCTATAATAATTTATTATTGGATCATAACACTTATGGTGCCATTTGACCCAGGAAAACTGATGCGCCATTTTTACTTGTAGTCTTTTCTATCAATTAATTAACTAATTCCTCTGTCCCAAAAAAACAAGTTCTAGAAATTTTAGGACACATTAACAGGAATGTAAAATGACCTTGACTGCCCCTACATATTTGCCATATTTTTAGTATTAATTGATTGCTGCATGCACATGCACCTACTAAATAGAGTAGAATGATTTGTTTTTCGGCACAAATTTTGAATCCTACAGTGACTTGTTTAATGGTATGGAGGGAGCACATCATAATAATAAGAAAAAAAGGTTAACATTTTGGATATCCATCACAACAGAATATCATGATATGTTGTCTGTGTGCATCTCTTAGCAATTTTCTGATTCCACAGGTCACTACGATCTTTGTTAAGAATTTCCAATACATTGAAGTAAACTATTTGATTCCTTTAATTGCATCCATAGGTTTTACAGTGCTTGTAGTGATAATACACTGTATGTCTGTTTCCTGGCACAAATACCTTATTACTAGGTAAAATACCATGTGTCTCTGTGTAACACAATTACGTTCAGTTCTGGTCTTGTTATTTTTTTCTTTCTGCATCTCCCTTATATTTTTTCCTCACTTAACCAGCTTTGCCTTTGAATTCCCCTTTAACCATATTTCTGTGGCAATCTTTTCAATTGAGCAGTGGATCCATTACATGCAGAGTTGGGAGCCGAAGGTGGACATCTCTCAGTGAGTGTTTGCAAAGATACGCAGCTTTCGTGTGTATTTCCGAAAAGCATCAGGGCACAGTAAAGGAAATTTTGATATATGATGATCTTGAATTGTGTTCCTGATGCTTTTTTTCAATAGAACTCTTCCTTTCCTATGCTTGACTGCTGCTCACCTGCAGATTTTTGGATTCTCTCCCTCCCTCTCTCTCTCTCTCTCTCTCTCTCTCTCTCTTTTTGAGTCCTATGCAAATCATCTGAGGACAGATATAAACCGAACATGTACTTGAAATAGGAGCTCATGGGCTTCAAACGGGCCTGAGTGGGAAGCAATCAGTTGGCCCGGCCCCGTTAACAGATCTGTTCGGCTCCTGGGCTTCCAACCTCTCCCCCAACCGATCGCCTCCGCAATTAACCCCATCGCGTCCTCCAGTCCTCTTCCGCCGCCGCCGCCGCCGCCTGCGCTCACTCCGGCCAATCCGGCAGCCGCGGCCGCCTGCTTCCCCGCCCGCCGGCGTACGGCGCCCCCTCCTATCTCTACCGCCGCGTGCTGATATCTCTGGATCATCCGTTTTCTTCGGTGAGCATAGCACCTAACAGGTACTCCCCCTTTCGTAGCCTCTCGCCTCACCTGGTGCTCCGGCTGCAGGTTGAGATTCTGAATGGGCCGCCCCGGGGATGCAGAAGGCGTGACCGCTTCCATGGGGGATCTAAGCATAGAAGTAGCAGCTTCATCAAGGGGGGCTGAAATCGCCCAGCATGGTGCGTCTCCCTGACAAGGGCAACACATTTTTTTTCTTTAATCAGTGACAACCAGGGCTTAAATAGATACTAATTACTTAATTAGAAGTATCTCTTTCTCTAATATTACCTCCTGTCACGATAAGTTGATTTCTGCTTAAAAATGGGAAATGATTTGTTCAATTTTGTCACAGCTAATGGTGGTGATGTTGCTGGTGCAGAAGATGACGACATATGGGATGATGCTTCAGATTCTCCTGGGCATGCTTCTAACTTAGACAGAGAATGGATGCACAGGCAGAACCAGTTTCATAAGGTATACTCTAGAGTTTATATGGGGCACAGTTGCTAACTCTAATTATTCTTCTGCAGTTTTCATTGATGGCAGGTATGATCAAAATCTTTTGCTTCCGTTTTTACTCTAGATGGGCTATAGGGATGGTATAACAGAAGGGCAGAAGGACTCTGCCCAGGAGGGTTTCAATGTTGGGTTTAGGCAATCTGTAAACGTTGGCTACAAGTGGGGCCTTGTTCGTGGGGTTACCAGGTATATCTTGCTAAGGATAGGCTTCTTGTACTGCATTCTCTTCTAACTTTCCTTCTGATTTTCACTTTTGTTTGTTATCCATCAATCAGTGCCCTAGCTAGCCTTCCTGACAGCTTGAAGGAAAAACTTGTGCCTGATGCCCAGTGTAGAAGGAAACTTGTGGATGTGCAGAGCTCTGTGCAAGAAATATCAGCAGATGATGCACTTCAGATGTTCCATGAAAGCATTTGTCAGAGTAGTCATCCTAAAGAGGAATCACACATAACATCAACTGCAGATAGAACAACAGAATCTAATAGGATCAAAAGCCTATCAAATGAACTGGTGTTGTTGTTGCATGAATGCCCGGATATTAAGGTGAGTGAAGAGTTGGCATGAGATTCATGAACAAGTTGGCCTGAAATTGCAACCATTACACGCCAACTAAGTCTGGCAGAATCGCCGCTACAGAATTCACAGATTACCGAATGCCTGCCGGGGCTACATGTGAATGTTATTCAGGGACCTAATTTTGGATGGAGCTGATACTCAGAAAGCTTGAACTTCAGTATCTAGAAAGTTTTGAAAAGATAATATGTAGCTGTAGATCTTGAGATTGAATATCGGTCTTTTGCTGCATACTATAACAAGTATTGTAAATGGTACTCCAATAAGTTATCAATTTTAATACAGTAATGTTTTTTTCTTGAATATTGATAACTACATCCTCCTGGTGATTGGTGAATTATAGAATCTGTGACAATGGTTAGCCTCAGTGCAGGAAAATCTTGGCAAATTATTCTGGCGTGTGGTTTATTCTATACTCTTAGTGGTAATCTGGTAAGGATGCATAGTTAAGAAAGCAATGTTGAAGCCACTCATTATCTTGTCCCTTTTCAGTAGAAGAATCTACCCACCCTTTTTCCATGTTGTCCCCTTCTCTCCAAAGATTGTATCCTACTGAAATTCCAGCTTTTACACATCAGTTTGCTTCACCAAATGCATACTTGATTTTACCGAACAAGGAACAAAGAAACTACTCATCCGTGTAGTTGGGACTTCTGCAACGTTCTGAATGGTCCATGATTGTTTGATTGGTGGTTGTGTTCTTTCAAAAAGGAGTGGTAGTTGGATCATCAACATGAGCGCCGATCGTTCAGTTCGTTATGGTTGGTGGGAGCATCAAACCTTGTATCCGTTGTGACTTGCGTTTTCAGTACTTGTACCACTTGTACCCCAGATAATGCAATGCTTGATCTACCGTTGTCGTTTTATCCGTTGGAAGCACTTCTTGGTATGCTTATACATCAATGCCATTTGCTTTCTTGGTGATGAATCTCTCATATAGCTCTGTTGATTGGTCCCTCCTGATCTGAAAACACCAGCCGTACGAATTTGTTGACAGGCACTTGAATGATCTTTATTACCATGAGCAATTCAGACAATTGAAGATTTCAGTGGGTTCCAGGATGCATATGATTAAGTATAGGGAAGCGGGAGGCCTCTTCGCCAATGAACAGAAGAAGAATTTTCTTGTGCACCGGCAACATCTGTTTTGGTGTACATGCCGTCGCAGGTTTGGCCCGTCTGTTTATATCAGCACAAGCAGACTGCTGGCAGCCCAATCAGTACAATGCTGAGACCTGAGAGCATGTACCCTGTTCTGGCATCTTAGTTCAGGACAAAAATAGAGCTGCTCTAGTGTGTTAACAGTAAATAATTAGCTGCAATGATTCATCTAGGCTAGTTTTCCAGACGCATCACACTATCAAAGAATAAGTATTTAAATTGGATTGCAGCAGCTTTGCTTTGTTCCCTCCGTCCGAAATTAGAAGTTGTTTTGACTTTATTAGATTCATAGATTTTACTATGAACAAACATATATGTCTAGATGTAAATATATATATTTTTTTGAATTGAGGCGCGCCCCATTTCCATTCAGCATAGAACGGAAATACATAGTAGTTCTGATAAAGAGACAGAAGTGGGAGAAAGAGGGAGATGACCGGACTCCATCCACCTACTGTGTAGGGAGATCGAGCTGGCTACGGAGAAAACACAAACAATTTATAATTTGGAACGGAAGGTGTACTGAAATTGAAACAGATATGATAATGAGTCACAGACGTCCATAAGAAAGTCAGCGGAACATTTACATGAATTAGACTGACAAACAAATCACCATCTGAGTTGAAACAAATTTAAGTCAATAAAAGCTTTATTGATCTTTGTCCAAGGAATCCATCTCAAAGTTGTTGCCAGTTTGCAAGTCTCCTACACCAATTTCTCATCACTAAACTGAGCATACGAGACATATGTACATGCACAAGGTCTTGCGCTAACCCAACTCAGTGAGCTCCTAGCAGCCCAACTACCTGATGAGTGAACAGTGACAGTAAGCAGCTCTCTGCTCCCTCTTTGTTGAGCAGGTCTCTGGCACTAATATTGCAGTGACCACCGAGAACCTTCAGATAATGACTAGTCCAGCTAATCCACAAACTGCAAGGTAGAAAAAATAGCACCATAAGTTGAATCGACAATTTGATGATACCACAAGGATCAGGTACTCCAGAAGAATTTACCACTGTGTTCCTTACCTCTAAAACGCTATCAGCTGCATGCTTGAGAAGGCCTAGCAAGAGTGAAGCCTGCCGTGTCATTGTCCTGTTGGGGCTGTTTCTTCTCATTGGCAACTGTGGGTAGAACAGTTTCAAAGGCCTGCACAAGCATCTCCACTTTCCTCTTCTGAGCACGAGCTAATTTCTTCACTGCCTTCCGAAGAGCGAAATCAACCATCCACTCCTCGTCAGTCCTCCGATCCTCCACCGTTTGATGCCTGAGATCAACCTTCTCTGCCTCTGGACCAGTTTCTGCTGGAAGAAAATTTGGGGGCTTGGGTTTGAAAGGGCGCATTTGCTTGACACCCTCTTCAGATGTTATCCTCCTCCTGGGAATACTCGACTTGTTCTTCCGAGAGGATGCAGCATCAGCACAAGCAGAACTAACATCTTCAAAACTTATCCCACTGAGCGCGCTGGAGATGCTATCAACTGATGATTCCTTTGGAGTATTGCCAACAGTATCTGCAGAATTGCCATATTGTTCGTCACGCATCAACAATTGCATCCCGATTCCAAAATGTATATACGGGTAATAGGATTGAAGAAAGCATTGCAAGAAATTTCACCTTCAGAAATGTTTCGTTTGTGTTTAGCATTCAGCTCCTCAGAAATGTCGGACTTGCAGGCACCAAAATCTTCATCTTCGTGATACACCAAAGCAGCCTCCTCTCTGCCGCGGTGATGCTTGGTCCTCGTCCCCAACAGGTCGACCGAAGCATCCGAAATGACATCACTGGATCCGCAAGAACCGTCCACCGAAGCACCGAAATCTTTCGCCCTGCCGCCCTCCGCATCATCCCCGCAACTCAGGTGATCGAACATGACGTACTCCATCCGCCTCACCATCGCATCCACCTCCTCCGCGGAGAGATCGCTGCAGGACACGTCCGAGCCCACCGTCGGCGCGGCAGCCCCAGCGCCTGCGCGTATCTCGACGAAGAAGCCGTCGCCGGCGCCGCCGTTGTTGGGCTTGCGGAATGGGGAGGCGCCCTTGAGCTTCATGCTCTGCTGCGTCTTGATCAGCCGCCTCCGCGACGCCACGAAGCTGCTGAGGGGCGCCACGGACGCGTGGACGTGGCCCTTGAGGGAGCAGTAGCCGTACGGGCAGACGTGCGCCCCACCGGTGCCGGGGCCCTTCAAGGTGGACGAGCACGTGGCCCTCCCCACGCGCGGCGCCGCCGCCGTGAACACCACCTTCGCTCTCACCGGGTCCCGCTTGGGCGGCGGAGGCGCGGCGGGAGCCACCGCCTGGGCGACTCCGGTGGCGGCCCTCGCGTCGGAGCAGCTCGTCGCCCTCATGTAGCCGGGGAGCGGCGCTCGGGCCACGCCGCCTCCCCTGCTTCCCGGATCACCCCGTGGCGGCACGGCGTCCCCGCGAAGAACGACGCTCCCGGGATCTTTGGGCTTCTTGCGCGCCGGCTTCCTCTGCACCATGGCGGCGGGTTTCGGCTTGCTTGCTTCTCCGGGGCGAAGGCAGCGAAGGAAGGCAAGGGGGAGGTGACGGGACAAGGAGGGGAAGGTTTTTGCTGGACGGCGGCGGGGCGAACAAGGAAGGTGATCCTTGCGGGGGATTTGGAAGGGGTTGGTTGGGGTTGCTTCTTCCTTTGGATTCGGAGGGCGGCGGCGGAGGCGGCGGGCGGCTGCGGGGTGGATCGACGCTTTTGGAATCGTCGAGGAGGGGGGGCGATCGGATTCGGAGGGGGCGGAATTTTGAATGCTCGCCGTATCTTCTGTGGGCGACGATCCTGTGCACCCGGTTTTGTGGCTACATACACCACCCGCTTGTGCTAGGACTAGTAGAGACGATTTTATATAGCTTTATTTACTACGATGATGGTTGTTAGGAGTAATTAAGAGCGGCGTTCTTTCGAGAATAATCTGTTTCATTTTGCTTCATTATTGTTGGTTAAAGTTTAATAGCGAGATGCATACTTTAATCCGCGGAGGGTTACTTCTATACTAATTGTTCGATAAATGCAGCATATGTTAAGAAAAGAAATGGTCAATGTTCTTAAACTACTAAATGGGACTAAATATTTTAGAATCTCTATGTATTATAGTATTAAAAGTGTTCTCATGCTTTGCATTTCGGAACAAGAAATTCCACATTCAAACATGTTCAAAATGAAACATACAGGGAGCTATATAGGTTAGCGGTATAATCCATGTTATTTTAGTAGAGATTGCCACTTTATCCAACAGCAGTTTTAATCGATATCAATGTGCGCCAACCAAATCTTTAGAGTTAGTCGTATCCTCTAGATAGTTCACCTAGATGAAGCTCATACCAAGTACTCTTGGTGCGTAGAATCTCTTTCATTGTAAGCTCACGTTTATACATTCTTCTGAATCGCAAGTTACCACTAGAAACTGGTCATCCAAAGAGGATGAAACAAAATAGGGGACGGTGGGCATCAAATGCATTTGTGCCCGGGGACGGGGGCAGCACTGCACTGCACGCACCAGCTGACGGAAAGTCACACGCATCACACGTGATGACGCATCTCTCGCCGGCTCCAAACTCCGATGCAGTTTTTTCTATCCAAATTTAAAACCGGATCGCACGCCGAAACAGACAGATCCGTCATCCACGACCACGAGAGGCTTCTGCACCGGCGCTAGGATCGAGGTTCGAACCAACCAACCACCAAGAGAGAATCTCGTTTTTTTTTGGTCAAAACTGGAACGAACGCACCCGAGACGGCACGAGTAGGCGACAGGAAAACGGCCAAGAGCAGCACCATTACTGATGGGGACCTTCATGTCCGGGGTCTACTGATGTTGCAGTTTGCAGGTCCATAACACTGAATTCTCGTGGTACAAAAAAGACATGAGTTGCAGTTGCAGGATTGCAGCCAAAGCCAAATTGAGATTGTGATTGTTTTTTTTAAGTGAAAGCAGAAACACTGCTATGTCATATAAGGAGGGAAAGCATGCGATTTGTTACAAAGTTGAGATTGTGATTGTTGCCTATGCAGATAAAACAGAATGCATAAAATGCTTAAACCCCTTCCCTGTTTTTGTTTTCTTATCCCTTTCCCTTTTTCTGTACTGTACCAGCTGCTTCAACTGACAGGTGTGTCGGTCGGTTGCACTTGCACAGCTGTTGAGGAGATCAGATACCAACATTGTTCTTTTTTTTATTATTTTAAAAAAGACAGTTATATGTAGTTGGTGATGCTCGTTGACTCTGTTGACAATTGCATCTCTCAGCATGTCATGTAATGCTCGTTGCTCGATGCAGTCGGTCGCTCAAATCGGGTATTCAAGCACGGTGGTAAAAGTAAAACATGGATTAGTCAAACAAAGCACACAGTACTCAACCCCTCTGCTGCTGTGCTGCATGAGGGAGAGAGAGGGTGAAATCAAGTACGTAGATCAACGTATCCATTCATAGGTAAATGGCAGATGGATCGGCGAGAATAACAAGGTCAGAACGAAGGAACCAAGGTTCGAGATCAGGCCATATGGAGGGTGCCCACGGGGCGCGTGGCGTATTACCGATGATTCCAAGCGACCTGTTCCACTATTCCCAGTTATTGCTCGCCGGCAACACCAACACAACGGAAAAATAATTACTACTTAAAAAAACTGTTAATAATAACCCGAGTTTGTATACAGCCAACTGATGTTAGCAGTGTAAGATTCGTTTCACGTGTCGCGACTATGGCTTTGTTTAGTTGGCAGATTTTTAGCAAAAAATTTGCTACTTTTTCAACTCTCTCTCCATCACATCACATTAAATACACCAAAAGATATATGTTCGGAGCAGTAAATGTAGATAAAAAAATACTAATTACACAGTTTTGATGTACTTTGCGACACGAATCTTTTGAGCCTAGTTAGACCATGGTAGGATAATATTTACCACAAACAAACGAAACGTGCTACAGTGTGCTACAGGAGTTCAAAACGTTGAAAAGATAAATTTTTCACCAACTAAACAAGGCCTATATAAGAGCTTGTGGATAATTTCTCTCTCTTCTGCGGTGAAACCGAACTTTTAGCATTTCAGCACATGTCGGCGTAAGATTCAATGCACAGTGCTTATTATTGGAATCAAGGCATTAGACCACCCACGGATCCAGTTTTTAGCTCTGCAGCGGGCGTCCTGGAGGAGGACGCCAAAATCCCGTCGGCCTCCCTCTCCTCTAGATCCAGAGGGATCGAGGAGCCTCCGCTTCTCGTCACATCAACACGGGGCCGCCGTCCCAACTACCGCGCGCCGGGAGATGGAAGCAGCGGAGGCCAAGGAGATGGAAGCAGAGCCCGAGCTCGATGGCGACGCGGCCGGAGATGGCCGGACCCGCGGAGGTGCGGCCATGCGTCTTGCCAGCGCAGGGAAGGGGGAAGGAGGACCGGAGGAGGAGGAGGATGCCGGCGCATGCGCTTTGGGGAAGGGCGAGCTCGAGGCCGGCGTTGGAGAGGGATGGAGGGCCGCCGCCGGCGAGGGAGAGCGAGGAGGAGATGCCGCAGGGAGCTTGTCGCCGTCGCCGGAAGCTGGCCTCTGCTCTGCGCCACCGCCCACCGCAGAGGGGCTCTCCCCTGCGCTGGGAGGAGCTCGACCTCGGTGGTCCCGCCGGCCGGCCACGAGGAGGTCCCAGCGCCGCAAATCAAGGAGTGGCTGTCGCGGGAAGGAGCCCGGCGGCGCGGACCTCGTCGCACCGGCCCCGTCCTCTCTCTCTCTCCCTGCGCAGCAGAGCTCGAGGGCCGCTACGGCCGTCGTCGCCGGATCCGGCCTCCTCCGCAGTGCCGGATCCCGAGCCGCGGCGAGAGAGGAGGCGTACGCGGCTCGCCGGCGAGGAGGGAAGGAGCGCGCCACGGTGGGGAGAGAGGGGGCGTGCGGGGCGAGGGAGGGAGGGGCTGCCACCACACCGCCGCCGCTGCTCCAGATCCTGGCCACCAGGGAGGAGCTCAGCTCGTCAACGAGAAGAGGGAGGAGGAGATCCGGGGGAGAGCCGGCGAGGGAGTGGGAGCGCCGGGGGAGGGAGAGCTGGCGAACAGGCGGAGGGAGTGAGAAGGGGGGAGGAAGGAGAGAGAATGACTGGGAGGGGGTGGCGGGGTGTTAAAAAAAATCTTAGGGTTGGCCCCACTTGATGGTAGTTGTGGTGGAGGAGAAATATGAAAGATGACGAGTGCGGAGAAACAAAATATAAAGGAGAGAATCTGATGACCAGACCAGAATATTCTCTTTTAAAGAAGGTTATGAAGGACGACGAGTGTGGGCAGTCTTAAAGACACGATAAGTTGCTGTTTCCAGGCCCGTCCCTGGGCACGTGCAGGGTGTGCGACTGAACAGGGCCCCCATATGCAAGGAGCCTCCAAAATCAGCTGCAGCCAAGAATGTTTCAGATCTGAGCCTCTGAGGTAGTCCGTCATCACTTCAAATCGTCGTATGGTTTCATTAATATCTCGAGTAGGTGATCATTCGTATTTCTCTCTTGTCCTATACCTGGTGCGTGGCCCTTCCCAGACACCAGCACTACTACAGAAAACATTTGTAAGAGCGCCTCTAATTTTTTTTAAGAGCGGATCGAATTGCCGTCCGCTCCAACAAATGGTCGCGACACTGTAGCAACCGAACCCGCACCTATTAACACGTTTTCAGGTGCGGGCCACGGCGTCACCATTTTCAGGTGCGGGTGACGGCGTGGCCCGCACCTGAAAACGGGCATTTTCAGGTGCGGGTGACGCGGTCGTCCGCACCTGAAAATACCACCAATTTTTAGGTGCGGACGACGGCGTCACCCGCACCTGAAAAGGTTTTTCAGGTGCGGCTTGCGCCGTCAACCGCTCCTGGAAACCATTTTCAGGAGCGGTTCACGTGGCCACCCGCACCCGAAAAAAATCGACAAAAGGAATCCCGAGCCCATCTTCTTCCTCCCGACAGCAACAACGCCCGAACAGTATACCTCGGGCTGCTGTCCGAAAATCGCCAAAATACAAAAAGGAGGGGGGAGAGTTTCAAAATTTTTTCCTTAGACTTGGAGCCTAAAGGAGGTTAGTTATTCTCATTTCTTTGTCTCTTTGAAGCTTTATTCATTGTTTTTTTGGCTCAATAGAGATGCATTTAGGTCTAGAAAACTCCATAGGTGTGGATTAGAGCTTTTAGACCTCATTTAGCTCAAACTCTTGGGTCAAATTGTGCTATTTAGGTAGGAGAGCAAGATTATCTAGTCAATTTGAGTTCAACTTTTTATTTCGTATGTTTTTATTAAATACAACAAGTGTGATTATATATTGACTTAGATATTTATTATTAGGTACGGGGATAATAAGATTATTATTATCAAATGAACTTTTATGTTTATGAAATCTGGATTTAATTTTCTCGTGTCCTCTGATTCTTTCCAGAGACATGGACAGGACATGGATGTACGAAGCCCGAAGAACGAGCGAACATTTTCGTGAAGAACTTAACAAGTTTATTAAGGCCGCGGAGATTAATGCTGCGGTTGAGAAGAAAAAGGTGGTGGTTTGTCCATGCAAAAAATGCAAAAACATAAGGGTATTCAATATCAATGAAACAATTTCGATAAGGTCGCATGTGCTGATGAATGGTTTCGTTGAAAACTATATGATATGAACATCTCATGGTGAGAAAAGGAATAATAATGCACCACCTCCTCTGAATCCGCTCGAAGAAATCATGCATGATAGTGACTTTGGGGTCATGTTTGATGATATTTCTGGTGAGGGTAGCGGCGATGATGATGGTGATCATGGTCAATGCTCTGATGGTGTTAATGATATTGGTTTTGATGATGATGGTGATGGTGACAATGATGATGACGGTTATGATAGTACCGAGGATGACGAATTGGATGACAGTGACTACCTGACCCAGTTGTTGCGTAACACCAAGGAAGAAATATTGGTTGGCAGTGCAAAGGGGTTAGAAAAGTTCGAGATAGTGAAGAAAGCAGCTGAGGAGAATGTGTAACACCCTAATTTTCCATCACTAAATTAATGTAGCAACATGGTGTTTTAGTTTTTGTTTTCTAAGGAAATAATAATATATCAATTAAATTTGGTCTTTTAATTATTTAAATATCATTTTGAGTAATTATAGAAGTAATAAGTGTTTGTGCATCATGGTTTGCAATGCATGGTGTTTGTGAGTGTTGGTGTGAAGTTTTGAAGGTTTTTAAAATTAGTTTGAAAGTTTGAAAGGTGTTTAAATGTTGAAAAGGTTTGAAAAAGGTTTTTAAAAAAAAAAGAAAACCAAAACCCTCCCAAAGCCTCTCCCCTCTCCCTTTCAGCCCATCAGCCCAGCTCTCTCCACCGGCCCAACATCCCCTTCCGGCCCATCTGTCCCGCAGCGGCCCACCTCCCCTCCTCTCTCTCTCCCACCCGCTGACAGGCTGGGCCCACTCGTCAGGTCGTCCCCTTCCTCCAGCCGTCCATCAGCGAATCGACGGCCCAGATCGGCCTCGGTCGCGAGTCAACCATACCGCGTACCGGTCAAATATAGCTATCGCCGTCCTTTTTGCGAATAAGCCCCTGGGTTTTCTAATATCACACATATACCCTCCCACCAACAGAAATCCTTACGTTCAAGTCCTTTTCTTTACGTTTAGACCCCCGAGCTTTTAAGTTTTTCCCCGACCGTCTATGGTTAGATCTACGGCTTAGATCTGTCCGACCCCGGAGTCAACCGGAAGATACCGGTCAACACCGAGCCGCCCCTGCACTTTTTACAAAAACGTCCCTGTTGTTTCTATAATCACAACCATGTCCTTCCACCTTATAAAACCCTTACAACCAGGTCCTGTTTTCTTCGTTTAAGCCCCTGAGCTCTCTAGTTTTTCCACCCGAGATCCTAGACTTGATCTTTTGCGCTATAGACCTTCGGTTTATACGCGTATTTATGTTTTAGCCCCTGGTTTCTTGCAGTTAAGCCCCTGGAAGCCCTGTTTCTTCACAGAAAAGCCCCTGAACCTTGTTTTGGCCGTATCTTTTGCGTTTTAGCTCCGTTTCCACCGTTTCAAGTTGCGTTAGGTTCATATCAACTCAAACTACGTGATAGGACCAATGTTGAACATGTTCTTTGTTTTATAATTTACTTAAATATTAAATATGATTAAATTCTTATACACATGCTTTTCTAATTAAAATCTAATTAGAGTTTAACACGTGTTTTCATAAGAAAGTTAATATGATTAATACTAGTTAAATATTTCTTATAATTAAAAGCTAATTAGATTTATACCTCAGTTTTTATAATCAAACTTAAATTGATTAATGATTATGCAATTTGCTTTCTAATAAAAGGCAACATAGGTCTATCCCGAGTTTTCTTAATTAATTGTTAATTTGATTAATATGAATATAAATGTGTTTTTAAATTATAATTTGATTAGTTCAACTCGAAATATAAAGATGAACGCTTAGATGCTTTTACATGCTTCTTTTAAATTAAATGTTTAAGTTGCATAAATCATACTTGAATATTTATAAATAAAATTGGACTTGGCTTACATCGTCTTTTAATACAAATATAACTTGCTTAATTATAAATAGGGTATTTCTCTGAAATAACCTATGCACATCTTTATTCAATTAAAATATACCAAGCACTAGCTAGCTCTTGTATGTGATCATCCAAATCTCCCGATAGATCCGAGTGTTTTTGAGTTCGTGTTCCTAGAGCCAAACCTTGTTCTCTTTTTAAGCTTTTCATGCTTGGTGTATTGTTTTATTTATTGAATGCTTTCTTGTGTGCTCGTAGACATCGTGCCAGTTTCAAGTGAGCAGCCAGTTGAAGTGGATCAAGAGCAAGTTTTTGAAGAAGAAGAATCTCAGTGTTTAAGCAAGGAAGGCAAGTGGACTTCTCCCCCTGCATATTCTATTTTTGTCCCACATAAATTGCATGATAACTAAGTTTACTTTTATTTGTTGTATTGCATAAATTTGATGAGAAATCACCTTTTTAAGGACATGACTAGATTTTATCCCTATTACCTTGAACAACCCGGTTTTAAATAAATGTTTTGGGTAGATTATGCTTAGTTGCTATACCTTGGGATGGTTCAAATGAATCTTTTGCAATATGATGAATGTTGATCATGATAACTTTGGTGACATATGTGGTTAATTACAAGATAATATGATTTAATTGGAACATGGAGAACCACCCAGGAAAACAGTGCAACCACAGTCCATATGGCTCTGGCTTAGCCAATTAATTAGGTGTGTGATTGTACTGGTGACCTTATCCGAAAGGAACACAGGGGGCTCGGGGTTGCAGGGGTATAGCCCGGTCCTCTTGGCCGCAGCCTTTGCTAAGGTGCTGTCCACTAGGGAGGGTTATGGTCCGCCCTGAGCTGTAACTGTCGTGGGTTGTTGGTGCTTTTGCATGTCTTTGTAAAGGCTTCGTAGCGTTCCTATGCAATCACACCTCGGAAGTGTGGTATGATGCTTGGCCAGCATCGCATGGTTGGGTTCAAAGTTCTTCGGAACTTTTACACGAGCTGTGGTGAAAGTGTACAACCTCTGCAGAGTTAAAACTGATCGATCAGCCGTGCTCACGGTCAAGAGCGGCCTGGACCCTCACATGATAATCAAACATAAAGATGGAATTAAATCGTGGTTTTCATATGGTTTTGAGATGAGATGCTTTCCTAAATGCTTAAGTGGGTTGGTATGAACTTACATCTAGTAAATAGGTGCTTGCTAATAAAATTTGACCAACATTAAAAATGCTAACCGCTACATAACCTTAGCCTATCCTTGATAGCCTTGCATGTTCCCCCACTTGCTGAGCTCCAACCATAAGTGTGCTCACCCTTGCTTACCCGCTGTTCAGAGGAGAACACTGGAGAAGAGTACTTCAGCGACTACGATGAGTTCTGAGGCTTGCGTGCCCCCAGTCATGTGCCTGTGGAAGCTGAAGACGGAGTTGCTTCGTCTAGTTATCGTTTGTTCGTTTTAAAGACCTTCGAGTCTAACGTCTGAGTGTAATAAAGAGATAATGTAATGGTTTAACTCTTATACATTTTTATTGCTGTTTAATGATATTTCACTCATGACGTCTATCATATGTGTGTAAACTTGATCCTGGCGCACATATGAGATGCATTTGGTTTTCTTCGGAAAATCAGGTGTGACAGAATGTGTACCCACGTTCAAAGGGATGCCCAAAACATTGGACCGTACTTCGTTTGGTACTTGAGATGTTGATTCTGAAGGCCAAGCACGGCTGGTCCGATGTGAGTTTCAATGATCTGCTACGTGTGTTGGGTTGGTTGCTTCCAAAGCCGAATAAAGTGCCCACCGACACATATCGAGCAAAGAAGCTTGTGAGTCCTTTCACGATGAGCGTCGAAAGAATTTATGTATGTCCAAACCATTGTATCTTGTACCGCGGGGATACTTTCAAAGATTTGGACAAATGTCCTGTTTGTTCAGCTAGTCGATACAAAAAGAATACCAGGTCATGTGCTGAAGATGGCATAATTGTCGGGAGTAAACGGAGCAGGAAGGGTGCATCAATTAATGATGCTGCTGAGCAAGAAGACACGACTATAGGCGGTTCTGAAAAAACCGGCAAAATTCCTGCCTTGGTCATGTGGTACCTCCCTGTTGCGGATTGCCTTAGGCATTTGTTCTCAAACCCGAAGGACGCTGAACTGATGACATGGTGGGCTTCAGATAAGCGCAAGAAGGGTGACAGGAAGCTTCGACATCCATCTGATGCTAAGCAGTGGAAGAAGCTCGATCAGAAGTATCTAGAATTAGGAGAGGAACCAAGAAACGTTCGATTTGGGCTAAGTACTGACTGAATGAATCCGTTCGGTGAAAGGACCAGCATTCATAGCACATGGCCAGTGATTTTGACAATGTACAACTTGCCAACATGGTTGTGCCAAAAGAGAAAGTACCTTTTGCTATCCACCATGATCCAAGGACCAAAGGCTCCTGGTATTGATATCGATGTTTTCCTTGAGCCTTTGATGCAAGAGATGGAAACTTTATGGAAGCAGGGTATCAAAATCATGGACGGTTTCATAAGGAAGGAATTTACTCTAAGAGCCATTGTCTTTGTCACCATCAACGATTATCAAGCGTTGTTTGTCGGGGCATCCAAGTGCCTTATGGGAAGATGACAAAACAAGGGAAGAAGAGGAACAGAGATAAGGCACCTATTGAAGGTGTGCCATTCAAGAAGATGTCGGTCTTCTACAAGTACTTGCCGTACTGGCCGGACCTCGAGGTCCGTCATGCCATCGATGGTATGCACCTGAAGAAGAATGTGTTTGGTAACACAATTGGTCTCCTGCTCGAAACATCAGCCAACACAAAGGATACCTTAAAGTCACGACAAGATTTTGTAGCAATGGATATCAGAGAAGATCTTCACCCTATCGATAAGGGTAATGGAAGATACGAACTACCACCTGCGAGCTACAATTTGACACTAACTGAGAAGAAGGCAGTTTGTGAATCGTTACGGGGGATTAAGGTACCAAGCCGATTCTCATCGAACATTAGAAAACTAGTCTCAATGAAAGATCTCTCGCTATCAGGTTGGAACTGTCATGATGCTCATGTGATGCTTACTATCTTCCTGGCAATTGCAATTAGAGCGATTAAACCGGTATATGTGAAGATGTTAATCACTCGGTTATGTTACTTCTTCACCAAAATTTCTCAAAAGGTTATCGATGAAGATGAGTTGAACTATATCCAAGAATTTATTGCAGAGACTATGGTGCAGATGGAGATGTGCTTCCCTCCAGGATTTTTCGATATTACAGAACATCTCATGATTCACATGGTCGATCAGATACGTGCTTTGGGTCCACTTTACCTACACGAAATGTGGACCTATGAGCGTTTCATGTCAATTCTCAACCGGTTTGTTATGAATCGTGCTTATCCCGAGGCATCCATGGTAGAGGGATACAACACAGAGGAAATCATCGAGTCTTCCCTAGGTTACCTAAAGGATAAAGTACGAATTGGTTTGCCGGTACCGCGATTTGCGGGCAAGTTGCAAGGGATCGGCACTGCAGGGAGGAAAACCTTCATTGATTCCGACTTTGAAGCTGTGAAACAAGCCCATGGATGTGCGATGCGAAACCTAACAATAATGTCACCTTTAGTCAGTCAACACTTGAAATTGATTCGTGATCTAAGCAATGGCCGGTCGGAAGATTGGATTTTGAGGGAGCACACGCGTCATTTGACAACATGGTTGAAGGACCTAAATCTTGCAGATGGGGGCACCGTGGAAGAGCAAACGATCAAAATATTGGCATCTGGCCCTTCTTCGCGGGTCACCTCCTGGCAAGGGTATGATATTAATGGATATCTTTTCTATACTTCCGCAAAGGACAAGAAGACTGTGTCTCAGAACAGCGGTGTTTGTAACAATGGCTTTGACTCCAAAGGGGTAAGCACTACATATTATGGTGTCATAGATGATATATGGGAACCGCACTATGGATCCAATATTATACTCCCTGTTTTTCGGTGTCGTTGGGTTAAACAACCAAAAGGTGTTCAAGTGGACAACTACGGCCTCACAATTGTCGATCTCAAAAATGTTGGTCACAAAGATGACCCATGGGTACTTGGTTCACAGGTTGGGCAAGTCATGTATGTTGTTGACCCTGCAAAAAAAACACATCATGTTGTAGTACCTGGAAAACAAGAAGTGATAGGGGTTGATGGAGTCGAAGACATTGAAGAGTACAATAATGAGTGCAATGACATGAGCCTTTTCACAGATCTACCTCAGAAGATGTTGAGACTAGAAGCTACTATAAAGAAAGATAAAAAGCCCTGGTCACGGAAGGATGGAGAATCAAGAATTGTTACTGCATAAAAATATAGCTAGTTAAATTAATTGGATTTTGTAATTTGCATTTGAACTAATGTACTTTGAATACAATTATCTCATGTCATGCAGCTACTTACTGGATTTCTTAGTGAATAAGATGCATTTAGTGGATTTCTTAATAAATCAAATATAAATTATTTAGTGGAATTATTAAAAATACAATGGATTTAGTGGAATTATTAAAAATACAATGGCTTTATTGGTTTTATTAAAAATAAAATGGCTTTAGTGGTTCTTTCAGTAAAAGCGAGACATGCGTAATGAATTGTTACTACATTTGTGGATGTACTATTTGAACACAAATTTTTGACATGCATCTCAGATGAATACAAAATATATACCAAACTTGTAGATGGTAACAAGACATAAAACTTTGTAGTTCACTAAATTTTCATTTGAGGTCATTTAATACGTTAAATATTGATTAGAACAAAAAATTCAGAAAATGAGAAAATCTTTCTAGGTGCGGGTGGCCTTGTGGCCCGCACCTGGAAAAGGTTTTCTAGGTGCGGGCGGCCTTATCACCCGCACTTGGAAAACGTTTTCTAGGTGCGGGCAGCAAGGCCGCCCGCACCTAGAAAAGTTTTTCAGGTGCGAGCCACAAGGCCACCCGCACCTGGAAATGATTTCTAGGTGCGGCCCATGCGCCCACACGCACCTAGAAATGCCTGCCTATATATGCAATGGGGACGAACACTTAGCCAATTTTGCCGAGCTCGCCGCACAGGAGGGCCGTCAGGCTGCCGAAATTCGCCGCCGCCGCCCCGCCGCCGCCGCCCCCTCCCCGACGCGCGAGTCCCCGGTGCCGGCGCGGCCTCCTTCCCGCCACGCGCCGCCCCCTCTCCGCCGTCCCCGGCCGCCCTCCCAGGCGTCGCCCGCGGCCACCTCCCTAGCGCGGCGACCTCGGTAAGTGATTTAAAAAAAAATTGTTAGCTTAGATTAGTGCATTTTAAAATTATATAGAAGGGAGTACAATTTCGAAATAGATTGTGTTGCAATTTTTTGGTAGACTTAAGTTTGTGTAGAAAATTTTAAATAAAATATCTTATATATTTTAGGGATAACAATGGATCGGTTTGCCTTTTTTAATCGTGATAGCGGCCGTGGAGGTGGTCGTCGTCCTTTTCGTAGTGGCCCTCCAGTCCCAGACCCTCCGCCACCACCCCCAGGGCAACCTGTTGGTGCTTCCTTCCCTGTCGGTCAAGAACCCATGCCCATTACCCAATGCGAGTTACGTCAAAATGTGGTATGTACTTAGATATTCAATTCTTTGAATTTGGGATTGTTTTTACAATGATAATAATGTGTATTATTTGCATTGTTAATTATGAAGTTGGTTTCACCGATGCAATGGTTGGAACGAGTTATATATTCTGTGACTGGACAAGCTCCAATGGTGAGACATGAACAAACGACTTCATCACGAGGAAGGTTTATTGTTTCTCTATCAATTAATATTGCGGGCATGCGAGAGCAAACACTTGGTGATACAGTTATTATCCATGTCAATTCTTTTGCTGTAATACAACCACATGTTGCCGCTTCTGATGCCGTGAGGAAGGCACTTATCGAAATAGAAGCTCAAACAAGACATGTATTCCCAGACTATAGTTACTTCAAGATTAAAGCCTCAGAACATAACAACATGGCCATCACTGAAATGCCTAAACGGATATCACCATCGTATGCATCGTCTATTGTATGTAACTAAAACTTACTCTTTATTTTTGGAATTTGTTTTTTAAGAACCTTGTACTTACACGTTATGTTTTGCTTGCCAATTGAATCAGGACGCATTTTATAACAGTTTCATGCACGCTGATCAAGGTATGCATGAGGTCTTACGTCAAGTATTGGATAACATTGGATGGACATTCACAACACCGCACCCATGTCCAGTATGTAGCGGTTGGCAAGCTGGCATTACCCTATCATCATCTACGAATTCGGTGCAAATATTTGGAGAGATATTCATGGCGCCCTACATGGCCAGAGATAGTGCATACATATATGTCCTGGATTATGTTGATAGGTTCTTAGGAATCAACATCATCGATATTAATCATACTTTGTACCTCACGATGATTCACGGTCATGATGTGAACGATCCTAGATTTTAATTAAGTATGATATTTGTACCCTTTTAATTGTATGGATTTGAACTTTTAGTTTTTGCTAAGACTAAAGTACTGATGTATTAATCATGCGTTGTTGTTATCCTTTTAAGTATTGATGTATTAAAGTACTTTTCTTTTGTAATTTGCATTTGAACTAATGTACTTTGAATACAATTATCTCATGTCATGCAGTAACTTACCGGATTTCTTAGTGAATAAGATGCATTTAGTGGATTTCTTAAGAAATCAAATATAAATTATTTAGTGGAATTATTAAAAATACAATGGATTTAGTGGAATTATTAAAAATACAATGACTTTAGTGGTTCTTTCAGTAAAAGCGAGACATGTGTAATGAATTATTACTACATTTGTGGACGTACTATTTGAACACAAATTTTTGACATGCATCTCAGATGAATACAAAATATATACCAAACTTGTAGATGGTAACAAGACATAAAACTTTGTAGTTCACTAAATTTTCATTTGAGGTCATTTAATACGTTAAATATTAATTAGAACGCAAAATTCAGAAAATAAGAAAATCTTTCTAGGTGCGGGCCACAAGTATGCCCGCACCTGGAAATGCTTTTCTAGGTGCGGGCCACAAGTCCACCCGCACTTGGAAATGCATTTCTAGGTGCGGGCCTCCTTGTCACCCGCACCTGGAAATCCTTTCTAGGTGCGGGCGGTTACGTTACCCGCACCTGGAAATGGTTTTCAGGTGCGGGTCACACGGCCACCCGCACCTACAGATGCCTGCCTATATATGCGCGGGAGACGGAACACTTAGTCAAATTCTCCAGTTCGCGCGACGACGACGCCGTCAGGCTGCCCAATTTCGCCGCCGCCGCCGGCGTCTCCGCCGTCGAGTCCGCCGCCCCCTCTCCACCGCCGCACGCCCGACCGCCGTCCACTCCGCCGCCGCCGCACCGTCCGCCGTCCACTCCGCCGCCGCACCACCCGCCGTCTACTCGGCCGCCCCCTCCCCGCCGCCGCGCGGCCTCCCCGACGCCGGAGCGGCCTCCTCTCCACCGCGAGGCCTCAACGACACCGGCGCGGCCTCTCCGACGCCGGCCTCCCCCGGCGCCGCCTCCTCTCCGCCGCGCGGCCTACCCGGCGCGCCCTCCCCGACGCCGGCCTCCCCCGGTGCCGCCTCCTCTCCGCCGCGCGGCCTCCCTCGGCGCGGCCTCCCCGGCGCGGCCTCCTCCCCCGGCGCCGCCTCCCCGGTTGGAAGCTTG
Source organism: Cenchrus fungigraminus (assembly GCA_036936925.1). NCBI lineage: Eukaryota > Viridiplantae > Streptophyta > Magnoliopsida > Poales > Poaceae > Cenchrus > Cenchrus fungigraminus. The sequence continues at coordinate 3,054,203 of CM072779.1, forward strand.
ATGACAAGCTGACGTCAGCCATATGATGGCTGACGTCAGCTTTTTTTATTTAGATTTAAATTTTAATTTAGATTTCAATTTATATTTCAATTTAGATTTAGATTTAGATATAAATTTAGATTTAGATTTAGATTTGAATTTAGATTTAGATTTGAATTTAGATTTAGATTTCAATGTAGATGACACATTTCAATTTGGAGTGCAATGCAAATTGGGATATGTTAAACAATAGTAAGACAAAATAGTGAGACCATTTTTTCAATGTAGATGTACATTTGAATTAATGGAGCAACAATAAATTCAGATTTAAATTTCAATTTACATTTAGATTTGAATTTCAATTTACATTTAGATTTGAATTTCAAGTTCAATTTCAATTTACATTTAGATTTGAATTTCAATTTCAATTTAGATTTAGATTTAAACTTAGCTTAAGATTTGGTTAATCAGATGGATCGTCATAGTGGTTCGCCATTTATACACGAAAGGGACGCTGTGAACGAAGACGAGTATATCTTGTCCCAACATGAAGAAGTAAACAATATTGCAGACCAGATGGTCTTTGAAGATGAAAATGAAGATGACGCGAGTGGTGAGGATGGACCGCAGGTAGGACTCGGGGCGTTCGTAGATGGTGTTTGGCAAGATCCAATAGATCCACATCCCGTGCCCCCGAGACCACGGACGGACACTGATCCTGATTACGTTCCGGAGGTAATGCTAAACCATTTGCAGTGTCAGTGAGGTCTATTCATATTATTTGAAATGATCTTGAATTGCTTTACTTATGGTTCATATAGATGCCTCAACCTAGCACGAGGAAGCGGCGCCGCCGACCTCGTACCCTCCCAGAAGAAGAAATTGAAGATTGTGGCACCTCAGGTCCTGAAATTGCGATGACGACGACCTCTGAGAGTCAAGATAAAATAAAGCGAGGTGAATGAGGAAGAAACAAATACCCCAAAGGCCAGTGGTCAGTCGAGGGTATTAGCCCATCCGGAGAGCCCGTGGATCCTCCTTTGGTTCGTATGAAGTTCCAGAATGCCATAGAAGCATTAATACGAACAGAGTATGCCGTGGATCCAACCATCCTTGATTGGTTCCAAGTTCCTGAGGGGCTAAAGGGCGAAATGTGGGCCAAGTTGAAGCAAACTTTTCTGCCGCCTCAGTCCAAAGCAACCAGAGAAAAGATACGTCATTATGCTAGGAAGGCACTCGGCGAAAGTTTCCGCCGATGGAAGGGTGAGTTGAATAGGGACTTTGTTAAGAAGGGTGCAACATATGATGAAGTAAAAAAGAAATATGGAATGGTCACCGAAGCCCAATGGAACGAGTTTGTCAAGCAAAAGACTACTCCAGAAGCTTTAGCCCTGAGCCAGAGACAGAGTGAACTTTCGTAGAGAAACGTACATAGACCTCGTCTCGGACCGGGTGGGTACCTAGGGAAGCAGGAAAAGTGGCGGCGGACTAGGGATGCATTAATAGTCGCCGGACAACCCGACCCTTTTGAAGGCTTAGATGAGCGTGGCTATCAGTGGCTCCTAGCGAGGGAGCCTGAAATTATTGATGGTAAACTTCATTTTGCAAAGGAAGCAACCAATGTGGTGTGTGAAAAGATAACGAACCTTTCCGAGGCTCAGAGGAAAGGAGACTTCGTAGCCAACAGGGATAGAGACGTCCTAAGTACAGCCCTTGGGACGAGAGAGCATAGGGGTCGCGTTAGAGCGGTTTCCTCGAAGTTGAGCATCAGGGATGGGTTTGAGAGGGATAGAGCTACCTACAGGAGCCACTGCCGTTTCAAGGAGGATCTCCAAGCGGCAGCAGAGAAAGTTTTTATAGACAAATTTCATACTTATTTTAATGCGGCGGTTCATATGCAGCAAGCAAGTGGTACACCATTCGCTCCGTTGCAATTATCTCAAGGAGATAATAATTCACCATTCTCTCCAAGCAGTGTTGCCTCCACGACGGCACAACCATACCCAGTTGATTCAATATGCATCACTACTCCTTGCACATTGCACATTCCGGTTGGCAGAGCTGGCAAGACAAAGCAGGTTGCCTCGGGACTTGCGATTCCCAGTGGTGGATTGTTTGACGGTAAAGAAATCCCACATCATTATGCACGCGTACAGGTGCTTGAAGTTAATCCAAACTTTGAAGATCATGACATAGACATACCAACAGCAGAGGGTATCTGTGTTCTCGGTCAAAGCCTCAACAGTACAATATTATGGCATAAACGAGATATCATTCTGCCTCCAACACAGCATCTGCAATCTATGGAGCAACCGTTGGCAAGTGCACCACCATCTCCTCCACAACGTGTTTCCACACCACCAGCTATACAAGGATCCCCACCTCTTATGCCCACACCACCACCTGAAAGATCTCCACAACGTGTGTCCACACCACCTCCTGAAGGATCTCCGCAGCGTGTGCCCACACCACCTCCTGAAAGATCTCCGCAGCGTGTGCCCACACCACCTCCTGAAAGATCTCCGCAGCGTTTGTCCACACCAGCTGCTCAAGATTCTCCACCTCGTATGCCCACACCACGAGCAGCTTCGGGATCTGTAGGAAAAGAGGCATCACAAGGACAAATGGTGCCTCGAATGATACAGGCTTATGCGAAGGATCCGGAAGGATCAGAAATCGCTGCAAGGTGGCATAAGAGTAATACCAAATCAAAGAACAAGCAACAGGACACGACGACCACACCGTCTGTCAATATGCCAATGATCCAATGACCAGGATATTCGGTACCCCGCACTGACACAAACTTCGAGAAGACTATTGGAGTCGATGAAATACCGGACATACCTGGTAGTTGCCCTTTAAGATATGAATAGGGTATGCCATTATTACCCGACTGGGCACTCGCAGAAGTTCCATGGGAGATGAAACGGATGCATGCTTGGTATATGAGGGCTTCTTCTCTTGGGCTCAGAGGCCTCCAGGCACGATACCCATTGGATGTGTTCGGACCTACACTTCTTCCACAAGCAAAAGAAATCAACTTAGATTTTCATGACCTCCATGATTTGTTCTGCCTACAAATGATATATGTACAAGTCATTAGATTGTGGTGCATGTAAGTGTCTCATATCCATGCTAATATCTTGTGTGTGTGTGTGTAAGGATTACGGTTTGCATAACTAATTATCTGAGCTTTACTGTAGGATGCAAGAACAAGAAATGCATCTTTCGAAGGAGAAAATTGGATTTTTGGATCCTTTTGTTATTGCTGAAGACAGGCATATGCACCCCACCCGATGGGAAGACAATCATGATGAACTAAACGATTTGAAGACAAATACGGAAAGAAACAAGAAGCGAAGAACTGGACATATAAACGCTATGAAGTGTCTTGCATCCTACATGACACATATGTTCTTGATGTGGCAAGATAGAGATTACATATGGGCGCCCTACCACATCGGGTTAGTTTACATTTCTACCACTTATAAAACTATATATGTAAAATTTCTCATCAATGCCTCAAAAGATTAAAAATTCTATATAACATGTATGCAGGAATCACTGGATTTTATTTCTTATAGACCCCAAGTTGGGACGGGTGGTAGTATTTGACTCACTGGATTGGCGTAGAGACATGTACAAGGAATTCATAGACATCCTTCAAAAGTTAGTGTATTTCTGTTGTCACACTTATATTCTAAACATCGATTGGCAACTAATAACTTCTATGTTTTTTTCTAAACAGGGCTTACCAACACTATATTAAGAAAGGAGGGAAATTTAATCCTGCCTACCCAGAAAAACTGAATATTTGCACAAACTTTCCATGCCACAAGCAACCACCTGGCAGTGTATACTGCGGGTTTTACCTGATGGAAATGATGAGGTGTCTTAGGAGATATAAGGGTGATCCTGAACGAGTAAGGACCTACTACCTTTCATGTCTCAGGATGTATATACACTATACATATGTGTTTTGCATGATCTAACAATTGTTATATTGTTTGTGTATTGTAGATTGACATCGGACCTCGTGATGTAACACTCCATGAGAGACACCTTCTCAAAGTAACTGCGGATTTCTGCCGTTACCTTATGCATGAAGTGATAAATCCTAGGGGCCAATATTATCACCCTGAACATGTATTAGCGGAAGACAAATTTGCTAGCCTACGTGAGTGGGAGAGTCAAGAATACCGCGCGCCATGATGTGATGTCTAAACTTTGTTAGTGGAAAAACACTTATTGTCAATGGGATGTAATGATATAGATCGATATGTATATGAATTTCTTTTCATATTATTGTGCTTATGCTTACTTTAGATCTCATGTCGCTTTCATAAAATTTGAATTTCAAACGTTCCAAATTTTGGCGGGAATTTCAAACATTCAAAATTTGAATTTCAAAGCAGCTGGAAATTAATTTCCAGGTGCAGACGACAATGTCATCCGCACCTGGAAAACACATTTTCAGGTGCGGACGACAAGGTCATCCGCACCTGGAAAACACATTTCTAGGTGCGGATGACCTTGTCGTCCGCACCTGGAAATGGACATTTGTAGGTGCGGGTGACTCACCCGCACCTACAAATGTTTTTCAGGTGCGGTTCGTTTACCCGCTCCTAGAAATCGCTATTTCTAAAAGCGACAGCTAGGAGCGGGTTTGGCGCCCGCACCTACAAATGCCATTTGGCCCGCTGCTAAAGACGTTTTCTGTAGTAGTGCAGGCAACGAGCGTATGCCGGCATGCCACAGCTAGCATGGCAGCACCCACACGATGAAGCTGCTATTAGTCCATCACCACCAGCCTTGCAAGTCATAAGACAACACTAATCCAATCCCAAGCAAAATTAAGTTTAGGTTATTGTCTCCAAATAATATTTAGTTTACGTATACAAATGCGTCCATAGATTTAATTGATTTGCAAAATTATAAGTTCGTACCCCTCCAAATACTACGGGATGGCCCTGCTGTATCATATATATAGTACTGCGCTTGCAGGTTGCTTCTTCATCCCATTTCCCAGTGTGGCCTGAGTACAAAGCAGCAAACCCGTCCACTGGTACACGAGTGCCGTGCATTTGTCAAAAAAACACACACAAAGGTTCCTCTTCATTCATTTTTCTGAGGGGAAGCATGTGATGTCACGTTTTCTTCATTTAGGTTTAAGTTTAGGTGGGCCGTCATTCCAACTCAAGTTATATAATGATGGGCCATCTAAATTAGAAACGGTAATGCTTATCCTCGAGCGTCCGGACGGTCAGCATCGGATTGTTTTTGAATATTGCGAAATTCTTCTCCATGTTGCACGCTATATGATTTGATGTTGCAACGAGTGATTGGATGTTGCGACGAGATTTTTTTGCTACAGTGCTTAGATCTGAAGGCTACATGTTGCAATTGGTTGCCTTCATGTTGCAATAGTTTGTCGTTCATGTTGCAATCATTGTGAACATGTTGCATCCGTGTTCTTGATATGTTGCGAGTGTTTCATGTGAATGTTTTCAAAATTAGATATAAATATTTTTGATGTTGTAAACATTATTTTTCGATGTTGCGGATGTTTGAGTTTCGATGTTGCAGACATGTTGTGTCGAGAATGGGAGCGGGAACGGGCAGCTGCGGCCTCTCCGGCGTCGGCGTCCCGCGCTGCCGCTCCCCGCGGCTGGGGTCGGCCGAGCTGCAACGGGCCACGCCCTCCCACGTGCCCGGAGGTCGAGCCAGCGCTCCCCGCTGCCAGGCGCCGACCGTTGGCCAAGCTCCGCTCCCGGCGGCACGGATGTTGCAAATATTTCGTATGGGTGTTTGTAATGATGTTGCAAAGAGAATATGATGTGTGATGTTGCAAATGTTTAATGCACATGTTGCAAGTGCTTTATTTGAATGTTGTATTTTTTAACGAGACATTTGAATGTTCCAATCAACGTGTCGTTGGATGATTATCAATATTTTTTAACATATTTTTGATGTTGTAAACATTATTTTCTGATGTTGCGGATGTTTGAGTTTCCATGTTGCAGACATGTGATGTTGGGTGTTGTGTCGAGAAGGAGGAGGGAAGAGAGCCCCTGATGTTGGATGTTGCAAATATTAATTTTAAATATTGCAGATGTTGAGTTTTGATGTTGCAAACATGTGATATTGGGTGTTTTGTCGAGAGGGGGAGAGAGGAGGGCTCCTGATGTTGGATGTTGCACGCAACATGGGTCGCAACATAGGTCGTTGGGTATTGTGTCTGATGTTGGATGTTGCAAGCAACATAGTTCGCAACATGCTCCCAACACGCTGATGTTTGGATGTTGGTCGCAACATGCTCGCAACATTATCACCACATGCTCGCAACATCGCCGAATCGCTCGGGCACGAGGGAGGGGGGCTCCGAGGTTGAATGTTGGTCGCAACATGGTTCGCAACATTTCAAAACTATTCGCAACATCAAAACGCTTCGCAACATGATCCGACGGCTGATATGCTTCATGACCCCGATCGTGTGGCTGCGAACCCGTCCGACGGCTAGCGCCCGGAACGGACGTCCGGGCGCTAGCAGCGCCGAATTAGAAATTCGGACCCCAAACAAACCTCTTGACGTGATTTTATATTCGTATCATCAAGAAGAAAATCAACTGCAAAAGCGCACGACAAAAGAAGCACAGGGTCGTGAAGGTGGTTGAGCACTTTGCATCAGTGGCGGAACTGTAGAGAAAATTTAAAGGGGAGGGGGCAGACAAATATTTGTTGGTTCAATAATTTGATAATTGACCTTATTTTCTCAAGCATACAATAACTAGCAACGACCGTAGTAGTTTAGCAACGACAATACACAAAAACAAAAAAGTTTGCAAAAGTGGTCAATATATCTTAAAAAATTAGTCTAATTTCATAAAAAAATAGGTAAGAAATAAAATTATAAATAGTTTGGGATATATCGATATAGATTAGGGAAATAACGCTTATGTTAGCTTGAGTTGGAGGGGAAGCATCGAAAGATTGAAACGAAACGTTGCGACCGACGACTTGCTTGCATCACTGCGTCAGGGATATGTGTATGCGTTCTGTTTGTGTTGGTGGCTTCGTTGGACAGGGTGATGAGGACACCACGAGTACCTCTACACCAGCAGCACCTTCTCCTTCTCTAGCGCCGGCAGCACCTTCTCCAGCGCCGTCTTCTGAGCCAATCACCCGGGCCCGTGCGAGGGAATTGAATTACATCTTGTTGTTGAAGAATGAGGGCCCAGAAGACTAGCAGCTGGCCCAACAAGAGGCCCGGGTGGGGCGCCTAGGGTTGGAGGCGCCCACGCGCGGTCTCCCTCGTGGCACGCGCGCGCCCTCCCCATGCTAATTCATTTTTATTAAGGAATTGCTGATTTAACAGGCACTTGTTGCAGCTGTTGCAAAAGAGAAAGCAACCCAGATTGAACAGATTATTGCTGAACCAAACCTTGTAACAACTCTATGCAATCTTCTTTAGAGTCTGCAGTAATGCACAAAGCAAAAGTCTAGCTAACTCAAATGTTTTTCATTTACATGTGTTTGTAACAATAGCCCTGATTTAGGAAATTATGGACTACTTTATATTGGATTGCATTTGCTTATAGTATGTGTCAGTTTCTCACCATGCATGATGCTTCTTGGTGGACCCAGCACTTGTTTAACACTCAGCATTTGTGTGTCAAATTTTCCCAGCCTGCTATTTCCCAATTACAGTATGTCAAAAAGAAGAAGAAAAATGTGCAGGCTTTGTTTCCCTGGAACTTTGTTAGTTTTATTCTTATATAAGATGCGCGCTCCTTTTGAATTTGGATGTGTTATTTATCTGCTTAGCTATTAGATACGATAGGTGTAACGAATCAAGTTGATGATCCTGGGTTTTCTTGAAGATTCATATTTCTCATGGGTTTTCTTGTTGATTTCTCCTTGAACTTGATTCTTCTCATAAGAGGCATTTGAGGCAACCTATTCAAGTTCTCAACTATGATGCTGGAGAGTCAAGCACAATAATGTTTCGCTAGACATCATTCGCAACGCTTGAGAGTTGCAGGATTGAATCCGAATCGAGATTGCGATTGTTGTATGCAGATAAAACGAGAGCAACAGAACCCTGAATGCCTAAAATCCTTAAACCCAATCCTTGATTTTTCTATCTTCTGTTTATATATGTTTCCTTATCCCTCTCTCTTTTTCTCTACTGTACCGGCTGTCAATTTTTGTTGGCAACACCTGACACTCTGATAGGTGGCAGCAGCACCCGAAACGAGATGTTGTCGGTCGGTTCACTTGCACAGCTGTTAAAGAGGAGATCAAATTTGAGTATACTACTAATATTGTTCTTTTCAAAAAAAGACAGTTATATTAGTGGGTGATGCTCTGACTGTTCAGAATTGCTGCATATATCTCCCAGCATGCCATGGAGATCGACAAGCCGGCAAAGCGGGCTTATGTATCCAAGCAAGGTGGTAAAAGTAAAACATGGGGAACAAGGCGCCACCGCAGCAGTTCGGCCTGGAGCAGGGTATCCCGATGCAGAGGAGGTATTGATGACTGCTATAGCACTACCCGCTACAGGGGTGGAAACTACGGCCAGTCCAGTTATCGCAGCAGGCGCCTCTCCCCGCCACCTAGCTGGGGGGTGTGAAGGTGAACAACAGTACAAGAACATGATGAAGTGGGTAGCCAAGTCCAAGAAAAAGGTCTCCTCCAGGTGTTTGGTGAGTCGACTGTGGATGCTTGCCTACTAAAATTTCCTCAAAAGTTCCCAAAATTTTCGCATTGCAGACCGTGCCACCTCTCACAGAACACGTTTCCTAATGCAAAAATTTTACCAACTAAACAGGGCCTAATAGTGAATTGGAGGGGAAATTTGGTGAACTAAATAGTCCCTAGTTACTTTGCTGATGTGTGCAACGACCTGTGACGGTTGCAAAATGAAAATCTAGAGGGCTAAGTTTTTCTTCCTTCTCCATCTCCACTTCTTCTTCCTTTTATTCTTCTTGTTTTTCTTCTCTTCTTCTCATCTTTTTCCTTTAAATTCAATTAAGTTCTTGACAATGGGTGGCTCGAGCCCCCTAGCCCTTCCGATAGATACGTCCCTGGTCGCCACTAGCCCTCTCGATAGCCGTCCCTGGTTGTCGTTTTTCATGCTTATTATGTCCATTTTTGTGGGTGTTGGTGTCGTTGTCACCACGACACTATCGGGTGTGACCGATGATCTGATTAGGGTGGGAGGATTACATGGAGCAGCCGATGCATGAAGCAGCCTGTGACAGAACCGCCCAAAATAATTTTGGATTATCACCTAAGCCGATCCACTTGGCTCATAAGTGATAACCAAGAGTTATTTTGTCGTCTATGCCGGGTCATGCCCGGTAAATCACTACAACTCCCACACGAAGGCGGGACCAGAGTACAAATTCAACATTACATAAAAGCCCATAAAGTCATATTATTACAAACCAGGTTTTCATACATGAAAGTAAAGTGTTTCAGAGATTAACAGCGGAAATAAAAACTAGCGGAAGATACACATGGGAGGCCATCCAAGCATATCATTCATCATCTTCATTCTCCTATTCAAGCTCCCAACCATCTGGGATAGAGCCAGGCCAGATGGGGTTACCTGAAAACCACAAATTAAATAAGGTTGAGTATGCTAATACACAGCAAGACTGACCCGACAAAAAGAAAAAAACAACTAGACATTCAAGACTTTTTGGCTGGTGGGTTTGTTTTGCCAAAAGCAACTAAGAGTTGATCCTTAATTTCAAATTTTAGCTAAGTTCTAGTATGTTAACCATTCTAGGTAAACACCTAACTAAACAAGCATGGTTGTGCAAACAATATTAATCAGTCAACAAAATTAATCCAACTGATCCATAAATAAGTATGGGCAGTGGCGAATCCAGGATTGAGTGGTAGGGGGGCTCTCCTTCCTCTTCTTCTTCCTCCCTCCTTCTTCTTCCCCTTTCTCCTTCTTTCTCCTCAAAATTTCCATGGAAAACATGGAGGATTACCATGGGATCTAGGGTGGTAGGGGGGCTGGAGCCCCCCCGACCCACCGCTGGATCCGCCGCTGAGTATGGGGTAGCCAGTGGTCAAGTCGACTCAGATAACGGCGAGTGACCGACGATCGATCGATTTATATCCTTGCAAGGTAAACCCAAGATACACGGAAGAAGGTAGACCCCAAGAGATCAAATAAAAGTGAATGCGGGGTCTACCCCGACCAGGCGGTTCTCGTCATTCCCCAGATTAGGGACAGGTGTCACAGTCCTAAGTACAAGGTTACTGAAACGCCCTCACACGGCACGTCCAGACTCACACTTGCACTACCGGTAGCGAACCAGGAGACGCATCTCAAAAGTAGTAGCGAATAAAGTCCCCGCACTGGTTCATTAGATACTAGGCTTACCGGTCCCATTCCCGACAAGCACTTGGTACGTTCAATAGCTTAGATCAGCACCATGCTACTCGGTCGAGACCGAAGCCATTGCTCTTACCACATGAGCGAGTCAATTTATCCAACTTATGATTCCAACATAAGCATCCTATATCTCACGAGTAATGAGTCATTACTCGACTTGTACCGTGTCCTTAAAGCATGACACTAGCGTCCTAACATACTAGTTGTCGGGGCTCTCAACCGCCGGCAGTAGATTTGTATCGTATCGTGTGTCGGATCCGGATGGTTGACATGGGAGACACAAGGGTTTTATACTGGTTCGGGCCTCCGGAGAGTAATACCTTACGTCCAGTTCCGAGTACTCGTGTTCCTATGCCACGGATGTCTGTAGTAGGGGTTACAAACTTGGTGATTGGTCAGCCCCTCAAACGGTTGCACTCCACCCCCCTTTTATAGATGCAAGGGCGAGGGGCAAAAGAGGGAAAGCGAAAATAAGCTACAGTGCTACGGCGTTGTGAAGTCTTTTCCGTCATTGATGTCCGTCAGGCGGTGTTGAAGGGTGCTGAGCTGTGGTATCGCTGGAGATCCCCGCGTGTGCCGTCGCCACTGTTCGTCCTGGGCACATGGCGTCTCCTCCGAGTAGTTCACGTGGTGACTCAGCCTTCTTGAGTGCGTCTTAGGCCCGCCACGTTAGGGCCTAAGTGTTGGTAGGCGCTGCCTGTAGACGGTAATCAAGTGCCTGCTCTGACGGGGTGGTGTGCAGCTGGTGTTGGATGGGACGGCATGTCGGAGGTCGTGGGAATGCACTGTGCGTCATTACGACTCTTGTCAGACCCGGTCGTCCTCCCGTCGCGCCAGCTGCGGTCTTTGCATGGCGTGGAAACTGGCGTCACGTGTGTCGTTGTGGGGGAGTCCGAGAGCTGGGATGGCGCCACGTTCGTGTGGGGTCCCTGATCCGCGCTCCGGCTTCCACATGTGGGCCCCGTCTTAGTCGGAGACGGAGGTTACTCGTGCGAACGAGTAGTCGGAGGCGAGGCGGAGTGTACTCGGAGACGGAGTGTACTCGTGCGAGACGGAGAGTACTCGGAAGTGGGGAAGTCTTGTCAGTGAGGGTCTTGACGAAGATCTGCATCCCTCCCTGTCCTGGATCTTAGCCTTGATATTGTCAATGGTGTCAGAGGACTCCATTTCCAGGGGGATTATCATGTTGCTTAGGGGGCCCTAATCCAGGCCCTCGTCACTAGTATAAGAGCATAGGAACCTAAGGATCATGCATCTAGGTTTCAATTCAACTCCTGAAACTTAAATGCACAAAACATAACATAAATACTGAAAAGTAAAAGATATAAGTTTATCCCAAATAGGATATATGCACTCCGGGGCTTGCCTTCTTCTATGTTAGCAACAGCCTTGGGCTATTCTGGACTTTGGTCCAGGTCTTGGTGAACACCCAACTCGATCTCTTCACCAACTAACGTCCCGTCTCCCTCCTGAGTCAGCGTATAAATCCTGTCTGGTAAATCTACACATACACATGCATATGCATTAGATTATGGTGAGGGTGAGAGAATTACCACCAAACCAACTCTTGTTGGCCACATTCATCTTAACATTTATTAAAACTCACAAAGAGTACGGGTGTGATGAGAGGGTGAATTAACTACTACTTTGATGGTGATTGTGTGCACATTTAAACAAATTAGCTTACTAAACTTCACCAAACAGTATGGGGTGTGTTTAAATGACATCAAACAGGAACTTAAACAAGAAAACCCTAATTAAACTTAAATAATAAATATAAACCTATTTATTCAATTCCTAGCTAGCCATTCATCCAAAATTCATATTAAATGAAATATAACTCTAACTGATCTCAAATTTTGCACACAGCAGAATATGACTAAAACAAGCTTACATACCAAAAAATAACTCCAGATCCTATATAAATTAATTTATATGAAAAATACAAATTTCAGCCTAGCTTAACTTCATTAATTCCTACAAAAAGATTTACTAATCTTTTTGTCCTCAAATTTTTCCTACAGGTCATTCATGACAAATCTAAGCTCCTGACCAACACACACAAATAGATCTATCATATTTGTCAAGTTATTCATTTACCCTCCTTCACAAGAGTAAATCCAAAACATCATTCAAACAAGTTCCTAAAATCATAATTATTTTTCCAGAGATGCTAATCATCATGACAAAGACATGGGGCGCAGTGGCGCTTTAAGAAAAGGTTTACTGAGGGGACTATAAAAAGCGACAAGCTTAACCTAACATAAAGATTACAAAACTCATAACTACAAATCTACACATCAAACATGTGTCATATTTGGTCACAGATCTAAACATGGCATAAAGAATAACATATCCGAATTTCATCTTCATTGCATGAGTACATTTTGAACTACAATAAAAGTACATCAAACTGAGTTTGAATTTTCATTTAAAAACTATACAGAAAAACCCTATATACCTTTTCTAGAAATTGTAGATCTCCTAACTAAGAGTCCAACACAATTGGATTTACATTTTTCTGATTGTTCTACAATTTTTAGTGAATTTTCTAAGTTGCTGCTAAAACAAAAAATCACTTTTACAGACCGACCCTCGAAGAATCTTTTTGATATTACAAATAGGTCCCTAGATTACGGAAAACTCCCTGAATACATTACGGAAGACGCAATGTGGCCCCTAGGCACACTGGCCGGTGGTGAGGGCCAAAATCCGGCGAGGAGAAGGACGGGCTTGGTCGGGAAAGGGTGGGGAAGTGGTGTAGGCTCACCTAGGGTTCTATTTCGGGGCTTGGAAGGGTCAGAGGAGGTGCCGGCGGCCGTCCTTGGCGGCGCCGTGGATCTGCCGCCGCTGGAACGGCTGCTCCGGCGAGCTCTGGACGCAGCAGAGCGACGAGCGAGGCGAAGCGGACGAGGAAAAGGACATGTGCCCCTTCTCTCCCCTCTCTTATACACTGCACAGAGCGTTGGGGCGGGCACACGCACGTGCCGCATGGCTGGCGGCCGAGGCGCGCGGCGCGTGTCGTGGACAGGCTCGGGGGCTCCTGTGGGTGCGGCGTACGGCGAAAGAACGTGGGCGGAGGGTCCACGGCGCTCACGCGGTCCACAGCGGAGGCCTCGACGGGTCCGTACACTGGAGGACAGCGCACGCGACACGTGGACGGCCCGAACTCAGTGCGCGCGTGCGAGAGCGCGGCGACGTCGGCACCCAGTTTCATTCCGTTTGCCCGTTTTTGAAATTGCGAAACTCAAAAATTTCTTATATAAGTTGAAATTCTCCAAAAATAAAAGTTGTAGAGGAATCATAGGACTACAACTTTCACTAAGGGTGACCTATGTTTTGATGAATAGATTGATAGGAAAAACGTGCTAAACCTGCAGAAATTCTCGGCCCCGAAACACTGTTCACAACACCTTCAACTCGAATTTTGACCAATTTACATTCAAAATTGGAATGTCTGCCAATTATGAAAAATGTGTTCCAGGAAATAAGAAAAAACTTTTATATTGTCAGATTTCGAACTTCTATAGTGAAATTTGGAGAACGCGCAAGAAAACCATTTCAGCTTTATAAAGCTTTTAAGGGTTTGACCAAATATTTAGGATTTTGACCAAGGTCTCTTTTGCAAAGTTGTTCAAAACCATCTTAGACATGCTTTAACACTAATGATACTTGGTTAACAAAACTAATTAGGGTGCTTAGGTTAACTAAACATCAAGGATGTTACAGACTACCCCCTTAAAAGGAATCTCGTCCCGAGATTCGACAACAAGACTAGAGGAAAACCTCCAGGGGAGATAAAGGATTTTATGAGGAAATCGATGTCGCTTGTGCGGAAGCGGCGATCAGCTGCTGCGGTAGAAAGGTGGCAGAGCTGTGCTGCGCAATGCAGACATGGCGCTAAAAAAAGTCTGGGGTCAATGGCTCGAGAGGTTTGACCATGACGTTGGGGAAAAACGAGAAGCGCTCGAGGTATCCTCAATTCAGAATCAGGATTGCATCGAGCAAACTTATCGAAGGAATTGCCCCAACACTCAGCGGGTGTCATTTGTGGGGGTGGGGGAGGACCACCACCACTAGGAACTCCAGAACCCCCAGGGGTGTTATGTGCATTATCAGTCATCTGAAAAGTCGAACTTTCATGAGACACATATTCAAAACTTACTCAAAATAATAACAAGTACAATATGCATACGAAAATTCAATCTACTGAAAATTCAGAATTTAGACAACATAACAGCCCTGAGTATAAAATTCATAACTTTTTGTACAAATGTCAAAAATTTCCAAATTTTGGTCAGCATGTGTAGAGTTTGTAAGCTACAACTTTGGTATTCAACCCCAGGACAGATTCAACTTTTACAGGGGTCGAAAAATTCGTTTACCAAAGCTCTGTCTAACAGTTTTGACAGCAAACAGGAGCTTACTAAAAATTCGATATTTCTCAATCTACACATGCAAAAATGCTGAATTTTTGTGAGTATGGCCATCACAAAATTATGAACCATTTTGGTATGCAGCACCAGACCCGATCGTGATCACAAATAGCTTAACTTTACTCCTCACGCAGATTACTACATAAGGTTGTGCATCCATAAGGTTACATCAAAGTTAAGTTTTTGGGATCACCATTACATCAAGGATTTTTATGTAACTTCTAGCCACACAAGGTACATACTCCTGGTCATCCTAACATTTACAATTGCATGTTAGACCCCAAAATGAGTTTAACATGCCAATGGCAAAAACTGGCAGTTCTGAACAAAAATTCATAACTAAAAACCAGTACCCCAAAAATTCCAAATTTTTGTGAGCATCTTTACAACATTATGACTCACATTTTTGGTATTCAAAGATTGGAACAGATCAGATTTAAAAAGGGTCAAACAGATCCATTTTCAGAGTGCTATTGCCCAGAAATTTTCAGCAGGGCAGAGTTTCACTAAAAAGATCATATCTCAACAACTTAGAACCCAATGACCTTGAAAATTTCACAGCACAAACTAGGCTATACATGGAACATTTTTGTTATAGATCCTATGGTCAAATTCTTTATGGAACTATATGTTAAAATTCGAGGTTTTAGTCTTACTCAGAAATTTGATAGAATTTCAGCATGACCTATGCATAGTAATTTAATCATATCTAAAGTTTTAATCATCCTAAAATCATGAAAACTTTATGGAACAAGCTTAACTAGCTGATGAGAAATTTCCCTAAAGAACACCTAGTCATAAATTTTCTAAATAATCCTTAGAGAAATTTGGGACAGCAACTAGTCACAATTTTGATTAACACATCAAAACATCAAACTAGTATGAATGGTCCTTAGGAAACATAAATCAGGTAGAGACCATAGAACAAGTGATTTAAGATCATTTCAGTTTGATAGCTTTTAACATGGTGCAAAAAGTGTCCTATACATCCTCACCAAGCTTTTAAGCTTATAAATCGAAGTTAGTGCCAGTGGCAAGGCATAAATATACGTCTCTCCCTATAATAGCTAGTCGGAAACTATTCGTTTCTTAAATACCATACCTAACAACCGTGGTTAGTGTACCTGCAGAAAATCACAGATATTCAGAACCTTTTGTGCCAGCACTCATAAAAGCGTCCACATACATTACCGTTCACTTATAGAAACGGTATTCATGCGTAAAGTCGCTGCATGGACAGCGTCCTAATTAAGACTCTGACACGACGTGGGTTCCCATTGGAATAGATCCCATTCATCCCACACGGACTTTCCCGTAGCACCATCACGTATGGCAAAACGTGACGAACTAGTATGGTTGTACAAGAAAGTAAGTTTTGACAGGAATAAAATGTGTTGGAAGTCAGATTAAATACACCATAGAGTACTAGCCACCTGAAAGAACCCAAAAATTCCCTCTAGGGCCTCTCGGATTAGTTTAAACCTTAACGTCCTACGCACTTAGCAAAATTCTTATTCTTGGCAATTTTATTTCAAAAACAAGTTATCAAGGTATTTTTAATACTCTGGTGCATATCATCGCTCGGATACTAGCTGTGATAGAACCGCCCAAAATAATTCCAGATTATCACCTAAGCCGGTCCATTTGGCTCATAAGCGATAACCAAGAGTTATTTTGTCGTCTCTGCCGGGTCATGCCCGGTAAATCACTACAACAGGATCGGTGATATGCGCTAAGCCCACACAAAGGTGGGACCAGAGTACAAATTCAACATTACATAAAAGCCCATAAAGTCATATTATTACAAACCAGGTTTTGATACATGAAAGTAAAGTGTTTCAGAGATTAACAGCGGAAATAAAAACTAGCGGAAGATACACATGGGAGGCCATCCAAGCATATCATTCATCATCTTCGTTCTCTCATTCAAGCTCCCAACCATCTGGGATAGAGCCAGGCCAGATGGGGTTACCTGAAAACCACAAATTAAACAAGGTTAAGTATGCTAATACTCAGCAAGACTGACCCGACAAAAAGAAAAGAACAACTAGACATGCAAGGCTTTTTGGTTGGTGGGTTTGTTTTGCCAAAAGCAACTAAGAGTTGATCCTTAATTTCAAATTTTAGCTCAAGTTCTAGTATGTTAACCATTCTAGGTAAGCACCTAACTAAACAAGCATGGTTGTGCAAACAATATTAATCAGTCAACAAAATTAATCTAACTGTTCCATAAATAAGTATGGGGTAGCCAGTGGTCAAGCCGACTCAGATAACGGCGAGTGACCGACGATCGATAGATTTATATCCTTGCAAGGTAAACCCAAGATACAAGGAAGAAGGTAGACCCCAAGAGATCAAATAAAAGCGAATGCGGGGTCTACCCCGACCAGGCGGTTCCCGTCATTCCCCAGATTAGGGGCAGGTGCCACAGTCCTAAGTACAAGGTTACTGGAACGCCCTCACACAGCACGTCCAGACTCACACTTGCACTGCTGGTAGCGAACCGGGAGACGCATCTCAAGAGTAGTAGCGAATAAAGTCCCCGCACTGGTTCATTAGGTACTAGGCTTACCGGTCCCATTCCCGACAAGCACTTGGTACGTTCAATAGCTTAGACCAGCACCATGCTACTCGATCGAGACCGAACCCATTGCTCTTACCACATGAGCGAGTCAATTTATCCAACTTATGATTCCAACATAAGCATCCTATATCTCGTGAGCAATGAGTCATTACTCGACTTGTACCGTGTCCTTAAAGCATGGCACTGTTGACGGCTGTTAAGTACCTAAATTAGAGCCGTCAATCCCTGTATTTTATCATAAGAACTAAGCATCCACACTAGAATAGGGGTTTAAACTGACAAATTCCACTAGTGGCTATGCTAAGTTGAATGCAGGTGTTTGGCATAAGAAATGAAGAGAAAAGACACCCTCATGAACCTAGCAAGTTGAAGCTCAGCCAATGAGAGGCTGCATGCAAGCATCCCCTGGATCTATGACATCACCAATCCAAGGAAGGAAGCTTCGGCGAATCAGAAGCCGCCATGCAGGCAACACATGGATCCCATGGCCCACCAGAGCGCCTAAACTGCCTCCAAACCACGTGGACACCGAGAACCGACCTCAGGACCCACATGACAGCCTCCTGGAGAAAGCACCGCGCGAAAGGCGCCACCTTGGGGTCGGCCGACCCCTAGGATCGGCCGAACCGCCTTAAGGGCGGTTCATCCCGGCCTTCCACGTGGAGCTCACCCATTGGTCCTAGAAGCCATCCCCGGGGTGTTTGGGAGCTCTCACGCCGGTTGCACAAGCCTATAAATAGGAGGAGAGGGGGGTAAGAAGAGGGTGAAGCACACTTGAAGCCATTTCTCACCTTTGCCTCTTTCTCCCTCTCTCATTCTCTCTTGGTGGAGGTGAAACCTCATCCCACCATGAGTGTGTGTGTGTGGAGGATCTAGACTAGGTGGTGCTAGGTAGAGAGGAGTGTGTGGATGAGTAGAGGTGAGGTGGTGATGATCTGTTCATCACCCATCGTCCCCTTGTATCTCGTGAGCGATGTTGTTCTTTATTTAGACTAAAGTGAGTATTTCATTATTTCCTATTTCGACTAAAGTGGCTCTCATGCATGAATGAGTTGTTCTTGAGTTCTTCGTTCGTTCATCATTTAGAGGCTCACGTTCTTCATGAACGTGTCTCCTCGATCTAGTTGACGAGAAAGTAATTCATACTTTTGCGTTTGTTCATAAGTTAGAGGCTCGTGTTCTTCACGAACACGACCCTAGATCTTCTGTTATCATCGCATAAGTTTGCATCTCGTTTGTATGATTGCCTGTCTATTAGAATATAGTGAGCTCATGCATATCTGATTTAGACCAAGTATCAATCATATCTCCTTGCGCGAATCGACTCAGTGACGAGTAAGGTCTACTCAACCTCGCGGGTTCATCGCTCCGTATTTATACGGAGTGCTATAGTGTTTCTACGGGACGTCAGACGTAGCCGTGCTATAGTAGTAGTCGGCGGTGTAGACGTGGTGTCTAGACTGCTAGTTGTCCTTCGAATGCCCTGTATCCCACGGTTTGTCTTGGGGTAGGCTGCGGTAGTGACAGCCGTTGGACCCTCTGAAATCCGCCACGTTCGGATACAGCGTGTAGGCGACCCTTTGTCGTGAACCAACTGTTATAGTCAGGAGGGGCCGGTGTCCGAAGCGAGATCTTATCTGAGCTTGTTCCTCTCTAGAATCGAGAACCTACAGGAGACTTCACATCACTCACCTACCTCAGCAGGGACTGTGTTCCCTTGGATAGTCACTCGTAGAGTCCCCCATACCGTTCCTTGGATTCGATGCCCTTGGGAATACTCCTGAGGTGAAGTGCTACAACGGTGTATCCGTGCGCTTGCGGATTCGTTCGCACCCGTCAGTATACCCGGGTGATTCTTACACGCTCACGCTATCCCGGCGCCATAGTGGTGACGTTAAGAAATACCAACAAGCATTTCTGGCGTCGTAGCCGGGGAACAGTTGTCGAGAATCTACGAACCTGACTATCCTCGTATCTTTTGTTTTCCTTTTGTTCTACCTTTATCCCCGCTATCCCAGGAAGGTTATCCTTGTACACACCTTCCGCCCATTATGAGTGAAACCATGGAATCAACTTTCTGGAGACAACCTGCTCTTCTAACACCTTGTATGGTTCACCCATCTCTCATGAAGCTAGTTGAGGAAAAACCCTTCTCGGGGATGAGTCATGAGAACCCCTACGATCACGTAAGAGACTTTGAGCAATTGTGTTCCACCCAGGGTAAAACCGAGGCAACACAAGATGTTCTTAAGAGGAACCTGTTTCCGTTCTCCCTCTCCGGGGAAGTGAAATCTTGGTACCATTGTTTTGGTTGCACCCACCTACGCTAGGAGGAATTAAGAGCATCTTTTTGCACTCGATTCTTTCCGATACGGCGTATCGTTTCCTTAAGAATGGCGATCCTCAATTTCAAACAAAGAGAGAAGGAAACCTTAGGCATGACATGGCATCATTTTGCCTCTTTGGTTGAAACGTGCCCAATCCTTGGTCTACCCGACCCAGTGCTCTTGGAGCATTTCCGGTTTGGTTTACGAAGAGACTGTGGCATGACGCTTGATGCCATTTCGGGAGGCGCCTTTGTGTTCTTAGAGCCAGAACAAGGACTGGAAATTCTAGGAGAAATCCGAGATTTCAGCTCCCCACCTGACTCGAGTGACGAGGCAGCCAAACGAGAAAATGTCGAAATGCCTAAGCCAATCCTCGAGAGAGCCCGAGCTCACATGCCAAACTTCTCTGTGCTCTGGTCAAAGATATCGCTCCTCACTGGTAGGAATCTATGGGAAGAGCACTTAGTGCAAGTTCTGTCCCTAGATTCCCCTATCGTTTCTTCTCTTAAGACCCGGCCTTCGAGACTTAGTCTCGAGGGAAGGAGGAGGGTAGTAGTCGAGGAAGAAGAATCATTCCTGGTGGGGACGATCACTTCAACCTTGCCCACAACTCTCTAGGAGAGGTCATGGTAGAAGTTTTTCGTGCTTCATGTCAAGGCTTAATCCAAAGTGCCGCCACACTGAGGGTTATGCTAAGACACGAGCCCTGGCGCATAAAACCTCCATATCTTTGGCTTACGGAAGCACGAACTTATATCTGGTCTAGCTGAGCAATCCATCTCATCATCTTAAGTTCAGCTAAGATCGATGCCGATCAAGTCAAGTGGTTGCAAATCCTACTCTTCATTTCTTGACCTGATCGATGCCCTACGGGAGTGTGATTACACACCTACCCATTACACTTCCGTTGGAAGCATGGGTTAGCTTAGGTGTCATCCCACTTAGGTGAGGGTGAGGTCCTTTGTCAAACCAGGGAGAGAATGAACTAGTAAGTCCATCACTCTCGACCTTCAGCTCAAAAGATCGTTCGACCCATAAACTTTCACTCATTCAATCTGGGGTCCAATCATCATTGAGTTCTAGAGGTGAAAAGCTTCACTCTTAGAGCACTCTAGGCTTTAGGCCCGGATTTTGTGCTCAACTCCAGCACCTCTTTCATCTCTCGTCCTTAGTGCTATAGCCTTGCTAGCTGCGCTCCCTTCCTAAGGTTACCCATCATAGATCCCTTAGGATGGTTGTGAGGTTTATCTCTGCTTTACCATATATACAGCTTGCATCACACATATGCACCAATCATGCGGGAAGGAAAATACGTCCTATCATAAAGAAACCTGCAAGGAGGACCATAGAGCAGAGCAGAAGGATATCATTAGAGAAAATGGACGATATGAGCAACAGGGCAACAAAAACTCTTCATCCAGGTATGAGTTCAGGTAAAGTCCCCAAGTTGAGCTATTAAAGTATAAAGAGGTTAAGTAAAGTTGTTTGGGATAGAAGGCGGCATATCGCCCAAAATCCCATTCTAGCCCTTGCTAAAGCCTCCGACCTTAGATTTGGTGGGCCACCTAACCTAGAGACCCTGAGCCCCGCCAGAGCCCGCACGTCGAAGCTGAGGCCCAGCGGAGCCTAGATGGGCTCGGCCGACCCCCTAGGTCGGTCGACCCACTAGGGCCGCCGCCGCCTCTCGTTTTTCACATGCGTACTCTTTCGTCCTCCAGAAACCCTTCTCTCGCCGCGTGACGGAGTTTTGCATCGCGCAGAACCCCATCTCCTCTATTCAATCCTCCTCTCACCGCTCCACCGCCTTCACCTCTGCCTGATGGCTTCCGCTGGCTTCAAGGGGGAGAAGTCCTTCTGCTTCAGCGACCTCGGGGGCAGCGAGTTTCATCAATGGGACGGAACTCAGGATGATCTGACGACTCCGGAGCGAGGGAGGAAGGGGAGAAGCCCTACTAGAGACTCGGTAGAGCCCCCAGCTAGGCGCGGCTCATCCTCTCCTCCAACCTTCACCAGTCATGGCTCCCTGTTCAACGTCCTAGGGAAGAAGCCGGCCCCTGGATCAAGCAAGAAGGTGTTGTTTGATGATTGGCCAGGGCCGCCACTAAAGGCTAGAGAACGCTACTCAGGATCACTGTTTGACAAAGATGGCGACTCCTTTTGCCATAAGTATGAGCAGGATGTGTGGGATGAAGTCCCGCAGCCGCAGACCAGGTTTCGCATCTTTGGAGTGAGGACCCCTAAGGACAGCTGCGGGGTGCCTAACCGGTACCCGCCAGATTGGGAGACAGAGCTTGGTGACATCCTAGCTTCATTGCCTAACAGGAAGAACCTCTGTGTGGGCAAGATGGCAGATGATCTGGCAGAGGCATACTTTGAGTTTGACCTCTTGATGAAGACTGTGAGAAGGCAGCGGGTGGAATATCGACAGCTCAGGAACCTTCTCCTCAAGACTCGTGAGGAGATAATGCCAAGCTGCAGCGGTTGATTGAAGTCGAGGATTTGGAAGCCCTCTTTGCTGAGTAGAGGGTCGTGCCCCGCCTTTATTTTCCCTTCATAGGCGCTTAAGTTAGGTTTAATTTATTTCCCTTAATTTGTTTCCCTTCCATTTATTTCCTTTATTCCCATCATTTGTGTAAGCGCCTATCTCTTTATTATTAGTGAACTTGAATGAATAAATTTTGGCTCCACCGGTCATGTAACCCGGTTGAGTCACTCGTGTGTTAGTTATTTCTGTTTTTGCTTTTTTTGTATCGAAGAACTGCACCCAGGTACAAAACAGTGTGGGGGAGAGTTGCACTCTCCAGACGCGAACACGACGGATCATTATTGCACCCACACTACGCTCACACAGCGCCTACGATCGACCACGCTTAGAGAACCTGAACGGGACATGCATTCGTGCGCATCACAGGAATTCCCGTCTGGTCCACACAGAAACTAGCGCTGGTTTGCATCTCTTCCTCTTCACCATGATTTCTGAGTTTGTGCACTCATGATTGATAAATCAACTTAAGAAATCTATGGTAATGCTTACTCCATGCCTAGGGTTGACATGCGTAAGTTTTATTCCTCGTTTATAACCTTGAGGCTTGTGAACAAAATCATCATAAGGACAACATGCTTATCTAAGTAGTTGACAAGTGAGATATGACTTGATGACATGATCTTAACTCTGTTGGTTCCGGCCCTTGGGATAATTTTGTTTTAAAAAAAATGCTCTTGCAAAGCTCCTCTTTGATATGTCACAGTCCTACCAAAGCCATATGATGTTTTTAGTTGAAAACCTTATACTCATATGCTGCTTGTTATTGCATTGAGCTTTGCCAAATTCTGTGACCCTTGTGAGAATTCTTTTCATTACTTTCATGATCAAGATTCATGTGCACACCACCATTTCCCCCTTGCTATGCTTCTACACTGGAAGTTAGCATTGTATCATTAATCCATTCCGTGAAAATAAGGCTCCATAAGCGTTGATCTCTCCCTCCTAGTTTTTTGTTACACAAGAGACATGGCTATTTAAAAAAAATATGGACACATGAAGGTCCAGTATCGAAAAAAAAAGAGTTGGACACATGAAGGTCCACGAAAAAAAATATAGAGATAGCCATGTTCTCAAAAGATTTTTATACTAGAGGGAGAATCATGCAAGAAGGAGTTTCATAATCTAGATGGTGATAACTAGTATCCATTCCGGGGCTAGTGTCCACCTCACCATCAATCAACATTCATCATACATGTATAGTAATAGCTAGCACCCATTCTGGGCCTAGTATCCACCTTACCATACTCACCGTACCCATACATGTGCACATCTTGATCTGATTGTATGATTTGATTTTCTCTGTTGATCCAGTTTTTGACTTTGCAATATATATGATACAAGTATGCTTTACCTTTATCCTACCCTGAGCTCCAAATACAGCCATCATTAGAAGTAGGGTGAAGAAAGGCAATCTAATGCCTTGGTGAGGACATATACACATTGAGTGATCCGAGAGAATCAAAGAAGGAGGGCAGAGCGGTTCTTTTTCTTTGAAAATTATTAAGAAAACCCCATGTGCTTACCAATAGGTGCTTAAGGGACTCGATTCATGGTCATTCCTCTTATCAACTACCCAAGATGGCATTGTAGCCAATCCACAGAGTTCACAAGAGCAAGGTATGACTTGGAATAACTCCTATGTTTGTTTTATACCTTTGGTTCAAACCCATGTGATCTCCCCTTTCGCTCGGGACGAGCAAAAGGCAAGTGTGGGGGAGTTGTTGACGGCTGTTAAGTACCTAAATTAGAGCCGTCAATCCCTGCATTTTATCATAAGAACTAAGCATCCACACTAGAATAGGGGTTTAAACTGACAAATTCCACCACTGGCTATGCTAAGTTGAATGCAGGTGTTTGGCATAAGAAATGAAGAGAAAATACACCCTCATGATCCTAGAAAGTTGAAGCTCAGCCAATGAGAGGCTGCATGCAAGCATCCCCTGGATCCATGACATCACCAATCCAAGGAAGGAAGCTTCGGCGAATCAGAAGCCGCCATGCAGGCATCACATGGATCCCATGGCCCACCAGAGCGCCTAAACCGCCTCCAAACCACGTGGACACCGGGAACCGACCTCAGGACCCACATGACAGCCTCCTGGAGAAAGCACCGCGCGAAAGGTGCCACCTAGGGGTCGGTCGACCCCTAGGATCGGCCGAACCGCCTTAAGGGCGGTTCATCCCGGCCTTCCACGTGGAGCTCGCCCATTGGTCCTAGAAGCCATCCCCGGGGTGTTTGAGAGCTCTCACGCCGGTTGCACAAGCCTATAAATAGGAGGAGAGGGGGTAAGAAGAGGGTGAAGCACACTTGAAGCCATTTCTCACCTTTGCCTCTTTCTCCCTCTCTCATTCTCTCTTGGTGGAGGTGAAACCTCATCCCACCATGAGTGTGTGTGTGTGTGGAGGATCTAGACTAGGTGGTGCTAGGTAGAGAGGAGTGTGTGGATGAGTAGAGGTGAGGTGGTGATGATCCGTTCATCACCCATCGTCCCCTTGTATCTCGTGAGCGATGCTGTTCTTCATTTAGACTAAAGTGAGTATTTCATTATTTCCTATTTAGACTAAAGTGGCTCTCATGCATGAATGAGTTGTTCTTGAGTTCTTCGTTCGTTCATCATTTAGAGGCTCACGTTCTTCATGAACGTGTCTCCTCGATCTAGTTGACGAGCAAGTAATTCATACTTTTGCGTTTGTTCATAAGTTAGAGGCTCGTGTTCTTCACGAACACGACCCTAGATCTTCTGTTATCATCGCATAAGTTTGCATCTCATTTATATGATTGCCTATCTATCAGAATATAGTGAGCTCATGCATATCTGATTTAGACCAAGTATCAATCATATCTCCTTGCGCGAATCGACTCAGTGACGAGTAAGGTCGAGCTCAACCTCGCGGGTTCGTCGCTCTGTATTTATACGGAGTGCTATAGTGTTTCTACAGCATGTCGGACGTAGCCGTGCTATAGTAGTAGTCGGCGGTGTAGACGTGGTGTCTAGACTGCTGGTTATCCTTCGAATGCCCTGTATCCCACGGTTTGTCTTGGGGTAGGCCGCGGTAGTGACAGCCGTTGGACCCTCTGAAATCCCCCCACGTTCGGATACAGCGTGTAGGCGACCCTTTGCCGTGAACCAACTGTTATAGTCAGGAGGGGCCGGTGTCCGAAGTGAGATCTTATCCGAGCTTGTTCCTCTCTAGAATCGAGAACCTACAGGAGACTTCACATCACTCACCTACCTCAGCAGGGACTGTGTTCCCTTGGATAGTCACTCATAGAGTCCCCCATACCGTTCCTTGGATTCGATACCCTTGGGAATACTCCTGAGGTGAAGTGCTACAACGGTGTATCCGTGCGCTTGCGGATTCGTTCGCACTCGTCAGTATACCCGGGTGATTCTTACACGCTCACGCTATCCCGGCGCCATAGTGGTGACGTTAAGAAATACCAACAGGCACTAGCGTCATAACATACTAGTATAAGAGCATAGGAACCTAAGGATCATGCATCTAAGTTTCAATTCAACTCCTGAAACTTAAATGCACAAAACATAACATAAATACTGAAAAGTAAAAGATATGAGTTTATCCCAAAAAGGTTATATGCACTCCGGGGATTGCCTTCTTCTATGTTAGCAACAGTCTTGGACTCTTCTGGACTTTGGTCCAGGTCTTGGTGAACACCCAACTCGATCTCTTTACCAACTAACATCCCGTCTCCATCCTGAGTCAGCGTATAAATCTCGTCTGTTAAATCTACACGTACACATGCATATGCATTAGATTATGGTGAGGGTGGGAGAATTACCACCAAACCAACTCTTGTTGGCCACATTCATCTTAACATTTATTAAAACTCACAAAGAGTATGGGTGTGATGAGAGGGTGAATTAACTACTACTTTGATGGTGATTGTGTGCACATTTAAACAAATTAGCTTACTAAACTTCACCAAATAGTAAGGGGTGTGTTTAAATGACATCAAATAGGAACTTAAACATGAAAACCCTAATTAAACTTAAATAATAAATATAAACCTATTTATTCAATTCCTAGCTAGCCATTCATCCCAAATTCATATTAAATGAAATATAACTCTAACTAATCTCAAACTTTGCACACAGCAGCATATGACTAAAACAAGCTTACATACCAAAAATAGCTCCAGATCCTGCAAATTTTACACTAATATTTTAGTATGCCGATGATATACTAATATTTTACACTGCACTGCAAGTAGTGAATAAAGAAATTAACATGACTATTATATATACTACCATGTTCGTACGTCAATAGTGACAGTACTGTCCAACAACCAATATAAAAAATATTGGCAAGATTGATGTCATGATGTGCTAATAGAAGCATCAGAAGCTAAATTAAAATGTGGGCACTATTCAAATTATGTGAAGAAGTTACATCACATGTTTTTAAGATAGAAAATCTATCAATGTACAACCTCACTTCAACCGCATGATCAGTGTAGGGGAGAATTTAGGACTATTTGAGGTTTAGCATATTTCTTACTAGACCAAGACAGCTAATATGTACTACCTCCACTCGTAATTAATTGACGTTTCTGACCAAACTTTGCATTGGAAGTAGGCCAAAAATTCTGTTGAAACAACATATAAATACAATTAGATGGAGAATGTGATTCTATCACTAGCTGATGATGTAGAGGTTGAAAAGAAAATGCCCCCAGCCCCACCCCAACACACATCAAAATTAATTGCAAGGAGCACAGG
Source organism: Cenchrus fungigraminus (assembly GCA_036936925.1). Classification (NCBI taxonomy): domain Eukaryota; kingdom Viridiplantae; phylum Streptophyta; class Magnoliopsida; order Poales; family Poaceae; genus Cenchrus; species Cenchrus fungigraminus. The sequence goes on from CM072779.1 coordinate 3,081,236, forward strand.
TAAATGAAGATAGAGGTAAGAGAACAAAATAGAATGGATAAATTAATAGGAATTGGCAGACAGAAATGAATACATGGGACATCTGCATGTTTGGTCATATTAAAGCATTATGGTACAATATACTACAATTGATAGCTTAATTATTAAAGAATAACTGAACTGCGTCTCTGAATATTATGAATTTCCTTGCTAGAAGAATGGTAATTTGAAACCAAATGCCACAGAAAACAACAGAAAAATGAGATATGACTTAGTATATACTATATAGTAAATCATAATATGACATACTACAGTATATATGCCACCAATATCTGCTCACTTAATGATCCAGACAAGATGCATCCAAGTAGTGCTCATCTATAGCTATCTTCGCTCTTTGTAAAGCATTGTCAGAAAATAGAGTTACCTAATTAGTAGTTTTTAGTATGATATAGCACAATAATCCTTTAGTATGATATAGCACAGTAATCCATAAGGTTTTTTTTGGCAATGCAGCAGATTCAGAATGGGAACAGAGCACATGTTCTTATATCCACCGTATACCAAAAGAAGTGTGATAAATTAGTATGCTCAGAGAGAATAATTGAAATAGGTAATGTACATACCTTGCTATAGTTAGGCTAGGTAGATCCAGAACTCGAGAAAGAGATGTTGTTTTACATACCTTGCTATAGTTAGGCTAGGATTCTAATTGTGTCACAGGACACTCCTTTACGTACATCATAGATCATCCTATTTTTGATCCTTAGTTACAAGGTGAGAGTTCAGTTCAGGTATAAATTTTCTACCTCATTGCAATCTACTAAGTGGTGATAAGCATTTTTTTGTAATAAACAACATGGCTAAGTATCCCTGCACGTGCATTAAGAGCATAAGAAATTTACCTATAATTTTACCAGAATGCAAATTTGAGATAACGTTGTTCAATTAAAAAGTGCTTTGGGATAGCTGATCTATAATCGTACTGCTATATCCATCAATCCAGTATGTACTGCTCCATCAAAATGCCCCTACATCACATCAGGACTGACTTTAGAATAAAACCATTACAGAACTATTGTGATGGTAGCTACACTTTACCTGCACATTTAAGCTAAGTTGACACTGAACTAAAATCCAATATGAGATAGTAAAAACTGAAATATTCTGTTAATCCTACTTACTATAAGATAGTATTGCATAACATATTGACCATCCAGTACTGCATATATAGGCCTACATCCTACCAAAACTAATGTCATGATTCAGAAAAAAACAATTGCTCTTCATGACGTGACTAAAAGATCTCAAGCTGTGGTATCATAACAAAACAAGATGTAAAAACACAAAGCGCTTTAGAAAAAGAAAGTGAATAGAAATCATAAACACGGATTTTATTACCTGGAGCACTGATCTGTACCCCATGAATGAGGGGATGCATAAGAGGTTGGTTGCTGAAGTGGGATGATGCTTGCTGATGATGCATCGGAAAATGGTTGCTGAACTGGGATGATGCTTGCTGTCAAAAATATTGAAGGCCATGTGGTGACCAAGGCATGACCTGGCCGGCGTCATTAACAAAGGGGCCGGCCAGGGGAAGAAAAGCCATGCTCCCCATGGGACGCCTCTTCAGGATGCCGTTGCGTTGGGAGACCACATACGGCGGGAGCACGAGCAGGTGTTGACTCACAGTAAGGGGATGAGTCGCCGGCAGGGGGGTGCCTGGGGAAGAAATTGAAGATGGGACAACGCCGGCAAGCGGCGCCTCCTAGTGAGGGCAAGACGATGCGTACGGAGCGAGCGGCTGGGGACGGAGCATACCATGGGGGAGGGGGTGCAGCCACCGCGGGGAACGCCTGCTCCCACAGCGACGCCGCCGCAACCACCGAATGTGCCAGGAGTCGTCCCCGCCGCAACCACCTAATGCGTCGCCATCACGGGATCCAGGATCGTTGAGATCAGCATGGGGAGCAGCGGATCCGGAACCGCAGCGCCAGGAGCCGATGAGTTGGGGATGGAGGTGCCGGCCGCGCCGCCGCCGCCACTCATTCTGGAATGACTCGGGGTGGGTTGACTGAAAAGTGGCTTAGGGTTTCAGGTGTGCCCGGTCGTGAGGGGGAGTGGCAAAATATTCCCTGGTGAGGCAAAATATTTGATCCCGCGTGAGGCAAAGCATCCAGGCAAAACATTCGATCCCGCCCACGCCTCAGCCCGCGAGGCAGTTTGGTTTGACCGGGTGTGGGCCTCGCCAACATTTTCTATTCTTCCATTCCACATGCACCGCGGGTCCCACGCCTGCATGCAACCAATCAGTGCACGGGATTAAGCTCCGCGGCCGCTCATAGCAGCGGCAATGCATTTCTGTTTGTACATCTCTTTGTTCTTAGTGAAGTAGGCGAGGAGTTTCTCTCTGTCCGGAATGCACGGCTTCAGAGCTTCGTAGGAGCTGTAATCCCTGGCCCACTGGCAGAGAGCAGGGTGCTCGTCCTCCTTCACCACGGTCACTCCGGTCACCTCCTCAACCACGCTGCGCCAGGGACCTAACATGGAGGCGGCGACGTCGAGGTAGCCGGGCCTGTCGCCGCCGAAGAACTTGTTCCCCTTGAGCTGCTCCTCCAGAATCGCCAGCAGCTCCAGACCCTCTTTCTCGAACCCCTCCCTTGCCTCGCCCTCGACCCAGTGCGCCATGAAGAACGGCTTGGTCAGCTGTCAATCCGTTTCAGCAGCGTTCGATCGATTCAGTGTCGAATGGTATTTATTCAGAGATCTTTCTGATCTGGATATACAGTGAACTCAGCATCGATCGTACCTTGTTTTCGATGAAATCAGCCCAGAAACGGGCCATGGCGCGGTCGTAGGGGTCGGCGGGGAGGAGCGGCGGACCGTCGAAGGCCTCGTCGACGTACTCGGCGACGACGAGGGACTCGCAAACGGTGCGGTCGCCATGGAGGAGCACGGGCACCTTCTTGTGGACGGGGTTGTGCCGGAGCAGCAGGTCGCTCTTGGTATTGAGCAGGTCCTCGAGGAGGAGTTCGTACGGCACGCCCTTGAGGCACAGCGCCGCCTCGGCACGGTGCGCGTACGGGCTGCCGAAGAAGCCGATGAGCTTCACCGGAGGAGATGAAGACGACATCTCTATCTCCACTTGGTTTTGTCTTGGCCGAACCATTCGTAGTTTTTTATAGGATACAGGATGCAGCTCAAGATCAAAGATAATTAATAAATAATATACGGAGTACATGGCACATCCATGGGCAGGACACGCAGATAATATTTGCATACATACGGCCATGGCACAAGCTGGCCCGGGACATACATGGCATTGGAGTGTACAATGTTGGTCTCAAAGAGAAGATAGAACCATTTTTTCTATTATAAATTATGTTTAGAGCAGTTTCCTAAGAGGAATGGGCTTACTCTCACAAAATTGCTCCCCACAAGTATAGTCTACTTCTTAGGTTGTCAAGAGCTGCCACAAGACGTATTTTTGTGTTCTGTTTATGAAAAAAAAAAGAAGCTTTGTGATCTTGATGTGGATGGGTCTTGAGTCCTTGTCACACAACGTGCATGCTTTTTTGGCCACCGTCACAAAGTCCACCAAAAGCGACGCAACGGCGTGCGACCGGGTGGGCAGCTGCTGGCCACAAAATCCCCTCGCATCAGAACTAAACCCAAACAGAAACATTTTTATTGTACAAAAGGAGGTAAAAATGCTCTCAGATCTATGCTGAGCTCATTGCTTATGCAATGCACAGTGTGCTCTCTGCTCTGTGTGACTGTGACTTCGCACACTCCATTATTTCCCTGATCTGCCCATGTGGCCATCATGTATTGATTTTCTAGTTTCTAGGTGAACTGAACCACATATCTCTGAAAGCCTGAATATCTGATCTTGAGCCGCACTGTATATGCAGACAGCTGAAGTAAAAAAACCCAGTAGCTTCTCTCGATCGGATGAGGAAGCAGTTGACCCGAGGAAGAAGAAGCCGCACGCCTTTGGCTATACCATAAATAGTAGGAATGGTTTTGTATTGCTTGGCCAAAATAAGATAACAGCAAGTAGCTAGGAGAAGCAGGGAAGATGTCTTCTCCGCCGGTGAAGCTCATCGGCTTCTTCGGCAGCCCGTACGCGTTCCGCGCCCAGGCGGCGCTGTGCCTCAAGGGCGTTCCTTACGAGCTCCTCCTGGAAGACCTGTTCGGGACCAAGAGCGACCTGCTGCTCCAGCTCAACCCCGTGCACAAGAAGGTGCCCGTGCTCATCCATGGCGACCGGGCCATCAGCGAGTCCCTCGTCGTCGCCGAGTACATCGACGAGGCCTTCGACGGGCCTCCACTGCTCCCCACCGACCCTTACGAACGCGCCATGGCCCGTTTCTGGGCTGACTTCATCGAAAACAAGGTATGATCGATGCTGAGTTCATTGTATCCAGATCAGAGGAAAGCTCTCTGAATATCATTGACACTGAATCGAACGCTGCTGCTGAAACGAAAATTAACAGCTGACCAAGCCGTTCTTCATGGCGCACTGGGTCGAGGGCGAGGCGCGGGAGAAGTTCGAGAAAGAGGGCCTAGAGCTGCTGACGCTTCTGGAGGAGCAGCTCAAGGGGAACAAGTTCTTCGGCGGCGACAGGCCCGGCTACCTCGACGTCGCCGCTTCGGCGTTGGGCCCCTGGAGCAGCGTGATCCAGGAGGTGATGGGAATCACCGTGGTGAGGGAGGACGAGCACCCCGCCATCGTCCAGTGGGCCAAGGATTACAGCTCCCACGAAGCTCTCAAGCCGTGCATGCCGGACAGAGAGAAGCTCCTCGCCTACTTCACTGACAACCTGGAGAGGTACAAAACTGCCGTCAACGCAATGTTGCAGCAGCAGTGATGGAATCAGGGGGAAGAAGAAGAATAGTACGCCTCTGCGAGTGGATCACATCAAGAGATTCAATTTTTTTTTTAAATGGATCGATACAATTCTCTTCTTCGTCTCTAGAAATTGCTGGGTCGAGGCCTCCAGGGTCTCGTACTCTTGTCGTCATTTTTGAAGTTGCAACAGGTAGTGGTGTTGTTTCCATCCGATGGTATTTGTCATTTAATAAAACAATCAGCGTGATCTTTTGATAGGAAAATTAATACTCCCTCTTTTTGTTTGGACAAACTAATTAGATGTAAGCATTAGAAATTCAAGGGAAAAAAATTTGAACCCAAATCCAATACCTTGCACACTCTCTTATTTGGTAACTATTCTGATAAACAACACCACAGATACAGCATTTGTTGGCAAGGTCCAAGGGTTACTGGCTAGGGATTTGCTTAGCCCTCGGGGATAAATTGAACTATAATAAAACCCTCATCCATTTCCAATTTTGACAGAAATAATCAAGAAAAACAATAACCCTTGCCGTTTTAAGAAAACACTACTCAAGAAATGCTGGATGTCTCTGTGTTTCTGAGACAAAAAAACAAAAAGAAAAGTTGGATGTCCATATTATTCAGAATTGAGGTGGGAATTTTTGTTCTGCCATCTCTAGACACGTGTTTTTTAATACTCCCTCTGTTCTAAATATATGACGTTTAGGACAAGATTATTAGTTCATTTTGAACTAATAATCTTGTCCTAAACGTCATATATTAAAAGACGGAGGTAGTATAAATATGGAATTTTTTAATAGAATAAATTTATTTAAAATGTGTGCATATTTTGTCAAAATGGAGGTGCAAAAATTTTGAATTCAGGCACAAATTTTCTAGAATGGAGATGAAAAATCATTGTGGTATTTTAATTTGGAAACTGTTCAATCCAGGTGCAACGATTTTGAGTTGAGAAAAAATTTCGACTGACTTCGAAATTTAGTGTGAATGGTTTCTACTCAAAATATTCAAATCAATATGGAATTATTCAACTGAGGTTTCATTCATTGGGCTAAAGTACTAGGCTGAAAATTAGCTAAATGAGCATTGAGCAACGTGGAGGAACTTAAAACAACTTGCTTGAATAACTACTGCCTCCTATCAATTAAATAATGCACGGCGTATTTATTGTTGGTGTGGTCTAAAAAGTTATACTACCTCCGTTCAAAAATAGATGTCGTTTCAGACAATCAAAATGGCCTGCAGCTAATATGTTTCTTATGCCTGAAACGTCAAACAAATGAGAACGGAGGGAGTATTTGATCATTGTTTTCTCAAAAAAAAATATACAACATTTGTAGCCAGAAACAATTTGTGTACAAGCACTTTGAAATATAAATATATTTGTATAATTTTACATACTAAACATACCAATATTGTGACTAATAATTGGTCCAAATACACAGTCTGACTTTCCTAAACAAAATATTCCTTATATTTCTAAAGTGGGAAGTACATCAAGTCACCAAATAAAAATACGAATTCACACAAAATCCATCAGCCTAAGACATGGCCATATTTATGTGGGCACACTTATATATGTTATTCCATCACAGGAAATATGTGATCCTTGCACACGATTACTGCTGCGCTGCCCATGCATCGGCGAACATTTTGTACCTCTCCTTGTTTTCAATGAAGTAGGCGACGAGTTGGTCTCTGTCCGGCATGCACGGCTTCAAAGCTTCGCAAGAAATATACTCCTTTTCCCACTGGCGTATAGCAGGGAACTCACTCTCTTCTACCACGGTCACTCCAGTCACCTCCTCTACGACGCTGAGCCAAGGAGCTAACCAACAATACACCATGTCAAGGTAGCTGACGGTGTCACCGCCAAAAAACCTCTTCCCTCTGAGCTTATCCTCCAGAAGCGCCAGGCTCTCCTTCGCCTCTTTCGTTATCCTCTTCTGCACCTCGCCCTCTGTCCAGTGTGCCAGCCAGAACAGATTGAGAAGCTGTTGGACAGTGTTAGACCTGCTGTTAGGACAACTAGCAGATGTTCAGATTTCATAAGGACAGGCTTTGTTGGTATAAGAATACCTTATTGTCCATGAAGTCGGCCCAGAAACGGGCCATAGCACGGTCGTAGGAGTCGATCGGTAGGAGGGGCGGCCCCTCGAAGGCTTCGTCCACATACTCAACGATGACGAGGGACTCGCAGATGGCGCGGTCGCCATGGAGGAGCACCGGCACCTTCTTGTGGACAGGGTTGTGTGTGAGCAGCAGCTCACTCTTGTTGAACAGGTCTTGTTGGATCAGCTCGTAAGGCACGCCCTTGAGACACAGGGCAGCCTCAGCACGGTGGGAGAATGGGCTGGCGATGTGGCCGAGGATCTTAACAGGTGGAGACATCTTTCTGCTATAGTTCGAACTCAACTGTTACCTCGGAGAAACTTGCTAAACCATTCCCATTATTTATAGACGATCATCCGTGATTCTTCTGCGATCAAGCTCTACAGATGGCACACATCGATACTGTCAATTGTCTGCTGCTTCTTCTGCAAGAAGATCAATCTCTTCTTCTTTGTTTCTGATTGGGAAGAAGTTGCTTCGTTGCTTCGTTCAGTCCACAGAAACAACAATTAAAAAAAAATCACATCTGTCCCTTGGCCCAACAAACATCGTTGAATGCAAACCTACAGGTGGAACCGTTAGTCAAAATGGTCACTATAGGATTGATGCAGCTGAAGTCAGAGATTTCTTACCCAAAAGCTACAACCAAATACACGAGCAGATAATGTTAATATATAATACAGTCATAGAGCCAAGCTGTTCGAGACGAGAGATATAATAATGAGCCATACGGCTGGCATAAGCAGTGACCTCAGCACATAAATCTGCATGCATTTTTTTCTACCTTGCATAGCCCAACAAATTTTGGTTTGGGCTACGAAATTTCTTATTTAGAACTTTCAGTTTGTACAGTATAAAGGTCGAATGTCATCCCGGTCCAGTACGAAACTTCGGATTTTTGACCTTTCAATTTGGATTAAGAACCAATTCGGATTTTGTTGAGACTTGCTGATGTTTGGACTTTTAAATTGATCTGTTGTTTAGATGCAAAGGACACCAAGCAATGTCCCGGCTCAAATTTCTATCCAAACTACGTAAGAGCATATGTATTTCCAGTTCAGTGTCTCGTGATGTGCGGGAAAAACAGTTTGGGGCATAAGCAGTGACCTCAAGCATATGTACAAATTTTAAATCTGCGGGCATTTTCCTAGCACACATAGCTCAGCAAGTTCCAGTTTGTACAGTCTGAAGACGGAACGTCGTTCTGAACCAGTACGGAATTTCTGGTTTTGACTTTCACTTTGGGTTAAGAAAACACCCAATTCAAATGTTGAGACTTCATTTTGGTTTATCTTTGAGGGCTCTTTTACGATGGACCATACCACCAGGTGGTGGTATGCAGTATATAGTTATTTTTTGTAAGGATAAATAGGTAACTTTTGCAATATCGAGCCGAGAAACAAATTTCGTTTATGCCACCAAGAAAAATTTGAAATGAAAATTTTTTGTAAAAACATATTTTTGAAATTTGAAATGAAAATTTTTGTTTTTGAAATTTGAAAAACATTTGGCCATACCACCAGAGTGAGATGAAAAATTTTGAAAAAAAATCATTTTTGAAATTTGAAATAAAAATTTTTGTTTTTGAAATTTGAAAATAATTTGAAATGAAATTTCAAAAATCGTTCTTGAAATTTGAAATTTTTGTTTGAAATTTGAAAAAAAAATTGGCCATACCACGAGAGGGAAATGAAAAAAAATTGAAATGAAGAAATCATATATTTCGTTTATGCCATCGAGAAAAAACTATCAACAATACCCCCATACCACCATACCACCTATGTATATCACCCCATACCACTAGTGCTAGCTGTGGTGGTATACAATTAATCTCAACCGTCGGATCCTTCCATACTGGTCCTTTTCCAATAGTGGTATGAGGTGGTATGGTCCACCGTAAAAAGCCCCGTCTTTGAACTCCTTTAGAGCTTTTTTTTTTGTTCTTTCAACTTTCAATTCGATATAAGAAGATGCATAACAACAGTAAATGTTGAAGGATGCATTTCAACTTTGAAAGATTAAACTTTGGACTCAAAATAGGGGAGAAGTGTCTGTCGTTTGAACTTCCAATATGATCTGTTCATTTTAGGTGGATATTATTCAGAATTGAGATGCAAATTTGTTTCGGCATCTCTAGGCACCTGTTTTCTTAAATAAATGTGGAAAATTTTGAATAGAAGAAATTTCTTTAAAAATGAGCATATTTTTAAAATGGAGGTGTAAAATTTTGAGTTCAGGTACAAATTTTCTAATCATTGTGGTATTTTTATTTGGAAACATCAATCCAGGTGCATCGATTTTGAGTTCAGAAACAATTTCAACTGACTTGGAAACTTAGCGTGAATGGTTTCTACTCAAAATATTCAAACCAATATGGAATTATTTAACTGAGGTTTCATTCATTGGTCTACAGTACTAGGCTGAAAATTAGCTAATGGGCAACGTGGAGGAATCTAAAAACAACTTGCTTGAATAACTACTGCCTCCTATCAATTAAATAATGCCATATTTATTGTTGGTATGGTCTAAAAAGTTGGATTCGATAATTGTCTTCTCAAATAATATACATTATTTGCAGCAAGAAACAATATGTGTACAAGCACTTTGAAATATAAATATAATTGTATAATTTTACATTGTAGACATACCAATATTGTGACTAATATTTGGTAAAATACACAAAGTCTGACTTTTCTAAAACAAAATATTCCTTATATTTTTATAGCGGGAAGTACATTGAATCATGAAATAAAACATGAATTCACACAAAATCCATCAGCCTAAGACATTATTCAACACACTGAATTGTATTCTTGCACACAATTACTGCTGTGCTGCCCATGCATTGGCGTACATTTTGTACATCTCTTTGCTTTCAGTGAAGTAGGCGACGAGTTTATCTCTGTCCGGCATGCACGGCTTCAAAGCTTCGCAAGAATTGTACTCCTTTTCCCACTGGCGTATAGCAGGGAACTCAGTTTCGTCTACCACAGTCACTCCAGTCACCTCCTCTACGACGCTGCGATAAGGAGCTAACCAACCATAGACCACGTCAAGGTAGCTGACGGTGTCACCCCCAAAAAACCTCTTCCCCCTGAGCTTATCCTCCAGAAGCGCCAGGCTCTCCTTGGCCTCTTTCGCTATTCCCTTCTGCACCTCACCCTCTGTCCAGTGGGCCACCCAGAACAGCTTGAGAAGCTGTTGAACAGTGTTAGTACAACTAGAAGATGTTCAGATTACATAAGGACATGCTTTATAGCCTGTAGGTATGAGAATACCTTGTTGTCCATGAAGTCAGCCCAGAAGCGGGCCATAGCACGGTCGTAGGAGTCGATTGGTAGGAGGGGCGGGCCCTCAAAGGTTTCGTCCACATACTCAATGATGACGAGGGACTCGCAAATGGCGTGGTCGCCATGGAGGAGCACAGGCACCTTCTTGTGGACAGGGTTGTGCTTGAGCAGCAGCTCACTCTTGTTTGACAGGTCTTCTTGGATCAGCTCGTAAGGCACGCCCTTGAGACACAGGGCAGCCTCGACACGGTGGCAGAATGGGCTGGCAACGTGGCCGATGATCTTAACAGGTGGAGACATCTTTCTGCTATAGCTCTAACTCAGCTGCTATCTAGCTTGGAGAAACATACTTAACCATTCCATTATTTATAGACCATCATCCTTGTTTCTCATGCAAGAAGATCAAGTTCTACAGGTGGCTAACATGGATATTGTCAAAGTTGTGCTGCTGCTTCTGCAAGAAGACCAAACTCATAATGAGCCATATGCCTGGCATAAGCAGTGACCTCAGCACATAAATCTGTGTGCATTTTTCATAAAGGTCTAATGTCGTCCTGGTCCAGTAGGAAAACTTCAGATTTTTGACCTTTCAATTTGGATTGAGAAAACATCCAATTCGGTTGTTGAGACTTGCTGCCGTTTAGACTTTTAAACTGATCTGTTGTTTGGATGCAAAGGATACCAAGCAATGTCCCAGCTCAAATTTCTATCCAAACTACGTAAGAGCATATGCACTTCCAGTTCACTGCCTCTTAATGTGCGGGGAAAAAACAGTTTGAGCCATAAGCAGTGATCTCAAGCATATATAAATACTAAATCTGCGGGCATTTGTCTAGGACACATAGCTCAGCAAGTTTCAGTCTGGGCCAGGAGATTTCTAATCTAGAACTTTCAGGTTGTACAGTCTGAAGATGGAACGTCATTCCAAACCAGTACGGAATTATTTCAGGTTTTGACTTCCACTTTGGGATAAGAAAACATCCAATTCAGATGTTGAGACTTCATTTTGGTTTGTCTTTGAACTTTTTTGAGCTTTTCTTTGTTCTTTGAACTTTCAATTCGAAATATGAAGATGTATAACAACAGTAAATGTTGAAGAATGCATTTCAGCTTTGAAAGATTAAACTTTGGACTTAAAATTGGAGGAAAAGTGTCTGTCATTTGAACTTCCAATATGATCTGTTTTTAGATGCAAAGGACATCAAATGATGACCCGGTTCCAATGTCATATCCATTTCCAGTTCAGTGCATAGCAATGTGGAAGAGGAAAAAAACAGTTTCACCGAATTGCTCCTACCTCATTACGGCCATCACCCATGTACAACCATTCAAATTGAACTCGACCGTCGAACATCACAGGTTGAAGAATGGGAACTTACAGTAAAGAACCCCGGCGGGAAGCGACATGTCGTCGTCGACGCCTAGACAGCGGCCGCCAGCGCGGCTAGGGTTTCAATCGGTGGCTAGTGCTTTTGCGGGTCTGATTCCGCACCAGCGACAGCGAGGTGGAAGGAAAAGGGGAGCCGGGCAAGGGAGAATGCGAGAGTACGATCCATCAGACGGCGGCGACATCTGATCCAGATCGAGGGCGAGACGGCGAGAGAGGGCGAGTTTGCGATTGCGAGCGAACGAACGGGGAATAAGGCTGCGGCGGGCGTCGTTGACTGGTCAAAAGAGAGGACGACGGGCCTGATCACAGCACACCAAGATCGGACGGCGATGAATAAACACAAACCGTGAAACACCAGCGCTGACCGTCAACATCGTGATCATCGTTTCTGACACGTCCACAGCACAACCATTTCTCCTGAACCGAAACATGTCACGATTTTTGCGACGTGGCCGTGGCCTGGAACTTCTCCTTGAACGCGGAGTACATGGCAACGAGCTCGTCCTTCTTGGGCAGGCACTGCTTCACGGTGTCGTCGGCGACGTAGCGCTTCGCCCACTGGCACAGCGCGGGGTACTCCTCGTCCGTGAGCAGCGGCACCACCCCGCCGACCTCCTCCATGACCCCGAGCCAGTGAGCGAGCATGCTGGCGGCGATGTCGACGAGACCGATGGAGTCGCCGCCGAAGAAGCGCTTCCCCTTGAGCTGCGCCTCAAGGAGCGCCAGGTTCTGCTTCGCCTCCGCCTGGAAGCCCTGCCGCGACTCGCCGTCCGCCGAGAAGAAGGACATCCAGAACGGCCGTGGGAACTGAAGCAGTGTCATGTGGAGGAATCAGGAGTGATTGGCACGAGCAAATTCTTGATGAACCAACAAAAAGCTCAACAATGAAATTACCTTCTGATCGATGAAGTGAGCCCAGAAGCGTGCGACGGCGCTCTCGTACGGGTCGGCCGGCAGGAGCGGCGGGCCGTGGAAGGCCTCGTCGACGTACTCGACGATGACGAGGGACTCGCAGACAGCTCGGTCGCCATGGAGGAGCACGGGCACGAGCTTGTGGACGGGGTTGTGCTTCAGGAGCAGCTCGCTCTTGTTGTTCATGTCCTCGAGGATGAGCTCGTAGGGGACTCCCTTGAGCCGCAACGCCACCTCGACGCGGTGGACGGCTGGGCTGCCGAAAGCGCCGATGAGCTTCACCGGCTCGCCCATCTTTGTCTGGGTTGTTTTTTTCTGCTCTTCAGAATTCAGACAGAAGCATCAGACTAGTCTAGTAGCACAACCAAGCATATCTTCTCTCGGATATCAGACGATTGACTAAGTGAAGTTAAAAAATAGTACTAGAAAGAAAAAACGAAGAAAAGTTTGACCCTTATTCTTGGAGAAGAAGTAGCACACCAACCTCTAGTAGTTGGTCCCTATAAAAATACGTAGTAGAATGGTTTTTTATATTTTCTCCAGGATTGATTAGAGACATGTCGCCACCGGTTAAGCTCATCGGCGCTTGGGGCAGCCCAGCCGTGCACCGTGTCGAGGCGGCCCTGCGGCTCAAGGGCGTGTCCTACGAGCTCATCCTCGAGGACCTGGAGAACAAGAGCGAGCTGCTCCTCACGCACAACCCCATCCACAAGAAGGTCCCCGTGCTCCTCCATGGCGACCGCACCATCTGCGAGTCCCTCGTCATCCTCGAGTACATCGACGAGGCCTTCGACGGGCCGCCCCTCCTGCCGACAGATCCCTACGACCGCGCCATGGCTCGCTTCTGGGCACACTTCATGGATTACAAGGTACTGAAATTACAGCCATTTCTTGCGATCAATCCCCAAGTAACAGCTCCGAGTTTTAATATTTTACTGAACTCTTGCAATTGTACACAGTGCGCCAAGCCGTTGCTGCTGTCGATGTGGTCGGGGGGAGAAATGCAGAAGGAGTCCATGAAGGAGACGAAGGAGAACCTGGCGCTCCTGGAGGAGCAGCTCAAGGGGAAGAGGTTCTTCTCCGGCGACTCCATCGGCTACGTCGACATCGCCGCCTGCGGTGTGGCTCACTGGCTCAGCGTGATTCAGGAGTCGGTTGGAGTGAGCCTGATGAGCGAGGAGGACGAGCTCCCTGCTCTCCACCGGTGGGCCGAGGACTACACCTCCGACGAAGCAATCAAGCCGTGCCTGCCGGACAAGGAACGACTCCTCGCCTTCTACGTTGCAAACATCGACAAGTACAGACAGATGGTCAAGGCATTAGTGTAATGATGCAGCAGTATACAATTTAGTTCAAGAATAATTTGTACGCCTGATCAATTTTCTGTTTGCTTGGAATAATATTGGATCATCCGCTTTGCCCAGACCACAGACAGATTTGTTACACGCTTATTGCAAAAAACACTGCACAAACGCGGACAAGGAAATCACTTGTGCAGAGTAGCCCTGGCTCATGTACATCTCCTTCCTCGCGGAGAAATAGGCGACGAGGTCGTCTCTGCTCCTCAGGCACTGCTTCACGGTCTCGTCGTTGACGTAGTCGTCGGCCCACCGGCACAACGCAGGGAGCTCCTCGTCGTTTAGCAAAGGCCACCCCGGTGACCTCCTCCATCACCCCAACCCAGCGGGCCAACGCGCAGGCGGCGATGTCGAGGAAGCCCACGGCGTCGCCTCCGAAGAACCTCCTCCCCTTGAGCTGCGCTTCAAGCAGCGCCAGGTTCTCCTTCGCCTCCTTCAAGAAGGCCTTATTGTGCTCCTCGTCGTCGCCGATCGAGAATGACATGAAGAACGGCCTTGCAAACTGCAGCAACATCGCTTAAAACAGATCGAACGAAGAATCGATCAATCGAGCACCTATCTCAATAATCTAGAATGGAGGAGATGCATGGAGCCGAGAATTGAATTGATTGTTACGTTCTGGTCGATGAACTGGGCCCAGAAACGCGCCTGAGCCCTCTCGTAGGGGTCGACCGGCAGCAGCAGCGGGCCATCGAAGGCCTCGTCGATGTACTCGACGACGACGAGGGACTCGGCGACGGAGCGGTCGCCGTGGAGGAGCACGGGCACGAGCTTGTGGACGGGGTTGCGCTTGAGCAGGAGGTCGCTCTTGTTGCTCAGGTCCTCCAGGATGAGCTCGTAGGGAACCCCTTTGAGGCGCAGGGCCACCTCGGCGCGGTGCGCGAACGGGCTGCCGAACCCGCCGATGAGCCTCACCGGCTCTGTCGTCATCGTCTCCTCCCCTTCCCCGTTCCTCCGACGCCGCTCCGTGGAGGCTTTGGAACACTTAGGTCATGTTGGTTCTCATAAGTAGGGTGATTTAAAGTGCAAAAAATGCAAAATAAGTTACTAGTGAAACCAAACAGTCCTGACTTAAATGACCCGACTTATAAGCTGCATAAGTAGCTCTACCCCTACTTAAAGTGACTTATTTCCACTTTTCCTCTTTCCCACCCTGTGTGGAGCCAACTGACTTATAAGTCACTGCAACCAAACAGGACTGACTTAAATCCAACTGACTTATAAGTCGGATGATTTATGAGAACCAAACAGGGCCTTAGCTTGCGGATGAGCTCCTGGTCAACGGCGCACAAGCAAGTTGCTTTAAAAAAATGTTGAACTTTATTCCTTCAGAAAAAAAAGTTGACCTTTTTCCGTCAGGTATACTGAAACGAAACCAGCGGGTGATGTGGAACTGCCATGGTTTTTTTAGAACAGAACTGACATGGTTTTAATCACCTTGCTACCAGAGTTTGGGTTGTTATTTGTCTACACGATGGCACTTGCTTGCTGGTCTTGTTTAGGACTGACTAAAGATGCTTTCTTGGCATGACACGTCATGTCCAGCCTTCCCGTGCTTACTCCTACTTCACAATATCTCAACCCATATAGGATTTCAGTTTCATTCTTAAATTTACTATAAGTTAAATTGGGGAGCTCTTTTATCACCATGCCTACAAGTCGACCCTAAAATGTGCCAAAGTAATCCTCAGCTCTAGCATAGAGAGGGGTTTTTTTTCTTCCCATTGTAATCTCATAGCGGTGTGATGTCCTCACTCCGTTTCAAATGGTATGTCATTTTGACTTATCTAGTTATATAAGTTTTGCTATATATGGGAGCAGCAATACTGGGAAGCATCCTCTAACTTTGAATCTCTGCTATGTGGGTCCAACCGTATTTGGATCCGGGTGATAGCAACTCAAAGTTTGGTGGTTAAGTTAGAGGTGTCTGATCACATTGTATCTCCATAGCAAGTAGGTCAAGGGTTTTCTTAAAAGTTGTAAGTCTGGATTTAATTAAACTCGCTAATTAATCTAGCATAATGCATGATAGAACAGCTACCGGTGGTGTACCATTATATTTGAAGGAGTCGGTGTGTATAAATGTCGTTGTTAATCAACAAGTTTCTGAGGCACCTTTTTTACATGATCGCCATTTCTAAGGCACCTTTTTTACATGATCGCAATTCTACATGGTTGGGAGGAGTTGGGGGAGGGGGGCATATGTCCCCTCCTATAGCACTTTATTGACATATCAATCGCCTCGAAGGAGCATATCACCTTATCTTTCCCGTCGGTGCCAAAAGTCATCGGGGGCTTCTATATATCTCGTGGAAGATGAATAAGGATTGAAACTTCAAGCCCAACTACAATCATAGACTGATTACACACGATGATTACATACACTGCATAAAAGGATAGAAGCTACAATCATAGATTGATTACACACGATGAATACAAACACTGCATAAAAGGATAGAAGCTCATCATACTACAACAAACACTGAAGAGTGCTTGACTGAAGAGTACTAGGAACACCACACATCACCTTCTTAGATGCCTACTCCGACCTCCTAAACAGTGGCATATTCTGCTCAGTGTTGTCATTCCACCCTAAGCCTAATCGCATGCGTGTCACTAGATCACCAATCACACCTGACAGTGTCAGGATAACTACACCACCAAGAGCCACAAACATGAACTTGAGACATAAGAATGCCGACCACGTTGTCGTTATGTAGCTAATCACTGCTGCGATCAGCAAAGGAGCCACCAATGGATGAAAAGCGTTGACCCATAAGCACGGTAAGACCCCTGGATGCAGCAGACACGACATCGGTGTGTACAAATGCCGTTGCTAATCAACAAGTTTCTGAGGCACCTTTTTTACATGATTGCAATTCTACATGGCTGGGAGGAGGGGGGTCATATGTCCCCTCCTATGACACTTTATTGACATACTTGATGAGAAACAATCGCTTCGAAGGAGCATATCGCCTTATCTTTCCCGTCAGTATTTATTTGTACCGGAAGTCATCGGGGGCTCATATATATCTTGTGGAAGATGAATAAGGATTGACACATCAAGCCCAATTAAGCCCATCTAAACCTTTACCATCTTCTTCCATAACGCTTCCACCCACCACTGATTACAATAAATATTTTCAACATTTTGAAAAGAAAAATGTTGTCCAACATTTTTTTGAAAAAGATTGGATCAAAATTTTAATAGAAAAAACATTGCCAACATTTTGCAGAAAAAATATTGAGAATTTTTTTCGTCTTCAGCCCCAGCTCTGGCAGCCGGTGAGGGGAGGCGTGCTGGCCATACCGGCAGTGAGCGGCGGACCAAGTGGGGGGGGGTGTCCCAGGACGCGCAGCGGTGGACCACACACGGGGGCAGCACGCCGGTCGCCGGGGGGCGCGGCGAGGGCAGCGAGATGCCCCAGTAGCGCCGTGAAGGCCGACGTGGGCAGCAGGAGGACCCAGCAGCGCACGGAGGCCAACGAGGGCAGCTTGAGCATCGTGTGGAGGCCGACAGACGGCTTTGTTTGCCCTAGCTGCGGCCTCGGCGGCGCGCGACAGCAAAAATTCGAGGGACGACACGCGGGGTCACGGGAGGGTAGGAGCAGTGGAGAGTTGAGAGACTAGGGTTTAGATGGAATCCAACGGATGTGGTTGTTCGCACGCATCTCAAACCGTGGAAGTTTCATCTCATTCCCACCTTTAGGAAGGTATATAGGATCCCCAGTCACCCTAGGCGAGAGAGAGAGCTAAGCATTTTATCAGCCCATCTTCCTAAACGTACTCAATGGGCCCATGACTATAGTTGGAGAGCACTGCCAAACGTGAAAACCTCGTGAGTTTTGTTTGAAAGAAAAAGGAGTTGACGATGTGAGGACTGAGGAACGTCAATGTTGATCAACAATTCTGCGAAAATCTTTTACATGATCCCTATTCTGGCCGGATGTGCAGTAGGTGGCGAGTGTAAAACATTAACGATGAGCTCAGAATGGGCGACCAAACATGCTAAAACGTTACTAGATGATGTCATGATGAGCTCCGAATGTTTATTTGGGCAGCGTCGAGTTGGCCACCGAGACGCACTTCTCCCTGATGGCGGCGAAGTAGGAGAGAAGCCGGACCCTGTCCGGCAGGCACTCCTTCACCGCTTCACTGCAGCTGTACTCCGCTGCCCACCGGCGCAGAGCCGGGTATTCTTCGTCGCTCAGGACGCGCACTCCGGCGACCTCCTCGAGCACACCCAGCCAGTGCGCCAGCAGGCCGCCGGCGGCTATGTCCGCTAGGCCGATGGCGTCTCCTCCGAGGAACCTCTTCCCCTTGAGCTGGTCCTCCACTAGCACCAGGCTCTCCCTCGCCTCCTTCATGGCCGCCTTCTGCGCCTCGCCGTCGGCGAACAGCGCCGCCCGCAGCGGCTCTAGGCACTGTCAATTTGATGAATTGTTCGGCAAGGTTACATTAAATGAGAATGGCACGATGTTGCAACTGAAGGTGCAGTAATCACGATCGATCGGTTGATTAATTACCTTCTCTTCTAGGAAGTGAGCCCAGAAGCGCGCCAGGGCCCTCTCGTGTGGGTCGGCCGGCAGCAGCGGCGGCCCGTGGAAGGCCTCGTCGACGTACTCGACGATGACGAGAGACTCGGAGACGGCCCTGTCGCCGTGAAGGAGCACCGGCACCTTCTTGTGGACAGGGTTGTGCTTGAGGAGCAGCTCGCTTTTGTTGCTCATGTCCTCGAGGATGAGCTCGTAGGGGACTCCCTTGAGGCGTAACGCCACCTCGACGCGGTGGACGAACGGGCTGCCGAAAGCGCCGACGAGCTTCACCACCGGC
Source organism: Cenchrus fungigraminus (assembly GCA_036936925.1). Lineage (NCBI taxonomy): Eukaryota > Viridiplantae > Streptophyta > Magnoliopsida > Poales > Poaceae > Cenchrus > Cenchrus fungigraminus. Next base: position 3,099,971 of record CM072779.1, read on the forward strand.
CCGGTCGTCATCTTCGCCTCCGTTCTCGTACACGACTGGAGCGCTCGATCGGGGAATCTTTCGTCAAACTGCCGCGAGTGTTTTATAGGAACGGCGCTGCGACACGTGCCCATCCAACAAGTATTTTAGTCGTTGCTACAAACAAGAGTCAATTGACCAAATGGAAAGACGGGAGGGACGAAGCTGCTAGGAAACTACACTCATCGCCTCATCGGGGATTCGATAATAAAACGATCGATTATTGTTCCAACCAAATACAAAACGATACCGTCGCCCTTTATTGTTCCAACCAAATACAAAACGATAATAAAACGATCGATTATTGCTAGGAAGCTGCTAGAACAAATTAATTTGCAATAATGATACCGTCGCCCTTTATTATTTCTGACACTTCAGAAACAGCAGATATGTCACCGTCACCGTGATACAAAACGATCGATTATTGTTCCAACCAACAACTCCATCAGTTCGGCGGCGCCATGGATTTGGCAACCGAGATGCACTTGGCCCTGATAGCGGTGAAGTGGGCAAGCAGCTGGTCCCTGTCCGGCAAGCACTCCTTGACGGCTTCGTCGGCGAGATAGTCGTCCCCCCAGCGGCGCAGGGCGGGGTGCTCCTCGTCGCTCAGGACGCGCACCCCGGCGACCTCCTCGAGCACGCCGATCCAGTGCGCGAGTATCCCGGCGCCGGCTATGTCCGCGAGACCGATGGAATCGCCGCCAAGGAACCTCTTCTTCTTCTTCTTCTTCCCCCTGAGCTGCTCCTCCAGCATCGCGAGGTTCTCCCGCGCCACCTGCATCGACGCCACCTGCGCCTCGCCCTGATCCATCCACAGCGCCTGCCACAGCGACTTGAGGCACTTGTCGTCGAGGAAGTGCGCCCAGAAGCGGGCGGCGGCGCGGTCGTAGGGGTCGGCGGGGAGGAGCGGCGGCCCGTCGAAGGCCTCGTCAACGTACTCGACGATGACGAGGGACTCGCAGATGGCGCGGCCGCCGTGGAGGAGCACGGGCACCTTCTTGTGGACGGGATTGCTCTTGAGCAGCAGATCGCTCTTGTTGCTCATGTCCTCGTGGATGAACTCGTAGGGCACGCCCTTGAGGCGCAGCGCCACGGCGGCGCGGTGGACGAAGGGGCTGTTACCGGAACCGATGAGCTTGACCGCCTCGCCCATCTTGGACTTCCTCTGCCTCCTCTCTAGTGTTGCTTGTCGAGGCAAAATAGTGTGGGAATCGGCTGGTTCTTCTGATGAACGACATGTTAATATACCCCAACTCCCCAAGAGCAAGTTGTGGACCGTACTCCATGGAGGCCCATATACCCAGCACATTAAAAATGAGGGATTCCTATATATCTTTCGGAAGATAATATGACTTTGAAACTTCAATTGTTCCAAGATTTGTGCAGTCAATCCTATTCATTGGATCGTCAAACTCTATCCCCCACCTTCCTCCCGTGCGCCCGCCGCCACCCCCCGACGCGGCCCTCCCGGTGCCTCCCCGACGCCCCGGAGCTCCGCCGTCCGCGGCCCCGCGAGGGCTCGCCGGCCACCGCACCGCCCCATGCCCGCGCGCCCTCGCCGCGACCGCGGCTCCGTGCCCACGCGCCCTCGCCGGTGGCCGCGGCCCTGCCGCCCCTGCGCGCCGCCGCGGCTCCGCGCGGGCGGCCGGCCGGCGTGCCGGCGCCGGCGTCGGAGAAAAGGTGGCAAAAAATGTTGACTTTTTTTCCAACATTTCCAAAAAAAATGTTGAATTTGTTTTCAACATTTTTAAAAATGTTGACAAAAAATGACTAAGAATGTTGAAGAAAAAAAATGTTGTAACATTTTCAAAAATGTTGGAAAATCGGAGCTCAAAAAATGTTGTCCAACATTTTCAAAAAATGTTGAAACATTTTCAAAATGTTGACGAAAACATATTGGAAAACCCAACATTTTTGAAAAATATTGGAACATTTCTTAAAAATGTTGAAGTGGGCTGGTGGAAAAGGAAGGTGTGCTAGTGGGAAATAAGTAGGAAGTTTAGATGGGTCTTGGTGGGTTGAAAGTTTCAACTCTTGTCTATCTTCCGTTTCCGTTTGATATATTGGAGCCCCCTTAAAAATGGGCATGCATCATCGATGATGCTTTTGCTCGGCTAAGTGGGCTCAATTAGTCCTGTGGTAGCCCAATAGGCCACTTTTCAGATGCAAGCCCACAACCATTTTCTTCTAATGGGTGTGGTCGAAGCTTGGAATTTGAGGATCCCAACAAATTTTCAGAAGTCCCTAAATAATGCCAAAAAAAAAGGAAGAAGAAGTGTGCGAAACTTTTGTTTTGGGCGTGGGCAACATGAGATGATGGGTGGATGATGATTAGATGATGCATTCCTCTTCCAATCAGCAAAGCATCATCATGAGCAGAACAAACTCCCGATTCTGTCTTGTTACCGTCCGTCCTGATGGAACATCATTTTTGACGACGACCTCCCCTCCCCTCCCCTGGTCCTCGAATCCCGTCAACACAGATCTAGGAAGGAATTTGCGGCTGTCTCTGCTTCTAGTTTCACGCCCGTCCTCATCATCCTATAAACCGGCCTAGGATGCATGCAGTAGTTTCTTCTTTTTGAAACAGAGGATGCATTTTCACGCCCTCATCTTTTGACAAAACGGCCGATCAGCAGACTACAGACGCGAGATGTCTCTTGATACAGCATAGAGTAATCTTAAGATAGAGTAATAGTAGCTAATTAATTAGATGCCGCCGAAAGTCGATCGACAATATAATAGGGTGAAGAGTAATCAGTAAGTTGGTTCACATGCATGCATACAGATGTTGAGATAGATTATGATCCGTTCATGGGCCGACGACCTCTAATGTTAGGTTCAGTGAAGCCGCCGGGCATATTGTTAATTTACAGTGGTCAGAGGAAAATACAGGTTTTAATTTCTGAGGTTGTAAGCTAGATTCGTATCTTGCTTTGTGGTAATCAATGATTTGTGTGAACCAAATGGTCACACGAGCCGCCGCCCTCTCCATCTGTTTGCCTTTCGAACTGGAGGCTGTGGTGTCTCAGGCAATGCAATCAGGAGCAGTGTCATGGCGCCTGATGACGGAGAAGCTTTTGCATTGGTTCGTTCGTTGCACCACAGAAATAATGCACGCATTGCACTGGTAGTAAGTGGGATGTATATATAGTGGTAGCTTGACCCGTTGACTGGACGACGAGAGAGACACCCTGTTAGTTTCGCTTATCAGCCACCAGCCAGCAGTACTATTCTCTCAGAACAAATCAGTCACCAGTTACCAGCCAACGATATTTTTCTCTCAGAACAAATCAGCGCCAGCCATCAGCCACCAGCCAGCTGAACAGGGCGAGAGCATGCATCGCTCGCGCTGGTGTCGAATGTGAATCTTCTCTTCTTCTCCATCTCAATCACACTAATACTGGTAAAGTAAGTGGCCAGGCAACGTCAGGCCGAGGAAAGGAAAATTAAAGGAGCTATGTGTTCTAAGCACTGATGATTATCGATGGATGTGACCGGCAGTATATATATGTACTGGGCGTCGATAGGATATAGGAAGGAGCACTAGCCACAGTTGCATCAGCGAGTTGTGTCTTGTTTCCCCTTTGTTTGATGAGACCAGTGTAATTGTGCCGATCCACAAACGTCGTCGTCAGAGCTTACAGTGCTTAATTTGACACTACACCAGAGTGTCACGGGTTGTCCACACAAACTTCACGTGATATGTGTTGCGCTGCTGCATCTACTGCTAACTTCACGGGCAGAAGGAATGCTCTAGAACTGTCGAAACGGCCGGTAATGCCTTTGTGCCGCGTATGCATGCATGGCGGCTCACTGTTTCCCAGTTACTGTGTCGTGTGAGGGCGACGTAAGTGGCCAGAATCCATTGCTGCGGCGGCTGAGCACAGCACAGCATGCTCTCACGTACTCCTACGTACTGCTGCAGAAAGCAAACGCGCAACTTTAATATCCGAGTAAGAGATTGGCAGCCGGGGTTGATTTGTTGCGAGAAAAAATATTACTATCTCTGTTCATGAATAGTTGACGTTTTGGACAGCAGATTTGCACTAAAAATTAGTCAAAAAATTTGTCTGAAACGTCATATAATAAAACCGGAATGAGTACTAGTTAGCTGATGGTTGGTGATTTATGTTGATTTGTTCAGAAAGAAAAGTATCACTGGCTGGTGACTGACCGGGCCGTACTACTGGCGTACTGCTCGCTGCTGTACGTGTGCCGCAAATCAACAATAATGCTTTGGTCCGTGCGACGTGGCATGACGACGTACGCAGCAGCAGGCCGAGATGGATCGATCTTGACGAGCAACGACACAAAGAGAAACAGTTGAATGCGCGTCCTGGTATCGATTTTATTTGTTGCAAAGGTGGGTACAGATTTTTCGCGGCCGCCCATGACCAAAGCATTGTGGATCTGCATGCGGCCACGCAACAAGTGCCGGCCTAACCAGCCAGCAGAATCTCATCTAGTATCTGCCGACCGCGAGACGACTGCACCGGTGTGCAAATCTGGTGCATATTCTGGCATTTCCTTTGTGCAGAAACGACGCCTGTTGCTGAAGCCACCTGATCAAGAGAAGGTGTCCAATGCGCTGACCAGGACGAAGAACTGACCGGATGAGTGTTTTTGTGCCTAGTAATGTCTGGTCATCTGAGTATATCTCCGACATTCACTAGTGTTTAATTGTTTATTAGGCATGATATTGTTTCCTTTTTTCGAGTTGTGATGCACCTGTTAAACTGGTTTCTCCAGTAGGATTTGTATGCTACTTTATGGTTCCGTTTTAAATATAAGCAGAAGCAATCTCTTTCGCAACAAAAAAAAAGGAAAAAGCTATTTTACTATCCTCATTTATTTACTTTGTCCACTTAGCCTCGTAAGCAAATTTTAGGCTCACTTTACTCCTCCGAACTATTTTGTTTGGTCCAATCTACCCCTAATTATATTTGTATTTTTTATTTCTTCATGTACAAGTTGAGTTTCAATTTCAGATTTTGCCAACATGATGCTCTATAGTAGAAAAATGCAATAACACTTTTCATGACTAATTTTTGTACCATTTTGTATTAAATATTCCTAACCTTTGAAAATAATCACAAAAAAATTGTTAGTATAATTTTCTAACATAAGATCACAAAATTTGAACTCAAAATGCAATTTATACACAGAGAAATAAACAAGAGAAATCTAATTACAAGGTAGATTGGACCAAATGAAGTAAAACGAGCCTAAATTTTGTTTTAGATAAAGGATGAAGATCATCCGACCTCTACCTCCTAATTAAGACGAGCTTGTTTATTACATAGTTTAACAAAAATTAAGAGAAACAACCAAGAGCTCACAAAGTGAATAAGTGAGGGCAATAAAATGAACTTTTTCAAAAAAAAAAATACTAATCTCCGTATTCAAGGCTTGCGTTGCGCGGGGTCCAGTTCCAGCCTGACCTGACCTACTTGCTTGACATTGTTGCCGTGCAACGCGCCGCGCTTATTACAAAAGAAAGAAAAACCGGCCAGCACGCAATCACAGTACGATCGACGACCGACGCGTGTGTTGTGTTTACGGATGATGACGCGTGACTGATGAGGAGGGGAGAGGACGACGATAGATGCGCCATTACATACTCCATCAATCAAGTCATTATATACGCGATGGCGTACCGTCCTTTGCCGGATCGTTGAGCTTTTGTATTATTGTTTTTTTTTTCCGAATTTGATACACCACGCGCTTCGTGGTTCCTGTCACAGTCGCCGTGGTGTACTGTGTTCGTTTTCTTTGCGGCACCCAATCCCGAAAGAATAAGGTTATCTTGAGTTCTAATTTTTTCACTAACTACCCGTCACATCAATATTCCGACACTGATTAGGAGTATGAAATATGAATTAATGACAAAACTCATTCCACGACCCCTACCTTAATTTTCGAGACGAATCTAATGAAACTAATTATGACATAATTAGACAACGTTGTGTTACAGTAACCAATCTCTAATGACGGATTAATTGGGCTTAATGGATTCATCTCGCGATTTCTAGTCCATTCGTGTAGTTAGTTTTGTAAGTAGTCTACATTTAATACTCTTAATAGATCTTGGAAAAAAACCTAAAAAATTTCCTCCAAAACTTTTCAACAACTAAACAGGGCACGATGTACGCTGGATGCATGCCTAGCTACTCTCCTTGCGTGTGAGCCTGTGTGGTGAGGGCTACTCGCCTACTCCCTCCGTTTTTTCAACAAAAGAAAATGTTACTTTTTAATTAACAATTTTAAATTTCATTAAATCTATACAAAATAAAAGTAATATTTATGGTAAAAATAATTAACAAATTAATTGTGTAGCAGTACATTTATGTACTAAAAATATTTATATCAGTAGACGTGAATGTTAGTATTTTTTTTGGGAGGATGGAGGAAGTACCTGCTGGCATGCGGTGCGGTATCTAGAGTGTAAATTGGTTATACTGTGGTGCACCTTCGAACTTTTTTAATTTAATTATCTGTACTACCTTTTCAAAATTGAACTAAAGAGATACAAATAATTAAACTAAAGAGATTCGGAGGTGCAGGTTACTCTTGTGCACCTTTGTTGTACCTGTGGGCACTAGTAGATGGATTTTATGGCGGATCTACCGGGCCTCTGCAAGCATCTTGCGGACACGTACAACCGAAACAGTTATTATCTGCGCGTCGTATATCCATCAAGAAGACTTGTCGCAGCTGCACAAGAGGCCACATGACCGTTGGCGTTGCAGCAGAGAGCAGCACGCTGCGGCCTTGCCAAACTTGCTTGGCCTGCACTGAACCAAGTGCATGCGTGGAGATCGATCTATATATATTCCAAAGCCGGAGCTTCTGATTATAATAAATTCGTCTAATCCATATGCCGGGTAATATATATAAGTGATCCGCGCTATGCTTTACTTCACAGGGACGTGGAATCATATCGGATGCAGTGCGAGCTGTGGGCGAACCGGACCGCTAGCATGCATCACCTTGACATATGACCGCCGATATTTTTGCCATACGAACGAGAGTAACAGCCACATCGCATGTTTAATTGATGCCAGCCACAGCTTTCTCCCTCCCGATGCATGCCACAACGTGCTGCTCCATCCATTTCCATGGTGAGTGAGGGCGACAGCAGTGGGAGGGAGCTCGGGTGGGGTACGTGACCCCCACATCGGAGGCAAGGCAACTCGCCCGACGCGGCCGCCGGTGTGCCGTCGCATTGCCCGGCATATTATCGTATCGCCGCCTCTCACTCACACCGGCCTCAACCACGGGCATCCACGGAATCTTCCTTTACAGCATTCTTCTGCTGCCGGCCGGGTAGTAGGAGTAGATGACAAACGCGGCGATGTGATGCGTCACAAAAGGGCTCCGTCTCCTTCCTTCCTCCCTCCACGTACTGACATGACCATGCAGCGCGCTCCTCTTCTACTACCGTATCGATCGTATATTACGATACGTACAAAAAAACAAGAGACCGGAACACCACCCATTTGGTGACGCACTCCTCTCCTGCCGCCGCACGCTGGCATTGCTGCGCAAGCGAAAAATTCAAAACCTTCTGGCGCTGGCGCACCACACACCGCGGGACCCACCCATCACCGACCCCACAGACGGATACGTGCGCCCCCCCCCCCCCCCCCCCCCCTAGCGCTCCCAAACGAGAACATGGAGGAAGTGAAGGCCGGGCGGGGCGGGGCCCGCAGCACCAGCGAAGGCCGGACGGACCCCCTCGCTTTTCCTCACACGCGGTTTCTCGCTTTATTATTCTTTTTTTCTCCCTCCCCTGATCCTCTCTCTCTGTCATCTGGTAGCCGTTGAAGCGTCGGCCACCTCCCCCGCGATCACGGAGAACGCCAACGTCGTGGTGGGCCCCGCGCAGGGGACTAACGGTTTCCAGCTCCACGCGGCGGCCATTAGCTGTAGTACGGCGTGCTGCTACCGCCGGCCAGGGCCAGGCCACCGGCGGCTGGCTGCCATCGATCGCCGCCTCCGCGTACGACCTCGTGTGCGTGCGGAGCACGTCCGCTGCCATTGCTGCCTGCCTGCGTGAGCTTCCCGTCCCCCGCCCCACCGCCATTCCACGAACCTGCAACACGACGCCTGCTAATTTGGATAGTTTAGCAGCAGAAGACTTCAATCAAAGACGTGCAAATTTGGCGCCTATCCAATGCGGGCTCTCCGTCAGTTGTCAACAAAAAATGCGGGCTCTCCGTCAGAAGGTCAATTCTTGTTGATGCTCCGTTACTAAAGCATACTAGTAATACTTTATTGCTAATAATTTCTTCTTCACCGCGATTAATGGCCAACCAAACCCAGGTCATACGCCACCTCTACAAATAAAATCACTCGTTCCATTTGGCATTTGCTATATAATACTACGAAGATCGCGCAGTTTTTAAAGCTCATACTGCAGGCCAGCGTATCTGTTGCCAGCGACATTACAAGGATGATCTTCGAGCGAGCCCTTTCATTTGTCAACGGCTCTCCAATGATTGATTGTACGTCCAGATGACCGTTGACATTGGTATAACAAAATACAAAAAACATTCCTCTCCCTCTCTCGCTTGCAATGAGCTTTCATGATATATAATATACTACTATAGTCTACTAGTACTAACATGACATATGCTGACTTTGGGAGTAGCTAGCTAGCATTCTTTTCTCTCAAATGATATCCTCCAAAATTAATAAGGGATCGTGCACCACACAACTTTTTCTCCATATTTTTTCCCTTTGTTATACATTGAGCATGGCTCGCCCTTTTTGATCCATTAAAAAAAGATAATTATTCATCTAATAAAACTAGTACGGAGCACACCTTCTGTTCAACCAAAAATAAAAAGATGTTTAATATTCATCCTCTAAAATGCACATAGCACAACGTGCTCAAAAAAAAATGGACATAGCACAATACATAATGATCGAATTGTACATTCTGCAATGTTTCCTAGCTAGTTGTAGCTCTCGAAACCATGCTATAACAAAGATTTCATCTGCGATTGTTGCGATTGCTTTCCGTTAAGTTTACTCAATGATGAGATATACTGAAAAAGGTATATTCATGGCGCTTTTTTTTGGGAAGAAAAGAAACAAAACAAGTCCTCCTAATAAGCGATGCCTTGTCATTCTCTCTAGGCTACTATCCTTACATAAAATGGTTTTGCATGTGGCACCATGTTCGAGGACGTATTTGTTGCATGATGATGGGTGTTTTGCGGAGCAAGCAATCCAATCGTTCAGCATCTCCTCTTCCTTCCTTCGAGTGTGTTTAACAGCCCAAATTTTTTCAAAAAACATCCCATCATCTATCACATTCCATCACATCACCTCTCACTATTCATCTGACGCTACAATGTATTTTGCATCAATTTTGGTCAGAATTGCCAAACTTTACCCAAACGTTTGGACTCGATCTAAACACAACCGATTCCTTTTCCGTGTCAGAGTCAAAGGCGGACTTGAAAATCAAAAAACGGAGAGATTATTATCTATAACTCCTATATGGGAGCTCCCCACTAATCCTTCTTAAGGAGTTCTTAGACCTCTAATTGGCTGCTGTGAGTGTTAACTGAAATTCACCCGCGCCTCCCCGATCCCACCCCGTGCCATCCCCGTCCCCTTGCCCACCAGCGACCGCGCGGATCCCGCGCCACCGCCGTCCCGCCGCCTCCCCGTCCCTCGCCCGTCCGTTGCCCACTCGACTCCCACTGCCTCACCTCCCCTGTCACCATAAGATGGCCCCGGGCCTGTGCCTCTTCTCCACCTCAAAATCCTCCAACCAATCCTCCACGAACTGCGCCAGGAAAGCTGCCCACGAAGGAGAAGGACGGAAGTGACGCACCGCTGGTCAATCTGCGGGAGACGGGGGCTCCGCTGCTAGATCTGGACAAGAGGGAGAGAGGAAGCAGTCCAACGACCTCTCCGTCGGGATTAGGGCGCGCCGCCGCCGGAACCGGAGTGGAGAGAGAGGAGAGCTGGAGATGAAGGGTTGCGGCAGCGGCGGAAAGGAGGGGGAACTACGTACCAGCTGACATGTATTTGCACTCCCTCTCCATCTTCTCCTTCTCCTCCGTCCCCACTTCATTTTCCTTCCGCGGGCCTCTGCGGAGTTTGATCTCTCTCGCCCTCTTCTCTCTCTAAGCATACTCACTCTATTGGCGGCCACCGCAGCGGCCAAATCAACGCCAGCTACCCCGTCGTCATCCATCGCAGGGGCCAAATCAACGCCGGCAGCCCCGTCCACGGCGACCGCAGGGGTCAGATCGACGCCAGCTGCCCCATCTGCGGCCACCTCTGGGCATCCTCTTCATCTTTTGAGTCAGGGACATATACATCGCCTCCACGCATCCTCCGATCCGGCTATGGCAGCTGCCGCCCACAGCCATGGTCGCGTACGGACAAGACTTCAAGGGATGGGGAAGGTGCGTGCTTGCTGTAAAGTCGTGCGTTTGCAAGGGAAGGGAATGGAAGTTTTCAGAAAGGAAGGAGAGGGGGCGCACGGCTGGAAGATGACGACGGAGGCTCCAGGGAGATTTTTTTTCTCTTTCTTTTGTTTTGCTTCTAGGTGTGTGGACGAGAATACTCCAGCACTTTAAGTTTTTTTAGACCTGCAGCAAGCAATAGTCTACCTGCTGCAACAGTGCCAGCCATCGAGATTGTGGGAAGTTTTTCGAGCTGCAAAAGTTTAAATAAAACGGGAAAGGGAGTACGGTATTTCAGATTTTTTTTTCTTCTGTTGGCATTAGATTTCACTGTTTCCGTTTCAGGGAGCTCCTATATGGGAGTTATAGATTCCAAACATTTGTGCCCGCTGTATCTTGAGTGTGCCGGTCACTCTAAGTCCTGAAAATGTCTGAAAGGGCTTTGAAAGATCTCAATATTTCTGTCAGCAAACCTGGAGAACGGAAAAGACAATTCTAACATCTTCGCATTCCATATATTTTGCAGCGACTCACAGGCTAAACGAAGGTTGGAATTCAACAAAGAGGCTCCAGCTGATCCTCTAGCAAAATAACATAAGACCCATTGAGAGGTATTTCATAAAATATTATACTCAATAAAACTCCAAATATTCAATCAAGTATAATATCTGACATCTATAATATACTCACTATTCATACAGGTAACCCTTGGAAATTATTCTCAACATAAAACATGGAGAACGGACAAGATATAATTATCTATGCTACCAAGGACTCATTCTAATAAATAATTACATGTTCTTTTTTCAAGATACACCATGTGATCGTTATGAATATTTGTTTGTACTCAGATAAGAAACTTCAGTTCAAATAGCTTGCCACTTTGGTTTAAATAAATAGTGATACTCATTACCCGGGTATTTCAACTTTACATAATATGCTCATGTCCTTATCGTCGAGAGATGATATCATGGTAAATTTTCCTTAAAATCATTGCATTTTCTTAATTCCCGCAGCAACGCGCGGGTGAGGTTCCCCTAGTTTATAGTATAGCAATGATCTGAAAAGAAACATGCAAGGCCCCACATGTCAGCGACTCCTGGGCTGGTTCGCTTCCCTGGCTTGCACGGCTCCGTGTCTGTTAATGGAAAACGCCCCGCCTCCTTCCACCCGCCTCCCGTCTATAAATAAATGCGCCCGCCGTCTCCCTCTCAACCCGCAGCAGCAGCTAGCGCGACGGAACCATCAGGCAGACCACCACACGCACGCCACCAACAAGCCTCTCCTCATGGGCAAGATGAGGATGCCCGTGCCCTCCCTGTTCCGCCTCGGCCGCCGCTCCAAGTCGCCGCCGCCGCAGTCGGAGCAGCAGCAGCAGCAGGCCAAGGCCGACGCGGCGCCCGGGTCCCCGCCGCGGTCCGCGGAGGAGGAGATGGCGCGGGTGTTCCGCAAGTTCGACGCCAACGGCGACGGCCGGATCTCGCGTTCGGAGCTTGCGGCCCTGTTCGAGAGCCTGGGCCACGCCGCCTCCGACGACGAGCTCGCGCGCATGATGGCCGAGGCCGACTCCGACGGCGACGGCTTCATCAGCCTCGACGAGTTCGCCGCCCTCAACGCCACCGTCGCGGGGGACGCCGCCGCCGTCGAGGAGGACCTCCGCCACGCCTTCCGCGTCTTCGACGCCGACGGCAACGGCACCATCTCCGCCGCCGAGCTCGCGCGCGTCCTCCGGGGCCTCGGCGAGTCCGCGTCCGTCGCGCAGTGCAGGCGCATGATCGAGGGCGTCGACCAGAACGGCGACGGGCTCATCTCCTTCGAGGAGTTCAAGGTCATGATGGCCGGCGGCGGATGCTTCGCCAAGATCGCATAGGTTCCTGCGCAATACCGCTCTCGATCTGTTCTTCTTCTTCCTCCTCTCCCTTTTTTTGGTTGGTTCCCCCTCCCACCCTCTCTACAATCTATCCCAGCGTGCCGTGTGTGGGTGCTCCTAAATCTAAGTGTATATAGAAGCAAGCGACGATTATTACTAGCGCCTAGATTCTTCTTTCTGCTAATAATTGGGAATTGCGGATCATGATGATTTCTGCTTACTATATTGGTTGGAAATTGGAGGCTGGAAAGCAGAGCTAGTTTCTCTTCATCTCTCTGATCTGCGTATTGTTCCTTCAGTAGCAATTGATTGGGATCTACTAGTATCTGAGGATATCCAATTCGTGTTTCCATTGTTCGGAATCTGCTAACTTCATTTAAGGCCGATTTCATCAGGGGCTACATTTTGCAGAGTTCTTGTTTGATATTATTTAGTTGGATCCAAATATCCAATGTGAATCTCATAGTAGGATGTATGTGCACTTTCAGTAGCTGGATCTTCCTTGTACGATGAAATTGCAATCTGCAATCTCGCTGAACTGAATAGTTTCTTCTGTTTGCAGTAGCCAGTAGTTTCTTCCTTCCCCTTTTTGCTGAGAAATCATGTACACATGGCTGGGAAGCCAGTTTTATCTGAATGAAAAGTACATGGCAGCCTAGTTCCAGATGAACGCAATTGATAATAAGCAGTAGTAGTATAATTCAAGCAAGTATTGGGATGCAGTGCAATTTGGCTTGCCAAGCAGAGTGGACTGCCCCAGGAGTATTTCTGAATGAGTGGTAGTAGTTTTGTACCAACTAATCACCAACATATATTCCTTGTCAGCATTTGTTAATTTCCGGGGGGGAAATATACTTTAGGATTGTATCAGCGACTGGAACATGGACTTGTGGCTAGGTGACCACGAAGTGAGGGGAATATTCTTGGCGAAGATGGGCGGAACTGAGGGATTGTTGTTACGTAGCCATCATTTGCATCATGGCAAGACTAATCTCCATTTGTTTATCCTCTGATCCTGAACGCAACAGACGATGAGATCTGGCTCCAGACATTCATCACAGTCCAGGATCAACCGGGCTGGAATATACTGCAGCCGTCGGTCACGGTCATATGAAACTCCGTCAGGAGTAACTTAAAAATGGCAGTTGCTGTAGTTAGATGATTAGAAGCTGCCGGATCAGATGGGTAATGCTGGTTCCAAGGAAGAAAGGAAAAACAAACAAGGACATGCGAGCTGCTAGTGTGGTAAAAGATTGTGAGCAAAGCATCACTGAACCAGAAAGAATATCCGACACCCTGTGTGTCTGCCCAGATGACCAGGCAAGGGATGTGGCCATGTGCAGTTTACGCGGAGCAAATCTGATCTGAGCCATCATCATCCTGTGGGGTGCGAGTGCGAGCTCGTCAGTTTCAGCATCATCGCTGCCTGTGTGGCTCGCGTGCCTCGGAGTTGCGTCGCATCTTCATCCTGGCTTTGGAGAAATCGCATCCTGGATTTGGTCCACTGCCAGTCAGCTCAACCTGCTAACGACAGTTGAGTCTTCTTCAGTGCTCCCCCTTTATTTTTTTGGAGTCTTGTTCATTTTTTTGTTTTGAGTAAAAGTCTTCTTCAGTTGGCCGGGCCAAATGGGAAAGCGGCCTGGCGGCGGCGGTTCGTTCTCTCTCTCTCTCTCTCTTCTCTGCTCGCGCTCGTCACTCGCAGATTATGAATGAAGCCCACGCAAAGTGCCGCACGCAGATAGAGAGTAGCGCGAACGCGGGCCGGTATGGGCTGCCCTGCTCTGCAAAATTAGGACCTGTTTGGAATGGAGGATTGAAAAACACAAAAAAAGGAAAAAAAGACGTATGAATAGGAATGTGATGTGGCAAAATAGAGGAATGAAAAATGTATATGAGTTGGTGTTTGGAACGCAGGAACGGAAGGGGATAGAAAAATTTGGAAGTAAGTAATTACCTAATTTGCTTAGAATGGATGTAAATAATTTTTCGTTTTCAAGTCATTATTAATAGGCAAGCTCGTTATTACTGTATAAGCACAAGATTTCCATTTTAAGTCACAAACAAATGGACCAACAATTGGCTACCCCACGTGTCAGTGAAGGACCTTGTACTTGATCTTATTCCTTTCCTGCAGCCCCAGGCCTCCATCCCAAACGGTGGATGATGTCAGCAAAACAAAGGAATTCGAATCCTACCAAATTTCTTTGACAAACCTCCATTTCTTAGAATAGTTTTTTCCCTCTTTCTTCCTTGTATAGTTTTGAGAAAATATGTGACGGACGCTAACGTAATAGGTGAATATCTATACTATAAAGAGCGAAAACAATTGAAAACGTTTCTCACCTAATTCGGGTCCACCTTACCTCTCACGTCGGACCTACCTGTCAGGTTGTATGATGACCAAAAAGATGGAACAACCATAAAAATCACAATTTGAAGAGCGTTTCTGTCAAAATCTTAATATTTTTGTCACCCAATATCGTTTTACCCACCCACCCATACCCGCATCGGACCCACGCGACCCACCCGACCACGGTACCCGCGCCTCTGTCCCTCGTCGCTACGCGCCCCGTCTCCGCCGGACGCACACCTCGACCTGCTGGAGTTAGCTTACAATTTAGGAATCTATCTTTAATAATTATATTCTAATATAAAACCGAATAGGAACTCTGTGTGTATTCGGCTACAAATCATGTAAGTATATTCTTTCTTCTTTCTCCACACGTCATATCTTTAGGCAACACGACAAACCATCTGAACCATAACGTGTTGCTCCTGTACTTTCCATAATTTTTACGTCACCAACAAATATAGCTATCCATCTCACACGCCTCGCAAAGCTGGCCTATTCAACTATTTTATTGATTAAATCAATTAATCGGCCAAATTAATCTCTTGGCAGTCTGCATCGTGGCAGGGTTTAGCGGTAGCAGCTAGGTAGTGCGGCCTCCTCCATCCATCATGAATTCATGATGAGTTGTGCATCTTAAATAGAAGTACTATATAAACAACATTGTCCATAATCAATATGAATTTAAAGTCAATCTAAAAAAATTAATATATGGATCATAGATTAAATTTTTTGTATTTGAGGCCTGCTATTGGAGACCCATTTAGGTTATTTTTTCTTTCCCTAGACTACAATCTGGGTTAGATTTAGAATTGTACTTTTGACATATTAGAAGTAGATTATTTTGATTCCACACTTCAATATTTGCGGATCGTTCTAAATAATCATGATTGATGTTGTATTCAGTTGTGATCTTTAACCTGCAAACTTTGTATGACTCGTGCTTGAGATCATTGTTTAGTCAATTTTTTATCACAATGATCTTCATGCACATTATTTGAAGTCATAGTTGTACTTTGTATCTTGAGTATGAAAAAGATTGTTCCACTATATCAAAATTTTAATTATTATCATATAAACATGTAGCACGGCGTGTCGCGCGGGCATTGTTGCTAGTTCTTTTAATGGCACAAATATGTGACGGAGGCTGACGTAGTTTTGGAGAGGTGTCTCTGGCAGTCTGGCCCGTGTGCGTGTAGCTCTTTGCCTTTTCCCTACTCTTCCCTGTCACTCTCATCTCGACTCCATCTCTTCCCATCCCAGCTCCATCTCCTCTGTGTGCCACCTCGGAGCTGAAATGAGCGGCGGCGGCGGCGGCCTGAGCGCCGGCTTCTTGTACCAGAAGTGCGTCCGCGTCGCGCTGGAGCAGACCCGCCTCCGCACCGCCCTCGCCCCTCACCCATCGCAGGTTCTTTCGTTTCCCTAGCTTATCTCCTGTTCTTGAGCTGCTTCTACTGTCATACTCTGCCTCTTGCTAGTCGTTACTAATTCAGATCTTGCCTACATAATCGGAGATGCACTACTCTGACACGTGATACAACCATGTGGAGCTTTTTTTAGTTAAGGACCCTTCTGTGATAACTTTTGGTCATAACAAATTTGGGTATGCACTCAACCCCAACTCCGAATTGATGCAGTTCCTTGGGTCCCATACATTTGGTAGTGAGTGAGGTCACACGCACAAATATCTATTTTGCATCATCAATCTAAAAATAATAGGCCAACCTAGGAGGAACCAGGTGGCTTTTTGTTAATTACTATAAGAAGAAAACGGCACCCAAGTTCATCTTTACAAGGACTTTGACTTGGACTGTCTAGGCCTAGATTCACGCCCTCAACCAACTTCTGCACCATTAATCTTTTTTTTTTAAAAATGAACCAACTGCATCAATCTTGAATACCGGAGAAATTATGTCTCCCCAAACACCATCTTGCATCAATTATTTTTGCCATTTTCTTCTCAGTTGCAATCAACACATTTGCCCTTCTGAAATTTGACCTTGTTCCTCATTGCTCCCAGGAAAAGTTCAAGTTCTTGAAAACCAACGAGGATAACACTATATTCAATGCTCTTTCATTCAGCGCCCCAAAGATTAGACTGCTTTGAAGCCTGACAATTGAGCAGAAAAACTCAGTTCAGGTATTTGGTCTGTTTTGGTTCTCAATTTACTCGGGTGTAATCCTCCATTGGGAAAATTTATGAACTGACACATATAAGGTTGTATGCTGTCAACCGTTTTGGTAAATCTCCATGAGCAACATCATAACTGAAATACAACTTTAAGAGTTGGGCAGTTGTGCTATCTTCTTATTGCACAAGAAAAAACTCTCGTGCTTCGTAGAATCATAGGCATATTGTGTCTTCTTTTTCGTAATAAGGGTTTGTTAATTCAAAATCCTGAAAGTGCTTTTGACTGCTTAATGGTGGAATATTTTGTTTCTCCAATTATGTTAATCCTAATTTCAGGTACTAGTGTATTGCCATTTTTCTTGAACCTTCTCTGGAACACCTGTTTCAGTTATGTTGCCATAATAGTAGCCACAAGAAAATAATCTATGGCTTTTTTGGGGGTTTCTGTTGCCATTTCTTTGAATTTTATTACTGAAGTTCCACCTTGTTTAGGCTTCTCGGGTTTTCGTTTTAGCATCCTAGACAAATTTTGACTACACACTCTTGCTTACAGTTGATGGCCTCATCTGTCCAGGTAGTTGTTCTAGTGCATATGATTCTTATATATATATGCTTATGATGCAGGTTCTTGACTTTGCTGCCTTCTCAGAACTTGAATACGACCTTCCTATATTTTGTGCCAATGCTTTTACATCTCCTGCACGTAGTATTGTTGTCTTGTAAGTGCCATAAATCTGTTGACATTGCAAGCAAAGTTGTCCTTTGTTCATGGAATGCCTAGGCAAGTAGGCATGGATTTGAGTATGCCTGAATGAATAATCTGGACCACTTTCAGGGATCTCAATCCGTTGTATGACACCACCAAACACAAGGATTACAGGGGAAAATACTATAGGAATTTGATGCCTCTTATACACAAGTACAGTGAGGTATTTTCATCTTGTCCTTCACCCAACATAATACTTCAGAGACCTCAAACCTTCCTGTATTTACTTTATGTGTAGCTCGATGTCTTTAGTAGATGAAATGCAGCTTCTGCCCTGGGGTGGCAAGATTACAAGCGAGTCTCTGAGATTCTTCTCTCCTATTGTAATCTGGACAATACTTGAGCCAACTGAGGCCAACCACCAAGTTCTGTACTCAGACTTCATGGATTACTTCAAGGTGTGCATGCTATTGTTTTTTTCTCCGGTTTCTTTGCGCTGCCAGAGTTCTCATTATTCTGGGCATGCAGGTCTGGCTGGAATTAATGGATGAAGCAGTTAAAGAAACTAGCGTAGCAAAAATTGATCGAAACAGAGAAGCACAACATAAGTATCTCACATGGAGAGCCGAGAAGGTTCGATTCATCTTCCACGGAAAGCATTCTGTGCTTAAAGAGCTTGTATCGACTGGGTTTGCTACTGTATGCAGCGATACACTGATCACTCATCACCCTGTTGTTTTGTTCAACTTTCAGGATCCTGGTTATCCACTGTTAAAGAAGCTGATTGGTGATTGTGCTGCTAATGTTGTTTTTTTTCTTTCCTGTCTTCACCGTAGCAGATCAAGAGTAGTTGCCTTCAATTATCTTGTGGTGCTAATTATTGTTGCCCCCCAATCTGCATATACAGGAATTGGTGAGGGAATTTCTGTTTGAAGGGGTAGAGTCGCTCGGAACAAAGTCATGGAGTATTTCCCTGAATATGCACAAGAAGACGGGACGGTAAACAAAAAGAGGAGCATGGTGGGTAAATCTTTTGAAACTAGGCCTTGGGATACCCATGGGCAGTTCGTCGGCGACGCTGGTGATGGATACCAGCTCTGTTCCATCTGCTTCATCTAGCTACATTGAGGCTGTTCGGCTTATCTAGCTTTGGCTTATCTCGGCTTATTTCGGCTTATCTTCCCTCACACAATAATATTCAATCTACCAGTCGAGTACTAGTCATTCTACCAGCCGAGGCGGTGGAGATTGCATAGCTGTGCTGCTTGGTCGGTTGGGCCTGGGCCA
The DNA here is from genome assembly GCA_036936925.1 of Cenchrus fungigraminus. Classification (NCBI taxonomy): domain Eukaryota; kingdom Viridiplantae; phylum Streptophyta; class Magnoliopsida; order Poales; family Poaceae; genus Cenchrus; species Cenchrus fungigraminus. Next base: position 3,118,766 of record CM072779.1, read on the forward strand.
GCGCTGGTTTATTTTCATGATCCACTTTAACGATTGACGCGTTTCGCGAAGACGCACTTTAGCCCACGATTGACGTTTCGTGAAGAATTGTTGGATGAATTTTTTTTTTTTTTGCCTCTGCGTGAGCTTCCCGTCGTCCCCCACCGCCATTCCACGAACCTGGAAGACGACGGCTGCGTAGTACGTCGTGCGTGCCATTGCTGCTGCTGGTTTATTTTCAATCAATGACGTGCGAAATTGGCGCGGCTAACCTTACCAACGGGACGGGACGGGACGGGAGTAATTGCCAAATCTAACCCGGGTCATACGCCACCTCTGCAAATAAAATCACTACTCCTTCCATTTGCATAAATGTTGACTCAATTCGTTTGAAAATTAAACCACCTACTACTACTAGACTAGCTATATATATATAGTGAGGTGCCTTTGTGATCTATGGGTATCGAGAGGACCTGCTGCAGCGGCCGTACAGTACGTGCATGCGAGACGATATGATGATGACGATTACGAGGGCCATCTTCGTTGGAGTAGCATTATTTCTTTGTAAGTACTATACCGAAAATTATACTTGTTCTTCTGAAAATTACAAATATGCATACTACGTCCTCATGCGAAATAAATGTTATCGTAGGTGCTTCTCCTCAAGCTGTACTGGAGGCTGCTAGAGATACTGCTGCTATGACAAGCATCAGCTACGAAGAAGCAGCAAACAACTAGTACATCTGCTGCTGCTGCTGCTGCAGAGGAGAGCAAGGTCGTTCTCAAGTTTTGTCTTGGGTACAACTGTCACGGCGTTCCCTGTTACTGCTGCTTGAACCAAAAACCCCAGGCTTATTGTTACTACACCTTGGAGAAATGCCGATCCGTCTGCCCGACGTGCAATCCCAAGTGTCCGCCTGCACCTGCTATTCTTCGTCTGTGATGATATATATATTAGCCCCTCTCTTTCTTTCTCTCTGTCGTTTTCACTGGTTGATCAGTTGTTGTTCTTGATATTAAAAGGAATTGTCTTTGGCCTCCGTGTGCAACCCCAGACAAGCGTGTTTTCATTGGTTGATCAGTTGGTGTTCTTGATAGGTAGTGGTTTTGTTTCTGCAAATTAAAGCTGGGCTTCACTATTGGCAGTAATTTCATTTCTCATGATTTCTGTTGCATTCCCAGCCTCCTATTCTTGCTTGTTATGAATGAAGGGGAGCCCCATGCGGCGGAATTGGCGGTGGGCTGACGGCCCAACGTGTTACTGATGAAGGAGAGAGAAGAGAGAGAGCCCAGCCAGGCTGCGGAATTGACTGTGGGCCGACGGCCCAACGCGAGATTGCGATGACACATGGACGTGCACGCACACACACACAGCGCAGGAAGGAGAGGCATCTCCTGCATGCAGATGCAGCCCTGCACCACCGGACGACGTTCGCGAAGGATCCGGGAAGCTGCCGAGCCTCGGATCCTTTTGGGCCTGCTTGGTTCCCCGCCAGAGACTGCCACAGCGCTGTGCATCTCGCCACAGCTCGCGGCGCGCGTTTCGTCCGCCACAGAAAACACTGTTCCGTGGCGGAGGGGCGCGTGGCGTGGCGGGTGTTGGCTGGGAGCCAAACATCCCCTTTCACTCTCACCAAGCAGTCAGCACAAGTTATTACTCCCTCCGTCCTTAAATATAAGCATTCTTCGATTTCTGTGCATCGCGTTTGACCATCCGTCTTATTTAAAAAATTTATAAAAATATAAAAATAATAATGATATACTTAAAATATATACGATGATAAAACATATCATATCAAAATAAATAATATTTTTATAAATTTTTTGAATAAGACGAACGGTCAAACAGGGACAGAAAAAGCTAACGAATGCTTACATTTAGGACGGAGGGAGTACTCCTAGTACACAGCGACGTCTGTCAAAAAAGAGATGCATGCGCATGGCTCGGACAGAGAGAGAGGGGTTTGGTTTGAGTTGAGCACAAGACGACGATTGTGCTCAGTCACTCTGTAAAAGTGTAAAGGTCTCTCCCTCTCTCTTTCTCTTCACATTCGGCCAAGACGGGAAAAAAGAGAGCCAGAGTGAACAAGACAAACTTGGCTAGGCGCGTGAAACTAGGCAGCCATCCCTTGAGATTTGGAGGATGGTTTTCATAAACCCAGTTGAAGGCAGGCTTGTAGTTCTTGACCAACCAATCCATCCACCCATAACACGGTCTCGTCTCTGGCGCATTGGCAAGCAGCCAAACTCCTACACATGCAGCCATGCGCATGCTCGTCGTCGTCTCTCGTCGCCAGGCCACATCTGAAGGCTTGCTTTGGGTACGAGAGAGAGAGAGACTGCATGTGAGAGCTCTGCTCAGCTCTCTGCATCTCTGCTCGGCCGGCGACACCACCACGACGGAACAAGGCATGACGGGACCATCGCCGTCGCGACTCGCGAGGCATGGATGGCATGGGACCTCACCTCGCATGTGGCTTGCTTGCTGCTGCCATCGTCTTCGTCTCCATGGAAACGGCCCGGCCGCAAAAGCTGCATGGAAACCGGCAACAAGCTGCACTTAATTTATACACCACCTACCTGGGGAGTTTCCTGAGAAAAGAAAAAGGATCAGGACACCGTAAACGAGGGAAGCTGCAGGCTAATCTCAACCCAATGCGCTGATGATGAGCATATCAAGGTCATCCAAGGTGTTAGTGTTAGTGGTAATTTTTAATCTCTCCAACTAACACTAAACAAACTAACACCTGGGATGAATGGATACTTATGTTAGTTTGCATTTAATGGTACTTTTCCAATCAATTGAGAATCTAGAGGGAGAGAGAAAAAAGTAAATTTGAGTGGGTCCCACCAAAACTAACACTAATTACCACCTCTTGGAGGGATTAGTTTTTTTGGGGTGTTATTCCAAACTAACACCAAACTAACACCCCTAGTTTGGTGTTAGTTTGCTCCAAAATAACACTAAGGGCCCGTTCTTTTGGGTGAAAAGGAATAGTGAAGTTGCAAATAAATAATGCTAGAATAGTGTTGGTTGTTAGAGAAGATGTGATTGATGTGATAAGTGAATAGTATTTTTTACTACTCCCTCCGTCCCTAAATATAAGCATTCTCCGATTTCCGTGATACGCGTTTGACCGTTCGTCTTATTCAAAAAATTTGTGAAAATAGAAAAACAATTATGATATACTTAAAATATATACGATGATAAAACATGTCATAACAAAATAAATAATATTTTCATAAACTTTTTGAATAAGACGAACAGTCAAACAGAGACGAAAAAAGTCAACAAATGCTTATATTTAGGTACGGAGGGAGTATTTCTTTGTAAGAAAAAGAACAGGGCCTAACACATGTGATTGATGTGATAAGTGAGTAGCAGAGGGCCTGCCACTGCCGTATAGTACAACGTATGGAGCAAATATTCCCTTGGGTCAAACACTGCAGCACTGCCATCCTTTCACCCCTTGCATGTGCTTTAGTATCTTCCAAGGACGACGTGCGTGCCTTGGTAAAAGTTAAAAATACTATTTGGTGAGCAACCGCACGGATTAAACCACAAACTTCAGAGGCTCCAGTCCAGGCCATGCTCGCATGTCGGCAACAGTGCCTGCTACTGCATCAACGCCTATCATTAGACTCTCAAGTTTGCTTACGTGACCTTACCTCTCACCGGCCCCACCACGCAACTAATCGATCTGCAATTTCCTCCTGCCCAAATGCAATGCTAGTCCTGTTGCAGATTCGTAGGACCTCAAAGGCTGCAGGTCAGTCAAACGATGGAGATGCTGTCAGCGCCTCGGGGTTCTTTGACGAAATTCCAAGACAATTTACAAGTGATGAATCTTGAGCGCTTGAAAAAGTTGCCGCGCAATTTCTAGACACGACCTAAACTTTGTACCACTCACTCATCAAGTGCTAGCTGCTAGCTATATCCATAGTATGTGCCAGCTTTGTTTCTCATTATTGTGTTTCTGTTCGGATTTAATTTAAAGACCAATCTAGCGCAAGTTAGGCTGCTATTAATGATGAATCTGTCTCTAGCAACCGGTTGTAACTGATGGTTCGTTGTAACTGATGGCACCGTTTAGTTCGGTGAAATTTTGGGAAAAGTGGTGAAAATTTTGCATTAGGAAGCGTGTTCTGTGAGTGGTGGCACGGTCTGCGATGTGAAAATTTTTGGCACTTTTGGGGAACTGAACACGGTCTGCGATACTTTTCTTCACTCACACATCTGGTACTTTTCTTTTATAATAAATCAATATAAATCACAAATTATCAGCCAACTAGCGATATTTTCCTCTAAAACAAATCAGCATCAGCCAGCATATCGTGAGCGAAAACTTGCCTTGCAGTTCTCTTTATGGAAACTGACGAGCCGTTTGAAAAGCAGTAGAAACGGCAAGGGCTAGTTTTGGAATGATTGGAATTACAGCACACTGTTTTCTGCCAAGGAAAACAACAAAGACGTACGGCAACAACCATCTGCGCTGGAAAGAGTCTGCGAGGTGAAACCATGGGCTATGCCATGCTGCATTTCTAGAACGCCTCGCGATGGACGTTCTCATCCAAAGCTCATCAGGTCACACAGGCCTTATCTTCGATCATGAGGAAACATTATTCCTGATCAAAAGAATTTTGAGTTTTTTCAGCAGTTATTGTGCAAGATAGAGTTTGCAATCGGTGATCCAAAAAATAAAAATCACGGTTTAACTAGCAGAAAACACTAGTGCCGGTAAAAATGATTAGGAAGGTGGCCAGAAGCAACGCGCTAGCTACACGATGGAGAGGAACAGACAAAATGGGCGCTTTCACTTTAGTCAGTCAGCTCCAAGACGTGGGGGTTCGCCACGTTGCCATCGCAACCACACGTCGCCCAGCAAATTCGAATCTCCAATCATTCATCCTACGCATACGACCAAATTTCGTGCAAATCTCGACACCACCAGCAGCAGTTGGCAACAAATACTTGTATCTCGACAATATCATGTACTCGGAATCAGGATTTCTCAAATAATAAATTCCAAAGAACCAAGCATTCGCCTTGCCGTTATACTCTCTCGCGACAAATAATTTTACAAGCAACTTGCATGCACGTCTAATCGTGCATGGATTAGCAGCAAACAAGCTCGATCTTTTAATGGCGTTCTCTCCTAGTACTAGTAGATCGATCGATCGATCTTAGCAGCCTATCATCCTGCGCGCTCAAAAGGTCTTTGGGGAAGATGATATGTAGCGCGCGTCAGGGCCGGCGGGGGCCATCCCATCTTTGGCGGGAAGCAAGGAAACGAGCCGAGAAGATGACAATGGAGGGAGGGAGGGAGGGAGGAACGGATCACAAGAAGGCCCGCGCGTCGACGGCGGCGGCGGTGGCTGTGGCCGTCATCATGCGCGCGAAGTCCTGGAATCCGACGAAGCCGTCGCCGTCTGCGTCGACGCCGCCGATCATGCGGCGGCAGTCGTCGAGGCTGCACCCCTCGGCGCCGCCGCCGAGGATGGCCTCCATGACGGCGCGGAGCTCCTCGGCGGTGATGCGGCCGTCGCCGTCGGCGTCGAAGACACGGAACGCCTCCATGAGCTCCTCCTCCGCGCCGGCGCCGGGTGCGGGGGGCTGCGCGGCCATGGCTGCCACGGCGTCGAGCTCGTCGTCGGAGGGCTCGCCGTGGCCCAGGCGCCGGAGTACGGCCTCCAGCTCCCGCCGCGGGATCTCGGCCGGGGACAGCGGCGGCACCAGCACGGACCGCGGCGTGGAGGAGCGGGCGAGCGTGTCGTCGGAGGAGGACGAGGACGCCGACGCGAACGACGGCGCTTCGCTGCGCGACAGGGAGCGCTTGTTCCCGTCCTGCTGCTGCTTCTTGCCGCCGCCGCCGCCGCTCCACGACCGCTTCGGGGACGGGAGGGAGAGCTTCCTGGCCAAGGACTGGACGGAGAGCTTCATCTTCTGCTGTTGGCGCTTCCCGCGGCGGTAATGGGGGATCCGGGAGGCTAGGAGGCGGTGGGGAGATGGAGGGGACGACGAGATGGGGGCAGCGGGAGGTGGGAGATAAAAAGGCGGGGGCGGGAGGGGAGGGGGAGTGAGCTTCGCGGAAGCTTCGTGCGCGCGATTTTTGGGCTCCGCCTCCGCTCCGTCCCCTCCGTCCTGTCTGTCCTGGGGAATGCTGCGGATTTATCTTTTGCGAGCGACCGTTTCCGGGGCCCGGATCGGCTGTGCCACCTGGAGGCTGTTGCAAAACCTGTGGCGCGTCTCTTTTTTAGGGCTAAAACAGAGGTGGCAGCCACCATGTTGATCGAGTTGGCAGAGAAGATGGTGATGGTGATGGTGTTGCCCGAAATAGATGAGACGTGGTGCACTCGTGCTACAAATGAAGAGTTTGAAAAACTGTTTCGTTTCCAAAGATTTTAGAACTTTCACCAAAATTTCTCCCCTAGAGAACCGTGTTAGTTCATTTCTTCTCTCTATGCACGCGACTCAATGCAAAATTTTTCTCTCTTTTGCCAAACTTTTGCCCAACTAAACAGGACTAGCAAACCAATGGGTTGTTCGGCTTATCTCAGCTTGATTTATCTCGACTTATCTCCTCTCACACAACATTATTCAATCTACCAGCCGAACACTATTTTTTTATCAGCCGAACACCTTCCAAATCATGCTTGTGACACCTAGCACAAAGCTACATTTTTACTGTATCAAAAGAAGATTGTACAAGTATACATTGTTTTGTTTCATACATTACATGGTCATTACTGGTAAAGAAGAAACTGACGGGGCCAAAGCAAAAATAAAAAGCTACTTTCTGAACAGACTCACTGTGGTAAAGAAGAAACTGACACGCATCTTCGGGGGCCAAAGCAAAAAAGTTACTTTCTTACTATGCTAACATAATGGTAAAATAAAGGCCTGCTTGGTTGTAGGTCACACATCGCCACGCCACCGACGCATCCTCCACAGAACAGTGATTTTCGTGGCGGGCGAAACGTCCGCCGCGGGAGTGTGGCGAGGTGAACAGTGCTGTGGCAGGTGATGACCACCAACCAAGCAGACCCTAAACCTGAGCATCAGCCTTCGTCGTGAAAATCGAAGATCTCAAGTTAAATCTTCATATACCTGTATGGGCTATGGGCACACTATGCCGACCGCAAATCACCACGTCGCGCTCTCGAGTCTCGACACACAAATGGAGTAGATTTTATTCCATAACTCAAGGGTCATGTTTTTGATGTCCCTGCAATTACGACGTGGCAGGACGCAGTTGAGATACAACCACACTCCACAAGGTCACAACCTTTGATTTTATAGTACTGACTCTATTACATTTTGTTGAGCCTGTCCTTAGCTCAATTCAGACATTGTTGTTACTTTGATAGCACAACTAAATTGCTGGATGTAGGTTCGATGGCCTATAGAGGGGGGAGGGGGGTGAATATGGGTCTTCTTCAAATTTCTAGAACATGAAGTAAACCTTAACCTATATCTCTAATGTTGCCCATCTAAAAAGGTTTCTTCCTACCAACTAAGCACACTAACAACAAAGTTCCTTAGCAATGTTCACACTAACAAGAGAAAAACACCCTAGTCCAGATATGCAACAAGCAAAGCGAACTAGAGGGAAACAAGAGCAAGGAAACTTAAGAGCTGAAAGTAAATGCGGAATTAAGTGCAAGAAGGTAGAAAGAGGTGACACGAGACAACCGATTTTTTTTCCCGTGGTATCGAGAAGTTGACGCTTCTCCCTAATCCACGTTGGAGCACTCACAAAGAGTTTCGCTCCCCCTCAAGCCACTTAGACTTGAGTGCTCACTAAGAGTACCCGTTCTCCATCTCCGGAATGGTGGGTCTCAATCCATTTACACCAAGAACTTCCCGGGGCTCCCACAATCTCCAAGAGCTCACCAAGAACCCCAATCACCGAGACCGTCTAGGAGCCGTCAAACTCCAAGAGTAACAAGCTCACAACCTTTCACTTGACCAATTCACTCAGCTATGCCATTGAAAGCACCTTGAAACTCTTGATCACCAAGAAAGAATCCCTCTTGGCTAGGAAGATGAAATCCAATTGATCAAAGCACTAACTCTCCTTCTCCTTGGCTGCTGTAGGTCTTTAGAGTGGCAAAGGCAGCTCAAGAGACGCAGGGGGGGTCCAATTTATAGGGCTAGCAAGGGAGGCAAGCCGTTGGAAAAGTCCTCTGAAAAGTAGTACCGTCGGATGAACCGACGGTTCCCCCTGCGACAGCGACGGATCATCCGGTCACTCTGTATCTCGAATTATAGCCCTTGAACTCGAACGCTGTACCAATTCATCCGACGCATACACCGTCGATGCGTCGGTTTATCCGGTGCTGAAGCGACTTTACTCAAAACGTCTCTGCGAAGAATAAACGTAGTCGCTGGATGAACCGCTGATAATCTTTCTGGGCGTCGGTTCATCCGGTGCTGAAGCAAGTTCACTCGGTGCGTCTCTGTATGAAATATATGCATGCGCCGGATGAACCGCTGCTTGGACCGTCGCTTCATCCGGTGCCGAAGGCCTTTGACTTGAATTATTACTGTTACCAAACCCTAGGTCACCGGATCAACCGATGCCTCTGCTGATACACCGTCGGTTCATCCGGCGGTGCTGAATTCTGCTGAAACTTCCACATCAATCATCCGGTACAACTAGAAATGATAGCGTCGGATCATCTAACGCGCCCTTTTTCATTTCAACTCATTCAATTCAAACACCTTTGAGGTTTTCTTCAAGTCTTTTGCTTCCAATGTGTTTCCATGAGTATCTTGAGTTGTTTAGTGACCAAGGAGCTTGATAGTGCATGAATATGGCATAGCATTTGGCATGGTCAAGCTACTCAAGTGTGAACCCCCTCTTAATAGTACAGTCAAACACTACAAACTAGCAAATCCAAGTGTCCTTCATCTCCTTATGACACTTGGAATTAGAAATGTCCTTAGCCTTGTAGTCTTTGTCCATTGATTTCAAATTGAGGGGCCTCTTTTCATTTATTACTCATGACAATAACCCAAGAATAAATCCGCTACAAAACCAAGGTTAGTCACAAGTATATGGTTGTCATTTATCACCGAAACACACCCTTACCAAATGTGCGGTGGGGCCTTGATGCTTACAATCTCCCCCTTTTTGGTGATAGATGACAACACAAGTAGAGATAAACGAGAATTTGAAATTAAAGCATAAACTCTATAACTAATGCATGGAAAGGATAAACACAAGCACACATGCATTAATTAAACAAACACACAAGCATGAGTAGACATGTAAACCATCAACATACACAAGATCCAAATACATGTCTCATCATGAAGTCCACAGAACATACAAGGGGCACAAAAAACTCTCAAATCACACTCCCAAGCTCCCCCTATCTCTACTCCCCCCATCTATCTCCCCCTTTGGCAACAAGCACCAAAAAGGGGTCCTAATCCTGCTGAGGTGGAGGAGAAGTCGGCGGTGTCGAGGTAACAACCACTGAAGGTGCGACGTGGTACACGGAGGTGTCACCGTCATCGGTCTCGAACCCGGACAGCTCTGAAGATCGGACTGGCGAAGACCGGACAGGTGAAGGGATACGAGCTGTGTCGGGGCCGGTAGAGGTAGGAAGGGCCTGAGAGCTCGCTGCCGCAATCTCGGACTCGATCTACTGAGTGATAGAGCGAAGTGTGGTATCCTCCTGATCGAGTCGCTGTGCCTGAGGAGTAGCCATGGATGGCATGGGCGAGGTGAACCCTAGAGAAGGACGTGCTGGTATCTCGAAGAGAAGTGACCCTGTCGGGAAAGGAGACATCAGCTGAGTCGACGGAGTCTGAGAGAACTGTCCTGCTCTGAGCTGCTCAAGCAAAGTAGTCGTCTGTGGAGTCGAGAGCTGCTGAGAGTTAAACGCCCCTAACGGAAGGAGTGGTGAAGTCAAGATCGAGACTGTCGGGATCGGGAGGCTCACAAAACTGACAGGAGGTAGAGTAGTTGCCGGCTCAGGCTGAAGAAACTGCTGGGTAGGTAGAGCCGGAAGCTGAAGCCCCGTGTGCTGAAAGAGCTGACCCAAGCAGGTAGACATAAATGAGAACATCTGAGCAGTCATCATCTGGTGCTGCTGTAGCTACTGCCTCTGAGCCTCCTGCTGCTGCTGGAACTGCTATCTCTGTGCCTCCTGCTGCTGGCGTATACTATCTAGTATGACCTGATGTGCCTCCTGCTGCCTCTGAAACTGTGCCTGCATCTCGCGCTGCATCTCCATCGTGGACTTGGACTGGTCGGCCAAGGACTGGATCACTGAAGCTAAGGCGTCGGGCTGAGTGACCTAAGAAGTGGAGATCTGTGGAATCGGTGACTCAGCCTCTCTCTGTCCTGGCAAGCTGGAGCCCCCAGCCTCGTCGTCGTGAGTACGACGAACACGGAAGACGGGCTGGGGCTCGGGCTTAAAGTCCTCGTCCGCGCTCGAGTCCTCCTCTGTGTCGGTGGCCAGGTACGCAGGTAGAGGCCCCTCAGCTAGAGCAAGTAGCTCATCCTGTCGAGCGGCCTCATCCATCACTGCCTCTGCTGCAGCACGAGCCTGGAGGTCCTCAACTGCTCGTCTCCGTCCCCTGGGTCCCTGCCTCCTGTCCCTTGGCATCGGCGGCTGGTAAGTCTTGAACACATACTTAGATCGCTCCAAGACTAAGATATATCGCTGAGACTCCAACCGTGAGAGCATCCAACTGATCCAGTGAGCAAAGGGGAACTGCCGTGTCATCCCCATCCCATCCATAATAGCATCCTCGATCTCACTCAGTAGAATGTCCACAATGTCGAACGTCCGGTGAGTCATGATATACAAGAGGATCAACTGCTGAACTCCGGTGATCGACTCGGCATTCCCCATCCTGAAGAGAAGGGACCTCCTGAGTGCGAAATGGACCACGTAGGCCTCACGTGTCAGCATGTCAGGAGTCCGAGGGGTGCCGGGGAGGAAAGGCTGCTGAAACAAGAAGCTGATCTCCTCGTGTGGAGGTACTATAGGAGTGTGAGCACGACGAGGAGCCTCAACGTCGGGGTAGGCTAAGTAGTGGATCTAAGTGTCGTCAACCTGAACCCCAAGGAACTCTGCTATCCCCTCTCGAGTGAGCCTGAACTGCTGCCCCATAAACATAAACCTGATCGAGAGCCGGGCATCCTCAACGTAGACTGTAGAGTAGAACACTCTGACCCACTCTGGCACGTAACGTGGCCTCTCACTGACCAAAGCTGCTAGTCCCGGTAGGTAGTCGAAGTGTAGGAGTATCGGGACTGCAGCTGTTGCTGCTCTGAGCGCTGTCCACTGCAACATCCTGTGCTGGCTCAGCTGAGAGCCCTTCCTGACACAGGAGGTATAGAAGCTCTCCTGAAGGATAGTCCAAAATCGGGGGTCACAATCCTCTCTCTGAGGAGGGAACCACTCATCCTCCTCCATGAACCTCAACTTCCGGATCTTCGGACCAGAAAGGCTCCTCAGATCATAGAGATAGACCCCGAAGGCCTCTGCTCGCTGAGCACGGATACGAACCTCAGGCCCCTCTCTTGACTGATCCTCCTGCTCCTGCTCCGCCTGCTGCTCTGCTGTTGTCCTCCTCTGCCTCGGAGTCGGCTGAGGCTGAGTGTGTCCGCCACGAGTCCTCGGACCGGTACGTGGTGCAGAAGGAGGTGACTGTGTCTCTGTCTCTGTCTGTCGGGTACCAGTACGGCCTGAACGCCGTAACGGCGGCTGCTCATGTGGCTGCTCCCCCTGTCCCTGCGCACTGCTCCCAATCTGAATGCCTCTCTGAGGCTGACCCTGGGTGTCGGGAACTCGGAGCACACGCTCCCACCCCTTATCCTACTTGCTCTTCTTCTTCTTGGGCTCAAGAACTGCCTTGCCCTTCCTCTTGTCGCCTGCCATCTGTCAAAGAAATGATGGAAGATTATAGAATGGCGAGTGAAGTATATAAACGAGATAAATATCTAAGGGGAGAGGTCCTTAAGCAAAGCATTTGAAAAAGATAGAGCCTATGCATGGAACCTAGGAGATGATCATGGCACATGATAAAGAAAGGTGAAGTCTAGGTATGTCCTTATGTGCACAAGATGTGTGTGTGTGCTAGAACAGGAAGACAAGCTACTGTGACAGATATAGAAAGAGCAAGTTCAGTAGTAAAAGTACTTGAAGTCCTAGAGATATGACATGGCACAAGCAGCATGGATAGGACACATGAGCGAGAACAAGAAAACAGGCTATTGTGATGGAAATGAGGATGAACAGGGCATGAACAGGGTAAAAACAGTACCCGCAGGGCTCAACATCCATGAGATCTAGCAGAATATGTAAGAATTGAGCAACATCTATGATCAAATGAGCACTAGAGATGTAATTGAGGAAGTGTACCTCATAATCGTAGCCTCAATCCACAGAAATTCCAACAAATTTCCCTCCTAAGGGATGAACAGAAGGGACTAAACCGGGGAGGAAGAGGCGGCGCTCACCACTGCTGAAGAAGGACGACGAGAAACGGCAGGGGAGCACGAAGGGGTCCTTCGCGAGCCTGAGGACGGCGGCCGATGGGCTGAGGCGGCGCCGGCGGGCCGAAAATGGTGGCGGCGGCGCAAACCCTAACAGGGAGCCCCGGCGGCGCGCGAGCAAAATCTGCTCGGAGGAGGCGGCGGCGCGGCGGCGGAGATGGTCGACGGCGATGCTGGGAGGCCGGAGGAGCCCAGGTGAGTCGGTGCGAGGCTGCGGTGGCCGACGGTGGCGGATCGGCGGCGTACGGGAGCAGAACGAGGGGACGGTCGAATTTGATTTTGGGGAAGAAGACGACCGTGAACCGTTATGACATGTGGGACCAGCTTGCAGAGAAGCGCCGGATGAACTGACAGTGAGAGAACACGCAGTGTTGGTCGAACCGTCGGACGATATGGGCAAGACTGTGAAACGCATCACCGGATGATCTGATGGCCTTGATCCTAGATTCGTCGAATGAATATCACGCGGGTCTGAATTTTCCTCAAATTTCAGTAGCACCGGATGAACCGCTGCATCCACAGAGGTGAGCGTCGGCTCATCCGACGATAGCTAACAGAGGTGCGCTGAGCAAAATTCAAATTGACCCTGCCATCGGATGAACCGACGCTGGAACCTACTTAGCAGCGGTTCATCCGATGGCGATAAAAGCAGAATGTTGAACTAAAGCTCATTTTTTATCCGACAAATGTCACACACAAGCCAACACAAGCACATTTTTGGATCAATCCTGAGTGACAACTTCACCCCTCAAGCACTCCTTTGCAAAATACAAGTATATGCACCATAGATTCCCTACAAGGGATAGACCTTATAAATTTTTAGAAAAATAGGCGAATAAGATCCAAAAAGGGAATGTATGAGTTATTACCTTTGAACTTAGAGATAAAAACTTTAAGCTCGTTAGGACATAACTCAATAGGCATTAAGCACCATCATTTGTCTTATCACACTTTTGGAGTTGTTGATTTGCATTGAACGCTAAGCAACTTTCTCATAGTGTGATTTTCCTTTGTGACACCTCTCACGCAATGCAATGCAAGAACAAATGCATGAAATTAAACATGAGTGCATTCTATATGACAAGCAAAGATGCAAAGCGGAAAGATAAACTATCTTGCCAAGTTTGAGCCCTTGTTAAGCTTACTCATGGTGAGCCTTTCAACATGCCTTGAGCGAAACTTTGGAACCACCGGCTCAAGCAAGACCCATACTCATCACTATCTTAACAAGGTCAGACAAGCCCCTACACCATGTGCATATGCATATGCAAATGCAAACTATATGACAAGCATCACATGATGTTAGACGCATCAAGCACATTTAATTCACTCCTTGGCCTACAAAAGGTGTTTTCATCAAGAGGCTTAGTGAATATATCCGCCAATTGCTCCTCGAAGCGAACACTACAAAGGAGAATATCACCTTTAGCCACATGGTCTCGCAAGAAGTGATGGCGGATATCAATGTGCTTGGTGCATGAGTGTTGAACCGGGTTGTTAGCAATTTTTACAGCACTTTCATTGTCACAAAGGAGAGGAACCCTATCTAGAACCACACAATAATCCAAGAGGCTTTGCTTCATATAGAGGATTTGAGCACAACAAGCCCCGGCGGAAATGTATTCCGCCTCCGCGGTGGATAAGGCCACGGAGTTTTGCTTTTTAGAGGACCAAGCAACCAAAGATCGACCTAGCAAATGGCACCCACCCGAAGTGCTCTTGCGGTCTACTCGACATCCGGCAAAATCCGAATCCGAATCCGAATAACCCAAGAGCTCAAAACAAGCACCATGGGGGTACCACAAGTCAATGCTAGGTGTGTATTTTAAGTATTCAAGGATCCTTTTCAAAGCACTTAGGTGAGATTCTTTAGGGTTGGCTTGAAACCTAGCACACATGCAAACACTAAACATGATATCGTGCCTAGATGCGGTAAGGTAAACAAGAGAGCCGACCATAGAACGGTAAAGCTTTTGGTCAACCGGTTTACCTCCCTGTTGGGTATTTCAGCGTCACACGAATAAATCCGCAAGCGCACGGATACCGTTGTAGCTTGCACCTCAGAGTATTCCAAGGGTATCGAATCAAAGGGAACGTGTGTGCACTAACTTCGTACTAGTCGGTCCAAGGACACACCCAGATAAGAGGCAAGGATAGAGAGGATTCCTAAAGATAGCACTATAGATGAGATTAAAGGTCGATCTCTAGATAGAACTTGGCTTAGGGTACCGCTAGCCCTGACTTAACAGGCGACTCGGGCACGCGGATCTATGTGGAACGGAGCTCTGACTATATCCAGCTGCGGAGGATCAATGAGGGCCAGATGGGCTGTCACCACCACCTGGACTGTCTCTACCTAACCTTGGGATAAGCCGAACGAATGATAACCGGTAGCGTGACACAACGTCTACGCTGTGGTTACTGTCGTAGCCAACGGACTACGACACTCTGTACTAGTAGAACTACGCCCATGGAAGAGAACTGATCCCACTCACTATAGGTACTACTAGCTTATACTAAAGGCATACAGGAGAGAACTCGACCCCGTACTATGCTTCCAACGTATACGAACGACTTGCAGCAGATGAACGCATAAACCCAGGATCTACGCACTAGCAGAGGAAAAAGTCTACTCATGCAACCTAGCATAAACTACTAGAAAGGAATCACGAATGTCACTTTGGTCTAAATGAAACATGCAGGAATATCCACTATATTCTAATAGACGAACACACATACAAACGGATATGAGAACTATGAACTTGTGCCACAAGATCAAAGGGTTGTGTTCACGAAGAACACAAGCCTCTAAATCAAGAACACACGAAGAACATAAGAACATATCACCTATGCATGAATGCTACTTTAGTCTAAATAGAAAATGCAGAAATACTCACTTTAGTCTAAATGAAGAACAGCAACATCGTAGAGGCACATGCCTCTCTCTCTCTCCCTCTCTACTCTAACACTAGCTAGGACAGGAGCCTTGGATGGCTGGAGTGTGTCTCATTTCCTACCCCCTCCCTTTCTATTTATAGGCAAGGGGGTGGCTTGCTCGGAGTGCCAAACGACTCCAAAACACCCCGGGATGCCTTGAGGAACCAATGGAGAGCTACCACGCATCGGCTGAGGACGAGAGCACCTCCGAAGGGTTCGGCCGAACTGGGGTTCGGCCGACCCCCAGGTGGGTCCGTTTCCACCGCCTTTTGTCCAGGTGACTGCCAGGTGGGTCCTCAGGTGTGTATGGGTGTGTATGCGGTGTTTTTAGCTTGTTTCCGTGGGGATGTGGGCTCTTGAATCCGTGTACTGGCTCCTGATTGGTCGAAGGTGTGTTTCCTTGGATTGGTGATGTGTCATGGACACATGGCATCCAACGTGGCAACACGTCGCCATGTGGTTTGGTGTGGGTCCCACCGGGCCCACATATCAAGATGGTGATCATGTCTTGTGCATATCTCTTTCATCCGGACTCAGAAGTAGACAAATGATATATCCATTTCGATCGTCTCGACGAGCCCGTCGCAATGATGCAGTCCAAATTGGCATTTGAGGTTGTTATGGATGACGTCCTATATAAGACATTGGATCACTTGCTCTCAGTTGTATCATTTATCACGTATTCCGGTGCATCCTGCAACAAAAGCTAGAAACACCAACACTTGTGGAACTTATCAGTATAAAACCCTATTCTAGTGTTGATGATCACTTTTCATTCATTTTATGCAGGAGTTGATGGCATAAAAGCAGCACTTAACAGCCGTCAACAACACCCCCACACTTGACCTTTGCTCGTCCCGAGTAAAGGGGAACAGATCAAGGTGAGACATGATATCCAAAGGTATGAAACGAGCATAAGAGATATTCCAAACCATACCTTGTACTTGTGAACTCTGTGGAGTGTCTATCATGCCATCTTGGGTAGTTGAGGAATGGAACGGTCATGAATCAAATCACTTCTGCTCATCATGTCAAGTAACTTGGGGTTTTGCAATAAGTTTTCAAAACAAACCTTGCTTAGCTCCTCATTTGATTCTCTCAGATCACTCAATGTGTATATATCCTCACCAAGGCATTAGATTTGACTTTCTTCATCCTACTTCTAATGATGGCTATATGTGGAGCTCAAGGTAGGGAATGAATGATAAGGCATACTTGCATCACATATATTGCAAAGTCAAAAACCGGATCCAAAGAGAAAATCAAATCATACAATCAGATCAAGATGTGCACATATATGGACGTGATGGATATGGTAAGGTGGATACTAGGCCCGGAATGGGTGCTAGATATTACCATATATATGATGAATATTGTGGTGATGGTAAGGTGGACACTAGGCCCGGAGTGGGTGCTAGTTATTACCATCAAATTTTTTGGAACTCCATTTCGCATGATTCCATCTCTCTCCTTTTTCTTCTTTCTTTTGGACATGGGCTATCTCTTTTTTTCACTTTTTTCATGCTTTGAGCATTTTTTTGACTCATGCCTTGAGCACGGTTTTTTTCTCTTTTTTTCTTGCATAGCCCATGTCTCTTTTTCAAGAATACTTTTGGAGAGAGAGGTCACACATGGAGCTTTATTTTGTGGAATGGATAGATGATACAATGCTAACTCCCAGAGTAGAAGCATAGCAAGGGGATATGGAGTGCACATGAATCTTGATCATGAAAGTATGAAAAGAATTCTCACAAGGGTTACAACAATTTGACAAAACTCAATGCAATAACAAGCAGCATATGAGTCTAATGTTTTCAAGATAACTCATCATATGGCTTTGGTAGGACTTTGGCATATCAAAGAGGAGCTTTGCAAAGGGTTTTCAAGTTTTCAAATAAAAATCCCAAGCACTCAAACATTCAGAGAGAAGATCAAATCATCAAACCATATCACAAACATCAACTACTTAGATGAGCATGAGTTCCCTAATGATATTTGTTCACAAGCATCAAGATAATAAGTATGGAATAAAACATATGTATGCCAACCACAGGAAACATGTAGAGCAAGCAGAGCACGATTCCATGAGTTGATTTAGCAGATAAGAATTGAAACTCATTCAAACTCATGAATCAGGGAGAGTGAGATAAAGGGTGCACATACCATCGCTCCTGAAGAATATAAGAAACAAGGAAGACCAGTGGTGGTTCAGCTGACCCATGGGGCAGCCGGATCACTCTAGTTTACCTTGTCCCTTGTCATGAAAGCGCGATCGATGTTGTGCAATGCCTGTGTGGGAGATCTCAAGTGTGTATGTCAATGATAAGCTTGGGAGATCTCCCCCACACTTGTTCTTGTACCTGGTGCTGTCTTCAAACAAAAAGTGGAAACAAAAGGTGGACTCCACAGGTTCGAGAACCAGGAAGTCTTTATTCGAAAACAAATATTTTTTTTGTTTTTGTTGTTTTTTTATTCACCATGAAACCAAGCTCAAACAAGGCTAACATGCCTTGGCTTACCTTCCCATTTGGATCAAGCTCGATGACTTACCCCATTTTGATTCGAAAATTCCTGCAAGGGTTAGTCTGCATATACAACCAATATCCATGAAAGCATCAACTATAAGATTCATCAATCCAACTCGACACCATGTCTTGTTTGATTGAAGAAGACGGTTTTAACCTAAGCACCATGCTTAATTTAAAACAGCCTATGAAAACATGTAGCTAAACATGCACTCAAACCATAGCATCACAAACATAGATAAAGGAAGCATGAAAGCATGATCAAGCTATTTCCAAAGGGACATAAACATGAGCATAAGATGATGAACATCGGGCAACCTCCCGGAAGGGCTTTGTTTAAAGTCAAAAGTAGGACGTACCTAGCTAGTTGGGCAAGATGTAAGAGCTAACATCATCTCCAAACCAGGGTAAGATTTGAATGAAAGGAATCTTACCCAGGATGCTCACATACCTCCCCCACACTTGAAGTTTGCATTGCTAGGCAACAAAACTCAAGTGTGTGGAGATCAAGCTTCCTTTTGTAATGTTCCCTCACCAAAAACTTACCAAAGTGTTGAGGTGATGCAGCTCACATGTTCTTAGGTGCTACCTGTCTGTCATTCTTTATAATCTTCACCTGAAAGGGTTAGGACCAAAAATACCCGAAGGACAACCTATACTAAAAACATGCTCTTGCTCTTTATTTGAATAGGGAAATAAAACAAACCTAATCCAGGCTATCTCCTGGTAGTGCTTTGTTTACGGTCATAAGCTCGACCATGGGAACTTCCTCTTGCAGCTATCATTGGTGATGTCATTCCCGCCTCACCACCAATTTTTAATGTATCATGGAAGCTTCAGCTGCAAGGTTAGTGCCACAGTGCATACACGAAATCTACAATGTTTATGGTAAACATATGCATCTACAACCAACCCTCTAAACTTTTTATAGGCAAGGACCATAAGGCGGTTGTAGCCCTCGTGCATGCTCCGTGCACTAAGCATAGCTGACCCTGGAGAAGGATGATGCAAGCATGGTTCCTGAGGTATATCAAGAGTGAAGCCACCATGCTTGTCAATGGAATCCTTTCCTCCGGACTCCAGAGTCGGCGCCTCATAGATTTCCATAGCCCATGAATTCTCTATCTCAGGAGATGCATCGTGGAAGCTCGATGTTGATTCTTGATCAAGGTCAAGAACAACATAATGCGGGCCAGTGGGAAAAGGCTCAAACTTGGTCGAGGGTGATGATGATCGTTCGTCTTCACAAAGGTGAAGAGGGTCTTCCGAGTCGTACTCCCGAGGAGTAGAGAATTCTACACCCTCAACGAGAATGGGCTCGGACGATGCGAACGGAGATACATGCATCGTCTCCTCGAGCGAGTCTTGCTTGGGAAGAGGCTTTGCCATAGAACTTTCTGAAAACAAGGGAGTGGTGGCAGAAGCGGCTTCCCTAAGCTTTTCATCTAGGCTCCCTCGAGATGCATCGAGAAGTTTTTCTACAGGGAAGCCTAGGAGGAGATCAAGATCGAGGATATCAAAGATATGGAAGTCTAGAGTGACCTCAATCTTGTCTATTGTGATCAGCACGGCACATGCAACCCCCCGACACTCAAGAATGTGTCCCGAGGGACAACTCCTGAGGAGCTTGTCGGATGGTCGTAGCGTAATGTTGCCCAACAAAGTGTACGCTAGGTGCCATGGCATAATATTAACCTCCATAGTGGGGTTAAGATGGGCTTCTACGATAATCCCTTTTATGGAACAAGAAACGGTTGTAGAGGGTGAACTAATCCAAAGTGCTTCGCAAAAGTGTCTCACTCCATTCAACCACTTCTTCTCTGTGGCCTCCATGACAGATGTCTCGTTTGGAGGATTGGGAGGCAAAGGAGGTACCGTAGGCCAAGGGGAAGGTTCTGTCAAAGGATTTCTAGCTGGCTGGATTTGGACAGAAGAGGGCTCCTTCCCTATTGGGTCATCTAATAAATTCGAGGTGTTCTTGATATGTTCAGAAGGGTCATCCTCGAATTGATGAAGGAACTTTGGAGGTTGAATTTCTTCTTCCTCCATTGTTCCTGGTTCGGGAGAGGGCTCAACAGACGAATCTTGGGATGTGGAAGTCAAAGGCTCGGGTTCAGCTGTTGAGAGACTCTCGACTCTGATTCTTGGCAGGGTTCGTTATGGTCGGCAAGAAAGGAAGAGTTTTCTAAGAGGCGGTCTAGGATCTCTCTTCCTTCCTTTGAAGTTATGTTTGCCAACACACCTCCAGCGATGTTGTCGAGATATAGGGCAATGTCCATGTCTAAACTTCAGTAAAAAATACACAAGTATACATGATCGGGTATAGACATGTTTGGGCTAGACTTCATCAGGTGTAAGAACCTAGCCCAAGCTGCACCTATGGTCTCCTCCTCTAATGGCTTAAAGTTGCGGATGTCACTTGGAAGGAACACCCTATGTCTTGCAAGGTTGAAAAAAACATAGAAGTCAATTCGGAGTTTTTCCCAATCCTTCACACACCCTATGGCGCGAGTGTACCGTTGCTCCGCCCTCTTTGTGAGAGAGAGAGAGAAAACAAATTGAGCCTCAAGGTTTTCTGTATCGTTCCTGGGGGAGTCAGGGATGAACACAACCTCTCAAACTCTATCAAATGGTCATGGGGATCCTCACTAATAGCTCCAGAGAAGGGTCGATTCCGAACCATGGTTATAAGGTCGGGATTGAGTTCATGGTTGGATGAAGATGTTGATGGATCATTAAACTCGTAAGTTGAGGTGGAGAGGTCGTGAAAGGATGGCCTCTCCATGGGTAACAGGGGTAAAGGTAGAATAAAGAAAAATGAAAAGATACGAGGACCACTGGGTACAAAGATAGATACAGCAACCGTTCCCCGGCAACGGCGCCAGAGAGCTTGTTGGGTATTTTAGCGTCACACGAATAAATCCGCAAGCGCACGAATACCGTTGTAGCTTTCACCTCAGAGTATTCCAAGGGTATCGAATCCAATGGAACGTGTGTGCACTAACTTCGTACTAGTCGGTCCAAGGACACACCTAGATAAGAGGCAAGGATAGAGAGGATTCCTAAAGATAGCACTATAGATGAGATTAAATGTCGATCTCTAGATAGAACTTGGCTTAGGGTACCGCTAGCCCTGACTTAACAGGTGACTCCGGCATGCGGATCTATGTGGAACGGAGCTCTGACTATATCCAGCTGCGGAGGATCAATAAGGGCCAGATGGGCTGTCACCACCACCTGGACTGCCTCTACCTAACCTTGGGATAAGCCGAACGAATGATAGCCGGCAGCGTGACACAACGTCTACGCTGTGGTTACTGTCATAGCCAACGGACTGCGACACTCTGTACTAATAGAACTACGCCCACGGAAGAGAACTGATCTCACTCACTATAGGTACTACTAGCTTATACTAAAGGCATACAGGAGAAAACTCAACCCCGTACTATGCTTCCAACGTATACGAACGACTTGCAGCAGACGAACACATAAACCCAGGATCTACGCACTAGCAGAGGAAAAAGTCTACTCATGCAACCTAGCATAAACTACTAGAAAGGAATCGCGAATGTCACTTTGGTCTAAATGGAACATGCAGGAATATCCACTATATTCTAATAGACGAACACACATACAAACGGATATGAGAACTATGAACTTGTGCCACAAGATCAAAGGGTTGTGTTCACGAAGAACACAAGCCTCTAAATCAAGAACACACGAAGAACATAAGAACATATCACCTATGCATGAATGCTACTTTAGTCTAAATAGAAAATGCAGAAATACTCACTTTAGTCTAAATGAAGAACAACAACATCGTAGAGGCACATGCCTCTCTCTCTCTCTCTCCCTCTCTACTCTAACACTAGCTAGGAGAGGAGCCTTGGATGGGTGGAGTGTGTCTCATTTCCTACCCCCTCCCCTTCTATTTATAGGCAAGGGGGTGGCTTGCTCGGAGTGCCAAACGACTCCAAAACACCCCGGGATGCCTTGAGGAACCAATGGAGAGCTGTCACGCATCGGCTGAGGACGAGAGCACCTCCGAAGGGTTCGGCCGAACTGGGGTTCGGTCGACCCCGGGTGGGTCTGTTTCCACCGCCTTTCGTCCAGGTGACTGCCAGGTGGGTCCTCAGGTGTGTATGAGTGTGTATGAAGTGTTTTTAGCTTGTTTCCGTGGGGATGTGGGCCCTTGAATCCGTGTACTGGCTCCTGATTGGTCGAAGGTGTGTTTCCTTGGATTGGTGATGTGTCATGGACACATGGCATCCAACGTGGCAACACGTCGCCACGTGGTCTGGTGTGGGTCCCACCGGGCCCACATATCAAGATGGTGATCATGTCTTGTGCATATCTCTTTCATCCGGACTCAGAAGTAGACAAATGATATATCCATTTCGATCATCTCGATGAGCCCGTCGCAATGGTGCAGTCCAAATTGGCATTTGAGGTTGTTATGGATGACGTCCTATGTAAGACATTGGATCACTTGCTCTCAGTTGTATCATTTATCATGTATTCCGGTGCATCCTGCAACAAAAGCTAGAAACACCAACACTTGTGGAACTTGTCAGTATAAAACCCTATTCTAGTGTTGATGATCACTTTTCATTCATTTTATGCAAGAGTTGACGGCATAAAAGCAGCACTTAACAGTCATCAACACTCTCTCATCTAAATCGAGATGTCCATTGGTAGGCATTGGTGTCTTGATTGGCTTGCAATCATCCATCTTGAACTTCTTGAGAATATCATTAGTGTACTTTTTTTATGGATGAAGATTCCTTTCTTTAATTGCTTGATTTGAAACCCAAGGAAGAAGTTGAGCTCCCCAATCATAGACATCTCGAATTCCTTTGTCATGAGCTCACTATAGTCCTTGCATACTTTAAGATTGGTAGAGCCAAAGATGATATCATCAACATAGATTTGACATATGAAGAGCTCTCCGTTGATGATCTTGGTGAATAGAGTATTGTCCACTCTCCCAATCTTGAAACCTTCCTTGATGAGAAAGTCCCGGAGCCTCTCATACCATGCCCTAGGAGCTTGCTTGAGTCCATACAAAGCCTTGATCAACCTATAGACATGGTTAGTATGTGTGGCATCTTCAAAACCGGGAGGTTGCTCAACATAGACTTCTTCATTGATGAAGCCATTTAAGAAGGCACTCTTGACATCTATTTGGAACAATTTCATTTTGTGACAAGAAGCATAAGCAAGAAGGATACGGATTGCTTCAAGATGTACAACCGGAGCAAAGGTCTCTCCATAGTCCAAGCCTTCTACTTGCGAGTAGCCCTTGGCGACAAGCCTTGCCTTGTTCTTCACCACGACTCCATGTTTGTCTTGCTTGTTCCGGTAGACCCACTTGGTGCCAATTACGTTCTTGTTCTTGGGGCGCTCTACTAGGACCCAAACTTCATTTCTTGTGAAGTTGTTGAGCTCTTCTTGCATGGCTAAGATCCAATCTGGGTCCTCTAGAGCTTCTTCTATAGTAGTGGGTTCTACAAAAGAAACAAATACATGATGTTTGCAAAACGAAGCATATTGTTTGCGGCGAGTACGTGTATCACCCTTGGGATCACCCAAGACAAGATCGATGGGGTGGTTTGATGAAGAGTTTACAAACAAAACATTGAAAAGAGAGAGATCTTTTGCAATGGTTATATCACCCAAACCGGAAACTCTTCCTTTAGAATTATCACCAAAGGTGACTTGCTCATGATTCCCCGCATCATCCACTAGAGAGGTGAACATTTTACTTTGGCCGGTCATGTGTTGAGTACATCCACTATCAAGAACCTAATGACTTCCTCCGGCCTTGTAGTTCACCTACACACAAAGAGATCAAGTTGAAGATTTAGGAACCCAAGCAAGTTTGGGCCCGATCACATGAGTTACTAAAGCTTTGGGAACCCAAATTTGCCTAGGATGATTCACTTTAGCCTTGGTCCCTATGAACCTTGCCGCCACCTTACCCTTGCTATTCTTCAATAACAAGAAATGGTTATTGTTGAACATGGAATGATAGTTGCGAGGTAATTTAGGCAATGGACGTGAAGGTATAGGACACTCCCTTGTGTGATGACTGGTGATGTTGCAATGTTGGCAATAAGACCCAACTTCCTTCACAAAGCACCCATATAGTTCCTTTGACTTGCGAGTCTCTTTGATGGGTTGAGGGAAGGAGCCAAGTCCCCTAGTGCCATAATCTCTTGTATTGTGATAGAGGATCTCCTTATGTAATGCTTCACCCTTGGCCATATTTTCACACAAGATCTTAGACTTCTTACTTCCTCTTCAAGTGCTTTCACCCTATTATGGTTAGTCTTGGAAGAGGAGGCAATATTCTCATCATTTGGCAAGACCATAGGTTCTTCAATCAAATCATCACAAGAAGTAGAAGCATTTGTCTTAGTGATGTCTCTAGCAATTTCTTGCCCACTAGCACAAATAGCCTCATAAGCAAGCTCAATCTCTTGATACCTCATCTCTAAGACCACATGATCTTTCTTAAGCATCTTTTGACTTGAGTCAAGAGACTTATTAAGCACGGTTATATCATCATGTTTGACGATTAGCTCATTGTGCTTATCAAGTAACTTGTTGTGGTCATCTCTAAGTGACTTGTGAGACACTACCAAAGCTTCATGTTCTTTGCTAAGGTCATTGTGTTTCACAAGCAACTCATCATTGGATAGCTTAAGCTTCTCATGGGTTTCTTCAAGAGCCTTGAGCTTACTCTTTTGTTTCTTGATCATGTCGGTGTATTTATCTAGAAGACCCTTAAGAGCATGAGGTGAAAGTTCATTATCACTATCCGAAGAGTCACTATCTTCACTATCGCTCACCTTGGAGTGTTTAGCCATGAAGCACATAAGTGGTGGAGGAAGAGGATGTTCTTCATCATCCATGATCACAAGACCGGCAAACTTCTTGTTCTTCTCATCTTCACCATCGCTTGATTCACTTGAAGTTTCACCATCCGTGATCCACTCATTTGCCAAGAGAGAATGATGACCACCCTTCTTCTTCTTGTAGGACTTGCTAGAAGACTTCTTCTTGTATGAGTCCTTCTTGGAGTGCTTGTCATCTTTCTCTTTATCATCATCATTGTCGTTCTTCTTGCTAGAGCTTGACACTCTCTTGTCGGGCTTGGGACAATCATATGATAGATGATCATAGCTTTGGCAATTGTAGCACTTCCTCTTGCCACCTTCACCACTTCTTCTTGATGAGCGGAACTTGTTCTTCTTGGGATCATAGTTATAGCCCTTCTTACCAATCTTGGAGAGCAATTTGGTGGTCCTCCTCATGAGGAAAGCAAGTTCACCATCATCTTCATCACTTGAGTCACTCTTGTCTTCACTTTCACTTGAAGAGGGAGGAGGCTTCGCTTTTGACTTTGACTTGGGCTTGTCACTAGCTTTGAGTGCAAGATCCTTCTTTGAGCTTGATGTGGAAGAAGATCCTTCAATTTGACCCATCAAGAACATCTCATGAGATCGAATCTTGTTCACAACTTCGGTGATGGTGAGAGTTTTGAAGTCCTTCTCAAAGATGAGTGCCTTCACGATGTTGTACTTGGGCTTGGGAAGCGTTTGAAGAATTTTCTGAATAATTTCCTGCTCGGACACGTTAGCAACATCGAGAGCATTGATATTTTGAATAATAACACCCATCCTAGAGTACATTTCCTCTACACCCTCATCATCCTTCATCCTAAACTCATTAAGCTCAACCTTAAGCAACTCATACTTCTCCTCACAGATTTTCTTGTTGCCTACATGGATTCTTTTGAGCTCCATCCAAACCTCATGAGCGGTCTCCAAAGCAAACACTCTATCAAACAAGTCCTCCTCAAGAGTCTCAAAGATAAAGTTTCTAGCACGATAGTTTCACTTGGTTTCACTTTCGGTGGGTTCAACCAGCATGGGATACATGGTAGTGATCCATGCATCATGGTGTTGTGCTTGAAGAAAGCTAGCCATTCTATGTGCCCAAAAAGTGAACCGTTTCCCCGCCAACTTGGGAGGGCCATTACCACTCCCCTTGCCCATCTCTCTAGGCGGTTAAGCAACCAAAAAGAGAGCCTAAGCTCTGATACCACTTGTAGGATCGATGGCCTATAGAAGGGGGGGGTTGAATATGGGCCTTCTTCAAATTTCTAGAACATGAAGTAAACCTTAACCTATATCTCTAGTGTTGCCCATCTAAAAAGGTTTCTTCCTACCAACTAAGCACACTAACAACAAAGTTCCTTAGCAATGTTCACTCTAACAAGAGAAAAGCACCCTAGTCAAGATATGCAACAAGCAAAGCGAACTAGAGGGAAACAAGAGCAAGGAAACTTAAGAGCTGAAAGTAAATGCGGAATTAAGTGCAAGAAGGTAGAAAGAGGGGACACGAGACAACTGAATTTTTTCCCGTGATATCGAGAAGTTGACACTTCTCCCTAATCCACGTTGGAGCACTCACAAAGAGTTTTGCTCCCCCTCAAGCCACTTAGACTTGAGTGCTCACTAAGAGTACCCGTTCTCCATCTCCAGAATGGTGGGTCTCAATCCATTTACACCAAGAACTTCCCGGGGCTCCCACAATCTCCAAGAGCTCACCAAGAACCCCAATCACCGAGACCGTCTAGGAGCCGTCAAACTCCAAGAGTAACAAGCTCACAACCTTTCACTTGACCAATGCACTCAGCTATGCCATTGAAAGCACCTTGAAACTCTTGATCACCAAGAAAGAATCTCTCTTGGCTAGGAAGATGAAATCCAATTGATCAAAGCACTAACTCTCCTTCTCCTTGGCTGCTGTAGGTCTTTAGAGTGGCAAAGGCGGCTCAAGAGACGCAGGGGGGTCCAATTTATAGGGCTAGCAAGGGAGGCTAGCCGTTGGAAAAGTCCTCTGAAAAGTAGTACCGTCGGATGAACCGACGGTTCCCCCTGCAACAGCATCGGATGATCCGGTCACTGTGTCTCGAATTATAGCCGTTGAACTCGAACGCTGTACCAATTCATCCGACGCATACACCGTCGATGCGTCGGTTTATCCGGTGCTGAAGCGACTTTACTCAAAACGTCTCTGCGAAGAATAAACGTAGTCGCCGGATGAACCGCTGATAATCTTCCTGGGCGTCGGTTCATCCGGTGCTGAAGCAAGTTCACTCGGTGCATCTCTGTATGAAATATATGCATGCACCGGATGAACCGCTGCTTGGACCGTCACTTCATCCGGTGCTAAAGGCCTTTGACTTGAATTATTACTGTTACCAAACCCTAGGTCACCGGATGAACCGACGCCTCTACTGATACACCGTCGGTTCATCCGGCGGTGCTGAATTCTGCTGAAACTTCCACATCAATCATCCGGTGCAACTAGAAATGATAGTGTCGGATCATCCGACGCGCCCTTTTTCATTTCAACTCATCCAATTCAAACACCTTTGAGTTTTTCTTCAAGTCTTTTGCTTCCAATGTGTTTACATGAGTATCTTGAGCTGTTTAGTGACCAAGGAGCTTGATAGTGCATGAATATGGCATAGCATTTGGCATGGTCAAGCTACTCAAGTGTGAACCCCTCTTAATAGTACGGTCAAACACTACAAACTAGCAAATCCAAGTGTCCTTCATCTCCTTGTGACACTTGGAACTAGAAATGTCCTTAGCCTTGTAGTCTTTGTTCATTGATTTCAAATTGAGGGGTCTCTTTTCATTTATTACTCATGACAATAACCCAAGAATAAATCCGCTACAAAACCAAGGTTAGTCACAAGTATATGGTTGTCATTTATCACCGAAACACACCCTTACCAAAGGTGCGGTGAGGCCTTGATGCTTACACTGGATTCTTCATTCTTAATAGTCAGAACTATGTTGGACTTGTTTGGGCTTGTATATCATGTTCACAAACTTATCTTATTTACTTAATGGCTATGGGCACACTATGATGCCAATCGCAACTCACTTTCGATGCACAAATGGAGTAGATTTTATTCCATAACCTAATGTCTAAGTTTTCGGCATCTCTACAATTACGACATGGCAGGACGTGATTGAGATACAACCACACCCCACAAGGTCATAACCTTAAAATTTTGTAGCACTGATTCTATCATCTTTTTTTAGTCTACCAATAGCTCAATTCAAATATTCACTACTGGGGAAATGACCTTCTGTACCGGTTCCAAAACCTCATTAGTACCGGTTTCGGAACCGGTACAGGCTGTCCGGTACTAATGTGGAGGTCGCATTAGTACCGATCAGCTCGACCCGGTACTAATGTCACATTAGTACCGGGTGGGGATACCACCCGGTACTAATGTGTTTCCCGACGGTAGCCCCCTCCTCCTCCTTTTTCTTTTTCCTTTTCCTTTTCTTTTTCTTTCTTTCTTTCTTTTCTTTTTCTTTCTTTCTTTCTTTTCTTTTCTTTTCTTCTATTCTCTTCTCTTCTCTTCTCTTCTCTTTCACAACACAGATTCATATCATCTCATATTCTCATTCATTCACAACAAGTCAACAAGATTCACATCACAAGATTTACAGCCACCGTTCACAAGATTCACAACACAAAATTCACACTAACGATTCACATCTCACATGAACACAGTAATTATTCACATCTCACATGAACAAACATGAACAAGAAAAAGAAAAATAAAGAAGCAAACATGAACAAGATGCAGTGCCGGCCACCACCACCGCGCCAGAGGCAGCGCCGGCCGTGGCTCCTGCGCCGGGGCAGAGGCCCGCCGGCCGCGCCCACTTGCCTCTGCCGCGTCGGTGGCGTCGAGGCCGAGGCCGGCCTCGCTCCTCCAGGGCCGCCCCACGCCCCGCCTCCAGTCAGCCAGGACGCCACGCGCCCTGCCGTCAGGGCCGCCGCGTGCTCCGCCTCCAGGCTCGGCAGGGTCCGCGCACCAGGGACCCGCGCCAGGATCTGCCGACGGCGCTGCACCCCACGCTGGGAGGCCAGGCCCCCACCCCGGAATCCGTCGGGAGGCCGGCGCCGGAGGCGCACCACGCCGGCTCGCCCGCCGGCCCCACGCGTCGGCTCGCCGGCCGGCCCCGCCCGCCAGCCCCGCACACCACCTGGCCGCCCGGCTGCAGAGAGAAGAGAGGGGAGAGGATGAGGATGAGAGGAGGGAGAGAGGAGAGGATGAGGATGAGAGGAGGGAGGCGGTGTGCGGTGGTGATAAAAAGAAAGAGAGAGAGCGAGAGGGTGGGGGACGGAGGAAGCGTGTGAATTTTCTAAGTGTTGCTGGAGGCAATCGGTACAGGGTCTTGTTTTTTACCGGTACTGATATGTCCACATTAGTACCGTGCTGTGTCTAGCCCCGGTACTAATGTGGCACATTAGTACCGGGTCTAGCTTTGACCCGGTATTAATGTGTGTCATGGGGGGCGCGCCGGGACCCTTCCTTCCCAACCGGTACTAATGTGCACATTAATGCCGGGTGAAAAAAAACCGGTACTGATGTGAAATCCTCTCCAGGACAAAAGGTCCATTCCCTTGTAGTGATTGTTGTTACTTTGATAGCATAACTAAAGGATTCTTCATTCTTGATAGTGAGAACTATGTCGTACTTTCTGCTCAAACTATGTTTTTTACATGGACTTGTATACCATGTTCACAAACTTATCTCATTTACTTTTTTTTCCCTCTCTGAACATAATTGTTACTAATTTAGTTTGAACAAGGACATACTCAAGATATTACATAATCAAAATGCCTGTTGTTTATGTTTCAATAACGGGCTTGTAATTTCATTCGGAGGAAGTACTAAAATGCCGCTTCTACCGTGGCCACAGAGGATCTTGAGTTTATCAGCGGACAACGTAGGTCCCCGTAGGAGCATGTTGGGTTCAGCGGACAATTTGTTTTATCGCTGACAAAAAGAAGAGAGAGAAAGGGAAACCAAGTTTCATGTTAGCTTGCGCTCTTTATAAAATTCAGATGCTCTGTTGGCTCTCGTTTTTAGCTGTCCGTGAGACGCCTGATTAAAGAAATTTATCAGTACGCACTAATTCTGCTGTCCTTATTATTTATACACTTTTTTCCCTTCACATTCCTGTTTTATATATAGGCAATGTCCTTGCCATTTATACCTTAAGAAATCAAGCTCGTCCAGTGATTCGAAATCTTGAAATCAACGTATAGATCAAGATTCAAGAGGGCACACAGTTTCTCACCATGGCTCGCTCTGTTACGATTTACGATCTTCTTCCTTCCCTCTTTAGTCTTTACACACCTGTTCGTCTGGGTGACGGCTGGTGGCTGGTGCTGATTTGTTCTGAGAGAAAAATACCGCTGACTTGTAGCTAGTAGCTGATTTGTTCTGAGAGAAAAATACTGCTGGCTGGTGGCTGATAAGCCAGACGAACAGGGCGACAGTGTAGTAGCTCTACGAATTCTGTTGAAAATTACCTAGCTTGGTAGCACACCACACGAAACGCTCCTCTCCCTCGCGTCGCCCTCTCCCGAGGGCGACTCGGGGGCCCTAATCTCACCGCCACCGTCCCGCCGCCAGGGGCCTGCCACGGCCGCCGCCGCCACCGCCGACCTCTTCTCCTCCCCTTCTTTTCCTATATTTTCCTTCCTTCCTCTTCCTCTCAACACCACACCACGACTGGTAGCCCCCTTGGTCGTCTACTGTCACCTCCCTCCACCGGCCGGTGCCGACGTCTTCCCCGGCGCCAGCGACCAGCCTGGTTGCGCCTCCTTCCCTCCCCTCTTCCTCCTCTCGGCGCCTCCGCAACCCTAGATCTGGCTGGGTCTGGGGCCCACACCTTCTCGTCGCACTGTGGGCTACGTAGTCGGGGCGGGTTCCCTGCGCTGCCGTCGCCAGCTCCTTTGGCGCGGGCGGGTCGTGCTCGACCTCGGCTCGACCGCCCCTGCGCCCGGCGTCGTCGTCGCCGGACCCCCTGCTTCGGTCGTGCCCTCCCGCCAGCGGCCGCCGGCCCTCCTCCCTGCCAGCGACCGTGGCTGCCGCCGCGAGGGGTCCTGTTGGGCGGCGGGGTGGACGCCGGCTGCCGCGGCTCCCCTTCCCTCGCGCACGGCCGCGGCTCCCCCGCTTCCTCCCGGTGCCCGACCTTACCCTAGATCTGGGTAGGGTCGGTGGGGCCACCTCCGCCGCCGGCTCCGGCGCGGTGGCCGCGGCTCCCTCTACCCGCGTCGGCGGCTGCGCCCTGCGTCTCCGGCGACGCCACTTCTTCGGTTTCGGCGTCTCCGGCGGCCGCGACCGCTCCTCCACGGCGGCATCTCCGGCGGCACCGCCTCTTCGCCAGCGGCGGCCACCTTCAGCTCGTCGTGGCCCCGACTTCCCGACGTGGCCCGGTGCCCCCCTCCTCCTCCTCGGCCGCGGCCCGGCGTCCCCCTCCTGCCGGCCGGCCCGGGTGCCAGGAGCCCTGATCTGGGTTGGGTGGGCCCGGCGGCACCGCACCCTCTCTCTGCACCGTCGTCGCCAGCATGTCCCACGCCAACCTTAGATCTAGAGGGCGACGTTGCTCGCCGCTGACGGCGTCTCCCCCGGCGCGCTGGCTGTTGGCGTCCCCGCCCCTCTCCATCCCCTCGGAAGGTTTGGCTGCTTCGCCTTGGCTCTGCTTGTCCGGCTGGCTTGTTCGCCACCGTCGTCGTCTCCCACCTCTCGACAGTGCCGCAGGAGCTCCTCGTTGTCTTCGCCAAGGACTCGCGCTTCGATTTCCACGGCTTCGTCTGGCGCTTCTGTTTCGGCCGGTGTTGGTGCGGTTTGGGGTTGGAGGTCTATGGCGAAAGCTCTGCCTAGCTCTGCTAGTGCCAACCCCTTCGTCTGCCAAGTGAAGACTTGGCCTGCTCCTCCGGGGGTGGGCGGACGACGGTGACGGCGGTGTCGTTGCTTCCTTCTTGAAGGCGTCGTCTTGCAAGACCTCCGCGCTCGGACTGTGCTGTGCCCTGACGGTTAGGCTAGCGGTGATGTGCGTGTATCCTTGGTGTTCTCTAGCTTGCTGGCTTCTGTCTTTTTAGGTGGCCTCTAGTACGGTGGTGTGGTGCTTCCCTTTCCCTCAGGTTGTCTCTTGTTTCTCCGTAGCTCTTTTTGTTCTTTCTCCTATATTCTCAGCTCTTTAGAGATTCTCCTAAAGTGTTTCTTATAATTCTCTCCTCTTAATGAAAACGTGTTTTGCATGTTTTAAAAAAAATCTGCTGAAAATTGTAAGACCGACTTGAATTGTTTGATCTGAAAACACGAACATGTTTACGGTGGGTAGGAGCTGGCGGTGGTAGGACGAAAAGGTGCGAATTAATAGGGGCAAAGATAGCCGGCCGGTTCGCTGAAAAGGACTCCTAACCGCATCAGATCATCAATCAGTTGCTTCCCAAATGAAATTAACATGTCTACAGTACATAGGTAGATACTCGTATAGTCGCATGCATGATAGGTGTTTGCTTGCATGTTTTTTTTATATATATATAAAAAGATGTTTGCAAGTTTCTGATAATACAATTTTGTTGTTGACCCAATTAATCAACAGGGTGATGTCAGCTGGGTTCTGATTGTTGGTAACTGACTGCGCGCGGTGGGTTTTATATGTTGGTTAGGTATTATTAGGAGAAGTTTAGATTGCAGCAGCAAGCCGACTTCATTCGTACAAATGATTATCATTACTGATTTTTTTTATTTAATCGGCTACTATATGCTACAACCACGAAATAATCATCCCGTTTTTGAGCCGTAGAATACCGCTGCTAGTGCTATGGCTCTATGCAGCAATGAATGTCACAATGAGATAACTGACAGGGTTATGTCTTCCACAATGAGATAAATCGAGTCTCAAAACCATCCGAGCTTAAAGCTAGTTTGACTCAAACTTAGCTCGTTTAATTTATGATTCAAGCAAATCTCAAGTTGAGCTTATAGAAACCATGTGTAATTCAAGAGAGCTTGATTCGTTTAGAAATCGAGCTGTATTCGAACCAATTCTAAGATAAGCCGAACACGATCAACTTACTAGTCTCGAGTTTTTCTTTTTTTTTTAAACGGGCCTACCAGCATAAGGAGGTTATTTGGTTTCCGATCGCAGCAGTAAAAAGCTGAGTATGATGAATAATCAATTAATCCTTGTGTTGAGGATAAGCTATCGAGATATCGCACGTCCAACAACCTGTGGTTTGTTGATTTCGGAACCGCAAGAGATCACATAATAGCGTGTTTTCTTTTTTGTTGCTCGCAAGGAGTGACAAACACTAATTAAGGTCGAGTAAGTGGATGATTGGATCCAAATTAAAGTTGGGATGCCTTGATACTGACAGAGAGCCCACGATGATTGTTTTTTTTTGTTCATGTAAAAAAAAGTTGCGTCATGGCCGGCCGGCCGTATATACACATGTTACATCATCAGTTTGGTGCATGACACGCGGAACCTCAATTCCTACAAATACATCAGCCACAAACCAATAATACTTTTCTAGATCTCATGCCAAATTAACATCAGTGAGCTAATTACCAATCACTCAACGATATTTTTCTCTTAAAACAAATCAACATCAGCCACCGGTCATCAACCAATCGGAGACGGAGAACACTTTGAGAGCTCGTATCATGCTGCACTTTCCGGGAAGCTTCCGGCGGCCATGGTCCATGGTCTCCGCATTATATGCTAGATAAACAGAAGACGAGCACACGACATGTACAAGACGTGCGGTAGCTAGCTGACTAGCTGTAGCCTTGGTTGCGACTAGCGCACTCACTGCTGGTCACCGCGCACAGACAGCAAATCGATCTGCTTCCCGGAGGAAATTAAAGGTTTGTTTTTTTATTTGACGACACGGCGGCCTCTCCAAATTAAACCGTGTTGAAACCTGAAACCGGCGAGGCTTTTGCATTGCTTGCAGTGGTGGAGCTCAACAATGATCTGATCTGGCTCGATCGTTTTGCACTAGCCGCACGCCTCTTGTGCACGCGTCCTTGTCAACCGACTAATAATAATTCAGTGATAATATATACGCTGGATGGTGCGTGTACAGGTCAGATTATCGGCATACCAAATCCGCTGTTCAGATTGATGCATGGATTGTACGGTCTAATGATCAGCTGTGTGATCGGGTTTTCAGAAGCTGCAACCTGCAAGTTGCTGTTCATAACAATCTTCAGGCTTAAACAGTCGACGTTGCCTTGCACTACTGTTCAAGATTACTACGATCATATCGCAGTGAGTGTGCACATTAATCTCTTTGATGCTGGCGGCTATGTTTCTCTAGGTACGTAGTACAAGTATCTAGGCAAAGACACAATCGATGGTTGTGGTGGGTTAGGAGTGATATAGATTCAGGTCAACCAAGCAGTACTGGGGTGTGCTTGCTTTTCGTCCTTTCTTCTTAATCCATTCCTTATATATTGAGAGAAAGCCAAGCTAAATTATAGTACTGCCCTAGGTAGCTAGCTATTATGCGGTTCGAATGTGAAATGATTGCCGTTCCATTTTTCTTTTCAAGAATATGTACACTAAGGGCAGCTCTATTGTTTGTTTTAAGCTGGTGCGAGCAGCAGAGAGAAAAAATTAGGAGAGGTGCAATACATTGAAAGGGTGCTAAAGTTAAGCTAGCAAAGCACCTGCAGCCAGAGAACCCACCCGGTGCCGGAAAAAAGTACTGACGAGACCTTTTTGTCAGTGAGTAGTTGAGTAGTCCCTCCTGTCTATTCTATGGTGGGCCCCGCATTTAGGTGGTGCTAGAGAGTTCTGCACGTTGGACCGTGTTTGGCTGAGCTAGAGCTAATGATGTGGGCCCTACCTTAGTCCTACTTTGTGATCTACTCCCTCCGTCGCGGATTGTTGGTCGCTGCAAAAATTATGCAGTCACCAACGCATGAAGAAAAAGACACTAACACCCCTATAAAGCAATCATTGCAAGGCAGAGGAGATTCAATGGTGGGTTGGCGACGGCCACATGTGGACTGAACGTTGATTTTTTTACTGCTTTGCGTGTGGTGTTGGCTGAGAGGTCGTGAGGCTTTGTTTTTTTAATCAGGCAGCTGTGCAGCACAACAGCTACGACCAGGCCTACTACGGTGTCCTACTCTGCTAGCAAACGACAATGACTGTGGGACGTCGTTCTGTAGCTTCCGCGACCAACAATCTGGGACGGAGGGAGTAAACGTTAAAGTTTGTTAGCAGTAGGGTAGAAAGGATAGAAGAGAAGCACAAAAATCAGAGGAAGGCAGCAAGAATCGGAGACAGTAAGCAAGGAGAAGGAAGAACAGATCACAGCACCATGGCCGACGGAGGAAGAAGAGCAGTAGCAGTTGTCTGTTACAAATTATCTGATGCCTCTCCCCTCCCACTCTTCAGCTATATGTAGATAGCATACGTACACAGGCTGAACCCAACTTGGCACGCAGGCCCAACTCGCACATAAGCCCAGTACACAGCCCAACAGGTATATGGGTTCTAACATTCCCCCCTTCTTAAAGAGCAGCTTGCCCTCAAGCTGCATAACTCCTGTATAAGCATGTTCATCGCTCTGCAAAACCGGATTCTTCAGGGATCTTCGATCACAAGACTGTAGAACTGGAGTTTGAAGATGATGTGTAGAACTGGAGTTTGAAGATGATGTTACCGACATCACTGCTGAAGGCTTTTGCGTTCCCATGACCATCTTCTTTCCCTCTGATGGTTGATGCACCGAACAACATCACTTGTTCAACCACCGACAGTATAAATGACAGGTTCATGAAGTCAAGGAAGGCTGCAAGGTGTCCCCATTCTGCATAAACTAATGCAATGTTCAGATGAGACTTGTTGCTATTCTTAGTGAATCCCATGACACCATCCAGGGCAGCTAGTATCACTGGGACTGACGAATCAATGTTGATCACTTGATGCTTGGCTCTGGTAGGTGGGGACAAAAGAGAGATAAGCATCCTAGAAATGAGTGTCAGGCATGGACAGAGCTTGACTTCTACTTGAATCTCGGTATCAGGCATGGACAGTAAGCGTCCATGGACAGTAGGCAGCCAAATATACACCAGCATACTCACAATATATATCCTGTCCAGAGTTATCAGACCACCCAAAGATTTATATCTATAGAGAAGATATGGATCACCACCTGGATCCCAAAGGTTCAGCTGCTGATTCAATATGAAGCTGGTCAAATGCATCTCACTGAACTGTTGCTGTACTCGAAATGACAAATATTGCAGCACATCTCTCTGATCCATTATCTCAGTTGTAAGAAGGTCATTGAGCAACTCACACAAGCAAAAATGCAACTCACAGTTGTCACTGAGCAATGTATTCTTGTAATTCAGAGAGAGTTTCACCATTGACAGTATGTTAACCCAATGC
The DNA here is from genome assembly GCA_036936925.1 of Cenchrus fungigraminus. Lineage (NCBI taxonomy): Eukaryota > Viridiplantae > Streptophyta > Magnoliopsida > Poales > Poaceae > Cenchrus > Cenchrus fungigraminus. The sequence goes on from CM072779.1 coordinate 3,155,048, forward strand.
ACATCAACATAAAACTGGGTTTGAATAAGAGGAAGAATCTCTGCAAAACATATCCAACATTGCTTCGCTTCAATTGCACCTTGTACAGAAAAACAAATGTAGGGACCTCCACTTGTGTAGAACCACTGCATCCAACCACACTTGACAAAATATGATTGTAGTGCAGCTAGGCTTGCATTAGCAGAGAAGGCACCAACATTTTCACCCAAGTTCCACAAAGGAGCATATGACTCGAGACAATGTTGCAAGCATTCGCTACTGACATATACCAAGAAAAATCTCACTGTATGCTCACATAGAAATTTCACCCAATGAGATTGAACTAGACTCTCAAGGTGGAAAAGCTCGGTTATGCTGTCATTATCTGAATAATAATACCCTCTTTGCAGCAAGTCCAATGAACTAGCTAAAATTGTTAGCAACACTTTCCATTGTATATTTGCTGTATAAAAGCTGAAGGGTGGCCAAGGGATTGGCCTTAACTGAATATCAGTAAACAAGTTTTGACAAGCCATCAGAGGAGTTGAGCATGGTGACCATTGTTGTGCAGTAACCCAATCACCATTGAATGACAGACATTGCCAAAAACATAACTGAGTAGCAGAATCATCATTGCAAATATCATCTGCTAAACTGACCAATGACCATGGTGGCTTGGGTAGAATGCAAATTTTCCCATCAACACAAGCACCAATAAATGATTGACATGATCTTGGAACTGTGTCAGTGAGCCAAGTGTGAAAAAATAGCAAAGGAAGAGGCCATGGTGGTCTTTGTTTAACAACATCCTGATCATAACAGAGTGACATGCCTAAACTGAATCCCAACTTAATTGTGAGAGGAAGCAATGTTTTCTTAATTTTCAGAATTGATGGCCAATGTTCTATGCTCTCCAACACCATCTGGTAACCATGACCATATGTGGCAACACACAACTGACCAATACCACTTGAGAGAAATGGGTAAAATGCAGAGATGTACCTTCTCAGCAAGTGCTCTAGGGAGAACTCGTTGGTGATGCTCAAAGGAATCCTAGCCATGAAGGAAAGCAAGGTTGTTGGCGCATTCCAGGTAGTAGTGTCCCCATACTTGAGCTTGACAACAGTGCGGCTGAGGCATTGTGACAAATACTTGATAGACGGGTTGAACTAGATCGCATACTGAGCACTCAGAGCCACTGGTGCCTGAGCAGCCGGAGCTGGGATCGAAGCCAGGTGCGACATCGGAGCCGTGTTCTCCTCGCTGCCGGAGTCGAGGAGGACGGGATGAGTGGTGACCCGAGGTCGGCGACGCCATGGCGGGCGCGGAGGAAGTCGCGGTCGACGGAGCCGAGGTGGACGAGGAGGACGACGCCACGGGCGGCGAAGTCGAATCGAGCGAGGGGGAGCGCGCCGTGGTCGGTGAAGTCGAAGTGGGCGCCGATGAGCACGCCGCGGACCTCGAGGCCGAGGCAGGCGTGGTGGAGCTCGCCATGGTGGATGCGGAGGACGACGTCGCGGACGGCGAAGCCGGGTCGGGCGAAGTGGAGCGCGCCGCGGACATCGAGGTCGAGGCGGCCGTGGTGGTGCTCGCCATGGTTGTCGAAGCCGAAGCACTCGCAAGGGTGCTCGCCACGGACGACGAGGACGAGGCGGGCGCTGAGGAGCTCGACGCGGACGCGAAGCAGCGGAGCCGCCATCGATGAACACGTGGAGGTCGACCCCCTTGGCGAATTGCTCCACAGGGACCTGCTCCACCAACGCCTCCGGAGCGGGGAACAGCCTGTCACCGTGAGCACGGGTGGAGCTGTCGACGCCGCTCTTGCTGATGTTGGGGCTGAAGCAATCTGTCGAGCACCTGGAGGGCGAGTTGTTGGTGGTGGAGACCTCCACACTGATGTGGTGCGCCGCGGCATGCTTGCGGCCGGGAACGACGACGACGGTGTCGCTGAGTGTCGTCGTGGCTGCTGCAGGAGACGTCGTGGTGGTCGAGGTCGGCGAAGGGAAAGGTGTTGGCGCCGACGGGGAGGCGGGCTGCTGCTCCCACTTTGCAAAGCGGGCGTCCATCCTCTTCCCGAGCTCGTCGAAGCGTTGGGACAGCTTGGCGATCTCGGCGAGCAGGAGGAGCTTCGAGGCTTCGTCCATGGCGGTGGTAGGTGCAGGTACAGATCGACACGAGAAATTTTTGGGAAGGGGAGGAGAAATTCAGTGGAGAACTCCCGAGAATTGGTGTCTCTGATACCAATTGTTAGCAGCAGGGTAGTGGGGATAGAAGAGAAGCACAAGAATCAGAGGAAGGCAGCAAGAATCGAAGACAGTAAGCAAGGAGAAGGAAGAACAGATCACGGCACCATGGCCGACGGAGGAAGAAGAGCAGTAGCAGTTGTCTGTTACAAATTATCTGATGCCTCTCCCCTCCCACTCTTCAGCTATATGTAGATAGCATACGTACACGGGCTGAACCCAACTTGACACGCAGGCCCAACTCGCACATAAGCCCAGTACACAGCCCAACAGGTATATGGGTCCTAACAAAGTTGCCCTAACTAATCATGCATAATGAGGATGATATGATTTTGCTAGAGCTACCAGGTGTCGAAAGATGGACAAATGTGTCGCAGGGGATCGGAACTATATGTGCATGGTTGGGTGACCGCTGAGAATGAATGAATAGATCAGTAGATGGCATCTACTTTTCATGTACATGGTCTTTTGAAAATGTTAAATCATAAAGTGTACGTAGTATATATGATAAGGTTGGGATCTGCGTGTACAGTACGCAGTGTGCAGGTCTGCAGGGCAAGCTGCTACCTTTATTTTGGCCTTTGGGAACATTATATACAGATATTATTTTTAGTATAGAAAAAAACGAGGAGAGGACAGCCATGTGAGGTGAGGTGGTGTTGGAGAGTTGTTTTCGTTGGTGCGTAGCAAGTGCGAGCGACCAGTACGTGAGTGGTTCGGTTCGGTAATCTCTCTCCATCCCACCCTTGCCTGTAGCGGCCTGGCTCAATCATGCAATGTATGATCATCGATGGCTGCTCGATCTCGATCAGTCTCGACCAATCGATGGATCGAGCTCAAACCAACCGAAAACGGCCGCACGTACGTGTTCCAAGGTCCGATGTATGTAAACGCACTTGCAATCATGAACGCCGGCGGGGTTCAAACCCCATGACGAAATTTTGCTCCAACAAATTAAAATCGATCCTGCACATAGTTCGTTGGAGATCCCCCATCCCGGCCGGCCAGGACGACGACGACGAACTCGATGGATCCAGTTCGTCAGATCAGATCAGATCACGCTAGCTAGCGCGTGCGTGCGTGGTGGTTCGATCGATCGTGGCATCGACGCTGCCAAACCGACCCCCTGCTGACGTGGCCGCCGCTGTACCGTCTGCTGCTTGTCGCTAGCAGCCCCAGTTTCGTCCTGGTCCTGTCGTGCGCCACGAGCTGCAATTCATCAACCGCCCCCCACGTCACCCAGCGGTCCATCCGCGGGCGGTCGACGCCACACCGCCGGCGGCGCCGTTCCTACTCCTCCATCCGACCTAAATTACCATTCATTAAGTACGAGTCTAGATAATCAAAACTAATAATACACATGTCCATGTGTGTTTTAAAAACGAATAGTAATTTAAGACACATCACGTGCTCGTCAGAGCATGTTAGCCTCCGCCGCTGCTGTCGCCGGCCTCCCTCCGTCTCCGTCGCCTTGCACTTTCATGGCCGTTTCGAGAGTCCATGGTCGTGGGTGCGAGCGAGAGGGATTCATTGATATCGCTTCGAATTCGATCACTCCGACGAGAAGAAAGCAACAAACATGGCCGCAAGTTCGTGAATTCCTTCCTTCCTTCACGCACGCGCGGTCTGGCTGCCGTTGGGCCGAATTCAATCAAGCAAGGTTCTCTAGGCCGACGGCCCAGTACATTCGTCGGCCGAGCCTACTAACGTTTCCATTCTGTGCGTCTCGGTCCAAAAAAAAAGGCGACCTATTTTTTGGTTGGGGCTAAAGAGTTTGAGCCAAACACTAAAAATCCAATAAGATTTTTGGATTTATTTTAACAACTTGAGCTAGTATTTATTATCTTTGTTTTCCAGAACACACTGATAAAGCCAAAAGCTAGCTTTTTTTTTGAGCCTCTGTTTGTTGTTGTGTAGCCAGCCACCAAATTACCAAAAGAATGAAAGCTAGCTACTGGCGAGGACAGAAAAGCCTTTCTTTTGCTTGGACCACACAGTAAAATTTTTGCAATTTGGTCCTTTTTCGGTAAGATTTTTACATTTGGACCCCTGGTGGAAACAATTGCAGAAATGGACCCGATACTCGGCGCCACAACCTCTGGCGCCGTCTGAAGGCATCACGGCACCACATCACTTGGCGCTGTGACCTGCCACGTCAGATCCCCCGTGGCGGAGGAAAATTGCAGGCAAAATGACGGCGCCAAAAGGAACGGCGCCGTGCCTGCTTACCACGGCGCCAGGTCCCTTGGCGCCGTGAAATGTATATTTGGCGCTAAAGGATCTGGTGCCGTTCTATCCGACCTTAAGGGCGCCCACGAGCCCCAGCTCACCCCAGCGCCCTTTTCCTCCCTCCGTTCGAAACAGGAGGGCAGGAGGTCCGGCCGCCCCGACGGTAGGCGGCCAGATCCCGCCGCCGGCGGCCTCCTCAAGGCCGGCCCGGCCCGTCCTTCGATCCCGAAAGGTGAGTCCTCTCCCCTCCTCATTTTTTCTTTGATTTTGTTAGATTGGTGGTTAGTATTTGAAGAAACCCTAGATGAATGATATTGGGCTCGATCTTTGAAATTAGTGGTTGATAGGAGGATTGTGTCGTGGATATATGCAATGTAGTTACATATTGGTGCATCCTACTGAATTTTTGATCTTGTACAAGCCGAATCGATGAGTGGTAGTATATGGTTGGAAAATGCTATCAAAATGCATGTGTGAAATGTCAATTTCGTGATAGACATGAGGAGTGCACATATTGATTTAGTTGCATTACTATATATGTACATGTAGAATTAGTTGCATTACTAGGTTTTAAATATAATTTTCACTCAGTTAATCTAGGTTAGGTTATATAATTTACTAGTTATTTACCTAGGATTTATGTTTTGCAGAGCATAGATAGTCTGTGGCGTGAGAAGAAGTGGAAGAACCGGCCCAAGGAGCTCTATTCTGATGTATCGTGCAAGGATGCACCAGTACCACCCGCCCTGCCTGTTCCAAATTGTGACTGTGGCAAGCCGACCTTGGTAATTCAATCCATGCACCCTAAGACGGTGGCTCGGGCATACTACTCGTGTGGTGATGATCATGTAAGTACAATATCTGTTATTGGTTGCATTACAATATTTCTTGGTTTGAATGATGGTTGGTGAAAGAAATGTTTGTTTTGGTGCAGCCAGAGGAGATGTGCTATTTTTTCAGTGGATTGATGGCCCGGAAATGTTTGACCCAAGAATCTTGTATTTTAAGCGATGGAAAAAAGAGTCGTATGAGAAGTTCAAGCGTTAGGTGCCTCCTCCACCAAACCCACCACCAATGACATTCGAAGAGAAGAAACAAGCAATCGCCGCGCGTATGGCTAATCCACCCTTGTGCCATTGTGGTGTGCCTTGCAAGATTGATCCGGTGCCGAAAGGGAGCCCTGGTATCCCTACCTTTAAGTGCCGAAATCAAAACAAGGTTATTGATGCAATTTGAGATGATACTAATGCAATTTGAGATGATACTAGAGTTCATTCATGCATTTGAACGAAGTTCTAACTTTGACGTTTCTCTTGTGCAGAATGGGTATCCACTTTGTCATTTCTCTGAATATGACTATGGTCCTAAGTCGTATTGGCCTGAGTCGTATGGAAAGGAAAAGGGTAAAGAGAAGGAGGAGGATTTCCATGCTCCAGAGAGGAAGTGCGACTGCGGCATAGTTGCGAACAATGGTTTAGTTCCATCGGAGTTGGGCATCAGTTATTATTGTGGGCACATAGTTGGAGATGATTTGGTGAGTTTTATTTGCTTGTAAATAATGCACATAAGATGGTTTAAAAAATGTGTTTTGACATAAGTGTTCTTGTGAACAGAAAACAAAAAAGTGTGACTTTGAGTTCTTCCACGGCAAGCGCGAAGTTGAGAATGAGATGAAGTGGCGTAGCTTAGGTGGAAGACATCCTAATGTTTTGAATAGTTACGTGAAGTTTCGGAAGCAAGAGCAAAGAGCAGCGGCACGTGAAAGAGGATTGTGGCCTCGACCGACTAGAGATGAAAAGGGGAAATCTGTGGATGCAAACTTGGAGCCTAGGGAGAAGAAACAGAGATGTGGACTTGGAGTAGATAAGGTTTTAATGGAGACCATGAAGGGACTTGTTACAGATTTACCGATAATTATTGAGGATGAGGATGAGTAGTAGATTGGAAGCATGTGGAAGATGATGGCGGGCTTGGCTGACAACAACTTCATCCACGATGGTCATTGTTAGCTACGCCAAGTGTATCCATGTGTTAATGGACTTTGTATTTGTGTGTTTGTATTCTATCATGTGAACTTGTGTACTATGTGTGAACTTGTGGCATGAACTTTTCATTTGTGTGTTTGTATTTCCATGAACTTGTGATGGATAATTCGAACTTGTGGTAATGTCATTTGTGAACTTGCGTTGTAGTTTTTGTTAAAGTGTGGTACCAAAGAACGGCGCCACATCTTTTGGGGTTAAGCCATGTAAGTGATGTCTGCTGACTGGATGGCGCCAAATGGAGCGGCACCGTAGTATGTAGTCAAGGCGCCAAGGACATTGGCGCCGTGCTTCGGCTCAGCCGTGGTAGCTGACACACGGCGCCACACCTTTTGGCGCCGTGATGGCCATACACGGCGCCGAGTTTATTGGCGCCGTGGTGCGCGGTGTGGCACCGTGGTGACCTGAGAAGTGGCGCCAAAAGACACGGCGCCTTGGTAACCCATCACGGCGCCAAAAGGCATGGCGCCGTGTGTGCTAAAAAATGTGGACAGCACAAGATTTCAATTCACCGCAGCCACAGTTTAACAAATGACAAATATCCATATTTCAAAGATGCATTATCACAAGTCTACAGCTGCATTAGCACAAGTTCATAGCACACATGGTTCACAAATGGTACATAAGTTCACATGTCTATGTTTTAGAAACGACTAGAAGTTCACGAATGACATACAACTAGCTCCAAGATCACCCTCCCTTTGCCTTGCGCTTTCCCTTACCCTTGCCAAGTGCATCTGTGCCCGGTGTGTGTCGTTGAGGCGGCTGACGACGTCGCTGTGTCTGCTGAGTGGGAAGTGGTGCGTCTTCTAGCTGTGACCCACCAAGCTCCTCCTGCTCGGCGTCCTCGTCGTCGTCCCCGTCGTCGTCGTCGCTGAATGTGGCCGTGCGAGAAGAGGACCGTGTGCCTGCTGCACGGTGTGAGGAGGACGACCTTGCCGCACGCGAGGTGCCAGGCAAGGAGACGTCGGCCTGAGCTACAGTCCGGCAACCAGCACGTGCGGCAGCTCGACTGAGACGACGGCGCAACCTCTGTAGAGTATGACAAAATAAGAAATTGTGTTAGAAACCATTACATGTGAAACAACTGGTTTGCTGAAGTAAGGTCTGAACAAGCAAAAAACATGAAATACCTGAAGCAAGTTCCGGAACCGCCCTTCAGTTTCTGGGTCCCCAACCGGGTACTGAAGTGCTGCATCGATCTTAGTGACTGAGTCCCTCATAGACGTGCCCTGCAAGAAAGGGTTGTGACATTAGAGCTTAGTATATGGAAGTTTGTAGTTTTTAGTCAGAAGATAACAAACCACTCTATCCAGGATGGGGCCCAGCTCTACTGCCCGTCCCTCGCGACCTCTGACGTTGTAGGTGGTGTTCTCGTCGTCCGAGGAAGTTATGTCAGCGTAGTCGTCCTGTGTCCACCTCTGACGCAGCCTGTAACGAGTAGCAGTGTGGTACCAAGTCAAGTAGGCTCGGAAGTTTGCATTGTTGTGCGGGCCCTCAACCGGCAGAACGTTCCCCTCCATCCTGTTCCACCACTCAATCCTCTCACGGTGGTGGTCGACGAAGTCGGTGACCTTGCGCTGCCGAACTCGATCAAACCTGGACGGAAACACAAGGTTAGTCAAGTTGTTTCCACAGCGGAAAAAGGTAAAGTGGAGTTCGAATGTCATAATTACTTGTGCAAGTCGATGGACGTGGAAACCTCCTCTGGCGGGAACATCTGGGCCAATCCGAACTGACGTGCTACCCGGTGTGGTAGGTGAATCTCGACCGCGTAGAAACAAATGAGGGGGCACCTCATCCTCCAAAGGTCCTGGTCACGGCGGCACATCGGGTTCAGAGGCATCGCCAGGACTTCTGCTGTGTTGTATGGCTCCCACTGTACCTGTGTAAAGTATGTCATCGTTAGTTACCCAAGAATCACCATATATTTGACATAATAATTGATCATAGTTCAAATATTGCATATTGACGAACCGTGGAGGGGACGAGGGCGTCAATCTCGTTAGTGTAGTCAAGGTACGCTCGCTGGTGAGTCGCGTACGGTGGGGAGACGACGTCCCAAAGGTACGCCACAGTACGCGCAAGGTGGGGGTTGCTGTGGTCGTTCCAAGGGTTGGACTAAAGGACGCGAGGCCTACCAACCGGAAGTCGCGACCACATCCAAAGCTGCAGTAGGAGTGTGCAACCTGCCTGAGTCGAGGTCTGGGCGGTGCGTCGGCATGCCTCGCAGAGCTGCCTGTAAAGGAAACCTAGCACGGCGGAACCCCAACTATACGTACCTGCACAAATTCCATAATTGATGTTAGTTAAGATTCATAACTCAGCAACAATGCGATGGAACAATGTGATAACTTATCAACTTACCTGCATCGTCCCAATCCCACAGGCAGTGGATGTACATCCACGAAGCACTGTCTCCCGTGGCGTCTGGGAAAAGAACGGAACCAAAGAGGTTGAGGACCCACGCTCGGCAGTAGAACGTGACTGTCCCCTCGTCAGCGTCCGGTGGGCACTGAGCAAACCTCTCTCTAAGCCAGCGCAGCGGCACGCCTGAAACACGGCCACGCCTCACCTCCTCACCCTGAGGTGCCGGTACCGGTGTGCCCAAGAACTCCCCCACTCGTCCGTGCCAACCATCAGAGACTGCACTGCCTATCACTGCACGGCCTCTGATCCCAAGGCCGAGGAACATCGCTACATCCTGCAGCGTGACAGTCATCTCACCACAAGGTAGGTGGAAACTGTGTGTCTCTGGCCGCCACCTACATAAAACAGACAATATAAGTAAGTATAGGATAGTAGATCCATGCATAAGAAACGATATAGACCATTGTTGTGAACACCAAGGTGTTTCAAGTACGAACCTATCGATCAAGGCGGTGAGAGCGGGGGCGTTGAAGTTAGGAAGGCCACGACGAACGACCTGGGCAACAACGTGGAGGCCGGCCCTCTGGAGCAGTGGTGTGTACCGAGCGTCGTACCGCATCAGCTGGAACCCATCATGGGTTCTGGCCCGAAGGATCGGAAGGTCCTGAAAGAAATTGACGACGTTAGTAACTTCATTAATTTGCACTATATCAATTAATTTAATAAGAAGTATCGTACCAGTCTCGGGTTGTCTTCTATCGCCCTGGCACGGTGGTTCTTGTCGTAGAACTCGTCCAGGAGTCGGTACCCCCTCGCCCCCGCCATCCTGCATACATTAAAAAAGATTGTTAGATACAAATTTATGTAAAGTACAATGACAATAAATGAAATGAGATTATATAAATAATAACATGGATAATGCAAAGTTCAATTAATGTAACAACATACGACCTGATGCCATCCACAAGTCCTAACGTTGTGGCCAGTTCCATGACATCTACCGCACCGTGTCTCCATAGGGTCGGCAACAAATGGATTCCCTTTTCCCCTACGAGTCGCACCAGGTAACCGATCCATTTCCATCTTGTACCTGGTCCTCTTCCGTGTGCCCTTCTTAGGCCACTTTGTTGTTGGGTCGACCACGTACTTTGGACCATCATACTCGGCCCATTCGCTCTCATCATGAAAGGGCACAAACCGAGGTGACCAAGTGTCCAACAAAGCCTGGACCGAGAAGTAATGAGGGATCATTGACTCTACATTTACATTTCGTACCCTGCAAGCCGCGACCATGTGCGAACAAGGGAAGTGAAATTGTTGTGGCCTTCGACAAGTACACGTTTTCATTGTGATGACGACAGTATGCTTCCGTCCGTCCAGGACCTCGCCAGCCTCGTTTGTCCCACCTGGCTCAGCAACCTTGTATGTCCCGGTACTATGGTCGAATAAGCGGCAATGTTGCCCAATCGCGGCAACCTTCGCATCATTTAGGTGTTTGAGCTGGATCGATCCCAACTTATCCCCTTTTTCCAACATAGACCTTGCATATTTTTCTCGATTTGCGAACCATTCTACACACTTGTAGAATGTAAATGCAACAAGTGCGGTCACCGGTAACGCCCGTGAGCCTTTTAGCAAATCATTAAAACATTCTGCCATGTTGCTTGTTTGGCATGAGTACCTCCAACCACTATCATGAGCCCTCGACCACTTGTCAACGTCACGCATCAAGCCTCGGAGCCAATCCCTCCCTTCTGCATTTGTTTTACTTTTCAGCTCCTCCAACTTCTCCTCAAATAACTTCACCTCGAGCTGCCGAGCCACTTCCTCAAATAGTTTGAAGTTATCCTTCACATGGTCCTTCTTGAACAAGTTCTCGGCAAGATGTCGAGTGCACCAATGATGTACCACAGGTGCATGTCCTGGAATGGACTCATTAACGGCGCTCAGGATGCCGGCATGCCTATCCGACAACACACAAACTGATCTGCCTGGGCCAACTACATGGATGCGTACAAGGCGTAGAAACCATGCCCAACTCCCCTTGTTGTCCTTCTCAACCAACCCAAATGCCAAAGGAATAAGACTGTTCTCCGCATCAATCCCGATAGCAATAAGCAGTGTGCCCTGGTACTTCCCGGTCAAGAAGGTCCCATCGATAGAAAAAACAGGTCTGCAATGCCTGAAGGCCTCCACACACTGAGCAAAGCACCAGAAGGCACGCTGGAACACCTGTCGGCCGTTCAACTCTACGTTCGGAATAGGCAAGTACTCATAATGCATACCCGGATTGACAGATTTCATTGCATTCAACATAACAGGCAATCCTTCATATGCATCCTCCCAAGAACCATAGATCATCCTCAACGCCCTTTGGTGAGCCCTCCATGCCTTTTCGTACTTCACCGTGTAATTCCATTTCAACGTCACAATACCAATCACCCCACGAATAGTAACCGTTGGATCAAGCTTCACTACAGGTAACAAGCGATATGCAATGAATTTCGATGTCAACTGACGATGCTTCTGGTTTGGCTCCGCCGAGCCACATGTGTGCGGCCCAACCACACTTGTGATCCTGAACCTATTCGAGCCCTTCATCTTCCTAGCACAAACTTTCCATTGGCATTGAGCAGACTCACACGTGATGGTGTACCGCCTTGCGGCATGTGAGTTCTTCGCACGGTAAGGTCGGTTGTGCACTACAGCATACTCCCTCAACCACATCTTCAGTGCTTCAATATCCTTAAATATGTGCCCCTTCTTAATTATTGTGCTACATCCTGGCCTCGGAATGTCGCCTTCCAATGCCCCGCCATCTGCAACAGCTCTGTGCGACTCCCTAAGGTCACAGAAATGCGACACAAGGGGGTCACGATCTGGAAAAAGCCTCTTCAAAATCTCAATAGTACGTGGAGAGGGTGGAGGAACAACACGGTCATCATCAGAATCAACAGCCCTCGTCGTCTCATATGTCACTTCATCATCACACAAACTGACGTTGACATGGTTCGACGCCTCACAACCCAAGGGAGGTTCCGCAATTGGCTCGTGAATTGGTGACAAGACTCCATGCAAGTCATCTTCACCAGAATCGGAAAAACAACCATCATCCCTTTCATCATCAGCAAAGCCACCACCTCTCACATCATCATCATCATCATCTTCCACTGGCTGAGTAAATGCAACCTCACATGCTTCAGGAGGAACCATCTCAGCGGAAGCAGCACATTGTATGGGTGATGGATCCCGAGATGGCGCCTCCCTTACAACCTGCCTAACAATCAAGTCCAGTGCTCTCACTTCCGTTTCTATCACAACTGACACATAATTGTTCCATTCGGCCTCACCACAAATTGAAACCAACCGCTTGATACGTGGCCCATTAGACGACCCCACATCAATCACCCCTTGCATAACAATATCCATCACCTCATCTGTCCACTGAAGCCTCTCTTTCAATCTAGTCACAAGGAAACCATAAGACGGCCGAGCATTGAAAAGTATTGAAACCTCTCGCATTCCCTCAAATTCAACATCTCCATTGTCATTCCTTCTAACAATACCACCATGACGAATTGTCACTAACTTATCCATCTATCCAACATAAACAAAAAAATATCATTCCACATGTCAAAACCTTGTATGCCAACAACTATAAAATAACTATAAGAAAATAGCTTTCTCTAGCTACTTATAGAATCCAACTGTGAAGCTTTAAAAACTACCAAAATTAAATTTAAAAACTTTCCTCTCATTTCTAATTTTTGACTAAACATGCTTCTTCCGTACTATGGGAAATTAACATAGACAATCATGTGATTGTCTATAGGAAATTAACATAGCCTACTATAGAAATTTAACATACACCATCATTAAACTACTAATCGAAGCATTAACTACTATAGAAATTGGAAATTTAATGATTAGATTAGTAGTCACTAGTCATTAGTAGCCTACTATGCTGAAGTCACTAGTGATGAACTGATGACTACTGAGCGTGAAAAATAATGACCGGGAGGTGGATTCCAACAACTTTCCTCTATACTCTTAACCTGGAGTAATAAAATGATCAGGAGGTGCATTCCAATTCCAACACCCACCAGCTCCCCATGTGTACAAAAACGCCATTGCTTGCATTCAGCATGAGGGGAGGGCCGCGGGGTGCCTCACCTTGAAGATGGAGGAGGGGAGGGCCGCGTCGCCTCGGGGAGCTCCCGCCGCCGGGGGCTGCCTGCAGGGCCTCGCTGCCGCCGGGACCTGGCCGCCGGTGGCTCGGTGCCGGCCGGCCGGCCGCCGCCGCGGGGGTGAGGGACGGGTGGCCGCGGGTGAGGGGCGGGTGGCCGCGGGCGAGGAAGGCGGCCGAGGGGCGCTGCCGGCCGTCGGGAGCTCGCCGCCGGCGGGATTTGCCTGGCGGCCGCGGTGGTGAGCGGCTGGCGGCCGACCGGCCGCTAGGGTTGCGGGAGGAGGACTGGGGTGGGCTGGGCCGGGAGGGGGGGCTAAAGACTAGAGGCACGGCGCCAGGCCCTTTAGCGCCGTGGTTAGATGGCACGTCGCCGTCCCTTTTGGCGCCGTGATTTTTTGCCCCCAATTTTCCCCGCCACGGGGGATCTGACGTGGCAGGGAACGGCGCCAAGGAATGTGGCGCCGTGCCATCTAACAACGGCGCCAAGACTCGCGGCGCCGTTCTATGGGTCCATTTCTGCAATTGTTTCCGTCAGGGGTCTATATGTAAAAATCTTTCAAAAAAAAGGACCAATTTGCAAAAATTTTACGACCACACACCGTCCGTCCGGCCCAAGTCGACCATTCCACCAAACAACGGGCCCACTGGACCCTCACCCACGGCCCACCATCCCGACCTGGTTGGTCATTTTCCCCTCCCCTCCTTCCACAAGCAAGCAGGCAGGGGTCCTAGGAATTTCCCCTTCTCCCTCCCCTCCTTCCTTCCCCACACTGGTTGCTAGGGTTTAGGGTTTTGCGGCCACCATGCACCACCACCTCTCGCGCCTCCTCAGGCACCGCCTCCTCCTCCTCCCGGCCGCCTCCTCGCCCTTCACCGCCGCCGCGGCATTCTCCACGTCCTCCAAGAAGCCTTACACCCGCCGCGCCAAACCGCCGGCGGCGGAACCCCCCGCGGCGGCGGACGACGGGGACGATGCGCCAGCCGCCGCCTCTCCCGTAGCGGACGCGGCGGCGGTCGAGCCGGAGGCGAAGGCCGCGTGGCAGAGGGAGAAGCTCCCGGGCGACCTGCCGCGGCCGCCGACCATCCCGTTCCAGCCCAAGGTGGCCAACACCGTGCGCCTCGTCGGCACCATCGGCGCGCCGGTGCACTTGCAGAGGACGCCCGATGGACGCTTCTCCGCGGTCTCCGTGCTCGTGCAGGACCGCCGCATCGACTTCCCCCGCTTCTGGTGCGATCATTGCTCCCTTCCCTCTTTTTTGCTTTTGCTTTTCCTTCACTAGTATATATTCCGTACTACCTGGGGATCAGATTAGTACAATCAGCTAGTGCTTGTAGCTAAATGGAGGCGTGATTGTTCCTACAGGAGAGGCATATTGTCACTTGAGGTGCTCTCATGTTGCTGGTTTTCATTGTGTGGAGATGACTAATTTAACGAATTGTTGGTGCCTTGTATCTGTATAATTACCAATTGAATTGACCTGTTTGTGTGCCACATTGTTGCATATCGTATGGACTTCATGTTCTGTTGAAAATTAGATTTTGCCCTGGTCTTTGATTATTTAGTAGAAGGATGTGTTATACCTATATATAGTCAGAAAATGTTTGCTAATAATAATAGTCTAGAATTCATTCACTATTTTTTAGCACTCTAGTTTCTAAAATTTCGCAAAGGGCCAGAAGAAGTATCACTTTTGTTGGTTCTGCTGAAGTTTCATTGGTCTTTTTTTAATGACATGCCTTGTATTGTCGTTTGTTACCTGTTTCATTTTCTAGAATATTCCTGTGCATGGTTTTTCATTATCTTTATATGTATTCTGATGCCACAGTTGTTTTTACCTTCAGGGTTCCCATTATTTTCAAAGACGACTTGGCCCAAGTAGCTGCTTCCCACTTGAAAGAAAATGACCTTGTACACGTGTCTGGGCAATTGACTTGTGATGTTCCACCTCTCAAGCTTGATGATGGCCAAGCAAACATTCAGGCATGTAGTTCTTGCACACTCACACTTTTCTGCATTAGTCTGTTCTTTGTCACATAGCATGAATGTTTAACCAGGTGCCCTACTAGTATTTTAGAACCTATGCTTGAATGTTAGGCCTTTGTGCATATCACAATAAAACTGAATAAATGATAATCTATTCTAGGTTCTAGCGCATGTGCTGTCATTTGTTGACAGTAAAGTTGTTGAAATGGAAGCCGTAATGGATGAGGAAGAAGGATTTATGGAAGTTATTGAACCTGAAAAGAAAGTTGAAGCCAAAAGAGTCAGCTCTAAATATCCACCGGGCAAAGTTTCAGGTACCATAATATCTTCGGCCTGTTCGTTTGGCTGGTGGCTGGTTGCTGGTGTTGGTTTGTTCTGAGAGAAAAGTACTGCTGGCTGATTGGTGGTGGCTGGTTTGTTTTGAGAGAAAAGTACTGCTGGCTGGTAAGCCAAACGAACAGGCTGCTTACTGCATCCACTTGGCTGTCCTAGGGTCCTGCTCCAAAGTGATAGGTGATGAATATGTTTGTGTAAGCTTTGATTACTAGATTTTTTTGGTCTACAATGTCAATGTCCTTGCTGCAGCGTATTTGCAAATGGGTTTTGACTCTACCAGAACTATCTTGACCCCTAAACAAATGTATAATGAAAGGGAGTGTGCAACAGATGCTAGGAAGAGGAAGTAATTAATGTTTTGGCATTCAGAATTGAGTCCAGGCCCCTGCAACATGAGAAGTAGATTTTCCTGGAGTCTGAGCAAGTATAAGCTCCGGAGCTTACATGCAGGCCATAGGCCCACCTACTTTAGGCCTTTTGAATAACAAACGGAAGAAAGGGTGGGCCCCATGGTTGGATATAGTAATTTGTTTTTCATTGTTAGTGAGGTCATGCTTTAAGTTCAAAGTTTAGAACTTGGCCTGTGTGTCATTGGCTTGAAAGAAAAGAAGTTAGCCTCTCTACTATTAATCATGTCCTAACGCAAGAAGCAACTATGGGTGCACTTTCACATTGCTTGTGATGTTTTGGAACTTTTTTTTTTGAGCAGATGTGATGTTTTGGAACTGTTGGTCATGATTACTGGTGCACCTAGAGCTTGTTTTATTTAAACTTCATATAAGTCTGGCAAGTGGTTAGCTTTAGCTGCCTTATGGGCATTGCAATACACACAACTGATGTGTCAATATAGACCATGTTTTCTTAGGATGTCATGTATGTTGGTTACACTTGCAAAGTACATTACAGGGGTGTGCGACTTGATTATTACACTTTTTGAACAAGAGGAATTTTGAATCTTAGAGTTGTTAAGGTTCAAACTAATTTTCTTAAAATCCTGATGCATCCATATGTGCTGAAAATACTCTTTTTTCTATAACTAGTTCCTATATTGTGATTTCAGTTGTCAACTATCCATAACTTCTGCAGTTTCTGATGATGACATGATATTGAATTATCAGGTTACCGAAGCAAGTGGGATAAGTCCAATAAGCTCTGGAATGATGTTCTAACGAGGCCACAAGATTGGATTGATAACCGGCCTCAAAAGAAAAATGGATCTGTGAGCATACTACCTGTAGATGTTTATTTCCGTCGAACAAATACAGCTTGTAAGCTTCTAACATTCTTATATAATGCAGAAAAATCCAAAGTTTCCTGATTTTACAAACAAGATTTCAAAAGAGGCACTCTGGCTCGACAGTGCACCAAGTACAGTGCTTGAACAACTGGATGATTTGGTCTTTGGTAGTGGTTATGCTGCACGTAGAGAAGACAAACCCTACAGTACTGACACACAGAAAGGTAAAATTTAACCCACTTTTTTCATTCCTTTGTTTATTCTCATTTTGGTGGTGTATTAATAGCAGGTACCGGTACAAACTGGTCGAAGTTTGGGAAGAGCACAGATCCTTCTGCTTCGTCAAAACAAAAACTTGAAGAGGGTAAGAAATCTGTTCTTTGTTCCCTGCAACATCTGTTACAATGCATAGATGCATGTATCATGTTCAGCTGTTCAAAATCTATCTTGTGGACCTCACTTTTGGCTTCCTTACCATGCAAGTTTCATTATTTTGCTGGTGGCATACGCATGCTTGCTAATTCACATATAGATTGTGTTGCATGCTGATTCCTATAAAATTACTACAGATGCTGTATCTTCTTTCCTCAGCAAAACATTTCCATTTTCCTGACACAAATGTGTATTTTGCTATGTCTGACCTGTTTCGATGATCTCACATCAATTTTCTTTCAGAGGCGTTGTGGCGAGATCTACTCGACAATCCGTCAAATTGGTGGGACAACCGAATAGATAAGGTGTGTATCAGGGAAGTAAATACATTTCAATTCTGATTTTCATGCGTTGGTTCTGCGCAAAACATTTAGTTTATCTGGTTTGAACATGCAGCGCTCACCAAAGGGTCCTGATTTCAAGCACAAGGAGTCGGGCAAAGCTCTGTGGATATCAGGATTTAAGACACCTCAATGGGCTGTAGATGCGCTTCCATCCTTGAATTTTAAGGGTGGCAGCAAGGGTACAAGAAAGCTAGAGACCTTGCTGTCATGATGGATGGATATATGAGCTTGGCCCCGGTGGTAAGCCCTTGCCTGTGCACAACTCCCTTGCTAAATATTGGGGTTACCTTTGTGTAAAGGCGTCTGGCCATTATAATTATATATGTGCTAACTCCTGATTCAGGTAGAGTATACTAAACGAAATTCAGGTTGGGCCATTTTGTCATGTCAGGATCAGGAATTCAGGATGTATATAGTTTCCGAATTGATGCCAGTACGATATTGTCACATCACATCCTGTCCCCTGTCGGCTTAATTTGATGATGCTCTTTAAAGCTCAGTTTTGGCTATGTACACTATTTTCTCGGGTTGATTGCTGAAAAAATAGGCTGCTATGTTTCATGTTTGCTACTTCATCATTTTCAAATGGCTGTTTTTTTTTAACCTTTTCTAGGTTCATAGATGTTATCATGCAAGCTATCTAGATGCGTAGAAAAAGTTATATATCTAGTAGAAAGGTTTAAATGACTCACAATTTGGGACGGATGGATTATGTTTTTGGGTCCAGCACCGATTGTGACACGCATTGGTGCATATGAATTTTACTTGATCTCGATCCTGGCTGAACGAAGCCTCATTCTATGGGCCGTAAAGGCCTTAGCCCATTGATACTTTGGTAACGTTTTGGAGTTCTTGTCCTCTTCGGTTTTGCTTAAATCTTTGGAGTCATGCTGATCTTCTTATTAAGGTTAAATTATATCGTGGAGTTTACAGACAGTTGACTGTTGCGTCGGTCACGTTGCGTCGGTGCTCCGAATTATGAATGACCTTATCATCAGGAGGGAGGAAATGATTGGGCACTAGGTGACGGACGGCACCCATGATTGTCCGTCCAAACTCTTGATCGCCAAAGATCTTGTGTATCCTTGGATGCTCGTGATGATGGCTTGGAAAATGCAACTGTATGTACTTGGAGTCAGGATCTTGCATAGCCGTTGGTGCAAATTTAACCTCTGGTCATGTTGTAGGAGTCGTATCCTCAAGTCCGGCCAAGGGAATGGCTATAGGTTGTTACGTCAATTTCAATTTGGAGGACAAAAGCAGGGCACCTTTCAAGTGCAACCATCACTTATTGGTGCGGCAACAATCTTGTCTATGGAGATGACTCGATATTCCCAGGACAAAGCACACACCAAGGATGCTAAACGCTGCTGCCTAGTTGAGGAGAGTATCCTGAAAAGACTAGACCAGAAAGAAAAGAAATTCATCCCTCTCCAATGCTTTTTTTTGAAGCTAGAGAGAGGCCTTCCGGGGGCCCTCCCCCTCTCTCTATGCGCACGCACAAACCTCATCAGCCTGTGCCTGTCTCCTTAGTGCTGCCGTTGACCCAATGCAAAGCAAAGCCAACCCCATCATGGCTGGCTAGCTCCTTCATCGATCCACCACCTCTCAATCTCTCATCTTCTTATCGATCTGAAGGAAGAAGACGACGGCCTCCAAATGCGTATATCTTTGCCATCCCTTTTATGGCCTTTCGCAGTCGCCGCCCATAGTGTTCCTCATGGATGGATGGATGGTCTTTTGCTAATTTCTCTTTCTAGGATTCCATGTCTAATCCATATCTCACATTCAATTCTTTGATGGGAAAAGACGCATGCAGCTAGCATCGGTGCTGCCTGGATTCTTTAATTTGCACATAAGTAATCAAGAAGCACCTTCAATTCATTCCACAAAGTAGTGTCACACATCACACATGCATGATAGATGACCCTATATATTTGTGTGGAAATTTTAATTTCCAATTTTATTGATTCCTGTCTATAAAGCTAATGCATGGTCAGAGTACGTTTGAAGTGAGGCAACATTTTGGGTGGTGGGTTTTGTGTTGGTACACACTGGTTGGGCGGCCATGCTAGGTAGCTATATATATGTGATAGAGTAGAGACCTATACCTTTTTAGAAGGAAGGGATTGATGATGGAGACGACGACGAGGCCCTCGTGATTTTTGCAAGGAATTGGGGCTCCGCTACCTTGCATTGTTGCGGATCGATCTGTTGCGTCTCTTCGACCCATCCCGTCAGCTAGCTACCTAGCTCGTCTTTATTTCTTTTCCGTATGGAAAGAGACCTACTACTCCGTCTCTTATTGATGGTCGTCCGGAAAGCGTGTCTGTGAGGGGAATCACTGTTTTTTGACGATCAACAAAAAGGGACGGAGGGAGTAATTCTCTTTTCTCTCACACTCACAGGCAGGCAGCAGCTGCTGGTTGCGCAACCGAAGAAGAGACCGTCGATGAGCCCATCATGTGGGTAACTATTTGATTTCCACGAGAAAGAATGGTGGGTAGTGGTGAAGGATGTGATGCCCGGTGTGACATGTTGGGCTCATCTTGGTGTTGCCAGTTTGGGCCTTCCATTTCTACCATATGCATGCATTGTGAAAGCAGCAAGTGATTTTTTTTCTACTGCCATGCATTTCATTTCTACCATCCATTTCTATTTTTACGGTGATTAAAAAAACAGCTCTGACGATAGAGAGAAGATACTCCTATATGGCTGCTGCATGCAATGCGTACGTGGCATCTTAATGGCAGGTAGAGCTAGAGATGATGAGTAAATGACCTATCTATACGTCTCAACAACCAGCTGTGTGGCTGCAATGCTCGCGTACAATTTCTAAGCCGGCCGGCGTCTGCTGACAATTCAATATCAAATCAAATCACCATAAAAAATAGCTTTAATTTAATTTGGCTCCTTGCGTGCTCGCTCGTGTCAGCGTCATGCCGGCATTTCTCCAGCTGCTCTCTGCCTGCCCGGGGCTAAAGCTTTATGTGTGATTGCTATGCTAATTAGCTTTGCTTGCCCTCCATCATATCACATTTGCACTCTGGAGTGACAGCAACGCTCGATCGATGGATCAATTGGCGTTTGGAGGATACACGACGCACGGGTCCATATCCCGGAAAGCTAGAGATTGTTGTCCTGCAGGTCCGATCACCCATTAGAAAGAGAGGCGCAACGGCAGGCCACCGAGTTCATACCACCATCTTGCATTGATGGAACGTCTCAACAACCAAAAAAAATATCAGCTGGATTATTGGATGCCTTGTGCACCACCATCTGATCCATCGTTTTCAATTCCTAGCCAAGCTACCTAGCTTCTATAGTTCTATGTAGGAGTACTACTTATCTCTACGCATAGTCTGTTCGGCAGATTAATTTTAATACGACTTGTGCGCTGATTTGTACGGTTGATTTGTTACGAGAGAAAAATATTGTGTAAAGAATTAGAAACACCGCACAAACATAGGAGCCGAATCAATGTATATATATTCTGTGGTTAGAGTGAGACGTCGATTATCAATGTGAAATGTGCGAAGAGAAAACAGTGTGCATGGGACCTCTCCCCCACTTGTGGCAGTGTTTGGTAGGGGGTGAAATTTTTTTCACCCCCTATTAAATGCAACTTTGACTAGTAATTAAGAGTATTAAACAAAGTCAGTTTCAAAACTACCTTCACAACCCCGAGCAAAATCGCGAGACGAACCTAATAAGGTCTTTGACCGCATGATTAGAGCATGGTACTTACTGTAGCAAATCGCTAATTAATTATGTTTATTAGATTCGTCGTGCAAAGTTGCACTCATATGTGAAAAGGTTTTGCAAATAAACTTCGTTTAGTACTTCATGCGTGCAAGATTCCCTTTCCATGAAAATTTTTTCCACCGCAACCAAACACGGTCTTCGAATGAAACATTAGGACCACAGTATCCTAGTATCCACTAACACAACATGCTGGACCACCGCCGACTACACAGCCCACGCAAGACGAGCTGATCTGGCTAGTTTGTTTCTAGAAATGGAAACTAGTTTAGAGGTGCGAACTAACGTACAGGTTGCCCTTATTATAAAGTATAGTAGTAGCAGCAAAAGTTAATCTCCTAAACAGTGTTGTCGCATGATTACATCAGCTTAATCTGTCACACCTCATCAGGATAAAGAAAAGGTGATCAATGGAGGCTAATCTAATCTAATAATTTAATCCCAGCTTGCGTGCATCTCCATTTGTCTGTCTCCAGCAACCACGCAGACAGTTATATGGCGCCAATGCAAAGCAATCATTTGCACAGCGATACCAGAGGTCGTAGGATTCTCTGCACCAGATCGAGCATAATACACCGTGGAGTATAGTATCTCTGTGGCTTTGTGCTCTCTCATTCCATTCCTGTGAAGGGGTCAATGCATCACGATGAATGAATGGCACCCCAGCTATTTTCCAAAAAGTCGTGTGCAAACAGAAAACGGAACAAGTACCTACGATGTCAAAGGATGCTATTCATATACTCCGTACAATATATGTCAGTTTTAGTTTTGTTTTTTAAAGAGTCTTTTTTAAAATATATAACTTTACTGCTGCAGACAAGATCTACCATAACTAACGTTACTTTCTAGTTACTTTTTTATGCGTGTAGCCTGCATGTGCACATGTTCTATTTTTTACCCTAGAATATACATGTAAGAAAATTTGTACTAGCTACTAGTTTGGTGGGGTTTGAATAAATTAAAGTCCCCAGCAACAACCAAAACGGCATGTTACTCGCTCATCGGTTCCAAAGTACACGACTCAAAGCTGGGCAAAGTGGAAAAGCAAAATTTACTGTAGTAAAGAAGGGGTCACTTTTGCACCTAACATACATGTAACACGTAGTAGATCTGGAGAACAGATTAAAAGAGAGAGAGAAAAAGAGACCGTATCTTGATTTTGACAATATAGAGCGCGCGGGACAATGGCTCTCTTTTCATCAAGCAATGCAACCAACCAATAATCTATGATGAGTTGAAGGACCACCAGAGATTTCATGCCAATTATATGCATCATTTTGTTGGCCGTTGGGGGGGTGATGGATCGATCGATCGGAGGAGGTGGGGGGATGTTAGAGATGAAGCAAAGGTGCAAAGCGAAGCAACAAAAGCTAAAAGGTTGAACAGTTAGAGCAGCAGCTATAGAGACGAGAGGATCTATCGGAGACATGGTGCACAAGCGAGGGTCCCTCCTCCGCTGACAAAGGAAATCAATTCATCAGCAACGTCATGGCGTGGAATGGCTTGGGATTGGCGCTATTTGCTTGCATGATGGGACTTGTCATCAGAACCGACCTGCATGCTGCCCAAATCAACACAACACAGGGGGGTCCTTTTCTAAAAAAAGATCTGTAAACCGAAAGAAAATAAAAAGATCCTTTTCTAAAAAAAGATCTGTAAAAATCAACACAACACAGGGGGATCCTTTTCTAAAAGGAAATAAAAAAGATCTCGATCTGTGTCTGCAAACCGAGAGAAATAATGACCAGTGTGCAGTGGTTAGTGCTAATCGCCGCCTGTCCGCGCGCCAGATGCATGTAAGTAGTGTGTGTAGTGGTAACATAAAATCAAGGACGTAGCACAGTGCGTAGTTGACATAAAATACTGTCACGATTGGTTAAGGTCTTCTCTGTAAGCACTACTCGTACAACAAAATAATGTTGGAACAGGACATATATGCGTTCAGGGTCTGTTCTTTTGCTCAAAAAGAACAGTTATAAAATACTATTACCCATCACATTCATCACATCTTCTCTCACAAGAAACACTATTACAGTACTATTCATTTGCAACTTCATTATTCCTTTTCACCCAAAAGAACATGCTAGTGCCTTTGGGCTGGCTGGTTGCTGGTGGCTAGTGCTGATTTATTGATACTACTGGCTGGCTAGTGCCGGGTGGCTAATGACGATTTAATGTGGGAGAAAAATATAGATGACTGATGTTGATAAGCCAGAACAAGGAGTTCCCAAAATTTTCGCATCGTAGACCGTGCCACCTCTCACAGAACATGTTTCCCAATGCAAAAATTTCACCGCTTTCACTAAAATTTTCACCAACTAAACGGTACCTTTATCTGAAAGGCCTACTTTATTTGAAACACAAGACACTATTGTTAAAATGCAGAGCTTCGAAAAATGTCCAATCAGAAGACGGTGTGGGAGAGGGCTATATATGTTAATGTACTACAATAGTACTAGTTAGTTGATGAATGAATAATTGTCTAAAATTCATATGCTTTTCCTCCATTAATTCAACGTACACTGGCATGGCATGGTTGCAACCGAAACTAACCATTGCGTATGTACGCGGAGGAAAAAACAAAGATATCAAGGGCCTCATCATCAGTCATCACTCAAATGAGTTATAATAGTATGGAGTATGAGCAAGTTTCACTTGCACGAGACAGATAGTACCATATGTACGTATACATCCATGTTTTTGGAGTTCCGTTGGATGCCTGATGGACGGGCCCATCTGGAGTTGGAAGAGACGAAAGAGTAAAAGCACGCATAGCTTGGTCGTACGCACGCGCACGTGGTAGCGCATGGTGCGGTCGACACGTGCGACTTGGGACGCCGACATCTCGCACTGTCGCTCATGTCAGAGCTGGCGAGACACCGCGCCTTGTTGTCATTGCTCCATTGGCGGTGTCCGTAGCTGTGCAATTGCATTGTCGTCGTACGTAGAGACTGGCTGGCTTTTGTTGCTCGATCGAATGGCTGCAGCAGTATCGATGGATACTGCACTGTTGCTCTTCTCACTTTCCCATCAACACCAACACGATCGACGATCCATCACTTCCCCAATGGCCATTGGTTGTCTCCTACTCCTACTCCTACTCCTACTCCTCGAGAGGAGAGCATCACACATCACAGAACACAGATCGACCGAGCAGCTGCTACTCCTACTCCGACTCGTGCATGCGTGTGCGTGCGCCACCATATCCTTCTAGAGATCCGTGTACTATATCGTGGTCGATCGATCGTGTGCAGTATTAATGTACGCGTGTGTGCGTGCGGCTGACGTGGATGGAATGAGCCATTCATTCATGTCACGTCACTACTATACGTGCGTGCGTGTCATGTAATGTGAGCAGTGGTGTGGGTTGTTGGGGTATTGCAGGCCCAATATAATGCATGCAAGAGTAAAGTAGTGGCCGGTGCGGTGAGATCGTCGTGTGTTACGGACTGATCGAGCGACCATCAGGCCATGGTCGATCGTCGGGCGCTTTTCCCCTTTCGATAGATCGCTCGCCGGTCGACTCGAGGACCTGCCCGGCATGGGGATTTGACGGCTGATCTGATAGCCTGTCCCATGTGCATGTGCGGACCTCTGCCCTACCTGTCGTCTCCTAGCTACCCACCCTGCAGCCATATGGTATCCAGACCTCGCCGGAGTTGGAGTTCACGCACGGACATCACCGGCGGCGGTACGGTGGAGGAGTGCACATCTCAAATCACATGTCCGATTGTGAGGTTCCAAGAAATCCTTATTGTATAGTATGTGTGCATTTTTTTAAACTAAAAACCCAAAAAAGCTTGTGTACGTGCATGTTTGGTACATCGATCCTCAAGTTACTGCCTGCTGCTGGAATATATAGCATCCAGTGAAAGTGAAACCTATCTAATCACAAGGACGAACTTCGTGCCAAGCAGCTAGTAGGAGTATGTATCAGATCATATAATGATGCAACCTTGACTTGGAGGAGGTCGTGGCTGGCATTGGATCGGAATTAGCGGCCGGGCGCACCCCACATGCCGCACGGGCGGCTTCTGATGGTGATGGAAATAATGCACGGAGTTGAGCTCGCCCTGCATCTGCATGCATGCCGTGCCTTCGACAGGAAGTCAGCACAAGTAGCGACTTGACAAGCAATGAGAGCGAGGCGGCAGACGGCCGGCCCGGGCGACATGACCAGGCCGGCCAGAGTTGCAGACGGCCGGCCGGGCACCTCGTCCTCCTCCTCCTCGAGCTCCAAGTGCAAATGCGCCAGTGCAAGGGCAACCATGCATGGATCGATAGCACGGGCATATGCATATGGGTGGCGCAGCAGGCGGTCGGGAGCTCCGGGCAGGCAGGCAACAACTTTTCCCGTGCTACAGGGTGACAGGACGTGAAACTAGGAAAGAGGAGAAGAGATGTGTCGTCTTCGTCTCTGCCCCCAAAGCCCCAAAAGCCTCTGCTTCCACTGTACTTGGCGCCCAGTGCGTGGTCTGGTCTCTGCCGTGTCGTCTGTACGTGCGTGCGTCGTCGCCGCCCCGGCCGGCCGCGTGCAGCTAGAGGACCCAGAGACGTCCTGCCTCCCTACAATGCAAGCTCCTCTCTCTCTCTGTTTGGTTGTACATTTTCCTCTTGATGCGTCGTTCATGATGGGCGATATACTCCCTCCGTCCCAAAATAAATGCAATTGTAGAATTTGAAATTTGTCCCACAAAGAATGCAACTTTGACCAACCAGGCACAAAAGACAAGACACTCTAGAAGGTTCTCACACAAAAAAACAAGTTCATATCTAGATCTTTCTCATAAAAGACAAGGGGTAGTTTGGTCATTTTACACTCTACATTGGTTTGTGTGCCCGGTCTTAGAATTGCATCTATTTTGGAAGGGACGGAGTACTCCTGGAGTAGCTTTGAAATTTCACTCCTTGCAACAAGCGACGCTGCTGGTGGCTCATCAGGTCGGCGCCAGAGAAAGCTGCTGGTGGCAAAAAGGAAGGAATGGCCGGCGACGTCCATGTCACGGGAACGACGACGCAATGGCTCTCTGTACGTAGTACACGACGTGCGCACGGTCGCCATGGGGAAAAGGGCGGTGACCGGTGAGTGTTCGACGTGATGTATCGGGAGGCGTGCGCGCCGTATCGTAGCAGTGAGAGATCGACGCCCGGTGAGCGAGCAGGGTTCCGTCTGCGTCGTCTCTGCCGCCGGCCGGCCGGCCGGGGCGGGGGCGCGCGTGTCCGTGCACGGCCTGCCCTGCGCTGCGCTGCGCTGCGTCGTCGTCCTGCGTAGCGTGTGTAAGAGAACTAGAGAAGAAACAGCAGCGGCGGTGCTGCAGTCAAATGTCACATCCTCGGCCGTACATCATAAGACGGACAGTGACGCGTCAATCAGTGGGATCCCGCGGACGGGATCATCTCGTCACCGGGCGCGCCCAAACATCCGGACGGCCCGTGCATGCGCCTCGTCACTCGTCAGCCACACATGCCTGGCGCCGGCAAGGCAACACACTGCAGTACACTGCGCAATATAATGCGGGCAGGATTCAAATTCTTCGTCAGGCAGGGTTAGTTCACACCCCAAGAAAAAAAAGGAAAACTATTTAGTTCGGTGAAGTTTCACCAAATTCTCACATAAAGGAACGTGTCAGTTCATTTCTTCTCTCTACGCACGCAGTTCAATGCAAAAATTATACAATAAACAGTTTTAATGGTAATCAGTCGGTCACCATTCGTTTAGTGTTTAGACGGTTTTAACAGTGTTTAGATGGAATTAAAGGGTCTAAACAGTTTTGTACTTATTTACTAAATTATACATAATCATGCTCATAAACGATCGAGTATTCTAGAAAGTATATATTTTGATGCATATATAAAAGACCAAGTACATATATTCATGCATGCAAAAATCAAATATAAATATTTATTTATAAAAAAAACTTAACTATATATATAGTTATGGTAGTAAGAATGCAACTGGAATTGTCAGTGTTCACCTAAACAGTATGTTAAACAACTGTTTAGCTTGTGTAATAGCGTTAATTTTGTTTCGTTTAGCCCGTTCAATCCCGTTTCTTAACCGTTTAAACCCGTTTCCGTTTAATGCACTGTTTACAGCCTAAACAAAACAGCTGGTCTCCGTTTCCTGTTTAGATGCCGTTTAAACGACTGTATAGGCCGTTTAGGTGAACTCCGCGTACAGTTTATTTGCACCTACGATGTTGATCCTTCATTTTAATAATACTAGGATCGTGCCCGTGCGTTGCTACGAACTACACATATTTATATAGTAATACATATTAGATTAAACAAGACAATACTAATGTCAAAAACATGCATGTATATTTCTTTGCATGCGATGCGGCTAAGATCAACTGATAAAAGGATGACATTGTAATGAAACAAAAGAGTGTACTGATCTTCAAATTATTTTTTGTTCAGGTTTGATAAGACTCCGATTCAATCCATGCCAGGTTGTAAAAAACACAATAATCTCTAGGACCGTCTACAAAGCTTCCCAAATCCTCTAACTCTGCACACAAACAAGAAATTGTAATTGTCCACAAGATATCAGTAGCCATAAGCATGCTGCATGCACCCACAACAACTACAAGCATATCAAATAGGTAGTAGATCATTGTGAGTGCAAATATTGTAATGTCAAAAGCATAGTACCGTGCAAAATCAAATTTCTACTTTGGCATGTGGAAGCTCTTGTTTAATGGGCATAGAGAAAGATAATGCCCCTCGAAAGATCCAGAAGGCCACTGTCTTTTCTCTCAGGCATCGTCAAATTATTAATTTCTTCACCATTATGCTTCATTAGATAGGCCTCATTTTCTTCCGGTACCAACTGGACCATGTCATTCTATCTAAATTTCATTATATGCATGCTTTATCCAAGGGACTGGTGCTAACAGATCAAAAGATTATTCCCAGAAAGGTACACAGGATCAAGAATGCCAGGGATAAAAGTGATGATCTTGATACAAAGTATGGGCTTGTTCAATCTGCTTGCAATATGGACCATCCAAGTAGCATCGCCGCACGCTAAGTATCCAACTCTGAAGTGACGATTCCACCAGCACACACAATAGGATCAGATTAAGAAGCAAATTGATGACTGTTGACGGTTCAATAACGCGCCAAGGTTCACCGCAAGCTTACGGATCATGTAGTACCTTTTTCCCTCGAGTATCACCCAAGGTAACGAATCCGTGGAACAATGTGTAACGCAAGACTCAATCCAATAACTGAGAAACACTTGCATCTTTAAGAAGTTTCGAATGCATCTAATCTACTAAGATCATTAGAGGTAGCAAGAGAAAACATTGAGGTACCGATCTAGAGGGATCTAGATCGTGTTTATGTTGTAATTCCGAGCAAGATAGAAGAGAGAGTAAAACGAATCTCATTGAAAGCGTCTTTAAACCTTGACCTTCGGTCAAACCCCCCTAAGTCACCCCGCCGTACTCGGTGTCAACATCCTGTCATGATGTTCCCCTTTCTTCGCGGTCGAATCTTAGAGCACACTCGCAAGGAGTGCGTTGAACTACTTGGTAGATCGGGTATGCACCTCTAGCCACTGCGGCTACAAGAACATCCCATGCAATCTATCTCGAGAATAGATTGAGGAAGAAAACACCAAGCAAGAACAAGAATCATAAACAAAGGTACTCGATCGCTAAGAATCGGATCCATTAAAACTCCATCAAAAGTGTATACATGAATAAGATCCAACCGGGATCCTACCTTGATCTTGATTCACGCCTCCGGAACTTCGACGTGGTCTTCCTTGCAAGGTTCCCACGCCGGCTAGGCAAACCCTAGACGACTAACACGACCCTCCTCTCCGGGGTGGTGTCCCTCAAGCTCCTCAGCTCCTCGGCGGCGAATGACGAATGACTTGATAGTTGCAACTTCGCACGGGGACTATAAATAGCCTGAGAATCATCTAGGTCAAAGGGGACAGCGAACCGGCACAAAAAGGGGCCAGGCCGGCCGGCCTGGGCCGACTAGCTCAGGGCCTTTTCGGCCCGGTTCGCCCCCGGTTTTCTTCCCGAAGCTTCTCATGACTTCCTGAGTTTTTGCCGAGTTGCATGTGGGTCCTTGACGTCATTTTCCTCGCAGTTTAGATAAGGGTGTTTGGCGTATGAACTCCCGCATCTTCCGTCTAGGTCCTCAACACTTCTCGGCTTCACGCTTTAGTCCTTGGTTCATTTGGAGTCATGTTCATCTTGTATCTTGACTTGTCCCGGGGTCCATGATCTTCTCGTAAAACCCTTGATGAACCTTACCCGGAAGTCCTCATTTAGGTTCTTGATTCCTGTGTAAACAATAAACTCCAAAAACCATGCGCGAGCGCGAACTTAACATATAATGGGGGTTAGGATCGTTAGTGTGAATATCAAATTAATACCAACATAGAAGGTAAACAAGTGGCTAGGTTGACGGAAATCGACCGCCAACATCCCCCATGCTTAAACCTTGCTCGTCCTCGAGTAAGCCTTCAATGGATATCAGCGTTGCCCTTCGATGTTCATACCCTACACTAGATCATACATGAGAAAACATAATGCTCTCTAGATTTATATTCATTAAAGTTCCATAATGTACTAACTTTTATCTTTATGGAGGGTAGATATCATTCAAGCTCTTTCCACAAGTACTTGATCAAGCTCTCAAACTTTTAAACAAATCTCAGAAATTTTGAAAAATAAAGAATGAGATAAAGAGAAAAATTGCTTTACCAAGATAAAAAATAACCATCTTGCACTTTGCTCATGTACTGTCATCTTGTCTCTCAAGCCTACTTGTTCTACTCCTTTCTTCTCTCAAAGTATATGGTGGAAAGATTTATATGGAGCTATACGAAAGTTTAGTCCTACCAAGATATTATAGTTGAGATATTATTAAAACAAGACTAGCTTCTCATGGTCTTACCGAGACTCGTCAAAAAGGTCATTGGAAAAATAATGTTATCAAGGAGGGGGGAGAGATGAACACACACACTTTTAGATAGGTGGACATGTGCAAATGGCAAAGAGTGATCCCGAGGCACAAATGAAGTCCACGTTATCGGATTGCACATGGTTGGAAAGATGAGTATGGGTCTTGATCTTGAATCCTCTTGAAAACTCAAAAAGCACTAAACATAGCTAGAGAACCGAGGAGCTTTATTATTATTTTTCTTTCTTTCTTCTTTCTTTCTTTTCATCATACTTTTTCTTCTTTATCATTTTTTTCTTTCATCATACTTTTTCTCTCTTTTTTTATTTGCTCCCCTTGAACTCTAGACTATACTAGCACTTCCTTGGCAACCCCCAATGCTTAGACGTTTGCTCGTCCTCGGGCAAAAGAGGTGATAAATATGCCAAGGTAGAAATTGAAGCTCTCATATTTTCTTAGAGAGAGATACTTGAAAAATCTTCTAGGGATCCTTTTGGAAGTCTCCCTTACTCACTTGAAGTACCTTCCTTGTAATCTTCCTTGAAATATTCATCCATACTCATATATTGGGTTGTGGTCAAGGAGGTGAACACAAAAAAGATATATTTGGGTTTTGGTTGGATATCCGACGTGGTTTGCGAAATTCCCAATGTGGAAACTCACAATGCACGGATAGAAGGGCTAGCATAAAGAACGATACGCAAAAATGGAATGACCAGCTTCTTAGTCTCGGGCCAGAGAAATCAGGCCTTGAATTTATGCACCCAAAAATAAATCTTGTATATACTAATGTTTTGCACTCAAGTAAATTTAGGCTTTGGATGGGTAGAGCAAAATGCAAGTGGTACTTGTGACAAGGTTAGCATAACTTTTTGAGAATAAAAAGGTTCTTTGATTCATTGAAAGTTGAGAGCAACGAAAAAGAACTATGGGACTTGAGTTATCATAACCTCCACACAAGATTAGGCTAGCATTTAATTAAATTTCAGATTCATATTAAAAGAGAGCACTAGCTTAAACATGCATAAATCAAGCATAAGATCGAGCAAAGCGGCAACGATCATCACATATCAACATGGTACAATTTTCCATCCATATTAAGATCATAAAAACAACAGTGAAACTTATTCATGATGATGGAAAACAAAACTACTACTACCACACACATGCTGAAATTAAATAAAACAAGAAAATACTACGCAAACATAAACACACACAAGATGAAAATAAAGAAAAGGAAAAGGAAAAATCAAACCACACTTAAAAACTTCATCCCTTCTTTCTTTCTTCACTCCTTATCCGATTGCTCTTGCTCTGTTGGTTGACTTTTGTTGAATCCTTGCTCATAATATATTTGCATGGCCCCTCCACGAAATTGATCCGGCGGCACGAGTTGAAGGCGTCCTAATTGATGGGCGATCCCCGCCGTTCCTTCATGCCAATGGTCGACATGACTCCGGATCCTCTCGACATCTTGTTCATTCCTTTGCATATACGCACCAATGATGGCTGCACTTTGTTAGGGCTGGGTCATGCTTGTATAGGGTGCCACAAATGCTTCATTTGGCACAACAAAAGTTGGTGGACAATATGTTGGAGGAGGTGGCGGCATGGCTGCACCACTCCCCCATGCTTGCATCGGCACACTTCCGTAGTAGGGTGGTGGCATAGGAATCCCGCCATAAGGTTGATGGTGTGCAGCCCCTCCTTGGTCTTGGGCTGCAAAAGACGATCCCTCTTCTATAATTCTTCCTCTCTTGTTCTTCTTAGCCGACACAAGAATTCCTTCTTCCAACTAATTCTCTTTCCTTTCAATAAATAATTTCAGTCTCATATTAGGGAGAGGAATGTTGACTTTTGCCACCTTGTACCCTCTCTTTTCATCTCCACTAATATATTTTCCTTGCTTCATGTAATCAATCCCAAGTGAATTCCCTGCAAGTAGGAATTTTGGGTTCCTTGAAATACCCGGCCTCACAGAAATTGCTATCATAGATAGATAGCATCCCGAACCAATTTGTCCAGTCCCCGAAGTTGCCTCACAACACCACCGATTGATCATGATATATGATGGATCAATGGCTTGCCTTGCAATCAATGTCAAATAAAGCCAATTAACTTCCATGTCGGTGACCTTGGACTCCCTCATTCTTCCCAAAATCCTTTTGCTCATCCAAGAATGAAATATCCGGATAATGGGATTATGGATGCTATTTCTTTGCCGGTTATCTTCCCCTGAAATCATACTCCAAAATCCTTCCAATACACTTTCATTAACATCAACTTGCTCCGGGGCTTCGCTATGAAAACCGAGCAACTCTCTAATTTTCTCATAAGAAATTATTTGCTCATCATCCTTGAGTTGAAATGAGAGGGATGGCACCCCTCCATTAATAACCGGCGCCATCGTCATGAGAATTTCCATGGCAAGCTCCATGTGAAAGCTCACCCCTACTCCATCGGAAAATTGCCCCCAACCAAGGTGGTTCATCATTTGATAAATATCCGAAGAAAATCCCAACACTTGGAGAGCATCATCATCGAAGTCAACGTTAGGCACAATCCTCTTCTCTAGGCGACCAAGCTTCTCCTCCTCCTCCTCCGTCATCATGTAAAATCCATACTTGCAACGTCGTGGAGTGTACGGTGGTGGAGCGGATGAACGAGTCGAGCGACGAGGTTAGACGGGCAGCTCCTCCGTGTGCCCTTGCAGTTCGGTGTACCGCATGGACAAGCTTCGCGTGTCTCTTTTTCCACTAAGGAGCATGGTGTCGATCCTTGATGGCGCCACGTCCTCTTCCATGCTTCGCGGTGACTCAGAGATTGAGTGCCTCCACGAAGAACTTATTGATGTCGGCTTCGACGATGACGATTGTGTCTTCCTTCCAAGGACCTTGCTAAAAGCCTTCCTCATTTTGTTGTTGCTGTACAAATCACAAACAAACTCTCCCGGGGGTTTCTTGCTGGTAGGAATACACACAAAAGAAGTGTATGGAAGGGCAAGAATTGTGATGTATTTTTCTGAATTTTTGGACTCAAGAAAGGAGAACGAATTTTTCGGAGGTGTTTCTAGAGGTTCAGGACTAGGAGCTCAAGAACATGAACTAGCAATGAAGCAAATGGCTTACCTGAGGAAGACGAGCACCGGGGGGCCAAGAAATAGGCCAGGCCGGTCGGCCTAGGCCGACCAGCCTAGGGCCCCTGCCCCTCTTTTCTGGCTCTTCTTTCTCCCACTTGTTGCTTGATTGATCATGGTGCTGTGTACTCGTGCTCCACGCCGTCCACCGTCCAATTCTTCTCAGCCACTCCTTTTTCTTTCATGGTCAAGTCCTCCATCTTGATCATTTACTTTGTGTCACTTCCATGCTTCCTTGCCTCCCATGCTTTCATCCATATCCTGCGAAAAAAATCAAACTTTGCTGCCCCCCATGCTTGTTCTTGCATGTGCTCAAGATGCCTCAATGATGAAGCCTTCCCGTGATGCATCATGGAGCATTAGAGATTCAATTAAGCTCAAAACCTTCCCTTGATCATGTTTAGATGCTAATTACTCCTCTAATTTCGAAAATTAAAAATTGACTCAGAGATATCAATGAGCTCAAATGTATTTTTAGAGAAGTTTTTAGGCATCAAAAACATTTGTAAGTCGAAATTTTCCGACTACATTGATTTTGGTTACACCGGGATCACTTGCTCTCATTAATTGATAGTGAGCTCCTCCGGCTTGACCGTGGGGGTATGGGTTTAGGTTCTAATTTTGGC
This sequence comes from Cenchrus fungigraminus, assembly GCA_036936925.1. Taxonomy (NCBI): domain Eukaryota; kingdom Viridiplantae; phylum Streptophyta; class Magnoliopsida; order Poales; family Poaceae; genus Cenchrus; species Cenchrus fungigraminus. The sequence continues at coordinate 3,188,882 of CM072779.1, forward strand.
CAAACATGAGAGAGATATTTTGAATAAACAAAAATAAATAGGGCTTGGAAAAAATTCTAATTCTAGAGAAACTGGTAGATATCAAGTTGAATGAAGCCAAAAGTCGATTTTCCTAGGTTCACGCGAGTCCTACCATGCGTCAAAGTTTAAAAAAAATCATTGAGGAACAACGCGGGGCTCTACTCGTGTGTTTTTATGATGTAAAACAAACCAACCTTGTCATCATGAAGAGGATGAAAGGTGTGGGTAGGTTCTGAATTTTTGGAGTTGGTTTCTCGATAAGAGGCAAATAAATCGTAGGATGGCTCATGTCAAAGGTTTATGTCAAATAAAATCCAAATGAAACATCCGAGCAAATTAAATGTCTCAAAAAAAGTTCAACCACTTACGAGTTTATACCAAGTTTTGCGTAGCAAATTCTAAGACCAACTTACTTGAGAATCAGAAATAATCCGGGTTGCCCTCCCGGCAACTTTATTCTTCATCGGGTTGTCCTCTCGGTAGGTTATTCTTGACTCGACGAACGGGTTGCCTCCCGCCTAGCGCTTCATTTATAGTCCATGGCTAGACTTCTTGTCTTCTTCACTTCGGATCAACGCTCTTTGCGGGCGTTGCAATCTTGGGTACCCACTTCCGCACCATCTTGGGCACGGGCTTATCCTCCGGCTTAGTCATCTTTTTGGTCTTCACAGGCGGCTTTTGTTCTTTGGTCTTGACGGATGCAATGACTTCTTTGATCACCTACGCTTCCTTCTTCTTGGGCTCCTCCTTCTTCTTTGGCTCTTCCTTGCTAAAACAATGATGAGGTGGAACATATTTAGCATTGATCATGTTGCATACCTTGAAACATGGACGAAACTTGAATATGCTTCGTGTGCCATTGACGTCGAACTTGATCTCCCCCTTGCCAACGCCGATCGTTGCCCCGACGGTCTTGAGGAAGGGCCTCCCTAGGATGAGGGGTGGCTTCTCCCTTTCTCCCATCTCAAGTACCACGAAATCAACAGGGATGAAGTGATCTCCAACTTTCACGGGCACATCTTCAGTGATTCCCACGGGATAGCGGATAGAGTTGTCGCCCAACTCTAAGCACATACCCGTAGGCTCAAGTGGTAAGCATAGCTTCTCGAACACATCTCTTGGCATGACACTCACACTTGCTCCAAGATCGCATAATGCCTTCTCGAACGTGAATGAGCCAATAGAACATGGGATGGTCGGACATCCGGGGTCTCTTTGCTTTTCGGGCCCTTGATTTGCAATGGAGGCACTACATTGTTCGGACATCTTGACGTGATCCACCCCAAGTGTTGCCATCTCATACTTGTTCGCAAGTATGTCTTTGAAGTAGCGAGAATATGTAGGAACTTGGAGAGCGTCCCATAGCGGCATGTTGATGCTTAACCTGCATACCACTTCCACAAACTTTTCAAAATGACTATCAACTTTACCTCGAAAGTAGCGTGTCTTTAGTGTAGGCATCTTCGTGTCATCACTTGGCATCTCAAATTCCGGCTCTTCGGGAGCAATCTTCGGAATAGTAGTCACCTTCTCCTTAGTGTGATCTTCCGCTTCGATGGTTGGCTTGGGCTTCCTTGCTCCGGCTGGAAGTTCGGGATCCTCCGTCTCCTTTCCCGAGCGAGTTTGAATAGCCTTCGCCGTCTCGGGACCTTGGGGCTGCCCCGGCATTCTTCCTTCATTAGCGGTTAGGCGCCCGACAAGTTGTCCCACTTGCGTCTCCAATATCTTCATTATGTTGAGCACTTGATGGTTGGAGCTCCCGACCTCCATCACCTTGCCATCGATGTTCTCCAATATTTTATCCATAGTCTTGAACTTAGCGACGGTGTCCTTGTTGATCTTTGCTTGCTCGTCCATGAAGTCCTTCAATTGTATACGAAGAGGCACCGTATTTTTAATAGACGAACTTGCATTAAATTGAGGTCTACCTTGCCTGTAGCGGAAGTTCAGCAAATCTCCTTTCCTCATGTAGTCGAGCACCTTTGCTTCCTTCGGACAATCTCTTTGGACATGGCCGTACTCCCCACACTCTTCACACGTGGATCTTGCTTCGGTGGCCTTTAAGTCTTGGGCTGCTTTCTTTTCTAGCTCCATCTTTTCCAACCTCCTCATTAGTGAGTCAATCTTTCCTTCTAGAAGTTCCTCCTTTTCAACCTGCAAAACACCTTTAACATTGCCCGTGGGTTGAACCGGAAGTAAGCGTCCCGACGACGCCCATGTATCATTATCCGCAACCTTCTTGAAAAGAGTGAATGCCTCCGTCGGAGTGAGCTCAATAATAGATCCTCCCGCCGATGCGTCAATTACGGTCCTCGATGCTAGATTAAGACCTTGATAGGACTTTTGAACAAAGTCCTCCTTCGGGAACTTGTGATGTGGCACGGCTCGGGTGTACTCATTGAAACGCTCGAAAGCTTCCGCGATAGTCTCCGTAGGATATTGAGCAAAAGTAGCAATCTTATTATGCAAGCTTTGAGTCTTACCCGGCGAATAATACTCCTTCATGAAAGCTCTCATCAATGCTTCCCAATTTTGCACCGTATCCACCGGCAGAGTGTAAAACCATCGCAAGGCTTTTCCGAGTAGTGAGAATGAAAAAAGTCTTGCCCTCAATTGATTTTGGTCCAGCCCTTCCATCGTAAATGTCTGACAAAGTTGAATGAACGCTTCGATGTGAAGGTTAGGATCCTCTTTACCGGTGAAAGGTGTATGTTGCACCATGCGGATGGATGAAGTCTTGATCTCGAACGGTCTTCCGATGTCAGCTAGGTTGAGGATGGGGAGATCAACGAGCTCCGGGATGCAAAGCTCCCCAATCTTCCTCTCTTGTGCCATTGGTGGCGGTTGAGGTTGATCTCTCCTCAGACTCGGAGGTGGTGATTCCTTCTTTGGACTTGTAGGTGATGATTCCTTTGGAGATCCCGACGATCCTTCGGCTTCGGCTTTTGGATCTACAATCTCCAGCTTCCTAGATCGTGCTTCGCGTATCCTTTTCCTGTAAAGTTTTTCTGAATCATCCACAAAATTTTTCGGTTTGTTGGAGAGGTAGCCGTCCATCTCCTGTTAGGGTTAGCGATAAACAAAATATACAAAAGATCTAAAAAGAAAAGAAAACTATAAAAAGGGTTAGTCAAAAACTAGATTAGATTGGTTTTTAAGGATGATCAAAGTTTAATAGATGCAAAAGAAAAATAAAAAGGAAACTGATAATACTTACAAACAAGATACTAGATTGGATCTTGATTACTTGTTCCCCAGCAACGGCGCCAGAAAAAGGGCTTGTTGACGGTTCAATAACGTGCCAAGGTTCACCGCAAGCTTACGGATCATGTAGTACCTTTTTCCCTCGAGTATCACCCAAGGTATCGAATCCGTGGAACAGTGTATAACGCAAGACTCAATCCAATAACTGAGAAACACTTGCATCTTTAAGAAGTTTCGAATGCATGTAATCTACTAAGATCATTAGAGGTAGCAAGAGAAAGCATTGAGGTACCGATCTATAGGGATCTAGATCGTGTTTATGTCGTAATTCCGAGCAAGATAGAAGAGAGAGTTAAACGAATCTCATTGAAAGCGTCTTTAAACCTTGACCTTCGGTCAAACTCCCTAAGTCACCCCACCGTACTCGGTGTCAACATCCTGTCATGATGTTCCCCTTTCTTCGCGGTCGAATCTTAGAGCACACTCGCAAGGAGTGCATCGAACTACTTGGTAGATCGGGTATGCACCTCTAGCTACCGCGGCTACAAGAACATCCCATGCAATCTATCTTGAGAATAGATTGAGGAAGAAAACACCCAAGCAAGAACAAGAATCATAAACAAAGGTACTCGATCGCTAGGAATCGGATCCATTAAAACTCCATCAAAATTGTATACATGAATAAGATCCAATCGGGATCCTACCTTGATCTTGATTCACGCCTCCGGAACTTCGACGTGGTCTTCCTTGCAAGGTTCCCATGCTGGCTATCCAAACCCTAGACGACTAACATGACCCTCCTCTCCAGGGTGGTGTCCCTCAAGCTCCTCTGCTCCTCGACGGCGAATGACGAATGGCTTGATAGTTACAACTTCGCACGGGGACTATAAATAGCCCGAGGATCATCTAGGTCAAAGGGGGTGGTGAACCGACACGAAAAGGGGCCAGGCCGACCGGCTTGGGCCGACCGGCCCAAGTCCTTTTCGGCCCGGTTCGCCTCCGGTTTTCTTCCCGAAGTTTCTCGCGACTTCCTGAGTTTTTACCGAGTTGCATGTGGGTCCTTGACGTCATTTTCCTCGCGGTTTAGATAAGGGTGCTTGGTGTATGAACTCCTGTATCTTCCATCTAGGTCCTCAACACTTCTCGGCTTCACGCTTTAGTCCTTGGTTCATTTGGAGTCATGTTCATCTTGTATCTTGACTTGTCCCGGGGTCCATGATCTTCTCGTAAAACCCTTGATGAACCTTACCCGGAAGTCCTCATTTAGGTTCTTGATTCCTGTGTAAACAATAAACTCCAAAAACCACGTGCGAGCGCGAACTTAACATATAATGGGGGTTAGGATCGTTAGTGTGAATATCAAATTAATACCAACATAGAAGGTAAACAAGTGGCTAGGTTGACAAAAATCGACCGCCAACAATGACCTGCAATGACAAAAATAATATAATACCAGAGGGTTGCACATTATTTCAAGAATAGCAGGTGGTAGCAATTTGATGCTAGCGTCATGTTGGCATTTCTTAATCTCAACACTAGGCGCCGTGGTAGCGTGAGCGTGTAAGAAACTCCCGGGTACACTGACGAGTGCGAACAAATCCGCAAGCGCACGGATACACCGTTGTAGCACTTCTCCCTAGGAGATTGAGTATTCCCGTCGGGTTTCGTTCCTAGGACGGTGGGTAACCAGAGAGGTTCTATCCAATGACACTAGCTTTCACTGGGATAGGTCGGGATACAAGAAGCACTTCCTTAAGGGACTTAGCTCTCAAGATGCATCTGTCAGGTCTCAGTCATCCCCGCGGGGTGACAACACTTCAAAGTACTGGCAAGCGAGCCCAACTCGGTACGCGACGTAGAGGGTTGACAAAGGGTCCAACAGGCTGTCACCACTGCGACCTACCTCTACGCTACGATCGTACATGGTCTTCGTAGGAAAACCAGGGCCCAGACACCACGTCTATACCCCAGATAAAATACTATAGTGCGGTTACGTCTGTCGACCCGCTAACTACACTATAGCAACCGTATAGATACGGTCCCACGAACAAGGGAAAGATCGGAATCAGATCATCTTATCATTCATTGAACTACGGAGCAGAAAGGAAGCTATGGATGCAGCTAAACGAGATACAGCGAACTTACTTAAGTAAACAGGATCAAAGCATGCAAACAAGTATATGAACTACTGCTCTGGTTCTAAAGGATCGAAGCCTTGTGCCATGAAGAACACAAGCCTCTAACTTATGAACGAGCCACGAACACAATAACAAATCAATCATGCATGATGTCCACTATAGTCTAAATAAGAAATGCTGAAATACTCACTTTGATCTAAATGAAGAACAAGCATCCACGAGGACATCAACTCACTCCTCACCCCTACTCTACCTCTCAACTAATCCTAATCTAGATCTCTCCTCATCACCATCCTACTACATAGAGGTGAGAATTAGAGAGGGAGACAGAGCTACACAAGAGAGAAGTGGAACTTGAGAGATTGGTGGTGTGTGTGAAATGGAGCCCCTCCCCTCCTATTTATAGACAAGGAGGTGGCTTGCTCCGAGGCTCCAAGTGCTCCAAAACACCCGGGGATGCAGCCAAGGACCAATGAGCGAGCAACACATGGAGGGGGGAGATCAACCGACCCTAGGTCGGTTCGGCTGATCCTAGGGTCGGCCAAAGCTCCCGGCCGGCCATCTGGCCTGTGCTTCGTCTGGCTCACTTCCATGTGGGCCCTAGTGCCTCTCCTCCATGCATGGCACGTTTCCTGGCGGTTTAGTTAGCAAACTGGGCCCATGGATCCATGTGATGCTGACATGGCAGTGTATGATTCGTCAAGAGTCCCTCACATGGATTGGTGACATCATGGATCCAGGGGAATCCATGTGGTAGCCCCTGATTGGCCAGCATTTGAGTGCCTTGGATTGGAGTAGAGTGAAAGTGCATGGATTCCTCACATTTCTTATGCTAAATACCTGCATTCGAATAGACATCGACACTGGTGGAAAGTATGAGTTTAAGCTCCTATTCTAGTGTGAATATGCAATTCATGCTCCAATTTGCAGGAGTTGACGACCATAAAAATGGCAAATATCAGCCGTCAACACGTCACACAGAAGAAAAGAAATTCTTTTGAGAATAGCCAGTGGTAGAAATTGCAATGCTATCCGGCAACTCAAGTAATCTGCTCTGGTAACCTGAAGCAACAAAAAAAAGACAATGATCAGCAATCGCTTTGTGCTAAGGTAGAAAAGTAACGTGCAGAAAGTTATAATACATAATATCATACATTGCATCTGAAGAAAATAAGTATATGATGAACAACCACCCAGTGCCCATGTCGACACACGTGTATCTATGCAGTCTTTATCCGTCCACCCAAACAAATGAAACCAATGAACAAACTATTCTATACAGATAATAACTGAAGAAATGAATAGAAATGTGCACGCTATGCCATGTGCAGGAGCGCCAGAAAGAACAACAAAATCTAGTCAAATCTTCTCATTTAGCTCTGTTGACATGTATATGTAGTCAAAATCTAATCTAATCATCATTCGGCTCTGAAGCATAAACGACATGTATATATAGTCTTCTGATTCCATCGCTGAGCAGAGTACATAAGTGATACTTTAAAAAATGAGTCTCCAAATCACCATCATCTATTTGCATGGCATAGGAGTTGCCAAATTCATCACTTGCACACGACAGATCTTAGCATTACCTAAAGATGGCACCCTATTTCTTGTCACTACCATTTACCTTGAGTATCGCTTGCTTAACAGCCACCACATCTAACCACCCCTTTTTAAGGAGGTCGTGGACAGAAGTACATCCTGAAGCCTTGGCAGTGTGGGACATTATCCCTGTTGGCGTATCTCCCTTCTCCTTTTCTGATGGAAAGACAACAGGACAAACAAGAATAATAAATCTTTGAGTCAATCACAAAAAGTGTGCAATTTTAAATGATAGTGAAACTACAATACTGTCATATTATTCACATATTTAAACTACTACAGTGCTACTGGAAACTGTTGTGAAGAAAAGTACCAGTGAGTGTGATTTTCTCTCTAAAAGAAGATTGAATATTTTGATCATCACAAAAAATGTGCAATATCAAAAGATAGTAGGACTGCAATACCGTCACATTATTTTTGACACATTTACTATCAGACCATGTGTAACACCCCATGTTTTTAATCGAGTGTTAATTAGTGCTAATCAGCCTCCTAATCAAGTCATGGTCATTAGTGCACAAGCTCTTAGTCAAAGTTAGGGTCAAACCCCTAGTCAAACCGTTTGATCTTAAAACCCTGCCTTGAACTTTTGCCACGTTCTCCAAATTTCACCTAAACACTTCAAATTCTGCTAATATAAAAGTTGTTCAGTTTTTCAAGGCACACAACTTTGCTTTTTGGTGGCATGTCAAATTCGAAGTGGAAAATGGTGTAAAACCCTGGTCAACGGTTGCAGCTACTGTTGACGGGCGCTGAGAAAATCCTGATGTTGACGTGATGTTTATGCTCGATCTGTTGATCAAAACCCCTATCGACCTTTGTAAAACTTGTAGAGGATCAGTTGATCTACAACTTTGCTAATTGTACCTTGGTACAGTTATATAGCAAAAACATGAGTTTGAACCGGTCAAATAGGAGCACTCCGAAGCACAACAGCGCCGGGAACGCACCCTCGCACGCCGCCGTCGCGCGTGTGCGCCACGTCGACCCGCCACCGTGTGACCGTGCACGAACGCTGAGGCACTCGGAGACCCACCGGTCCGAGGAGGTTGCCGTGGTCACTGTGCTCGGCGGTTAGGTGACGCAGCTAGGGCCATAGGCCGGTGCCACACGGCGAGTTCGCACGCGCCGGTGCGCGCAAGCCGAGGCCGCCATTGGCCGACAACGCCTCCCTACGTCGCCGCTGCCTGTAGCCATCCCGCGACCACGACTGCTAAGGAGACTTGGGTGGTTACCACCTCTCCACCCCGCGCTCCCTGTAAAACCCCCGCTCCTTCCTCCCTGCGCGAGCTCCCACCGCCGCCGTCCGCCATTGCTGGTGCCGCCGGTGAACCTTGCCTTCCGCTCGCGCCCGTGACCAACACGCGACCCAAACCTTCTCTTTAGCACCCACACAAGCTCCCACGGCCGCACATGGAGTAGCTCCGCCCCTGCATTCGCCGGAGTTCGAGCCGAGGCGGGCGCGCTGCTGCTGCCTCGCCGCCGGCCATCGCCGGAGGCTTCTCCGATCGAGCCACCACCGCCAATCGATCTGTGGTAAGCCCAATCACACTCCCGTGCCACGTGTTTGCCAGCTCCAGCCGTCCTTCGCCGCCGGTGAGCTTGCCCCGCCGCGGAAGGGTATGGGTGTGTGGCAAACTTCTCTGTAGGGTTCGGGTTGTAAAAGCTGAGGGTATATCTATGAGGTTTCGAATCTTTCTAGGGTTTGCACTGTAAGAAGATTCTTCTTCTTTTTCTCCTTTAGTCTAGTGACTTGTAAAATGCCTAGAAAATCGTAGAAACATAAAAAAATGCATAACCAATTTTGTGGGTTTCCTTATAAGTGGATCTGCATCTTTTAGAAAGGTTGTATATGCTTTTGATGAGTAGATTTTTGAATGAAAATTCAAACTCAGTTTGAATAGGTTTGTTCATAACTTGAGTTGTACTTCTGTGCTAGGCTTGACCTTTGGATATGTTGTTAGTCATGACTAGTATAGGCTAGATCTAAGTTTTTGCACAAAGTTAATGAGTGAATCTCTAGATATGATTTATTTGGTATTTAAGCTAGATCTGGATATATATTTTGTACAACTTCATATGAATGCTTTTTGTTGCTCATCTTATGGCTATCATCTTGTTAGTCTTAGATGTGTTCCTGGTGATTTTATCATGTATTTATGAACTGCCTATATATGTGTTTCTGAATTAGTCTTGTTTATAAAGTTAAATCTATAGCTTAGTTTTTGTTGACCCAGTGATGCTTATCTTTAGACTAGTAGATGTTTGTGCCATTTTTGTGCTGTAGGAGAAAGTTGGGTTACTTTTCAGTTATGTATGTCCATATATAATTTCTTTAGAAATAACTAGGCTGAAAAGGGTTATTTTTGTGTGGCTTGGTAGAGTTAGTTTCTGGAGCTAATTTTTGGTGTCTAGTCCAAATATAGTCCATAGAGACTCTGTGTAAAAATTGCGCTCCAGTGCGTGAGTAGTTTTCTCTGTAATAAATATTCTTGCTTTTGCTAGTAATAAATTGTCATATTTTTCATGCTTAATATATAGCTCTGTTTGCTATGAACTTTTGCCAGTAGATCTGTTGTAGTACTGTGTGCTTCTCACTATGATATCTTGCATGGTTTAACCAGAATGATTTTTGGAAGAAACCAAGTGTTATAAAAAAGAGAAATAAAGAAATCCTTCTTTTAAGGACTTAGGAGTGCTTCATTTTAGAATATACCTCTGTGGAACACTAAAAACCAAATTGTTTGTTTTGTGAAGTAGTTCTAGTGTGTTTGTATAGATGTGCACACAATCACCATCAAAATAATCATTAATAAATGGTTGCTTGATTTATCTTTATGGAAGAGTATGCTGAATATATTCTCGTCTAGGTGAATGTGGTCAACTTGACACCCCATGCTTGTCATGCGATGTTGTGTTTATTTAATTCACATTCACCAACTAATTTCTGCATATGCATTCCCCGTGTAGCTATACGCTCGTGCCGGCTGACGAGGATGAGGGAGCAGGAGGAGACATACACTTCGTGACCGTAGATCAAGACCCGGACCAAAGTCCGGAAGATTGTCTGACAGCTGGAGCTGCCGAAGGCAAGCCCCGGTTTATCATTCACCTATGTGTTTACTTTTTCACTTCTGAATTTATGATGAATATATATGTGCATTTACGTTCAGGAGTTGAATGGAAACCCTAGTTGCATGATCCCTAAGTACCTATGGTCTTTTACGAGTATGCTAGGTCGCTAGTTGCTATGCACTAAGGACCCGGTACAAGTCGAGTGATGTACTTCGCTCGCGAGAATAGGTTCTTATGTTGGAATCATAAGATTGTTAAATTGGATTGCTCACGTGGTAAGAGCATGAGATTCTGGGCTCCGGTCCAATGGTTAGGAGATTAAGCGTTTGAACGTACTAAACATTTGTCGAAAATGGGTACGGTAAGCCTAGTACCTAAATGATGTGGTGCGGGAACTTTAGGCTACTAATCTTGGGTTGCGGCCCCAGTCTTGCAAATTGTGGTGCATGTGTGATGCTGGACGCTAGTGTGAGGCGTGCCAGATAACCTTGTACCTAGGACTGTGGCATCAGATCCCAATCCGAGGAATGACGGGAACCGCCTGGTTGAATGAACTCTTTGTGAGGTCATTTCTCCCGTATGTTTAGGTTCACCTTGCAAGGTTATTAATCGATCGATTGTCGGCCTCTCACCGTTATCCGAGAGTGGTTAACTGTCTGGCCATGATAATCCCTCTATGATGAAATGTTGATAAACTTGATGTTTGATTAATTGATTGCACAATTCATGCTTGCAATAGTTGCTTATCTAGTAATGATTTAAGCTACTAGAACTGGAGCTAAAATATTGAAAGTAAGGATTAACTCTTTAGTAGCTCTTTGGCAAATCAAACCCACTAGCCAAAAGCCAAGCATGATTAGAGGTTAAGTCTTTTATTTTAGACAGGTAAGCCTTGCTGAGTATTAGTATACTCAGCCTTGCTACAAATGTTGCTTACAGGTGACAATGTTTGGCCTGGAGAAATCCCACCCGGCTGGGAGCTGGAATGGGTGGAGGACGAGGAGTAATGGTGTTATGGGTGGCCTCCCATGATGCCAAGTATCGTTTAGTTTAATTCCGCTGTCTTTGAAACTCTGAACCATTTACTTTTCATGTGAGAACAACGGTTGTGATAATTTGACCCTACGAGGAAATTTGGATTAATTTGTAAGGTACTCTGGACTCTCCTTCGTGGGAGTTTTAATGTATGCATGTTCGATCCTCTGTGTGTTTACAAGTGATTTACCAGGCTTTGACCTGGCAACACTCAACGAGATAACTCTTTATTATCACTTAATGACCAAATGGATTGGTTTAAGTGATAGTACAGAATTATCTCGGGTGGGGTTGTCACACCATGGCACCATGCAAAATTTTTATTTTTCACAATCAATGAGTGGTACTGGATGGTGCAAGCAGAGTAGCTTGCCAGAGATGAAACACCTTTGTTTGGTTTGTCTTGGCTTACTCTACTTTCTTTTGGCTTTACAAGTCCATTGAAATCAAATAAATGGCCTAAGGACTAAGGCACATACAAAATCGCTAGTGCTTACCAGAACATGTACCCATTTATCCATGCTCAACCCCACAAATTGTAGCTGCCTATACAAGTTAGTACTGTCAATTTCATCTGATTATGAGAGCATCAGGTATATGTAAGAAGTGGATAAAGACTAAATGGATTATTTGCCATTACTGTAGCAGCAACACAAGTTCAGGGATGAAGAATTGAGCTTACAATGCACATTTGATAAAGAACACATGAGATTAGCATAACCACAAATAGATCTCATGAGATCTTATGGGGAGATAGGGATGGGATATGAGGAATAAGTCATGGCATGATTGAGGATGGGGGATAAGGGAAAATCACTTGGATGAATGCAGAAGTACGTCTGCAATCAAGCACCCATTGCAAAGCACCAATAAATATGTGCATCTGGAATCGCTAGAAGATAGAGTGACAAGATTGTAATTGCTCACATAATAATAGATGCGTTTGGATCATCACCACTGAGTACATACCATTGATGACCTCAACTAGCTCCGGAACTCCGCCATGGCACAACCACGCAGGGCGGCCATGGCGGCTAGGGTTGACCTAGGCCATCCCCTAGACAACTTCGAGGACTCCGCCGTCGTTGACTCCTCCGGTGCTCACTTCTAGGTTTCGCTGAGTTCTGATGAATGGATGTGGCAGCCGTCGGAGGAAGGGGGTATAAATGAGCCGAGGAGCGTGTAGGTCAAAGGGGAGGCCGAACCGGGACCGAAACCCCCTAGGTCGGTCGGCATGGGCCGGCCGGCCAAGGCCCTTTTCAGCCTGGTTCGGGCCCATCTTCCTCCACGATGCTTCTCGCACTTTATTGAATATTTGCCGAAGTCCATGTGGGTCCTTGACGTCATTTTCCCCGTGGTTTAAATAAGGGTGCTTGGCGCGCAAACTCCCGCATCTTCCGTTCGGGTCCTCGGAGTTTCACGGCTTCATGCTTCGGTCCTCGGGTCATTTGGAGTCATGTTCACTTCGTGTCTTGACTTGTGCGGGGCTTCGTGAGCTTCTCATAAAGTGCTTGATGAACTCTTCCCGGAAGTCCACATTTAGGTACTTAATTCCTGCGTAAACAACATACTCCAAAAACCACATGCAAGTGTGAACTTGTTACATCATTAGTGTGCCTAGTGGCAGATTAGTTATAATTCAAAGCTCAAACCAAAGTGTAACAAGTAGTCTTGGTTGACGGAAATTGACTGTCAACATACCCCCATGCTTAAACCTTGCTCGTGTAACATCCCAGAATTTTGAACGTTTTGCCATGTGTGAATTTTTGCTAAAATTAAAAACTTTTTGATTGAACATGTGTGTCACCAAATTTTAAACCCTTTCTAACCCTTTTCCTAAATTCCAAATAAATAAAACCCAAAAATATAAAAACATATCTCCAAATTATGGTAAAATATGTGATTTGGATTTTATGGACTTTATTTGGTTTTTAATTGAGTGTGTTTGAATTTGAAAGTATTCAAATTCAACCTATGGTTTAAATCTAATTCAAAACTAAATTCAAAACCCTTCTAACTAATGGGCCAGTTAACTTCTTCTGAAGTCTATCTAAACTCCTTTATCTTTCGGCCTGTGCTCTCCCGTCACCCTCCTCTTCAGCCCAACTCATCAAGCGGCCCACTTAAGCCCGCATTACATCTTCCCCGGCTTAGTCTCTATGGCAAGTGGGACCGGCCACTCCTGTTCTTCTTCTCCCCCCTTTCACCGCTCAGCCGCGCCGCACCGTCCCGCTTCTCCGTGCGCACCCGCACCCGCACGCCAGGTCGCGCTGCACAGCCGAGCAGGCATGCACGCCGAGCAGCTGGCACGCACGCCCAGGCTGGCCCACACGCGTTTCCCCCATCTAATCACTTCTTTGCCACTGGCAAAAGCCCGCACGCAAGCCCGCGCCCGCGCCTTGCTTCTTCGCCGCCAAGGCAGCGGGGAGGGGACAGCCCTGGCCCGCGCTGCGCCCCGGTCACTTTGATCCGGCGCGTGCACAAAACCCCGAGGCCAAGCCTCCCGCGACCCCAACGCCACTCGGGGAACTTTTCCCCTTTCCTGATCCGCCGCCAAGGGGGAAGAAGAGGGGAAGGAGGGGGAAAGAGGAGAAGACGGAGGCGCTCCACCACCGTGCTAACCTGCCGAGGACGAAGCACCCCAAGCTGGAGCCGGACGGGTCGTGAGGAAGGCTGTCCGCGGGCGCACGGGACCAAAGCAGAGGAGCACGCCGCGTCGCCGCTTTCACCACACCGTCACCACCGTGAACTTCACCACCGCGGACTCCACGACCACGTCTACACCTCCGCTCCTCGGTGAGCCAGACGGCACCTCCTCTCCTTCTTCACCCATGGGAGCGCGCCCCTGCGCCGCGCTGCCGGCCTTCGAGCTGTGCACATGTCCGTGCGCTCATCGCCGCGGCGTACCCCAACGCCGCGCCGATCGTCACCGTCCTTTCCGCCGTGCAACCTCCGTTCTGTGGACTGGCCTTCGAGCCGGGGTTTCCTGGTGCAGGTGCTCGCGAACGCCGTCGCTGACACACCGCGCCACAGCTCCCGGCCTTCGGGTGCTCGCGCGCCGGCAGGCCTTGTCGCAGCCAGGAAGATCCTGTGCGTGCACTTGTGCCCTAGTAAGCACGCTCAAGTGCTAAGCCACGCTGCATCGGGTTTTTGGTCGTGTTTGCGCCGTTCCGCGTCTGCTCGCGCTTACACCGCTGTAGTTCCTTGTCGCGCGCCGCCGCACCGCGCCGCGGCCCTGAGTTTCCAGGCCTGCGCGCCGATCCGCTTTGGCACGTTCAGGTCGGCCCTGCCGCGCGCGCGCGCTCACGGAACGAGCACACCCAAGTGCTCAGCCGCGTCACTACGCGTTTCTGCCTAGCATGTGTCATCTTCGCCGCGCCGCCCTGATGTCGCTGCCGTGCGCCACGGGCATCGCCGTGTCGTGGCCCGCGTTTGCCCAGGAGCTTCTCCTCAGTGCCGAGGCTGCGCGTAGAAGTCCACGAGCATCTAGGGGTTCTGGCTTTTAGCTTGCTCGAGCCGCGGGGCTAGCATAGCCGTCGCTCGCCGTTCGCCGTCGCCGCCTGGTACTTGCCGGGGCGCGCCGGGACGTGCGTAGGCGACGAAGGGGATGCGTCGCACCCCAGTTTTCCTCAAGGGTCTGCACCAGACTTCTCCGGTGCTTGCTTTTGGAGAACATGGGCCAGCAAGGCCGACGCAGCCCATCTCAGCCTTTTTCTCTTTTTCCTGTGAGCTCTGCATTTATGTTCCGGGTGATCTGCTGGACTTGGTCATTATGGCCCAGCGGGCTAAAGTCCAGTGGGCCGCTTTCGGCCCACTACCACTTTCGGCCCATTAACGGCCCATCAACAGTGACGCTGACGTCACGATGACGTCATGCTGACGTCATCCCTATTTTCAAATTAAAAATCCTTTTTCTGTTTTATAAATGATTTTGGAAATTAATTTATAAATCCCTTTTCCTTTAAAAATTCATAACTAATTATCTGGAGCTCCGAAAATTATGAAACCACTTGCGTTGGTTTCATAATTTCGAGACGCTCGCCGCTACCCTATCCTTATCCTCTTTTGCCCTTGAACCAAACCCTGTTTTGCCCCGCACACTTGGAGTAGGATTCGTGGCCGCTACCGCCACTGCGCTATTGTGGGTCTGGGATGCCGGAGCCCCGCAACTAGCCACTGACGGGTTGCAGACACGAATTACATCCCCGAGTCGTGTTCTCATAGCTTTCCTTGCTTGCACCGCTACCACCGCTTTGTGTCGCAAACCTGCTTCCTCTCTGCTTTGCTTTGAGTTATGTAGTACGCGTCGTACCAAGTGTTAGTACCCAGAACGCCGCGCGTGATGGACGGCCGTGCCGAGAGCAGAGGCCTCTGCTTCAAGCACGGCAACCCCGCGTTGCAACCTAGATACTACGCCATGGTTATCACCGTATTGCTAACACTTGCTCCACCGTGCTCCCGAGCACGCCTTACCGCATCACCATCCTTTTATCGACCACGAGTCGATCATTTCCCTCTCTCGGTGCTGCCACTGCACACCTTGTTCTGATAATGCCTTGCCTAACTCGTTTCGCCTTGCTTCTCTCTCATCATCCTCTGAGCTTCCGTTTTGTCGCACCTATCTGTTGCGCTAATACCTTGCAAGCGCAATCACCCAAGCTCTTAACTCTTGTTTGGCAACCCAACCTTGAACTAACCCTTCCCTCTAATTTGTTTTCTAGTATACAAAGCTAGTAGCTTAAAACTAATTTAGTATAAAACTAATTACCTTGATTTCCTTAAATTAATTAGTGCTGCTTGTAGCTAGTTCGGATTTATTTTGGTTCTTCTGAATTGATGTTATTTGGAGTTATTGCCTAGATGATTGTCGTTATTTATTTCCGCGTCGCATCTCGTGTAGGCTTGTGATCATGTTTGAAGACCCGAGCTGCGACAACGACCCGAGCTGTGACGTTTGGGAAGACCTTCAACCCGAAGGGAGGGCCCAACCTCTACTACTCTACGACGACTACCGCGCAGGTGTCATGTCACTCCCGACCATGTAGATCCCATGCATGCTATTTAGTTGCTAGTGCTTTACTTATGATGCTTTGGATGTTTGAATTGCATAGACAATCTTTTAGCCATGCCATGGATTTGATATACCCTGTTCCTTGAACTTCCTACCTTTGGGACTAGCTACAGACCCCTAGCTAGCCCCCTATATTTACTACCCATATATTTTACCTGCTTCGTGATATGGATGGATTTCTGGTTGGGACTGAGATTGGGATATCTCGGTGTTCTAGCGTGTGTTTTGGGTGAGTGTGTATCCTTGACGTGTTACCGCGGGAGCGAGCCGCTTTGGTTACTTGTGAACGCCTGTCTAGGGGAGATGCGACCTGGCCTCCCGCCCTAGCGGCGTGTCGGACGGATGGAGTTGGTGAGTGCTTGCTCCCGCAATTAAGGACCGATCGTCTGTGTGACCTTGATCTTTGGGCTATTTTCGTACAAACCGTTCACCTTGTTATGGGCGGGGTTCGATCCGAGAACTAGTAGGTGGATGGCATCCAGCCTGTAGGCGGACCGGTGTGGTCGTGTGAGGGGGACGGGTTATACCCCCGAGTAGACGTCGCCCCGGCTCCTCCGGGGATGGTCTCACAGCTCCGAGGCCCTGCTGGCAAGTTTCGCGCCCCAGTTCAGGACGAGTCAGGCTTGGAGAGGCAGGAGAGTGCCATCCACTGCTAGGTCTCCGGCCGTTAGGTAGAGAGGTGGATCGGAGGCATCCGATTCTGCTCTACTCGGCGGGTCCAGTTGTACACCCTCTGCAGAGTGTTAAACCTATAGCTATAGTCCGTGTCCACTGGTATGGACAGCCCTTACGATCTCTCACCTGGCTAGTATTTTCCTGTGCTGCTTCTCTCCCCCGAGTGTGTGAGCCCGGCTTCGTGCCGTTGAGATGTGAGGATAGGAGTTGGTGACCTCACATCGCAGATGAGAGTGGGATGCTGTGACTCGGTTGAGGTCCAGTGTTTTGGTGTACTTTCCTTGGTTGGGGTGTTGACCCCGGAGGCGTTGGCCTCGGAGGTGTGGATCTCCTCGGAGATGGTGACCTCTCTGCAATACCGCTTACCTTGATGTTGCTACCGCTGCTTGCATAAACTTACTACAGCCAGATGTAGGTTTATCCATGCATACTAGAATTCATCCACCGCTTTTGCTCTTTGTTGGGAAGCTGACATGACCTACCCGCTTATCGGGTAGATGGCGATGCTTTCAGACCTGGTGATCGACTACGACATCGACGATGAAGGATGGGAAGACTAGAGCTGGTCCTACACTCAAGTTTGCCTGTGGAGCTGGAGACGCTTCGCTTTGATAGATCCACTGCGTAGATGACTTACCTTTCTTGTTTAGTCCAGTTGGACTTGTACCTGGCTTATGCCGAAATGTTGTACTCTGATGTATTAATAAAATTATGTAATTTTCCTTTTATTCCTGTGTTGTATGGATTTGTACCACTTGAGACAGGGTTTGCACGTGATAGCCACTTCCTAGGACTATCACAGAGGTGCAGAGGATCGGGTTTCCAGTTTTGGAAATCTGGTTCGTTTCAGCTCGTCCTCGAGTAAGCCTTTAATGGATGTCAGTATTGCACTTCAATGTTCATACCCTGCACTTGTTCATACATGAGAAAACATAATGCTCTCCAAGTTTATATTTGTTATAGTTTCATAATGTAACTTGCTTTCATCTCTATGGAGGGTAGATATCATTTAAGCTCTTTCCACAAGTAATTAATCATGCTCTCAAATTTTAAACAAATCTCAGAAATTTTGAAAATAAAGAGCGGGATGAAGAAAAATTGCTTTACCAAGATCAATAATAAACCTCCTCGCATATTGCTCATAAACTCTCATCTCATCTTGTCTCTCAAGCCTACTTGTCCTACTCCTTTCCTCTCTCAAATATATGGTGGAAGGCTTTGTATGGAGCTATGGGAAAGTTTAGTCCTACCAAGATATTATAGTCGAGATATTATCAAAATAAGACAAGCTTCTCATGGACTTACCGAGACTCGTCAAAAAGGTCATTGGAAAAATATTGTTACAAGGAGGGGGGAGAGAAAAATACACACACTTCGAGATAAGTGGACATGTGCAAATGGCAAAGAGTGATCTCGAGGCACAAACGAGGTCCTCGTTATCGGATTGCACATGGTTGGAAAGATGAGTATGGGTCTTTGATCTTGAATCCTCTGGAAAACTCAAAAAGCACTAAACATAGCTAGAGAACCAGGGAGCTTTATTTTATTTTATTTTTCTTTCTTCTTTCTTTCTTTTTCTCTTTATACTTTTTCTTCTTTATCATTTTTTTTCATTCATTTTTTTCTTTCATCATACTTTTCTCTTTCTTTTTTATTTGCTCCCCTTGAACTCTAGACTATACTAGCACTTCCTTGGCAACCCCCCCCCCATGCTTAGACGTTTGCTCGTCCTCGGGCAAAAGAGGTGATAAATGTGCCAAGGTGGGAATTGAAGCTCTCATATTTTCTTAGAGAGAGATACTCGAAAAATCTTCTAGGGATCCTTCTGGAAGTCTCCCTTACTCACTTGAAGCACCTTCCTTGTAATCTTCATCAAAATATTCATCCATACACATATATTGGGTTGTGGTCAAGGAGGTGAACACAAAAAAGATATATTTGTGTTTTGTGGTTGGATATCCGGCGAGGTTTGCGAAATTCCCAATGTGGAAACTCACAATGCACGGATAGAAGAGGCTAGCATAAAGAACGATACGCAAAAACAGAATGACCAGCTTCTTAGTCTCGAGCCAGAGAAATCAAGCCTTGAATCAATGCACCCAAAAATAAATCTTGTAAACTAAGGTTTTTGCACTCAATTGAATATAAGGCTTTGGATAGGTAGAGCAAAATGCAAGTGGTATTAAAGACAAAGTTAGCATATCTTTTAAGAACAAAAATAAATGATCTTTGATTCATTCAAAAATGAGAGCAATGAAAAACAACTATGGGACTTAAGTTATCATAACCTCCACAAAAGATTAGGCTAGCATTAAATAAATTTCAGATTCATATTTAAAGAGAGCACTAGCTTAATCATATATAAACCAAGAACAAGAATAAGCAAAGTGGCAACGATCATCATATATCCATAAACAAGAGCATACGAGATATCATCATGTTGAGCACAAGGTAACGGTGATTATTATTGAAAACAAAACAAAACTAGGTTGTACTCCTAGCAGCCACCTATAGAGATATACAAAGGTTGCATCTAAGGTTGTTGAAGGCATAAATATGTGCAGACATATAGAAAGACAAGGACAAAAAGAGAGTTGAGGATTTGTTACCATCCTTTGATGCTTGAAGTGTAGCGCGGCCTCCCCCATGCTTAAGCATTGTGCTTAACATGGAAGAAGAACCATGATCCTTGCTCCATGCGGTCTTCTCATGTCCACCAAAT
Source organism: Cenchrus fungigraminus (assembly GCA_036936925.1). NCBI lineage: Eukaryota > Viridiplantae > Streptophyta > Magnoliopsida > Poales > Poaceae > Cenchrus > Cenchrus fungigraminus. Next base: position 3,208,425 of record CM072779.1, read on the forward strand.
CTGCCCCCCCATGCTTAGCATGTTGCTAGGCATGGAAGATGATGAATCATCTTGAAGTCCTACCGCCATGTGTGGATCGTCATACTCTTCACTTTGTCTTGATTGTCCTCCAACGTTCACCCTTTGTGACAAGCCTCCGTCCCAATCAAATTTATGGGAGTGATTCACAATGCCTGCAAAACAATTTTAAAGCATAAAGTACCCCCGAGGTGATGGTCGGGAATACTCACTCTATGCCGACAAACCAAAGACATCCCCTAAGATCTTAACTTGTGGCATAGTTAATCTAGTGAAAAATTAAAAACCTAATGGGTGTACGTGTGTGCAAGCGTGAATGCAATGAGTTAGAAGCATGAAAGGTTGAGACAAACTTCATAGAGATTACACAAAGTTTTAAACACCATGTTTACAACTATGTTGCCAAAATCCTCGGATCAAACACCATGTTAAAGCCAAAGAAATCAAGCATTCCAAAAAGTTTTAGAAAACCGAACATGCTTAACATAACGAAAGTGGTCATCAAAGAAATGCAAAATGCAAAGGGTTAGTAAAAACAAATGTTAGCAAGGGTTGAAAAGATCAAACAACCAAACTAATAAGGTTTTAAGGGTAGGTTATGGGTATCCTATATTTTTGGCTCAAACAAGAATTTTGAATAGAGGAAGACAAGTTTAGAAATTCTATCTAAGGTGTGCTAAGAGTCTTTTTTTATGGAAAACAAACCTATGGTTTTGGGAAGGCTAAAGGTGAGAAAGGTTTTCTCATAGGAGGGCTAGTTAAAGCTTTTAGTTAGAGCAAGGGATAGAGGTGGGCTTGTGTGACGCCCCAGGTTTTCAATTAGGGTTATTTAACGCTAATGACTGAGTCAACCGAGTCAAACACGTTAACTTTGGTCAAAACTTGGTCAACCTGGGTCATCACCTCGAAAACCTATCCAACAAACCTTAATGGTCAAAGCTTGGTCAAAGTTGGGTCAAGACTTGGTCAAAACCCCTAGTCAACCCCTTTGACACGTTGCTCTGCCGAGAACTTTTGCCGCGATCTCCGAATTTTGCCTAAACACTCAAAATTCCACCAATACAAAAGTTGTGCATCTTGTTGAGGGACACACTTTTCATGTTGGTCGGATTTGCAAATTTTGAGTGGAAATGGGTTGAATTTTTGGTCAACGGCAGTAGCCACTTGTCTTTGGCGCCGAGAAAAGTGCCAACTTGGCATGCCTGTTGTGCACAATCCATGGATCAAATCACCTATGTGCCTCTGTAAAAGTTGTAGAGGGCAACTAGATCTTCAATTTTGGTATAGGTTGATCGGTGCACTATAGTTGCAAAATCATGAGCTTTTCGCGGTCAAACACTGCTACCCCGAATTTTTGTTCTGCACCCCGCGCTCCAGAGCGCCAGGCCGCGCGACGCCGCGCCGTCGGCGTCAGGCCGCGCGCACGCGCCACGCACATGCTCCGCCGCCGGGCCCGCACGCCGAGGGACGCGCCTCCCCCATGCGTGTGCGTGGACCCCGCGATACCAACCGACCTCTTGCACCTCTCCCCGGCCACCACGTGTCGCGCCACCACCGGTGCGCCGCGCCGCCCAACCGCGCCGCCCGGCCACTCCCGGGCGCGCCGTACGCCCGCGCAGAGAGCACGCCCATGTGCCCTCCCCCTCGCGACTTGTCCTCCAAGACTTCGAAGTCGTCGAGTCGTCGCCGCACTCCTTTAAAAGCCCCTAAGCTCCTCGCTTGCACGCGCGCCACCGCCGTGCTCTGCTTCCGCCGCCAGCCACCATAGGCGCTCACGGTGAGCTTCACCTCTCGGCAGCCCTCACCGCCGCTTGAGCCTGCTCGCGCGTCCACAAGCACCCCCTAGACCTTCCCCGACCGCCACAACTCCCTGGCCGAACCCCTGTTCGCCGGCTTCCAGCCCGCAGCGGCCGCCGCCATAGGGTGCCGCCGAACCACCTTGCCAGCGTGTTCCCCAGCCCCGCCAAGCACCGGAATCGAGTCCCAGGACGTCCAAGACCAATTCCCCCTCGCGTGTTGCCCAGGTCGAGCATCCCCTCGCCGGAATCCGGCGGCTTCCGCCGCTGGCCGCGCTGAGGGCATATGCGTGAAGCCCGATTTGTGTCCGAGGGTATATCTGTGAAGGAGGGGCATATCTGTAAGGATTCTTATCTAGGTTTCTTCACAACTCAGTCCTGCACCTTCTAAAATCCATATAAATTCGTAGAAAAATCATAAAAATGCAAATAAGGACTTTTTGGAATCCTCGTGAAGAGCACTACATTTGCTAGAAAAGTTGTATATAGTTTTTCTAAATAGTTTTTAAATAATTTTGAAAACTCAGTGTGAACTGTGTTTGCTGTAGTTTAATTTCTAGATGTGAGTTTTACTTGAAATTTGGATATGTTGTGCAATATGATGTTCATGAGCTCTGGATAAAAATTTGCATAAAGTTACTGAGTAGATTTTGAGTTATGATTTATTTAGCTTTTATGCTAGTAGTAGATTCACCTTTTTGCCTAGCACTGCATAGGTTTGCTCTCAGGCTAATTTTTACCCCTTGAACTGTGTATGATGATTTGAGCCTCTAGTAATTTTTGTGTGCTGCTTTGACTCTGTTAAAATAGGTTTTTGATTTATGCATGCTAGAGGAGCCTATGTGTATATTTGAAGTTATGTATAGATTTAGGACTTGAGCCATGGTGTAGTCCCTTGTTATGTTGATGTTGTCCTCTGGTGAAAAGTTGAAATCATTTGCATGAGTAGTTTTGCCTAGAATAAATTGTGTTTTAATTACTATGCTGGTTTTGTTATTTTTGTTAGATTTAATCTAGATTTTTCCTATGCATGATTTTTGGTGAGAGAGCATGTTTTGTGGTCATCTTACTGTATGAGAAAAATCAGAACCAGAGGAGCTATATTTATTTTTATATGCTTATTGGTAGTTTGAATAGCTATAAAATGCTTGATATGAGTGTTAAATGCATGTTTACTCTTGTTGTGTTTATTTCAGTGGCTTATTAATTAATTTCAGTGAATCTGTGAAGTTTAGTTACTGTTGTGAAGTGACTTTTGTTTTGTTTGTATAAATGTGCACATAATCACCATCTAAAAGAATGTTTAATAAATGGTTGGTTGCCTTTTTCCTTTTCTTTGGAAGAGTATGATGAATGTATGTTTATCTAAGTGTATGTGACCAACTTTGCACCCTATGATAGTCATGTGATGTTTTGTCATTAAATAAATAATTTCACCAAGTAATTCTTGCATGTGCATCTCTGTGTAGAACCTTCTGACGGTAGCAGCGAGCTTGTCTCGGAACGAGGTGACGAACCGTTCGAGGGAGAAGTGAACTACGTGGAAGTGCAGCAAGACCCGAACCAAAGTTCGGAAGACTTTCCTACTAACATTGCCGAAGGCAAGCCCCGGTTTAACATACACCTATGTGTTTCCCTTTTTGCAATTCTCAAATTTATGCTTGTTATGTATGTGCATTTACGTTCAGGAATTGAATGGAAACCCAAGATGCATGACCCATAAGTACCTATGATCTTATACTAGTATGCTAGGTCGATAGTTGCTATGCACTAAGGACCCAGTACAAGTCGAGTGATGTACTTCGCTCGCGACAATAGGTTCTTATGTTGGAATCATAAGACTTGTTAAATTGAATCGCTCACGTGGTAAGAGCATGGGATTCGGGCTCCGGTCCAATGGTTAAGAGATTAAGAATTTGAAAGTACTAAACATTTGTCGGACATGGGTACGGTAAACCTAGTACCTGAATGACGCGGTGCGGGAACTTTAGGCTACTACTCTTGGGCTGCTGCCCCAGTCTTGCAAACTGTGGTGCATGGTGATGCTGGATGCTAATGTGAGGCATGCCAGCTAGCTATGTACCTAGGACTGTGGCATCAGTTCCTAATCCGACGAATGACGGGAACCGTTTGGTTGAAATCACTCTTTGTGAGGGTTTTCTCCCGTATGTTTAGGTTCACCTTGCAAGGTTATTAATCGATCGATCGTCGGCCTCTCACCGTTATCCGGGAATAGCTTAACCCTCTAACCATGATAATCCCTCTATGATGAAATATTGATAAACTTGATGTTTGATTAATTGTTTGTGCAAGTATGCTTGAACTAGTTGCTTATCTAGTAATAATTGATCCACTAGAACTTGAGCTAAAATATTGAAAGTAAGGATTAACTCCTTAGTTGCTTCTTGGCAAAACAAACCCAACATCCAAAATCCATGCATGTTTAGAAGGATAAGTCTTTTTATTTCAGACGGGTAAGCCTTGCTGAGTATTGGTATACTCAGCCTTGCTATGAATGTTGATTTTAGGAGACCATGTTTGGCCTGGTGAAATCCCACCCGGCTGGGGGCTGGAATGGGTGGATGACAAGGAGTAATGGCATTAGGGATGGCCTCCCATAATGCCAAATTATCGATTAGTGATATATATATTTTTCGCTATTTCAAAACTCTGAACCATTTACCTTTAATGCAAGGACAATGTTTGTAATAATTAACCCTACGGGGAATTTAGATTAATTTGTAAGGTACTCTGGACTCTCCTTCGTGGGGGTTTTAATGTATGCGCTTCGATCCTCTGTGTGGTTTACAAGTGATTTATCGGGCTATGACCCGGCAACACTCAACGGGATAATTCTTTATTATCGCTTAATGACCAAAGTGGATCGGTCTACGTGATAGCACGGACTTATCTCAGATGGGGTTGTCACAGTTGATATCAGAGCATCCGTATACACCAGAGTAATTAGTTTAATCACTAATTACATGATTTACAATTAAAACTTGTCAAGATTGATTGGATTTTGAAAATGCGTTGGATCGCTAAGGGATATTTAGACCGAAGGCCCTAGAGGGATTTTTGGGTTTTTTTAAGGTGGCTAAGTAATTATGGTTTATTTATACTAACTTCCAACACTTTTTAAACCACGTGTTTCATACATGTGTGATACCGCATCACGAGTGTGCGAGGGTCGATAGGGCAATCCATTCCACGGATCCTATCTTCTCGGTTGGATGTGCACGTGTGTTATACGTGTGCTACCGTATGCAACTCATACGAAGGATGCCATGTTCTATTCAAGATGAACATGTCCTGGGTTGTGATGTCGCCACGTTTTGCCATACGTGTGCATGATTCCGCATTACGAACATGCGAAGGGGGACACCCTCCACTCAAAAGGGGTGTGTCTTAGGTTGGACGCGGTCCATGCAGTGTTAAACGCATGGATACCATTTCTATAGTGAATGGTAATGTATGTGGACGCTCCCGTGTCGTGCTGGCACGGAAGGTTCTTTTCTGCAGGTACTCTAACCACGTTATCGCGATCGTTATGTGACCAAAGTGTACATCCGACAAGTTATTATAGGGAGAGAAGTATATAAGCCCTGCCACCGGCACTAACTCCGATTTTTGGCTTGATCGCTGTGTGAGGACGTATGTGATGCTTTTGCATCATGCTAAAATTTTGTTGAACCCTAAAAATGTTGCAATCGTGCTTGTTGCATTGTATGCCCTCTAGGTGTTACCTGGCTGTCTTGATGGTTAAATGCATGTATAGCTTGCTTGTTGCTTGGACATCAACATGACGTATCTGTTGGCTCAATTCTGCCGCCTGTCCTAAAAAGAACGGACTAGATGGTCTATACCAAAGTTGCTCCATATCTAATCTAGTTCAGCTGCCAAAATTTCATGATCATAGCTTCTATAGATCTCAAGTTATGCCCAAAATAGAGACACCCTGTCTTGCTGTTTTTCCTAGAGACCTCACTCTGACCTTGCAATTTTTCGAGCATGATCCTATCTGATCCAGACCCACCTTTGAATACCAAAAATGTGCCTCATAACCTTGCTAAGTTGCTACAAAAATTTGAGAATTTTTGGGACTGTAGTTTCTGAGTTATGAATTTTTGTTCACAACTGACGGAACTTTTTGCCATTTGTATGTCACGCTCGTTGAGTTTAGGCATACTCTGTACCTTTGTGTAGATGGCAACCCCAAACTTTACCCACAATAAGGATCCCAATTGTTCATCGGTATCTACTTAAGGACTCGAGGAAAGATAGATTCCTTAGTGTGATTTTTGCGCGCAACTCACTTTTAAAAAGTTATAAATCCATCCTGTGCACAATCATTCGTCAGAATACTTACATCGTCTTTTCTCTAGATGCCCAACTCCGGATCCATGACCGCTAACGCACCGGTGTGGACTCCCTTGAACTGCCTCGAGGAGGGTGGATTTCCTGCACTTCTGTGGGACACCCTAAAGGACTTGGATACATCACGTACCCAGAGTACATGGGACGTGAGTTCATGACTTCAGGGCAAATCCTTCATTGGCAAGTGAAGGTGAAGATTCCCACTTGTCTGATGAATCCTGACTGGGAAGAATGGGATTGCACAGCCCTAGGCTTGACAATGCCCAACACCATACAGAAGGTCGCGCTTGAAACTCTCACCACCTTTTGTGGAAAGCATTCTGCTTCAATAGCTGGTACTCCAGCCAAGGTGATTCCCATTGGAGCAGAATACTCCGGGCAATGGGTGGAACGTGAAGCATTTCTCCCCGCTCAGGGCAATGCTCACTATAATCCTGATCTTGCTACCTCCGCCCGTTTCTCCAAGACCATGTTTGACACTTATCGACTGATGGTGGGAGAAGGTGTGTTCTATAGACACCAAATCTATAGGCAGCATGTGCTGGAAGGAAGTGATACCGCACAAGAGTTGGAAGAAAACCCAGAGGGCACTCAGGGAGAGTCTGGAGTAGAGTCAGAGTCTGGACCTGCCTCCCCTTGAGGTTGCTTCACCTTGAGTAGGCCGAATAAGAGAAGGTGAAGCTAAGGCTAGATGACACCAGTGGAAGCCAATCTATTAGAGTAATGGTGTGTTGGGAGGTTGTAATAGAAGGACATACTCTAGGGTGTGCATCCGCTTTTGGAAGGATGTTGTAGTAGGCTAGGAGTACGCTTTGCGCAGCTAGACTGTTTTGTAACCCAATGTGTTATGTTGTGGTGATTTCCGAACTTGACCTTGATGTGATGTTATGGATAAACACCTTATCACTGCAAATTGACGGATGTTTGAAAAATACAGTTGTGATCAATTCTCAAATCCAGTGAATACCCAAGTAAGATCAGGTGGAAGACTTTATCTCTGTGTGACAATGAGAGTTTCGGTTAAAAATCCTAGGAGTTTTCGGGTTTTCCTTGATAAACTTTCCCTGTCGTGCTCCAATTGATTTTACCAGCCTTGAGCTTCTATCTTAGCTTGCTCACAAAAATATTTAAGTAAATAAAACTTGAGTAAGGAGTAATTAAAATACTTAAGTTGTTGCATATATCACCCTCATCATGAAATCATCCACCAGCATGATCATGCATTGCACAACATATGCATGAAACCCTTGGAGGACTAACATGCATACTCTTTTTTATCTAAATCTCTCTACCCTAACCTTGTTTTGATCGGTGGCGTTGTTATTCCATGACCAAAGGTGCCGCGTCGGAACCGAGGGTATCATATGTGCTGCAGCCATGTGATTACCATTAGGTGCGCGCTAGGTATCTTCGTTGTGAGGATGCAACACGCCGCAGTAAATTTTCTCAACCTTATGCCCCGAACCTCCTTTCAAGTATTGTAAGGTAAGACCAGTGGCGGAGCCAGAATTTTGTAGTTGGGTATTCCCACTTTTTTAAAAAAAATCAAAAAAATTAAAAAGTGAGTTGCCTAATGTAGATTCATTGACAGAGAGAGGATTGGTGGGAAAGTGAGTGTTTAATGGTGTATTTGGAAGGTTTTTACCTCAAATAACAGAAAATATTGTCCAATATAAACTATACATACATGCATTCTTGAGATATACATATTTGTTTGGGAGAAATGTTGGGTATTCCTGGGAATACATAGGCATCAATGTAGCTCCGCCCCTGGGTAAGACAAACATGCTAATCTTATGTCATGAGCATCAGCATGTGCACCATTCCATTGTGCATCACATGCTTAGTTGTACAACCATAGGTTCAGTTGGTACATCTCATCAAATTAAATAAAATTGTTGCATCAAGCTCACTAAATTAAGTAACCAGTGAGCAAGAATTTTCTGAGATTCCGTATCAACCTTTTCGTCCGAACCCAAGAATCATGAGTAAACGAGTTGACAAACATTGTTTACTAGCCTTCCCTTTCTTCATCAAAATCACTATGATGCTTGTCAACTTGATCCTCCGTCCGTTCGATCGCAACGATCTCCGAGCAGAGTTTCCAATCAACCGACTAAGTTGAAGGAGAAGTGGTAGTGTTTTCTGAGTAGTCAAGGTTCTCTAAAAGTCAAATGTATGAGAGTGTTCCATCACTTCTCAATCTATGATCTGTTGATCATACCCTCCAAATCTTAGGAACCAGGAGATCAACTAACAAAAGACAAGTAGAGTATCGAGCGGAATTCCCGTTACCACCAGTTAAACCCAGATGATGGACCTTCGGAACTTTCTCCTGTTCCCGCAGTCAGCACGATCATTTCTTCGGACCGTTGAAATTCATCCTTTTCAGCGCCACAAATGCACGATGCTGTAGCGTCGACCTGCCATCTCTTTTCCACAGTCGCGATCACGTCGCTGAGCTTTCTCGAGGACGAGCAATATCGAGACACGTGCCATCACCACCGGATCACTCCGCCAGTCCCTGCCGCAGATGATCTTGGACGACCGTTACAATTCTGCCGCGGCATAAAAAGGAAACCCTTCCTTGATGCCGCTAGTTTCAAATCTCTCCTCCCAGATGAGTTGGATATCATCGTCGCTCTTCCTTTCTCCTTCGGCTGTTCTTTGGCAACCGCACCAGCCCTCTCCGTCGTTTGCTCCATTCCTCGCCGAGCAAACTTTTCTCCTCGTCTTCATCAACGACACCACGAAGAAGTTCAAGAGGGTCAGCAGAAGATCCCAAGCCTACACCGCCGACCATGGCTCCGTTTTTGGAGATATTCGAGTCGCTTCGGTGGACGCTGTTGGGGATGTATCTCTGCATCGCAGGCGGAATCGGTCTGCTCTTAGTTTTTCATGTACACATCCATCGCCCGCTACCTCATGAGCGGCATGGAGACAAGTGAGGAGAGCGCCATGTATCTTTTGCCTCATCTGAATTCTCGATGTCGAGAAGTGTAATCAGATGTGTCCTCCTTCCTTTGTAACCCTTGTCCGATTTAAAGGCATCGCCCTAATCTTGTTGAATCTCGGGACGAGATTCTTTTTAAGGGGGTAGGTTGTGACGCCCCAGGTTTTCAATTAGGGTTATTTAATGCTAATGACTGAGTCAACCGAGTCAACACGTTGACTTTGATCAAAACTTGGTCAACCTGGGTCATCACCTCGAAAACCTAGCCAACAAACATTAATAGTCAAAGTTGGGTCAAGACTTGGTCAAAACCCCTAGTCAACCCCTTTGACACGTTGCTCTGCCGAGAACTTTTGCCGCGTTCTCCAAATTTTGCCTAAACACTCAAAATTCCACCAATACAAAAGTTGTGCATCTTGTTGAGGGACACACTTTTCATGTTGGTCGGCTTTGCAAATTTTGAGTGGAAATGGGTTGAATTTTTGGTCAACGGAAGCAGCCACTTGTCTTTAGCGCCGAGAAAAGTGCCAACTTGGCATGCCTGTTGTGCACAATCCATGGATCAAATCACCTATGTGCCTTTGTAAAAGTTGTAGAGGGAAACTAGATCTTCAACTTTGTTATAGGTCGATCGGTGCACTATAGTTGCAAAATCTTGAGCTTTTCGTGGTCAAACACTGCTACCCCAAATTTTTGTTATGCACCCCGCGCTCCAGAGCGCCAGGCTGCGCGACGCCGCGCCGTCGGCGTCAGGTCGCACGCATGCACCGCCGCCGGGCCCGCACACCGAGGGACGCGCCTCCCCATGCGTGTGCGTGGACCCCGCGATACCAACCGACCTCCTGCACCTCTCCCCGGCCACCAGGTGTCGCGCCACCACCGGTGCACCGCACCGCCCAACCGCGCCGCCCGGCCACTCCCGCGCGCGCCGTACGCCCGCGCAAAGAGCACACCCATGTGCCCTCCCCCTCGCGACTTGTCCTCCAACACTTCGAGGTCGTCGAGTCGTCATCGCACTCCTTTAAAAGCCCCTAAGCTCCTTGCTTGCATGCGCGCCACCGCCGTGCTCTGCTTCCGCTGCCGGCCGCCATAGGCGCTCACGGTGAGCTTCACCTCCCGGCAGCCCTCACCGCCGCTTGAGCCTGCTCGCGCGTCCACAAGCACCCCCAAGACCTTCCCCAACCGCCACAACTTCCTGGCCGAGCCCCTGTTCGCCGGCTTCCAACCCGCAGCGGCCGCCGCCGCAGGGCGCCGCCGAACCACCTCGCCGGCGTGTTCCCCAGCCCCGCCAAGCACCGAAATCGAGTCCCAGAACGTCCAAGACCAATTCCCCCTCGCGTGTTGCCCAGGCCGAGCACCCCCTCGCCGGAATCCGGCGGCTTCCGCCGCTGGCCGCGCCGAGGGCATATGTGTGAAGCCCGATTTGTGTCCGAGGGTATATCTGTGAAGGAGGGGCATATCTGTAAGGATTCTTATCTAGGTTTCTTCACAACTCAGTCCTGCACCTTCTAAAATCCATATAAATTCGTAGAAAAATCAGAAAAATGCAAATAAGGACTTTTTGGAATCCTTGTGAAGAGCACTACATTTCCTAGAAAAGTTGTATATAGTTTTTCTAAATAGTTTTTAAATAATTTTGAAAACTCAGTGTGAACTGTGTTTGCTGTAGTTTAATTTTTAGATGTGAGTTTGACTTGAAATTTGGATATGTTGTGCAATATGATGTTCATGAGCTCTGGATAAAAATTTGCATAAAGTTACTGATTAGATTTTGAGTTATGATTTATTTAGCTTTTATGCTAGTAGTAGATTCACCATTTTGCCTAGCACTGCATAGGTTTGCTCTCTGGCTAATTTTTACCCCTTGAACTGTGTATGATGATTTGAGCCTCTAGTAATTTTTGTGTGCTGGTTTGACTCTGTTAAAATAGGTTTTTGATTTATGCATGTTAGAGGAGCCTATGTGTATATTTGAAGTTATGTATAGATTTAGGACTTGAGCCTTGGTGTAGTCCCTTGTTATGTTGATGTTGTCCTCTGGTGAAAAGTTGAAATCATTTGCATGAGTAGTTTTACCTAGAATAAATTATGTTTTAATTACTATGCTGGTTTTGTTATTTTTGTTAGATTTAATCTAGATTTTTCTATGCATGATTTTTGGTGTGAGAGCATGTTTTGCGGTCATCTTGATGTATGAGAAAAATCAGGACCAGAGGAGCTATATTTTTTTTATATGCTTAGTGGTAGTTTGAATAGCTATAAAATGCTTGATATGAGTGTTAAATGCATGTTTACTCTTGTTGTGTTTATTTCAGTGGCTTATTAATTAATTTCAGTGAATGTGTGAAGTTTAGTTACTGTTGTGAAGTGACTTTTGTTTTGTTTGTATAAATGTGCACATAATCACCATCTAAAAGAACGTTTAATAAATGGTTGGTTGCCTTTTTCCTTTTCTTTGGAAGAGTATGATGAATGTATGTTTATCTAAGTGTATGTGACCAACTTTGCACCCTATGATAGTCATGTGATGTTTTGTCATTAAATAAATAATTTCACCAAGTAATTCTTGCATGTGCATCTCCGTGTAGAACCTTCTGACGGTAGCAGCGAGCTTGTCTCGGAACGAGGTGACGAACCGTTCGAGGGAGAAGTGAACTACGTGGAAGTGCAGCAAGACCCGAACCAAAGTTCAAATTTATGCTTGTTATGTATGTGCATTTATGTTCAAGAATTGAATGGAAACCCTAGATGCATGACCCATAAGTACCTATGATCTTATACTAGTATGCTAGGTCGATAGTTGCTATGCACTAAGGACCCGGTACAAGTCGAGTGATGTAGTTCGCTCGCGAGAATAGGTTCTTATGTTGGAATCATAAGACTTGTTAAATTGAATCGCTCACGTGGTAAGAGCATGGGATTCGGGCTCCGGTCCAATGGTTAAGAGATTAAGAATTTGAAAGTACTAAACATTTGTCGGACATGGGTACGGTAAACCTAGTACCTGAATGACGCGGTGCGGGAACTTTAGGCTACTACTCTTGGGCTGCTGCCCCAGTCTTGCAAACTGTGGTGCATGGTGATGCTGGATGCTAATGTGAGGCATGCCAGCTAGCTATGTACCTAGGACTGTGGCATCAGTTCCTAATCCGACGAATGACGGGAACCGTTTGGTTGAAATCACTCTTTGTGAGAGTTTTCTCCCGTATGTTTAGGTTCACCTTGCAAGGTTATTAATCGATCGATCGTCGGCCTCTCACCGTTATCCGGGAATAGCTTAACCCTCTAACCATGATAATCCCTCTATGATGAAATATTGATAAACTTGATGTTTGATTAATTGTTTGTGCAAGTATGCTTGAACTAGTTGCTTATCTAGTAATAATTGATCCACTAGAACTTGAGATAAAATATTAAAAGTAAGGATTAACTCCTTAGTTGCTTCTTGGCAAAACAAACCCAACGGCCAAAAGCCATGCATGTTTAGAAGGATAAGTCCTTTTATTTCAGACGGGTAAGCCTTGCTGAGTATTAGTATACTCAGCCTTGCTATGAATATTGATTTCAGGTGACCATGTTTGGCCTGGTGAAATCCCACCCGGGTGGGAGATGGAATGGGTGGATGACGAGGAGTAATGGCACTAGGGATGGCCTCCCATAATGCCAAGTTATCGATTAGTGATATATATATTTTCCACTGTTTCAAAACTTTGAACCATTTACCTTTAATGCAAGGACAATGTTTGTAATATTTAACCCTACGTGGAATTTGGATTAATTTCTAAGGTACTCTGGACTCTCCTTCGTGGGGGTTTTAATGTATGCGCTTCGATCCTCTGTGTGGTTTACAAGTTATTTACCGGGCTATGACCCGGCAACACTCAATGGGATAATTCTTTATTATCGCTTAATGACCAAAGTGGATCGGTCTAAGTGATAGTACGGACTTATCTCGGATGGGGTTGTCACAGCTTGGCCAACCGGAATGGTGCAAGCCAATCAACACAAGTCAACCCTACCCTTGTTGGCTACGAGTTTTCGGTGGGGCTATAGGTAGGCTTAGGTTGGTTGGACAAAAATTTAGATCAAAACAAAACATGCAATGCAATGCAATACAATACGGATGAACAAAATGACATGGTAAGGTGGTTGTGTAAAACAAATGCAAGAGTTAGCCTAAACTAACTAGCCACAAGTTTAGAGTCAAAGGATGGTGCCAACTTCATAGATCTCTCTAAAAAGACACAAAAGAAAAAGACTCTCTAAACACTAATAGGCACACAAAAAGGTCTACAAGTTTTCCAAGATTAAGAACAAAGTGCTCCCTCAATAGCATTTTAATCAAACAACATGGTGTTGTGGTATTTATTAGAGCAATGATACAATGTTACTTGATGTTTCAGTTTAAGATCACAATGTAGACGGTCATATTATGTGTGTGTGTATATATATATAAATATATATATATATAACATAAACAAAATAAAACGGGTTGCCTCCCGCAAAGCGCTTCATTTAAAGTCATAGAGCTCGACTTTCTTACGTACCTTTTCGTGGCCGCGAAGCCATGGTTCTTCATGTAAGATTTGAAGATGTACATGAAGCTTTGATCCACTCTCCATGCTTGACACGATCATTTTACTTGATGAGAGGCTTGCTCGATCGTTTCCTTGCATCATCGTCACCTTCTCCTCCTTTGCTCTTCATCGCTGCTTCCTCTTTCATGAATTTCCCTCTCTGCCCAGATCAGACCATGTAGCAAACAATTTCTCCAATGCATGGCGCATGAAATTGTCTTTCCATCAAGTCTTTGTTGACCCCCAACGGACTCCGAATGAGTGAGTTATGCTCGTTTTACTCCAACGCTGCAATCTGTCCAAATCTGATTTCAAACTGTGAAGCGCCTAATGTTTTTGCCATATCTCCTTCTACTAGTCTTCAAATTCATCGATCTTGGATGCGTTGGAATCGGCACTTGATGGAGCTTCTGATTTTAAACTTTTTCCTTCTTCTACATATCTGATCAGGTGCTCAAAATTGATGAAAACAGCAACGTCCGTACTCGAGATTCGGGAGAGGCGATGCACGAGCTTGCAATTCCTTTAGGGCATGGCTTATCTCCTCTTCATTAAGGTTTAATGACCCGCATGGTTAGTGAAACTCAGGTTTTGTCCCGACATACGCTCTTTTAAGGTCACGAGCTTGACCAAGCACCAAACAAGTCCGAGATTTGCAAAGTGTGAAACAAACATATGCAACCATAACCACAATTTAAATTTGGTGAACAAAGCATGTTGTAATTAAAGGTAGCATCAGTTTCTTGTTCAGCACTAAGGCTCTCATTAGGCATGTAAATAACAAAGTTTAGGCACAACACGGCCTCTTTATCATACTCAAGAAATTCTAGCCTATCATGATCATCAAAGGTAGCAAGGCATAGAATCAAAACATACTATTGGATAAGAACATGAATATATCAAAAGAAAGATATCATATCCAAAAGTACCTTGAGAGATTAATGTGTACCTTAGCCTTCAAGCTTTTTATCGTGAGTGGTCCTCCGGAGTTGATAGCGAACAATCCTTGATGATCGAATGTGGCTTGCGTAGACTTTTCTCAATTCCTCGTGCCACATGTCGTCAAGGTTGCTTTGTGTAGGATCACTCTTCTTCACTTGTTTGAGGGGCTTCACACATGTCTTAAATGTCTTCATGTAGTTCTATGATCCTTCATGTGAGAGCCCAAAATATCCGCACCATTGGATGTTGTCTTATGTGTGTAATCCATCGTGGTTTTCTTCAAACATCTCCTTGCGTCGGATGTTGCCAACTTGTGTCTTCATTTGCTAATGCTCCAGGGGTCTTTGTTTTGTTCCAAGCCTCTGAATTTCTTCGTGAGTAGTCTAGCGGAAGCATTCCCCAAGCTCATCTTCATTGTTGTCATCCTCACCTTCACCACCTTGTTCTCATCGTATTGCAGCTGCCTCTTCTTTGGATTTCTCCCTATATACATAACAGAACATATACCAAAATATAATTCTATCGAAAAATTTATAAAATTACCTTTCCAACGGGTACTCATCCATCTTAATTGGAGTCCAAATGAGGGAGTTATAGCTGTTTCACTTGAGCTTTGCTTGCTGTCCAGAAATTTTCAGGGCGTGCAATCATCAGTGATTCGGCCATATCTGCTTGTAGGAACCTCCGATCGATTTGATTCCAGACTCGTTGGAAGCATAACTTTGTGGGGCTTCTAAATATCTAAAGATGGTGAAGGTGAGGACGACAACAACGGATGATGGGCCACTAACAAAAGTTAGCACCTACCACTAAAGAGCGAATCTTGATGTTGCAACCATCTTGTTAGGGTGTGTATGTAGAGAACTCATCGAACATCTTGTGTCTAGCTTTTCACCTGCTTTCAACGACACAAACAAGAAAACAAGCGTATATGCAATAATAAAAATTAGGGTTAGTTAAAAAGAAAGGTAGATCACCCTAGGGTTCAAGTTGCCGATCCCTGGCAACGGCGCCAGAAAAAGGGCTTGTTGACGGTTCAAAACCGTGTTGAAGTTCACCGCAAGCGTACGGGTGACTTGGTACCTTTTTCACCAAGGAGGGTCCCCCAAGGATTGTCAATCCAAGGATCGGAAGCAAACCGCTAAGGATCTCTACCTTATCTAGTCAATCTAACCTAACATAAAGTATTGATTGCATACAAAGGATAAACCTTGATAGATATGAGTTATGGCACAAGGTTGATCATATCCATGGACATCGGCTAGGGTAAACCTCCACCGAATGGGTAGCTAGGCCTAGCACCTTCTAGTTGAAGTTCCGGCAAACGAGCAACAAAACGAGCATCTCATCTACTAGCATCCTTAAACTCCTACCTCCGGCCTACCTCCCAAAGACATCCACTCTTTCGGGGGAAATCACCCTATCATGATGCTCCCTTAATGAAGTGGAGGATCTAGGGGCACGCTCAAACATGAACGTGTCTACGAATCATGAAGGATCGACATGCTAAACCTAATCGCCACGATTACATAGAGCATGCTATATAGCCTAACCGACGCATTAGAGTAGGGATCAAACATATTCACGATAAGTAAAAAGTATAAACGGAGACATGGAATCGCTAGAAGATAGAGTGACAAGATTGTAATTGCTCACATAATAATAGATGCGTTTGGATCATCACCACCGAGTACATACCATTGATGACCTCAACCAGCTCCAGAACTCCGCCATGGCACAACCACAACGGGCGGCCATGGCGGCTAGGGTTGACCTAGGCCATCCCCTAGACAACTTCGAGGACTCCGCCGTCGTCGACTCCCTCCGGTGCTCCCTTCGGTTTTGCCGAGTTCTGATGAATGGATGTGGCGGCCGTCGGAGGAAGGGGGTATAAATGAGCCAAGGAGCGTGTAGGTCAAAAGGGAGGCCGAACCGGGCCCGAAACCCCCTAGGCCGGTTGGCATGGGCCGGCCAGCCCAGGCCCTTTTCAGCCCGGTTCGGGCCCATCTTCCTCCACGATGCTTCTCACACTTTCTTAAATATTTGTCGAAGTCCATGTGGGTCCATGACGTCATTTTCCCCATAGTTTAGATAAGGGCGCTTGGCGCGCAAACTCCCACATCTTCCGTTCGGGTCCTCGAAGTTTCACAGCTTTATGCTTCGGTCCGCGGGTCATTTGGAGTCATGTTCACTTCGTGTCGTGACTTGTGCGGGGCTTCGTGAGCTTCTTATAAAGTGCTTGATGAACTCTTCCCGGAAGTCCTCATTTAAGTACTTAATTCCTGCGTAAACAACATACTCCAAAAACCACATGCAAGTGTGAACTTGTTACATCATTAGTGTGCCTAGTGGCGGGTTAGTTATAATTCAAAGCTCAAACCAAAGTGTAACAAGTGCTCTTGGTTGACGGAAATTGACCGTCAACAAGGGGGCCAATGCGTAGACGGCTGCCGGAGAAGATCGAGGTTGTCCTCCCTACCGACGCCGACCGGAGGAGATCGATAGCGACAACGGAGGGAGAGTGACACAAGGAGGGCGAGCAGTGCACGGAGGGAGTGTGGTCCAGGCGGAGGCGGCTCAATGTGGCGGATTCGATGGGGCGTGAGTGACCGCGCGACACAGACAACCGGGAGCCGCAGCGATCTGCAGTCAACACCGGCATCGCGGCCTGGTTCGGTAGAGGTGTGGATACGATGGGGCGCGACGCGGACGACCGGTGAGCCGCGGCGTCCGTGGTGATCCGACGGGGCGTGTCGTCGTACGCCGGCGGCGCGGCCTGGTAAGATCGAGGTGTAAATGACTGGGCCGCTGCGACGTTCGTGGTGACTGATGTTCGACAGGGCAGTGACGCCGTGGATGCCGCAGATGGACTAGACGGCGGCGGCGCGAGAGGAGGGTGGTGAACGGTGGCAGTGCGGGAGGGGAGGCCGCGTGTGGAGGGGGAAGCGAGGGTGGCGTGCGGGGGAAGGCCGGCAGAGGCAGGGAAAACATGGAATACCGCGGTAGGGAGGCTACGGAGTAAGCAGAAGGCGCAGGTGGGACCGGGGGAAACGCGAGGCGCGGAGGCGCGAGGAGGCGAGCGGCCGCGGTCTTCCTACGCAAGATTGACGTACCGGGTTTTTATCTCCACTTCATTCTTTTTAGTAGTAGAGATTACTAATTGTTGGGGTGCGCCTTAGGGGCCTAAGGCTAGAAACCTCCATTGTGTATAAAAGAGGCCCAAAGAGAGGGTTTGAGGACATATTTGTAAGGACCGATGACCTATTTCTAGAGACTTGTTTGTAATGGTGAGGGACCTCAAGTGTAAATAACGAGGATCTGAATGTAATTCTTGACCTCACCGATGGAAATAATAAAAATAGCCACTTCCCCTCTCCCTATAAATAGGACCCCAAGGGGTGGAGGAGTGGACTCTTGACCAGGACATTCATTGTCTCTCTTATTCAATTGTCTAAATGTTCTTCTCCTTCCTCCCTTTTTACATGTTTGGGATTTCTGATCCAAACAGTGGAGCCCACCGTGAGGTTTTTGCACGAGACAAAAAGTTCGCTATTATCACAACAAAAAAGATTTTTCAAAAGATCGAAAGTGATGGACATGATTTTTGGCACCATCATTTTCACCTCATCACCTTCGATGGTGATTTTTATCACTTTTGAGCAACACAATGTTATCACCACTATCTGTGCAAAATATGTTAATGAAGTTGCCGATAAACTTCCATGGTGATTTCTATCACTATTACACCCAGCCAGGCTGGTCTTTGGGGCTTTGTTGGTTTCAGAGAATTTGTTGAAATATTATGAAGAGAATTGCTTGTGCTCTGGGAGCTAAGGGATTCCTCTCGGCTTGCAGGCGTGAAGGATGGTGATGTCCCGCCGGCTGAGGACAAAGCTCCCGAAGGCCAGGAACTGGAAGATGGGGAAATTCTCGGAGCCCATGCTTCTATAATTGTGAAGCAACAGGGGACCAACACTACTGCCGGGCCCTCGGCGCCTTTTGATGCTCAAGATTTGCTCTTGCTTTTACTTTGTTTTTTGTGCTGCTATTTTGTTCTAACGAAGGTGAGGTTTCTTAAATTCTTTGCAGCTTACCAAAATCTCTGGAGTACATGGAAGCTGGCCTTTTGGCGGGACTATCCGCTGAGCTCTGCTATAAGTCAATGATCTCTAGTAGGCTGGCGGTTGAAAAATATCGTTCCCAAGAACACAAACTTTTGACAACCGAAGCTGAAAATGTTGAGCTGAGCCGGGAGATTATTAGGCTTAAAGAAAAGAATGCATCTTTGGAGAAAATGTGCAAGCTCTATACGGAGAAAATTGCTATTTTGGAGGACAACGTGAACACCTTCAAGACTGCTTTGGAAAACCTGACCAAGGATGCAGAGAGGCTGGAAAAAGTGGCTGAAGACTTGAAAAAGGTAGTGGAAGATGACACCGAAGTCATAGATTCTCTAAGGAAAGAGAATAATGAACAAAAATCAGTTGTTGAAGAACTTAGAAAGGAAGTGAAGGGTCAAAAAGCTTTTATTGACGCGGCCGAAGGAGTTTTGAAATAATGCTTCCTGGCTCTGTATGAGAAATATACTCATGCTCTTGGGGAGTTTGGCGCAGAGCCCCTTCCTTTTCCCAGCGACAAAGGGGCCAAGGAGATTTTCGAGTGGATGGAGCAGGAATTTGATCATCTTCCAGGTGTGATGACCGGAGCCAGCGACTACGCGGCTTCGATGTGCGTTGAAGTCTTGTTGGAGTTACTGGAAAAGAACAGATGCTCAGACTTTTTGGCCTTGGGTGCTAGAAGTTTTAACTTCCCGAGGGCGGAACTTATAGAGTCTGAAATTCCTTCGAAGAACGTGCAGGTTGTCAAGAGAAATTTGTTGACTTTGTTCTGGGAGGCATCAGGACAAGAGCATGCCAAGGCCGTGGCACACAAGCTTCTAGTGAAGGTAAGGAATTTTCTCAATGACCCTTCCTTCTTCTTCTTTTCTCTTTTTTTATTATTCAGATGTTGGTTTTTTTATTTTCTAGGCTAAGGAAAAGGAGGCATTGGAAACGGGCTCATCTGAAGACTCGAGCCAGGAAGGAGGATCTCCTAAGGACGGAGCCCCAAGCGAGAAGAGCCCTGGTGAAGAGAAAGATGGCGAAACTTCGCTATCTTCTTGATTTACTTTAACTTATTGCTTTTGGAATGCCCTGCGTGGCGATGTCTGATGATGTAAAAGTACTTTGGGCACAATTCTTGTAATATAACTTGGCTTCGGTATCTTTTTCATTATTTTTTGTTTAACCAATTGTCTGGCTTCGAGAAAGGAGCAAAAAATAGCTCTGTTTTTGAAGAAAACGTCACCCCCCCTTTTTTCTTTTTTCTCGAAGCTCGCGATTTTTTTGTAGAAAAGATGATGTCTCGTAGGGTAGCTTTTCCTCTTCCCGAAACCTAAAATCTAGTGAAACTTGTTTCGAGTTTCGCAGACTTTCCTTTGACTTAGTGGTCGAATTTAGCAATCTTGTTGCTTTTTGACCCTTTGCTTGGTCAAAAGACCATTTTGAACGATGAAAGCTTGAAATTTAAAAAAACTGATCCCGCAACTTAGTCTGTTGCCTTGTGGGATTTTTTGGTACTTAGGCATGAATGCTAAGATTTTTGTGAGACAACGTATATAAGCTTGTTGCTTTTTGTTGCTCTTGGGCAGAAACTGCCTCGCAGAAAGTAAATGACTGAAAGTAAATTGCTGAAAGTAAAGAAATAATCTGTGCTAGACAAGGAGCTAAGGGGAAACTAATTTCATTGAAACTGAAATTTGATACATGGAACCGCCTCATTAAAAACCTTGCCTCCTGATTTGGGGTTCCCTTTAGCAAGGAAAAGAGTACGGTCCTTGGAAAATATAAAATGCTGAAAATGTAAAAGCATAAGATAGCTAGGCTCCAACCCCGTTTATAAGTTCACGAAGCCAGAGTTTGTACACTGTGTACTTCTAAGGGTAGTACTTGAGAAGGCTGTCCGTGTTCCATGTGTGCAGCAACATATTGCCTAATTGATGTGCCAAGTGAAAAGATCCTGGTCTTAGACTCTTAGTTACTGTGTACGGGCCTTCCCATGGCTCCTGCAACTTTCCTGGATTGTCAAAATTCTTTTTCTTCTTGATGACCAAATCCTCTACTTGTATTTCTTTTCTCACGACTTTCTTATCCCTCCACTTCTTGGTTTCTTGCTGGTATTTGTCTATGTTTTCGGCGGCTTGAAGCACACCCACCTTGATCAAATCTTTCTCTTCTTCCTCGATATTCGTATTTGCTTGTGCTTTCAACACTCATAAGCTTTCATTTTTGATCTCCTCCGGAGTCATGGCTTCGGAACCGAACAACAACTTAAATGGTGAAAAGCTGGTGGTCCTTGATACGGTGGTGTTATGTGACCAAGTTACCTTCGACAATTCTTCTACCCACTTCCCTTTTTTCTGATTGAACAAGCATTTCTTTATGCTTGAGAATATCAGCCCATTTGCTCTCTCAACCGCGCCGTTTGACTGTGGATGGTACACAGAGGCAAATTTTAACTTAGTCCCCATAGTCAGGCAAAATTCCCTGAACTCATTGCAATCGAACTGCCTTCCATTGTCCATGGTTAGTTCCCTTGGTACCCCAAATCTGTAAATTATGTTCTGCCAAAAGAATTTTTGGATGTTACGGGACGTGATGCTTGCCAACGGTTTGATCTCGGTCCATTTTGTGAAGTGATCCATGGCTACAGCCGCGAATCTGCAATTCCCTTGAGCTGCTGGAAGCGCTCCAACTAAATCCATCCCCCATCTCTGCAGAGGCCAGGACGGTGGTATTAATTGTGTGGGCATCGATGGATTTCTCTGATTGTTGGCATTTTTCTGGCAGGCTTCATAAGTTTTCACTAACTGATGAGCATCATCGATGATGGATGGCCAATAGAAACCTTGCCTTAGAGCTTTTTGAGCTAAAGCTCTCGAGCCGATGTGAGCACCGCAAAAACCTGAATGAATTTCCTTTAGCAACTCTTTCCCGGCTTCGAAGCTGATGCATCTCAGGGTAGGAGCTGATATGTCAGATTTGTACAACTCTCAATCAATTATCTCATAGCCCCGGGCTCTTTGCTTCATTCGCTTCAAGGAAACTTCCTCGGTAGGTTCATAGTGACCTCTTAAGAAAGCCAAGATCGGAGCCCTCCAATCGTATTTTTCTATGACATTGATTGTTTTAGCTTTGGGCTCTTTCACTACGAGTGAAGTTAAAACTTCATAAAAACATCCGGAGGCAAAGCTTGGTTTTGTGTCGTGGCCTTTGCCAATGCATCAGCTTCGTTGTTTGAGTTCCTGGGGATGTGTTCCACTGTGAAACCCTTGAAATGTTTTTCCATTGATCTTACTGTCGCGAGATACTTTATGAGCTCTGGCTCCCTAGCTTCACTGTCTTTCTCTACGTGTCCCAGGATGACCTTGGAGTCTGACCTTACGATGAACCTTTGTTGCCCTAGTGCTTTCATTTTCCTCAAGGTGAGGAACAGTGCTTCATACTCAGTTGTGTTGTTGGTTGCTCTCTCATTTTCTGGGAAATCTAGCCTGACCGCGAACTGCATTTTGATCCCGGCTGGAGAGGTGATGACTGCCGAAGCCCCGGCTCCTTTGTGGCAATAAGCCCGTCGCAATATGCGATCCATGGCTGCTCAATTTCTGCGGAGCTCAAGTTTGCTGGAGACGTCCAGTCTACGACAAAGTTTGCCAAGACTTGTGATTTTATCGCACTTCTTTTTTAAAATCAACGATATGCTCTGATAGCTCAAGTGCCCATTTGGAAATTCGTCCCGAAGCCTCTCTATTGTTGAATAACTCGTGCAAACGCTGGTCTGTGACTACTATGATTCTGTGGGACTCAAAATAGTGCCTTAGTTTTCGTGCTGCCATGACCACCGCATATGCGATTTTTTCCACCTCTGAATAGAATACTTTTGACCCTGTTAGCGTCTCGGAGACGAAATAAACTAGGACTTGGGTTTGCTTCCCTTCCACTTCCATTTCTTGTATCAAGGCTGCACACACCGCAGTCCTTGAAGCTGAGATGTAAAGCAAAAGTGGGGAGCCGGGGTCCGGGGGACACAATTTTGTCAGACTAACAAGATATTCTTTGAGCTCCGCAAATGCTTTACTTTGCTCTTGCTCCCACTCGAACTTCTTGTTGTTTCTGAGTACTTGGAAGAAAGGGAGGCTTCGCTCAGCGGCCTTGGACACGAACCTGTTCAGCGTTGTGATTCTTCCAGTGAGTTTCTGAACGTCTTTCAGAGATCTAGGTTCTTCCATTTTGATTACTACTTGGATTTTGTCGGGGATGGCTTGTAGTCCCTTGGTTGTTACAAGACATCTGAGTACCTTCCCGCGTTGCACTCCGAACACGCACTTCTCAGGATTTAACCATAAGTTCGCGGCTCTCAAATTTGTGAAAGTTTCTGCAAGGTCTGAAATGTGGTCACCCCGCTTGTTGCTTTTGACGACTATGTCATCCATGTATGCCAACAAATTTATGCACAGCTGCTCAGGAAATACCGAAGCTATCATTCTTGTGAAAGTTGGCCCCGCATTCTTGAGCCCCTCAGGCATCCTTAGGAAACAGAAGATGCCGAAGGGGGTGATGAAACTAGTTTTCTCCTCATCCTCTTTTCTTATTCTGACTTGATGGTATCCTGAGAACATGTCAAGCAGTGACAACATCTCACTATTGGCTGCATCGTCAACTATTTTGTCCACTCTTTCTAGTAGATAGTCATCCTTTGGGCAGACTTTGTTCAGATCTGTGAAATCTATGCACATCCTCCATTTTCTGTTTTCTTTTTTACTGGGACCGTGTTTGCAAGCCAAGTTGAGTACTTTACTTCACGAATAACATTGGCATCCAGCAATCTCTGCACTTCTGCTTTTACAGCCTCGACTTTTTCGTCTGACATTTTGCGGAGCTTTTGCTTTTTTGGTCGGATGTTCTTGTCCATTTCCAGCCTATGCTCGATGATGTCCCGATCGACACCTTTTAAATCATGGGTTGACCACGCGAACATGTCCTAATTTTTACTTAGGAATTTCATCAATTCCTGCTCCTCGTGCGGTCTCAGTTCAGCTCTGATTGTTACTGCCCTGTGTGGCATGTGGACATCTAGTTGAACTCTTTTGGTTTCGCCGTCGGTGCTTATGTTTACTTTCTCTTTGTCTCTTTTTGGCTCCGCGAACTGTTTCTTCTTCTTTTTTCCTCGGCTTTGTTAGCTTCCACTTGAGTTAACTGATGGATGCTCCTCTGGCCTAGCGCTATGCCCCTTTCGATATCCCTGGCGGTTTGTTGGTCACCAAATATAGTGATGACTCCTTTGAGCGCCGGTATTTTCATGCATAGGAACAGCTGCCTAAATGTTGCATCGAACTTGTTGATGAACCCCCTGCCTAAGATGGCCAAATAAGGATAATGCATTTCTACCACATCAAATGTGATTAGCTCGGTTCTCGGGTTGTCGAGATTTCCAAAAGAGACATGCAGTGAAATTTTCCCCAGTGCTCTGACTGGCTTCCCCCCGAAGCCCAAAAGTGGTATGTTAGCTTCTTGCAGCAAGTGTGGGTCTATTTTCATTTCTCTGAAGGTTTTGGCAAAGAGGATATCCGCGGAGCTGCCGTTATCAACTAAAACCTCTCCAATTTCCCATCCTGTGATAATGGTTTTGATGACCATGGCATCATTGTGCGCGGCCGTTTTTAGCGTGAAGTCCTCTTTTGTGAATGTGATAGGTACATGTGCCCAAGGTGGTTTTACTGGTGGTCCATCTTGGACTATGGTGTGCACTTCTCTAAAGTAATTTCTTCTCATTTTTTTGTCCTTGAACTCGAGAGATGATCCTCCCACAATAGGAAACATCTGACGATAGGTGCTTTCTTGGTTCTGGGCTTTGCTCTGGGAAATAGCCATGATAGAGCCGAAGGTTGGCAAAGCTTTGGGATCGTTCCTTGGGTTGGCTGGCTCTGCTTTTGGAGCCACGTTTGGCATACCGGGAGGCAGGGGCGGGATCTCTTGCATGGGCTGGTTGTTTTGTCGATTTTGTGGTTGGTATTGGTGAGGTGGTTGTGTTTGCTAGGCTGGTTGCGGCTGATTGTAGGCGTTAGCTTAGAAAAAAGCTAGGTTTCCTTGGTTGTACGGATGTAATGGGGGCGCAGTGGGATACAAGTTTTGCTAGAAAGATTGCTGAGGCCAAGTATGGTTGATGGGTTTAGGTGGGATAGGTTGAGGCTGGGCTTGAGCAGCCCTCTTTTCCTCGGCCATTCTTTCCAAAGTTCTTTTGGTTTCGGGACAATTGTCCGTGGAGTGGTGAGGTTGCTTTCCGTGGAAGAAGCAATAAAACAACCGAGAGAGAAAATTTTGGTTCTGAGGGGACGGTCCACTGCCCCTTCCTCTTCCTCTTTGGTTATGGCCTCCCCGGTTTGAAATTTGCGAAGCTGGGTGCGGAGCTTGGCTTTGCGGGGGGTCTTGGTCTTGTTCTGGGCATCTGGCGCAGCTTCGATTGGAAGTATGTGGTTTGGGGGGTATGGTGCCCTATTGTTTTGCACGCTTTGGTGCGAAGGAACCCATTCGTGCTCCTTCTGGGTTTGCCTTAACCGATTTCTCTCAGCTACTCTCCTCCTGTGATCTTCATCGGATCTACAGTATTCTTCGAGCTCTACCAAAAGTGTCTGCATTATCTTTGGCTTTTTTCTTGAGAGGTGGGATGCGGTTTGCCCTGGGGTGAGCCCCTTGATGCAGGCGGCTATGGCAACTTTCTCCGATACATCAGGGGTTTGAGATTTTAGCTGGAGGAATCTTCTCACATAATTTGCCAGAGGTTCCTTATCTTTCTGGATGCAATAGAATAGGTCTCCCTCGTCTGTGGTAGCGGCTTGAAAGCCTTGGAAGTTTTGGATAAGTTTGGTTTTCAGGTCGACCCAACTGTAGACTGAGTGCGGGGGTAGTAGTGAGTACCAATTCAAAGCCGCGCCTTCGCACGCTATGATGAACGACTTAGCCAGAACCACTTCGTCACCACCGGCCGAAGCCACGGCAGCTTCGTAACTCATGATGAATTGTCTAGGATTTGTCAAGCTGTTGTACTTTGGTAGGGAGATTGTTTTGTAGGTGAAGGGTCGTGGCGCTGTTTGTAGGCCTAGAGACAGAGGTGAAGTCGGGTCGACAGACACATATGTTCCTGCCACGTTGTGGATTGGGAAATTGAACATTGGGTTTTCGTTTTGCAGAGGTGGGTCTTCCTCGTGGTTTGAGGTGGGACTTGGCGGAGTGCGCCGATGGGAATGCAACTCATCCAACTCTTCCTATATTTGAGCTAACTGTAGCTTCGCTGCCTTTAGTTTCTTGATTTTCTCGTCGGCTTTCTTTTGCGTTTCTAGCTCTAAGGCTATCCTCTCCTTCTCTCGTTTCATACCTTCGATCTGCTTTAGGATCAAATCTAACTCTTTTTCGGCTGCTCCCACTTTGTCGTTTGTGATGCTAGTTTCCGGGTCAGAACCCTGCGCGATCTTCCCCGCCACCTTTCTTTTCTCACTGCGAGTGCATGCTGAATCCTCATCCTCCGGCCTTGGCTCCGGGGCGATTATGATTCTCTTTTCCTTGGCAGCCACTCTTGGCTCCTCTTGATCAGCGGATTTTTTCTTTGTAGGTGGCATCGTGGGTTCTTTGATGGCTAAGAACACGGTGGACGCCTCTGTTGGGATCACTAAACTCCCAAGCAGAAATGTATATCGAGCAACAATCAGTTCACAACAAACATGTTCAAGTCAAATTGTATTAAATCATGAGCCTTCCTTAATACATTACTCTTTCACTTCCCCCCCAAAGATCGCCCCCCTTACAATGAGGGGAGGGTCCCCTTTTATAGTGCCAATAGACCAAATTTACATTCCGAAAATACCCTTCAAACCCTAGAAGCTATAAACAACATTCAAAGGTAATTTTGTACAAGCACGTGGTGCAGACTTTGCGCCGTGGACACCGGAGCGCCAACGTCGCCGTGGAACACGGAAGCGGAAGACGCGCCACGAAACGCGGAGATGCTTCGGTTCCGTGTTGTAGACGATTTGACTAAGTCCAAGTCGACGGGAGCCTTCAAAACTCTGGGCTTCGCAGGCGTCCCTGCTGCTCCTTGTCCAAAATCTTGGTGCTCCGGGGTTCGCTCTCGCGGCCTGTTGACGTTGAGTACCTTGGAGTGTCTTGGCGGAGCCCAGGCTTGTAACGTCTTACTTGTTTGAAAGAAGTTTCCGGAGCCCAAACTTTCCCAATGGAGAAAAAGACTCAACCTGGGTTAACTCATGCCCTTTCGATGTATAGTCAACCTGGCGAAGCCCAGATTCTTCTGTATCTTTCTTAAAGATCGTTGGAGCTGGGTGATTGCCCCGAAATAAATCCCCGGAGCCGAGCAACGATAAAGATCCCGAAGCTCCAAACTTGCCCTGCAGATAGAGGACTTGTCCTGGGTTAATTTTCAGTGTAATTTAACCACATGATTCAATTGTGCGAAGCTCAAGGTTCTAAGTAATTTTATGAACCGGACCGAAGCCGAGTGATTTTTGGAAACAAACTCCCGGAGCCGGGAGATGATGTTTTCTGCCGCCCCAACACTGGCCGAGCAAGTGCTTCGAGTGGGAAAACTTCCTCAACCTCACTATGGATTTATTTATAATGCTTCCTTTCTAAGCCAACATCTATAATTGCAGGTAGTGTCCT
Organism: Cenchrus fungigraminus; assembly: GCA_036936925.1. NCBI lineage: Eukaryota > Viridiplantae > Streptophyta > Magnoliopsida > Poales > Poaceae > Cenchrus > Cenchrus fungigraminus. The sequence goes on from CM072779.1 coordinate 3,235,852, forward strand.
TTTTAAAAAAATTACTTAACATTTCATCATTAGCTTTAGCACCTTCGATAGCTTCGTTTCATATAATTGTTCTTGTTTTTCTTTGCAAAATCTTGAAAAGTTTTTTCACTCGAGGTTCCTAAAGTGACTCAGGTTCCAAATTTGTTGGCTTGTGTAAGCCTGGAGAAAGATATTATATTTTCTTTGTACTCGAAGACACCAAAACTTTCATGTTTACTAACTCTTCAACTTGTGTGAGCCTCGAGGCGTCAGAGGAAACACGAAGTTTCTAAAACTCTCCAAATTTCCTAACCAAGTGATGAAATTACTCTAGAAGCTCAGGTAATAAAGATTTTCATGGTTTAGCGCCAAGCTGGGCCTCGAACGGAGAACGGTTAAGTACTTAACTACTAGTTTTCAGTACCAAAACATTTTGTGATCCTACTCAAAGCTCTCAGAAAGTGAACAGCTTGTAGATGAAACCTTTTAGTACCCTCGAGTTCAGAAAAAAAACAAAGAACGTTTGGTGAGAAAAGGAACCGAAAGTTTTAACAAAACAGCTAATCTCGGTTAACTTCCAAAATACTCACTTGTGCATCACTCGAGGCTAACACAAGTTTAGATGTTTTAAAACTTGAGAAATCTTGTAACCTCGGGTTGTGGACTTTAGGATTTGCAAAGAAAAACTATAAACAAGTTCACGTGGATAAAAGTTAGCCTCATGTATCTTTCTGAGTACTTGGAGAGATTTCCATCTCGAGGCTGGTTATGCTTTTAACATAATACTAGCAATAATGCCCGTGCGCTGCAACGGGAGAAAACATTACTCTCCTTTGTGCAGTCATCCAACCGCCACCGCAACTTCCTAACTCTCCTTTGGATCCTGGCTGGGGCTAGACAGTTAGGTCGTTTAAAGTATGAGGAGTAAGAGTAGCTTGCTAGTGGTGGTACTTCTTGCCTTGCGCAAGAGTGTTGCGTGAGCATGCTCCGCGTTGTTGTAAACAAACTTTGTGCCTTTTTCTTCTTAATACAATGATACGCAGCTCTCCTGCGTATTCGAGAAAAAAAACTTCCTAACCTCATCATCATCCCCGTCGCACCTACGTCACCGTAACCTCATCTATCATCGTTCGTGCCTCATGTCGTCTGCCAGACCTCGTCTTCATTGGCTGCACCGTCGTTCCATCACGCACGCACCACCTCCAACCTCGCACGTTGTGGCCCGTGTGCCTCTCCAACCTCGTCGTCATCCACCCTGACCATGCCGCCATCCTCGACTCACTGTCACGCCCCGCGCCACCCGACCTCGTCGGCCACGACCGCTCGTCACCCCACTATCCCTACACTCCCGACGTCGTTGTTGTCCATGTCGTGCCGCACTACCCCAACCTCATCCGCCATTGTTTGTGCCTCTCGAATTGAATCTCGTCGTCGTCTGCCCAACTTCGTATTCCCCGACCGTACCATCATTCCCATCGTGTTGTGCCACACCCCAACTTTCCTTGGTGTCGTTGGCAGGCTGCTGGCGTGGGACTCTAAATCCTCTTTCACGTGCCTCCCTACCTCGCCATCATCTGCGTCTCCCAACCTCACTATCGTCCGCCTTAGCCGCGTCGGCATCTCCGCCTTCCCGGCCACATTGCATTCCTACGCCATCCCGACCTCGCCTACCATCATCTGCCCAGGCCTTTGCCTTCTTCGACAACACTGTCATCACCACTGGTCATGACACCATATGACACGTCAAACATTAATGTACGACTGATTGAGGATTAACCTATCAATGACATGAGGGTTAATTATGAAAAAGGCGAGAGTTTTTTTTTCACACAACAACGGTTGGAAAAAATTTTGACACTTTAATATTACGTGTGTAGATTAGATATAAAAGAAAAAAATAATGCCCTTTAATATTATAATATATAGATATAGATCAAGATATATTATCTTTTAATTCCACAAAGGGTCTGATTGTGTACGCATTATTTACGTTCAACTTTTAAGTTTGTGGTTCGATTCTTCTAACTTATTTTAGCTGCCGTCTCATCAGTAATTAATATAGAAAAGGTGTATTGAAACAATGCAAGTTCTGCTTGATAGGACCAATTTTTACCACCGTCTTCTCAAGAGTTAGAGACACCTAAGTGGTAACAGATAATACATTTTTCACACGAATCAAATGTTGTACTGGTGCAGCTAGATGCTTCGACGTTGTTTAGAATCCTTGGGTTTCGAACCCTTGCAGCATCCTTTTTCTTCAATTTATTGGTAGCATCTGTTTTTGTTTAGACCTCGTGGTTCAACAAATAAAAACCGTGAGCCGAACCCGGTTTTCACGTGGGAGTGCGGTTGACCACCGGTTTTTCAGGTGGGTGTTCCTTTTTCTTCAATTTATCGGTAGCATATGTTTTTGTTTAAATCGTGTGGTTAACAAATAAAGAACCGTGAACCAGACCCGGTTTCATGTGGGAGTCCGGTTTTCCTCGTTTACCACCGTTTTCACGTGGGAGTCCGGTTTTCCTCAGTTTTTTTCTCCGTCTCGGATCAGGAAGCGGCGACGTAAGAAGATTTGAGGCGGAAACAATCCTCGCTTTAATCCTCGCTTTAATATTAGGTAGAGATAGAGATAAAAAAGAGCTCATCCTTAGCTTCGTGTGAAGTTTTGGCAAGGTATCCACATCACCATCCACTAAAATCATCAATTTATTTCTTCTATCGATTTTCTACAGCTAATAGCATTCATGTATATGCAATGTGTTGTTTGCAGTAGAATGTTGCGATGCAGTCACTTTAGTTTCTACTTTCAAATTTTATCTTCAAAATTTGTTGAATTTCCTGCAGTAACGCGCGGGGTACCTAGTGTCATATATAGTAAGAGACCTTAGCTTGACTGCTACTAAGCACTCCAGCAATTTTAAAACATGTGCAATATCCTTTTTACATGTCTTGGAAATTTACCATTCGAATAGTTCTTTTCCCATACCAGTTGGATCCCGTGGATGTCATGTCTATTGAGAAAAATGTGAAGGTCCTTTAGTATTCCATAATCTTTTATGACAGTACTTTTTCACCTTGGCACAATGACAAAGAAAATATAATCCTACTTATCATCCATTTGTTCATGTCACTAGCTATTCCTCGTAAACAAGCGTTTGTTAAGATTCAGACATTTCTTTTCTTTTTTTTTAGAATTACACAGTACAACGCAGACGCTCACAACACGCACGCACACTCACCCTTATGAATACACGTACGCAAACCCTACCCCTATGAGCGCCTCCGAAGGACTGAGTACCGGCAGATCTGTAGATTCTCGAAGTCACCACTGGCGTCTCGTCATCGACGGAAACGTTGCTTACCACTAAATGCATAACACCGAAAAAATCTCGGAATAAATTCAGGAAAAAGTGCGAGCACCAGAATTTAAACCCTGGTGGGTAGCATCTCACTGGACCGTCTTACCATTGGACTACAAGCTCATTCGCAGATTCAGACACTTCTTGATGCTCGCATGGAAGAATGAAGGGTGACGCGCGCGAGGCAATCGTGGAAAGGATGGACAGCTGGATTGTTTAAAAATATCAAAAGAGAATTTTTCAGATTTGGAAATAACCCTGTCAAAAAGAATGATGGGAGTTGCAAGGCGCAAAACCAATTTTGCGTTCGTCCGTCCGGAACGAACGCTCTTGCTTGCTCAGGCTTCCCACGTGTGTGTGGGTTCCACACTCCTCTCTCCTTTTCTTTTACTCACCAAGCGGTAGTTTGCGCAGGAGGCGAGACCGCGAGGCAGCAACTGACTGGGTGGGGTGGACCCCGCATGTTTCCTTTCTTTTTTTTCTTTTCTTTTTCTCTCTCTTTTTATTCAACAAATTTTTCTTCCGTATGGGTTATGCTGCGTATAATTCGTCGGTACAGAAAAAAGTTATGCGTACAATTTGCCGTTAGAGAAAAAAAATATACTCACAAGTTATTCTTCAAAAATTGTGAATACAAGTTGTACGCATAAATTTTACACGCATCAAACTTATGTTTAAAAATTATCTAACAAAAAATTATAGTTCACAATTATGCGTCGAAGTTGTGTGTATAAGTTATGAAGAAAAAAATTATACATACAAGTTGTATGCATAAATTCTGCATACGGGCTAGTATCAAAGTTGTGCATAAAAATTATCTGATAAAAATTTGTAGCACGAAGTTATGCATCAAGTTTATGTGTATAAATTATGATATTTCTAAAATAGAAAGTTGCGGAATTTTCAACTTTCCGAAAATAGAAAGTGGTGGGTGAGAAGTATTTTGTCTGCGAATCGTTCGCTCCTAACGCGCGCGCGTAGAATAGCATCCTCCGTCGCAAGGCTTCGACAATGATTGAGTTGAACTGGTAAGGAAGATGTGAAAACTACTAGCCACTCGTATACAACATACGATGCTTATTTACGAGGAATAATGTTGTTGTGTTCGGTTTCTCTTATTTCGGCTTCTAACGTAAATACTTTTTTCTAAGAATTAGTTCCCTAAAAATTTTTAAAATTTTCGCATCGCAAACCGTGTCTTCTCTCTAAGAATTATTTACGAGAAACACGCTTCCCAATGCAAAAATTTCACCATTTTTACCAAAATTTTACGGAACTAAACGGAGCCTAAATATATCGTACAAATTAGCGCACGGTACTTTACTCTGAGAACGAATCTGTTGTACAAATGTGTAGAAGATCTGCCCAACGGAACTAGGCTGGCCACCGTGGCGCGCGAGCAAAAAGAAGACACGATAAAAAAAAGGAGAAAGAAACATTGCATATGGGCTCAAAAAGTGATGAACTCGCCGGGGGATCGTCGGAGTATGATCGTCGGAGTACATACACAATACAACTCCCTCGACGGTGTACGTACATCCGCGTCATTGCATGTACGTGTAGCAACTAGTCGTGCGGGATAGTTGCTCTCGTGGCTCTTTGGTCTTTGCGCCCGGCTGCCCGTCGGCCGGGGCCCTGCATGCATGGCGCTAGCTGCGACGACGACTGTTGCTGCTGTGCAGTGTGTGTGGTCCATGATTCCTATGTGTCCAGTGGCGAAGTCAGGATCGAGCACAAGGGGGGCTCTTCTGTGCTTATTCCACCTCCGGTGCCTCCTTCCTTCATTTTTTTTCTCAAAACCTGTAGGAGGGGCTCAGGAGGGCTTCACAGCATTTCCGGCGGTAGCCGGGGCTCGAGCCCCGACCGACCCGGTGGTGGATCCGCCACTGTATGTGTCCATCCATGGTTGGCCCGGACGGCGATGCCGCGACGCGAGAAGAAAGACCAAGGTGCCGTCGTCGATGGGTCAGCGCGCGCGATTCCGGAAACGGCGCCGGGCGGGCACACTCACGCAGCATGCATGTGTCCCGGTCGATGATCCGTCGTCACCAGCAGTGTTCCGGTGGCCGGCGCGGCGCTGGCTGCATGCTGTGGTGGTGGCTGCTGGCACGACCGAGACGGGAACGACGACGATGGAGCGAGCTGAGCTCGGTCGATGCGCCGGCCGGGTACGAACACAATGCGAGCTACAGCGACGGCCACTGCTCACCCCGGCCGCCTGTCACTGGATCGATCACAGGCGCCTCGCCGCTTGTCTTGATGCCGCGCCGGCGATGATCGAGTGGGCGCCGGGGCCCCGCGCCCTGAAATTCCGTGCCCCGGGATTAAATTTAGCGGGCGCGGCGCCCACACACACACTGGCACACTGGACTGGCGCGGCGCTGCGACTTACTGCACCCAACGTCCGCGGAGCAGTACCGGCCATGCCACGGTCGTCATGCAATGGCCCAATAACTACCACTGCCAGTCCGTCCGGCGCCACCGCGCCACCTTTTCAGAGCTCTTCTCTTTTCCCTCCCTCCACTCCACCATGGCCGTTGGAAGTAACTAGTGGCAGGAGCACAGCCATGGCCCATGGCCGTGCCGTCGCCCGAACATGCCTTCAGAGCTAGCGCTCGGCGGGGCGGCGTCGTCCAACACAATGAGCACGAACGAATTGCAAGGGATAGCTTTGTTACAATCGCCGTCGCCGTCGCCGGGATGATGGAAGCAGGAAGCAAAGTACGCGGGCGGGCAGGGCGGCCCCGCCACGCGCCGGGGCTTTAATTTTGCTTTAGGTAGCAGGTCGGCTCACCGGCGGGCAGGCCAGCGTGCGCGCGGGGCCGGCCCCCGGCCCGTCTCCTTCCCGCACCGCGCGCGCGCGATTCCCCATGACCGCCGCGCCGCGCCGCGCCGGATGAGGCTGAGCGCACGGTCCCCAGCCGCAGCAGCCTCCTCCACCCAGCCGCTCGCTCGCTCGCTCGACGGCCGCCGGCACCGGCCTGGCTCCTGCGCGCCTGCTGCTGCCACACAGGAACAGAAGCCCCGCGCGCCCGTACCCTTACGCACAGTGACGGCTGCGTACGTGTTGGAGCGAGGCGAGGCGGGGAATGCCTTCGCCCGGCCCGCCTGCTGCCCGGCGCGGCGCAGAGAGAGCAGTGATGATGCTACTGCGACGGACGCATGCATGGCCAGGTGTGCGTGACTGCCTTCCTTCGCCTGATTTCTCTCATTCGCCATGTAGCCCTTGTTGGATTTCTATATTAATTCAGGTATACACTTCAACTTCAACAGCTGATCGACCGTGCTCTACGTACAGCTTGGTTTTCAGCCGACCAAATCAGCATTAGCCACTAGTCAACCAACAATATTTTTCTCTCAAAACAAATCAACACTATAAAGCCAGTCTCAATGCAGATTTCATCAGCAATTAATACAGTACCACATAGACATTTTTGCTGAGGTGGCACCAATTTAATGCAGATAGAGAAAATCACAGTGTGGTCCTGATGAAACGCCACAGCTACGGTTACCAAGACGGACGACACCCCGAGCGTCTTCGTTTCATCGCGCGGTGGCGGCGGATCCCGTGCGTCGGGCCCTCCCGCGCCGCGCTCACCTGCGCTGCTCTCCTGTGCGGTCCTCTTCCCCGCCCAAATTCCTCTAGCCATGTACATATATGGAGGTGCCGTTGACTTCCAATCTTGATTCCCTTCTGTTGTGGCATCGCCGCGTCGCCGTCGCTGCACTGGAGCCCGATGGCTGGTAGAGAGAGGAAGGGAGGGACCAAGAAACAGACCGGTTCTTCACCGGCAGCTCCAACTCTGTCGTCACCGGATCCTCGACTGGTGAGCTTTTGAATCCCCACCGCCACCACCGGATCCCTGGAGTTCAGTCATCTTCTGCAAATCCACTGCAACTTCCCTCTCCTATTCAGTTTGTGCGTCAGTAGGATTTGCTGGTAATTCCTGGTGCGTCAGTAGGATGTAGAAGCAACGGTTTTGTAATCCCTGGTGTGCTGAGCGGATTTGCCAGTTTAATTTCTGGTGGGTGATTCTTCCTGCCTGTAGTCGAACCTCAAGTTGACACTGTTAACTTTGAGCTTATTAGGAAGGAAAATTCTCATGTCCATGATTTTCTCAGTAAATAATCCAGAGTGCAGAATGAGTGTCCTGCACCACGAATGCCAAATTGTCTTGATAATATATGAGACACAACTTTGACAATGAACATTGTGCAGTGACATTCGGACAGGTTACCGTAGTTGATTTTTGCTATAGAGAACTTGTAAGTGGAACCTTGTTTTATTTACAAAAGCTACATAGTTCACATGCCACATTCGATTAGAACACATTCAAGATTTAAATGTTGTATGCTATCTATGAAACTGTGTCGGTGAAACTGTGCATTGAGAGTGAGAGTTTAATTATATTGAAAAGCTGACGTGTCAGTCTTGGTAATAGTAACAATGAAACTGCCACTGAGACTGGCCTAACCATCTGTCACCAGCCAACCGAACAATGGAAGTCGTGACTGCAATTTGGACATGCACGTGTGTTTGCTCCCATGTCCTGTGTTGTTGTAGTCCAGCAATACTGCTATATATATGTGTGTGTGTGTGTGCGCGCGCGCGCGCGCGGACATACATACCACGCCATTACTAGGGCAGGAGGCGTGCGCTTCCATAAACGGGGAGAAGCAACCAATTCTCTCATCAGTCTGCGAGCAGCAATGGCTACCAAGGACTCTGCTGGCAGGCCGGATCCGAAGCGATCCCTGCAGGCCAGTGTTGGTGGCGTGGCGTTCCTTTCAGCGAGAGGAGAGACCGAGAGAGGAGAGGTCGCGCGCGCGCGCCGGACGCGGAGATGGAGCTCTCGATCGGCTCGGCGTCGCTGTCGCTTGCCAGGCAGCCAAGCAAGATGATGACCCGTCTCCTAGCCGGAGCTGAAAGGGACGCCGGAGGACATGGCGAGTGAATCGGGGGAGGTCGCACATGTCGCGCCTTGTGCAGTGGTTGCCTTTATTTTAATTGGGCGTGCTTAATCTTGACACATGGATGATTGGCAAGCGATCGATCATTAGGACCTACAGTATTCTAGTATTTACCTTGACACATCGATCTCTACGACGACGGCGCTATGCCGCAGGCTGCAGGATCAGTGCAGGGTGATGGCGAAAAGCTGCAGGAAAACAGTTGGTTTGACCAATGCCTTTGCATTTGGAGCCTTTTTGTGATGCAAGTTCCCATGTCAAGGTTGAAGCATGCATGGATATCTTGCATTGGGTGGTGGCCAGTGGCGGACGGACGGACGGACGGACAGGCAGGCGGTGAATAAGACATGGACGACAAGACGCTGCCCCTGCGCATCTGATGCTGCGCCTCCTCCGCGGATCCATTTGCAGTCGGTGCGAGATCATCATGTCGTTTGTCGGTTTGTGTGCTGTTGCCCTCCACATCCCATTCCCGGCCAGCTGTTGCTGGAGACTGGAGAGCTAGAGGAGGTGCATCGTCATCGTCATCGTCGTCGTCGTGTGTGTGCATGGCCGCCGCCGCCGCTAGCTGCATGTGCTAGCTTCACATCTCTCCTCTCCAGTACGCGTACGTGTAGTTTGATCCGGTGACATTCCCATGCATTGAGAGCGTGCAGTGTGTCTCTCTATATATGTATATAGAACGAAAGAAAGAAATGGGGAACAGTAGTACGGCCGTGCCGGCCGGGGCCGGGCAGGTCTCTCCTCCGGGCTCCGGCCGGCTACCCCTCCTGCTTGTCAGCATATATGCATTGCAGAGCAGCTACCTAGCTATAGCCGCTAGCTGGTATAGAGCTCTTGCAGGTCGTACTACCCTATCTACTACCTGCGCTAGCTTCACGGGAGCCACATGACAATACTCCATGACTGGCTGCTACTGATCACCTCATTTAGGGCCAACTAATTGCGCACAGTGCCTAATGTCTCCGGCCGGATCCGAGCAAGTGTCCAACGACGTAGCCGCAACTGCGAGTGCCAGGACCACCATCGATTCCAGAGGCCCATGCCCATGGCGCCATACACGACAGTCGACAGGGACGACAAGCAAGCCGGCCGGAGTATCTGTCTAATTCTAGCTCTGCCTAGCTAACCAATTCCAAGTACCAGTACGTACTATACGATAGGTCATCGGCTAATATAAATTAACCTCATGGATTGATTGATTGCTCGTGCAAACTAATTAAGCAGAGCATGGCATGGCACCGGCCGGACCTTCGCGATCGCTACTACCCGGACAGCTGCCGTCGCCTTGGACGACGACGGTGTGCAGTGGCGCGAGAGATGGATGGATGGAGACAGCGGCGAGCTGGAACTTGTATGTATCCGATGGGAATGGGATCATCGATGGGTCAGTCAGCAGCTTGCAATGCAACTTGACGACCCATGTGGTGGACCTCGCATGCTTTAGAGAACGAATATCGATCGATCACGCATCAAAATCCATATGTCCTTTTCGATGAAAGGCATGGCGATGGCATCAAAATCCAGACAGCGACGATGAGAACTCCTTCAAGTAGTAGCTCGTAACAAGGCACACACACATGATCGAGGATCGAGCGGTTCGGATGAGGCCACGCCGCGGCGTTAAGGGACGAGATCCAAGGAAAGCAAATGGACAAGCGACATGTGCCTGGCCGTCGCTCCAGCGACATGTGACCGGTGCAGCTGTTGGCCGGCCTGGGGGCGTTTATGTTGGAGCTAGCGGCTCTCGCGCGCCGGCTGCTGGGCCGGCCGGGGCGGAGGACGACGACCGCGACGAGATATATGCCGAGCGGAATCGAACAATCTGGCCGGGGTCCGTGCACGCGCGCGCCAAAAGGATTAGGATTAGGTAGGATCCCATGCGTCGTCGATCCACATCCATCACCACGAACGAACGGGTACCGTGCGCGTGCCAAATAAAGGCGGGCACCCCTGCTACGTAGTACGCGACTTCCGGGCCCATCCAAGAGCCGGCAAGCTAAGGCGTTCCTTTGATCTCGATCAGGTCGACGTGACGACGCTGCGAATTCTCTCGTCCCCGCGCGTCACACACGGTTCGTTCCTTGTCAGGACGGTCGGTGCACCAAGACATATGCACCGAAAGAAAGATGATTGACCTGCTCAGCATGGTGATCTCACCTCGACCACCGCCCTCCTTACCGACTTCAACTTTTTTTTCGCAAAACATAACTTTCGATCTCTACAAACTACGGTTCAACATTATTACACGGCCGGATGCCAAAGGGAAAGAAAAGGTACAAACGACGACGACGACGAGCCAGAGAGGTCGTCACGCACTAGGTCCTATAGCGCAAGGCCGGGCAATCCCAAAGAAGTAAGGTCTAGCCCAAAATTGTTGTAAACCTCTTTCTTCCGCTTAATGAAATATAAGCTAAACATATGACCAACATCTTAATTCTCACTCCATATTGAGATGATATATTGTATGATCGATGGCCTATAGAAGGGGGGTTTAATATGGGCCTTCTTCAACTTTCTAGAACAAGAAACAAATCTTAACATATATCTCTAGTGTTGCCCATCTAAAAAGATTTCTTTCTACCAACTAAGCACACTAGTAACAAAGTTCCTTAGCAAGATGCACACTAACAAGATAAAGGTACCCTAGTCAAGATATGAGACAAGCAAAGCACACTAGGAAAACTAGGACAAAAGAACTTAAGAACTGAAGGTAAATGCTGAAATTAAGTGCACGAAGGTAGAGCAAGAAGATTAGAGACAACCAAATTTTTTCCCGTGGTATCGAGAAGTTGACGCTTCTCCCTAGTCCACGTTGGAGCACTCACAAAAAGTTTTGCTCCCCCTCAAACCACTTAGACTTGAGTGCTCACTAAGAGTACCAGTTCTCCATCTCCGGAATGGTGGGTCTCAATCCATTTACACCAAGCACTTCCCGGAGCTCCCACAATCTCCAAGAGCTCACCAAGAACCTCCAAACACTGAGACCGTCTAGGAGCCGTCAAACTCCAAGAGTAACAAGCTCACACACTTTCACTTAACCAACGCACTCAGCTAGCCATAGAAAACACTTTGAAACCCTTGATCACCAAGAAAGAATTCCCCTTGACAAGGAAGATGAATTCCAAATGAACAAAGCACTAAATCCTTCTCTCCTTGGCTGCTGTGGTTCTTCAGAGTGGCAAAGGCAGCTCAAGAGACGCAGGGGTGTCCTATTTATAGGCCTAGCATGAGAGGCTAGCTGTTGGAAAAGTCCCTCTGAAAAGTAGTACCGTCGGATGAACCGACGGTCCCCCCTGGCAGTAGCGTCGGTTCATCCGGTCTCTCTGAGTCTCGAAATATAGCCGTTGAACCTAACCGCTGTACCACATCATCCGACGCATGCACCGATGCTGCGTCGGTTTATCCGGTACTGAAGCCATAACACTTAGTGCGTCTCTGCATGAATTAAACATAGGCGCCGGATGAACCGTTGAGTACTCTGAGTAGCGTCGTTTCATCCGGTGCTGAAGCAACTCCTCTCGGTGCGTCTCTGTATGATTTAAATGCACGCGCCGGATGAACCGATGCTCTGACCGCCGTTTCATCCGGTGCTAAAGGCAATTGACTCCAAACCTTACTGTTACCAAACCCTAGGTCACCGGATGAACCATTGATGCACCGTCGATTCATCCAACGGTGCTTTTTCTCTGAAACTGCCACTGAAATCATCCGGCGCAACTAGGAATGGGGGCGTCGGTTCATCCGACGCTACCCTTTGTAGTTCAACTCATCCAATTCAATCGCCTTTGAGTTTTTCTTCAATTCTTTTGCTTCCAATGTAGTCCCATGAGTAATTTGAGCTGTTTAGCAACTAAGGAGCTTGATAGTGCATGTATATAGCATAGCATTTAGCATGGTCAAACTACTAGTGTGTGAACCCCTCTTAATAGTACGGTCAAACACTACAAACTAGCAAATCCAAGTGTCCTTCATCTCCTTGTGACACTTGGAACTAACAATGTCCTTAGCCTTGTAGTATTTGTCCATTGATCATCCATAATTTCAAATTGAGGGGTATCATTTCACTTATATCTCATGACAATAACCCAAGATTAAATTCGCTACAAAACAAAGGTTAGTCACAAGTATACGGTTGTCATTTATCACCGAAACACACCCTTACCAAAGGTGCACTAAGGCCTAGATGCTTACATATATAATTGATGCCGCCAAGTCAATAAAAACATATTAAATACATGTCGTTCTAGTTTGACATGAATGTGGTTTGCCATCTTTACCCCTCTTCTCCACTTCTTCCCACGGCCTCCATCGACGATCACCCTTTGCTCCACTGCCACCCACACAACACTTGTGCTGGTGGTGCATAGCCGCCATACCCATCCGCGCCTCTACCCGCACACTGACGTTCGGATTGACTATCCAACCATCCTTGCTTCGTGTTGGCTTTGCATTGCAGTTGTGTGTCACATCCCTAAGGCTTCATCTTCTTCTAGGAAGGCTTTGTATCCTTCGATGCCATTGTTGCAAGGAAGAATACAACCGCTTTATATTCTTCGATGCTACCTTGCGCGACCGCGACTTTCAGAGTGCGGGACTCGCCATCAGCACACACGGTGGTGCCATTCGTTTCATCGAGCTCTTGCATTATTTTGGTCTCTCACGGACAAATTTCGAGACAAGTGGCGGTACTTCGCTTCCGAAATAGATGGAAAGGAGTTCAAGGGGTAAACTCGTAAATTCCAGCATTCCTTAATTTTTGTTAAGTGGTGTGAAACGCCAAATATAACATTACAAAGGGAGTACTTACTTAGATGTCAGGATTTGAATCTATGTAACGATGTCGACCAACTACCGACATAACTTTTCACAGCGGGGCTAAACATTTAAAACATGTTTGGTTCATGAATGAAGATATAATGTATTTATTTGCACATACCCGTCCGCCACCAGCATCTCTAATGAAATTTTTGCGATAACCTCCCTCCCCTTCCCCCCTTGGATGACCATCCTTTGGCCCTGATTGAAAGTTTGTAGTTTCTCTAAAATGAAAATATCGTAATACCAATAATTAAACCAATCAAGGAGAGCGGTGGATGAGGTGAATGTATTACATCTAGATACGTGTTTCGGTCATTTTATGTTATGTTGTGCAGACTTCTAGTTAGTGGTGTTTCTTGTACATTTGCATTTCAAGAGCTCTTCTGAAATTGTGTTGATGTACTCCTCTTCTTCTTAATGAACTACGGGTTATGCACGTCTTTAAAAAAAAGTATTACATCTTCATACAACAAAGGGTAATGACGATTTTTGGTCATCACAGGACACACAGGGTGCCCACCGAATCTGACTGCGTTAACCATGCTAACGTACCCGCGTAATGTTTTCTGCTGTTGCCTACTACTGTGTAGTGTGTACTCAGTGCATGGAGAGAGCCTGCACGTCATGTGCCACGAGTTAATTCCAAGGACTCATCTCTATCAGCATCAAAAGTGCTATGTAGCATCGTTGGCTTTTTTTTTTTTTGACAATTACCACTTTATAGATTAAGCAACCATCTTACAACGCGGTCCTTCAAAGAAGGCCGAAATACAAAACGGTCCAGAGACCGGATAAACACAACTACAACGGCGGAGACGAGGATGAGCTCGTCGTCGATGGCCAGTAGGGGTGCCGGAGGCGCTTACAGGCAGATGGAGGAACCGCGCCTTGCGACAGTTGAAGGAGGGACGACGAAGCCGTTGATGGAGATCACACCGGCGGACCGAAGGATTTGTTGGAAACTCGTCGCCGGCGGTGAATGATATGGCTCGATGTCGATGCCCGTGGGGGAGATGAGCCCATCTGGTCAGCGCCCAAAAGAGTTGTGCTTGGTTGGATCTGGATCTGCAGGTACGAAGGTTGCTCGGTGGGGGAGGCGTCGGAGTGGAGCGGCGGTGGAGACGGGTCGGCGGCGAGCGGATCTCGGGGCGGAGCGGGCGGAGCGAAGTGGAGGAGTTGGAGAAGAGATCCGCCTGGCGGAGAGGATGATTTATTTTATTTAAACATACCTTGGGAGCGTAAGGACCGGCGACGAGGCAGCCAAGAACGGCGGCGATGGCGACGGCGGCGACGCTGCCGAGGCAGTACTGGCCACTGCGGGCACTAGCCATAAAGGCAACTAAGGAACGAGTAAATAAGTAGTAGATCTAAACAAGGAGGGGCTCCCTGCCCTTCTCGCCGCCGGCGAACGCCGGAGGGGAGGAAGGGAGGGGCCCGGGCAAGAGCGGTGGAGGAGACTAGGAAGGGGAGAGGAAGGCTTCGAGGGGAAGGTGGAAGGGCCTGTTCAAATTCTGAAAAACCCAGCATCGTTGGCTTTTGTTGCGTTTGAAACCGTTTGCTTCATCGACCATATGTGTGGAGTACTTATTACGGTCGGCGCCGCCATGGTAATTCTTAATCCCATTGTTAAATGCTGTAAGTTTTTTCTAGCTACCACACAGCGCCTTGCATATATGCATGATGCAAATGGTGTGTTTTTCTTGCCTCAGCTACCCAGCAAGCTTACTACTGGATTAACCCTCAGCTGATGACTGAGCCACATGCATGACTGAATTTTCTCAAGTAATCACTGTATATAGGTTAGACTAAAATCATGTTTAGGCCTTGTTTATTTCGGCAATGCAAATTATCTTCGATGTGACGGGTGAACAGTGGTAATTCACTGGCAATTGCCGCATTTGGTCGCGTGCATAGAGAGAGCAGTATATATACTTCGATATGATGGATGAATAGTGATAATTTGACAAACTAAACAAGGTCTTATTGTTTCTAGAGATATGAAAAAGTCCTCTATTCTTTGAGTCGTTGTCCAGGCAAAGCCATGTCTCATAATAACCTGTGCCGCACAATGTTGAATCCGTTGAGAGCTGAGACTGCCGTGTCAAAGGCCTGGATCCCCTCTTGTCACGTTCAATGATCTTAAAAAAAAAACTACGCACGTATTGGAGACTTTGTGGATCCTTCTTCACAGACTCGTCTGTAGAATGGCTAGTACGTATTGCTGGTAAGACACTTTCTCAATGCTGATTCCTGCTCCCGTACGTTACGTACATTGATTTTCTTGGTCTCCATATATAGAGAGAAGGGCCGGAGGGGGAGAAACAAAATCATACCCTACCTTTTTGCTGGTTCATCGGCCGGCCGGACCGGACGACGACCACCAGAAGCTCTTCGAGGTCGTCGTCGTTCTTGCGTGCAAGCATCGCCGACCTCTCGCACGCTTGCAATGCAGTTCTAACTGTACCCAGTACACTTGCAACGCGTGAGTTTAACTCCCCGTGCACAGTAAGAAGTACTGTTTTAAGTGTTAAGCATCGGGTACTACTTTTTCAGCATTTTGTTTTTGTAAGCAAAGGGGTATAAAATAGGACTATTAGGCCGGTGCTAGTTCTCCATCTAGCTAGTTTCATGGTTGACTTATTTAATAATAATTATTATTATTTCAATTAATATGATGTGTTGCAAAGTTAATTACTAACCTGCAGAGCTTATTATTAGCTCTACTACATGATGTAAAAGGATGTGTGTTGACGCTTTTCTGGTCAACACAAACGAGCGCTAGATCGCGCGGAACGTCGAAACGCTGAGCCGAGCTCCTGCCCGGACCGGTCTGACCGGTCAGGGGCACCGGTCTGACTGGTGTATGCAGAGGCACGGTGAAAATCTAAGATCGCCGCCTCGGGAGGGACCCCGTCGGAGGTGGCGCGCCTAGGGTTGCTCTGAGGTCGGCAAGGCCACTCAGAACGTCCCTGATCGTCGTCGAGACAAGCAAGGAAAGCACGAGGTTGGAAAAGCTAGGGTTTGAGAGATAAAAGTTGTAAAAAGTAATAATCGATTGGGTGATTCCACCTCAAACGGCCGTGGCCCTTTATATTTATAGGGTGGGGAGGTCTTGCCCCGCAAGGAATCCTTTTACAACTCGAAATTCGCTAGGACTCCTCAATTCTACTCGGACTCGGGGTCCACCGGTCAGACCGGTCAGACCGGTGTGGCCGTTGCCGGATCGGCTACAGGACGCCCGACCGGTCAGACCGTCGAGGGACACCGGTCTGACCGGTGGCGTCAGCCTGATCGGCTTTGTACCAATTTTGGGTGCGAACATATGCCTCCCTGTTTTTTAGTAAAGCTTGTTGTCTAAAAAATAATTCTAAGGTCGATGTGACACTTCACCGGCCATTTTTTGTTCTAAGGGCGATTTTCGCTTTAAATCGGCCATATCCTATCAAGCGTCTTGCCAAACACTTGGATGAAATTTCTTCAAGTATCTCCCGTTGAGAGCCCTTGGAAGCCGCTGTCCTTGCAAAGTCTCCACCATGTAAGAATTCCCAGAACAAACCTTGACAACCTTGTACGGACCTTCCCAACTTGGAGACCACTTGCTGAACTTGTTACTCTTAGATTCAATAGGTAAAATCGTCTTCCAAACCAAGTCACCTACCTGAAAAGATTTGGCTTTTACCTTCTTGTTGTATGCTCTAGCAACTCGCCTCTTGTCCTTTTCAATTTCTTCCAAAGCCTCCATACGCTTGTCGGTCACTTCATCAATATTGTCCATCATCAAAGCATAATATGACTCAACATCAAGATTATTCTGCTTTGCAAGTCTATATGCGCCTAGATTCACCTCAACAGGCAAAACGGCCTCTTGACCATACACAAGCTCAAAAGGAGTAACCTTAGTAGCACCATGTCTAGAAATACGATGAGCCCATAAAACTTCAGATAATACCTCATGTCATCTTCTAGGATTGTCTTCTATCTTCTTCTTGATGAGCTTCACCAAAGTTTTGTTGCTAGACTCGGCTTGACCATTGGCTTGAGCATAATATAGAGATGAATTGAGCAATTTAATACCATAAGAATCAACAAATTCACGCACCTCTTTGGATATGAACGAAGTCCCTTGATCCGTAGTCAAAGTCTGCGGAATGCCAAACCTATGTATGATATGCCCAGTAATAAACTCAATCACCTCTCTATGTGTCATATTCTTCAAAGGAATAGCTTCAGTCCACTTGGTAAAATAATCAGTAGCCACGATCACAAAACAATGCCCCTTTGACGACGAAGGATGAATCTTGCCAATAAAATCCAAACCCCATCCTCTAAAGGGTCAAGGCTTGATAATCGGATGCATCAACGCAGTAGGCACCAACTGAACATCTCCATGCCTTCGACACTCTTCACAACCTTTGTAGTACCTAAAACAATCGGCTATCATGGTAGGCCAATAAAAGCAAGCTCGCCTGAGGAGCCACTTCATCTTGGGAGCCGATTGATGAGTACCACAAATACCTTCATGAACCTCTGCCATAGCCAACCTAGCTTGATCAGGACCCAAACATTTTAAAAGCAAATCATCCGCGGTCCGACGATACAATTCACCATCATCAAGAACAAACTTAAGAGCCCATCGTTGGACTTTTCTATCAACTGAACTGCTAGAATTCTGCAAATAATCAACCAGAGGCTTTCTCCAATCCTCCACCTCATTTTTATCACAAAAAACTGAGGAGGAACTTTTACCAAGGGACCGGTCAGACCGGTCATGGGCATCGGTTAGACCGTTGCTGTTAGCCGACCCAGAACCAGGGGACCGGTCAGACCGGTCGGTGACATCGGTCAGACCGGTGTCACCGGTTAGACCGGTCGGCTGCGTCGGCCTGACCGGTGCTTCCAGAGCAAAACACTCGGCTGTAAGCAATGGTTTGTGTTCTTGAAAATTTATTTTTCGAACATTATAACCAGATGCTTGCTGGGCCAGAGCATTAGCTCTAGGATTTTTCTCTCGTGGCACATGATAGATAACAAATTCATCCATACAAGATATGATGTCTAAACATTTATCAAGATAAGCATTTAAAAAGCCATTTAGACATTGACATACCTTGGATACTTGCTGCACCACTAATAAAGAATCTCCATATGCCTCCACATATTTTACTCCTATGTCATGAAAAATCTCCAACCCAAATAGAAGAGCCTCATATTCGGTTTGGTTGTTAGTACAATCATGATCCAATCGGTTAAGAGCTTCAAAAATAGCCCCACTTAGCGAAATAATGACAACTCCAACACCACAACCATCTTTGCAAACCGATCCATCAAAATGCAACTTCCATGGAGTCAAAGTAACATAACCGACATTCAAATTAAGTTGCTTATCTACTCTATGTCCAACAATAAAGTCGGCAACAATTTGACCTTTCATTGAACTTAATGGCTCACAATGCAAATCATACTCAACTAAAGCATAAGCCCATTTGCCGACTCTACCACTTAAAATTGGTTTATGCAACATGTATTTGATTATGTCGGTTTGACATGCTACTATGCAAGTACTAGGTAACAGATAATGCCTCAACTTGGTACAAGTATGATATAGTGATAAACACAACTTTTTAATAAAAGTGTACCTTGTTTCGGCGTCCAGCAATCTTCTACTCTCATATGCAACAATGTACTACTTGCCTTCGGTTTCTTGAGTCAAAACACCTCCAATGACATCCTTCTCAGCCGCTACATACAACTTGAAAGGAATACCACTCTTGGGTGTTTGAAGAACGGGTGGCGAAGTCAAATAGCTCTTAATCTCATCAAATGCCTCTTGTTGCTTTGCCCCCCAAGTGAAGTCAACATCATTTTTCAACCGAAGTAAAGGAGTAAAAGCATTCACCTTCCCGGACAAGTTACAAATGAACCTCCTCAAGTAATTTACCTTGCCCAAGAACTTTTGCAAATCCTTTTTACAACTAGGTGCTTTAACATTCCGGATTGCCTCAATCTTTTTAGGATCTATCTCTATGCCTTTCTCATGCACAATGAAGCATAAAAACTTCCCAGCCGATACACCAAAAGCACATTTGAGTGGGTTCATCTTTAATTTGTACCGACGCATTTTTTCAAATGCAAGTCTTAAATCAGCTAAATGAGAATCATCTCCAGCTGATTTGACAATAATGTCGTCGATATAAACCTCTACTATGATGCCAAGCAAATCATGAAAGATTAAATTCATAGCTCTTTGATAAGTAGCACACGCATTTTTCAATCCAAAAGTCATAACAACCCACTCAAATAAGCCAACAAAACCCGGACAAATGAAAGCCGTTTTGGATATATCCTCATCGGCCATAAAGATTTGATTGTAACCAGCATTACCATCAAGAAAGCTAAGAATTCTATGTCCGGATGCAGCATTAACAAGAAAATTGGCTATAGGCATAGGATATTCATCTTTAGGAGTAGCTCTATTAAGATCTCTAAAATCAATGCAAATACGAAGCTTTTTTGTTCCTTTCTTCTCAACAGGCACAATATTAGAGATCCAATCAGCATAACGACAAGGCCTAATAAACTTTGCATCAAGTAACCGATTGACTTCCTCTTTCACTCGGTCATAAATATCAGGATTAAAGTTTCTACGAGGTTGTTTATAAGGCCTAAAACCAGGTTTAATAGGTAAACGATGCTCAACTATATCACGACTTAAACCAGGCATTTCGTTATAGTTCCAAGCAAAGCAATCAACATACTCCTTTAACAGCTTTATTAAATCAGATTTAAACAAAGGATCAAGATTCTTGTTTACAAATGTCGGCCTAGGTATAGTGCCATCACTAACATCTACCTCCTCTAAAGGATCAGCCGACGTAAGCCCTTGTCCTAACTTGCTCAAATCATCAAAGTCTTCAATGACCTCACACATATCGTTCTTATGCGCCCGATAGTGCTCTCGCCTTTGTTGCAACCACTCCAGATTTGCATCCATTAAATCAAAAGAGAGGTTCTAGCCTGATCAACGATCGGCTTCATGACAACAGTAGCAAAGCCATCTTTGGTAGAATCAATAAGCCTTAAATTAGATAAATCTAAACCAATTAAGCACTTAAGATTCTCATGATTATCCATAGTAGGACTATCGGCCACTGCAACACAAGCCGATGTATCACCATGAACAATCTCTACCTCGTCGCCTACCCATTGGATTAAAAATTGATGCAAGGTAGAAGGCACACACTGATTTGCATGAATCCAATCACGACCAAGGATGAGACTGAAATTACCTTGTGTCTCAGCGACGAAGAATGTCGTGGCCAACGTCTTGCTCCCAACGGTGAGCTCCATAGAAATGACGCCTTTAGCTCCCATCGGCTCGCCTCCTCCTACACCGCTGACGGTCATGTTGGTCTTGATCAGCTCATCATCTGAACCTCCCAGCTTCTTGAACAAAGAATACGGCATCAAGTTGATGATCGCTCCTCCGTCCACCAGCATGCGAGAGATAGGCTTCCCATTGATGTGTCCCTTCATGTACAAAGCCTTCAGATGATTTTCAGCAGCTTTAGGCTTCTGGAAAATAGCTTCCTTTGGCCCAAAGTCGAGATGCGCAACATCCTCCTCCGAGAGCACATAACCATCCATAGACATATGGATCACGTTGATGTTCAAATTCATGTGCTCGGGTGAAGAACTGTAATCAACAAGCTCCTCATCGTCTTCTAGTGCAGGATCCGATGCGGACTTGTCATCACAAATCATGGGAACCGAAGAAGAGAAAACGGGCGGCGTCTCTGGGTCATCGGCCTGACCGTCGACCTCCACCGGTATGACCGGTGTGACCGGTCTGACCGACCCCTCCACCGGTCTGACCGGTGCTGGCTGGGAGCTGGTCTTGACTCTCCACTCTTTCCCCTGAGGCACCATGGGCCTGTACTGGTTGAAAGCTTCGTCCCTTTGCTTCTCTAGCCCCTTCTCTCTCTTTTCTTGAAACCTTAGGCGTTGAAGCTTCCTCCTTTGTGTGCGAGTCAAACCGGGAGGACACCACCTTGGCAAGAAGTACTTGGAGTTGGAAGCACTCCCACTGGCCTCATGGTCATTAGCAGAATACCTCTGGAGTTGATGTCACAACCTTATTGTTTGGAACAATCGGTCTTTTGCCATCCTCTCCAATGGGAACGTCCATTGACCCAATCTGAATAATATCTTGATTTGTAGTCCTCTCTGGATCAATATTCATCTTCTGCACCTCCTCCTTTTGCTTCGGCCTGTAGACTTGCTTTACTGGAGGTGGCGCAGCCTGCCTGGCCACACCGGTCTGACCGGTGGTAGCGACTGGTCTGACCGGTCGGGTCTGGTAACCCTGACCAGAACGGCGAGGAGCCAATCGGTCTTGGATAGGCCTGGAGATCCTGTCGAAAGCTGATTTCTGTCCTCCCCATCCAGGATGAAAGGCTTGTTAATATGGCACCCACATCACTCCATTGTCATCATATATCAGGCGTGGTGCATTTGAACTTGATGACGCCCATGGTGGAGTAAATCGTTGCCCTTGCTGTGATGATTCACCCTTGAATCTTGTAGCAGCTCTTGGAGGTGAAGATGACCCTCCTTGGTGTGTAGGTGACCTCATCCTTTTTTTTAATGGCCGATCACTTGTAACGGCCTTTTGCTTGGAATACTTATCAAATAGCATGTCGAAAGTGACCTTCGGCTTAGGACCACTCCCCAGATTCTTTGCTACATTAAGCTTCCACTTTCCAATCTCCGAACGGCTTGGCTTGATCATCCTCGGATGACCTGGGGGTGCACTGGTCTGACCGGTCACCTCCACCGGTCTGGCCAGAGACGGCTCAGACGGTCGCTGATCGGCGGGTGTGGACGACCCTTGCCCCCCATGTCCAGAAGCACTCACTGTAACCTTGAAGGTCTCTTTGCCATCAGGAGTCTTCTCATACTCAACTTTGCGAACCAGCTCCTTTCCTCTCAAATCGGGCTTAGACTCCCCGATTACCACGTTCTTGCCTTTAGTTGCTTCAGCTTGATGTGGCCGAACCAGTACCTTAGGCTGCTGTAAATCCATGGTGTTGATTGGAAAAGGAGCTTTATCCACTTGCACCTCATGAAAAGTCAAATGACCTTCATTTATGGCCGATTGAACCTGTCGACGAAACACATTGCAATCATTAATAGCATGAGAAAATGAATTATGAAATTTGCAATATGCGCGTCTTTTCAACTCTTCAAGTGGAGGAATAGTATGAGTTAACTTGATATTTCCAGATTTAAGCAATTCATCAAATATGCGATCACATTTGGAAACATCAAAAGTAAATTTAATTTCTTCTTGCCGACCTTTACTAGCCGGCTTAAGAGATGAACAAGAATAAGTTTTTTCTTTAGAGGGCCAAACAAATTCAGCAGCATAAATTTCTTTATCACTATCGTCCGAACTATCAAAATCATAATCAATAACATGAACATTAGAACGACGTGATTTAAAATTATCTTTCTCTTTATTCATTCGGTTTTCAACAATTAAAGCTCTTATTTGAACTTGTGCAACCGAAAGAAAATCAGAGCCCTCTATCTTATCCCTAATGGATGACCTTAAACCCTTCAGACAAATGTCTGCAAGGTCCATATCAGTTATTAACAAATTAAAGCACCGATTTTTAGTTTCTTTAAACCTTTTAATATAGGCAGAGACAGTCTCATCTCTTCTTTGCCTAACCGATGTTAAGTCTGTCAATTTTAATTGTATGCTCCCATTATAAAAGTGATCATGAAACTTACGTTCTAACATATCCCAAGATATAATAGAACTGGGAGCAAGCGAAGAAAACCAAGCAAAAGCGGTGCCAGTCAAAGATAGAGAAAATAAACGTACTTTCAAAGCATTATAGACACCAGCTTCACCTAGTTGTGCAGTGTATTGACTAATATGCTCCCATGTGGTCCGGTCATCATCACCACTAAATTTAATCAAGTCAGGCATACGCCAACCACGTGGGAGAGGAAATCTATCAAACTCGGGATCATATGGTTTTTGATACAAATTAGTATTACCAATGTCAACACCAAGTTTGGTCTTTACCACATTAGCCAAATCTTCCTTAAATCTATTAAATTCCGCCCAATTAGGATTATTTGACTGTTGTGGTTGAGGATTCTCCAAATTTATCTTATTTAAATAGGGAGCTATCTTAGCTTGAGCTATCCAGTAACTTTCAAACACATCGTCCGGAATAATGTTTTTGAGGCCGATGTATTCATTGTCGTACTATAATGAGGTCCAACATTACTGATTGTATTAGAAAAAGTAGGGACCATCTGATTTGGCACGACAGAAATTGGCAAAGGTTGGTCGGGCACCAACTCCATAGCACCGGTCTGACCGGTACCCTGCACCGGTTCAACCGGTGTGGCCATGTTTGGCCCGTGCGGTTGAAACTGAGGATACTGACCAGATGCTGGATTTGGTGTCAAACCATATGCATAATTACCATTATTTACAGGCAAAGGTGCTAAGCTAGGATGAGACCCCTGAGGATTAGCTTTAGGAGTACTACTATTAGTTTCATTATTAGCATAACCTAAAGCCCTATCCTTTTCAAGATCCTCTAACCGTTCTAAACGAGCAATATATGAAGCAAGTAATTCATCGCTTTCCACTGTAGATTTCATAGGAGAAGTTTCAGGCGGAGGTTTCTTACTTACAGTGGGAATTACCTCAACATTGTTGTCGTTTAGCTTGATCGCCGGCAGCTCGAACTCTTTCAATCTTGCCACCTTGCCGGATCGATCCTTCTTGACGCCAGCTAGGAATTGTACTTGCAAGTACTCTTGTAGCGCCTTGAACTTCTGCTGCTCCTCCGGAGAGAGATCTTCCAGCGACGCAGTGACAATGTTGTTCATGTCAAGTTCACACCGAGCACCCATCTGGCTGAGGTTAGATCGAACGGTTTCAGCAACCTGATCTTTCTGTGTTGACGCTTTTCTGGTCAACACACACGAGCTTTAGATCGCGCGGAACGTCGAAACGCTGAACTCGCCGAGCTCCTGCCCGGACCGGTCTGACCGGTCAGGGGCACCGGTCTGACCGGTGTATGCAGAGGCACGGTGAAAACCTAAGATCGCCGCCTCGGGAGGGACCCCGTCGGAGGTGGCGCGCCTAGGGTTGCTCTGAGGTCGGCAAGGCCACTCAGAACGTCCCTGATCGTCGTCGAGACAAGCAAGGAAAGCACGAGGTTGGAAAAGCTAGGGTTTGAGAGATAAAAGTTGTAAAAAGTAATAATCGATTGGGTGATTCCACCTCAAACGGCCGTGACCCTTTATATTTATAGGGTGGGGAGGTCTTGCCCCGCAAGGAATCCTTTTACAACTCGAAATTCGCTAGGACTCCTCAATTCTACTCGGACTCGGGGTCCACCGGTCAGACCGGTCAGGCCCACCGGTCAGACCGGTGTGGCCGTTGCCGGATCGGCTACAGGACGCCCGACCGGTCAGACCGTCGAGGGACACCGGTCTGACCGGTGACGTCAGCATGATCGGCTTTGTGCCAATTTTGGGTGCGAACAATGTGCAAATAATTTGCGCCTTTTATTTCTCCTGAGATGCTTCTCCAACTTGTCGGGTGGTGATCTGACAAGACAGTTTGAGTGGGAATAATTAGGCCAAGATGACGTTGAGGCACCACATATAGGTGCAAGTCATCCACTGCCTTTTAGTTTCTACCCGGCTTACTTTGAAATGCAAGAAATTTCGCAGGAAGCATGATCGTCGTGATAGAGTTCAAATCCCGCAGGAATCGTTCAAAGAAATCACAGTTTATGAGAATAGGTCCTAGCTAGCTAGTAGGTTACTCTCTAAAGGTGAAACCTAACTAAAACTTTAAGCAAACCTAGGTGTCGTCTAATAATGTTAGTTAATTTAATTAGTTATTCTATCCGTAATGTGTATAGTTTTGATGATTAGAATCAGATATACACGCCAGGGATATTTTAAAAATCTTTGGAAAGTTAATTAGTCGGGAAGGCAAAAATTTAGGTTTAGCCAGAAATTATGTTTTGGGTGCAAACTCAAATTAAGCATGTTCAATGTTAAAATTAAAAGAAGTTTCAATATATTAATGGTTCATGTACACTTGTGTTTGACTTAAGGTGGAAATCCCAAGCAACATTTTTCACACAATGAATTTCCAAGCAGCTTCAAAGACACTTTTTTTCATCGCAAAATCAACAATTCAACCAGTTGTGTCGGTTTATAAATCAGTGGGAGTTTTCATGGCTTTTGACTAATAAATCACCACAGTTTGAGAAGGACAAGATTCATATACTCCACAGAATCTATTGTCAAGATTTGTTACTTTAAAGTTTTGTTAAAATAATCAACTGCGTACAACTACATACCCAACAACTAACTACAACAAGATTGGTGAATAATTTAGCCCCTTAAGTATCATCATGAAAACAATAGAGTCTTAAGATGCTAATCAACATCATAATTTATATATATTTACCACACTTCTTATTCCATAGATATAATTTCATCTTGCGTACGCGACTACATACATCGAACTTGACTCTTAGACCTCTAACTCAAATATTCATCTGGCCTACTGAGTAAGCAATAAGTAGAAAAATGTCAATTATTATTGTGATGTTTTCCATGCCACTTGCTATTATTGATGGGAGTTTTGCATGTCAGCTATTTATTCCCATCTTCTTTTTTATTTCCAAAGAGCAATCAGCTCAAACTATATATTAATTGTAGCGATCAGAGAATATACTCACACCGTTATCTGCACCTTTTCTTATCTAATCCAATCTTAGCAAAAGAGCGAAAAAGGGGAGAAAAAGAATGAAAAGGAAATGATAGAACTGAAAGTCAATAAGGCAACATAAAGAACATTTAGCTTTTGCAACCAACGGATCGTTATTATACACTGAAAAGGTAATTAACAAAGATCTCTTGCTAATACTTTATGCTCTCCCTAATCATCACCTAATAATAATGTTTGGCATCATCATTTAAATTGGGATTAAGAAACACATGGCGAGGAATCTTGTCCAATTAGTCAACGGAAAGAATGATCGCTGATAGCAGCGTATGTGTACATATACAACCATATCCCCTGCATATATCATACACACCTATATATCTGGAATTCTGAATAGACGATAGATGCTGTCTTCCTTGTCATGTTGCACGGAAGGTAAAGGGCATGCCTGGGCTGATACGCTACTTGAAAGCTTGCAGGCGTGCATTCTTTTTTGGGGAAGCTAGGTGGGACGCAATTATCACCAAATCATTTTATTGGCAGGGCGTCACTCTTTTGCCCATATTTTTTCTGCCTAGTAATTTGACTTACTACAAATTCTAACAATATATCCTGTACTAGCTACTTGCTTAACTCAACAAAAATTAAATTTTGATAGTTAGGAATAATTGTGATGTTCCACCCACAAGCAAATAACTTGTTCACGCCGGCTTCGTTCCCAGTTTCTCCAAATATAATAGCGACTGACACACAATATACATGCATGCATGTGTCGTAGCTTGAACCATGCATATATGCATAAAAATAGTCAGTATCTTGTTCCTTCTAAGCAAGCAAGCATGACTTTCTCTAGTACTGCATTATTTAGAAGGGAAAAAAAACACCCACATCAATCACAGTATAGACCCACGGGTGCGTACGGCCAGAGCAGATAATTCAATCATACTAGTATACTGGCAGTACGTACTTGATTTGTGACATTCACCTGTCAAATTGTCAAAGTAATTAAGCAAGAGATTGTCTTAATTTTCTTCACACGCTACTGAATTATTTCCGTGGCCCTGAATTGTTTTATTTAGCAGACATGTACGGTGACTCTCTCTCTCTTTCTGGAATGCAATGCAAAGCAAAGCAAAAAAAAAAGAAGAAGAAGAAGAAGAAAAAGAAGCATACTGGAGTAGTAGTAGAGTAGGAAGCAATTATTTATGCTCCAATGCAAGGAGGGCCAGACAGCCACCCACATTGGCCTCCTTCCTCCCTAGCTCCATACATACACCTCAAACCCCTCCCCGCGAGACAGCCTCCAAAAAAATCTGGAGCACATACAGTAACAGTAGCCCAGTCCACCACCTCCTGCAGCTCCAGCTCTAGAGAGAGAAAAGGAAGGAGGAGAAAAAGGAGGGGACAATAACTCGATTGGGAGAAAGAGAGAAGGGAAGAGAAAGAGAGGAGGGAGAAGAGAAGTGGTCACAGACAGCAGAGAGGAGATCAAAAGAGATCGGGAGATGCAGCGCGAGTTCGAGCAGCTGCAGCAGGAGCACAGCCAAGAAAGCAGCTGCTGCAACCGCTTCCACTACCCTGCAGACTCCCCCTCTCTCTCAGGCTGAGGATCGGAGAAGCTGCTGCTCCGTCCGTGCTGCTGCTGCCCTCCGTCGTCCCGGCCCCGTCCCTCTCTGATCCGGCGTCTAATTCTCCGATCCACCACACCAACCCCTCCCTATAGGCTATAGCTAGCTCGGGGCGCGCGGCGGCCGGCCATGGAGGACACCCTCAAGTCGCTGTCCATGGACTACCTCAACCTGCTCATCAACGGGCAGGCCTTCAGCGACGTCACGTTCAACGTGGAGGGGCGCCTCGTGCACGCGCACCGCTGCATCCTCGCCGCGCGCAGCCTCTTCTTCCGCAAGTTCTTCTGCGGCGCCGCCGCCGCCGACCAGGCCGCCACCGCGCCTCCCGGCGCGCTGCTGCTGGACCACCTCAGCCCGCGCTCCCCGTCCGGCGCCTCCGCCTCCTCCCCGCGCGGCGCCGGCGTCTCCGCGGCAGCGGCGGCCGCGCCGGGCGCCGTCATACCGGTGAACTCGGTCAGCTACGAGGTGTTCCTGCTGCTGCTGCAGTTCCTGTACAGCGGCCAGGTGTCCCTGGTGCCGCAGAAGGGTGAGCCACGGCCGGGCTGCGGCGAGCGCGGCTGCTGGCACACCCACTGCGCCGCCGCCGTCGACCTCGCGCTCGACACCCTCGCCGCAGCCCGGTCCTTCGGCGTCGAGGAGCTCGCCCTCCTCACCCAGGTAATTAATTGTAATTGCTGTGCTTCTTGATTTCTTCTTGTCTCCGTACGTCGTTAAGTTGCTCTTGGAAGAGAAGAAATTAACAACAATTTCCTGTTGCTTTATTTTTATGTCTCTCGGCTCTCGCTGCTGCTTGTTGGTGCTTGCTGGGGAATTTGAGGAAGGAAGAAAAGGATTGCGGGGATCAAGATGGGAGTTGGGGTTGGTTATGTTGGGATTGCCGAGCATTCTGCAGCATTGATTTGATCTCTATCTGTACCCCTCCCTGCTTCTGCTTTTAAAATGATGAAGTGAAGGATGACTATGAGTTGCAGCTGCTGCTGTGCAGGCAGTGGTCATCGTCGCCGTCGCCGCCAGCAGCAGCCTGCCTGCGCACGCGTGCGTGCCTGCAGCTAGCTTCTTGCTTTCTCTCTTTGTCCAACTCCATCCATCTTTCTGTCCGTCCATCCGGCCGTCGTCGTCTGCATCGCATCGCATCCTTTCGTCCTCGCTCCTCCCTACTGTTTGCTTGCTGCTTTCTCCTCTCTCCTCTCTGACTCTTAGGGTTCGTTACACGGAAATTTCTCTTTTCCTTTCCACTACTGTAGGGCGCATCGCCCGCCCATGTTCGTCTTCTTTACTAATGCCATGGCTGCTTGCTGCCGCACTTGTTTCCCTTCTCCTCTTTTATGGTCGCGCACGTACTGTTGCAGCGCAAGCAGCACAGATCGATATATACCATAGAGATGGCCGGCTTTCCGTATGTAGTGCAATTAGCTGCTAGCACTCCCGTCAGGAAAAAAGCAAACTAAAGATCCCTCTTTTCCCACTGATTTTCAGTTTTTGTCTAGGGTTTCGTCATGCTGGCTGGGTCTAGTGTTGCTTGTTTAATTCCCCTGGTTTCCCCTAGAACTTTGCTCCCCCAATCAGCACCATGATGCTCCCATACTGTTGCACACCTTCTCTATATTTTATGCACAGGGCCAATCCACTATGCTTATCCGATTCTCTCGCACTCTCCATCCCCTTTATATTCCACCGCATGCTGTGGTGTGCTCCATGCCTGTGTGCTTTTGCAATGCGCGCGCTAACTACTCACAGTGAAAGCCAGCAGCAAGAGCAAGCTCTCACTACTGAAGAATTTGGTGGTTGTGTTGCGCTTGCAGAAGCAGCTGGCCGGAATGGTGGAGAAGGCGTCGATCGAGGACGTGATGAAGGTGCTCATGGCGTCACGGAAGCAGGACCTGCACCAGCTCTGGACCACCTGCTCCCACCTCGTCGCCAAGTCCGGCCTCCCGCCCGAGGTGCTCGCCAAGCACCTCCCCCTCGACGTCGTAGCCAAGATCGACGAGCTCCGCCTCAAGTCCTCCATGTCCCGCCGCTCGCCGTTCCTGGCGCACCACCACCCGCACCACCCGGCGGGCATCGAGGCCTCCTCCGCCGGCGAGCTAGACGACCACCACAAGATCCGCCGCATGCGCCGCGCCCTCGACTCCTCCGACGTCGAGCTCGTCAAGCTCATGGTCATGGGCGAGGGCCTCAACCTCGACGAGGCGCTCGCGCTGCACTACGCCGTCGAGAACTGCAGCCGGGAGGTCGTCAAGGCACTGCTGGAACTCGGCGCCGCCGACGTCAACCACCCCGCCGGCCCCGCTGGCAAGACGCCGCTGCACGTCGCCGCCGAGATGGTGTGCCCGGACATGGTCGCCGTGCTGCTCGACCACCACGCCGACCCCAACGTGCGCACCGTCGAGGGCGTCACGCCGCTCGACATCCTCCGCACGCTCACCTCGGACTTCCTCTTCAAGGGCGCCGTGCCGGGCCTTGCGCACATCGAGCCCAACAAGCTCCGGCTGTGCCTCGAGCTCGTGCAGTCGGCGGCCGTGGTCATGTCCCGGGAGGACGCTCACACCGCCACCGCGGCGGTCAATGCCGCGCCGATGTACGGTGAGCCTTCCGGGGGCGGCGGGGGGCCCGGCGTGTACAATGCGAGCGGCACCAACTCAAGCATGGTGAATCTGAGCTTGGATAACAGAATGGTGTATCTGAACCTAGGGATGGACGCCCAGTTCGGCAAGATGGGCGACGGCGGCGACGGCGATGACGGCGGGAGCAGAGGGCAAGGAGGCCCGTCTTCTTTGTTCTCCCCGCATGGCTACCATTGACAAGCCGGAGCGTGCGGCTGCTCTACTATCTCCTTGTAAGCTTAGAACTAATTAAATTACATGCTATTCATATCCACATTACAGGAGATGATGAGAATGGTGAGACAATCCTTTTGCCCTATATATCATCCTCTGACTTTTATTAGTAGAGATTTAGAGAGGGACCAAATGCATGCAAATGATGAATCACAAGAGTATCTTGGCATCTTTTGGTGTCTTGTACTTTTATTGGTGGGGGTGTTGTTTTGGAAGTCTCTCAAGTAAAACAGTTTTTGTTGATGGGTCATGTGCATTTTATTATTGGTTAATTACGCGTAGAAAAGAATGCTACAACTTGCCTTATATTAGCATAATTTACAGTATCTTAATTAATTTGTGTCAACTCTGGACTATACATCTTTCAAGTTTCAATCCAATCCTTTAAAAGTCACACAAGAAAATTGGGCCATCCAATTATCATGTGGTGTTTGACTTCCAGGCCTACTCACCAAATATTTTATTTTTCTAAGAGCCAAGCATGCATACCCCCTGGTTTTCTCCGACCCCCCCTTAAAAATGCCAACATTTTAGCCCAAATAAAAAAAGGTTAATTGTGACAAGAAACCTTACTGAATAGTAGTATACATTTAACCACACTAATAGGGAGCTAGTACTTTCCTTTGTGTATGCCTGTTTCCTGTAAATGAGTGAACATGCATGTAAAGTAAAGGAAGCTTTTCATGACAAGGGCCTGAAAAATCCCATTGTTAGCTGCTTTCAACTGTTTGTAGTGTGTGTTGTCTTTTGGAGTTTATTTGAGGCCGGGTGCGAACGGGCTCATAGCCCAGTGGAGGGCGCTGGCAGTAGCCAGGCCTCCCGCCGCGGTTCGACTCCCGTCGGGAGCGGACCCGGTGTCGCACCGGGGAAATTTCCCCAGAGGGGTGCCGGGGTGGTGTGTGTATAGGTGTAGGTGTAGGGAGTGTGTGTGAACTCCGGTAGGCGCGTCCTCAGACTTCTCGGCAGCCCATCTGTGTTTGAGTGTGCGGTCAGCGCGGGTGCCCACTTGAGTTCTTACATGACGGACCAGTGCTCCTGACGAATTTTTTAAAAAAAAATTGCGGCCGGGTTGAAATATTTTTGTGGGTATTTCTTTGGCGCCGCGCCGGGGCCGGGGGTACACAACACAAACACACGCATGTGGGGGATATGAAGAGGGAGACAACGAGAATCTAACTTGAGCTGTGAGTGATGGAAGCGATCGATGCCGGCCAATGTTTTAACCCCACAACCCCTCTTTGTTTGTTCTTATTGCAATTCCGGTCTCCTTCCATGCATGTTGCACCACTACTACTTGCAATAACCTGTTTGAAAGACAGCTAGCTAGATCTATCTATCTAATTAATGTGCATTAGACTTCAATTTCTCTTACTGCAACTCCTCTTTTGTGGTGTTAGTTGTTGCTTCCCTCTGTTTTGGGAGGTATACGGTATTCTTCTCTCTGGACAATCTCTTGTTTGCTCGTGTACGTCTATCATTATACTCTCTCCGTTTCAAATTATACTCTCTAAGTTTCAAATTGTAGATCGTGTTGACATTTTAAAGTTTATAATTTTTGTTATGTATCTGGATTTATACTTGTGTCCAGATATATATTAACAATTATGAATCTAGATTTGCCAAAATGGCCTATAATTTGGAACTGCGGGAGTATGTTGTACACACCTCTTTCTTGTGTGTGTGTATATGTGTGTGTGTAATACCATTAGAGTTTGTGTGTACTTGTGTATGTCTACCATTATACGTTGTCTAAAAATTAAATCTAATATAACTGTGGGTGTGAGAGAGTGGCATCTTGGCCAATAGCCACACCTATCGGCCAGGGAGAGAAGCGCACGAGAGCAGAGGTGCATCATCAGTATGTTCCCTCTTTTGCGCCGTCTCTCCTTGATCAACAGTTGATGACTATTGCATGTGATGATTATATTATACATGGAGATCGATCATTATCTGTTGTTTCTCTCTCTAGTCTATCACAACACTAGCTTTCCACGAGACATGCATGGCCTATCCATCTTTATGGCCCAATAGTGCCTGCTGGGCTCCTCACACGCTCTGCCAGGAAAAACGTATAGTGAGTGGGGTTTGCACGCACAGCTGTGGACAAACGGATCCCTTGTCTTGCATGTTGCATGCCCTGAGTGTGACTACACACACACACCATGCATCCGTGTTACATGCTCTCTCTCTCTCTCGATCTCCACTGTTAATTAGTACAAAGAGAGAGCTCCCCCGGCTGGCCCCGTTGTTCCTGTGTGGCCCCCTCTCTTTAATTTGGCTCTCCCACCTCTCTTTACTTTCCTTTTGTGTTACTGGGTTGCCTTCCCACAACCTCTAATGTAGCTGGGTGTTCCTGTTACTTCATTACTTGATTCTGTAGCGAGTCCGGTATGTTTTGCATGCGTGTTCTTTGACCCCCTCCTGCATCCTCCAGAACTTATTACCAGTTCATTTGTTTAGACCAAGCCAAGAGATGTTAGGCGCACACACAGTGATCAATGTAGTATTGATCAGTTAAGATCTGTGGTTTGTATTATGGTACGGGTGTTTTGTTTGTACTAAGGCATGAATAAAAAAACCATAGGCATGTGCATAGGTTCACAAACAAAATCAGATTCATTCATCCTTAACACTATTCTAATTTGTATAGTACAAATTAAAGGGGGCTATCAGGATCAACAAAGATAGTGTGATGGAGAATGTGTGAGAAAGGATTTTGTCTTGGTTTATTACCTTTTTTAACTTCAATTGATCTTGTACTTTTCCTTATTTTGGACTTCCTACTGGCTCATTGTAGTGTGACCTGTCTGCATTTCTGTCCCTATACTTGCCACCTGGTCACTTGTGAGGTTATATAACATTGTTTTATAATCTCAACTTGCATGTGCTGCATTACTGTCTTTAACATTTTTTTGGGGGTTTGTGCGTATCTGAAGATACTATTGTATGATATGTTTATCTGGTGGTGGATGTGTCTCTAAGTACATATCAAATGTTATCCTGCAAGATACAAATGCATGTGGCTAGATAGCACAAAAGAAATGGCATATTAATATCTTAAGTATGTTTCTCATGTACACACTACTTAAATTATTTGAGAATTTAATTTATTGTTCTTGTACTTTTGGTGACTATACTATTCATTACATATTTCTGTAGAAATCTTGCATATAAACTAATACTGCCCCATGTTAATCCTGATTTTACAATCCTTGGCATGTCGCATCGACTCAAAAAAAAAATTGAAACATGGTTATGGCTCGTATGTTGTCGACTAAAATCACACAGCTTCATAATCTCAGATTATTATTACTTTAACTTGTGATGGTCAAATGTAGGAAGAAACCATGTCAGTTGGCTGTAGATACATCAATCATGTTAGCATTTATGTTGGGCAATCGTTTCATGCATGTTGTCTACCATATTACTCCAACTTCATGAAACATCTAAATTGATGTGCTATTTGTCCACATGTATGGTCGTCCGATGCTGTAGTATTTTCTTTGTATTTTTATATGGTCTCTACAATCCTCTAGTGTTTGTTTAATTTTTTTGGGGTGGTTACTAAAATATACAAAAAAAATGTTTATTTTAAGTCATTCTTTGTAATGGTAGATGCAGGTCGTCTAGTTTCCAATTCCATTATTTCAACTACGTGCATTTGGGTTATTTTGGTTAGCTAGATTCATTATGGGTGGGTAATATGTAAGCAGGTGTTTTTTTTTAAAACCTATGCTGGCAGGCATCCAAAACATTAACTAAAAGATTATTAAGCGGGGTGAGCCGGCCCGCGCTAGCCAGGTTCGGCCTAATTGTGGAAGCGGCTCAGACGGATCCTCCCAAAAGGCCGTGCGTGGATCACGGCCCACGTATCTTTTCCTTTCGTTTGGCTACCATGAAGGCCCACATATGCTGATATCTTCTTCTACAGCATCCATCCAACCCGTTCAAAAAGTTCCATCCCGCCGCTGCCAGTGATAGCTCACCATCTCTCTACCAACCTTTTCTCTCTCTCTCTCTCTCTTTACGAGGAGACATCTCTTTTTTATCTTTTTTTCAACTTTCATCTCTTTTTATCTCAGAAGCTACATCACCATGGAGGCATGGAATGACACACAGAGCTCGTTCGTTAAAACACACACAGAGAGCTTTCTCTTGCTCCTGATCTACAGATGATGAAGGGGAAAAAAGAGCAGGTCCCTATTGTTGCTGCGCTCTTCACCATCCATAAACGGGAGGGCTGAAAGTCAAAGAACAACCGGATAGTAACGACCAACGGACAAAGGAGAAACGGACAAACGGTCAACCGGAGGAAAACATGGTGTTTTTTTTTAATATATGACGCACGTGCGACCCGCACGTTTTATAAATTAATTTTATTATCTAATTATTTAAATTAATAAGTTTTCAGACATGTCGTTATCGGTTCCTATTTTTCTTTTCTCTTTTCCTCTTTTTTCTTTTTTCTTTTTCTTTTTTTCCTTTTCCTATTTCCCTTCCCTTTTCTCTTTTTTTCTTTTTTCCTTTTCTTTTTTTCCTTTTCCTATTTCCCTCCCCACCTGGCCTCTCTTCCCACGGCCATCCATTTCCTCTCCACTCGCCTATCTTCTCCGGTCCTCTCACCTCTCTCCCTCCACGACGCAAGGCTGAAAGGGCCGGCGGCCCTCCCTTTCCTCACCTTCTCTAGCAGCCCTCCCTCTTCTCGCCCTCTCTATTTCTCTCCACCTCGAGGAACGCGGAGCCAAATGTCATGCCTTGGAGCGGCTATGGCGAGGAGCTCCTGCAATGGCCAAATTCGGCACGAGGAGCTGCAGCGTCGTCGAATCCGGCGCCAGTCAGCCCAGCCCCTCATACTCTACCCTCCGGCGAGCATAGGCCGTGGCGGCGAGAGAGCACATGCTACAAGCCTGTGTGGCGGCGGCGGCGAGAGAGCACGATAGGTACAATGACGGTGGGTACCATAGGTGCCTGTCTGCTCCGACGATCGCGGTCATGCTGCGTCGGCGGCGCACAGCTCTTGGGGAGCGGCAGGGGACGCTGCTGCTTCTGCCGCCCATCCACACGCTCGTGCAATCTCGTTGAACCGCATCACACAAGGCGGAGGCGAGGGCCATGGCACGGCAGCGTGTGGGGGAGCGCAGCGCGGGCTGCAGGTGGATCCGACACGGGGTCGCAACCAGTGTCACAAAATGCCCGATATGATGAGATCGAGAAATAGGAACGTGGATGGTTATGTTTGAAGTTCCCGATACAAAGGGTATATATCTTCAAAACTATTATGATTTGAAAACTTGGGAATGTGAATCACATTTTTTTGGAACCATATAGGTCGGTACGATGTCTTATTGAGCTAGGGCATATATATATATAAAGACTCACTCAATCCAACACGACCTATGTCCCTAGGTCTCCACGCAGCAGCTAGAAACGTCGACACTGCCGGAAAATAAGTCATCGATCACCAGCTCCATGTCGGAGACAGGCAAAATCGATCGCATGTCCCGGTACCCGCATCGATCACCATGCCTTTGATCCGAGGACGTCTCGTATCCTACCCGCCCTCTATCAGGACGATCGTTCCGGGGACACGGAACAGGGCAACGTACCGCGGTCGCAGCGCACAGGGTGCTGGTGGATCCGATGTGGGTACGCGAGGTGGGTAAGACGACATCAAGTAACAAAAATAATTCGTTTTTGGCCGAAACGCTCTCCAAATTGCGATTTTTTGTCCTTCCATAGTCCTTCCACCCTATCACTTTCAAAAACATATGACGGGTGAGTCCGGCGTGAGGGGTACGATGGACCCGAATTAGGTGAGAAAAGTTTTCAATTGTTTTCGCTCCTTATAGTATAGACTAGCAAACATGCCCGTGCGTTGCAACGGGTGAAAAAATTACTTGCCTCGTCGTTGTCTGTCTGGTCACCACGCCGCCTCTGCAGCTCTCCGACCTCGTCGTCGTCCCTATCACACCCGGTCATCACACCGTCTTTGCAGTTCTCTAACCTTCCCGTCACACCCGCACACTTTAACCTCGCACCATCATCATCGGCACCTTCCAAAAGACAATGTTGTTTGCCATGACCTCCTCCTCGTCTGCCAGGTCTCACCTTTGCCGACCGCCTGCTCCGACCAAGTTGTCATTCCTGCTTTCTCGGTCTCACCATCACGCTTGCACCACCCCAACCTCGCCGCTGTCATCCGCTCGGATCGCACAGTCATGCCACCGCTCCCACAATGTCACGACCTCACCATCGTCCCAGTCATGTCCGCGCCACTCTATCATCATTGTTTGCCCGACTACACCATATTTCTCGAATGTGCACGCGCCCCAAGCTCGTCCGCTGTCGTCCACCCTCACCGCACCATCATCCCCATCTTCCGACCTCACCGTGA
Organism: Cenchrus fungigraminus; assembly: GCA_036936925.1. NCBI lineage: Eukaryota > Viridiplantae > Streptophyta > Magnoliopsida > Poales > Poaceae > Cenchrus > Cenchrus fungigraminus. The sequence continues at coordinate 3,272,619 of CM072779.1, forward strand.
CATTCGCGCCAATGTGCACGACCAACATGAACGGAAAATAAAAGAAAATCGAAATCTACCAATGTCCCGAAGATACATCTTTTTGACTTTTTCACATAAACTCCACCTGCAAATGTCCGAAAAGGAGCTTTTGGAGAAGCTACCGCTCCCCCCAAACAGGGTGAATGGTGGGACTCGGGAGTTCCCAAACAGGTCGGTTGCAACCATGTCTTCTCTTCATCCGCGTCTATCTCGCATCCAACCGTCTTTAACGATTGGAAGGCAAAACAGAGTCGAGACTTGGTCATTTCAAACACTGACGACATGTTATTTTGCTTCGCCGCCGGTCTCGCCGAAGCGATAGCTGTTCCTCACCGGCTCGCCGTCGGACACCTCAGCTGCCGAGTGAGTGGAGTGACCATTTCCAGAGTCCGGAGGCCCCGATGCTGCCTGCGCACTCGGCGCCAGCGTGCTCCGCATGCCCATCTTCACCTGCGGCCTGCTCCCTTTGAGCTTCGGCGTCATCTCCCAACGTGTAGCAATCATAAAGTCCTACCGCAATGCCGAGCGCGCAGCCAAGTAATGCCTTGTCCTGGTTCTCCTGTCCGCCAGCGATGGTGGTGACAATGAAGAAGTATTCCATTCTCAGCTAAATATCGTGATAGAAGACAGTGAGCAATATATAAAATTGACATATTTGGAGTATTAAATTAGCACCGAATGCAAATGCATCTCAACGATTTTTAAGTTCCATTGCAGAATGGGAAAGCTAGCACCGTTCTTGTTCCACCATGGCCAGACATGGGTTCAGCAAACTTCATAGCGCAGCTCCTCGCCATTCAGCAGTGTAGCCATCCATGCTTCCAAATCCCTCTACATTGGGTACAGAATTTGGCACAGCGGAAGTGGCAGCAGTGACCTCGGTGACCTGCCTCCTCACCTTCTCTGCGCTGTCCTGCCCGCCGGAGGCCTGCCTCCGCCCTCCGCACCTTCGCTACGCCCGCAGCGGCTTACCTTGTTGCGCCGTCGCAGCCCCCTTCCGTCCTCCGCGACGTGCTGGAAGTAGAACCGCCGTGCGGGAGAGGAGTCCACCGGCGCTGATTTTCCCACCGCTGAAGGACTGCTTTCTCATGGTAAGGTTTGGGGCCAGAAAAACATTTACAGCCGTTGGGATGGATTTGGACATTGGGTATGCCCCCGCAAGGTACCGCCAAGAGGAAAGTCAGAGCGGAGCCTAGCGCGGTTCACATGTGGAGCGCACCACGCGGCGGAGGAGGAGGGCAGCGATGCTGGGTTTTTCTTTTCGGATGCTGATGCTTCTGCTGCTCGTCTGCCTGCTGTTCCTACTGGCTCGGTGCTGGGTCCGGCTCCTTTTGGCTCTGTTGCTGAAGCTCTTGGCCCTTTTCCTGACATTGTTGGGTCTGGGTCAGCTGCTTTTGGGTCTGCTTATGCTGCTCTTGCTGCTGCGTCTGGGTATGCGGCTGGTGGTGGTGGTGGTGGAGGTGCGGGTGGGCAGGCTGGTGGTGGTAGTGGTGGTGCAGGTGGTGGTCTGCCTCGGCCACCAAAGAGGTGGACCACTGCTAGCTCCGGGTTTGTGCTGCGCAGGATGTGTGAGCTTCTTGGGGCGGGTGTCAAGGTGGACAAGGGGTTCAAGGAGGTCCACGTGAACAAGGTGGCCACTTTCTTGCGTGAGTTCACAGGGGAACATGTGACTGGGACCCAGGTCTACAATCACCTCCGCAAGTGGCGGCAGAGGTGGGCTAGGGTGTGCAAGCTCAAGGATCTGAGCGGGTCTCTCTGGGATAGTGATGGGCACATGATCACGCTGGAGGAGGAGCACTACCTTGGCCACTGCAAGGTGTCATTTTTGTCTTCTTTTGACACTCTTTTTCTCTGTACTGTTAGCTTTTATAAACAATTATACTAACGTTTTATTTCTTTTTGTTTCCATGTGTTGCAGGACCACCCGAAGGACGCTGAGCCGTTGAACAAGCCCATACAACACTATGAGGAGATGGAGACGCTATTTGGGGGAGGCATGGCTACTGGCAGGTATGCCATGGGGTCTGGGGAGCCGCTTGGTGTTTTCTCTGGCTTTGGGGACAGTGTGGACAAGAAGCCCGTGATCAACATTAAGAGTGACACGCAACAGTTTGTTGATCTGGCATCCACGGAGCAGCAGGTGGACCAGCAGGTGGAGCAGAAGACAGTGGTGAAGCCTCCTACCGCTACGGAGGCTTCCAAGACTCCAGCTTGCTGTGCTGGACAGAAGAGGAAGCGGACTGCGATGTCAGAGGAAGAGGTGCTGGTGCTCACTAACATGACAGATGCAGTGAACAACGTAGCCCACTCCCTCCGAGAGACCGGTCCTGAGCAGGTGCACCCTGATCTGTACCATGCTGTCATGCTAACTCCAGGTTTCACTGAGGAGTCCCTCATAGTTGCCTTCAGCCACCTCTTGGACAACAAGTCCCAGGGGAATGTCTTTGTGAAGATGAATGAGCATCACCGCTGCCTTTGGCTCAGGACCTGGCTTGGCAAGCACTACTACTAGTAATGTAGTAGCTGCAGCCTTAAGTTCAGGGAAAACAGTTGAGCATGTCTCCATCCCTGACTACTCCCTCATTTTGCACAGATATTTATATACTTAGGTCTGACCTGCTAGGGTGTAGCCTCACTTTGCACCTGGCCTTTTGTGGTGGTTTTTGGTTCACATGGGGGTGGCTAATTACTAATGACTAATCTAATTGTGAGCAGGAGGGCAAGGTTAAGACAATATAGCTAACTATTTGCTCTGGATTTGCATGGTAAGTACTGTAATATTCACAACCTAGAACCTCTATTTGCCTGTGATGCCTGTGATGGTTGGATGTGAAGAAGGTAGAACTGGTATATGCCTATATGCTTGGATTTGATGAAGGTAGAACTGCTATATGCCTATATGTTTGTGATGCTTGGATGTGATGAAGATAGAACTGCCATGATCTTAGTTTTCATTTGCTTATATGCCTTGTTCTTACTCTTTTGATATGCTTATGTGTCTTCCTCTTGACTCTTTTTTCATATGCCTATCTGATGTACTTTTTGCACATTTTGTATGCTCTTTACTCCCTTCTCATATGCCTCTTAGGCTGTTCTGACTCTGATTTAGTATGTGCATTTTATATGCCTACCTTCCTCCTGTTTTATATGTCTTTCTTCTTTGTATTTTCCTTGGTTCTTTGGCCAATGATGAATACTATATTGGCAATGATAAAGTGGTCCAGGTCTGTTTGTTCTTTTCGCCTTGTTGTTTTCTCTATTTGGTATCTGTTCTTTTTGTTCCTCCATTCTCGCTACTTTTGAGCCACTCTTAATATGACTGACTTGTGGCTGATATGAACTATGATCTGAGGCCCCTATCTTGTACCTTTTCTGCCTGTGATGCATTACTACTGAGGCATGTTCTTCTGCTACTTGGCTTTGTTGGTTTAATTGCCTTTATCATCTGCATGTTTGGGGATGAAGAGCAGGCTATATTTGTGCTCAGACCCAGCCTATTCTTCATCTGACAATGTCTCTTCGTTTTGCCATGCAGATTACTTATGTTGTTACAGGGTCGACTTTGCAGTTATTCAGAATTTTGTTACCATCCTGAGATTGGTGAGGTTTTTTCTCTCTTTTACCTCAGTTTGCGGATGACGAAGAGATAGCATGCCTAAGCATTCTATCCCTTCTGACGCTACAATGTATATGTCGTTTGCTTTTTTATGCGAATGATGATAGTACATATCACCACGGTCTTTGCGAGCGAGGATGATGGCGACCTTGCTTGTGTTGCCATGGGGTCAGCACCATCAACATCGCCTCGGCCTCGCTGACAAAGACATGTTGGACTGTACTCTTGTACTATACTAACTGACGCACTCTTATTTTTCTGCCTTGTTTTTCCTGCCTTCAGTTCTTATGCACTTAGTCCTTTCATGGTGATGATGATAACCTTCTCATGTGGTGGATCCAGCTAGGTGTCACCTACTTGTGAGGCAGTGAGGCACTGCCCTGACTGCCTCACAAGGAGGCAACTCCTACATGTATCTAATTTTGTAGGCAAGTATTCGTCTATAACTGAGCCATGCGTTTGTCTTTGCTTTCATGCTACACAACTGATTTTTCCTTTCATACACAACTCAATTTGGTTTCCTTGATTTCATGCATGTGTTTCCTGCTGCTGTTGGAGTTCAAATGAAGAAAACTATGGCGTTCCCTTCGTCTTCCTGGGCTCCATTGATGAATATCTCTTAGTTTTCTGCCGGAATTGGCTGTAATTCACTTTGTATGTAATTTTAAGTGTTTATCAATTGATGACCTCCCTGGTTAAGTTGTTAAACAAGATGTATTCATTCTAATTTGTGTGAATGTTCATTTCTGAGCGCAGCAGTGAGGGGGTAAGATGCACCCTCCCTGCACGCGTGGTGAGCATAGCCCACCGCGGTGCAGGCTGCCGAACGCCATCTTTATATGTCAGTTAGATGTAGTTAGCTGGGTCTCATCTTTGAACCAACCTACCAAACGTTAGTCCAACCCAGCCAGCACCATGAGCTGCAAAATTGCTAAACACATTTTCTGCATCTGGAGAGCCTGACCCATCCCGCTCCAGCCTGGTCTGTTGGCCTGGCTGCCAAACGCACCCTAGTATCCTCGACAGATGGATGGCGCATCTGCCTCGTGCCTGCGTTGCATCCTCGACTGATGCGTGGAGTTGGGCGATGAGCATATGCCGTTGTTCGGGGGAATTCAGATCGATTTGGAAAGAATTAATTCAGAAATATTGGGTGGGCGGAGGCCCATGAATCCACGAAGCCGGCCACCAGTAAAGTCCCAGTAAAATGCGCCAATTCTGCAACACATGCAGCCTCAGGCACACTACAGAGCATAAATTCGCTTCACACTCTGCCTGATTTGCTCAATCGATCCGATATAGCGATCGATCACTGTCTGCAACCGTTTCATATCACACAGTGACGTACCGGCCGTTGAAATGAAGCCGAAGCAACGGCCTGCCCGGAACAAAGTGGAATCCACTCTCTGGTGGATCCGCAGGAACGGCTGCTGCTGCTGCGAATCGTTGGAAAACTTGGAGCGGGCAAGAGGAGAAACAAACCCAAGAAATTAAAGAATCCAATCAAACCAGACTTTTATGACGATGTGGTGCGAACACTGAACAGGCAAAGGTTGATGAGCTTCGCATCTGATCTCTTGCTCTCCGTTCTGGAAGAAGGAACCTGATTCCCCGTGATCCAAACATCTCTCACACGTCAAACTTTGAGGCCAGGAAAAAAAAAAGGTGAAGCCGATCGAAGGTTACAAAAAAGAGAAGCTTTCCGACGTGTGCCACTTGGTTCCTCCTCTAATCGATCCCTCCGTGCTCCGGCCGCCGGCGGCGTGAGCTTAGCCACCAAATTCAACCCACCGCCGGCTAGCCTTTTCTGCACCCGCGCGTGTCCCCTCTTCTCGGTTCAACAAAACTTTGATTCGATTGCCTTCTTCCTTCCGATCACGTACACTAATAACACAACTTTATCGGTTTCGTCAAAGCTACTTACATGGGTCGTGTTCATCAGACAGGGATGGGATTAATTGGCGATGTGTCAATCTTCAACTGCGCAGCTGGAAAGCCCAGCTTTACATATGTGTTAAAAGGATTCGTCGTCACACATGACAGGTCTTATCTGTAAGAGAACGAAAGACCAGGGCGGCAAGGAAGGCACCAGCTAGCAACCAACACACTGCCCTGCAGCAAGGCTATATAAGAGGTCTTCGGCTTGTCTCGTTGAGATCCTAACCAAGCCAAGAGGCAGCCAGCTTTATTAGCTACGAGTCTGCATCATCATCCTGAGTCTTGAGAGCGAAGCAAGAAAGGATTATGGAGAACAACAGCAACAGCCACCAGCCGCCTCCACCACCAGGTCAGGTTCCTGATGAATCTCCATGGCCAAGGCCAACACAGGGCTACAGTCTCTGAACTCGTTGGTGCCATGCTTATGTGCAGGGTACCCGAGCGCGGCAGGTGCGGAGCAGCAGCAGGGAGGGCGGAAGCAGGGGCGCCGGGGGAAGACCACCTCGCGCGGAGAGAAAGGATTCATCGAAGGATGGTAATAATCTATCTATCTACTGATGAAAAGTTTAAAACTTTTTTTTTTTTGCTGTAGCAGTTGAAATCTTTGGTAATTCATTCATCTCCTTGGCTGATTGAAACTAATCTGATGTACGTGTTGGATTTCAGCATCGCGGCGTTGTGCTGCTGCTGGATCTGCGAGATGTGCTGCGACTAATTGAAGCCGTCGGCCTTCACCGTGATGCATATACAGAAGGGAGGCCTTGGCGACGTGTTCATCATCCATACTTACAATTCCAGTTGTTGCTTGATGCTTCGGCGTAGGGAACTTATTATTAATAATAACTGAAGAAGCATCATCAGTGTCTCTGTGTTGTGATGTAGTAGTAGTACATGTACATCCACACCATGTATCCTACCGTTGATTGCTTGTATTGAAGTTGAAGGTGCCGTGAGCAATTTCAAAACTTCCTCAACCTTCTTCCAGTCTCTTCTTCTCTTTATTTGATTGATTGATTGAAAACGATTGGCAATATCCTAAGCTAGGCCTCGTGGGCCGTTTATTCGTACAAATTGGGCTGTATACACTGTGGGTGGGGCGGTGGTGTGATGATGGGCCGCATTCCTCCAGCATTTCGGATTGTGAGGCTCAGCAAGGTCGGTCGGTGGTGGACTTTTGTTTGTGATTGGCCTGGTACTGTTGGGCCGGACCGCGACACGAAGGCAAACGGCGTCAATTTTCTTTCCGTCTGATTGTGAATTTTTTTTTTGACAGCACGTCTGATTGTGATTGACCTGGTATCTTTCTCGACAACAACAAATGGAGGAGCGTTGCCTTTCACGGTGGTCCAGTCAAGTCAGCACACCACCACCACCGGCGAGCTCTCTCTGACTTGGTCCCCTTGCTTGTTTTCTCAAGAAGCGGTCAAAGGCAAAAGCGCGTACGCCGCTGTGCCCGCGAAAGCGAATGACAGACACCTCGCCAAATCCACCGTATCTTACTCACGATCGCGACGTGCTACTGTAGTTCCTTCCACAGCCACCTGCCCACCTCCTTGTAAAGTTGTTAATCAGGGCAAAAATCGCACATAAAAAGGGGTAAAAAGTGTTAATCTTTACGAATTTTGCTCTAAAATCACTTCACAGATTTTATCTCTCCGCCTGATCGCTATCGCTACTGCTATTTACTGACCGCCACCGCCAGTCCGCCGCGTGTGCGTGTCCCGAAAACCGGAGGCCGAGAGGGACAGCATCCATATCCCACCCCTTCCCCGGCCGCGGCCTGGTCGTCTCCTCCCCTCCTCCGCCCATGGACGACTTGACCTCTTCGCCGTCTCCACCACTGCCCCCGCGCTCCACTCCCACGCTCTTCCCTCCCGCCACACGCGGGGGCGGTTCCCACAAAGCTACCAGTACCCACCCCTGCGCACTGCGGTTGCCGCCACTGCCGGCCGCTCTTGCTCTTCTGCTGCTTCTCCTCGGACTGCGATGCCGAGGGCCGCGGTGGACGTCGAGGACCTCTTTGTCCGCGTCAAGAACGGCGACGACGCCGACCTCGCCGCCGTCGCGCGGGAGGTCGCCGCGCTCGCCGAGGACGGCAGGCTCGGGGAGGACGACGACGAGGACGGCCTCCTCCTGCCGGCGCTGCTCGCGCGCCTCGCGGCCGCGGGCACCGCCGAGGCCAGGGTCAGCGTCATGGCCGCGCTCCGCCGCCTCGCGGGGTGCGTCGGCGGAGAGAGCAAGGTCAGACTGACTGACAACCCCGCTCGATTGTACCTAGTGCTCTGTTCTTTCATCTGCCTGCCGCCGCACACGTTGTGTTCGATGCTATGCTCCATTAACTCCCGACTACTAGTTTGCAGTTTGCTAGTGCTTCGATTGGTAAGCTGGATCGTACCTCTGTACCTGCATTTCGCAGTGTTTTACCCTTTTACCGAGCTGCATTTCTGCCTCCATGTTTTGGGAATGGCATGCTGTGTCTGTGCTGCAGCTCGTAGGACGCTCGAATTAACCTCAACGTGTTCAATGTGTACTGCACTTTGAGATTTTCCGTGAGCCTTAGTTTGATCATATCCACTCCCACTGGCTCTGCAGGAGAGGTTGGCAAGCATTGAGGCGCTTTCGAGCATCGTCCGTTCCTTGTCGAGGGATGTTGATGAGCGAATGGAAGCGATTGCACTGCTATTGGATCTGTCGGACATCCCACAAGTTCGGCAGAGGATCGGCAGGGTCAAAGGTTGCATCGTAATGCTGGTCACGCTGAGGAATGCACATGAATCAGGCACCAACGATGATGCAGAGAAGTTGCTCAACATCTTATCGTCCAACCCACAAAATGTGCTGTTGATGGCAGAGGCTGGTTATTTTCGACCATTGATAGAGTACCTAAAAGAAGGTATTAACCACTGCACTATGCTTCAACCTGACACTTTTCAGCATGTGTCTCTAAGAATAAGAATCTTGAATTAGGCATTCAAAATATTCCATGTCATACAAATCACTCCAAAAGGTGAAGAAATTTGGGCTCTGGTAAGAACAATAACCACTTGGAAAAAATGGAAGAGAGACTGCAACAATGAATAGCACGAGGGTACATGTTAACTGCTATTGTCAAATTTATCTGCCAAGAGTTTGGTTCCGTCAATCCTTTTGACTTCTTCTTCACCAGACTACAATACTTTGGCACAAATTCTCAAAGCAACTTATAAATTGGAGTACCATGTCGAACAGCAGTTTCTTCACTATATGTAGCCATATGATCAACTACTTTATTCTCCTATTTACTTTGCAGGTTCTGACATGAACAAGGTCCTAATGGCTACTGTTATTTCAAAGATGTTCCTATCTGAGCAGATGAAATCTTCCCTTGGTGAAGATGGAGCTGTCGAACCCCTTGTGCAAATGTTTAAATATGGAAATCTTGAAGCCAAGCACTCAGCCTTAGGTGCCATACGTAATCTCTCCAGTTCTCTACAGAATGCAGAGCTTTTGATAAATTCGGGAATAACAGGACCACTGCTCCAGCTCCTTTTCTCCGTGACATCAGCGCTCATGACCCTCAGAGAGCCAGCCTCAGCTATACTCGCAGCTATAGCAAAATCTGAACGTATTCTACTTTATAAAGATGTAGCTCCTCAGATGCTCTCGCTTCTTAATTTGTCGAGTCCAGTGATTCAGCTTCATCTTCTAAGGGCCCTAATCAGTATTTCTGGGCACAAGAATGCTAAAAGGGCCAGAAGTAAAATCAGACAGAATGGAGGGGTACAACTGCTTCTGCCGTTCCTAACAGAGAAAAATGTGGATATCAAAATTGGTGCACTGAATTTGACGTTCCACTTATCGAAAGATCCTTCGCAAGAATTGGCTGAACAATTCAGGGAGACCCATCTAGATATTTTGGTAAAGATCATCTCGTCACCGACTTCTCGAGATGAGAAGGCTGCAGCGGTTGGTATCCTGAGCAACCTCCCAGTGACAGACAAGAAGATAACTGAGATTCTGACACGAGCGAACTTGCTTCCTATTCTCATCTCCTTATGTGAAGCAAACATCACAGCTTCTGGCACGCCTCAAAGGTCGTGGTTACTCGAGGGTATTGCTGGTGTATTTATGCGGTTCACAGTTACCTGGGATAAGAAACTACAGAGCTTAGCAGTTGGATGTGGGGTGGTTCCTTGCCTCATCAAGTTGCTTTCAGAAGGATCGGTAGATGCCAAGTCCAAAGCAGCAACATCCTTGGCTCAATTGTCACAGAGTACAATGGCATTGCGCAAGTCAAAATCGCCAAGGTGGCTCTGTGTTCCTCCATCATCCGAATCCTACTGTATAGTTCACAGCTGCCAGTGCACTGTCAAAAGCACTTTCTGCTTGGTAAAAGCCGGTGCCGTCAATCCTCTGTTGCGAATACTAGAAGGTGAAGAGCGTGAAGCAGACGTAGCAGTATTAGAAGCACTGGGCACCCTTATGCAGGATGAGATTTGGGAGAACGGGAGCAGGATGATAGAGAAGGCCTCAGGTATCCATGCTCTGCTGAGAGTCGCTGAAGCGGGCGACTTGGGTTCCCAGGAGAAGGCAATATGGATGCTGGAGAGGATTTTCCGGCTTGACGACCACAGGGAGCGCTACGGCGAAATCGCGCAGGCTTTGCTCATCGATCTGGCCCAGAAAGGTGACACTTCCCTGAAACCGATGATCGGCAAGATCTTGGCTCACCTTGAGCTCCTGCAAACACAGTCTAGCTACTTTTAAGCGCTGAGATGTTGACGATGGGGTGACACTGCTGGGAAATGAGCAACCAGACATGTGTGCAGGCTGCTTTTATGCCGGGCAAAGACATCTGATACCCTCTTGAAGAAAATTATCAGTGAGCAGAGAACGATCGCTGGAACCAGATGCTACGTTGATCTTATGTGTACAGGTTTGAAGTGGTGCATCTCACTACTTCAGCAATCACCAGAAAACTTTCCTTCAGAACCGGACCAGATCGTGCGCTGTGAAGTGTGAATAGCTGTAGCTTCAGTGTATGTTGTTTGTAACAGATTACACGAAAAGGTAGCGTTGTTTTCCTTGTAGATCCAACGAATTTCGCTTGAACAAGGAAGAATAGAAGATGTACAGGTTTGTGTAGTTAGCCAATTGTTAATACTGCTTGTTCGTCTGTAAAGTGTAAAGTCAGTGATGATAGTTGTTGCGGACGGAGTATACCAACAAATTACCATTTGTGCAGCGAAATGTCAAGCTGTTTGTGATTTGTCGTGATTGATCACGACGATGACGATTTGATGCGCCCAACACATGTCGCGTCGAGTTGATCAGCGACGTATCGTACCCGTGTCCTATGAATCCGGGTGAGTGGCAGCCGGCGAGCCAGATTTGCAGGAGCCACAAGGCAACGAATTCCGTTTGCATTTTTACCATAAAGCCCCCGCTGGACCGTCAGAAATCGCACGTCGGCCCCTGCCAGTTCCACCAGAGTCCACCAAGCACCAGCTCCGGCGCCTCTCCCCCAAACTCATCTCCCTCGCAATGGCGGCGCCGCCTCTCCAGCCCGTGCCAACCCCCGCGGCTGTGAACGGGGACGCGTTCCGCCTGGGCTTCATCGGCGCGGGCAACCTGGCCGAGAGCATCGCTCGCGGCGTCGCGGCGTCGGGCGTCCTCCCGGCCTCGGCCATCCGCACCGCGCCCCACCGCCGCCCCGAGCGAGGCGCGGCCTTCGCCTCCATCGGCGCGTGCCTGCTCGACACCAATGCCCAGGTTTCTCATCGCCTTATCCATGATCCATTCCTTTAATCCTGATTGCGCTTATCGCAACTCTTACGCGAATTTTAACCCCTTGTTAGGTTGTCGATGAGAGCGATATCATTGTCATATCCGTCAAGCCTCAGATCGGTAAGTAGCATCATGCCCGTATTTGCAGGAGATGTTTTTTTTTCAGGGGGTGAAAGTAATTGATTGTGCAATCTTATCATATTCATTTCTTGCCGTGTCCTACTTTTTCTCAGTGATATTTGTTTTAGCTTCTGTTCATTGTTCTGAAATTATGCACATCAAATTGCAGTAAAGCAGGTTCTAGTTGAACTGAAGCCACTGCTGTCAGATGAAAAGCTTCTGGTGTCTATTGCTGCCGGCATCAAGATGAAAGATTTGCAGGTCAGCATGCTTCTCAAAATCTTCTCATCTCAATCAACGTGATTGATATGGATGTTGTGCAAGTGCCCGATGGGAATGCCTTTTTCGTAGTATATTAGTATTCCAGTTTACCATGAATAAATGATGGCAAGTGCTGTAAATGAATAGTCAGTACATAAAGCCCTGCTTATGCCCATTCCCAGTCTCTTGACCCTACCTGAATCTTACTATCTGTTAGTTCTTTACTGAATTTATATTCGCGAGGCTCTGTTTCCTACAATTTTAGATTCATAGATCTATTTTGTTTCTTTTTTCTGAATTATGATTTTTTTTTAATTCAATGGGCGCATTTCATGGTCGGAATTTTCGAAGAAAAATTCTCATAAAAATCTATGATTTGCACTGCATGGGATTAATTTGTATGACTATATTGGATATATTTAATAGATCCAATTGAACTTATAGGATAATGCTCCTTCTAACTTTCAGTTAACAACTAGTAGTTATTACTCATCTTGCAGTATCTCGAATTCTCAATATGACCATTGCTACTAACATTACAAAGCAACTGCTTAACTCGATCAGAATATAAGCTGTGCTATCTAAGCACTATTATAGTACTCCCTCCGTTCGCTTTTATAAGGCGCTCTCGCGTTTTTTAGAAATTCCGAAATATAAGGCGCGGCTGTTTTTTACCGAAGCAATCACCAGTCGGGCATCAAGTCGCACGGAAGCCAAAGCGTCTTGCATGGGTCGTTGGCCAGTAAAAAATCATTTTGCAAAGGCCTGATTTGCATGCGCCCAGTAAACTGCGGACACCTGGTGCGCTGCAGTTATTTTCATCTTGAAAGGCGATGCGTCCGCACTGCAATTATTTCTTTCTTGGTCTCTGGAGTACTCGCTGTGACGCCTTATAAACGCGAATGGAGGGAGTATTGTTTTCTACAGGTCAACATGTTGTATGCTATGCTGGAATACTATAATCCAAAGCTCCTTCTTCCCTCTCTTTTCATTTCAGGATTGGTCTGGTCAAAGGAGAATTATTAGAGTAATGCCCAACACCCCTTCAGCTGTAGGACAAGCTGCATCAGGTAGCATTTTTTGACAACCGACTAGCCACCTTTTCCAGCATGGTTAGCTTTATACAGTTTTAACCTATCATCCATACGTGAAATTCTTGAATGAATGAAATTTGCTAGGCAGAATCTATGACGGAGTGCCTGCCTTGTATGCTTATAAGTTACGGTTGTAGCAAATTTAGCTTCAGGACGCTTCCACTGTTTCTGATGCTTTTTAGTGCTAATATATGAAACTACAGGGAAGTTAACAAGATGCAATAGTTTCTGATGCTTTTGCTTATCCTCAGTGATGTGTTTGGGAGAGATGGCTACTCAGAAAGATGAAAATCGTGTGAGAAGTTTATTCAGCGCCATCGGAAAAGTTTGGACAGCTGAAGAGAAATATTTTGATGCTGTAACTGGCCTGAGGTACGTAGCTGATTATGTATACATGTGATCAGCTCCAGAATGAAGCTGAACTTTCTTCTTTTTAATACAGTGGTAGCGGCCCAGCCTACATTTTCTTAGCAATAGAGGCCATGGCTGATGGTGGAGTCGCTGCTGGGCTTCCTCGTGACCTTGCTCTTGGTCTTGCATCTCAAACGGTGAGTATTGATTCCATTAAGATTGGTTGTGATCTACTATTTGCATATGCTTCTAAGTCACAAGTCTCCTGACAGATGTTTGTATTTTTGCCTTAGTAAACTAATTTCCTTAATGCTTTGCATATTCATTTTACTCCGCCGTGATCTTTTTGTTTTATAGTGATTTCTGTTTATCGTCTGCACCTTTTTCATTTTAACATTTTCATCTATCATCTGGTATTAGGTTCTTGGTGCTGCAACCATGGTGAGCGAGACAGGAAAACATCCGGGTCAACTGAAGGATCAGGTCACTTCTCCAGCAGGGACTACTATAGCTGGTGTTCAGGAGCTCGAGAAGGGTGCATTCCGTGGAACGCTGATCAGTGCTGTTGTTGCTGCCGCAAAGCGTTGCCGTGAGCTGTCCTAGATTAGGTTGAAATTCATTTTGCCGGATCTCAACAGTCGCGTTTTGTTGATATATTTGCCAGTCGTGTTTTGTTGATATATTTGCGTTGGACAGCTAGGTGTGAATTGTTGGATAATAATTTCTTGGCAGCTTTAGAGCGGCAGAGGTGTTATCATCAGTTAAACATGTTTTGCAGAATCAGGTGGCGTGCAGTTACCTTGCTAAAATACTTCAATTTTGCAAACTAGCAAAGCTTGTGTCAGGAGCAAGAGTAGAAAGGAGAATCGAATCAAACAGTGCATTTTTTATTCATATTTTTTTTCAGGCCAAAGAATTAAACACGCAAGAGGAAGTTTTATAAACATATCACTATCGAAGTACGTACATGAGCATTCACGAAGTTGCACATCAACCAGAGTTTTAAACTGCAGATTTGAAAAGCACAACAGCATATTGTGTCTGCTCAATAGTCTTCAAACAGTTATCATGGTAACATGACATTACAGATCTCATAGTCATAGTCCCCTATTACTATACAAATACAATCAACTTTTAAGCCTTTTGCTACAGCAGAACAATTCACATGTAATTGCTAGAATACCGTCGATCTTCTGGAGCCCACTTATCTTCATATCTTCCAAGCGAGTATCCCACAGCAGGTACATCAGCAAGATGTAGAGGATCAGGTTCTATGCCATAATCAGTCAGTGGTCGGTGCTCAAGAACCTTATCATGTTCAACCACAAAATCTGGAATTTCAACCACCCCCTTTCTTATATCCACCCAGAGACATTCTAGACGACTAATGTACTTGATTTTCCAATACAACCTATAACAGAATAATTAACAGGTCAGGAAGGTGTATATTCGAACGTGAAAAATCATAGCCACCTGTACACAACAGGTAAAAAAACGAATCTAATTCATTAAAGAGCAAACAATGAGATAACTGAGAGCAGTGCAATGTTTTCATGTGTGGCACAACAGGAACAAATTGTCCTATTCTACTATTCTAGCAGCTGGCGACTATATTTAAAGCTTATATTCATATGTCTACCTTAACACCTAAAAGGAAATGAACAGCATGTAATGTGTACGAGTATAACAATTTTTGTACTTAGGGTTTAGGATACAGCAGGAGGATTACATTCAGTTTTGTGAAATCCTTGTTTTGTTTGCTACTTCAAAACTAGCAGTGTATGAGATCTATACAAAAGAGTACTCACCCTCCACTTAAGAATAGCCTGCCAAGTGTGGCAATGGCCAGCCTAGAGCGAAGTCCGGGATGCAAGAAGTAGAAAACTTGAAGCCGTTCCTTGTATTCAGGCGGGAGCTCCTCATAAATCGTCCTCAAGATCGACATCCCAGGGTTGTTGTCATCTGACTGCACAGTACTGTGGATGTACAAGATGCAGAATGGACCCTCTGGTAATTCAGTGCGGAGCTTGAAGAACACATACTTCTTAAGGCGTTCACCGTCAATTACCGGAGCTGGAAGTCCAAATTCCAAAGTAAATGATACGTTAGCGCTGACAATGAGAAGAAACTGGAGACAAATATCATGGTAAGCTTGTAGCAGCAAAGCTTGGCGTCTTGTTAGCAGTAACAACAAAGGAATAAAACAATCATTGGTGGCAGTGTGTCACTAACATCAAGCTATTCCGCAAGCAGTTACAGCATAAAATGGTTAGAGAAATATAACTTCTGACAGCGGAGGAACTTCAGTACAACAGAAAAAGCTACAACCTCAATCAAACTTGTTCAAATGTTCTGCTGGAATTCTAATAAATTTAAGATCAGTTGAATCAAATAATCCACGTATCTGATGTTGGTGAAGAAGTAGCACTGGCATGCAATGAGTAGAAGTTAATTCGTAACATAGTTCTGAATCTTAACACCAGTCCATCATCCCAAATCTGTTTAGATGAACTCAGAATCACACCTAACATTAGCAAGTATCCACTTGATAGTTCATGCACAAATTACACCTCAACGCAGCTATAAATTACCGGCCGAGACGAGATCAGAACGAATCGTTACTGGAAAGTTCACACCTAAATCATGAAGCGCGTTATGTATTTTTATCCCCAATCACTGACTGACAGAAACCCAAAGAGAGCGAGTGAAGGACTGTAAAAGATGGGGGAGGGAGGATCGGCGCACCCGGGAAGAACTTGCCGACGACGCGTACGATGGTTCGGCCGGCCCGGTCGGTGCCCTGGACGCGCACGACCTGGAGCTCCTCGAGGTCGGAGAAGCAGGCGTCGGCATCGGAGAGGTCGGGGAGGCAGTCGTGCCACTCGTCGCGGTCGGCGGGGGTGAGGAGCGCGGCGCCGGCGTCGGTCGCGAAGTCGGAGCCCAGCACGAGGACGGAGAAGTCGCCCCCACCGCCGCCGGAGCCCGACGCCGCCATCGGTTGGGTTGGTTGGCAGCCGCTGGCCGCTCTGAGACTGAGTCCAACAGAGCGTGCAAATGCATTTTTGCCTCACGATTGGCCACAGTGCACGCATCTGCCGGCCTCCAACAGCCGAGGCAAAGGCAATGCATTTTGCCTTTGGAGGAGAAAGGAGATGCAAAATTGTATCGCCTCTCTCCTCGATTGCATTCGGCTGCGCACAGGAAAGGGCCCGCTGGGGAGGATTCTGTGCGCCTACCGGCGCCGGTGATGTCCCGGCCCGCCGTGCGCAAGAGGGGGAAGAGGAAGCGGTCAGACTGCCGGAGGCGGAGGCGGGCGCGGAAGTTGGGGTCCTCGGCGATGCGGCGGCGCGTGTCCCTGCACGGCGCGGCACGGCGGACGAGGGGCGTCTGCTCACCTACGGCGGACGAGCGGCGAGCGCGGCCCCCTGCTCACCTACGGCAGGTCGGTGGCGCGGCCCCCTTCTCCCCGCCGACTCCCTCCCCGCCGCGGAGATATGGAGAGACGGAGGGCGGCGGCGGCAGCCGCTCGCCTCGTCCGCTCCGCTCCTAGATGGAGGAGCTCCTCCGCCAACCTGGAGATCCGGGATGCTTGATCCGGGCCGGCGCGGTGGCGCCTTGTCCTCCCGCCGGCGACGATGGAGGGCGCCGACAGAGCCGCCTGGCCCCGACGGCCGCTCCCCACCGAGGCCTCGCCGAGCCGAGACGGCCGCGCTCCGCTCCTCGCATCGACCTCGCCTCGTCCGCTCGCCTCGCGGAAGAGCTCGAATCAGCCGCGGCCTCCTCCTGCTCCGGCTGTCTCCCCTCCCTGCCTTCACAAGCGGCGCGCAAGACGAACGGCCGGCGCATAACGGCTGATGCATCTGATTTTGCCTTGGTCTGTTGGAGATGAGGATTTTTGCGTTGGTATTGCATCCGCTGTGCGCAAGGCAAACAAGCGAATGCCTCTCGCATTTTGCCTTGTTTTGTTGGAGTTAGCCTGACTCGGCAAGCCCGGCCGTCGACGGACAGTTTTTTTTTTTATTAGGATGCCGTCGACGGACAGATGGGCCATGGTAACTCTAGCAGACCGCAGGCCTTCATTCTTTTGGGGGCGTGTGTGTACTATGCCCGCCCATCCTTCCTTATGGGCCCCGAGTCCGTTTGTCGTAGTTGGGCCGTCTTTTTAATCTGGTCTGACTTCCTCCTCTCTGCTTTTGCAAGCTTTCGGCAGCTAGTTTGTTATTTGGCTTCCAGTGCAGGAATCCTATATATCTTCTGAAAGATTTTTTCTTACTCATCTTCCACTTTTTTAAGATTCGTGCAACTAATTGGAACTGTTGATCCCACCTTCTAACCCTAGGCTCACCACCTCTCTCGTGCTCCCTCACCCCCGTCGCTGGTCCCCGGTGCCCGCGCGTCGCCGCCCCCCACGCCGCCCTGAGCTCGCCTGCGCCCCGAGCTCCATGGCGGCCTCGCCGAGCTCCGTGCCTCCCGCCGGCGGCGGCCGCGGCCGCGCGCCGGTGCTCGGCGCGGGGGTCGCGCTGTGAGCCGCTGCGCGCGCCGGCTGGCCACCGGGGGTGAGGCTGGAGGCGGAAGAAAGGAATGTCTGTCCAACATTTTCAAAAAATGTTGGAACATTTTGTAAAATGTTGACGAATATATGTTGAAAAAACCAACATTTTTGTAAAATGTTGGAGCATTTTTGAAAAATGTTGAAAGAAATGGAATGTTATTCAACATTTTCAAAAAATGTTACAACATTTTGTAAAATGTTGACGATAACATATTTTTGAAAAATGTTGGAAGAGAATAATAATAAGGTGGGTTGGTGGGATAATAACTAGTAAGTTAGATAGGCTTTTGGTGAGCTAGAAGTTTTAATGCTTATCCACCTTCCACAAGTCATATAGGAGCCCCCTTCCATTGTTAGAGATTTGGGAGAATCCTATATACTCCCTCCGTTCTTATATATATGACGTTTATGACAAGTAATTTAGTTCAAAAATGAACTAAATTGCTTGTCCTAAACGTCATATATTTAAGAACAGAGGTAGTACCTTTCAGAAGTTCTAAACCCTAAACCAATGTTTGAGATTCATACAATCAATCACAGTCTTTAGATCCCACCACCAAACCCTAGTCTCCCTCTCTCTCCTCCCCTCCACCTGCCTCCTGCCGCCACCGCCGCCCACAGGGCCGCGCGGACCCCGCACAACGCCCGCGTGCGCTGTTGCCCACGGGCCGCCGCCCCCCGAGCCGCCGCGGCGAGCCACGGCCGCCGCGCCGGGAGCTCATCGGCCGCCGCGGCGAGCCTAGCCGGTGGCCGGCGAGCTCCGCCGCCAACCCCCCACGCGCCATGGCCGCGCGCCAGGCCCCCGCCGATGTGCCGCGGTTAGAGGTAGAAGAAAGGGAACAAATATTGTCCAATATTTCCAAAAAATGTTGCAACATTTTTGTAAAATGTTGACGAAAAATAGTTGATGGAACCAACATTTCTGAAAAATATTGTAACATTTCTGAAAAATGATAGAATATTTTTAAATTAATAGTCATGAGGTGGGCTGATGGGAAAATAATAAATAGCAAGTTAGATAGGCTTTGTGGGCTGGAAGTTTCGGGAGCGTGAAAACCAGGGTACCTGTGCAAACTATGAAAACTCGGATCAGGAACCAACGATCTAGATCCGATGGCTAACTAAAGAGGTGGGCTACTTTAGTAGAAAACCACCCGCCGGCCCCTGATTTCTCAACGTTTTTCTAATCACCCCTCTCCTAATTGCAGCGCCTGCCTACCCTAATTCAATTCCCAAGTCGCCGTCGGTCTGTCACCCCGCCCGCGCCCAGTCCGTCACCGATTTCGACAACCGCGAGTCACCGAGTCCGACGCACGTGGCCAATCTGTCACCGAGCCATTCCATGGCCTCCGGCGCCCGCGAGTCCGACGGCCGTGACGCCATGGCCTCCGACGCTCGCGACGCCATGGCCTCCGGCACCCGAGAGTCTGACACCCGCGACGCCATGGCCTCTAACGCCCGCCACGCCATGGCCTCCGACAGAAAATCATGCCATGGTGTTATAATTACTTCAAACATGCAATGGACGGTGGAGCTTCACGCATATAAGGACATGTACAACAGTGTAGACAACTGCTGTCTATTTGTCATACATAGACAGTTAAACAGACAGCTTATACAATGAGCTATCTGTTTAGCTGTCTGCAAACCATTTAATTCATCTATGTGCACATGAATCATGGTGATGAACTAAAAAGATGATCTCTGTAGCTTTATTTGTGCTTACCCAATAAGATACATAATATATTCAAATAAGTCATATGAAAAACATAATAAATACAAATTATTATTACTGGGTGAAGAAGTGAAATGGGCATCAAAATACACAATTGCCGGATATTCAAATATCCTTTAATATTTAGAACTATGACATTGAAGTTCGGTTATCTCTTTTGTGTCCATATGTAGAAGGAAAAATACTAAAAAGCATATACAAAAGACCAAATTACCCTTCTGATCTTATCTCTTCTCCCGTGTGAGACTTGCGGCCTCTCATCTCTCTTCGGTCTCATCTCTTTCGGTCTCCTTTCTCGTCTTCGTCTCTCTCCAGGACTCTCTCCAGCACATGGCAGTAAGCCGAATCTCTCACGGACGAGAGGAAGGCAGGTTTGGAGATTGACGCGGAGCAGCTAGCTTCTCTCGGCGGTCGGGTGCCACACCTCGTGGCTGTCGTGCTTTGCATTCGGCCATCTTCCTCACGTCTGGGCGCCATCGCCGCCGCAGATGAAAGACAGCGTGTGGCCGCGCCAAATCCTGTGGCTGCAGGGGATCGATTTCCATCCTCAAGAACAAGAGCCGCAGTATACAACGGTGTTGGGAGCGTTGATAAGACTTGGGAGCACGAGCTCCCGTCGTGCTTTCGTGAGACGACGACGCGCTCGTCTCTCGGCTCGGAGAGGGAGTTTTCTGCAAAACTTCCAACACGCAGATGGTAAAAAGACAACCGTTGTACATGCTCTAAGAGCAGGACCAATAAGAGAGACAAGCTCTTGTCTCTAATTCAGCTACGTTGGTCATAAATTTTTTATTCTTGCTGTAAACCTGTCCAGCCATTTTCGTTTTTCACGCTTTGGGAGCTGTGACCAGAGAGGGGAAAAGGTAGCGCCTGCCACCGATGTCTTGGCGAACGTGCAGAGCTTGGCGCTCAGCCAGCTTCACTCACCTCTCTTTTCTCCTCCACTTCATCATTTTTGCCTATGTGTCCGGCTCTAGCTACAGTTGTTGCCCTTGCTCTAAGAGCATGGTCAATAAGCTTGGCTTGAAGCCAAGCCAAGTCATGCTCAGACCTCTCTGGAGACCATGCGTACAACAACTTGGCTCTTATACATTCTGTAACTATAATATTTTGATTCTACTAGACCTACCATTCACTCTTTCCCTTGCTAATAATCACACACAGCAACAACTTCTATGGTTGCAAGGCGTACGAGTTGAGCATTGGTGTGTTGGAAATCGTGACCAGACGGTCGATGGATTCATCGACTAGTTCAGTCTCTCTCCTCCTTTCTCTCACCGCCACATCACATTTTGCTGAGTTGGCTTCGCTACAAGCCAAGCTGAGTGAGATTATTGTACCTACTCTAAGACTCTCGCAGGGCTTTATGCATTCAGTGGAGGTTCACCACATGCATGATTTGTTCCATGCCGTCCACGGATGTCCAGACCTGAAAGCTTCACTCAGGAATAAAAAATCAGAACCAATGTTTGCATTCTTGAGTGGGAGCCTGGCTGTCAATGGTTCTCAATTTCACCAATGTTGCAATCTATCAATTTGGCACACAATTTTTTCAATGTTGCAATCTATCAATTTCACACACAATTGCAAAAGAGAAACTTCATTTTTATTCAATTTCATGATCCACACAAAAGTTCATTACATTGGAGGCACAATTGCCATTGCAGCAAAGAGCCATTGCCATTACAGAGATTAGAGCCTATCAGGAGCCATTGCCATTGCAGCAAAGAGCCATCCTTATCATCTTCCTTCATAGAATCTGAATTTTGCAATTCAAAGCCAATTCTCCTTTTTAAGTTTGAAGTTAATACCCATATAGAAGCATAACGTTTAACTTATGTGAACTCCAATGTTTTCGCTTGAGCAAGTCGAGTCCGTGGATCCATTCCATCAAGCCAATTTGATGTTCCAAAAACGTAATCCTGAAGCAAATTGAAGAATGGAACATTTACTGTCAGTAAACAGAGCAATGTATCACATACGTCAGTATTCTCCAAGTAAACTGACACATGTGTGGACAATGGACATACGTGCTGATCAAATTGCTCATCAAGATGAAAATAGTTGCTTTGTGCAGTGAAAATCTCAAAATTAGTAGCTTACTGACAACCTAATTTGCAAAGGCATGGGGTAACCAGAGGGTTGAGCGCGTGTTGATGCTAGTGTGTTCCAAATTTTGCAGGCACGGCGAGCAAGACGGAAACATAAAGCCGAAGCCATCAATCGGACAATAAAATTTCAGCAAATGGTTGGAAGCATTGCACAAACAGTAACCAAGACCCGTAGATCTTCGTGCGTAAGCTGGGACGACGCGGGGAACGCGGCTATTCCGTGGTGATGGCAACCCTTTACCTTGGGAAGTTAGGAAGAAGCAGGGCAGAGAGGTTGCCGAAACTACAACACCGTCGTACGCCCTGCAAGAGCCGGTCCCCTCAGCCCCAGCCATCGTACGCTGGAGCGTGTACCCATTTGTTCACCGCGCCGCCGCCCGCCGACGCCGATGCTGCTCATTTGCTGCTCCGCTTTGGGAGGCCATGAACTTGCGCCAGTCCAGCTCGGGTGCGGCGCGACGGAAGGGATGACCGGTGGGGCCACCCCGTCGAAGGGGCGGCGGCGCGGGGCGCGACGAAGGAGCGGCGACGCATCGAACTTTCTACTGGACGATGCGATTCGGCTGGGGCAGGCTGGGGCTGGGCGCTGGGATCAGAGGGAGAGGGTTATGAAAAAGAGGTGTTTTTCGGTACATAGTACCACCCACTTTAAAAGGACTCGTATGTAATAGGAAATGATCTATTTGTAAGGATCGGACGGTTGAGATTAATTCTGCACCACCGATTTTTTTTTGTGGTAAGGTGGTATTATAGCATATGGGTATTATTGGAAATGGAAATTTTTTTGTTGTAATATATGAAATGATTTAGGTATTGTACGCGGTATGTTTTTTCCAAATAATATTCATTCACCAAATTACTATTTTACCCACAGCAAAAAACCGACAATACCACCATACTACCCAAGAGTGGTATTGTGTACCGAAAAAGAACTCATAAAGAAAACATGCAAGGCGGAGGTGGTCGGCGGGCGGTTTTATGTAAAAGTAGCCCACCTCTCTCTTGTTAGCCATCGGATCTAGATCGTGCGTTCCTAATCGGAGTTTTCATAGTTTGCACAGGTATCCTGGTTTCCACCTGATACACTCCCGGAAGTTTCAACTCTATCCACCTTCCACAAACTATATAGGATCCCTGAGATTTGTGCACATATTAATACATTTTGGATCTTCATCTCTAACACCATGAAGATCCAAAAGGTATTAATATGTGCACAAATATCGACTAGAATCACGGTACTAATGGTACACTCGCCACAGCAAGGCTGCTAAGCGGCGGATGGTGACCCAAGAAGCAAAACTGCTTCGGTGGTGTGTATGCACAGACGAGAGCACATGCATGTACATTTTCCACTATACATTCATAGTTTCTAAGCTTGACCTGCAGACTTGAAATTATTAACAGACTGCAACACAAGAGTTTCATAAAGCAAAATGCAATCAACTACTAACACGACTACACACGAGCCAACATCTTGTGTATGTCATCACATTCTGCATTCTCTAACGCAAAAGCAAACCTTTAGTTCTCATTATTGTGTTTCGTAGCAATTAGGTAGCCAGGGACAAGTGCTTATTCTCACAACAAATAGGGACCACGATGAACATATTTTAGATTGACAAATATAGTCAAGGTACATGCGCATGCTACCAACTGATTGCAACATTTTTATATAAAAAAATAAAATGCAAACGTTTAGTTCAATCTGAAAGATGGCAAGAAGAAACCTTTGCAACTACGTTAGATAGACATTCACACGACTCTCATGAATGATTAAGATTACTTGTAAGGGCCCAACTGATGTGGTCATAAGTCGCTGACCCTGCGGCTTTTCTTTTTTTTCACACGTCCCGGTGCTAAATTTTTGCACACGTCTTCTTCAATGTTCGTTGATCGCTGACCTTTCCTCTTTTTGCTGTCTGAGTTCTTGGGTTTGATGGCATAGTCTGAATTACTTATTTCTTTGATGTCGTCGTCGTCAGTCATGGCATTACTTTGGCCTGGCCGGTCTTGCTTGAAGTATTCTTCCTTCTACGGAATGGTATGGAATATATTGAGCATATGTCATATGTGTGAGGACAAAGATTTATAAGTGAATGTATATTCAGTAGCACAAACCGTTAGCGGCTCCTTGTATGATTCCATTTGGAGTTTGTTCCTTTGGGAAAACAGCAGCTTAGAACATATTTTCCTGCTGAAAATATTAATTTTTTCCTAAAGTGGACGGCAAGGCGTATGTTAGTATGAATGCATAAATAAGTACATGTTAGTACGAATGCATAAACAAGTACAAGTCTTTGGTTTACCTGATCGAACTCTTCGGTCATCTTTTCCCCATTCCATGCAAGCATGTACTTTAGTATGAATGCCCCACAAGAATAGCTGCAATGTTTAGTGGATGTGTATCGGTATCACAAATCAAGTTTAATTAGTTGAGGCATAATTTACAACGCGATATATATGTAGTACCTATCTTCTTGTTGTGGTATGTTATAATAGCACTCAGTATTCCATGCAGTAATACCATCAACATCATGACCCGCCCTGACGACGATGCAGTTTTTTAAGGACTTCATCTGTTATAGCCGGTAATTAAAAAAATACTTGGATTCGTACTTTGAAACCGTTTGTGCCATGTGATGCTAATAAATTAACAGCAATAGTCCACTTACCAAGGCATGTTCCTTGGCCACATCACGACAATTGCAATCTCCGGCTAAAGAATTGAGAACCTGAATCTCCTTTTTATTGAAATTCAACACTATTAGAACCCAATGGTTATTGAATATATTCATTGGAGCAAACACCTGTCATAAAATAACTTTCTTTTTATTGCATTGAATTTGTGGCTATCAAATGATTTAAGATATTTGAGAAATCATATATACGTACCATAGATCGTCCTACACATTTTTTAGCAACAAATTGCATTTCTTTACTGTCATAGAAAATAGGCCCGTTTTCTCCTATCAGCTTCCTGACTTGATAGGTTGTAAGGACTGACTTCCAATCAGTCTCCACATTACCGATTGCGTATGCATTAATAACCTGCAAAAGTTGCGGTCCAATAATTAAGATTGGGCATCAATCGGAATAGTACATGCATGAGATGGGAATGAAATGAACTTACATCGTCATATATGAAACCTCGCATGACAATCGGCCTTAGCATCCCAACTGTAAGGGCATGGCCATCAATTTCAACTACTTTAGCATTATGGAAACTATTTTTGATGAAATGTGCCACCTCGTCATCCTCCTGTGTCAAGGAGTAATCATCATGGGAAATAGTCTTCTGTGGTGCAATGTGCTGTCTGGGAGTAGCTTCCTCCAACGTCTTGTTTTGCAAAATAGGTTTTGTATTGGGTATTCTAGTTGGGTTTTGGGGCCTCGGACCATTTCGTTGCGCAGTGAGCAACTCTGATTTTACATCACCCAAAGTGGATGATTCCTACAAGAAACAGTTTGGACAAGATTTTTAAAGCTTGTTCATGCATCTCTGCATAACGTTCTGTATGCTATAATGTGTACCTGGAAATCTGCAGCCTTTGCCGTTGATTGTATGTTTGTCGGAAAAAGGTCTTTAATTTCCTGTATAAAAATAAAAAGTACTAGATGATAAATACCGAGAGTAAGATGTAGACGAAATCAATCATGTAATATCACTTGCCTTCACTTCCATTGTAACACGCGCTAGTCGGTCCTCCACATTCGACAACCTTGTTTGAGACAACTGCTTCTCTCTAGAGGCAACCTCAAGCACCGCCTTGGTCTTCTTGTGCTCCTTCCGCTCCATCTTCAGCTCGGCCTCTAGACGATCCCGATCAGCCTTAAGCTTGTGGATTCCATCAAGAAGTTTCTAGAAACAAAATAATGAGCACAAAAGGGCCGAGCGTGAAGAAGGCACCTCAAAACGAACTAAGTGACGAGACTCCTCTGTAGTAGTTGTATGTCACTGACGTGTGGGTCCAGACCCACACGTCAGTGACTCAACTTTAAAGAGAAGTACTTCAGAGGTCTCTGTCCGAACCAAGCCATAGCAGGAGAATACCTTGATCTCATCATCGTCGACACCAACAGCTGATATGTTACATGAAGCTCTCTTCGTTGCCTTAGTAATAATAGGCTACGCAACCAGGAGAATCTTTAGAACACATTTGGATAAAATTGGGACAAAAACAGGTCGGAAGGTTGTCAAAAATCTTACCGTGGAAATGGTCTTTTGTGGTGCAATAATGTGATGTTTGAGGGCAGCTTCCTCCAACGTCTTGTTTTGCAAAATAGGTTCTGTACTGGGTGTTTGGGGGCTGCTTCCTCCGATTTCCTATATAAAAAATAAAAGTAGATGATAAATATAGAGATAATAAAATGTAGGTGAAATCAATCATGTTGTAATATCACTTACCTTCACTTCCTTTGTAATGCTGATAAGTTGGTCCACCACGTTAGGCAACTTTGTTTGAGCCAACTGCTTCGTCTCTCGATAGACAGCCTCAAGCGTTGACTTGGTCTTCTTGTGCTGTTGCCGCTCCATCTTCAGCTCGGCCACAAGACTATCCTGATCGGCATTAAGGTCTGAGCATACCTTGCGGATTCCATCGAAGTGTTTCTGAAAAAAAAACAAATACGAAAAAAGAGTGTGCATGAAAAAGGGCGAACAAAAATAACAAGCACAAATAAAAGGATTCTGTAGCAGGAGATTACCTTAATCTTATCATAGAAATCAACATGTTCATTCCAGGTAGTGGTAGCAGCGATCTCCGTCTCCTTGGTACTAACAGCCGGCTACACAATCATGAAAATTTTCAGAACACGTTCAAGTTGGCAAAAATAGGAATATTGTAAAAAATTCTTACCGTGAAATTGTTGGGGTTCAACCGAAGGGATTGGCAACACTTGGTTTGGACAGGCTCCTCCACCTCGACCTCATTCTCCTGCGGTCGCTGCTCAATTCCGATTTGCATTGGAGCTTTAGGGCTTGGCAACTTCACGCGCTGCCAAGCAGCGGCACTCTTACTAACATTTTGCGACACGGATCTTATTTTTTTGGTAGGAAGTGGTTGATGAGCATATTTTTCATTAATAGACGCTAGGGGGACAACCTTTTTCCAAAGTTCTTCCTCACTTTCCACCTTTTTCCAAAGACGTTTTTTAACTTCATCCTCACTTTCATCAAATATAAAGTCGAGAAGGTCATCAAAGTCATCAGATTCCACCTGCTCGAGCCACCAGTTGAGCCCCGTCGTCGCTGCCACTCTTGCGTCGATGGCTTTCTTCTCGTGTACTGCTCCATGGGTCTGAGATTGCTTCTTGGCCAGCGGGCTGCCTACGGACGGTGATGTAACCGGTTCCGGTTGAGCTCCGTGTGCAATTGATTTCATGATGTTTGCAATATGATCAAGGTCGCAGGCTTCCTTCTCGGGTGCCATCACGCCCACTTCGGCCGCCGTTGCGGCGCAGGGTTCATCGTGTTGGTCGGCCTTGGCCCTCTGTGCAGGCGGCGCCTTCGCCACTACGGGCTCGTCGCCTTGGTCGGCCTTTTTCGACCTCTGTGCAGGCGCCGCCGCCGCTGCGGGCTCGTCGCCTTGGCCGGCCTTCTTCGACCTCTGTGCAGGCGCCGCTGCCGCCGCGGGCTCGTCGCCTTGGTCGGCCTTCGCCCTCTGTGAAGGCGCCGCCACCGCCACCGGCTCATCGTCTTTGTCGGCCTTCACCCTTTGTGCAGGCGGCGCCTTCGCCACCACGGGCCCGTCGCCTTGGTCGGCCTTGGCCCTCTGTGCAGGCGCCGCCGCCGCAACGGGCTCGTCGTAGTCTTGGTCGGCCTGCGCCCTTTGTGTAGCCGCCGCCGGTACGGGCTCATCGTAGTCTTGGTGGGCCTGCGCCATCTGTGCAGGCGCCGCCGCTGCTGCTGCGGGCTCGTCGGCCTTCGCACTGTGTGCATGCGCCGCCGCCGCTGCTGCTGCTGCGGGCTCGATGCCGCTGGGCTGGGGCTTCGGCGTCCGCGGGGTGTAGTACACCTTGCACAGGGCATGATTTTTGTTGGCGCTCGCCCCTTGCGCTTCCCCTCCATCGTAGTGGAGGGTGAGCTCGTCCATGATCCAGCCACTGCGGATGCTTTTCGGTGTGCCGGGCCTGAGGAAAGAAAACTTACCGAGTACACCAATCTGCTTCTTCTTCTTGTCGACCACCATGTTGACCGGCGAGGTGTTCTCGCCATGCCAGCAGCAGCCCTCGGAGCCCACGGTGCGTGCGATCCGCTTGCTGTTGACGCTCTTGTGACGCAGCTCGGTGAAGAAGTACCACGCATGCTTGCCGTCGCCCTGCTCGACCGCCGCCGGGAACTTCTTAGTGAGTTCGGCGGGGTCCTCGGCGTAGACGTCGGCCTCGTGGATGAACGCTCCGGTGGTCTTCTGGCCGTCCTCGGCCCAGGGCTTGAGGTACGAATTGACGAGCTTCTGATCGGTGGGGTGGGATTCGATGGAGATGGGCGCCGTCGACGATGGGGAGTAATCCATGGTGCTTGTGACGGGGATCGGAATGGGGGAGCAGCGGGGAAGGGACGAGGGGTCTATATAATAAAATCCGAGATGTGGTGGTGCTGCTGGTCATCGATCGGTTCGCACGTTTCTTTTTCCGATAGCCCTATTCCGACCGTCGGAATCGGACTCCGTCTCCGACTCGTAAACGCGTCCGAAGAGCAGCTGCAGTACCACTCGGAGTCCGATTTCAGTTAGACAACCGGACCGTCTTGAAAAGCACCCAGCGAGTCCGTCCGATCGGACTCGCCGCGGTCGGCGAATCAGAATGAGAATGAGCCGGTCCGAATCTGGCCTTGGACCTGGCCCTTATGACCTCAAGTCCAATTTGTGAGGTCACGGGCCGACTCAATCAATACATCCTTTGACTGTGTTCTTGATGGCCCAATAAGCTTTACGGGTCGGCCCATTTAAGCAAGTACTCTGTTTTGGTTAATGACGTTGAAGTAACTGAACAATTGATTCCATTATTATATTGTTGAGCTCATGTGCCATGACGGTGGCATATTTGCTTTCGTAGTTTCCCTAATTTAATGAAAAAACATGGTAGGCTTAATTGCTCTCAATGTTTCTAATTCTGGTGTTCAGTTTGATAAGACACAGTCGACATAATATATAACTAGGGTAATGTGAAGCTAGCCAAGAAGTTGTCCAAGGCATCTTAACATGTTACCGGAATATATTGATAGTTTTACCTGTCTATTAGCACAGAGCTTAAATTATTTAATCTTGTACCCATATATCTTTACGTGGGCGAACGTTGCTTAGTTTCCTCCAACATTTCAAATGGTAAGCTAAAACGTTTGAAAGGCTGCAATGATCTACTCCCTCCGTCTCAGAATATAAACATTTGTTGACTTTTGATGATCACCGTTTGACCACTCATCTTATTAAAAAATTTATGAAAATATAATAATAATTATGATATACTTAAAATATATACGATGATAAAACATGTCATAATAAAATAAATAGTATTTTCAATTTTTTAATACGACGATGGTCAAACGTGAATCGTGGAAGTCGAGAAATGCTTATATTTTGAGACGGAGGGAGTAGCACGGCAATGGCAAATGAATAACTGCAAATCTGAAATCTGCATGTATAGAAAGCTTGGCTCATTAGTCACCCGCAGCAGTACTTTTTTTCTTACACCAAATTAGCACTAGCTACCAGCCACCAGCCAGCCAACGCTATTTTCTCTCACAACAAATCATCACTAGCCACTAGCCAAGCGAACATGCTAGAATGCCCTGATCCCTGGCCACCTAGACGTCGCCGCTCCTCCCTCACTCTCTCCTCTCTCCCACGTGGCGAAGCCCTGGTCCATCTGCGCTTCGAGTCAAGTATTTTTCTAACCTATTTATTTTTTTGTAGTTTAGAAATATTAGAGAATAGTTTAGAAAATTTAGAATTAGTTAAGAAAATTTAGAATTACTTTAGAAATAGTAGAAAATAGTTTAGAAAATTTAGAATTAGTTTATACATAGTAGAAAATAGTTTGAGGAGCACCGCCTTTCGGGACCCAGCCAACGCAGGAGGACGAGGCGGCGGCGGTTGTAGGTTTGGAGGTCGAGGACACGTCGGGAGCGGCGGCGGTGGTGTCTGGATCGGAAGCAGGCTTAGCGACACCACCCCCCCGATCCGGATGTTGCACGTCGCCGCCAGGCACCACCGGATCCCCTCACGTACCCTACCCTCCAGACGAGGGCTGCACAGAATGCAGCCAGGGCCAGGAAGGAGGCCAAGGGGCCGCCGCGACCAACGAAGCACGTCCGTATTTAGAGATTATATTCAGTGATGTTTGTATAAACTATGTCATTAGTGTTTAAACTACTTTTCTGCTATCGATTATATTCAATGATATTCGTATGAATTGAAAACGCCAATGGAATCACAATAAAAAATACAAATGTGTTTAAAAAAACAAATGCTCAAGATCCAGATGCTGACAAGACCACGTCGGGAAACCGATATTCCGCCCCAAACACCTTAAACGATTTCTGACCAGATGCCGTTTAGTGCGGCGTTTGGAGCCAAACGCCGTGCACAACGACGTCAGGGGGTATACTTTTACAAATTTGGATCCGATATTTATTTTTAGAAAATCAAGAAAAAATTAAAAAAATCCTGAATCTGACTCAGCAAGCCGGCGGCCATCCCCACTTCCACAAGCGACGGACAGATTGGGCTAACTCGAGCAGATTTGGTGGGATTTATTTGTTTGTTGTTGAAGGCGGACTTGTTTGATAGGAAGAGAGCCCAAGAAAAGAAAGAAGGCTGGTTCTGCTGCGGGCGGCGGCGGTGTGGAGAAGAAGGCTGGTTCTGCTTTTGCGTTGTGAGTGATCTCGAAAAAAAAAGAAAAGTAGTATAGCAGAAATAGCAAAGGATTGAAAAAGTGACACAGAACAATGCGCAGCACCTACAATACAACAAGAGGCTGCTAGTACAGTGGCAGCTGCACTTGCATGGAAAGAAAAGAAAAAAAGGATGGTCCATTTCAATCCTCGCCGCATGTCAAAAGAGGGTAGAGCACTAGCAGGCAGCAGCGCTCGCGTCCTGCCATGTTTTCTTCTCAGAAATAGCAACACTTTCCGGCTGCCGACGATCCAATCCATCCTCCATCTGCCGGGTAGATCGAGTTGTAGAGATCACTCTCCACAAAAGCATGTGTTGCCGATATATATAGCTTTGGTGATAAGGGCATGTTCTTTTGAGTGAAAAGGAATAGTGAAGTTGCAAATGAATAGTGCTGAAATAATGTTTCTTGTGAGAGAAAATGTGATGGATATGATAGGTGAATAGTACTATTTACTATTCATTTCGAAGCAAAAAGAACAGACCCTAAGATGAGCAGATGATAAGCGTACGGTGAGAAGCTGTAACCGTACACTTGCCTTGTTCCAACATGCACGAGCCTAGGATTATCAAGTGAAAAGCGAGCTCATTTTTGTACGCATGACAACGTTTTTCCTCAAGCCGGATTGCAATCCAAAGAATGGCAGCACTACTAGGAGAAAAGGAAGAGCGAACGAAGGCAAGAAGGATCGTGTCATGCGTGACGCGATACTGCGTAAGCCATTCTTTTCTTTCTCTCTTGATACAACCTAACTGTACACGCGATTCCGTGAAAGTTCCGACAAGGCGACCTTTGGCCCGTTTCCTCCGACACGTTGAAATTTTGTGGCCAAAGTCCAAGCCGCTGTTTTGTTTTTTCCAAATGTTATGTCCAAACAGCTGTTGAATCAATACAGATGGAGAGGTTCCAGGGCTTGTGTTCTCCCCCTTGCTCTTTTGCATCACACCAAGATTGCAATCCCACCCTTGGAGACGGATGCCTCTGTCCTGGCATCAGCTCTTTGCTCCATAGAAGTTGATAGAAGTGCCATTGGATGCTTAGTACGTCAGACCCAAGAACTTATGCAAACAGAATTCATTGTCTCATTCTGTAATAGATCATGTAATAAAGTAGCTGATTGCTTAGCAACCTATGGAGCAGACATGTTGGCCTCTGACTCTCCTCTCTATTTGAGTCAAGCCCCTGAGTTTGTAAGCGAACTCGTTTTAGGCGATTTACCTATATATGATGCTTAATGAAGTTATGCTTTTCAAAAAAAAAAAAAAAAGATTGCAATCCCACCCAACCCTTTAAAGTCAGGGGAGAAGCCTATCTCCACTAGCTCTACACACCATGCTCGTCCTCATCATTCATCAACAACCTTTACGTAGCTCGTAAGACATCAGTTCACGTTTATGTAGTGCCATTACTTTGTGTTGTGTTTTCGCCAAATGCAATCGTTGTTACCGGATTAAACATAAAAGCATCAAATCAAACGATCCAGTCGGCCCATCAAATTTGTGTGTTCCTAGGAAAGTTTATGCATTTCATCCAAAAACGAAGAGGATACAGCAGTCACTATGAACAAAACAACACATCACCGACCTCAACACAAAATCTAACACGACACCGGCCACTATAATTACTAACACAACAAGCTAAGGACCAAAATAATAGTACTACGTGACGAGCACCTGACGCGAATACCACACCACCGGAGGACGAGGATCCACGTCTCCTTCCCCACAAAATCCGGGGAAAAGAAGGGCTACGCGGCGCCACCGCCGGCCGACTCGTCAGTCGAAGCGGCGGCCGCGCCATGCGGAGACGGAGAAGATGGCGCGGTCCTGCCAGCACAGGAAGAAGGACCCCTTCTCCTCCCGCACCTTGAAGCCGTCGCAGCCGAGCCCCTGCGCCGCCCGCCGCGCCTGCAGCAGCGCGTAGTAGCTCATCGGCACGCGCCCGAAACCGGCGCCCTCCATCCGCGCCGCCCACCGGTCCAGCCGCTCGTGCCGCTCCCGACGCTCGGCGCCGTCGCAGGCCACGATGTTCTTGATCTCCTCGCCGAGGAGCCACCGCTCCACGCGCGCGCGCTCCACCGACCCGCGCGCCGCCACCACCTCCAGGCAGTCGAACAGCGCCGCGTAGTAGTTGAGCGCCTCCACGAACCGCTCCGTCAGCGCCGACGCGTTGTGGCTCGCCTCCTGCTCCGTCACCACCATCACCTTGGGCGACAGGCCCCACAGCGCCCCCAGGAACGCGTCCGCGCGAGACGTCGACGGGGACAGACCGGACTCCGGGCTGCGCCGCTCCGCCGCAGCCTTGTTGCTGCTGTTCTTGCCGGATTCGTCGTCGGACTCGGAGGCGAGGAGGCAGTGCAGCTGGAGGCTGGAGGTGATGGCCAGCGCCTCGCCGGTCTTGACGCGGAGGGACTCCACGTCCAGCGCGTCCAGCCGGCAGATCACGGGGTTGAACTGGAACGGCACGTCCAGGCGCTCGGCCTCCTTGGTGAGCACCATGGCCGTCTGGGCGAGCACGTCCTTGTGCTCGTGGACGGCGGTGAGGCGGAGGTGCGGCGGGCCCTCGGGGCGCGCGGCCAGGAGGTGGAGGAGCTCGAGCCACTGGGTGGCGTCGGCGCCGCCGAGGTCGATGACGTGCACGATCTTCTCCGACTCCATCGCCTCGAGGACGCACTGGTTGGCGGCTGCGCCGGCGAGGCGGAGGAACGGGCAGAGGTCGTGGAAGTGCCTGCGCGCGGCGGCGAGCTCGGCCGCGGCGGGCGCGGCGCGGGGCAGGAGCAGCGCCCGGCACAGGCCCGGCCACGCCCGGAGCGCGCGGCGCGCCAGCGCCTCGGCGAAGGCGGCGGCGACGCGCTGCATGGCGTCGCCGTCGGGGGCCGCCAGCGACGCGATGTGCTCGAGCGCGGCGTTGGCGGCGTCGAGGCGGCCCGCGGCGGCGGCGGCGGCGCAGTTGAGGAGGAGGTGGATGAGGCAGAGGCCGCGCTCGTCGGAGCGGAGCTCGCGCAGCAGCCAGGGCGGCGTCGGGGCGGCGGGCGGGTGGAGCGGCATGGCGGAGAAGTTGTGGAGCGGGGACGATGTGACCGACGACGAGGAGGCTTCGTCGTGGACCATGAGCCTCAAAGCAGCAGGGCAGCAGCAGGCAGGGCAAAGGTTCGAGCTTTGTTGGTGTTTGTAGTGGATTTATACGACCGAAATGGTATGGCTGAGCAACATTTGACAGGCACGGCAGCGGCAAGGCCAAGAGGGTAAAGTCATCAGTGGGAGTAGGCGGAGGCGACCTGCATCTGCCTGCATGCAGAGAGAAACGGTGTGAGGAAGGAGACAGAGCAAGGAATTAGGGAGCGATAATCCACCAGCTTTTGGACGGGTGCTCTATGGATTATCCTCGGAGCAAATGAAATGAACTTATCTACAGTATCGTATACTCCTACCTGCATACTAGTATATTATGACAATTTTTTCAAAGAAAAGTATATTATGATATATCCACGCACACACACAGACAGCACAAAGGGAAGGCACAAAGCAGCGAGAAAGAAAAAGAACAAGAGCGAGCCAAGGCGGAAAGAAAGGCCAAGCAGGTGGCAACAAGCAGGAACTGGTCGGGGAGCAAAAATACAAGCCGGGGACGGGGAAGAGGACAAGCAGGCGTAGCTGGGGCGCCATTTATTTCTGCACTCCTCGTGAGATGAGGCAGCTAGAGCTAGTGGTGGTCATGCTCATGAGCAGCAGCAAGCGCCATGGCCCATGGCTGGTCAGAACGAAGCGGAAGCGAACAAAAGAGAAGAGAAGAGAAGAGAAGAGAAGAGGGGGAATGCTCACCTCGGGGTCGGGAGTCTTGCACGCTCGCTCCTCTTGCAGTTGCAGGAGAGGAGAGGAGGCGCCGGCGGCAGCGGCGGCAGGGGAGATGGAGACGGAGACGGAGATGAGGACGACGGCAGGTGGAGTTATAAAAGAGGGGAGAGGAGTTGAGCAGATGGGGAAGGAAGAGGAAGCAGAGGAGGATGCAGCGGCGGCGGGGCGCTGGCTCTGGCTGGGTGGCGACAAAAAGCGAGGGGTTTTGTCGGCACGCGCGCGAGCGAGCCCATGACCATGACACCGGGCCTCTTCTCCTCAATCTACGTGGACGCACTCGATCGCGCCCGCCACGGAACAAAACAGCAATGCCTCTTGTTTGTTCTTTTCTCAAACAAACAAACGCCTCCGACTGTCCGCACCCTCTTGCAGCCTGGTGAGGTGTGCACGATTCTCATTTCTGCGGCGACCAGTGTCTCCAACGTACTAATCAAAATTGGCTCTCACTAGTCAGTTTTTTGTACGAGGTCACGAGGATGTCCTGCCATGTGTATATCCCGGAAATGACCGGAGGTGAAAAGGTAATACCGTAAATAAAAGAAAAAAAAGCGTGATGGACCATGCATGCGTAGTCATAGCATAGAGTAGAGTAGCAGGGGACGTAGGAGTAGTAGGTTTTGGCGTGACATATTAAATACGGAAACCCCACGCCACGGGGGTTTTGTCGTGAGGCGGCGAGCGCGGGAATAAGGCCGGGCCTCGTTATTCCTCCAACGCCGCAACACGACGCCGGCACCGCAACAAAACAAAACGCCCGCACTTCTTTCTTCCTTCTTCTCCTTGTTCTTTCCCGACCTGTCCTGTCCGGGCTTGCACAGCTGCCTTTATTCTCCACTTTGCAAATTTGCACTGCAAATGTATTGGACCGACTCCAACAGTTTACCAGCATCCGCATCCGCAAAGAGTCCGCTACGCACAAGAGAGAAGCGAAGGGGCAGCCGCAATGTCGAGCGAGAGACCCGCGTCGCCCGGCCCCTCGCCGGCGGCGCCCCCCGCGTCGCCCGGCCCCAAGCCGGCGGCGCCCTCCCCGAAGACCCCGTTCCTCCAGCTGAGGATGGGGAAGCGGTAGATCTGAGCTACAACGGAAGCCCGGAGGAGGGATGCCCCTCTTCCCCACTCGACAGAAGATTCGAAGAGGATGGTGCCCGGGCCCGGCAGGGCTCGGCCAAGGTTCGTGATGTGACTGATCGGGGGATGAGCGGTCAGGGTAAGGAATCCAAGGGCAATGGTGAAGATTCGTCCGAAGGACGGTGCAAGGAAGACGACGCTGGCCGGAGGCCTGGTTCGTACCGGGAGGCTCTCCTTCGGCCCAAGACATTCCGGCCAAGATTCCCGGCAGGTAACCCACATGGCTGGTACGACGAGAAGAGCATGGGCGGTTCCGGTAGGGCCTCTGTCTGGTCCAGGCTGCAGCACAACGGTAGCATTCGCTCCCGTCTCGGTCATAAGGCGGACTCCATTGATGGCGATGGACAGGTGAGCGTCTGGTTGGAGTGACTCCGCTTCAAGGCTGGTGCTAGTAAGTGCTTCCGCTGTCTCGCGCCTGGGCATCGCATTGCTGAGTGCCGTGACCCGCCGCGGTGCTTGCACTGTCTCCGCTCTGGACATAAGGCCCGTTTCTGCCCGGCCCTCCTACCGGCATCCAGATCTGCTCAGAGTGCTCGGCCGCGTGCTGCCGCTGCCGAGCTTTCTTCTCCTGGTGCCGCTTCACCTGCTGCTGCGGCGTCCGGGGCGGGCGCTTCGGCTGAGGAGACTGCACAAGCGGCGTCTGCTACGGGGGCTACCGGGCCATCTACCTCTGCTGCTGCTGCCTCTTCATCGACAATGGCAGCGGCGTGGAGGGCGTATCCCTACGACGAGTGCTCCCGCCGCACCCCGGGGGCGCCGGGGAGCAGGCCGGACCACGTCACGGTGACTGTGCGGCGTACTGATGATATCCGAGAGAAAGAAAGGATGCTGGAGACCTACGCCTTGCTCGCGGTTCAGATCGACGGGCGGGTGCGGCTGCCCCTGGCGCTTGTCAAGCAGGAGGCGGCCAGGCAGCTGCAGGTGGCTTACTCGGACCTGGGGGTCCTTCGGCTGACGGAAGCAACGTTCCTCATCAACTTCGCCAACCAGCCGCAGCGGGATGCAGCAAGGAACAAAGGGATTCGTGTTGGATCCACAGGTCTGAAGCTCATGCCTTGGTCTAGATGCATTGGTGCTGATAGCGAGGTTGTTCAGTATCGGTTCCGTGCGAGACTTTGCATTGAGGGTGTTCCGGGGCATGCCAGGCAACCGGAAGCTATCGCTACCATGTTCAAGAGCAATGTGTTCATTGAGGAACTCCATTGTGAGAAGGAAAAAGTGGAGGAGGAATCTTGTGTGTGTTTGTGGGTGTGGGCTGCTGATCCTGATGAGCTAGCGAAGACAGCCACCCTAGAGATTGCCGAGCCGGCACCACTGTCAGTTGGGTTGGCTGCAATGGGTATGGATGATCCGAGTACTCCGCCGGGCGAGTTCAGGCAGGGGCCGGCGAGATTGCTGCAGTACCCCGTCATCCTGCATCTGGACAGGGTTCTTGATTACTCCTCACCTCCAAGCAGCCCATCACACATGAGCGTGGAGAGTGCCACCAGTGGTCTGCCCGACGAGGAACTGCAGGAGGAATGGCCGGTGCGACATCCATTCGTGTGGAGGCTTGGCGTGCCGGACAGAGGTGGCGCTGGCCGACGGGTCCCGGCCCGGAGCAGGTTGGGCGGCCGGGGTGGCGATGACCGGCCGCCCAGGGGTGGTGGAGCTGGTGGTGGCGGCGGCTTTGGCGACGGTTCGTACCATCAGCAGCCGCCTGCCGGCTGGCACGACTTGGGTGAACCGTGGAGGTCCTCCCACCACGGTCGAGCTGGGTCCAGTGGTGGATCAGGAGGTGGTCACCGCCGGCGAGGTGGGGCCACAATGCCAGTAGCAGAGGAGACTCAAGGTTTTTCCTGTGGCATGAAGAAGAAGGAGGATCCGGTGGACCCAGTCCACGCTTTGGTGGGGGACACATCACCTGGCGACATCCCCTCCAGGGTGGACCCAATGTGGGAGGAGGCCGGTGCATGGACGGGCTGTGGACGTAGCGCACCCATGCTGTCGCAGCGCTCGGTGGAGCCAACTGCACACGACAGGGTGCCGCTGCTGCCCATGGCCCCACTGATTGGCCCACACACGTGGGAGACCGAGCCCCCTTCTGCCAACCCGCCCGACCGGCATCGCGTGCGGATGGACGACTTTATGACGGTGGAGCAGGAGTACACTGATACCCAGGTGCAGACTGAGGAGACAGAGGCGTGGAGGTTGGAGGCGACTGAGCAATGGAGGGCATTTGAATTGAGCTGTGAACCGTTGGTGGAGGAGACTGTCCGGCCCTTGGGAGGGTCCTCTGTTGCTGTTGAAGGAGGAGGGGCGGGCCCGAAACGCCATGGGGACCTGGGCCCCTCCTTGGGCGCTAATGGGCTGCCAGATGACGACCCTGTTGCCTTGACTACTAGGCAGCTGGGCCTGCCTCAAGAGGTGGCCCAGGATCCAGACGAAACAGAGAGTGAGGGGGGCGAGGGTGTCACTGTGTTGGAAGGATTCCAGTTGCTGCCCTTTGACCTGAACATACCGTGTGAGCCTCTGGGTAACCACGGGGGAGAAATTGAGACATCGGAGGCTACTCAGATCGCGGCAGGGCGCTTGAACAAGCACAAGGAGTCTGCAGGCCAGAAGGCGGTGATGAAGGGGCCTACCCATTTTGCAATCCCTCTGAAGAAGTCCCTACTCCCGGTTCCGGTCGCGCGGCCCAAGCTGGCCAAACGGGCGCTGGGGAACCAGGCTGCCAATGGGGACGACAAAATTGACAGGCGTATTGCAAAGCAACCGGGCGGCACGGCGGCAAGACCGCCGGAGGAGCGAGCCACTTTGATGCTAATGCAGGCGGCCGGAATGATCGGTGACTGTGCGAACCCGGAGGTGGACCGCTCTGGCCTTGCTACTCAGTTCGTGCAAGCCATGCAGCCGTCGCTGGTGAGCAACTTGCGGTCTACGTTCGTTCTTCCGGAGGCAGGCGCGAAGGATCAGCTGAGCCCCATCGTCATCGATGCTGAAGCATAGCGCTCTCGGATGCAGTGGCGGGCCGTGGTTGAGCAGGGGTGTCTGTCTTATGTCGATGTGCTCTTTTCATTCCAGTTGGTGTGGTGTGCGAGGTGTCCTGGGACTTCGTTGTTATCGTCGTGTCTGTGTTGTTGTTGTCTTGGAGTATGGTTGGTGCAGCAGTGGGTCGCTTTTGTGGGCGCTTGTTTCAGCAGTGGTTTGCTTGGCTGACGCTGTGGGGCAGTATCCCGCTCCGGGGTGGGCGAGGTGCCTAGTGTTTGTGTTTGCTTGGTATCCCAAATGAGTGATCAGAATTGTGTTGTGCTGAATTGGAACGTCCGAGGACTCAATAATCCGGCTAGGAGAAAGGTTGTCCGGGATCTGGCCAGCCAGACAAGGTGCACGGTAGCATGTTTGCAAGAAACTAAACTGTCAGATGTGGATGAACAGGTGGTCAGAGAAACTCTGGGAGAGAATTTCACTGCTAATTTTGCTGTTCTGCCAGCTCAAGAAACAAGAGGAGGGATTCTACTGGCGGTGCATGACAATGCATACAAGATCACTCAGTACTTTCATCACGAGTTCACTGTAACAGCAAATTTGCACTCCACCACTTCTCTAGATCAATGGTGGCTCACTGTGGTGTATGGGCCCCAAGGAGATAGTGACAAGCTTCGTTTTCTGCAGGAACTCAGACATATTAAAACACTTGTGGGCAGTGCTTGGTTAGTAATTGGAGACTTCAACTTGATTCTCTCTGCCCAAGACAAAAATAACTCCAATTTGAATCAAAGGCTCATGGGCTCGTTCAAGAGAACGGTTGATGGTTTGGAACTCAAAGAGTTAAGGTTGAAAGGGATAAAATTTACCTGGTCAAATGATGTGACTCAAACCAGGATTGACCGAGGTTTTTGTACGGCGGATTGGGACCTGTTGCTACCCAACTGTGTTCTACAGGCAGTGTCCTCTTTGGTTTCTGACCACTGCCCCTTGCTTATTGTCGGGCAAGCTACAGTACGAAGATATCGTGGGCTGAGATTTGAAGTCTTTTGGCCCAAGCTGGAGGGCTTTCAGGAGTTGTTACAAAATGAATGGGCTAGACCGACCAACGTTTTCAACCCTTTTCTTAATCTTCACATCAAACTCGAGCGGCTTGGGAAGAGGTTGCAGCGATGGGCTAGAGGAAAAGTTGGCAACAACACTGTCCTTCTTCATGCAGCCAGGCAGATGATAGCTATTCTCGACGTCGTGCAGGACTTCAGAACACTGAGCTCAGAAGAAATTGGGTTCAAAAGAGACCTAAAGGCCCGGTTCCTTGGCCTTACTGCTGTTGAAAAGCTGCGAGCTAAGCATCAATCCCGATTGCGGTACATAAGAGCATCAGAAGCCAACTCGAAATAGTTCGATCTTTACTTGAATGGAAGGCGACGGAAAAATCATATTCAGTCACTGGAAACCCCAGGTGGACTACTGCATTTGCATGGAGACAAGGAACAACATGTTTTCCAGCACTTCAGCCAGCTGTTTGGCCCGCCGCCGCAAAGGGAAGTATCCCTAGACTGGCAACGCCGCAACCTGCCAAGGTTGGATCTGCGGGCGTTGGAAGACGAGTTCACAGAGGACGAGGTGCTTGCGGTCATCTCTGAAATGCCGACGGATAGGGCGCCAGGGCCGGATGGGTACATTGGTTCGTTCTTCAGGACAGCGTGGCAGGTTATTAAGGGAGATATCATGGCGGCAGTCAACTTCTTCTATCATTTGCATGACCAATATCTAAAGCTCCTCAACACGGCTCATATGGTTTTGCTGCCTAAAAAACAAGATGCTTCCTCCATCAGGGACTACCGGCCAATTAGTCTGACACACAGCATTGCCAAGCTCCTGTCTAAACTTCTTGCAAACCGGCTGGCACCACATCTGCATGAGTTGGTATCTCGGCAACAAAGTGCCTTTATAAAAAAGCGCAGCATACATGATAATTTCTTTTTCACGCAGAATCTTATTAAAGCCCTTCACCGAGCTAAGTGTCCAGCTTTGTTCCTCAAATTGGACATAGCGAAGGCTTTTGATAGCATCCGATGGGATTTCTTGCTCGAGGTGTTAGAACAGATGGGGTTTGGACCTAAGTGGAGGGGGTGGATCTCTTGCCTCATGCGCACTGCTTCTTCCTCTGTCCTGTTGAATGGCGCTCGTGGACCATGGTTCAGGCACAGCACAGGGGTGCGGCAGGGTGACCCACTCAGCCCAATGTTATTTATTCTCGCCATGGAGCCTTTGCAACGGATGCTACAGGTCGCTACAGATGACGGGCTGCTTTCCAAAATAAACAACAGTGCCGCTAAAACCAGGATGAGCATGTACGCAGATGATGTTGGTCTGTTCCTCAACCCAGTAAAACAAGAGATCAAGAATTTTAGTCACCTGCTCGCTGACTTCGGACAGGCATCAGGTCTGCTGGCCAATGCAACCAAAAGTGCGGTTTACCCAATTCAATGTGAAGGCATAGATGTGGACCATATAATGGAGGACTTTGGGTGCCTGGTGGGGCAGTTCCCTTGCACATATCTCGGCTTACCGCTTCACACAAGAGCCTTGAGAAGAATCGACTTCCAACCGCTTATTGATAAAATTGGAGGCCGCCTTGCAGGTTGGAAAGGCCGGTTCTTGAACAAGGCGGGCAGACTTACGTTGGTGAACACGGTGCTGACTTCTATCCCGACATACATTCTGTCGGTGTTCATTCTCAAGAAATGGGCGATCAGGCGTATTGACAGGATTAGACGGTCCTTTCTTTGGCGAGGAGCTGCTGAGGCAAATGGGGGGCATTGTTTGGTCAGATGGGCTAAAGTCATAAGACCAAAGAAGTTTGGTGGCCTGGGGATCCTTGATCTTGATCTTTTCAGCCAGGCATTGCGTCTCCAATGGCTGTGGTTTCAGTGGCATGAGCCAGACAGACCCTGGGTGGGTACTGAACCTCCGGTGAATGATGTTGACAGACAGCTCTTTAGAGTGAGTACAGTGGTGATCCTTGGAAATGGTCTCAAAGCTGAGTTTTGGAACTCCCCATGGTTGGATGGCAGAGCACCGAGAGACATTGCTCCCAGTCTTCACAAGCTTGCTTGGCGGAAGAGGCGGAAAGTCTTTGAGGAATTGGTGCATCAGAGTTGGACAAGGGGGCTGTGGCGCATGAGCACGGTAGAAGAGATGGCTGAGTTTGTAACGCTTTGGGATTTGGTGCAGGACGTGCAGCTCTCTGACCAACCTGACGCGTTGCATTGGCGATGGACGGCGAACGGCGAATACTCGACCAAGTCGGCGTATAGGGCGCAACTCCATGGATCGTTTTCAAGCTTTGACACAGATGGGGTTTGGAGGGCGCATGCTGAGAGCAAGCACAAATTCTTTGGGTGGCTCCTGGTGCAGAGCAAGATTCTCACGGCGGACAAGTTGGCGGCGCGCAACTGGCCTTGCAGCCCTGTCTGTCCCCTGTGCAGGGCTAGCCCGGAAACGGCAGAGCATGTTTGCCTGCATTGCCCGTTCGCACTGCAGGTGTGGCACCGTGTCGCTACCTGGACGGAGGGGTTGGTCTCCTTGCCGCCCATGCAGTCTGGGTTGGCAGATTGGTGGCAAGAAGCTCTCGCTTGCTTGCCAAGGCCGGTAAGACGTCTGAAGGCAGCGGTTTTGATCTACACAGCGTGGAACCTGTGGAAGGAGCAAAACAGAAGAACGTTTGAAGGGAAAGAAGTTTCGGCATTGCAGGTGTGTCGGCTGATCCAAGAAGAGATGGATCTGCGCAAGCAGGCCTGTGGGCAACCGAGCTTTAGTTAACTTATGTTTAGTCCCCTGGAGTTGAGTTTTCTCCCTATATATGTAATCACAACTTATGTAAAACTTGCCTTGCT
Source organism: Cenchrus fungigraminus (assembly GCA_036936925.1). NCBI lineage: Eukaryota > Viridiplantae > Streptophyta > Magnoliopsida > Poales > Poaceae > Cenchrus > Cenchrus fungigraminus. The sequence continues at coordinate 3,314,927 of CM072779.1, forward strand.
TCCCTCTCTTAAATGATATGGCAGTGCTCCTGCCCGAAGTTTCAAAAAAAAAAGAAAAAAAAGAGAGAAGTTGTCTGTGCTGCATAACTCGAGCTGCTCCAACAAGGAGGCGCACCCGGCCGTGCATCGAGCTGCGGCAGTTGGCTCCCGCCACTCGTGTCCTCCGCCTAGCAGCGCCACCGGTTGAGCACGGCGTGCGTCGCCACCCCATCGCGGTGGCGCGCGGTGAACGCGAGCGCCCGGAGGAGGCACGAGAGCGGCCTTGCGAACGGGAGCGATTGCAGCAGGCGCTCGGCTGCGCGGAGCGAGGATGGGGAGGGGAGAGGGAGGTCGTCGGCGCCCGCCCTTCGTCTTGGACCTCCTCGTTGGGGAGGAAGATGCTCCTCCTCCGCCGCCGCGGCTCTCCCCTGCCTCTATCGCACGTGAATCGAGAGCCAACGACGACCTCCGCACCGGATCGAGACTCTGCGGCTGCTTGGCTCCGACGGACGGCTGGCACAGCGGGGAAGCTTGTGCGCGCGGCTCGTGCCGACGATTCGAGGTCCCCGCATGGGCTTCCCAAGCAGCGTGCGGCTGGATCTGCTCGACGATGCGCCCCTACTCTGCGCCTTCGCGCCGGCACGGTGGAGGAGACGACGACCCCGACCTCCGCGGCTACCTCGAGCTCGACGGCGACCTCAACCTCTACCGTGGAGCTCCGCCTCGCGCCGGCACCTCAGGCTCCCCGCCTCCAACTCCGTCGCCACCTCCGCGTCGGCACCTCGGGCTCCCCGCCTCCATCTCCGTCGCCACCTCCGCCGCCAGATCCAGGCCTGGGAAGGGGAGAGGCATGGAGGAGGCGGCCGGGTCTGCGTCGCCGCGGAGGAGGCCGACCAACAGTGATGGAGGCAGGATCAACTCTAGGGGGCTGAGTTCTTCATTCTCCATCTCCACTTATTCTTCTTTTTCCTCTCTTCTTCTCCTATTCTTCTATTAAAATCAATGGAGTTCTTGAGCAGTAGGGGGGCTAAAGCCCCCCTAGCCCCCTCGTTGGATCCGTCGGTGCCGACTAGGGAAGGAGGTGGCAACCTCAAGCTCATCCGTTGTCGGCGCGGGGAAGGAGGCGGTCGGGGAATGAAGGTGGTGGCGTCGCGGAGGTGGAGGAGGCGGCGGAGGTGGAGGGGCGGACGGCAAGGCGGAGGAGGTGGCGGGGGATCAAGGAGGCGGCGAAGGGTGGAGGGCTGAACTCCCTCGGCGTCGCGGCTCCCCACCGCCGCCGGGGCTCGCGACAGCCGCAGGGGCCCGAGGCCGCCGCAGCTCGCCCGCCGTCGGGGCCGGCACCGTCGCGTCTGCGGAGGAGGTGGTGGGGATTGAGGAGGCGTGCAGGAGCCGGGAGGAGGGGAGAGAGACGACAACGGTTGGGCCGGTGTGATGCGCGAAGGAGAGAGAAAGTCCGAAAAATCCTAGGAACGCGTGTGCGTGGGGGGCGAACTGCATTTTGCAGCGACGACTGGGGGACTGCGGGAGCCGCAACAGTACTCGTCGTTGCTGCATTTTGCAGATGCAGCACCAGCTTGGGGGACTGCTGGAGACAGTCTTATCCACTCAACACGTCGAGTCATATTCCCGCAGCCGACGTTTCAATACATACTTTTGCAACAATTTTACACTGCAAATGCACTATTCATCTGTATAAATTTGGGCATCTAAACAGAACAACATGAAATAAGATAGAAGGAATTCTCTTTCGTTTTGTTTTGTTTCCTTTGGCTGAGAAATAATTAAGTTAGGTTTCAAAGTAGACAAGGGATGGAAGCGGGCAAAGGTGAACACCAAGAATTGGCAACATGGGAACAGCCGAACAGCGGGAGCGGAGGAGAGTTGAATGCGGCAGCCGGGTGCGTCCAAATGCGGCGCTCCAAACAAAATGAGACATCGAGAGAGCATGGAGGGCAATGATGCATGCGGTTGAGCTCGAGCAGCGATCGAGGGATCCGTACGTCCCTGCTGCTGCTGCCAACCCAATTAAAATTTAAAAGACGAGACGAGCACGCTCGCTAGACGCTAGTGGTGGTGGTGGTGGTGGTGGAGTGCGGAGGCGCACCAGCACCAGCACCAGCACCACCTCCACACCTCGGTCGAGTCGAGACGACGACGACGATACCAGATACCACCGTACCCCGTCCGGCCATCCCCCATTTTGTCGCGGGTCGCCGCCGCCGCCGCCGCCGCCTCAGATTCTGTGCGCCCGTTGCGTCGCGTCAAAAGGCAGGTGCAGGTGCAGCCTCCTCTGCGTTGCGCGCGCATACACTGCGATACCCTGCGATATCCATCGCTGCCTTGGCGTGCTGTGTAGTACTACCAGGCAGGTCGCGTGCTCGGTGCTCCTGCGTTCCGGACTCACTCTAGTACGGTGAAATTATAAATCATAAAGAGAAGAGCACAATGCATGCATCCATGGCTCCATGCGTCGTGACTCATCAAATTAAAGCTACCTATGGCCTAAAGCGCTCCCTAGACACAAGGTTTTGCATGTACGTCAATCAATGCAAGGAGCTACTGCTACAATCTCATGCGTGTGGTTACAACTACTTTGTTTTGGTTCACTAATTATATATAGATCCATGCAACCCTTTGTTTTGGTTCACTAATTAAAGCTAAGTACTCAATCCGTAGCATTTTTTGTCTTGGTTCTAAGTCAACAACAGTTTTATCTTAATTTGACAAATGATATCTCTAATAATAATTTACTCAAACGTAATAAAAGTGTCGGGACGGTCATTAGGGGTTCCCTAACTAAGAGGATAATCACCCTCGTTAAACGCAAAATCGTCCAAGGACTCTTTATCCTTAGCTACAGGACAGCACACCGCGACCCAGCAGCGGCCTGGGAGGCCCACTTGGCCGCCTCGCTCGAGGGCACGGACCCCTCACGCGGATCTCCGCCTCGTTCGAGGGATCCGGCCCCTCGAGCGAGTCCCCGCCTCGCTCGAGGGTTCCGGCCCCTCGAGCCGATCTCCTTTCCGCTCAAGGGACTCAGACCCCCTCGACCGGGCAACCGCCCCGCTCCGCTCGGTAGCGGCATTTAATGCCCGGCCCTAAGGCGGGACGCCGAAGTCAAGGGGGAAACCTTCCCCCACGCCGCGCACCTGACACGGTCAGGTCGTCTGACACAGCCACAGTGCGGCCTAACCCGTCACTGTGTGGCCATTCCTAACCCTCTGCGGGAGCCGCGCAGCCCTGTGCGGGCAGGCCGGCGTCATTCCGTGCCACTGTACGACCTGCTTCCGTCCTCCCCCCGAGGCAAGACCCTCGAAAGGGCATGGGGGCACCCTCGAAAGGTGTACGGACAACGAGCGGACGCTCGCCTTGACCGGCGCTGACGCACGAGCGGCGTGCGCCGCGTCCCCTCCATCAACTCCGGCGCCGCCTGGCCATCCCGGGCGCTGTGCAACTGCCCCGGGCGCTGTGCGGCCATCCCCAACACTATGCCACCATCCCGGTCGCTGTGCGACGGCACACACGGCACTGCGCGGACATGCCGATGACGCGCCGCCATCCCGCGCCACAAACTCCGGTCCTTCCTCCGGCGGATAGGCCCTCGATTTAGCAGGGCCGCCCCTCGAAGTCAAAGCAGGACGAGTCATGATGACCGCCACGACGCCCGCGGAAGCCGGAGAGCGCCACCACTCGCGCCAGGAACCATGACGCGCAGGACAAGACCGCCGGCGCCATGCTTATTAGTACATAACCACTGTATCGGCTGCTGTGCAGCACCTGTAACTGCCCTCCCATGGCCTATAAAAGGGAGAGGCAGAGCCCCCTGCGCGGGGACGAGGCGACACACTCACATCTCACCACCACGCTCCAGATATTGGCACTTGCCTCAATCACTTAGACGGGACTTGGGGGAATTTCCTCCTCTCCCACCGTGCTTGTAGCCCCCCTCTACAGGCACCGCCGGTGCTAGCTAATACAAGTGCGAAAGCACATCTGCTGGACGTACGACCGCGAGGTCGGAACCAGGATAAACACTCGTGTCATCTTGGCCAGCGCCGACCATCGAGGAGCCGATCGCAGCGCAAATCACTAGTTGGTGCCAGTGCTAATCCGGACACCGACAAAAAGCTACTGGTTGCCAATCTTTATGACATTTTTCTATTTAAAATTTCAAAATATTTAACTTCGAAAAAACTAAAATTTATCCACCATATGCGACATGAGGGGGTATCTCTTTGACTAGCGAGTAGCACTACCGGATTCACAGGCTTTGCCGTGCGCCCCGAACGCACGGCAGAGAACGAAAAACGCACGGCAGTGTCTTTGCCGTGCGTTTTTCTCCAAAACGCACGGCAAAGGCCGCACTGTAGCATATTGCACGGCGAAGAATCTCTGTCGTGCGTTGTCCTAGAAAACGCACGGCAAAGAATCTCTGCCGTGCGCCACAGCCGGCGCACGGCAGAGAAAGGGGATGACGGTCGTCTCCCGGGAGACGACGTGACCGGCTCTTTGCCGTGCGTCACCCAGAAATAAGCACGGCAAAGAAAAATAAAAAAATAAAAAAAAAGCAAGGCGGGCTGGGGCCACCACCACGCCGTCGCCGGCCCTCCACTGCATCTGCACCACCGCCGGGCCTCCTCCGTTCCCCACGCCAGCGCCGCCAGACAGGGAGGGCTCCACCACTGCGCCACCGCCGTCGTCGTGTCCCCGTCCTCCACCACTGCGCCGCCGCCGTCGTCGTGTCCTGGGGAGGAGGCGCCGCCACGCCGGGGGACGCCATCCTTGCGCCGGCCGAGGGAGGAGGCCGCCGCCGCGCCTGGGGACGATCTCCTCGCGCCGGCCCTCTCGCACCGGTGGCAGGGAAGCCTCTCCTCGCGCCGGCGGCAGGGGAGCCCCGCCTTGGATCTTGCTCCGGCCGGGCCAGCGCCGGATCCCGCCGCCGAGGAGTAGGCGGAGGGAGCGGGGAGCTCGAGGAGGCCGTCGCCGTCGAGGTCGCCCGGAGCGCCGGCCCCTGCCACCGGATCTTCGCTGGTGCGGAGGAGGGAGGAGGGAGCCCCGTCGCCGTACCGTGGAGCCCCGCAGCGCCTTGGGAGGGAGGGAGGAGAGGCTCGGGGGAGACGGCGCCGACGACCACGAGCCGGAGAGGGAGGCCGGAAACCTAACACCCCGGCCGGTGGCTCTAGCTATACTATACCAGAGTTTTGGAGCTACTAGCTGCCGGCATGCAGTGGCGCGAATGCGACTTTTTGGTGCGTCGTATCGAAAAAATCTGTATTGATTTCTTGACGCTTTCTCATCTGATTTCAATTATAATTAGTTTACCTTTTCTGGTACACCTCTTTTATTATATGTTAAGATATAAGCATATATATCACAAGTGCTAGAAAACCAAATGAATGATAATTGAAGATATATGGATGGAGTATATAATAGGTGTATAGTAAAAATTGTGTATCTAAAAAGACAAAAAAAAACGACGATGTTCCTGAAAGTCTACTACTGCCCGTCAACCCTAACGCAAATACTACTGCCCATTATTAGGGCCTGTTCTTTTGCGTGAAAAGGAATAGTGAAGTTGCAAATAAATAGTGTTGTAATAGTGTTTTTTGTAAGAGAAGATGTGATAGATGTGATAAGTGAATAGTGCTTTTCACTGTTGCTTTGTGACTAAAAGAACAGGCCCTAATAATGGATGGATCAGAATTGTAGTCCGGCGTACGTGGATCGTCGGCATATATCAAAGAGTAAAGTATATTTTTGACCATCCAACTCTTGTTGAAGTTTGCTTTTGACCATCGAACTCTAAAATTAGAAATTTTTGGTCATTCAACTATCGAAACCATTCAGATTTGGCCATCAGGCTGTTTTGATGGATGGTTTTCATTTATTTTATTTATAATTTAGTCCTTAGATCTTAAAATGATTATTACTTTTTATTCGTACGTATGATTTAGGTGATTCTTGCGAGCACGCGTTCATAATAGTCAACTTTATCTTTTAAAATGTTCTTAATACTATTTTATCATTATTTTTATATTATTGTGTAAAAACAATAATATAAGAAAAGTAAAACAAACAATTACCAAATAATATAAACAATATTTTAGAAGATAAAGCTCATCATTAAGAATGCATGATCACAAGAATCACTTAAATCAGAGATATGAAGAAAAATAGTAATCATTTTAAGATCTAATGACTATTTTAATCATTTTATTTACAATTTAGTCCTTAGATCTTAAATTGATTCTTACTTTTTGTTCATACCTCTGATATAGGTGATTCTTGTGGTCATGCATTCGTAACGATGAGCTTTATGTTTTAAATGTTGTTCATATTATTTTTTAAATTTTTTTGTTTTACTTTCCTTATATTATTGTTTTTAAGCAACAACATAAAAATAATATAACAAATATTGATAATATTATTAGAACTTTTCAAAAGATAAAGCTCACCGTTATGAACATGTTCCCCAAGAATTATCTAAATCGGAGGTACAGGCAAAAAGTAATAATCATTTTAAGATCTAAGGACTAAATCGTAAGTAAAATAAATGAGAAAACCCCATCAGAACATCCTGATGATCAAATTGAACGATTTTGATAGTTAGATGACTAAAAATATCCGATTTTGAAATTTGATGATCAAAATCAAACTTCCAGTTGGATGGTCAAAAAAGAACTTTCCTGTATATCAAATGTGGAAACGGCCGCGCGCTGCGGTGCTTGTCGTGTTGTTAATTGCAGTTGCAGTAGCTCATCCATCTTTATGCGGTAGCCACCGACCAGCTAGCTAGAGCCTAGAGCGAGGTCCCGTCAACGAAACACGGACACATCGCCTTTTTTTTAATTATTTCTCCCAAATTAATGTAAACGTGTCCGTGTCACGAGACCTACCGATCATATATGCCTAGCCGTACGTGCTTTTTACGTCTCCAGTTTATATTCGTTTTTGACTTGTCGAAAGGTATAGTTTTGCAAACGTCGTATCTAGATATATCTAGATGTACCGTAAAAACTAAAACCTACTACAACGAACAGTAATTTGGGATGAAAGTACTACCGTACTAGTCATTTTTATTCTGAGCGAGACCGTGGAGCATAAAGCTAGTCTCAATGAAGTTTAACGAAGAGTTTCATGATAATAAATTTTGCTTACGTGTCAATGTCAATAAGAGAGAATGAGAGAGTTTCATGAAATGCGAAAGGAGTTTCGTTCTTATGAAATTTCACTAGCACAATTACATAATTTTCAGTCTAGTTACCTAGTGCAATAAAATTTGCACCGAGACCGGTCTAAACACAAATGAGCTTGTTACAAAGAGAAACACAAATGAGCTGGCAGATGTAACAAGAAGGAGAGCTAATGGACAGAGGCATGCGTGTGTGTGGAGTTGCTGCACCGGCGCACCGACGGACGTAAGGAGGATCCATGATGGATGTACGTGTTCTGTGTTCACATCAAAATGGTTGCGATTTGCGCGCGTCAGCACGGAGATTATCATCTTATCGATCCGTGGTGAAGACACGACCATGGACTGGCCAGCTGTGGGCACACAATTAACAGAGCCAGGCCAGGAGGAGGTGCCGCTGAAAGGACGGGCCCGATTTTCTGCACATGCACCAACGACTAGTAATTATTTTTGAATAGATCAACGGGAAGCATCAGCAACCGGTTTGCGTGAAAATCTATGTGCGTTTATTTGCCATCATCATTTAAAGTTGTTCCACAATCAAGCCACTATTATTGATTTTTTTTTTGGTGCCAAAAGCCCAAAAGACAAAACCTGCACGTATAGGTCTAAATTGACACGGCTGCCTTGCGTGCGCATATATAAAACGGTCTAAATTCTTGACTAACACAACACCACGCACACAGATCACCACCTGTCAGCTAGTTATTAGGGAGATCAGTACACACACAGACACGGTCGTTGCCCTTTTTTTTCTTCATTTGTTAAGCAGCTTCCCCTATCTAGGACAAATCTTGTTTTCTAGTGGAACATAACTCTTTTTTAATTGCATTGGTCGGATTTTCTGTCATTAATTTCTCGATCAAGTCGTGAGCGAGTGAGGTGTCTGATTTTGACCATACTGGTACGGTGTAATGAATGACGACTTGAATTTTTGAAGCCAAACTTGTCTTTTATTGCAGGCTGGCGGACGGGTCCAAAGCATCGTGTCCTTTAAACCAAAGATCTTGGATTTTACTTCAAGGAAAGACAAGGTATCAAGCAACCACCTCAATTGTTGATTGATGCCGCAATGTTTTTCTTTTCCCTCTAATGATATTTCCAAAAATGTTTTAATAAGACACAAAAACAAGGACGACCCTCTGATCTCTTGTGGGCACGTAGGTGCCACGAGTTTGTGATGAGCCAGACATTACTTATTCAGGAAACGATATTCGCAACTCATTGATTTTTCATAGGACTTTACTCTTGACATTTGACACTACATTGAAGGGCATCCTTTAGTTGTTCACAAATTTATCATTTTAATTACAACCAACAAACAACATATCTTTCATAAGTAACGTAGAAATGTAAATGCATACCAATATACAACTAATGTTTTCCTTTACACTAATCTACCACTCTAATTTCTCCATTCTCTCCATAATAGGAAAACGATTCACTATGGTCACCAATACATACTACCTTAAAATACTATTCCAATGCACAGAAATTGCACTTCTTAACAAATTGTAGCTTTCTACTAATTGATCAACCAAAAGCAAATAATAATTTATCATATGACATATATACTTTTAATACATAGATTTATATTTAAAATGGCCATTTTAAACTAAATAGATAGGAATTCTAATGAATGACTCACCAGCGTATAATAAGCTCATCAATATGATTCATTGTTCTACGTGTTAACGAACCAACTAAACCTTGTAAGATGGTACATGCTTCTCCAAATGCACGTTATTCTTCAGCATTGAAACTGCATCTATGGCTCCTAATTAATTTTGGTGATAATGACAATTACAATTTGGTGTGTTTAATGGTTTCACTAAGATGTGTGCAGGTTTAACGAGAAAAAGGAAGCCCTCAATTTCATTCTAAACGGTGTTCAAGCTTCACGCAAGATTTAAATTCTTTTTCGGTTTGAACTTGGTCATAGGAACACCGTACTATAAAGAGGGATGCGAATAGTTGTGCTAGAGATGCCAAAGTGCTCAGTCGAGATACTAACTTCTTTGAGAGACACTCACACCATTGCACGAACACATACTGAATTTTTGGGAAAAATTCAGTGTTTGTCGGAAGTTCCGATCCCAGGTCGGAAGTTCCGATAAAGGGTTTATGGTTGTTCTCGTGTGACCATCGGAAGTTCCGGCCCAGGGTCGGAAGTTCCGATAAAGGTCTTCTGTTCCTTTTCAGCTAACCCTCGGAAGTTCCGACTCCGGGTTGGAAGTTCCGATAAACCCTTTAACTGCACAGTAACGGTTAGTTTTTGGAGCTCGGGTATTTATAACCCAACTCCTCTCTCTTCATTTGCTGCTGCCCTACCCTGAGACAAAACATCTCCTTGAGCATTCAACTCTCTCCCCTTCCCTCCTTAAGCTAATTCTTGAGTGATTTGAGCTAGGGCTTGGGTGAGAGAAGATTTGAGGTGTGAGATTGAGAATCTTTGTTTGTGTGGTTCATCTCCTTCATCTCAAGAGTACTTGAAGCATCTTTGGTCATCGATTCACATTTGTTACTCTTGAAGCTTGCTTCTAGACGGTTAGGCGTTGCCCATTGAGTGCCCTCTTTGTGTGGAGCACCCGGGATCGTTTGTATTACCCCTCCTTGGTGGAGAATTCTTAGTGAGCACCAATCTTCCTTTGTGGGGATTGGGTGAGCCAAGAGGCTCTTGGTGATAGCCCTCCCTTTGTGGGATCCTCAACGGAGATGTAGCTTCCTTTGTGGAAGTGAACTTCGGATTAAACCTCTTGTCAATTGCTTGTTTGAGTTCTTCTCATCTCTCTAACCCTAGAAGTGTGTTTTGGCCCGATCTATATATTTATTGTGTTACAGCTCGTATCTTTGGTTGTAGGAGGTTCTTAGCATCTAAACTAAACTTTTGATTCATATAGAATTGTTAGGTCGCACTTGAATTCCTGCTGTAGTTTCGACTTTCCTGTCTAGGTTGGAAGTTCCGCCCCAGGACCGGAAGTTCCGGCCCTGCGTCGGAAGTTCCGACCTGTATTTAACCGCTGCGAAGAATTTTCAGGAAAATTTGAAGTGAGCCTATTCACCCCTCTCTAGGCGTCACAAGGTCCTTTTCAAGCATAAACTTGTGCTCTCTCCACATCTACGCTGATCTTCCTCACAAACTTGTGCTCTCTCCGCTACGTGACGGTCTTCTCTGCGGAGGTGTATGTGGCATCACTGTCAACTTGTGCATGTTTCAATTTCAAGTGAAATACACCAGCGGCCCTTAAACTTGTCTCGAGGTGCCACTTAGGTCCACGAACTCTCAAAATTGAAATATGGCACCCCGATCTTGTTAAGTTGTGCCACTTAGGTCCATACCCTTTCAAATTTTGTAAAGAACCCCAAGATGTTTATCTTCTTCTACCTTTGCATCCTCCTCACATCCCTCTCCTCAGCTCCCTGCACAGCGGCACGCGTGGAGCCTGGTCGGCCACAGCGACGGCGCGCGTGGAGCCTGGCAGACCACAGAGACGGCACGCGTGGAGTTCCCTCCGACCAACCCCTCCTCTCCGGCGGCGCTCGCGAGCAGAGGAGCACGACCCAGCTTGGGCGGAGCGTGCGAGTCCCGCGCCTAAATCCGGCGACGCGAGGCGAGGTGCCCACCTGCGGAGGCGTGTGACGACACTGAGGAGCGTGCGGTGAGCTCAAGGCCATGGCTCCCCGCCGGCGTGGAGCGCGGAGGAGGCGAGCTCCAGGCGACTGGGATCTCCAGCATGGCTGCGCGGGAGACGGCGGCGCTCCCTGCCTCCCCTTCTCCAGCTCCCGTGGCGTGGGGCTCCGGCCGACTACGAGGGAGCTCCACGACGGAGCGGCGCTCCCTCCCTCCCTCCCCTGCTTCCTCCGCCCACTCCCGAACCCCAATCCCAGCATGAACCTCTCCGGCGGCCGCGAGTTCGGGGTACGAGGGTGGGAGGCGCTGGAGCTCCCTGCGGCGGAGGGGTCGTACCGGGCGGCCGTGGCGGCAGGCCTCATCCCTGTCTCGGCGGGCGGACCTCAAGCTCTCTGCCTCGACAGCCAGCTCTCGAGCTCCACGGCGTCGTAGGTGTCAAATCCCGTCGACCGTCTCTCGAGCTCCACGACGGCAGAGGTGCCGGGTCCCGGCGGCGCTACAACGGAGGGGCTGTACCCGGCGGTGGGTCCTGACGAGCTCCGCGAGCCTCCCCTTCTCCCTCGCGACCGCCATTGGGGAGGAAGTGCGCAGCTCGAGGTGGGGACGATGCGCCCCGCCGCTGCGCCTGGGGTCGGCCAGGTTCCACGCGCGCCGCCGCGCAGCGAGCTGAGAGAGGAGAGGGATACGAGGAGGATGCAAAGTTAGAAGAAGATAAACATCAAGGGGGTTCTTTACAAAATTTGGAAGGGTATGAACTTAAGTGGCACAACTTAACAAGTTCAGGGTGCTAGATTTCGATTTTGAGAGTTCGTGGACCTAAGTGGCACCTCGAGATAAGTTTAAGGGCCGCTGGTGTATTTTACTCTTTCAATAATTCTGTTACATATTTGATAGGGGAGCCACATTGTAATTTGGCAAATAGCTAAGGATTTTCTTAGCTAGGCCATTTACATTAATAAATTATCATTATTTCAAAATATTTCTCTCCTCGTAAATTATTCCCTCTGTTAGTTTTTTAGTGTGTTTTCAAATAAAATTCTGGAAGAAAAACATTTAAATCATACATTTCTGTTGACTCTGAAGATTTATAAAATAATTACTCCCTCCATCCACTTTTAATAGTATTATATCTTTTTGGAACAATGACCAAGAAAACCAATCCTACATATCATCCCACTTATGATCCATTTAATAATAGCCTTAACTAGTCATCCTAAACAAGCGATTCATAAATAAAGTCTAGACTTCTTGATGCTCATTCAACCAATCTTGGTTGAAACTTGAAAGAATGAAGAGTCACGCATTAGATTCGAGACAACCGATTATCAAAAGATTTTTTTTAGATTTAGAAATATACCTATCAAAAGATAATGAATGGAGTATGAAAGAACTTACATGCCTTGTCGGCAAAAGAGATTTTTTTCGATTTGGAAATATCCCTGTGCGCACCGACCCGCCGAAGTTGGGGAAGAAGCTTCTAAAAATGTCGAATTTGTTTCTCCAAAAAATGTTGAAACATTTTTAAAAAATGTCGATCAACATTTTCATGAAAATATTATTGCAACCGTTTCGAAAAATGTTGGATCTAACTTGTTCTCTAAAGAAATGTTGATCCAACTACTTTTAAAAATACTACAACATTTTTGTCATCTCATCATCATCATCATCATCATCATCAAGTGGGAGCATTGAAGAATAACCACAAATAATTTAGACGAGTTTTGATGATCTATAAGTTTCAAAGTTTTAAGGCATACAGGAGCCCCCTTCAAACGCATCCCATTAGCGGGGCCAGTTGGTTGTCGGCACCACTTGCACGCTCCCATGCATCTCTCTCGCCATGAATTATTCTCAGAACAGATTAAACAAGCTGGTATGAAGAACGCTTCGCGAGGAAGAAATACGACATCACCTACCTAGTGCTAGTGCTAGGTGCTAACAACAAGAGGGGAGGCATGGGAGTGAGGTCAGGTCAGGCGAAGCAAACAAGGTGTCGAGCGGCCGCGCGCGTAGATAGGGGATGGGGGTAAAGCCACCCGGGGGTCGTCGGCACCCGCGTGTCCGCAAACCGATTCTTTGGACGCATAGAAACAAGCCGTCGCCACCGCCACCTCCTGACGCTTGGCTGCGGGCTGCCTCGTGTCGTCTCCGAACGCGACCGCTCGCTTGTCCCTTTGCCCACCGCTGCAAACCGATGGATGCCACGAACAAACGGATAGGAACAAGTGCAACCAAGCAACGACGCCGACGGGGTTTGGTTCGGGGCGCAGCGCAGCGCAGCGCGGCGACAAGCGGAAGCGGAGGTGACGGTGGGCGCGCCGTGGCGTGCGTGGGGGGCTCGCTCGGCTTGTTTGGACGCGTTCCACCCCTGGCGCCAACTGCCAAAACCTTTTGTCCGGCTTCGGTTGGGAGGAACCGCGGGGTGGCTACGGGACGCCAGCGTCCGCTTGGCGCCACTCGCCCCAAGCGGTATGGCGTGCCATTTTCTTTCGTCTTCTTGTTCTAGCGAGACATCCCTTTGTCCCCTTGTGCTCCACCCTTTTCTACTCCAGTAGTATGCTCCGTCTCTGGATCCTAGTGTCATACCAACCACTATCAGATTGTCATTTTCTATTAATAAATACTCATCTACTACTATTATAAGTAGTATGATCTGATTGGGGATATCAAGAGTGCTTACGCCTGCCCGCGAGAGGGGTGAGAGAACGGAACCTGATTCTGGTGCAGGCCCGTATCAGGCGATGATGTTGGCATCCGTTTGCGCCACTTGCACGAGTCCTCCCAGCACACAGCAACCATCCTTCCTTTCCGGAACAAGTTCCCCTGGGAGCAAGGGCCAACGGCAGGCACCGCGCCGTGAGATTCACACGCAGGAATGAATGAATGAAATCAAAAGTTACCGAAACAACACTGTTACCTTATCATGGCAGCAGAGCCTCAACCGAAGATGACCAAACAAGCATCAGACACCGACCAGACAGGCCGCCGACCATGAATTGTTCCCGGCACATGACGATCCTGTAACTCTCTAGTTGGCACCTATGTGCGTGGTCCGTAGCTGCAATCTTTATGTTATCCTGTCCACTTCCATTCAAACAAAAGGCGATGCAGCAACAGACGTCGCATAATCCAAGCAACCGAGTAAAGAGATGTTTATGAGACTAGATCAACTGTTTCCGTAATAATCCCATATCTTACAATCTGCATGGAAATCACGGCAGGGTACTCTAAGTAAGCAGGACGCGAGACCAAGCTCAGACTTGTCATAGTTGCGACTGACTACATTACATACTCTGAAACTCAGTGTTCGTTTGCACCATTTACTTTGCTTCAGAACATGAAAGCCTTGCAGCAGGTAAATAGCTAAGGGCACTAGCGAGCTATACACAAAAGACAGAAACCAGATCACCATCACGGCGATACAAAAGCCAGTTATGTCAGCCTGAAACTATTTCTGAATATTTTCATCCACCGCCACAGAAAAGCTCAAAGATCCTTCGGCTTGCTCCTGCATTTACCACCTTGATCTTGTTTTCCAACATCGCTTTCTGGGCAGGGGTATCACCATCCTACAACATTGTACATGCAATTTTGAGTTATTAATAAAAATGTGTTAGTATTGGAACAAAGAATATGGACTGTAGTGCAGAGATTTAGTCCGAGTAACTGTAAATGAGAACAACAGGAAAGAAAGAAGGGAGAGGGCCTACAAGTATATAGTATGCTTGTGCCAGTAAGAAGGGAGTTGGATAGTGCTCTGCAACAGCTAGTGCAGCTTCTTCTGTTACTTGTGGTACCTGCATTGCATGCATATTCGATTATGATATATGTTTTTTTTGCATTCAAATATGGCATTACAATGAACCGGCAGAATAACTTTTTCATGAAGGGGGCAAATATTGCTCAGTTACCTGCATAAGTTGAAGGGCAAATATTTGGCTTACTGTTTTTTTCTTAAGATCACAGCACTTCCGCTCAAATTCATCATAGGTTGGGCAAACAGAAGTTTCAGCATGAATCGAGAAGTTTGCATCATAGTATTCCACTATCGAACGTGTAAGATGGACATATCTCCTCTTGAGTATCAGCATACCCACTAGTTCTCTGAACATCAAATCCGTCGAGAATCTCAGTAGTGAAACAGCTGAAAATAAATAGTAGTGATCAGTTAAAAGACATAAATTTAGCACAACACTTTGGTAGTTAACAAGTATAAACATCACATATTAGTGAAATAAAAAAATAAAAGAAAATTTCAACAAAGGGACAAATGTACTAGTGTTCAGCACAACATTGTGACATGAGCATTGCTCAAAAAAAAAAACATTGCGACTTGAGCAGTATACATACGCTGTTTTCGTCCTCCCTGTTGCGTTTGGACCATTTGGATCACCTTCAACAAGATATATCAACTTCCTTAACCCGCATTTCTACAAAGAGGAACCATATGAAAGTATCGCATCATGTCATGGCTAAAACAGACAAGCTATGTTAAAAGGAACTTGGCATGCACAGAAGGTCCTTAACATGGATGACAGACACGATTTCTCTGTGAAAAGATTCGATATATACAGACTCATGCTGAAGCCACCATAACCTATATGATATAATTGCCTAGGATGAATATACTTTTTGCAATTATGCTTTTAAATGCAAGAGAACTAAGAATAAAAAGCAAGCACCTTAAATGTTAGAATAGGGCCACATTGGACTCGTCAATGGCATTCTACAGGTGCAAAGATGCAAACGCCTTGAAATGGAGCACTTGTTTAATTCAACACTTCTTTAGGTTCACAAATGCATATAGTTGCTGAATGGCTGCCACAGTTGCTCCCAACATCATGACAGCAAACACATACATGATTTAAACATTCAATATAATTGCAGGCTTCCAGCATATGTAATTCAATAATTCATTGATGAACAGAACAATGCCTTTTAGTCCCAAGCAACTTTGGGTAGGCTATAGATGAAACCCAACACGAGCCACCAATAAAAAGGAAAAACCTATATTAAAAATGAAAAGGCGTCAATTATATTATTAGTAGGGGGTCTAAAGCTTGAGTTTGCCACAACCAACTAGGATATCACAAAAAACAATCTGGGGCGAGATACTTAACAGTCCAAACTGAAGGTACAAATAAGGAAGATGGAAGTGGAGGTTCAAGGACTTGTAACGACAACTGAAGCAGATGAAGTTTGGAAAGTACCTTCATCCTTAATTTCTGATCTCTGTATCTGTTGTCTTCAATTGAGCCATCCAAATCCAATATCTCTTTCCTTTCAACAATGAAATCAAGAACATACTCTTTGCGATCCTTCCTATGACGAGCAATCCAAATACAATCTCCGACAGGTAACTTTCTAACCTGGATGACAAGGTTAAAACTGAGAAATCAACGACACTTTGTCTAGCACATTACACAAACAGATCAGTGATGCATTACACGCCAACCTTATTTATGCTGGAAAAGAAAATAATTACAGCATTCATAACAAAATTAAAATCCAATGAGTTGCAAAATTGTCCAGGATGTGACATTAGACACTGATGCCACCTGCCACAAGGAACACGCACCGTAGGCTCAAAGCATCAGAGCACTTGGGACAGGCAAAAACTCAATCAAATCATCTTAATATTTCTATATTTTTCCTTGATTTTATGCCATTTGCCTTTTTCAGACTTCTATTTTTTAATCATATTCTATTTACCTTTTCAGATTCTTTTGTTAATTGTCAAAGATCATTAAAACCGATGAAACTAGGATTCCAATTACATATTTCTGAAACATACTGTGTAACGGACTAATTGTCGAAGATCATTAAAACCGATGAAACTAGGATTCCAATTACATATTTCTGAAACATACTGTGTAACGGATGAATACATGTAAGGGAAGGAAAATGTAGTGACAAATGATAGATTAATGTCATATATGAGGTATCCCTATCCCTGGTTAGTAGAATTATATCCCTACTTTCATGTCTATGGCAGAGATAAAGTAGGATAGGATGATATCATACTAACCTCTACAGGTACATGAATCTGCGTTCGAATGATATCAGGAATTTGTCTTAAACGAGACCTGCACAAAAAGGTGAAACATGAGAACCCAATTCCATGCATAGCGTAATAATGAGACATCCAAAAAGTGTTGCACAGTCATAATACTATTGGCATATCCGCATATAGATAAAGGTTATCGAAAAAGGAACAAAAAGTTACAGTTTTTTTTTTGCATAATAATCTATGAATCTATAGAAGTCACCTCACGCATTAGAGTTGTGAGAAATAGTAGGGTAAATCACACCAATCATCACAACCTTGCTGTGATGATTTGAATAGATTTGAAAAATGTGCAGCAAAGGGCCATTTTTCTTCAAGTACTATGCATTGGCTGAGATATCCCAAGTAAAGATCAAAGATAATTACAAGTATACAATAGTAGATACAATATTTATTTGCGAGTTCGATATGATGATACAAACCCAAATTTTTCACGATTATCCAATATGAATACGACTTCATAAGCTTCAAGAAATTTTTCATTGGATTGACGAGGTGGCATAGCTAGTATAGGATTGTCTGTGAATGCAGTACCCCTGTCTAGCATATTGAATTCAGCACCCTGCTGATAGAAGATACATAATAGCACAATAAGAAATATTAAGAAAAAAACTATGACGAAAAAGTTTTTGCATCAAAAGTCAAGCATACCAATACCATTGTACTAGAAGATTGCAGCTCGAATATTCGTTGGGACGAAAGAGTAGAAGCTGAGTAATCTGGCCGTCCACAACTAGTAGTTGGTCCCTTGCCTGCAAAGAGATACATGAATCAATTGAGAACCACAGGGAATGACACGTGTTTTGATATGTACTACTATCTAAATAGCAAGCACAGTGATATTAAGAAAACAAAAACTGCATGCTTTCAATTTTGGTGGATCGCCCCTTTCAGTAAATTCTTCATTAGTCAGAAGTCAGAACTCAGAACTAGTAGCAGAATGAACTGTAATGCAGTGAAACAAAAATGAAAACATACTCCCTCTGTTCCAAAAAAACATGTCATCCTAGGAATTTTAGGACAGATTAACAAGGAGGTAAAATGTCCTTGATTGCCCTTATTTATTAGCCATATTTTGTGCAAATTAACAGCTGCATGCTCACATGCACACATGCCAAATCAAGTATAATGACTAGGTTTTGGGACAAAATTTGAATCACAGAATGACTTGTTTTTTGGGATGGATGGAGTAGTTCTATGAGAACTTTTACAATGTTAACAGAAAATCAAACAGCACCTTTAAGAGGAATGTCTTTTGAAGGTTCTTCTGAATCTGAATCACAGGAAATGATTCCTTCATCACAGCAATTCTGCACATGACAAGAGAAACCATGAGTTAGAAATGTATCACAGTTTAGTTCAAAAAAAAAGAAAGAAAGAAAGAAATGCATCACAGCATCTAGAATGATGGAAGAAAATGTGCCACAGTGGGAATTTCACCTTGTATCAGTTCCCAAAAAAACAATGCCGTTAAATTGAAATTATGCACTATTTTTAATACTATATTTAAATTATTGTATCATAGGAATGTACTGCAAGCAAGAGAAGCTCCTTAAATTAGAAAACTTTTGATCTCAGGGGATAGTTCAATTGACAAAAAAAAAAAAATTCTGAGACTATTTTCCTTGTCACATTATTATTGAACCTACAAATATTCTGGTGGAATATGTAAGTATGCAAAGTAAATTGACTATATGAAAGGACACTTTGAACTAATGCATAATATAAAGCCTTGCTGTGCTACTGAAGTTCAATGGAAAAGCACTTTTACTTGTGCCAGACCAGGAGCCAAGACTGAAGACTATAAATATTAAATTGGAACAAAAAACTTCATAAAAATAATAACCATTCCCTCCCTCCTAAATTACTATTCGTTTTGGCTTTTCTAGATGCATAGCTTTTGGTATGCACCAGGATATATATTATGTCTAGATACGTAGCAAAAGCTATGTACCTAGAAAAACCAAAACGGATAGTAATTTGGGATGGAGGGAGTACTAAATAAGACTACCAGACCACACCATGTTGCCCTTCATCATACATAAACATCCAGAAGAACCTGTGAAATGGTTTGTATTGCTATCTTAACATTGTTGGCATAGAAAACAAAGGAGTGTTAGAAAAGTGTAGGCCTTACAGTAGTTTGAACACGACTCATTAAATGCCCTGCAGAATCATCTAGTCCAGAGCGTGAAAGGCAATCACAAGCAGTTCTTTCTCCTTCTTCAGTTAACAAATACCTAGAAATTCACCAAGTTAGTGCCAATCTGTGCTTAACATCTCTTGATCTCAAAAGAATGTTGATGCTTGATGAAAAAATCAAAGCAGAATAGAAGATACATGATATACAAATTGAATAAATTAAAAGAGACAATTATCCTGCTGTTGCCCAGAATGAAAAGCAGAAGCAAAGGATCAGTGCACCAGAGGGAGACCAAGATAGGTGACAATCGGATTTGTTTGTGTGATTTGTGTGACTAAAAAGATGGTAGGTCTCATTACAGTCTCAAGACCATGCTAGCCATGGCAACATTATTAAGAGACATGTTGTGCAACCATATTGTGGGCTCAACAAGTGCAACGGCTCTGTAATAGGTCAATCGACCTCGTTTATCTCTATCTCAATAGAGCTGATGCTATAACGCAGTAGTTAACCTTAACATATATCTTCATGTAACACTTTCAGGAGATAATAGAATATTAGGCAGCCTGACGCTCATGGTAAAATCAACAGCAAACAGCCAGTACATCTGCTAGCATGCAACATCACTTTACTGGGTTAACATACCAAGTTTTCTCACAACAAATAAGGAAAACATGTAAGTGCATAAATCCTTTTTTTTCTAATTGATGTGAAATGTCTGGCCCTTGTCCCTAGGGTGCAATCTGGTGTCTTCCTAAACATTGCTTTAACAGTGTAAACATTCTGATGAAAAAGCAGTCAAGTTCATGCATACAAGCTCGATAGCACCGATATCCATCAATCCTTCAGCCCATGCAATCATCAAATTATCCTTTCAGAAATCTCTTCTTAAAGAAAATGTTACAATTTGTAGTTAGCATTGATGCCATAGTGCAATATAATGCAGCAGCCAATTGCAGAAACCAGCAATACACCTAGGTTGCCTACTTACAAGTTCCAGGGCCTGTGTTTCTATTATGGCATCTCTTAAATCATGGTGGTCTATGTGTAATCCTTTGTATAGGAAAGTATTCGTGTTGCCAAAGAAAAAAATGTGGAATAGGTGCACAGAGCCCACAACATTGCTCCTCCATTGGCAACAATTAACCGCTTGTAACTGCATTCGCCAAATTCAACAAGTCTTGATCAAAGAAAAAAAAAGGTTCATATGTCAACATAGACATGGAATTTGAGACTAGTGTTATACTCTGCCGGGCTATGCCTCTTGATGACAAGTCCTTTAGACATCAATGTCTTCATGCAGCTCCAGCCAGTGTACCAATCCTTCCCAAAACTCTGTTTTGCTTTACTTTTATTCGGGCTGCTCAAAAGAGAATGCAGTTACTTAATAATTCACCAAAAATAGCAGGTGCTATCTATAATAGCATATTTACTGAAAACAGTACCCAATCGCGTCTCGTGAGAGACCACTGGCTTCAGCAGCATCAATAAGCTCTTGTTTCATCATAAATTTTTTCCCTTCCTTCTTTTTCCTGTAGAGAAAGTCAATTGTTATATTCTCTTGACCTCTTCCTGAAAACTTAGGTATCTTTCTCCTGACTCCTACGACTAAACATCATTTTGTTTGGTCTACGAAAATATACTTTTCTTTCACGGGAAAAAGAGGTCAAATATTGAAATATATGACAGGCTAATCATACTCATGGAGTGTGATCAGTATTGCATAAGCAGCAGTGTTCTTCCTTGGCAAATAACACTTTGGTCCTCTTGTTTTCTTTCCTGTAAGAATAAACAGCATTTTTCAAACTGTCACAGAAGAATATGAATGGGTAGCCAAAAAGAGGAGGATTTAAAAGGACATATAGTCAACCATATAAAAAAGTACACCCTCTCCTATGAGATTACCTTTTACAGAAGCTTCCTGACTAGAGCCTGCAAAGAACCCTTCCATAAGTCTTGTAAGCCACTGACCTACCCCCCTAACAACAATGATAGAAAACAACATAGATTAAAACTTCTTACTGACTTCCAGTATTAGAACCGGGGATAAGCCCCTGATTTGATTAAGCAAATGAATGCACTAGCATGGCAAAATTCCAAAGTAAATCACAAGTATTACAGTATCCACTATTAGGCGCCAGAAACAACAGACATTCTAACCCAATGCTAGTTCGAAATGAAGCATCCTCACCAATACAATTATACAAGGCATCCCGCTCAGCACGAAACAAAATCAGTGTTCCACCCCCATCGACTGTGTGGGTCAGAGCGAGGGACACAAGCAGAGAAAGAAATAATACGTACTTGACCTTGGAGAAGTCACGCAGGGTCCTGATAGGCTCCTTAGCGGCACAGAGGCTCCGGTTGGCGCTGGCGATCGTGAGGTAGTTGTTCTCCGAGAGCCTGTCCGGTTCCTGCATCATGGCACGCCACTTGTCCAGGAAGAATCGAGATAGCGCCTCGTTCTCCGGATGCTGCACCTTGAGCTGCTTCGGCATCTGCAGCGCCGGCTTCGGCCGCTTCGGCGCCGGCGGCCGCATCGGCGAGAGATTGGGGCTTGCGGTGGAGGGGGAGGGGGATTTTTGGAGGGTGAGGCTAGGGTTTGCGGGCGAGGAGGAAGAGCCCGCCATTGGGGTTGGGGTTTGACTCGTTTGAGGGATTTTTGAGTTTTGCGGTCGGGTGCTTTGAAATTCGAAGGTTTTCACGTTTCGTTTCACTCCCTTCATACTCCCCCGGATTTTTTTTGCCGGAATTGCCCTCGAGTAACCGTCGCAAAGCTGGGCTGGGCTGGCCTGCCATTTTCAACCGACCAGGCCTAGTTTTTGCTCCATGAGCTTTTTCTTCCTCCCCGCTCAGAATATAAGAGCAACTTCAGCAGAGCCTCTACTTGAGCCCCTACTCAAAAAGTAGAGACTCAGAGAAAAAAAAAAGTCCAGCAAAGTCCCTACTCCACCTCCTAACACTGTTCACACCCCCTACTTCCCCCCTCCGGCCCCTTCTCCTGCGGGTGGAGAAGGGAGCCCCTACTCGGTCGTTGGGGTCGTTTACCCTCGCGCGAGGGCACGGAAGCCATCGCCACCGGGATCCTCTGCTTCCACCCGAGCTCGAGCTTCCCCGCCGGCGACCTTGGGCTCCTCCGCCGCCGGTCACCACTTCATCTCCCCTTGATCTGCACTGGTCACCACGACGAAAAGGAAGAGAGGGAGAAGGGGAGAAGGACGTGGTCATCTGCGCCGGTCACCTCGCCTTCGATTCGAGCCTGCGGGGTGCCGAATCGAGCACCGGAGCCGTCAAATCGAGTCCTCCCGCGCCGTCCAGGACTGGAGATTGAGCTCCCTCGTGCCGCGGTCAGCTGGAGCTCCCCCGCGCGGGCACCGCCGCCGCATGGGGCGTGCCACCTCTTCCGCACCGCGGCACCACCTCCCCCGCGCGGCGGTCGAAGCTCCACCTCCCTCGTGTTGCGCCCCGGCCGGAGCTCGAGCTCCCCCGCGCCCGGACGGATTCGGGGCCGCCGCGCCTGGCCGAAGGTCGCCGCACCGCCCGGCCGCGGGGACCGCGCCGTGAGATCCGGCCATGGGACCGCACCGCCTGGCTGCGGGGACCGCCGCCGCGCCTGGAGCTGCTCCAGCCCGTCGCCGGCCACCTGGAGCTACTCCTCCGTCCTGTTGCTCGAGCTCGTCGCCGACCGCCTGGAGAGAGCAAGAAGATTCGAGAGAGAAGAATCGGGAGAGAGAGGAGAGAAGGGGTGGGGAGGGAATAAAAGTGAGCAGCTGACAAACAGGTCCCGCATGTCATATGAAAGTAGGGGGTGTGGAATAGGAATTATTGCTGGAGTTGAGGTCGAAATACACAGCTCCAGAAAGTAGGGAGAGCCCATACTCAGAGAAGTAGGAGCTTGATTTAGGGGCTATTGCTGGAGATGCTCTAATCCGAGCAGAATAACAAGGAGGCCGATGTAACAAAGGACAACACATAATCCGAGCACTGAGCAATTAATGATTACATCTTGTACAACCTTGAGCCACAACACAGAGATACACTACTCTAAATCAAAGGCGAAACTATCACAACTCGGCAATGTTCAGTGCTCGATCGAACCATTTGGCGTCTGAGCATGAACGCCTGGCGATCAAATCTCAGGTAAACAAGGGAGCTAGTGAGATGCACATACAAAGCATCGCCGGTGATCACCAAGATGGTGACATACAAAAGCCAGTTAAGTTGGTCAATTCGAAACTTGGTCTGCAGATTGATCACACCAGACAAGCTTGAAGATGTTTCTGCTAGCCCCTGCGTTGATCACCTTGCTCTTGTTCTTCAACATCTCCTCTTGGGCACGGGTATCACCTTCCTTCAAAATCATAAAGGCAAATTTTAGTTCACAGACATATTGCATAATATGATACGGGTAGTAGAACACCAATCAACAGTCATGGAGTATCTTACAGATATTTAGTAGCTTGTAAATAAAAAATGCAAGTTAAGGAAGAGAGGACTGACAAGCATGGAGTACGCCCTTGCGAGTGAGAAAAGAGTTGGGTACAACTCTACGACAGCCAGCGCAACTTTCTCTGTTACTTGTGGCACCTGCATTGCATGTATATTCAGTGATGATGATATTGCAATCAACAGTGGCATAAAATTGAAGGAGTTGCCTAACTTTTGTTAAGGGGCAAGTAACAACCTGCATAAGTTGCAGAGCAAATATTTGGCTCACTGTTTTCTTCTGAAGGTCACGGCACTTTCCCTCAAACTCAGCATAGGTTGGGTAAATACGAGCACTCTTAGCAAGACTGCAGAAATTTGTGCTGTAGTAGTCGATTATTGATTGTGTCAGATAGCCATATGTTCTCTGGGTATCAGTATACCCACTGGTCCGCAGAACATCAAATCCTTCGGCAATCTCAGTGGTGAAGCAGCTGAAATAAATAACATGGTGCAGTTAATAGACCAAACATCCAATGTCCTAAATACTACACATGTACACCACATATTTGCAAGGAAACAAGAATAAGAGTGCCAGGCAACAATGGGAAAAAAAAGGTGATACTGTTCAGGCATAAAAGTTATCACTCAGGTGAAATGAGCAGTGTTCATACGCTGTTTTAATGCTTGCCACGGATCCGTTCGAAGTGTTTGGATCACCTTCAACAAGATATATGAGCTTCCTTAGCCCACAATTCTACAAAGGCACAACAGATAAAAACATCTCATCATGTTCCAACATAATGCTGGCAAACGCACACATAATTTAACAATCAACTTAATTGCTGCATAGATGATTGGTCCATGAACAAAACAAAATTAACTTTATAAGGTTTGTTGCCACAACTACCGAATGAGGCCATCACAAGAAAAAACTGAGACATGGAATATATAACAGTTCAAACTGTGAAAACAAGGGGTACATGAAGATTCAAGGTTTATAATAGCAAGTTGTTGCAAGTTCAGACACTACCTGCAGCCGTGATTTCTGATCTTTGTATCTGTTGTCTCTAATTGAACTAGCTAAGTCTGCAACATTTTTCCTCTCGACAATGAAATCCAGAACATACTCTGTAAGAAAATTCCTATGACGGGCAATCCAAATGCCATCACCTACAGGCAAACGTTTAACCTGCACGAAGGTTCAAACATAAGAATCAACAAACCTTTTTGTGGAACATAACACAAACGGATAAATATAAGCATCACAACCTTCTTTTATATGTTCAAAAGAACAACCATTTGTAGCATCGCCAACAGGCTTGCGTTGTGGATATTTATAAGAAAAGTATTATCAAACAAGTTGCAAGGTTGTCAACAACATAACAAAGTGTGGGCTGACATATAATTTATTCACCAATTTTAGGAATTTAAGAAAGGGTATAAGCAGGAGATAAATAAGATTTAATCGAAGTCTGTTTTATAACTAACCTCTACTGGTACATTAAACTGTGAACAAATGTTATTAGCAACTTTTTTGGAAGCAACTTTTCTTGAACCAGACCTACACAAAAAGGTAACAATCATGAGAACAAATTATGATGTATCTCAACTCTCAATATATACATAATTCTTGTATGAGTAGGATATGATCATACAAACCCGAAATTCTCTCGATCATCCAGTATCAAAACAACTTCATAAGCTTCAAGAAACTCTTCATTGGATTGACGAGGTGGCATGGCTAGTATAGAATGGTCCACTAATACAGGGTCCTTGTCTAGCGTATTGATTTCAGGAGAATCCTGATGACAAAAAGTTAATAATCAATATATGTCAACTAGAACAAATGGGTAAAGAAGAGCTGCACAGGGGGGGGGTCGAGAGTCAATCATACCGTTTCGCC
Source organism: Cenchrus fungigraminus (assembly GCA_036936925.1). NCBI lineage: Eukaryota > Viridiplantae > Streptophyta > Magnoliopsida > Poales > Poaceae > Cenchrus > Cenchrus fungigraminus. Next base: position 3,340,270 of record CM072779.1, read on the forward strand.
AGATGATTGCAACTCACATGTTCCTCGGAATGGAAGAAGAGACTGATCATTCTGGCAGTTCAAGTTAGTGGGAGCCTCCTTGCCTGCAAAATAAGTACTGAAATTGTAAATGAAAAGAACAACAAAGTATAACACTTCTATTTTGGGTGATTGGGTATTACTATACATCTAAATAGCTAGCATAATACTACCAGGAGAACAAGAAGCGGCAGCGTTCTTCTTTGGCACACAACGCTTTGGTCCTCTTGGTTTCTTCCCTGTAGGAAATAAGAATAAGCAACCCCTTTTCATATTTCACATACGATGAATGCTTGAAAGAGAAAAAAATCCAAAGGGCATGCAGTCAACCATGAAAAAAGATTTACCATTCTCACCTGCTACATTGCATTTTTTAGGAGATAAATCCTGGCTGGACTCCCCAAAGGATCCTTTCATACAACGTATGAGCCATGGTCCCACACCCCTAAAAATAATGATAGAAAATACATAAATTAATACTTTCAACATTACTTATTCTAGAAAATAAATTAATATGTTAAGATGTAGCACTGTATAAGAAATACCCTGCAGCCAAAAAAAAATAAGTGTAAGTTATATCATATATCAGCATAAGGATGGAGTCAATCATTTCAGACCAACATTCATGGATAACATTAGCTTGCAAAAATTTCACGCTCACCAAAAAAAAGCAGCGTTCAACTGGTATATGTTACAGTGGGAAAAGGATAGGGTCAGGGACGGTAAAAAAAAAATCAAGACAATGTAAAGTTTCTCAACAATTTTGCTGCAGTTTGAAGCACAGGCAACATTTTGATTAGAACCGGTCCATGCATTTATGAAATAGCAAAAGGCTTTGGTGACTTATGTCTCTATATTGAACATACAAAATGGAAACAAAGAACAATGAAGTACAAATTAATTTAAACTACAAAGTAGTGTTGCAGAAATCATCAAGTTGCAAGCAAATTCCAAGTTGAACTACAACACAAAGCAATACATTAGACATGTCCAACAGTCCAGCTACATATATCAGTAATATTTAGAAAGTTCAGAACTGTAGTACCATGTAGCATCTAAATTATCTCTTGCGCAAGAAAGAGGATCTGTCAAAACAATAGGTCTCTCAAATCACAATGCACATTGCAGCCTAAGGTTATGGAATTACTAAACATATGCAAAGCAAATTTCTGATATTACAGGCCAAGATATGAAATTTACAGTAATAACAGATATCCTGACATTAATTTTTCGAAAGAAAGCAGGAACTCTGTCGTTCAGTTAGAGAGTAAGCAACCAAGTTTTACAAGAAAAAAAAATGACATTTTCGAAGGTAACCAACGCATCTACAACTCCACATCCAAATCTACGACCAATTCTTTGGCCTTGTACAGTTCCCCACATGGCCACATTCAGGAAGTGCCAAAACAAGCCTAGGACTACCTGTTCCTAGCTAATTACATCCCGAAATGACACATTCTCGCCAACACGAATCCTCTGCGCGGAACAATATCAATCAAACCCCAGCCTCACGGAAACATTCACCCCAGCAACGCGCAAAAAAAAATGGAGAGGTAAGAGGACAGCATTTGGCGTACTTGATCTTGGAGAACTCCTTGAGTGTCCGGATTGGCTCCGTGGAGTCGCAGACGTTGCGGTAGGCTTTGCCGAACGTGCGGTCCAGGTGCTCCTTGAAACCGGCCGGCTGGTCCCTCATCGCCAGCCGCTTCTCGTGGAGGGCGCGGGCGACCTCCTCGTTCTCCGGCAGGCGCACCTTGTGCTGCATCGGCGCAGGCGGCGGCGCCATCTGCGGGAGTCCGGGGCTTGGGATGGAGAGGGATCTGCTGGATCGGAGGCTAGGGTTTGGGATGGAGGGATGGGGAATAGCTCGCCGATGAAGTGTTTCGACCGTTTGAGCGATTTGAATTTTACGATCGAGTGCTAGCTTTTGTGTTGAGAAAAGGGATTAAATTTGTTTCGCCGAAGAAATTGCAGATTTGAGTGAGTCCTCGGGATTATATGACTCCAGGCCAATGAAAGGTAAAGCCCTATTGGGCTCTCCAGTTTGACTCCAGGCCCATCTCTGCTTAGCAGCGCTGGCAGTTGATTGTGTAATTCTATATATAAAAAAAAAAGTTGATTGAACACGATGATGGTTCTCAAAAAAAAAAAAAAGTTGAAGACGATGATGAGCTCATAGCTTCTTTGTTTAAAAAAAAGCCATGGGCTTTTTCTCAAAAAATAAAAAAGCTAAGTCTTGGATCTTGTGTGAACCGGGCATAATTGAGCTGGTCATATTTTCTTTAAATAAATTTTTTAGGTACTCTAAAACCACTTGGATTCAAGTCCCTGACTCAAAGCACATATTACTACAACAATATGTTTACCGATAATGCGGTGATTAGATGCTAGTCTAGTCTCTCGGTGCTGGTGTCCCGCTGATACGTAGCAAAGATGGCTGCTGCCCGGGTGACCTGTCTGCAACGCAGCAAAGATCAAATGGGAGCACAAAACTAATCAGATTTCGTCACGCACAGCTGAGAACCCTGTTCGTCTGGCTTATCAGCCACCAGCCAGCAGTACGTTTCTCTCAGAAAAAATCAGCCACCAGCAACCAGCCAGTAGTACTTTTCTCTCAGAACAAACCAGCACCAGCCACCAGCAACCAGCCAAGCGAACAGGCTGGAGGCGCGGGGGCTGGGCGTCTGCCTCCTGGAGCTGATGTCCGCCTCCACCGGGGTACCTGGACGGGGGCGGCGCGGCGGTGGGCTGCCACTAATACCCGCCGTGCTCGGAGCCGCACCTGACCCCAGCTTCCTGACGGTTCTGCTGCAGGACGTCATGGGCGGCCTGCTGGGTGGACGTGCCCCCGTGCCCGGCGCGCTCGTTGTCCAAGCGGCGATCTGCTCCAGCTTGTGTCCGAAGACAGACAGGTTCAAGAGCGTGGTGGAGCACCGGGTGGTGACCACTACTGTCTACTCTGGCCGTCGTCGCGTGGGGCTTGGCGGCCTGCTTCTTCAGAGGACAGCCGGCGCCACCAGGCAATTCTGATGCGAAGGTTGATGAATGCAGCTTGCCACGGCGAGGCTACCACTTGACCAGCGAGGCAGCGACCTCCACTGGCAGGACCCCGCCGTCGAGATCCACTGGCAGGCTCTCCTTCTCTCCGGCTCAGCTCTCAGCATGTCTGGCCTGGCGAGGACAACTTGACCACGGTCAATGCAGAATCTGTGCCGCACATGGTGAATCCACCCCTGGTCGTTGCAGCTGCGCCGCCATTGCTGGTACCCGTACCTTGCCGGAGCACCGTCGCGTCACGGATGGTTTCTCCTTCCACCTCCTTCCTCGTGGACAGATGCATTCCTTCTTGCCGCGCCACGCCGGCTCTGCCCAGAACCCCAAACATCCACCTTCCGTCCTGACGATGACGCAGTCACGCACCTCCGATTCCGATGGTCCGCCCGGAACCTCTCCGACAATCCCTCGACGCGGTTCTTGCAAGCAGCAAAAGAGAAACCATGAGACCAAGCCATGGCGCATGAACGGCGGCGCGAGGCGATCTTGTCCGCGTGCGCCACGACATGTTCGCTGTCGCCTGCGCCACGCTCTAACCGCGCCGCCACGACCAACGCACGTCGTCCGGAAAGGCTACATCCCGTGGGCGCGCTCGCCGGTCGTTGAGCTCTGCTGCTGGCGCTGCATCGTGCTCTCGGTGTATGGTCCAGGGGTGGACGGTATTTGGAATACCGTCCACCCTGTTTGTCGCAAGAAGCCCTCCTCCGCGGCACGCCGTGGCTCGCCGGAGCGCCGCTACGTGCCTTCATCTTGGCAAAAGCCACGCTATGCTCCTGTATTGGTCCGACGATGGTGGCGTGGAGCACTACGACGGGCACCATGCCATGCCCGAGTTGTGGAGCGCGACGCGCGTGATCTTTGAGTCCGGTCCCCAGCCGAAGGACGAGCGTAAACATGTTAACTGTGCAATGGTGGTAGGAAGAGCGACATCCTTGCCAGGACTCCTGCCTCTGCATCTGATCGGAGCGACAAAACTGACTAACTGAGCCAGATGAGGTGCCCGACATTGAGGCTGAGCATGGCGAAGGCTGAAAGCTTTCTTTTGTTGGCATCTGAAAAAATCAGGTTGACGCACTTCCTCTCAAGAGCCCGCACCGCTGCCGGATGGGTGGCCACGAGTCCAGCCGCTGCTGCGCGGGTCTCCGCGGCTTGCCCCCTGGCATACGCCCGCGTGTTATCCACGCTCGCCGCGAAGCCGCCGGCCGACGGCGACCCGCTCTCCGACACCACGACCCTGTCACCTCTCTAGCGCCGCGACGACGACGGCGTCCACCATGCCGTCGAACAGGTCCCTGGCGGAACGTCGCGTAGCCGAGTCCGATGTCGCACGAGTTGTCCCTGTAGGCAAAGTTGGTGTGCACGTTCGTCAGCGGCGGCGCGCCGCTGTCGGCCAGGAACCGCGCGACGCGCGCCATGTGCCCCGCTGCACGGCGTGGCTGAAGACACCGCGCGACAGGAAGTAGAAGCCGGGTCTCCATCCTCACCGCCGTGGAGACGACGATGAGCGTTCCGCATGGTGCCTGGTGGGGACGACGATGAGCGCTTGATATCAAAAAAAAATTTCCCATCAGGAGTATGACAGATGCGTGACTGGGCACATGGTTATCATCATCTAGGATGCCCATCCAACAAAGACTATCAATAGTACAACACTGACAATCCAACATTACATTATTTTGGGTGCAAGCACAGACACCTAGATTTCATTATTTTGCGTTTTAACAATAGTGCTCATCGTATCCGTGGTGTTAGTTAGGGAAGGTAATCGGGTAGACCGGCGACTTGTCCGGTTTGAACAAGCCAAAGTGCCTCTCGATCTCGTCCCCCGGCTTCTGGTTCTCGTTGAACATAGCGAACACGTACGTCTCGAGCACCCCGGGCCTCTTGGGCGTGCCCTGCCGCACGTGGTCGATCACGCCCTGGTTGTGCGCCCGCGCGTTCTCCGCGCTCGCCGCGAACCCGCCTTCCGACGGCCACCCGCTCTCCGACACCACGACCCCGACGCCCGGCGCGCCGGCCTTCTCCAGCGCGGCATAGATGGCGTCCACCATGGCGTCGAACAGGTTCGTGTAGGTGAGCCCGTTGCCGTCGTCCGTCACCGTCGTGCCCGGCCGGAACGTCGCGAACTCGAGGCTGATGTTCCCGGGGTCGCCCTTGTAGGCGAAGTAGGGGTACACGTTGGCGAGCAGCGGCGCACCGGTGCCGGCGAGGAACTGCACGACGGGCGACATCACGGAGGGGTCCTTGAGCACGCCCTTGGACGGCGGGAAGGTGTCGTCGAACACGTCCATCTTCACCGCCGTGGACACCTTGATGCCGTCGAGTCCGGCCGACACGAGCGCGTCGCGCACGTTCCGCATGGCCGGGACGAGGATCCCCGCGGCGTCGCCGGGGGGCACCTCGTTGCCGACGGCGATGTAGCGGATGATGACATCCCGGCTGTAGGGCTGCACGTGGGCCTGCACCCAGGCGGCGGCCTCGGAGGCGCTCCCCGCGAGGCGGCAGACGTCGTCGACGCCGCCCACGTCGAGGATGAGGGCGATGCCGCTGCCCCGGAGCGCGTCGAGGGCGTCGTGGTCCGGGCCGTAGATGCGCATGGCGTTGATGTTGTTGGACTTGTAGAGCTGCACCACGTCGGCGCGCGACGGGAGGTTATCGCCGAGCATGCCGTAGCAGACACCGTGCACACCTCCCATTTGCGCAGAGTTGCTGTGCTTGCTCTTCGGATATCTTTCCTGCAGCTTCTGAATTCGGATCAGATTCAGGAGTAGCCAAGAACACCCAACCTTATATAATGTACTAGTCGCCAGAGACGGACGGCATTTGAAACCGACTTTTGTTCCTTAATTTACAAGGCGGCTAGTGGATTCCTGTCATCGGCCAAGGCATGGGTTGGTAAGCTGCTCTCAATGGGAGTAGTGTTAATTGTTGGCTACAAGTCTGGTTAACCTATTTGACGTGCATTTCTTCGACGTACAGTTGCTTGAAACCTTCTTAATAATGTTGATTAGTACATATGTTATTATACGTGCATGTAGTACAAGTACAATGTATAGGCTGCTAGATTTGACGGGATCAAAGATCAGAGACGACTCGTGATCGATTGCCAGGTCAAGCAGTAGGCACCAACTGAACATGATAGATACTGACTCTGACTGGAGGCTTGCTTGGATGGAAGCAGCAGCAACAAGGTAAGTGTGTGCGTTGCTTATCCGCGTCAAATTCTGATCGTGGAAGTCTAACGATCACGGCATTGCTCTGCTCAATCAACATAGGTGCGTGGTAGAATGTCAATTATTCAATCTCTCTCTTGTTTTGAGAACGTGGATTTCAGTTTTGTGGGTGCTGCAGACAGCCATGTTCATACGGAGAATTTGTCTGCCACGTCTTGCAGGATTTCAGTTATGCTCTTCAACTTGACCACTGCGACGTCGGCCGCCTTATGTTGTGTCAATCAGCTCATCCACCCAAGAAACAGCATTTGCCAGGGGCCAGAACATCATGAATTGAACGCCTATAACTTTTAAGGCGGGGTTGGTCCTATCCTATAGACGGAGCTGCTACATAATTCATCAAGATCGAACTTGTATATTCAAGGAATAAAACATAGATAAAGCTGCCGATATGTGAACAAGAATCAGGAAAGAACTCATGTCGAGTAAGGAAACTCCATCCTTATACGACTACTCACTACTGTCAGTTCTTAAATTCACATCAACACTGCAAGTAAATGAGTTATACATGACAAAGTATTGTCCACATACATCTCAAAAAAATAAATATAGGCAATTAGAATACAGATCAATAACCACATATAGACATACGACACAGGAAATGCCAAAAATCTGGCTAAAATCTCCCTTTGAAGCACGGAAGAAAATTCAGTGCGCGCGGTGCACACCAAGACCGGCGTGCGCGCCCACGCGCGATGCGGTCCGTGCGCGATCCGACGTCCGCCCCGCGCGATGCCGCCCTCTGCAGTCCGCTCATGTTGCAGGGATTCAGGGGCGCGTGGCAGGGATTCAGGGTCGTGTGTCAGCAGTGCTCAAGAGGAAGCTGGGGTGTCACGGCCCAGGATCATGAAGCCCAACCCAAGAGTTACCGGGCCGGAATGGGGCGCATAGATTCTTGCCGGGGTCCAGCGCGGTGTTGCGTGGGTGTGCTGACTACTTAGCCGTGTGTGGCTGGAGAGAGGGGATCACGATTAATCTTGTAACAAACATTACTCCTGTTCTTCTTCCTCCTCACGGCGTCGCCCTCGTTGGGTTCGGCCGGAGGAGATTCCTCCTGTTGCTATGAACCCTTTACTCTGAATTCCTCTGCTCTCTATCCCTGTATCGTTCGATTGTTAACATTTGGTATCAGATTCAGCGATCCCGTCGATTGAATTGCAAACGGATTGGGTTGGGTGAGCGCGTCTGCTTGATTCCTCTGCAATCGCAGTTCGTGGCCTGTAATTCCCCGTCCACCGCAGTTCGATCTGGGTCAGCATACCATATCCTGGATAACCTTCCCACCCACGACCACTACACTCGCCTGCAGCGTCGCCTAGGCGCCATGAATCCCGAAACCAAGGCCGTCCTCGACACACTGACCAAGCGCTTCGAGTCCTTGGAAGCGAGCGTCAAGGAGTCCGACGTGAAGTGGGAGAAGGGCTTCGCTGAGTCAAGCGAGAAGTGGGAGAAGGGCTTCGCTGAGGCCGCCGAGAAGTGGGAGTGCCGCTTCACCAAGTCCGACGACAAGTGGGAGCGCCAGTTTGCCGATCTGGTCGTCGCGCAGGATGCGCGTGTCGGAGCGCTGGAGCGCACGGCGACTTCCTTCGAGGACTGGAGGCCGAGCATGGAAGGAACTCTGGATGATGTTCGCTTGGAGATCGGCAAGCTGTCCAAACACTGGGAGCGTGCACTGCGCGAGCGTTCCCCGCCACTGTTTCCGACCGCTCCGTAGCCGTCAGGAGATCCACAGCTCCAGCTGCACGAACACTACAACTCTTCATCGGCGTCCGAGCGCCCACCTGCTGCGGACATTGCCGATCGGCCCCGCGGACACTGCTACAACAACTGCTACCGGGAGGATGGCTTTGGGTCTGTCACGACCCTAGTTCATCCCCCGGTCAAGGGTGCGTGCCGTTTGCCAACCCCTCCTTCTAATCCTGTCAATCATGTTAAGGCCAACAGTGGTGCTTATCATAGATCTGCTAGTACACATGCTCATAGTATTGGTAGACTGCCTAAGTTAAATTTCCCTACCTTTGATGGTGCTGATCCCAAGCTCTGGCTCAGTAGATGTGTTGATTACTTTGAGCTCTATGAAGTTGAACAGTCTAGATGGATTATGGTAGCCACTATGCATTTTGTGCCCCCAGCAGCACACTGGTTACCTTCTGTCGAGTACAAATTAAAATCATGTTCCTGGCTTCAATTTTCATTCATGCTTTTGGATAGATTTGGTAGGGATCAGCGTGAGGTGCTCATTAGGCAGTTGCTTAACATCAAGCAGTTAGGATCTGTGTCTGAGTACATAGACAAGTTTGCTAGTCTCCTAGATCAGCTTGCTGCTTATGAAGGCCCCACAAACCAACTGCATCATACTATGCGTTTTATTGATGGTCTCAAAGATGAATTGAAATCTTCTGTGCTTATTCAAAGACCCCAAGACTTGGATACTGCATATATTTTGGCTCAGTTGCAGGAGGAGCTCTATGAAACCTCTGGCAAGAAGAGGGACTTCAGGAAGACTGATTCTTATCCCAGCAAGCCTTATTTCAAGACTGCTGTGAATGCTCCTGCTCCAACCTTCAAGCAGCACAGGAATGCAAGTCCATCTTCTGAAGACAGACGAATGACTGAATTAGCTCGGGCTTCTTCTACTGATGACAAGTGGAGGTCCTTAAAAGCATTCCGCAGAGCCAATGGCCTTTGCCAGTATTGTGCTGAAAAATGGGTCAAAGATCACAAGTGTGCTGACAACATCCAGTTGAATGTGATGCAAGAACTATTGGTTGTTTTACAAGATGAAGATGAAGCTGATCCAGCTTATGGGGGTATCCCAACTGAGACACAACAACTGTTTCTCACTTTATCTGTGGCTGCTGTCTCTGGTATTCCTGCACCCAGAACTCTTTGTCTGTCAGGTTCCCTCCAGGGCCATCAGATTATTATCTTAGTGGACTCTGGCAGTTCCCACTCCTTTTTGTCATCCCAGGTGGCTTCTCAGTTGACAGGAATCAGCTCTCTCTCTACACCTCTTTCTGTCAAGGTTGCCAATGGTCAGATCCTGGATTGTTCAGCACAACTTATGCAAGCAGAATGGTCAGTTGAAGAATTTCTGTTTAAAACTGACTTAAAAGTTATTGCCTTAGCTGCTTATGATATGATATTGGGTATGGATTGGCTGGAGATGCACAACCCTATGAAAATTCACTGGAAACAGAAATGGTTATCTGTCCCTTATCATGGATCTACAGCTATGTTGTATGGTAACACATCTGAAATTCCTGAGGGCACTGTTATTCACCTTTGTGAAGTGGAAGTGTCTGTGTCTCCATCTGAAGTGTCAGCACATATACCTTCAGAGGTTCAAGATTTGATCCAGCAATTTGCTGAGCTATTTGAAGTGCCCACAGAGTTACCTCCACCTAGAGCTTGTGATCACTCAATACCTCTCATAGAGGGTGCTGCTCCAATTCAGGTCAGACCTTATAGGTATGCTCCCAAGTTAAAGGATGAAATTGAAAAACAGATAAAGGAGATGCTTAAAAATGGCTTGATTCAGAAAAGTTCAAGTCCTTTCTCTTCTTCAGTATTATTAGTGAAGAAGAAAGACAATACTTGGCGTTTTTGTGTGGACTACCGACATCTAAATGCCATCACTATCAAAAGCAAATACCCTGTGCCAGTCATTGATGAATTCTTGGATGAATTGGCCAATGCCTCCCGGTTTTCTCTTCTAGACCTCAGGGCAGGGTTTCACCAAATTAGACTTAAGCCAGGGGAAGAGTTTAAGACAGCTTTTCAGACTCATTTTGGACAGTTTGAATTCAGGGTTATGGCTTTTGGCTTGACTGGTGCTCCTGGATCCTTCCAAGATGCTATGAACACAACTTTGCAACCAGTTTTAAGGGTGTTTGTGCTTGTTTTCTTTGATGACATCCTAATCTATAGCAAGACATATGCAGAGCATATTCAACACATCAAGACAGTGTTTGAGTTGTTGCAAAAAGATCATTGGAAAGTCAAATTATCCAAGTGCAAGTTTGCACAGAGACAAATATCATACTTGGGTTTTGTCATTAGTGAGCAAGGAGTAGCTACTGATCCTGGCAAGGTATCTGCTATTGTTCAATGGCCAACACCATCATGTGCCAAAGAGTTGAGAAGTTTCTTAGGCTTGGCTGGATATTACAGGAAGTTTGTGAGGGGCTTTGGGATGATCATCAAACAACTAACTGAACTTCTCAAGAAGAATATAGTGTTTGTCTGGACCCCTGTGCATGAGCTATCATTCTCAGCTCTGAAGAAGGCTATGACATCAGCTCCTGTATTAGCTCTCCCAAATTTTTCTAAGCCCTTCTCTATTGAAACTGATGCATGTGGTACTGGTGTTGGGGCAGTTCTTATGCAAGATGGGCATCCACTAGCTTACATTAGCAAGGCTTTAGGGCCCAAATCTCAAGGTCTTTCCACTTATGAAAAGGAATACTTAGCCATTCTTCTGGCAGTACAGCAATGGAGAGCATACCTGCAACACTCTGAATTCACTATCTTTACAGATCAAAAGAGTCTGACTCAGCTCACTGAACAGAGACTTCACACTCATTGGCAACAAAAAGTTTTTACTAAGTTGCTGGGTTTACAATACAGAGTAGTGTATAAGCAGGGAATTGATAACAGGGTAGCTGATGCATTATCCAGAAAATCTTCCCATGAGATGGTGTGTGCAGCTGTTTCCTCAGCATCTCCAGCATGGATACAAGAGGTGGTAGCTGGTTATGATCAAGATGAGCACACCTTGTCTTTGATGACTAAATTGGCTATTGATCCCAATGCTGTTCCAAATTTCACCTTGTCTGCTGGTCTGTTGAGATACAAAGGGAGAATTTGGATTGGTGCTAATCCAATTCTTCAAAAGAAATTATTGCTGGCTTGCCATAGCTCTGCTCTTGGGGGGCACTCAGGCATTCCTGTCACCCACATGAGAATGAAGAAGTTATTTGCCTGGAGGGGGATGAAATCTGATATATCACACTTTGTTAAGCACTGCATGGTATGCCAACAGGCCAAACCTGACAGAAGCAAGCTCCCAGGTCTGCTTCAGCCTTTGGAAGTTCCAACTGAAGCTTGGCAGGTGGTGTCCCTAGACTTTGTGGAAGGTTTGCCCACTTCTGGCTCAGCTAACTGTATTTTGGTAGTAGTGGATTACTTGACCAAATATGCCCATTTTATTCCTCTACACCACCCCTTCACTGCTGCATCTGTAGCCAAAGTCTTCATGTCCAATGTGTACAAATTGCACGGCATGCCCCAAGCTATTGTATCTGACCGTGACAGGATATTCACTAGTCACTGGTGGCAAGAACTCTTTCGTTTAGCTGAAGTTTCTCTTCGTATGAGCTCTTCCTATCACCCTCAAACGGATGGCCAAACGGAGCGCTTGAATCAGACAATGGAAACATATCTTCGTTGTTTTGTTAATGCCTGTCCTTCTAAATGGTCACAGTGGCTTTCTCTTGCTGAGTATTGGTACAATACCAGTTATCATTCTGCAATTGGGCGATCACCATTCCAGGCCTTATATGGGTATGAACCAAGACACTTCGGTGTGACAGCTGACAATGCTGTGGCTGTTCCTGAATTGTCTATGTGGCTTCAGGGAAGGCAAACTATGAATGCTCTGCTGCAACAGCAGTTAACAAGATCCAGGAACAGGATGAAGAAGCAGGAGGACAAGAACAGATCAGAACGTCAATTTTCAGTTGGTGACTCTGTTTTCCTCAAATTACAACCATATGTGCAGACGTCGCTAGCTCCAAGGTCCAACCAGAAGCTGATCTTGAAGTTCTTCGGCCCCTTCAAAATTCTCAAGAAAGTTGGCAAGGTGGCCTATAAACTGGAGCTGCCTCCATCTTCGGCTGTCCACCCCGTGTTTCATGTCAGCCAACTTAAGCAAGCCCTGACTGATCAAGTAGAGGTGGTGCCAACTATGCCTGTTGATATTGACTCTCCTCGGGTGCCTGAAAAGATACTGCAGCGCCGGATGATCTCCAAAGGTCTTCGTCCTGTTCAGCAAGTGCTGGTGCAATGGTCTGGTTGGCCGCTCGAATTAGCCACCTGGGAAGACACCGTCATGCTGCAACAGATGTATCCTTTTGCGCCTGCTTGGGGTCAAGCGGCATCTCAAGGGAGGGGGAATGTCAGCAGTGCTCAAGAGGAAGCTGGGGTGTCACGGCCCAGGATCAGGAAGCCCAACCCAAGAGTTACCGGGCCGGAATGGGGCGCATAGATTCTTGCCGGGGTCCAGCGTGGTGTTGCGTGGGTGTGCTGACTACTTAGCCGTGTGTGGCTGGAGAGAGGGGATCACGATTAATCTTGTAACAAACATTACTCCTGTTCTTCTTCCTCCTCACGGCGTCGCCCTCGTTGGGTTCGGCCGGAGGAGATTCCCCCTGTTGCTATGAACCCTTTACTCTGAATTCCTCTGCTCTCTATCCCTGTATCGTTCGATTGTTAACATCGTGATACGAGCGGACTGCAGAGGGCGGCATCGCGCGGGGCGGACGTCGGATCGCGCACGGACCGCATCGCGCGGGGGCACGCACGCCGGTCTTGGTGTGCACCGCGCGCACTGAATTTTCTTCCATTTATTTCCTGAAGCACACGGTCTTAAGTAATAAAAACCTCTGTATTTTCTGATACTCTCCCATCAAGATGTCTTTTGGCAATGTCCAGAGCTTTGAACCTTGTTCGCCTTTCGAACTCTTCATCGCCACCAAAGTGATCAGCTCGATCAATAGTCAAGACCACCAGGTTAGGGGCGTTTTCTACGACATGCACCAAAAACTCAACTTGACCTGTGAACCCTGCAAATTGTACCAACATCTTTGCAGCACATTGTACCAACATCTTTGCAGCACATTGTACCACCATCAAATCTAAGTTTAGGACAAACTGTCCAGATTTGCTTCCATTTGCTTGACAGAGCGCTAGTTCTTACAATTTCCTTTATTGGCAATTTTGATAAAATTATGCCCAAGACATCCTGCAGCAAAGGAATATAGGCGATTGATTTCATAAGTTACTCAGGTCATCAGTTTATATCCCTTCAGTAGATAAGTATCATTAATCACAAACAGAATGTTAGATTGCTAGTTCAGTATACCTCGGAAAGGTCCGACAACTTAATTTTGGAGCTCCTTTGTCTCAGGATGGGTTTGCTGTCACAGCGCTTCAGCCTTTTGCTTCCATGCACTGCACCGTTTTCCATTTGATTCTGCAAGAAACAATGTCGTGTTATGTACAGACATATTGATGACAAGGCAAGGCTAAAGACAGATACAAAGTTCAGCACATGCCATCGTATTGCATAGCCTTGCTATTTCTAATAACCCGACTGAAACAAAAGTTTGAATCTTAAAGGTAGTACTGCCTGCTTCCCCGGCTCAAACAACTGAATTTCTAGCATGGTATAACCAGACACGAAGTTGCGGAACAGTTGGGGAGAGAGGAATTACCTTATAAACTTGGACACAATCTTCGATAATTAAGGAATCAAGGTTCCTCACGAGTTTTCGAAGAAGCGAATAGAAAGCCTTGCAATTGCAACACGGCTCGCTTCGCAGTTACATATATACTCACCACACCTTACTGGAAATCGGATTCCGATTCGTCGGTGCAACAGCCTTATTCGCTATAGACACGGTTTGAGAACTAGTCAGCCACTCCGATTCGGAGAAAAAAAAGAGAAAATTCCCTGTATAACATCGAAAAAACTCTCTCTTACCTTTGTAGCATCCAAATCAGAAAACTTCCTTGTGTATGCATCAGTGAAAATTTTCTTCCCTATCTAACATTTCTGTCCGTCAGTCTCCACCGTGAACAGCAAAAGGGCCCACCGAAAATGGGCCAAAGTGCCCCTTGGGCCTCTGCATCCCGAGCGAACCAGCACGCCGCGTAGTAGAAGTGCGCACCACAGGCCACGGTCCTTGTCGCGCCGCGGGGAACTCGTCGAAGGAGTACGCCGTCCGGGAGGTCGACGGCAACGCGCACGCGTGCGCCATCGGAGAACCAGTCCTCCTGGGCGCAGCCCGCGCACCAGGTGAAGAGGCGGAGCAGGGCCGTCGCGACGCTAGACGCCGTGTCCGCCTACTGCCGCGCGCGGAGGGCGTATTCCGTCAGCACGACGCACCACCGGTCCGCGTCGCGCGCCACGACATCGGCGTCCGACTGGGACCTCCCGGCGCTCTGTCCTGGCGTCAACCGGCTCCACCTCACTGTTGTCTCTGTCGGCGTACTCGTACCTCCGCCAGCGGTGGAACCTTCAATTGCTAATTCCATTCCTGATCAAGTGCTCGAATTTGACGCTGAGGGTGTAAAAATTAATTTCTGCAAGGACGCGCGCGTAAACGCCATCCACTCGTCGAGGTCGACGCTGGGCGCGGCCGCCCTTGGCTGGATCACGATGAGGGAGGAATACCACTTGGTGCTGGCCGTCCGCGCCGGCCTGAGCCTGGCCGTCGAGGGGCACCGCGCCACGCCGCCTAGTGCCCGGTCGAGGGGGTCCGTGCCGGCGCCGTCCTGGTGCTGGCCGTTTGCGCTGGCTGGGCCTGCCGTCGAGGGGCTCCGCGCCCACGCCGCCTAGTGCCCGGTCGAGGGGGTCCGCACCGGCCTTATGCTAGCCGTCCGCGACGACGCCTGGGGATGGTATCTAGCGCGACCTAGTGTTTCCGCACTCGCGCCGCCGGTGCCGTCGATCTAGGATTCCAGTCTTCCAGACCCGCGGAGAGGGAGGCAGAGGCACACGAGGGGCATTTTGGTCTTTTCATTGGTGGGCCCGCTTTGCTTTTGACGGTAGAGGTGACGGGAGTAACAGAAGTGTTACAAAGGGAAGAAAATTTTTCACTAGTTCATACATAGAGAAGTTTTCAGATTGTAGTGCTACAAAGGGAATATGAAGTTTTTTCGATGCTGTACAAGTAATTTTCTCGAAAAAAAATCTGGATCCAGTTTATGGACAATGGTCCAGTCGCTTGCCACCGCCCGCCGCCGCCTGCTGATGCCGCACGGCTGCCCTAAGGGCGGCTGCGCTGCGACGTGTTCCTGCGACATTTTGGGAGATGGACCGCGTAGGGTCTTCATCTTGGCCCAACAGCACAAGTGCAGCCCATAATGGCAATCAATCACATATGCTATCAATAAGATCATGAGATCATATCGGGGGGATCCATGACAAACCCGTGGATTACAGTGTCAGTTTATGCTAAAATTGCTATGCAAAATTTCTAGTCAGATAGTCCCAATGATAAGTTAAAAAGTAAAATTGTACCCCACCATACAACATGTATGTTTGTATCGTTTTGATCCAATAAATTGTGAAACATGGAAATAGATGCATAAACCTGTTCAACGCGTGCATGTAAGGCTCTCGAGCGTATTTTTTTCATGGTGGCTCGAAGGAAAGGTCTAAATTCAAAATTCATACTTTTTACTATTTTCACTGGTGATTCAAAATTTATAAAATGAGTATATTTTTATTTTACCGTATAGCTCTCAGGCAGCACGTGACTTGATGTGGACAAACATATATGAGTAGCTTTATAAAGGCCTGTTTGGTAGGCTTCGGCTCCTCAAAAAATGGTTCCGGCTTGACTCCTCTGGTGGAGCGGTTTTTTTAATAGAGCTGAAGCCGTTTTGGAAAACGTTTGGCAAAACGGCTTCACCTGTTGGATTGATGTTGTAAAATGTCTAAATTACCTTTCACTATATTTTTCTTTTTATCTCTCTCTTCTCATTTTCTCATTTTCTTTTCTTTCTCTCCTTTTTTCCCTTTATCTTCTCCCCTCTTTCCCCCCTCTTTTCTCCTTGTTTCTCTCTTTTTTCTCCTCCACTCATTTCTGTCCCCCTCCTCTGCTCACTCCCCTGCGCCGGCCTTTTCTCCCATATAGGCGATGACCCGATCTTCCGAGAGGTAGATGGATATGTCGATTGGTAGAGACTCGACGTTGGCGATCTTGACTTCGAATCAGCATGACTCGGACCCCGCAACCGTTACACCACTGCTCCGTTGGTTATCAACCAAGCACAACTTGATTGACCTCGTCACGAAGGCTTTTCCTTGCAAGCAAATCGAGAACACAAGCAAGAAAATGACAAACACGCTATCGAATATTGCAGATGTAAATGAAGCGAATATCAATGGAGTTCGAGCACTCGATTCGAAAGGACTAGTCGACACAGTCGAGGAGATGCAAGAACAAGAGCCTTGGATCATAGCAAAAGGACTTGGCGTCATAGTTACAATGAATCTCGAAAGTTTCGACTTCGAAAACTTCAACTAAACAAAACCCAAGTCTAAACGACGGCGTCTACTGAGTTTTAACCCCTAAGGGACGACCTAGGGTTGAGGGGACGACCAGGGGGCATCCTCAACCTGGGCTTAAGGCCCGACACGATACACGACCAAATTGGCCCAAAAAGGTGACACAACACCTTGTCGTGGTCACACAGCATGATCCACGAACCTTCTGGAGCTGGGACCAGAACCAAAATGACAGCGACGTCGTCCCCGTTCCAACGCATCCTTATACGCCTCGTTTCGATGCCGGACCGTGCAGGGGTGTCGGCTGAATCCGAACCGAACGTGGCAGGTGAGTTGGAGACGACTTGTAGCGTGGGGAAGGATGTGGCGTGCGCGTATCTAGCGTGGCGATGTCCTCATCATCCTCCCCTTCTTGAATTGGAGTCGTCCTCGACTCCATCCCCTCATCAATCTCCTGCAAAAGGTTAGTGACAACAGAATGCATACAAGACAAAGTAGCATCGAGAATACGAACATCCTGGGACAGCATAGTATAACAAGGTGCATCATGGTTTTCACAAAGTTCAGCAGTAGCAGATGTAGTAGCAATAAAAGCACCTCCTTTTAATTTAATACCCTCACGTTTATCAATATTAGAATCACTCATAGCAGGTTGTTTCATTTTAGTTTCAGCAAGCTCTTTAAAATGTTTCCTAACATCAGCAGGTGATAAAGGAAGCAAAGTAATATTTTTATTCTTATGCATGAAAGTGTAAGTATTAATTCTACCATGGTGTGCAACATCTTTATCATATTCCCATGGTCATCCTAATAAAAGGGAACATACTTCTATTGGCACAACATCAAAATCAACATAGTCGGTATAAGAACCCACTAAAAAATGTATACGCGTTGAGTGTGTTACCTTTGCCTTACCACTATTGTTGAATCATTGTATGTGATATGAGTGACGTAGTGCACGAGTGGTCAAACCAAGCTTTCGGACCAGATCTGAACTCACCAAGTTGTTGCAGCTCCCGGTATCAATTATGGTGAGAACACGACGCTCCTGGACAATGAGAAACATATGGAACAAATTGTTACGTTGTACCTTGGTGTCCTCCTCATCAGCCAATTGAGCGGCCAACACACGCTGCACAAGAAGGCTAGGGAAGCCCGCGGCTGCAGCATCAGAATCAATGGTATCCTCCTCTTGCTCAACCGAAGAATCTGCAACAAGATTAGTAGCAAGAGCCAAAGAATCGTCTTTCTCATAACTAGCACTAATATAATCATTACCACCAGGGGTAGCGATGAAAGCATGACGACTTGGGCATTCCTTCGACACGTGTCCTATGCCCTTACAACGGTGGTACTGGATGCTAGCGGAACTACTCGAGGACGCACCTGGAGTAAAAGGTTTCTTATGCGACCGGACCTGCACAGGAGACAATTTGCTCACCTCAGAAGTTGGTGTAGTAGACGGTGTAGGTGCTGGCGCCTTAGGCGCAACGGCAGACTTGGACTTGTCAACATCCGGACGCTGCTGAAAAGTTCTCCCGGTGTTGGACCTGAAAGAAAATTGCTGGCGACGTCCCTGTACTTCACGTTCAGCCTTAATAGCAAGATGATACAATTGGCTGAATCTTGTCCAATCTTTGAAATCAAGAATATCCTGTTTATCACGGTTCAAACCACCAAAAAATCTAACAGCAATAGCCTGATCATCCTCATATATGCCACAGCGTGATAAAGAAATAAGCAACTCTTGATAATAAGCTTCTACACTTTTATCATCTTGTTTTAAAGTTTGCAGTTTCATACGCAAATCACGTTGATAATAAGGAGGAACAAAGCGAGATTTCATACGACGCTTTAACACATTCCAAGTTTGAGATATATCAGCAGCATTAATAACATTACAAAGATCATTCCACCAGAATAGAGCAAAACTAGTAAACTCACTAGTAGCAAGCCTAACTCTATGCTCTTCAGGCACTTGATGGGGATTAAATTTTTGATCAACAACAAGTTCCCAATCTAAATAAGCCTCAGGATCAGCACTACCAGCAAAAGGAATCATGGTAAACTTAACTTTAGCAAAAGAATCATTATTACCACGATTTTGATTACCTCTTCCACGATTGCGATTACCTCCTCCCATCTGAAAATGATTACATCGGAGATGCTCCTCATCAGGGTCAACATCCTCAAACTCATCATCATCCTCAGGTTGAACTAGTGGAGGTCGTTGCTCAACATGTTCAATCCGGGTCACCAAACCGTTGATCTGTCGAGTCAATGCATCAAATTGTTCTTGCATGTAGGTACGCTGCTCACTAACAAGCCTCGTAAGCTCGTCCTTGGATACACATTCATTGAAGTCTGTGGGAGACTCATTTCCTTTCTCTTTACCTAACATGGTTAGATGACAGCAAAAGACAACACAAAAAGGGTTATCCTTATCAACTAACAACTACTGGGTGTTGGTGAAAGTGGAATGCAATATCTCAAGCGGCTTACCACCGTCTTACAAGTGTTCTTACCAAAGCCAACAGGGCAGCACAATCAGTTGTTGAGCGTGGGTAACAAGCTGCAAGACGAAACTGTGCTGACAGAAATATCTGTGGAGCTATGAGTAGGCACAATATGGTAGCAAGAATTAGCAAATAATGAATGCAGATTAGCAAAGTTCAATAAATGTCCAAAGCACAAGTCACAATTGCTGGCTAAGACGTGTCCTAGTCGTAGCACAACAAGGTAAAAGTAACAAGGAACGATGGTCAGGAAACTCTGAAAATCAACAGAATGACAGTTCTGTAATTAATGCTGAAAACCTTGCCAAAAAGGCACTAGTAGAAATCACAATCATGTTTCCAAAGGAGTACCAGCAAACGACTCAACTTTTTCTGAAATTTTTACCTCTGAACAAAGGGCACTAAAGATGGAAGCACACAAAATTTCACCAGAAACAGAGGTGTATTGTGGCCTAGGGAAAATCAGGAACGATCTTTGAAAATCCCTCAAAACACTTAAACAATTTTTTTATTTATCTTCCCGATTTTTTTTAATTTTTTGAGAACGGTCTGGCCGACGAAGTGGGTAGATGTCTGTCCAACTTTTATGGAAGAAACGGAGCACCGAGCGAAAAGTTATGCCTGTTTTATGGAAGGTACCTCAACCTATGTTTTCCAAAGGCACAAAACGACAGAGAATGTAGCGGCAGCTAGGGTAAAACTTCCTCCTAGCGGCGGCACAAACAAGCACAGGGGCACGATCCTCCCTGGTAGAACATGCAAAGCAATAGATATTCGCCAGATAATGAATCAAGGATCAAGTATGCGATGCAAAATGCGATCAAGCGGCTTGCAACCTATCTAGGGCTTGCACGGTGAGAATTCACGCAAGGCGGCTAGCGATGGCAAATCGAGTAATGTGGTAGCTTGACTTGTTGTATGGCTAATGGTAGATGGGCTAGCAGTGGAAACAAAATAACAGCGACGGGCACGTTGAACTACGACGACGAACACAACCTAAACCAGCAACAAGACTTGACCACAGACACAAACTCAACAAAGCAATCTGAAAACGAAATTGCAAGGCTAAACAGGGTGGTAGGACAGCGGAAAAGTAAATCTTTTTGGGGGGTTTTGTGGACGATAGGTGATGAACACAAACGAATCTAAAGGAAAACACGAGAGTACCTCACGGGAAACCTAGGAATCTGATACCAAATGATAGGCAATGGCCCGATCTTCCGAGAGGTAGATGGATATGTCGATTGGTAGAGACTCGACGTTAGCGATCTTGGCTTCGAATCAGCACGATTCGGACCCCGCAACCATTACACCACTGCTCCATTGGTTATCAACCAAGCACAACTTGATTGACCTCGCCATGAAGGCTTTTCCCTGCAAGCGAATCGAGAACACAAGCAAGAAAATGATAAACACGCAATCGAATATTGCAGATGTAAATGAAGCGAATATCAATGGAGTTCGAGCACTCGATTCGAAAGGACTAGTCGACACAGTCGAGGAGATGCAAGAACAGGGGCCTTAGATCACAGCAAAAGGACTTGGCGTCACAGTTACAATGAATCTCGAAAGTTTCAACTTCGAAAACTTCAACTAAACAAAATCCAAGTTTAAACGACGGCGGCTACTGAGTTTTAACCCCTAAGGGGAGACCTAGGGTTGAGGGGGTGACTAGGGGGCGTCTTCAGCCTGGGCTTAAGGCCCGACACGATACACGACCAAATTGGCCCAAAACGGTGACACAACACCTTGTCGTGGTTACACATCATGATCCATGAACCTTCTGGAGCTGGGACCAGAACCAAAATGACTGCGTCGTCGTCCCCGTTCTAACGCATCCTTATACGCCTCGTTTCGATGCCGGATGAGGGAGATATCACCGAAACCGTGCAGGGGTGTCGGCTGAATCCGAACCGAACGTGGCAGCTGAGTTGGAGACGACTTGTAGCGTGGGGAAGGACGTGGCGTGCACGTATCCAGCGTGGCGATGTCCTTATCACTCCCTGCTCTGCTCTGCTCCGGATCCGGCGGCCATAGAGGCCTCCGCGGCTGGTAGTGGAGGAAGAGGCGCTGGCAGCGACCTCCGGCCAGGGCCCAGCGTGGAGGCAGCGGGCCACCACGGCGCACGGCGTGGTAGGCCGCGGCCCCTCCACCCCGATCTGCCCTGCCGATGCCTCCGCCCCACCGGCACCTCTGCCCCACCCCGTCGGTGCCTCGGGTAAACGCCTCTCGGTCTTCCCCGCCAGCGCTCGGCCTCCCACCTGTGCTCGCCTGAGGGCAGGCCTGGAAAAGGTGGTGTGGAGCCAGACGGAGCCGGACGGAGCCACTCTTTTCTGACTCCGTCAAGGCTGTGGGGCTCCAGAGGGCGCGATTTCAGGGGCTCCGGAGCTGGAGCCATGGTGCTCGACCCCGTTTGGGAGGGCTCCGCGTGGAGCCGGAGTTGGAGCTCCTTTTGGAGTCCTCCCAAAGAGGGCCTAAATTTTCAGCACCGTAGATTTTAATCGGCTTAAGCTACCATCAATTTTGGATGCCACCATGATAGCATATGTTTGGTGGTGTATATGCAACTGTACATGCACATATTTGACAAGTTCATGCATTTGGTTGCACATTTTGCACATGCATCTGGTCGCACATTTTGCAACTTGTTGCACCAAAGTGATACAACCGTGCAAGTTATTATATGGTGGGTGTAACTTACTCGGCATCGTATCCTACGGAAACCAATCCACTTGTGCAAACTATGAAAACTCCGATCAGACAGGCAGGATCTAGATCCAAAAGCTGGGGAGAGAGATCAGAACAATTTACGATCAACCGTCCGCCAACCCCCTTCCTAATCGTGTTTTTTTTGCAAATCAACCCCTCAACCCCTGGTTGTCCGAGCAGCTCAATGGGGCCATGGAGTTCGGCGACGTGAGTTTGAAGGCGGTGGACCTCGTCACGGAGGCCAAGGGCGCGCGCGAGGCGGCGTTCAACTTCATCAGCGACGTCTAGTGAGGCATTTGGCCTGCTTGCTTCATTTACTTCTTCACGTCGCAGAGAAATCGAACGTGATGTTGTTGCGATCTCAGTGAAGCCTCTACGACCTGATGTAATGTTTTTTTGGGAGAGTAACTATGATGTAGCTGACCGGTTGCTTGTTGCCAGCATTTGCTGTTGATCCATTACTAGAATGAAGAACAGTTGATCATTTTCCTAATGCAACAACATCATGCTATCCTAATGCAACTATGAGAGGCTCTCAGATGAAAATCGTGCTCCGGTTCTACCGGACAGGCAACGGTGACATCCTCGGCGTCACATCCTACTCGTAGGCGATGCTTGTTGAGGTCTCAAAGGGAATTGCAGCTACCAAGGTATCGTGGTGCCATGACAGATGTTGATGTTCGATGTTTAGTCGTGATGTGTTGTTATCTGTGGTTTCAGCCACTCATTGTCCTTATGCTAGGGTGTGTTTGTTATTCGTGGTTATGCCACAAGTCCATCCTTGTGCTGGGACGAGGTGTTGTTATCTGTGGTTATGCCACAAAGTACGTCCTTGTGCTGGGACGATGTGCTAGTTAAGGCTTAGTTTAGCTAGGTAGCTAGTTGTGGTTTTAGCTTGATTTTCCCGAATTAACGAAGCGAGGGTTTTTGTCTCGTTTCCTTAAAAAACGAGGTCATTGATCTGTGATCTGCCACACTTTTAAATACAATTCAGGTGAGGATTCTCTCCCCTCCGGTGACCATTAAAAAAATCATTTTCCTTGCTCATTCGCATGCTTAGTTGATCTGGTTATTCCCTTAATTCTACTATTTCCATGCACCATGGCTTGCAGTTTTCAAGTAATTTAAAAGTGACGGTTACCTGCAAACTACCATGATGGCTATGCAGAGCAGACACCAGAGCACAACAAATTACCAATAGGCAATAGCAGAGCACAAAATGGTCGAGCCTATACATGATCTGTATACTGGTCAGCATCTCGCTACGAAAAGCAACAAGTTCTACTTGACAACGCAGCGGGAGCGGCGGGCCCATGAACGGCGGCGACGCGGGCCCCTACTTTCCCAGCCCCATCAACGGCGGAGGCGCGGCGCACTTCTTACCCTCAGTGACTCCGCAGCAGCGGCGCGGCGAAGGGCCCGACGGCGTGCGAATGTGCGAGTACTACTGGGACGAGGCGCCACCCAACAGGGAAGGGGGCTGCCCTAGAGGTTGAGGGGTTGATTTGCAAAAAAATGCGATTAGGAAGGGGGCTGACCGGCAATTGATCATAAATTGCTCCGGCCTCTCTCCCTAGCCTTTTGATCTAGATTCTGCATATCTAATTGGAGTTTTCATAGTTTGTACAAGTGAGTTGGTTTCCATAGGATCCGCTGCCAACTTACTCTATTTGAAAAATGATATGTCAGCGAAAAGTTTAGTCCCTATCATATTAAATACTTGGTTACTAATTAGAAGTATTTAATATATAAACTAATTGCATAGATGAAAGCTAATTCATGAGATGAATCTATTAAGCCTTTCGTGAATTAGCCACGATTTCTACAATTAGTTTAAAAAATAGCTAATGTTTAGTTCTTATAATTAGCATCCGAACATCTATGCGACACCTCCTAAACTTTAGTCTTAGGATCAAACACCCCCAGATAGTTGAAGTATCCTCCTACAATGCTCAATTTCACTTTTGATATTTCATATACGCTCAATACATTTAATTTAAGACACCTTGTGATTTGGTTTCATCAGACGAAACTCCTCCAATCTCTTTTCTTTAAAGTTGTGACATATCATCTAAATTTTTTATGTAACAGTCTAAAATGAGAATGAAATTCTCGTGAAATATATACGAAGAATGATCTTAATAGTATAGATGGCCAGACGGGCCGCCTGGCCCTAGCCCGATTTGGCTTGGCCCGACCAGGTCCGGCACTATCAGGCCCGATGCCTCTTTCGTACCGGGCTGGATAAGGCCATCGGGCCGAACTATCAGCCTAGGCCCGGCCATATGGCCTTTTTTTAAGTGCCGAGCCAGCCCGGGGGCCCGGGATGGCCCATCGTGCTAGTGTCGGGCCATGCACTACATGCAAGCTAGAGAAAAATCGAATCGAGATGACGAGATCCAAGAATCAAATCAAAGTATCAACCATCACAAAAATCGTACAACATTGAATCCATTGGCAGCGACGGATGGCGTAGCTCCTGGCCGTGGCTCCCAGTGGTGGCGGAGGCCTGCGGTGGTCGCGGAGACAGAGGAGAGGCCGGGACGACCGCGTGGCCGCCATCCCTTCTCCGACGGCGATGCGGCCCCTGGCGACACGAATCTCGCCAGGCCGCGGCGGCACCTGGCTGCAGCGCAGATCCCGCTTGCCCGCGGCGGCGCCTGGCCGCGACGCAGATCCTGCTGGCCTGCGGCGGTGCCTGGCTGTGCCCATCGCAGTAGTGGCGGCCGACGTGAATGGCAACAGCGAGGACTGAGGGAGGGAGGAGCGTGTCTGAGGCGTGAGGGAGGGAGGGGACCGACGCTGGGCGGATGGAGGAGTGCGGGCTGCGCGGCTACGGCGACGAGGGAAGGGGCGGAGGCGTGACCGCGTGAAGGGGAGGGGCGGCGGCTCCGTGGCTGTGGGTGGGAGTGGGAGAATGGGGAGTTAGAGTTTTCTTGATGTATTTATATGTAGTATATTGTTAGCCTGTTAACAGGCCGCCGGACCACATCGGGCTGGTCAAAAATCGTGCCATGTCTGTGCTGGGCCACCGTGCTGAGAGTGCGACCCAGGCCCGGTCCGAGGCACTATCCCTTTCGTGCCGTGCCGTGTTAGCGTCGTGCTTTTTAGAGTCGTGCCACGGGCCGCTCATCGAGTCTGGCCCATCTGGCCATCCATACTTAATAGTCAAGGGGCTCATGGTCGGCGTGGTAAAGACCACTAGCTGAGGCTCCCGCTCACAGTTCAAATCCTGAGTGTGATACATTTCTTTGAAATTTACATTGTGAGGTACTCTACTATAGTTTTCTTAAAAAAAAGAATGGTCTTAATAGTTTTCTCAATGGATCGTGACTAACCGGTTTGGTGTGGGATTGAAAGACCGCGACACATTGCTCAAATGGTGAAAAATTGCTTCACCCTTTTCAATGGGTAGAACTTTACACCAACATGGCAACATGCATAGTCAGTCTGGTGTGCATCCATAGGTTGGATTATGAATTATTATCAATCCTATGAGTTTCCAAACACTTTAGAACAGGTGATGACGAAAGACTTGGACAGTAGATACGCAAGGGGGTACGAAGGGAAAAAGCTCGGGGGTGATGAGCGTGGGCGACCCCGTCCGCCGAATGGAGCGTGGGCGACCCCGTCCGCCGCCGACGACCGAGCCGCCGCCGCCACGAGGGGCGCGCGCCGCCTCCAGTCCGATCCGGGAGAGAGGACTCCCCCCGCACAGAAGCAACAGCCAGAAAGATTCCCCCCTGTGGAGAGACACGACAGCAACAGCAAGAGGCACGACGCCACGCGGCGGGATCCGATGGAGCGCGAGGGAGAGATCTCCACCGCAGCCATGGACCCAGGTGGAAGCTCACCGACAGGCGGGGCCTGCAGAGCAGGAGGAAGGAGGGGTAGTACAGGAATTTTACGGGCAACTCTGGTTCATCCCTGATTTCTCCCCTTCCCACCTGCGCCGCAACCATGGAGTTAGGGTTCATGAGGGAGATGAGCAGAGAGAAAATCTAGTGTGGATCCAGAAATCGCTCTGGGAATCCAAGAGTTTCAAGGCCGAAGACTGCTACAGAGTCGCCGCCGGAGACACCTGGAGAGGGGAGCCGAAGAAACTCCGTTTCGCGGAGGAAATCTGGGCCAAAGGGGAGAAGCAGACCTTCCTCCAGGCGCTGATGGCAGGCAGGGGTCGTGGCCGGGGGAGGGGGACAAGGCCGCCAATTCCGGAGGAGGAGTGGGCTTGGAACCAAGGGTGGCCTCACCTACCGCCGCCGCCGTTCTTCCAACACGGCGCACCGCCGCCACCGTACGGTTTCTACCCTAACCCCCCTCCTGCACCCTCATCCACCTCCATATCACCACCCACATCCACAACAACACAGCTACCAGAGGCCGCCGCCGCCGCATCAAGGAGGAAGACCTAGGCAGAACCAGTGGAGAGGCAATCCAAAAGGCCAGCAGCAGTCACAACAGAAAGAGAGAGAGACGCCAGACACAAAACAAAAGACAGAAATCCCAGAGCAGATTGAATCAGAAGTTGCGAGAGATGCAATGGATGGGGCCAAAGAGAGGGCAATCTTCTGCTACAATTGTGGTGACCCGGATCACTACAGTTCGGCATGCCCAAGACCGAAATTGTGCTTCATCTGCCAGAAAAAGGATCACATAGTAGACAAATGTCCTGCATGGAGCCAACCACAAAAACTAGCACAATACTTTGGGAGTGCTAACCAAGGATTGGGCTTCCTACATGTGGAAGTAGACCCAAAAGAGGATAAGATCAAGCTGTGGGCGGCTGCTGACAATCATGGGGTGCTCACTATAGAAGAAGGGGAGATGGAACAAGAGGAAATAATACAAAACCTCAAGAGGATGTTTGACAAAGAATGGCAGTGGAAGCTCAAACCAATGGATGAATACATGTACATGATCAGGTTCCCACTAAACAAAAGGGTGGAGAATATGGTCATGGGAGATGTTATCTGGTTCCCACTCAACAAAGAAGGTGTGATGGCATCCTTGAAACTGTGGGATGGAGAAATCAAGCCAATAGGGAGGTTGACAGAAGCTTGGGTCCAAGTGAGAGGAATTCCCCCAAAATGGAGTGAATGGGATGTTTTCCAGCAGGTAGCATCAAGCTTAGGCAAATTAGCAGATGTAGATTGGTACTCCCTCTTCTCAAACCAATTTGCAATGGTGAGGCTGAAGATAAAGTGTAAAGACCCTTGCAGAATTCCCACACAAAGGGTTCTGGAGATCAATGATGAACTTTTCCTGCTAACCTACAAAGTAGAGGGCTTTGAACAGTTGATGAAAGGGAAGGAAGATGGAGATGGGGGTGAGGATGGAGATGATCCTGACATTGATGAGGATGAAGACTTGTTAAAGGAGGACCTAGAGGAGTTTTAAAAAAGTACAGATCAGGCTGGACAGAACAGTGGGGGAGGAGGCACAGGGGAGGCCACTCCAAAAGCAAATGCAACAGGCAGCTATGGGGCGAAAAGTGTGAACAATGCTAAAATAGTGAGAACAGCAATGAGAACTGTGGCAAGGATGGAGGAAGAAGATGAGTTACAAGAGGAAGCAACTAGCTCTTTCTGTATCAATCTGCTAAGAGCCATGGAGTTGCAGGATAAAGAAGCTGAAAAAGAAATGGAAGAAGCTGAAGAAGTGAAAGAAGATGACCAAGAAATGCTCAACCTGCCTGAAGAATGGGTGTATGCCATCCAGGGCGATGGTCAGCAAAGTCTGAAGGGAGATGAAAATATGGTGCCTCAAGCGGGAAGTGAAGATACAAACCAAGACCCTGAGCATAACACAGAAGCTGGCAAGCTGGAGCAACAGGACAAACCAAAAGGGGGGAGAAAGAAGATAACCAATCAGGAAGATAAAAAGTGGGGGCCTATCCAGGTGGAAAGAAGAAGCGCAAGATTGGGGGCTGATGGGACAACAGCTCTAGAAAAGGCACAAAACCTGAAGAGGAAGGTGAACCTTGAAGACAACCCAGGTAACAAACCTCTAAAAACTACCACCCTTACCCATGATGATATTCTTAATATTGCTGCTAATGTAGACATTAATATAGATCCTTCTAGAAATTCAAAAGATATTTTGAGCAATATCATTGAGCTAGACAAAAAGAGAAATAGTACCTTTAAAGAGTCTTGTAAAAACCAGGAATGCTGTAGCTCAAAAGTAGATGGTAAGTCTGATCAGGAGGGGCAGGGAGAGGCCCCTGGAACCCCAACTGAACAAATCAAGGCTCAGGAGCTAGAGGAGCTCATTGAAGCCTTATCTGATCTAGTCCCTAGGAAAAAAATTAATAGGAAGAAAAGAAAATGATAGGTCTCTTTTGGAACATTAGAGGTCTAGGCCTCCCTGGAAGAATTCCTGCCCTTGTTAGCAAAATTAGAAGTAACCACGTCGATTTTGTTGGTATTATGGAAACCAAGAAAAATCTTGTTTCTAGCGGTTTGCTTAGATCCTTTACTGGGAATACCCCTTTTGAGTGGCATAACCTTCCTGCTAAAGGCAGTGCCGGGGGTATTCTAGTTGGTGCAAATTCAGAAGTGTTCAACATCACTGTGGGTGATGCTCTGAAGTTCTCTATCTCGGTTATACTCCAAGATAAAAAGTCAAATTTCATGTGGAAATTAGTAGTGATTTATGGCAGTCCCTATGAGGATGGGAAACAAGAGTTCCTTGCTGAACTCCATCACATTATGCATTCCTGGCAAAATCCAATCCTTTTAGGTGGTGATTTTAACTTAGTTAGAAATATTCTAGAGAAGAGCAATAGAAATATCAATCATAAGTGGGCAGAGGCCTTCAATGATTGGGTAGATAAATGGGGGTTGATAGAAATTAACCCCAACAACAGGATGTACACTTGGACCAACAACCAGAAAGAGCCTATCCTAGCAAAACTTGATAGAATCTTTGTCTCTACAGTTTGGGAAGCTAACTTCCCCCTATCAAGAGCCAAAGCCTTAGATAGGATCCCTAGTGACCATAATCCTCTGCTAATTGACACAGGGACTAGTATGGCTAGTCCGAAAAAGAAGTTTAGATTTGAGAAGTGGTGGTTAGAGAAAGACAGTTTCAAAAACGTGGTAACAAAAGCCTGGGCGCTTCCTTGCTCAGAGCAAAAACCTATAGATATATGGCAGTTTAGGATTAGAACTTTTAGAAGATTAACCAGAGGATGGGCTGCCAACGAAGTGGCAGCAATGAATAAAGAAAAAAACGATTTAGCAGTCGAGCTGAATAGATTAGAGCTGAAAGCGGAAGAAAGTAGCCTACAAGACAGAGAGAGAAGTAGAATGAGGGAGATAGCAGATAAGCTGAAAAATATCTGGGCTCTAGAAGAGATTAAAGCCAGACAGAGATCGAGAGACCGAGATATTTTAGAAGGAGATAGGAACACTGCTTATTTCCAAGCAGTGGCCAACCAAAGACATAGGAGTAAAAGAATAGAGGCCCTGGAAGGGCCCAATGGCCTTGTAGAGGATGACCAGGGGATGATGAAAATCACAGTGCAGTTCTACAAAGAACTCTTTAGGAAAGAAAATAAAGGAAAGATCTCTTTAGGTCAGAACTTCTGGAGAGAAGAAGAGAAAGTGACCCAAGAAGAGAATGACCTCCTCTCTGCACCTTTTACTGCGGATGAAATTAAAGAGGCCATTGATAGCTGCTATGCAGAAGGGGCCCCTGGCCCAGATGGGCTCCCCTTCCTGTTCTATCAAAAGTTCTGGGAGGTGGTTAAGAAGGATATTGTGGACATGTTCCAAGACTTCCATAATGGAAACCTTGACCTTTATAGACTTAACTTCACCCTGCTAACCCTCATCCCTAAAGAAGTGGGGGCTAGAACGATGAAGAAGTACAGACCCATCAGTCTGTGTAATTGCAGCTTTAAAATTTTCTCTAAAGTCCTTACCATTAGGCTGGGTAAAATAGCAAATAGGCTTATCTCCCCCCAGCAGAGTGCTTTCATAGGGGGTAGATATATTTTAGAAAGTGTGGTAGTGGCCCATGAGGCAGTTCACAGTGTCCACAGAAATAAAACCCCTGGTGTGATCCTTAAGTTAGACTACGAAAAAGCTTATGATAGGGTAAACCTAGAGTTCCTTTTTGAGATCCTTAAATCCAGAGGTTTTAGCCATAGATGGATCAGTTGGTTGGAAAGTATTGTGATAGGAGGTTCAGTAGGTGTGACCCTAAATGGAAATGATAGTCCTTTCTTTAGAACAGGAAAAGGGTTGAGGCAAGGAGACCCTTTATCTCCCATGTTATACAACTTAGTGGGGGACATTTTGACTAGGATGCTGATCAAAGTAGCTAATAACAGCCTCATCAAAGGTTTAGAAACAAGCACTGGAAGAGAGGTGATATCTCTGCAATATGCGGACGACACCATACTCTTCTCCAGCATAGAAACCCCTCACCTAAGAAACCTCAAGAGTACTTTAGCCCTCTTTGAGCAGATCTCGGGGATGAGGATAAATTTCCATAAAAGCGAGCTGATTCCCATTAATTTAGAGCAGGAGCAAACTCATGAGATTGCACACCTCTTTGGGTGCCCTGTGGGTAGTTTTCCTATAAAATACCTGGGAGTTCCCCTCCATTTTGAAAAACTTAAGAGGGAAGATATACAACCTCTAGTAGACAAAATCATAGCTAAGGTCGCAGGATGGAGAGGTAGGCTTCTTTCTCAGGCAGCCAGAATAGTGCTAGTCCAAACCTGCATTGCCTCCATCCCAGTTTATCTTTTATCTTTCATCAAGTTCCCTAAATGGGCTTTGAAAATCATTTCCTCTCATATGGCGAACTGTCTCTGGAATGATAATGAAGACAAGCATAAATGGCATCTAGCCAATTGGGATAGCCTCGCTATGTGTAAGAAATATGGAGGTGTGGGTATCCCAAACCTGAGGGACCTAAACATCTGCCTCCTGGCTAAAAAGATACCAAGCTGATGAGGGCAAGCTTTGGAAACAAGGCATTGATGATAAATATGAGACAGACAGACCCAATATTTTCTATTGTAACACTACAAGTAGCTCTCAGTTCTTTAGGGGGGTGATGTGGGCTGCCAAAGCAGCCCATATGGGCTATAGGTGGAAAATTGGAAATGGAAGAAAGGTGAAGTTTTGGGAAGATAACTGGCTAGGTCCTTCAAGCTTAGCCATTCAGTATTGGGACATTTATGTGATCCTAAATGAGAAGAATAAAACTGTCCAGGAATTGTGGGATGGTAGAAACCTTAAATGTACTTTTAGAAGGTCTGTAGATGAAAACATGTATAGAACCTGGGAGGAAATTGTCCAGTTAGCTTCAACCATCACCTTTAGTGGTGACCAGGATGAGATGGTGTGGACACTCAACTCTAATGGTATCTACTCCTCCCAATCCCTATACAAAGTTATAAATTTCAGAGGTGTGCAACCTGTTCATACTCCTGCAATATGGTGTCTGAAAATACCACCTAGGGTGCAATTCTTTTTGTGGTTACTCACTCAAAACAAAGTTCTTACTAGAGACAATGTGAAGAAAAGAAAACACATAGAAGATGATAGGTGCTTGTTCTGCAGTGAAGTTGAATCTGTGCATCATCTTTTCTTTGACTGTGTGGTAGCGAAGCAGATGTGGGAGCACATCTCAGATTGTACTGAAACCTTTTGTGGTAGTTGCTTTGAAAATATAGGAACTCTCTGGATTAGCAATAAGAAAAATGTGGTAACCAACATTTTCACCTCTGCTGCCCTGTGGGGGCTGTGGAAGCTAAGAAATTCTCTTGCCTTTCAGGAGGGACGCTGGAAAGATGTGAACTCTTTGCTTCAAAAGATAGCAACCCTGGTCCACAATTGGAAAATTCTCTGTCCAGTGCAGCAAACCTCAGAGCTAGAGCGAAAGCTAAGCAGTCTGAAGCTTTCAGCCAGTCAACCGGCAAGATTGGCATGCTGCAGCCACCCTTGAGGGAGGAACTCTGGAGCTTCCTGGTGAAACAAGGAGGAGCGTGGGAGGAAAAAACGGTGCCACCAAAGCTGGCTCACCTGCTTGCCGAAGGTGCTGTGATATGAGAGCCCAGAATCTCCTTCCCAGAACTGGTTCGGTGTCCTGAGCTAGTACTAAGAAGGATGTCTGATCATGTAATAAGATAGTTCTGTTTTTCCCTTGTTTCCTTTCATGGCTGGTGTCCCTGTTTTCACCAGAACAAAGTACCATGTGCTGTAATAACTATGTCTTGGTCTTTCTGGTTAAGGAAGACTGGGGTCTCTCTGACCCTTTTACTCAAAAAAAGTTCTCTTTTGTAATTTGAGCGCACCCATGCGTGAAAATCACACACTACTCATGCACACGCGTGAATGAAATTTTACATCCACACTCACAGCTCCATGGGGGTTCAGCTTGGAGTGGCTGTACTCTGATCTGCCCCGAGTGCACCCGGTCCCGACAGCGTTGGCCCGGCTTTCTATTCTGCAGCTTGGCAGCAGGTTGAAGACGATGTCATGGGTTTCCTCTCCGCCTTCCACAGCAACTAGGCGGACCTTGTAAGAATCAACAGAGCACGCATCGTGCTTCTCCCCAAACACGCAGGGGCGTCAGCCCCACTGCCTTCCGCCCGGTCTCTTTGCAGAACTGGCCAGTGAATTCTCACCACCAAGCTGCAGTGTCAGATTGGCAAGCTGATCGACCTCGATCAAACTGGCTTCCTCAAGGGCAGGTCGATTTCAGAGAACTTCGCGTATGCTACTGAATTGGTGCAATGCTGCCATCGTCGGAAGAGCCCCACTATGGTACTAAAGCTGGATTTCGTGAATCCGTAGCTTGGAGCATCCTGCTGGATGTACTCGCTGCAAGGGGGTTTCCGCCGCAGTGATGTGGATGGATTAGCGGCCTCCTCTCAACCTCCAGGTCTGCATGGTGAATGGATGCCCCGGCCCATAGATCACTTGCAAAAGAGGGCTGCGGCAGGGGGATGCTCTGTCCCCATATCTGTTCCTGCAGCGATTGATTAGAGCAGATGGGCGTATCCGCCACCCAATGACAGACGACAGCTGCCCGGTGCTGCAATATGTCGATGACACCTTGATATTGGTCTGGGCGGAGGTGCCGGACATCCGAAGGTTGAAGCAAGTGCTCGACCTGTTCGCAGCATTGGCGTATCTAGAGGGTGGGCCTGGTGGGCCACGGCCCACCCTAAGATTCAGCCCAAGATTCAGGAACTACTGATTTTTCTTTCAA
The DNA here is from genome assembly GCA_036936925.1 of Cenchrus fungigraminus. Taxonomy (NCBI): domain Eukaryota; kingdom Viridiplantae; phylum Streptophyta; class Magnoliopsida; order Poales; family Poaceae; genus Cenchrus; species Cenchrus fungigraminus. The sequence goes on from CM072779.1 coordinate 3,373,335, forward strand.
AAAGTTTGGCTTATCCCCCTCAACTATGAAAAAAGTTCAAATTTAATCCTCTAACTATGAAAACATAGGTATAACATCCCTAAACTCGCAGAAAAATCCGATTATACTCCTTCAACCACTGTAGCTACTGTAGATGAAGGAAAAAAATTAGCTCTTGGCCCACCCTAACTTCGAATCCTGGATTCGCCCCTGGTTCACGGCAGCTACGGGACTCAAGATAAACTTCAACAAGAGCACGGCGGTGCCGATGCATGTCCCGGAGGCCACCCTACCGCGGCTCATTCGTATCCTCGCCTCCTCGGTTGTAAGCAGGAGACCTTCCCCCAGGTCTACCTCGTCTTGCCGCTCTCGGACAGGAAGCTGCCGCTCTCTACTTTCACGCCTCTCATCGCCAAGGTCGACCGATACTTAGCCGGCTGGCAAGCCCTGCTACTCAACCCTACCAGCCGCCTCGTCCTCATCAAATCCGTACTCGACGGCTTGCCCACATACCTCATGGCAGCCCTGCCGCTGCCGTCGGAGGTGCAAGATCAGTTGGATGCTCGACGCCAGGCCTTCCTCTGGTCCGGGACGGGGGCCGTCTCTGGAGCCTAGTGCCTGGTCGCGTGGAGGAAAGCCTGTCTCGCGAAGGAAGATGGGGGCCTGGGGTTCGCCGCCTGGACTGTCAAAACTCTTGCCTCCTCCTGAAGCTCCTCCACCGCCTCCATCACCCGGAAGGCTCTGCCTGGGCAACCTGGGTTGGCGGACAGGTGAACCCGGCTACGCTTGAAGGCGACACTGCCGACTGTCACTAGACAGCCTTGCGCTCGCTCCTCCCGACGTACCGACGGATCACTCGCGTCACTGTGGGGGACGGGCGTGCATGCTCCTTCTGGCATGACATCTGGGCTGGGGAGGATGCCCTTGCTGAGCTATTCCCGGCGCTCTACAGACTACAGCCACACTACAGCGACGGACGCCACTGTGCAGGAAGTGGTTTCGCAAGGCCTTCTTTTGGTCCCTCGCCTCAGTGCTCAAGCCGTGGAAGATAGAGCCGTGGTGGATGACTTGGTTGCTTCAACATACGGAGTACCTCTCTGATGAGAAAGACCACCGCTCCAGCTGCTTCGAGAAGGGGGAGCACCAGCTGCACACCTCACAACTCTACAAAAGTGTCCACCCAATCGGGTACTGAAGATGGCTCCTTCCGCTTCGTCTGGCGCAGCCACGCCCCGCCTAGGGTGAAGTTCTTCGGTTGGCTCCTTCTTCAAGAGCGCATCCAGTGCAAGCGCAATCTCCTCCCCAAGCATATTGTCGACGATGCCGTATGCGAGCTCTGCAAGGAGGAGGATGAGGACTGTGACCATGTCATCCTCAGGTGTCCCTTCGCTCGGACCTTCTGGGAGCACCTGGGGATCTCACCTGCTACTCTCCCTCCTATGCATCGGCTGTGAGAAGTTCAAAGCCTGCCCGGAGTGCCGACGGAATCCATCTCTACCCTGCTCCTCCTATGCTGCTAGCAAGTGTGGAAGCACCGAAATGGAGTCGTGTTTCGTCAAGAGGCCCCCGACCTGCCTGCAGTGGCGAAGGTAGAGCGAAAATGAGGGGGGTGCGCTTCTTAGACACTACTTTGTCATGATATGGATATGACTGCAATATTTATAAGGTATAATACAAGTTTTTAAAATAAAAAAGCACTAATAAAATGTTTAATAAATTATATTTAGTTAGATGAATGTAATTGGATTGTCTATTAGTGGGTACTCCGTCCGCTCCATATTAAACGTAGTTCGGAAAACATGTTTGTGAGGCAAACACTCTTCCCTATGTACACTTATTTAGAGATAGGGAAAATAGTCTCGTAGTTGTTCCTTCTCCGATCCCTATCCCATTCGTTATAGCATGTAATATAGCAACTCTCTCTTCTCGAGTAGGGAGTGTGGCATCCGAATTTTTTTCTTAATACAAAGATGCACATCTCTTTTATGTATTTAATTTTTTAGTAACAGATGTGCATATTGGGATTCCCATATCCTAACTACAAATTATCCTAGATCTGCACGGAGACTGGGTATGGAAAATTTAGATGCTATCAACTATTTTCAACTTGATCAGATAAATAAGTAAGAAAGATGTCATGCTATCCTGCAACGCTAAACTACTCTAGCTGAATCCTATATCTTGACAAATCAAGTCGTATACTTCATTCTAATATTACTTGGCTTCCGCAGGCTATTTGCCCCAGCTGAAAAATATCACCCTGCAAAAACCATTCTGAACAACCAATTGACTCCTTGTTTAGCAGCAGGAGACTTGCATCCTAATCCTATGATAGCAAAAACTCAAGAAGCAAGTCACAATTATTTCTAGATTTAGGCGCTTTGTTTGGAAGAAGCCGGAGCGGCAACCTTGCGGCCGGCAGGTGGCACTGTGGCAGCGAAAACAGCAAGTAGGAGAGGAGAGAGTGCAGAAGCCAACAGGCATGCAGTACCTAACAATAATTTTGCTCTCATAAACTCTCGGTGTTGGAATGAGGTGATTATCGAATTGATGGTATTGATTCGCTCACCTGACGCTTGACACCTTCCTCGTCACGTCTGAGTGGCGGGGGGTGTGCATTGTGCATGTCCGAGGGGGGTGCATACGGATCCAGATTCAGGCAAGTCACTGAATACTGTAGCGGTGCCTTACCCTCTCTTCAGAACCGTCCATCTCAAGATCCACAGTGAGATCAACACAAACAGTACTCATACTACAGTACAAACAGTCACGAGGAAGGAACATTTGCTCCTACAGGTGGCACCGTATATGCCGGTCGAGCCCACGCGGAAGGTCCGGTTCCCATCGAATAGATCGGAGGCCGCTCTGTAAGATTATGTTAATATTACAATAACACATAACAACTATGTGTATTAGCTAAAATGCACAGAAGTAAATGTACTTGAGCCGTGAAAAGCAAAAAGCTGCTGCAAGTACGTCTACGGACCCCGAGGCGGTGCCGACGGAGCTGAGTAAGCAGCCCGTGGACGTGAAAAGGTCGCCAGCGACTGATACGAATGACCAGTCGAGGCGGAGCTCGAGAACGACGTGGGGTGACGTGGAAAAAGTGGTTGGGCCTCGATCCCGTCATCTCGCCGACAGGGAAGTGGAACGTGTGCGTCTCTAAACACCACCGGTCTAGAAGCGCGCAGAGCAGAGGGGAGTCGTACTGGAACTGTGTCATTATTGGCGGCTCAAAAACGTGCCAAGTTTCACCGTAAGTGCACGAATCATCGTAGCTTTTCTCTTAGAGTATCCAAGGTTTTCAATCCGTGGATCCACAAAGAACTCCTAGGATTTTTGTTGACGGCTGTCAAGTACCATTTTTATGGCCGTCAACTCCTGTATTTTGGAACATGAAATGCACATCCACACTAGAATAGGAGCTTAAACTAATACTTTCCACCAGTGTCGGTGTCTATTCAAATGCAGGTATTTAGCATAGGAAAAAGGAGGAATCCATGCATATGTGATTCACTCCAATCCAAGCCACTCAGGTTCTGGCCAATGAGGGGCTGCCATATGGATTCTTCTGGATCAATGATGTCACCAATCCATGTGAAACACTTTCGACGAAAAATCATACGCTGCCACATCAGCATCACATGGATCCATGGGCCCACTTGCTACCCAAACCGCCAGTAAGGATGGCAATGGAGCGGTTTCGGGTCAGATATCCGCGTGTTTCGGGGTCTAGCGGGTTTGGGTTTGGTTTGGATTTTTCTCCCATGATTTTTGGGTTCGGAGCTCCGAAACTTATCGGGTTCGGTTTCGGGTCTAGTTTTTCACCCGTGGATATCCAATGGATAAGCGAAATAAGTCATTATGAATTAAAACATGTTTTATAATATACTAATAATAACTTGTTTACTTATGTACTATTTTATGTCGAGTCATGAAATTATTTACTATTTTGTTGCCACTTATTTATACATGTGAATATGCATATATATGTGCATATGTTTATAAAAGTCATCATTGCTCTTCATATGTTGTCATACGAAGTGGGTTTCGGGTATATAATCGGGTTTCGGATATCCGCGGGTTTGGTTTTGGGCACAGATTTTTACCCGAGTTGGAGTTCGGGTCAGTTTCGGGTTTTAAGTTCGGGTTTCGGTTTTGGGTACCCAGACACTCCACCCGATCCGAACCCGACCCGTTGCCATCCCTAACCGCCATGAAACTTGGCATGCATAGGGGAGAGGTCATGGGCCCACATAGCAGCCTCCTGGAGAAAGCACAAGGTGCCACGTGGACCCCCAGGATCGGCCGAACCGACCATGTCCTTCCACGTGTCACTCCTTGATTGGTCCCTTGCTGCATCCCGGGGTGTTTTGGTGACAATTGAACCTCGAAGTAAGCCACCCCCTTGCCTATAAATAGAAGGGGAGGGGCCTCATTTCCAACACACTTCCAAGCTCTCAAGCCTTCACTTTCTCTCTTGTGTAGCTCTCTCCCTCTCTCTACTTCTGCCCATGTGAGGTTGTGGGACATGGGTACCCCTAGGTTCCCACCGACCAGTCTCATGGCCATCCCTGACAAGTGGGTCCGGCCTACCAGAAGACCAAAAGACCTAACAGTTGGCCCAACAGACCTGATATGTGGCCCACACGACCTCCTGAAGACCTTATCCGGTACAAGACTTGGAGTGCACGACAAGACGGCGGCGGATCCGATAGGCAATCTGGGGAATATGGAAATAGTTGTAATCAACTAGACTTAGGTCTCCTGATCGTAACCGACCAGGAGTCTGGGTACCGACCTTGTCCGCTGGCCAATATAAGGCGGGCAGGGCGACCCCATTGTAACCACGCAATCCTCAAGCAATCTACACCAACAACTGGATGTAGGGTTTTACTCTCCGGAGGCCCGAACCAGTATAAACTCGCTGTGTTCCGTGTGTGTAACACCCCTGGTGTTTAATTAACCTAATTTCAGGAATTAGGAAAACCAATCAAGTGTTAGGCATCTAATCCCTTGTTAGCCTAAATAGATCCAAGTTTGCAAAAGAAACCCTAGTCAAACCTCTAATTGTTTGATCAACATGATAGGGTTCAATATTTTTTTTAAAAAAAGATCTAATCACCTGAAATGATGAGGCCAATTGGAGTTTTAGTTAACCAAGGAGTTCCATCAGCCCAAATCATTCTCTAGGCTAATGACAGGAAATTTTACCCAAGAACCCTTGGTCAAAGCCCAAATTACTCGGTCAAACCCCTTTTCACTCTAGACCTCTCTTTAGAACTCTTGCACATTCTCAAAATTTCATATAACAACTTCAAAATCGACCCTTACAGAAGTTGTAGATCTTTTCCGGGAACACAATTTTCATAATTGGCGGACATTCAAATTTTGAGTGCAAATTGACCAAAAATTGAGTTGAATTTTCTGTGAACAGTAATTCGGGGCTGAGAAAATCAGCAACTTTGCCACGTTTTTCCCGTCAAACGTTTCATCAAAAGCTATATCGCTCTTTGTAAAAGTTGTAGCCCTAACATTTCTCTACGACTTTCGTATTTGGAGATTTTCAAATTATATTCAAGAAAATGGAGTTTCGTAGTTTTGGACTTGGCTAAATGGAATAAAAACCGTGCCAGCCGCCGGCGTCGCCGCGCTCCGCGTCGCGAGCGCGTGTGCACCGTGTCCGCGTTGCCACGCGTTGAGCAGTCCTCGCTCCAGCGTACGGACGTTGGACGCTCCGTGGTGGACCGCACGGGCCGTGGGTACTCCGAAGGCCGTAGGCCTGTGCGCCGCGTCCAGGGAGACGGGCCGGCCAGCCATGCGCCCCGCGCCGCGCTACACGGCGCCACGCGCCGGTTCCGCCATCGACACCGTGCCTCGCGTCGCCTGCCTCTGCGCTAGCTGGTCCACCTTGCGAGTAAGACGTCCCCTAGCCGACACCTCCTCGCGTTCCCTCGTCCCTTTCGCAGCCACGAGTCGAGCACAGCCTGGCCGCAGCTCTGCTCCGCCGACGCCAAGGCCGCGCCGCCGCCGAGCTCGCTGTCTCGCTCCTCCCCGATGAGCTCCCGTCGCACCTACTCCTCCTCACACACCCAAGGACATCCCCCGAACACCGGACTTGACTCGCCGAGCCGCTGCTCCACCGGCAGTTTAACCGAGGCGGACGCCCCGCCGCCCCATTGTCGCCGGCCATTGCCGGTACCTCCTCCGACCCTTCCAACCACCGGAATGGAACCCTAGGTGAGCAAGGACCCTTCCCCCACCCTTTCCCGGCCAAGCCCGGCCTTCCCCTCGCCGGAATCCGGCCACCTTCACCGCTGGCCGCGCCGGGGACCTGATTGTAATCTGTGTTTTCGTTCTAAGGACCTACATGCAAGAACCAGGGACCCTGCTGTAAAAGGGATTAGTAGGGTTTCGGCTGCAACTTAGAAAATTCATTAAAAATCGTAGAAAAATCAGAAAAATACAAATCCAATTTTGTTGGTTTGTTGGTGAATAAGTCTACCTTTTCTAGAAAGGTTATATAGTGTTTTTCTATGTAGATTTTGAACTAAAAATTCAAACTCTGTTTGAAGTGTTTTTGTTATAATTTAAAATATACTCATGATATTGAGTTGAATTTTGGATATGTTGCTCTTTATGGCATGTTTAGATTTGTGACCAAAATTTACAAGAGTTTGATGTGAATATATTTAATTATGGTTTATGTAAGCTTTATGCTAGTTTAATCTTGATACTTTTTATAGCCCTTTAAAACAAATTTTCTTTAAATCACCAATTCACCTCAGGACTTTGCCATGATAAGTAGTACCTCTGGTAGAGTGGATGTGATTTTAGGATTTTATTTGATAAAGGTTTTGTATTTAATCTTGTGTAGGATGTTAAATTAATAACTTGACAAATAATTTGAATCTGCAAGCATGCTTTGGCCAGAGGAGTAGTTTTGGTCTAAATGCTTGTAGGAGAAAGTTGAGACTAAAAATCTTAGAAAATCTTTTTGTATGATTTAATTGTGATGTACTAGGCTGAAATTTATCTTTTACATATAAATTAATATATAAATGATCTTAACCTAGATTTTGGTTTGTGAGCTTAAAATAGGCATATGTTGCTGTGTGCAGAAGCTTATGCTCATTTGAAGTGTTTTTGATTTAATATGGATTTATGGTTGTAAGGCTTGTTTTAATTAATTAAATAAAGAAAGGGCAATTAAGGTGTTAATTGTGAAAACATGTCATGTTTCTGTTTTTGAATTTTCAACACACCCCCTTGCTGTTTTGTGAAGTTAAATAATTTAATTTGCTTAATTATGTACACAGTCACCATCAAAGTTAATCTTTAATTAACCTCTCACACCCTCACCTAATGCATATGCATGTATACGTGTAGATTTGCCGGACGGTACTTACACGCTGACCCAGGAGGGAGACGGGACGGTAGATGGTGAAGTGAACGAGTTGGGTGTTCACCAAGACCTGGACCAAAGTCCGGAAGAGCCCAAGGCTGTTGCTAGCATAGAAGAAGGCAAGCACCGGAGTCACATATAACCTTTTTGGATTAAAAGCTCATACCCTTTTTACTTTTTCAGTATTTATGCTTTACTTTGTGCATTTAAGTTTCAGGAGTTGTTTGAAACCTAGATGCATGATCCTTAGGACTCTTATGCTCTTTTACTAGTATGTTAGGAACGCTAGTGCCATGCTCTAAGGATACGGTAGAAGTCGAGTAATGACTCATTACTCGCGAGATATAGGATGCTTATGTTGGAATCATAAGTTGGATAAATTGACTCGCTCATGTGGTAAGAGCAATGGGTTCGGTCTCGACCGAGTAGCATGGTGCTGGTCTAAGCTATTGAACGTACCAAGTGCTTGTCGGGAATGGGACCGGTAAGTCTAGTACCTAATGAACCAGTGCGAGAATTTTATCGCTACTAATCTTGAGATGCGTCTCCCGGTTCGCTACCGGTAGTGCAAGTGTGAGTCTGGACGTGCCATGAGTGGGCGTACCAGTAAACCTTGTACTTAGGACTGTGGCATCTTTTCGTAATCTAGGGAATGACGGGAACCGCCTGGTCAGGGTAGACCCCGCATTCACTTTTATTTGATTTCTTGGGGTCTACCTTCTTCCGTGTATCTTGGGTTTACCTTGAAAGGATATAAATCGATCGATCGTCGGTCACTCGCCGTTATCTGAGTTGGCTTGACCACTGGCTACCCCATGTTTATTTATGAAACATTTTGGATCAATATTGTTGATTGATTAATCTTGTTTGCACAACCATGCTTGTCTAGCTAGGTGCTTACCTAGAATGGTTAACATACTAGAACTTGAGCTAAAATTTAAAAGTAAGGATCAACTCTTAGTTGCTTTTGGCAAAACAAACCCACCAGCCAAAAAGCCTTGCATGTCTAGTTGTGTTTTTTTTGATGGGTCAGTCTTGCTGAGTATTAGAATACTCAGCCTTGCTTAATTTGTTACTTTCAGGTAACCCCATCTGGCCTGGTGCTATTCCAGATGGATGGGAAATTGAATGGGAGAACAATGATGAGGAGTGATATATTGTGGATGGCCTTCCATGTGTATCCCGCGTTTAGTTTACTTTCCACTGTTTAAAACTCTGAACCATGTTTACTTTTATGTACTCAAAACCTGGTTTGTAATATTAAGTACTTGGTGAACTTGTATGTAATGTTGAATTTGTACTCTGGTCCCGCCTTCGTGTGGGCTTAGCGCATATCAGCGATCCTGTTGTAAGTGATTTACCGGGCTTGACCCGGTAGAGGTGACAAAATACATCCTTGTTATCGCTTATGAGCCAAGTGGATCGGCTTAGGTGATAATACGGATTTATTTTGGGCGGTTCTGTCACAGTGTGCTTCCGCATAACCATCAAGCACTTAGCTCTAGATCGTCCCATCCGACTCTAAACCACCGGGGTTGACCCCCTGTGGACTGTGTGGATCTAAACCTCCGACAGAGGTGATTCTCACCTCTATGTGGTGGAGTAGGGATGAGGTGAAATCTAGACTAGGATTAGTTGATAGATAGAGTAGGAGTGAGTGAGTTGATGTCCTCGTGGATGTTTTGTTCTTCATTTGGATCAAAGTGAGTATTCGACATTTCTTATTTAGTCTATAGTGGACTTCATGCATGAATGATATGTTCTTGTGTTCTTGACTCGTTCATAGTTTAGAGGCTTGTGTTATTTGTAGCACAGGGCTTCGATCCTTTAGAGCTAGCACACTAGTTCAAATATCTGTTTGCATGTTTAGATCCTGTTTAGCTGAGTAAGAGTGTTGTATCTCGTTCACATCTAAACCTTTATATTGCTCTGTAACTCGATGACGAGCATGACCTGAACTGTTCCTTTCTAAGTTCGTAGTTCCTTATTTATACGGGGTGCTATAGTGTAGTTAGCGGGTCGACAGACGTAACCGCGCTATAGTAGTAATCGGTAGTGTAGACGTGGTGTCTGGACTCTGGTTATCCTACGGATACCACGTGCCTTCGTGTAACGATAGAGGTAGGCCGCAGTGGTGACAGCCTGTTGGACCCTTTGAAATCCTCCGTGCCCGGGTATTGAGTAGGGCCCCCAGGCAGGGATACACCTAGACCTTTAAAAGCTAGGGTGTGTCGCCGCCCCACTGAGAGAGCTAATAGCGGTCGTTTCCATCCCGAGAGTTAAGTCCCCCTAGAAAGTTCTTCTCAGCTCCTACCTATCTCAGTAGTAGCTTGGTGTCCTTGGTTAGACACCCGTCCGGTTACCTCACCGTCCTTGGATATGATAACCCTTGGAATACTCATCTTCCTTGGGGAAGTGCTACAACGGTGTACCGTGCGCTTGCGGATTCATTCGCACTCATCAGTGTACCCGAGTGTTTCTTACACGCTCACGCTAAACGCGCCATTAGTGGTGACATTAAGAAACGCTAATAGTTTCCCATCTAATCTAATCGATCTATCCTAACATGAAGCATTGATTGCATAAGGTAACCTTGATATGTATATGAGTGATAGCACAAGGTTGATCATATCCATGAACATCAGCTAGGGTAAAGCTCCACCGAAGGGGTAACTAGGCCTATTATCTTCTAGTTGTAGTTCTAGCTAAACGAGCAAACAAACACGCATCTCATCTAAAACATCCTTAAACTCCTACCTCCGGCCTACCTCCCGAAAACATCTGCCTTTCGGGGAAAACATCTTGTCACAATGTACCCTTAATTATGCGGGGAGTCTAAGGGCACACACATATGAACGTGTCTACAAACCATGAAGGGTCGACATACTAGATCTAATCACCACGATTACATAGAGCATGCTAAGTAGCCTAACCTTGTGTTAAACTAAGGGACAAGCATATTCACAATAGGTAGAAAGCATAAACGGAGACATGGAATCTCTTAAAAGATCAGATGACAAGTTTATCATTGCTCACATGAAAGTATGCATTACACCATCACCACCGAGGCCATACCTATGATGATGTATGCGTACCTCCAGAACTCCACCATGGCTCAACCTCGCAGGGAGGCCATGGTGGCTAGGGTAGATCTAAGCCATCTCCTAGACAACTTTGAGGACTCGCGTCGGCTGTCGTCTTCCTCCGGTGCTTGCTTCGCCGAATTCTCGTGGATGGATACGGCGGCCGTTGAGGGCAAGAGCTTCAAATAGACCGAGGAGACACTAGGTCAATGGGGAGACCGAACCGAGCAGAAAAGGAGGTGGGCCGGTCGGCCTGTGCCCTTTCTGGCCCAGTTCGGGCCCGTCATCCTCCACATGGTTATTCTCGACATTTTGCACCCTTGCATGTGGGTTTTAGACGTCATTAGATAAGGGGTCTTGTCGCATGAACTCTGGTCTTTTGTCTTGGTCTTCAGGAATATTTTCATTATTGTATCTTGGTCCTTGTCACCTTTGGAGGTAAGTTCATACACAAAAGGAGCTCCTTGATTGTCTTGCATAACACCCTCCGAATTTGATATAGATTTATCCATTAAGCGCATCATTTCCTGCATAAACATTACACTTCAAAAGGCATATGTACAGACGAACTTGTTACATCATTAGTATGCCTAGTGGCGGGTTAGTTATAAATCAAAACTCAAACCAAAGTGTAACAAGTGCTCTAGGTGTACCAAAATCGACCACCAACAGTCATGCACTACGACGCAGGACCTGAGCCTGTATCTTGTCCCCCTCGACTAACCGCGCGGGAGGTAGTAGTCTTGCTATGGTAGCTTGAAACACAAAATCCAACAAAAATACAATTTACTTAATATAGATGCTATTGTAAACAAAGATAAGTAAATTAAAAAAAACGGTTTGCGTACTTGGGGATCCAGAGCTGGTGTATGAGCATCAACACGTGCGAAGTCCTAGCACGTATAGTGCCAAAGTGACTCTTCGAGAACGGTCGTCCGGTAAATCTGCATTTATAGCAATTTTTAAGAATTTTCAGCAATTTCTAAGGATTTCCAACAATTTTTAGTAATTTTTAAGAATTTCCAACAATTTTTAGCATTTTCTAAGAATTTCCAGTATTTTTTAAGAATTTTGAGAAATTTCTAAGAATTTTCTAAAACTTTTGAGTAACTTCTAAGAATTTCCAACAATTTCTAAAAAATTTAGAATTTATAGCAATTTCTAAGAGTATCCATCAATTTCTTAAATATTACAACAATTTCTACTAAATAGAAAATTTCTAAAACAAATCTAGTTTTAGCATTTTCTAAAAACTCTCAGCAATTTCTAGTTATTTATAAGAATTTTGAGAATTTTCAATATTTTAAGATAGTTCTAAGATTTCTAACCTATTTCTATGATTCTTAAAGTAATTATTGTATTTCTAAACTAATTTCTAATATTTTTAAACTATTATGTAATTTCTAAAGTAATTTTTAATATTTCTAAACTATTTTTACTATTTCTAAAGTAATTCTAGTATTTCTACACTATTTCTACTACTTTTAAACTATTTTCTACAATTTCTAAAGTAATTTAAATTTCTACAATTCTTAAAATAATTCTAGTATTTCTAAACTAATTTTTAGAATTTCTAAACTAATTTCTAATTAACTAATTCTACTATTGTTAAACTAATAAAGTAGATACACAATTAGTAGAATATCTGAGTCCGAAGTGCTCCACAGCTCCAAATGGAAGAGAGGAAGGGGCGTGTTGGCGGTAGCCCTGGCTTTTTATAAGGTGAGACTGCTACCGTGTGGCACGACGTTTGGCCCCTCGAGGCACCTACCGCCGTGCCATATAGCGGTTCAGTCAAGCACCGTGTCATAATGCTTGACTGTCAACCACCATATGGCACGGCGGTAGGGTCCCTAGCTCATTGGCAGGCTTGCCGCTCCCTCCGACTGTTGGCGGTGCGCCTAAACACTGTGTGGCACGACGGTTGGTCTCTCTTGCCGTCGTATGGTACGACAGTTGAGCCCTATCGCCGTGTCATACGGTAAGTGTATAGTTTCGACAAATTTAGTTAGGAGCATTTATTTTTTCTACGTCGCGGGAAAACACGAACGTGATCCTCTGTCATTCAGCCTCTATGTTGCTGACGTGTGGGCCCAACGCGGTGGGACCCATACGACAGTGACCGAAAAGAGTGTTGATGGGTCATCATCCACCGGTACCTCAGCCGTTGGGTCCCTGTCACGTGAGTGCGGTCCCATACGGCAGCGGCTCAACGCCAGAGGCCACCGAGCACCTCCACCGCCGCCGCCGGTCAGAAATCCGCCGCGTCGCTGGGCCGCTGTTGACTGGCTCGGGCGGCCGCTAGTGCCCGACGGGAGATCCACCTCCGTTTCGGTCTCAGCTGCTGGGAGCTGGGGGTCTCTTCCGGTCGGGGGGCAGTGCAGAATCGTAGCAACGAAGAATCCGAGTCCTACTTCCAGCGGCCTCGCTTCGCTGTTGGCTTTATATTGGTCGGAGCCGGGCCAAAATTGACCGCTTCATGTTCTCTTCTGGATCGCATCTTCAAATGAACCTGTAGCGCCTCCTGCAGCGCAGTGGAAGATTGCGCCATCTTCGTTCAGGTTCGACAGGCAAACTCTCATTTTCCCTCTGTCCCGCACTGGCGCTTTGGTTTCCCAATGCCTAATTCGTGGATAATCATAATCTAAGAAAAGAGGGACTTGCATTTCTATGCTAGAATGCCAGCAAGTTCATCTGCTCAATGTTTGCGTTATTTCTTGCAGAATAGAAATGCAAGAACACTTAATGCGAAGAAGAAAAAGACAGAAGCACTGCTGTAACAAGCCCATCTTCAGGCAAAGGGGTGCAAAGTTTCAGTTTTCAGACCTTCCAGAGGTAATATACATAGTGAAGCATCATTCTGTATTTTCATAGATGGTATTTATCAACCTAGGAGTTTGACTAAACAACCTATGAGATGAATCTATTAAGCCGTCTGTGAAATAGTCACGATCTCTGCAATGAGGATGGGAAAACCACAAAATGGTAGCTGTTCCAACACATTTCCAGAGTCCAGGTTTCCTTTGGAATCCACACAGCATCACATTATGGTTCACCATCTTTTAGGACAAGTGATGCAAAGTGGGAATGTGGTACTTGCACTCTTCTAGATCAGGTTAGATTTCTTATCCTTCCATCTATAAAACTGTGAGTCTCTGCATGTATTGTGGCAGCATCTTTTACTATATGCAGAGATTTTATAGGAGAAATCTCTTTTATGTTACAGACTTACAGCAAGAATTTCCCAATGATTTTTTTTATCTGATCCATATAAGTTTCATCTTTGAAACTAACCATCTTAGTACAACTGAACCAATTTAACACCATAATAACCCGTAAGAATCTTAACTGCCCTGCTTAGATTACACTAGGCACATCCAAGCTTTAGATGCTTATTTAATGTGGAGCCCATACTTATAAGAACTGAGCAAAGCTAAATATCTATGGATGCACAGCCTAGCATATGGTTTTGGGCGCCTTATTCAAAGATACAGAGTTATTCATTGGTATGCTTATCTTTCCTCGAGATTATAATAATTTGCAAATCATATCATAGTAATCAAACTTAAGGGGTGCGTTGAACTATCAACCTGACTTGCAATTTCTGTAATGATTTTCTTATAACATATTAATGTGAAGTATTCATGCCTATTATTGAACCTCATGGTAACTGTACACCTCTTTAGTCTTGAGATATCTGCCCAACCTGGAGACAGTTTCTATCTGCAGGTTTCATGTCTTCAAAAAAAAAAAGAAAGTAGCCTAGTGTTTTTGTCATCACCTAGATGTATTTCAACTGTATGCAAGCCAAATTCCAATCTGAACTACCATAGCAAGCTCTATCATAGTTTCACGTTGGAAGTTCCCCTTTCCCAGCAAGTTACCGTATTGTCCATTTGCATTTTCCCCTCTTTTTGGCACATACTGATTTTCTGGTTTCCTCTTACATATAGTATTTACTTCTTATCTTCTTCCATATTCTTTCTATACACATTCTAATTTCTAGTTATTAATCTGTTTCTCTCTAGCATGTTATGGAATATGAACTTCTGAAAGTTTGTGGTACAGCAAATCCTAGAATTGCAACAGCCAAGTACATGACCTGGCGCTGTAAATTTTGTACTCTAGAGAACAGCTCTAAGCTTCACAATCAATGGAGATACTGGCCACCTTTTATTTAAAATTGAATCTGCAAATTCACAGGATGCCTTCTAAACAAAATGGACTGTTTGGCGCTATGACTTTGGTACACTGGTGTAATGTTGCTCCTCTAGATCAAGACATTCAAGATAAATAAAAAATACAGTATAATCGCTGAGCCAACTGATGCCTCTGATTTCCAATAGCTAACAGCATATCACAGAATCCAGAAATGTAACAAGTCATGCCAATATCACAGAATCCAGAAATGTAACAGCATATCCAGAAATCCAGAAAGTGTGGTTTCAAAGTTCAAACTGATCAGAAAACAAAATGCTCTTGTTTACTATATTTGACGATGAAACTTAATATTTCACAGACTTAGACCCTTTACCCCCTTTCTAATAACTATGCAGGGATGTTTTGATGAGGAGATTAGCTCCTTTTTCTAATGAACCCTGGCAAGAAATCAACTAATTTCTTACGTTTCTGAATATTCAGGAATTCGAACTACACTGCTGAAGTTGCAAACTCCCTGGCACGCATTGCGGCAGAAATCCGGTCGGCTATTCTCCTGGGCTCCTCAAAGATGTTGAGTCCGGCCACCTTGAGAACCTGCCACACGAGCTCTAGCTCAGCCAATGAGACTTCTTGTGGGATATGCACCTGCAGGCCATCAGAGCCCCTGCGGTGCCAGGCATCGAGGGCACTGGCTGCATCATCTGCATTGCGGACGGTCATGAGCTGCAGAATCGGAGGGGGAGGGGAATTGGGCGGCGGTGGAGTTGGCTGGCGCTCCTCAAGAGGTGGTGGCGCGGGTACGATGAGGTCGCTCCCCACTTGATTGCTGCCGGCCCCTGCGGCTGCGGCTGATGTCCCCTTGGCACGGGCATGGGCATCCACGTGAAATCCAGCCTCCGCTGAGTCTGTACTCTTCATCGAGGAATGAACGCCCCCCGCAAGAACAGCTGGGAACGCCGCCGCGTGATTTTCCTCCTCGCAGAATGCCCTGACGGCGGCTTCAAGAAACTGCTGGCGCCCAGCCACTTGATCTTGCCTCTCGGCGGAAGCTGCTGCCAGAACTCCTCCTCGTCCCCCCGCCACCATAGCTTCTTTTGCCTCGGCGGATGCAGTAGCGGTGGCCCTGCGAACTCCAAGAACCCCCTCCTCTGCTTTCTGGACGCAGCCGAGAGAAGGGCGGCGAGGACATTGGTCTTGCGTCGCTGCCGCAGGATTGGACGGCGATTGCGATGCTTTGCCGATGAGGCGGCGCCGCCTGAGGACATCTTGGCGACCATTGGCGGCGCACTCCTGCGGCGGCTCCTTGGGCGGTGGCTCGAGTCCAAACTCCTTGGCCAATTTTTCCATGAACTCATCCACAATCAATTTTTGAGCAGGATCAGAATTCATGTAAGCAGATGTGTGGTCTGGTGAAATCTTGGCGGTGCCGGCCGCGGGGAGATCATCGGCGGCTGCGGCCGAAAGAACGAGAAGGGGCGGCCTCTGCGGTGGCTCGAGTATCCCCTTGGCACGGGTTTCCACGTGAAAATCGGCACAGAGGCATCTCGAGGAAGAACTGGATGCTTCTTGGATTTGGTCAGGCTGGACAAATCCGGCTTCCGCTGAGTCTGTACTCTCCATCGAGGCATGATCAGCCCCCGGAAGAACAGCCGGGAGCGCCGCCGCGTGATTTTCCTCCTCGCAGAAAGCCTTGACGGCGGCTTCAAGAACTTGCTGCCGCCCACCCGCTTGATCTTGCCTCTCAGCGGAAGCTGCTGCCAGAACTACTCCTCCCCCCGCCACCGTAGCTTCTTCTGCCTCGGCGGATGCACCAGCGGTGGCCCCGCGAACTCCAAGAACCCCCTCCTCTGCTTTCTGGGCGAAGCCGAGAGAAGGGCGGCGAGGACTGGTGTCTTCCGCCGCTGCCGCAGAATTGGACGGCGATTGCGATGCTTTGCCGATGAGGCGGCGCCGCCGGAGGACATCTTGGCGAGCATTGGCAGCGCGCTCCTCGGCCACCGCCTTCAATGCTACCGAGAGAAGCCGGGGGTACGGCTGTCCCCCGCGCGACTGTGCCATGCGGCGCCCCTCGTTCTCTTTTCTTGCGTCTCTGACAGCTTTTTTGAAGAGGAGCAAACCGCCGGCAAGCGGCGGCCTCATTGCTAGCGCGTGGGGTTTACGATTGGGTGGCTTCAGAGAGGAAGAGCGGATTGGGGGAATTGGCGATTTGAGGACTTATGAAAGCTCTGTTTGTTTTTTTTTTACTCGAAAGCTCTGTTTGTTGGTGCTCGGGTGCCCGTTCAGCTTAAACAGGTGGGTCCCAAGGCAGAGAGGAGGGAGAGGGCTCCTATGACTTGCGAAAGGTGGATAAGTATTGAAATTTCGAACTCATCAAAAACTCATCTAACTAGCTATTATCTCACCAATCTACCTTATCACTATATTGTTCCAACATTTTTCAAAATGTTCTAACATTTTACAGAAATATTGATTTTTTCAACATGTTTTGGTCAACATTTTCCAAAATGTTGCAACATTTTTTGAAAATGTTGGACAATATTTCATCTCTTCCAACATTTTTCAAAAATGTTCTAACATTTTACAGAAATGTTGGTTTTGTCAACATGTTTTCTTCCAATATTTTTTTTGGAAATGTTGACAACATTCCTTTCTTCTTCACGAGCGGCGGCTGCCGCCATGGCGGGCCGGCGGCGGAGCTCGCGCGCGGCCATGGTGGTGCGGCGCAGAGCTCGCGTCCGGCCGCGGAGGTGGCGGGGGAGGCCGCGGGGGCGCAGGGCCGCCGGCCATGGCGGCGCGCGGCGGGGTGGCGGCACGTGGGTGTGGGAGAGGGGTTAGTGTTGTGGAATTGTTAGGCTATGTGGGCATAATTGGGCTAGTAGTGAGTTATAGTTTCATTGGGAAAAATCTCCCGGAAGGTATATAGGATTTTCGGGGAGGAGCTATTCCAAATGGGACCTACAGGATGGGGCCCATTGGTAGAGATGTATTATTTTTTTTTTGAGCACACAGAGATGGTATTATTTAGAGGAAAACAAGAAATGTAATGAGTCACTAAAGTCTAAAACATTATAGCATCGTAATTGTCGGTGTCCGGATTAGCGCCGACACCAACTAGTGATTAGCGCTGTGATCAGTCTCTCGATGGTCGGTGCTAAGCTAAAGGGGGACAAGGGGTTATCCTGATTCCGACCACGCGGTCGTAAGTCCAGCAGGGTGTGCTTGCGCACTGTATTAACTTGCACCGGTGGTGCCTGTAGAGGGGGGCTACAAGCAATGCGGGAGAGGAGGCAAATCCCCCAAGTCCCAACTACGATGATTGAGGCGAGTGCCAATATCGGGAGCGATGGAGTGTGGAAGGTGAAGCGGGTGGGCGTTCGGTCTATCTGAGTGTCCCCCCCGCGCGCAGGGGCGTCTGCCTCTCCCTTTTATAGACCAAGGGAGAGCAGTTAAAGTGGGGCGGTGCAGTGGTTGTGTACTAGCAGGCATGACGCTGGGAGTCTTGTCCTCGCACGTTCTTGCTCCTGGCGCGAGTAGGTGGCGAGCTCCGGCTTCCCCGGGTGGCATGGCGGCTCTTGTTGCTTGTCCGGTCGTGACTTCGAGGTGCGCTCCCGCCGATTCGAGGGTCCGCTGCTGGGGGAGAGGACGGAAGTTGGCGGAACAGGGTCGTGGAACATCACCGGCTTGTCCGCACAGTGCGGTGCCGTCCGTCGCACAGCACCAGTGACGGTGGCAGAGCTCTAGGGATGGCGACACAGTGCCGAGGATGGCGGCACAGTGTCGGGGATAGCCGCATGACGTCGGAGTTGGCGGAGGAGACACGGCGCACGCCGTCCGTACGACGGCCCCGGTTAGCACATGTGTCAGCACGGCGTCTGTACATATTTCGAGGGTGCCCCCCATGCCCGTTCGAGGGCCTTGCTGCTGGGAGAGGACGGGAGCAGGCGACATAGTGGCGTGGAATGACGCCGGCCTGTCCGCATAGTGCCGCGCAGCGCCCGCATAGGGCCAGGAGTGGCCGCACAGTGGCGGGTTAGGTTGCGCAGGGGCGGTGTCAGGTGCCCAGGCAGTGTCAGCCGCGCGGAGTGGAGGCGGATTTTCCTTTGACTCGGATGTCCCGCCGCGGATCCGGGCATTAAATGTCGTTGTCAGAGGAGAGGCGGGGCGGGATACTCCTGGTCGAGGGATGGCCTCGAGCGAGGCGGAGACGGTTGTCCGCTCGAGGGTGGTCGAGCCCCTCGAGCGAGGCGGAAACCCGCTCGAGGGGCCGGGACCCTCGAGCGAGGCGGAAACCCGCTCGAGGGGCCGGGACCCTCGAGCGAGGCGGAAAATGGGGCGCGCGAGTGGGCCTTCTTGATGAGGGCCGCTGCTGGGCCGCAGCAAGCCATGGGACCGTGGCGTCCCGCATTTCCCTTTTGGATTCGTGGGGATTAGTCCGTACGTGATTGCGTTTAACAAGGGTGATTATCCCCTTAGTTAGGGGACCCCTAATGACTGTCCCCGACAGTAGCCCCCGAGCCTTTGCGGGAATGGGAACCACTCCGGCAAAGGATGCAGGTCCTGGGGCAATGCCCCAGATGCTAGGTGGGACTTTCCCTTTTGATCATGCATGCTTTTCCGTGGGGGTGCGCTAGCGCACCCGCGGGTGTAAGCCCTCGAAGCCCTGCAGGAGTGCGTGCACTCGTGCAGGGGTTAAAAGCGTCGAGTGACGGGCTCGCCTCGCGTTTGTTTCGGCCATCTTCGGCGGTATTTCAGCCGGCATCGGCGATCTACGCGGGCAAAGCAGCGTCGAGTATGTGATCTCCGAAGACGTGGAGCATACATTGCTGGTATGTCACCCCGGCGTTTCGGAGACCAAATGACATTGTCACGTAGCAAAACATACCAAATGGCGTGATAAAAGAGGTCGCGAGCTGGTCGGACTCTTTCATCTTGATTTGGTGATAACCGGAATAAGCATCAAGGAAGCATAATAACTCACACCCCACAGTAGAATCGACTATCTGATCGATACGTGGCAAAGGAAATGGAACTTTGGGACATGCTTTATTTAAACCGATATAATCTACGCACATCCTCCGTTTCCCATTCTTTTTCTTAACTAGTACATGATTAGCTAGCCATTCGGGATGAAATACCTCGATGAATCCGGCCTCTAAGAGCTTGCACAGCTCCTCTCCGAATGCCTGGCGCTTCTCTTCGTCAAATCGTCGCAGACGTTGAGACACCAGCTTGGAGTTGGGCAGGATATCAAGTGAGTGCTCGGCGACCTCCCTCAGAATGCCTAGCATGTCTGCGGGGCACCACGCAAAGATGTCGGCGTTGGCGCGGAGAAAGTCGACGAGCACTACTTCCTATTTTGGGTCGAAGGTGGAGCTGACCCTCAACCCCTTGCCCTCGGGGGCACTAGGGTTGAGGGGTACGGCCTTGGTGTGCTCCGCGGCCTCGAAGCTGACGGCGTGCTAGTTGGGGGAGTCGAGGGCCTCGTTGGCCATCTTCTCCAGGTCCGCATGAGGGCCTCGTCATGTGTAAGCACCCCGGCGCGCTCAACGCACTCGATGTCGCATTCGTACGCGTGCTCGAACGACGGGCCCACCGTGATGACGCCCTTCGGTCTCGGCATCTTGAGCTTGAGGTAGGTGTAGTTTGGGACCGCCATGAACTTGGCGTAGCAAGGCCGGCCAAGAATGGCGTGGTATGCTCCCCGAAACCCCACCACCTCGAAGGTGAGGACTTCCTTGCGGAAGTTGCTCGGCGTGCCGAAGCAGACAGACAGGTCGATCTACCCGAGAGGCTGGACTCGCTTTCCCGGCTATTGACACATTTTATCTTATACAATTATAAGTCAACGAAACATGAAAAAGGGCATAATTGATAATACCAACATAGAATAAGGTGTCACTAACAGTTTTCCTAGAGTTTTGGAGAATTCTATATCTTGCAGGATCAGAATAATAGGAAAAGGAACAAGTCTAGAAGGCTCCGGAACATTCCCGAACCAACGTGACTTGGCATACAAGAAAAGAAGCATCTAGAAGGGACGAGAAGACACCACACGAAGGCGGGGCCCACCAAAAGCCGACCGGTCCTGTGGTGGGGCCGATGGCCCCCCACCAGCGCCACGTCAGCCCTGCTTCTGGAATGTTCTTCCACCGCCTATGAGGATCAATCTAAACCGTATGTTTAGGTCGGTTTAATCCTACGGTGGTGTGACACCTCCTTCGGACTATATAAGCAGCCCCCAGACCCCCCGGTTGGGAGGAGAAGAATAATCAATTCATCATCTTCAGATCAAGTCATCAAGTCAAGAGCCTACACCCTAGAGCACCATATAGCAAGTAGCTAACTAGTCTAGATTAGGAGGAGGCAAGACGTCTACTTGGCTCCTGATCATCTAGAGGCTGGTCGAGATACAGATCTAGCTTCGTTCTTGTAAGTTCTTCTTTGTAAGTTCTTGTACAATTGCTATATAGACATTCGATCCATATCATTGCTTATATTCGACATTATGTGGTTTAGTGTTTATTATGATTACATGTCTAGCATAGTAGATCTGTTCTTATATTTATGCATGGATTCGTATAGCACTCATCTAGAGCCTAAGATATCCTGGGTGAGTGGTGAAGACGGTGTAAGCATGGTGATTAGACCTTATTTACCTGCGTTTGCACCCTACATGCCGGGTCGTGTGGTAGATCGTGGTGGTGACAGCACCATTGAGTCCTTTGCAATCCATCCTCCGTATGTAGGCCTAGCGGAACTTAAGCTAGTTGGGTTATATCAAGTTTCGACCTTGATCTTCCTGGGTAGTGTTCCTCATGTGTACTTATGATAGCTTTTCCGCCATGATTGCTAGATGTATTGCACTAATCGTAGTATGCATTAACCCGTAGTTTAGAATTACTAAGGAGTATCCTTACTAATCAGACTGTAGGAACATGCTTCTTTGTCTATATTGGAATGTTCTAGTGGTTTACCATGGCTATGACTTGATTAATGCTATCATTATCATTATCTTTTATGTGACTTGCACCTGTTTATAGTCAATTGATATATTTGGCACTCTACATTACACCACTCAGAGATATGTATATGCTTGTTATGCAAGATAAAAGACTTCTTTCCCTATGGTAGAATATAAATACGATACCTGGTTTACTCCTGGTTAAAATGCTACAATGGTATATTCATATATGTGCACTTACGGATACCCATATATATATTTTCTTATCAGAGATCCAAGGCATAAGTACGAGTACCCATCCATGCATTTTAGTGGCACCACTGTCAGGGATGACAACCTAGATCAAGTAGTGCTATGAACTGTAGCGGATTTATCTTTTAGTTTTATCTGAAAGCAACATCTGATATACACTTAGCATCATGTTAAGATATACCTCTGCATTTCTGGCATCGTCAATAGAGATGGGTCTTATACCTGTTTCTAGTCGATGTCGTTAGCAATGTCAACAAGCATTTTTGGCGCCGTTGCCGGGGAAAGAAAGTCTAAAGCCCAAAAACATAAACATCATAATAGCATGCATGCATCTCTCACACGTATTGTATCGAGAACCCAAATTATCATGCTTAAACAGGCTTACCCTTGTTCTTTCCACTTTTGTCTATTTGATTTCAAGGTGATGTATGAATAAGAATCTTCTAAACAGCTTTGTTTCAGATCTAGAACAAATCCTAAAGAAGGCAAGGTCAAAGCTTAAACCAAGGCCCACCACCTTTGCCTTGGAAGATTCAACCGTTGTGCGAAGCTTAACACCCACGTTTGAAGTAATGGCTAACAAGACCCTCCGCGAGTACTCTGCACCGACCACGGCCAACATCCATAATGGGCCGACTGTCGATGTGGGAGACAAAGCTTTTGAGCTCAAGCCTGCACTGATCAACATGGTACAAGCTAGTCAGATTTGTGGAAAAGCTCATGAAGATGCCAACGCACACCTCCAACACTTCCTGGAGATATGTGGCACCTTCACGATCAAAGATGTGCCAAGTGATGCAATCCTACTTCGCTTGTTCCCATTCTCACTCTTGGGACGAGCGAAACAATGGTTTTAGTCCAACAAAGACAAACTCACAACTTGGACACTGTGCTCTACTACCTTTCTGGCAATGATAAAATGTTAGAAACTATTAGTAATAAAATGGAAAGCTTTTCTTCTGCCATTAAGAACCAGCACAACTTTAATAAAATGATAGAATCTCAGATATCTCAGCTGGCATCATCGGTTCCGATAGCTAGTCCAGGTAAGATTTCGGGCCAACCGGAAGAATTAGAATCTGCAAACCTTGTCGATATCTATAATGCAGGTTCCTATGCCAAGAAAGAAGGCCCAAGGTGGACTGACAGGGACATGCCCGCTAAGAAAGAAGATCCAGGGAGGCCCGTCATCACCATCAGCATTGGTGCCAACACTTTCGAGAACACGCTGTGTGACTTTGGGTCTAGCGTCAACATAATGCCTAAGGTAATATATGAGAAAATCCATGGTTCACCTTTATTGTACACAACCATGTGCTTGCAGCTTGCAGACCAGTCACTGTGCTACCCTGAGGGCATCCTAGACGACATATGTCTGAGGGTAGGAAGCTCCTACGTAGCTGCCGACTTTGTTGTTGTCGAGACTGGGGGAAGTGAGAACGCTCCAATCATTTTGGGACGTCCTTTCCTTGCCAGAGTCAAAGGCATCATCTACGTTGACACTGCCAAGATCGTCTTCACCATCAATGGGAAGAGGGAGAAATTCAGTTTCAAGAACAAGATCCCAAGAGCTCCTGCACACCCCCAATATCCTTACCCTCAAGAGTACAAGCCAGCTGTCGAGAAGAAGAGGAAAAACAGAAGGAGGAACAAGAAGAACAATCAACCTCGACCACACATGGAGGGAGTCTGGATGATCAACCCAATCAAGTCAGAACACGAGAACCTTCTCCCTTCACCACTGCTGCCACAACTGGACGACCCTGGAATGCCATCAATCCACTGCTCCATCAATCAATGGAACTTCCAGAGAGTTGTCTGCGACACGAGATCGGGCATCAACTTAATGTCTAAGGTAACTTATGAATTAATATACGGAGATCTACCTTTTTATTCCACCTACATAACACTGCAGATGGCGGACCAATCACACCGACTCCCGGACGGGGTGGCGCGAGACGTACCCATCAAGATAAAAGATCACTATGTCCTCACTGACTTTGTAGTCATGGACATGGGAGATGAAGAACAAGATCCTCCCATAGTACTTTGGAGACCTTTCATGAACACCACAAGAGCAATCATCTACATCAAGACGGGCGAGATCCACTTCCAGTTCAAAACTGAGAAGGTACGCTGCTACTTTAATAGCTATACTGACTTTGAGCAGCCCAAGAAAAACAAGATGCGGAGACGCCTTCAGACATTGCAACACACGTTGAACACGAAGTTGACGGACATTAAGAACATTGAAGAAGAAATTAAAGAGAAGTCCGCTCAGCTCCTACCAGCCAAGAACTCTGGACCTGCCACTCCAGAGAGGTCTCCCCCGAAGAAACAAGCTTGGAGGAAGAAAGAAGAAACGCCTACCAAAGAGGATTACAAGAGTACACCTTCGGAGAGCCTACCCCTACCCGCGTCACCAACTGAACAATCGACTCCTTCATTGGCTACCTCATCTACGCCACTCATCGAGATCATTGAAGGTACCATACCAGACACGACATTCCGACGAGGTGCCATAAATGGCAGCACGCCATGGGAGTAAGTACTTGAAACTTTCGCCGAGAGGTAACTCGGTATTTATCTGCACATCATATTTAAATTAGCATATTTTCTTTAGCATACTTACTTTCCTACACCTACATTAGAAAAAAAACCAAAAATATGTTCGCTGCATTTGCATTAGTTTCCTAAAGCCCCATGTAAGTACTTCTTACTGTGGTGGCACAAAAAAAATAAAAATACAAAAATATGGCATTCATATGTTTTTGCATTAGCATCCCTTTTTGCATAGAAAAATTCACAAAAATATGTGGGCACATGCACGCTTTTATGGAAAAACCCAAAAAGAAGTGAGCACATGAAGGCTCACAACATAATCCTAGAATTTATTCCTTCGGGTATGTGCGAAATTAATATTTGCAGGGAGAACATTTAAGGAAGACCTGAAGGCAAGCAAGTTCCAAGGACGAATCAAGAACTACTTCAAGATCCAGCTTGGGGGAGAGCACCCCCAGTTACCACGATAAATATCACTACTTTGTTTAGCTAGTTTTTATAAATATTTTTGCTTGAGTTAATATGTCTTAATAAAAAGTCTTAGCGTGTTAGAGTCTGAATAAATGATAGAGTCTGCTAGTTAGCTCTTTGCTTTGATAATGATCTTGATGGTATATGATTGGAAATGATGAATAGTTGCTCCGCCATAATTCCTCTAAAAATACTTAGTTTTCAGACTTAGATTCTCCTAAAGCTTTAAATGCTTATTTTGCTCTAAACCCAAAACCTGTGGGAAGCACATGCTTAATCTAAGTCTAGGCGTTGAAGGATAAGATTCATGAAAAGTTGAGCTGCTATTTATCATATTCCTAGAGATACTTGATTCCTGGTTTTATTCTTCGAAAATCATAAAAGGTTTACATGATGAGTTCCTGTATTTATGACCCTTGAGAGCTCGTCATACACATCAAGATCATCCCACTCCACCAAATACGCTGCTTCTGACCCAGAAGTACGCATCCCCCATACTCCATCAAGCCACAAGCTATATTACAAAATAGCTCATGCAATTCTTGGATATGATTCTCTCAATGTTTTGTGTCAAAAAGATTCTGGGGCTACATTCGAAAAAAAGAGAGAAAAATATATATGAAAGAAAAAGTGAGACGAGAGAGGGAGAGAAAAGGACAAGTGTCATACTAGGCGAGAAGGGCCTACCTCCCTAAATAAATAAATTTAGAGATGAATAATGAACACGTGTTCGAGGGCGAG
Organism: Cenchrus fungigraminus; assembly: GCA_036936925.1. NCBI lineage: Eukaryota > Viridiplantae > Streptophyta > Magnoliopsida > Poales > Poaceae > Cenchrus > Cenchrus fungigraminus. The sequence continues at coordinate 3,398,950 of CM072779.1, forward strand.
AAGAGCACACATCTCTAAGGAGAGAGAAAAATGGACAAAAGTCCGGGGCGAGTAGAGCCCACCTCTCCAAGAATGGACAACCCAGATCTTAAAAGTTTTAGAAAGAGAGTTATAGTCCAAGAGCTTGAGAAAAGAAAAAGAAAAGATACTAGAAAAAGGCTAAAGGCTTACCACCTTTCACCCTCATCCTTCCACCACTATCATCCTACCATACATATCTTACCACGTGTGACTCCATGTACTTGAGAGGGTCATACACAGGATCTCTGAGTTTTATTTGAAAATATTGCAAAACCCCAGGATGATAGTTGATCAAGGAACTTGAGACATAGTGCTTGACTTGATTGTTCTGTCTTTTGATTGCTTAAGATTTATGGAAAGGCTACGCACCATGGTTAAAGGTAAGAGAGAGCAATCTTGTTGAGAGGAGAATTTATTTTGAAAACCATAGTACTTCTGAGGTGTGAAAGCGTAGTAGCAAATCCTGATCCTACTATAGCATAGCTTTGCTAGGGACTAGCAAAGGGTAAGCTTGGGGGAGTTTGTTGACACATTTTATCTTATACAATTATAAGTCAACCAAACATGAATAAAGGGCATAATAGATAATACCAACATAGAATAGGGTGTCACTAACAGTTTTCCTGGAGTTTTAGAGAATTTTATATCTTGCAGGGACTAATCAGAATAATAGGAAAAGGAACAAGTCTAGAAGGCTCCGGAACATTCCCGAACCAACGTGACTTGGCATACAAGAAAAGAAGCATCTAGAAGGGACGAGAAGACACCACGCGAAGGCGGGGCCCGAGAGGGGCCCACCACAGGCTGACCGGTCCTGTGGTGGGGCCGATGGCCCCCCACCAGCGCCACGTCAACCCTGCTTCTGGAATGTTCTTCCACCGCCTATGAGGATCAATCTAAACCGTATGTTTAGGTCGGTTTAATCCTACGGTGGTGTGACACCTCCTTCGGACTATATAAGCAGCCCCCAGACCCCCCGGTTGGGAGGAGAAGAATAATCAATTCATCATCTACAGATCAAGTCATCAAGCCAAGAGCCTACACCCTAGAGCACCATATAGCAAGTAGCTAACTAGTCTAGATTAGGAGGAGGCAAGGCGTCTACTTGGCTCCTGATCATCTAGAGGCTGGTCGAGATACAGATCTAGCTTCGTTCTTGTAAGTTCTTCATTGTAAGTTCTTGTACAATTGCTATATAGACATTCGATCCATATCATTGCTTATATTCGACATTATGTGGTTTAGTGTTTATTATGATTACATGTCTAGCATAGTAGATCTGTTCTTATATTTATGCATGGATTCGTATAGCACTCATCTAGAGCCTAAGATATCCTGGGTGAGTGGTGAAGACGGTGTAAGCATGGTGCTTAGACCTTATTTACCAGCGTTTGCACCCTACATGCCGGGTCGTGTGGTAGATCGTGGTGGTGACAGCACCATTGAGTCCTTTGCAATCCATCCTCCGTATGTAGGCCTAGCGGAACTTAAGCTAGTTGGGTTATGTTAAGTTTCGACCTTGATCTTCCTGGGTAGTGTTCCTCATGTGTACTTATGATAGCTTTTCCGCCGTGATTGCTAGATGTATTGCACTAATCGTAGTATGCATTAACCCGTAGTTTAGAATTACTAAGGAGTATCCTTACTAATCAGACTGTAGGAACATGCTTCTTTGTCTATATTGGAATGTTCTAGTGGTTTACCATGGCTATGACTTGATTAATGCTATCATTATCATTATCTTTTATGTGACTTGCACCTGTTTATAGTCAATTGATATATTTGGCACTCTACATTACACCACTCAGAGATATGCATATGTTTGTTATGCAAGATAAAAGACTTCTTTCCCTATGGTAGAATATAAATACGATACCTGGTTTACTCCTGGTTAAAATGCTACAATGGTATATTCCTATATGTGCGCTTGCGAATACCCATATATATTTTTTCTTATCAGAGATCCAAGGCATAAGTACGAGTACCCATCCATGCATTTTAGTGGCACCACTGTCAGGGATGACAACCTAGATCAAGTAGTGCTATGAACTGTAGCGGATTTATCTTTTAATTTTATCTGAAAGCAACATCTGATATACACTTAGCATCATGTTAAGATATACCTCTGCATTTCTGGTGTCGTCAATAGAGATGGGTCTTATACCTGTTTCTAGTCGATGTCGTTAGCAATGTCAACAATCATTTTTTGCGCCGTTGCCGGGGAAAGAAAGTCTAAAGCCCAAAAACATAAACATCATAATAGCATGCATGCATCTCTCACACGTATTGTATCGAGAACCCAAATTATCATGCTTAAACAGGCTTACCCTTGTTCTTTCCACTTTTGTCTATTTGATTTCAAGGTGATGTATGAATAAGAATCTTCTAGACAACTTTGTTTCAGATCTAGAACAAATCCTAAAGAAGGCAAGGTCAAAGCTTAAACCAAGGCCCACCACCTTTGCCTTGGAAGATTCAACCGTTGTGCGAAGCTTAACACCCACGTTTGAAGTAATGGCTAACAAGACCCTCCGCGAGTACTCTGCACCGACCACGGCCAACATCCATAATGGGCCGACTGTCGATGTGGGAGACAAAGCTTTTGAGCTCAAGCCTGCACTGATCAACATGGTACAAGCTAGTCAGTTTTGTGGAAAAGCTCATGAAGATGCCAACGCACACCTCCAACACTTCCTGGAGATATGTGGCACCTTCACGATCAAAGATGTGCCAAGTGATGCAATCCTACTTCGCTTGTTCCCATTCTCACTCTTGGGACGAGCGAAACAATGGTTTTACTCCAACAAAGACAAACTCACAACTTGGACAATGTGCTCTACTACCTTTCTGGCAAAGTTCTTCCCTATAGGCAAAACCAACGCCTTACGGGGGGAAATTTCAAGTTTCCAGCAGCAACATGACGAATCTTTTCCAGAAGCGTGGGAGCGCTTCCAAGACTACATATCAGAATGCCCGCACCACGGAATGGAGAACTGGTTGCTCATGCAGACCTTCTACCACGGGCTCACCAACAACACCCGTGAAACGATGGATGCAACAGCTGGAGGTGCTTTCCTATCACTTACACTTACTCAAGCCACTAACCTTGTGGAAAAGATGACATCCAATCAAGTTTGGAACGAGGAACGTCAACCCCGCAAGAGAGAAAGAGGAATGCACCAGCTCAAGAAGGTAGACATGTTGTCTGCCAAGATGGACTTAATAATGAAGAGGCTTGAAGATAAAGCCCCTGAGAAGAAAGAAGTCATGCAACTCTTCGATTCCCGCATGACCTGTGAAGAGTGTGGAAACACCGGACACTCGGGCAGTCAATGTCCCGAGCTGGAGGAGGATGTGAACTACATCAACAATCAATATCATCCCCCGTAGAATCAAGGATGGACCCAGCAGAGACCCAACTACCCAGGTAACTATTCAGGTAATTATCAAGGTAATAACTCTTATAATAATTTCCCACCTTTAAGAGAGTTAGTTCGAAACCAGGGTAGACTTATAGATAACCTGTCTAAGAAGTTAGCTTCCAATGATAAAATGTTAGAAACTATTAGTAATAAAATGGAAAGCTTTTCTTCTGCCATTAAGAACCAGCATGGCTTTAATAAAATGATAGAATCTCAGATATCTCAGCTGGCATCATCGGTTCCGACAGCTAGTCCAGGTAAGATTCCGGGCCAGCCGGAAGAATTAGAATCTGCAAACCCGGTGGTCCGTCTCCCCCGAGTACTTGTTCACGGTCGTAGGTTGCCGGAAGCGCAGGGGGATGGGTGCCGTACGGATCGTCCGGCCGAACACACGCGTGGCCGGCGACTCCGGTGATGGGCTCTTGTCCTCCCGGCTATCATAACGGCCAGCACGCCGGGGGTTGTAGCCGTGCGATGCAGCGGCGTCCTGCCTCTTCTTGTTCAGGATGTTGCGGGCGTTGCCACCGTTGGCCTGGCCGCGCGTATCCTGAATCCGCTCCTTAGCGGGTTTCTTTTGGTTGCCTTCGTGGACTGTGGGTGCCTGGTGCGGGGTATGGACTGATGCCTCTGGGTCCCGGCTGCCCCCGCCAGTTTTTACACTAGACTGATGGCGTATGCGGGACACGGAGCTTTCAGCCTGCTGCACCACAGCTAGCTCAATGAGGGCCTGCGCCTCGCGGCGCAGGTTGCACCCCGCGGGCGTCGATGGTTCGGGCATGGCCCGGATCAAAGTCGTCGCGGCAACGAGCTTCTGGCAAGCCCTCGCCAGAGTTGGCAGGCTGTCCATGTCGGCATCGGTGTTGATGCGTTCGCGGGCAACGCGCCCCGCGGCGCGCACCCCGTGTGATGAGGGGCCGGCCTTGTCCTTCTCGAGCGTGGCCTCCAGCTGCCGCACCTACTCGCGCTCCGCGTTGAGCTTCGCCTCCATCTCGCGGACCTGGGCCAGTTGCGTAGCGCGCGCGGCGTCATGTGGTGGTGTTCCCACGGGCGAGTTCGCCACCGGGTTGTTCCGGGCCGCCGTGTCGCCCGCTCCTCCTCCTCTGTCTTCGCCCTCGCTGATGACGACAATGAAGCACTCACGGGTGGGATCATAATCCCCCTCACTGGAATCGTCGGAGTAGGTGAGGCAGTAGTCCACCGTGGCCTGAAACCGCCTGAGAGCGTCGGGGTCCCGAAGCCCGGAGTAGTCCCACTCCGCCCCCACACCTGTGCTCGTGTTCCTCGCTGTCGGAGTCGTGGTAGGACTCACCGGGTGAGGTGGCGATGAGGTTCCGGATCGACATGAAGTGGTGATCCGGAAGATCCTCATACGCGGCCAGATTGGTACTGAACGACGAGCTGTGGATGCGCTGGGGAAGCTGCGGCCGCGCAGCCGTGGCTTCCCCGACAGGACGCGTCACGGAGTCCACCGGTGGAGGTACGTCTCCTTGTGCTGCGTCAACAGGCGGGAGCCTGCCGGCTTTGACCCACTAGGGGGAGCTGGCGCGCGCCGCCCGGCGTCGCTCTGTGCTCGCACGTCGTGAGCGCTTGCCCGAACACTTGCGGCATCGGGGTGGCGGTGAAGCTAGCGCTGCTACTGGCACTGCCGTCGTTCCTGGCGGCACCGCCATGATTGTGTCCCTATTAAGGATACACATGAGGCAGCCGTTGTCAGTCGCCTGGTAGTGGATGCTCCCGAACCAGATCTCGTATCCGGCCGAGAACGGGTCGGAGCAACCCCAGGCGGGCCTCTCCGACGTGTGATCGGTGACGATCACCATCGAGAGAACAGGTGGACGATCCCAGCGCAGCCCCCTACCTGGCGCGCCAACTGTCGGTGTTTGGATTAGCGCCGACACCAACTAGTGATTAGCGCTGTGATCAGTCTCTCGATGGTCGGTGCTAAGCTAAAGGGGGACAAGGGTTTATCCTGGTTCCGGCCACGCGGCCGTACGTCTAGCACGGTGTGCTTGCACACTGTATTAACTTGCACCGGTGGTGCCTGTAGAGGGGGGCTACAAGCAATGCGGGACAGGAGGCAAATCCCCCAAGTCCCAACTACGATGATTGAGGTGAGTGCCAATATCGAGAGCGATGGAGTGTGGAAGGTGAAGCAGGTGGGCGTTCGGTCTATCTGAGTGCCCCTCCCCCTGCCCCCGTAGGGGCGTCTGCCTCTCCCTTTTATAGACCAAGGGAGAGCAGTTACAGTGGAGCGGTGCAGTGGTTGGTACAGTGGCTGTGTATTAGCAGGCATGGCGCTGGGAGTCTTGTCCTCGCACGTTCTTGCTCCTGGCGCAAGTAGGTAGCGAGCTCCGGCTTCCCCGGGCGGCATGGCGGCTCCTGTTGCTTGTTCGGTCGTGACTTCGAGGGTGCGCTCCCACCGATTCGAGGGTCCGCTGCTGGGGGAGAGGACGGAAGTTGGCGGAACAGGGTCGTGGAACATCACCGGCATGTTCGCACAGTGCGGTGCCGTCCGTCGCACAGCGCCGGTGACGGTGGCACAGCTCTGGGGATGGCGACACAGTGCCGGGGATGGCGGCACAGTGCCGGGGATGGCCGCATGACGTCGGAGTTGGCGGGGGAGACGCGGCGCACGCCGTCCGTAGGACGGCCCCGGTCAGCACATGCGTCAGCACGCCACCTGTACATATTTCGAGGGTGCCCCCCATGCCCGTTCGAGGGCCTTGCTGCTGGGGGAGGACGAGAACAGGCGGCACAGTGGTGTGAAATGACGTCGGTGTGTTCGCATAGTGCCGCGCAGCGCCCGCACAGGGCCAGGAGTGGCCGCACAGTGGCGGGTTAGGTTGCGCAGGGGCGGTGTTAGGCGCCCAGGCCGTGTCAGCCGCGCGGTGTGGAGGCGGATTTTCCTTTGACTCGGATGTCCCGCCGCGGATCCGGGCATTAAATGCCGTTGTCAGAGGAGAGGCGGGGCGGGATACTACTGGTCGAGGGATGGCCTAGAGCGAGACGGAGACAGTTGTCCGCTCGAGGGAGGTCGAGCCCCTCGAGCGGGGTCGAGCCCCTCGAGCGAGGCGGAAACTCGATCGAGGGACCGGGACCCTCGAGCGAGGCGGAAACCCACTCGAGGGGCCGGGACCCTCGAGCGAGGCGGAAATCCGCTCGAGGGGCCGGGACCCTCGAGCGAGGCGGAAAATGAGGCGCGCGAGTGGGCCTTCTTGATGAGGGCCGTTGCTGGGCCGCAACAAGTCATGGGCCTGTGGCGTCCCGCACTTCCCTTTTGGATTCATGGGGATTAGTCCGTACGTGATTGCGTTTAACGAGGGTGATTATCCCCTTAGTTAGGGGACCTCTAATGACCGTACCCGACAGTAATTTTGGCCACAGTTTTCAAAACCAAAAGATTTATTGTATTCTAGGACTGGAGACTAATTATCTAAAACTAAAGTTACCAAGTTGGCGTGCTACTTGCTCCCCTCCATTACAAAGTTACTAATCAAAGTTTCATTAGTTTTGCTTGATGTTCCATTAGTTAATTTGAGGAAAACTAGGACATATTTGTGTGTTGTCACGACAAAGGATGAGTATATTTTTACATTGTAATGTGCAATAAAGTTGGTTGCATTTTCACTACCATAGTAAGTGTCACAATAACAGGATGAGCTCAAAATTGTCCAGTATTCAAAAGCATATGATTCTCAGTTTAATTCTTCCATTAGTTGGAAGATAGAGGGCTTTGGAAGACTACAGGAGGCCACAAAAAGCGGCACATATCATTTTGAGCATGCAGTAATGCAGTAGGATGTATGCAAATTTGTGTACACTGTTGAAAAGAAATGTCATATTAGCAGAGCACGGTTATGAACCATAATTTTTTAACGTGTCTCTGAATCAAAACACATTGTAAGGTAATATGAATTAACAACAAAATATGGTGGCAAGCAGAAACATAGAAACTGATATCGAAGTATGCTAACAAGTTTCAAACATAGCTTAAACGAGTGGATCACCAAAGAGCGAACTTTATACTCATAGAAATTCCACATGGAAAAATCGCAATAGTTTCAAAGTTTATCTACAATAGTATGGATTTGACATAGGGTATATTCATACCTGTTCATATATAATCTCTGGTGTAAGCTTTGCAAAACGATCAATGCAATATAGAGGTGAGATGCATTTTTAGCCTCCTGATTGCAGAGCACACAAATGGGATTTTAGGCCATTGCACATGGAATTTTTTCAAAATGGCCCTTTCCGCAAACTATTTCTACGAATAGACCCCTGGGGAAACTATTTCCAAAAATGGACCCAAACCTCGGCGTGAGGGGGACGAGCGCCGAGGTCAGTTACTTGGTGCTCGGGGCTCTAGCGCCGACCCCCTGCCACGTCAGAGCCGAGCTGGCGCTTCGTGCCTGTGTGGCAGCGACCTCGGCGCTACGGCCTTTAGCGCCGAGTTCTGACCTCGGCGCAGCCGCCTCTAGCGCCGAGGTCTGGCCACTTATACCCCGCGGAGCCTTCTTCTTCCTCCTCCCTCCCATTCTTTTCAACCCGATAGCTCTCTGTTCTCTCCTTCTCCGGCGGCGGGGCAACCCTTAGACCTTGGAGACGAGTGTAGAGGTGGTTCCCTTTGGATTCAAGTCGGCCCCAAGGTAATGTGGCTCCCCTCTTTCAATTTGTCCAAGTAGTTTTGTTTGAATCGGTGGTTAGGTTAGGGTTTGAGGGTTTGTTAGGGTTTGCATTTAGGGTTAGGAATGGTTAGTGTCTAGGGTTTTAATTCTTGTTTTCTTGCTATTTTTGAAGGAATCACCATGGCATCTCGCCCTACGGAGATAACATTGGCGGGTAAGAGGAGCTCAATGACCATTCCTAAAGGGGTGGAGGTGCCCATGTGCTTTTGTGGTGATCGGTGCAAGCTTGTGAAGTTGGAGTTGTTAGGTAGCTGCTATGGCATGAGGTGGTTCATGTGTGCCAACAACTAATATGACCCACTGAAGGCTGTCGGATACGAGATACACGAGGTTGTGCATCAATCCATGTCGAGCTTGTTTTTGTTTTTGTTGTGTTTGTTAACATTGTATCTGACTCCGAGGGTTGCAGACTCCTCCTCCTCTATGTGGTTTTGCGCAGTGGCTTGACACGGAGCAGTCCGAGACGGACAAGTGGTGGGTCGAGAAACAATTTGAATGGGGGGAGCAAAGAAGGAGGCAGTTGTAGTATGAGAAAGCACAGGAGGAGAAGCGCAAGAAGTTTCAAGAGGTGTTTCGCGCAAGGTGCGAGCGCGTTGACCGTGAGGCGAAGGAGAAAAAGGAGGCCGAAAGGGAGCGCAAGAGAGCATGTGCACGCCGTGCGGAGGAAGCAGTGGAGCAGAATCCAGATGCATTGAGGAAGGGGAAGTGGCCTCGCTGCACTCAGTAGTTTGGTCTTGGTAGTGACACTAGTGTATTAGTGAAGAGGATTTTAGTATGTTGTGTGATGTTGCATGTTATGGACTTGTATCGGTTGTTATCGGAGAACTAATGTCGACTTTGTTTTTATCATGAAATTTGAAACAAACTCTGATTCTGTGTGAATTGCCTGTTATTTTTCTGTTCTGAACATGTTGTGTGAAGGGGAAGTGTGACTTGAGAAAGTTTCTGTTTTTGGACAGGCTACAGTGCTCGGTGCTAAAGCATTTAGCGCCGAGGATCCATAGCTCGACGCTAAAGCCTTTAGTGCAGAGCTTTGGTACGTCAACGCTAAAGGCATTAGCGCCGAGCCCTGTTCCCTGTCCTGAAACAGAAATTTCATAAGTCATCACATTTCAGATTTTCATCACATTCATAACAGAAATCATCACATCCACAACAGAAATAGATAATCATCACATCCACAACAACACACCCATACCAAGTCCACATACATAGAGATAAGTCATCCAAGTTCATAACATACACATAGTTCACAAATGTCCACACACAGCTGAGTACCAAGTCAACACACATAACATGAGGTCCATACATAGAGATAGTGCACAAGTCACTGCTTCTTCGCCTTGGCCTTGGCCTTCCCCTTGCCCAACACATCCGTACCTGGTGTGAGTGGGTCCCGAGCTCTCTTGGGGCGACTGCTGCGATGAGGCTGAGTGGGCTGCGTGACCGGCGGTGCATCGGCCATCTGAGACATGTGAATCTCCTCCTGCTCGTCCTCGTGCTCCGCCTCGTCCTCCTCCTCCTGCTCCTCCTGCTCCTCGGACTCCATGTGGGAGCTCGGGAGGAAGAAGGCCCAGGCACGGACGCAGAAGCTGTGGCGGCTCCACGGGACACCTGGAAGTCCTGGACGCAGACCTGGAGGCGGGGGCCACGTCAACCGCCCCTCATGCGCGACAACCGAAGCGAGAAGCTAGCTTTCGCAGTCGAGTGTTGCAACGCTGCGTGTAAAGAGGAGGAATGTTAGCTGCCAGGTGCAATATATAAGATCGTTAGCAAAAAGAAGGGGTAGTACCTCAATGCAACGCCTCAGGATGTTGCTCTCATCCGCGTGGCCAACCGGCGTCATCAGAGCAACATTCTGCTTGTTGACCGTCCTCATGAGCTCGTCAGCCTAATGAAAGAGTGGATTAGTGATTTTGAACAAACTTGTACTACAATAAATGTGTTCGTGAATTGAACTTACCACACGAGCGAAGACTGGAGCAGGATCCACCTGGTGCCCCTCACGGGTCTGCCGGTCGTACTCGTTGTCGCCCTCGTCGGAGGAAAAAACCTCCGCGTAGTCCTACTGCGTCCACGCCGGCCTCAGACGGAGCCGCGCGCGCTAATGGAACCACTTCAGGTACCAGTCGTAGGTGGCGTCGTTGTGGACGCCGGGCAACTGCACGATGTTGCCCTCGTACTGGTACCACCTCTCGATATGCGTCATGTGCTCATGGGCGAAGTCGGTGATCCTCTTCTGCCTCCGACGGTCAATGCTGCAAGGCACAACCAAAGAATATATGTAGCGAGACTAACTCCAAGTTTCGATAAATTAATTGATTAAGTATTTCGAAAACTCACTTGTGCAGCTCCCAGCTGGTGGAGATAGGCTGCGGAGGGCAAGGTTGCTCCCTACCGAACTGCCTGGCAACCCTGTGCGGCAAATGGTACTCCACTGCATAGAAGCAAATCAGGGGACACCTCATGAGCCAAAAGCCCTCATCGACTCTACACATCGTGCTCAGCTGTAGGTCCTCGACCTCGTCACGCTCATATGGTTGCCACCTCACGTGCATTAACAATTTACATGAATATCAACAAGGCTTAAGCAATTTTCAATTAATGAAACGAGACAACACTTACATGTTGTGGGGTAAGAAGGTCAAGCTCGTTTGTGTACTGAATGTACGAGCTGCGCGTGATAGCGTAGGCGCCCGCCGCTCTCTCATACAAATGCCCAACTGTGGGGGCAACGACCTCGTTGTTAAGTGGAAACCATGCCGGCGGCTCACGTACAACGTAGGGCCTCCCCACCGGAAGCCTCTCCCACATCCACACCTGGAGGAGGTACGTGCAGCCTGACTGTGTGGCGTACGTCCCTCTCGTACGGCGGCAAGCCTCGCAGAGCTGCCGATACAAGAAGGCGAGCACAGCCAAGCCCCAACTGTACTCGCCGGCGTTGTCCCAGTCCTGAAGGCACGGCAAGTACATCCACGACGCCGTGTCCCCGGTGCCGTCAAGGAATAGGACCGAACCGAACATGTGCAGCACCCACGCCCTGAAAATGACAATATGCAAAAAAACGAAGTTAGAAAATTATTAGTGATAAGTAAGAGAAATGCAAAACAGGTAAAAGGACCGAAACTGTTTACTTACCTGCAGTAAAAGTTTACAGTAGCCTCGTCGACGTCGGCTGGGCACTGCGCAAACTGCCCTCGCAGCCACCTCAAAGGGACGCCACTGGAGTGTCGTCTCAAACCCGGTGCCACCTCCAGCAAAGGCCTACCAATAAACTCCTGCACTCGAGCCTCCCAGCCTGCCGACACCACGTCTTCAGTCACCGGCCGTCCTCTGATCCAAAGCCCCATGATCATGCCGACGTCCTGAAGGGTGATCGTCACCTCACCACAGGGCAGGTGGAAGCTGTGGGTCTCCGGTCGCCAGCGGTCGATCAACGCCGTGAGAGCAGCAGGGTTGAACGGTGGTATGCCACGGTTGACAAGCCTCGCAACCGTGGTAAGTCCCGTGCGGCGCAGCAAGGGGGTGTAGCGCTCGTCGTACCGCAAAACGGTACCGCCGTCGTGAGTCATTGGCCGGAGCGTGTGCAGAACCTGAAACAAAAACAATTTGTGTGAACAAAAGATACCAAAATTGAGAAATGAACCCTGCCAAAACAAACAATCAGTACCTCGCCCTGCTCGGTCAGCCTAGCCCGGTGCTTGGCATCGTACTGCTCGTCAAGAAGCCTATACCTGCCCACCATCCTGCAACACAAAGGTAACTAGGGTTAGTACATCAAATTTAAATTAATATAAAGTAGGACGGTAAAAACAAATTAGTAAGTAAGAAATTTCAATTACACTAGTGCACAAATTACTATCTACCTGCGCTTCCTCTCGTAAGGGGCAACGTCGTATATTATGCCATGATTGGTGACATTTTGAGCATAGTGACTGCTGTGTGTCCTCCACAAAGTGTGTACCAATCGACTTTTTTCGTGGACCTTCCCTTCACTGCTTGGTCCATGTCCATCTGGTACCTCTTCCTTTTTCTAGTTCCACGCCCTGTAACCCTCAATCTCTTGTCGGCGATATACTTTGGTCCCTCATAAACCGGCCACTCGCCCTCATCACGGAATGGGTGAAATAGCGGTGCCCAGGTGTTAATCAATGCTTGCAATGAGAACTCCACTCCAACTCTAGAAGGGGCTTCCACGTCCAACCTTCGCACTCTGCAAGCAGTCACCATGTGGGAACAAGACAAGTGGAAGCTAGAAGGCCTACCACACGTGCACGTGTTCTCGCTAAGCACCACTATGTGTTTCCTTGCCTCACGATCCTCACCTCCAATGTTGGTTCCCTCTGCCTCAGTCACTTCATATGTATGTGTGGCGCGGTCAAAACAAACTACCTTTTGCCCCTTAGAAATTAGTTTTGCCTTTCTAATTCTGCGTGCAACCTTTTCAAGATATGTATGGTGGTTGTCTCGAAGTGACATAGCAAGGCTGCGTCGCTTCACAAACCAAGCATTGCACTTGTAGAAGGTGAATGAAAGAATAGCAGTCACAGGAAGGCAACGACATCCTCTAAGCAAACTGTTAAATATTTCTGCCATGTTGCTTGTCATAAAACCATACCTAGCACCACCTTCGTCAAATTCTCGAGTCCACTTCTCCTTTGAGATCATCAACTCATCAAGAAATTGTCTTTCACGATCGTCAGTCTTTTCTCTAAGCGCAGCTAACTTCTCAAACTTCCGTGGCTCTGTCTGCCTACAAACCTCCTCAAACAACTCAAAATTATCCTTAATACCATCATGCTTGATAAGGTTCTGTGCTAGGTGCCTTGTGCACCAACAATGATGCAAACGCCCATGTCCCGGAATGATGTTTTGCACAGCATTAAGTATCCCAGCATGCCGGTCCGAAATCACACAAATATCGCGGCCGGGCCCAACAACAACTCGCCGAACACGATCCAAGAACCAAGACCAAGTAGAAGTTTCATCCTTGTTCACCAAGGCAAAGGCCAAAGGGAAGAGCCTATTCTCCGAATCATTTGCAATGGTAATCAACAATGTACCCTTGTATTTACCCGTGAGGAAGGTACCATCAATGGAGAATACAGGCCTACAATGCTTGAAGCCTTCAATGTACTGTGGAAATGTCCAGAAAGCCCGAGAGAACACCTCTCGCCCATTAACCCGAACCTTGTCCTTTGGCACATACTCATAATACATGCCAGGATTTGCAGCTTTCATTGCATTCAACATTACCGGAAGCCTCTCATAAGCTTCTTCCCAATCTCCAAATACTTGCCTTAGAGCCTGCTGCTTTGCCCTCCAGGCTTTGCCATACTTGATCTCATAATTGTACATCTTCAAAACCATCTGCTGAAGTGCAGCAACTGAGATGTTTGGGCTATGCTTCACCACACCGCACAACTACTTCGCAATGTATTTTGAATTCAATTGGAGGTGTTTCTCTTCTGCCTCTGCTGTACCACAAGTATGAGGCTCAATCACAGTCGTTACCTTCCATTGAGCTGTCTTGGTCAGCTTGCAACAAACCCTCCAAGCGCAACCCTCTTGTTCGCACTTAACTGTGTACCGTCTCTTGCGGTACGAATGCACCATCTTGAAAGGATGGTGGTGCATCACTGAGTATCCCTGCAATCAAGTCTTCAAGTCATCCATATTCGGAAATACCATGCCCTTCCGAATGATACTATCTCGATGCAACTCAGGACCATCATCATCACTACAACCCCCATCAGCAACTGCCATGTGGCTCTGCCCAAGGTCTACACACTTTAGAAGCAATAGGTCACGGTCCGGAAAGATAGACTGCAAGATTTTTTTTCTCCTGTTCAGACAACCGAGGAATGGGCCGATCATCCTCCGAGTCACAAGCTTTGTCATCTTCATAATTGTCATCGTCCCCGCTTACCTCCACATCCACACGGTTAGATGCTTTGGCATCACTGTCAAATCAAGCAAATGTGTCTACATAATCACCCAAATCAGCATGATATGTATCAACTCCATCATCATCCGAGTACTTAGGCTCAGCCTTTATGTCATCTGCCGGCGATCGGGACACACTCTCAGGCTCACCAAACTTTGCTTCCTCAACAGGTGGCTTGTTCAGGTCGAACCCGACATTGCAGTCGAGCAAAGGAACCTTAGACACCACTATAAAGAGAGAATGCACTTCTGACTCCATAACAATATCTCTGTAAATCTCCCATTCTGTCTGTAGATCCAAAGGTACAAACGCCTTTGTACGAGGACCTTTCAATGAGCCAACATCAACTACACCATCCATATGCATACGCAGACAACTATCAGGCCAATTCAATTTCTCCTTCACTCTATCAACCAATTCAGCCAACGAGGGGAAACTAGGAAACACCAAAACCATCTCTACCATATTCTGAAACTTCATTGTGTCATCTTTGTTCTTCTTAACAATCCCACCATGAACAATCCTCACTAAACGATCCATCTACATCAAAAGTTCCATTAAGCCAAATACATGAGAAAAATGCATTACAATTGATGCCTTAGACTGAATAAACCCTAAAATTAGGTTCCTTTTTTTCCTTTACGCCTAATAAAAAATTCCAATGTTCTTCCTACAATCATCCAAACACCCTAACCTTCTACAATTTGGAAACTATTCATGTTCTCTAACAATCATCCAATCAAAATTTCCTATGTCTCTAATTTGGCTGTGCAAGCGAAGAACAAGAAATAAATAGTAGGATGTACATATACCTTCAACAAGCGAAGAGGAAGCATGCTCCAATGGGGGTGGGCTGCCTGCCCGCCTAGCCGCGAGCCCTAGCCGTCGGGTAGGGGCACGAGCACCCCCGTCCCCGGCGCGCTTGCCCGCCGGCCTGCACCGCCCGCACCTCGCGGCCGGCAGGTGCACGAGCGCCCCCCGGCCTCCTGCCGTGGCGAGCACCACCCGGCCTCCCGCCGCGTCGAGCGCCCCTGCTCCCGCAGCATGCCGCCCCGCCGCCGCACGCTGACCCGCTGCCGCAAACAGCCGCTAGGGTTTCGGTATTTTGAGGAAGATGAAGGCTCTAGCGCCGAGGTCAGAAGGCTCGGCGCTAAAGGCCCTAGCGCCGAGGTCACTGCCACGCAGGCACGAAGCGCCAACTCGGCTCTGACGTGGCAGGGGCTCGGCGCTAGAGTCCCGAGCGCCGAGTAACTGACCTCGGCGCTCTAGCCTCTCACGCCGAGGTAAGGGTCCATTTTTGGAAATAGTTTTCCCAGGGGTCTATCCGCAGAAATAGTTTTCAGGAAGGGCTATTTTGAAAAAATTCCACCCATTGCACTGTACCCAATTGATCTGCAGTTAGTATTCAACTTTGCATCAACAAGCAGACAACGATTGCCTCACCATCAAAGCGAGTGAATGAGACACAAAACTGCATGGAGTAAACTGACTTTGTAGAGTACAACCATATCAAAATCAAGATTGCTAGCTTCTTAATTCAACCACACATGCATCTGGAACAAAGAATGATTTAGAGTATCGACAACACATGAGGATACATATCTGCATCGACTGTTACTTTTGACAGATGGAATGTTTACATATAATGACTTGAATGAATTTTACCAAATTTCAACAAGTATGAACACCGCAATGGAACAGTAAAATCGTTATGATCAACTTGTTTGATCAATAACTATAAAAAAGAAAATTAAGATATATATTCGGAAAAAAAAAGACAAACAAGAGAAACAAGGGACTAAACAGCCCGTCACAATATTAGCAACCACCTTAGTCCATCACAATATTAGCAACCACCTATATACAGTCATACACAGAAGCCTGGCAACAATCTGACAGAACTTCCTTTTTCGAGCACTTCAACTTACAACATAACAATTTTTGTACTTTGAGGTATTCTCCCATCAAGGTGTCTTCTGGCAATGTCCAATGCCTTCACTCTTGTTCGTCTTTCATACTCTTCATCATAATAACCAAAGTGATTAGCTCGATCAATGGTTAAAACCTCCAGGTTAGGGGAATTTTCTACAATGTGCACCAAAAGTTCAACTTGACCGGTGCACCCTGCAAATCCCGTGATAGACAACTCCTTTAGATAACTATGTGTACATCGTGGAAGCCTCTGGATAATATCTGAGCAATGTGACAAGGCACAGATTGTAAACTGCAACATTTGGGAGAAAAAGGAAAGCATGTTAAGCAGGGTTCTAATCAAGGATCAACATTGAAATGTCTAAATGTGTGCGTTATGGTAGTTGCTAATACGGAGTAATCAACTTTGTGGACATGCCCTCTTTGGTTGTGAAACAGTTGTGACAAAATATTTGTTTGATGTGAGCCTATATTGTATGCTGTGCAAGTTTTAGAACACAAGGATATGGAGAGAACATCAAGTTAATCAGTCAAGCTAAACATAAATTCTGAAAACATAAAACACTGTTTGATGGACAAAGCCACAAAGACAACCACAGATCTTGTCTAAGCACAATTATAAGAAATTAAGTTTTTATGCTCAGAGTCTTCCTAGTTGAAGCCCTGATAAGTGACAAGATAGAAGATACTACCTGCTACAAACAAAAACATGTATAAACAAGAAAATCCACATAATTTGAATCCTTGACATTTTTCCATCTGAGAATTTGCTAAGCATGTGAAACTAAAATGGAAGGTGAAGATACAGTAGCAACACAGCAATACGCGGAACCACAAATGAACTATGAATTATAGGATACAACAGCTATCTTGCAAGGATAACCCAGCAGAGTACTCACATGTATCTCTAAGTTTTCAATGGAAGGAGTAGCACTCAAGAAAGAGACCAAGCACAGAAGATTATTGAGATCTTCCGGCCGCACGAAAAAGCTCAGCTGTAGATACCTCAACTGAGAAAACTTGAAATTGTTTCTTTGTATCAAGGGCACCTGAAGGATGGAAAACACAAATTAAGATCATTACAAGAGAAAAAAATTAGAAAAATAACACCAAGTACACTAATTTTTAAGGCACATACCGTAAGTGACAAAGAAGAATGCACAATGAGATTCTGCACGCATGGAAGTAATTTGGGAAGTGAAGTGAGAGCAAACTCAAGACACATCTTGCCAGTAAAATAGAGCCTTGCATCTTTCAGCGCCAAAGCATGACCGAGGTGAAAAGGAATCCAGTGCCCCCTGTATACAAAAGTCTGAAGGTTCATGGCACTAAATTCTATCCCGCTTATATCACAATGTGCAACATGCAGGTGTAGCAAGCGGGGCAACGGATGAGCCACCTTCAGTTCAGCATCATCCAAATGGCATCTAACTATACTCAACCATTCAAGATTAAAGCAGTTTGATAACATATCTTGAAGATCCTTACGAGTGACACTTAGCACATGCAGATCAAGCTTCTTTAGGTTGGGAAAACCACAGAAGTGGGAAGGTGATTCAAAGGACACAAAGCTAAGTTGCAAATGTTGCAGACGGGATATGCTTTTGCCATCAAACAGCTCCAAGGGAAATCTGTAACGATCAGGACGAAGCCCAAACTTGGCTGGAAGTAAGTCAAGAGCTAGATTCTTTGCTCGTGAAGATACGGCAAAGTTAACCCAAGCGTCGAGATGTTCAGCTAGGGTAGCGTCAAATTCAAACTTAACATCAAGCTCTTCAACCACCTTGCCACTGTGCTCTTTCAAGACTGCATTGACATTGTCAACAAACTTCTGACTATAATGCTCTGTTCCAGTCACATCTTTATCACACATTGTGATGCCATCAAATCTCAGTTTGGGGCAAACTGCCCAGATGTGTTTCCATTTGTTTGCTAGAACACTAGTTCTTACCATGTCCTTTGGTGGCAATTTTGATAAAATCGTGCCTAACACATCCTGCAACAGAGAAAAACTGAGGATTAATTCCACGGATTGTTCTAGTCATCATAACTCTAAGTCGATAAATATCATCTATCGGCAAACATAATGGTGTGTATATATATATATATATATATATAGACACACACACACACCTCGGGAAGGTCCGAAAACAGGATTTTTGAACTCCTTTGTCCAAAGATTGGCTTGTTATGGAAGTGCTTCATTCTTTTTCTTCTGCACACTAGATCGTGTTCCATTTTCATTCTGATAATAATAAAAAAACATCATGTTAAGTACTGTAACTTAGATTTCGGGGTGAACCGACATCCACATCTCGGTGAGGGATAAGGGGAGAGAAGGAGAGTTTACCGGTTGAAGTTTCTTTGATGGCGGCGCAGGCTTTGTAAGCAAAACGAGGGCAACGGTATGAACTATGGCCTGGCTCGCAACAATATGTAGCCAACAGCAACCCTGTCAGCGATCCGACTGGAAGTAGAACTTCGATTCTTCGTCGTTGCTTGCAGAAGCCTAGCCGGACAACGACCGCGTTGCCCCTGCTGCATCCGAGAAAAATATAATCGAATATCGGACAAACTGAAATCGAGCCGAAAACAAAATCCGACCTTTGTAGGATGGGATCTCGAGCCCCCGGCGGCTCCTGAAACCGAGACGGAGAGGCGAATCTCCCGTCAAGGACTGGCGCGCCACGGCACCAGCCGCCAGGCAATGGCGACCCAATGAGTCAGCGACGCGGCGGGTGGCTTGCAAAAGCGGCGGCGGCTCAGCGTTGGGGGCGACCCAACCCACCCGAGGGGAACCAGGTCCTCTGTGCTTACCTCAGTCAGAGAGAGGGTGGTAGTTCTGCTGGTGGGTGAGAGGCTGAGAGCCATCCGACTGCCTCGCGAAGAAACGAGTGATATTGTGCATACATACAGCTCAAAGCTCATATTAGCCCATATAGGTCCAAATAAACCAAGGTAAAGACTAGGGTTAATTGGTTTGTGTCATTATAAATATCATGTTTTTGAAGAATATTATTACTATTCAAGTAACCACGTCAATGCTATTACAATTTCTCAGTTGTTTGAAAGATGTCATTATGTACGCAAAACAACGTATCGGGCCCACTTGCAAGCATACCGAGACTATGTATTTTCATATGGACAAGATTGCTCCTTACTTACCTCTCTCTTGTTCCACTGACGTGTGGAACCCACACGTCAGGGTTGTCTTCAACCTCCCGTTCATCTGCATGATGCCGTGGGGGCAAGTGGCCAAGGGGGAGGCGCGGAGCACACCCAGCAACAACAGCTCGGCAAGGAGCGGCGGCGCAGGCCGGACGGGGGACGGCGGAGGGAGCCCTACACGGTGGCGGACGAGCTCGGGTCGGCGGCGGGCTGGCGGTCAGGGATCTTCGATTTCCGCTCGTATGGGCCCTGGATGGCAACGAGGAGAGGTGGAGGGTGGAGCCTACGAGGTGTGGAAGGTCCGGGCAGCGGCGATTTGAAGGTGGCACAGCGGAGGCCGCGGATTTGGTCGGCGGGGGCTGTTCCCGCGCTCCGCCTCGCCGTACGCCGCGGTGTCCTCCACCTTCCGCGCCGACGAGCTCGCACCGAAGGGTAGCGCCGGGGGATGGGGAGGCCACGTGCGCCGGAGGGTCGGCCTCGCGCGCAGGCGCCGTCGCGGGTGAGCTCGACCTCACGCGCAGGCGCCGCCGCGGGGGAGCTCGGCCTCGCGTGTGTGCGCCGCCACGGGCCAGCTCCTCCTCGCGTGTGCGCTGCCGCAGGCAGCTCCGCCGCGGGCTGTTTGGGCAACGGCGAGTGGCTGTGCTTGTGGCGGCGACGGGTGTTGAGTCTGTTGAGAGGAAGAAGGAAGACCGAGGTTGAAGATGAGGGCAATGAGAGACATGGGTACCCATGGGTCTCCACCGACCAGGGTCTCAGTCGTCCCCGACAGGTGGGTCCGACCTACCAGACGACCCGCCGACCTGACATGCGGGCCCAAAAACGTAAAGATACTTGGTGTACAAGACAAGACAGTCCAGCTCGGATAAGCTTTCCCTGTTGTAACCGACTAGGATAGATGGAAACTGACTTGTAGCCCAAGGTCGTCGGCCAATATAAGACGGCTTGGGGCGCCCTCCTCTGGGCAGATCTCTCTCGCATAATTCCACTACCAAACTGAACGTAGGGTTTTACTCTCCGGAGGCCCGAACCAGTATAAATCGATGTGTTCCTCGTGTCTCGCCGAGATTTTCGTGTGCATCCCGTGCATAACCACCTACGCTCTTAGATCCCGATCCTCTCCGTTAACCTGCAAACCTCTAAGGTAACCCCCTAGCGGATCTGTCCAGGTCTCACCCCTTGACAGTTGGCGCGCCAGGCAGGGGTGATCGGGAGCTCGCTGTGCAGCATGGTGGCCGGACCCAGCGTCATCTTCGGCGACGGCACGAAGAACTCCCCCGACGGTGACCTCCTCGCCGCCGCCCTCCGATCTAATCGCGAGGTCGACGTCTTCGTTCTCGTGATGACAAGAAGGATTTTTTTTCCCGACGATCTGACAATTTTCTAGCGGATTGCTCCGGCAATTCCGCGAGATGTGATATGCTCATTGTGTGGATCACGTGGATTCGACGAGGCGGTGTACGTATCTATGACGTCGTTTCTCGTCCACGTGCCAATCTCCAGCTCCACAGAGCTAGGGTTCACGTGGATCCGTCCTCGTTTCCGTTCTGTCGACGAGACCTCCGACCATCTGTACCCGGCAAAAAAAACAATCTACAAGACGTACTCTCCACACCAGGGAAGCTTTTTCTTTATTTTATTTCTTTCTTCCGTATCTGATCTCGGCAGCTTTTTGGGTTTGATTTTTTTTCTCTTTGAGATCAGCTTGTTGCTTTGATTAGCCGGCAAGATTATACTAATCTATTTTCTTCTCCCGTTCGTGGTGCATGCATGTAACTCGCGGGTGACCTCGCCGTCCACTTCGACCTCGCCGTCGACCTCGGCATCTCGACGGAGCCCTACTAGGCCGGCACCGGCCGGGTCGTCCATCACCACGACGGCACACTGACCACAAGACCAGATGAATGCCGCAGCCGCCGCGTGCAAAGCATCTGTATCAAGCTGATGTTGTCCCGCTGCCCAAGGTTCTGTCTACTTCGACGTGGCGGGATTCGGTTCGACCTACTACATAGCGTCGACCTCGCTGGCAACCTGCTGCGCCGCCACACGCACGCCGCCGACCTCTTCGGTGTCTCGAGTCCGCGTCGCTGCTCGACCTCGTCGCGGCGATGTGGTATGCATCTCGATGCAGCAGCTACCCGGTGTCATCATGTGTGCGTACGTCATCGACGGCTCCGGCCATGGGCCATCGTGCAAGAATCACCCGCCGCACTTTGGCTCGAGTCGGTCCACGACAACAAGGAAGACAGCGTCGACTCGTACCCGTGACGTGCGGCCAAGAAAAAAAAATAAAACAAAATCCATCTACTAGATGGATACGTAACCAGGGAGATAATCTTTCTTTTTATTTCTTTTTCTTTCTTCTTTCTATAATTGGTCCTTCTGAATGGCCGGCAAGGATTAAACTAATTTATTTTCTTGTACCTAATGACTCACGATCTACATGTGGAGGAGGCGGACCAGCAAATCCTCTCCGAGCCACGTGCCCAACACCTAGGGGTCAACACGTCTTCGTGTGTGCCGAGCTTCGACGACCCTAGCTCGCCCCGGCGACCTGTTTCGTCAACGCGCGTGCTACCCCGACCTGCTGCGGTACAACAACGACCTCTTCGACTATGGTGCGAGCGTCAGCCGCCACCTCGACACCCCAGCACGAGCCCAGCTCGAGCTGCCGACCCCTTCAACATGACGGCTCAAACACGGCACGGCTCCAGCTCGCGTCGACGACAACGTTTCAACTCGAACTCGGCTCGACGCACAAGCTAAGTGTTATTTGCAATTAAAAATTTTACGTCTTCAATTTCTTTCGCCGACCTGCTTTACATGCTTTTTCTTGCTTTATTTTCCCTCTCCCTTCGACACGCTCGGGGGCTTGGTATAGCCGACCTCGATACGCTCGGGGGCTTGGCTTTGCCAATCTAAAGGTCGTCAGACCTGAGGGACTTAATTAACTGTTGTGCGTTCTCCCTTTAAATGTCTTTTACTCGTTATGCGTATTCTTAAGTCGTGTGGTTGCGAGACCTTGGGTCCAAGACCCCCCACCGCGCGCCGGTTGCACCTAAGCCTCCACGCTGAGCCGTGCAGTCGGTAAGCCGTTCCTCCACTGAGTTGGGTTAGCGGAGGGGACACGTTTTGCAGCTTCATAGCATTTGAGTTCGCATAATTTGTGCCTGGCACGATAAGGGGAACACTTTCTCCAACAAAACAACATGCATATGTCTAGCTCGGGCTACAATTTCGTTATACTTTTGACAGATTGATACACCGACCTAGTGTTTATCTTCTTTTACAGGCCTAACTCTACGACGACCTGGTGTGTCTCTCGTTGCCTAGCGGACCTCTCTGGCTCGCGGCGGGAGGCGACTCGGCGATTCCACGACTTATCCAGCTTCCACACTTGGGGGCTCGTCGCCCTCTCGAGGTCTTCGGACCACCCGGCGGCTCCGTCGTCGTCTTCTTCAAGGTCTTCAGACCTCCCGGCGGTTCCGTCGTCGTCTTCTTCAAGGTCTTCGGACCTCCCGGCGGCTCCATCGTCGTCCTCTTCAAGGTCTTCAGACCTCCCGGCGGCTCCGTCGTCGTCTTCTTCAAGGTCGTCTTCTTCAAGGTCTTCAGACCTCCCGACGGCTCCGTCGTCGTCTTCTTCAAGGTCTTCGGACCTCTCGGCGGCTCTGTCGTCGTCTTCTTCAAGGTCTTCAGACCTCCCGGCGGCTCCGTCGTCGTCTTCTTCAAGGTCTTCGGACCTCCCGGCGGCTCCGTCGTCGTCTTCTTCAAGGTCTTCGGACCTCCCGGCGGCTCCGTCGTCGTCTTCTTCAAGGTCTT
Organism: Cenchrus fungigraminus; assembly: GCA_036936925.1. Lineage (NCBI taxonomy): Eukaryota > Viridiplantae > Streptophyta > Magnoliopsida > Poales > Poaceae > Cenchrus > Cenchrus fungigraminus. The sequence goes on from CM072779.1 coordinate 3,421,944, forward strand.
CGGACCTCCCGACGGCTCCGTCGTCGTCTTCTTCAAGGTCTTCGGACCTCTCGGTGGCTCCGTCGTCGTCTTCTTCAAGGTCGCCAGACCTCCTGGTGTCTCCGGCGTCGTCCACTTCAGGTCGCCAGACCTCCCGGCGTCTCCGTCATCGTCCACTTCAGGTCGCCAGACCTCCTGGCGTCTCCGTCATTGACTACTTCAGATCGCCAGACCTCGCTGCAGCTCTGACAGTCATGGCAGCTTTCGACGTTTGGCGTTTTCTGCAAGATTCCAGGTGTTTCGGCCAGTTGGCTCAGTTCGTCAGAGCATCATGCTGATAAAACAGAAGGTCGTAGGTTCTCCTTTTTTCTTCTTCTTCGGAGCATCAAACCGGCCATTCTGACCGCTTTACTACTCGGGGGCTACTACACTAGTACGTCTTGCGATGTCCTATTTTCCCCAGGTCGCCTCGGCCTAATGGAAGCCCGCTTCCACTACTTCTCTGCTCGACCTACCTGCGGTGGGCATAGCGACCTTTCTGAAGGTCGCGACAGTTACTTCATTATACTTGACCCAGGTTAGGTCGGCGGTTCTTCAAGATCGACGCCTTGTCTTCACTTTGACCTTCTGGTCCTTCACCCCAGGAGCTCGACGTTCAACTTCGTGCGCACATCGGAGGGGTTCTTCTTTTTTGGATCCCCGTGCACCCTTCACGACCTCGACGGTGTTGCGCCTTCGCTACTCTTTGACACGACCTCACCTCAGCCGCTACGCCTACACGTCGATCGGGGGCTTGAGAGACATCAGTACCCATGGGTCCCCACCGACCAGGGTCTCAGTCGTCCCCGACAGGTGGGTCCGACCTACCAGACGACCCGCCGACCTGACATGCGGGCCCAAGAACGTAAAGATACTTGGTGTACAAGACAAGACAGTCCAGCTCGGATAAGCTTTCCCTGTTGTAACCGACTAGGATAGATGGAAACTGACTTATAGCCCAAGGTCGTCGGCCAATATAAGGCGGCCTGGGGCGCCCTCCTCTGGGCAGATCTCTCTCGCATAATTCCACTACCAAACTGGACGTAGGGTTTTACTCTCCGGAGGCCCGAACCAGTATAAATCGATGTGTTCCTCGTGTCTCGCCGAGATTTCCGTGTGCATCCCGTGCATAACCACCTACGCTCTTAGATCCCGATCCTCTCCATTAACCTGCAAACCTCTAGGGTAACCCCCTAGCGGATCTGTCCAGATCTCACCCCCTGACAGGCAAAAATGACATTTCTCTCTTCTTCAGTCCAACACGTCTGCAAGTGGGCCCGATACGGTGTTTTGTGTACATAATGGCATTCTTCAAACAAGTGGAAAATTGTAGTGGCACTGACGCGGTTAGTTGAATAGTAATAGCATTCTTCGAAAACATGATATTTATAATGGCACAGAACCAATTAACCCTAAAGACTATACTACGGCCGGTCGTAATTCTATTCAATTGTACGAACACGTCAATCCGGCCGGCGTCTTTGGACGCGGTTATATATCACCTCGGTGATGGATTCCCATCCATCACGAATCCATCACCGATGGCCCACGACGGTCTACAACCCTGACACCTTCTTTTTTTCTTTTCTCACTCCATCTTCTTCCTCCCTCGTCCTCCGTCGCTGCCCGCCGCACCTGTCGTCCACCGCCGCGGCGCGGTAGGGTCTCTACGAAGTTCTGCCACCGCAGAGCTCCGGCGAGATCCTACCGCGCCCGCGGCGGTCTTCTTCTTCCCCTTCCCCCGCCCCTGCCCCTGCTGCCGGAACCCTAGCTCCGCCGCCGGCGAGCTTTTCTCCCGCCTCGACCTAGCCCGGCCGCCTCTTCCGGTGCCAGAGCCCTAAGCCGCCCCACGACCATCCCCACGGCCTGGCCTGCCTACCTCTCTCGGCCGCGCGACAACTTTCCATGGCCGGAGGGAGGAGAAGGGTTTGCCGGAACCCTAGTAGTCGTCCGCCGCCGTGCCCCCGAAGCTCCGAACCCCGAAGCCCCAAAACCCTAACCCTAACGTCGGCGAGTCCCCGCGCCGCCCTCCACCACCGTCTCTGGCGGCTCCCGTCGCCGCCGCCGCCGCCCACCGCCGGACTAACCCGGCTCCGCCGAGGAGCTCGCGGCACCCAGACGAAGGAGGAAGAGGGTTCCTACAAGTGGGTCCCGCCCTTATGACGCTGACAGGTGGGTCCCACCTCTGACACGATGGATGTAACCCATCGCAGGCGTGATGTATAGTTCCCACGGGCCCCTACCTCTATCCCCTTTCTTCCATTAGGAGGCCCACCCCACTGCCATACTAAATCGAGGTCAGAGATATTAGGTTCTATAATTCAGCAATTTAGGTCCCATGGTAAAGCATCGTAGGCTATAAAATATAGAAATTTAGCAAACGTGGATAAGCAAGTTGGACATATGATCTATAAACTAAATTTATAGATTATCAGTTCAGCTTTGTGTGAGATGAAGCTTTTAAAATGGTACAATGATTCAAATAATTAAAATGGAAGAGGTGTACATCATGTTGTATTCAGAACTACATTCTTGTATATACCTGAAACTGTTTGAAAGTAGCACTTTAGGCAGCCAGAGGCGTTAAATACTACAACCATGCTTGTAGTTTCATATGGTTACAGATGTTGAATTGAAATGACACGAATATTTTGCTAGTTATAGACATATATTCTAAGATTTAGCTCTATTTAATGTACATATCATTCTCACCTATAAATGCCCTGTTTTGTGTATTCCCGAATTAAATTATATATATACATGATTTATGTATTTCTAAATTAAATCATGGCATTGGTCCATTGTTTTCTCTAAGCTGACTCGTATTCCTCATTGTTTACTTGCAAAGTTCCCACCCTTCTCCATCATCGTGGACATCAATGAGATCCATGAGTTCCTCTCACAGGTGAGGTGCTGGTAGCCTGCCTGCTTGCCTTGGTGTTTCGTGATACGTGTGGCATTTGTGCTGGCCCCTTGCAAGTGTGAGCATATAGTGCTTTAACTCTATTATTTAGAGATCTATCTCCAAGTGTTAAGGCTTATTGAGCAGCAATCTAAGATTTGGAGTTGTAGCAATAAGGATTATTTGGGTCCCATTGTGTGCTAATGTAAGCGACCATAAATTGTGGTGACATGTAGGGTGGATAGTAGCAGTATAATTGTAAACATTTGCAATCACCTGAGTGCTTACCGAAAAGCCACAAGAATGAAATTGGCACAACTCTAAACTAGGCAATATATAAAGAAGAATTAGGCAACAATGTAGTTCTAGATTATGCAAAATAAGATACTTCATTAGGTAATTTTTCATTGAGCATTGAATAATTCCATTTTTGATTGCTTATCTCCACTAGTAGCTCACTTACAACTACCAGCACTGTTACCAAATATCAAAGCTAGTTCTCAAGTCTAGCCTGACTTCTTTTTAGTGTACATATGTACAAGTGAATAAATTTTTTATCCTAATTTTTGGATTGATTTTTTATTGTTGATAACCTTAACTTTATCTCTGCTTGGCAATCTAGTACTTTTTTGAGTAATTTTATAGCATTACCGATGAGATCTTTCTTTTTTATGAGGTCTGTTTGTTTTCTTCGTGTGTTTCCCTCATAGACAAATTGTTGATGTTCACATCATAGTTGTAAATTAGACAAAATAATGTAATTCATTAGGCAATAATATGCTGCTAAATTAAGCAACACCATATACTTCATTATGCAATTAATTGTTATCCATCAAGCAGTTTAATAATGTTCAATAAACATTTTGCAAAATCCCTTTTAATGGGTTCCATTCGTAAATAGTTTACATAGTGTTAGATATTGTGATCTCAGTGCAACAACTGAGAGAACAACTACAGGTACAAGGACTCCACCTCCTTATGTGATTAGGACTCTAGTACCGTGATCGGTAGGTACACCTAAGTTGTATTCAACTAGGACTCGACTCTGACCCTACAGCACTACTACATATATGAGTTGGAGAGGTGCCTCATGGTATCCCAATCCTCTAATCTCGAAATTAGCCTAAACACCAATTAATTAGAGTGCTGAAGGGGTTGGAAGATCGAGATCCTGACTTCACCTATCAAGAACCTCTGTTCTTGAGAGGTGAACTGCATCTACATCAAGTTCAACAAGAGGTGACGCTTGCAAGGCTGTTGTTCGTCATCAACTAAGATCTTCATCAACTAGAAGCAACAAGTTTCTAATCTAGTGAAAATTCGTTGATTGTGAATATTTAACCATAACTTTGTTACTCTAGTTCATTCTCTGGCCATCGCTGTGGTGGGCTAGATTAGTAAAGGAAGTTCATCAGTGGTATTTAAGCAAGACAAAAGTAACGTTTTGCTAAAGTTTAAGAAATTAGAAGAGCTACCATTTGTGGATACCCCCAATAAGTTTAGGGAGTACCACATCTACTGTTCTAAATTGTTTCACTAAGAGTATTGAGATAAATTAGTTGTGTTCTAAAAGAATGTAGAGATCAGTGGGAGCTCACAAAGGAGGAAGGGAAATCTTAAGGAGATGCGGATTTAGTTTTCTGCATCAATGAATTAAGAGAAAAATTCTCATAAGTTTTTATTTCGTGCTATTAGTGAGTTTACCTCCATTGTATACTACATTTTCTAGTGTTATTACATCGTAAGGAGTTGTGGATGGAAGCATTAAAAACAGCTGCACACATTCTTAATCGGGTTCCTAGTAAGTCAGTGCCCAAGACACCTTATGAATTGTGGTTTGGGAGGAAACCATCACTTAATTACTTACGTGTGTGGGGCTGTCCAGCTGAAGCTAGATTATTTAATCCACAACAAAAGAAATTAGATACTAAGACTATAAGCTGCCATTTTATTGGATATCCCGATCAATCTAAGGGGTACCATTCTACTGTCCTAGTCGCTACACTAAGTTCATAGAGACTAGACAGGCTGTGTTCCTAGAGGATGCAAAAATCAGTGGGAGCTTTCCAATGAGGGAAATAAGTCTTGAAGAGATCTGGGCTGAGCTTCCCATTCCGGTGAATCAAGAGTCAGTGACATCTCAGCTAGTGCCACTGTTCATACCCTCTGCTACAGCTCAAGTTTAGGTTACACATCAGCAAGTGATTGAACCACAACAAGAACAAGAGCAAGTGGCACCTAATAATGAAATGCATGACCCTATTGAAGAGCCTGAACCCATTCCTGAGCCAATTATGAATGAGCCTATAAGGAGATCACAACGGCCAAGGAGGTCTGCCATTCCTAACTGTTATGAGACATACTTAAGTGAAGATATGTATGATGTTGGGAAGGTAGACGATCCTGTCTCATTCAGAGAGGCAGTTTCAAGTGAGCATTCTGCTAAGTGGGTTGAGGCTATGGAAGATGAGCTTAAGTCTATGAGCACTAATGATGTATGGGATTTAGTCGAAATTCCTGATGGAGTTAAACCAGTAGGCTGTAAGTGGGTCTTCAAAATTAAGTGTGACTCTAAAGGGAATGTCGATAAATTCAAAGCAAGGCTCGTAGCAAAGGGTTATACACAGAAAGAAGGGGTTGATTATAATGAAACTTTTTCACCTGTGACTAAGAAAGATTCGTTTAGAATCGTCATGGCGCTAGTAGCTCATTTTGATTTAGAGTTACATCAGATGGATGTTAAGACTGCATTCCTTAATGGTCACTTAGATGAGACAATTTACATGTAACAACCGGAAGGTTATGTTGTGAAAGGTAAGGAACATATGGGATGCAGATTAAAGAAATCCATTTATGGACTTAAGCAAGCGTCAAGACAATGGAACCTTAGATTCGATCAAGTGATTAAGAAATTCGGATTTAAGGAAAATCCTATTGACAATTGTATCTACATTAAGATAAAAGGTGGAAAGTTTGTCATTCTAGTACTCTATGTGGATGATATTCTATTAGCAAGTAACGATAAGCAAATGTTACATGAGACAAAGAGATTTCTATCATCCCATTTTGATATGAAAGATCTCGGTGAGGCCTCTTATGTTCTGGGCATTGAGATTCACCGAGATAGGACCAAAGGAGTGCTGGGATTATCTCAAAAGGCATATATTGATAAAATGCTTAAGAGATACGAGATGCAAAATAGTAAGCCCACACCTGTTCCAATAGCAAAGGGCGATAAGTTTAGTGAAAATCAAAGTCCTAAAAACCAATTGGAATTAAGTGAAATGAGTAATATTCCTTATGCTTCAGCTGTCGGGAGCTTAATGTATGCTCAAGTCTGTACGCATCCGGACTTGGCATTTGCAACCGGAATGTTTGGAAGATATCAGCAAAATCCAGGAAAGGTCCACTGGATGGGTGTCAAAAAGGCATTACGTTATTGCCAAGGCACTAAAAACTACATGCTTACATATAAGAGGTCAGATAATCTTGAAGTTATTAGTTATTCTGATGCTGATTTTGCTGGATGTGAAGATAGTAGAAAGTCTACATCAGGATATGTCTTCACTCTAGCAGGAGGAGCAATTTCTTGGAAAAGCTCTAAGCAAGAGTTAACTGTAGCATCGACAATGCAGGCTAAGCTTATAGTATGTTATGAAGCAACTGGACAGGCTGTGTGGCTTAAGAATTTTATTCCGGGCCTTAAGGTTATAGACAGCATTACAAAACCGCTTAAGTTATACTGTGATAATCAATCAGCAACATTTTTCATAAAAAATAACAAGTCAAGTGGTGCTTCCAAACAAAATGACCTTAAGTATCGTGTTGTTATTGAAAGAGACCAGGATCATACTATAAAGGTTGAGCACATAAGAACTAATGAGATGCTCGCGGATCCGCTCACTAAAGGCATACCACCTAATCTATTTAAGCAACATGTTCTAGACATGGGTCTGGTGGATAGTCTTTAGGTCCTGGTTCAGGGCCGTTATGAACTCCCAATAATGTATAAGCGTTCTAACAAGGTGTCTCAGTGAAACTATGGGTAATGGGGTCCCGGTAGCGAATTAAATGCTACTGACGACGCATTGGTCTAGTATTTACTGTTATACTGAGTGTGAACATTAGTGTGATGCGAACAAGTTGTAGACCGTTCGATCAAGTGGGAGAATGTTGGAAATAAGATGTTATTGTGATCTTCTCGGTCTCCAACCGAGAGGAACTTGTTCCTCACGTTTTCCCCTACGTGATGGAATATGACTCGTGTTCGTGATCAGCAGGACACAGTTAGTTTCCTAAACGGACTCTAGGCCCTACCTCCACAGCTCCATATAAAACTAAGGGTCAGGCAAAACCTCCAATGCATCAAAAATCAATTAGCTTTAGCCTAAAGATCAAACACCGATTGCTAAGGGAGCTGGTGGAGGTAGAAGCCCTAGTTCGTCCACGACCGGGTCGGTGTCATTGGCATCCAGAAGGCATACGCTACCCAGTGAGAAGCTCAAGTTGCCGATCAAGAACATCACTAGTTTTTGAGTCGGCGTTCGTCATCGACCCTACTACTTTGATGCTGAAACCAGTACCAGCTACCTCGACTTAGGAGACTTCCATGGCGGCTACTAACACTGGTATAAGTTTATTCCACCTAATTTTGCATTAGCAGATTAATTGTGATTTAGGCTATGAGATCCTGTGTTTATGTGCTACTTATGTTGAACAGCAATATTCTAGTACCAGGCATAAGTACCAAATGGTATCAGAGCTAGGTTTAAGTTAAAGTAATTAGGATTAGTTCATCCCTGTTAACCCCAAATAGGCGTTGTTAGTACTCAATCATGCGAAATTAAAGTTCAAATTCGCATAATTGAAAGTGCATAAGCAAATAGAAGGAGGGGAATCGAATCGAATTGCAAAATTCATCAAGAAAAGATTCCAAAAAATTCGAATCCCCAAAATTAGATGAACCCTAACCCGACTTACAAGGTTGCCGTCCGCATGTGGCATGAGTCCGCCGCGCGTGGACGACAGCTGCTCCCTGACTGGCTGGTGCATTAGCAAGGGGTGCTCAAGGCAGAGCTGCACGCTCCCTACCGCAGCCGAACCGACAGGCCTCCGGGTCACCGTCTCGAACGCTCGCGACATCAGGTTGCCGCTGCCAGATTTTTCTGCGACCCGCATGACGCGTCATCAGCCTGATGCGCCGATGTTGGGTCATCGAGTCCGAGCCACCATCAGGTTGCAGATGTGCTCACCTCGCCGTTAGCACGCCGCTCCCGGACTCCCTCGATGACGCTGCACGCGAGTATTCACACGCGATCGCCGGTGAGAGGATCCGAGGCAGAGCTGGCGTGGGCGACGCGCAGACGGCCGGCGGCGGTGCTGCTCGGAGTTGAGTGAGAGCAAAGGCGGCTGATAATAGTCGGGGATGATTAGGGTTTACTCTAGTCAGCTTGATTTTATCTGGCCTGGACTCTCATCCGTCTCGCCCGCACAACAGTCTGAGCGGTGTGAGCAGGCCGGGCTGCTGATAACAATATACAACAAGTTGACCCTTAAACCAGACAGAGCCAATAAAAACATTGATCAATTTGTGCAAACATGTTCTAGATGTTCTTTTGTCCTAATAATTATTTAATCACCATTACATATGCTTTGCATTTAATATTGATGTGTCCTATTAAGGTTTATCCTAGTCTTTATGATCATTCCATGTCAACCTAGGTTTACCTTTCTGTTGGGTAGCACTGCTTAGCTGCTATACCTTGGGTTATGGTGGTTTAATGAACAATAACAATGAACATGCTTTACATTTATGCTATATACCTCTGGTTAATACAAGATCATATGCTTAATTGGAACATGGAGAACCACCCAGGACAACAATGCAACCACGAGAACTAAATAGCTCTGGTCTTGGCTAATTAATTAGGGACTCCGGTTAGAAGTGGCCTTACCTGATAAGGACAAGGCGCGGCGGTACTGTAGGGTATGGACTCGCTCTAGCAGGGAGTTGGGCTTTGCTAAGACACGGTACCCACTAGGGGACTTTATATGTAGCTGACCCTTAAATCAGTTATTATGTTATTGCACTTATTTGTATTAAGGGAAAATAATGCTAAGACATAAAGGAGCTATAAGTTCTCTCACTTGCTCTTATTTGCCCACAAAGTTGAATTAAATATTCAAAAGGTTGGAATAAAAATCGGCATAAATAAAAGGGTGAATAAATTGAGAGAATGCTCACCAAATACCATGGTGATAGGAGAAATACTCCAAAATTACCAATTATCTCAAATAAGTTAGTGTGGCATTTATTCATTATTTCTGGCCATCGCTGATTAATGAGTACATGTTCACAAGGTTATTGTTGTTCCAGTTCATTTCTAGCCATCGCTATTCTGAACTTGTTCAATGAGGCCTGAGATTTTTGAAGTATGGCTTATATTCATCATTCTGGCCATCGCTGATTATGAATATTTAACCATAACTTTGTTACTCTAGTTCATTCTCTGGCCATTGCTGTGGTGGGCTAGATTAGTAAAGAAAGTTCATCAGTGATATTTAAGCAAGACAAAAGTAATGTTTTGCTAAAGTTTAAGAAATTAGAAGAGCTACCATTTGTGGATACCCCAATAAGTTTAGGGGGTACCACATCTACTGTTCTAAATTGTTTCACTAAGAGTATTGAGACAAATTAGTTGTGTTCTAAAAGAATGTAGAGATCAGTGGGAGCTCGCAAAGGAGGAAGGGAAATCTTAAGGAGATGCGGATTTAGTTTTCTGCATCAATGAATTAAGAGAAAAATTCTCATAAGTTTTTATTTCATGCTATAAGTGAGTTTACCTCCATTGCAAACTACTATATTCTAGTAACGATTCTCATTAGTTGAATAACCACACTAGAAAATGTAGTATACAATAATTAGGCACAAAAGGAAAGAGTCTACAAGCTTAAATCTATAAGTTTGGATATTAGCAGAAATTTTTGATGAAGTCAAAATAGTAGACTATAATGGGTCTACAATTTTCAAAGGAAAATTAAGATATTAAGTTTGTTGCTCACCATGTTTTAGAGTCTCATGGTCAATTAAGTTATCCTAAAATTAACGGTGGAAAAGATTATTATCCTACTACTCAAAGTGAATGTTACTCTTAAGTAGCAATAATTGTAGCTGCAAAAGAGATATCATTCAATTATATATAAAGATGTTTTTGGTGTAAGCCTTTTATGTTTTGGGCACTAAGTTATACACTAAAATTGGACCAAAGAGAATGTTAGGATTTTCGTCGCTAAAGCATAAGTTGATATAATTACTTAAGTGACGTGATACTTATGAATATAGAGCCATGCTTGTTTTATTTTGCATTATGTAGCAAAATTTGGTTTATTCCAAATATTCTAAGATTAAATTTAAGATAAAATAAAGGACGTTCCTTATGCTTCAACCATTGAAAGTTGTATGTTAAAAGTCTATAAGTATTTGACTTAGCCAGGATGCTTGACAAAATATATTAATTTAATCCAGATAAGGTCCACTGGAATGGTGCAAAAAGAATTTAAGGCACCAAACACATGATTATTTATTATGAAATAATCAAATGAGATTTTGTAAAAGTGCATGGATATAAAAGTGCACAATTAGATTATATCCTTCACTCTTGCATAAAGAGCGATTTTTTAAAAAAAAGCTCTAAACAAAATTAGCATGATGAAAAGCTAAGTTTGTATATGGCATGTTTTAACCAAGCAGGCTTAAGAATTATATTCTGGTATTAAGAAACAATATACAACAATAATAAGTTGATATCAGTATTGTTGTATTACTTCAATTAGCAACATATTCATAAATCGTGTCAAGTCCATTCATGATTATATATTGTGTTGTGAAAGATATATCCCAGGATCGATTTGTTAAGAAATAAATAATAAGTACTAGCAAATCTTTCTACTAAAGGCTTACTATTTATCCCAATATTCGCGAAATTAGTTTGGGATTTATAGTTAGACTTTATCACATAAGATTCTGGGAATAGGTCGAATAAGTAACTCCCAATTAAGTTAATGAATGTTCTATCAAGGTATTGCAGTGAACTATGGGTAATGGGGTCCCAGTAGAGAATTGAATGCTATTGACGACGCATTGGTCTAGTATTATTGTTGTACTGAGTGTGAACATAAGATTAAAGTGAACATTAGTTGTTACCGTTCGATCAAGTGGGGTCCATCATCAAAAAGAATTAATCAACCAAACTAACAAGGTTCAAAGGTAGGTTATGGGTATCCTATATTTTTGGCTCAAATAAGAATTTTGAAGAGAGAGAGAGTCAAGCATAGAAATTCTATCTAAGGTGGTGTGAAAAGTCTTTTTATGAAAAACAAACCTATGTTTTTTTAGGAGGGCTAAGGGTAGGAGAGGCTTTCCTAAGGCTTTTATAGGGAGGCTAGTCAAAGTTTTTAGTTAGAACAAGGGATAGGAGTAGACTTGGCCACAAGTTGACCCCTACCCTTGTTGGCTATGGTTTTTGGTGGGGGTTATAGGAAGGCTTAGGTTGGTTGGACAAAATGTTAGATCAAAACAAAATATGCAATGCAATGCAACATGGATGAACAAAATGACATGACATGATATGGTGGTGATCTAAACCGAAATGAAAGTTAGTCCAAGTTAACTAGCCACAAGCTTAGAGTCAAAGGGTGGTGCCAACTTCATATTTCTCTCTAAAAAGACACAAAAGAAAAAGACTATCTAAACACTAATAGGCACACAAAAAGGGTTTATAGGTTTTCCAAAATCAAGTAGCAAAGTGCTCCCTCAATATCTATTAGAGCATACAACATGTGGTTGTGATATTTATTAGAGTAATGGTACAATGTTACTTGAAGTTTTCAAACAAAGAGCACAATATAGACCGTCATCTTAATATACAAAAAGGAAAAGATCGGGTTGCCTCCCGCAAAGCGCTTCATTTAAAGTCATAGAGCTCGACTTTCTCACGTACCTTTTTATTGTTGTGAAGCCATGGTTCTTTGTGCGAGAATGCAAAGTATCCATGCAGCTTGATGTTGCCCTTTGGAAATCCGTCGTGGTTCGCTTCCAACATCATCATTTGTTGAGTGGTGCCCCTTGTGTCTTCATTTATAAATGCTCTGGAGGATTTTGTTTCTGTCCTTAGCTTCTGAATTTGATCATGTATGCATCGTGGAACCGTTGCCCCATCTTCTATTTATTGTCATCATGTCCATCTCCTCTATCTTGTTGTCATCATCTTATTGTCGTCTCTTCTTCGTGGATTTTCCCCTGTGTACATAACAGAACATATACCAAAATATAGCTCTATTGAAAAATTTATGGAATTATCTTTCCAACAAGTACTCATCCATCTTAATAGGAGTCCAAATGAGGGAGTTATGGCCGTTTTATTTCCGCTCTTGCATGATGTCCAGAAAATTCCAGAACGTGCAACATTCGATGATTCGGCCATATCTGCTTGTAGGAACCCCCGATTGCCTTGCCGCTTGATTCGTTGGAACGTAGACTTCAATAAGCTTCTAAAAATCCAAATATATCTAATGTTTTCTGCTGAGGTTCTTGCAAAACTTGATGACATCGTCGTCCTCTTGTCGATCGATCCGGAGATGTTCGAGTGATCTTTATCTTGTGGTCTTTTAGGGCACCATGTCACGCATCCTTTGGCTTCAAAAATCATTATCATTGCTGCATGAGCATGATGGCAATGGGATCCTTTCTCTATCGTGCTTGACATGGTCGTTTCATAAACCTATAGCTCAAACACACAAAACTTCAAAAGATATTAATCTTAAAAACTTAATTGACACATAGGCATACTTTGTTCACCTTCGTTTGTTTTGGGTGCGGGCTCGATAGCGGATGTTGGGCCACTAACTAAAGTTAGCACCTACCACTAAATAGCAAATCTTTGCATAGCCATCAACTTGGTTGAGCGAGGTTGGACTTGTCGAAGTCCGAATGTCGAAAACTTTTCGATCGCTTAGTGTCTAGGGTTTTACCTGCATTCAAGGACACAAACAAGAAACACAAGATATATGTGATAATGAAATTAGGGTGAGTCAAATAGATAGATATATCGCCCTAGGGTTCGAGTTCCAATCCCCGGCAACAGCGCCGGAAAAAGGGCTTGTTGACGGTTGAAACACGTGTCGCGTTTCGATCCGCAAGCGTACGGATCACGTGTTGCCTTCTTCACTCAGGGATGACCCAAGATATCGAACCGTGGATCAGAAGCAAACTACCTAGGGTTTACCATCTAATCTATTGAACTAACCTACATGAAGCGTTGATCGCATAAAGATTTAACATACAAGCATGAAAGGGTGTATGGATCACATTCACTAGCCATAAAGATACACGACCCAAGGTAACTCTAGCCTACCGTCTTCTAGTTGCAGCTCCGGCCAAGATGAAAACCAATCTAATCTCAAACCATGATAAGGAGTAAACTGTTACACGTTTGCTCGGCGCTTTCCCTTCCTTCGTACTGTCACTACGCGAAGGTAAACACAACCGAAAGACTATACGTCCGTGCACTACTACAAGATATCCGCAAGACAAAGACTAATCACCACGATTAGATCTATTCCTACTAAAGGCATATGGTAGCTACACATATGAATAAGCACAACTCATAGTAGATCAAAGTAAAGATAAGGTATGATTTATATCACCATCGAATGTTGAATGTACAAATGCCTTGAAGAATTCAAAGTATGGCTCCGGAACTCCACCATGGCTTCACCACGCAGGGCCAACCATGGCAGCAAGAGCATGGCCTAGACCATCTCCTAGGCAACACGAGGACTAGCGGCGGCCGTCGGCTCCCTTCGGCGTATCCCCTTCGATTTGGCAGCTCTCTGATGAATGAATGAATGGATCGATCAATTTCCTTCCCTTGGGCGCCTAGGGGGGTGTACTTATACCCTTGGGGAGCCTTGGGGTGTGCTCAACCTTGTCTTGCATGAGATCCTCCTTGGGAGAGAAGCAAACTTGGTTTCCATAAAATCAGCCTCGTCCAGATTTTCCTGATTCGCAGTCCTTCCTTGCCAGCACCATATCTCCCACGTAGGACTCCAAATAATACAAATTCGGTGTTTAGATTGTGTGTCACGAAATTATCTCCAACTTTGGTATTCATTACTTTCCTTGGAAACGAAGATAAGATCCTCAAAACGGCCTCAGAAGATAATATGTCTGATTTCGGACTTATCTGCGCAGCAGGTATTTCGGGGGCCATATCTCCTACCTCCTTGACTCGAATTAGGCCTTCCATATGTCCAAATCGAATCTCTCGTCGAGGCCCATGACTTTGGTATTCAAACTTTTGCCATTAGAGGCCGTTTAAGTCTCTGAATCTGCACTAAAAGATCATGTTGTTCTGGGCAGCGCGAATATCTCTCGGGCTGAGTTGATCTCATGGGTAAACCTCCAAGTCTCAAGGGCCTGGGCCCTCTGGCCCACTTCAGGCCTGCCATCCTTCACGCGGCTTTTCTAGCAATTTTGACATTTTGCATCTTCGCATATGGGCTTTAGACATCATTATCCTCGTGATCAAGATAAGGGATCTTGTCGCATGAACTCCCGCATCTTCTGTTTAGGTCCTCGGAGTTTCACGGCTTCATGCTTTGGTCCTCAGGTCATTTGGAGTCATGTTCACTTCGTGTCTTGACTTGTGCCGGGCTTTGTGACCTTCTCATAAAGTGCTCGATGAACTCTACCCGGAAGTCCTCATTTAAGCGCTTAAATCCTGCGTAAACAACATACTTCAAAACCACATGCAAGTGCGAACTTGTTACATCATTAGTATGCCTAATGACGGGTTAGTTATAATTCAAAGCTCAAACCAAAGTGTAACAAGTGCTCTTGGTTCACGGAAATCGACCGTCAACACACGCCCAGAGCCGAGCGTTGCCGCCGCACGCCGCCGCAATGGCACCCCGCCCCAATCTCCCTCCGTACAGCACCTCTCGCCACCCAGCGTGAGCGCCGCAACCGTCTGCACCAAGAGTGCTGCCCTGCGCTTATCCCCTTCCCTTCCTCCCCTCATCGACTCTATCCACTCGCACGCCGGCCCCGCACGTCGCCGCGGGAGCTCGGGCCCCGCCACCTTATCCCGGTGAAGCCAAGCCCTCCCATGCCCCTCCGCCCTATAAATAGCACCCCGAGCACCATAGCCACCTCCACACCTCCCATGACCTCTTCCTTGCCGGAATAGGACCCCATTGGAGCACCCCTCTGCCTGAGCACCGCCGCCCGCCAGGGCCGGCCTAGGTCGAAGTCGAGGGGCTCTACACGGTGTAGTCACCACCCCTGTCCTAGCGAGGCTCTGCCCGAACGCGTGGCAAGCTCGCCGTAGCACCTCGTCGACCATAGGTCCGCCGCCGCTGAATCCCATCACCGCAGCGTTGCTCCACCGCGTCTGAGACCTCCGGCGCTGTTCCGCCGCCACCTCTAGCTGGTAAGCACCGTTATGATGCCAAAATTCCCCCGGGTTCCTTAGCTGTAGTGCCATAGATGCTCCCCCGCGCGCTGCCCCTCCGCCGGGCATGTGCCCGCCGCCGGCATCTCCCCGGCGAGCCGACATGTTGCCCGAGTGCGCCGCCGCGTTCACCAAGTCCTCACGAACATGCACACATCTTCGGTTAGGCACAACACCGCCCCTAGAATCATTTCCGTCAGCGACCGTGCCACCGCGCCGCTCCGGCGAGCCCCTAGATCGCCGTGAGACATCTCTGTCAAGCACATGTACCCTCCCTAGCTTCGCCGTGGCTAGTAGCACCCCCACGGCGAACTCGAACTCCAGCCGGTGAGCTGTAGCCGCCAGAATCGCCAACTCCGGCGAAGACCCCTGTCTTCGCCGCCGTGTCTCGACACATCTTGGGCAGCACCGTACAGCTCCGTCTCGCGCCGTCGCCTTCTCTCGCTGCCGCGTGGGCCCGGCCTTAACGCCATCCCACCCCGCCGTCGCCTCCCCTCTCTTTCCCCTTCCTGCACCTGGTGCACGGTGCACCGAAGGCACACGCACGCCACACGCGCACCACGCATGAGCTGGTGCACCGCGTGGCGGTCACGTGGCAGCCACGTGTGCGCCACGCCAGCTGCGTTGCGTCAGCCCCTCCTTTTTGTTAGGTACACCCTGTTTTTGCACACAAACCTTCACTTAGAGCACTTAGCCAATTCCAAGAAAATTCCTATAAATATTAGGAATTATTCTAAGCCTAATGGTACCATTTGTTTCTATAGTTGACCATCCTAAAGCCCTTTTTCATTTTAGCCCTTCCCCGGGTAAATAGAAAACCCTATAGAAGTGTACCCGGAATTCTGCACTTCAACCATCTTAGCTTCTAAAATCCTAGGAAAATTCCCAAAAATACTAGGAGGCATTCTAAACCTAGTCATGCCATTAGTTTCCGTAGTAAGCTCTCTAGGACCCTTGTTCTATTTTGCCATTTTCCAGCCTAATAGAAAACCAGTGAAAGCGTATATGGAAAATACGCCTTTCATCTATCTCGATCCCCAGAACCTTAAGGATGTCTCTCGAGGTACCATAGAGATACATGAGCTTTACCTCAGCCTCTCCACACACGCACGTCCTTTGCACAAGACCATAGGCCTCTCCTGGATACCGGGAATTCCGCCGTTACGCTGCCCGAGAAAACCCTAGGTTCCCATCCCTGTAGTCGTTATGCCGCCGAACCTTAGACCCCATGTCAACCTAGCCCTCGTGATATTCAACTGTGGATATTGTAGAGCAATAGGAACATTCCTTTGTTTGATGTCATTTAATTTCATTGATTCATGAATTGCATTATTGATTGTTATTTTATACGTTATTATACTCGGTAGACGCCTGAGCTCTCTCCCAAAGCCAAGGATCGAGAAGGACATGAAGTTAGAGCTCAGGACGTCCGTAAGTCAAGCCATCCGACCAAGTCCCCGAGGATCCAGAAGGCTAGACTTGGTCAACTAGGAAAGCAAGTATATGAGGCAAGTTCCAGCACCTCTCCTTAGTCATACTTCTGCCACTATTTTATAATAAAATGTGCAAAGATAATAATTTAACTTGCATTTGCTGTAAGGATGGCTTAATCCTGATCTCGACCATGTCGATGACCGAGCATCAACCCTAGATTTACTTATTCACAATTATTCATGGAAAGGAACTATGGTGATAGGGATAGATAGAGTAGATAGTAGATAATAAAATGAACCAACTAAAGTGAGTTAGACTCCCTAAGGACAAACATGGGAGTATGGGGGCAGCCTCGATGGAGGATCCTGTCCATGCTTACTCCGGTCGTATAAGGATCGGTTCACGGGAAAGTCTTTCCAGGGATTTGGTACGGCCGCACGGGCCAAAAAGGCATAGCCTTCGGGAATGTCTATTTATGTGAGGACTTGATCCACACCCCACTACTAAACCTAGTAAACCATCCCTAGGGGCCGTGGTGGGCAACGGATGCGCTGGAGCAGGACCTTCGCATAGTCCCGGGTCTGGCTGGTACGGGTCATCGCGAATGCATTGGCGTCTGGGTGACGCGGTGGTACTTGTACCACATTTTTACGCATATGCTTTTGTCCCGGGACGTGGACCCGCGAGGCGGGTGGTGGTGGAATGACCCCTACTTAGGCCCCAGTGTTGACGTGGATGGAGCTAGGGAATGTTGTCCAGGATTGGGTGATAATGTAATCCATGAATGGACGTCGGTGGGTACGGATTTTGTAGGGCAGTACCGCCTTAGCGCAAGGTATGGGCTGACCGACCGTGCGGGTAAAGCGTACACCTCTGCGCGGAGTATAATCTATTCGAATAGCTATGGCTCTCGGTTATGAGCCCTTTTGGTCAAAGCTCCCGTTGATTAGCACACATGATTATAAGGTTAGATTTGGTGGTGAGACAGGGCAGTCGCCCTTAGAAAGGGATACGGCAGATGCCGGCTCAGTGGGACCCCGGTGGTCGCTGAGTTTAATAAAACTTGGAGACTGGTATGGGAGGCTGTGTAATTCCCCTCCAGGATCAACCTACATATAATATACTTGCTTTACTTATTGTTTCTCGGAAATATACTTCACCTGCATTAGTTTATTTATATTAATCAAGACCTGCTACCTTTACCTTAGAACCTTGCATGTAGTCTATAGGATTAATATCTTATATGCTGGGATTTGCTGAGTACGTTGATGCGTGCTCAGCCTTGCCTCTATTATATTTTTTTACAGGTAGACTACGTGGGTTCCAGATGTTGAAAACCATCTAGTTAGTGGATGGGCACCTGCGCTTCTTTTCGCTGCGTTGAGGTATTTTCTTTGAATATACGTTATTTATTGCATCTATACTTAACTCTGATAAGAACTGTGTTAACCTACGCGATCCAGGGACTAACACAGGTGCTTAACGGGAATCCCGAAGGTGGGTCCCCACACCAGCCTTCCAGAGTCAGCACTCAAAAGTTAACCCGTGAACATGATGGTACAAAGGTGTCTCTCGTAGGATTTGGTTAGTCAACTAGAGCACCTCTTCAACTCTTGTAAGATACATTTTTTTGTCTCTCTTTATAGTACGGTATTACTATGACTCAATTTCAAAATATAAAATAAATAAGTCTTCATGGAACCCTTCCTTTAGCATCACTTTCTTTTTTGATATGCAATGCAAATGCTTTGATGCCATCATAAGATTTTAATACAGCTCATATACTCAACAAATCATTAGTAGCTTATTAGTGTGTTATTAATTCACCAAAACCCACTTAGGGGGCCAAGATACTCTTCACAATGTATCTATCAATTTGAGATTGGTTATTGTTGTATCCATTTGAGAATATGATAATCGCAATTCTGTCAATTCACTATGACACAATTGAGTGAAACTTAAAGTCAGAATTCAGTATTGTCAATCCAGAACACACTAACCTTTGCTCCATGAGTACTTGCAAAATGACTGCTTGTAGAACTAAATATTTTGCTGCTTATTTGCAAACTCATAAAGTACTAAGAAGGCCACAATTATGCTTTCTTGCAAAATGGCAAAAGTGAAGTCCCAAAATGCCCAGGACGCAAAAGGGCAAAACATATATAGCTGAACCGACTTCACTGATTGCAAAATATTTTCTTGTATACTTCACCAGTACTGAGTAAAAACGTCATTTGTGAGTGGATGCCCAAACCTCACTTGAAGTACTAGGGGTTGTTTGGTTTCCAGCCTCACCTCGCCACCGCACAGTGACCTGCACCATTCTACAGTCCCGCCATGCTACATTAAGCAGTGGAGGGTGTGGCTGTGGCAGGTTGTGGCGTTGGGAACGTCCGCCACAGTCTGCGGCGGGGGCGTCGGTGGCGTGGCAGGTTGCGGCCAGCAACCAAGCATCTCCTAAATTCCATGCCAACTTGAGGTGCCAAACCAAGAAGTACACTTCT
This sequence comes from Cenchrus fungigraminus, assembly GCA_036936925.1. Taxonomy (NCBI): domain Eukaryota; kingdom Viridiplantae; phylum Streptophyta; class Magnoliopsida; order Poales; family Poaceae; genus Cenchrus; species Cenchrus fungigraminus. The sequence continues at coordinate 3,441,314 of CM072779.1, forward strand.
GTAATTAAAAAAAATAACATGAGGTGGGACTTATGCTAGCGCAGAGACAAATATTAGACTGAAATTCATACGGCATCACATAAGATTAACGAGCTGGGTTTTGGGTTGTATTAATTACGTACTAGAAACCCCTGCGCGTCGTTGCCGCGCAGTCCGTGAAGCGAGCCAGCTGTTTGTACTGTGCAGCTATAAGAATACATCATTGTGCTGTTGGTGCAAATTAATAGGTTCCGAGCTTTATAATAAGTTTATCCCCTGAACTATTGCTACTCGATTTATGCACAGTCAATGTTGATTGTACTGTTTCCGGGCCGGGTCTCCATTCTCCAAGGTTCAATGGAAGATTAAAATTTAAAAGGTATATATGCTACTCAATAAGTACTTAACTGGATTAGACATCGATTGGATAAGACTTTGTGCAAGGTACCTCTAAAATTGACAGAAGCTGAGCAATTAGCAAGTTATGAATAGCACTATAGTTTGACACTTCACACATGGCAGCTATATTTTACCCACCATAACTATACACTCGTTGTCAGCATATGAAGGCCAAATTGAAGTTCAGAACTTCTAATCTTTCATCTGTGCTGGTTGAGAGGGAAGGTGTCCAGACGTAAGAGATATACCGCAAGGAAACTTGCCATGGGCAAGGCATTTGGTCGAATAACTTATAAGCACAATAGCTATGAGTTGTACTGTAAATTGGGGTTGAATCGGGATTGATTCTTCAACGTTTTTTGAGAAGCTATCAATTCCTCTCTTCCCTGCGCTCTTGAACAGCTTGTGCTCTACAAGATGTACGACGCTGGTCAGCTGCCCGGCCGCTCGTTCTAGTATCTGCTGTCCGCTAACCACGGCGATGCAATCTGTGCGGGTGTACCACGGACTCGCCCCCCTGTTTTCTTCCTCCGGCTACCGTATTTACTGCTTTAGGCGCGCTGGCCTTCCTCGCCGCCGTTGCTTTCGCTAACCCCGGCAAATGCCATCACATCGGCAATTCGTGCGACTCATGGACCAGCGCAACGGACGTCGCAGGAGAAGAATGGTCGGATGTGTCGGAGGCGCGGAGCTGAGCCGTGCTGCCGTGCAGGAAGCCAAGAGGGAGGGAGGGGCGATATGAGGAGTCGGCTATGGCAGAAATGTCGAGAAGCTGCGACCCAGCCCCGCCGAGCTGGTTTCGACCGTAGATGAAAGATCCGACGGGTGATAATTGGCATCGACGTGGCTCAATGAAGTGCAAGAGCTTGGACTCAGGATTCGATATCTAAAGATTTGAATCATGGTGTTCTTGTCTAGCCTCTTCTTCCATATCACCCTCTTCTTCTTCCATATCAGTACTTAAGAATGAAATTTCAATAGGCTTCTTCCTTGAGAAAAGAAAGGTTGAGCAAGTTCAAAGCAATCTGATGATGACACTTTGATTAGTTGCAGGGCTGTTCATGAAGAACGGTGGCAGAAAAGAAAAGGATTATTCAGACTTACGCATAAGATTCAGAGGACGTTCTTGATGGTCAGCTCGCTGCTCCCGCCTTTTCGCGTCGCTCTCGCGCTGTTTTCCGTTGTTGGCACTGTTTCTTCTCGGTCTCTCGCGTTTTCTATCCGTTTGCTGTGTCTGCGAACGGGCCTTGCCAAGCAGGCTGGACATCACGTTTTGGGCCCAAATGAAAGGAACAACACTGCCGTCAGATGAAGATTCAACGACGCTGCGACTCCAACCTCTTTCTGAGTAGTTTCAACCACCCGAGGGCAATGCTATCGCTCGTTTCTCGAACAGGGAGGTTCCACCCACTGTTTTCGTTTTCTTTTTGGAAGTTTAAATTCTCACAACTTTTCATTTTTAAAATATCATAAATACACATAACTTAGATGTATAACTTCGAGCTATAATTTTTTATCAAATAATTTTTAAGCACAACTTTGACACTAACTTGTGTGAAGAACTTATACATACAACTTGTATACACAATTTTTTATCATAATTTTTTTCTGCATAAGTTATACACATAACTTCGACGCATAACTGCGAACTATAATTTTTTGTCAGATAATTTTTAAGCATAAGTTTGATGGTGTGTAGAACTTATGCGTACAACTTGTATGCACAATTATTTGATGAATAACTTATGCGCATAATATTTTCTCTAACGACGAGTTGTGCTTATAACTTTTTCTGTAAACAACGAGTTGTGTGCATAACTTTTTGTATAATGACAAGTTATACTCATAACTTATGCGGAAGAAAATTTGTTGCACGAAGAAAAAAAAGAAAAAAAAGAGGATTATGAAGTCTGCACACGTGGGAAGCGCGGGACCCCGGCGGACCGTGCGCGAACGACCGCAAAATTGATTTCTCGCCCGAGGAGTTCAGCTCGGAAGCAATCTTTCGGTCCCCGTACGTTATTGGTATATTTTCTTCACTTTTATAGGAAAAAAATTAGATCTATACCACTAAAAGATTGCAAAGTTAGATATATACCATTGACCTCACATGTCATTGACTCATGTTAACCCCACATGTAAGTGAGATGACAATGATAGATTTCTAAAGTTGCAATCTTTTAATGGTACAGATTCAAATTTTCCTTTATAGGAAAAAAATTACTCCGTTGGATAACGATAATCTAAAGAAAAAGAGGAGCTTTGAATAAGGTTATGCAACAAAGATTTCAGCAAGTTCGTGCACTCAGCAATATTTCTTGCAGAATCAAAATGGAAGGTCACCTAATGTGCAGAAGGAAACGACTGAAGCGCTGCCATAAGAACCTCATCGTCAGACAAAGGAGTCCAAAGATCCGGTTCTCGGATCTTCCAAAGGTATACACTAATTTAGTACCATTTTTGTTTTTTTTATACAACAAACAACCTCCAACGATCTACAGAATTAGATTGTTTGTTTTCCTCCGTTGCGGGACGTGTTAGGCACGATTTTGTCAAAATTGCCACCAAAGGACATTGTAAGAACCAGTTTTCTAGCAAACAAATGGAAACACATCTGGACAGTTTGCCCCAAACTGAGATTTGATGGCATCACAATGTGTGGTAAAGATGTGACTAGCTAGAGCACATTTCCCGATAAAGTACCTTGGCTTGCCCCTCTCACCAAGGCGCTTGCGTAAGCTGGACTTCCAACCGCAAATCGACAAGGCGGCGGGCAAACTCTCTACTTGGTACGGGAGGAACCTTACCCAAGCAGGACGAGTCAGCCTCACCAAATCGGTTTTGTCCTCACAACCGGTTTACCTCCTAACGGTGCTCAAACCGACAAAAGAAGTCTTGGGGGACATCGACAAGATCCGCAAGCGCTTCCTATGGGCAGGCGACGAAGACCTCACGGGGGGAAGTGTAAGGTCAACTGGACAAGGACAACCTTGCCAAAAGAGTATGGCGGTCTTGGGATACTCGACCTTAATAGATTCGCCACGGCTCTTCGACTAAGATGGTTGTGGCACGAATGGGCATCACCTGAAAAGGCTTGGGTCGGTACCGAGCTACCGTGCAACCAGCAAGACAGACTTTTATTCGCTGCATGCACAACGATTATCTTGGGGGACGGAAAAAGAACGTCGTTCTGGTCCTCGGGCTGGATCCAGGGGAGAAGACCCAGAGACATTGCACCACTCCTATACGCCAAAACGAAGAAAAAGAAACGGATGGTGGCAGAGGCACTACAGAACTATACATGGATCCGGGACCTCGACTACCGGACGGGCTTCACAACGGCGCACCTTTCACAGCTCATCACGCTATGGCAACTCGTCATTGCCGTAGAGTTGCAGCACGAGCAGGAGGATCAAATAACTTGGACTCCGACCGCGCACGGCGAGTACACCACGGCCTCGGCCTACAAGGCGCAGTTCAACGGCTGTGTGAGCAATCCGCAGATCGCCATCATATGGAAAACGTGGGCGCCACCAAAGTGCAAATTCTTCACGTGGCTCATCGTCCAAAACAGAGTATGGACGTCTGATCGGCTAGCTCGCAGAGAATGGGACCACAGCCCATCTTGCCCTCTGTGCCGGTCAACTATGGAGACCGCGCATCACCTGTTAGCCTCATGCCGCTACACGCGTCGGGTTTGGGGTCTTGTCGCACAGTGGACCGGATTGTCGGAGCTAAAACCAACCGAATGGAGACACAGCGCCACGACATTGCAATGGTGGAGGAACATCACCTCTACACCGGATATACCGCGGAAAGCGGTACGCACCGTTACCTTGCTAGTCATGTGGGAGATCTGGAAGGAGCGAAACGACCGCGTCTTTAACCGCAAAGAGACGTCGGCGCCATCCACCGTGGCAAGAATAAAAAATGAGGCATCTACCTGGATCGCGGCGGGAGCGAAGGACCTCGCGGTCCTGTTAGTGAGAACGTAAATACGCCTGTACATACTTTTTAGCCGGATCCCGGCATGTAAACCCCTTTCTTTATCAATGAAATAGGCACATTCCGTGCCCGTTCGTTCAAAAAAAAAGAATAGAGCATTATAGTCAGAAGTTTGTTGACAATGTCAATGGAGTCTTGAAACAGTACCATGGCAAGGTGGTTGAAGAGTTTGAGGTCAAGTTTGAATTTGACGAACATCTCGATGTTTGGGTTAACTTTGCCTTATCTTCACGAGCAAAGAATCTAGCTCTTGACTTAATCCCAGCTAAGTTTGGGCTTCGTCGTGATCGGTACAGATTTCCCTTGGAGTTGTTTGATGGCGAAAGCATATCCCGTCTACAACATTTGCAGCTTAGCTTTGTGTCCTTTCAATCACCTTCCCACTTATGTGGTTTTCCCGACCTAAAGAAGCTTGATCTGCATGTGCTGCGTCTGCGTGTCACTCGTAAGGATCTTCAAGATATGTTATCAAACTCCTTTAATCTCGAATGGTTGAGTGTAGTTAGATGTTAGATGATGCTGAACTGAAGGTGGATCGTCCGTTGCTCCGCTTGCTATACTTGCACATCGCTTATTATGAGATAAGCAAGATAGAATTTAGTGCCATGAATCTGCAAACTTTTGTATACAGGGGGCACTGGATTCCTTTTCACCTTGGTCATGCTTTGGCACTTTCTGCTTTGGTCTTTTGAGTTTGTTCCAAAGACCGTGTTTTTCCCCTTTCCGTTTGTGGTTCTCTCATGTGTAATAAAAAACAGCTATATACATAGTTTTATGCAGAGGCTGAAATATTGAAATATATTCCCTTTTCTAAAAAAAATGCTTTGGCACTGAAAGATGCAAGGCTCTATTTTACTGACAACGTAACTTTTGACTTTGCTCTGACCGTGCTTCCCAAATTGCTTCCAAGTGTGCAGAATCTCGTCTTGCATTCGTCCTTGCCACTTAAGGTTTGTTTCGAAAACTTGTATGTTTGAGTTGGTTTCTCATATTTTGTCTGTTTTGATTACCCTTATTGTGTTTTCTGTCCTTCAGACACCGTGGCTACAAGGAAATAGTTCTAAGTTTTGTCAGCAGAAGTATCTGCAACTTAGGTTTTTTGTGCTGACTGAAGATCTCAGTAACATTCTGTACCTGGCTTCATTCTTGAGTGCTGCTCCTTTCATCGAAAAATTAGAGATACATGTGAGTATTCTCATGAGTTACTTCCTTGCCCGTTATTTAGTTGTTATATTTCATATTATAAGTGGAATTTGTAAATCGTCAATGCATTTCCACCATCACGGTTTGTTTTCGTTTAATGGATATGTCCGCTAAGCTATTTAACAATCGAACTGTGCTGTTGACAACTTTGGTTATTAGCACCTACTATTGTGCATTGTAACATTTTAGAGTTGGCGATCCTTTGCTTATAACTGCTGTTGACATATCTTTTTCTTGGCTCCCAAAATGTTGCAGTTTTCAGTCTGTGCCTTGCTACATTGCTCAGAGCCTATCAGGAATCTTCCAAGGTGTGCACATAAACTATCTAAAGAAGCTGAGCATCACAGGATTTGCAGGATGCACAAGTCAAGTTGAATTGTTGGTGCACATTGTAGAAAATGCTCCAAACCTAGAGGCTTTGACTATTGATGAAGACTATGAAAGGCAATCAAGATCCAAGGCTCTGGACATCGCTAGGAGACAACTTGAGGGAAGAACATCGCAAAAATACAAAGGTTTCTATGATGTAAGACAATGTGCTTGAGAAGGATGAGCTGTCAAATTGTTGGCATGTCAGCTTTTGTGCAGCTTGTGTTTGTAATTTGTTTGCGAATAACAATTTGTTTGTTGAATTTATGGTAAATTGAGTTTTATAAGCCATAGAATTCAATACATTTTGATTGTGGTGTGCCCTGCAACTCTAAAAAAGGGTCATAGAAGTGATAAAAAAATGTATTACAGTTTTCTTTCTTTCGCTTTGCCAACATTTCCCTTTCTTTTGGGTAGCAAAAAATGTTTGGTATGGGAATATCATCTCCATTTTTATTTTATTTTTTTGTTGGTCTCAATCATCATCATTGTGCTCATTTGAATGTGGTACTTGTGGAAATTATGAAAAATACCCATTTCTGCCGTCAGAAGTGCTGCAGGGGTTAAACAGGACTTATTTCTCTGCCAGATGGCCATGGCCTCGAGCATTAGCTCTCATCATTCATCAGAAATGTGAGTGAGATTCTACGTTGTCGTGACGGCCCAGCTAACTGTATCGTGGTCGTGGCACTCCGGTTTGAGGTTACTTGTCGTACACAAAGAAACACGTATCAAAATGTCCCGTGGTGCTAATCCGCTCCGGCCGTCAGCTCAAGCACAATACCAGCACTGCAATAATCTCTGGTGTAAACTTTGCAAAATTTCAGCCTCCTGCAGATTGCAGAGCACACAGATGGGAGTTCAGACCATTGCCCTGTACTGCACCCAATTGATCTCTAGTTTTGTCTCGCCATCAAATTAAGCGAGTGAATGAGGGGTAGTAAACGAAACTGCTGAGGAAGGAACCCTTCCAGGAAGGAACCCCTCTCCCACCTCTGTCGCCCCGGCGCCGGCCCCCTCCCGTCCGCCTTCGGCGACCTCGCCGGAGCGCGCCGGGGGGGGGGGGCGCCTCCTCTAAGCTCGTAGTAGTAGGTTAGTGTTTTTTCCCTTTAGCCTATATGGTTTTCTCCCACAGTGGAACTCGCCGCCTGGCCATGTCCGTTGTTCTTGTCGTCGCCGGTGTTCTTGTCGGTTATCTCGCCGTCGACGCGGCCTTGCTCCAGGTGAGTCATAATAAAATAAATTCGCAGCCCGCAGTATCTCCTCCACCTTCCTTCCGCCGTTGCTGCGGGTCCCCTCCACACTTCTCCGCCTCAGATCTGGATGGACTGGAGGTTGCTCGAGTTCTATCTCGAGTGAGGCTGCTGATTTCCGTCGTCGGTTGTTCCGATTCCCCCGCCTTTCTCTGGGATTTGGCGTGGTCGGTGTCGTTGAACGCGACGATGTAGTTCCGCGGACCCGAACTTCTCCGGTCAGTTTCCACTGCCGCGCCACACGGCTACCTTCTCCGGCTGTTGCAGTGCTTCAGCGGCGATTGTTCCGACGACATCCCCTCTCCCCAGGATGAGGTGAATCTGTTGTTGTTGAACGCACCGCGGAGCTCCCGCCTTAGCCCCCGCCTCCATCCACGACTTGAAGCAGATGCCATCTGCGCCTCAGATCCACTCCGACTCAAGAAGCAAGGCTCGGATTGTTGTTCCGTCGACCTCTCCTCCATCTGGGATGCGATTTGGGAGCCTATCTTCTACCACCGGCACCGACATATCTTCTACCTTTGGGTTGCTCGGTGTGATCTTCATCGGCTCGTCGCCCCTCCTGCAACCGCAACGTTGTGCGGCCCTTCGCCGGGTGCAAGCGACCTCGTCGCCTCTGCGGCCCACCGCCGGCGAGCTCGTCGTCGAGCGCTCTGTTGTACTTGTTTCTATTCGGTCAATGGACCTTGTTGCATTTCCGGTCTTCTTCGAGGACCTTCTTGTAAAACAGCTGCTTAAGTGGTAATATATGTTTATTGTAAAAAAAAAATTAAGTGAGTGAATGAGACAGAACTGCATGGACTAAGCTGACTTTGTGTACAATCATATCAAAATCGAGATTGCTAGCTTCTTAATTCAACCACACATGAGTCTCACAGCTTCTGATCATCGCAGCAACGGCTTGAAGACCTGGAAGTAGGGCGAGACGACAGCCTCCTGCACCATCCTCCGAGGGTCGTTGGGGTCCCGCCGCGACCGGATCTCGCTCACGTTGGGCGTCTCCACCACCTTCTCCGCGCGGCCGCGATGGCCCGCCCGCAGCACGAGCGTGTTCCCCCTGTGGCACGAGAAGACGCCGCCCGTGAGCCGCACGATGTCGCCCGGCTCGAAGGCGCCGCACTGGCCGCCCCACAGCAGCAAGTGCGCCGCCGCGCGCGGTCTCGTCCGCCACCAGCGCCAGGCACGTCATCTCCTCGCCGCCGCGGGCCTCGGGGTACGACCGGGCCGTCGGCGCCGCCTTGTCGAGCACGATGAAGGCCGTGTTCACCGTGTTGGTCGCCGCCGGGACCAAGTCCTTGAGCTTCACCGTCCCTCCGCTCGTGCTTGGCGCGTCCGCCTGCAGCAGGGTGTCAGGTCCATCAATGTGGATAGAAGCTCCTACCAGGCTTTTGATCGAACACCTTGTGTTCATCTCGGATTTGAGTGACAACGTACGCCTGATAAACACCAAAACGCGTGAGGCGCGTCCCCCGTAACCGTAAGAGGAGGGGAGGAGGCGGAGGGGGGAAACGGCCGGCGGGCTCACCTGCGCCATCAACGCGCTCCGCTCGGGAGAGCGGCCGCCGCTCAAGTGATCCTGCTGGGTTTGCTTAAAAAAAGTGATTCTGCTGGGCGCCGCGGATGCGGCGATCGCACGACGGAGATGCCGCACCGTGCCGGTAGGTAATGCGACGTTGACCGCCGAGGTCGTTGTGTCGGCAGCCAATTGGACATCCGTGTCCGGGGGATTATCCAAGGCTTGAGATTGATTCCCAACATTTTCAATAGGAAAAAAAAAACGTTTATTTCATGTCTACCGGTAGAACAGCATGCAAGATGAACATTTCTCTCAAGCCAACGATCGACCAACCACGCGTTTCCCATGTCCAATAATGATTGACAGCAACACTGAAAAAAGAAGTCTGTGAGTCTGTATCATCGGTACCAGCAACACCAGTTTCAGCTTTCAGCACCAAGCTCTAAATTACAGGCTATGCCATTCGGAAAAGAAAAGAAAATTACAGGTTACACAGAGCACAACTTGATTTCTTTTTATTTTTGCACCAAACACAAAAGGCTGGCAGACAGGAGGTTGAGGGAGTTCAAGTAATCACGCGAGTGATCAATCAATGCCAGTGTATCACCTCACCTCGTGCTCTCACGTGCGCAGCGGCCGTGGCGAGACCTTGGCATTCACTCCGGAATCTGTTTCCAGCTCGGCGACCTTACGCCACCGCTGCCTGGCAGCAGGAGGGGAGGCCGCCTCCGCCTTCGCCTTCGCCGCCGCCGCTGCAGGCGCGGGCCTCTTGCTGCTCTTCCTGACGCGGCAGAGCACCCAGTACTCGTGCTCCTCCCCTTCCTCGTCGCGGCGGCGGTAGCACCCGGGGTCCGTGATCTCGTACTCGTCCATCACCCACCCGGTGCTCCGCTGCTGGCCGGCGCCGCCCCGCGTGTAGAAGCAGAACTTGACCCTGCTCCACCGCACCACCACGCCGAGGTCCGTCACGGACCGGCCGGCGCGGGTGGAGCTGTGCATCCACGACCCGGCGCCCGCCACGGCGCGCCGCACGAAGGGGCGCCCCCGCACGCGCGCCGCGAAGAAGTGGCCCTGCTCCCGCAGGCCGTACCGGGCCAGCAGCTCCCACGGCGCCGCGCCGAAGGGGTCCGCCTCCAGCACGGCCCCCGCCACGCGCGGCGGGAACCCGCGCAGCTGCGGCCGCAGGAAGTGGAGCACCAGCTCGTCCTCCGTCGGGTCGAACCCGTCGACGAAGGGGTCGCCGGAGGCCTGCTGGTCCTCCGCCTCGGCGCTCAGATTCACCTCCTCATACTCCATTAAAGCTTTGCAGCGACCAGTCGCTTTGCAAGTCAATCTGTCTGTAGAGGAAGGAGGAGACGAGGCGTGGAGAAAGAGACAGGCAGATTCGGAGACGGAGTGGTGGAGCACTGACTGGCACGCAGGCGGCTATGATTGCATTTGCTTGTCCGTTGTCCCGTGCCGGGCCGGACAGGCTGGGCCCTCTACAAATAGTAAAATTTTGCGAGCCCAGCACGGACCATTCGATATTTTTGCTGCATGCGTCTGTTTCCATTTGCTATTTTCGCTGATGTCAGAAATAAGAACGACAACCTTTTTGGAAGTTAATCAACTATAGTGGAATAACAATAGAAATTTTGCACATCTTTTTTTGTAAAGACCATTTTTTTTATTTTTTATTTTTGCTTTCTGTCTCAAAAGAATGACATCCGGTGGGATCAGAAAGACAATAGTTCAGTATTTGGCTTTGGTTAATCGAGAAATTATCATATTAATTTGTGATGACTTCTTGCCTTGTGAAGTTGTGGATAATTTCTTACTTCATGATTCATCATAATCCTTAAGCTGCGATTAAATTGCTTCTTTGGAAGTGTTGGATCCTGCCAGTAACAAGCTACTGAGGCACCTGCTGGAAACTTCACCGAAAAGGCTTCATTGCAGATCAAAGTTTTTTTCCCCAAAAGAAATCAGAGCCCCTTTACATTGCTGGTGGCTTTTAGCAATGGTTTTAATGTTATTATTGCAACGAGAATATGTACGTACAGTACCATCAAAGGAGAAGAAAGACTGATAAGGTGTTCTTTATCAGGAATTCTTTTATCTGATGAAGAGCCTTGAGCTTTCTGACAATGATATGACCGAAGAAATTCCTCCTCAAAATCTGATTTTCTGTGGAACTCAAAAAAGGATTCTGGATCTGTCACGGAATCTCCTCCGCCCATATTCCAGATACAATTGGCAGTATACATTCGAGTCCCTTAATCTCGCATTGAGCCAACTTGCTGGTGTAAATTACTCAGAGTTATAGCATAACCATCACTGCACTTGCTAAGGCACCTTAACATGTTGTACATCAATCCCTCCCCACCTCTCTAGGATGGCAAATCTGGGCCCTTGCTAGCAGACCTGATTGACCATGAAGAGCACTAGTAGGAGTATGCTCTTGATGTCTTGCCAGACCTTGGTTTGAACTTGGATTTTTTGGGCTACATATTCACAAGCATTGAGCCTTTTCCATCCAATCAAAACCTACCGAATAAAAATCAGAATATAGTATACATTCATTTACACAATTACACCCACTATATGGCTACTCTTTATGTATCCTTGTATGCTCTCCTCTTTTCAAGAAAAAATCACCAACTCCGGCAGTGTCAAGCAATCCAAACTACAGACTAGACCAGAACAATATCAAACAATTCATTTTGAATTTTGAAATAAACACATTTCATTCATCTCAAGAACAGAGAGGCCTTGTCATTCTGATTCTGATCCTTGCAGCACTTGTCTTGCTGCTGCTGCTGCTGATCATTGCCATCCAAACCACCGGGCACCCACCAAACTCTGATGCTCTTGTCAAGGCTCCCGCTGTACACCATGCAGCCATTGCTCACCCTGCACCAGGAAGCCTGCAGGCATTTGACTGGACCTTCGTGGCCTCCGATGGTGCCCACCTTGGCGAGCTCGCCGCTGCTCTGCCGGCCCCACAGGCCGATGGTCTTGTCGGCGGAGCCGGTGCACACCAGGTCCCTGACGATGCATATGCAGAGCACGGCCATGTCGTGCGCCTTGACGTCGCATGCCTGGGTCCACCGTGCGGCGCTCCTGCTGCCGAGGCGGTCCCACCCGACGACGTAGCCATCCGACCCCGCGGCGTACACCCGGTGGTCGGCGCCGACCGCGAGGGCGTTCCAGGAGACGCCGTCGCGGGCGACGAGGACGCCCTGGAGGAAATGCGCGGCCTTGCCTTTCTCCCAGGCCTTGACGCGTCCATCGGCGGAGGCCGAGTAGATGACACCGCCGTCGGTGGCGACGGCGTTGACGGCGTCGTCGTGTGCGCGGATGGACTCGAGGCACTTGAGGTCGGCGGTGCGCCAGACCTTTAGCGTCTTGTCCCAGGATCCCGAGTAGAGGACGCCGTCGTGGACGGCGAGGCACGAGATGCTGTCGGCGTGCTCGATCCAGAGGCGGCGGTGGTTGCGCCGCGTCTGGACGTAGCTCGCCTGCCGGAAGATCCGTCCCAGGTAGTCCCTGGCGGTGGGCAGCGCGGCGACGAGCTTGAAGGCGTTCTCGGAGCGGCGCGACACGCGCCAGACCCGGACGCGGCCGTCGTGGTGCGCGGAGAAGACGCGGCCGCCCGCCGCGGCCAGCGCCTTGACGGATCCTTCCCCGTGGCCGAAGCGCGCGAAGCGGCGGAGGTCCGGCTGCTGCCACGCGACGATGTCTGCGCCCGTGCAGGCGCTGAGCAGGAACTCCCCGCAGAGCGAGAGGCAGGAGACGGAGCCCGGGTGGTCCCGCAGCACGGCGAGCTCCTTGCACCCGCCCCGCGGATGCGGCGGCGGCGGCGGCGGCGGCGGCTGCATCGACTGCAGCGGCGAGGCGGCGGCGTCCGTGAAGGAGGAGGACGACGACGACGTGGAGCCGAAGGAGGAGAAGGAGAAGGAGGAGGAGAGGTGCGCGGGCCGCGGGAGCAGGGGCGCGGACATGACGACGCGGTCTTGGTCCGGCATTGCCATGGTTTCTCGGCGCAGAGACGTTGGGAACGGGAGGGCGGCGATGGCTATAATAGCATGGAGGAGAGGCCGCGGCGCTGGCTTGGCGTTGGGGACAGAGGGGCGCCCCGACCAGACAAGCTGCTGTTTTTTTTTTCTTTCGGGAAACAGAGAGAGGAAAAGTAACTAAAGGCGGATGTGTGGGCCCGGGGGCGCAGGGGCGGTTCAACGGCTACTAGCTCGCTCCTAGGCGCGCGGTGCTGATGGCTGCAGCTGCCGTCCACGCCCCAACACCAACAGTTTCGATTCTTTTTTCCCTGAATCAGGCAGCACAAACGGGACATGAATTTGTCTGTTTATGCAGAGGTTTTAGGTTGGAAAATAGCTATTTCGCGTGTGATCTTCATTCTCGTCATTCATGCCTGCAACGGTAACAATGTTGGACGACAGTGAGTGATGATCCGGCCGTCGTGGATCTTCACCTTCACTTCACTGCGTGTGGGTTTAATAAAGCGGCGATTAGTTTAGTCGTTCGGGCTATCGATCGATCGATCCGCCATGATGGAAAACATGCGCGCGCGCAATCAGGGCCGTACACCCACTAATCCACCATGGACGATTCACAAGGAGGCTAGAGGTCACATGCGACCACTACGAACAACACTTTCCCGTTCCCTCTGCCCTCGTTCCGACACTTGGCCTCTCCCCTCTCTTCTTTTCGGCGAGCTGCATCACGAAGCACTTGGGACAAGAAATGGTTGGTTCAGTTTTAGGCAAACATACAATACAGCCGGTGCACTGAACGACGCGAATCGCAACGATTGCCGACTTCAGCTCCGCATCGACACAACACAACAAGGAGCGACGATGATGGTCACTGATAGATGTCAATTTCTACGGAAGGCTGAAACTTTTCCGCCGTGAACGAACATGCATCCAACTTTGTGGCTGGAGTTTCCTTCAAGACTAGTCCTTGGAATCCTAGTCTACTGAACGAGCTCGCAGCTACTACCATGCCACTATTTATCCACCGACCAGAGACGGACGGCATGAAATGCAACCACATCTGCCAAAGGTACCATACGTGCCATTGCTTTGCATTGCAAGGACTAGTCAAGAACACATCATGCATGCATTGCAACAGCTGCTTGTGCCGGGCAAGCTTTCAGGTACGTGCCATTGCTTTGCCGGCTAGCTTCACTTGCAGACAACACACACACTTGTGATCTACTCGTATGTGTGACAGGTTACTCGCAACTACCTGTAGGGTGTGTTTAGATCCCAAAATTGGGATGCAAAATTCTGAGATGTTGCACGGATTTTGGGCTGAAAAGCACTGTTCCGAACTGAAAAACACTGTAACACTTTTCGTTTGTTTGTGGTAAATATTGTCCTACCATGGCCTAACTAGGCTCAAAAGATTCGTCTCGTAAAGTACATCCAAACTGTGTAATTAGTTTTTGATTTCATCTACATTTAGTACTCAATGTATGTACCGACATTTTTGATGTGATGAGAAATCTTCTTTTTGCATAGTGTATTTTGGGGAAAGTTGGGTTCCTAAACAGGGCTGTAATCTTCGCACGGCTTCACTGTTGCTTCTGGCAAAGGTAGCTGCCGGCCGAGAATGAAGACTAGCTTCTTAGCTTGTTCGTCAAACCTTTGTTTAGCATCCGAAACAAGCTCAAATCACGTGTAAAACATCTAATGGATGTGAGGGAAATAACCTAATTTTATTTGCATCATCAGCTTGTTGCTGGGTGCGTTGACAGTACGGGGCGCTGAATTCGCGAGCAAAAGCTTAGTGGTGGTCTCACTCGGTGCGGCTTGCTTGCTTGGTTGACGCACGCGTGCCGAAAACCTATTTGGGGGTAGTACGCGCTGCTTACGCTAATGCGTTAGGTTCAAAAGTTTGTTTGTTCAAATATTTGTATACACGACGCTCCAAGCAAAAGTCGCTGTACGGAGTTTGAATTCGGGTGTAGTATATGCATGCCCGCGCACGAAGCAATTGCCGCCCTTCGGTTGGAGTTGGAGACCACCTTTTTCAGTCTGAAAAAAGGGGCACTTCTTCGTGATTCTGTAATCCATCAAGCTTCTCAATTGCGTTCCTTTTTTTTTGTGTACACCAATCAAAAAAGCTTGGACCGGAGAAATGTTCCTGCGGGAGCAGGTAGAGCTTGATTGGCAAACGAGCGTTTGAACTGGAGGTTTTTCTATCATGGCAACGGGAAAAAAAACGTTTGGAACCGTCAAGCGCCGACAGAAAAATAGCCGAAACCTCCAGAAGGTAATGCGAAATAAAATGATTTCTGCAAGCCTGCAATGAAGATTATATTAGCTGAGATCTTGAATAATGAACGCCCGACGTTAACATCGTCAGCTTGTTGATGAGCTACATACATGCAGCTCAAGAAAGTGATGCTGCGCGGATTACGTGAGCATTTGACGATCTGACCAGGGCGCCAGGTGGCAAGCCAACCTTGAGAATGGAGCGTGTGACAGGTTAGCTTCCACTGCTCCTGCTCCGGTCTCCTCCACATAGACATGGATGGATGATGTCATAGACAGATATGGTGAGGAAAACAATACAGAGAAAATGAGAACAAGAGTATGTTTTTTCTACCTCTAATCCAACCAAAACTCCACTATCATTGATTAACAAATAAAATGAAATTTGTTCGAAAAATAAATAAAATGAAAAACCACACTCCATCAAAACAAAGTATCGGGCCTATCGGCCCGCAAGCAAGCAAGGCCCACGGAGAATTGACCCATGAAACCTTCGCTTGCTGTTGCGGACGGACTCCATCAATTGCTTCCCGTCGCGCTGCCTGCTGTGCGCTCGTCCTTTTCTTCCTCCCGTTCTGCTCCCCTCCTCTCTCGTGCCCTTCCTTTCCCGGCGGCGACGACGACTTGGCGAGCGGCGACCACCTCCGACACGTCTCCGCCGGGCCCTTCGCCGGCGACGAGCAACCCTACCAGGTATGCCCGCCGCCCCCTCTCCCCTTCCCGCTGTGCGAAACGGGGCGCCCCAAACCCTATCGTAACCTAGCTATCTCCATTCGGATCTGACCCAATCGCAAGCATGTGCAGATGTGCTTGTGTCATTCCTACTGAATTCGATTCTCTTGCAAAATTCATCGGGTGTACATGTGTACACCCATGTCCTATACTGGCCCCGCCCCCACCCCACCCCCAAGTCTTCCCCTGTGTGATTTGAGGGAGGAACCGCGGGATTTAGGGCTTCAGTTTTTTTAGCTGTGGCCAAGGCTTAATTTCTGGAGATGAATTCTTTTTTACCTTCCCAAGTGGATAAGGAAACTTGGACCTCAGCATGAGCCGAATGGGGGCACATGCCAACACCAAACTGCACTGTAATAGTTTTTTGCCACATCATTCATTGTATTGATTGTCTGTATATTAGTTGCGTAATATCCTTCCCGCCTTTTGTTCACGCCTTAGTTGACATCTTTTATGACTCGGCTAACCTGTTGGCATATTCCTTATTTTTTGTCATCTGGCGCATACAGATACTTTCCTTCTCCAGCATTTAACCTTTTTGTTGTCATTGGTGTTCGCCATATATTTTGACAGAACGCTGAGTTGCTGTATTATCATTTTCTCCTTCCGCGCATGCATTAGTTGGCATCTTTTATGACTCAGCTAGCCCTTCACATGTATCCGTATTATTGTTCTCGGATGTCCTGTGGGAGTATTCTCTCTCTTTGTTTGTCGTATAGCGCAAATAGCTATTTCCTTTCTCCAGCACTAACTTTGTCTTGCCATTGGTATTGACCGTAATTTTTTGAATGAACATAGAGTTGCTGTTTTATCCTTTCCGCCTTTTGCTCACGCATTAGTTGGCATCTTTTACGACTCAGCTAATCCTTCAAGGGTATCAATATTATTTCTGTCGAATATCCTATTGGCTCTCTCTCTCTCTCTCTGCCTTTTTGTCTAGCACAGATAGATGCTTTCCTTCTCCAGTGTTAAAACTTTGTGTTGCCATTGGCTGTATTGTTGATGATTAAATGCTTTTTTTTTACTCCAAAATTTATATGGATATCATCTGACCTACCATTAATCATGTCAGCTTTCAGATCCAGTGAAGTTTGCCAACTCTACGTAAGGTGCTTAAGCAATTTAAGCCGTTATATTGGGAACGACGTTGCTGAGAGTTTTCCTGGACACAGGGGAATAAAGGTCCAACAGTTTCATCTGTAGCCAGTGTTATAATGGCTACAAAACTTGTGGTAAGTGATCAATCCTTCTTTCCTTTGTAAGATTATATGCACATATGCTCATTCTAGGAATAATGAGGATGCACAATTAATGCACTTAGGTTCTTGGTATCCCCTGGGATGTTGACACTGAAGGATTACGCGAGTACATGGCCAAGTTTGGACCTCTAGATGATTGCGTTGTCATGAAGGTTCGCATTAATTTCACACCCAGATTTTTTATGTTTGCATCCTCACAATTTTGCGGCATTGCAATTTCAGAAGTACTTGATACTTTTCGTATGATTTACTTATGAATAGTAATATTGTGTGGCCATATGGCCATGTCCTATGGACTGATTTTTTGTCCACTTGATCTGCTTGATGTTTAACTATTTCATTTTGAATTTGATATTCAAGGACAGTGATGAAAACTAAAGTGTGCAGCTATTTATCTTTTGTGTTTTCATCAGCTCATTACATTGTTTCATAACTATATATGATGATTGCCATGCTGATTTACCACCATGTTTCTTGCATGCTAAAAATAACAGGAGCGGTCGTCCGGGCGATCTCGTGGTTTTGGTTATGTAACATTCTCATCAGCTGATGATGCAAAGGTAGTAAAATAATAAAAAGAACCCTTCATTTCCACCATGTAGTCTAGTATTGCATAATAAATTCTGCACATAGTGCAACCTTTTATTTACTATAATCCATATGCAGCAATTTTGTACTGCCAAATTCAATTGTCTGAGTGACATTATCCTTTCAGAATGTTCTTGAATCTGAACATATTCTTGGGACTCGAACTTTAGAAGTGAAGATAGCTACTCCAAAGGTAAATAACATACAAAAAATGCATTTCTTTTGTGCAACCAGCTACTATTGATACATGTCGAGATGACGTTGACTGTATTGCAATTTTCTATGGACACAGGAAGAAATGAAATCACAAGGAACAAAGAAAGCTACAAGGATATTCGTTGCTCGAATTCCGCAATCTGTTGATGAGTCGATGTTTCGTAGGTGAGCTAGATTTGCTGGATTTTCCTCATTATTTATTTACTTGTTGATTTTTTCGAGTTTATCTAAACTAGCATGCTGTATTAACAGGCATTTTGAAGCTTTTGGACAAATTCTTGATCTTTACATGCCAAAGGTTAGAAAAACTCTTGTTTTACATGAACATTGCATCTAGTATCCTTCAATAGAAATAGTACTGTTTCTTACATATATTCACATGCTTGTTTTGTTGCCCTTATCGGCCTATTAATTCGCAGAAGTATTGAGTAAGGTGATATTCAGAATTGTTATCATTATTGCCTTATGCATGTGTGGGACACCACATCTTAATCTGGTTATAACCTAAGGGCCTTCAAATAAATTATATGTGGTTTACATCTGTGCCTGTAGGATATGTTTAATAAAACTAAATCCCTAACTAGTCCTTAGATGTCACATAATGAAGTTGCTTTGTTCCTGAGTTGTATGCAACATTTGTGGATCTCTATAACCTTATTATTGGTGAGGTATCGTTTGTCTACTGGTCTGGGACTAAGGGGAGTGCTAGGGAAGATGAGGATTGGATTTATATCAGCACATTCACAGCGTTTTGAATAAGATAGACATTGTACTTGCTACCTGCATTGAGATGGTAGTGCAGAAACTTTGTTTTGCATGAGTATTTTTCTCCATTGTTCATAAAGCAATTTAGTGTAGCATTCAATTGTTATGCAGCATTGCAGGATTGGAAATAAACTACAGCTGTGTATGACAAGATTTTTTTACTAAAATTTGTACTCCGCACTCTTATCTCCTGTGTAGGAACATGGTTCAAAAGGGCACCGCGGAATTGGGTTTATCACGTTTCAGAGCGTAGGTACATTTACGGATACCTTCCAGCTCATTATATGCAAATAGAGTTCTTCGGTTGAGTTGAGGGGCGCACAACAGCTATAACAGAAACTGAATGATGAAAGTAGTAGTTGCCTTATGTCTTGGTGTAGCAATCACGTGTCAACCTTTACTACCAAGTAAATGCTAGAGTGATATCTAACGGTCTTATCTTGTATACATTGGTCCTGTTTGGATTGAGGGGTTAAATATTAGCCCCCTGCCTAATGTTTAGCCCCAATGTTTACCCCTTTAAAATTTAGCCCCATGAGACTGTTTGGATTGAGGGGCTAAACATGCATTTAATGAGTATATTTGTTATAAATGAGCCTCTCGAGGGGAGGGAACAAGTTGATTTTGTGTGGGGCCCACAGAAATTTAGTCCCATTCACCCCCCTTGTTGGGGCTAAGGATTTGGACGGGGCTAAACATTAGCCCCTCTAAGTTTAGCCCCCCTGTTTGGAGGCCCAAGAGTTAATTTGGGGCTAAAAGTGGGGGCCTAATGTTTAGCCCCCTTATCCAAACAGGGCTATTGTTCTTTAGCCAGGGATGTATTCCTATGTTAAGTGATTGCATTCGTAGTGATAACTCTGTCCTTTTCTTTAATTTTCCCTATTTGTGTTTCACATTTGATATGTTAGGTCCTCGGGATAGGATTCTAGTCATAGTAGTTCTTTCACGATTTATGTATTGTTGTTTGTGTTTTGCTCACCTTAGAACATAAAAGTTGTTCTTATGCTCATTCTCCTGAGCCATGTTCTTGTTTCTGCATTATTTCCTTTTCACATTTTCTAATTTTAGATGTGATTTAACAGAATCTGTGGACAGCATCATGCAAGAGTCGCATGAGCTTGGTGGTACAACTGTAGCTGTTGACCGTGCAACTCCAAAGGTACCTTACTCTGTTCTGAAATAGAGCTTGATGGTGATCAAATTGATTTACTAGCTCCAACAGGTTGTCTAGTGATATATTTGTAATTTTTTAATTGCACTGTGTAGACTAGTGATCATCAACTACGTAGGTGTCCTGTGTCCACTATTTATAACCAGTTAACCACCTGAAATAATATGTTTGTATCAGGATGAAGATGTCAGGTACCCCCCAAGCAGGGCACCACAGTCTCAGGGTGGCTATGGTGCATATAACGCATATATTTCAGCTGCTACCAGGTATGCAGCTTTGGGTGCACCAACACTGTATGACCATCCAGGATCAGCTTATGGAAGTAAGTCTTCTGTAATAAATTTGTCTCAGATTTGAACACGCGGCTACTATTCTAATGGACTAAGTATTTCACCCATTAACTTGCATCAACAGGAGGGTATTATGGGTCCTCTCAAGCAGTTGGCAAGAAGATATTTGTTGGCAGGCTTCCACAAGAAGCAAACACAGATGACCTAAGGCATTACTTTGGCAGATTTGGTCGAATTGTAGATGCATATATTCCAAGGGTGAGGCTCAGGCTGCTGCTACTGCTTGCCATGTCATGGCATATTGTTTGTATTAATGAACTTTTCAAATTCTCCCTTGTAGGACCCTAGAAGAAGTGGCCACCGAGGTTTTGGTTTTGTCACCTTCGCTGACGAGGGTGTGGCAGAACGGGTAGCTCGCAGAAGTCATGAAATTCTGGGGAGTGAGGTAAGGCTGCTGGCATTCCCGTACTGTTGTACCGCTTGCATCTAGTATAAAAACAGTCTTGACCTTGTCTGGGAGGAAATGTAACAAGATGTTATGGTGTTTCAGATTGCAATAGACACAGCTGCACCGCTTGAGAACGATTCAACTGGTGGCGCTTACATCGATCCCATGGACCTTTATGGTGCTTATGGTTCAATGCGATCTTTTGGCAGGTTCTGTGGCAGTCTAGATTACAATGTAAGCACACTCTCATGTCATAGTAGGCTTATATATAGTATAAATGAAATTGCTTGATTATGTTCTGCTAAACATAAATATTTAAATTTCTTGTTGCTGTCACCCTTTTTTTTGGTATCATCTAATAATCAATCCTTGTCGTGTTCCAGTATGGGTATGGTGGTCCCAGCAGCGGAAGCAGCAGATCAAGAGGGGATTGGCGGTACCGACCTTACTGAACATGCCCTGCACCTCGTTACTGTCAGGGGGCAAGTGCTGTCTTAGTTCACCTCTAGGAAATGAAACTCTCGAGATGGGGGAAGAAATACTTGTTTGGGAGTGTTAAGTGGTACCTCAAAGTGGTATGATAATCTTAAAGTGGGGCGTGCGGAACTTACTATTTGTTAATGTTGTAACTTTTGACATGGAAATGCTTTGGTGCTATTTCTCTGTTGCAATTCACATTGGTGCTAAATTATGAGGGCAGCCTTGTAGTTATTGTGTGGGTTTGCTGTCTGTAATAAGAAGAAGAATTTTTAAAAATATTTAGAGCGATTGCCGTGCGCCCTGGCTGAACAACCGACTGATCGTTCACAGTTGATCGGACATGCTAAAATATACTATCGTGTTGCAAGTTTATATTTGTGCTCGTTAGTGCGCCTTATTTTTGAAATACTGCCTGGGACGTTTGAATTCTAATTTGTTGAACACTAGTGTAGTTTTGTGTGGGATCCTAACAATAGTTGCACCTGTAATGCAATTTTCAAGTCGAAACGAGCAGGTAGAGCTGAAAGATCTTAGCGTGAGGATCAGTCGAACCGATTCAGCTCATGGTATGCATGCTACCAATCATCGCAATGGTAGCCCTTTGAGCCAGTAAACAAAAATGCGAAAACGAAACCATTTGGACGTTCTGTTGACTTTGACTGTACGCATCAAGAGTTATCGGCAAATGCAGAAGAATTGAAGCCTACTACTAGTAGTGACTAGTGAGCGCCACTGGCCCTGTGGACGCAGAGGTGGAAGCAGCCTCCACTCCAGACACCGCATCACGATGTCTCCTCGCTCCGCCGGCGAGCTCGAGCTGCCCGTCGCCGACGCCGACGCCGACCGAGCGCGGCTGCATCAGCTGGGATACAAGCAGGAGCTCAAGCGCGGCCTCTCGTAATAAGTTTCTATGCACACCATGTCCCTCGTCGAGCAATTTCTTACCCACTCGCACATGTCTCTCGTAGCCTCCTCTCCAACTTCGCCTTCTCCTTCTCCATCATCTCCGTGCTGGCGGGCGTGACGACGACCTACAACACCGGCCTGCGCTACGGCGGGCCGGCGTCCATGACGCTGGGGTGGCTCGTGGTGGCGGCGTTCAACGGCTGCGTGGCGCTGTCCATGGCGGAGATCTGCTCGGCCTACCCGACCTCCGGCGGGCTCTACTACTGGAGCGCCAAGCTCGCCGGCGAGGACTGGGCGCCCCTCGCTTCCTGGGTCACCGGATGGTAACGCACTGCACGCCTCCCGTTTTTTTTTTAGTTATCCACCTTTTGAATTAGCTAGGAAACCTTTTAATTTCGTTTCCGTTATGTTACTTTCACCGTGAATGAAGACGACAAAAACATAGTTTTCGAGTGATCGTCTGTCAAGTGCTAGTTACTAGTAGTATGTTTATTAATCCGTGTGTCATGCATGTTTCGCAGGTTCAACATCGTGGGCCAGGTACGCTTTCCACTTCACCGGATCCATCAGCTAGCTAGCTACCTACAATTATTCTTAGGCATGCAGCCAGCCAACTTGGACTACTCCTAGGTTCTAGTGTTACGTCTGCTTGATCGTGAAATGAAAATGACACCGTATCAGGATAGCCTATGCAAATGAAAATGACACCCCATATATACATATAGTAAAATGGATCATCCAGTTTGATGGTTATCTCTAAAAGATGTTTGAAATGTCGCAAAGTTGAAACCAAGAAATATCTGCCTAAAAATGAACACCCAAGATTCTTGGTATACTCATTAGTAGCATGCCGTAGCAGCAGTCAGCAACTACTGCAGCTGAGCTCTGGCCGCTAGTGCACGTCATACCACTGGCATGTCCGATTCTCCCCTACCTGAATCATTGGACGACTGAACCACGCATGGGATTATCTGAATCTTTATGAGTCATGAGTCGATTGACGTGCTCTACTTTCTTGGTTAACCACCTGTCACACACACACAGTGGGCTTGCACCACGAGCGTGGACTTCTCCCTGGCGCAGTTCGTCCAGGTGATCGTCTTGCTCAGCACCGGCGGAGCCAATGGCGGCGGTTACATGGCCTCCAAGTACGTCGTGCTGGCCATCTATTGCGCAATCTTGATCCTTCACGGCCTCATCAACAGCCTCTCTATACACTGGCTCGCATGGTTTGGCCAACTTGGAGCCTTTTGGAATCTTGCAGGTATATATGTGGAACTGGATTTCTTTTCCTTCTTATTTTCATCTACGAATTGCACAAGTGTGATTTCTGACATACACGAATGATGCATAACGCAGGTGTATTTGCCTTGACCGTATTGATTCCGGCTGTTGCCAAGGAGAGGGCAAGCATGGAGTTTGTTTTTACCCATTGCTACTCTGACGACGGTGTCGGAATCCACAGCAAGGTCTACACGCTCGCCATTGGTTTGCTGACGAGCCAATACTCCCTCCTCGGATACGACACATCCGCCCACATGGTAAAAATCGTTGATGAGCTCAGTAATATCAGCTGATCGTTGAAGATTAATTTAATCTGATCCATGCGTTAATTTGTTTACAAGTGCAGTCAGAGGAGACCAAGAACGCGGCCTGGAGTGGCCCGATGGGGATCGTCGTCTCCGTTGCTCTGTCGAGCGTCTTCGGATGGATCTACCTGGTGTCCCTGACGTCCATCGTCACCGACATCCCCGTCCTCCTGGATCCCAGCAACGACGCCGGCGGGAACGCCATCGCCCAGGCCCTGTACAGCGTCTTCCGCTCGAGGTTCGGCAGCGGCGCCGGAGGGATCGCGTGCTTGGCCGCCATGGCCGTCGCCATATTCCTCTGCGGCACGGCGTCCGTGACCAGCAACTCGAGGATGGGGTACGCCTTCTCCAGGGACGGTGCGATGCCGTTCTCGCGTGTCTGGTACCGGGTGAACAAGCAGGAGGTGCCCTTCAACGTCGTCTGGCTCTCCGTCTCGGTGGCGTTCGTCATGGCCCTCACGGTGTGTGCACTGACATGCCATCTTCATGACAAGATCCATAGCTGCATGGCTCGTCTGATTTTGTGCTTTGTTGGAACGGCAGTCGCTGGGGAGCCAGGTGGCGTTCCAGGCGATGGTGTCCATCACGACGCTGGGGATGTACATCGCCTACGCGCTGCCCATCTTCTTCCGCGTGACGGCGGCCCGGAGCTCGTTCGTGCCGGGGCCGTTCCACCTCGGGAGGTACGGCGTCGCCGTCGGCTGGGTCGCCGTCGCCTGGGTGGCCCTCGTCACCGTGCTATTCTGCCTGCCGGTGGCGTACCCCGTCGCCGTGGGCAACTTCAACTATACGCCGGCGGCCGTCGGGGGCGTGCTGCTGCTCAGCCTCGCCGCGTGGGCGCTGCACGCCCGGTTCTGGTTCCGAGGACCCGTCACCACCGTCGACGCGTGATAGAGGCGACAATGCTCTGTTTGTGCTCTGATGACAATGCTCTGTTTGTTTGTTTCATCAGTCAGGGTCTGCATCTACGATTCCATCGTTATTTATGTACTATTGCGGTGTGTGTGTGTGTGTGGTGATTGATCGTCGTCCACTCATCAATCTTTTCTTCCAAACAAGATTATCGTCAGGCGGCGTGCTTAATGTCTCGTTTCGAATTATATATATATATATATATATATATATATATATATATATATATATATATATATTTTTCTCTATTTTGCAAAAATAAATGGTCCGTCAGAAATTTTGCAAAACTATACATCTGCCGCCGTGGCCCACGGCGGTAGGGTTCCTACCGCCGTGCGGCACGGCGGCAGGGGCCGTGGCCCACTGGCAAGGGCACATACCGCCGTGGGCCACGGCGTTAGGGGCCTACCGCCGTGCGACACGGGGGTAGGAGCCTACCGCCAGGCGGCAGCGTGACCTCCAGGTAGCGCCGTAGGCCACGGCGGTATGTATGGCCCTACCGCCGTGCCCTACGGCGGTAGGATTTTTTTTTTGTAAATTTCAATTTTTGAAGCATTGATACTTAACGACGAACCATTAATACTTAACGACGAATTACAGAAACAAGCAATGGCACGTACGACACAAGTACCCTAACTTTGTGCCGCTGCTAGTCCTAACGTGCCTTAGGCAATTTAGATAAACGATTACAACATTTGTAGTCTAGTTGTACGAATAGTACCCGGAGAACCCGAACATCATAGACCCGCCGGAGTGTTGGGAGGGCATGTAGTACCCCGACGGGGGTGGAGTTGGATCAGACGGTGGCGGGGGTGGAGTGTTGTCCTTCTTCTCGTGGCACGGACAACAGCAGAACTCGTCCTCACACCCGGTGTTCGTCTTCACCACCATTGGTCCGGTCACCGGTCCGTCGTCGTCGTTGGTAGATGTCGGATCTGGAGAAGCCAATGCCGACGCGAGTTCTTGCCTCAGGTTGAAGATGACAGCATCCTCGAGGTAGTTGATGTACTCTTGATACGGGTCAATAGCTGGGGGATCCACCAATTGCACGAAACCGCAGTTATCTGGTTGTTCGGAGTACCGCAGAAACCGTGATTACATTAGTAAATCATAAAATGATGAAGGACAGAGGTCATGGAGTTTTGCTTACCCATGCTCGTGAGCAATGCCAGAAGCGTCGACCAGAGTTGTCCCATCCCTGGTAAACCTGCATCACACAGAACTCACCGTGTGCACACCTTGGCCAGTTCACCGTTTGATTTGGTGCGTACTTTCTAACATCACGCATGGATTTGAAACCTCTCTTATCTAAGACTGGAAAATTGCTGTTGAACTCTGGATCTTGCTGGCTCCACAGTGCTGGACCGAGGGAGTCATCATCATCCCCAGTCCAGGAACTCATTGGTGCTTGTTGTGTTGTGAAGTGACACTGGAGAAGAGTGCTCACATATATGTAGGCAATAAAGCAGACTGGACGGTGGGCCATTCGATCCAGGGCAAGAAAAACGGGCAGTGACTCGGAGGAAACACACCCTAGTACTAGGTACACTGTTTGGTGCAGTGACTCACAGAAAACACACCCTAGTACGAGTTTTACTGTTTGCATCTGAAATGCATCTGAAATCAAGTTCTTAAAGATACAACCCGACTCTAGAGAATGATGAAATGAAATCATAATTTTTTATGGATACAGTAGCACTCGGCGTCTAGCACTCACCGCAGTAGCATATAGGAGTGTGGATCCCCTTTGGCACCGCAACCTTGTCCTTCCTACTGGTGAGCAACTCCAAATCCAACTCAGGACCCGAGGAAGCCATTGAAAGCCTACAAAAAAGATGAGAAATATGATAATTCATTACATGTTTCATTTGAAATTAGAGAACAATACATAACAGGATATGATAATAAATTTGACGGCAAGAAGAAAACAACAAGCAAATGAAAATGTAGTTCAATTATTACAACACGATAACATGCATAAGTTCAAATATTACAAGACCTTGCCAAATAAAATGGTTCAAATATTACAAGACGAAAACATGCATAAGTATTTCAAATATTACAACACGGTAGCACAAACAAGTACGGTCACTGCATTCCTTCGTTGTAGCGACGGGAACGACGTCCACGTGCACTAGCTGAAGGTGCTGGAGAAGTGGCAGTGGAAAAGTAAGATGCTTCGGTGTATTTCTTGTAGGAGTGTCCTAGATTGTTGCACTTAGAGCATATCTGCACCGCAGGTCCAGCTTCAGCCTCATCCATATTGTTCCTAATCCTCTTCTTCTTGCGTCGATCGACACCTTGGCACATGGTTGGATCTGAATTTGGTATGTACAACGCACTGTCTTTGGGGTCTTGAGTGAAAGTTCCAAGATGCAGGTAACCCTCAATAGTGTGGTTCCAAGTGTCTAGAATGGTTTGCTTCAGAAAGTATTTAGGCACGTAGCGACCCCAATGTTTATTCTTTGTTGCAAGACATGCAGCGATCACATGTGAGCAGGGGTAGTGTAGCAGCAGTGGCTTCTGGCAAGAGCATGAGCATGTCTGATTCCCAATAACTGTTTTTTGTGTTATTATTTCACCATTCGCTTTTTGTGATTTGGACTGGCAATTTATCTGATATTTCCACTGCACTTCCTCGCCAGGATCACGACGTAGAGGTTGTGGGTAAACTCTGTGAGCAAGAGCAGCCTTCTGTTTTGTGGTCAAGTACTCAGTCATCCATGTTGAATACACCTTCTGACAGTCCTGCATAGCTGCATGTGCTGCAGTAGCACGCTCAAGAAAGTACTTCATTGTGCGGTACAAGAAGAACTCAATGATACCAACAAGAGGGAGAGCTCTGGCACCACGCAAAACAGCGTTGTAGACCTCAACAAAATTTGTTGTCATTATCCCATGCCTCACACCTCCCTTATCAAACAGGAGACACCATTTCTCCTTAGGCTCATTCTGAATCCACTGGCTGAAGGTCTTCACAGCACGTTCTCTTCTCCTTCTGACATTTGGAGCATCTAGCCCCACGTCCTCCAGAGAAACTGGCTCTTCCCCGGGTTCAGTACTTATTGGCTTCTTAGCTATCTCTTCTGATGCTTTCTTCGTCAGATCATCTAATTTTTGCCATAGCTCGTAGAACTTTTTCTCCTGATTGGTCGAACATAAGCGCTTGAACAATTGTGTAAGTTCTTTGTTCTTTAACTGGCTATGAAAGTTTGCTCCCATATGCCTCATGCACCACCTGCTATGCACATCTGGCCATTGTGCTGCTCTGTTACGTTCTTCACTACCTTCTTTGATGTCATTAATGGCCTGCAAAATACCTTTGTGTCTATCGTGTATCACACACACGTCTGACACATCTCCCACCACCATTTGCTTCAATCTCTCCAGAAACCAATACCAACTGTCACCATTCTCTCCCTCTGCAAAAGCAATTCCCAATGGCAACAACTGATTGTTGCCATCTGCAGCCACAGCTGTAAGGATTGTGCCCTTGTATTTTCCTGTTAGGAATGTGCCATCTATGCAAATGACTGGTCGACACTGTTTGAATGCAGCAATAGTGGGACCCAATGCTAAGAATGCCCGCTGCAAGACTTGCTTCCCTGGCCTTGATACAAGATTATAAGTCTTGATATCATAATAACTACCAGGATTTAGCGTGGCAATTGTGTTCAGCAATCGAGGCAGATTGTCGTAGGATGCTTCGTAAGTACCCCACCTCATCTCCAATACCTTCTTCTTCGTCATGTATGCCTTACCATAACTTATCTGGTACCTAAATTTCTCCTCAATTGCCAAGATAATGGACTTGGGCTCATAAGCAGGATTTTCCACAATCTTAACAAACATCTGGCTGGCCACAAAATCGGCTGACAAATTACGATGGCTCGCATCTAGCTGCTCAAGTACACAAGTGTGATCCACAACAGATCTGATCTCCCAGTAATTTTTCCACTTGCCCTTGGAAGCATACACTCGAAAAGGACAGTTAGGCTTCATACATTGTACATCATATATATGTGGAGAACTCTTCACTACCCTGAACTCTCTCTGCAGAGTAAGGGTGGCCCACCTCTTCACTGCATCCTTCACCTCTACTGCACTCTTATACATGGTGCCAACAGAAACCTTATTATCTCTATACTCCCAGGACACATTCTCACCAGGATTGACAGATAGCTGTGAGAAATTATAACTGTCCCAGTCCCTTGGAACTAGCGGGTCATCCTCATCATCTGAGGAGTCCTCTTCCAACCCACGTTCATCCTCATCAGCCTCCATTTCGTACTGCCTGAGTACTTCTTCATTAACTTCCCCCTCGTCAATTTCACCACGGGCCTCAAAGGGTGTGTCACCATATCCTTCTTCTGCCTCAGTGGAAGCACCATCTCCTTCTTGTGGCTCAGTTGCAGGACCATCTCCTGCTTGTAGTTCAGCCTCACCCTGGTGAGCAGCACTACCCTCCTCATGCACTTGACTACTAGACCCAGCCTTATGAACAACTTGGATAAGCAACATCACAGGCAAACCAATTTCACATGCTATTTTGATATAACTCCTCCAATGTTCAGTGCCTTGAAGTGGCATAAGCTCCCAATATACTGACTCACTCCTGTTGATTAGAGCTATAATGGACAAGTCATGTTGCTCTGCATCTACATGGAATGCCCTATAAAAAAAGTTGGTAATGGACCCCCAAGTTCTTTCGGCTGCTCTTCTAATCACATGGTCAACCAAATTAAATTCTGACAAGTCAACTCCATGTTCACCATATCTAATCTGCCTATTACCGAAATACAACTTGACACTGACTACATCCGACATGTCTGACAGCATGAAAAAAAACCGCTATTAACAAGTGGATCTGCAACTACAAAATATATCTACTCAGAGCTACACTAAAACTATAATTTTACTAATCCATCTACACTAAAACTATAATTTTACTATGCAGGTCTACACTAAAACTATATTTTTACTAAGCAGATCTACACTAAAACTATATTTTTACTATTATCACAATTCAAACTATTAAGTACCAGAGTATTACCTCTAACGAGACGAAAAACCGGCAGAGCTTCGCACCTTCACCACCTCCTCCTCACTCCCTTCTCCTCTTCCCCCTCTCTTTCTTTTTTTTCGAATTATTATGACATTTTTGGCTGAATTTCGGCGTTATATAGGCAGTAGTTCCTAGCCCCGTGGGGCACGGCGGCAGCAGGCCTGCTGCCGCCATGGCCCACGGCGCTAGGACCTACCGCCGTAGCCCACGGCGGTATGTCCCTACCGCCGTGGGTTACGGCGGTATGTCCGTCGCACGCTACGGGCCCACGTCTGGCCGTGGGCCACGGCCCTGTCAGTACTCAGCAAGACCCACAAGTGATCGGGCTTCGTCGTTCGTCTCAGCCCGTCATCCCAAACGTGCGCATTTCCGGCCCAGAGTGGAACCGGCCCATGTAATCTATTTGGTGTGCGTGTGCTGTATAAGAGAGGGTGAGCAGAGTTGGAGAGACTTAAGCAATGTATGAACTCAGTGACATCTGAATCTAACCTTCCTCGTTCCTCGTCTCCTACCTCTAGCTCTTCCCCTCTCCGATTCCCCTTTCTCCAGAACTGGTAGCTAACATCCTGGTATCAGAGACGGGTATCAGAGACTTCGTCCTGGATCATCCTACCCCCCACCACCATCTCACCCGATTCCAGAAACACGCGTGGTCCATGGATCCGAACACCAAACTCCTGATCGATGAGATCCAGAAGTGTGTTTCGGCTGAACTCCAGAAGAAGTTCGACGCGAGCGATCTCAAGTGGGAGCAGCACTTCCAGGAAGCGGAGCGTCTTCACGGCGACCGCATCGAGCAATTGGAAGCCGCTGCCAAATCAGTCGACGATTGGCGGCCGAAAGTCGATGCGGTGGTCGACCACTTCAAGCTCGAGATCGGCAAACTCAACCGCCACTGGGACCGCTCTGTGCGTGAGCTCGCATCCTCGGATCCAGGGATCATCCCCAACCCCAAGTCGGCGTCCGGGCGCCCATCTGCCACGGATCCATCCGCCGACGGCACGTCTGGGCACCGCGCCGATACACACCACCGGGATGAGGGATTTGGGACAGTTTTCACCCAATTTCCTATCCCGGTCAAGGGTACGAATCATCTTCCTTCTTCAATCCCACCCAAGCCGAGTTCTCACTCATATGATGTGCATAGTGATTAGTCCCACAGAGGCAAACTGCCTAAGCTCAATTTTCCTACCTTTGAAGGAGATAATCCCAAATTATGGCTGTCTAGATGTGAGGATTACTTCGACATGTATGATGTAGATCCTTCAATTTGGGTTAAAGTTGTTGTGATGCAGTTTCAAGTTTCTAGCCCAGCGGCTAGATGGGCTCTGTCAGTAGATAGACAGCTTAAGAGAGTAGGTTGGGGTGAATTTGGTGCTATGGTTATCGATAGGTTTGGTAGAGATCAATAAGAACTTTTGATCAGACAACTGTTTCATATCAGGCAAACTAGTTCAGTAGCAGAGTATATCTCTAGGTTCAATGAATTAGTGGACCAACTCATTGCTTACGGGCATACCACTGACCCTCTGTATTACTCCACTCGTTTTGTTGATGGCTTGAGGGATGATATCCACTTTGTTGTTCTAGTTCAACGCCCTTCTACCCTCGATACTGCTTGTACTCTTGCTATGTTGCAGGAAGAAGTGGTGGATTCCTCCAGGCGCAGGGATTATCGGAGGATGGATAATTACTCTTCAAGGCCCCCTCCTCGGAATTCCTTACCGCTGCCTGCCCCTCCACTGATTGACAAGCCAAGTGTATCTCCAGCGACGCCTGTGGAATCTCCATCTCCGAAGAATTCTCTCAAGTTCCAAGGCGACAAGTTTGCCTCTCTGCGTGCTTATCGTCGAGCTCGGGGCTTATGTGAGAATGTGCTGAAAAATGGCACCATGGCCATAAATGCTCCGCTACTGTACAGCTAAATGTTGCGCAGGAGATGTTTGATTTGTTTACTGAAGATGGTGCTCATACTACTGATTATGTGAATTGTGAAGGCAACGATGTCAAGCACGCAGAACAAGAACATCTGTTTCTGGCATTGTCAACGGATGCTGCAGGTGGTACTGAAGGTCCTAGATCTATGAGATTGATGGGGTCTATTCAGAATCGTCCAATGTCAATTCTCATCGACTCGGGCAGCTCTCATACGTTTATCAGTCAGAGGCTTGCTGACCAGCTGGAAGGTGTTGTGCCCTTGCCTGATGCTGTTAAGGTCCAAGTGGCTAATGGGTCTCTGTTGCAGTGTACTTCTTATATCCCTGATGGCATCTGGTCTGTTCAGGAGCACAGCTTTGTATCCAAGATCAAGGTTATTGCCCTGGAGCATTATGACTTTATCCTCGGAATGGACTGGCTCGAAGAGTTTAGCCCAATGAAAGTCCACTGGAAAAGTAAATGGATGTCGATTCCGTATCAAGGCTCCACTGTCCTTCTTCAAGGCTGGGTTCCGTCAGATCCAGATGTGCTTATGGTGCATGTTTGTTTGACTGCTTCTGATCAGCAAGGGAACTCTGACACTTCAGCCATGCCATCAGAGATCGCAGCCTTATTGTCTGAGTTTGAGGCAGTATTTGCTCCTGTGGTTGGTATGCCCCCTCCTAGGTCTTGCGACCATTCCATCCCCTTGGTTGCAGGGGCTAAGCCGGTTTTCATCAGACCCTATTGTTACCCTCCTGCGCTCAAGGACGAGATCGAGAAACAAATCCAAGAGATGTTGGACAAAGGGATTATAAGGCCTAGCAGCAGCCCCTTTTCCTCACCACTGATCCTTGTGAAGAAAAAAGACGGTTCGTGGCGTCCTTGTGTGGACTATCGGCATCTAAATGCTTTGACTATCAGAGGCCAGTTCCCCATCCCTATTTTTGATGAATTGGTGGATGAACTTGCAGGAGCCAGTTGGTTTTCTTCTCTGGATCTCAACTCAGGTTTTCACCAGATACGTATGAAATCGGGCGAGGAGTTTAAAACCGCCTTCCAAACTCATTTTGGGCATTTCGAGTTCTTGGTTATGTCCTTCGGTCTTTGTGGAGCTCCAGGGACATTTCAAGGCGCTATGAATACAACCTTGAAGCCTTTGCTCAGAAAATGTGTCCTCGTCTTTTTCGATGATATCCTGGTGTACAGTAGAACCTTTGAGGAACATGTGGAACATCTCAGGGCTGTCTTTCAGTTACTTTCCAAGGATAAGTGGCAAGTCAAGTTATCTAAGTGCTCTTTCGCTCAGAGGCAGATATCCTATCTGGGTCATGTGATCAGTGCCGAAGGAATCTCCACAGACAGCAACAAGATCGCTGCCATCACCAGCTGGCCTGCTCCTGAAAATGTCAAAGAGTTGCGGAGTTTGCTGGGATTGGCAGGTTATTATCGGAAGTTTGTCAAACACTTCGCAATCATTGCTAGGCCTCTAACTTCCCTTCTCAAGAAACATTCCATCTTTGTCTGGACACCTGATCACCAAGCTGCTTTTGATGCTCTCAAGATGGCACTTACTACAGCTCCTGTCTTGGCCACTCCAAACTTTAACAAGCAGTTTTGCATTGAAACTGACGCATGTGCTTACGGAATTGGTGCTGTCCTCCTTCAAGATGGCCATCCTTTGGCCTATATCAGCAAGCCTTTGGGGCCCAAAACAGCGGGGTTGTCTACTTACGAAAAGGAATACCTGGCGATCCTTATGGCAGTAGAACAATGGAGATCTTACCTACAGCATGGAGAATTCATAGTCTTTACTGATCAGCGCAGTTTGATTCATTTGTCTGACCAGTGACTCAATACCCCGTGGCAACAAAAGGTATTCACCAAGTTGCTCGGTCTCCAATACCAAATTGTGTACAAACAAGGATCTTCTAACAGGGTTGCTGATGCTCTTTCTCGAAGGCCCACTGTTGGCTGCCATTTAACTGCTTTGTCAGTCTGTCAGCCCTCTTGGACTACAGAAATTGTAGCAGGCTATGCTCAAGACAGTACCCCACAAGAAATTCTCTCTAAAGTAATTGCTTCCAGGGAATCTGTACCCCACTTTGATCTGAAAGATGGTCTTCTTCGGTTCAAGGGCAGAATCTGGATTGGAGATAATTCATCTCTCCAGCTCCGTATTATGTCTGCTCTTCATTGCGCTCCGGCTGGAGGTCACTCTGGGTTCCCTGTGACATACAGGCGCATTAAGCAGTTGTTTGCTTGGAAAAAGATGAAAGAGGCTATCAAAGCATTCGTTGCTCAGTGCCAAGTGTGCCAACAAGCAAAACCAGACAGAACCAAGTATGCCGGGTTGTTGCAGCCGTTACCTGTGCCTGTGTCCGCTTGGCAAATCATATCCATGGACTTTGTGGAGGGATTGCCCAATTCTCATAACAAAAATTGCATTCTTGTTGTCGTCGATAAGTTGACCAAGTACGGCCACTTCATCCCCCTATCACACCCCTTTACAACGGCTGTTGTGGCTAGAGTTTTCTTTGACAACATATACAAACTCCATGGTCTTTCGGATTCTATTATCTCTGACCGCGACAAGATCTTCACCAGTACCTTTTGGGGAGAATTATTCAAACTGCTCAAGGTCTCTCTCACTATGAGTTCAAGCTATCATCCACAAACCGACGGCCAAACTGAGCGCGTGAACCAATGCATGGAGACTTTTCTTCGCTGTTATGTTCATTCTTGTCCTTCTAAGTGGGTTGACTGGCTGAGTCACGCTGAATATTGGTACAACACCTCAGCACACTCGGCTATTGGATGCTCCCCATTCGAAGCTCTGTATGGTTATACTCCCAAAAGTTTGGGCATTTCTCCTGTCTCTCATTGTCGCTCTCCAGATGTAGCAAGTTGGGTGGAGGACAAGAAACTGATGAATGACCTACTGCGTCAACATCTCCATCGTGCTCAGCAAAGGATGAAGCACCAAGCCGACAAAAATAGGCAAGAACGAGTGTTCCAGGTTGGTGAATC
Source organism: Cenchrus fungigraminus (assembly GCA_036936925.1). Taxonomy (NCBI): domain Eukaryota; kingdom Viridiplantae; phylum Streptophyta; class Magnoliopsida; order Poales; family Poaceae; genus Cenchrus; species Cenchrus fungigraminus. The sequence goes on from CM072779.1 coordinate 3,475,687, forward strand.
TGTATTCCTCAAGCTCCAACCTTATGTCCAGGCTTCATTGGCTCCATGGGCCAACCAGAAATTATCTTTTAAGTTCTTTGGACCTTTCAAGATTTTGAGCAAGATTGGTCCAGTTGCCTACAAGCTGGAACTCCCACCTTCATCGTCAGGTCACCCTGTCTTCCACATTTCACAACTGAAGAAGGCTGTTCCCCCAGCTCATCAGGTATCTGACACTATTCCTGATACTTCTGATCCTTGTTAATTCTCTGAGAAGGTGTTGGCCAAGAAGATGGTGTCGAGGGGCTCGTCTTTTGTCCAGCAAGTGCTGATCAAATGGTCTGGTTGGCCGGAAGCTTTGGCAACCTGGGAAGACTTTGAAGCGCTACACCAGCGTTTCCCTGCGGCTCTTGCTTGGGGTCAAGCAGGTTCTTTACAGGGGGGAATGTCAGTACTCAGCAAGACCCACAAGTGATCGGGCTTCGTCGTTCGTCTCGGCCCGTCGTCCCAAGTGTGCGCATCTCCGGCCCAGAGTGGAACCGGCCCATGTAATCTATTCAGTGTGCGTGTGCTGTATAAGAGAGGGTGAGCAGAGTTGGAGAGACACAGCAATGTATGAACTCAGTTACTTCTGAATCCAACCTTCCTCGTTCTTCGTCTCCTACCTCTAGCTCCCCCCTTCCCCAATTCTCCTTCCTCCATGAACTGGTAGCTAACAGGCCCCTACCGCCGTGCCGCACGGCGGTATGTCCCTGCCGCCGTGGGCCACGGCGGCAGATGTATAGTTTTACAAAATTTCTGGCGTACCATTTATTTTTGCAAAATAGAGAAAAAAAATATTAAAAAAATTCCTCGTTTCTAAAATTGTTCATGGTCCATGGCCCCTGACATCGCAGTCTGGATTCGGCCCATTCAGGTATAGTTGGAGTCGCAGTCACGGTTCCAGCAAAAACACGGCGTATCGCCGGCTTCTTCGAGTCAAAGCATTTCGAACCATACGAAAGGGACTTGCTGGACTTAGCTTGCACGTGCCCGTGGCGATTTCAGTCGCCTCTTCAGACTCCTCCTGCATCTACTACCACGACACTGACCCTGTCAACCGGAGACGAGAGAGCAGCACAACCCCGCCACCGCCAGGCGCAGAGGGGCGATGGGCACCGTCGAGGCCGGGCTGCCCGTCGCCGACGCCGACCGGGCGCGGCTGCAGCAGCTGGGATACAAGCAGGAGCTCAAGCGCGGCCTCTCGTAAGCTTCTGGCTCTCCGCACAGCAAAAGCTCAAGCAGTTTCAGTTCGTTGTCGCTTCTGATCCCGCCGCTCCATTTTTTTAACAACCGTATTGTGGTTGAAGTGTTGTTTCCAACTTCGCCTTCTCCTTCGCCATCATCTCCGTGCTGACCGGCGTCACCACCACGTACAACACCGGCCTGCGCTACGGCGGCCCGGCGTCCATGACGCTCGGGTGGCTCGTCGTCGCGGCGTTCAACGGCTGCGTGGCGCTGTCCATGGCGGAGATCTGCTCGGCGTACCCGACCTCCGGCGGGCTCTACTACTGGAGCGCCAAGCTCGCCGGCAAGGAATGGGCTCCCCTCGCGTCCTGGGTCACCGGATGGTACGCTGACTATCTTCAGATTTTATTTTCTCCATTTCAATACTAGTTCTCTTAGCAATTTTTGTTTAGATGAGTGTAAAGAGGTGGAATGAATAATGAATGAAGAGTTGAAATTGGTTAGAGGTGTTTAGTTGGGAAAAATGGTGGGAATGTGATGGGATGAATTGTGAAAATTTGAATATTGTTTGGATGAGTGAAAAGTGGTAAAGATGTGATGAAGAATAATGTTTTTTTAAAAAGATATGATGTATGTGATGGGTGAAATGATTATGACAGTAAAAATTGGTATGAAGGTATTTAGATTGATGAAAAGTGGTAAGGATATGATGGAGTGAATAGTGAATTAGAATGGATTTCACCCAAGAGTGCATTACATGGGACATGGGCAGATGCCCGCTCAGGATCCAATTCCAACCGCACATCACAGCCAAGGCACTTCAAAGCAGTACACCGTGAGTGGAGATCGCACCACAGCCACCAACGGCAGTGCAGACTGCAGACTGTGCCTGGACACCTGCCCCCGTGCACCCGGGCCTTCCACTTATCGTCTGAATCCATATCCGTACGGTTTAATTCTGTTGCATTCACCATGATGCCTAGGATGACTAGGATGACGCCTTCCAATCATGTCACAGATCTGATTAAGTTTTATCTTCTGCCATGTTTTATTTGCAGGTTCAACATCGTGGGACAGGTGCTCTGCTGTCTACTCTCCAACCTCACAGGATCAGGAATCTTATTAGTGTAACCAGGATGCTGACTGACAGTCTGACACTCTGCTTCCTCTGATGACGTGCAGTGGGCTTGCACCACAAGCGTGGACTTCTCGTTGGCGCAGCTTATCCAGGTGATCGTCCTGCTCAGCACCGGCGGAGCCAACGGCGGCGGCTACCTCGCCTCCAAGTACGTCCTGCTGGCCATCTACACCGCCATCCTGATCGTGCACGGCCTCATCAACAGCCTGCCCATCCAGTGGCTCTCATGGTTCGGCCAGCTCGGGGCTTTCTGGAACGTAGCAGGCGTCTTCGTCCTGGTGATCTTGATCCCATCGGTGGCTAAGGAGAGGGCGAGCGCGGAGTTCATCTTTACCCACTTCAACACTGAAAACACCATGGGCATCCACAGCAAGCCTTACATCCTAGCCGTGGGCTTGCTCATGAGCCAGTACTCCAGCATCGGATACGACACATCTGTTCACATGGTAAACAAACAGGAAACCATGGATTTCTACGCATTTTGATCTGTCCCTCTCTGACAGACATTCGATTGCACAAGTGCAGACGGAGGAGACCAAGAACGCGGACTGGAACGGGCCGATGGGGATCGTCTGCTCCGTGGCACTGTCCGGCATTTTCGGATGGATTTACCTGCTGGCTCTGACGTCGGTCATGACGGACATCCCCTACCTCCTGGACACTAGCAACGACGCCGGCGGGTACGCCGTTGCGCAGGCCCTCTACACCACCTTCCACCGGAGGTACGGCAGCGGCGTCGGGGGTATCGTGTGCCTGGGCATCATCACCGTCGCCGTCTTCCTCTGCGGCACCGCCTGCGTGACCAGCAACTCAAGGTGCAATGCAAAGCTGAAACGTTGTCTCTGAACATTCATGGTCTTATTGTTCACTGATGGAGCTCTGCACGGACATGGATGCAGGATGGGTTACGCCTTCTCCAGGGACGGGGCGATGCCGTTCTCGCATGTCTGGCATCGGGTGAACAAGCAGGAGGTGCCCCTGAACGTCGTCTGGCTCTCCGTGTCCGTGGCGTTCGTCATGGCCCTCACGGTGCGTGGAATCTCATCTCTGAACTCTGCAACCGATCACACCACGCACGCACGCGCATGGATATGCAATCAGTCCTCCTATCTGATTTCTCTCTTCTCGACGACAGTCGCTGGGGAGCCAGGTGGCGTTCCAGGCCATGGTGTCCATCACCACGCTCGGTCTCTACATCTCCTACGCGCTGCCCATCGTCTTCCGCGTGACCACGGCCCGCAAGTCCTTCGTTCCAGGGCCGTTCCACCTCGGGAGGTATGGCGTCGCCGTCGGCTCGGCCGCCGTCGCCTGGGTGGCCCTCGTCACCGTGCTCTTCTGCCTGCCGGTGGCGTACCCCGTCGCCAAGGACAACTTCAACTACACGCCGGTGGCCGTCGGGGGCGTGCTGTTCCTCAGCGTCGCCGCGTGGGTGCTCCACGCCCGGTTCTGGTTCCGAGGGCCCGTCACCAATGTTGATGCGTAGGTGCCGCCAGCTTGTGGCTTTCTAGGAGACATTGGGGAAAATATATACGGATTGAAGTGAATATTAAGACCCTTTTACGATGCACATCATACCATCAGGTAGTGGTATAAGTGTTTTTTTTTGAAATGGATAAATCTGTAGCTATGAAAAAAAATATGTGTTATTTTGAGTACTGCGATTTTTCCTTTGAACAATGTTTTCCCACACACGGTATTTTCCACTTTTCCATCAAGATACATTTTCAATATTGCACTTATACCACCTATATCACTCCTATATACCACATATATCACAAGTGTTCTTATTTTTTTAATTGTTTAATCATCCAGCACTAATTAAGAAATATACTGTGCGTGCATGGAACAATGTGTAGCCATTGCATTTGTCATGTCCCTGATGGTCCCTAATTCATCTCGATCAGCACACCGATTAAACTTTATTCCCTCAGATTTGGTAAAAGAAGTCTTTGTGCACAAGATTTGAGTCAAACATTTATAATATAAATGATGGATAACTTTTAAGTCATTGAGTTTAGAAATGTGAAAATCATATCAATAAATTTGTTTTGAAAATCATTTTCATAAATATATATATATAACTTTTCAATAAATAATTTTATAGAAAAGAGAAGTCAAATTTGTGTTTTGCAGACTGTATCACTGTCTTATACGACTTTTTTACCGAACCCGAGGGAGTACCTAGTAAGCAGCATCGTTCTCATTGCATGATAGATTCACATTGGTAGTTTCATGCAATAATATAATATAATCTCGTGGACAGTCACCGTGCTCTTCTGCCTGCCGGTGGCGTATCCCGTCGCGGAGGATCTCCAACTTTCAACTACACGCCGGTCGCCATTGGGGGCACGTGGGTGCTCTACGCACGCTCCTGGTTCAAAGGGCCCGTCGTCATTAACGTTGACGTCTACTCCCAAAATAAGTGTCGTTTTCGGTTTTCGTATCACAAATTTGACCTAATGTATAAAAAATTTGTGTAATATTTATATTTTGAAATAAATTTGTTAAAAAAATTAGATTCGAATGTCTATCTAATGACATCAATTTTGTTCCATAATTATTAATATATATTTAGTTAAAGTTGTTTCTCGAGAACCGAAAGCGATACTTATTTTATGACGGAGGGAGTAGTTGCTTTTGTGAGGCTTGGTGGCCTCTGGCCTGGCCTACACCGGGTAAAAAAAATATACGGATTGAAATGAAGCACTTTGAATGTCACTAGGCCAAAATCGATTTGTACTGACACATGAAAAATAAATTACTGGCGGGCGTAATTGTCACCCGTCAGCACAAAGGAGATCATTTTTGCTGGCGGGCGCGCGAAGTCACCCGCCACTACTGTGACCACAGTGCTGGCGGGTGACTTAACACGACCGCCAGCAAAAATGGACTCATTGGCGCTTCTTCATCAAACCGACTCGCAAAGACATCACAAACTTGGCGCTTCTTCAAAAATTTGGGGATGCTTCCGGCCTTTGCACAAACCTACAAAAAACGCAGCTAATTCTGATAAGATGCCAACACTTGGACCTTGACAGCCTGCTTTCAGACCTACCTGTTTCCCGGACGTCGTTCCCGATACGCTACCTGGGCCTCCCTCTTTCCGTCAAAGGGCTAAAGAAAGTGGACTTCCAGCCACTCTTGGACAAAGCGACAGGAAAGCTCTCGGTTTGGGCGGGGCGTAACCTAACTCAAGCAGGGAGAGTCAGCCTGACCAAATCCGTCTTGTCCTCACAGCCGGTCTACTTCCTCACAGCGATTCGGCCGAACAAAGAAGTGCTACAGGATCTCGACAAAATTCGTAGGCGTTTCCTCTAGGCGGGTGACAAACAACTAACAGAAGGAAAGTGCAAAGTGAACTGGACACGTTGTTGCCTGCGGAAGGAAAGCGGAGGTCTGGGCATTCCCAACTTGGACAAATTCGCTAGGGCGCTAAGGCTGCGATGGCTCTGGCATCAATGGGTTTCCACCGACAAGCCCTGGGTAGGCACTGAAACGCCTTGCGACGACGATGACAAATTACTCTTCGCAGCTTGTACCACTATCACCATCGGAGACGGCAAAAAGGCTACCTTCTGGGATTCCGGCTGGCTACAAGGGTGCCGACCGAAGGATATTGCACCGGACCTGTTCCAGCTCTCAAGAAAAAAGAAAAGATCTGTCTACGACGCGTTAAACAACGACAACTGGATCTGCGACCTCGTCTTGACCGGCCACATAACCAATGAGCTCCTCCACTCCTTCGTGCAACTCTGGGTCTTGGTCAGCGAAACAGAGTTAAGACCGCAGCAGGAGGACACCATCACTTGGAAACTAACCACCTCTGGGCAATATACTACTGCTTCGGCCTACAAAGCACAGTTCTTAGGCTGCACTGCAACACCTACCATAAGCTCCATCTGGAAGTCCTGGGCGCCACCGAAATGTAAATTCTTTGCTTGGCTCATCACTCAGAATCGTGTTTGGTCTGCGGATCGACTCGCCACACGGGGGTGGCCGCACAACGACCGCTGCGTCTTATGCAGACGACTTCCAGAAACTGCACACCATCTTTTAGCAGACTGCAGATACACCAGACGTATTTGGGAACTTGTGGCAGCTTGGACGGCCCTTCCGGATTTGAACCCGACCGTTTGGACGTTCACTCACGACACCCTGCAGTGGTGGTCCATGATCACCACGGTCCCACACGCACCTCGTAGGGCACTGAGAAGTTTGGCCCTTCTTGTCAGCTGGGAGATCTGGAAAGAGCAGAACACGAGAACGTTCGACAGGCGGGAGTCCTCCACAGCTACACTCTTAGCGAAAATTAGAGATGAGGGGTCAGCCTGGATGATTGCGGGGGCCAAGGACTTGGCCAAGGACTTGCCGCGTTTCCTGTACTCTCTTCTATATTAATGAAATAGGCACAAGCTCGTGCCTGTTAAAAAAAAATTTGGAAACAAGGCACAATCCCATGACGGTCATAAATGACATCAGGTTATGGCTGCGAGACGATGCACATAGCCTCTTGGAAAGAAATGCTTGCAGGTATACGAGCACAGTGCGTAGTCATCGCCCATCGCAATGACATGTGCATCCCCTTCAGTAAAAAAAAAATCTACAAATCCAATCATATACTCTGTTCCTAAAAAAATTGTCGTTTTCGTTTTTCGAGAAACAACTTTGACCAGATATGTAAAAATATATATTAATATTTATAGTAATAAATTAATATAGTTAGATAGATATTTCAATCTAGTTTTTTAACAAATTTATTTAGAGATACAAATATTACACATATTTTTTACAAATTCGGTCAAACTTGTGGCATAGAAACTAATGACGACAGTCTTTTGGGAACGGAGGGAGTATATCATATGAAGAGCGAGTTTGGTGCAGCTCCGCGAGCGGCTCGACCGGCAGCTCCTGCAGGAGCTGCTCCCCCGGAGCGCTTCTGGGTGGGCACATGGGAGAGGAGAAGTCGTTTTGAACTGCAAACTGGTGGAGCGGAGCTAAAAAAAGCCACTCCACCAGCTCCGGCTCCCGCTCCGCCCTCGGGGGAGCGCTGTCAAAGAGGCTCGAAATAGGATGTTTTAGGGTGTGTTTAGTTCCCTGAATTAGGATGCAAAATTCTGGATTTTGCACGGATTTTGGACTGAAAAGAACTGTTCCGAACTGAAAAGCACTGTAGCATTTTTCGTTTGTTTGTGGTAAATATTGTCCTACCATGGCCTAACTAGGCTCAAAAGATTCGTCTCGCAAAGTATATCCAAACTGTGTAATTAGTTTTTGATTTCATCTACATTTAGTACTCCATGCATGTGCCGACATTTTTGATGTGATGTGAAATCTTCTTTTTACATAGTGAATTTTGGAGGAAGTTGGACTTCTAGACACACCCTTACTTAGCAATCTGACTAGTCGGAACGAGACAACCGTTGGAAATTTCCACTCTTTCCGTTGACTCCTTTGGGCATCTAATCTAATCTAAGGTTAGCACCAAGAAGGTAATAAAATTAGCTCCCCTATGGTACGTTCTCGTCAGAGTTTTAATTTATATAGGTGCTACTGATGTTAATCTAGCTCATTTTACCATGTTGGTAGATATAAATTGCAGAAGCTTGGTTTGATCAAGCTGCTGGTTCCGGAAACAAGTGATAACGCTTACTTCCAAAAATTATATTATATTCAAGCACAGAACCGGTTGAAGCAGAACAAAAAAACTATACATTTATATTACAACAGCTAATAATCTTGTGCTAGTGCCCCAGTATAAGAAATGAACAATTATATCACACAATAATGATTATGTATTTATTTATTTAAAAAACATATTACATACATAGATGTATGCTAGATGTTTATATACATGCACGCAAACTCACCACTATAATTTGTAGTTTGAATCCAGAAAAATATATGAGCATCCATAGTGAGTCGATGACTCAAATTCAAATCTAGTTAGTTAGCTAGGTCTGTTTCATTGTAAGAAACGTAACTAGCTGAGCTACTTTGAGATCAGTTCCCTTATTTTGTGGTTGGTAATGCCTAAGTAAAAGAAAATTTCAAATCATCTATCCTGTCTAACTAAGTTTATATCTTGTTTCTTGTGTCATACAGGTTCAACATTGTCAGGGACAGGTACGCGCCAGGTCCTTGCATTTGGAGAACCATAAAGTATTCCAGTGATTTGTTTTGGTGCCTATTTATATTTATATACTCACTAGCTACTCCCTCCGTCTCAAAATATAATGAATTATTAATTTTTACTGATCACATTTGACCACTCGTCTATTCACTCGCTTCTCTGTTCTCTCTCACCAACTCGTCGATATCTCAGTCAGTTGCTCAATCCATCTAGGAGAAATGCGGCCAAGAAGGGTTTAGTATCATTCAGAGCCGGTCAGTAATGCGCGGTACGTCCACAACAGGTACCCCGTGGGGAAAAAACAATCAAATTGTCCGGGTAACCCAATACTGTTGCGCCCCCGCGGCTATCTATCGCTTCTGCGACAGATGCGCAACCGTCACGCCGCGGGGCGGGGGGCCGCGTGGTGTGGCGCCAGGTTGTTTTTTTTTCTATTTCCTTTTTATTATTTTTTCTTTTGTTTTCTATTTCTTTTTTATTTCTTCGTTATTTTTATTTATTTATTTATTTATACTTTCTATTTTTCTTTTTTCCATTTTCATCTTTTTTATTTTTCTTGTTTCTTCTTCTTTTTCTTTTTTAATTATATTTCCTTTCTAATATTATTTTTTTCTATTTCATTTTTTATTCTTCATTCTTTTTTCTTGTTTCTCTTTTATTTCTTTTTTTAGTTATTTATTTTCTATTTTATTTTTTGTTTCTATTTCTATCTTTTTTATATATTCTTTTCTTTTAATATTCTTTTTAATATTTGTTTGTTCGAGATGAGATGTAAATTTGTTCTGACTATAATAAGTTATCTGACTATAATAATATCTTATTCGGGCTATAATAATAATTTATTCTGTCTATTTATTTCTCTCCTTCTATGTCATATTTGTTCATCCTCTAAAATTTGTTCTGTCGGTTCATATAACTCGTTCGGTACGTACAAATATTTTGTTCCGGCAGTTTGTATAATTTATTCGACACGTATACATATTTGTCCCAGCAGTTCATGTAATTTGTTCGGTACGTACAAATGTTTTGTTACAGCTATTATTAGAATTTTTTCGACACGTATACATATTTGTTCTGCAGTTCATATAATTTGTTCGGTACATTCACATGTTTCGTTCTGATAGTTGTAAATTTTGTTCTACGGTTATGTATTGAACAGAATACATAACTTTAATTTTAAAATATGAATAAAAAAAGTTTTTCAAAATATAGTCAAGTAGGATCTTGTTTCGAAGTTTTTATTGTCAGAAACACAATGGTGCAATCAGAATTTTAATTTGATGATCGATTTATGATTTATAGATTTTTTATGTTTCAGATCGATTTGCATGTGGATGACATCAGCAGTTTTGTCCTGTCTGCATGCATGCAAAGAAAGTCTCTAGCTCCACGGAGACACCGGCGTGATGGTTTGCTAAACCATCGCTGAAGCGATGGATAGCTGCACCCCTGTTGCGCGATACATTGCATACGTTTAAATTTTTGACATCCAGGCGTGAGTGACACAATTACCGCAAACTGTAATACCCTTCGCTTCGTTCTTCAGTCAAAAATTACGGAACTTAGAAGTTAGAACCACGACACGCCGGAGCGGGGCAACCGTGAGCATCTACCGTTACTGCGACACTGACCCTGTCAACTCGGTAGCTGTATATATAGCAGCCGCAGTGACCTGCAGATAGATAATTGAGCAGCCAGCTGTGATCGAGCTCAGAAACGTACCATGGCCGCCGCGCCGCGCCGCTCATCTGCCAAGCTTCCCGTAGTTGCCGACGACGACGCAGACCGGCATCGGCTGGAGCAGCTGGGATACAAGCAGGAGCTCAAGCGCGGCCTATCGTACGCGCTTGGCTCCGATCGATCCATCGATTGATAGTTTATTTCCATGCAATTTTCTGAGCCCGCGTTTGATCGAGTATGCGGCATGTGTGTAGTGTTATCTCCAACTTCGCCTTCTCCTTCTCCTTCATCTCCGTGATGACGGGCGTGACGACGACGTACAACACCGGCCTGCGCTACGGCGGGCCGGCGTCCATGACGCTGGGCTGGCTCGTCGTCGCCACCTTCAACGGCTGCGTCGCGCTGTCCATGGCGGAGATCTGCTCCGCCTACCCGACCTCCGGCGGGCTCTACTACTGGAGCGCCAAGCTCGCCGGCGACAACTGGGCTTCCCTTGCTTCCTGGGTCACCGGATGGTACGTCAGTGCGTGCTGCCGTCCATCATATTATCAATCATTGCTTCTCTTTTGCCTTTGACTTGATACACGTGTCATTTTGACTTTTCTACTTTTCTAGATTTACAGATATTTGTGTGCATCTAAATTTAGTACTAATAGTAAAGCTAAAATGATCTAAATTAATTAGGATGGAACGATTATATATATGTTACGGTACAACTTTCGTGACAAAACCAAAGGACGAACTTCTCCTGTCATGTGTCCAGCTCCGAGTGAGTTTAATCTCTTGTCGTGATGTATGTTTTGCAGGTTCAACATCGTGGGACTGGTATGCTACCTCCAACTTATTAGATGCTTATCTGAAGCCTCTGTGTTAATCATCATAAATTTCAACAGAAAAAAGATAGGTTATAGTTTTTTTTTGTGTAAAAATTGCTTGGCAAAGCTCTCAGAGCTGATTCTTTGCTAATTCCACCAGGAGTTCTGCCAAACAGTTTTGCAGATAGAAATGATTCTGTAAAAGCTGCTGGGCCTCAGGTGTTGATAGACTAAATGGTTCACATGTTTACTATACATATACAACATATCTGATTAAATATCTTTTAGTTTGGTTTGGTCTCAAAGAACTTATTAATAATGTACTATAAGATAAATTAATGATCAAAATATAAACGAAGGACTTTTTCGTATCATGATGCACTTTATAAAAGAGGGAGTGGACTAATTGGCCGCCAGCAGCCTACCGCGACCGAATCCATGGATCTGCACGCAATGCGGACTGATTTTTTTCTCGATTATAATCCGTCCTGCAGTGGGCAGGTACCACGAGCGTAGACTTTTCACTGGCGCAGCTTGTCCAAGTGATCATCCTACTTGGCACCGGTGGAGCCAACGGCGGCGGCTACATGGCCTCCAAATACGCCGTGCTGGGCATCTACAGTGTGATCCTGATCCTACACGGGCTAATCAACTGCCTCCCCATCCAGATTCTGTCCTGGTTTGGCCATCTCGGAGTCTTCTGGAATACCGCAGGTAATAAGACGAGACCTTGATCATATGGTCGAATCCTCAGTGATGATCACTTGCTTGTTTTGCTTGATCGGTTGTAGGTGTCTTTGTCCTGGTGATCTTGATCCCGTCAGTTGCTAAGGAGAGAGCAAGTGCTGGGTTCATCTTCACCCACTTCAATACAGAAAATGGCATGGGGATCCATGGCAAGGCTTACATTCTAGCTGTGGGGTTGCTGATGAGCCAGTACTCCCTCCTCGGCTATGACACTTCTGCTCACATGGTAAATCGATTGTTAATAAGTTCTTTTTTTTTTAAAGTCCAGTCACATATTTGGAAAACAATTCAACATTGTTAGCAAATCAAGATGATAACTGAAGCACACAAATTTGATACAAAATATCGCAGTCAGAGGAAACGAAGAACGCTGAGCGGAGTGGCCCAATAGGGATCGTCACTTCTGTTATCCTGGCGTCTCTGTTTGGATGGATTTATCTGGTGGCCTTGACGTCGCTAATGACAGACATCCCCTACCTCCTGAGCCCTGGCAATGACGCCGGCGGGTACGCCGTTGCCCAGGCTCTTCACACCACCTTCCATCGGAGGTACGGCAGCGGTGCTGGGGCGCTTGTCTGTCTTGGAGTCATCGCATTCGCCGTCTTCCTCTGTGGAATTGCAGCTGTAACCACCAACTCAAGGTATTAGTCGAAAGTTTTTGTGTTCCAGCTGATACCTGATTTTTTTTAAAAAAAATTACTGATACTTGAGTTTGTATGGGTATAGGATGGGGTATGCATTCTCCAGGGACGGGGCGATGCCATTCTCCCGTGTATGGTACCGGCTGAACAATCAGGAGGTGCCCACCACCGTTGTCTGGCTTTCTGTGGCCATTGCATTCGTCATGTCCCTGACGGTCCGTACTTCATCTCGATCAGCATGCACACTGCACACCTAGATATTAAACTGTAATGAGCAGCATCATATCGATCACAGCATGATATAGAACACATTATTGGTATATTTTCATGCAATAATTAATTAATATAATCTTGTTGACATGCAGTCGCTGGGGAGCCAGGTGGCGTTCCAGGCCATGATGTCCGTCGCGACCACGGGGCTGTACATCGCCTACGCGCTGCCCATCTTCTTCCGTGTTACGACGGCGAAAAAGTCTTTCGTTCCGGGGCCGTTTCACCTCGGAAATTTTGGGGTCGTCGTCGGCTGGGTTGCTGTTGTCTGGGTGGCCTTCGTCACCGTGCTCTTCTGCCTGCCGGTGGCGTATCCCGTCGCCGAGGAAAACTTCAACTACACGCCGGTCGCCATTGGGGGCGTGCTGTTCCTCAGCGTCGCCACGTGGCTGCTCTACGCACGCTCCTGGTTCAAAGGGCCCGTCATCAACGTTGACGCCTAGTTGGTGCCACTAGCTTGGTGACACTTCCAAGGTAGTAATCTTTAGTTATCCAGTGCTTTGGAAATTGCCGCAGTGTTTTTCAACAAAGAATTGAGGCCCAGTCCTCAACTGTCTGTGCTGTGCTTACTGCTTAGGAGGATCACTGCATTTTTTTTGAAAAAAGATTTACTGTAATTTTTATTAGAAGAAAAAATATTTACAGAAAAAACACAAAGAGAGAAAAAACACACAACACAACTCAAACAACCACTAATGTTGATCTGTAGGCGAGGTACTTGGTTGAGCTGTCGTTCGTGCTGTCGTTCTTGCGTCCTGGTACAACTTAGAATCATTTACGATCAAAGAGGCACCTCTTGTGGTTCCAAACAACTGTGTTGGAAAATACTTCTATTGCGTTCCTTCCAAATATTTGACCAAAAATACAACACCTCTCGGATCACTGCATCACACTCCCATATGGTGGTTAGAAATGACATCAGGTTATCGTAACGACGATGCCATATCGTCTCTCGCAAAGAAATGCTTGCAGGTATGACGAGCACAGTGCGTAGGCATCGCACATCGCAATCACAAGCGCATCCCCATCAGTCAAAAATCCACACTATATATCCAATCATATCATACGAAGGATGTTACTTTACTTAGGACTCTGACATGCCGGAACCAGGCAACCGATTGAAGTTTCCACTATTTCCGTTGACTGCTTAGGCATCTAATCTAATGTTAGTAGCATCAATTAAGAAGCTAGTAAGCTCCACGGAACTGTCATTTGTCCTATCAGCAGCTAGAGTAGTAGTAGAGTACTTCTATCAGGAAGCAAAGAGCATCAACCTTCGACCGTCAGAGAGGATGACGACGATGGCCGTGTCTCGCCGCTCCCAGCAGGAGCTCCCTGTTGCCGCCGACACGGCGGCGGCCGATCCAGACCGCGCCCGGCTGCACCAACTGGGGTACAAGCAGGAGCTCAAGCGCGGTCTCTCGTAAGTGCTTCGATCGATCACCATGCCATGCGCCACCTCTATCCAACAATCTTGTCCTCCATTTTCGCTTCATCATCCTGATAAGTGCTTCACATGTCGATCGACATATAGGGTCCTCTCCAACTTCGCCCTGTCCTTCTCGATCATCTCCGTGATGATGGGCGTGACGACGACCTACAACACGGGGCTGCGCTACGGCGGGCCGGCGTCCATGACGCTGGGGTGGCTCGTCGTGTCTGCCTTGAACGGCTGCGTGGCGCTGTCCATGGCGGAGATCTGCTCGGCGTACCCGACCTCCGGCGGGCTCTACTACTGGAGCGCCAAGCTCGCCGGCAAGGAATGGGCTCCCCTCGCTTCCTGGGTCACCGGATGGTACGCTCTCTTCGGAAGTTTTAATTTCTAGGCGCTCATTTACCGAGTTGGTATATAGTATAAGTTGGCGAAAAAACAAGTACCTATACATTTACAGTACATAAGGAACCTAACTATCTGAGCTGCGTTGAGATCAGTTCCCGTATTTTATGGTTGGTAATGCCAAATTAAAAGACAATTTTTGATCATATCTAGCCCGTCTAATCAAGTTTATATCTTGTTTCTTGTGTCATACAGGTTCAACATTGTGGGACAGGTACGCGCCGGCCAGGTCCTTGGGAGAACCATATAAAGTATTCCCGTGATTTGTTTTGGTGCCTATTTATATTTATATATACTAGCTAGTTAGTATATACTATATGATTGGTCAAGCACTCACATGATTGATTTGTTTCCATACGCAAGACGGCAGGCCTCAGATTTTATTTGGTTAGGTTTGTCAACATTCAAGCGTCTGAAAATTCCTCGACGCTCTTAAAAAACAATCCTTGATGTGGATTGAAATTCCAATATTAATAACTGGACTTTCAAAATTTAGATGTTGATCTAATGGTTGAAAATCTGATTGAGGAAGTAACAAAATTTTCTATTGTTCGCTAGCCCTCAAACCTTTGCTAGGTGGTATGGTACCTAGCCCTAAGCATACTATTTTCTTCCTGTCACGACAAAACAGGGCGTTGTACCCAACGATAGCGTCTCCGAAAATGAAATTTGATCATATTTTTCTTGGTTTTTGTATGCAAGTCACTAACCACTATCAAGTCACCACAGTGCCACAATGCTGACGGTGGGCACATTTAAGGCTTGAACCCCCAAAAGGACATATGTTAGGAGGATGCAACAAATTGGTTATGGCATGAAAAATGATCAATTTCAGATGTAGGGTCTAAATATTGTGAAAGAACGAAAATGGTCCGAATTTCCGGTTTATGGTTGAAATATTGTGAAAGAATTAAAATGGTCAGAATCCAAAAGTTTGACCGCAACATTGACCATTTCCCTGATGAAACTAGAGCCAGGGAGCAATTAGTCAATGGCTTAATATTCTTGTTTGCGTGAATCAACCTTGCTGTCACACAGTGGGCTGCTACCACGAGCGTGGACTTCGCGTTGGCACAGCTCGTCCAAGTGATCATCCTGCTGGGCACCGGGGGACTCAACGGCGGCGGCTACATGGCGTCCAAGTACGTCGTGCTGGCCATCTACGGTGCCATCCTGGTCATGCACGGACTGATCAACAGCCTCCCTATCCATTGGCTGGCATGGTTTGGCCATCTAGGCGCATTCTGGAACACCGCAGGTAGTAGTGCATCTTGTTTGGTGTTAATGTTGCATTGGTGTTAAGTGTTAACCTAGCTGATGGATGCATATATGTATATATGTGTGTTAGGTATATTTGTTCTGGTGATCTTGATTCCGGTGGTGGCCAAGGAAAGGGCAAGCTTGGAGTTCATCTTCACACATTTCAACACCGACAATGGCATGGGGATCCACGACAAGGCTTACATTCTAGCCGTTGGGTTGCTGATGAGCCAGTACTCGCTCATCGGCTACGACGCGTCTGCACACATGGTACGTCCTACCCTGTTGATTGACTTTGTGCTCTACCATTAACACATCAGAGCACCGTCTGATCTCTCCGTTCTTGCAAGTGCTGCAGACGGAGGAGACGAAGAACGCGGCCTGGAGCGGGCCGATGGGGCTAGTCACCGCCGTCGCTCTGTCGAGCGTGTTCGGATGGATCTACCTACTCGCTCTGACGTCACTGGTGGCGGACATCCCGTACCTCCTGGACCCCAGCAACGACGCCGGCGGGTACGCCGTCGCGCAGGCCCTGCACGGCGCCTTCCATAGGAGGTACGGCACCGGCGTCGGAGGGCTCGTCTGCTTGGGAGTCGTCGCGGTCACCAACTTCCTCTGCGGCTCTGCGTGCGTAACCAGCAACTCGAGGATGGGGTATGCCTTCTCCAGGGACGGGGCGATGCCATTCTCGCGTGTCTGGTACCGGGTCACCAAGCAGGAGGTGCCCTTCAACGTCGTCTGGCTCTCCGTCGCCATGGCGTTTGTCATGGCACTCACGGTATGTGATCCAGCTCGTATCTCAACTTCAAGTGATGTTCAATATAATATACAGGTACAAATACTGAAATACTGCCATGCGCCCATGCCATAACGTGCTTCTCCTTCCTCTGACAGTCGCTGGGGAGCCAGGTGGCGTTCCAGGCCATGGTGTCCATCGCGACCGTGGGACAGTACATCGCCTACGCGCTGCCCATCTTCTTCCGCGTGACCACGGCCCGGAAATCCTTCGTTCCGGGGCCATTCACCTCGGAAGATGTGGTCTCCTCATCGGTTGTGTCGCCGTTGCCTGGGTGGCTCTCGTCACCGTGCTCTTCTCCTTGCCGGTGGCGTACCCCGTCGCGGAGGACAACTTCAACTACACGCCGGTCCTCGTCGGGGGCGTGCTGATGCTGAGCGTCGGCTCGTGGGTGCTCCACGCCCGGTTCTGGTTCCAAGGACCCATCACCAATGTTGACGTGTAACATGGTCTCAAACCATGGAATGGAAGCTCGGTTTCCTGGTTCGGACTACGAGCTGTGCAATTTCATCTTTGGTTAGTTGTATGTATATCTCAGTGCAAAGTTTTTATTGCACAATTATCTAAACTAGAAACTACGTAACTCTACCAATGAGGTTTCATGGAAGAAACTCTCCTCACATCTCATGAAATTTCATCATTCTCTCTCATCGTCACATCAGCAAAATTTCATACATAAAACTCTTCATAAAAACCCAATGAGCTAATCAAGGTTTGGGATTTGCTGACCGACCCGACTCGGCCAAAAATAGCTCATCAATCAGACTAACTCACAAAAAAATGCATTTGGCAGGAGCATGCTTAGAATTTCGACCGCTGTGTTTACTAGGCTAGGCTCGGGACCATAATTCCAACCTGAGACGACCAGGGAGAGCCGGCGGCCGGCGCGCGAGCTGGAGGGTGCCCACTGCGGCTGCCGGCGCCCGGAGCAGGGAGAGATGGGGGCTAGGTGCGCCGCCGGAGCTCCAGGTCGACGCGACGCCGCTCCTCCTCCGCATCTGCTCCTCCGCCAAAGCAGGGGAGGGCTGGAGGCCGATTCCGCCTCGCCTCACCGCTGCTGGTGCGGGTTGGAGCTCCTCGCCTCGCCGCCATGGCAGCGCCTGGATGCAGCCGGCTGCCGTGCTCTCCTCGCCTCGCCGCCATGGCTGCGCGCGAGGAGGAGGAGCTCCGGTCGGCGCCTGGGGAGGAGGGCCGCACCAGCGTGGCGTCGGTCTGGCCGCCGCGGCATCCACAGCTGGGGAAGGAGGGAGGTGGAGCAGCGGAGGAGGAGAGAAAAGGAAGAGAAGGAGAGAAGAAAAGGAGAAGGGAGAGAGTAGTTGAAAATTGTTGAATAAAATATGATGGAGGATGAGATATAAATGATGATGAATGTGGGAGAAGTGGATATGAAGAGAGAATCTTGATGGCGAGGATGAAATATTCTGTTTTGAATGAGGAAATAAAGTATGACGAGTGTGGATGATCTGATGGTGTGGAGTCACTGTTGAAAGTACACGCGTACAGCCCCCACCCCCATGTCAGTGCAGACAACAGAGTGCTGCCATGGCAAGATTCCTCTCACCTTGACACTCTTACCGTGTTTGGTACGGATGAAAAAAATTTCACCCAAAAGGAATCTTTCATCCATCCTTCTCTATCCTATCGTGCACGCACAGGCGCGTACTACTGCCCAATGCCCACTTGCTCTGTCAGTTCTTGGCGATTTTAACCTCTTGTGCGCATGTTTGATTTGATTGCTGCTCTTGCGTGGAGAAGTTCAGGCTGGACCGCCAGTCCAAACTCGATTGCGACGGATATATCTCATGAGACGGCGACCCAGATCGACCATGGCTACGGCCAGACGCCGGGGGTGAGGCTTACGCTCCAAGGGTATCCATGGTTCCGCGACGTACGTGGTCGACGGCGGGACCGGCCCTGCTCCG
The DNA here is from genome assembly GCA_036936925.1 of Cenchrus fungigraminus. Classification (NCBI taxonomy): domain Eukaryota; kingdom Viridiplantae; phylum Streptophyta; class Magnoliopsida; order Poales; family Poaceae; genus Cenchrus; species Cenchrus fungigraminus. The sequence continues at coordinate 3,494,129 of CM072779.1, forward strand.
GCGTCGACGTCCGGAGCCGGCCACCGCGGAGGACGATGGGCCAGGCGAACTTCCCACCTCCAGCAAAAGCAAAATAGAGAAAGTGGAAGCAGTGGGTGCTTTGGTGTTCAGACGCCCCTATTGGCTGCTGGAGTGCTGCTTTTGAAAAGAAGCAAGCAAGAGGACGAAGTTGCAGCTAGCCGCCTGGTAGCCTGTACTTCGTAGGCTGGTACACGTGTCCAATGCGGGTGGCCGGAAGCTGCATGCGTGCAGTGGAGACCCGTTTCGCCGTTGGGAGAAGGCTAGAGGCATCATCTGAACCGAGGCTCCCTGCTCTGTCGGCTCAGCAGCCATCCCGCCTGTGGATCCAGCTCGCGCTCGGTTGGCTCTTGGTCGTTGTGCAAGAGGAGTCCTGTGCAAGATGGGTGGAGGGTGGAGGCAGGGCACGGTTGTCACGGGCTGCAGCGCTGCGCACCCTACACCGTCGGTACGTATGGCCGAGGCGTCAGCAGGGGCGGGGCGGCGCTGCCTCCCTCCAGACAGATCAACTTTGGGGGGGCGCTGCCTCCCTCCGGACAGATCAACTTTGGTGCAGTGAATCCAAACAACAGGATGCATCTCCACAATTGTCGGTTTCCTCTTCTGCAAAGTGGTCGCTGGCCCCAACCACAGACGTAGGCAGGCAGCTGCCGGTGGCGAGGGGCCTCGCTGTACTGCCGGAGCTGCACTTTTTTTAAGGGAAACGGAGCCGCACTTTTGCTGGTGGAGTTCTTTGACTCGATCGTACGGTGGTGCTGCGAGTGTTGTGATCTGGGAGGTCTATAAATATGACGATAGAAGAACAGCAACGAATGGGGATGGAAGAACTCGGCTGTCTCTAGGAAGAAGACGAGCGAGACAAACATTCGATTACGCTCGGCGGTTATATGCCTCCGTCAGTCCGTCGACGTGCTTTTACAGACAAGCTCACACACGCAACACCAATTCGGCCCACGGCCCAATTACTACCAGCTTACAGCCCAACACACATGCGACAGCTACTACTCATCGGTGGTACTACAGTGAGGGCGTTGTCGGCAAGGCTGTTGCCGCCTCTTGCCGGCGAGGAGACCGTCATCATAGTTGATTAGTGGTTGATGGAGGTCGTCCACGCCGGCATCAACATAGTCGCAGCCGCGAGCGACGATTTCCGTTGGTACCAGTACGATGACGGTGGTGTGTGGTCAGCTGACGTGGCGACTGTCAAATCAGTCCGCTACAAGCCATCAACAAATGCTTTCCCCAAAGGGAGGGTCGTGCTCGTGCGACAGCTGGTGTGCTGCCCAGTATACTGTCTGCGCAGCTCGGCCAATGAGGGGGAGATTGTCGAGCAGGAAGTTGTCTGTTTCCTTCGTATCATGCGGACTCGAGGACCTCCTTCATCGTTGGTGGCGCGGGCCCCACACCTGCTCCTCCGCTGACTTAGCCACACCACCTGGTCTTCACACCCCAACTCGGAACGGAAGTAGGGCTCCGCCGCGGCCACCTCGTCGCCGTCGCCGCCAACTCGGAACGGATGCAGGGGAGGCAGGGAGCCTCGCCTGCACTACCGGTCCGCACGAGCTGCAGGTGCCCCTCCACCTCCCGCCGCCGCTGGGACCTCCGCCGGCTCCGGGGCTCTGCTCCTCCCGCGCAGAGAGCTCCGGCACGCCCGAAGCGACGAGCCATCCCCAGCCTCGGCTCCTCCGCCGGTCGAAGCGACCCCGCCGCGTCCCTCGTCCTCCGGCCGCCGTAGGGGTCCGGCGGCCATGGGCCTCTGCCATGCGCCGCCCGGAGCTCCAGATCCTGGCTACGCCGACGACCAGGGAGAGCCGGCAGCCGACGCGCGAGCTTGAGGTTGCCCACCGCGGCTGCCGGCACCCGGAGCAGGGAGAGATGAGGGCCAGGTGCGCCGCTGGAGCTCCAGGTCGACGCGACGGTCCTCCTCCTTCGCATCTGCTCCTCTGCCGGAGCAGGGGAGGGCTGGAGGCCGATTCCGCCTCGCCTCGTCGCTACCGGTGCGGGCTGGAGCTACGTGGTGGCGCGAGCTAGAGCTCCTCGCCTCGCCGCCATGGCTGCGCATGGATGCAGCCGGCCGCCGTGCTCTCCTCGCCTCGCCGCCATGGCTGCACGCTAGGAGGAGGAGCTCCGGTCGGCGCCTGGGGAGGAGGGCCGCACCAGCGTAGCGTCGGTCTGGCTGCCGCGGCATCCACAACTGGGGAAGAAGGAGGGAGGCGGAGGAGCAGAGGAGGAGAGAAAAGGAAGAAAAGGAGAAGGGATAGAGTAGTTGAAAATTGTTGAATAAAATATGATGGAGGATGAGATATAAAGGATGATGAGTGTGGGAGAAGTGGATATGAAGGAAAGAATCATGATGACAAGGATGAAATATTCTGTTTTGAAGGAGGGAATAAAGGATGACGAGTGTGGATGATCTGATGGTGTGGAGTCACTGTTGAAAGTACACACGTACAGCCCCCACCCCCATGCCAGTGCAGACAACAGAGTGCTACCATGGCAAGATTCCTCTCGCCTTGACACTCTTACCGTGTTTGGTAAGGATGAAAAAAATTTCACCCAAAAGGAATCTTTCATCCATCCTTCTCTATCATGTCGTGCACGCGCAGGCGTGTACTACTGCCTAATGCCCACTTGCTCTGTTAGTTCTTGGCGATTTTAACCACTTGTGCGCATGTTTGATTTGATTGCTGCTCTTGCCCTGTCGCTCATGCAAAGCAAGTTCATCTTGCTGCCTCTACAACTGCTGGGTGGAGCAGGCAAATCCAACGTGGAGAAGTTCAGGCTGGACCGCCAGTCCAAACTCGATTGTGACGGATATATCTCATGAGACGGCGACCCAGATCGACCATGGCTACGGCCAGACGCCGGGGGTGAGGCTTATGCTCCACGGGTATCCATGGTTCCGCGACGTACGTGGTCGACGGCGGGACCGGTCCTGCTCCGGCGTCGACGTCCGGAGCCGGCCACCGTGGAGGACGATGGGCCAGGCGAACTTCCCACCTCCAGCAAAAGCAAAATAGAGAAAGTGGAAGCAGTGGGTGCTTTGGTGTTCAGACGCCCCTGCTGGCTGCTGCAGTGCTGCTTTTCAAAAGAAGTAAGCAAGAGGACGAAGTCGCAGCTAGCCGCCTGGTAGCCTGGTACTCCGTAGGTTGGTACACGCGTGCAGTGCGGGTGGCTAGAAGCTGCATGCGTGCAGTGGAGACCCGTTTCGCCGTTGGGAGAAGGCTAGAGGTATCGTCTGAACCGAGGCTCCCTGCTCTGTCGGCTCAGCAGCCATCCCGCCTGTGGATCCAACTTGCGCTCGGTTGGCTCTTGGTCGTTGTGCAAGAGGAGTCCTGTGCAATACGGGTAGAGGGTGGAGGCAGGGCGCGGTTGTCACGGGCTGCAGCGCTGCGCACCCTGCGCCGTCAGTACGTATGGCGGAGGCGTCAGCTGGGGCGGGACGGCGCTACCTCCCTCCGGACAAATCAACTTTGGGGGGGCGTTGCCTCCCTCCGGACAGATCAACTTTGGGGCAGGCGGCACTGGCTCCCTCCGGACAGATCAACTTTGGTGCAGTGAATTCAAACAGCAGGATGCATCTCCACAATTGTCGGTTTCCTCTTCTGCAAAGTGGTCGCTGGCCCCAACCACAGACGTAGGCAGGCAGCTGTCGGTGGCGAGGGGCCTCGCTGTACCGCCGGAGCTGCACTTTTTCTTAAGGGAAATGGAGCCGCACTTTTGCTGGTGGGGTTCTTTGACTCGATCGTACGGTGGTGCTGCGAGTGTTGTGATTTGGGAGGTCTATGAATCAGACGATAGAAGAACAGCAACAAATGGGGATGGAAGAACTCGGCTGTCTCTAGGAAGAAGACGAGCGAGACAAGCATTCGATTACGCTCGACGGTTATATGCCTCCGTCAGTCCGTCGACATGCTTTTACAGACAAGCTCACACACGCAACACCAATTCGGCCCATGACCTACTTACTACCAGCTTACAGCCCAACACACATACGACAGCTACTACTCATTGGTGGTACTACAGCGAGGGCGTTGTCGGCAAGGCTGTTGCCGCCTCTTGCCGGCGAGGAGACCGTCATCATAGTTGATTAGTGGTTGATGGAGGTCGTCCACGCCGGCATCAACATAGTCGCAGCCGCGGGCGATGATTTGCATTGGTACCAGTACGATGACGGTGGTGTGTGGTCAGCTGACGTGGCGACTGTCAAATCAGTCCTCTACAAGCCATCAACGAATGCTTTCCCCAAAGGGAGGGTCATGCTCGTGCGATAGCTGGTGCGCTGCCCAGTATATTGCCTGCGCAGCTCGGCCAATGACGGGGAGATTGTCAAGCAGGCAGTTGTCTGTTTCCTTCTTATCCTGCGGACTCGAGGACCTCCTTCGTCGCTGGTGGCGCGAGCCCCACACCTGCTCCTCCGCCGATATAGCCAGACCACCTCGTCTTCGCGCCCCAACTCAGAACGGAAGTAGAGCTCCACCGCGGCCACCTCGTCGTCGTCGCCGGCCAACTCGGAACGGATGCAGGGGAGGGAGGGAGCCTCGCCTGCGCCGCCGATCCGCACGAGCTGCAACTGCCCCTCCACCTCCCGCCGCCGCCGGGACCTCCGCCGGCTCCGGGGCCCTGCTCCTCCTGCGCAGGGAGCTCCGACGTGCCCGAAGTGACGAGCCGCCCCCAGCCTCGACTCCTCCCCCGGCCGAAGCGACCCCACCGCGTCCCTCGTCCTCTGGCCGCCGCAGGGGTCCGGCGGCCATGGGCCTCCGCCATGCGCCGCCCAGAGCTCCAGATCCTGGCTACGCCGACGACCAGGGAGAGCCGGCGGCCGGCGCGCGAGCTTGAGACTGCCCACCGCGGCTGCTAGCGCCCGGAGCAGGGAGAGATATGGGCCAGGTGCGCCGCCGGAGCTCCAGGTCGACGCGACACCGCTCCTCCTTCGCATTTGCTCATCCGCCGGAGCAGGAGAGGGCTGGAGGCCGATTCCGTCTCGCCTCGCCGCCGCCGGTGCGGGCTGGAGCTACGTGGTGGCGCGAGCTGGAGCTCCTCGCCTCGCCGCGCTCCTCGCCTCGCCGCCATGGCTGCGCGCGAGGAGGACGAGCTCCGGTCAGCGTTTGGGGAGGAGGGCCGCACCGGTGTGGCGTCGGTCTGGCCGCCGCGGCATCCACAGCTGGGGAAGAAGGAGGGAGGCAGAGGAGCAGAGGAGGAGAGAAAAGGAAGAGAAGGAGAGAAGAAAAGGAGAAGGGAGAGAGTAGTTGAAAATTGTTGAATAAAATATGATGGAGGATGAGATATAAAGGATGATGAGTGTGGGAGAAGTGGATATGAAGGAGAGAATCATGATGACAAGGATGAAATATTTTGTTTTGAAAGAGGGAATAAAGGATGAAGAGTGTGGATGATCTGATGGTGTGGAGTCACTGTTGAAAGTACACGCGTACAGCCCCCACCCCCATGCCAGTGCAGCCAACAGAGTGCTGCCATAGCAAGATTCCTCTCGCCTTGACACTCTTACCTTGTTTGGTAAGGATGAAAAAAAATTCACCCAAAAGGAATCTTTCATCCATCCTTCTCTATCCTGTCGTGCACGCGCAGGCGTGTACGACTGCCCAATGCCCACTTGCTCCGTTAGTTCTTGGCGATTTTAACCACTTGTGCGCATGTTTGATTTGATTGCTGCTCTTGCCCTGTCGTTCATGCAAAGCAAGTTCATCTTGCTGCCTCTACAACTGCTGGGTGGAGCAGGCAAATCCAACGTGGAGAAGTTCAGGCTGGACCGCCAGTCCAAACTCGATTGCTACAAATATATCTCATGAGACGGCGACCTCGATCGACCACGGCTACGGCCAGACGCCGGGGGTGAGGCTTATGCTCCACAGGTATCCATGGTTCCGCAACGTACGTGGTCGACGGCGGGACCGGTCCTGCTCTGGCACCGACGTCCGGAGCCGGCCACCACGGAGGATGATGGGCCAGGCGAACTTCCCACCTCCAGCAAAAGCAAAATAGAGAAAGTGGAAGCAAGTGGGTGCTTTGGTGTTCAGACGCCCCTGCTGGCTGCTGCAGTGCTGCTTTTCAAAAGAATCAAGCAAGAGGACGAAGTCGCAGCTAGCCGCCTGGTAGCCTGGTACTCCGTAGGCTGGTACACGCGTGCAGTGCGGGTGGCCAGAAGCTGCATGCGTGCAGTGGAGACCCGTTTCGCCGGTGGGAGAAGGCTAGAGGCATCGTCTGAACCGAGGGTCCCTGCTCTGTCGGCTCAGCAGCCATCCCGCCTGTGGATCCAGCTCGCGCTCGGTTTGCTCTTGGTCGTGCAAGAGGAGTCATGTGCAAGATGTGTGGAGGGTGGAGGCAGGGCACGGTTGTCACAGGCCGCAGCGCTGCGCACCCTACGCCGGTACGTATGGCGGAGGCGTCAGCTGGGGTGGGGCGGTGCTGCCTCCCTCCGGATAGATCAACTTTTGAGGTGGGGCGCTACCTCCCTCCGAACAGATCAACTTTAGGGCGGGCGGCGCTGCCTCCCTCAGGACAGATCAACTTTGGTGCAGTGAATTCAAACTGCAGGATGCATCTCCACAATTGTCGGTTTCCTCTTCTGCAAAGTGGTCGCTGGCCCCAACCACAGACGTAGGCAGGCAGCTGATGGTGGCGAGGGGCCTCGCTGTACCGCTGGAGCTGCACTTTTTTAAGGGAAACGGAACCGCACTTTTGCTGGTGGAGTTCTTTGACTCGATCGTACGGTGGTGCTGCGAGTGTTGTGATCTGGGAGGTCTATGAATCAGACGATAGAAGAACATCAACGAATGGGGATCGAAGAACTCGGCTGTCTCTAGGAAGAAGACGAGCGAGATAAGCATTCGATTACGCTCGGCGGTTATATGCCTCCGTCAGTCTGTCGACGTGCTTTTACAGACAAGATCACACACGCAACACCAATTCGGCCCACGGCCCACTTACTACCAGCTTACAGCCCAACACACATACGGTAGCTACTACTCATCGGTGGTACTACAGCGAGGGCGTTGCCGGCAAGGTCGTTGCCGCCTCTTGCCGGCGAGGAGAATGTCATCATAGTTGATTAGTGGTTGATGGAGGTCGTCCAGGCCGGCATCAATATAGTCATAGCCGCGGGCGACGATTTCCGTTGGTACCAGTACGATGACGGTGGTGTGTGGTCAGCTGACGTGGCGACTGTCAAATCAGTCCGCTACAAGCCATCAAAGAATGCTTTCCCCAAAGGCAGGGTCGTGCTAGTGCCGTCGTGCGACAGCTGGTGCGCTGCCCAGTATACTGCCTGCGCAGCTCGGCCAATGAGGGGGAGATTGTCAAGCAGGTAGTTGTCTGTTTCCTTCGTATCCTGCGAACTCGAGGACCTCCTTCATCGCTGGTGGCGCAGGCCTCACACCTGCTCCTCCGTTGACGTAGCCAGACCACCTCGTCTTCGCGCCCCAACTCGGAACGGAAGTAGAGCTCCGCCGCGGCCACCTCGTCGCCATCGCCGGCCAACTCGGAACGGGTGCAGGAGAGGGAGGGAGCCTCGCTTGCGCCGCCGGTCCGCCGGCTCCAGGGCCCTGCTGCTCCCACGCACGGAGCTCCGGCGCCCGAAGCGACGAGCCGCCCCCAGCCTCGGCTCCTCCGCCGGCCGAGGCGACCCCGCCGCGTCCCTCGTCCTCCGGCCGCCGCAGGGGTTCGGCGGCCATGGGCCTCCGCCATGCGCCGCCCTGAGCTCCAGATCCTGGCCACGCCGACGACCAAGGAGAGCCGGCGGTCGGCGCGCGAGCTGGAGGCTGCCCACCGCGGCTACCGGCGCCCGGAGCAGGGAGAGATGAGGGCCAGGTGTGCCGCCGGAGCTCCAGGTCGACGCGACGCCGGAGCTCCAGGTCAACGCGACGCCGCTCCTCCTCCGCATCTGCTCCTCCGCCGGGGCAGGGGAGGGCTGGAGGCCGATTCCGCCTCGCCTCGCCGCTGCCGGTGCGGGCTGGAGGTGCGTGGTGGCGCGAGCTGGAGCTCCTCGCCGCCATGGCTGCGCCTGGATGCAGCCGGCCGCCGTGCTCTCCTCGCCTCGCCGCCATGGCTGCGCGCGAGGAGGAGGAGCTCCGGTCGGCGCCTGGGGAGGAGGGCCGCACCGGCGTGGTGTCGGTCTGGCCGCCGCGTCATCCACTGCTGGGAAGAAGGAGGGAGGCGGAGGCGGAGGTAGAGGAGCAGAGGAGGAGAGAAAAGGAAGAGAAGGAGAGAAGAAAAGAAAAAGGGAGAGAGTAGTTGAAAATTGTTAAATAAAATATGATTGAGGATGAGATATAAAGAATGATGAGTGTGAGAGAATTGAATATGAAGGAGAGAATCTTAAAGAAAAAGATGAAATATTCTGTTTTGAAAGAAGAATAAAAAATGACAAGTGTGGATGGTCTAACTACGTGTCTTCGTATGATGATGCATACAGTGCATCGGCACCGAAGAATCTGACATGTCGACGGACCAGGCACAGCCAGCCATAAGAAATTTCCACTCTTTCCGTTGACTCCTTGGGCTCCTGCAGACTAGCTTGAGCAGAATTGCAGAAACCTGCGGCACCTGCAGAGGCCGTGCCTGCGCAGCCAGAGAGGAGACAGAAGAGCCCCGCGATGGCGGTGTCTCGCCGCTCCGCCGTGGAGCTCGCCGCCGGCGACCAGGCGGCGTCCGATCCGGACCGAGCCCGGTTGCAGCAGCTCGGCTACAAGCAGGAGCTCAAGCGCAGCCTCTCGTAAGTGCTTCAGTGACCCCCTAATCCCCTATGTACCTGCTTCTTCGTCCTCCTTCAATTCGCATGCAGCTGAATGGTTTCTGCTCAAATTGCAGTGTTCTATCCAACTTCGCCCTGTCCTTCTCGATCATCTCCGTGATGATGGGCGTGACGACGACCTACAACACCGGGCTGCGCTACGGCGGGCCGTTGTCCATGACGCTGGGGTGGTTCGTGGTGACCTTGTTCAACGGCTGCGTGGCGCTGTCCATGGCGGAGATCTGCTCGGCGTACCCGACCTCCGGCGGGCTCTACTACTGGAGCGCCAAGCTCGCCGGCAAGGAGTGGGCTCCCCTCGCTTCCTGGGTCACTGGATGGTGCGTTCTGCTTGGAACTTTCCGAGCACTCTTTAACATTTTGTCATTTTGGTGTATGTGCACATTGGTGGCTCAGAAATATAAATTACTCGCCTCCGAATCGATGATCGATCTTGTGTCAAGTGTAGGAAAAGAACAACACATCACACAATGATCCGGTTCTATTTCTGTCGTGACTCTTTTTTGTTACAAAAAAAAACACGTTCTGGCAGATATATTGGTACATGGTTTGACAGCTAGTAAGCATTTTTTATGATGTGAAAGGGAGAGGAGGAGATGAGAGAATTAAAGAGGTTGTAGCAACTGTCTTTTGTAAGCCAAATTTGAGAACTAGGATATCACTCTTTTACCATTGTACGAGGTTGTCATTGTCATACTCATGTTTTTTTTAAAGGATTGTCGTACTCATGCAATTTGTAACATTTCCTTTCTAAAGATTGTAGATTTGTTATGCCGGAAACGACCACTTCTCCAATCATCTAACTTGACTTATAAAGTTCAATCTTGTGCCCTGCATTACAGGTTCAACATCGTGGGACAGGTACGCTGTCCGTGGCCCGGTCTTCACTGATTCGTGAATGCACCTTTGAGTATCCCCGTAATTCTAATTCAACTTTTCTTAAGATCATGCTAGCTTGGAAGTTATATTATATTTAGTCTCGAGTGCTTGACTTTCACCTGGCTGCTAAGCGGGTATCCTGGCATGTGGGTTTGCTTCCATGTGCTGGCCGGCTGGTAGAGTATATAGAAGAGTCAGGTTCACTGATTTAAAATTTATCGATGCCTCAATCACATACTCCGTACTAAACATTAGAGCAGTTTGTAACCAAAATTTGAAATTGCTGAATTGCGGCAGTATTTGAATAGTCATGTTCCTGAGATCACATGAGTCACTAATGCATTTTGATCTTGCTGATTAAACTGCAACGCAGTGGGCTGCTACGACGAGCATCGACTTCTCCTTGGCGCAGCTTGTGCAAGTGATGGTCCTGCTTGGCACGGGTGGACTAAACGGTGGCGGCTACATGGCATCCAAGTACGTTGTGCTGGCCATCTATGGTGCCATCCTTGTCATCCATGGACTGATCAACAGTCTCCCTATCCAATACATGGCATGGTTTGGCCAACTTGGAGCATTTTGGAACGCGGCAGGTGCATATTTCTGATTGTGCTACACGATCCATCATACAGTATATGTTACTCCCTCCTTCCTTTTATATATGACGTTGGATAGTTCATCATATATATAAGGAGGGAGTACATTCTCGACTGCATGCTTTGATCTTATTTTTATAATAACCAGAAGATGGATCATGATGTACACCAGGTATAATTGTTCTGGTCATCTTGATCCCATCAGTTGCTAAGGAGAGAGCAAGTGCTGGGTTCATCTTCACCCACTTCAACGTAGACGATAGCACGGGGATCCATGACAAGGCTTACATTCTAGCCGTGGGGTTGCTCATGAGCCAGTACTCTGTTATCGGCTACGATGCATCTGCGCATATGGTAAACTCTTCAGCCAAATTTCAGTTAAGTAACCCTGAACATAAAATCTAAGAGAAGCATGCGGGATCAATGTCGATGCCTCTGTTTACACAAGTGCAGACGGAGGAGACGAAGAACGCTGACTGGAGCGGCCCGATGGGGATCATAACCTCTGTTGCCCTGTCGAGCGTGTTCGGATGGATTTACCTGCTCGCTCTGACATCGCTGGTGACGGACATCCCGTACCTCCTGGACCCCGGCAACGACGCCGGCGGGTACGCCGTCGCGCAGGCTCTGCACGGCGCCTTCCACAGGAGGTTCGGCTCCGGCGTCGGAGGGCTCGCGTGCTTGGGAATCATCGCCATCGCCACCTTCCTCTGCGGCTGTGCGTGCATAACCAGCAACTCAAGGTGCGTGTGCTTGGTGACAGTTACCTCCATTGTCTTTTTTTCTCTGTCAATCTTTCTGAAACCCAAGATGTACACACGCAGGATGGGGTACGCCTTCTCCAGGGACCGAGCCATGCCATTCTCGCGCGTGTGGTACCGGGTGAACAAGCAGGAGGTGCCCCTGAACGTCGTCTGGCTCTCCGTGGCCGTGGCGTTCGTCATGGCACTCACGGTGTGCACAAGCACTGACATGTCATCTTCATAACAAGATCCACAGCATGGCTGGTCTGATTTTGTGCTTTGTTGGCAGTCGCTGGGGAGCCAGGTGGCGTTCCAGGCGATGCTGTCCATCGCGACCGTCGGGCAGTACATCGCCTACGCGCTGCCGATCGTCTTCCGCGTGACCACCGCCCGGAAATCCTTCGTTCCGGGGCCGTTCCAGCTCGGCAAGCACGGCGTCCTCGTCGGCTGGGTCGCCGTCGCCTGGGTGGCTCTGGTCACCGTGCTCTTCTCGCTGCCGGTGGCGTACCCCGTCGCCGAGGACAACTTCAACTACACGCCGGTCCTCGTCGGCGGCGTGGTGGTCCTCAGCGTTGGCGCGTGGGTGCTCCACGCCCGGTTCTGGTTCCAAGGACCCATCACTAATGTTGACGTGTAATGTTATTTTACCGGGCCCAGCAGTTTGTTAGAGCTACCATACATTCAAATTCAATTCCCCTAAAAAAACATTCAAATTCAATCATATCTGGTACAAATCATTGAGCAGCACAAGTAAAAAGAGGAGGGGTGTGGGTGATCCTTTGGGGACTTTTGACCAGACAAACTATTGGGCTGTACAGCTGCAGCATTGGAAGGAATGACTCGGCCCACGGCACTAGAGGCCTTGCTGCTCGTGGGTGTAGTAGGATTTTTTTATTTTAGTTTTTATTTTTTTAATTTGCAAAAATAAATGTCGGATCTATTTTTTTTCAAAACTAGACATCCGCTGCCGTTGTAAATGGCGGTAGGGACCTACCGCTACCTGAAACGGCGGTTGCTACAGTAACCCACGTAGGGGTTCTAGCCGCCGTTCTCGGTGGCGGCAGAGACATTTTCTTTTCAAAAAATCATAATTTTTTGGTATGAACTCGTATGGAGATAAAATTTATATGAAAATTGTAGATTTCGACGAGATCTACAACTTTGTAGTTCAAACTTTTTTCATTCAAAATCATCTTCGAACTCAAAAAATCGATATACTATCCATATCTTAGTTTACGGTATCCAGATCTGGATAGTATATCGATTTTTTGAGTTCGAAAATGACTTCAAATGAAAAATGTTTGAAAAGAAGTTGTCTCTGCTGCCACCGGGAACGGCGGCTGGAACTGCTAACCGTTGTTGTAAACGGCGGTAGGCTACCAACCGCCGTTTTAAGTGGCGGTAGGTACCTACTGTCATTTACAACGGCGGTAGATGTCTAGTTTTGAAAAAAAAATTTAGATCCGACATTTATTTTTGTAAATTGAAAAAAATAAAAACTAAAAAAAATTCCGTGCAGTAGCATGCGTCCCAATACCAGCCCACGAAAAACACGGCCCACAGGAACGCATGGGGAAAGAAGCCGCTGCTTGCTCCACGCCTCATCTTCTTCTCGTCGCTCCACCAAAGCGCAGCGTGCGCGCGTGCGGCCCACTGCTCCGCGACCGCCGCCGCAATGCGAGGGCTTCTCTCCTCTTCCTCCACTCTCCTCCGACAAGCCGCCGCCGCCGCCCAGCTCTCCCGCGCCGGCTGGAGTAATGCCACAGCATCTGCACCCTCTCCTACCCGCCGCTTTCCCCACCAGGTTTGCCCCCAATATCTCTCCGCCGCTCCGTCGCTTCTGGGCTTGTAGCTTGTTGTCATGTGTTGGGGATCTGTAATTCCTTTTGTAATGGAGACTTTTGAATCAGACAGAGAAGAACTAAGTTTCTGTAGTCAATTGCCCGTGTTGGATTAAACACGAGTGTACAGGTAGCTAACCGGAAAGTTTTATTTTGTCTGGCTCCTGCTCATGTGCATAAGCTACTAGCGCAGCAGTATGACAGCGGAGATAATGAGCACTGTGCGCTGTAGAATAGTGCTATTCGCTAGCTTTTTCTTTTCACTTCGTGAGAAACCGAGAATGGTGTCTTTTAGTTTGGGTGCTGCTTTGCTGTTTCATATATGTCTCACTGACTTTATACCTTCATAAGTGGAATTCCAGAATTGCTGATCACCTCTTCTTCTCTGTGATTTGCTAGAATGGGAAAAGAGAGACATTTTCGTTTTGGTCTAAAGGTTGTTCGATGTCAACCACAGGTATACCTACTTACCCAAGCATTGCTCAAATGTTTGTTAATGTTAGCATTTTTACCATAAAAGATTCCACTTTTGCTGTTCTGAACGAAGCAACTTGTTAAAGTATGTAGCATATAATTGATAATTTCCAACATCATACAGTTTTTCTCTAGCGATCTGTATCCACACCTACCTTATGAGTTTCAACGTTACTCAGGAATCTGTACAAATTTCCAGTTGATATGCAGTTAGACTACGAGAGTGATCCCCCACTTGATGGAGCAAAAGCTCTTGAGAAGGAGTCATCACTAAATGTTGCTGTCTCTCAACTTGCAAGTGATTTTGATAGAGAATCTAATCTATGTTTGGAGCGATTTTCCCGTACAAGGCGTGCGTCTGTCATCTCTACCGGTTCTCTCAAGCTTGATCTTGCTCTTGGCATTGGAGGATTGCCAAAGGTCATAATGTGTTCCCATATGTTTTTTAAGTATACATATGATACTCTATTGTTATAGGTTTCTTGATGTATTTACTTTACACTTTATTTTCATATTTCCTGGTGATATTACACGTAAGAAACAAGCTTCATACACTTATTGGATACCATACTGTTATTTGTCAACACCAGTGAGTTCAACAGTCATTGAGTATGTCATGTGGTTCTTTGTATCTTTTGATGCCTATGTACTCTGTGCATTGACCTATCACCATCAGTAGTCGAACTAGTTAATTTATTGCAAAGGTTCCTTTCTTTGCAATTGGTTAGCATGCTAGCTGAGTTATACTTAGCCTCTACAAAAGTGCAGTTTGTTTCTTTAGCATCTCAGCTTACAAGGTATAAGCACCAGAACAAAATTTCCATCTCTTCATTGCTGTCTTTCTCTGGTCAGCATAATTTGTTGAATAGAAACATTTCCCTGAGAAATTGATTCGTGGCAGTAGATTATATGGATCTTGATGTTGTTCATTATGTATTTTTGGCCCTGTTTGGCAAATTACCGATTAGTATCTCTACAGGGTAGAATGGTGGAGATATTTGGGAAAGAGGCATCTGGGAAGACAACACTTGCACTTCATATTGTCAAGGAAGCTCAAAAAAATGGAGGTCCGAGTTGGACACCCTTTTTTCCTTTTTTTTTAATGTTTGTGCATCTTTCTGTTTACAGTTTGTTTTATACTCCCGGAATATTTTCTCCATTTTACCGACTCTTGTACTTGCGTGGCACCTAGTATTATTGGATACCTTTTATCTATACATTTATCATCCGCTTGCTTGATTTTATTACTTTACTTTACAAGCATTGGTAAAAGTTATCAGCAAGTGTAATGTTGTTCTTACTATTTAGGTAGGCGATCTATTTAAAAAAAAACTTATGCCTTTGTTTGCGCAAGACATTTAATATTTCCTTCTCTTAGAACTGAATGGAGTAATACTTGATTGCCACTGTGACTGGCCACATATTTGCAGGTTATTGTGCTTATATTGATGCAGAAAATGCTTTTAACCCTTCATTTGCGGAAGCCATTGGTGTAGACAGTGAAAAGCTCTTAATCGCCCAACCTGATTCTGCTGAGAATTCTTTGAGCATTGTAAACACTCTCGTTGGCGGATCTGTTGCTGTTGTAGTCGTGGATAGTGTATGTTACTTCACTCTGTTATTTTCTGTATTTTTTTTTTGTGTTATGTCTTCAGTTCCTTATTACAAAAAGTGTGCTTTCCCAAGTAACACAAAGCTAGAATATGGATCGGAGAATTGCTGATAGGCATCTCTGTGCTTCCGATGCATACCACTGTCTGGGCATATTCATGTCTTTACATGCGGGATACTGACACCATATAGCATTTGTTTACCTTGCTATTATTGGACTTGTGATAGGTGGCAGCACTTATTCCCAAATGTGAAATGGAAGGTGAAATATATACGAATTCTGAAGACATTCAATCCCGTTTGATGACTCGGGCGCTTAGGAAAATTCAGTACACTCTGTGCCGTTCTGAATCACTTATTATTTTTGTTAATCAGGTATGACATCATTTAAGTTTATTTCTTTAACATATGGCAGTGGTATTTCTGCCTTACTTTCGCTTTATTTATTGGTGTTATGTTTTAGGTCAGAACAAAGTTGAGCTCAAATCAGTTTCCTGGGATCTACAAGGAGGTGCCTTGCGGTGGTAACGCATTAGGATTCTATGCTGCAGTCAGAATGAGGACTTCAAGAAGGGAACTGCGCTATAGTGAAGACGAGGTGGGAGTCTTAGACACAGCCTCACGATAACACATCAAACTTGAATTGATACTAATGTATTGTGCTTATCAGCTTATGCAGGCTACTGGCATTGGTATATCAGTGCAGGTCATCAAGAACAAATTAGCTCCAGCTAGTCTGAAGGAAGCTGGCATTGACATCAGATTTGGGAAGGGGATCTGCCATGAATCTGAGATCCTGGAGATGGCTTCTTCTGTCGGAGTTGTTGTGAAGGATGGGTCTGGGTATTGGATAAACGGCGTGTTCCTGCCTAGCAAGGCGGAAGCTGAGAAATTCCTACATGAAAATGCCGGTGTGGCGGATGAGATCTGCAATACCGTGAGAAATCAGTTCCTTCAAAGGTGACAAATGAAGGCCACTGGACCTTGGCTGACTCTGAAGTTTTCTCGTTAGTCGTCACCCAAACTGGGTACAGACGTACAGTTATGTTATCTGAGAAGAAAATTGGGGCACACTGCACTGCCGGGGAACCATTTTATCATTTACTCTACGAGGGAAAGTGCGAATCAAGGGATGATCAGTTAGAGGGACTAATTCTTGTTAGTCGAGTTGTCTCATCGTGAGGCGTCGAGGTGGAATTGTTGTACCGTGTATTCATAGGGGACTTCTATATGATACCATTGTATCATCTTCTTGCTCTGTAAAACTTACTGACTTATATTGCAGTGAATCGAGGACCATTCCCTCCAACACTGCCAGTTCACATATATTGGTGGGAATGTGAACCAGTTTCTCCGGAAATTGAGGATTTGTTTCCTGATGTTACTTGTTACGTGAGAGCTTGGAATTCCAAACTTTGCGTGCATACGTGTGTTCTCCACAAGAACTGGCGTGCAAGACTCGCTGAGCTCATTGATTCCATGCATGACACAGTCCTGGTTGGCATTGGAAAACTTGGGTGCAGTCTGTAGAGAGGTCTTCCAAGTCTGCGCCCTCTCTGTACTTGCACTCTTGCGTCCCTGTCTGGTCTCGCCGATGCTGCAAAATTTGAACAGCGAAGCTTGCTTTGGTGTCCATGTGTGTGCCACAAAAAAAGAAAGAGCAATCTGTTCCAAGCGTATGCAAGACGGCGAGATTTTCTTCCATCAGCTGACCACGCCCGGTCTCCACGGCAAAATTGCACATTTGCACAGCAGCCATTTCTGGTCAGCAGTCTGATGCGCCGGTGCTGAAAAATTCCACGTTCCAGCCATCAACCAGGCAGAGCATGTGCGTCTATATATACGGTCAGGATTGCGTTGTGATGAGCATCCACTGCAAGGGCGACCTCTGAATACTCGCCGGCGTCGAGGAAGATGGCCAAACGAGGCGTTGCTCCGGTGCTCGCGGCAGCATTGGTCGTTACTGCATTCGCCGCCACCGCTACAAGTATCTATCCATCTTCATGAGCTCCGATGAACCATAGTGAACACCTCAAGAGATTCACTGAACCAAATGGTGTTTATTTCCCTCTGCGTGCAGGTGTGCGAGCCATCGGCGTGTGCTACGGCGTGATCGGCAGCGGCCTCCCGTCCAAGAGCGACGTCGTGCAGCTCTACAAGTCCAAGGGCATCGCCAACATGCGCTTCTACTTCGCCGACCAGGAGGTCCTCAACGCCCTGCGCGGCTCCGGCATCGGCCTCGCCCTCGACGTCGGCAACGACAAGGTCGGCGACCTCGCCAACGACCCCGCCGCCGCGGCGTCCTGGGTGAAGGACAACGTGCAGGCCTACTACCCGGACGTCAGCATCCGGTACATCGTCGTCGGGAACGAGGTCGACGGGGCGGCCTCCGTCCTCCAGGCCATGCAGAACGTCCACGACGCCCTCACGTCGGCCGGCCTCGCCGGCAGCATCAAGGTCTCCACGGCGGTGAAGATGGACGCGATCGTCAACTCCTCGCCGCCGTCCAACGGCGCGTTCAAGGACCCTTCTGTCATGTCGCCCATCGTGAAGTTCCTCGCCGACAACGGCGCGCCGCTGCTCGCCAACGTGTACCCCTACTTCGCCTACAAGGACAACCAGGACATCGACCTCAACTACGCGCTGTTCGAGCAGAGCTCGACCACGGTGGGCGACACCAACGGGCTCACCTACACGAACCTCTTCGACGCGATGGTGGACGCCGTCCACGCCGCGCTGGACAAGGTCGGCGGCGGCGGCGTCGACGTCGTGGTGTCGGAGAGCGGGTGGCCGTCGGCCGACGGGAGGGGCGCCACCGTGGACAACGCGAGGACGTACAACCAGAACCTGATCAACCACGCCGGCAAGGGCACGCCGACGAAGCCGGGCCCGATGGAGGTCTACGTGTTCGCCATGTTCAACGAGGACAACAAGGACGGGGACCCCACAGAGAAGAAGTTTGGGCTCTTCAACCCGGACAAGACACCCGTCTACACTATTAATTTCGCATGAAAATAAGTCGGACTTCTATTCATATTTATTTAGAACATACACGACTATACTACTGCAAATATATAAATAAGTTCCGTCTTTCATCTTTGTAACCAGAGAGATAACAAAATGGAAGTGAATAATGTACACCAAGGACACAATTTTTGTGTGAATGACCTAGCCTGATGCCTGCTAAATTCTGGTTTATGTTGATATAATGAGCGAAACTGAAGTTTTATTAAGTTTGTACCGGGAACTTTTGAAAAATTTACAGAAACCAATTTGAACTTCAAGTCACTATTCACCCGTCACATTGAGTCACATTTTCTCTCGCAAAACATGTCTCATCATGCATTTTTCAGAACTTTCCACCTCGATACACTATTTCAGCATTATTCATTCGTGCAAAATTAATGAACTAAACACCGCGTCCGAGACATGATTGTACCCAGTGGCAGTAAGCCACTAGCCAAACAAATAGAGTTCGTTGACTCAGAGTCAGCACAAGTCCATCAACGACAAGTGCGTATCTATAACCTGTCAGGCTATCACAAATTCTTGTGGTGCAGAACTACTCCACACGGGAAACAGGCTCGAGGACCTGGACTTCTCTGAAGATCTAGTAGTGATTAGGACTGTTGCAATATCTTGACCATGTCCAAGTCAAGTTTAAGACATTATATCGACCATGGCCCATGGGTACACAATTAAAGTGTTCTGATTTCTACACTGCACGGAAGAACAACCAATAAATACTCACTCAGCTCCGATCCCTCCCGAATTACTATTCGATTTGATTTTTCTAGCTAGATACATAACATAATATCTATCTAGATGGATGTCGAAGACTATGTATTAAAAAAACCAAAATGAATAGTAACTTAGGAAGGAAGGAGTTGTTAGCCCACTTTTGTGTGCATGAATGGAATAATATTCTCTTGCGTGTTAGAATTATCACACTAGTATATAATGGGTAAATTTGCTGGAGGGTACCCTTTAATATTAGTATTCACTACTTCCTCAATTCCTATTTACAAGGTGCACACAAAAATCAAGATTCAAACTTTACAATCTATAATTTACCCAACATTTTTTTAATTTTTGCAACATTAACTTGACACGGTTGGACTTGCAATCAGATGTACCTCCACTGATTATAAATTTTATAACCACAAATAATATAATACAAGATAAATGAATGGCCAAAATTTAATTTGATAGACTGTACCATGTCATATCATGCCTTATAAAAAAGAATGGAGGGAGTAGTGGATAATACTCCAGTGTTGCCTTTGCTAGTGAACACTACTGAAAATTATGGTTATTTGCTCCTCAATACATGACTAGTAAATAACCATTTTTATGTGTAAAGGAAAGTCAAAAAATTGAAAATAATGATTGTGCCGAGGACAAAGCAGATGCTAGCTCAAAGAAATTTGAAATGGGCCATTGTACCAAGAACATCTTTTAAACTCTTCTACTCCAGAGTATTAGTATATAACTGTACATCCAAACCATTATTTAACATATTCCATTGGGAGGTACGATCAGAGGCTTTTTTTTCTTTTCTTTTTTAGAAATTATCGGCTTGGTTGGGTGGATCACGTTTGAGCGTTGGTCGGTGCCCTCACCTTGATCTCTGAATTGATTGGGCAGCACGCCCCTTTCAAAAGGAGCTTTTTTCGGTACACAATACCACTCTTTGGTAGTACGGTGGTATTGTCGGTTTTTTGCTGTGGGTAAAATGGTAATTTGGTGAATGAATATTATTTTGAAAAAACATACTGCCGACGAGTACAATAAAAACATACCGCGTACAATACCTAAATCATTTCATATATTACAACAAAAATATTTTCCATTTCCAATAATACCCATATGCTACCAATACCACCTATAAATACCACCCGTACCACACAAAAAAAATCGGTGGTACAGAATTAATCTCAACCGTCTGATCCTTACAAATAGATCTTTTCCTATTACATACGAGTCCTTTTAAAGTGGTGGTACATGGTGGTATTGTGTACCGAAAAAGACCTCTTCAAAAGAAATGAACACCGCATTGGCCTCTATTTCCACGACCCTTGTTTCTGCCCTTCTTTCTTGTGACAATTGCTTTGACTAGAAATGGTAGAATTGGTTTTGGTGATTTATATTTTTTTCCTCTTATAATGTCACTTGAAATAAAATGGTTAATATATTGTCATTCTCCAGATTGGGAACACATTAAAGTGGCATCTATCAGATTCACCAAATCAAATATTTTGGATTCGAAATTCTCTTTTGAATCGCAGCATACAGATTGGCAAGTTTTGAGCTGGCGCACAGCATCCTGTGTTACAAGCTCCACAAAGCTGTTCAATGTCAAGTTTTCTATTTTGGAGTCTCACTATTTAAAATTTCGAGGTGGCAGATATCAAAACATCACAATTCCAGCCCTATTCCTCTCCCGAAATGGCAAGTTTTAATGTGGCATGTGGTACGCTCTCCAAACCTCACAATTCCAGCCCTATTTCTCTTCCGGAATGGCAATTGGCAAGTTTTATGAGGTGGCACGAATCAGAACTGCAGTATTTCCAGCCTTATGGGGCCAATTTTCTACTTTTGAAATGACAAATCTTTTGAAGTATCACACCGGACTTTGCCAGTTTTTTACATTCAAATGAGGAAAAAAAAAAGGTGTCAAGACTGTAAAATAAATTCCACCATCGAGAGAGAGAGAGATTTCCTAATCCAATTTGATTTCGATGCACATTGAAGACGCATTTTTTTTCTTTGGAAAAACAATCACACATGCTCTGCCGCACATTAAAGAAATTAATAATAATCCCCGCCACCAACCCAACAAGGTGGTAGAACCAGTATAAAAATAAGGTCACCCTGGTGCGTTCATTGTAGATTGCATACATGCTCTAGCCTTCTAGATAGCCAGGTTCATAGTGTTCTGCTGCTAGTTTCTGGTATTCAGGCCTCCCTTTGTAGTCTTGTGCTGTAAGATGGGGATTATGCAGGGCTCTACTGCTATGCTCGCTGGGGCAATGGCTATTGGAGTTTTTGCCTCCCTTCTTACAGGTATGTGGTTGGAATTTGGATTGCTTCGTTAAACCGAAGTACTAACTTCGTTTCGTTTTGAATTCAGTCCTCGTGCCGCATTGTTTTGTTTTACTCCTTCGAAAAAATTGAGTTTTTTTCAGGCAACCGCAGCATGCATTCATGTTTGTTGAATGTCGTGTTGTTGCATGTTTGTATTGAACTTGGTTTTCCATTTTCTTGGTTTTAGTGAGACATACAAACTAAAACCAGAGCACTATTCGGCGCACGTGTTTGTATTGAACTTGGTTTTCCATTTTTTTTTTGTAAAAAGGCTTTTATCCTGGATTTATTCAAGACATCGCACCTGAATGGACTTTGAAAATATATTTTAGTTCCTTTAAAGGGGCTTTTATCCTGGATTTGGACAAGGTCAACATAACCGAATTACATGTAAACACAACTAGTCGTGCATGACACTTACCACATCAGGATATTCTTTTTCCAGTACGGTGCTGCAGTATATCTTGATTTTTTTTCCTTTTTCCTTTTTTTTTATTGTAGTATGGTTTCATGTTAGGCAAGTTTTAGTTATATGCCACTTCGTACATATATTGCATAAAAGAATACATAAGAAAATTTTGATGACATAAATTTCTAAAAATAGTTAAACCGCTCGTGGGTTTGAAGGGTGCAGATACAAAGATATATTTCGTGGCGCATTTGTTCTCACAAAATCTATCTATTTAATAAAGTCTATGATTGCTCATATTTTTTATAAATGATTACCCCGTTCGTTTAGAAAAAAACGCACCTGGACAGTTGTCTAGGTTCATAGTAGAAGAAATGCATCTATTTTGTTCTCAAGTCCATTGTTACACGGTGCAGGTGTGCAGTCCAGTGGCGTGTGCTATGGCATGATAGCCAACAACCTCCCGCCGCCAGTCGAGGTCGTGCAGCTCTACAAGTCCAGCGGCATCAGCAACATGCGCATCTACTTCCCCGACAGCCGTGTCATGGAGGCCCTGCGCGGCTCCGGCATCGGTCTCGTCCTCGGCGTCGTCAACCAAGACATCGTCGGCCTCGCCGGCTGCCAGTCGTGCGCCGCGTCCTGGGTCCAGACCAACGTCATTCCCTACTACCCAGGCGTGAACATCCTGTACGTCGCCGTCGGCAACGAGGTCTCGGACGGCGCCGCCGAGAGCATCCTCCCGGCCATGCGGAACCTGCAAGCCGCCCTGGCCGCCGCCGGCCTCGTCGCCATCAAGGTGTCCACGTGCGTGGGGCTCGACGTGGTCACCAACACCTTTCCCCCCTCCGCCGGCGTGTTCGCGCAGCCCTACATGGCTGACATCGCGAGGTTCCTGGCCGGCACCGGTGCGCCGCTGCTCGCCAACGTGTACCCCTACTTCGCCTACAGGGGAAGCCCCGGAGACATCAGCCTCAACTACGCGCTATTATTGCCGGGCACGACGGTGAGGGACGGAGGCAACGGGCTGGTGTACACGAACCTGTTCGACGCCATGGTGGACGCCGTCGTCGCGGCGCTGGAGAAGGCCGGCGCGGCGAGCGTGAGGGTCGTCGTGTCGGAGAGCGGGTGGCCGTCGGCGGGTGGGACGGCGGCCAGCGTGGAGAACGCGCGGACGTACGTGCAGAACCTGATCAACCACGCCGCCCAGGGCACGCCCAAAAGGCCCGGGGCGTTGGAGACCTTCGTGTTCGCCATGTTCAACGAGAACCAGAAGCCGGGGGAGCTGACGGAGCAGAACTTCGGGCTCTTCTACCCTGACAAGTCTCCGGTGTATCCCATCGTTTTCCAATGATGCGCGAGTGTTACTTTGCTTTGTTTCAATAAAAAAAAACGTTGTAACTTTTTCTCTCATTCTTTGTCTCTTTTGTCTCATTCTTTGCAACTTTGAAATATGCACCAAACTATCACACATTGTGAGAATACATTATTTTCGAGTACAGTAGTGAGTCGAAGACACATCAACGAAATATTATTTTTGAATTTCGAGTTAAAGTTTTTCTGTGGTACTTGAAGCAAGGGGTGGTCCTGACCAAGGATAACCTTGCAAAAAGAAAATGGACGAGGTGCACTAAGTGCAGTTTTTTGAGGTAAATGAAACCATTCAACATTTGTTCTTTGAGTGTCACGGATGGTGTGGGGTGTAGTGAGTATGACGTTTGGCTTTAATTCGCCTACAAGTGTTGCTCATCTTTTTGGTTCTTGACTTAAAATTTTCCCTTCCAACCAGAGAAATCTAGTGTTAATTGGTGATGCGGCTATATGTTGGACCTTATGGCTTTGTAGAAATGATGTGGTCTTCCATAGATCAAAACCTAACTCTTGCTTACATGTCATTTTCAGAGCGACGTACTGGATCAGGAGTTGGTCTCTTCTGTCTAAAGAGGAGGAGAGAGGCATTTTAAAAAAAGGCTGCAAGAATTTGGAGATCACAAGCATAGAAATCGTCAGTAGGGCAGGATGGAATGTATTGAGGCGCATTCGACTCTAGTGTGCTTAAGTAGTGTTTTGATTAGGCTCTTGGAGTATTTGGTGACCTGGTTGTACCTGTTTGTCTTGTGTCTCCTAAACTGAGAGCTCTAAGCTGTGTGCAACGTATCTGTTGTGGGGTAGTTGGTCGTCATCGGTTGTAAGCTATCAAACGTTTGGTTGCTGAGACCGGAGTTAATCATATTTCTAAAAAACCAACGAAACATACATTTCTAGGTCGACCAAAAATGGAGTTTAAGCCTCTAGCACAATTCGGTCATCTAGCACAGCAGGTCGACCAAAGGGGGTATCAGCAGGCAGTGTTCGCCTAAACGGCTAATAAAACGGAAATGATAGCCCTCCGACTTGTTTCGGTCATAAACGGTGGTCTAAACGGCTAGACCGTTTAAACGGTTGTAAACATTGAAAAACAGAGGAAACGGTGTAAACGAAACGGGCTTCCACGGAATTACGCGGGCTAAACAGGCTGTTTAGGGGATGCCAACTTGTGGGCCGATGAAAATTTTGGCCACCAACCAGCCCACCACGCGACAGGCTCAAAATTGACGCCCAATTTTCACCTAATTCACAGCACATACACATACGACACGGCCCAATTCGTGGTGTTTAGGGTTTCATTCAGATTCTGCTGCTGCCGCGGCCGCTTCCATCACGCGACCGCTGCCATCGCGCCTCCTACCCCCGCCATGATGCCTCCCTTCCTCCACCGCACCAGCGCCCTGTGAAGTCGTCCCCTGCTCTCTAGCTAGGAGCACGAAGGCCGCTGTCACCAAGGAACAGGAAGGTCGCCGGCCACGGTGGGGGCTGGGGACTCACGCGCACGTGCTCCGTGCCGCGCCGGCGTGGGCTGCAGAGATCTCCTTCGAGTTCTTGTTGCTTCTTGCTTGTTGCAGAAATCAATTTACATACTCTCTAGCTAGGAGCAGAAAGCCGCCGGAACATTGTGCTTTGTTTATCACTGACAGTAGATACTAGAAGTTTCGTAGCATGTAAATTGATTTGTTGTGCACTTACTGATTTGCTGTATCAATGGAACTATGGAAGTCTCCTAAAACAAAAAGCATGAATATTTTAGGCAACGTCATGTGTCATATGAATGTGGCGTGAGAAATGTATATTTGTTAGAATACTAGGATTTTGATATGCAAAATATGTATTTTTTATTGGAAATATACAAAACCGTTTAGACTGTTTAATTCCGTCTAAACGCCGTCTAAACCGTCTAAACGAAGGGTGACCGACTGTTTACCGTTTACGAAAACATTGTCAGCAGGTCCTCTAACAGAAGAACAAATATCATGCTGCAACCTAATTTCCATTACACCTTCATTAAATCATGTTGCACTACAACTTAAGAAAGCTCAACCCTAACTGCAAAGTCAGATTGCATTTAAACCCTAATATCGTAATCCAACCCTTACTGCACACCGAATGATGAGCTCCTAATTTCTAAGAACACACGAGGATGTCGCGTCACGCTAGTGCGGTGGTGAGGAGCTCAGCCGCCCTGATGGCCGCCTATAGCGTGCAGGGAGGAGGTCACGAGACGGCAGAGGAGGAGGGGAGATTTTCAAACCCTACCGCATGGTGGTGCCGTGTGGGGGGTCAGAGATCCGATGGAACACCCAACGATGTCGCGTCGCGGTAGTGTGGGAAGGAGGAGGGGAGAGATGTAAGTGTCGAGTGAATGAAAAAGGGGAGATGGCTGAGTGGAGCGGATATAAGCTGGATCGGGGCCAACTGGCTTTTGGAGCAGGGAGAAAGGCAGTCGTTCGCCGACTCCACCTTGGTGGCGGTGTGGGAGGTGCATCATTCGAGGCGGCACATCGAGTCGGGGCAATGTCCTCGCTCCGACTCCACCTTGGCTGGAGGCGCGATAAGGACCGACTGCGGGTAGTAGAAACCCGTCGGTGGTAGGGCCGCCGTAGGAGGCCCAATGTATTCATGGACACCTCTACAATATTTGATAAAGTTGATGAGCTTGCCGCAATGGTGTGTGATACGACTGAAGATATTGGTGTTCGCAGCACTGTTCAGATTATCATAAATGATGTATCGTGACATATGGAAGCACACACCATTGCGGTAAGCTCACCAACATCATCAAATATTGTAGAGGTGTCCATGGATCTGAGAAACATCATGCCTTCTCTGCAATGCACAAAAACACTGATGAGACTTTTCCCACATCGGCTTTTCCAGCTATCCAATATCACACTGCAGCCACTTTTTTCCTAGTGTTGCCTCAAACTCTTTCATCCATTACCTCGTATGTTGTCGAAACCTAACCCGCCAAGGTGAGCTGAACTGAGCGCACCACGATCATCAGCTTGTCATCACACCCTGCGATGACTTTGAAAGACCATGACATGAACATTTCTTTCCATGCACATGTGTTTCTTTGCGTGCCAAAATGTATCCCTCCTTCTCCAATTGCCTCCCTGTTCTCATGTACAATTTGTGCATCTAGCTTCCTTAAGTACACACTACAAAAGAGAAGGGGCTTTGTCTTTGTGAACTACTACTATCTTTAGTGCACACACAATTTGAAGTGGTATTTATTTAGTTCACTTGACTTGATATCTCCCTTCTCCTTCTCTCTTTCATATGTTGAGATCTTTGATCCCAACATGTGTCGCAGTGGTTAGAGAAGCAGGAAGGGGAGCTCAGGAACAATTATTGGTCCCGACAAGTACAATGGGTGGGTAGAACATCACGTGGTGAGAAACAATTATTGTTTTTGGTGGAAACCATTCCTTGAGAAACAATTGTTATTTTCATTCTAATAGCACATCATATGTACATTTTGCTTCTAAGACCTACCCTCATCTTCGTGTTTTTGGCTATGATGGCTCAAGGGGCTCACCCTAGGAATATCTTGCATGAATCATAACTATAGGGGGAACAACAACATGTGGCTCTTGTAACAACTCGAGTCAACGACAGTAATAATGTTCAGCAGTCACGGACAACCAAAAGCAATATGTGGCTTAACATCACAAAAGTAGGTCTAACATCTGAGCAGTTTCCTAACAGCAACATACGACCGACATACAACAATAACAATTCAGCAGTCACACACAGCCAACAACAACATGTGGCTTAACATCGCAAAAGTAGGTCTAACATCTGAGCAGTTTCCTAACATTGAAAAATACTAGAGTACGATAACCAGAAGTACTCACAACCATAAGTTCAAAGCAACCAAACTAATGACATTTTCTTTTCTTTTTATTCAGAACCTATGTAACCTCTTGAGGTAGCACTGCAGTATTTTTCTCATGCAGAACAAGGTACGCCAATGTTATGATCTTTTCTTCCTCCATCTGAAATAAAAAGGAGATAGTGCAGGTTATGCGCAATATTTTGTTTGCTTTATGTACATTCACAAAACTTTGGCTTATCTGCTCAATAATAAGATAAGTATAGTTTCTACTTCTGCTTTGTGCCTTTGTCACATGAAAAATGCATAGATCTTTCTGATAAGGTTCCTAGATGATTGTTACGACAATAACATATTCTCATATAGACATATGAAACAACTATGACTCCAGAAGGAGAATGTAGAGTTGGAAACATGCATGCTATGGTTTGCACTTCACATCAATGTAAAGAAGGGAATGCACTAACCTTTTTATTAGGATAATTATGACCATTGTAGCATTGAAGGAAAAAACATGGATGCTAAAGTGTTGTCTTGTAATTAGCGTGTAAATTAAGATTTGGCACCATTGTTAGGGACAATTTGATAAATTGCAAGGTGCATCCGTGATGCTGAAGTGTTGTCTTTGCAATTGAGTGCATTGTCATTGATTGTATTATCATTAGAATACTGCAACACTTTAGAGGCCGAGCTCCAGGACGACGACGCCATTAAGGAGGAGGAGAAGAGCTTGGGCATCACGTCGGTGAAGGTCATTCGTGCGGTTGAGTCCAAGCAGAGAGGCACAAGCAAGTCATAGGTGATGAAGGTAGAGCGAGGGGTTGAGGAGGAGAATGGCACCAACTTGACGCCAGTGCAGGTATCAAGCCGGGTTGAGAAGGAGAGGGGCACGACCCTGACGCCGGTGAAGGCAGAGAATCAGGAGAGGAGCACAACTACGTCGAAGGTGAAGGCTGAGGTTGACAGAGAAGGCACCCACATTGAGATCAAGGTGTGCAACCCAACGGGAAGGACATGTTCTACCACATCAAGAATGATGTGATGATGGGTCAGCTTGCGCGCGCCGAGCCTGCCTCAGGTGGATGATGCAAATCATCAATGCAAACTATGACTCTCTACACATTGACAGATATGCATCCATGTAACTGATATATGCTCTTAGTTTTTTGATCATGCTTAATCTTCAACCAAGTCACATATGCACCACATCGGTTCATAACTTCTGACCACAACAAAGAAGTTTACTACAGAGTACAGACCGACCAGTTCATACATTTTGCTAACATCAATTCATCACTTTTTACTCACAAAATATCACTATTAACAACTACACCTACATTAGATCAGACAGTACCCTACAGCTCCATGAACTAGAATAACCAATAGTTACTTCATATTCAGTTTGTCCATCATCGAGGCGAAAAGTCCTGAAGTTTAGCTTCTTTCTTTCTGATGGTTTCCTTGGATTCACGAAGTGCACATGCAAGTTAGCATTCTCCTCCTCCAATTCAACCACTCTGCATTTCAAATGTTTCAACAGATCTGCTATCGGAGTAGCATTGCTACCCCCCACTACATATGTGTTCAGTGAGGTGCTGAGACTGCGTGCTAAACTGCTGCGTGGCTGCTCCTAGTGCTCCTGCCTGGGGTTTGCCTATTTCAATACTCATAATAGGTGAATTCAACCAAAAAATGATCTATAAATTGTGCCACAAGTAATAATAGTGACTACAATCATAAACGGTAAATTGGTAGCATTTGTATCTTGGGGTGGGCAGGGAGAGAATGTATAGGGGGTAAAAGGATAAGGACTCACCTAGTGATCGGATAGACTACGCTACCCCACACTGCATATGTGTTTAAGGTGCTAAAACTGTATGCTGAGTTGCTGCATGGCTACTCCTGCCAGGGTGCTTGCCTGTTTCAATACTCATAATAGGTGAATTCAACCAAAAAATCGATCTACAAATTAAAAATGTGCCACCAGTAATAACAATGACTACAATCACAAACGGTGAGCTGATGGTAATAGGCGAATTTAACCAAAAAACTGATCTACAAATTAAAAACGTGCCACAAGTAATAACAGTGACCATAATCACAAACGGTAAGCTGACAGCGTTTGTATCTTGGGGTGGGTGGGGAGAGAATACTCGTAATAGGTGAATTCAACCAAAAATTGATCTACAAATTAAAAATGTGCCACAAGTAATAACACTGACTACAATCACAAATGGTGAGCTGACTGTCAGGGGGTGAGACCTGAACAGATCCGCAAGGGGGCTACCCAAGCAGTTTGCAGGTTAAAGGAGGGATCGAGGAACTAAGAGCGTAGATGGTTATGCACGGGGTGCACACGAAAATCTCGGCGAGACACGAGGAACACGGCGATTTATACTGGTTCGGGCCTCCGGAGAGTAAAACTCTACGTCCAGTTTGGTGGTGGAATTATGCGAGAGAGATCTGCCCCCAAAGAGGGCGCCCCAGGCTGCCTTATATTGGCCGATGACCTTGGGCTACAAGTCGGTTTCCATCTATCCTAGTTGGTTACAACAGGGAAAGCTTATCCGAGCTGGACTGTCTTGTCTTGTACACCAAGTATCTTTACGTCTTTGGGCCCGCATGTCAGGTCGGTGGGTCATTTGGTAGGTCGGGCCCGCCTGTCGGGGACGGCTGAGACCCTAGTCGGTGGGGACCCATGGGTACACACGTCTCTCAAGCCCCCGATCGACGTGTAGGCGTAGCGGCCGAGGCGAGGTTGTGTCGAAGAGTAGCGAAGGCGCGGCACTGTCGAGGTCGTGAAGGGTGCATGGGGATCCAAAAGAAAAACCCCTCCGATGCGCGCTCGAAGTTGAACGTCGGGCTGCTGGGTCGAAGGACCATAAGGTCGAAGTGAAGACGAGGCGTAGATCTTGAAGAACCGCCGACCTGACATGCGGGCCCCCGAGGTGTGATGAAGTAACTACCGCGACCTTCGGAAAGGTTGCCATGCCTACCAAGGGTAGGTCGAGCGGAGATGTGATGGAAGCAGGCTTCCATTAGGTCGAGGCAACCTGAAGAAAATAGGACGTCGAAAGACGCACTAGTGTAGTAGCCCCCGAGCAGTAAAGTGACCAGAATGGCCAGTTTGATGCTCCAAAGAAACCTACGACCTTCTGCTTAGGAAACAGATGCTCTTGTGGTATCAATTCAATAGGACAAAAGCTCCGGAATCTTGCAGAGATCATCAGGCGCCAGGTCTGACACAGCCTAAGGTCACGAGTGCACTGTACGGTCACGGGCCGGCTTCCAAATGAAGCTCAGGTCGCTATCACCCGCAAGAGACAAAAATGCCCAGTGAATCTTGCAGTCAGGTAGGGGAAAGGCGCGCCGACTGTCAGAGCTGCAGCGAGGTCTGGCGACCTAGAGTAGTTAACGACGGAGATGCCGAGCGGTCTGGCGACCTGAAGTGGGCGACGACGGAGACGCCGGGAGGTCTAGCGACCTGAAGAAGGCGACGACGGAGACGCCGGGAGGTCTGGCGACCTGAAGTAGGCGACGACGGAGCCGCCGGGAGGTCTGGCGACCTGAAGTAGGCGACGACGGAGCCGCCGGGAGGTCTGACGACCTGAAGTAGGCAAAGACGGAGACGCCGGGAGGTCTGGCGACATGAAGAGGACGACGACGGCCAAGGGCCAAGGTCCTTACAGCTATTGAAGCCTTTTATATACACATTTGTATGACAAATGGTGTGTCCAAGTAGATGTAGAGGCGCCCGGGTGGTAATGGTATGGCTACCAAGGTCCCAGCTGGGCTGTATTAGCACGCCGACCTCCAGGAGGCCTCGACGAATGGTCCGTGACGACCTGGATCGTCACGGTCGTTGTGCGATGGCACAACGCAGGTAGTCAGCCTGAAAAATCTAGGTCTGCATGACCTAGAAGGCAGCAGGGCCTTAGCGACCTCAGGGAGGGGCTACATGACCAGGAGGTCGTCAACGGGCAGTAGAGCCATTAAGCACGGGGCCGTTGGTGTGATATTTTATCACTGTGGGTCGTTGCGACATAGGAGGCAGCGGGGCCTTAGCCACCTCAAGGAGGAGCTACATGACCAGGAGGTCGCCAACGGGCAGTAGAGCCATTAAGCACGGGGCCGTTGGTGTGATATTTTATCACCGTGGGTCGTTGCGACCTAGGAGGCAGCGGGGCCTTATCGACCTCGTGGAGGTGATGCGATAGACCCGGAAGTCGTTACTCGGTCAGGAGACCTTGAAGCAGATATCCGTCGTAGTATGGGGGCTTGAAGTAGGGCATAACGAGTCTATGGGCGCCAGGCTGTTGAGCAGAGAGACAACAGGCATAAATTCCAGCACGACGCGAGCTGTTACTGCCTGTGACAGATCTGCCGGGAGAGCCGTTGGGTGATAAATCCATTGGGTCGTCGAGGATCTTGAAGAAGACGACGACGGAGCCGCCGGGAGGTCTGGCGACCTTGAAGAAGACGACAACGGAGCCGCCGGGAGGTCTGGCGACCTTGAAGAAGATGACGACAGAGCCGCCGGGAGGTCTGGCGACCTGCAGTAGGCAACGACGGAGACGCCGGGAGGTCTGGCGACCTGAAGTGGGCGACGACGGAGACACCGGGAGGTCTGGCGACCTGAAGTGGTCGACGACGAGGACGCCGAGAGGTCTGGCAACCTGAAGTAGGCGACGAGCCCCCGAGTGTGGAAGCTGGATGAGTCGTGGAAGCGCCGAGTCGCCTCCCGCCGCGAGCCAGAGAGGTTCGCTAGGCAACAGGAGACACGTCCAGAGGTCAGAGGTACTCTGGAAGCTGGACAAGGAGCTGGCCCTGTGAAACAAAGTAGATGCAAAGACGGTGTATTAATCTGCACAAATGTGATGAAAATTTGGCATGGGCCTAAGACATGCTTGCAATGTGTTTTGTTTGAGAAAGTGTTCCCCTTATCGTGCCAGGCACAAATTATGCGAACTCAAAGACTATGAAGCTGCAAAACGTGTCCCCTCCGCTAACCCAACTCAGTGGAGGAACGGCTTACCGACTGCACGGCTCAGCGTGGAGGTTTAGGTGCAGCCGGCGCGCGGAGGGGGGCCTTGGACCCAAGGTCTCGCAACCACACGACTTAAGAATGCGCATAGCGAGTAAAAGACATTTAAAGGGAGAACACACAGAAGTTAAATTCAAAATCCCTCAGGTCTGACGACCCTTAGATTGGCAAAGACAAGCCCCCGAGCGTATCGAGGTCGGCTATACCAAGCCCCCGAGCGTGTCGAAGGGGGAGGGAAAATAAAGCAGGAAAAAGCATGTAAAGCAGGTTGGCGAAAGTCACGAAGACCGAGGTGATCGCCGTAATAATATTTAATTGAAACTAGCACTTACCTTGTGGAGTCGTGGAGGTCGAGGTCGACGTGGCAACCTCGAGACGCCGAAGAGGTCGGTAATGAGTCGTTGAAGGTCGGAAGTGCCGTGAACGTTGACACAGCAGGTCACTAAGACGAGCTGGAGCCGCCGAGGTGTCGAGACGTGAAGAGGTCGGCGAGGCGAGCTGAAGTCGCGCAGGCATGCCGTGCTCGAGGTGCCGAGGGGGCGGCAAAGCGCTGTTGGAGGGTCGGTAATGCGAGCTGGACTCGGGCCGAGCTGAGGTCGTCAAGGTGTCGAGGTAGTCGCCGGGGCAAGCTCGACTCCTGCCGAGATGTCGAAGAGGGGCCATGCGAGCCGGACTTGCGTCGTGCTGCATATAAGTCAGTTGTGCAGGTCGCATCACGGGGTTGATACATGCGCGCAGCGCTTCCTGTCGTCAACACGCCAAAGGAGCTCCCAGTGCAGGTTGCATCACGGGCTTGTGCTTGGGGACGTGGCATGCATAGGGGGCCAGCCATCCAGGAGATGTATCTCGCATGCAGGCACCACGTACTAGAAAAAAGCAGATTAGAATAATCATGTTGACCAAAAATAGAAGACTGGAACTTGCTTATGGAAAGAAGAAAAATAGGACACGTAGAATAATCCCTGCTAGGTTTCCTGTAGTTTGATGCATCATGCATGCTTGCAGGCGTGAAGAAGATCAAGTCTGCCACACTTACGCACGCGATGCGTGGCCGGAGTCGGTTGCAGACACGCCCATCCGCTGCCGCCGGGGCCTCGAGACGCACGTGCTCGGGAGAGCCGAACGCTTGTGCATTGAGGCCGGAGCTAGGATGATACGCGTAGACGACGTCGTGGCCGGAGCCGCGTCTAGCGTCCTGTCGAGTCGCTTGCCGCCGAGCCGGGTGTAGATTAGATCGTGACCTTAGCAGCAACACGAGAGTTGTTGACGTGGAGGATCAGGACTTAGGACTCCGGTCTCTGTGCTTGACGGTGGCCTGCCTATCTTGCTGTACACGCGCCGCCCGGTCGCTTGACGGCCTAGCTCCTGTTGATCTTGATTTCGCCGGTTGGGTGGGCGGGTCGAAAAAAAATTCTGCGCGCCGCGAGGGAGTCTTCCATGTCGTCACCGAAGATGACGTTGGGTCCGGCCACCATGCTGCACAGCGAGCTCCCGATCGCTCCTACCTGACACGCCAACTGTCAGGGGGTGAGACTTGGACAGACCCGCAAGGGGGCTACCCAAGCAGTTTGCAGGTTAAAGGAGGGATCGAGGAACTAAGAGCGTAGATGGTTATGCACTGGGTGCACACGGAAATCTCGGCGAGACACGAGGAACACGGCGATTTATACTGGTTCGGGCCTCCGGAGAGTAAAACCCTACGTCCAGTTTGGTGGTGGAATTATGCGAGAGAGATCTGCCCCCAAGGAGGGCGCCCCAGGCCGCCTTATATTGGCCTACGACCTTGGGCTACAAGTCGGTTTCCATCTATCCTAGTTGGTTACAACAGGGAAAGCTTATCCGAGCTGGACTGTCTTGTCTTGTACACCAAGTATCTTTACATCTTTGGGCCCGCATGTCAGGTCGGCGGGTCATCTGGTAGGTCGGGCCCGCCTGTCGGGGACGGCTGAGACCCTGGTCGGTGGGGACCCATGGGTACCCATGTCTCTCACTGACGGTGTTTGTATCTTGGGGGGAGAGAGAATATATAGGGGGTAAAAGGACAAAGACTCACCTAGTCACCACCTCACCGGAGAGCCTGTTGGATGGATTATTTCTTTGGACAAATAGGAATTGTAAGCTTCGCAGGCTTCTTCGAGCAAGGAAAAGCTCTTGTGTTTGGTGGCCCTGATGCCATGCACTTGTTTGTTGCATTCATCCGATGTACTGTACACACCAGGTCTCTTTCCTTTGTACACCACGTACCAGGGCCGGGCCAACCCCACCTGGGCCGGATGCATCAACCATCACTAACCAACCACTAAATGCGTCATTCCTGAATCCTGGTGCTCATTGTTCTCTTTTATGTAAACCTTAAAAGTAGTGTTTGGTTTTACTCAAAATTTCTGAAAACCACAGTTTTGTAATGGCTTTTGGCTGGCCAAATAGTCCTTGAAATGAAATCGGGTGGCGATGCTCTTCCCCGTTGATCCCTAAAAATGAAATTGTCTATTATTGCTTAAAAGAACAAATTTTCTACAATTAATACTTATGTGAAAGACGACAATGTACTATTGCAATCTCATTTACCATCATTGAGATGTGGGCCCATAGAGAAGAGGGTCATATATTAGCGACTTTCAATGCTACAACAATGGTACATAAGATATTATTCATGGAGCTAGACACTCTGATCATTGAAAAATTACAAAAAATTACCCATAAAAGTTTTCAAGACAACACCTTCACATATGTTTTATGGGAAAAACTTATAAATAACTTTTAGAAGAAGTTTGTTTAAAAAAGTTTGCTTAAGAAACATGTATGACTAAGTTATATAGTGTTCGAAAAAACTTTTTGGCTTGGATCCCCCCATATATTAAAAAGTAGGGTCGGTAGGATAGTAGGCATGCCATCCAAGAGCTTCGAGCATGCACACCTGCTAAGACATAGATTATTATATCTCTACAGATGAATGGGCGGCAAAAAAAGCCGAAAGAACTTTCTAACTATGAACATCATGTACGAAGGGAACATGTTATATTTCATTTTTTAATGTCTTCAAAAGGCACACACATTCTGTTCTCATTTGTCCTCCCTCATTCACATGTCTTCCTCACCCTTGTACCTTGCTCCTTCATCAAGCTTTTGCTTGACTATATGAGTGGAGCTGCTTGTAGGCTCTCA
Organism: Cenchrus fungigraminus; assembly: GCA_036936925.1. Taxonomy (NCBI): domain Eukaryota; kingdom Viridiplantae; phylum Streptophyta; class Magnoliopsida; order Poales; family Poaceae; genus Cenchrus; species Cenchrus fungigraminus. The sequence continues at coordinate 3,528,972 of CM072779.1, forward strand.
CACCAAAACTGGCCGAGGAATCATGCCGACTTACTATATGTTTTTACAAGTAAAGGTGTGGGCATGTTTTTTTCTCTAACCTTAGTTTTCTATAATTGACATTTCTAGCATTGAAATTTTGCACAAAACTTAAGTTTATTTTGTAGAAGAAAATCGAGAGTTGAAAACTCCAAAATTTGAGTAAAAGCCTACCTTGCATGTGCACTTTTTTCTAAATTGAAGGGACGGGGAAGGATGAGCAAAGATGAAATAGAGGAATCAGATTGGCTTGGCCCATCATCCAATTAACTAGTATACACTCATGAAACATTACTCCTAAGAAACTCTTGCCAGATTGGGTGGAATACTGAGTATAATCTTCAATGCAAGGATATTTTCCTAAAAACTGTACTTTTTCCTAAAGCATATTTTGCAAGGATATTTTTGTGGAGACAAGGATTTTTGCAATAGAAGATATGATGGTCATACATATAAAAAGACCATCCTCTATAAACAATGTGCACTTGTTCTTGAAAAATGCACCTTGTTGGATATGAGAGCATCATGTATCTTAAGTATACTTGCAAAGATGCAAATGCACCTTTAGGTACATATGCATAGTATGATATTATAATAAACATTAGAGCCAAACAAAATTCTAGAATGCTAAAAATATCGACACTTAAGAATGCAAATGCATAGAAACTGTGTAATATATTTGTTTTAAGGATGTGCTTAGAAGCCATTCTTCCCATGTAGTACTTTCAAAACATACTACACCTCGGAGCTAGTGCCACCATATAACTTGTAGTGAAAAACTAGTATACAAATATTAGTTTTTAGTTAACAAGTTAAAATAGGGAAATAGTCTGTACGAAGTAGTGTAAGTCTATTACTTTTTTTCCTGAAAAGGTTTGACAGCCTAAGCCTAGCAACCCAAAACCAGCCTTCATTTCAATAACACACATATACATACTGAATATATATTTGAATACTTGATTCTAAATCATAAATTGTATGGTGGGTGATGTGACATTTTAAGTTATACCTTCTATTTCGGTGCCCCTAACGTGCTCTCTTGCTTGAAAAGCTCTCCGCTCAGTTAGATGAGGTCAAAAGTTAGTACAATAGGATCAAAGTGCTCACCTTTCTTGCCGCGTTGATGTGCTCACTAGCGTGAAAATTCTTTCCAGTCTAGTAAGATGAGGTCAAATATTAGTAAACAATAGGATCAACTGCAGCTGTGGCTACGGCGGTGACTTGGTCTCCAAACTCGACGTAGTCCATGAGCTGTCGTCCGCCGACACTGCGGCGTGCGCCGCCGGCAGCCGTGGCACGCCATCATTAGACGAAGCATCGCCCCGCCGGTCTCGGCAACCCACGCCGGCACCTTCCACGACAACGATGACCCGTTCGCCGCTGCTGCCACCGGTGGTAACGGGCAGCCAGCCCCGATGCGGCGGCGGCAGCGCGACGACTATGAAAAGGTCCTCCAGCAGGTCGTCGTTGAAGATGTCGGGGTTGTCCATGATGGACTCCAGCGGGTCATCAGGGCAGCAGAGCTCGGAGTGGAGGAGGCACGGCGGGCCGCCGCCACACGAGCCATTACAGTCGGCGACATCGGGGAAGTCGTAGGGAAACCTGAGTTCGCGCATGTTACGAGTAGCCGGCTCATGCTAGCTGCTAGGGTTTATCTGCATCTCGGGCGGCTCGGCGGCAGCCCGGGTGCACAGAGGGAGATTGGAGGAGGAGAGAGCGATCGTAGCCACGTGTGTAGGCAGTCAGAGTTCAATATGGAACGGACAGAGAGGATCGTGAGATAAATTGAGGTGACGTGAGAACAACTGGTTGTGGTCGTTGGATTATTGGAGAATTCTTGATTGGTATGGTATATGGCAAGACTATTTATTATTATTCGTTTACAATGTATGAATATATATAATCATAATTGGATTGGGGTTGTGCAAGATGAAGTCAAATAATAGTATACAATAGTAAGATGATTTCCAGTCTGCACAAGTACTCTATTGAAGATTGCTCACCTTGATTGTTGGGATTTTGCATCCTTAGCCTCGTTGATCCTCTCTATGACCTACACACACAAAAAGATTCAAGACATCATTGTAAGGACATACAAAAAAATCTCAAAAATAATGACTAAACTGGCAATCATAAACCAAGGAAATGCTCATACCTCTAGCACACTTTTTTCACCAAAATCATTCTCATTTACTAGGAACTGAATGAGTCCTTGGAAAAAAGCAATTAGATACATTCATGAACAAATGGAGTTTAACGACAAGTAAGTAATTAATAGCAAGTGGTGTACCTCTTCATTAAGTTTAGTCCAACAAAGTTGAGGAACAGTCATTGCAACAGTAGGTTTCTTGAATAAAAGCCGAGCTTTGTTGAATGCCAGTCTTTAGGAATTTTGCACTTACTTTACGAATATCTGGAATGTCATCATAAAAAGAAAAGAAAATTTTCGATTGCTAATAAATGTAGAAAGTTCTGTTGGGTGCAAATATTAGGGGCATCTGATTAGCCAGAGTAAGAGTTGGTTTATGGAAAGCGCGGGCAAGCCAAGAGGCCTAAAGACACGCCTAATGAGCAGGCCCACAAAAGGACCACGATGCATGTAAAGGCGGTGTTGGGCCACCTATGTCGTCCGATCGTCCGCTAGGTAATGCCTCACCGCCTCGCCCGACCCCGGCGAAGGGGTCGATGCAACCACCTCGCCCGACACCAAGAGCAGGGGTCGGGCAGCCTACTCTCGCTCGACCCTGTCGCCTAGGGGTCGGACAAGGACAGGACGTCCACCGCCATTCAAGGAGAAGTTAAGACCCTATAGGGGGATTCCCTTCAATCGAGTGTTAAGGACAGGCGTGCTACCTCCATGGTCGCCACGTACGCGGCAATTGCGCCTCCATTACAACCATCCGTACGTGGACACGACTCGGACATGTCTCAAGTACCTGATGTGCCTCCCGAGAGGGTTATAGTCCGGACTCCCACGTACGACGAATCCCGTTCCCCTGAGATGGGATACCGGTGTGGCAACTGTTACACGCTACAGGAGACTTCTTTACGAGTGTTGATCCACAACGATTCGGCCCACCGTCGGGGATTGGGGAACACGCAACATGTCTCTCCCTCTCTTCCTCAATCTCATGCAAAGGTCTACTCCTTGAGCTATAAAAGGGGAGGGCCATGCTCCCTGCAAAGAGGAGGCACTTCCATCACAAGGATCTACCCATGATCACTTCTACGAACACACGTTCGATCACACGCTTCACACCAGAGACTTGAGATTCTCTCCCTTTCTCGCTCGTTTGTAACCCCCTACTGTGTCGAAAGACAACAATGTACTGTTGCACTCTCTTTTACCATTATTGAGATGTGGGCCCATAGAGAAGAGGGTCATATATTAGCGACTTTCAATGCTACAACAATGGTACATATGATATTATTCGTGGAGCCACACTAATCATTGAAAAAATACAAAATTTTACCCATAAAAGTTTACAAGACAACACCTTCACATTGAGGATCTATCTGTACATGAAGCGATTGATTTTTTAAAAAACTTACAAATAACTTTTAGAAGAAGTTTGTATAAAAAAGTTCTTCTAATTTTGGCTTGGATCCCACATGTATTATAAAGTAGGGTTAGTAGGATAATAGGCATGTCAACCAAGAGCTTCGAGCGTGCACGCCTGCTAACACATAGATTATTATATCCCTATAGATGAACGGCGGCCAAAAAGCCGAAAGAACTTTCTAGCTACGAACATCGTGTACGGACCAAACACATTATATTTCATTTTCTTGTGTCTTTAGAAGGCACACCACATTCTCTTCTCATCAGTCCTCCCTCATTCACATGCATGTCTTCCTCACCCTTGTACCTTGCTCCTTCAACGAGCTTTTGCATGACTATATGAGTGGGGCTACCCTTAGGATCTCACACCGAAATTGGGCGAGAATCATGCCGGCCTGCTGGCTTTACAACGAAAGTGGGCAGGTTTTTTTTCCTCTAACCTTAGTTTTCTATAATTGACATTTCTAGCGTTGAAATTTTGCATTAAACTTAAGTACGTTGAATTTGTAAAAAAGGAAATCGAGAGTTGAAAAATCCGAAATTTGAGTAAAAACATACTCCTACCTTGCATGTGCTTTTTTTTTTCTAAATTGAAGGGAGCGGGAAGGAAATAGAGGGATTGGCTTGGCCCATCATCCGGTGCAATTAATAACTAGTATACAGTAAACAGATTCCTCCTAAAGAAACTCTAATAAGTCAAGACGCAAGGATATCTGTACTTTTTCCTAAAAGATAGCCTCTACATAGGATTTTCGTGGATACAAGGATTTTTGCATACAAGGTATGATGGTCATACATATAAAAAGACTATCCCTCTATAAATAATGTGCATCCGTTCTTGAAAAATGCACCCCGTTTGTCATATGAGCATCATGTATCTTAAGTATACTTGCAAAGATGCAATCCACATAAATTTCCTTTTAATATGAAGTAATATACTTTTTATCTCAACCTTTGAATAAAACATGCGGATAAAAATCCACAAGATGCATGTTGAATATCCACCCATCAGTGCTGAGTGCTGAATTACTCCTAGCTGTCAAGGATGTGTATGCACATCGATCACTATAAAACCAGGGCGCGACTGTGTGTTAGACTGGTCGATCAGGCCGGTTCACAAGATGCAGCTGGTTATGCACATACATCCTTTGCTGCTTGCGTTCGCCTTGCCTTTTGGGTTCTTCAGTTTGGCTCCTACGGGTACGTGACCAAATTACCTTATGTTTGATATCCTTGTATCAGCAATGGTCTCTAGAGTTACTGATGAGCAGCACGCGCGCGGCGCAGGTGTGCAGTCCATCGGCGTCTGCTACGGCATGGTCGGCAACAACCTCCCGCCGGCGACCGACGTGGTGCGGCTGTACAGGTCCCTCCGCATCAACAACATGCGCATCTACGCCCCCAACGCCCATGCTCTCCACGCCCTACGCGGGTCGGGCATCAGGCTCATCCTCGGCGTCGCCAACGAGGACATCCCCGGCCTCGCCGCCAGCGAACCCACAGCCGCGTCGTGGGTCCAGGCCAACGTCAAGCCCTACTACCCCGCCGTGCGCATCACGTACATCGCCGTCGGCAACGAGGTCGGCGGCGAGGCTGCGCATAGCATCCTCCCAGCCATGCGGAACCTGGAACGCGCCCTGGCCGCCGCCGGCCTCGCCGCCGTCAAGGTGTCCACGTGCGTGAGGCTCGACGTTATCACCAACTCGTTCCCTCCCTCCGCCGGCGTGTTCGCGCAGCCCTACATGGCGGAGATCGCGCGGTTCCTGGCCGGCGCCGGTGCGCCGGTGCTCGCCAACGTGTACCCTTACTTCGCCTACAAGGACAACCCGCGGGACATCAGCCTCGCGTACGCGACGTTCCGGCCTGGCACGACGGTGAGGGACAGCGGCAACGGGCTGGTTTACACGAACCTGTTCGACGCAATGCTGGACGCCTTGCACGCCGCGCTGGAGAAGGCCGGCGCGCCGGGCGTGAGGGTCGTGGTGGCGAAGATTCGGTTAGGAGTAGCGTTGCTAGATTTTCTAGTGCATATTTGAACTTGAAGAACTTGTATGACAATTTGAAACAATTGATTGACCGCTAATTTCACTTACAAGGTGCCTTCTGTTTAGTTGGAGCCATGTATCTTGGCTGTTTTGTGGCCACATTTCATTGAATGCAGTAGATCTGTAGATGTGACTGAATGTGTTACTGCTATGCTCCATTAATTTTGACTGTATGTAGGTACAAACACATGTCCTGGCACTGCTATCTCAAACTTCATGCATGTACTTTGTAGAATGAGTTGCTGCCATTTGAAAGTGTTGGTTGGCACCTCATGTTAATTTAATTATCAAGTATGCATTACCTCAAGAGTTTGTTCTTGTGTATATACTCCCATCTTTTTGAGATATTTTTTTTCCATGTTTCAGATGTTCTACAAGTTGGCAAAGAAGACAAACTGATGCTCTCTGTTTAAAGGAGTAAGTTGCTGCTATATTCACCTTGCTTCCATGTATGTTGTTTAGCCAGTTTCATTTGGCAACCCTGTGCTGGTTACAAACATCTAGTGAACAGAGATTTATATTTATATTTTTAATAGGGACAAACCTGAAATATGTTTGCTATTCAGTAGTCAATTGTGGAAGAGAGAAAACATTCTTGGTGAACCGGTGTCTTCCTAATCTGTGAGCATTCTAAATTAGAGTTTGTTGTTTGTAAAACTAGATGAGGAATTAGGAAATAAGGTATTTTTATTATTTTCTCTTTTATTTGAAGATGAAAGGAATATACTTGATGTCACCTTGTTTGGTGGCGCAAACAGCATGCCTCTATCACTGGAAGATAATAGAAGGAAAGGAAAATTATTCTGTCTCAGATAGATGTATCTAGCTTTGGAATTTGGTAGCTTTCTTTGTGATGTTGCTGATACGAAATATTAGATACATGGATCATCAGATGGGGGCAGCCTGAAGCGGTCCAGCGCAGATCGGCCGTCGAGGCCCTTGTCCTTGTAGTAGCCCAAGAACTCTGCCATCGTGACGCTCCTGTACCGCGGCGGCGTGAGCGTGGCGATGGGCTCGTACGCCCTGGTGGACGCGGCGGCGCCGCTCGTCCTGAAGAAGCTGGCCGCCGAGACACGCGCGGTGGCGGCCGGACTCGTGGCCACCACCCGGTGCTCCACGCTCTTGAACCTGTCGTTGGACACGAGCTGGAGCAGGTCGCCGACGTTGACGACGAGCGCGCCGGGCACGGGGGGCACGTCCACCCAGCGCCCCCCGACGAGCACCTGCAGGCCGCCCACGCCGTCCTGCAGCAGCACCGTCAGGAAGCTGGGGTCCGAGTGCTTGGCGGTGCCCAGCGTCAGGTGCGGCTCCGGGCACGGCGGGTAGTAGTGGCAGCCCACCGCCACGCCGCCGTCCAGGCAGCCGGTGCTGTGCTCCAGGTACCCCGCGTGGAGGCCCAGCGCCTCCGACAGCAGCTCCAGGAGGCGGGCGCCCAGCCCCCGCGCCTGCCTCGCGTACTCCGGCACGGCGCCCCTGCACGCCGGCGGGATCTCCTCCTCCGGCGCCGGCAACTCCAGGAAGAGCGTGTCGCGCCAGCTGGCCGCGGGCGCGTGGAAGAGGTCGAAATTGCTCTGGTACCTGACGCGCCTCGCCGGGTCCCTGCTGTAGTAGGGCCGCTTCGCCTCCGCGGGCTCCTCGTTGAACTGCTTCACCGACGCCAGCGTGTCGGCCAGGAGCTCCGCGGGCACGCCATGGTTGATCACCTGGAAGAAGCCGAGGGTCTCGGCTGCCTCCCTGACCTGGGCCACCAGCCCGGCCCTGTCGTTCGCTGCCGCAGCGAGGTCCACCACCGGGATTATTGCAGAGGCAGTGGCAGGAGCAGGGGCAGCGACGGCGTGGGGGTCGGGCAGGTGGTGGAAGATGGGCGGGACGGCAGCGACGCCTGCGTCGACGAGGCCCTTGACGCCGGCCTTGGTGTCGTCGAAGGCTTTGAGCTGGCTCAGGCGGTCGTCGGAGCCGGCCATTGTGGTGCCGTCGAAGGCCTTGTGCAGCAGTCGCTCGATCTAGATTGATTCGCATAGGAGTATATACAAAGGCGAAAAAATTAGGCTGGCTTTTGCTAACAACCACTGAAAAATTTGTCTTTGGAACATGACACTCTTCAACAATTCAACCACCATGATACCAAAATAGTAAACGGACAAGTATACCCCTACCTGTTCGTCTTGATGCTTCTTGTCGTCTCTCCCCCGCCGCGCCGAGCTGCTACCTGCCTGCAGCACCGCCGGCCGTCGTCCCTTGGTGTCTGCCCCCTTCCCTGCCGAGCCGCCGCCGATAAAAGAAAAGCCATGCGACCCTGCTTCCCTTCTGCCATGCCATGCCGCCATGCCCAGGCCGACGCCAGTAGCGAGAGAGACAGATCCACCATGGCCCAGGCAGGTGCTCCCCGCCTGCTGCCAACCGATTCCTTCACCCTCCTTGCGGGAGAGGGACGAGGGTGAGGGGCGCTGCGACGGATTGGGAGGTCCTGCGCGGCCTGGACCTGGATGCAGCAAGGGCGGTAAGTTTTTTTTTTTATATGTCGGCGTGTGTGCTTCCGATGGGTATGCATATGCAGAGGGGTAAATGTGACATTTCCTCTTGCTTTTTTTTTGAGTAAATTTCCTCTTGCTTTCTAATTAAACTAAAATACACGTATTGTCCAGTAGCAAATTGACACGGTTGAAGAATGTCATGCGACAATGACAGATTTTTCAGTGGCTCGTAACAAAAGGCACCTTTATAATGTCCTACAGCTAATTTTGTCATACAAATAAAAAAAAGATTGCAAGAGATTGCTTGATCGATTTTCGACGACGTGTACATATTTACGTCCATGAACGAGATGAAGCGAGACAAACGACTTCAATTTCTTCTCCAATCAAGAAAGGAAACAAAAACAAGACAAAAACTCCTCTCGGCTCGTCGCTCTCCTGGAAAATGGAAGGAGACGATCTGTTCAGAGAGTGACAGCCGCCTTGCGATCCTTACAATCTGATTCTTCAGGCCGCGCCGCCTTGCCGACCTCTATCTAAAGCTCCGTCACGGTCTCAGGTCACCCAGAGCCTGATTGGTTGGGCACTAAATGTGCCAAATTAAAATTTTGATCATTTTAAGTTTTGACCACCAATTCAAAATTTTGACAAAATTTGACAATTCAAATGAACTAAGATGCACAAGAACCTTTTTAGCTACCCATTCATTTAGATTGTTGAAATTGATTAAAATTTTGAATTGGTGGCCAAAATTTAAAATGACCATTTTTTTTGGTTTGGCACATTTGGTGCCCAACCAATCAAGCCCCCAGTTCTCGGAGGCGCCGGCACCGCCGCCGCGCTTGCAGCATCTCCAGAAGAGCTTGACCGTGAGTGGCGCGCGCGGGGATTTGAAGGGAAGGCTCGGGGTTAATCTCGACGGTGACTCGCACGGGACGCACGACGACGACGACGGGGTCTACCAGGGTTCGCCGGTGGCGGCGCGAGCCTGTGAGTTACTCCGGCGAAGTTACAGGATATTTTCAAAAACACCCCTTATTTGGATCGTGATTAATAGTAGCGATCCAAATTAGGGGTTCTTTTGTAAAATACCGGACCTATTATTAGCAAAATACTCTCTAATTTGGATCACGATTAATAGTCACAATCTGATTCGAGGGTATATTTGCAAAATTCCGGATCGAGCTTATTTTTAAAGTAACCCCTGGTTCGGGCGGCTCGACGCCCGCCGGTCACCGGCGCCCGCGGCCGTCCCCCTCGCGTTCTGTTCCATCCGGAAGCGCAGAGACTCGTCCAACGATCAGGCCTGACACGGGATCTGCACTCCTCTGCGCTGCTCCAGCAGCCATACGCGCGCGCAGATCGCCGCGCCCATCGGTGCCGAGCGAGAAGCCGGGCGCTCGAGCGCACGCAGTCGGCGGCGGGCGTAACGGGATTGGGATCGCACGCAGTCTCCACGCGGAACGCGGCCGTGGGATCCTGCAGTTGCGCTGCAAACCGCGCACCTGTGCGGTGCTGCGACGGGGCTGCTGTGCCTCCGCCATGGCACCACGAGAGGTGAAGCAGAGGAGCATTTCTTTGCAATGCTAGAGTCCTGTCAGCTCTACTCTTGTAGAATGCCTCTGTAGATTTCTGTGATAGTGGCAGCTGAGAAGAACTGATAGTCCTCTTCTGCCATTGTTGATAAAAACGAGCTACGAGGTCTGATTGGCTGATTGGTCATGATCTCTGAGAGCAACTCCAGCAGACCCCCTATTCCACCCCTACTTGAAAAGTAGGGGTCGAAAGCAAAAAATCGCACTCCAGCAGAGCCCCTACTCCACCCCCTAACACTGTTCACGCCCCCAATTCCCCCCCTCCGGCCCCTTCTCCTACGGGTGGAGAAGGGATCCCCTACTCGGGCGTTGCGGTCGTTTCCACTCCCGCCCCCGCACGGACTCGCGCCCCTTCCCCGCGCCGCGAGCCGCGCCGAGCACCTCGTCGCCGCCTACCTGCTCCCATCCATCGTCGTTGCTGCGGAATCCCGCCGCCCACCTCGAGCTATGGCCCTCCCACGCCGTCGACCGCGGCAGCAGCAGCAAAGGAGGGGCGGTCAGAGCAGATCCGCCACGTGGGTGTCGATGGAGTCGTCGTGGACGGCGGCCAGCACGGCGTCCAGCGACGGCGTCTCGGGGAAGAGGGAGGGCGGCAGGATGTGGGGCTCGCCGCGGAAGATGAAGACGTGGTTGGGGGCGGATTCCGGGCAAATCCCGCCGTCGCGCCCGGGCACCTCCCACCGCCGCACCTGGGGACGAGACGGAGGCCGCCGGAGCTGCTGAGCTGCGCCGCCGCGGCGGATCCGCCGGAGCTCGAGCACGGACGGCGCGGGAGGCGCTCGGCCGGGCCGAGGCCGAGGCGGCTGCGGGGGCCGACGCCGTCGCGCGGCTCGAGGTCTGGCGCAGCAGCTCGGGCTCACCTTCGCCGTCGCTTGGGGCTCGCCTTCGCCGTCGTCGTGGGATTTCGACTCGGGGGCCGGGGCGAGAAAAATCTGGGGAGAGAGAGAGGATGCGTGGGGGAGAAGGAGGACAAAGTCACTGCTGAACCGGTCCCACCTGTCATAGCAAAGTAGGGGCTTTCAAATAAGTGCTCTTGCTGGAGTTGGGTGTAAATAATAGACCCCTAAAAAGTTGGGAGAGCCTCTATTCAGCAAGTAGGGGTCATGAAATAAAGGTCATTGCTAGAGATGCTCTGATGTCACTTGGATGTTTTTTTTCATGTTGCTATGTACTGACCAGTGTGATTGAAACAAGATATTTTGGCCGTGTTTGTTTCAGAGGATCTAAAAATTAGTCTCTAAGAATCTTTCATGCATGGAGTACTAAACAAAATTTATTTGCAAAACCTTTTTACAGATAAGTGTAACTTTACGCGACGAATCTAACGAGCCTACTTAATCCATGATTTGCTACAGTAATGCTACAGTAACCAGCCTCTAATCATGCGGTCAAAGACCTCATTAGATTCATCTCGTGAATTAGCCTAGGGGTTGTGAAGTTAGTTTTGCAAACTGACTTGATTTAATACCTCTAATTAATGGTCAAACGTGTGAACAGTGCAGGGCTAATTTTTTAGCCCCCAAACCAAACACGGCCTTTATTGATGTTCATGGGCCTTCAGCAGCGGAGCCAGCGGTGGGTCGGGGGGGGGGGGGCTCCAGCCCCCTACCACCCTGGCTCCCATGGTAAATGCTCCAACTTTCCATAGAAATTTTGAGGAAGAATAGACAAAAAGAGGAAGGAAGAAGAAGAAGAAACCCCCTACCATCCAATCCTAAATTCGCCACTGTGGGTCTTTGTTCAGATACGAGATTGGAAATTCAAGAAATCGTTACTGTCAGTTCATTCAGTGCCATAAGTCCAAGAGGAAATTGTCTGTATGCCACTGGAAATGTAACTTATTCTCTATGTGTTATTGAAAATTAGCACATCCTCTCAATTTTATTATTTTAAATTTTTCATCCCATTTGTACCGTCAAAAAACACTAACGGTGGACATTTTTTCATCCTCTATGTGTCATCATTTTTAATTTTCCATCCCCTATATGTGATTGCCGTCAGGTATAGAGGGGGTGAAAATTTTAAAATAATAACATTGAAGAGACATTCTAATTTTCAATAGTCATAGAAGATTAGTTATATTTTCTAGTGGCATACATACAATTTCCTCTAAGTCCATAACCTCCGGGTCCACTAGGCACCACAGATTTGTGCCTCAGGGCAGCTCGAGTGTGCTAGCTAAGAGGTGCTGGACGAAGAGAGAAATAGCTACAGAAGGTGGCACACGTTGGAGGTCCTGCAGCTTTTCTATGCACCCGGTGCGATGAATAAAATATCAATCTCATTTAATGCATACAGTTGGCAGCAAGAGCTCAGGTTGCCTCCGGCCAATCCAAAGGTGAGAGAAATTTTTTTATATATTTATGTGGGTCCCACCTTAGTCTAAGCTAAGTCTATCCACACGTTGGAGCAATTTTTACTGAGGGTAATTTTGCTCCAGAACATCGTAGAAACCTGATATTTGCCGACATCGTTTAATGTTGCCTTTGCTCGTGGACATTGCTCTTTTATAAAGATTTGCCCGTAGACACCAGATCGAATAAAATAACCATTTACAGCTCCGCAGAAGAGAGGAAGACCATGAAATGTCTATTTTGCCCTTGCTAATGTGGGATCTACACGTCAGCTTTTTTCCATCGTCATCATCTTTCTGGTCCGCTCATCGTTGTTCCATGCTCTCTTTGGTCGAGCCTGCTGCCTGTGCGTATGCTCGCACAGTCGCAACTCGCAAGCGGCCAAGCCAGCGACTGCCATGCAGCCCGCACCCCTCCCCGCGAGGAGGTTCGTCGTCGCAGACGCTCAGCAGTCGGCACATCCTTAGCCCCTGCGCCCGCAACGTGGCCTAGCGCCACACCGCAGTTGCACAGCTGTAGGGCGGCCAATCAAACTGGTCGAATGCGCAGCAGTTGGAGCCGCACTCGCCGCCGCCGTCGGGGTAGCCGATGTGGAGGTCAACGCCGACCAAGAGCTGCTGCAGGCCTGCAGCGGTGCGGATCCGCGCGGGGAGGAATCGATTTGGGTCGGATTCAGGGGCAGGCGGCGAGGCGCCTGGGCTATCGAAGGTGGTGGCGGCGGCGTTCATGGGGTCGGAGAATCGACGGGAGAGAAGGATTCGGTCAGAGTGGGTCCATCAGCAAATATGAACATTGAAGAGTGTCCACCAGCAAAATTACCCTTTTACTAAACTAGCTTTGCATGATGTGTCCCACCTTAATCTAAGCTAAGAAAATAAACACTAAAGTTGCCCTCACAGTTTGGCCCCTGCAAATGTGGCCTCATGTCTATGCGAACCCATTTTGCCAGATAAATAATTGAGGAAGACGAAGCGTGTGAAAATGATCTCTGGTTTCATGGCTCTGGCCCGGAAGACTCACAAGAGAAGAATCAACATTCAGCAACAGACAGAAATAAATCCACTAGGGTACAAACCAGGGGTCCAATCCGTTAGCACCCCAGACCTGAACTGAAATTCCACGTATCACGTACTGTATGTGTGTAGGAGTATACTCGTCAAGATAAACCGCACGTCTCTACGAATCCATTCACATACAACGTATAATAATGAGTACTAAATACGAGGTGGATAAATACGGATTGGAGAGAAGAGAACCACAAGCTAGATGGCTATCTATCCAACGTTTTGAAGAAAAAAAAATCGTGCACAACAGGGAGAGAGAAGAATTTCCATGCTATGCTGGGTACTAGAATATCGGAAGCAGATCCTCTGCCGTTGGTCCCTCTGCCGTTGTCTCCCTGTCACGTGGACCCGGTCCCACGCGGCAGTGACTCAACGGCAGGGACGCAACGGCAGGCGAGACTCGTCGAGAATATCTCCATAGGCACACAGTTCCTGACCATTGGCCAAGTACACTGAGGAAAAATAACGACGATGGCCGCTGGCCGGCTTCCACGATCGCTGGACTTTCTAGCGCCGGCAGCCGGGAGGCTGCCAATTTTTCTTCTATGGAAAGAAAATGGGAGGAGGAGATCGACGACGTACGTGTTGGGCCGGAGATCGCACTACTACGAAAACAATCTGTAAGAGCACTTCAATTTTTTTCGAAGCAGGCGATTTTACCGCCCGATCTAACAAAAATAAGATGACATTGTAGCATCCAACCCGCACCTAGAAATTATTTTTGGCAGCAGGTGACGCCGTCATCCGCATTTCTAGGAGCAGCGTGGGTGACGACATCACCCGCTCCTGAAAATGGTCTCATGAAAAAAAATCATAACCTCTTCATATGATCTCGGATAAAGATAAATTTTATATCAAAATTGTATAGCTCAACGAGACCTAAAACTTTGCAGTTGAATTTTTTTCATTTGAGATTGTTTAATATTTCAAAATATCAATTTACGTTCTCTAATTTTAAAATCTATAACTTTTGTTCACAACACCTATATCTCTTATATAGTTTCATGAAACTATATGAGAGGTATATAAGATTTGTGAAGAATGTTACTACCACTATACCGGATGAGCAAATGATCAGAATAAAAGTTGTCCATCTTCAGAAGTTATAGAACTTTATAGTTGAACTATTTTTAATTTGAATTACTTTCATCAACGAAAATACGTCTGAAATGTCTCGAATTTGAAAATTTGAATTTGTCAAACGACCTCAAATGGAGAAACATTCTAAATAAAAGTTGTAGCTCTTGAAAAGTTATGAAACTTTGTTGTTTATAACTTTTTTATTTGAAATCATATTATCAACGAAAAACTAAGTTTGAATCTCTCAAATTTGAAATTTAAATTTTGTAAACGACCTCGAATGGAGAAACTCTCAAAATGAAATTATAGATCTTAGGAAGTCATGAAACTTTGTATTTGACAACTTTTTAATTTGAAGCTGTTTAGAGCTTCAAAGAAGCAATTTACACTCGGTGTAATATAATATGAGGAGAATGAAAACGAGATATGGACGCGTGTGAGAGTGTAGTGCAGTGATAAGAGGGGGTATGCGTGAGGGGAAGTTGCGGGTTTGAAGCACACCGACCGCGTAGGGGCGCGACGTGCAAAATGTCGCGGCTACCTGGAAATGATTTTCAGGTGCAGGCTTTTTATTACCGGCTACTGAAAACTTCTATTTCTAAAAACGACAGCTAAGAGCAGATTTGCGGGCCGCACCTACGAATCGTTTGTGTAGTAGTGTGTGGTGACAGCCGCCATGCGATCCGTGCAACAACCTGATCGGGCGGCCGAGGTGTACCGGAGGGGCAGAAGAATTTCCACGCCGCGTAGAAAAGTTTTGGAATGAAGAAACAGATGGAGTCAGCTGGTCATAGCCACAACTGGTGGACTTTCTCGTAGCCTCCTCGATCAGCTCCCCCGGGATCGGAGGAGGCCGCTATTTCTGTAGAAAATGGACGGCGGAGGATGACGAGAGAAGTGCGTTAGGCTGGCCGGAGAGTGACACGCTCGGCCATGCAACGAGCAACGCACGCAACTTGTTCTGGTCACATGGTTAGGGGGCTAGACGAGGACGTCGAGTCAAATGAATCCGGCCGGCCGGCCGGGCGGCGAACGGTGCGATACGAACGCAGCGCCACCACATGAATGCACCTATGGACGCGGGAAAAACGCAACTGAAAACCTGTATAAAAGGAGCAGGGGGTGCGTATAGCTTGTTCATAGCATTCAGCAGCAGAACGGAGCAACTACTCCCTCGATCGTAGAAAGATTTGGGAGCAAAGGGTTCCGACGACAATGGCGGCGAGGCAGCAAGTTGCTTCTGTTAGATGATAGGCAACATTTTGGCATATTTTAATTCCATAATTTAATAGATATTTCAATATTACGGTGAGTGAAACAATCCATGTGCATGTGTGTATGTTTAAACAACAATTAAACATAACAATATTCATGATTATACAACTAATAAACATGAACATTGGTTTGAGAGAGTACCCTGTGGAAGATTGGGTGACGGCGTCACCCGATTTTCCGTTATCACCCATTGTGAGTGACCTCAATCGGTGTAGCCGTACACAGTCGATGCAGGCAGATGATCGCAGTGCAGACCAGCTGTAGATGAAGTAGTCGTTCGCTCGTAGTCGACGTAGAGGAAGTAGTCGTTCGTTCGTTTGTCGTCGACGTAGAGGAAGTAGTCGTACGGGAGCGAGCAGTCGTGTGAAGACGCTCCCCAAAAACCTTATCGTCCGCCTATCCCGAGCAGGATCTCAGCAGCAGGACGAGGTTCCGGAGGCTCTGCTCTCGCCGGTACCGTGCGCGCGGTGCAAGCGATGGGGATGCAAAAGAGAGCAGCAAATAGAGGGAGAAGAGAGAGGTCTCCTAAGCAGGAGTACCTGGACTTGTGAATTGGTGATATGAGGAGGAGGAGGAAGGCCTTCTTATATAGGCGAACATGTACGGAAGGGGGGATGAACCTGGACGTGCTGAGTAGTAACGGTCACGGTTGATTGTATTGTAACTGTCGCGGTTAAGGGCTCCTAGTAACTGTCACGATTAAGGAGCCATTGTATTGTAACTGTCGCGGTTAAGGGCTCCTAGTAACTGTCACGATTAAGGAGCCATCAACAGCCAACAGTAACGGTCACAATTAAGGAGTCATCAACAGCAAAAAGATGCTCCCGCAACACATCACGTCCGTCCGTCCGCACCGCCCGCTCGTCTCGTCTCGGCCTCGGCCCGGCTCGGCGAGGCGAGCGCGCGCGTGTGGCACGCCTATCTCCTTTATTCAACTTCACAAGAGGTGTGCCGAAAGGTTACCTAATAAGTTGGATGTGAGACTCCTCCAATACCCATACGGTATTTCTCTCTTTTCCTTAGCATTAAACACATGAGCTTTTAATTCTTTCATTATTACAATAAATGGCCCTAGGCCCATTTATTCTAACAGCTTCGTCCGTGCTTGCAGTTGCTCTCATCGTTGGAGCATTTGCTTCCATCCCTACAAGTACGTAGCTAGTGACCATGGCATCAAATTCTTCCTCTCGATCGATCGGCCTCTGTATGTACACGTCGTTTACATTTTGCTTCCATCCCTACAAGTGCGTACTGTAACCATGCATGCATCATAGATATATTCCATCTCGATCGATCGGCCTCTGCACACGTCGTTTACATTTTGCTAACGGTGTGAATATATATATATCGTGACGCCCTGATGCAGCGGTGCAATCCATCGGCGTGTGCTACGGCGTCATTGGCAACAACCTCCCGCCCAGAAACGAAGTCGTGCAGCTCTACAGGTCCAAGGGCATCAACGGCATGCGCATCTACTTCCCCGACAAGCAAGCCCTCGACGCCCTTCGCAACTCCGGCATCGCCCTCATCCTCGACACCGGCAACGACGTCCTCGGAAACCTCGCCTCCAGCACCTCCAACGCGGCGGCGTGGGTCCAGAGCAACGTGCGGCCCTACTACCCGGCCGTGAACATCAAGTACATCGCCGTCGGGAACGAGGTCGCCGGCGGCGCCACGCAGAGCATCCTCCCTGCGATGCGCAACCTGAACGCCGCCCTCGCCGCCGCGGGGCTCGGGAGCATCAAGGTGTCCACGGCGGTGCAGTCGGGCGTGATCGCCAACTCCTTCCCGCCGTCCAGCGGCGTGTTCGCGCAGAGCTACATGGTGGACATCGCCAGGTACCTGGCGAGCACCGGCGCGCCGCTGCTCGCCAACGTGTACCCTTACTTCGCGTACCGGGGCAACCCGCGGGACATCAGCCTCGGGTACGCGACGTTCCAGCCGGGCACCACGGTGAGGGACAACGGCAACGGGCTCACCTACACCAACCTCTTCGACGCCATGACGGACGCCGTCGTGGCGGCGCTGGAGAAGGCCGGCGCGGGGGGAGTCAGGATCGTCATCTCCGAGAGCGGCTGGCCGTCGGCCGGCGGGTTCGCGGCGAGCGTGGACAACGCGCGGACCTACAACCAGGGGCTGATCGACCACGTCGGGCGTGGGACGCCCAAGAGGCCCGGGCCGCTGGAGACATTCATCTTCGCCATGTTCAACGAGAACCAGAAGGGAGGGGATGCTACGGAGAGGAACTTCGGGCTCTTCTACCCCAACAAGCAGCCCGTGTACCCGATCCGGTTCCAGTAACAAGATGCACAAGGGTTAATTAGCATCGTCAGATCGATCGATATACCAACACTAATAAACCCATGCTACATGTATGCTATGCATGAAGAGGAGACGCATTATATATGCATCTTCTAAATAATGATATGATTAAGCAGCAGTGGTATATAATAAAGTGCAGCGTGCATGTGCAAGTATGACGTATATTATGATTAAAGGACATGATTAGCGAAATCCTTATTTGGGCTGAAATAACCGGCCCAAGAGCAAAAGAATGTGCCTGCCTCATCACTTTCGTGACATCTCACCTGCTTCTTCCACTAGGCCGGCCACCATCAACGATGACAGTTGGAAGCTTAGTGGTGGATGCGATGGGATAAGGCAGCAGCAGCAGGAGTTCGCTTTGACGTCTCACTCGGCGACCATAAACCACACGCCGAATTGCCGGTCGCTCGATCGGCTCGGCCCGACGTCCGGCCGGCAGGCCCGCTCCACCCGTCGCTACACCATAAACCGCCCACTAATTGCGTGCAGCTGCAGCCGCACCACAACAAGCAAAGCAAAGCGCAAACATCCACTGCTTACCTCCTCTGCAAATTTTAGATTGAATTTTAGATTCAAGGTTCAAATTTTGTGAGGTAGCATGCAGAAGATATCTAGCTAGGTCACATGCTACAAATACATTAAAATCTACGATTGTTTCTATAGGTTAAAAGTAGCGTAAATAGATACAAAATTGCAAAAGAGGTTGATTGCTTGGCTCATCTGCAGCATGTACTAGGATGATCTTTTTGTTTCTTTTTGCGAGTAATTAACTAGTACGAGATTTATGTAATCATTGCTTCTGCCTTCAAATTCCAAGTTTCAACTTTACGCATCATCATCATAGCTAAGAGAGACGACGGTAGATTTTTTTTTTAAAAAAAGACGGCAATCTATAATTCGTTATAAAACTTATCCATCAGTAATGATAGCGAGTAACAGAAACGATCCGGCCCATCAGTAGTGAAAAAGGTAAACGTAACAAGGGGAAAGAGAGTGACCAAAGGATTTTTTTTTTTGAGATTACACAGTACAACGCAGACGCTCACAACACACACGCACACTCACCCCTATGAATACACGTACGCAAACACTACCCCTATGAGCACCTCCGAAGGACTGAGCACCGGCAGATCTGGAGATTCTCGAAGTCACCACTGGCGCCTCGTCGTCGACGGGAACGTCGCTTACCACTTAATGCATAACGCCGGAAAATCTCGGAATAAATCCAGGAAAAGGTGCGAGCACCAGGATTTAAACCCTGGTGGGTAGCGTCCCACTGGACCATCCTACCATTGGACTACAAGCCCATTAAAGGGAGAGATTACCTATCATGGCAATAGAGACTGGTTACCAAGCAAATACTACACAACGATGACGATCGAGCACTCTGCACTCCCAAGATATCATCTCATATATATCTCCAATCACGGATGGAAACATAATAATAGATTGACGCCCTTTTGATCTCTTTTGATGTATGTTATCCTTTTTGTGTTCAGTAATGCAATCTGATAACTTGTCAAACTTGTAATAAGCTGGCCGTATAAGAAACAGGCCGAATTTTAATCCATTATCTAAAAAAAATCTCATATATATCTGGAGTGGGCCTAGCTAGTACTATAAAGCGAATTCCGGCCACCAAGTTAGGCTTTGCTCATAAACAGAATCATATATGGGTACGTGAAAATAATTAAAATGGCTGACATGAAAGTCAGGAAAATTGCCTTAGCAGGTTCTCCTTCAAATTAAAGCCAGAGAATGCATGAACAGGTTTGGAACCTTTGCTTTGATAGTTACTTAATGGTTCCACCGATAGAGTTACTCACTTTAGTTTATACATGCTTAACATGGATGGTAGAATATGTTGATTCACGTAATTACGTGAATAGCTCAAATAAAACAAGTGGTGACGAGGAAACTATAGGTGGGAAATTGTCAATTTAGTTTTACCTATTGTATACTGAGCTCTTTTACGGTAGACCTGCAGTATATGACTATTTTTAGTAAAAAGTAAATAGATTTTAATAAATTTGGTGACCTCCTAACCTCGCCCCCACCCCCCTTACCCCGCGTCTCGTCGTTTCCCCCTCTGCCATTTTCCGATCCACCAGTCCCCTCCGCCATTTCATGGTCACCGCCGCCATCATTTCGTGGTTGCCGCCGCTGAGATAAAACTTTCAATGATACTCCTATATCACTTATAATACTTATGTATATCACTCTCTGCCAAAGGTGCAAGTTGTGGTGCTATGTAATTAATCTCAAACGTTAGATCTTTTCATACTAATCCTTTTGAAACTGTGATATATGATGGTATGGTCCACCGTAAAATAGCTCTCCTGCTGAAACAGTGATATATGGTGGTATGATCCACCGTAAAAGAGCTCTCCTGCTGTGGGTAGCTCCAAACTACTTATGTTCGCATATTCCCTATCTAGTACGTAATCTCCAAAACAAAAATGGCAGTATTACGTACATAGAGAGGGTGTGCAACCAAGCATTCGGTGCACCTAATATTGTCTTCACCGGTGGTTACGGGGGGGCGCATGGCAAAGCATGTGCAGTACGACGTTGCACAGTTGTAGTCCAAATAAAACGGACCATTTGCATAAACGCCAAGTTATCGTTGCTCCTGCCTGCCTGCCACCAAATTTGCACATTGTCAGATGCAGAGAGTACCAAACATATTTGCAGTTAGGTTCAGACGACCGTGCAATGTGTAAGCTATAGCTCTCACTCGGTGACTAGTATGTAGTTCCTGGCTTGATGCTTGCGGGATTTCGATCTATTTTGAACACTTCAGCGTTAACAAATTAAGATTGGTCAAGAGCATATATAAGTGGAGCGAGCACTAGAGTCATGTTCCTTCGACGCCAGTGCAACTGAGTCATGTTTGCACGGGAGCTCGAGATGGAACACGTGAAGCCTTTGTTTGTCTTTGTGCTGCCTAATTTGATTTGAGAACGAAATTAATTGTATTAACAAGCAGAAACCAACAAGTGCAGCAAGTGTGAGGTCTCCTACTCCTGCCGGACAGTGTGTGACTCCTCCCACCCTTATGCATTTTGTATGTTGCCTGCGGAGTCAATGGGTCGTCGTCCTTTGTTAATCAAAGTGAAATTGGCCGAACGTAGGCTGACCGGCGCATTCAGAGACCGGCCGGCCGCCATATATTGGTTAGGATTAGGACCCAACTGCAGAGAGATCACATCTGCTATATAAGGGGACTAGTACTGCAGAAGCCGTTGTTATCGGGCATCACTACTGGCTGCACCTCACAGTTAGATACAGAGGTCGTCAATGGCGACACAAAGGGCAGCAGCTGCTGCTGCTCCTGCTTCCACATTCTTCTCCGGCTTCGACATGGCGCTGCTTCTTGGAGTCTTGGCTTCTATCCTTGCAAGTAATTAACTCTCGCCGCTTCATTCCTTTGTTGATTTGGTTTCAGGAAACCCTGCTTTTCTCTGTCTCTCTCTTCCGTGCACAGTCCTGTCCGTAGATACTAATCCTGCTCGTCGTCGTCTTCAAGGTCTCTCTCTCTGAATGAGTTATTGCCGCCTGAGAACATCAAGAAAGAACACCAGCACTTTTTTGGTTGATTGAATACACTAGCAGCATATACAGTTAGTGTGTTCAAAAGTAATTAACAATACTATCATAGCCATGCTGATGCAGGAACACAAGCAAGCCATGCATCAAGTTTTTTTTTCTCTCTCTGCTGCTCTGCATATGCAAATTCCTCCGTCCCCGTGCAAGCAAAGCCTTCCTTCAATTCTCTCTTAATAGCTTAATTCTCCATGGCCGCTCGGTCCATCAGGCTAAATTCCGTTAGGACCGCAATCTAGTCAACCGGGACCCGTGGTGATGCTGGACTGTATACCAGCTTTCTGTGGGTACGAGAGTACGTACACATGCCATTTGGCTGCCGAATTGAAATGCTGCTGTGCACCGGCCAACAACCGATTTTTCAGGCATCGCCTGCTTGCACGGCCAGGTTAGTTCTCCTAGTACGGATCGAGTACCCTAATCGATCATCATGAGGAGGATCTTGTTTAGATTGTGTTCGTCATTCATGTTGTTACTGCTGCATTTGGGTTGCAAACTGATCCGCATGTTGCTTGCAAGTGATGCTAGCAGCCAGCAGCTAGGCTGCTTTCTGTCGGAATGGACATCTTTTTGGAATTTGGAGGCGAGATGGACGTGGCAGAGAGGACTACCTAACGGTCATGTTGCAGACGTTGCAACAGAAGCTCACTGCTCCATTGGGGTTTTTTTTGTTATACAAAGTCGCTGGTCTTATTATACCTGCTGATTTAGTACTTTTGACAGTTGATTTTAACGGCCAAAAACTACCTCCTGCACTGCACTACACGGCATGTACTTAACTAGCTGAATTATAGTTAGGTACTCAGAAGTCATTTGAAGAATGCGAAACATCATCATCAGTAAGAAATTATACCATCAAAAAGCACTACTACATGAAGAAAACATGCTGCGAGTTTGAAATCTGCCGGAATTTTCAGTTACCTGTCCATTTCTCCACTATCACAAAGAAAAAGGTCGGAAAAGATGTTTGAACCTCCCTTTTCTCCTCAACTTTGAGCGTCTTGTGCACTCCATAGCTGATTGCTTCTGCAACTGAGATGTAGAGACAGAGACAGCAGAGTACGTAGCATTCTTACGAGGTACACGCATCGCCACATTCATACGAGATGCTACCTTCTTGCCTACAAGAAACATCAGGCGAATCAAATCGATACATCCTTGATCCTTCCACGCATATGCAAGCCCAACCACTAGATCGTCTTTCGGTTTTTCACTCATCCCCTTGATTAATGTGTTTCACCCTTAGTAATTCACGCATTGATCCTTCCACGCATATGCTCAAGTACATAGCTTCTGATGGATATAAAATTGGAGTGGCTGGTGATCATTGCACTTACCCTGCACTAAACCACAATATTGGATGGTTAATCCTGTGTTGATTCATTACTGATCAGCAACAGACATCAAAAAAATTTGTTTGTTAGCTTGCTTGTGCTGACTCGTCTGTAACAATCGATACAATGGCGGGGACCAATGCAGGGGCGGCGTCCGTTGGCGTGTGCTACGGCACGAGCGGCGACAACCTGCCGCCGGCGAGCACCGTGGTGGGCATGCTCCGCGAGAACGGCTTCACCGTGGTGCGCCTCTACTGGCCGGACCCCGCCGCCCTCGCCGCGCTCTCCGGCACCGGCATCAAGGTCGTCGTCGGCGCGCCCAACGACGTCCTCCCCTCGCTGGCGTCCAGCGAGTCCGCGGCCGCTGCCTGGGTCCGCCAGAACATCCAGGCCCACCCGCTGGTGACCTTCCGGTACGTCGTGGTCGGGAACGAGGTCCCCGCCGGCGACACGGAGCACCTGGTGCCCGCCATGGAGAACGTCCACGCCGCGCTCGCCGCGGCGGGGCTGCGCCACGTGAAGGTCACGACGGCCATCTCGCAGGGCACCATCGCCGTCCACCTCCCGCCGTCGGCCGGCGCGTTCACGGAGGAGGCGCTGTCGTTCATGGGCTACGTGGTGGCGTTCCTGGAGCGGACCCGCGCGCCGCTGCTGGCCAACCTGTACCCGTACTTCGTCTACACGCTGGGCCTCGGGCACATGGACATGAACTTCGCGCTCTTCACGTCGCCGGAGACGGTGGTGCAGGACGGCGAGTACGGGTACCAGAACCTGCTGGAGGCGTCGGTGGACGCGCTGTACACGGCGGTGGGGAAGCTCGGGGGTACGAGGGTGCGGGTCGTGGTGTCGGAGACCGGGTGGCCGACGGCGGGCGGCGCGGCGGCGTCGGTGGAGAACGCCATGACGTACAACCAGAACCTGGTGAGGCACGTGTGCAAGGGCACGCCGCGGCGGCCGGGGAGGAGGGTGGAGGCCTACTTGTTCGCCTTGTTCAACGAGGACCTCAAGGAACAAGGCGTGGAGCAGAACTGGGGGCTCTTCTATCCCAACATGGAGAGGGTCTACCCGATCACCTTCGGCGCCTGAGACAAATCCATGGATGGTTTGGATACGTATATCGCGGGTACCGTATATGTCTGTGTGTACCGTATTTGTACAGGGGAATTGGTTGCGACCGCTGAGCGTATGTTTGCTCAGACGCGTACGCTGAGAAGAGAGAGGGATCCATTTCTCACGTTTGTATGGGATTCCACTGTGCTCGAGTGCAGTTTGTACACTTTGACCGTTCTCCCTCCAATTGAAACTAGAAATCATATTTTAGGTCGCTTTAGTAGGGTTTTTCAACTATGTTCTTCACCGATTTATTCGTGAAGTCGTATCAAAGGGGTAATTAACTTCAAAACAGCTCCAGCATCGAAGCCGAAGATAAGCTGCAAAACGGTATACGCTAAGGAGGAGGGGGAAATGGCTTCACCGGCTTCTCTTCCCTCTACAAGTATTAATTGATCACAAAATTACCCATATTGCCTCTGGCAAACCATTTTACCAACTTCCAAAAATGAATTTAAATCCGTTAGAGAAGCAGCTCCACCAAAAGAGTTGGAGTAGGAGCCGTTTTGACGAGAGTTGGAGCTCTACCAAACGGAACCTTAGTTTTTAACGAGACTATGACCACCAATTATTTTATTATTAATATTGTTTCATTCTCCCATTCTTAATTAAAAATGCGGTATGCCCGTCTTAAAAAATATTAATATTTGTTATATAATAGATCTAATAATATCAATTTTGTGTTAAAAAAATATGATGAGCAAAGTGACTTGGTTAAAGATTTGTACTGGTTACTTATTTTTCTAAGAGTAAAATGTATTAGCGGTCCTTCAACTTGTGCAGTTATGTCACTTAGGTCCTCATACTTTCAAAATGTATTTATGACTCTCTAAACTTTGGCTCAAATGTCATTTAGGTCCATATACTCTCAAAGTGCAGATTCATCCCTCTAAACTTGGCTTCAGGTGTCATCTAGGTTCATATATTTTTATAGGTATTGCCATCTCAATTAAATTGATAAAAACTTAATTTTACACATATATAATTTAACTATAGTAAAAAAATGTGTTTCAACTCATTGTATGCGTGAAATATTGATATGATGAATCCGTAAAGATTCAGATTCTTTTACTTTGGAGATAATATCATATAGGTACACATGACATGCATGCTCGATTATTCTTCAAAAATTGTTCAAATTTGAATAACTCGTGGTTGCACAATACTAAACTAAAATCAAAGATTTTTAAGTTAAATTACTAGACGAATAGAGGGTTAAGCTAAAGAAGCAACAAAACAAGTAAGAAAATACGTCGATGAAAATGATGACTTGCTTTAAAACATAAAGTTTGATCTCATATATGCAATCTGAGAGTACAAGGACCTAAATGACATCCGAATTCAAGTTTAAAGAGCCAAAAAATGCATTTTGAGAGTATAAGGACATAAGTGACTCAGCTGGACAAGTTTAAGGACCAGCCTTACACTTTACTCAATAAATTACCGCTGTTATATACATTTCTTACGATAACAGAAGGGGAGATCCCTGCTGATTATACATGTTTTAAAAAATAAAAAGGTAGCATAAAACCTCAAGAGGAGTGGCGGAGCATGAAGCAATTATATTCTCATATAAAATGACATGATGAAGAAAGACATCATGATGAGCACCTCTGGTGGGCAAATGGCAGCTGAACACGTACGCTCGGGTTTAACTACTCGTAGGATTCGTGGAACAACTGGAAGCATATTCTTGCGTGGTCGTGCTCCTTTTATCCGTTTTGGTGTGCAGCATATTCCGCTATCTGTTGACGAGCTTCAAATGTTACTTTGTTCATCATTCTAAATTGTAAATTGTTTTGACAAATTTAGATTTATGGTTATATATCTAGATGTTTTATTGAAAATCTAAAATGTCAAAAAAAATCTACTCTAATCTAATCTACCTAAGGAAATGATAAAGCGTTTCCTAATCCGCCGTGAGTAGTGGTGCACGCTGCGTGTCCAGTCTGCCACGGTACGAACCACCCGTCACGTCTCACTCGCACCAGCTCAAAACGGCAGCGCTCCACCAAGAACGCACCGAACACGCGTAGTAGGGGCCACGGCGAGGCCGGGATGCGGTGGTGGCACTGGCACAGCCTCGCGGCCGCGGGCGCCCTGCTCGCCGCCCTCGCCGCAGCGCTGGCGCTCACCGTGTCGGGGCTGCGGCCGACGGCGACGGAAAGCGGGCAGCCGTCGGCCGCTGACGCCCACACCCGGCGGCCGCCGCTGCGGTTCGGGCCGGGAGGGTCGTTCAAGGTGGCGCTGTTCGCGGACCTGCATTACGGCGAGGACGCGTGGACGGACTGGGGCCCCGCGCAGGACGCCGGCTCCGACCGCGTCATGGCCGCCGTCCTCAACGCCGAGAACCCAGGTCTGGGTGTCGCGTCCCTTCTGTTCTCGCGCTGCACCTGCAAAATTGCAGCTTTTCCCCCTCTGAATTGAAACTCCTCTCTGCTGGGGAATGTTCTTGCAGACTTCGTGGTGTACCTCGGCGATCTCGTGACGGCGAACAACCTCCCGATCCCCAACGCCAGCCTCTACTGGGACAGGGCGGTTTCCGCGGCCAGAGGCAGGGGGATCCCGTGGGCGGCCGTGTTCGGGAACCACGACGACATGCCCTTCGAGTGGCCGCCCGAGTGGTTCTCCCCTGACGGCGTCCCACCGCTGCGCTGCCCGCCAACAAGCACGGCGGCTTCAGGTAAAACCTCATCAGGAATTGAAAATTGCTTCAGTTCAGTAGACACTATACTAGGAGACAGACAAGTCGACATAACCACCCTTCAGTTCATAGAGAGCTTGATTTTGAGCGTGCCTGTAACAAGGTGAGGATCAAGGATGCAGCTGTCGAGGGACTCCACGGATTGACCTGATGAAAACAGAGATCAGCAGCAACAGACTGTCCTACTCGTCAAACGGACCCAAGGACCTGTGGCCCGGCGTGTCCAACTACGTCTTGCAGGTGCTCTCACACACCCACGACGATCCGGCTCTGCTCATGTACTTCCTTGATTCTGGCGGTGGATCCTACACGGAGGTCATATCTAGTGCTCAGGTCAAGTGGTTTCAAACCCAGTCTCAGTTCCTGAATCCAAATGGCAGGTCAGGCATAATAGCTTGTTATTGTCTTTTATCGGGGAGAAAACGCATTGACTTGTCTGTTCGTCATACTGATATACTGGTACGATGTTGTTGTTCTTTCCGAATTCCTTGAGAACTGCAGGATCCCTGAGCTGATCTTTTGGCATATACCAAGCACATCATATGCCAAGGTGGCTCCAAAGGCCAAATCTGAGATAAGAAAGCCCTGCGTCGGCTCTATCAACAAGGAGGATGTAGCGCCACAAGCAGCTGAATGGGGCATGATGGATGCTCTTGCCAAGAGGCCGTCAGTTAAGGTGTGTCGGTCATTCAGCTGGACTTGTATACCTCGGAAATTGAGGTCTTTAGATCAGAATACTCTGTGTAAAGTATAACATAGTGATCTTTTGACAGGCAATCTTTGTTGGGCACAACCATGGGCTGGACTGGTGCTGCCCGTATGAGAAAATGTGGCTATGTTTTGCACGGCACACTGGTTATGGAGGCTACGGTAACTGGCCCAAAGGAGCAAGGATCATCGAGGTAACTGAGAACCCATCCTCGATTGTGTCATGGATACGGATGGAAAACGGGACCAAGCACAGTGATGTTACACTAAGCTCCTGAATGTGCCTGAATTTCATGTACATAGGATATCCTTTTGTATATATAAAAAAAGAGCATATGAGGATTCAGAGGATGTTTCTGTAAATTGCAAAATATGAACCCCTGGTTCTTTTTTGATAAAGTGATGTAGTGGTATTTCTATGTACTTGTAAAATTTTCGCATCATAAATCAATTAATAGTTACAGTTCAGCTACATGAAGGATCACAACACTTCGTGATTATATGCATTTTCGATGAAAAAGAAAAATGCAAAAATACAAATATTTAGTGATTATATGCATTTTCGATCAAAGAGGAAAAAAAACAAGTACACGTTAATAAAGAAGCATTATCTAACTACATGTCTTATCTTTATAATAATCAATATTGTCACTTTACAAAAAAGGACTCAAAGCTCATGCGATCCAGAAAGCCATCAAACCTCTTTTGATGTATGTCAATCACCCATGCAATACTGAACGATGGCAACTCAAAATATGCATGCGTTACTTGAGAATGTCCTTAGAAGTGGATGAATTGATCTTCCTAGTTGCCTTTGAAACCATAGTGCGAATGACATTAAGCACGCAAACAAACACATTATAGAAGTCATCTGAAATGTTATTTTATTGCAATTCATGCATGTCACTAAAGATGTATTCAATGGGAAGTGTAACTTTTTTTAATCGAATAAGTGAAGTGCACTTTCATCTTCATCAACTAGAAATGTAAAATTGTGAAGGTTAGAAAAGGTTGCAGCTATTAACAAGTGAGTGTGTGTGCAATGTCTGTTTGAGATCATGTCACTTAGAGCTTGGCAGAGGATTGTGGTGCAATGTTGCTCAATAGACGAGTGTGCTATCAATCTAGCCTTCTAGATCCAGCTATCAATCACCTCTTGAGCTCCTCCAACAAACCACTTCTATGGGAAGACGGTAAGAAAGCTACTTAAAATTGTTTTTAAACCATGACAAATAGGTCCATTGTAGTCCTTGTGAAACATTATGAGTTCTCAACTGGAATAAGTTCTTTCTAATTAAGTGGTTAGATTTTTTCTTAAAAAATTAAGTTGTGAGATGAATGTCTTTTTTTGCCAAATCTTCTTGACCTCAGGTTGATTCCCAGCAAAGCACTACCAAATAATTTAAATTTTGTGATTCTAGTAGGCTGATTTTGTGGAGTGTTTCTCTTAAATGAACTAAGTACTGGAAGCTAAAACAACTACTTTCTCCTAATTCATTTCCAAAAAGGATCACTCCTTAAAATTAACTTAGAGAATATTTTTTAGTCATAGAACTAATTTACTTAAAGAATCACTTTCTACCAAGAATCAGGGAGAGGAGCTCCATCAAACATGCCCGAACTAGCAATTTAGATTAAGCTAAGAGCTCTTATATTCGTATACTCATATATATGAACTTATTGTTATTACATGACCAGATGACATCACAAGAATTTCATAACTCTTAATCTCAAAAAGGTTCCATAACTCTTATTGGCCCTCCTATGGTAAAATTCTAGCTTCGTCGGTGATTTCAGATAGAAAATATTATATATTATGAAAGTATTTTCTATAATGAATGTAGTAGCATCAACCATGTTGATCTTGTCATTTGTAAAAGTGTGAAACTATGGAATTTTTTATAATGATGACAAAACTTAAAGAAGGTTGACAGACTAAAACAACCTAACATTTTTCATTCTACATGCATCTTAATCAGATAGAAAATATTATATATTATGAAAGTATTTTCTATAATGAATGTCGTAGTAGCATCAACCACTTGTCATTTGTAAAAGTGTGAAACTATGGAATTTTTTATACTGACGACAAAACTTAAAGAAGGTTGACAGACTAAATGCATGCCAAGTCATTAAACTTGGACCAAATTCTCACTCGAATCACTTAATTTGCAAATGGTATGCACCACATCATCAAACTTGTAACCTTGTTCAGCAAAGGTCCTTTTCGGCAAATGGCGCACACCACATCAAACTTGCATCCATGTTCACCGGAGGTCTTTTTTTTTAACCACGTCTGATTGTTCTGCCAGCTGGGGCAATGACAATTTTATAGTGAAGGATAATATTTTTCGTCTGATAGAATGCTATCATATTTTTACAGTGAAGGGTGATAATTTTGAATATATAATTATGTTGAAATTTGTGTAAGCCTACAAGTAAATCTATGTATTCATTGCAAACTCAATTTACAATGAGGTGTGAACTAAATTTTAGTATGTGAATTTGTGATTTTCGTAATTTTGTGAGATGTGGACTCAAAAAGAATTGTGAACCATTATAACATAATTTGGGCTAACCCTCAGAAGTGTCATGAAATTTCTTGTCATCGCCTCCAGCTGGCAGATCAATCAAATGTGAAAAGAAAAGGACCTCCGGTGAACATGGATGCAAGTTTGATGATGCTTTGTGTGCCGTTTGCCAAAAAGGATCTCTAGTGAACAAGAGTACAAGTTTGATGATGTGGTGTGTACTATTTGCAAGTTAAGTGATTCAAATGAGAACTTGATGCATGTTTAGTGGCTTCTCATGTATTTTACTCTAACTTTTTCATTCTACATGCATCTTATTCATCAAATAGTTTGCATTTTGAAGTATCTAGGAAGGGACACGTGTACACATAGCACCCTACTTACACTTTTGTCCTCACTTCGCGTAAAAGGGATAACCCTAAGGTGCTATGACGGTGGACGAAAGTTTATAAGTTAGTTTCACCTTATTCAACTAGCAGCGTGGTACTAAACATGTTCATCTACACTCATGGGCCACTACTAGGCCGTCCAAATTTAGTCGGGCTTCACGACTAGTATGTATATATATCTCATTCTTTTATGCATGCTTTCTAACGTGTTATGTTAAGTTGCTTTGTTCAGGTACATGAATAGTGCTAGATAATAAGGCTCTCTGCATGACAGCTTCAAACTATTGTAACTAGTGTTATGGTGTAGTTGTTCTCTCTTTGTATTTAGTTTACCTAAAGTTGTATTGTTCATGTATATATTTCGAGTGTATATTGCTATAAATCTATATTATACTTATGCTCTAAACAAATTCATGCGACTTGTTTGAATGCATTGTGTTCTCTAAAAAAATCAACAAAACGACGTACAAAGGTCAAATTATACTTCATCACCATGAGTTATGTGCCATATACGAATGAAATAATTTACAAACAACCTAATAGAGACAAGCTACTCTAGAAGTTGTTTGTGTACAATAGTGAATCCATTGCACATGATGGCAGTTGTTTAAATTGTTGAACATGTCCTTGTTAAACACATAAATAAATCAACATCATTATAGAAATCATCTTGAATGACATTTAATCTCATTAATGCATGCTTTCCTACGTAGATACTCTGGACTAGGGGGAATCCCCCCCCCCAACACCACCCCTGCACCACCACCCCACACACACACACATACATACCTCATGCTCGTTGGAAAAGGTCAACCCGCTAATAAAGATATTGTTCTATGTTAGTATATACTCAATGGCTATGCAATAAAGAAACCCGACGAGTAAACATTATTTTAATAAATATGTTGTGAAAGCAAAAAAATTTTGAACTCCTTTTGAATATTTTTTTTTTGAAATTCTATACATTATTAACAATGGGTGGATCCAAATATAAGCCATTTAGGATACTCAGTCACCCACGTAACACTTTAGCTTGGAATTTTTCCGAGGTCAACATTTATCATTATAAATATAAATGGTCATATATTGTAAAATCATTTTCAGTAATGAATCTAGTAGCATCAATCGTGTGGGTGAATCCAAATATAAGCCATCTAGGATACTCAGTCAACCACATAACAGTTTATCTTGAATTTTTTCTGAGGTCGACATTTATCATTATAAATATAAATGGTTATATATTGTAAAAAGCATTTTCAGTAATGAATCTAGTAGCATCAACAGTGTGTTGTCAGTTGTCTATTTGTGGAACTTTGTATATTGATGAGTCAAATTTAGGGGTGGACAAAGAAATAAGTCAAATTAGACAAGCTTCGCCGACTAAAATTATTGGTTGCATATCCGATCGACAACCCCATTGATATCCTGCAGTATATAATTGATGACTTTTATTCATCTGAAAACAATTATTTGAAGTGTTTGCATTACATGAATGCACTTTGCATTTTACAGGTAGATTATTCATCAAATAATTTTAAGTATCATCAACCGTAACGAGTCCAGTAACATCAACCATGTGTTGTCATTTGTCAATTTGCAACTTAATTTGTATATTGATTAGTCAATTTAGGGTGGACTAAATTGGTATATCAAACAAGCTTAGCTGACTAAATTATATAATGAGTACAGATCCAGTCGACAATAACCCCATTGGTATCTTGCAATATATAATTGATGTCTTTTATTCATATAGTTGTACGAATCATGGTATGATGTGTGCAGTATACTAGTATGTATCTACATATCATTCATGCATGCTTTTCATGGTGTGTTAATTGTTTGTCACTATTGCTTTGTTCACGTGCATGAACGGTGTTGCTTTGTTCAGGCACATGGCTCTGCATGGTAGCTGCAAACTATCTCTATAGATGGCTCTGCATGGCAGCTTCAAACTATTATAACTACTGCCATGGTGTAGTTGTTCTCTATTGTATTTAGTTTAACTAAATTGTATTGTTCATGTGATGTATCTGATGTCTATATTTCGAGTATATATTTCTATAAATATATATGGAACTTATGCTTCGAAAAAAATCATGTGACTTGTTTGAATATATTGTGTTCCCTAAAAAAGCAACAAAATAGCATACAAAGATCAAATTATACTTCATTGCCACGAGTTATGCGCCCAAACACAAATTAAATGTTACACAAACAAGCTACTATATAAGTTCACATTGTACGGTATATGGAGCCCTTGCAACGGTAGTTGTCTAAACTGTTAAAAAATGAAATAAAGGAACCCAATGAGAAAGCGGTTTTGTAAGAAATAGTCCGTGGAAAGAAAAAAAAATAAACTTTCTTTAAACAAATAATAATATGAACTTCTATATTTTAATAATTTAGGGGTGGACAACGAGCTAAGTCAAATTAGACAAGCTTAGCCGACGTACAAAAATTATATATTGAGTACAGATTTAATCGACAACCCCATTGGTATATTCCAATATATAATTGATGCCTTTTATTCATATTAAAAAAATTATTAATTTGAAGTATGAATGCACTTTGCATTTCACATGTAGCTTATTCATCAAATAATTTTAAGTATCATCAACCGTAACGAGTCCAGTAACATCAGCCATGTGTTGTGATTTGTCAATCTATTGCAACTTAATTTGTATATTGATGAGTCAATTCAGGGTGGACAGCCAGCTAATTTAAGTCAAATTAGACAAGCTTAGCCGACTAGAATTATATATTGAGTACAGATCCGATCGATCGACAATAACCCCATTGGTATCTTGCAATATATAATCGATGTCTTTATTCATATGGAAACCATTATTTGAAGTGCTTATTGCGTTACATGAATGCATTTTGCATTTTACAGCAGGCAGCTTATTCATCGTCGAACAATTTTAAGTATCACGGATGGTATACGTATGTAGATCTCATTACGAGATCTGCTTGTCCCCTGAATTGATGTACGTATGATGATCAGAAGTTGATGTTGTATGCGGGCGACTTGTCCGGGTTGAACAAGCCGAAGTGCTTCTCCGTCTCGGCCCCGGGCTTCTGGTCCTCGTTGAACATGGCGAAGATGTAGGTCTCGATGGCCCCGGGGCGCTTGGGCGTGCCCTTGCCGACGTGGTTGATGAGGTTCTGGTTGTAGGTCCGCGCGTTGTCCGTGGTAGCGGAGTCGCCCCCCGCCGACGGCCAGCCGCTCTCGGACACGACGATGCCGACGCTCCTGGCTCCGGCGCTCTCGAGCGCGGAGTACATGGTGTCGACGAGCGCGTCGAAGAGGTTCTGGTAGTTGTTGCCGTTGTCCTGCACGACGGTGCCCGGGGAGGTGAAGAGCGCGTACTTGATGTCGATCTGCGCCTTGTTGTCGATGTAGGAGAAGTAGGGGTAGACGTTGGCGAGGAGCGGCGCGCCGGTGCTCTGCAGGTACTGCGCGATGGGTCCCATGTGCCCCGCGGAGAAGGTGCCCTTGGACGGCGGGTACCCCTGGGTGACGCCGCTCTGCACGGCGGTGGACACCTTGATGCTGCCGCCGAGGCCGGCGTTGCTGAGGGCGGTGTTGATGTTGCGCATGGCGGGGAGGATGTTGGCGGTGGCCCCGCCGGCGACCTCGTTAGCTACGCAGCCACAGCCAGCATAGTTGACCCCATCGACGCCTTGGCTTACATTATTTTCATCAGAGGAAAGAAAGACGAAAGGCCCAAACCCATGTGGCCAATATATCTCGCTCGACGCTGCTGGTTCACAGAATGGAATTCCGAAGGGTGGTCACGATCCCGGGCGGCCTAACTGCAGGGCGTATGTCTTCCGCCGATCGCGGCCGTTCTGTATGTAGCAGAACGATTGTGTACAAGTAGGAAGCCGCGTATTCGCGGGGCTCGTGGAATTCCAAGCAAGAGCACAAGTAAATCCTGCCCCGTTTGACTGATGCTTTTCGTCGCATCCAGCGCGGTTGGAACGGACGGAACCATCCATCGGTTCCGGAGGCGATCCACACACAACTCTGTTCTAGTGTTCAGATTTATTTGGTGCGGAGAAAAAAAAAGAGCAACCGCCGCCGAATTTCGTCGAGGTCCGTGTCCACCTTAGTAACGGGACGGCCCGCGTCCGCCGCCGTCCGTTCCTCTTCGGCGAGCACGGACGGGGCGGTGGTCGTCCCCAAACGACCCCGCCCTGGAAGCCGCGCTCCGGCACAACAGCCGCTGGGTCGTCAACAACCAGATCAAGCGCGTCCTCCTCCGCTTCCGTTCCCGCACGGCGCCCGTGAGGTTGTTCCTCCAGTCCCGCTTTAAGACGCTCCACCTCATGGGCTGCGCCGCCAACTGGCTCCGCAAGTATACCCCTCCTGCTTCGAGGTCTTCTTCGCCAAGCGGATGGTGGCGGCGAGCTGGAGCCCCACTTTGGCTTCACCAAGCGGATGGTAGCGCTCGTCGACCGCCTCGCGCGGGTGCTCATGCTCTGCAACTAAAAATGCCCCCCCCCCCCCCCCCTGTGCAGGGAATAGAATCTGTTGCCTGCTAATCAGAACGTGTCACTGAAGATCTGCGGTATGCGGCAATTTAACCTCGTTGATCAAGGCAATTACTTTATGGATCCCCAAACAAGTTGGAAACATCACAATGCTGAAGCTCATGTAAGTTCCTCATCTCTTAAACAAAGTTTCCTGTACCATTTTTTTAATATACAGATAATGCTAACTGTCGCTGCCACAATCTCGCACAACTTTGAATGGTAATGAGCTGTGCGGTTCTTACCTGATGAGATTGACTATCTGGTGAACTTAAACAGATTATTACAAATAAATGAGAACAACATATCAGGCCCCATACCCAAATTCACTTGCTAATTTAACCAGCATAAAGCATTTGCAAGTGCAGAGTATCTTTATTTTTCATCCTATCAATGACACTTCTCGATTGTGAAATTAGTACTGATTATGGTTCCATTATTACCTTTAGTTAATGTGACGCCCCAGGTTTTTAATTAGCCTCATTAGTGCTAATGACCGAGTCACACACGTTGACTCTAGTCAAACCTTGGTCAACCTGGGTCATCACCTCGAAAACTTCGTCAACAATCACTAATGACCCGCTTAATCAAGTCAACACACACACTTGTGGTCAAACTTGGTCAAACCCTAGCCAAAGGTGGGCCAAAACCCCAATGTCCTTGAACTCCCTCCGGAACTTTTGCCGCGTTCTCCAAATTTCACCTAAACACTTCAAAATCTCCCAATACAAAAGTTGTCCAGTTTTTCGAGAGGCACAACTTTCATGTTGGATGGCATTTGCAATTTGAAGTAGAAATAGGTGAAAAAGCTCGGTCAATGCCAGTCGGCACTGTTCACCGGCGCCATGAAAAACAGGAACTTGGCGAGCAGTTTATGCAAAATCCGTTGAGAAAAACATAGGACGACCTTTGTAAAAGTTGTAGAGGGTACTTCATACTACAACTTTCGTTTTCGGAGAAAATTTCGTCCAGTTCAAATTTTTGAAGAAAAACGCGGTCAAACCGGCGTTGACTGGTGGATTTAAGGCCAAACCGGCACCCTGGCGCTCTGGAGTGCCGGCGCACGACGCGCGCGCGCGCCCAGCGCGTGGCCGCGCCGTCCTCGGCGTCCGGGCCCACCCGGCCGCATCCCGAGGCCGCGCGCCTTCCCGAGGCTCCGCACCCCGAGGCCGGGATCACTCCGAGGTGCCTTGAAGTCACCCCTGCCACGTGGAGCTCCTTCACGCGCCTACACCCCTGCGACCGCCGGTTTGTTTCCTGCGTACGCGCCAGCCGAGGCTCGCCGCCGTACCTGCAGCTTAAATGGCTGGGGTAGTCTTCGCCGCGAAACAATGCCCCCCCTGCACGCTCGCCGCCTATAAAAGGGGCACGGCCGGTTTTCCTCGCGTCACCGCGCCCCCGCCAACTCCCAGTGCGTGCCGCCGCCCGCCTTTAGCGCCGCCGCCGGCAAGCTACCCCCTCTGCTCGATCCTCCGGCCTCGTGACCACCCCAACACCTCCCCTGTACCCCTTAGGAGCTCACGCTGTCGCTCGTTGCCGAGCATTGCCTGGCCTCGCCGGGATTTCCCCGCCGCAGCGACAGCCGCCGCTGAGCGCCGCCGAGCTCCATTCCCCTCTTGCAACCACGGCCAACCGAACCCTTAGACGCCTTCCCTAGGATTCCCTGGTGCTCCTCGTGCCACACTTTGGCCAGATCGTGCTCTCCTCGTCGCCGGAGCCGAGCTGCCGCGGCCGCCAAGCCGCAGCGCCGCCGCACCGCCTCGCCGGCGATTTCCCTACCCCAACTCCGGTCACCATCAAGTCCTAGGTGAGCACGTGGTCGAGCCCCGCCACCTCCCCGGCCGAGAGCGCCGCCGGCCTCGCCGGATTCCGGCCGGCCGCGCCGCTCCCTTGCCCGAGGACCCAATTGCAAGGTTCTTAATCTTTCTAGGGGCCAATCTGTGATCTAGGGGTATATCTGTGAAACTTTAAAACTGACCAGGGGCTTAAGTGAGAGTAGATTCTCAAATAGTTTTTGAGTAATTGCTGAATCTTGTAAAATCCGTAGAAAATTGTATAAAATTCATAAAAATGCAAACTCAATTTTGTTAGATTTCTTGTGAAGAATACTACAACTTCTGTAAAGCATGACCATAGTTTTTCCTGATAGTTTTTGCATGAAAAATAGAAATATGAAAAACCTAGATCTATTGTATATCAAAATATACATGTGCTCTGTATCTGAATTTTGGATATGATGTGTGTTATGTCATGCCTAGCTCCTGTACCAAAAATTGCACAAAGTTATGTTCTAAATCTTTTATTATGATTTATTTTGTATTTATGCAGAATCTGTCTAAATGATTTTTGTAGCTAAAAATATTTAGTTTTTTGTTCCCAACTTCTGCATGCTGTCTTTTTATGCCTAAATGCAGCTTTGGTGAATTAATCACAATTTTGTGTTTGTCAGAAATATTTATTATTGAAATATGCCTAATTTTCTTGGTAAATGCATAACTCAAGATCTATAGTAGTTCTAGGTGTATATGTTGCATGCCTAGCTTAGATTTGGACCAGAGGCCATGTGTGAGAAAGTTGGAATCAATTTTGATGTGTATTTATTTTTATATGCATTTATCTTGCTTTAATAGCTAGCTTTTGTTCTTTTCGGTATATTTAATTCCATAGCTCTCATAAGTGTGCATGTGTGTGCAGTAGCTTTGTATAGGTTTGTAATGCTTCATAACACACCTCACTTAATTTTATAAATTTATTTTATGAATAAAAGCAATAGAGGCAATTAAAGCTTAATAGTAAATTAAATGAGAAAATCATCAACTCCATAGCTAATGACCCTTTGCATGTGATGTTGATTTTTCTAAGAAGGTTGTGACCACCTCCTTGCTGTTTTGTGAGGTTAAATTAATTAATCTGCATAAATGTGTACCCAATCACTATCAAAAAGAGTAAATAATAAAGCACCACAGGAAATTACTTTAATAGAAAGAGTATACCAAATGTGTGTTTGTCAAGGTGACTATGGCCAACCATACTCTTCATGGTTGTCATATGTTGTTTGTTAATTAAATCGAAAACCGTCAATTAAATCTTGCATTGCATCCCGTGTAGATCTTCCCGACGATAGCCGTACGCCTGTGCCGGAAGGAGGAGACGAAGGAGCTGACGGAGACGTGTACTACGTCGCTGTAGAGCAAGACCTGGACCAAAGTCCAGAAGGGCCCAAGGCCAACCTTGCCAGCGAAGGCAAGCCCCGGATCATTAACCCCGCCTTTTAAAATTATGCAATTGTCCTTGCTGTGATTGTGCATTTACGTTTCAGGAGTTGAATTGAAACCCTAGTTGCATGATCCTTAGGTACCTATGCTCTATCACTAGTATGCTAGGTCGATAGCTGCTATGCTATAGGACCGGTACAAGTCGAGTGATGTTCGTCACTCGCGAGAATAGGTTCTCATGTTGGAATCATAAGATCTTTATAAATGGATTGCTCATGTGGTAAGAGCATGGGATTTGGGCTCCGGTCCAGTGGCTTTCGTGGGCTAAGCTTTTGAACGTACTAAGCACTTGTCGGGAATGGGACCGGTAAGCCTAGTACCTTAATGAGACGGTGCGGGAACTTACTATTACTACTCTTGAGTGATCACCTCCCCGGCTAGCTACCGGGGAAGGGGGGTACTCGTGTGATGTTGGGTGCCTCGCGGGGTATGCCAACTAACCTTGTACCCAGGACTGTAGTCTTTGATCCCAACCCGAGGATTTTTGGGAACCGCCTGGATGGTTGTCCTCGCGGGGGCACCCTACCGTGTGTTTAGGTTTACCTTGCAAGGTTTAAATCAATCGATTGTCGGCCTCTCACCGTTATCTGAGACTGCTTAATCAACTGGCCATGATATCCCTTAATGATGGAATTTGATGAAGTTTACTGCTTGAAGTAATTGTTTGTACAATTTTTGATTGAATTAGTTGGCACACTTAGAAACGGTAATCAACTAGAACTTGTGCTAAAATATTGAAAGTAAGGACATACTCTTTGTGGCTTTTCCGCAAAAGAACTCCACCGGCCAAAAAGCCTCTCATGTCTAGAGTTTGGTGATGTAGTTATCACCCGACGGTTAAGTCTTGCTGAGTATTAGTATACTCAGCATTGCTTTAAAAATATTGTTGCAGGTGTTGTTTGCTCTGGTGAGATTCCACCCGGCTGGGAGCAGGGATGGGTGGATGACGACAAGTGATGGCATCACGGATGGCCTCCTGTGATGTTTACCGTTGCGCTAGTTTTTTTATTTCCGCTGTTTTCAAAATCTGAACCTTTACTTCATGTCATGAACAACGGTTTTGTAATAATTTGGATTTAATTCGTGTTGTACTCTGGACTCGCCTTCGTGTGAGTTTTAATGCATATGTCGATCCTCTGTATGAAATTCCAAGTGATTTACCGGGCGTTAACTCGGCAACTAACGACAGGATGATACTTTATTATTGCTTAATGACCAAAGTGGATTGGTTTAGGTGATAGTACGGTATTTTCCTGGGCGGGTTGTCACAGTTAACTCGCTATGTAGGCAAACAAATCCCATCTGAGCTGCCTTCACTCCATCTGTAAGTGGATATCTACTTTTTCTCTGTTGGTCTTCTTTTGTTATGCAAGTTGCAGACGAGTTGTGCAGTTAATACGTTCTTGTCCTCTGAACTTGTAGTCTTGTTGACCACAATAATTTATCTGGACCTCTTCCCCCCCAAAATTAACGGAAACACTCTCTTTGTACTCGAATAAGAAAATATAGAAAGTGCAGCACAATATAATGGCTTCCAGTTTCTTTCAGGGAATTTGTACTAGCTTACTGAAGAATGATGTTGACAGATGATCACTCTCTTTTAGTTCTGGATGTTTAAGCAATAAAACCAATTTCTTGAGTAGCCTTCACTTCCTTTTGTAGATTTGATAACATATTAGTGAAATGTATAACAAGCTTTTAACTTTCTAATGTTTTAAACAACTAGCACAAACCTTTATTCTTTGAAAATGTTTGATTATTCTGTTGAGAATAGACATTTTTCAATATATATGACAATCATTTCTCGTATATCTGTCTTTCTGATATAGTCAGGCTGATAACAACTTCTGTGGAAGCTCTATCCCTGCTGAATACAGCAACATAAGAACACTTCTAAAGCTGTGAGTCTAACCCCCTTTCCATCAAGTTCTCTTCTTAGGATTTGACGTAGATGAATGCAAAAGAAAATTTTGAAAGTAAAGAGCTCTAATAACTTCCGATGGGATTTTTTTTTTTTTTTGGTTAGAAATGAATGCACTGGTGATTTAAAGACTAGCAGAAAAAGAATGTTATGAGTAAAATGTTTGTATTTCCTAAACAGCTTATGCTTTTTGTTGAGGTAGCCAGTATAGTAAGTCCAGTGCATCACATACGTAATAAAACAATCTTTTTAAGTAAAATCATCCTTTTCCATGTTATCAGGAGTCTTAGGAACTGCAGTTTGCAAGGAGCTGTTCCCGACATGAGTGGCATAACTAATTTTGGCTAATTGGAAGTCCAGATTAAAATGATGTGTTTCCTTTCAGTTGTTAGATATCTTACAATCATATACCATCCTTTTACATCAGCTTGTCACTGCCTTTGTGAAACAGTTGTTTTATCAATACTATTTCTTAAATGCCTTTAGTGATATCTTCACTCTAGAATGAGAAGGATGCCCAGTGTTTGGTTTACTGAACCTACTGTTAACTTCCTATAAAGACATCAAATTAATGCATTGGTACTTTCGACCTATCTTCAAGTACCTACACAGGCATCAATCAAATTGATGTGGTGGTTTCTTTTGTTTTGTAAGATCACCTTGCAAGCAATAGACTTTTAAAAAAACAGAATAAAGTTCAGGAACAAGAAGTGTGGTAAATCCTGTGGTGATTGGGTCAAGATTTGAAGATTTTAGCTTCAGTTCGACAAGACTACAAGCTCCACTATGGAATTCTAACTGAAAGTTCTGGTTTCTGTGAGCACTGCAGTGCCCTAACTTTTCTACAAAGAAACAATGCAGCAATACGTACAGTATGCCGTGCTAGTTAGCGTGCCGACGATGAGACGGCCGGCTGGTGCAGACGCACCTGTGGTGCGGTGGTTGGACTCCCCGGTTGGGAGCCAGCCGAACAGGGTTGCGAACCTGCTCCTTGTTCCGAATTCAACGGGCTAACTGAACACAAGAACTTGACAACCACATCTTCTTTGCTTTCTTTGTGGATCCCCACCTTTTCCTCTTCGATCTCTCTCCCTCTCTCTTTGATCCCTTCATCTTTGCTCTCTTTGATCTCTTCCTTGTCCTCTCCGCTCCCTTTGATCTCTTTGCTCCCTTCCTTTTCCTCTTTGCTCCCTTCGTCTTTTGTCGTTCCTCTTTAATCTCTTTCTCTTTCTTTTTTTTCTCTTCCTCTTCGACCTCTGTTTGGACCTTTGGTGCCAGGAAATATCTGATGTAGCCCATCTGTCCGATTTTGCATTCGACCATCAGGGGTTGCGTTGCTGAGAGACAGATCTTCACTTGATTAACCAGGGTCCAAGGTCACGGAAACTGGTGCTCGCATAGTTACAACGGTAGCAGTAGCTTCTTCTGGCTGCATTGATACAAACATGACCCATTAACTAGTGCAGATACGCATAAACATGATCCATTCTTCAGTATTTTCTTAAAATAACAGTTGAATGCCACAAGATACTAAAGATGTTACTCCATATGATAGAACCAATTGAAATTTATAGAATAAACAGTATAGTGAGACAATGAAATTCTAAGGCAGTATGTACGCATGTTCTGCTAATCTGGTGCTTTTCCACCACAGGCTAAAAGGTAACCTAGGTAACGAAACAAGAATGCACACTTGCTAAGAATCTACAACACATCACTGATATGATTGTTCACTGCATTTCATGTTACAATCACATACAGATATTCAGAGGATGATACCCATTCCAATTTTAGGGGCTAAGAGGGTCAAACCATTAAGTACCTTGTCAAGAGTTTCGTTCTGCCTGTAGACAATGCTCATGCACCCACTTCTTCCCGAAGCAAAGAACGTGACGCCCTCCTTAGCCACCGAGATGACCACTACAGCAGGAGGATGGAAATGGTTCAAGGTACAGAACTAGAACCCTCCATGTGCAACAGTTAGCCTCATAATTAAATCACCAGGTAAATCTATGTACCGTCATCGTCGATGATGCTGAGGCACTTGCAGTCACACATAAACTCCGCAGAGGGCATGCATACAATGGCCTGGTACTTCGACTCCAAATCCTGCCCATCCGGGATTCCGAGGCGATGGCTTTTGGCGTTCACAAGCCGCAAATCCAAAGCCGTAGTTTTATTCTTGTCTGTTCATTTCCACAAACACAAAATCAGCGCCGGGTCAGGGCGAAGAGCAGGTAGCGCAAAAGACGTGCGGGCACTTACTGGGCGACTCGAATGTTAAGGTAATGTCGTTGAAGTTTTCGCCGTTGGCCTTGATGGTGATTGATGTCGTCGTTATCGGCGCAGCGGAGGGCCTTGACCGTGACGTCGATTGCAATGCCCATGGAGATGTATTCGTCGCAGTAGTAGTGCAGGAAGTCCTCGGCGGGGAAGAGGAGCGTGATGAACGCGACGTGTCCGGTGTCCACGGCCTGGAGCTTCAAGCCCGTGGTGGAGCAGTCGACGCTGGCCACGTCGACCAGGTCGACGATCGCCTCCAGGACATTGAGGAAGAGGCTCTCCTTCACCAGCTTCAGCTCCAACATGGTGGCTGCGCTCCCCTCTCGGACAGCCAGGCGGCGGCGGCGTAGGGGAAGATAGGATCTGGGCGGGTGCGAGTGCGACCGTGCGAGGAGGAACGGGAAAGGGAGATTAATCTGGCGGGGAACGCGGAGCCAGAAAATTTGCGGGAACCGCCTCCGATCCCACGAAACATTTTCGCGCTCTGACACAGGTGGGATCTGTTGGTGACATGACCCACATGTCATGGAGCGATAAGTAGTGGCGCTACGGCCATGAGCCCATGAGCCGCTGCTCGCCGGCTGGCGGCCGTCCGTCCGTCCGC
Organism: Cenchrus fungigraminus; assembly: GCA_036936925.1. Lineage (NCBI taxonomy): Eukaryota > Viridiplantae > Streptophyta > Magnoliopsida > Poales > Poaceae > Cenchrus > Cenchrus fungigraminus. The sequence goes on from CM072779.1 coordinate 3,571,765, forward strand.
GACGCACTGCGGAGCGCGCGAGAGCCGCGTGCCGGCGCCGGCGGCTTCGCTCCATGGCGCGACTTGCGGACCCCGGGCCACGCGTGGGAAGTGTAGGAAGAGGAAGGTAATAGTAGTAAATCGGGCCGGAAAATGCTTTGAAGGCCAATTAAGGCAGCAAAAGCCCAGAGACAGTCTGTGTGTGTGGGAAGGTTGAGCCCAAATAAAATAGAGAGGCTTCTTGGAACTTATGTTTCTTTCTGGTGTATCGCCGCCCATGGGCCGAACCCAGTTAGACCTTACATAAATTTCTGTACAAACTAGTAGGAAATCCCGCCGCAAGTGATCATGCAACGTGTGAGATGTGAATCATTGCATCATTCCCACTGCTTCCTGTCAACCGTCGCGATCGGAGATTCAGTGCTGATTCGAGTGCAAGTGGAGCTGGTTCGGTTGTACCCCGACGAAATTCAAACCTGTCAGCCAGTACCGATCGTGGCGTCGGTCCGTCAGCAGGCAAAACAAAACGGCAACTACTGGCTTAGTACGAGCCAGTATCCATCGCTTCGCCACGAAACGTAACTAGTAGCTGGAGAGCCATCGTCGTATAAGCAAAGCGTGGTGGCCTCGGGCGACGTACGTAGGCGTGCGTGCGTCATTTTCTTGGCCTGCGACGCGACGCAATCAGAGTCCGTGACGGCGACGTCGTCGTCGTGCGCGCGGCTAGCCGGGGGGCGGTTTCCTTTTATAAAATAAATCAAATCCCCACTGGCCGCTGGGTTTCGTTTCGGCCAATCGCACAGGAGCGGCACGTACGTCGCTGCCGCAGTCGACGTGTCCGGTCGGCGGACGTCGCCGTCGCCGCCGCGCCAAGCCGCCAGGTCGCCGTCTCGCAAATTGGCTCGTGCTCCTGCCGCCTGTCGCTTTCATTCATTTCCCCTCGCAAGTTCCCTCGCGCCGCCGTCGCGCGTCACGCGTGGTGTAACCGGTGGTGGCGTCACCGCATCGCACCCCATGACGTGCGCGTTGTCGGTCGGGGTACCGTACGAGGTTATTACTAGTAGCAACGACTGTCAATTTCTTCTGCCCGGCCGGCGGCGTTGTAAGCACTAGTAGTAGTAACTGTCGCGGGCAGTATGGAGCCATGCATGCAGATTCAACTATAACTCCAGCTGCTGTTCATGTCCTTTTAACACTATACCAGGTACGTATATACGTCACCGGTGAGCTAGCGACGACGCGCACAGGCTCGCCCGCACATTGCGTGTACCTCCGCCGCGGCACCAGTCGGCGGACAGGCAGCTAGCAGGCACCTTCTTCTTCCTAATTAAACCGGCCCGTCCGTCGCGTTGAACGATCAAACTTGCAAGTACGTACGTTGGACCCGCCGGTTTGGTTGGATCTATAGGCAGCATTAATAGAATAACGTTGTGTAGTTGCAGGTGTGGTGGATGATCTTTCCAACTAGCTAAGACCCTCAGTCCCTCACTGATTATGAAACTAACTCTTGCTACATTATTAATTCCTTTCTCTCTTTATTTTATTCCTTGCTTACGCTAGTAGTATAATATGGAATTTTCTGCCCGTATAATTTATAGACCCACCATACAGTTGAAGTGTTCAACTGGGCTGGGCCGGGCTAGCTTGCATTGGGGCCCTTCGTTCGAACGTGGTGCTGCGTCTGGACCGCCGCGTATTGCAGCTAGCCTCTGCAGACGTCTGCGCGCAACACAACAAGGCAAGGCGCTAGGCGCCCATGTCAGCGCGATCGAGCTGCCGCCATCTCTGCAAATCCAGCAGCTAGCGTACGACGACGGGCAGTATATGTGTGAGCTGGATCCTTCCATGGATGTCGTTTGCTTGCTCCCACGATCCATCCTGCACGACAAAAATACAAGCGCATCCTGGAGCTTCTTGTTTCCGCCGCGCGCGTCCATCGATCGATCCATGCATTATAGTATTTTGGCCCCCCCCCCCCCCCCCCCCCTCAGGCGTCCCGAGTCCCGACCGCCCCAGCACATTGATCACGAGCCACCAAACTAGACGACATGGAAAAGTGGATTGGCGATAGTGATACATATATATGTCTTTCTCTTTCCAAAAAGATACATATATAGTATATCGCATATATACAAATTATATAGACTGGTGCCACCATCTCAGATATACAATTATGGACGTACGACATGCATGATCTGTCGTCGTCGCCGACGGAAATGGATGTAATATACTCCCTCCGTTCGTGTATATATGACGCCGGCAAGTCAAATCAAAAGATGTTAAAATATATGACGCCACAGTCCAAAGAAAATGCGCTCTACTGTCTTTGCCCCCCTGTACCGGCGCGCGACTTCCACGATACGGAGGCATGATAACGGAGGCATGCGGGGGGTAGGAAGCTAGGAACGGAGGGGCACCAGGGTAAATTCGTGCCATCCTTAATCCTATCGAAGTTGTCGGGAACGTCATATATACACAAACGGAGGGAGTAGCTAGCTAGCCTTTGTTGTACATATCAGTAATACATGCATGTTGTGTACTGTACACTTATATATACGTACAGGATCGAGGAGCCACCATCAGATTTGCTAGACAAAGTTGCTCTTGTATACGGCGCCCCCGTCGGCATATGGGCCAGCCGCCGGCGGACACGGAAAGGTGGTTGGTGCGGTGAGGTCTTTTGACGTTCCGATGATCGTTGCAGTTCGACGAGCGCCACCGTGCAACACGCCAGGCGCGCGCGGCAGCTAGCGAGTGGTGTGTGGTTGCATCGTCGGTCGGTGGCCCACTGCTGCACAACCCGCGGCTGGTCCCAGTCCCCCACCTATAGCTATACCTAGTAGTACATCGATCCATTGGAGTCGATGTGCCCATGCATGCTTCCGCTCGAGCACGGCACATATATCGATCTAGATTCTAGAGACCGGCCTACTGTACATATACTACATCGATGGAGCTAGCTAGCTAGCTATATCCACCTACGACTACCTAGCTTTTGGCTACCTCTTGCATTGCATTGGGGACAAAAAGCCAGCTAGTATAGCTTTTATATGTGCAATATACTAGTATACTATATGCATATGGGCGCACACACTATATATACTCCCTCCGTCCCAGTTTAAATGGACGTCTAGAGTTCAAAAACTTTCCCGAAATAAATGAACACCATGCTCGTAGTGCACTGGTAGCCGTAACCTGCACTTTGACTGAGGGGATAAAAGTTCGAATAAAAAAAAAGAAAACGCAGAGAGTGTAGTGTTCTCGTCCACACATTCAGCCCATGTACTATTGCTTTTTTGTCTGGTGATGTGCTGTTGAAATTGTGGCCACACGTTTTTACTGCACTGTCATTCTCCCGCTGCGTCAATCAACAATTGTCCAGTGAGGACAGCTACATTTTATAGGGGCAAAATAGTAATTTCTCTACTACAGTATTTTGCTCATTTGAAACCTAAAGGTGCATTTAAACTGGGACGGAGGGAGTATACTCCTAAGTTGCTTGCTGGAAGGATATATATATCGGGTGCTCGATCTAGAGCGCGCTTTCTTTCACTGTCGTTGCATTGCGATGCGCCATAGGACCTGCTTTGTATATATGTCGATCCATGACGATATATATGGGCATACAGTTATGGTGGACATGATGGACACAATGTCGAGGTCGTGGCATCTATATATGCAGTCGTTTTGAGCTCAGCTGGCATGGCGGATCGGAGGACAATGCGGCAATGATCGATACGGATCGGAGCACGTACAGTGGTAACATATATAACGCCTACATGCATATCGAATCAATAACCAAGCCAACTCGCAATCATGGACACAATAATTTAGCTAGATTCTAAGGTCTCCATGTATATAGTCAGTTAACTACTACTGCTAGTCCTATAGTCAGTTAGCGCGCTCGGGGCCTAGCAGCTATGTAGCTAGTGTGACTCTAGCCGGCGGTGACACAACACACGCAGCATGCACGGCTAGGAGTAGATCAAGCGGGTATAACTCTGTAAATCATATATCGAACTTTTGTTTGCGTCCTTGATTCTGTCGGTGAAGCTCTGCACTAGGCAGCGACGCGCAGTCCAGGACAAGGATGACGGCGCCACGGCGGTTAGGTCCTGTGGTGGCGCAGTGGAGCATCCCGTCGCGTCAGTGCCTCCCTCTCAGATCAGGTTAGGGTTAGGAGTGGAGGAATAGTGGCGGCGGCGAACCTCGTACCTGGTGTCGTGATCCCCACCCCCTCTATATGGCGCTGCGCGACAGGGCCCACCAGCCTGTCTTGGGCTGGACACCCCTGAGCAGGGCGTGGGTTAAAGGCCCAATAGGCCGTTAAGCCTATTGGTGAAGAGATCAACCTAAGAGCATGGTCGATGGCGAGCTGAGACGATAGATGCGCCTTTCAGTGGCCGAGCATGACCAAATACCCAAGGGACCAACCTATGTTAATTAAGCTAAATTTCTCAAGTTCTATCAATTCTTCAGCAATCGCACAAAAAATTGCGCAAAAATCACTGTTTAATTAATGGAAATGCTCTTTTTTACATAAATAGAAGTTTTATTAATTTCAAGAGCATCTGTCTTAACACACTACTCATCTCTCCATCATATATAGCTAGTGCTCCTCTGGGGAAGTTTATATACTCCTATGCACATGCAGATGATACAGTATATGCATTGATTATCAGGAAATCGACACACGTGACACAATCATCAAAAGATCGCGCACCCGTGGTCGATCGTCCGTGTCGTCGAATTCATCGGATCGATCGGTACGTATACCGTATACGTTGTGGTGGACAATAAACGAACACACCAAAAGCCCTTGGATTCGATCGGAATAATAATATTATTGCCGGTACCGTAGCAGAAAATAATCTCGAACTAATAACGAGCAACCACACATTTGCCCGGTACCAGCCGTGCTCGTGAAGGCATTATATTCACGCAGCACATATATCTCAGATCACTTGATAATACAGCAGTACAGTAGTATATATTCATGTTTAGGAGTAGTTAAAACGTAACGACATGAACACGTACGTTAATGGATCACAAGCTTCTTGTGGCCGGCGTGCGTGTACATAAGCATTTATTAAGCAGCACGTAGACGTAGTACGTACGTACACCTAGCCGCTAGCTAGCTATGACGACGGACGTACAGTACGTACCTAGTATACCTAGCTAGCGTACGGGACGCACGAGACGGACGTCGACGACGCCTGTGCCGGTGGTAGGTCGTCGGTATAACGTAGTACGCGTGTGCTGTGCATGCATGATGCACCGGGCGGCTATCTCGTGCGTGTGCGACGATGATCCACCGCCATCGCCGACGGTACGTGTGCCGGCCGTAGCTGACCTGTCGTCGTCGCTCTCGATCCCGGTAGCGACCATGCATGCATGCGATCCATTCCCATCACCTATTCAACACCTGCTGCTCATCACGCACGCGTACGCGTAGCCGTACGTGGTAGCTACGTACTTCATGTACTAGCAACGCAACCACCACCTGTAAGTTAGGCTGTAACCCAACAGCTAACTAACGTTTCTTCCGATCGCATCGATCGACGACGGCCTTAATAAGTACTAGCTAGCTCATCGATGGTGAATGGTGATCGACGACGTTAGTTGTTCGGTGGATCCAGGCAGCAGCAGCAGCTAGCAGCGGGTACACTGGCGAGGACGGGACGGCGCGGTGCCAGTAGCCGAGGATACACTGCGGCGTGGTCCGTACGTACGGCGGCAGGCAGCGTACGTGGCCGGGTCCCGGCTGGCGTGGCGATAGACGCCGAGCGGCCGAGGCGAATGAGCTACTCCCTCCGTCCCTAAATATAAGTTATTCTTCGATTTCTGTGCATCACGTTTGACCGTCCGTCTTATTCAAACAATTTATGAAAATATTATTTATTTTGTTATGACATGTTCTATCATCGTATATATTTTAAGTATATCATAATTGTTTTTATATTTTTATAAATTTTTTGAATAAGACGAATGGTCAAACACGGACAGAAAAAGTCATCAAATACTTACATATAGGGACGGAGGGAGTAGTAGGTAGCGCGCAGGCAAGGGAATTGACGATACGGCAAGATCATCAGATCAGCCGCGCCCATGTATAAATCCACCGACAAAATAAAACCAACCGCCCTTGCATTCCTACCTGAGCTAGCTAGCGTACCAATCAAATTAATCATCATCGGGCTGCAAGGACTATTATCTTTTTTTTTACACTTGCAACATAAATAATTCATAAGTACTACTGTATAATCGACGCGTTCGGGGAAAAGAAAAAAGAGAAAACGATCGAAAATATTTATTTATAGCGGAGGGCTTCACTGTTTGAGGCAGGTAGGCGAGGACCTTTTTGGTAATTTGCCCGTGTGCGGTGGTGTGGTGGGCGTGAAGATTTGTGCGTGCATGATGGATCGGATTTCGGAAGAAGCGATCCGACCCGGGCTCCCTGGGTGGGCATGCATGCATGCAGGATAATATCCTCCTCATATTGGCCAGAGGACAAAGAGCTGGCTGGCTCTCTGCCCCGGCTGCTCTAGTGTACTGTACTCGTACGTAGTTGCAGGGCCAAAACCACGCCCGTCCATCGAAACCATTCTAAAACCCTGCCAGCTCACCCTGCTGCAGCTGCAGGCCTTTGATCCTCACTTTTTTTTTACCGTGGCTCCCTGTTTACCTCCGCCCTTTGTTCCTTTCCTGCTGGCTTCCAGCTGGCGGATTGCTGGTAATCCCATCCTGGAAGAAATACTGCTACTACTACGAGTAGTTGGCAACTCGCGTGTTTAATTTTGCGCAACGTACTGTACTAGGTGGAAATACTGTCGGCTCCTGTATTACCACCCCCTCTGTACGTGTTGGATCGGTATGAATGACGGATGTATGGCTCTGACCATCACATACGACTACCAGCAGCTCTTGTGTTTGCAACGCAGGCACATCGGTCGTGCGACACAGCTGGATCCCTGCGAGCAGCCACCTGGACTGGACAAACAAAGCAGAGGCCCGGCCGAGCCTGCCCGGAGCACACGCAGTCGCAGGTCACAGGCTAGCGCGCCGCCGACGATGAGACGGCCGGCCGACCGGGGGCCGATCACCGTTCCGGTCGATCCACAGCAAACCTCCGGCCGCCGGTACCACCATGTACGGCCGGGCACCGGCAAAGCGAGATCCAGCAGAACAGGGTGGTTCGTTCGTACGGCACAGTGACCTGTGTGTGTGGCAACAGCCCCAGCAGAGCAGCCAGCGCCCAGCAGAAGCAGCAGCCGCGGCCGTTTACAGTAATAAAAAAATGGTTAATTTGGCGGGGCCGGGCGGGCACAGCGACGCACGCCTCCCAAACCAAACCACCCATCACTGCTCTTCGGCCACCCCTTCCACGTGCGCCAGCTCACCGCCTGCGCCCACGCACCCCCGTAACGGCCGGGCCGCGCATCCCATCCCCTCCAACAGCGTCGGATCGCCATCGGGCGGCGCCCAACTAGTATGCCGGCGCGGTGGTGGGTGGGGCCCGTCGTGTCACGGTAGGATGGATGGGTGGGTGGAGCAAGTGCAAGACGCTCGAGCCCCGGGCCCGGGCTCGGGGACTGGGCCGTGGGCTTCTAAACAATCATTATTCACGACGAGGGCTTTCGTTTTTTCCCCCACTCCCTCCCCTCTCCGTTCCGTTCCGTCCACCCGCAAATGTGTCCCACGACGGACCGGGGGAAGATAAGTTTCCTCCTTTTTAGCATGCCCTGGCTTGCCTACCTCAAACCCCTCCATTTTTAGTTTTTTACCTCTGTTCCTCATGTTGAACCACTACCTTCTGTTCCTCTCATTTGAGGCCGCCTGCTGCCCTGCTTACTCTCTCTCTCTCATCCTGTTCCTTTCTATCGACGTGGAAATTTTCTTTTTGAAAATACAGTATTTGTTTGAACAGAGACCGCACGTAAAACTACATCACACGGATCATCTTTGCGAACAACTAGCAAAATAAAAACAGAGCCCAATATAAGCTCACCGCCGCGTACTAATAACAATGCTCAGTGTCGTTGGCAGTGCTAGGAAAAAAACATGTGCCAGGTTGTATGACCATTATTTTGGCGCCTGCATGATTGCTGGTTGCTTTTAGTGTGTTAGAGTTTGTATATACGCTAGAAAAAGGAGGTACCTCATGCTAATGATGGCGTACCCGCATGCAAGTCAATGATTAAATGGTCTGTATTAAACTTGAGTTGCTACAGAATAATCAAAGACGATCTCTACTCGTATGATACATGGTGTTGCAACAATCTTTACACTCAAACAAATATGACATTGTACGTATTTTGTGAAGATCATTTTAGTTCACATGCGCCCCCATTTCTTCGGCCAAGGATGGTGTATATGCATTTTTAATTAAAATGAAAAATGCTACTAGAAAGGGTCATAACATAGTAGTAAATAAAGGAAATAAAAGAAGGTGTTAGTTATATCTCGTGAAAACAAAATACAAAGGTCACCAATCTCGTGAAGGAGTATTTCTGAAAATGGCGGCGACGGTGTGGCTCTGCTTTGGGTGTGGGGGTGCTGCGCATGATTTTGGGGGTGGTTGATGGTGCCAAGTGGGGGGCTCAGCTGATGTGGCAGGTGGGCCCCGGGCGGGCGGAAGCGGCATCTCGAGGAGCGCCAGCCAGCGCGTGGGGGTGGGTGGTGGGATTTCGGGGCGCGTCGGGTCTTCGAGCGCGAGAAGAGGAGGAAAACAAAAATGAAAAAGGGCGCGGCGGCAGGCAGGGCGGCAGAGCAGCAGCAGCAGCAGAGCAGGGGGGGAAGCTGCGAGCTGAGCTGGGAGTGAGCGGAAGCCAGCTGGAGCTTTGGTACGGCCGGCCCGCCGAGACGCAGCTCCCGTCGCCGCTCGCGCCCCCTCCGCTCCCGGCCTCCCCTGCGCCCGGTCCATGGGCATCTCAATGGAAAAGTCCACCCACGCAACCACCTCGAATCGGATCCTGTTCTTGACCGACCGCCTGCTGGCTGGCTGGCTCCATTATTTTGGGAGGAGCTGGGGGAGCTAGTGACGTGACCAGTGCTTCCACTGCTGTGCTCCGAATGACAACAAGTGCCTCTAGCTTTGGCCTTGTGGTGTTTCCATCCCAATGATTACGACCTTTTGCCGGAAAATGATACTCTACAGTTGTGTGTCGTTGTTGCCGATCCGTGTTGGTCGGCAGTAGTAGTAAAAACTAAAAAAGGCGCAGCTTAAATCATCTGTTTGTTTGCAGTAAAAAAAGGTCAAGTCATTTGTCGCTAATCTTTCCAAGAAGCCACAGAGTACCACCACCAGGGAGTGTAAACCCTGTCGGTCTGGCGCGACGACGTGGATCGTGCGGCGACTGTTGGTTGCATCCGAAACCACACACGCCTCTCCCATCCCATGATGGGCCGCGTCCACGCGGGGGTTCGCCGCGCCTTTCGGTTCTTGTCCAGAACTGTAGCCGCGCTGTCCCCCTCCCCCCATGTGTCCCACACACTTTACCTCCTCATTCTAGGGCGTGTTTAGTTGGGCAAAATTTCCTCCTTTCCACTCTCTCTCACCACATTAAATACACCAAAAGATATATGTTCGGAGTACTAAATGTAGATGAAATCAAAAACTAATTACACAGTTTGGATGGCCTTTGCGACACGGATCTTTTGAGCCTAGTTAGGCCATGGTAGGACAATATTTACCACAAAAAACCGAAACATACCTTTTGCTACAGTGTGTTGAAAAGGCAAATTTTTCTACCAACTAAACACAGCCCTAGTATTTCTTTTTTCCTCCCCCGCCCGCCCGGTTGCTAGCCGCGGGTTTTCCCCGTTGTGCCCTCGGCCGCCTCGCCCAATACCCCGCTCTGCCCCTCCGACCAACACTATAGCCATCAGGAAAATGAGCTAGCTGGTCCCCCCAAATCTTGGGGATGGAATCAAATTGGGATCTCCTGGAAAAGAAAAAAAAAAACGCAGCCAGCACAACGGAAGGCAGCAGCATCAGATGAGATACGAGTCGACCGTGCGTGTGTGTGTTCCTTTCTTGACTGGGAAAGGTGGTCGCTGAATACTAGTAGTCAAATTACAAGTATTGTACTAAACAATTTGAAATGTAAAATTAAAGTACCGACAGCACACACATGTTTCTTGACTGCAGACTGCAGTTGCCTCTCTAGTCTCTACGGTTATGGTAATTGGTAAGTTTACAACCAAGCAGGTCATAAGGGGGGAAATGTAAAAAAATTCAGATACCTCCAAGATGATTGTAATAAATAAATGTCTCTGGAATAATAAAGTCTTAATGTGTTTCTTTGCAATTATGTTTAAATTTTTAATGTGCACTACTCCATTTGAATATAACACATTTATTTATTTTTATTTTGGAATTTAATATTAATGGTAAACCACACATGCCGTATAGCCACTTGGAGTGGCATTCCTTTTCCTCGAACATGCATGCTCCATCCCGTGAATTTAGGGATACTTTGGTCTTTTAATTTATCATTGCCATTATCCGTTTTAAAACTTTCTAAACAAATATTCTTTGTGAAAAAGTACTACTACTCCGTAATACATAATCAGAACATAATTATGGGGGGAATTGTGTTTGGAGGGGAGGCAAGCAGAAAGAGAGGGAAACAGGAGGAGATTGTTCCTTCATCCTGCGGCGGCGGCAAAGGCAAACCGTGGTGGTGGCGGCATTCATTCCGCGGCGGCAAAGTTCGTTAATCCTCGTGGAGCTTTAACGGTCTAGAGATTCTTCTCCGAGGCCGGCAGAGGATCGGAGCCATGCTTCCTTTTGACCGGTCAGCAGCTTCACCAACACACATCAATAACACTCGGAGAGCTAATACTATAATTATGCTGCCCTCCTCCATGCAGTTCCAGCCCCGCACACTTGCTACACCTCAGCGAGCACACATTGTGACATTGACACATGCACACGATTCCCTTCACATCACGTGGCTTTGGTCGAAACTAACGGCAGGGATGACCCGGCCGGAATAGTTTTCGTTATCGCTTCAACCACGCTTATCTTGGGTGTAATGAGCAATTAAGCAGCTCCCCGGCATGCGTGCGACCTCATGTCGATCGCTGCATACTGTACTCATGTCGTATACTACATCAGTATGGTTTGGAAATCAGTTGTGCAAAGTGTCATATTCATGTGATGGGAGCAAGACGGATCGGACGCGTGTGGAAAATGAGTCCCGGACAGAATGATGGTGCTTCGTCGTCTCGTACTTGTGGTCGGTGTCTAAAGAAAGTGAGATTTATGCTGGGAGAGCCTTGCAACCTCTACGTTTTATGCTCCAATCCAGTCAGTCAGTAGCGCATATCATGGCCGTTTGTTCGGCCGCGATCGATCGGAGCTTTAAATTACGCGCCGTCGCCGCGCTTCCGTGGAGTAGGCCATGTGTTGGGACAGTGCCTGCCTTGCTAGAGGTAGACTGCGAGCGAAGCAAAGTTGGCAGCGACGCAGCGTGCATCTGACCGACCGCATGACTGCACAGGTAAATGAAAACCGGTGGTGAGCGGAGTCGCAGCGCAGGGCCTGGCCTGGCCGTGTTACGGCCATGGGCAGCTGCTCGCCGGCCGCCGCGCCGTCACGCGCCGGTGCCGGCCTCAATTAATAGCCCCCACCCGCGCCCGCGTCCGATCCCGCGCGCGCAGGAGACCGCGTGCGGCAGCGGCTACGCGCTGTCGATGAATGCGCGACGGACGCAGCGCAGCAGCAGCAGCAGCAGCGCGCGAGAGCCGTCCGTGCGCGCGCGGGAGAGAGCGGCGACGAGACCCCGCGGGAACGGAGGCTAGCGGCGGCGTCGTCGCCCGGCCACGTCGCGTCGCGGAGCCCCCGCGCAACGGAGGGTGCGCGAGCGAAAGCAACGGGACTTTGGAAACATCCGTCGTCCGAATGGCGCGCGCAGGGAGAAGAGTACTCGTACGTGCCGGCCGAACGGCGCCGGACAGAGACGATGGGCGGCGCAGCGCGTGCAGGGTCGCAGAGGCGCACACATGACACACGCGGCGCGATTCATTTCGATTCTACGAGTAGCATCCACTCGCGTACGACCCGGCGGAAGCCATGGTCCCTCCTCCCGGTCAAAGCTGACGGCCCCGGGCCCCTCCTCCGCCGGCCGGCCGGACGACGGGTACCGACCGGCCCGAGGAGACCCCGGCCTGGCCTGGTCTGAACCGGGCGAACCGGGCAGTAGTAAGTGCTGGGGTGGGCCCGCTCCCCCCGCCCGACAGAGGTCAAAGGCCATGCCGTCCGTCCCACGCACCGCCCCACCCCGCGCCAGCCCATATCGGCAATTCCGCGGCGCGCACGAGGGCGCCCCCGTCTTTTCGCACCACCGCGCCGCCACGCTGGCCGCCCACCGCTCGCTCATGTGTCGTTGGACTCCACTGGACTGGACTGTCGCGTCGCCAAATTTCCGGGGGCCTCCCTGCATGATTGGTTGGTTATTCGCCTTTTGGGTTCGAAATTTCCATGCCCCAATGCGGCGGCGCCCGCCCCCGCCCGTTCGGTGATTGACCCCGCCGCTTTGGTTATGTTGACCTCCCGCCATTGCGTGCTGACACTGACATCACCACCCACTCTACTATACGCATTTCGCAGCTGACCTGGGTACGGAAGCAAAATTTCGTACCCGAGTTTTTTTCAAGCCGCACAGCAATACTACTTGTGCACGCAGTATCCTTTTTTATTTATTTTTTTTTGCAGAGGTGAAATACTTGTGGATCTGTTTTTTTTAAAAAAAGGTAGCACGCTAATTGCGATGGATGCCTTCATTGAGCCATGCACGATAGGATAGGATAATCATAGCAGGAATACGCACACGAGATGACACGAAACTACCGTCTGAAGCATATCCAAAAATTTAAGTACGTAGTACGAGCTGAAATTAGCCTACATCATCTTAGTCGAGCTGGCATTTGTTGCCACCACCACGTACAAAACAAAGAGAAAGGGGGAAATCCCATCCACGAGCTAGCTTAGGGCGGATGCGGATTGCGAATCACTTTGCGAATCACTAAGGTCCGGGTGACATCGAACATGACAAATCCGAACGACCTCTCATGCACATCAATTCAAATCATATGCTAATGCTAGTGTAATACTAAAAAGCACACAGATCAAGCGTGACTTTATTTTAAACCGGAGGACGTAAGTATCAAAAAAAAAAACCGGAGGACGCAAGAACAAAGACCCCATTCACCCCAGCAGGTCAAAAGAGCATTTCACTTCACCAGGAGCAGACAGGTGGCGGCTGCCGCGGAGTGAAAATAGGAGGAAACTATGAGGGTGAAAGCGAAAGAAACCCGGGGCATAATAAAAGGAGCAAGCCCTGGCCGCGCCCACGCTCTTGGCTTCCTCCCTCCTCCTCTCCCTCTATTTCTATTTCTCCCCCTCCTCTCTCTCCTCCCTTCCCTCTCTCTCTCTCCTTTCCCCACTACTAGCCGCCCGCCCGCCCCTCCCCTCCGCGCCGCTCCCTCTCTGTTCCATCCCATCCCGTCCCATTCGCCATTCCGTCGCGCGCCGCCGGCCCGACGCCGCGTCCCGGCCGCAGCGCGCGCGGTGCTGGCGCGGATTCGCGGCTCCCAGGAGGGGGGCGGGACAGCGCGCCCTGGGATGCCGTGATCGCCGCGCGCGCGAGGAGCCGGAGGCGGGGGTGGTGGGGGTGGGGGATGGGGCGGGTCGGGCTCGGGCTGGCGGCGGGCTGCGCGGCGGCCACCTGCGCGATCGCCGCGGCGCTCGTCGCGCGCAGGGCGTCCGCGCGGTCCCGCTGGCGCCGCGCCGTAGCGCTGCTCAGGGAGTTCGAGGAGGGCTGCGCCACGCCGCCCGCGCGCCTGCGCCAGGTCGTCGACGCCATGGTCGTCGAGATGCACGCCGGCCTCGCCTCCGACGGCGGGAGCAAGCTCAAGATGCTGCTCACCTTCGTCGACGCGCTCCCCACCGGGTATCTTCCTGCGCTTCTACGCCCCCATCCTCCTCATCACTGCCTGTACTACTTGTGTGTGTGTGTGTGCCGTTGCCTTCCCTCGTTCGTGGCCTCGCGGCTCCTCGATTTGAAGCGCTTGTTTCTTCCTACCTCCCTCCCTCCCTTTTTGAGTTGTCCCTTTTCTGATTCTTGATTAGAACGCACACAAAATAAAGTTCTTTGCCCACCCTCTGTTTCTTAACTGACATGTTGGTAGTTGGATCATACCCTTGCATCTCGCCATCTTGCTCGGGTTCGATATTCCTCCGGTGCGTGTACGCAATGTGATTTCTTTCTTTTATTCTGTTCCCCTCCTGCTTCCTTGCCTCCTGACTGATGTGGAGCCAAGTGCATTTCTCGCTTCCCCTTCGGATTCAGCTCCTGCTCCCCCCCGCTGCTATCGGTTTGTTTTGTTTTGATAAAGCGGCGCCGCGCGACGGCGCGAGGACGCACATTTCTAACCTGTTTGCGCACTGCCATTGGGCGTGCCATTCCCCGGACTAGTCGTGTCAGTGCTCAGTTGGGGATCGTTACACAAGCTTCTGTTCCCCGGCGCTGCTGTGTGCAATGGCGAACAAATTTGGGTCTCTCTACTTTTCCTATGTGTTCTTCCAACAGTGAACGAATTTGGGCCGTTACTTTTGCTCTGATATATTTTGTTCATAAAGACGCCATCTTCTTTATTCGATTCCGTATAATGCCGCGCACATCTCGCCGATTTTCCTCGTGGAATTCCCGCTAACACGACGTCATAAAGTGGCCATCTTTGTTGGAACGGGACGGAACGATGCCAGTTTCTTGCTTCGCCTTCCGGGGTTCCACCGCAGCTCAAAGGCTACAAGCCTTGCATCTAACCACCCTTCTCCGGTGGGTTTGAACAGTAATGATGCCGCCTGCGCTGCAGTGCTGCACCTTAGTGCCGGTGCTGCTCCGGGGCTCAGACCATTAATCTCGGCAGATGCCAAGAAGTTCCCTTGTGGCCCTTGTGCCTCCTGGGGCAAGCACTGTTGGGTTGACGCTTGCATTCATGGAGGGTTTGGTGTCCTGGCCGCCATAAAGGGACCGTGGAGGGTGGCATCTTGGGACATGAATCTGCCGCCGGGCATTGGGTTCACAGGCGCCAGGTTGTATTCCACAATGGCAATGTGGCCTGGGACGTTCTCTGTCAGGCTGGAATCATTGCTGTGGGAGGCCACACTTTTTGGTGTGCAAGAATATCTGATATGATGATGATGCTGAACAAATGTTTCTTTGTTCTACTGGACGGGGATCCTCAGCTGTTGCTGGTTCAAGGCTGGGTGCCTGTGCTGTTCCTACAGTTTTTCATCTGATTCCAAGCTAAACAATCAAGATGAAGGCCAAACCAAACATTAAGCCGTGTTGTTCTTCATGGAATCTATTCGTTTCCACTGATCTGTCGTAGTTGTCAAGGTTCAATGTTTTGTTTTAGGTTGCTGCTGTTGCAACAGCTTAGCGTTACGGTAGTGCCATCTGCATGACAGATGGATCCACATTGGTTTGGTTTGTCTTTTATTCTTTTGCTTCTGTCACATGTTTGGATTTTAGTTCTGTGGAGTTTCTCGTTCATTGACAGCGCGGTTCTTGTGATGATTGGCTATAAGTTGTCTGTTTTGTGATGGGAATGAAACAATTTCTTCCAGGCTTGCTTGATCTTATGTAGAATGCAGTATGCTAGAAGTTGGTATATTTGGTCTTTAATTTGTGACAACTTCTTATTTGCTAAAATATTATATCCTGATGATCAAAAGCATAAAACTAGCATTGCGTTGCGATGCACCTGTTTTTCCTTTCATCTTTGCCAGATAATATTGTGTCCATTTGTTCTGTTTAATAATATCCAAGGCCATGGCTATTGCTCAATTTCATCGGCTTAGCAACACCATTTTTCTACTCATCACTAATTTGCAGTTCTGCATTTTATTCTGTAGTGTCTGTGTTGGAGATATGAGCTTCTTCCATGCTTAGATATTTGTTTGTGCAGTATTTGATCCTAATAAAGTAAGTACACTCACAAGTCACAAATGAGATGTGCTAGGCCTTAGAACATGCACAAGGGAGATGCATCCATGGATTTGGCTTTGAGCTGGCATGGTGTCGTCGTGTGGCTAGCCGTTAGAGCACTCACAAGTGAGGCACTCTAGCTGTTAGAGCCCAAACAAGTGAAATGCGGTAGCGGTAGTGCACGCAAAAGGGGGATGTATCCGTGGAGTTAGCGTTGAGCTGGCATGGTGTCGTTGTGCGGCTTGTCGTGAGGGGTAGTGCATATTGTTTTGGTATGTAGAAACGGATACTGGTCACGTCCGTTGCTTGTCATTGCATGCACAAACAGCTATTCTTGTCTTGCATGGCTTGTTTATATTGTTAGACTGAAGCATGAGTTTTCTTGTTCGCTAGTCTGGACTGGTTACTAAGAGGAGGTTAGTTAATTGTTTTTCAGGGGAATTATTTTGTGCATTTTTGACAAACCTATTGTAGGAAATAGTAGCATGTTTTTAAAGATTGGATGGAGTAGAGGTGCCCTTGTAAGCATAGAGTCAAGGAGTGAAATGGCAGTCATCCTTCTAAAATCATACAACACTGAGAACAATTTATGTTCCTTTTTCTTTCTGAACAAAATGTCCATACTGACTTCAGATTTTGTACCCTTAACAGAAATGAAGAAGGTGTATACTATGCCATCGATCTTGGAGGAACAAACTTTAGAGCACTGAGAGTAGAAGTTGGTGCGGGGTCTGTGGTCACCAGTCGGAAAGTTGAACTTCCCATCCCTGAGGAATTGACCAAGGGTACAATTGAGGTGCTTGTTATTTCATTCAATTTCCATTTCTGGCAAAGTATATTTATATTATGTGTCTCTGATTTCTTGTTCAACCGCAGGAGCTATTCAACTTTGTTGCCATAGCAATGAAGGATTTTGTAGAAAGGGAAGATGGAAAAGATGAACAAAGGGTGCTTGGTTTCACATTTTCTTTCCCAGTTAGGCAAACTTCAGTGGCTTCAGGGTCATTAATTAGGTGGACTAAAGGGTTTTCAATTGAAAATGCGGTAAGGAAACTTATTTCTATATGAGTTTAATCAATAAACCTCGAGTCATTGTATTGGTAATTGATTGAGACATTTCTAACATTGTCTTTGCAAGACTTGGTAGATTCACAATCTCTTTTTGTAAGGAGAGAAACATGTGATATACATGGAAAATTGATGTGTATTCGTAAAGTTGCTATATGTTTTCTAACACACACAGTCAAGTATTCCTTTTGTGTGAATGCCCTGATTACACCTCTGGTTACCACCTTATTTCTCAACTTTCTATCTCAGTTGTGTGCATATAATACGAAACTCAATTTGCTTTGTTTTGTTATATGATTGCTTTTATGTCCAGTTTATCATTCTAATTTTTATGCAATTACTGATGCGAGTTATGCAATAACAGGCTGGGAAAGATGTGGCTCAGTGCTTAAATGAAGCTCTTGCTATGAGTGGACTAAATGTGAGAGTCACTGCTCTGGTAGGTTGTTGGCTTGTTGCCTACATCTGTTACTGTGATTACTTTGATCATTGCTCTGGTAGGTTAATATGGAACATATTTAGCGTTTTGTGCATTACAATGTAGGTGCCCTACTTCTCTAGCAGCTTTCAAATTATTGCGTAGTGGGTACTATTTGTGCACCATCAAATCTTATTCCTGATGCCAGCCTCTCCTAAATTATCAAGGTTTCTCTGTTTAGTGTTGACATCCTGATGAACTCACAATTTTGCTTTTCACCAAACATTTTCTATGAGCTAACAAGGGAATATTGTCATGCATATTCTCAACCTGCATGTTCTGCTAAGTTTATTGCTTTTTAAATATGCGTAGCACCAACACCTTTTAAATACTTATCTTCATGCTATTTCTACAGGTGAATGACACTGTGGGGACATTAGCTCTAGGCCATTATCATGATGAGGATACAGTGGCTGCTGTGATCATCGGGGCTGGCACCAATGCTTGCTATATTGAGCGCACTGATGCAATTATTAAATGTCAGGGTCTTCTTACAAACTCTGGTGGCATGGTATATTCTTTATCTACTTTGTTCTGTAGTCAAACTATCTATCTTATCCAATGTTCCTGTGTAGAAAAAGAAGATGGTTATGTTTTATGTTCAAATATTTGATCCATCAGGTAGTAAACATGGAATGGGGCAATTTCTGGTCATCACATTTGCCAAGAACTTCATATGACATCTCCCTAGATGATGAGACACAAAATCGCAATGAGCAGGTGCAACTTGTGTAAAGTACCTTATCTAATATCTCTCTTGATTAGTAATATTAAATATGGCTGAACGAATTCGTCATTGATACAGGGTTTTGAGAAAATGATCTCTGGGATTTATCTTGGGGAAATTGCAAGGCTGGTGCTCCATCGAATGGCTCTAGAATCAGATGTTTTCAGTGATGCTGCTGATAATCTGTCTACCCCCTTCATATTGAGGTACATATACAGCTTGCTGTGCTTTGCTTAGCTCATATTATTGTGATCTGGAGAAGGGGACTGGGGAGGCAGAATAATTTGATGGGGACTTGCTTACCTAGTACTCTACTAATAAGTTCAAGGCTATACTATTTTGTATTTTCTCAACTGTGCCTTTTATTTTCTAGTCCCCTATGAAATACTTTCCATTTGGATTATGAAAATAGCAAAACTCCTTAAAAGAAACTGTTGCTGAGTCCTTGAAAAATGCTTGAGTTTTTTTTTCCTACTATGAATTTTTCTATTCACCAAGTTTTATCTGTGCATTACATAGCTTCAGTGTTTTAATGCCCCTTCGAACTTTTGGTTACTGCATCTTTTTTTCTCTTCTTTTTGGTAAGATTCATGCTGCTCGCCAGTCAAGTGTCAGTGCTTATCTTTTTTTAGTTGAGTTTTGCTGCTCAGCTGAGCATCTTGATTAAAACATTTTGTGTCACTGAGCTTTAAATGGGAAAACTTCACTTGGCCGATTTCCTTGATCTGAACATCAGTGCCTAACTAAACCTTGTTCACAAAAACTATTCCTAACATATGTTTTCCACGTACTGTTTGTGTTCCAGCACGCCACTTCTGGCTGCAATCCGTGAGGACGATTCACCGGATCTGAGCGAAGTCAGAAGGATACTGCAAGAACATCTGAAGGTCAGCTTTCCTGATATCCACTAACTCAAACTAAAGCATGTGTGTTTGCTCCAACCTGTATGTACTGAAAGGTTCTGATGATTCTGTAGCAGATACCCGACACTCCTCTGAAAACCCGAAGGCTCGTCGTCAGAGTATGTGACATTGTCACCCGGAGAGCTGCCCGCCTAGCCGCTGCAGGGATTGTAGGAATACTGAAAAAGCTTGGCCGGGATGGGAGCGGTGTGGCTTCAAGTGGGAGAACGCGAGGGCAGCCTCGGCGGTCAGTGGTGGCCATTGAGGGCGGCCTGTACCAGGGCTACCCAGTGTTCAGGGAGTACCTAGACGAGGCCCTGGTGGAGATCCTAGGGGAGGAGGTGGCGCGGACAGTGGCGCTGAGGGTGACGGAGGATGGGTCGGGGGTGGGCGCTGCCCTTCTCGCTGCAGTACATTCGTCGAATAGACAGCAAGGTTCCATATAGGGAGAGATGGTGATACAGGAGCTGGCCCCTCTGTGCAAATGTAAAAAGGGACATTGTTTGATATCTATATTCATATATATAAAAATCTGGTCTTGTGCAGAGAAATCCCATTTCTCCTTCCTACCTCTGCTCTTAATTATATTTAGTCTTTTTTTTTTGCCTTGGTGGATGTAGGTGTTGCTGCGTAGTAGCTTGTTTTCTTTTGGGTGCCAGTGAGGCTGGATTAAGTTCTTAGGAGAAAATTCAGATAGTTTTATTTTTGTTGTGAATCTGAGCTGATGATGAACTGATCTTGCAGCCCAAATTCTCATGATAAGCGATATAGACGAGACTACACAACAGTGATGGATGCAGCCATCGACATAAATTGATCCTTGAAGGTGAAAGGCTCACTGACCAAAATAATAAGATTTTTTCGACCTCAGTTAGATAAATACAATAATGACTTACATCTCATCGTAACATTAACCATCACTTGTTGCTGCCATACAGAGTTTCCACTCCGTACGGTATTTGGATCTAGTAGTGATTTAAGTTTAGTAAGTACTTCACTTCGAATCTTTGGATCAGGAGGATTAAATATATGTTAATTATAAAATTAATTATACAAATGGATTAATTCGCGAGACGAATATATTAAG
Source organism: Cenchrus fungigraminus (assembly GCA_036936925.1). Classification (NCBI taxonomy): domain Eukaryota; kingdom Viridiplantae; phylum Streptophyta; class Magnoliopsida; order Poales; family Poaceae; genus Cenchrus; species Cenchrus fungigraminus. The sequence continues at coordinate 3,592,007 of CM072779.1, forward strand.
TTTAATCAGTGCATCATTGGCACATGTTTACTGACCTAATTATGCTTAATAAATCTGTTTTGTGAGTTGCTTCCATCTTTGCAGTTACCCCACGGTTTTCATTAAGAGAAGAAAGTCTCCTCCCGGCTTAGAAATTTCCCGAACCTCGGTTCCACCGACGAGAGGATTCTTTTTTCGGAGATAAATCCCGGTGAGATAAACCTATGTTCGAGAGGATTCGAACCCAGACCGGTGGCATATCCATCTACAATATCTACCAACCGAGCTAATGCTCGTTCTTGTTTTTATTTAGTACCAAACATCCGATATGACACACGAGAGGCACTAAACTTTAGTCCTGTAAGCCAAACACCTTGGCAGGTGTATGATACGTCCTGTACTGTTCTTGCAAGCAATTGGCCAGCATCAGACATCAGTCATAGGCACGCATTTGTGAACAAAGTGTTTTTTTTAGAATGACTCCCTAACATTAAGTAAAAAGTAGATAAGATAAACGAGGACCGAATGGGCATTTACCGAAATTAGCGAAGACTGATGGGGTTAAGAAGCCCATTGTAAAAGTGGCCCATACACCACGGCATTACATGCGTGGTCCATGGGCCTGAAAAGGCGAAAGCCGGAGCCCATGTGGAACTCGGCGCGTGCGCCATTCGAAAGGCGCGACGCATTCTTCTTCGAGAAGGACCCAAGCGGCCGAGCCACACGTCGGCTCCTCCCGTCTCCTCCGCCTCCGCGCGCGCCCCCCGCCGTTGCTCGCGCTCTCTCTCGCCGCCGTTCTGCCCGCGCCGGACACTACGTGAGCTCTCTCCCCTTCGACCGCCTCTCCATCTCCCCCGCCCCGATTCACGCCCCCTTCACTGTTCTGATCCATGTGTTCTGTTTGATAGATAGATTGGGCTCTCGAATCCAACTAATTGGCGTTGTGCCTACCGGATCAAATTTCGCTGATACAACAAGGATTGTACGAATTCTGCTGCGTATGGTGCACGGGCTGAGCATATTACGGTTACAATTGGGAGGTGAAATGCCTTTTATTCTTCGCGCTTCGACTGTTGTTTTGTCGCGTTTTGATCCCCTCAAGTTGTTAATATAGGGCGTTTCTTTGTTATTGCTAGTGTAGTTGAGCTGTAATTTGTGTGGGTGCGTTTAGAATTTGGCCTGCATTATTGCTATGTTGTGTCGAATCCTTCTGATGTGGCCTCTCGGTTGATCTTGGAAGGATAAGGACATAAGGTGGACTAGACTCTGACGGTAACAATGCAGTCAGCTAAAGTAAGTTCAGGCGAGTGACCCTTTATTTTAGTTTACAATACTTATCTTTGACATGGATTGGATGACATATCACCAACTAAGAGAAGAGGACATGTTCCTTTCCTTGGATTCTTAGCCAACAATATAACCCGGAAAAATGTAGTTTGAATGGTGGGTAAATCTATGACACAGTAGCTTTGTCTGCGGTAGTTTGTTTGGAAGCACATTGATGAACATGAGATGTTATAAACTCTGGTATAATGTCCTTGACATATGAAATTTACAGTGGGGTCTTTGTTTTTAAGGGCTATCTATTATCAGTCAACAGTCATCAAGGGGGTGTACAGCTATCAGTTAGTATATACTGGCAGTGATAATAGAGGGCCATGGATAACTAACAACAAGACAGATATGGTTTCTCTCTCAATCATCTACCTTATTCATTTTCCTTTGGTGAAGTAAGATAGCTTTAAGTGATGGATGTGTTTTCATTCACTAGCACTTGAACTGATTAGATATTGATTGTACAGGTAGTCTAAAGAAAATTGAAAGGAAAGCTGTTTATGATGACAGATAACTGATGGAGTAGGTGGTTGAAATGGTAAATAGCAGGGCTCAACTGTGGAGAGTTATGCATACTGCACATGTTCTTTGTGCTACTACTACACATGAGATGGCTTCGTGAGAGAATAAATTGAGAGGGGCTCTTAGATAACTAAACTATTTTTCGGGAATACGCAGGAGAGCTGCGTATCTTTGCATTAAGAAGAAGAGTTTGTTACAACGCGAGCCAATCGGGCACACGCACACGGAGTTTTACACATGTAGGGATTATACGGCAGTAGTTACAACCAAGCAGAAACACCTAGATAACTAAACTATAACATAGCTGTTCATAGAGTAGAGTTAGTTGATATTTAGTATAACGTTGGCAGCCGATAAGATTGATCACATAATTATTTCAGAAGATATGATTGGGACATTTGATCACATAATTAGTATCACGTTGGCAGCATATTTAGCAATGAAAGTTAGCTAAAAGATGTACACATGCATGCATCTAGTATGTAGCTATGCATATTTCAGCAGTTTTGTCAAGCTTGTAGTAGCATTGGCAGCCATTCAACAGTGTTTTCATTGGAAATTTCTCCAAAGCAAGGGGGGGCCATGGCCCACCTTGGCCCTCACCTAGCTCCGCCAGTGATTGTATTTGATTCGGTCAAGGTTCACAATGTAGATTTAAGTCAGGTATGTGAAACAGCTGACCAGAATTCGTTGCAGTTTCCATCAACACTCCTAACATGTTTTTAATTGTTTTTTGTGTAAGCATGCAGTCCTGTAGTAATCTGACTACTTGATAGTATGCTCACATTTAGATCTTGCTTGTAGCTGAACTGTCAATATATCTTACATAATACTGATTTTAATCTATACTATATCTGATCTGAGCAATAGACCGAGTTTTTCACCTCTGATAATCTGGATCATTCACTTGCTTCTTGTGTTTTGCTTTTATTTTATTTATTCCAAAGAACATGTTTGATGCACAGCTTGTTTTATCTTTAAATTTGCAGTAAGTTTATGCTATGAATGACCCCAAACCATGCTTAGTATTCTACTTTCAACATCCTTCCTGCTAAACAACAATATCATCTCCTAAATATCGCATAAGCATTTTTAACTGAAACAGTGCTATTTACAACTCTATTCGGTGATCGGAATAAGATTACGACCTGGGCCCTTTTACTGAAATGATTCATTTGGATAGTATTGCTCTTGGTGGAATGATCCCTTAAACGTGAAGAACTACATGAATGAATTTGAACCAAGCAAGCATCTTTGAATATTGTGGTGTTGTTGGATATGAATTTGCCTGTATATGATATCTTCTGTTAGTAACATCATGAGCAGAACTTGCATGGTACATGCCTTAAACGTGAAGAACTACATGAATGAATTTGAACCAAGCAAGCATCTTTGAATATTGTGGTGTTGTTGGATATGAATTTGCCTGTATATGATATCTTCTGTTAGTAACATCATGAGCAGAACTTGCTTGGTACATGCAGTTCTATAGATGGATTACTAGTTTACTACAGAAACAAAGGTCTGGTTAAGACAGAGTATGACTGCTACTAATTAAAATGATGCATTGACATTCTCTTTGGAGTCTGAATTCTGTATCCTGGTTTTCTTTGTTTTCTGCTGACAATAATTAGGAGATGACAGCATATTATTATCGCTTGCTATATGATATAAACTGATATGCCAGTTATCAACTTATCATGAAAACTTATAGTTCAATTCGATGGGAGATCTATCATTTCACATTTAATTCAGTTTCAATTCTGTGCTCTTCATTTCTTATTTCTTATTCCAATCTGCGCTACAGGTTGTTAATACTTAATACCCAAGTTATGGTAATTCCAAATGTTCTCTGTTTCCAGACATCATGATTATAAGCGGCTTCACTGTTTTGGCACGAGCATATCATATTAATTCTGAGTCATAGACTGAAGTACTCTGCTGCATTTATGCAGGCACTCCTGAGAGGAGAGGCTAGTTACATGTGAAATAACAGGAAGTGTTATTTGCTAATCAAGGATCTACACTCATACTAGTGCACTATTGTTAACAGAAAATGCAAACAAATCCACATGAGTTCCTTGGGATCTGGTTAGTGATAAGTTGATCAGCACAGCTCATATCTAACGCTGTAACAACAGCTGGGTTCCTCATGTTACCTGGACCACTACAATCCTCCAATGATGATTGCCTCCAAAGTTGCATTCACCAGTCAGAGTTCAGGTGACGCTGCTCCACTTTGAAGTACTGCTTTGAGGTATCTTCGGGTACTAAAAAGTCGCTCTGCTGTGTTCTTCAGGCTAGCTACCTTCCGTAGATATTGTCAGGGATTCTTTTACCTACACTTTTGTACAACATATGCTCTACAAAAGCCTTTAAATAGCAGGAACTGTCACAAGGACAACGGCAATGACACCTTTGGGAATATTCTCTGTCCTGGTGCTAGGATTGCTAGGGGATCATACGTGTGTTTCCTCCGTTCAAATATTTCCCACCTTGCTCCAAAGTGGGCTTTCCACTGCTGCTGTGTGGTGTAGGGTGCCAGATACTGTTTCATCCCAATATCGGCCTCTTCACAGAACTCTACTATTTGGTTGTTCAGGTTCATTGCATGTGCTACGCTGCCATAACCTGAGAGAGACGGTGTTGAAGAAAGGAACCCCACCAAGTAGAAAATTTCCTCATCTGGTATGACTACTGACGTTCTGTTGTCCCACCTGCATCAAAATGGACCAATTGAGCAACCTAAACCGCAACTAGACTAACTTATTTGAGAGAGTAATTTTGCAAGTGAAGCTAGTTACTTTGATTTGTTCACTGGGTAAAGCAGTATGGGACCATTGTTGCTATCTTTCAGGATCTTGCCAAAGACTTCCTTAGCAAATCTGTGGATTGAGCTCCTTGGGATTAGAAGATTCAACCAAGGGTGTGGAACTTCCCAGAGACCTTGTGCCCTCAGCTTCACCTCAGAGGTGTGCACCCTGTCCAAGAACTCCAGGTACGTGACATCGGTGTGGAATAGAGTAGACCGGATGTATCTAAGTTTAGATAGTAGTGCAGTAACTTCCTGAAACGTATAAATTACAGTTATTATCATTGAAGTCGCATGTCAACATTTCTGGTGCAAATGGAAATAATGAACTCACCTGTTCCATGGTATCAGCATCGTCACTGTTGAAGTTCTTAGTTAGCTCGAGGCAGTATAGAACCCTTCCATCGGACTGAAAACGGCTTGCTTGGACTGGGTCCTGTGGCTTGAAGGATGTCCTCCAGTTGTTGAGGATGCCTGTCCTGTTTATGATGACAAAACCTTCAATGTAGTCAAAGGTGTTCTCAGACATGATCAGTGTCTCCTGGTCCTCGGTGAAGCTTGCAAAATCCGAGTAAAGAACTCTGATCCACCTTACCTGCCATTCATTGTATACATCCATTTACTAAATCGCTGCATGTTCTATATATTGAAATGAATCGAATGCTCGTTTAACTGAAGTTCTTGTTGGCTTACCATCTTGGGAGCAGGCTCAAGAGCAATCCTTGCTCTGGTGATGATCCCGAACTGACCGAGACCGCCAAGAGCGGCGTAGAAGAGATCAGAGTTCTCCTTGGGCGAGCAGGTAACAACATCTCCTCTTCCTGCATTTGGTAGCCACGACAAGGAAATCGATGAGCTACTGTTTTATCGTTGGTATAGTTGGATGCTTTTTAGCGGGTTCGTTTGAGACCTGTCACAATCTCCAGTTGATTGACATTGCTGACCTGCGGTCCGTGGCGGAACGCCTGGCCGCTGACCCCCGCGTTAGACAAGGTGCCACCGACCGTGAGATGGAGATAGTCGGTCCAGGACTTGGGCGCCAGGCCGTACTTGAGGGTCTCGTGAAGCACGTTGATCCAGAGCGCTCCTCCAGGGGCATCGACGAAGGGGGACACGCCGCCGTCGTGGACCTGGAGCCTGTCGCCCCGGAGCGACTCCATCCTGACCACGATCCCGCCGGCGGCCTGGGACTGGCCCATGAGCGAGTGGCCGTGGCCGCGCGCGGCGACGGTGAGGGGCGAGCGCTTGCCCAGGGAGAAGACGTGCCTCACGGTCGCGGCGATGTCGGACACGGAGCCGGGGTGGAGCACGGTGGCCGGCAGCAGGCTGCACCGGTTGCCAAAGTCCCGCGCCATGGCGGTGGCGTCGTGGAAGCTGAAATGGCCGTCGAGGCGCAGCGCCCCGAGGGAGGAGAGGACGTCGGCGTCGGGCACGTGCATGGTGACCCCGCCGAGCGCCAGCAGGAGCAGGAGCTTGAAGCAGTGCTCCAGTGATGGCTTCATGGTGGCCGGCCGGCCGTCGCTTGGCTCTTGTTCAATTTATAATTCAACAACAACCCGATCGAGCAACCGAAAGGAGCTTGATGGAGTTTGGCAGGTTGGTGGTGGGCAGTTAGGAAGCTTGGAACGAACTGGACGAGGGGAGAGAGAGAGGTGTTTGTTGAGGTGCAACAAGAGACAGGAGGGAGGTTGAAGGCGGCGGGCGGGGCGGTGTCCATGCAGGGGAGGGGAGGGGGTCTCTCTATATAGGACGGGAGCGCGGGGGCGTGCGAGTGGTGCGGTCAACCAATGCAAAGGCTGGGCGCTACTAGCTGTTTGGTAAAAACCGTATGACGACTGTCTGCCTGCCGGCTTGCTTGCGAATTCGGACACATGCCCTAGTGGTGCATTTGCCAAAGTTTCTTTTTTTAGAGCAACGGTGTTGTTGCTTTGTAGCTCCTATAGGAGTATTTCGTAATGGAGACGGCGGAGGTGAGAAGATCTGCGGATTATTTATATATATATATATATATATATATATATATATATATATATACACATATATATATACATATATATATACATATATATATATATACATATATATATATATATATATATATATATATTGAAAAAGAAGAGAACGTTCAGACAGCGAGAAGGAGGCGATCTCACCATCTTCTTCTTTCTCATAATAATAAATAGTCATAGGAAAGAAAAAGATCCTCTGTTCCCGCATCTCAGGCCGGCGGACAGTCACATGGCTTGCATGCGCCTGTCCCTGCCCAAACCCACACGACATCCGTATGTTTTGGTCGCTGGTCATATGCTGTTGGATTGGAGCTCGGCTCGGCTGTGGCCTCTGCTTCGGTGAAGGAGCCTCCCTTACCTCACTGCCTCCCCGGCCTTGATAAAGCATCATGCACATGAATAAACAAATTAAGCATCAGGCACTACTGAGTTGATCTTTCGGTTAGCTCAATCGTATGGACATGAATTACTTGGATTTTTTTCTCTCTCGTAGTAGTAGTAGGAGTAATTGATAATTCTAGGGGACCCGGAGCTTTCAGATGATAAATGTCCGGCGTCACTCGCTCCACTTGACCACAATCCCCATTTCACTCATCCCCCAGCCTTCTTCCCTTCCTTTCCCATCCCGTGTATATCGTTGTTCAGCTGAGAAAAAAGCTTGTTCACAAGTTAGTTTCCCGAATCCAATAGCATCTTGGTGATGGCAACATTGCGCAACCACCTCTCTTTTGTGCTACGACGTCGCATTTGTACCGTACGTGTGTGGAAGCCCAGCCCCGGCTACGTACACGATGCGTACGCGGCACGGCAACAAAGCCGAGGCGAGAGATCAAATTAATCAGGCGACATCAAGCTGATCATCAGTGAGGACACTTGTGATTCGATCTCGCTCGCTGTTGGTGTCAGGAATTTAAAGTGCAGAGGTGCGAGACCGACACGATGGCCACCGGCGGACGGTAACGCATCGGGATGCGACCAAGTGGTGTGGTCCGGTCCGGCGGAGCACCCGGCCGGCCGGCAAAGGGGTGCCCATGCGGCGGAGCAGATGCCACTTTGACCGTCACCTGCACGTCCATCCTGTCATGCTTGCCTGGTAGGCAGACTCCACCACCGCAGCAGATTGGTCCCCTCACTCTCACGTGGCGAATTAGCAACTGCGTAACGCTGATTAAGAATCTAGAACGCCCGTATTCAAACCCAATGCAAAAAAAGATTTAGAAACATGCATGTACCCTGAGACCGTGTCCATCTCTGCGTGCAGTGTGAAACGAAACCACTTGAGAACTGCCTTTTGCCATGTAGCAACCTTTTGGTTTTCGATGGATAAAAGCAAACATGCGCCGCACCAGTCAGTGTAAGTGATTAGTTAAAGTATTTTGCTTATAAGAAGTCTACTAATAAACAGCATAACGACGGGCTTGGCGTCAGGGACCACGCCACTCAGCAGCAAAGTGCTTATTAGTGCTGAAGGACAACGAGGGAAATGTATGACCGGTTCTTAAACATGTCACCAAGTATCATCTAGACTCATGAAAAATACAAATTGGTTCAGGTGAGCGCATCACTCCATGTTGTTTCGTCAAATAAAAAAATTGAGTCCAAGAAACAAAAGTTCACTCATAAATAAAAGGCAAAATGCACGCACGTCTAGTGCTCAACACGGCCACCCTTCTAAATTGGGGCCAACGAACCACTAACCAGGATTGGTGCGTGGCTCGTGGACGGATGGCACCACCACTGATTCATCGTGTTGGCAAATGAAACTTTTAAGCGTTTGACCTTGACGGCGCCCGTCCGTTGCAATAATGCACCGTTGTGTCAATGTCGTTCACACAAATTCGTCGACAATAGTCACATATGAATATATGCAGAGCTGGAAAGGTGTACTACAAGTGTTTTGAGTCTACGTGGCTTATAGCCACATATACATCAATACATCCTCGAGATTGACAAAGTCGCCACAGACGTCTCACTATCAACGGCGCATCGTCTATCACAGTAATGTGTGCCGAACTGCCGATGGGGCAGTGGAGGAGTCAGCCGACCGGCCGATTTGGTATCAATGATAGACGCCATCTCGCACAGGTGTTGTTGTTGTGTTGCTGCGCGTGCCAAGCTGATGTACTACGTACTATGAGCAAGACAAACACTAGGACGCAGGGAGAGATGCTCACGCATGTGCTGCATGGCGACCGGACGGAGGGAGGAGAAGCCATCGCCCCGATGCGGCCCGGCCTTGAGATCGCGCGGAAGTGGACTTTGGGGACCCACCCCCACGTGGCCCTTCTTGACGTTTTCCCCGGTGGCCGGCTTTCGGCCCGCGGGACCCAGCAGCGCGCGGACGACGTGTCACCGCCTGCCGCCTGTGGGGGCATGGCCCACTATGCTGTTTGGTTCTGAGATCTTGTTGTGCTTTCCTCAGAAAATCTCTCTCAGCATGAGGAATGGAGGATGGCAGCAGGTAGACAAAATCATGAGTTGCTATATATAGTGCTATGTACACACTTGTACTAGCACTCTCTGCAACTCTTAAGGACCTAATTTGGGGATAATTAGGATTTAGGAAAACAATTGTGCATCAGACGATCGATGGTCCAAGCACCACGCGTTCTTGCTTTCTTTCTTTATCATCATCTCGCTCATTGTGTGCAGACGTGAAGCTATATACATCAGCCGCCATGGGTGGGAACCCCCCTTATTTTCCAACTCCTTTTTGACTAGTTTTCGTCGCATCAATAGTGCCAAAGCCATCGATGCCATGCGTAAGAGATGGAGCGTGATAGCAGAGAGCGACTGAATTGAACACTCACTAAATTGAACTATATCAAGATCGACAACCACTCGATCTATCTAGTGCGTTGGTCTATATGACCAAACTATGAAAACAGTGACAAGTATGAAAGCTATATATGTTGTCTTTGTGTGTGTGGATGCATTCCCATGTTGATGCATGCATGTAGCCTTCTCACATATTTGTAATTTGTATGCATGCTCAAATAAAAGGAGCAATAAACTGTACAATATATCTTAATTAAGGTTGGACATGCATGGCTGTGTACTATGATTGTGATAGAGGCCAGGGGATTAATTCTTCCCATGGTCCAGTATACTATACTATACTATATAAGCTGCCAATATTAATTATAATTAACACTAGCTAGATTGTTTGTGTGCAGTTCAGTGCAAGCAGTAGTCAAAAGCTAGAGGCACCAACCCTAAAAGGTGGTCTAACATCTAATAAGACAGCAACTAGCGCTGCACTTGACATGATTTTACTACTTTAGCCAGCAGCCAAACCACCTGATAATTGTCCAGTGTTTAGGTAGACAGCAGTTAAGTCTTACTGTTGTTCTGTCATCATATTGCCGGCATCTTTGAACATTGTGTGCTGCTACTTTTTACGTCAAGAAAAGAGAAGAGAGGACCAAATAAAATTAATATCGAACTATCCATCAAATCAACTCAAAATCTTGTCATTTTCCGTAAGACATATTTACTCCGATGTCATATAACCAGACTGATAATTGATTATTGAATTAAAATGCCTGCCAAGCAAGTGACATTTAAATCTGCCTTTTTTTTAAATTTCTGGCTAATCAAAAAGCAAATAAGCGCAAGCCTACTTGCACAAGAAAGCGTGTCAAATAACATGCAACTAGCGTTCTGTACGTACTGTGGTCCTACATACGTTGTTGGCAAGAGGCTAGCTAGTACTAATATAGATAGACTGTTCTCTATACATTCACTCCCTAATTATATTGTCTCGATGGAAACTGTGAAGGGCATGAAACTTGTGAGAGAGGTTGATGCTTATACAATGCTGATCGAATCTACCAAAAATGCCTAACTATACACCTAACAGAGACGATATAGGTGCAAGTGCAACCACACTAGTCATAGTTGTTGTGTGCAAGCATAGTGCACATCTACACAGACATACTTGTCAAAGTGTCCAGATATATGTAAGCGTAAGTGATCAGGATAGTATAGTACGCTGTATGCATGCAACTATTGATTTGATTCAGCACGACACCGAGGTTTGAACTTTTTTTTAGGCGGCAACGGAGGGCGGAGATCGCCCTCCTGAACTCAATTGAAATTGGGCATAACCCAACATGTTTTTACCGATGTTTCAAACTGGATTTACCGATTTAATGTAAGTATCGATATACAAAAAAAACTTCGAAACTTCTGCTGTCTTTGTTAATTTTGGCTTTGCTAATTAATTAAGACATGCATATGAAGAAACTTAGGACATCTAGTTAATTAGTAGTACATATTTATCGTCTTTTTTGACAGCGTGTGTTGATTATTACATTGCTTTTGGAGACTCAGCTAATCGTCTTCCATGAAGGCACAAGTTGCAATTATAACATGAGCAGCTACTAGTTTAATTATTTGACATCACACCATCATGCAACTTGGGCATCCATAGAAAGTGGTTGCTGTGCTCCAACCTTTCCTACGTGACATGTGCATTTGTTGCCAACTTGTCATACACACTTATACTACTACACATATATTAATCATTGTTACTTAACGGCTCAAATCAATGTCAAGTATTTTCAAAACATAACTTTAACTAGTACCTTTATAATATAATTATCAAATACATATAGCAAAAGTTTACATTTTATGAAACCATTTTCGCATAGTATCCAAACTTGATTGGCACATATAACTTACTTTGTAAGTTGTAACCAAAGTTTATAATGGAGGGAGTGGCTAGCTAATTACCAAGCTCTTGGACGTATGACCAATAATCAGCTTGTATTTACCCCTGCAGTCCTCCTGGTAAATTGTAGGACGGTGTTTGCACCGTCCCTGCCACCATCTTTTTGAAAGCTACAAAGAAGAGCCGCCAAACTCACTGTTGCTTTCATGCATGCATAAGCTATATATTGCCGCATTTCCCATATATATCTAGTGTGCATGCTAATTAAACTCCACCCTGCTCAGTGCCCGTCACTCAAAGCTAACGATGCAAGTACCCAAAAGCTCGACTTTGAAAGCTTCTAGAGACCTTTAGCTTTGAGAATTGACATCATCTGTGTTATGTGCTGCCAACAATAACGTAGGAGAATAGTATCTTTCTTACTTTGTTGCCATACCTCATTGGATCTCACTGACACCTCTCTAGATGGATTACAAGATATGCCTAATTAAACTATACTAAAGTGGCCTCTTAAACCTAACCATGCAGCTATAAGTTTACATAAAGTTGGAAGCCTAACTAGATCACATTACTAGCTAGCTAACTTTCATGTAATCAAATCCCAACTTTTGCTGACTGATCATGAATCAGTGAATCTTTGACAACAAACACCATATCTCAGTTAAGATATAGTATATGCAGCCATGTCCGGATAACTAGCTAGCTTCTATTAAGCTAGTTACACCCAACTAGGAAACTGATATATCAAAAAGCACTAAATGAATAAAGTATGCTACATACAAAAGACAAGAGTGCAACAGCATATGAGAGGTCAAGGAAAACAGCATATACATCAATTGCTAGCCAACCAGCATGCATCTGCAAAGCTAGCAACAGCATACACACACAAGATCTACCCGGCCTATATCATGCATCTATCTGAAGATCTTGATGATCAAATAGGCATCAACCTTTTTCTGCCCATAGTTTACAAGTAAACTGCAGGTGGCCGGTTTCCCATTTGTAAAGTCAAGTTAATCAGTGCATAAATGTTGCGTGTTGCAACCTTTTTGCAGGAGATTTGGTTAGTTTGGTGCGTGTTGCTGGTGCCGGATACATTAGAAGTTAGAACCGAATACTGATTGTGTTTTGCCCGGCAGCATGTCGCATAAAGGCCTAGCCGTGAGAGCCCCACCATGGAGTTATAATTTGATTTTATTTATGGACCAAAATTCATGGCCTTGGAATGTGCGCCCCTCCCCCCCACCCCCCCCGGTCATGCATATGTTAATTATGGTTTGCTACTTAGCTTCAGTATACTGAATACGGAACCTTTGATAATTGATTTTTACTGTTTTTAGGGACACTCTCCCCTTCCTTCTTCTCGTGGCAAACGTGTTTAGATTTTGTTTGAAATCAACATCACGACATGATTATTTGTCCAAGCGTCTTCAGTGGATCTTGTCTTTCACGAATATATAGTCCCTTTCATGCATTGATTGCATGTGCTTCCTTAATTGTTTTGTAGCTGCACGGAGGAGCCCCACGGATTTCTTATGCGCTAATCAATAGAGAATGGCCATTACATCTTGATCTATTTGGCACCGGTCCTTGATCGTTGTTAGTACAATAAATAATACACATGATCATATGTAGAGATATTTCAGAGGGCTTGAAAATTAATGAGAGTCATCCATCCGAATGATGGAAATGAAGAAGTACCAGAAAGTTTCTAAAGGGAAGCACCGGGAAGCATCAATTTGGTGGGGACCAAGTACCAAAATAGTGGAACCAACCATCATATTTATTTATTATTAACTTCCGTTTACCACAAGGTACTTCCAAGTACGATAAACTTTCGTTTACCACATTTCACTCAATAATAGATTGGATGAACAAGATAAAATTAGGATGGCATGTCTTTTGATAAATGCATTATGTGATCTCCTGATAAGCAAAATGGAATCATGCTTCTATATATTCTACCTACAGGAAGTCAACATCGCTTAGATTTTGTATTATCCTTGTTCAGACACAATGGATTATGCTCAATGACGTGTCGATTTTTTATATGATAATTAGCCCATAAGTAATTCCTCCATTGAGTCGATGAAAGAACATATATAAAAAGTGAATGCTGTACATCTTTCAGGGTGCACACACCTATCATTTCAGTTCCCGTTGGACGAAACGTGTTCGTTCCTTGTCATTTTCTAATTATTCTATCTGACACTTTTAGTACAAAAGTTATTCCTTGTGATCATGTTTTCACTTCCTCGTGATGTTGTTAGAAGCAGATCTAGCTAAGGAAAGAACCAGTAGGATCGCAAATATGTATGAAAGCAATGTACAAGCTAAATTAATTGACACAAAATATAACTTAGGACCTGCTTGTTTGAGCTGCAGCTTTTGAACTTTTCTGAAAAATTGTTGCTTAATTACTTTTTGTTCTGAGAAGTCAACAATCAATTCAGTAACTTTTATGAAGATGTGTAATGCAAGCGGATTAGGATTTGTTTGTGGCTCACCTTTAATATTAATTCACTTCTATTTTCTAGTTTTCAAATGAAAATTTGCGTGGCAATTTATACACTCAACTTGTTGCAGAATTATTTTTTATCTCTACAAAAAAAATTGATGCACTTTACATTTCATTTATTTCTAGTTGTATGTGATTAGTTGGATGGGTTGGTACCATGTTCGATCCTGGAGTATGTTTGCCTCATTTGTACGGACATGTATGAAGTTGTGTGCTTTACAAAGACAGGTATTATTCTTTTAGTATAAGGGTTGTTGGCTGTCGTTTTCAACCCTATTTTTCTTTAAATCATTTGTGCTGGTGTATGATGTAAGCGCAATCTAACTAGTATGCTAGAGATATTCCATCTTCATCATGTATATCTTCATGGTCCAATACGACATGGACCTTTTTGTTCAATTATAGCTGAAATGTACAGGAAAAAGGTTGCAAAATCTATGATGACAATGCAAGGATCGGACTCCAAACATGTGCACTTCGCAGTTTTGCCATTCGGCCCACAATTCAGAGACACAGATGGTCCCATCTTGTCATTCACTGGGAGTGGCAAAACTGCGAAGTCCACATGTTTGGAGTCCCATTATTGCAATTTTCTCAAATATAATCGAATGTAATACAATTTTATTTTAGTATATACCACATCACAATGATCCTTTTTAGGCTAAAGAATTTATTTTGAATTAATCCACAAAGAGAAGAAAACAAAAGAGAAGAAGCATGCCAACAATATAAAAAGTACAAGCATCACAAGATTTGGCAGCTGTGAGATTACCACTGAATAAAAGTTAGGATGCATATAAAATTTGGGCGTAGACTGTAGGTGTGACAAATTATTCTTTCACCTAGGGATGCATTTAATATTTTTCCCTGTTTATCTTTTACGTTATTTAATTCCCCTAAGCAGTGAAATGAGATTATTCAGAAGGTGGGCCATCCCTACGCATCAGCAGCTCCAAGCAATGGGTGCAAGTAGTAAAGTCCAAGCCCAAAGGTTGTGAAAAAAGTAGGGGTCCAGGAGAAAGTTGGATAAAAGGGTGACAGGCCTGCAATTCTGAGGGTGGGAAGGGAGCAATGTTCATATCATTGCTACAGGAGCGGTGGAAAAGGGGCATCATCTATGAGACAATAATGTACTCCATATCAGTCGAAATAGTTGTACTACTGGACACCAAAAGGGGGCATGATCTGTACTACCAACGCTAGAGATCCTTTGTGCCATATCTTTCATTTGAATCACATAGCTAGCTTAATTATGTATGTAATATAATATGAAGGAAACAGTAAATTCTTGAAGAATTGTTACCAAAGTAATTAATACTGAGCGTCTAGTTCATCAAATAAAAATGCTTGCATTTGCCTCAACAATTACGGG
The DNA here is from genome assembly GCA_036936925.1 of Cenchrus fungigraminus. Taxonomy (NCBI): domain Eukaryota; kingdom Viridiplantae; phylum Streptophyta; class Magnoliopsida; order Poales; family Poaceae; genus Cenchrus; species Cenchrus fungigraminus. Next base: position 3,607,229 of record CM072779.1, read on the forward strand.
ACTTATAAAAACAAATGGACGCTGATGATTCCCATATCTGTTTCGTTTCTTTTTTGCAAAACACAGATATCCGAGTTTGTATCCACTCCAATCTACTCCCTACTTTGTCCTAAATTAATATTCGTTTTGATTTTAGATACACAACAAAATTTATATGCATCTAAAATGTCAAAACGAGTGGTGTTTTGTGACGGTGAAAGTAGTAGACATATATGATCGACGATGACAATATAATGGATCGCCAAGAATATAATCTACTAGACTCTAGTGAAAAGGTATACTATATATTATACCCTGACCGAAGAAGATGACAGGTCACGTGTTGGTGAGACAAGTAGTGGCCCAGTGCCACATCACCAATCTTATCACCATGAGTTGCCATGCATGATGGCAATGGGGGACTATGCGAGCTTCTTCCTCCCATGATCTTCATTAGTGGTAAGCTAAGAGCAATAGGTGTGGACAGGTGCGAGCGCTAGGTAGGGGCAGATCGCAAACGAAGCGGCGGCAGAGATCGAGGCGGTGGGATGAAAGAGGATGCTGTCACCAATCCGTGCAGCAGAGATCGATCGGTGAGCAGGCAGCTAGGCTAGGGCATAGGGCAGGGCCATGCCTAGTCCGGCCATGTCTCTCCATCTCACTACACTCCAGCTCGAGCCCCTGCCCCCCTGTCTCGCCGCCAGCAGCGCCCTGATGTGCTTTGGTGCTCGACCCAGTGCAAAGATCCTTCACATTTTTACACGCACGAACAAGGGCTTATCTCCCTTTAATTTTTTGCCGGGTGATGAATGGGATGGGCCGGTAGTGGTGGATCAGCAACGAACAGTGGGTCTCTCTTTTGAGAAGTGATCTGCGCGTCGTGTCGTGTCGGTCTGGGCGGATCGGAGGAGCGAGGAGGACGATATAATTGGGAGCGAGGCTTGAGCGCCAAGAGATTCGCATTCGCGTGACCTAAGAGATTGATCATATCATGCGCGGATGCTAGCTGTTCCCGCTTCAGGTAAAAGCAAGCGAGCACCTCATCTGATCGATGTGATTATTCTCGCCGGAGCACGTACGTCGCCGTCGGCGATGACGATCATCTACAGTAGCGTAGTAATGCCTGGAGAATCGACACCGATCGCGCAGATGGATCGGAATGGGCTAGCGCCGCCGGCGGCAGCTAGCCACACCACACGCCGGCACAAGAGGGCACACTCCGGGCACGGGGCAAGCTCGTGTACGTCTCGTGTGCCTCCGATCCGATCCCCGGCCCGGTCCGCCGCATCGACGTCTGCGCCAGGGCACTTGCACTCGCCACAGGCCACATCGATCGCCGGCTGGCCGTGCGAGAGGACCCGTCGTCGCGTACGTCGTACTATACCCACGGGAACCTGAAGCACAGCGACCTCTAACTAACCGCTGCTGCTGGAAGACAAAACTTCTTCCCATGATGCCCAGGTCCCCGTCCTGGGACATGACGGAGGAGGGACCGGCGGCCGGCCGGGGTCCAGAGGCACCGCGCCACGGCGAGTCCGGCGAGCCGGCCGCAGCTAGCTCGGTCCCGGACCTCCCGGTGGTTGAACGCAATCTGCCGTACCTGGCTCAAGATCCCGTCCGCGTTAACGTGTGGACCAACACAACAGTCCTGGTGCCAAAGGCTGAAAGCAGGCACCACCACCGTCACTGAACAACCTGAACCTAGCGCGTGCCGAGGCACACTGTTTTTCGGTGCAAGGCAGCAGATCGCAGAGCAACAATATAACCAGATCACAGTTTTGCTGCTCACAATCTTCGCTTCAACAGCGAACGGGACCATATCTGAATTTTATAGAATGCAAAATGCAGAAATGTGTCGGTGCGGAGATCATTCATCAGTCATCACCCTAAATATTTGTCTCAATTTTGTAATGACCTACTCTATGCCGTCCCTCCTAGAACCAGTGACCGACGGCGACTCAGCCCTGCCGCCGTGGTCCAGCGCCTAGAGCCACCATGGCTCACGTAGGCTCCAGCATCCTTGCAGCATGCTGCAAATATGCAGCGGCAAATTGCCACTGCATTGAGCAACCGAGCTGGACGCACACGAGCAACTAGAGCGGCCAACTTGCAAAAGTGCTATTGCCAAAGGGGCACAACGATGATACAGTCATATAAACAGGGCTGACCGTGCATGTTTCCTCCCCTCTGCGTATAAGCAAAGAGGAGTCAAATTGCACACATGGGCAATCATTTCTTGCACCAGAAATGGCTGCATCAGGGCCAATAATTGCGCACAACCAAAGACAAGGAAACTACACTCAAATGCACCACCGCGTCGAGATCCCCATACCCGCTACAACAGACAGCAAGGACGAGTCTTTCATCTTATTTGCATGTGGCTATATTGTTCACCTCAGGCTAGCACCTAGCGGACAAGAGAACGTCGAAAACGACTGTCGGCAGCAGGATACAGTGACACATGCAGCAAGCAGAGGCTTCGGAACCACGGAGCTGCCTCCCCGCCTCTCTAGATGGCTTCCTCACATTACAGGAGACTTTGAAGTCAGCCGCTCTTCAGAAACTGAGCATGGTGTGCAATGTGATCATCGACGAATGTAGCGATGAAAAAGTATGAATGGTCATATCCAGGCTGCATGCGCAAGATCAGAGGAACCCCAACAGCCTTGCACGCCTCCTCAAAGTTGCGAGGTAGCAGCTGCTCAGCCAGGAACTTGTCGTCCTCCCCCTAAACAAATTGTAAATAAGAATGTAGCAGATAAGCATTCACAGAAATAACCATCCTACTTCTATTCTGGAATAAACAAAAACTTTGAGTGTAGCATCCTCAAGACTCATCAGACATTTAATTTGGATTAATTCTCTAAACGGCATCACTGTGGGTGATGAATGATAGTTATGAGCCCTAAAATCTATCGGAAATAGTTGATAAGCTCGACCCTACTCTACTCTTTAGGGGCATAGACTTTCTACATGGTTCAATCAAGAACAAACATTTTAAGTTCAATCAATCCAATCAGGCAGTAGTTGTCCATGCTACAGTCAAGTCACCCTGATAGACTCTGAATACTCCTAGAAATGCCAAGTTAATCAGTAGAGGTCTCGTCATTAGATGAGCTAATCAAATCCACAGTGTAGAAAGAAGACCATCAAAATGGATGTGCCCAATCACGTGTAACAGCATAACAAAGAAAATGCGAACAACCTATTTCAAAATGTTATAAGGTCTCCACTTGCCGTCAACTAGTCACATACCTACTATCCAAGATGGTGACTCTATAATGTTGTCACATACATCTGAGTGAAGGTACTGGAGCCAGACTCAGTGGCACTTTCAAGAAAACATTTTCCGTCTATGACAATGCTAAGTAGATCTTTAAATGTATCTCATGCCACTTATCATCTATACTGGCTGCTCTGATATGGGCTTTGGTGGTCAAGTGAGGTTTCACTTTCAAGAATGAGAGATATCAGACGTAAGCACTAAATGACTAGTCAACCAATCAAAAAGATGTGTGGCAATAGGTGATTTCAGGTTTGGTCACATGAACACATGTCACCACACTCAACTACAAAGATCTTTCTTCCATTTCTTTTAAACAACAAATACTTCCTTACATGTTCTGAAAATATAAAAAGGAAAATAAACGAGCTGGGATACCAATAGCGTGATAGCAGCAATAGGCCAATACTGTACCTGGTCAATTAGGATAGGAGACGAAACTTTGTTGTTCTTTTTAACCAGGCAGGTAGCATCATATTCCTACAGCAATGAGGTACTTGTAAGTATCCAACATATCAGAGATAAATTAATGATTTCTAAACAGAAGAATACCTCCCAATCTGATTTAGTTGAGCCCAGGTAATTTGAGAAAGCTTTCTGACCCCATGGGCAGTTTATCGGATTGACGATTGGAGCAAATGCTGATACTGACTGAAATTAAGATAAACAAAAAATTCAGGCAGGTAGAGATTCAATGCTAAATGTCATGGATGTTAACTTGAAAGATCTCTAGGCTTAAAGACAATGGCATGTGAATACTACCTTGTATTTATCAGTATTTTTCAAGTAAATTGTCAGTGCCCCATGGCCTCCCATTGAGTGCCCAAAAATGGATGCCTGTGTAGTGTTGAGCTGTTCAAAGTGATCGCTCAGAACTTTTGGAAGTTCTTTCACAACATAGTCATACATGCGCCAATTTTTCCACTTTTCATTTGTGGTGTTCAAATAAAACCCAGCACCTAGTCAGAAAATGGGGGGAAATGTTAAGGGCATCTCAACAAATGTGCAGAAACAAAACACATTCAATCTGCTAGTATAACCGGTCTTCTATTGGAACCTACTTGCTACAATGAAGTGTCAATTTCGGGTGTGCTTGGCTCCAGAGCGAGCTTCCTTTGGCTCGCTTGTGGGAGCAAGCCTCACCTTGCCCATGCAAGTGAGCCGGACTCACTCTCCCTCAAAAGCAAAAGAAAAACGTGCAGGCATCGAAGTAAGCTTGCTTAAAATCCAACGTGTACTCCATCTCGTTTTCTGGCCGAGCAAGACGAGGCAAGCGCTTGCCTGGGAACCAAGCGCACCCTTCCTCTCTTCCTCAAAACACATGAAAGAATCTCACCATGATATGTGCAGTTACTATATCATCATGATCGTACTCAGGGCAATACAAACAAGCAGTCTAGCACATTCCTTTCAAATACGCCAAATCCACATAGGTTAACATAGGGTGACCATGCTACAAGACCACAATAATTGGTAAAAGGCCACAGGATGGCTGTAAGCAGTGTCCTTATCCTGAACTCCAGATACATCGATACATAATTTGACATGATTAGTTCTTGCAAGTTAAAGTTGATGTTATTGCCGCTTTATCAATAGTTTAACACGTTCAGTCCCCTGTAATTGAACCCGTATGTTTTTTTAGCACGATTTCTATTCTCTGTTTGTAATTTAATGAATTTTTATTATGAATTGTTTGACAAAAATGCTAATGTAAATCACTGTAGATAACTAGGCAAAAGAAAGATGTCCTAATACATGACAAGAACAAATGTAAGAACACTAAACAAGAACAGATGGCTTTAATCTACATGATTAGCACCCATGCTACTTGGAAGTTATCATGATTCAAGATCATATATTATTTATTTAGCATATATTTCAGGTGTATTTGTGGTCATGAGATCTCAATATTACCATTATATAATTCATATCATCATAAGGCACTTGATCATCCCATGGTTTGCCTTTAACTAGACATTGGACTAGTGAAAGGTTCTGCTCAGTGCAGCATGCTATACATGCCACACTAGCTACAACAAATCTCAAAGATGCCCTAAACAAGTACCATCATATGGTGAACTAATTCAGACTAGCCCTATAAGCTCTTGCTGAACTGATGATACCACAATTAGGGGAGATGCATACGACATAGTGAAATTACCACAGGATAACTTGTCAAGTTGAACGCTTTAGTCTAGAATGAAACTTGCTAGTCCACATACCATATATTTGTACAAAATGCATAACTTAAGCATGGTTATTTTAGTCAAGATTCTTTGTTCCTTACCAACACCAAAATCATAGCTGTCTGACTCTCCTTCAATATTTAATCCACCTGCACGAGCCAAAGGAAAAGAGCAATCAGAGAATAGAACTCCTTGACAATAACAAAATAAACATAGAAATTGTATTCTAAATGATAAAAGTGTGAAAAGTATTGATAGAAGTGAGATCACATTGAGCATACCCCAAATAATTTGCACAAAAAGGAACAGACTCTGCAGTCTGTCATCAACAGGACCATAGTTATATGGTAAACAAGCATTACAGACTCAACTCTATACCCTACAGAGGCTAGAAATTAAGGGAGAAATCCTCGTCGTCTCTTTGGCTAATAAAATTGTTTTCACTCAAATGAAGCCCAAAAATTAATAGTGTTACTGATTACACAAGACAGTAAGATCTCAAAAGTTCAAGTAGCAACCCTTGTTCCTTAAGCTCCCAATAACAGCAGCATATTTATTTATCAAATAATTTTGTGTTAGAAATTTAAGTCCTTAGGTGATAAAAAGAATCTTCTAAGGCCAAATGATGTCCACAGCATAAAGTCTGCTATTAACATCAATTGACAGGATCAGCTAGCTTACTTGAATCAGTGGCTGTAATTTGTACTACATAATTGCCGGTTAGGCCATGTAAATGGACCATATATGCTGCAAAATCGCTGGTAGGTGGTTGGACAGCAAACAAATACATACAACTACTCCCCCCCCCTTTTGTGTGTGTGTGTGTGGGGAGGGGGGGGGGGTACTTCTTAAGTTGAATGACACTCGACAAACATTGTGCCGACCGAGTTAAAAAAAGTGGTTACTAATACCTTCAAAATATAATTCTGGTTCCTGCACTTGGGTAGGGACCAGTTGAACAATAAACCCATCAAAGGAGTGAGATGATATGCCTGATTTTATCCTGGCAAAAAATGCCCCCTAATTGTACATGTAAATCCACCAATCTGGCAAACTAGGCAGGCAAACATTAGGCGCCACAATGCACACTGAGATTTCCTTGACGAGGTGAGATTATGATTCTCAAACTGCAACCCCCAAAATTTCGCATAACAAAAGAAAGGAAATACTACTAAATTCGTAATCATCCTGGTTTGTGACTACACCACTCTTACAGCATACCGAGATGTACACAGCACAGGCATAAACCCTAGAAACAGAACGCGGTGAGCGCAGGGGTTTAGTATCGACATACGTGGGGAGGTGTCGGGCGCGACGAGGGCGATGCCGTGGGCGGCGGCGGCGCGCTGAGCGCCGGCCTTGATGATGAAGTTCTCGTCAGTGCAGGTGAGGCCCGAGAGCCAGTACAGCACCTGCAAAGCAGCAATCCGACACCGCGTCACATTCCGCAGCTCAGATTAGCCCCGATGGAAGCCGAGAGGAAGGGTGTTGCACTCACGGGGATGCTGGACGCAGGGGACGGGGGCAGGTAGACGGAGAAGGTCATGGGGCAGCCGAGGGTGGCGCTCTGGTGGCGGAAGCGGAGGTTGCGACCGCCGAACATCTTGTTGCTGCTGAGCTGCTCCAGCGCCGCCGCGGGAGGGGGAGGTGTCGCCGCCATCGCTCGATCCACGCCGGGCCTTCGCCTTCCGGTACGGTGCGGTGGGGATGTGGAGAAGGGGAGTGGCGACTAGCGTTGGGGTGGGCGGAGAGAGATGGATGATTCTAGAAAACGGACGGACGGCGCAAGCTGGACGGGACTTACCAGGCCTGACTATTGGGCTGAAAGTCTGCAGCACCGGATGTTTGGGCTGGAACAACTAGTGTGCGAGAATGGGCTGGGCTATTAAGCCTCGAGCTTCTTCTACCAATTTCCGGTAATCCAGCCTCTTTCATTACGTAATATTCATTGATTGAGAAGATCTCGTGATTTTTTATACAACACACATGACAATGTAACAGGCACAAAAAGGTTTAGCAATCCAGAGACACTGGATATCAGTATATCACCAATGCACCATCGGACGGAGCAGAGACAAACTGCCCCAGCTGCCCAGCATGACGATTTCAGTCTCATCCAACATTCCAGCATTTTTCAAAAGAGATGATGAGAATTGAAGGTGCAAAAAACCAAAAACAGTCTTATATGCTGGAAGCCGAAGGATCGACGATGATGTCCATAGGGACTTTCTCCTCTGGCTTATCAACGATCAACCAATAGTATTTTTTCTCAGAATAAATCAGCACAAATTACCAACCACTAGCTAACTAGCGATATTTTTATCTTACAACAAATCAGCATCAGCCACCAGTCACCAGCCCAGCAAACAGGCTAATCAGGAAGGTTTCTCAGATTGTTCTCGGTAATTAGGAAAACAAATGTCATTAGCCAGAATATCTACTACCTCTGTCTTTAAATATATGATGTTTAGGACAAGGTAGTTAGTTCAAAAATAAACTAATTTAGTTGTCCTAAACGTCATGTATTTAAAAACGGAAGGAGTATTAACAATTCCTCCATTTCAGGTACGCATCACACCATCCAAGCAGAGACATGAAGATCGGTAGCATGGAAAAAAACTAATTTGCATCAAGAAAGCTTTTGAAGTATTCATAGAAAAAACAATGTAATCACATATCATTTGTTGATTCAGTAATCTCTTGTGCAAACATAAGCAGAAGCATAAAAAGAAATTTTACAACCAGTAAAACCCCCTTAATTCAGATGTTTATGCAGATATATATACCTGCTAATAAGCTCAAAATTTTGTGAGTTGTCAAATTTAAGGAACCTCTAGGTGTTGCACACTGATTCAGCTGCATGGAACACTCTATACAGAATCAAATCAATGAAGTCATGGTTTTCTAAGTAGAGATGGACGGTAGTAGTATGACCAGCTTTGTGCCATCTCAATCATTACTCAAGGACCATTTGTTATATCTTGCCAGCCTGGGAGCTCCCCGAAAAGTGTTTACGTATGTCATCAGAGATTAGTTTGCATCAGTTACAAAGGCCACAATGAGAAAGGAGAAACTTTTCAGTTGAATAGCAGTCGTCATTCCGTACACTGTACATGGACCGATTCAATAGAAAGAAAATGACACAACGGTGAGTGAAAAGAGAACTTTTTGACAATGCTATATGTAAAACCTTTTCATAATATGGCACAGTTCAGCAAGAGCAATTTGCTTGTATTTCATATAGGGCCTGTTCTTTTCCTTCAAAAAGAATAGTGAATAGCACTATTTACCTATCACATCTTCTCTCACAAGAAACACTATTCCAGTATTATTCATTTGCAACTTTACTATTCCTTTTCAACGCTGCTCAAGAAAAGGCACCAAGGGCAGATATACCCAGCAAAAAAAGCAAAAGCGAGACATATATAACACAAAATGGAAAAAAGATAGTTAAAAATGTCAGTATTGTGAAAATTTAATATTGTAAGTTTTGATATCTTCTAGAAATTTCTCCTTCTAACATTCTTCAAAGAGATGCTGAGCATGGAAAGGGAACAAAATAAATTGGTACTCTTACCTTGATCATCTCCTTTCCTTTCATACTAACAGCCTTCTCACTTTCTCAGGACTGAGTTCTCCCTTGGCAAGCATTTCCCGGTACGAAGCTTCTCACCTCTGATGTCCAATAAGCAGAGTATGCAGACTTTGCTCGTCTCATGAAAGCTAGCACCATTCGTGCTACAAACGAGAAAAATATAAGGGCACGAGAATTGACATGTTGGGTACTGTAGTAAACCAATGTAAGCATTTACAGAGCAGATCCCTTTTTTATCTCGATTCTGTAAAGCCTCTTCCGGTTGACCACCGCCATGCCCGGCCTCGTGAGTGAGCTCAAGCGCGCCGCTGTTGCTCGGTTCGGATGCAGCGACGGCGTGTGGCGCGCTTCCGTCTTGGTGTGGGGGCGCTGGTTTGAGCTAGGGCTCGAATGGGAATGGACATTTGCTCTATCTGCTAGGACAGAGGCGGCGGCGGGCGGCGAGCATGTCGGCGTCAGGGCCGGAGCATGAGCAGATGAGGAGAGGCAGCGGCAAACCGGGGGTTTGTTTGTAAATATAACCGGATCGCGATCCAAATATTTATACACACACCCCTGGGTTGGATCGCGATTATTGACCGTGATCCAAATAAGAGGGGGTATACGTAAATAATCGCGATCCGAATCAGGGGTTTGAATACAAATATCCAGGGGCTTACCTGTAAACAATCGTCCGGCGAGGCCGCGCTGCCGCCGGTGACCTCCTCTAGACCCGCCGCCATGGTCCCGTGTGAGCCCCCGACGAGTTCCCGCGTGCATCCGCTGGCTCCCGCTCCCCTCTCGCGCCGCCGACGGCCTCCTCCGGGGATGCCGCGGTGCCCTGAGACTGCCGGCGCCCGTGTGCGGACGGCGGTGGCGCGGCCGCGGGTGGCGTTTGCTCATCGCTAGCCCTGGCGTTGCAGAGTGGGTAGGGCTGGCAGCTTGCAGCTTCCTTTTCTTCACAAGCCACTGAAGGTTGGGGCTGCTGGCTCCGGCTCCGGCTTCGCTCCTCCGTCGCATTCCACTTGCGTCGAGGATATCTGGTGGTCGGCCGACGGCCGGTGGTGCTCGCAGCTGCGCACGGACTGTTTGACCTGTTCTGATGCAGGTTGCACAATGAATCCGCACATACACTCGACCTGACAGTCTGACACATCGTATAATGCTAATTTCCATCAAGAGATTCAAGAGTAGTTTCTTCCTCAGGCACTCTCAACTGCATGTTCATATGACTGGCGATCATAAAATTTATTGATTCAGTAATCTTGTACAACATGGCAATGGATGAGCACAAAGAATTCCACAGCTGACAAAGGCCCTATAAGCTCAAACACAGGCCAGCAGCAGTGCAGGTACACCTGCTCCAAGCTCGATCAAGAATGATCGGCAGCTTGGCGAATTCGATCTCATCCCGCCTTCGTTTATGTTCTACTAATATACAGAACTAAAAGGATCATGGTTTTCCGAGGAGAGATGGGCGGTAGAATGCATGGCTTTGTGCCATCTCAATCCTTTCGCGAGGATCATTCATCGTTTCGTCCCTCAAGGCTTGGAGAATGTCTCTTGCTGGGAGCTCCCTGCAGATTTCGATGAGTCAAGTCATATCAGAAGAGTAACATAATATCGAGCAGTTACATGGTGGAGTGAGATGGTAAATTTGCACTTATTAGGCTGCAGTCCTCACTCCTCAAGCACACTGTAAATTCGCCATCTATGCAGAGAGCAAGGGGGGGTGATATAGAACACAAACCTTTTTATCAGTATTCTGTAAAGCCTCTTCAGGATTGGGCATAGTTCAGCTGGAGCAACCTGCTTGTTTTCTTCCGGGTGTTGCACACTTAGACTGGGTTGACTAAGCAGCTCAAAAAATGCGCCAACGGCAGAGATACCCTGTCCAATGGAATGATAAACGATCATGGTGAAACACCGTGTTAAAAGGAAAAGGGACGGTTGCAAAAGTCAGGGTTGTCAAATATCCAGTAATTTGACATATACTGTAATCTTCGCTTTTCAACATTTGTCAAAGGTATTCTCAGAATAAAATGAACAGAATAAAAGAACATGGTTAGTATTACCTGAATCATTCCCTTTCCCTTGATACTATCACCCATGTCAGGACTCAACTCTCCCTTGGCAAGCATTTGCCCATACCATGCATTGCGACCTTTTAGGAGAGTTACATAAGTGTCAGCCAGCAGAGGACCAGCAAGTTTCTCAGGTTGTTCTGTTAACAAATGAGTAATGAATATCATCTCTGACGTGCAATGAGCAAAATATACAGATTTGCTTGTTGCACTCTCATTTGTTAAAGCTGCCACCATTCCTGAAACATAAAGGGAAATATGATGAAACACGAACTGAAAAACCATACTAAAACAAAGTAAGAGATACTATCCTATTTGTTCACATGGCAATTTATGATAAATACAATGTTTAGTCAAAGAATGGAGATTATCAAAAAGTAAGTAGCAGGAACTTAACTCTATATCCCGATTTCAAGATTTTCCGATTCAAATGTTTTTTAATTAAGATTCTAAGGTACCCTACTGATTTGAGTGTACCACACCCTGCCAACCATACTGTCCATACACTGCTAAGGCAAGAAGTCATGGTAATGGCAAGATGGGTGACTGTTAAACAGGTCAACTAAACTTCAAGCATACAAGACTTCCATGTTTGATATGTTTTCTTCAGCATCGAGTAGAATCTCAATTACAGTAATGTTGACAGATAATGAAAATGGAGATATTAGATTTACCAGCGCCAATTGCATAGACATTCTTCAGGCCACCCATCACCTCATGAGTGACAAGATCACTGTTGTCCCAGACAATGAAATGTGGCTGCCTCAAAAACTTAGCAAGAGGCTTCCTCCACTTGTTGGATCCACAGATTCGAGCGTTTGCATATTCTTTGTTATAAATTTCTGAGGCGATGTTTGGTCCTCCAAGATAGAGTATATTCTCAGTTGGAACTCCAGCTGCATTGTTTGTCTAAAAAATATCAGCCTGTACTGTTGAGTTCAAATATGCAGGTCAAGCATTAAGCAGTCACACAAAAACTAGTTATATGTTTCAACCAGGTGCATGTCAAGATCAAGATCATTCTTTCTACTAGTTGTTAAGCACCATGTCATGATCATGATCAAGGGCGTTGAAGATAAGCACCGTGTCATGATCATGCCATAAATATACAACCTTTGGGGTGTTTGACTTTCTGTTGCATGTAAAACACATCATAATGGTAAATAAAGAAATGTAATAGACAAGTTAACACATCAATCATAATTCAATCCTGCCATAAAATGGAGCCAAAATAATTGCTGGTGAGAGCATATCCTCAAACTAACCGTGTTTTTACTTCAAAAAAAAAACCGTGTTAAGCAGCTAGTGGCATAATCGTGGAGGTTATCCAGTTACCGTAACAGACAGGTAATAAATAGGTCTAATGTGGACCCTGTACCTGTAAATGGGTAACTATGGTAGGCAACCTACTAAAGTAATTAGCATGTACTATAGAATTAAGGCACGTTTGTCAAATATTATGCAGTACACAGATGAGCTTTCTACATGACAGAATTTTGTACACAAATCAAATGTTGTGCTATTTAATCATTACACTGGTAAATAGCCAAGTACTACAAACACTTTGATCAAGCAGCTTATCATGCGGTCAGTCATAAGTCTTTTTTTGGCAACCAAGACCATTCAATTTCTTCAGAAACTAAATGATCAAATATCTCAGTTCAAAATACATAGGGACAAAAGTAGACGAGAGATTCTTACTTGCCGAACTAATCATTTGAGTAGGTGTAATGATACGAGGAATAGGATCCAATGAGGCTTCTATCCCCTTTGCCAGGGAAATTATTACCGGAACACTGATCCTCTCCTTCCAGTACTCGCTGATCTCCTCAAACACCTCCCTTGTCTCTGTGGATGGCACCCCATTCACCACAATGTCAGCATCCCAGACGGCTTCCTGTAGGTTGGTGACGACCTTCATAGGGCAGAGTGGTGTTTCAATCATGTTCAAACAGAATCCATCCTTCAATATCTCATCAGCATACAGTGTCCGGTCACCAAGCCGTGCCTCGACATACTTCAGGTAGGCGCACCGGCGGATGAGGCGCCTTAGAACGTCCTCCCTCGAGTTGATCACTTCGAACAGATGCTCTGCGGTGGACCGGTCCACCGTCCTCCCCGGACGGCGCCAAATCCTTATCTGCACCTTCTCCCGGAAGTGGCCATAGGCGTCCTGCAGAAGAGCAGCAAAGACACTGCCCCACGCGCCGGCACCGACGCTGACGATCTTGAGCAGGTCTCCCTCCGACTTACCGAGCAGCCGGCGCAGCTCGTCCAGCCGCTCCTCAGTGCCATCGGCACCATGCACCGATCCATTCGTATGCACGCTCCCAACCATCTCTCTCGCAATCGATCAGAATTCAAAAACCACTCAAACCAGTATAACAATAGCAGCTCAACTCACAGGTGTGTGCTCTCGGAGGCAATTAATCGAACACCTTGAGCGTGAGGCAGTCCTACCCGCCCAGAATCCAATTCCTGCATCACCCAACGACTCCGACACGCGTGAAATCGCTTCAAACAAACGCGGACCTAACACAACATCCCCCGATCTTCCCCTCAGAAAATTCCCGGAACTGGTCATCCACCACCACCTACACCCACAGAACGCCAAGCACAAAATCAATCACAGTCCATGAACCGCGGCACCGGTGCAGGGATAAGTAAGGGGATCAACGCCAGTAAAGCAAGCAGCCGCCATTACGTCGCCACCCACCTCCAGCTCAAGGATCCCGGGGTTGCAGCTGGCCGGCAGCCGGCATTGGGGCGAGGCGCGGCGGGCAAGGTGGGGGTGGGTGGCGGATGGAAGCATGCAACGACCCGAACCTGGATTGGAAGCAAGCGCTCGATCGGCTTGGATAAGTAGACGGATGGGGGCGAGGCGGCCCGGAGGTGGGTGACGGCATTAATGGAAATGGATGGCGCCAAGCCGCCAACCATGCAGTGCCCGCCATTAATGAGCACGCGAGCGAGGAGTGGGAGTGGAAGTGGAGTGGGGGAGGAGGGAGGGGGACAAGGACAAGCCTTGCTTCGCTCGCTGTTTCCCGAGCTGGCCGTGCACTGCTGCTCTGCTCTCTTTGCTTTCGCTTTCGCTCTCCCTTTCCAGGGCCGTCCCGGAGGGTGTGCAGGGCGAGCGACGGCTCCAGAACTCCAAATCATATAGACCTTCAAATATACAGTACATCATTACCTATATAGCTAAGCTGCAGCCCGATTAAGGAAAGAAGCCCAAAAGAAAAAGGGTCCTGCCTCTATGATTTGGATAGCCCAGCGGCCAGCCATTCCGAGCCCAAAAGAAAAATACTCCTGCCTCCTGACCGTCGGCATCATTTAAGTTTTATCTTCCGTCGATTTATCTACCTGACGAAGCCGCGGCGGCGACTGGCGAGGCGATCCAGATTCCAGGCGACGGAACGGACGGGGAGACGCTAAAGGTAATACTAATCACTTGTATTTTATTTCAATTCAATTTGTTGTCCATCATAATCACAACAGGGAGTAATTAGTCGATCTCTAAGTTTTGTTCTTTTGATCTTTTCATCTAGACGATTACTACAATATTGTTCATATATTGAAGTCTTGTCTTCCGCAAAAGAATGAAGTTAATCAAGTAAAGATTATGCAATATAGGTACAATCCTTAACATAGCTCATTGCAATGTAATATATTATATTGTATATTTTATTTTAATTCTATTTCTTTCAAGCTAGTAGGCCTCATTTTTTAGTTTCGTACAAGGCCTCTGATTTAGTCGGGACGGCCCTGCCCTTTCGAGGAGATGATGGAATGCAAGTTTGATCTCTAGGTCATATACGTGCAGGGACAAGCGTTCCCGGCAAAGCAGCCGCCGGCGCGGGACGACGGAGTTGGTCATTGGCCTTCATCGGCACGACCATCCCCACAAGGCTGGTCGGGCTGCCCCAAGTTGTGCTCGGGGTCAGGTGGCATGTCGCCCTCCTCCCGTCGACCCTGCTGGCTGGCAGCGAGTTGAGAGGCGGCGTGCGCATCCTCGGGAGCGACCTCCTCGGCCTGAAGCGCCACTGCGGCGATGCTTCCCCAAGGAGCTCGATGGACGATGCTTGAACTGCCTTTCCTTCAAGCATCGGGTTGCTGCGTGTCGTATGCCGCCACGGTGCCTGCGTTGTCACGGTCTCCGACACCGTGCCAAGGATTGCTTGCAGCCTCGTCGCCCGCCACTACGCTCGAGCCGGCCTCAGCTTGACGTTCGTGTCGCTCCTCGCAATCGCCCTCCAGTCTCGGACGATCAGCCGTTGTCGACGACCACTGCTGCAGTCGCCCGCCTCGACCTCACGTTGTCTGCCTCCGATGCCTTGGCCATGGTTGCCTTGGGTGCGGCCAAGTCAACGATCAAGGCTGCGCTTCGCATCGAGGACGACGACTTCACCCTCAAGCCTGCCTCCCCCGAGCTGTTCGTGACCACCTTCCGGTCCCAGGATCTTCGAGATCGAGCTTCGAAGGAGGTGCTCACCGGCGTTGGGCCGATGGACGAGGCCGCCGCACCGCCGCCCCATGCACATCAGATCGCGGTGATCCCGGCGGTCGACTCGGTCACCGCGACGGACGATCACCCGCCACCTGATCCCTGCGCGGTGGACGGCGGCCTACAGCTCACCCCACTGCTGGCCGACGATGACACACCCCCGGGCTTCACTCCGCCTCGACCGTCTACTCCGCTGCAGGGTCCCGCTATCTCGGACCGCCATGATCCAGCAACAGATAAGATGGAAGCCTTCGTCGCCAATGTCACGAAGGCCATTCCGCCACCTCTTCTGGACATGCCGCCTCGTCGTCGTCGAGTTGACCCTGTCCTCGTTGACGCGCCTCCTCAGTTGCCTTCGTCAGAGGCATCTGGCCTCAGGCGAAGCCGTCGCCAAGCCTTGGATCCCCTCTCGGTCGTCAAGCCGGCTAAGCGAGGGACGGTGCTTCTGGCGCGGCGGCTCGGTGAGGTTGGCGCGCCTCCGGCTTCGGTGGCTGCGGCAGAGGAAGCGGTGGACAACTTCTTTCGTGAAGGGCCTCCGCCGCGCCGCATGGAAGCACTGCAAGCCTTATTCCCGATGTTGAAGAACAAGACCAAGATCTCTCCCGTGTGGGATGGAGCGTCGACTGCGGGCTAGGCTTAGAGCCAGTCGTTTAGGTTGTAGTTGCGTGAGATGTGAGTAGTTCATGTTAGAGTTTTTGTTTCGAGTTGTGTTCAGCTGGTTTGCCAGCTTGTGTCCATTTGGAGTCCGTTTCATTTTTTTTTTGAAACGAACCAGCAGGAGAGCTGCCTATTATATTACAAAGAAGGAGATCCCAGACGGGAAAAGTACACGAGCCAAAAGGTAACGAGAACGAGAGAGAGAAACGTAAGTAACTATGCAACTGTACTCTAAACTATACTCTGCTAAGAAGGGCTGCCAGGTGCTTTGCCCCTGCCACTATCCACAACGAAACGTCCTCTCTAATGGCTGCCAGCACAGCGGCGATCGGCGCTTCTTTCCGATAAAAAATTCTTGCATTTCTCTCTTTCCAAATTCTCCAAGTGACTAGCATGATAATGGTTCTCAGCCCACTCCTTGAGACGGCTGTTGTAGATGCCAAATTTGACCACCAATGATGCAAAGACGTCGGCTGAGGCCATTCTCTTGGGTGGATTGCTTGATTGGCCAACCATAAAGAGATGTCCGCCCAAACTTGTTTTGTGAACCTGCATGGCGTGAACAGGTGGCATGCCGTCTCCGCTTCATGCCGACATGAAGGGCACACTGTCTGATTCGGCCAATCTCTGGATTGCAGACGGTCCGTAGTCCAAAGCCTATTTTGTACTGCCAACCACGAAAAAAGCTTGCAGCCCTGAGGGGCCCACGGTCTCCAAATGATATCTTCAAAATTTGTCGTGGAGGAAGCAATGAATTGGGCCTCATATGCTGACTTTGCTGAGTAATTTCCGTCTGATGTTAGCTGCCACACAATGTCGTCCTGAACCCCCGGCCTTAACTCAGTTGCACCACAGCTTGCCAAAGGCAATAGAACTCACGGAAGTGCTGACTCGAGAAGGAGTTGTGTCGTAAGTTTATATCTCTGAGCCAATTTTGGTTATGCAGCGCATCCTTTAGCGTCCTATTTTTCCGCTTCGATATTTTGTAAATATTTGGTGCTAGATCTTTCAGTCTTTGCCCATGATGCCACGCACTGTGCCAAAACGATGTCTTAGCCCCGTCTCCAATGTGGATGGTTGTGGCCGCTGCGAAGAGAAGCCTGTCTTTGTTCGTGCATGGAGTTTCCGAGCCGACCCATGTTTTTTCAGGTTGTTTCCACTCCTGCCATAACCAGCATAGCCGAAGAGCTCTCGCAAATTTTTTAAGATTCAGAACACCCACGCCTCCAAGTTGCTTCAGGCCTAGCAGAACGGGGCCAATTGACTTTGCATTTGCCTCCAGTGAGTGGCTTCGTTCCTGCCCAAAAGAAACACTTTCTTTTTTGATCAATTTCTTCCAGAAGCTCCTTTGGGGCATTTAGCGCCGTGAGGAGATAAACCGCTTGGGAAGTGAGGACTGATTTCACAAGAGTCATTCGACCTGCTGGAGCAATGTTTCTTGCGTTCCAAGCTGTCAACTTTCCAATGGCTTTGTCTACTATAGGCTGGAAGTGGATTCGCTTCAATCTACCAGTGGAGAGAGGCAGACCTAGATACTTGACCGGAAAATGGCCCATCGGCACCTCCAAACCATCCAACACCTGGGTGAGGTCAACACCCTCACATCTTATCAGGATGATACTTGATTTCAAAAAATTCGTCTGCAACCCGGAAACGTCTCCGAAACGTGTGAGAAGGTCGGCGATGGCATTAACATCATCCCTCGTCGGGTTTACGAAGAGAGCTGTGTCGTCCGCTTACATGGACACTCTTATGTTCAGAGTCCTGCCTCTTAGCTTAGAAATAAGTCATTTCTGAGTTGCCACATCGAGGAGGGCACGGAGAGGTTCGATGGCGATGATAAAAAGAAGCAGTGACAATGGATCTCCTTGCCGGAGGCCTCTTCCATGCTTGATTGGCTCATTTGGTACCCCGTTTAAGAGAACCCGTGAAGAAGAGGATTAAAACAGAGATGCCATCCAGTCCCTCCATCTAGCAGGGAATCCAAGACGCTCAAGGAGGTTTAAAAAATAATCCCATCGCACAGAGTCAAAAGCTTTGGCAATGTCCAATTTAAAGAAGAGTGTCGGCATTTTCATGCGGTGATAGCATCTCACCATGTTCCGTACTGTCAAGAAATTATCATGAATACTTCGTTTCTTGATGAAAGCACTTTGAGTGGATGAAATCAATTGCTTCATGTGCGGGGCTAGTCGGAGCGCAAGGGCCTTAGACTGACTCCAGCGGCTTCTCCAAACGCCGCTGCATCTGCAAACTGCAGCACAGGCGGCAACTGTAGCGCCTCCCGCGGCTTCTGCAGCGCTCGCTGCAAAATGCAGCTCCCCCTCCCAGTCGCGCAATCTCAGGGATGCTGCATCCCAACCGCTTCTGGCTCCCCCGCGTCCCGCACCTCTCTCCCTCGCCTCGTCTCCTCCGCCCTCCCCCTCCCTCTCCTCCGCCTTGAGCCGGGTTCGTCCGCCGCGGGCTCCCTGGCCACCATCGCCTCGCGACGCGCGCCCAAGCAGAGCTGGAGGTCAGCGCAGATCCAGGGCGCCTGCAGCCTCCTCCGTCCCCACGCGGCGAAGGGGAGCGGCTAGATCTGCGGTGACGTAGATCCTCCCGACGAGGCGGAGGGGAGCCGTCGCCCGACGTGGCGGAGCCGCGGAGGGGAGCGGTCGCGCGACGTAAATCCGCCCGACGAGGCGGAGCAGGCCGACGGCGCGGAAGCGGAGCACACCGGCGGTCTCCTCCTCGAGCGGCCTCGAGGGTGGAGCTGGAGGTGGGAACGGCCGGCCGCCTTCTCCTCCCTCGCAGGATCCGGAGGTGGAAGAGGAGGAGCAGGGGCGGCGACCTGCGGCCTCGGGGATTCCGGCGGCTGCCGTGGGCTCGGGCGGCGGCAGTGACATGCGGCGGCTGCGACCGGCCCTCGGGGGCGGAGCTCGCCTGCGCGGAGGAGCTCCACGAGCGCGAGGTGGCGGCGCGGTCGTCCTCGCAGCTGGCACCCCGGCGGGCGCGCGTCGCCCTGCTCCTTCCCCGGCCTTCTCCTTCTTCCCGGGGTTCCTCCTCCTCCTGACGCACGCGGGAGCCAACTGCCGCGAGGTGCTGCGCGAGAGGATGCGCGAGACTGCTGCGGGCCTTCCTCCTTTGCGCGAGGGGAACGTCTGCATACGGCGGTTGTTTGCAGATGCAGAACGGCGATCTGCTGGAGTCGGTCTTAGTGATTATCTTGATGAAGGAGTGAATGAGACTAATTGGTCTGAAATCTGTCACTGACTCGGCACCATCTTTTTTAGGGAGGAGCACGATATTCGCTGTGTTAATGAGTGGAAGGCTCCCATCGCGTAGACTGTGAAAAGCGTTGGCCGCTTGAACGATGTCAAATTTCACGATCTCCCAGCAACTTTTGAAGAATGCCTCGGTAAAACCGTCCGGGCCAGGGGCTTTGTCCGTTGGCATTTCAAAAACTGCCCTTTTCAACTCTTCTTCGGTAAAAGGTGCCTCTAAGCCCTGAAGGTTCACCGTCGGCAGTTGCAACATGTCCCAGTTGATGTCCTGACTGCGCTCATTCGAGCGACCCATGGTTCTTTTAAAATGGTCTTGAATGACCTGCACCTTTTCATCATGACTGAACGCCCAACCATTCTCTTTTTTCAGCCTTAGGATATGATTCTTACGCCTTCTACCATTGATCTTTCGATGAAAATATTTAGAATTTGCATCCCCCAGCTTAAGATTTGTGATACGCGAGGCTTGGCGCTTTCGTACTCTCTCGAGCACAGCTAGGCCCAGCACTCTCCGCTTCAGCTTTTGTCGCAGCGCCATTTCTTCATTTGTCAGCAGTCTGCTCTCTTGTGCTATGTCAAGGCGCAAGATGACATCCGATGCCATGAGTAGCTGCATCCTTGCGTCAGGGAAGAACTCATTACTCCATTCTTTTAGTCTTTTTGCAGTGGCCCCCAGCTTATAATAGAGGTTATGGAATGGCTCGTGGTGCTCGCATGGAGAATTCCAGACGCTCTCAACGACCTCAAGGAATCGTGGCAGCTTTGGCCAATGATTTTCAAAGCGGAATGTTTTCGGCTGGCGTGGTCCACTTTGATTTATGAGGAGTAAAGGGCAATGATCTGAAAGCGATGTGGACAGGGCGTGAAGGATGTGTGTTTGTAGGCAGGTGTCCGCAGCTGCGTTACAGAAGATACGATCGAGCTTCACCAAAGTTGGATTTTGTTGTTCATTACTCCAAGTGTATTTACGATTCTGTAGCGGGATCTCGATTAAGTCGCACTTGTTGATTGCCTCTTCAAACCGGTTCATCAGCGCTCTGTTTATGTTGTTGTTGTTCTTGTCCTTTGCCCTGTAAATAAGGTTAAAGTCCCCCACAAGCATCCATTTTGTCTCAGTCGGTGGCCTGATGGCCTTCATTTCCTGGAGGAAAGCAAGCTTCTCACTGTGTCTGGATGGCCCATAAGAGCTCTTGTACGGTGGATCATACCATCAGGTGGTGGTATGTAGTATGTAGCTATTTTTGGTAAGGGTAAATAGATAATTTTTACAACATCGGATCAAGAAATAAATTTCGTTTATGCCATCAAGAAAAATTTGAAATGAAAATTTTTGAAAAAAAAATATTTTTGAAATGAAAATTTTGTTTTTTGAAATTTGAAAAACATTTGGCCATACCACCAGAGTGAAATGAAAAATTTTGAAAAAAAATCGTTTTTGAAATGAAAATTTTCGTTTTTGAAATTTGAAAACAATTTGAAATGAAATTTCAAAAAAATCGTTCTTGAAATTTGAAATGAAATTTTTGTTTTTGAAATTTTTGAAAAAAATATTTTCGAAATTTGAAATAAAAATTTTCGTTTGAAATTTGAAAAAAAAAAGACCATATCACGAGAGGGAAATGAAAAAAAAATTGAAATGAAGAAATCATATATTTCGTTTATACCACCGAGAAAAAACTACCAACAATACCCTCATACCACCTATGTATGCCACCCCATACCACCAGTGCTAGCTGTGGTGGTATACAATTAATCTCAACCGTCGGATCCTTCCATACTGGTCCTTTTTCAATAGTGGTATGAGGTGGTATGGTCCACCGTAAAAAGCCCCGACCCATAAATGTTTGTCAGTCGTAAAATCGTGCCGCAATCACGCACACAAATGGTTGCTGAAAGGTGAAAATCTCCGATCAAAATATCAGACACCTCCAAACAGTCATCATTCCACAACAAAAGTAAACCACCCCGAGTACCCAGCACACCAGAAGCAGGTTTGAACGCAAAATTTGGTAGCTTATAACCTCCCAGATAAGAAGCAGTAGCGGCATCTAAGGCATCCAATTTTGTTTCTTGAAAACATGCAATGTTGCAGTTGACTGTTGCGACAGTTTGATGCACCACATCTTTCCTCGCCTGCTGATTCAGGCCTCTCACATTCCAGCAAAGCAGTTCTAAATCAGGGCCTATCATCAGGAACCATAAACACAAAAATATCCAGCCGCTCATAGAAGAACAACACAATCTAATGAAATGAAAGCGAAAGCAGCCTGAAGTGCACTGGCCAGGCATTCTGGCCTTTAGGATTACAACCAAATCGAAGGGAGTCTGCTTGGTGCCACCTCCAAGCAGAACACAAAATGAAGTCCACTAACAGGAACAGAGCAGCACATGTCGAAAAAGTTCGTGCTAACATAATTAAAATGTTGAGAACACAAGCAAATCCATAGGCATTCAGGCCACCGCAATGTCCCCAGCGCCCTCCAGCTCTCCAACACCGTCGCCCAGGATGCCGGTGAGAGCATTGTACATCTCTTCAGTAGCGTCGTCGTCGAGGTTGAACATGGCCGTGAGTGCTGCGATGATGTCGGCTGGCAAAGGACCACTGAAGGTGGCCAGATACTCCTGTAAAGCATGTTCAACAGGTTCAAGATCATCAGATAGCATCCCCAGCTTACGGCACAGGT
This sequence comes from Cenchrus fungigraminus, assembly GCA_036936925.1. Taxonomy (NCBI): domain Eukaryota; kingdom Viridiplantae; phylum Streptophyta; class Magnoliopsida; order Poales; family Poaceae; genus Cenchrus; species Cenchrus fungigraminus. The sequence goes on from CM072779.1 coordinate 3,629,440, forward strand.
TTCTCTGTGCCTTGGACACTGCATCCAACCGTGGAGCATTGGCCAGCCGTGAGCTGCGACGCACCGCCGACATATCAAAAGTGTGTCTTCTGCGTCGACGAGGTGTTGGTGCCTGCAGGAGTGGCTCTGGCAGCTCAGCGAAGAGGTCTGCAATAGTTGCGCGTTCCTCCTGACTAGGAGGCGGAGTGGTGTGGCCAGCAGGTTGGAGTGGAGTAGGACGTTCAACAGCTGTCTCAGGTTGGTTTATAGGATCTTGAGCTGCAGGTGGGGGGGTTCCTGGCGTGACCAGCTCCCTGCATATTGGTGACACCGGGAGAGGGGTGGCAACAGGTACCTCATGTGAAATTCAGAGGAACGGAAGGTTAGAGTGGAACGCCGTAACCTGTTCCTGACCGGCGGCTGCGTGTTATATGGGCAAGGAACATCCCCTTGCTTGGATTACAAGTTGATACATGAGATTGAGATGTGTGCGGCTTGACTAGCTAGGAGTACAACAACTTCTCAACTCTATCTACTAGATACGGTACATGATAACAACCTAACGGCCGCTATCTCAATCTCATGTATATGTGTTACAAACATATGTGTCTATCTAGCAGCCCCCCTCAATCATAACCGTGTGAGGTTAAGATTGTTCTTGAAGTTCTCTAGCTGCCTTACTGTCAATGCTTTGGTGAAGCCATCAGCCACTTGATCTCCTGTTGGAATGTATTCAATCTGCAACAATTTATTTGCTACCCTTTCTCTTACAAAATGATAATCCACTTCTATATGCTTAGTTCTAGCATGAAACATTAGATTAGCAGAAAGATACTTAGCTCCAATATTATCACACCACAATCTCGCCATAGGAGGGCAAACAATACCAATTTCCTTCATTAGTGTTTGAATCCACATCACCTCTGCCGTAGCATTAGCAATAGCCTTGTATTCAGCTTCTGTACTCGATCGAGAGACTGTTGCTTGCTTTCGTGCACTCCATGATACTAAGTTTGATCCAAAGAAGACGGCAAAACCTCCTGTAGATCTTCTGTCATCTAGAGATCCTGCCCAATCTGAGTCTGAGAAAGCACTTATCAACACAGATCGTGACTTGCCTATCTTCAGACCAATCTTAGTGTCTAGCTTCAGATGTCTTAGTATATGCTTCACAGCTGCCCAATGTACAGTAGTAGGTGAATGAAGAAATTGACAAACTTTATTTACCGAAAAAGCTATATCCGGCCTTGTAAGAGTCAAGTATTGCAGAGCACCTACTATACTTCTATATTGTGTTGCATCTTTTACTCCCAAAGGTGTCCCCTCAAAAGCAGATAATTTTTCACTAGTTGACAAAGGTGAACTGACTGGCTTACAATCTGACATATTCACCTTTTTTAACAAATCAGAGGCATACTTATCCTGGGTAAGAAGAATACCATCATGCAACTTGTTCACCTCAATCCCAAGAAAGTAGTGTAACTCTCCTAGGTCCTTTAATGCAAACTCCTGTCCCAGACTCTTTAACAATCCTGAGGTTGCCTCCTTGCTTGAGCTAGCAACTATAATATCATCAACATATATCAAGACAAACACTGTTAAATCTCCTTTATTAAAATAGAACAACGAAGTATCTGCCTTTGAGGGTCTAAAACCAAGCTTTATGAGCTTGGCACTCAATCGGGCATACCACGCACGTGGAGCTTGTTTCAAACCATACAAAGCCTTATCAAGTTTGCAAACATAGCCTGGCAAGTTCTTATCTTCATATCCCGGAGATTGTCGCATATAAACTTCTTCTTCTAAGTCACCATGTAAGAAAGCATTTTGAATATCTAGCTGTCTTAAAGTCCAACCTCTTGATATTGCTACAGATAATATAATGCGAATAGTAGCTATTTTAATAACAGGACTAAAGGTGTCTTCATAATCTACACCATACCTTTGCTTATAGCCTTTTGCTACTAATCTGGCTTTGTATTTATCCAAACTACCATCAGCCTTTCTCTTGACCTTAAAAACCCATCTACAATCTATAATATTTCTGCCTTTTTGAGGAGGAACAAGATGCCATGTTTTGTTTTTCATCAAAGCCTCATACTCTATATCCATAGCATCATGCCATTTTTTATCTGACAAAGCTTCATCTAAATTTTGTGGCTCACCAGTAGAAGTGTAACAGCCATAACGAATAGTACCATCTGTATATACCTTGGGTTGTCGTATGCCTGCCTGAAGTCACGTTCGTGGTCGAACAGGAGATGCAGAAGCTGGAGATGGTGATGATGCAGGTGCTGATGAAGCCGCAGGTGAGGCTGCAGGCGGCGGTGAAGCCACACCAGATCCCTCCGGCGCAGCAGCGGATCCCAATGGCGACCCTGCCGCGGTCGGGGAGGCAGCAGCCTCTGTCCCCCGTGGATTCGATGATGTCGGCTCGGGCGTGCGCGTGGCGGTGGATGGTTGGCACGGTGGCGACGAAGGATTCCCAGGCCGTGGGGTTGGCTCGCCGGGACGCGCACGGGCGACGCGCGAGGGAGAACAGCCGGCGCAGGTCGCACCGATCCCGAAATCGATCCTGTCGACTGCGTCGCAGGAGAATCACCACGGGAAGGCGCGCTAGGATTTTCTGCTTCCACTGGATCCTGCACACACTGAGTATTTCCTTGATTATCACTGTTAGCCACACGATCATCTACTATTTCACCCCCGGTAGGATTGGATAGATGAGGTGGAAGAAGAAGAATCTCAGAGGCTAGGCGGGATCCAGCATTAGGATGGAGTTTGACAAAAGGAAACACGGTTTCATCAAAGACAACATCCCTGGATATATAGACTCTTCCAGTTTTAACATCAAGACACTTGAAGCCTTTATGGAGATTAATGTAACCAAGAAAAACACACTCCTTTGACCGAAATTCAAGTTTCCTCTTGTTGTAAGGACGCAAATTTGGCCAGCAAGCACAACCAAAAGCTCTAAGAGATGAATATTCGGGTTTGGTGTGAAACAAGCGTTCTAATGGTGTATCATAATTGAGAACACGACTAGGGGTACGATTAATAAGATAGGTGGCAGTAAGAAACGCCTCATCCCAGAATTTGAGAGGCATGCTTGCATGCGCTAAAAGGGACAAACCTACCTCAACAATATGTCTATGCTTGCGCTCAGCTGAGCCATTTTGCTGGTGTGCATGAGGACAAGACACATGATGGGAAATACCAATGTTTTTAAAGAAGGAATTGAGTTTTTCATACTCACCCCCCCAGTCGCTTTGCATGGCAAGGATTTTTCGATCAAAAAGTCTCTCAACAAGGGACTGAAATTCACGAAATTTTTGAAACACTTCAAATTTAAACTTTAGGAGATAAATCCAAGTAAATTTGCTGAAATCATCCACAAAGCTAACATAATACTTAAATCTCCCAATAGAATCAGGTGCTGGACCCCAAACATCAGAGAACACAAGTTCTAAGGGTTGAGTGGAAACACTAATAGATTTAGGGTATGGCAACTGATGACTCTTTGCTTGTTGACAAGCATCACACACGGAATGTTTATTTGACTCAACACTATAAGGAAGATTAAAATTCTTAAGCACCCTTTCAACAATGGGCATTGCAGGATGACCTAAGCGACTGTGCCAACGATCAATGGTCGGCTTATTGACTCCAAATGCTTGCTTCACGGCTAGTGTAGAGGTGAGAGGATAGAGCCCTCTCCGACATGGTCCTCTAAGCAGAATGTTCTTCGTTTCTTGATCCTTTATGCAAAAGAAATCAGGGTGAAACTCAAAAAAGACATTGTTATCTGAAGTTAAACGATGAACTGATAGGAGATTCTTCTTTGAGGATGGAACATGAAGAATATTTTTCAAATTGAGGGATCTACTCGGGGTATGAATAGTAGAATGACCAACATGACTAATCTGCATACCTGCACCATTGGCGGTGTGGATCTGCTCAGTGCCGTTGTACCTATCACGCACGGCCAACTTCTCCAATTCACCGGTGATGTGGTCAGTAGCACCTGTATCTGTGTACCAATTGGTGTCGTAGGTGTAGGAGTTGGTGGCAGTGTTTAAAGCATGGCGTTCTTCAGGCACATAGTCTTCTTCGAACCTGTGCCAGCAGCGATCGACTGTGTGCCCGGTTTTCAAACAAACCTGGCACTGAGGCCGCGATGAAGACCCCGTACTGCCGCCACGTCGTGGAGGGTTGCTGTTGCCACGCCCTTCTTGACGCATCTGATTGTTGGAGTTGGTGCCATTGCAGTTGTTGCCGCGCCCATTATTGCCGCGGCCAAAGCCACCACGGCCGCGGCCATTGCTTCTGCCACGGCCGCCACCACGGCCACCCCGGTTCGCCATATTGGCTGAGGAACTAGAGCTATCTCCTCCACCAGTGAAGAGCTCCATACGCGTCTCAAACGCGAGGAGCTGGGCGTAGAGCTCATCGATCGAGACAGGCTCGATCCGGGCTCCCAACGCTGAGATGATGGGGTTGTAGTCGTAGTCGAGGCCGGTGAGGATGTACTCGACAAGTTCGGCATCATCGAGCTTTCTCCCGGCGGCCGCCATCTCGTCGGCAAGTGAGCGCATCTTCCCTACATACTCGGTAATAGATTGATTACCTTTTTGAGCAGTGGCAAGTGCAACACGGGTATTGACGGCGTGCGCCCTCGTCTTGGACGCGTAGATGACTTCAAGGGCCTCCCACAATTCTGCTGCGATCTCCTTCGCAGACACTTGAGGAAGAACCTCCTTGGTCAGCGAACCAAGGATGAAGCCAAGAACTTGCTGGTCGGTGGCGTACCAGTCGTCGTACTCAGGATTGGGAACCTTCTGCGTCTTGTCCCCCACCTTCTGATCGATCTCGGTGGGTGGAGCAGCAGTAGCCCCCGTGAGATGTCCCATCAGCCGTGCACCTCTGACGGCGGCAAGGACCTGTGCCTTCCATGCGGCATGGTTGTTCTTCGAGAGCTTGTCAGTGATGACAATGCCCACCAGCGGGTTCATGGAGGCAAAGAATGCGGCGGCGCTTGATGAAGACATGATGAAGGATGAAAGGAATAGATGGGATCTAGTTGAGGGTTGTGGCTCTGATACCATGTGAAATTCAGAGGAACGGAAGGTTAGAGTGGAACGCCGTAACCTGTTCCTGGCCGGCGGCTGCGTGTTATATGGGCAAGGAACATCCCCTTGCTTGGATTACAAGTTGATACATGAGATTGAGATGTGTGCGGCTTGACTAGCTAGGAGTACAACAACTTCTCAACTCTATCTACTAGATACGGTACATGATAACAACCTAACGTCCGCTATCTCAATCTCACGTATATGTGTTACAAACATATGTGTCTATCTAACACCTCATCCCTTGCCTGGATCTCCAAGCGGCGTAGAGCTGTCTCGACGTCGTGGTGTGTCACTTCTTCATCTCCCTGGGGACTCGATCGAGTAGGTGCGGGGAGCACCGTCGACAGCCGACGGAAGATCGTATCGATTGGAATCAGACTCGCCGTTGTGCGAGCGTCAGGCCAGACCTGAGCGGACGAGGCTTCATTCCCGGGGGAGAGCCCCCTCTGAGAGTGGAAATTATCTAGCTGGGCGGCGAGCGCCTGAGTCTTCAGAGCGTAGTCGTGCAGCAGAGTTGCCACACCCGGCGAAGCATTGGCCGCCTCATTGGCAGCCAGGAGAGCATGCAGTGTGTCGTGTAGTGCAGCAGCTTGACGGGTGAACGTGTTGTGTAGTTGCTCATGGTCATATGAAAAAACATGTTGCTCAGGCAGCGCAGAGAGCTCTGGAAGTACCTCATGACGACGGCGATACCCCTCGTAGCGGCCACCGTTCCCCCCGTCACGCCGACGTGGGGAGCGCTCCCTCTCACGATGGAGGCTTCCCCAGCCAGCCTTGTACTGGTTCTGGGCGCATCTGTCACGCGCGCCTCTGCCGCCACCCACATCGTCGTCATCGCTGTCGCCACGGCACTTGCCATGGAGGTCGAAGCCGTTCGGATGGTCGTTGTTGTACTCACGACGGCCACGAGCACCCTTTCCCTTGTTGTTGTGGTCCCGGCGGTCCTCCCGCAGCAGACCCTCATCTCGCTCCTTGCGGAAACGATACGTCGACGAGGGTGGGGGAGGGTGGTACGGGAAGGACTCGAAGATGCGACTGGGGACCTCCGCCCCATCAGGCACTCCGAGGTGCCACGCAGGGAGTCGGCGCTTAGCTGGCGCCATGGCACCTCTGTGGTCGACCGTCGCCCTTGTGTAGTCGTGGATCTCGTCGAGGTGGACGAAGACGCCGTACTTGCGCCCATGTTGCCAATGCTCCGGTGGTGTTTCCACCGCAATCACCGAAGCCAGCTGCATGTCACGAGCTCTGCTAGTGAAGGTAAGCCACACCTTCATGGCGATGAGGCTCGGATCCGCCGTCCAAGCCCAGAGATCAATGGTCTTCGTCTCATCCGAGCACATCAGGTTGGTCTCGAATTTCTCGAGAGCACATTTCCTGCCGATGAGCCTCTCGGCGATGTCCGCCGTCCAGGCGTGAGCAGGAACACCATCCAAGCAGAGGCGGACCCTGTAAAGCAGCATCACGCCCAAAGCGTGATTCAGGCTCCGCCACGGGATGAAATGAATTTCAATTCCCTGGCGCTTGGCGAACCCCTTTTTCGCCGCCTCCTCGCAGTGCTTGCGGTGCTGAAACTTGATGAGGAACGCCTCGGGGTGGTGAGGGGTGACGGTGACCTCCTCCAGCCTCAGCCGGAATTCGTCGCGGATGGCCGCTGCGACCTCCCGAGCGCCGGTGTTGGGCGGGGCACGCATGGCCCAGGACACCATCGCCGTGTGTTCCCAGTCGTGGAGGTCCGCGTCGATGGCGTAGGAGGTGGGGATTAGGCAGTCCTCCTCCTCGGGGCGGAGAGCAGCATCTCCGACCTGCATTGCGATGACTCCCTCCGGTAGCGGAGGCGGGGGAGGGAGATCCGGCGGAGGCGGTGGAGGAGGAACAGCTGCTTTCGGTGCCCCTCTTTCCACCCAAACCCGATTGACCCTGGGGTGCGGCGGCGGGTGGCCTGCAGTCGCGCTCTCTGTGACCCAAGCGTTTGCAGTGGAAGCAGCGGATTGAGCCCCGGCAGGACGCGGCGCGGTGAGTGGTGCTCAAGCAAACGAAGCACTTGCCATCGGTCTTCTGACGAAAGGCCAACAGAGCCGGCGAAGCGGGGACGCCTCGAGTTGAAGTGGGGCGGCTTGAATTCGCCGTACCGCGCTGCAGCCCCGGTTGGTAGGGGCTTGAATTGCGACGCCGGCTCTGGACGCGGGTCCAACCTGGATCCTCCTCGCCAGGCCTGCGCGCCGGTGGAGGTGGCGTGGCCGGATGGCGCCGCGCAGGGCTACGACGCCGAAAGGCGCCCCTCGGGGGTGACCTCGGAGGTGACCGGTGCCGTCCATCGAAGTAATTGTTCCGAGCAAGGATGGCGATGGTGGATTGAAGACGGGGGCGCAGTTGGGTAGCTGCTTCATTTACCTCCTTCACCACCTCAGCGTACGTACGCTGGACGGACATTGGCGTATCGTGCACCGCCGATACTTCGCGGCTGAGCTGGCGGACATGGAGCGGCGGTGGGGAGTCGAGGAAATACCTGCTCAGATCCAGATCTGAGACGCGGGAGGAGGCGTGCGCGGGCTGCTGGTAGCGGACGAGGAGCACCACGAGGTCACCGAGACTCCCGAAAGAGAGCGGCAGAGGAGCTTGGGCGGCGCAGGCTGCGGCGCCTGCGCCGGCGGCGGCGGCGCGTGCGGGGGCATCTCCACTCTCACTCCACACTAGCTAGTCTGTTTCATTTGGGTTGTAACCGAATACTGTACCAATTTTTCTTCTGCTTAATACAATGATACGCTCCGCGCGTATTCGAGAAAAAAAAATATTCGACGGAAATATGTGCATGATCCAGGTCTAGGATGAGCATGACTAGAGTACATGGCTTCTGCTGTGTGGCAGAGAGTGTTGAAAGACTGAAGTGAACTGAGATCCGATTTCTTCAGTCCTGTTCGGCTGGTTGGTGGCTAATGGCTAACGCTGATTTGTTCTGAGAGAAAAGTATCGCTGGTTAGTAACTGGTGGCTGATTTGTTCTGAGAGGATAGTACTGCTGGCTGGTGATTAATAAGGCAAACGAACAGGCTGTGAAACTGCACAACGACACCGATGCGCCAGCGACAGCGATAGAGACAGGATACGGGACATCACGAAATCAGCAACAGATCGAGAAAGTAGCATTGACCGTAGCCTCCTGTGTGCTCGTCGATTGATCGCTGGCACTGACGCAGCGGTGACTTACGTAGGAGATGAGAGCAAGCAGCATCGGCGAGCATCGCTGTCGTCTTCCCTGCAGCTTTCTCAACTCGGTGAAGGGTGTGTTTAAAAGTCCAACTTCCCTCAAAATTCACTATGTAAAAAGAAGATTTCTTATCCTATCAAAAATGCCGACACATGCATGGAGTACTAAATGTAGATGAAATCAAAAACTAATTACATAGTTTGGATATACTTTGCGAGACGAATCTTTTGAGTCTAGTTAGACTATGGTAGAACAATATTTACCACAAATAAACGAAAAGTGCTACAATATTTTTCAGTTCGGAACAGTGCTTTTCAGCCCAAAATACGTGCAAAATCCAAAATTTTACATCCCAATTCAGAGAACTAAACACAACCAAAGTGAAACTGAAACATGCCGACGTCCCTCTCAGGCACATTCATGCATGTAGGCAAGCTTCTTTCTTGGTTGTCAGTTGCAACCACCAGTGCGCCACTATGCCAGCACAGCTCGGAGATCAATCAGATCGTAGCAGCAGTCGTCTGATTCAAGAGCAGTTAGTTTTTTTTTGCAAATCCAGAGCAGTTAGTTAATCCCCTCGCGTGCAGAGATTTTCATGAAAGTGAGATTTTTTTTAAAGAAAACAAGTTATGGAGGGAAACTAAAGTTTTATTCTGTTTTTCTCGTCAGGGCCGTCCCAGAGGGGTGCAGCAGGTGGGCCGCTCATGGGCCCAAACCGCTAGTGCCCATGAGCATAGTAGTATAGTGTACACGCTACACAAGCCTAGCTAGTAGTCCATACGTGATGGCCTACCTAAGTAGTTCATACGTAGGGCTGGCTATCGAGCCTAACTCGGCTCGTTAAGGCTCGGCTCGGTCTAGCTCGTTTAGATAACGAGCTGGCTCGGCTCGACTCGTTAACTTAGCGAGCTAGAAACCCAGCTCGGCTCGTTAAGAAGCTCGAGCTGGCTCGTTAAGCTCGCGAGCCAGCTCATTAGTAGTTATAAATTCAAAAAATCACAACCAACATGTAAATATGGAATCAAACAAACCAAGTAGCCAACGAATAATCTAGTACTTAAGAAAATTACTACTCTATCTACTCTGCTGACAAGAATCAACTCGTTTGTTGGTTGTTGCACTGACTCGTTAGGGCTCGTGAGCCAGCTCGAGCTCGGCTCGTTATCGTAGCGAGCTGAAACCTGAGCTCGGCTCGGTTCAAATTTCCTAACGAGCCGAGCCACAAACAAGCGAGTTTGAGCGAGCTAACGAGCTTCGAGCTTTTCATCCAGCCCTATTCATACGTGATACGTATCGCACGGCTTCACGCACGGACGGGCGGACGGCACGAGACCGAGAGAAGACGAGGCGTCGGCGACTATGATATTAGCGAACATCGATTCAGTCTTTCTCTCCTCCCGGTCGCTTGCATCCCGTTCAGCCGTTCTCCGTTCACGGTTATCGCTAGACGCGATCACGCGAGGCCCAGCCCCCAGGCGACATGTCCTTCTCGTCTTCTTGATTAGTGCTCCACGGCAAAGCCGCAAAGGTATGAATTTGATTGCAGTCTTGCAGATGCAGACTTGTAGTTTATTAGTACTTGATTAGTGCTTACGAGGATAGAGATTGACTTTAGAGATTTAATTCGTAATCGTTATATTAAAATATTATATTGTCAGACCCTTAGTGTCTTGCTTGCCCAAGAACCCATGAATTTTGTGGGACGACACTGTTTCTCGTCCACGAGCGTAGAGCAGAACAGGCCAACAGGGGGACGGACCAATTGTGGCCGATTTGGCCCGCGTGGTTGCCGGCGACGACGGTGGAGTGCACTGTGGTCAGAGGTGTGCTCGGCCGCACCCGCAGGTAGGCTCAGCCTTACCGTGGTCAGCTCGTTGACACCGGGCCGCGCGCGCAGGCGGCTCAACAGAGCACGCACGCACAGTGCGGACGCCGGCAACGATTTGGTGGAGGATAGCTTTGGAGACGGCGTCTTGCCTGCCGGAGAGCTGCGCGAGGCCTGCGCGGTCCTAGGGCTAGCCGTGCGTGCTCGTCATGCGCACTGGCCTGACTGCAGCGGTCGGGGATGGCTGGGAACACCGCGGCCGCAGCGTCGGTGTTTATAAGGGGCGCGCGAGGACGCCAACCGGTTTTGGCCGTGGAGTTGCAGTCTCTGTCAGTCAGCGGCGAGCGAGGCGGCGTGGGCGGCACATATGGGATTTTTTTATATTTTTTCTTGATTTTCGAAAATTAAATGACGTAAAAAAATTTTATGAAAAATACACCACTGCCGTCGTACCCCACGGCGGCAGGGACTCCTACCGCCGTGTGGCACGGCGGCAGGGGTGCCGCCAACGGTCGGGGGAACTGGCTGTGAGGCCAGGTTCCTACCGCCGTATCACACGACGCCAGGAACCCTACCGCCGTGCCACACGGTGGGGTACGGCAGCAGCCTCACCCCTATATAAGGGGCCCGCGGCTGCCGCCAGCCCCTCCCCCCTCCTTCCCTCCTCCTAAATCTTCGGCTTTCAACCCTTCGGAACACTTTTGACTCAGGTATGTTTCTAACTTTAGTTAGTTTAGTTAGTTAGTGTAGTTTAGTTAGTTATGTAGTTAGTGCAGTCTAGTTAGTTAGTGTAGTTAGTTAGTTTAGTTTAGTTTAGTTAGTGTAGTTTAGGTAATTTAGTTAATTTAGTTTAGAAATATATAGTTTAGAAATTTTAGAAATAGTTATAATTCAAATAAAATTTGCAGAAAATAGTTATAATTCATAAAATTTGTTTAAATTGATATAAAATTCGTAGAAAATGGTTATAATTTAAAAAATTCGTTTAAATTCATATAAATTTCGTAAAAATTAGTTTTAAATCGAATAATTAGATTAAATTTACATAAAATTTCTAGAAAATAATTATAATTCAAATAATTTGATTAGCTTGATATAAAAATCTTAGAAAACAGTTATAATTCAAATAATTCGTTTAAATTGATATAAAATTCTTAGAAAACAGTTATAATTCAAATAATTCGTTTAAATTGATATAAAATTATTAGAAAATAGTTATAATTCAAATAATCCATTTAAATTGATATAAAATTCCTAGAAAACAGTTATAATTCAAATAATTAGATTAAATTGATATAAAATTCTTAGAAAATAGTTGTAGTTCAAATAATTCGATATAGAATTCCTAGAAAATAGTTATAATTCAAATAATTAGATTAAATTGATATAAAATTCTTAGAAAATAGTTGTAATTCACATAATTTGTTTAAATGGATATAAAATTCGTAGAAAATAGTTATAATTCAAATAATTCGTTTAAATTATTTTAAAATTAGTAGAAAATAGTTATAATTAAAAAAACGTTTAAATTGATATAATTCAACTAATTGATTAAAATTTGTTTTTTTCAGCTATGGCTCAGGCACCGTTAGAGTACGTACGGCCGGAGTTGTTTGAGGAGGCGGTGGACCGGCACCACCACTTATACGTCTCGACCATTCTTGGACAGACATCTGATAGTTTACGTTGCCGGACCACCCGCACGTTGATGCCGATACACCAGCACTGGATTCCGAAGTACGTAATTCATTTGTTATATTTATTTCTGTTTCTTTAAAATAGTAATTGCGTTAATTAAATTATTTTTATTTTTTTGTTACAAGCTACGCGTTGCAGGACTTCTGCCTTTTGCGCGGTTGGTCGAGGGGGACAAGCTACGAGTTCAGGTTCCTCAGGCAGAGCGGTTGACGCGGTTCAGCTACGACGCCCCTCTGATCGCCGCGTTTATGGATCGGTGGCGACCAGAGACGCACACCTCCACTTCCCCGTCGGTGAGATGGCGGTCAGTCTAGAGGACGCCGCGTTTTTGGGAGGACTCCCGTGTGCTGGCGAGGTGATGGGGCCTATCGACATCCCCGCGATATGGCAGGCCGACTTCCTTGCTCGGTTCGTGAACGTTCCTCGGAACGATCGTGCGCCTCAGCCGTACGTGCCTTTCGCCAACTCCCACGGTCCCACCCGGACTTGAATCCAGTAGTTCAGCGTACGTGCTTCTAACTCTTATTTTCAACGTTTGTATGCATTTTAAACGAATGTGACGATCGACCTTTGTGTGCAGGCTAACCACATGGCGGACGAGGTCGAGGATCAGACGTCGGATAGGTTTTTGGAGGTGTACCTGCTCTGGCTGTTCGGGTGGGTGATGTTCTGCGAGTCAGCGGGAGACTCGGTGTCGAGGTACCTGCTCCCCTGGGCTCAGAGGATCGCCGACTCCCCCCTCGACGAGATGCCCCAGATCAGCTGGGGCAGCGCTGTTCTGGTCGCTACCTACAGGAGGTTGTGTTCGGGCGTGGCGAAGCCGGCGAGTAGGGAGGGGATCCTCTTGGGTTGTCCTCTCCTCCTGCAGATGTGGATCCACGAGCGATTCCACATCGGTCGGCCCAAGGCCGACCTCTCGGAGTACGAGTCGCTGCCAGCTGACACCGACCCAGCGGACCTCCCCACCATGGGTTCTCTGTGGTGCCTCCGGAAGGTAATGACCTCCCTTATCGTTTTCTTCGCTTAATGAGTTTCTTAGTTCGATTGAATTAACTTTTCATGTTCTGTGCAGCACGTTGGGGCTGGCGAGCAGGCGAAGAAGATGTACAAGGACTTCGTGGGTCAGATCGACCGGATGGTCGATGCCCAGGTCCGGTGCACGCCGTACACTCCTGTCATGGTCGCTGCCCGCGCACCACAGGGCCTCTCGTCGCTGTGCTTGCGAGACCAGACGTACTGGATGACGCGACGACGATTGGTGTTCGACGTCTACGTCGAGGAGTACGCGGTCCACCGGGTGATGAGGCAGTTCGGCCTGTACCAGGAGTCGCCTGTACCTGTTGCGCCACGTCTACCGCCCACAGCGCATAGGTGAGTTATCATGAACCAGTTATAATTTTTTCCGTTACAAGTAGTCAGTTGCAAATAATTTTTTGTTTCATCTATGCTAGGTGGATGTGTAAGGGTGTGTCTGCGGCGATGTCGTTCGTCGACAGGTTGCAGCCGTACGTGGACTAGTGGGCATCCGCGGCGCATGAGGATAACGTCGTCACCGAGCACCGCCTTCACGACGGCGCGGCCTGGGTAGCGTACCTTAAGTGGTACCTACCGAGGACGCGGACGCGGGTGACGTACGTCCCTGCTGCCCCGCCACCGCCACCGATCCCGGACCACGACAGGCTACTGCCGGACGGCACGTACCCGGTGCGACGAGATCAGACCGCCGACACAGCGGTAAGCTACGATACTACAATCATATTTAATTTATGTTACTATTCATTATAACATGTGCTACTAATTTCGTGAGCAGCACGACGCGCTTGCTGAGATCGTGCGGATCGCAGCAGCCGCGAGGGAGGTGTGTTTTACCTGGGGACCTCAGCAGCACCGCCACACGTACGACAGGATCCTCGATGTTGCCACGTCGTACACCGCCGTCGTTAACTACGCCGGGGCTGCAGACATTCCTCTTCTTCCACGGCACCCAGTGTCGTCCTCGAGCTCTGCCTCGACAGCTCGTTCGTACCAGGCGTCTTCCACCTTTGCACGTGCTGCTTTCTCGGCTCCGACGGCACAGCAGCAGCCACAGCCGCAGGGCCCGCACACCTACGTGCAGCGGCCGTTTGTTTTCCCCGGCTCAGGTACTTTCACTGAACCTTCTTTTCAACTAATGCACGAAGTTGTTGTGTCATTTTGTTATACTATCTTTTAATCGTACAGGGCGACCGCCGGTCTTTCCGACGGGACTAGGAGGTTTCACCGGGGCTCCACAGCCAGAGACGACGGCTCCTAGACCGCCGGTCTTTCCGACGGCAGATATTCCTTCCTCGTCCACTACACCTATTTTCCAGCATGGTAACGACCTTAATTATTATAGTAAAATTCGATAAGTATGATACATGAAAAACTAATACTATTTGTTGCAGGTTTCGACTCGACCGCGGTCTCGATGGAGTCCCCTGACGATCAGTTGGACTGGGATGAGTTTAGGGTCCAGGACTTGCTCGCGGGCGAGGATGTCGAGGAGCTTGGCGCGTCACAGTTCACACAGGCGCCGCCTCTTGGGACGCAGGAGACACAGCTGTCTTTCGGATGGTCCCAGGCGACCGGCAGAGCGACAGAGGCAGGCGCGGCGGGCGGAGCGACACCGGCTGGTGCAGGCTAGTCGCAGGCGGGCGGAGCGACACCGACTGTTGCAGGCTCGTCGCAGGCGGCCATGGCGACACCGTCTTCCGACGAGCTCGGACCCCAGGTCATCAGGGCACCTGACCCCTTGACGTACGTCCGGGACCACACCAGGGCTGGTGCTAGAGCTGTTAGGCCGAAGAGGAGCCGACGGATTTAGATGTATTAGTGTTTTGTGTCACAACACTACTTGACCATGATCTTGTATAAACTATTTTGCATCTACTCGTTGATTATAATCTTTTCTTTTATATATGCCATTTTGTGTTGTGATTATGTTTAAATTTATCATTTTCTTGTTTTTAAAAAATGAAAAAAAATGTTTTACAAAATTAAAAATTCTCAAAAAAATTAAAAAGGGTGGTACCGCCGTGTGGCACGGTGGCAGGCCCCTGCCGCCGTGTGGCACGGCGCTAGGATGCTGCCGTCGTGCCACATGGACGTGCCGCCAGACCTACTGTCCTGTCGCCGTACCCCACGGCGGCAGGGTTGCCAGACGGCGTCAGGACCCTGCCGCCGTGGGGTACGGTGGCAGAGGTATATTTTTCATAATTTTTTTTACGTCATTTATTTTTCGGAAATCAAGAAAAATATATATATATATAAAATTCCACAGATGGGGACGAGCCAGGGAGGTGGACAGAGACGCCGCTAGTGGCCAAATGAGGGAGTTGTCGCCGCTCCCCTGTGAGCTTGGGCCTGTTTGGATAAAGGGGTAAATGTTTACGCTAAGGCAAATGTTTTGCCCCTTCCATTTGTCTCTAATAATATTTACTTCTTAAGGTGTTTGGATTGAGGGGTAAATGTGGATGTGGATGTGAGAGAGGGCTGGGGTCCACCACAATTTGCTCCAATTTGCTACTTTTTAAGGGTAAATGGAATTAGGGAAGCAAAACATTTACCCCACCACATTTGCCCCACATGTTTGGCACCTTAGGGGTAAATTTAGGGTAAATTTGTCCCATTTACCCCTCCATCCAAACACCCCCTTGTCATGCCGGAAGGTAGAGGTTGGGCCACCGCTGCCCGTACCGGCGCCTGAGGCCACCCGAGGCCGGAGCATCCGCGACCGGGGGCCGGGCCTCGCAGCCGCTGCCCACGCCGGAGGGTGGCGGAGTTGATACTACCGCGTCTGGGGCCTACACGCTACCCATGGCTGGAGCTGCTGGCGGCTGGCCAGCTGGTGCCACCTCGTCGGGGACCGTCGCTGGCGTCGCGAGGGACGAGAGAGACGAGCCGAACATCTTTTGCGTGGAAGGCGATGGGGACAGGGAGTGTAGGGGCGACGCGGGCGGTGCCGGCGAGGAGTCCACCAGCGCTCAGGACGAAGTGTCTAGAGAGCTGCTTCTTGACGGCCCGATCGACATCCGACGGCGGTATAAAAAACACGCGATGTGGACCTGTGAGGTGCCTTCTTTTGGTTGAGATTTCGTTATGTAGAGATAGAGATGTTGTTGCCGTTAAGTATACTGGGCCTTGGGCCTAGATTGAGAGATCGACTAAAAGATAGGCCCATAATAGTCTCGCTTTCTCAGGCCCACTAGACCCACAGCCCACGTCGCAATCGAACCTAAAGGGAACCCAACCTGTGGCGCAACCGACCGGACCGGACCGGACCCGATGTCGCTGGTCGCCTACGACGCCTCTTCCGATGAGGAAGACGCCGGCGAGCCTCCCGCCGCCGCGGCGCCCTCCTCCCCTCCACCCGTAGTCTCTTCCATCGGGCCGCAGCCCAGGCCTCCGTCTCCTTCGACCGCGTTGGGCGCCGCTCCTCAGCCTACTCCGCCGCCGCCTCCTGCACCCAGCCAGTGAGTCCTTGCTGCCCTGTCTCTCTAGGGTTTTGCTCGTGGGAACGGGGATTGCTTGGCAGGTGACCAGCTCACGGGGCTGGCTGATTAAGTGTGCTAGAATAAACCTGAAGCTACTAGCTATCGACTCACCGTTGTAATCCTGCATCAGTGCTGGTGAAGGTCCAGTTCGGAATGATAATTTTGGCATGCATGCTTTGCATATTTTGCAATGTGTTCCTTTATTTGGTGGGATTCATTTATGCAACTTCAAAACCATGAAGAGAGTTATGTATATGAGGTCACCATTCATCAGGATATGCTTCACAAGTTATATGTAGCCCATCTTCTGCCTTCTCTTTAGAAATCAGGGTAGACACCTCCACTTTTTCTTTCTTCTTTTGTATCAATCAGAGTATCAGTATTCAGTTCACAAAATATTAGCGGCACTCAAGGTAACCAGATTTAGTTAAACTAAGCAGCGTAACAACAATGATAAAGCTTGTTCAGGGAAACTTCTTAAACCACAACGATGTGTCTATTTTGCAATATTTGGAATGCTTAATGATGGCTTTTGAATTCAACAAACCTTATGTGGGGTGCCATTTGCCCATTTGTTTGTCACGAATGAACTATATGTGAACATGTCCACTTCTGAAATAATGTATTTCTTCAATATTGGTGCTGAATTGGATTCTGCAGAGCCCTGCCTCTTAATGCTTACCATGTACCATAATTTGATGATGATTATGCTGCTCTTCTACTTTAGCATTCCAATATAAATCAATCTAGAAATACTAACATAAGACACAGCCAGTTTTCTCTTTGTTGGAATGAGGCACTGAGCCACTAGTAGATTATATGCCTGTAATGCTCCCTTTGCATGGGCCTGTTAGTTGCTAAAATTCAAACGATTAAGGAAGAGCATCTTCGCCTTTCCAAAATGGGAAAAAATGGAATTCCTTACAGGGCAAGTTGGATTATTAGATATCCTGTGCTGTATTGGTTTGTTGGGCAAAACGATTGCAAGTGATGTTGGATCGAAAGCAGTCACTACCTTGCGGCATTTGATCTCCTTACCGTATTGCATATGGATTTGCTTTCCTTGTTTATATTTCATCGCACGCCCTCTTCATACTGGTGCCTGTCATTTTTGTTTCATCCAGATTTCTTATTTCAGTTATATGCATGCTGAATTGTTGTTACTTGTCTGATTTGCTAAATCCGAGTACATCTAGGTTTGATTCGGTATTGGTGGGTTCTTAACTTCTCGATTTTGTCCTTTCGCTCCAGGAACATAGCATCCATTAGTTCGAGTAATGTCTCCCTGCCCACACCATCATTAGACCTCCCAGATGTTGCAGATCTCTTTGGTGCCCCTGCAGAGAATGCATCAAGGAAGAGAGAATCAAATGGATCTGCTCTTCGTGACTCACGCAGTAAATTTCCAAGGACACAACCACAACCCCGAGGTGTAAGAAATGCTGCAGGGAACGCTCTAATTCCTCCGCAGCTTCGTGGAAGGTTAGTCCTTTTCCCTCCTTTTCCTGTCTCTTTGGTGTCATTGAGACCAATCTTATTCTGTGTTTTTCTCGCCCCTGATGTGCACAATCAAATGCTTTCAGTGAACTGAGGCATATGGGCCCAGTCCCAGAGTGTTTTAGCCAATTATTCACATTATGTATTTTCTATCCCTAAGCAATGCTTCTCTTTTGGTCACTGCTTCACAGGAGCAACGTTGTTACTGAAGATATCAGCAAACTGTTTGTGGCTAAACAAAAAGAGTAGCGTATTTTAACACTCTGTTGGATTTCATCAGCACATGTACTGGCTCCCATAGTCCCATGGACGCGTGGGCATGATCATCCAAGGATGTTGCTGAATCTTAGAGAAGATGGATCCTAATGGTACTGCAACCTAGTTTCCCAGACCACAATGGGTTGTTGTCAGCTTTGTACATCGGGTTGGTGCTTATTTTCTCTGGTGCTCACTTGCATTTGCGGTAGCAACGATGCTACATGCCTGATGTTGGATGCATGTAACCCTGTTATAACATACTAAATGCCGTCACCCTGTTAGAAGCTAGGACTAGATGCAACTCCATTTATCATTTGATTGGTGACGGATCATGTATTCTGTCCAGTTTCAGTGCCCGGTTAGATTTGTTTAAAAACATGCGTGTATCATCCACTGTGCTCTAGTTTGGGTTTTGAGATCACTGAGTACTTGTGTTGATAAAGCTTTTATGCGAGGAAGGAATATTGTAAAGTAGTTCTCCTAAGATTATGCTAGCAAACGGTGCTCTGTTATGAAGGAATGTTTTTCGCATAAGCTAATCCCACTACCATCGTTCTCCTGCACCATTCACTTAGACTGGGAATTTATCAATGGCAGGTAGGGAGATTTGTTTTTCGCAATGATCTTGTCCGTATTCGTTAATTTTCATAGAGGTGGATGAGTCGTATCTACAACTACTAGCAATTTTATTTAAAAAAACAACTACGAGCAATTTTATTTAAAAAAAAACAACTACGAGCAATTTCAACTTGACAACACATATATATTTTTCGCCTTGCGCGTAAAATTTGTTTTCACCACCGAACAATATGTTTTCGCGCTATCGCCGAAAAAATCGCCCCGAAATTTTCCATTGAATTCATTTCTTCCCTCCAGAAAGACGAGCGGGAGGGGTAGAAGAGGGAGGAGGCGCGCGGTTTTGGCTTCCCGAGTACGCTTCTCCCGCGGCGCTTGCTTTGGAAGGCGCGCCTCCTGCCGCAGCGCACTCATCATCTACACCCCATTCCTCGCATTACCAATCCACCGCATCGAACCCCCCAATCGCTCGCTCCCTTCTCGCTTCGATCAATGGCGGATTAATGACGAAACGAAGACGCGAGACCCTACGAAACTTCTGACCGTACTCCCCTCCAAGGCTCGAACGAAGGTAGAATCCCTTTGTTCCCCCTCAATATTTTTCGCGGATTTTTTTGCTAGTATTTTGATCGAGTTCTCCGCCGCCGCCGAATCGTTCGTCCGTTGCCGCGTGCGTGGGGGATTTTGATCGAACTCTATGATTGTGTGCCTTCTGGATTGCTCACCCCTACTCTTCTCCCGCTCTCCGTGCACTCCACCCTATCCCCTACTTCCTAGTTCCAGCCCTGAACTCAGTCCCCTCCCCCGTTAGACGGAACCGGCCGGCGCTTGATATGATTCCTCTTATCGGCGATTGCTGTGTGATGAGCGCAACGTGCGTGAGATTGTCATTGCAGACACTTTTATGAAGTTAGTACTTGAAGATTGTTTCAACAAGATCGTAGCCGCTATCACTACTGGTGCTTCAATCTTCAGACATAAAATTACTCTGTGTAGTTAGTTGTTATTGATGCTGTCATGAAGTTCTGCATTATCACTGATTTATAGGATGATCAAGGTGTTGCGTTCTTAATGTCCTTTAGGATTCACCGCTAGATGCTGTTTGGTTATCTAAACTCTGTGGTTCTGATGTCTAGTATTTTTTTTTACCTGGCAACAACTGATTACTGTGTTGTGGTTGCACAGTCAAGTCTTGGCAAAGCTTTTAGCTGTCCGGATTCCATTTTTCCAGAAACAACACAAATATGGATACATGTTGTTTTATTAACACTATCTGCTCTGAATCCCAGCATTTCAACCCCTTCCATACTGCCTACCACATTAAAGTTTGCAGATACCACTACTTATCTTGAAACTCTGCTTGCAGTTGGCTGTGTTGCCATATTTCTCCATACTCCTGGACAGGACAACATGTGCCATTTATCTCTTGTAATCAGAGATTTTCCATGGGTGTGAATATTTGCAGTTGAATACTTTGGCAGCTTGAAAGTGTTTCTTTCATTCATGCAGTTCTGGTTTATGCATCACTCAACCATTTGAGTTTGATACAATTATAGTTCGTTTGATCCCCCCCCCCCAGTTTGACCACTCGTCTTATTCAAAAAATTGTGCAAAATATCATATTTTTTGTTGTGGCTTGCTTTATTAATGGAGCTTTGGAAGTTCTTCGAAAATGACTTAAATTTGGCTATGTTTGCACATATTTTTTGAATAAGACGAGCGGTCAAACTTGAGGTTGAAAAAGTCAAACGACCTATCATTTGGAATGGAGGGAGTAATATTTTCAGCACTCGGTATCATGTCCAGATTTTGTTAACAATTGGATATTCAGATCACGATTTGTCTGGTGTTGGTAATTCTATTCACCATTTTGATTTTGTAGGTTCTGCTTGCCTATCTATGTTATCCATTGCAGCTTGGGTACAATGAGTAGTGCAAGAGTTCCAGGAAGGTTAGATTACCTTAATTCACAGGAGCCTGGTGATGAATCACAGGCCACTGCTATTGACACTGTGGAAAGACTGCTAGTAGAAGATGACATAGAAACTTCTCAGAAAACAAGCACTGACCCGATTAGTGGGATAAAGTCAGCTTCTATATTAGGCACAAAAGTGGCTCAGTGCCTGGCCCAAAGGGCTGAGTACAATAGCCCTCTCCAAAAGTCAGGTATTTTTGACTGGGCTGATAATCCAAATAATGATGAATCCACAGCCATTATGATTTCCAGGAAAAAACAAAGGATCCATGCTAACACTCAAGTGAAGCAGTTGGCGTCCCAGAGATATTGTGGCAATGGATTAAGTACCAGGGCTGGGTTCATATCAGATTGTATTGGTGGTGTCTCAGGCGTGGATTCTTTCAAGAAGCCAGAACCTGTTGGTTCTACAGATGATTTATATGAAGCATATGATATCGGGCCATGTACTCAGATGGCAGCTGAAGCCATGGAAGCATTGTCCAATGCATCTGTTGTCAGGGATGACGCACATCCTGAAAGTTCTATTCTTGGAACAAATTTGGGAAAAGAAAGCACAGCTGGTAAGATATGTTCAGTTGAATCGCAAATTCAAAAGCGAATTGTTGGAAGTTCAAGCTCTTTGAAAAGGCATCCCAGAAGGTCAAAAAACATGAAGAACCCAAAACAAATGGCAGGGAAAGCAAAAGGAAGTGTGGACAGTGGCAGCATACAAGGAGCCATAAATCATAAGGTGTCAGAAAGAACCAAGGGATCTGGTGCAAGCGATTCAAATATTCTAGGTTCTCATGCTGTAATCCACCCTAGAGGGAAGAGGACCTATATGTTTATCTCAAGAAGCTCGAAAGTTCAATTCAATAAAGTTGGCAGCTCAACTACATTTACATCCAAAAGTACAGAAGTAGCAGATTCATCAACAGCAAAACCAGTTAGCACATGTGGCCCTGATTTTAACAAGCATGCCAGAGTGGAAAAACAATCCACATCTGCACAAGAAGATAATAACTCTAGCTTGACAAGCAGGGTACCACTGAGAGAGCTAAATAGCATAGGCCCCCAGTCTAGGACACAGATGTCAAAGAAACCACTGAAGAGGGGCCTTCTGAAATCACCAAATTCCAGAGAACTTGCCAGCCTGTTCATAAATGAAGCATCTCCAGTTTTGCAATCAAGCAGGCGAAGAAGAAATATGTCCAAAGTTTGTGTTCTGTTGAGCCAAAGCATGGACAAGGAAACCATCAAAATGCAAACGAAGGTAGTTTCTGAACATATTGTTTTACGTATGAAACCATTATTTAGATGTGTTGATGGTGATTTGGTTTCCATCTTTTAATATTTTTTTGGACGTTGGCAGATATTGACACACTTTGGTGTACCTGCGGCGACCTCTATTAGAGAGGCTACACACTTTGTTGCTGAAAAGTTTGGGTACAAGGAACATGCTGGAAGCAATAGCTATGGGGATACCTATAGTCACACCATCATGGCTTCAATGCTGTGGAGAAGCAAGGTGCTTCATTGATGAAAAGAAATACATTATGAGGGATGTGAAGAAGGAAAAGGAACTAGGCTTTAGCATGCCTGTCTCACTAGGCAGAGCCTGCGAAAAACCATTGCTTGAGGTTTGCCTCTAATTTCTTAGCTGTGAAGAATCCAATTGAAATGGGAAAATGAATGATGGAGGACAATTGTATTTTCTTTTATGTCAAGACAGCTTTCAACTTACAGTATATTTTTATGGCATTCCTTTTGAATACTTATACCATCTTAACGTTTCCTGAGTTTTCCAAAATCCATTTCAGGGTAGAAGAGTACTGGTCACACCAAATGCCAAGCCTAGCAAGGAGCTCCTGAAAAGTTTAGTAGTGGCAGCTCGTGGTCAGGTATGCAATTGAGATATCTGATCCTACTGTCCTCCTTGGTAGGCTGGTACTCTACCCACCATTGCATTCGTTTATCAACTATAGCCATATTATAGCGATAAGGCGAAGTAGGAAAGATCGCATAATATTAGTTTCTGTTTTACATGTCATAGTAATTTTGTATGACCTCAATACATGTTAGAATTTCATTATTGGTTACACAATTTTCATTTGCTGATCTGCTCTACTGCTAATTAAAAATTTCGACAGCCATTAGAGAGACTGACAGCCTCTACAATGAGGAAGAAGAATTTGGAGGGGGCCTTTGTCATCTCTTGTGAACAAGACCACAGTGTCTGTATGCCACTGATTAAGAGCGGTACATGTGATGAATTTTTTCTCCTGAAATATCTCTCTGTTGTGTCATCCATTTCATGTAATCTCAGGGAACAAGTTGTATGCAATTGTTGCAGGTCTCCAAGTGTTTGACTCGGAGCTTCTGCTCAGTGGTATCGTCACTCAGAAGCTAGAGTTTGACAGGTAATGCTAGCTCTTTTAACAGTGTAGGGTCATGTTGTTTCTTGAACATTTTTATTTGCATCACCAATGGAATCCGCCCTGCCTTTTAACTCAGAATGGTGTCTTTTGTGCTGCAGGTTTCGCCTTTTCCATGGAAAAACAACCATTTGATTTTGAGCAAGGTCGGGATAGTTTTGGTACTGTGGAAGGCAAACAGAGCACTTGTGTACATATGCATCCGTGTCTTTCTCCAGCTTATGTAATATATGATCCCCTGCACTCTTGCCTCTATTTATCGTTGGTACTGTGGAAGTCCTTTGGTTTTGTAATCTGAGTCCCGGCCAAGAACATCAATTGTGAGAGTTATGTGTGTGTAGCTTGCTTTTATATATTGGTGACCTACGGCTCTTAGCCACTCACTTGCCTGAAGCAAAATCATCACGTACGAGAGAGCAAGAGCTAGCAATGGCATATCCACACAACTCTGATCCTATCTATGATCATGATGCAGTAGGTTGGGATTAGGAGGTACCAGGAACCAAAGCCCCCCGACTCGTCCAACTTCGTCGGAACCAACATGAAGGTAGTTCGCGGAACTGTCGAATTGGGTTGATCACGGAACCTGGAGCTTGGCTACCGCACCAGTATGGGCCTCACTGAGAACAATGCACAGACTAGGCTTGTACACATGCCGCTGCTCTTCATCAACGCTCGTGTTTGGAAGTGGGTGAAAAAATTTTCACCCCAGGGAATCTTGAATGCATTGAGTGCAACTTTGTGCTCAATGCAAAGTTGTAGTCCGCGGAACCGTCGAATTGGGCTGATCGCGGAACCTGGAGCTTGTCTACCGCACCAGCATGGGCCTCACTGAGAACAATGCACAGACTAGCGCTTGTACACATGCCGCTGCTCTTCATCAACGCTCGTGTGTGGAAGTGGGTGAAAAAATTTCACCCTAGGGAATCTTGAATGCATTGAGTGCAATTTTGCGCGACGA
Organism: Cenchrus fungigraminus; assembly: GCA_036936925.1. Lineage (NCBI taxonomy): Eukaryota > Viridiplantae > Streptophyta > Magnoliopsida > Poales > Poaceae > Cenchrus > Cenchrus fungigraminus. The sequence continues at coordinate 3,653,476 of CM072779.1, forward strand.
ATCTAATAAGCATAATTAATTTATGATTTGCTACAGTAATCATTGTCTAATGATGTGGTCAAAGACCTTATTAGATTCGTCTCGTGATTTTGTTTGAGGGTGTAAACATAATTTTGCAAACTGACTTTATTTAATATTTTTAATTAACGATCAGAGGAGTAAAAATTGTTACTCCTCCAACCAAACACCGCCGACATCACCCCTGCATTCAAACATCACACTCTCACTCCAACGGATATGATATCTATCTAGGAACTGGAGACTCACGATGATTGATTATTGTACCTCTTGTACTGCCGTAGCTTGGACTTGTACTCCCATACTCGTTATCGTTAATTCATTGTTAAGCTTCATTTTTTTTGTTATTATCACCGTGTCCACTGCTATATCTTAGGTTTCTAACATTTCAAGTCATGAATATTGCAATCAAAGGTAGGCCTTTTTTTTTTTGGTACCGCGAGATATGATCACCAACCGATGAGGTCCACGGAGCGAGAGCAAGTGCAATAACAATTACGGGCCCCTTTTTATAAATGAAAGATACATTTCCCTTTAATATATATATCTCACTATATATTGCCCAAAGATATATGTGGTAGCTTGGTTCAGTGACCTACATGGCTCTACTCGCTTGCCAGAAAAAAAACGGAGAGAGAGAGATAGAGAGAGATGCAGTAGTTTTGGGGATTGGGAGGCATCAGGAATTAACATTCCCTGCAATGCTGCAAATGTGCGTAACTCTCTACATCTGCTCGTGGAGCTCGGAGCGTGCATGGACTGGACTAGCACGAGCCTCAGCGACTAAAGGCTTTTTGTGGCGCCAACTTATTGGCTCTTGGGGCTCTTGGCGCGCACACACACCATCTGCGATTTCAGAGTTATTTTGTGGTTCCGGCCATGTTAGCCTATGGTACTATATAGTTACAACGGGATACATGATTTATCAGTGTCATTCTGCCCTCGAGTCTGTTCGGAATTGACGTAGGACCAATCCAGTTGTGTGGCATTGTCATGATAGAGCAGTATGCGTGTGAGGAGTGGAATTGCAGTCCATGTGATCAGCTCATGGTGTGTCTGATACTGTATTGAACGAGAAATATGCCAAGCGCTAATGAATTTATCCGTTCACCTACTCTATTATTCTGTCCCCCCTTTGATATTTCTTGGAATGAATACGAAGAGTCGAGACCATTTCTGTACACTACAGGATACGGTCAAATGTGGGGTGAAGTGTGGCTCTTCTTACTTATACCATCCAGATGTTGAATGTAGTCGGCAGCTTCTTTTCTTGTGAGAATGGTGAGTTAGTGTTAGGCTAGCTGTGCATTGGGAACGAACAGAAGGCTTCAGGAACCACACATCCTCATGTGTCCATGCTAGAGATACTCATCCTTCCCCTTGTTCGCAAGGCGGACAAGGAAGTGAGCTCGACGTGATAATGCCCCTGGAGAATGCGCTGACTCACGTATAGTTACATGGACTGTGTGGGCAGTCACTTTTTTGAGATCACCGACTGAATGTTGAACACGCTCATCCCAATAATCAGATACCTCTTCTGTGTTCTTTTCCAATAAGCACAGCTAGTCGCGAAGCTAGGATTAAGATACACGGAGCTTGATCTTCTCTCCTTCCTCCTCAAGTCCCCCTGAGCACAGAGCACAGCAGTACAACACATACAGAAGAGCATCACCAGAAGAATACAACTAACACAAATACGGGACTCCTTCGTAACTTGTAAGATATTTTTCCGATAAGGAAAGATTTTATTAATCAAGATCGTTACATCGAGTTGATACAACTTGTAAGACATGATTATAATTAGTTAATTGTTGAGGTTTACTAATTAAGCCTGATGATATATGATTGCCTCACCACACTACTAGGGAATGAGACTTCCATCCCAGGCAAAATTTGACATTAGTACCGGTTATTTCGGCGCCCGGTACTAATGTCAAATAGAACCGGTACTAATGTCTTATAATATAATTAAACATATTTCATAACTTTGTTTTCACACATGTACAGTACTTGACACAACCTTCAGGTACCAATATGTGCGGATACTATGTATGCGAGTTCCTTCATATCTTTTCAAACTACGCACATAGTACCGACCTTGAAGAAAGGGTGCGTACACTAAACTAAATGACACATGCATGTAGTTCTTATTTGTTCATGTTTTTTACTAGTTCTTATTCTTTGTTCATATTATTTTGTAGATTGACTACATCAAGGAGGGGCTCCTCGAGTCGGAAAAAATCTGGTTAATTCAAGAACAATTATGCGGATTTCTTCTAGATGAGGTGATTAGGGCAGGTAGAGAGCATTTTGCAGGCTTATCATCTGTTATTGTAACGGGGAAGTCGACGGCAGAAGCAACGGGGAAGTCGACGGAAGAAGCAGGGTCGACTAAGCAGGGGAAAAGAGGAAAAAGATCTGCAAAGGACCAATCGTCAGGGAGCAAAAATAACTAATATTAAACTCTGTTTAGCTTTGATGCAATGTATTATATACACTAATATATATTTTTCGTATTTCTGTATGCACAATATTATATATGTTCTTGGATCAACTATATCGGATTTGTGATAATACATGCATACGAATATATGTATTTGTATAACATTATACTAATACATATATACGTATGCATGTATAGTATTATCTCAAAATTTTTTATATGGCACACAATTTTATATTATAGTGTATTAGGTATTAGGATTAGTATATATAAATCAAGCAAATATGATAGAATCAATAAACCAGAAAACAGAAAAAAAGGAAAAAAGAAAAAAACATTAGTACCGGGTGGGATTTAGAGCCGGTACTAATGCGCACCCTGCCACGTCGCGGGGGTCGGGGCACATTAGTACCGGCTGTGAACCCCACCCGGTACTAATGTGACTTCACATTAGTACCGATCGGACAATACCAGTTTCGAAACCGGTACTAATAGGGGGTTCTCACCCGGTCCAAAAGGCCGAATCTTTGGTAGTGCCATGGCCAGTGATATCCTAATAAGTGTCTCTGGCATTTGAAGTCATGAACATGATTGTGGAAGCTAGCTACACCTTTTGAATAGACATCACCAACCAATTGATCAATGTGGTCGATGAAGAGCAAGTGCTATAGTTATACGTCCACTCGCCACCTCTTGTTATTGGTCAATGTTTTAAGGCACATTCCTCTTTGCCTCGCATCATACCTTACCATATATCTACATCACCCAACCAAAGGTATACTCTTAGGCAGCCACTCACTTGCCTGAAGCAAAAGAAGAAAGAACAACAGGTACGAGAGAGCGAGAACAGTGAGTCAGTGACATCCACAATTCTAATCATATGACAGATGCAGTAGGTTGGGATTAGGAGGCACTAGGAACCGATGACCCTAGAGGTCAGCAATTCCTTCAAAACCAACACGAAGATCGATATCACAGGATGGGTCGGCTTGTGGAACTTGGAGTGTCTTGTCAGGAAAAAGACGTTTCACTCCCGTTAGCTGCAACTCGATCAATCTGCAACTCGATCAATCTGACGACGCTTGTTGTGCATAAAGATTCGTGCGATTCTGTCGTTAGTGGCTGTGTACAACTTGGATTCGAATTTTTTATGTAAGTAGTGTCAGACGATTTGACGTACACCCACCGTTGGTTGCTGTAAAAAGCCTACCACTAGCGTCCCCACATGTGCAAGCTTCCAAGCTTGGCCCAGTGGATGAATAAAAAATTATTGTTGTAGCTCATCCTCATCCACACCCAATTAATTTTAACTATGAAACGTATTGTCCTTCAGTTATTAAAATAATAATCTCAAAATGGTTATGTACTCGCCGGTACCTCGCAGTTGCCAAAGGTACTATGCCGGTACCTTGTTATTCCAAAAATATCTTGCTTTGTATTGTAAAAAAATACGCTTAATATTTTCATCAGCTCATTAACATCATGCATATACATCATACATATATATTGCAAGTATCAGTATAACCATGTGTTCCGAAGACTGAAGCATCCTCAGCTCGTTGCCATCATCTACCAGTACGACAAAGTACACCAATCTTGATGGATCTTGTGGTTACAACAAAGCTCAAATATGTATAAATCTCAACCCTATCATGTACCAGTTACAAATTGTTAAGCCAAAAATATTTATTATCATTAGTTCTTACTCGTATTTTGTTTCAAGCAAGATTAAGAAAGCACATGTACCGGCTTATTGCCACGGTACAACAAATATACATCATTATCCACAAAAACGAGGGAACATAGATGGAAAGAAGAAAAGAAAGAACGAAAAGCAATATGAATATTTACCGATCGAGATACAAAATAGCACAATAGAAATAGTACAGAGTAGAAAAAAAGAAATCAACATGGAAAAAAGAAGATCAAGGTCTCAATGTTGATCTAGAATCTCAAGTAAGATCAGAGGGTGGAATAGGTCATTCTTTTTTTAGTTAGGCAAAAAACAAAAACGGTTCAGCATGGAAGAAAAATGAGGAAGTATAAATATAAAGAATACACCAAAAGAAACGCAACAGAAAAGAAAAGCTGGCGCACATCTTGCGAACAATGGAAGAAAAAAATTAGCAAAACAATAAAAAATAAAAGGAAGAAGCACAGATACGGCGCACAAAATCAGTGAACGATTGAAGAAGCAAACAAAAGCAAAAGATGGACAGAGCAAGATAACGGGACCAACAAAAAGGAAAAAGATTTAGAGATTGAACCGGGAGGTTCGGTCGGCACTGGCACCACGGAAGAAGTCGCACCACCGATGCATCCCGTCCGCCATGACCGCCGCCGACGGCCGCCGTTACAGAACCTCCCATCCAAATGATCGGCCTCCCTCAGCTGCTCACGGCTATCGGGCCGCTGGATCTGCGCGTGCCCGTCCGCCGTCACGCGCGACCTCTGGCCCCTAGGCAGTCGCCACCGTCGATGTCCCGAGCTCCGCGAGATCTCGCCTCTAGTCGCCTGCCGCCGCCCGGAGTAGGAGCTGGAGCTGGTTGTGGCCACCGCAACCACCGGATCTGGTGACGGCTTGCCTGGACGCCGCTCCTGGATGAGCGAGGCAGAACGGTGGGGGGATGAGCGAGGCAGAACGGTGGGTGGGGGGGAGGAGATGGTTTTGAATTGAGGATGGACGGGATTAGTAGAAGCCGTCGTACCTCGACGAAGGCCCTGCTTCGCACCGAGCCTTCCAGCTGCTAGTGGAGCTGTGGAGGAAAGGACACGCTCGCGCGGAGCCGGATCTGAGCCCAGTGGCTTGCTCCGCCGCCAGCAGCAGAAGGGGAGGCAGCGAGTGAAAAGCCGCAGCACGACGCCGGTGCGCTCGCATGGCTGGGCTCGAGCTGCTGCCCGCCGCTGCCGCAGTCGATGCTCTCGCGTCGTATCCGGTCCCAGCACCGGTGGATCTGGGCGGATGCCGTCCCCAGTGCCTGCTCGCCGCCGTCGATAGGGACCCGTCGACACCCATGGAGGAGAGAGGAGCTTCGGGACATGAGAGAGAATCGGACGGGTTTCAAATGATTTTGAATGTTAGCGGGGACGGTTGGACTTATTTATTCAACACTTTTGTTTATTCAGCGCGGAGTACGATTGTCATACTAGCTGCTACTCGCACGTATCTCGAAACATATAATATGTACATAAATCAATGGCTAGGATAACTCCTACTGCAACTACACAGAGTTCGGAATCTTCAGTGGTTAGTTAGAACCTGTACATAGAAGTATTAAGAGCAAGTTTAGTAATTTCGCTGGCAGCAGGCTGCAACCGGAGGTGAGGTGGCGCATTTGGTGGTGGGTCCCGTCGAAATTGAATGCGCTGCGCCTCCTTCATCCAATCAGGATCGTGCCCGTGCGTCTGCGGCCGCTTGAGCGGGCGAGTCGCGAAACGCCGGCACACTTCTCTCTCCTTGTTTCTCTATGCTCCACGTCGAACGTAGCCCGCTTGCAGGTCATCATAATACTTGCTCTAATAGGACAGTGGGCTCCAGCTAACAGATTTATAGCTAGGATATAGGAATTGCAGAAACTTTTGTATTCCCTCAGTCTTGAAATATAAGGTATTCAAGGCTTAGCAGGCTCTATTTAGGTGCTGGGAGCCTGGGAGTGAACACAAACTTACTCATTCAATCGTTAGAAAAAAAACGACATAGGAAATAGCATCAAGTAACTCCAAGCACTACCAGAGAATGCTCATTTGCCGTGCGCTGGAAACACACGGCAAAGGTTAGAAAAACGCACGACAACGAGTTTCAACGAGTTTGTCGTGCGTTTTTCGCTATGGGGCACGGCAAAGGCCGCTCAGCAGTGTTTTGCTCGACAATCAGCTCTTTGTCGTGCGTCTTTTATCGGGACGTACGGCAATCAGCTTTGTCGTATGTTTTTTTTCCGGCGCACGGCAAAAAAAAGTGACGTCCGGAGCTGACGGCTCAGGGGAGACGGCCGGAGCTGACGGCGCAGGGGGAAAGGTTCGTCGTGCGTTGACGCTCGGCAAAAAAACAAACATTACCATGCGTCCACGCACGGCAAACAAAAGCAAAAAAAAGTAAAAAAAATCATGCCGCAGCAGGCCGCCACCGTCTGCCGCCGCAGCCAACGTCGACGGGGCCACCACCGCGACGCCGCCGCCACAGGCCGCCAACGCCGCCATCGTCGACGGGGCCACCACCGCGACACCGTCGTGCCGGCTGCCACCACCACCACACACCACCGCCGTCGACGCCTGTGCAAACAAATAGTGAGAGAGAGACATAGAGAGAGGGAGGGGCTTGCACCTCCGGATCAGGACCGACGCCGGATCTCGCGCCTGCCTGCCGCCATTGACAAGCCGTAGTGGCCGCCGCTACTCGCTGCCGCACCCAGATGGATGGCAGGGGCGGATCTGGGCGGCGAGGAGGAGGAAGGGCGGTGGCATCGAGGAGGGAGGGGCGTCCCTCGCTGGGAGCTGGGGAAGCCGCCGACAGGAGGACGGGGCCGCGCGGCCCCCTTCCCTACTCCTCCCCCGAGCTCGAGCCAACGAGATCCAGAGCGTCGGGAGGGCGTGCCGGATGTGAGGGAGGGGTGGCGGCGGCGATGACGCAGAGGGAGAGAGGAGGGAGGTGGCGGTCGCGGCGACGCAGAGGAGGGAGGCGGCGGCGTGATGTCGAGGGCCGGAGCTGCAGAGGAAGGAGGGGAGGGGGCACCAGGAGCTCAGGCTGCCGCATCGCATAGGAGAGGGAGAGGAGAGAGAGAGGTGGCGGCGGTGACGCGAGGAGAGAGAGATCCAGAGAGAGGGGACGACAGGGGCGCAGAGGAGAGGTAGAGAGGGGGCGGTGGTGGCGGCGCAGGGGAGAGGGAGATAGAGGTGGGTGGTGCGGCACAGAGAAGTGGAGAGAGGTAGGCGGTGGCGGTGCAGAGGTTTGAGTAGGAGAGGGTTAGGGTTAGAGGAGATGCACATTATATATGCTCAGGGTGATGGGCCGGTGTGGTGGGCCGGAGAGGAAGGTGGGCCGGTTTAGTTTGCCGTGTGTTTGTACGATGACGCACGGCAAAATAAATCTTTGTTGTGCGTTGGACCAAAACGCACGACAAAGGCAGCTCTTTGCCGTGCGTCAGAGCAAAAACGCACGAGAAATTTTTTTTAAAAATAAAATCTAAATTTTACATAGAAAAATACCAAAATTATCAAATGATTTCAAAAAACACCAAAATGTTAGATAGAACAACTTATGTTGTCTATTGACTATAGAAAAAATTTTGAATTCAAATTCAAATTTGATCGTCACTTTCACTTCAAACCTAACCGCATCATTATCAACTCTATGAAACTTATACGGAGATGTTTTGATTTGTAAGCATCATACATGACAAAATATTCAAAACTTATTCAAATTTTTACCGCAGCCTTCACACATGATATCATGAGATATTTACAAATCACATAATGTTCAAATTTCATTTGCATTTTATAGAATTTTTAAATCATTTGGACACACGATGATGGTAGTGTTTCTTGATCAAGATGTTCGAAATTTCTTTTGATTTCAGAGGTAAGAACTCAAATTGGGCTAAAAAGTTTCAAGGTGAGAAGAAAGTTTTTTGGGGGGTAATTGGATTTAGGACTTAGGAGGGTATAAATAGAAAAATAACTTTGTCGTGCGCCAGGGTTCTCGGCGCACGGCAAACACAAACTTCTTGTATATGTTTTCAAATATATGACGTTTAGGAGAAGGAGCACAGTTCCAGCTTTTTACATTGTTATGTATATATCCTTCAAATTTATTACAATGCTATGATTAAAAATAGATTGATGATGAAGCCAAACTATGCGCATATCCTATGAATATGGCCTAATGGAAAAAACTTTCAGAACCCAATGGAATTGAAAGGGAATAACTGAGCATGAACAACCTAGCATTATTTCTATTATATTTTTGGCACTCATTCCACACGTGACACCGACGAAACCCGAGCCCATGAATTGAGCTGGTATATAATATGATATATATAGACTATGAGGTCAATGGGAGGGAATTGACTCTCAGCAGTAGCTGAGATGTGTAGTATGTTCATCACTTGTGGACTGTGGCTACTATAGAGCATGATGATGAGGGGCAGACGGGCAGTGCTTCACTGCTTTGGGGATAGAATGCATCATGGATCACTTTCCTTGCATTCCTGAAATTCCATGCAACCAACACGCGCACGAGGGTTAGGAAAAAAAATCATCAAACTCGATGCATATCCAGAAGCTAGGAGCAGGGAGGGCCCGTAGATGTATCATGTAGACTAGCATTGGACGCGTACGGCGTACCCAAGTAGGCGTTCACAAACCACAACCAAAGAAATGCACTTCAAAAAATCAAAACGTATTATAATTTCGGGTCTGTGGTGTTCCACTGCTGGCTGCTTATAAAAAATATGGTCATGAACCAAAGATAATATCATGCTCTAATAAGATGGAAATTTGTTGAATCACATGCTGAATACTGTGTATATGTGGGTGTTTAATTTGTTCAGACAAAACTTATCAGATTTACTCTCGTCGATCGTAAGGGAGAGCAAGTGCGACGCATCAGTGAATTCGAACCAACCAACCCCTCTCGTTGAAAATTGAAAAGAGTGACCACCTAGAAAGGTACTAAAAAGCTCAAGGATGCGTACAAACGGTCGATTTTACAGTCCTTTGTTAGTGGCGGTTTTAGACAGAAGCTTCTCTTTGATCTCTTTTGCACAGAAAGATTCGATCATTATATGAGTGCACTAAGATATTGAGCAAATGCACTAGGGCTACTCTCCGTCGTCGTAAAAACATGGCTATTACATAAAGGCGCATCATCCAACTGCCTTATATATACTTCCTACTTTTCAAATATATGACGTTTAGGAGGAACTATTTTATTAAAAGATAAACTTGGACAAAGGTAGTTTCATATTATCCTAGCTCCATGGTCAAAAAAAAACTACATTTCAACAAAAGCAGAAACATTAACTTGCGTGACCCTTACAGCTTATAAAAGCCGTGTATTGCCCTACATATATACCTTAGGCCAAAATAATCCACCAACAACAATGGAGTCAGCGAGAAAACTGAAAGGCCGAAACGGGATCAGGGCAGACGACGTACGGGTGCTGGGAAGAGGAGGCATCAGGAACAACGTCACTTGGGGCCTTGGCAGTTCAGCTGGTGCGCTCGCCGCCGACGGCGCAGGAATGCCGCATCCACGTGTTGAATTGTGAGGTTAGCTGTAGTGCCAACAGATGCATAACACCAAGCACAATCCACATGTTCTTGCAGTTGCGATGAGAGCTTGGGTGGTAGCCGCCGTTCTTGCTGCTGCATAACAGCGGGCACTTGTATAGTTGTATCATGTTATGATCGCAAGAGCACAACACTGCAGGTGGCGAGCAGTGATCAGATCACCCTGTAGTTAGCTTAGAACGACAGTCCGACACTAGACGGCGACAGCCGAGTTGTAAAATGTGTGCACCGTTTTGACCATCAATTGAAACATGTGGACGCTGCAGGATAGTAATTCTAACATCGTTCTTAAAATATATGACACTATTGACTTTTTTCGTTCGTTTGACTATTCGTTTTTTCTACAAATATTTTTGCAAATCGATAAACCAACAAGTTAAATCTAAAGTACATTGAATAATAGATATAATGATATATATTTTACTTTAGTAAACTAATTTGTTCAATATATATTGGTGATCAAAGTTAGAGTAAAAAATCAACGGTGTCATATATTTAAGGGAGTATTATTAGATCCATTAAACGCACTGCACCTGCACGCCAACCTTCTCGAATTTAAAGTGCATACGATGTCTCTGGTTCCTACATGTATGTACAATTAAGAGTTTGAGACCGATCGAGCAAAATAATAAATGGCACCAGAACTAATAACACCCATCGAGTGAAACATATGACTAGCTTTGGAGTATATAAAAAAGACACATCGTGCCAGCACTTGCATTTCTCATTTGCTCCTACACACAAATAATCTGGCCCAAACGATCGGTGTAACCTGTCTTCTCTTACCATAGCGGCATAGGCGCATATGGCTTCCTCTTCCTCCGACTAGCAGCATGCACCTGGGAAGAGGAGGCATCAGGAACCGCATCCGCTTGGCCATTGCTGGGGCATGCTCATGCAGACTCTTAGCCTCTCCTGACATGAGCGGTGGCTACCTCTCGCTACTCCTAAAGGCTCCAATTGAATCGAATGCAGGTTGATTCGTGTTACGCTCAAGCTGAGCAGGGTTTGGGTTAAGTCACACTCGTCAAGCGCCGCCGGGGCTGAGCTAACTGAAATGCGCGTTCGCGATCACAATGGAAAGACTCGTGCGAAGACCTCGTAGGAAGAACCTCACTTCTAGTAGGACGACCATCTTTCAAAGTGTGTACTAGTAGGAAGACCATCTTTCTAGGACTCTTTTATGTGGACCATACCACCCGACTAGTATGAAAGGATCTAACGGCTGAGATTAATTGTATATCATCACAACTTGCAACTGTAGTATAAGGTGGTATACATAGGTGGTATAGGGTTATTATTAGAAGTTTTATCTCGGTGGTATAAACAAAATATATGATTTCTTCATTTCAGATTTTTCATTTCCCTCGGGTGGTATGGCCAATTTTTTTTTTCAAATTTCAAACTCATTTCAAATTTCAAAAATGAAAATTTTCAATTTTTTTCATTTCAAATTTTCCTTGGTGGCATAAACGAAATATTTTCAATTTTTTCATTTCCCTCTGGTGGTATGGCCGATTTTTTCCAAATTTCAAAAATAATTTGTCAATTTTTTCATTTTCCTCTGGTGGTATGGCCAATTTTTTTCAAAATTCAAAAACAAAAATGTGAATTCAAATTTCAAAAACGATTTTTTTTCATTTCAAATTTTCCTTGTGGCATAAACGGAATTTTTTTCTCAGCCCGAGGTTGCCAAATTTATTAAAAGATGCAAAAATTATCTATTTACCCTTATCAAACATAGCCATATACTGCATACTACCACCTGGTGGTTGTTAGATGATAGGCAATATTCTGGTATATTTTAATTCCATTATTAAATAGACATTTCAATATTGCTGTGAGTGAGACAATCCATGTGCAAATGTTCATGTTTAAATAACAATTAAACATAAACATATCCATGATTATACAACTAATAAGTATGAATATTAGTTTGAGAATGTACCCCGTGGAAGGTCGGGTGACGGCGTCACCCAAAGTTCTGCTATCACTCGGATTAGTCATACTAATCGTATAGTGACCTCAGTCGATGTAGCCGTACGTATTCGATGCAGGTAGATGATCGCAGTGAAGACCCTGCTGTAGAGGAAGTAGTCGTTCGGAGTCGTACGGAGTCGACGTAGAGGAAGTAGTCGTACGGACGGAGTTGACGTAGAGGAAGTAGTCGTACGGGAGCGAGCAGTCGCGTGAAGACGCTTCCCAAAAATCTTATCGCCCGCCTATCCCGAGCAGGATCTCAGTAGCAGGACGAGGTTCCGGAGGCTCTGCTCTCGCCGGTACCGTGCGCGCGGTGCAAGCGATGGGAATGCAAAAGAACAAAACAGCAAACAGAGGGAGAAGGGAGAGGTCTCCTGAACAGGAGTACCTGAGTTGTGACTTGGCAAGTTGAGGAGGAGGAGGAGGGCCTCCTTATATAGGCGAGCAGGTGCGGAGAGGGGAATGAACCTGTACGTACTGAGTAGTAACGGTCGCGGTTAATTCCTCTGGTAACTGTCGCGGTTAAGGAGCCATCAACAGCCAACAGCAATGGTCACAATTAAGGAGCCATCAACATCTAACAGCAAAAAGATGCTCCCGCACCGCACCGCCCGACTCGACACGACCTCGGCGCGGCGAGCGAGCGCGCGCACGCGCGTGTGGCACGCCTATCTCCTTTATTCAACTTCACAAGAGGTGTACCGAAAGGCTACCTCATAAGTTGGATGGGAGACTCCTCTAATACCCATTTGGTATTTATCACTTTTCCCTAGCATTAAGTAAATGAGCTTTTAATTCTTTCATTATTGGAATAAATGGCTCTAGGCCCATTTACTCTAACAATGGTATGGTCCACCATGGTATGGTCCACCGTAAAAAAGCTCTCTTTCTAAGTGTGTACTTATATTATTACTTGCAATGATATGTTCTGCATTTTATCTACTATCATTAGCACGTAAAAACATTGTTGCTACAAAGACAATAGAGCCTACAGTGAAGAATACCGACATGTAAAACTCGACCATTATTCGCTCGCTAAAAACATTGATTATTCTATCACCAACATTCAAACACATTGTTTGCCTGAAAGACAACATATATGGTCGACAAAATGAAGATCGAATTGCATTTCTAACAAACGGCAATAACCGTCGCTCCTATCTAAAATTATCAGACTACTGAATTCTCTTGTTTCTAATAAAAAAGAAAAGCAATGATGAAAATCATGTTCAAAATCACACGGCGCTAGGGCCGGTGGGGATGGGCTCGTAACCATCGTGCTGATCGTACGAGTCGCTGCTGGAATCGACAGGGATGAGCTTCAGGATGGCACCAATCACCAGGCTGACGGACCCGATCAGGATGCTGGTGAGCCAGAGCCTCCCGCTCAGATGAACCGTGCTGGCAAACGTCCCTAGGACCTCCACGATGATCACCTGGAACGCCGCGGTGGCGCCGGCCACCGCAGAGAAGATCCAGCTGCTGAAGATGCCGCTGAACACGTTGATCTTCTCCATCTCCCTGCTGTTCACCTCATTGAAAACCTGGGGTGCCCAAAGAACAGAGTGTGTGTGAATGATTGCGGTGAAGATTCAGACATTATAAGGCGGATCAGCTTCTGTACGAACCTGGCAGAACACAAAGGTATTGAAAACGAACGTGTTGAGCTGGTGGTCAGATTGGTTGCCGTTCAACTGCAGGAGGCTCTTCCCCTTGAAGATGAGAACGCCGAGCACGATCAGCTGGTAGATGCTCTGGCCGATGATGTTCCTCCACATCACCTTGGTGATGAAGTTGTCGCCTCGGCCGACCGGTGGCCTCTGCATCATCGCGTCATTGGGGGGCTCCGTCGCTAGCGCCAGGGCACCGAGGGTGTCCATGATCAGGTTCACCCACAGCAGTTGCACAATGGTCAGTGGTGCGCTTCCTGAATTATTATTTTCATATTCGGTCGGTAGTATATCACAAGAAGTCAGTCAGAAAGGTATATGTTGTGACAAGAATGAGGTATAGCTGAAAATGCCGTTATGCGCACCTGTGAAAGATGCGGAGATGAAGTTCACCATCAGTGCAACAACGTTCACCGTGAGCTGGAACTGCACGAACTTCTGGATGTTGATGTACACGGAACGACCCCATTTGGCGACGTTGATGATGGTCGAGAAATTGTCATCCATGATGATCACGTCAGCATTCTCCTTGGCAACCTGAACAGCAGTTGCAACCGAGTGTTAGTTTGAAACATAATCGGGCGAGTCAAGTGGTGAGGATGAGGAACACACCTCTGTTCCAGCAATGCCCATGGCGAGGCCGATGTCAGCCTCGTGCAGCGCAGGCGCGTCGTTTGTGCCGTCGCCGGTCACTGCCACCACCTCTCCGAACATGCCCCTCAGGTTGGTCACCAGCGTGTGCTTGTCCAACGGCAACGACCGAGCCATCACCTGCAGACACAGGAAACAAGTCATGTCAGTTTTCGTGATGCAAATTCTTCAGAGAAGAAGAGAATGTAGCTACGTGCCTGGATCTTGGGAATGATCTCCCTCATCTCGTTGGGGCTCTTCACCCGGAACTCAGGACCCTCAATGGCGATGCCATCGTCGGTGAGGATGCCGCACTCCCTCGCGATCGCCTTGGCCGTGTTGATGTTGTCACCAGTGACCATGCGGACATTGATGCCAGCGTCATGGCACGTCTTCACGGCCTCCCTCACGCCTGGACGGAGGGGGTCCTTGATGCCGAACACCGCGATGAGCGTGTACCCGTCGTCGGGGATGTCGGTGCCGCTGCTGACGTCCTGATACGCCAGGCAGAGCGTGCGCAGCGCCTCGCACGCGAACGCCTCGATGGCGCTCGCCACCCGCTTCGCCCTTGCCTCCGTGAGCTTCTCGACGCTCCCGGTGCCGTCGATGATGTTGCTGCACCGTCTCAGGACGACCTCCGACGCGCCCTTGAGGATCGCGCGGGGATACCCGGCGGCGTGAGGGGACGAGATGACCACGGCCATCGTCTTCTTCACCGAGTTGAAGGGCTCCACCTTGAGCTTCTTGGAGTTGACGTGCTCTATTTTCGTGTGCTTCTCCACCTCGAGACCGAACTCGAGGATGGCCGTCTCGGTGGGCGTGCCCATGATGGTGGTCTTCCCTTCCTTGTCCGTGACGACCTCCGAGCCGGAGCAATGGAAGACGCCCTCGAGAAGCACCTTGGTAAAGTTCTCCGACACCGACGACTTGAGCTCGTCGAAGCCTTTGGCGGTGCTCACCGTCTGCGCCGCCCCGGACGCCCAGACCTTCTCGACGACCATGTGGTTCGTGGTCAGCGTGCCGGTCTTGTCGGTGCAGATGCAGCTCGCCGACCCCATCGTCTCGCACGCCGAGAGGTGCCTCACGAGAGCGCGCTCCTCCATCAGCTTCTTCATGGCGAACGCCAGGCTGAGCGTGACGGCGAGCGGCAGCCCCTCCGGCACGGCGACGACGATGATGGTGACCGCGACGGCGAAGAAGTTGAGCACCGAGAGCGCATCTTCGCCCCGCCACCGCAGCAGCCCGCCGGGCGCGTGCGCCTTGCCCACCAAGAACCGCGCCATGAGCACGGCGAACGTGAGCACCGCGAACGCCAGCCCGATCTTGCCGATGATGGTGGCCACGCCGTTGAGCTTGACCTGCAGCGGCGTCTCGTCCTCGCCGCCCTGGCTCAGCGTCTCCATCAGGTTCCCCCACTCCGTCCGCATCCCGACCGCCGTCACCAGCATCCGCGCCGACCCGTCCTGCACCTTGGTCCCGCCGAGCAAGAACGGGTTCGCGTTCGACATGTGTACCGGCTCGCTTTCACCGGAGAGGCTCGACTCGTCGACCACGAACGAGTATCCGTCGATGTACAGGCCGTCGGCCGGCACCTGGTCGCCGATGGAAAGATGGACGATGTCGCCGACGACGATGTCGTAGATGGACACCTTCTGCCGGTAGCCGTCGCGGGTCACGTGCATGTCGATCTTCTTCTTCTCCTTGTCGAGGTCCCGGAACTGGAGTGACTGCTTGTAGTCGCTGGCCGCGGTGATCATGACCACGAGGAAGATGGTGAGCACGATGCCGAGGCCGTCGTACATTCCGCTGGGCCATCCCTCGGTGGCGAGGCCGATGACGACGGAGATGAGCGCGCAGAAGGCGAGGAGCAGGAGCGTCATGTCCTGGCTGGCGTCCCACAGGAACATCCAGAACGTCCTCGGAGGCTTCTCGGTGTACTGGTTGGCGCCGTAGACCTCCGCCCGGACGCCAGAGTCATCGGACTTGATGCCGTCGGCGAGGGAGACGTTGATCTTCCGGGCGACGCCGTCGACGCCCTTGTGGTGCCTCAGGCTCTTGCTGTCGTGGTTGCGCACGACCGTGGCCAGCTCCTCCGCGCTGATGGAGAAGCCGCATTGCCGCGCGAGCTCCGGCAACGGGTGCTCCGTCTTGCGTGCAGCTACAGAGGATTCCAGCATCGACATTGTTAGGAGACTTCAAGATCAGAGGAACCAACAGATCGAGGAGTATGTGCTAATGTACCCTCGATGAATTGCAGTGCAGCCTTCTGCACGTAGAGGGCAACACGAAGCTTCTCCTGTGAATCAGAAACAAACATTTCAGTGCTTTGGACTGGGTGTGGGCAAAACTGGCGAAGCCACAGGGGGGCGCGCAGGGGCCTGGCCCCCCTGATGCTGCCGTAACATCCATGTAGTAGCTTCTTAAGTACCTTAGTAATAGCAGGAATTAAGGTCAAGTTAAGACACAAATTACTCCATATGCGAGGTCTAAATAACAGACTAGAGAGCAGAGCGGCATTGAATGACCTTTTCTCAATTCTTTATATGTTTCCAACCATTAGATGGTAGATGTCCCAGTTTCTCAATTCTTTTGGTCAGTGAGCCAAGAAAACAATTCATGTAAATTCAATTGAGAAAAATCATAATTGATATGTAGTTTTCTTCTATTTTATCATTATCTTGTACTTCATTCTATTTGAAGCGAACTTGACCCAAATACAATTTTATTTGTGCCACCGAACCCATATCTATGCTAGTTATCCAATAGACCAATATATCTTTTGTTTACTAGTGTTTGATGAATAGTAAAAATTAGTGGTGATCTTTATATGGAGCATATCAGGTGCTACAAGCACCTTAGGTGCTACCGTGCTACCATTTGAAAAAAAATCAACAAAACGTGTACAAAAAAATTCTACCAAAAATATGGATGGATAGGTAGTGTAACAATCTGTCATAATGACAAATTTGAGAATGAACAAAAATGACAAACATCAGCATACAAACAGGTCGGGTCAACTGTTTGTATGGACTCAGAACCCGCAACTATTATATGCTGATTTGTGATTTTTGTTTCTTCTTCAACAAAATTTTGTTCATCTTCAAATTTGTCATGATAATAGATTGTTGCACCACCTATCCATCTATATTTTTAGTAGATTTTGTGTGCACTTTTTTTAATGATTTTTTTGAAATGGTAGCACGGTAGCACATGATGTAATGCCGGGATGATCCGGCGGGTAACTGCTGCCGAGGGGGAGGATCCGGTCCTTCCTGCTCTGCGCTTGGTTTGGAGAATTGGGGGATTTGGGATTGATTACTTCTTCTTCATTGATTGATTTATCTGAATACATTGCCTCCCTTTATATAGAGGGGATGGCTTGACCCTTAAGTAAAGATCCAAACTAACTCTAATCTTATCTCTAATTGATCTTATCCAACTAATCCTATCTCTTAGGCGTGGAGGGTGGATGGGCTGGCCCTCCGGCCACCCATAACATTTCTCCCCCCTTAGGAGCAGCTCGTCCTCGAGCTGCAGCAAACCTCGAGGAGGACGACACGACCGTAAGCCTTTTACTTCTCGGCTTACGCTTTTTATTATGGACTTAGACACTAACGACACGAAGAAAATCCCAACTGAAGGAAATCACCCTGGATCCCAGCAAAGATACGACCCAGGTGCTGGAGGCCTGTAAGCAGACGCTATGGAGAGGAGCCAAACCAGCCCATCGGCCCATAAGCTATGTCCACCCAGCACACCACAGCCCACCACAGTGCCACGTCCCTTGCCTTGCTCGTCCAGCCCGTCGATACAGCCGCCGTCGCCGCGGATGGAAGATGGTCTCCCTAACGACGCCTCGAGAGGAGATTGCAGCGGACAGCACCCCTTGCGGAGGCGACCACGCGGTGGCCGGCGCCCCTCAAGCAGGAGCTGCGGGTGTGCACCCAGAGGCGGTACGGCGAGGGCCTCCCGGGCGTCGAGGTTAACGAGCCCGAGGTCAACACCGCCGATAGCCTTGGTGGCGGTACCGAGCACCGCATCCCCGCGGTGGATCACGGAGTCGTCGAGGAAATTAGGGCCCCTCTTGCCAGCATCGTCTTTCGTCGGCGGGGCAAGGGGAAGCGCCTCGATGGCGGCGGCGGCGGCGAGCGGCTGGTCCCCGCCGCAGATCCCATCGGTGTAGTCGTCGAGGAAAGGCAGGACCTCCGCGTTAGCGGCGTCTTTATGTGCCTCCACCGCCGGCTTTGAACAAGTTTACAACGAAAAGTATCAATACTTATAACACTAAATAGGTATAGTATGAAAATATATTTCATAATGAATCTAATGAAACGTGATGGACATCAAAAGTATTAACATATTTTTATATAAACTTAGTCAAATATAAAGTAGTTTGACTTAGGACAAACCTAAATGAACATTCTTTGTGGGACGGAGGGAGTACACAACAAGGCAACTCCTATACGAATTGTCCAATAACTAATGTAAATTATGGAGCACTTCAAACCATGGGCGGACGCAGCTAATGGACATGGGTGTACATGTGCGCACCCAATAATTTTGAAAAAAAACTGCATATAGTTTTCATACACGTATGTCTACTCTCATATTTAGGTCACAATGAGTATATTTCAGCTCAAAACAAAAGAAATAGCTTGCTCCAAAGTGTTCTAAGCTCCTCCTTAGTAGGATCTTAGGATGTGTTAAGCTCGATTAGAAAATTACTTGTTGCTGACTTGAGAAATGCAAGCATGCATATGGATAGCTTGGTTCACAACCAATGCTTACTTGACCAGACATGGTGAGTTGGTTTGGATGGGAGCCAATATTTGGCATGTAGCGAAATATTGCTCATGCTAATTTATTTCAGCACTCGCACGAGGGCGACACGACGGTGGCGGAATCCTCTGAAAAAAGGCATGCCGACACGTTGGCGTGACGGATAGAACGTAAACTAAACGACCCCTACCACATAGCACACAGACCCATCGTAGTGTCATTGGTCTTCCTAGCGTGGTTGTGACACCCATCTCTAATTCTAGTGTTTTGTCCTCTCAAGTGTTTAATGATATTGTTTGCAATGAGTTTTTTTTAAGAAGCTAAGGGATAGCATGGGAGATCAATACTTGAATGACTTGTCGCTACATTTATTGAGAGGATTTTTTTACACATTGCTGATGAACACATAATCTCTAATTTTCAAAAGCCTCCTCATCAAACTAATTGTAATTTTTCATGTAGCTACTTAACAGCTGAGATGTGTAGGAGTATGGATTAAAGAAGTGTTCATACTCTACCATCTTGTTTCATGAACTTTTTTCTTGGTGGTGTGTGGCAATTCAAGGTCGTGTATGACCCAGTTCAAGTGGGGTGGTATTTTAGGGGCTCCTAGCGTTGGCCTTCAAATTGTTCATCACAAATAGCCCTGTGATCCACCTGATGATGTCGCAACCGCAACATCGATGATCCTAGAAGACAACAGTGCACTAAGCACGGGACTACAGTTTGCATGTACTACATGGCTAAGGCTGAGTGTCTCCCTAATTTGTTCGCATTTTGTCAAATCCTCGACATCTTGATGATTTATTGCAAAATCATGAATGGCTCATGGCTGAAACATCTTATGTAGTCATGTACTACGCATTTGTCTTGTGGGCTGCTAATCAGAGGGTTAGGATTCTAATTCTAGGAGTATTTCTAAGTTTTTCTTTTATAAGAGTGAAGAACCTTGGAAGAGTATGGAACCATGGATATTTGCGGTTTACTAACGTTGTAATTTATAAATAAAGAACCATTTCCTTGCCATGTCATCCATCCATGAGCATGGGGAACGAGAGGGTATGATAGAAGAGGACAAGATAGTACTACAAGGTACAAGAAAGAGTGAGGGTGTGTGTTAGGATAGCAACCTAAGTTCAAGGAAACAACATCTGTTCTTCAAGATTCAGAATTGGACTTTTTTTAGGTTGGCCATTGAACCTCTCTTCAAAGTACCATAACAGGGCGAAATTCAAAACACAGGTAATGTGCTTGGCCTTTTGTGGACCGTAGATTAGTAATATTAACATGATATTATACATTGGTATATACAATGTAATTTTCTGGTGTGCATCAGCATGCACAATTAACTAGCAAAACAAATTACTAGAGCATTACCCTTTGGGCTATTGACCTACCTGCCGAGAGAGAAACGATTATGCATGCATCAAAATATGCGATGTGCATTATTATTTTCCAGTAAAACACAAGGACAAATCTATGTGTTAGCTTATATTTATTGTGCATTCTTTTTTCATACTCAGGAGGACATTATATCAGTGTACTAATCTTGATGTTGAACGTACTGTATTATACTCCCTCCATTCTCTTATGATAGGACTATTTTACCTTGGCACAGTGACCAAGGAAAATGAACTCTACTTATCATCTCATGAATCATGTCATTATTTTTACCTCGTTATCATATACATGCACCTCGGTATTAATGTAATCACATACATGCACCAATTATATTTCTAGAAGAGTTATTCTGCACGGGAATCAAACAGTCATCTATGTCAACTACAAGGTAGCAACTCAAATGAGACTATCAAAAGAGAAAATTTTGGTTTTGCAAATAACCCTATCAAAGGAGAATGGAGGGAGTAACAAATTAACTACTGTATGTGGCAAGAGTGATAAGACTGAAGGAATGTTGATATCCTTTTACTTGGATAATTTGTTAGTCAGCAGGTGAGCACCAAGCTCCGAGGAAATTGCAGAAAACGTTGACATTAGGCATGCCATCCATTGTCGTATTGCATCGGATGAACAATCACACAACAATAGCGTACTATCTGGTTACTTGTTCTCAATCCAATCCCTTGATTGCAAGAGTTAGTTCGGTCAGGAGAACTTATGCATTGGTAAGATCAATAGTAATTTTTATGAGTTGCAAGAAAAAGAATTCAAAAATCAATGCGTGGGTGAGGATATCAAGTGGCTCGGCCGGCCGGTAGAAAATCAGAGGCGAGCAGTAGTGACAGGATCAGATGAGATTGGTTTTGAAGGACGACGACGGACCTGTATCTTGCGACGCTGCGTCTCGACCTGGGAGCGCTTGTCGAGATCGGGGACCATGCGGAAGCGGCGGCGGCGGTTCTTGACGAGCGTGCCGACGGCCTCCCGCCACCGGCGCTGCGCGTCCTCCGACGGGTTCTTCGCCGGCATCTCGAACCTCTTGAGGAACTCCACGGACTTGTTGCGAAGGTACGCCATTGCTGATCTCCTGCTCTCCCCTCCTCGTCTCCTCTGATCAACCGCGCGCCAATCACAGACAGCTACTTGAGTAATAGGATCAGGTCTGCAACTCCATGACAATCTCGATCTCCTCCCCCGTGCTCAGTGGACGTGTGCGCGCCGATCTCCTCCGCTTTGTTTCGCGGTGGTGCTGGATGGCTTGTGGTTTCTCGGAGCGCGGGCTACCGACCCACCTGTCGCGGAGTCCCGGGTTAGCAGGAGAGCTCTCTCGCTGCAGCGTTTGACGGGATCAAAACTGTAACGACCTTCCAATCCGATCCCATGCACACGCAGCGGATCTCTCGATCTGGATAAATATAGGCAACAACGCGCATCCATTGCTTGCCCTGCCTCCTCATATTAGCATGGCGCATGGACACACAACTGTCAAGTCTTCTGATTCAAATTTCAATTACATACATCATCATAGATGAACTCAAAATCAAGATCAATCATTGCAACTACAGGGGGGAGTTTCAAAGTTTGATCGTCGCATTTGCATGGGGCCGCTACTCAGTTTTGCAGCCGTGTTCAATCTGCATGCCAGGCTAAGCGGCTAAACGAGCTGCTCAATGGTTGCGGAATAAATGGATTACGGTTGGCGTTAGTCTCGGTGACACGGATTACGGTTGGCGTTAGTCTCGGTGACACAAACGAATACGCTGATCAAACTTGGATGGAGGGAGTAGGTTATCTGTTCATCCTCACCCACGACATACTGACCGAAACAAATTGCTGACAGACCATCTCAGGCAGACTGGAAGCAGGGGAGGAAGATTACAAGCAAAAAAGATGTTTCATATCGACCGTGAAATCTCCATACAACAGCAAAACAGATGTTCCAACCATGTAAAATATTACATTCATCCATTGACTCTAAAAGCTGAAAACTCTCAAGCAGGACACCAAATTGTTCAGGTCTTCTCCAGCATGTTCTGTTCTGCCTTCTTCCGCATCCAGGGAGCAGACCCAACTGCAGTGTAGCAAACCTGCAATTTTAAGAACTTCTTTATACACGCCTGGCAAAAATAGTTGCTCCTTGTACTGATTTTGGTATCTCCAGCTTGGCATTGGAGCATAAAACATCCAATTTTTTAGCAGCAGCACCACGAATCCACATTCTCTGGAGCATCTTCAAATCTGAAAACAGCACGCACTTCTTTGATTCCACAACCTCCAAACAGTGGCAGAACAAACTAAATGAGAAGCGTGAATCTGAAGTCCGTATTGCAAGGGCACCACTTATCGTCACCAGACTGGAAATAAGTAGCAAGCTCCTCAAATGTTCTAAGATGGCAATCCATATTTAGCGATATATTTCTGAATGAACCATAATCAAGCTATAATTTGGAGATGACAAACACAAACTAGGGACTGTGTAAAGTGCAGTTGACATGACACTTTGAGCTAAACTACCATGATCCTCATCGTGATCCAGAATTTCTGAAATTGGAACAAAGCTGCATACTCGTTCCATAAAATCCCACAAAAAAGAATGTTGCTTCATGCATGTTTGAACATCTTCATGCTAAGCCAATGCAGATAGACAGCCACGATTATGACAGGGAGTGTCAACGGCACAAGCAGACAGTAATACCTGCACATTATGCAGTAAACTAGTTAGAGAACTTGTGTATCAGTTAGACAAGTATGATGTTACATTGGACCTCACTCATTCAAATAAAAGTAACAGCAAGAAAACATCCATAAGCATAGCAAAATAACAATATTATTTAATTCAATGCACCTAGCTCACTTGGTAGTTTGGTACTATTAATCATTAAATAATTAGCAAATAAGTAAACTCTCCATGCTCAACCGTCACTTCGCAAAAAAAAAAAAAGAGTGGTAAGCAATCATCAGGCACTGCCTTGGCATTCCTTACCAATCATTTTGGATGGCAGCTAGAAGCTTATTTTCATATGGTGGAAGCAGCTTGGACAGAACAGCAGCATAGAAGAAACCCACAAACAAAGTAATGCCAAAAGCCATAAACGCAGTCCCAACCATATCTTCTCTAGAGAAACCCATCTCTGAATCAACCCCTTTCTCCAGTGATGAGCAGACTGGGCTTGCCTAGGTATCACTCAAACCTTTTGGTGCTTCGGAGATAGCAGATAAAGAAATCTGCCACCAACTGCAGAGAAGATTTGGATTCGACAACAAATTCATTGTTAGGAAAAATCCGACCAAACAAGTTAGGGTTCATACCAACAGAAGAGATCAGCCACAAGTTCAGATGGATCTAACTCACTCCATGTCAACTCTTATCTGGGTAGCAGGCTTATCACTATTTTCAGTTCAATGTCTGTCCTTAGTGCCCCTGAAGCTGATAATAACTCATTTTTGTTCTGAATACGAGGATAGGTTAATAATTCTAATATCTTTTAAGTTTATTAAATATAAAATTATATTACAATAATATCAAATGCATATGAAGATGATAAATTAACCAACAATGGATCGGTCTATCCATCTGAGAGCAGCAATTAAACAATAAAAAGTAAAAATAATGGACTACTATCCATCTGTCCATTTGAGAGCAATAATCAAGAGTGAGGTGGTATCCTTTGGGGTGGATGAGGTGACCGAAGATACGATAGCTAATATGTTGAACTGCAAGAAAGGGGGTTTCCCTATGAAATACCTTGGCTTCCCAATAAGCGACAGGAAACTAAAAATGGGGGCGTTTAAAGGGATTGTGGAGAAAATGAGAAGAAAACTCCAACCCTGGAAAGGGAGAAATCTAACATCTGGGGGGCATTTGATTCTAACAAACACCTCGTTGAGCAGCATGCCCATCTACTGGATGAGCATGTTCCTACTCCACGGGGGCACTCATGAGCAAATGGACTCAATAAGGGCGCGTTTCTTTTGGAGGGGGGATACAGAAAAGTTTAAATATCATATGGTAAAGTGGGAAAATGTTTGTCTCCCAAAAGACTTTGGGGGGTTAGGCATCATCAACACTAGACAGGCCTTGCTACTCAAATGGGTGTGGCGCCTACAAAATTTGGGGGAGGGAGACCTGTGTGGGCAATTCCTGAAGTCTAAGTATTTCCCCCATAAACCCTTTGTGAAAAGCAACAGCAAGCAGGGATCCCAGTTCTGGAGAGGCATACAATCTGTTAGAGGGAACTTTAAGTGGCGGGCAAAAAATCTGGTTAATAGTGGGGGGCAAACTTTGTTTTGGGAAGACACCTGGATTGGGCAGGTCCCTCTGAAGCTGATCTACCCCAACCTATATAATTGGTGTAGAAATAAAGATGCTCTAGTCAGAGACCTTTACCACGAGGGGGAGTGGGTAATCCAGTTCAGAAGGGCTTTTGGTCCTGAGGAGGTGAGGCAGTGGGAGTCTATGTTGGAGTACCTTGAAAACATAACCTTAAACGGGGAGAGAGACGTAATCAGGTGGTGCCTGGAAAAAAAAGGGGGATTACACTACTAAATCTATGTATAGGGCACTCACACACCGCGGTGTGGTGAATGTCCGTATGAGGAAACTCTGGAAAACCAAATTGCCAATGAAGCTAAAGGTTTTTATGTGGCAGGCAATGCAAGACAGACTACAAACAGGCACAGAACTGAAAAAAAGAAAGTGGAAAGGGAGTCCTAATTGTGTGATATGTGGAGCTCCAGAGGATGTTGACCATATTTTTTTCTTATGTGTGGTGGCCAAGTTTGTGTGGGCCGGTTTCAAAGAGGCTCTGGGATGGGATAGGAGTCCTGAGAAGTGAGAACCTGCAAGACTTCTTAGACAATTGGGTGCCGTTGGGGTGTGCTGAGTTCAACTTTAAATTTTTCTTACTAGGGGTTGTGCTGTGGAATTTTTGGACTACTAGAAACAAATATGCAATTGAGGGGGTGTTCCCAAGATCACCTACTGACGTGATCTACAAAATTCTATCTTCTATGCAGCGGTGGTGCATCCTGATGCGGGGCGCTGATCAACAGAGGCTGAAGGCCCTGATGGTGGAAGCTCGAGGGTGGCTGGAGGCATTCCAGGAACCACGCAAGAACAGGCTACATCGGAGGACATCTTTTGCTAGCTCTAGTTTTCTAGGCTGAAACTGATGTATGTAGATCTCTGTTCTGTGACTAGCTGTTAAACTTGTTAGGGGCATTTCTAAATGCCGTCCTCTTTTCCTGTTCTCCTCTGGTGTAGCTGGTCTCCCCAGCCCTTGCTGCCGGTTGTAAAAACTCAATCCTATTTGCTTTATATAAAAGCAGGGCGATCCTTTTTCAAAAAAAAGAGAGCACAAATCAACAATAAAAAATGAGAGCACAAATCTAGTTGAATGTACTGATAGCTGCGATTAAATCAAGATGTACTAGTAATCTACTATGCACCATTTGAATGTTCCAGCACCAGCAATTAAACCATGACATGCTTAAGTGCTTATGATGCATCTGTACCGAGTCCTACTAGCATCGACGCTTACATTTGAATGACCCTGCTTACCTCGCCGTCAGAGAGAGGAGCGAGGAAGGGCGCCGGCTCAGGCCAGCGGTGGGTTTCCGAACGGAGGGCGGCTGGAGGCAGGATGGTGTGGCGTTGCAGCGGCCGCAGACGCAACGGGAGAACGGACGGCCGCAGATCTTGCCGTCGACGGCAGGGAGGCACGAAGAGGCAGCGGAGGTCAGGGAGGAGGCAGCCGCAAAGCGGGCGCGTGAGGCGGCAGAGGGAGGGCAGGCAAGCGGCAGCGCGGAGAGAGGCGCGGGGGGGAGGACGGTCAGGGAAACTTGAGAGGGCTTCACATATCGATAATTGCGAGCGCTAGTTAGAAAAGAAACTATGGGATCCACGCAAAAATGATCACCCCTGAGGCCCTACGTGGTAATGCTTGGACGGATTCAACGAACACAATCAGAAAACTTCACAAAATAGTAGCTCACAAAATTACTATATGTGGCACGGCTAATCACCAATTATAAAGACATATCAGTCGATCAATTAATAGACTGGTACCAAACAGAAAAAACATGCAACAGAAAAATACTCCAACAACATTTCGGAGTTCTGAAAAAAAATATAGAAATGTAGTGTGCAATGACACTTGTTGAACCCAAGTCGGACATTAGGAAAGGTGGACCAGCTCAACAAGACAACCTTGAAGTTTTGTTTTATGAAAACATAGAGTAGGGTAATGGGAATAACACTATGAGCAAAGAAGTTCAAAGAGTATTCATATTTAACTATATGTCATGGTAACATTGCAAACCGCATAGTTGAAAAAAAGGAGTATATATCACGGACTTAAAGCTTCACGACATCACTTTTGATAGGCATCCTGATAGTAATCCAGGACACAAGCTTCTCACAATCCCACAATTTACTAGGTAGTCAGCTCCATGATGGCATTGACAATGTCACCACCTGTTGCCTTCAGCACCTTCACTGCCTTAGATCTCGACACGGATGCCTGAGTCATCACAAGCTCAATGTCATCTGGCTCGAGCCTAGACTCATCACCATCCTCGTCATCCTGAGATGCTGCAGATGGCTCAACCTTCGAGATGATGTTTGGATCTGATGCCTCGAATCTCTCAGCGGCATACGACCCCACTTCCATAAATTGTGCCTTCCCAAAAATCACATAGGTATCAGAATTGGGGCTCTTGAAGACATCTGGTTTGGTGATCAGGACGAGGACCTGGAAATTTATGAAAAGATAATCAACTATTCTTACTAAGACATGACATGTGAAAAGGAAGAATGGATAGAAGTAGTTCAATGCTCACATTCTTCTTTTTGAGGGTTACATGCCTCACACCATTGATGGTCTTCATGCCAAGTTTATTCATGAATTTCCAGCTCATCTTCTCACTCCTACGTTGCTTATCTCTTCCACTAACACCACCTCTTGCTCCTGGAGAGCTTAGAAATAATTATTAGAATTTTTCGGAAACATTATATTTATTACACCGGACTAGAAGTGTCATATGAATAGTCATCAGGATGTAGAAAAGCACATGGACATATAGCAAAAGGAGGTAGTACAATTACAAAAAATAAAATATTTGAATAAAAACATACAAGCAGCCTAAATTACTTCAATATGTAGCAATAGAAAATGGTAAAAATATGTTGCATACTGAGTTACCACATTCATCAAGGGCTAGATAAGTCAGAATCACATAAATATAAAATCAAGACTATGCAATAGCTGGTATAAGCATTGACGCGCATTGCATATTTTTAACAACAAAACGAGTAATAACCTAATTCATTGTATATAATTCTACATTAGAACATGCGCTAAACTAGTAATATCATGCACTGACCTTATTTATGTGCTAGAAATAACTAATAAACAAAACAGGAATTCAAATATCCAATAATACCCTCTGCTTCATCGTCGTCGTCGTCATCGTCATCGTCATCACTGTCTCCATTATCCTCATCCTCAACGATAGGCTCATCTCCCTAGGAGTATGAAAAAAGAATGTTTATTATAGGAGATTTTCGATTGAATGTAGCGGAGTATTGGAGGGCGTAAAGACAAGTTGTTTTGTGGCTTAAACAAACACCCGACCGCACAAGAGATTTCCGGAAATACATAGTCCAATCACCACACACTCGATTATCCAACCAATTCACGCGATTCAAAAATACTTGAAGTCCAAACAAAGCCTAACAAAAAATTAGATCTAGCAATTTTGTGATCCATAACCTAAATAGGTACATCGATTAACAACAGGAAAGGAAAATCGAGGATGGTAGAATGGACAATCACCTCAATCTTCAGCTCCTCAAGCTGCGCACGGAGCACCTCTTCCCGCGCCCTGGCAGTCGTCATGCAAGGTTGGTGGACGCGTCGAGGGAGTATAACCCTAGCGGAGGAGGGGAAAGTGTAAAATTTTCAGATCGGATCGGAGACTCGGGACTGACAGGGGAGGGTTGTGAGAGACGGCTTGTTGGCTAGTTTAGTGTGTTCACAAGTGTTTGGTGGTCTCTAATCTCATAGATCTGGACCGTGTGTTCTTGATTGGACGGCTTTAAAGTTTTTGGTCAGTTTCTATGCTTGTAAAATCACAAAACTTTTTTTATTTATAAAAATCACCTTATTTGGTCGAATATTTATGAAAAAAATCCTTATTTGGTGATGACCACAACTGATACCGGGTTAGGATTTCAAGTAGTCGATACTAGCTCCAACCAACATCATCCCAACTAGCGCAACACCTCAAACAATGCCTCCGTGGAGGGAAACAACGCATGTGGGTGTCGTCGTTGTTGGCACCACTACAATTCCGAGTTAGGATTTCTCCTGACGATTTCCCGAACTGCTGGCCACAATGCATCCACCAAGAAAGGATATCTGACAAAAGGTAGAAACATGTGTTGTCACCAGTGGCGAATCCAGGAATTGAGGCAAGGAGGGGCTGCCAGTTCTTCTTCCACCTCCAGCCTCCTCTCTCCTTCTTCTTCCTCCCATTTTTAGGAGGGGCTTGGGTGGGCTGCAATGGAGGCAGCCGGCGGTAGGAGGGGCTTCAGCCCCCTCTGCCCCACCGCTGCCACTGCCACCGGTTGTCACTGGGGACGGAGGAAAGCCTAGGGACACTAGGGCCAGGGCCCTAGGCGTGGGTCAAATTTTTCCATACCGTACCATTATAGTCAAAGAGGCCCAACACAAAAAAGCTCGATCGGCCCAGCGCCGCCTCTGGTTGTCACCCTTGTAGCTTAGGAAGGCATGGTGACGAAATGTAGCTGTAGTCATGATAGTCGAGGGATCGCGCCCCCTCGAGCCCACATGGAAGCCGCGTGTGGTGCGCAGACTCTTATAGATCCTCATGGGATGGCCTAGCTCCACGAACACATCTCGACCAGATCTCTGCCCGTGGAGAAGCAAAGCTAAATCACGAAGTTGGAGCCCATGTTCGATAGATGTTGACATTGCAGAGACACTTGGATGAGGTTGTAGACGACCACGCAACCTCCCAAAGCTGGACATGCAGCCGCAAGGAAGAGGACATCCATAAGCAATATGACATAGTAGTTGACGTAGGCAAGTGATATGAGAAAGGAGCCTGACAGGCGCTATGCAATTATATTGGGTTGAGTCTATAGAGGTGGTTGGGAGCTCGGCCTGCGAGCAACACCACGAATGCACCTCCCATTCACATCGGCAACTATTCGCCCATGGTCGGTTCCTCAAAACTTATAATAAGTCCCCACTTATTTGTGACTTATGAACCAAATCATCCAAACTTATTTGCACTTAGTGCTATAAGTCCCCCCATAAGTTCATCAGTCCCTCGAGGTGCTTATAATGCTCAAAGGGAATTTATTTTGGGGAGGGGCGGTGCGGGGGAAGGGGATGGGCAGTGTGGGAGGGGAAGAGGTAAAATTGTGACATAACTTCTCTAGTAAGTTCCAACAACCAAACACCCCTAGAGGAACTTATATAAATTTGAATTTATAGAACTTATATAAGTTTTGCTAAAACCAAACAAGTACTAACCAAGGGAAAATCCGCAATTCAAGACCTAGATCTTCATCCCACCAGCGTTGTTTGCCACCCCGATGAGGAGCGAGCATATCGGGATGTACCAAACATATCCACGAGGATTGATGAAACATACCACACAGATCAACCAACCACACCACCATCACCATTATCGCCATCTTTGTCACCGTAGAGGTTGCCGGCTGGGGGGTCCCTCATGCGAGATGACACGAGGAGAGAGGACTCGGACGTGTCCAAAAATCAAAAGCAATATGAGAAATTTTAGAGTGCTTCTTTTTTTATGAGTCGTCCATCTGACGAAATCCAATGGTGGAAGTATCAGGAAGTACCAGGAAGTTTCTATAAAGAAGTATCAGGAAGTACCAATTTAGTAAGACCCACAACAAATTTTAATTAATATTTTTTTAATTCAAAAGAGGCATATAACCGTGTGTTTGGTTGGAGGAAGAAGTCCAACACGGACGGGTCCGACCCGTTTTTGGACTGTTTGGATGAGAGAACTAGGGAGCGGAGCGGCTCCAGTAGCGAATATCCGTTTTAGATGCGGGTTGTGTTGGCCCCTCAAAAAACGGCGGACGGAGCCGCTCCGTCCGGGTTGAGGGCACGGGCGTGCGTCCTGTGACCCCCGCGGCCTTCTTTTCCCCCCGACCCCTCTCGATACCCCGACCGCGCCGCCCTCCAGGGATCCCTCCGACTGCCGCCGCCTCCGCCAGGCCTGGGCGCCGGCGACCAGGGCCGGGCGCCTCTGCCAGGCCTGCGCGCCAGGGACTCCCTCCGCTGGTCCGGCTTCCTCCGCACGTCCCCTGCTGCTCCGGTCTGTCTGCTGCTCTGGTTCGTCTGCCTCTGCCCGTCCAGATTGACGCGCAGCGCCCAGCGGCTGCTCCGGTCCGGCTCCTCTAGATCGATTCGTTCCACGACTGCTCCGGCCAGCAGCTACTCCTCCGTCTGCCTCCTCCAGATCGACTCGTTCCGCAGCTGCTCCTGCCTGCAAGGTCTGCTCGGGACAGACAGAGTTCAAGGTAAAATCATCCCCCCTCATCCTTGATGCTGGATTGACAGTTTAGGTTGATGCTTTGATTTCAAGAATCTTGTGTTAGTAGTACATGGAAACCCTACATGGTAATTTTGCTAGGTAATTAAGTCACAAACTTGATTGTGCTGGTGTATGTAGATGGATAACAGGTGCAAGGCATTTATTTTTGCTACTGCTGCACATTGGTTGTTGTGTGTGATGGCAATTGTTGCTCGGTCTAGAAAAAGAAAACGAGTTGCACGAAGGGAAGGGATTACTTATGCCCCAATGTCTGAAAGGGATAGGAAGAGGATTGAGTACCTGAATGACAAAATTTGGCTGAATGACACAACTTGTGTAAACATGCTGAGAATGAACAAAGCACGTTTCTTTCGATTTTGTCAGTTGTTTAGAGATCATGCTTTACTTGAAGATACCGTTCATATGTGTGTTGAGCAGCAAGTGGCAATGTTTCTACACACTGTTGGACATAATGTTAGGAATAGGGTAATTGCAACCAATTTTGGGAGATCCGGAGAAACGGTCAGTCGCTATTTTAATAAAGTACTTCATGCTATTGGTGAGCTACGAGAGGATTATATTAGGCCCCCTTCATTGGACACACCCGCTAAAATAGAAGGAGACACAAGGTGGTATCCTTACTTTAAGGTGTGCAGCTCAACCTTATGTCACATTCTAAATTTATTTTTTGACAAACCTATAATTGTTCTAATCTTGACTTCTTTGAACATCACGTAGGATTGTATAGGAGCACTTGATGGTACACATATAAGAGCCACTATTCCAAAGGAAATGCAACATGCTTTTCGTGGTAGATACAAGCATTGTACTCAAATGTACTGGCAGCCGTAGATTTTGACCAAAAGTTCACCTATGTCTTGGCTGGATGGGAGGGGACAGCACATGATGCACTAGTTTTACGTGATGCTTTAGCACGTGAGGATGGTCTTCGTGTGCCACAAGGTAATAGTTTAACCTATGTCTTGTCCATAGATTTGTTCATCAAAATTAATGGATCATTGAGATATAACCTAACTATCCATCATATGTTAGGTAAATATTACCTAGTTGATGCTGGATATGGAGCCAAACCCGGATTTTTACCCCCTTTTCGGGTTGTCCGCTACCACTTGAATGAATGGGGGAGGAATCTGGTGCAAAATGAGAAGGAATTGTTCAACCGTAGGCACTGTTCATTGAGAATCATAGTAGAGCAGCCATTTGGAGCACTGAAAAGGAGATTCAAAGTTCTTGATGATGCATCTCCTTTTTTCCCTTATGAAACTCAAGTAGATATTGTTATTGCTTGCTGCATCATTCATAATTGGGTGATTGAAGATGGGAGTGATGAATTCAATGTGCCAGATGACAATGATGAGGACACCCAAACCACATATGCTGGGACAGCAAGTGAAAATGTCGTTATGCTCGCTTTTAGACAAGGCTTGGCTGACCAAATGTGGGCTGATCGTCAGAGCCATGGGAACTAGTATTTTATTTGTTTGGATAATGTAATTTGTGTTGTATTTTATTTGATTGGACAATGTAATCATTGTATTTGACGGCTGAAATTGTATTTGAGAGATATTTGATTGCTACTTTGCTAGCATTATTGTTTGATGAAATTATTGTCTCATGAAAGTATGTCTTGCTGAAATTATTGTGTCATGAAAGTATACCTTGCTGAAATTATTATCTCATGAAAGTATACCTTGCTGAAATTATTGTCTCATGAAAGTATACCTTGCTGAAATTATTATCTCATGAAAGTATACCTTGCTGACATTATTATCTCATGAAAGTATCTTGCTAAAATTATTGTGTTGCACTGTTAATTTTGAAGGTAAATGGAGTCAGCTGGTGGACATGCTACTTGGACTTCACCTTGGTCAGCCTACATGCTTGAATACCTTGCCGGTTTAGTGGTTAATGGCACCAAGACTTCATCTACCTACAAGATGGTGCACTACAATGCGTGTGTCTCCAAGAAAATTTTGGCATTGTGCGCAGTGGTGACCAAGTTAAGAATCACCTTAAGACATGGCAAAAGAAGTTTCGTAAAATATGTGATCTTCGTGGTTTGAGTGCTGCTAATTGGGATGAAGATACCTGCACTATAACTCTTGATGATGAGCACTACAACAATCATATTAAGGTAGTTGTTGAAATTCTATAGTGCTATCCATATAGTGTTGTCCATAATAAGATTGTTGCTGAAATTCTATAGTGTTGTCCATAATATGATTGCTCACTGTCCATATAGTGTTGTCCATAATATGAAATCTGTATAGTTGTCAAACTACCACATTTACCACTATATTGCTGAAATTTGTAGTTGCTGTCAACATATTATTGTTCTCACATTTGCTGAAATTTGTAGTTGATGTCCACATATTATTGTTCTCACATATTATAGTTGTTGTCCACATATTATTGTTCTCATTTATTATATAGTTGTTGTCCACATGTACATAATAGTAGCTGCTAAAATTCTACAAATATTGTAGGATCACAAGGCTGATGCTGAATATCTGAACAAGCCTATTCAACACTTTGAGGAGATGCACACAATATTTGGAAGTACCATGGCTACAGGCAAGTTTGCAAAGGACTCAAGTGCACCTCTAGGTACAGAGGATGGAGATGCAGAGAGTTGTGAGGCTGAGGAAACCGGAAAGAGTGATGGGGATGCCATTGCCAATGAAGGCAACAATGGAGATACCATTGCTAATGAAGGCAACAATGGGGCAACATCATCTGCAAGCAAGACCAGCAGGATTGGCAAGATCAACAACAGCAAGAAGACCAACAAGAGGCCGAGGACTGATGTTGATCCATTGGTTGCTGCAATTAATAGAGGAAGTAACAAGATAGCCAAGGTAATAAAAACAACCGGCAAATCAGACAAGGATGTCCCCTCATATTTGTTTGACAGCTTGATGGTTTTCAAGGGTAGTTTCAATGAGACTCATTTATCCTTCTATTATGCTCATTTGGTCTCCGAACCTCACATAGCTAGAGCTTTCAACAGCCTGCCTTTTGACCATAAATTAAACTGGGTTGCAAAGTATATTGCTGAAAACTTCCCTGGGCAGTAATGGTATGTTGTGGTGGTAGGATTAATCTTTTGTTAGTATCACATATGTGGAAGCCTTGAACTTGCTATATATTATGTAAGGCTTGAACTTAACACATCGTGTAATGATGGGGGTTGAAAATGTGTGTAATGTGCCTATGGATATGGTCTAAGACTTCTATTTCTAATGTAGCCAAAACTTTTATGTGGCTTTGAAATTATTGTGTGTGCTATTCCTTGATGCATGATGCAAGCATATGAAATATTAATTTGTGTTGATGAAGTGGCTGTTAAAAGATTGTGTGCAAGCATATCAAATATTAATTTGTGTTGATGAAGTGGCTGTTAAAATATTGTGTGCAAGCAGATGAAATACTGAAGGGGGTAAGATCACCATTTGAGTGGGAAGGTGATCAGATTTGTAGTTCCAATCCAGTACATCCATCCAAACAGGTGATAGGTTGGCTCCAACCCTTTCAGTCCTCTCGCAACCAAACATGATGAGGGTTGGAGTCATCCCCAAACGAGAGTTGGAGACAACCCAACCCACGCATCCCGCAACCAAACACACGGTAAGTAATTTCGCACTTGGTACAGATCGGCTCACAATTCCCTGTTTTATGTCTAGCGGCTGGACGTGCGCGGGGAGGGAGCGGCGGAGCCGGGTGGAGCGGCGAAGCAGCGGAAATGGAACTTGTGTTTGCACTGGGACGTGATGGCCGTTTGCCCGCGGACTACGGCGTCGCCGCAGGCCACGAAGTATGGCGGCGCAGCCGCCGGCGGCGCGTGCGCGAAACACGTCGGAGCCGGTGGAGCCTGTGGCGTCAGCGGCTGCTGGTACTCAAACGTGCTTGTCTGGAAGTGATAATGCTGCTGCTGCGGCGGCGCCGGCGGCAACGTTTCGCAGAAGTTGGCGGTGGCGCCGGCGGCAACGGTCCCTAGAAGTATGAGGGCGGTCCATACAGGTCTAGGTGGGGGTACTGCTGGAATACGAATGGCTGCGGTGCAAACTGGGCCGGCGGCCGGAACGGATTCGCCGGCGCCGGAGGTGGCTGTCCAAACGGCACCGTGCCGCCGTACTGCGGTGGGGAGGTGGGGACGGCCCTCGGTGCTGGTGGTTGCCCGAACTCGTCGACGTCGGAGGGCGATGACGACGACCGTTCGGGCGAGCCGAAGGTGGACCAGGACCAGATCGGTAAGCCGGAGGTCTCCGCGGCGGTTGAGCTGCACGGAAAACCAGCTTCAATGTTATCCTCTAACCATCTGTCATTTGCAAACTGATTTATGCTCTCCTCTAACCTCTGAACCATCGTCAGTGTCGTCACTTGCAAACTGATTTCTGCTCTCCTCTAATCCATTATACCATGGTCTGACCATTATTGTACTCACGGATAGGAGTATTGTTGTATATACACTCCTATCTGCATTTATTATGCATGTATATTCCTAAGATTGAACGTGAGATAAGATGCGTATTCATGACTTTGAGCAATTGAGCTTAGGTGGGCTAGTACGGTTAGTATATGGGCTATAGGTTTATTTAGTGTTTTGGGCAAGTAAAGAAAGGGAATCAATTTTACTGGAAGCTCAAAGTTTGAAATATGGCACTGTCAGTTTAAACAAAACTGAATGGCCGTCGGCACTGAGTCCCAAGGACAGTTGAAAAGAGCAAACTTTGGCTTGAGGTTTTGGAAGAATTTGTACGTAAGGGTTGAGCTTTATTCTGCAAAAATGGAATATCTGTTATATGTTTAGAAGGTTGTAGTAGTTGATGGACAACATAAACTGAACTGGGATGGCTCACATGGAGCTCAAAGTGGGGCATCGGGATGTTTATATGTTTCTGACGAAACTGAATACAGGGCTCAGGTGAACACTGACAGTGTAGTTGAGAGGCACGATTTGAGGGTATAAATTTGCAAGCTTGTTGCTTGAGGGCAAAAACTTCGTATCTATCGATTAAACTCCTATGATTCAGCTTCAAGATTGTTAAAGGAAGATCACTGAGTTTGGATTAAAACTTGAGACCAATTTCGGATCAAAACCGGGAGAAAGGGAGAAGAAGAGAGAACAGAGCACAACGAGCTCCCTGCTCGCCTGCTTCACCAGCACGCCGCCGCTCAAGGCCGGTCGGCCGCCACGTCCCGCGCGAGGGCGCCGCGCCGAGAGCTGTCCGTGGCCGAGGATGGTCGGGTTGTGCCTGGCGCTGTGGCCCTGGTCGCCGCCGTGCAGAGATCCGGGCCTTGTCTTTGCGCGCGGACGACGCCAGACGGGAGGAGCCGGAGCCCGAGCCGAAGGACGGCGCGTGCTCGACGTGCAAAGTGGACGGCGGCGACCACGGCTACGAGGACGACGAGGGCGGCCAGGGTCACGACGGCACCTGCCGCGACGGGAACCAGCATGCCGAGGACGGTGTTCCTAGCGCTGCCGCCGCCATGGGAGGCCAGTTGACAGGGAGAGTAGAGAATATTACCATCATACCCTTTTCTGCATTAATTTAAAATTTTTACTTAATAAGGTGGTGGGAAAATCAAAACACCTAAACACCTAGTACTTCCTGATACTTCCTGATACTACATAAGCACCGTAAAAAACCTCAAGCAATATACAATCTTGCTTAAAATCAAAGTTTATGATGGAACACAAGAGCTAAATCAACTCCACCAATGTAAGTTTATTGGAGTCAAATATCCACATGTATACTTCATAGTTTTTTCTCAAGCAAATTGAAATTTTTAATAACAACATTTTGACACGCATGCATGGATCAATAATACCGTCTGTTGCCTTGCTTTTTCCTTGATGAAAATAATGTAAAAGCAAGCAACAATCAAGTTGCCAAGCACAGTGTGTAGCAGCAAATAATGTAGAAGTACTCGTCACGCTTGCAATTCTGCATCCGCAAGGGGAACTAGTATACTCTTTGTGTCCCACTTTATTTGCACGTCTGCGGTTCAAAAAAAATCCCACAATGAAGGGTTCGATGGCAGCTGCAGCATAGCGTAGGGGGACTGTTGTGTGCTGCATTTAGTCAGATGGAAACATAAAAATTTCTGGAGCATTCTCGTCCACATACGTGGAGGCAAAAAAAGAAAGGGAAAAAACCTCCACCGCTGGAGGCTCCGTGTACTGCTGCTTCTAATCATGATCTGTACCCTATTGTTGATGTCTGGCCATCTTTTTAAGGGTAGTTTGATAGTTTCCAGCTATCTTAAGTGCCTCCCCTCGTCCTAGAGGTGCAAATAAAATAGGACGGAGAGAGTATATATTTACAGGCTGAAAAATGGCTTGGGAATTTACAAGCTGTTCTAACGCGTACCGACAAGTCCATCATGAATGAAACGAAAGTAGAGAATTAATCGAGTGCAGTACACAATCACAGTACCAGAGCACATTTCGATCTTACCATTAATCGGCCATCAACGTGGTGATAGTAGCTCTCCCAATTAAAAAGCCCCCGCCTCGGTCCGTGAAAACAAACGGTTCACTCCATCGATCTTCTCGGACCAGCAAGAACAAGGGAAACAACAGAGCAGAGCCCCACACGTGCACGCGGGGGAAGAAGAGAAGCTGCTGCTGCAGAACGGAAACATCTCGATCTTCTAGAGGCATTCGATCGCTGACGATTTGACGAAAGGCAGGGCAGGCAGGCAGAACGTCCATCCGGTAGCTCGCTCACCTGTTGGAGTGTCCTTGTTACGGCGTCTCCCCATCCTCAATCGCCGTCGCCGACAGCGAGCTCCTTCCTAATTAACGTCTCCGGCCGCCGACGCCGTGTCGCCGACGGGTGGGCCCTCTCGAGCTTCAACTCGCCGCCGTCACCGTGCTGCCTGCCTTCATGGCTGTCGGCGTCCGGGCCCCAGTCGTCAGTGGCGGAGGTTCTCTTCCACGAGGCCGCGGGGCGGTGGCAAGGCTTCGTAATTTACGCGGCAGCACGTGGACCGACCCGCCGCGCGCCCGGTGGTTCTCCATGGAGACCCCGACGACCAGAGGGTGTTCGTTCCACCGAGTCGCTAACCACGTGGGCCCGCGACGGCGCAGTGGACCGGGTGCAGGGGCGCGCTCGTGTGGGTCGGGCGGGCGTCGTCGGTTTGCGGGAGAGGAAGGAAAGGAAAGGAGCCCCACGCGAAAGCCAGGTGGGCCCACGTCACGGGTCTCTCCTCCTCCCCGTCGGGCCGGGTGGCTCACCCATCCATCTGCCTGCGCCCGAGCCCGACGCGACGCCACCCGGGGGGAATGGGGGGATCTCCTGCGGCATCATCCTCTGTGATGACGCGATGATGGGTACACGCGGCCTCGCACGGACGATGATGATGATGCGGCAATGAGATGCATCTTCCAATTTGTGTTCGCCTACCTGTATGGGTCAGTTTAGGTATGATTTTGATTAGTTAGTTCCGTGACACGTCAGATCTTCGTCTTAGCCGATTTGGTTATCTAGAAACTTCAGCGTTCGATTATCTATCTATCTCGCCCATGTGTTTCTACGTTCGCCAAGTGTTGATATCTAGGAATGCTGCGTTCTAGAAAGTTCATTTACATATTTCTATTCTTATTCATCTTACACAAGTTTTCATTGCAACTTAAAACTTTGCACATGAGCCATCCTACTCATTTATAAATTTATATATTATTGTAGATATGCATTTTAAATTTGTAACATAATAATATCCTAGCAGGTGTGTATTCGTACAATCATACCGCAAATTTACCACACGAACAACATGATGAACATTTGACACACGGACGAATTGAGCACAAAGGATCCCGCCTTGCCTTTACCCCCATCTCAATTTCAAAATCTTCAAACCACCCACAACTAAAAAAACCCCAACAAAACAAGCTAGTCAGAACAACAACAGAAGATCTAAAAAGTTCAAAAGGCAAAAATTAGTCCACACTAACGCAACCAAAACCAAATTAAGGCTCTATCAAGTGCGCTTTACCACTAACACAAGGTCATCACTAAACAGCCACTGCCCACTAATCCTCCCCTCGCTGCTGCTGCTCTTCTCCTACAGCTAGCCTAGCTTCCCCTCTCCCTCTCTTCCATTTCACCTCGCTGCGGTTTACCTCTCCCTTTCTCTCACCTTCCTCGCCCACCTCCATCGCCTCCTCCTTAAGCAACGCCCTCCCCCAACCCAAGCGACCCGCGACCCTAACCCTAGCGCCACCACCAACTGACTGGCCCAAGCACATCCACTGGCTCGCTCAGCTGCGGCAATGGCGGGGCGCCTCGTCACCTCCCCCTCCCCGGCGGCGGCCGCGCTCGCCGGCCGGGATGCGTGAGATCGCGGCGCCGGATGGGGAAGGACGCCGGCGAGGCGCAGCAGCAGCCGCCGGACGGGGCGGGCGGCGGAGGCGCAGGAGGCGGAGGAGGAAGGGCCGGTAGCGGCCGCTGCTGCTGCTGCGGAGGAGGGACAAGGGCGGTCAGGCTGCAATGCGTGGCGGCGCTCGTGCTCGGGGTAGCGGTGCTGCTGTCGGCGGTGTTCTGTCTCCCGCCGTTCGCGAGGCGGGGCAGGGGCGCGGAGGGCCCGGATCCGGGGGAGGACTTCGGAGGTGAGCGCCTCCGCATTGCGAGATCTCGGTCTCTTTTCCTCTGTACGCGGCAGTGGTCGGCGAGTAGTGGCTGTTTGCTCGATCTGTGCGTACCTTCTGCTGGGTGCGGACTGGTGATTGCTCGGCTTTGGATCTGAATATGCGCTGTGAATAGTTGCGGTTTTGGGGCCGAGAATTTGAATTAACTTTGACTGCGAGGAACCTTGTCCAGACGCTGTGGGTTATGGTAGGTTCGGACAGCAAACCGGATCTTCTAGAGCTCTCTGCTGTTGTCTTACCATTCTACTGGTGTATCGCCTGCAAATTAGTCGCGTGTGGCTCGTGTTTTCCTGGATTCTGATGCTTTTGTTCGATCTGTGCTGCTTAGGCATGTGTCGGTGCTCCCCCTTTTTTTTGAGAGAGAGAGAGGGAGGGAGCCCTTTTGCAAAAATTCTGCCAGCATGAGTGAGTGGTTGTGCGTTTGGTTGGAGATTCAACTAACTGCAAGGAAGGGTCCTCCTTTGGATATGCTCCTGCTATTCTTGTGAAAATTAGTAAGTTTATAATTGTGCTAAAAGCCTAAAAAACATGCTGCTAAATTTGGGAGTACTATGCTAGCCTAGTTACCGGGGAATCATTGGGGCGTGATCACTAACTATTTCTGAAAATTGATGATTTATGTAGCCTTTTGGATTCTGTGTATCGCATATTCGGCTGATGTCAGGGATATTAGTTCTATTCTCTGGCCTGACTAGATTTGGTGTAGCTAGCTAGCGATGTGTTGTGCTATAACTGTAGATGAATTTTCATTAGGCCATGGGATTGTACACTGGATTTTGCATTCATCTTTGTTACTTTAGGATGAACCAAAGGGATTTCTGGCCACTTTTCTTTCCTCATTTGCCCCTGTTAGATTTGCAGTCTACTCCCTAGCCATATAAAATGTTCTTGAATTTTACTATTATTTAGAGAGCCCATAGGGTGTGCGATATAGTATGCAATGAACTCATAGCAAAAAAACACTCCATTATAGCATACATTTACTAATGAATCTATATTTTGCAGCTGCTATTGTCGCAAGCTTTAGGCTACAAAAGACAGTTCCGGAGCTGAGTGGAAATAAATCTAAGCTTGAATTTGATATCTACGAGGAGATTGGCATTCCTAATTCCACAGTAGGCCCTCTAACTTTCTGATCTACACATTACTGGATACTTGTATCCTATTGCCCTAGACTGATGCTTAACTTTCTATACAGGTGGTTGTGAATACACTGCATCCATTAGATGGATCAAACTGGACAAATGTCATCTTCAGCATTGTCCCTATTGAAGAAGACTTGACTATCTCATCAACATGGTTGAGCATTCTCAGATCATATTTCATGTCCTTCGTTGTACGGCAGTCAACACTCCACTTGACTGAGTCTATATTCGGGAATTCATCATCCTTTGAAGTAGTTAAATTTCCGGGAGGAATAACAATCGTCCCTCCACAAAATGCTTCTCTTCTTCAACCCCATGCGACTTTCAATTTCACTCTGAACTATCCAATCTACAAAATACAAGACAGAACCAATGAGTTAAAGGATCAAATGAAGGCAGGGCTGCTTCTCAATCCATACGAGGTTAGTTGTACCTTCTGGGTTTCTATTTGTGGTTGTCTTCATTATCACTTTAGTATGAAACATGCTTACAAGTACAATGTTCATTTTATTCTCTTCATAGCGACCTTCACTAGGCTAGAGGCTCATATACATTTGGTAATTCTGCCATGTCATGTCAACACATATATCTTGCAGGTGCTTTGCAGTTTGTGACTTATATTTGTAGCATTTACTCATTAGTTTGCTGGGCTACATATGCATGGAGCTCCAAATAGGTTTGCACAAATATTCTGTAAATATGAGAGACCATGCAAGGGCACCACACTGGGTTCATAGGATAATCTGTCTTAACATATTTCTTCTTTAAGAACCACAAAAGAGAACGAAGCAAAAGCAATTTCTGTCTTGCTGCAGTTTGTTTTGTACAGTTGTTGATCTGTGGTTCTAAACTTAAGGCAAGAAAGCAATTAAGACGGGGAAAATTTTCTAGGCATAAGTTAGTAGTGTAGTAGCTATCTGTTTTTCCCTTGCAAATTGAGTTTTTTGGTTTGTGCAATGCAGAATCTGTATGTCAAATTGACGAATTCGCAAGGTTCAACAATTCTTCCTCCAACAATTGTTGAGACCTCCATTGTCCTTGAAGTTGGAAATCACAAGGCATCAGAGCCATCTGTGCCAAGGATGAAGCAGTTGGCGCGGACAATTACCAATTCATCTTCATCCTCAGGAAACCTGGGTCTGAATCATACTGTATTTGGCAAAGTAAAGCAGATTAGCCTTTCGTCCTACCTTAGGCATTCCTTGCATAGTGGGGGCGGTTCTGATGCACCTAGTCCTGCACCCATGCATCATCATGCTCATCACGGCCATCATCACCATCACCACAGTCCTGACAACAGCAGGCATCTAGCTCCGGCCCCTGGTCCAACACATTTTCCTGTGCCACAACCCAGATATGGTGCTCCACCTCCATCTGGATGTCCATACAGCAAAAACAAGCCAAAGAAAAGAAGCCCAGTTACACCAGCTGCTGAGCCTGCAGCTAATGATAACCATTCTGCTTCAAGTGCCCCACCACCACATCCATGGTCACCTCCACCTGCTAGTCGTTCTCCACATGATCACACTATGCATGGTGGATCCCCTGTTCCATCCCCTCCTATTCTACCAGAGCCACCGTTGCCCTCCGTTTCTTTTGCTCATGCGCATCCTCCAAGTGAACATGGAACGCGGACAAGCCCTGCTCCAAATGAGCAGGGAACACCAGCAGGTCCTGCCAGGATGTCACAAGTGGCTCCGACACCTCATTCATGTGAGTTATTTCTCCATCTATACTTTCACAACTTTGGGGATTTTTATCCACAAGCAATTCAGTTATATGCTGTTGCGTGTGTGCAAAGTCAATTTTGTTCAAATCGACAAGTCTACTGTCATATGTCACGCCGGAAGATTTAAACAGTTCATATTTGTGTTTTTTTGCCCATAATTTCTGCTCGTGAGGATAACAGTATATCCACTTGATTTTAGTGTATGTCTGATCTTAGCTTCCTACATATTCAGTTGAGGTTCAATTGCCAAGTTCTTTTCTGTGAATACTATGCATCCATTGACGTGGGAAAGACAAGAGTTTAGTATTTTGCATGATGGCATAAGTTAGTATGACGTGAACCAAGGCTTTGTAAACTGGAGCAAAAACTTTAGTTGTGGGTTTGGTTCAATAATCTGAGAATCACACATCACCCCTCTTTATATCTCAAACACGATGAACTGAACTTTGTGTCATCGATCACTTAAGACAAAGAAGATAGAATTGAAGGCCCGAACCAGACGTGTGTAGCTATGTTTACTACTTCATAACTTACCTGATAATAATAACACCAGCATATCATCGTTGCTGACTATACAATGTTGTGCTATTGCAGCTCATGGTACCAGGATGCAGGGTGATCCCCATCGCTGGGTTCTTTTTGTCTTTACATTATGTATCCTAATGAGGCTACTATGATGAACGAAGTACGCGGCTAACCAGATGCAAAGTAGAGAGGGGGTGCACGTCTGGAAGAGAGGACGGTGCTCCACCGGCGAGTCATCTGGTTGTAGCCGGGCGTGATCAGCTCCTGAGGTGGGCGGCCAAAAGCACAAGGAAGCTCACCCCTGCCTCGGCGTGCTGTCTATACTCTTCTTCGTTGTTAGCGGATGTAAATATGGGTTGGAAAAGGGAAATGGAAATTGGGGGATGGTGTACAAGGCAAACCGCAAGAGGGGCTGAGGTGCCGCGCGTGGTGGTCAAAGCCACAGGGGGTGGCAGGCCCTTGTGTAGCGCGTGTGCGCCTGCCCCGGTTTGCCTTGTGCTGCCTTGCCTGTTGCTGCTGAACTCATTACTAGAGGATCTTCCTTCTTCTCAAGTGTAAAGCACATTTCGTTATCGCATGAGATGAGAGGGCACACGGCGTTCGCCTCGCAGTTTTGTGGAGGTTGGTTCTGCATCTGCGCTCAGTTTTGCTGTGACCTCTGTTTTAGTATATTTCTTTTTCATGGTGATACCATATCATCTGTATCTGCTGCCGTAAAATGGTGAGCTGCGATCGTGGC
This sequence comes from Cenchrus fungigraminus, assembly GCA_036936925.1. Classification (NCBI taxonomy): domain Eukaryota; kingdom Viridiplantae; phylum Streptophyta; class Magnoliopsida; order Poales; family Poaceae; genus Cenchrus; species Cenchrus fungigraminus. The sequence continues at coordinate 3,697,098 of CM072779.1, forward strand.
TGGTGGCATTCGTTTTTCATCAGTTGATTCGTGCATGTTAATTCATAGAGAACCTCTCAGCCCCCACTCACCGAATTCCCGTGATTGCATTTAGGAGCTTCTGGCGTAGACGTGTCTGAATTCTGACGCCTGGCTGACCTGCTGAGGAAGGCCGGCCGCTGCTGGCTCAGGGACGCCGCCGACACGCTTGATGCTGGGCTGGCGAGGGCCTTGGTGGTGGGCATGCAGTGGCGTCGCGCATCCCGGCCTGCCTGCCGCTCGGCGCGATCCCGGGTTTGCCAGCGTCGCATGCGGGACACAGTAACCACCAGTGCGGCAAGCTATAATTTGGGTTCGTAATCCCTACAGGACGCACTGTCTGGTTCTTCAGTTCCGGTAGAGACGTACGTCGTACTAGTAGAGTATACCATCAGGACCATCAAAGCTAGTCCTCAGTTGCCCTGCACTAGCAGACCAAGCTGATGGGTGCCTGCACGACAGGAGAACGAGCTCTAGCTCGGTTGTTAGGCGTTGCAGATGGGCACGCCGCCGGTCTGGGTTCGAATCCAATCGAACGCAGGTTTATCTCAGCGGGAATATATTCTCCGAAAAAAATCCTCTCGCCGGTGAAGTCGGGGTTCGGAGGTTTTCTAAACCGAGAGGAGGTTTTCTTCTCTTAATGAAAACCGTGGGGGCGGTCTTACCCCCACCGGCTTAGTTTTGGGTGCTGCACGACAGTTATAGAATTCCAAATGGGCCGGGCACGATTGGCGGCACGAGGCACGACCCTAAAAAGCACGGTCCTAGCCCGGCCCTAGGCACGATAAATAGGGCTTAGTGCCGGCCTGGCCCGACGGCCTTTTAGTACCCCGGCACGTCGGGCCGGCCCGATACACGGCCCGATAGGGGGCGGCACGAAGGCAGCCTGGCCTCAGGCACGAAATCGGCCCGGCTTGCCCGGCCCGGCCCAACACCCCTCCGCGCCCATTCCTCCCCTGGACCGTTGGATGCGCCTCACACTTCCCCCGGCCGTTGGATCTGTCCATTGGGAGCGGCATATATAAGCCGAGGCGGCCGCCCCCCACCTCACTCGAAACCCTACCCTTCATCCTCATTCGCGCAGCCTCAGGGTCACGACGTCTCCTCTCTCTCGTTCCTGCTCTTGCTCCCCCCCTTGTCTCTCACTTCCTCCTCTGCGCTCCAAGATAGGGGTCGCGTCGGCGACCCGCCACCGCGCCGCCCACCGGTCACCGCGAATCCGGGGAGGGAACCGCGTCGTCACGCGTCGGGGCCGCACACGACAAGGAGGGAGATGCGGCTCGGCGGCGGAGTCGCCCTCCCCACGGTGGAGCTGACCGCAGTCCGGCGACGAAGGTTGCCTCCCCACAGCAGATTCGCAGGTAATGTTGGGCTCTAAGCCTCTAGACCTATTCCCTAACCCTAGATCTCGTCGTCTCCTCCATTCTTCTTGAATCCTAACTTCTTCTTCTACCTGCTCCAGATCTCCGGCGATGGCAAGGATCTTGGTCACTCCATAGTGCTTGGCACGGCACTAGCCCGGCGGCCGGCACTTAATGCCTGTCGGGCCGCCGCCGTGCATAGTGCCGGCACGACACGAAAAAACGACCTTCGGGCCATGCTTCGGCGCCATCCCAGGCACGGTAGCATGGCACGGCACGGCACTAAAATGCCATCGGGCCGCTTAGGGCCGGGCCATTTAGAGCTAGGGCCGGGCGGCCCGTTTGGAATTCTACAACGACAGTACGACGGAGTACCGAGCGCCCGTGCTCCACATCACACCATTAATGGAGGTCGAGAGACCCGTCAGACCCCACGCCTCAGCAAGTAGTCAGCATCCATCCACCACCACCAGCAGCCGCCCGGCGTCCAACTGCATTGACACCCTCTTAAATTGCCGTCGCGCCACGCCCACCGCACTGCACTGCACCGCACCACTGCCACACACACCACCATCTCGCACGGCACGGACGGGGCTCTCGCCGCGGATACGCATCGCGCGCACGCCCGCACAGTGCGCTGCTGCACGAGCTCCATCCGTGTCCATTGCTGCCACCACAACCGCGACTGCTCGCCCACTAGCCGTACAACACAAAGCGCGCGCCGGCCGCCTTCTCCCTCGGGGCTCCGGCACCTGTCCTGCCAGTCACCAGAGCTCCACGCACACGCGTAGATTAGAGAGAACCTTCGCCGCCATGTCCATCACCGGCGGCCGCCGCAGCTTCGCCTACCACAAGCTCAACAAACTACCGCCCGCTCCTCCTTCACCCACCGCCACCACCCCCGAACACCACCAAGACCTCCATTCGCCGCCGTCCGCGGCCGCCATCCAGGAATCCTACGTCTCCTACTACCTCGCTCTGGCCGCCGCGGCCGCCAGGGGCCGGAGGAGGAGTAGGCAGCGGCAGCGGCAGCGGCCGCGGAGGGTGCGGCAGCGGCCGCGGCTGAGGATCTCGGGCCTGGCGCGGGCGCTGCGTCGTGGCGCGGCGGCGGCCGGGGCCAGGGTGCGCGCGTCGGTGGCCAAGGTGGCGCGGCGGCTCAGGGAGGGCCGCCCCTACATCGGGGACCTCTTCGCCGGGAACTACATGTTCCTGCAGGTGGGGCCGTCGCCCACCATGGTCTCCGCCGGGGTCGACGACAAGCAGGGCCGGTTCGCGCCGTTCACGGAGTACTACTACGCCAAGGTCGCCGCCAAGAGCATCATGCCGCCGCCGCCGCCGGCCGCCGGGGCGCTGCAGGTGCACCGCCCTGCAGCAGCTGCTGCTGCGGCAGGGGTGATGTACAAAGTGTAGCACTGTAGGTGGTTGTTTGATTGGTGTACTTATTACGGCGGTGCTCTGGTCCATCGTGCCGTGTCATCGGTCGGTTGTTAAGTTGTTCAATGCACAATGCTTCTTCGCTTGTGCTATGTTCGTGTGCTGTTCAAAGAAATGGTGGGTAAATAAAAAAAAAAGTTTCCAGATTGTTTTATGCCCCCTGGTAAGCCAAGTGTCCATGCATGAGTGCATGACCAACACATGGCTGGTGTGACGAAATAGTAGCAGAGTGTGGGTCCAGGGAGTCACATGGCCTACTTGTGCGTGTGGTACACAAGTGAGTGCTGTTTAACTCACCTGCTAAATGCAATGCAACCGTCCGTGCACGGAAGGGAGATAGCGGCTGGGGGAGTGGGGGGCTCCGGTCGCCGTCGCGTGTCGGCGTCAGCGAGTAATCACGGGCAGTTAGCAGGCGGATGGCTTGATGATTGCAGACAGTGATCCTCATCTGCCTCGCTATAATTCATTCAAGTACTCCCTGTTGCTGGTGGTACATGACTTGCCACCATGAACTAACTTGTCTTCACCTAATCACCTTAGCGTCACTTTCTCCTTTTTCTTTTTTTTTAAAGAAAAAACCAAATAGTTTCGTGTCTGCATCACAAGCTACAGTACAGGTTCAACTCATCTTTAGCTCTAGGCCGTGGCTAGCCCATGGGCCATGGCACAGCCACTTCGAGCTGTTGCTGTCTTGTGGTCCCTACCTGTTGCTTTCTGAATCTGAATTACTACTACTCTTCTGCTGCCTTGTGATCCCATTTCTCTAGCATGATGTATGTTCTGTTTAACCATTAAAAAAAGAAGCAAAACTACGCTGCCCACCTACCATGTTCTGAAATTTCTTTACAACATGGAGCACAGTGATCATGAATGATTCTTCAAAAAAACAGTGATCATGAATCACTCAACAAATTAAAGTGCATGTGCACATGATAACAGGAAAGGACCCAGCAAACTCTCGAAAAGAAATGAAATCATAGCGAAACCTAGCAATTTGTCAGTTAAAGAAAGGGTAACAATTGAATGAATCGGCAGTCTTTGTGTACAAGTAATCTGACCATGGTGGAAATATCAGCTACGGCTATGCTGCAATGAATTACACAACGTGATAATCTTTTTCAAGAATGTGAATAACTGAAGAACGAGAATGCGATTACACTGGGCTGGGCTCTCCCCAAGTCTGATGGGCGTGGTGCTGGACTGCCTACTGACTGACTGCTTTGTGGGGAGCAGACGAAGGAAACAATGTGGTAACGATCAATTATCTGACAAATATGTACTGAGAACCAGATCGCCTCGTATGGTCACAACAACTGCTGCTTTTGTCAATAGGGTTTACTATGCTTGTTGTTTTCTCTCTTCAGTTGTACTTTGAGTTTCTTACCGCCTAATTGGAAGCCGTTCATCATACTGATGGCTGCCTGTGCAGAAGCAGGAGAGTCGTAGCTCACGAAACCTGCGCCAAGTTATATAAACCAAACCATTATAGCGCAGTTAGCAAGGCTGTGCACCTAAAGAGAGAGGGTGAAAAGTTTTTACCAAAGCATTTGCTGACTCCCGTTGCTTTGTCTACAAACACCTTAGCACTTAGTACTCTACCAAAACTCTGAAACGCATTAGAAAGTTCTTGGTCACCATAGTCTTGTGGGATATGATAAATAAATAGATTGGCTCCAGGAGGACCTGTATAACATGATAATTAGACAACACAATCAATGTCACAATATCAGTTAAAATAATGGTAGGCAGATTAATTGATAGCATAATGGGTTATGGACTCTGGTAGTACAGCCTATAATCATAGCTATAAAGGATTGTGCAGTATCTGTGTTAGAATATAAGAACATCTTCTGATGGCCCTATGTTAACAATGTACACTTTTGCAAAACAAAGGAAAATGAACATCTTTCAATAATGCTACAAGATGCTCTTGATGAAAATGACATCTTGGGAAACTGTATGTTGAGATAAAATGAGCATGCTTATGACAACAGCAACTCTCTGGAGAATAGTCTTTTCTCCCTGCACACTACAGACATGCATAGAGTATCGATTGTAGCTAACCTTCGATCTGCCCACCGGCATTGCTGCTGGGACTAGAAGATATGGTGGACGTGGCATTTGAATTTGGAACTTTGACCGAATTTCCAAAAGGACGATTGTTCACGAGACCACCAGGATATGATCCAGGATACTGCATACCAGGGATGGCAGGATAAGGGCCGCCTAACTGCATTGCATTAAATGACCTTTGAACTGAACTGGGGGACAGTTCAGGATTGACTCCTCTTATCGAGTTTCCTTGATTAACAGGTTGAACCATATTCTGGTAGGGACCTTGATTTTGCATAGGAGACAAAGGGTACTGCATAAGTCCATACGTCCCAGGTGGCTGCACAGAAGATCTGAATCAGCACACACTTCATGCCAACTGATTAACACACAAATTTAGTTATTTTAAACTATACAAGCAACACTTTGAGCACTTTGTTGATAGCATATAAAGGAGTAAAGCTAAGAAATTTCAGCACTTTCAGCGAAGATCATCTTTTTTGTTTGCAACAGCACATAAAACGAACAAGCAGGAAACATCAAATACTGAAAGATAAACATTGTCAAAAATACATTTTCATTGAGAAGAGCACAAGTCAACAAAAAAATATATCCTCAACATTGATTGATGGAGAAGTTTAGTAAATAAAATAACTTGAAAGAAAATAAAATCAGTGTATAGTATTAACATTTTCTAACTATGAAGCAAAACAGTGAAGGTAAGTCACCTGATAACCAAATCCATTATATTGAGGCATATATCCCATCTGTAAACCTCCAAATAATGAAGATTGCTGCATAGGGCTTGCATTGGGAATATTAGACAACTGCAATTGAGCTTTTTGTGCTTTCCTAGCCTGTCTTTCCTTTTCTGTATCAGCCCATTTGACAACCAATGGCACACTAGAACCCTACAAATATACCGAACTTGTTAGAATATATTTTAAAGAAATGGTATTCTGAAGAAAGCCTAAAAAAGAATATAGTTCAAACTCAGGTGTCAAATGAGCATTTAAAAATGTAATAAAATAAATAAATTTTCACCAATTTATGTACAAATTGAGAAGAAACTACACCATCAGAAAATTCAGGCTCACCGTATCACCATCTATTCACTATTTAGGTGAAACAATTTTTAACTTATTGTCTTTGCCTCTGTAGTTTTACGGGCAAAAATGATTACATGAGTACACTTGTAGTGTGTCCACATCACAAGAAGCAAGTCAGCGCCATCTGGAAGTTATAATTAAAGTGATGCAGGATTCAATAGGAAAAGTCATGGCAATTTTAATGCACTGCAGGGTGAGTCTGAATACATTTGCATACTTAACAATGAAACTAAATCACATATTTGCAGCAGACCTGGCCAGAAACTAGATGGTTGCAAAAGTCCTAAATGCCATAACTTTTGAACCTATATATTTTACAATTCCACAGTGAATGTGAAGTGTCACATAAAATTGCTGGATAATGAATAGAGTACATAATTCATTCAAAATTATGAGCTTTTATGTCATGTTCCCACATGAATCACAGGAAGAAAAAGAATGCAAAAACTTCAATTAGTTTCCTAATTCATTTGTCAAAACTCTATTTTTAATAATTATATAAAATGTTACTTGTAACTGTTGATGACAATAGAGTATATAATACAGTCAAAAGTATCAGCTATATACTATGCTCCACCGTGCATCACACACACATATATATACTACATGTAACAGTTGCTTTGGCAGCCTAACTCATTTTTTCAAACCTCTATTTTGTGCTTCCCATTTAGAGCCTCAATGGCTGCCAATGCTTGCTCTTTTGTTTCATATTTAAGGAATGCGCAGCCAGCTGCCAAAAGAAGCAAAGTTAATTACAATATACACTTAAGATGGCAAACTGTCTAAACCAAGTGGTGTTTACAATTCTATTGACAAGGAAAGCAACTTCTCTGCAGGACATTACCTTTGCTTGTTTGTTGTGAACCTCTCAAAATTTGTAAATCCTTGATATTTCCATATTCGGAAAACAGATCAGTCAATTCAGTATCCGTAACATTTTTCGGAAGCATTCCAATGAAAAGCTTGTGTTCTGGAAGTCATGACAAGTATAGATATGACTATATGAGTGACACTGTTCAAATATCAGATGATGATGACATGAGAAAGATCCCTATACAAAATCACGGGCAGAGAGAAAGTTCTACATAAAGAGCAACCATACCCAGCCTCTCCAACTCTCCATCAGCATATTTTACTTGCAAAGGACTTGATGCCTGAGTTAAAAAGAAACATAGAAGAGCATCATCAGTGTCAAATAAAGTAGAGATAATTGAAAAGATTTGTATTTGATGAGCGCCATAGAAAAGTGTCACACATATCACCATAATCAAACAAGGCATCAGAAGTGTAGCTATGTTACTAGAGAAAACATAAATAATGGTCAAGTGCCTCAGTGGCTCCACAAAGTCAGTGTTTACCAACTATAAAGCATTTCAAATTTTGTGCAACATTAGGATGTGGATCTCTAACCACCAATACTTTATAGCATGCTTTTTTATCACCATCCTTATTTGGTGAACTTTTGCCTATGCTAGTCGCATGAAATGATGCAATGTTACATCATATTTTTTTAAAAAAGCATATCAGCAGAAGTGGGATTAGATATGTAGTCATTTTCTCGATGCAATTCGTTGGGTGAAGACAGCTTGATCCATGTCTAGGTCTATTGTCTATAGCAATCATCATGATGTTAATAAATAACTTGTGCTCCACAATAATAAACATTCAAGAAGATACACATAGACAAAATCATATTTTCTTGCAATTGAAGCGACACAGAAGTATGCATTTTCATGAAATTTTATACCCAGTCCAAAAGCTTTATTCATACCCAGCTATTCTTCATCTATCTAAAAACTTTGGTCAATTTTGATGGGACAGAGGCCACAATCGACCACACTAATAGTTAGGTTGGCTATAAGTCCATTGTTTGGTTTGGGGCATCAGTTAGGTGTGCCACAAAATTGAAGCTACAAAAAGCTCATTTTCCGTACACGATGGATGCAAAAGTGTTACGGCCAATTGGTGGTCTAACTTCTGTTAGGTGTGCCACGTAAGAAACAAACATAGGCTATTATTTGGTTGGTGACCTTAAGTCAGTTGTCATAAACCCAACTAGTTGCCTAAAAACTTAGCAACTCAACAGGTATGGTTCTTGATTACTACCCATAATCTTCGTCTAAATATAAAAACCGTTAATCTGACTAAATGTTTTGACTAGCTCCCATTTGACATATGCTACACAAAGATTATGCTCTGTCGAGGACTTAAATCAGAATTGAGCAGCCTTTTGATAAATACACAAATTTTAAACCACATTTGATAGTTACTGCCACATAGGTATATGCTGCATCAACATGTCCACTTTCTGATTACACTTGGCAGGACTAACCATGAAATTGTTGCATGAGGTCGCAGAGGCCGGTATTCTGTTTTCTAAAAAGACTAAACATGAAAGGAAATCTCATGGATTCCTCCTGTCCTACATAAGAGCACCTGATCCCTCGGTTACTGTTGGAAATTATAGACATTACATTTCTACTTTCCAGAAACGTGGCAAAACTGACAAGCTTTGATAAATACCATGATAGTATCCTACAGATTACCAGGCACCGACCTTACAGAATGGCTTAATAAGATGTACTTTACATATAGAGCACAAAATCACATTCATAATGTAGTAACTCTCCACTTAATCCTACTCAGAGCAGCAAACAAAAGAATTAGCCATCTTAAAGACTACTCGTAAAGGGTTATTACTGTATTGCTTTGTCTGTGTAGCATGCTCTCAAAAGGACTATAGTGTATCTGCATTAGCAGAACAGGTTCCAACCAAAGAATGACATAGCAGGACCAAATTTTTCCTCAAAGAACTCACTGGAGAGAGGTTAATGTGCATATCCTTTCTTATCCGACGTGCAAGAAAGAAAAAAAAAACAATTGCCACTAGGCTTTAAACTATCGACAGTAAAGCAGTACAGTGATAAGGCAAAAACTGCCGAAACAATGCACAAAATCTAGAACTAGAATGAATTTGCATCCTGCAATCATTTGCACATCCCCCTTGAGGCCTTGACAAACTAAAAATAGTTAATTTATAAAAATTGAGGGGACCAAAAAATGTTACACAAAGCCACTTCTAAATCAATTTTTAGACCACCCACATAAGTCGCAGTCACTAAATTAAATTGCCCCATAGTGTCCCACCAAAAATTCATTTGATCCCACCGAACAGCTAAGAGCATACATTAGCTGACAATGTGGCCCACTGCCAACGAGATTATGGGATATTAGTAATTTGCGATCACCAGAAAGAGCTAAAGGAGCTACAGTACATTCAGTTCCTGACAATGCCACCTAGGCAGATGCAAAGGAGAAACATGCTAACAGAGCACGATTAGAATGCTTACGTACCCCAGGGAGCGTGCGCTTGTTGTGGTAAGCATTCACCGCCTTGTCAGCTTCTTCCCTTGAGGGGCATATGAGAAAGCAGCACCCTGCATAATGTTGAGAGCATGTGAAGCTGATGTCAAATCAACACGCAGATGGACAGAATGACACAAACACTGTCAGGCTGGAGTTGCTGGCGAAGGCAGCAGCACTAGAAGTGGAAAAGTGGCTTGTCAATGTGCGACGTAACAAACAGCATTCAGAGAAAACAAGGCAATTTTTATTATTTGCAGAAATGCACATCCCAACCAAATATCCACATCTGAACCAGAAATACTTAGTTTTCCTGAAGCCAACGCAAGGCAAGCAGCTAAAAGTAGCAAAATTCCACGCAAATATAGCACAATTAAGCCTGTATTGCTCCAAAACAAGCTCAATCCACACCAGACCCGCATGTTTATTTTAGTTTTTGAAAAAAAAACAAAATGAAAATACGGAACCAGCAAAAATCTAAATTTCAAAAACTGAAACGCAGGAGGCGAAAAAATTAGTTATTTCAGGCATTGGAGCTGTTATGCACTGAAGTAACGCAATTCAAACCTATTAAACTCAAACTCGTGCTCAAACCCCATCAACTAGAGAATTCGGCGCGAGATCTCCCTCCAGCATTGGAGCAAATCGTTCCCCAGTAGCCAAAAAACCAAGTCAAAAGGCTAGAAATTTAAACCGCAAAGCTCAGATTCCTCCGAGAGCATTGCCCCAAAACACGACCAAGCAAACAAAAAAACACCTCGACAGAGCACGAGAGCTCGTAGCAGAACGGCATTACGCCAAAATCGAGCCGTGACAAGCGGCCCGGAGCGCGAGCGAGGGTGGCGAGCCCAGATCCGGGCGCACGGATCCGTACCTCGGGAGACCTTGGTGACCTTGTCCTTGATGACGGTGACCTCGTCGACGGCGGCCACCTCCCGGAACATGGCGAGCAGCTCGGGTTCCGTCATGTGCTTGGGCACCTGCCCCACGAAGAGCTTCACGCTCCGCTCCTCGCCGCCTCCTCCCTTCCCTGCTGCTGCTGTTGCTCCTCCTCCTCCTTCTCCCTCCGCCCCCGTCCCCGCGGACGCCGCCGCGGCCTTCTCGCCGTCCTCCGCCATTGCGCGCTCGGCCTGGTAGTGGTAGGGTTTCCGCCGGAGAGGCTTGTCGTCGCCGCTTGGGTGCTGTGTCGCCTCCGCCTCGTCGCTGCGGTTGCGCGAATTGTTTTTGGGTTTAGGTGGTGGGAGGGAGGGGAGGCGATGGAGTTGGCGTCCGGGGCGGAGCAATTAATAATTGTTGCTAATGCTAATGCTAATGGATATGCATGCTGCTGCAGTTGGAGTTGGAGGCACCTCCCCTACTATACTACTTGTTGCAATCATGACTTGAGCAGCCTAGAGAGAGAGAGGATGGTTTTAGAGAGAGAAAGAGAGAGCTGGCTTGAGAACACAATGGGAGCTTGTCCTTGTGATCTTCCTTTGCTATAGGACGGTTTTTCATGCAGGTGTGTGACTGTCTTTTTTGGTTTTTCTTTAATTCTTTTTATAGAAAAAATTGGACTGATTTGTACAATAAATTTGTTTCAAGAGAAAAGTCCCGTATGCTAATTTGTACAACAGAATTATTCTGAGAAAAATACCGCCGAACAGAGCCTAATTTCTTCGTTTTCCCTGTTGTGCAACTGTGAAAAAGCTTGGATTTTATGTGAAGGTTGCGTGATGCAACTCAGAAGTTACTATTTCACCTGTCATTGCATTTGATCCAAGTGGTGTGGGTAAGAATGTGTGATGGGGTCAAACCTATATCGTGCAGATTTACCTTGAGAGGAGCAGTGGTAAGATTTGCACCAATAACCTATGGGTGCATACGTAGGTTGACCGGAACAGGGTAGTGGAGGTCATGTCAACTCATTGACCACTTCAAAGTTCAAACATAACATGATGTATTTTTGGAAGAAAATGGAGAGGATTGTAAAGCCACTACTCCAACTAAAATATTACCGCCACATGCCCAAGCTGACTATTCATCATGACTGAAAATCAAAGAAAGATATTGGAGCTGATATGGTCAAAAATGATTTTTTTTTCCCAAAGCAAGATGAGGAGGAAGATACTCAATCATGGAAAAATCTCATTGACGTTTTCAGTAGCTCATGATATGGTAAATTCTCAATGATTTCAAATTCATTCAGAGAAATAAAAAAGAACCATCTGCACATACTCCTACATCCCTGTCAAATTGTGGTGTCAAAAACTTGGGTGCCACCGTGCCCCTGACAGATGGTAACAAAAGAAGGCCCTGGACTCGAGGAATGATGGACAAGGAGGCAACAAGAGACACGCATGGCGATCGGAACCCTCGCTGTCAATCCTCCCACAACAGAGCTGGCATATGTCTGCTCCTCCATCCATCTGAAACTTTGCTTTGGCCCAGCAACACATGCACATAATTTACCTGCAGGGTCCAGGGAGGGATTACATATCAGGGCCCCTTAATTTACCTGCTAATATTCAGAAACGACGGCCATAAAGAGAAGGCGAGGAGAAAAGGGCTCGAGGGAGCAAATGTTTTAGGGTAGCAGGGGCAAGAAGCACTAGACCCTGGAATGCTGCCTCGATCTGCTTTTGATGATGCCATGCCCATGCTCGTCTTGTCAGTGTAATAGTTGGGCGCAGATGTGTCTGAATGATTTGGTGCACTGCACTACTGTTGGTGTGCAGAACCCAAGTCCCCATTGGAGGATGCTCCGCTTTCCTGATAGTCCTTGGCTCCTTGCTTAGGCACGTCTTTATCAAAGCTTTGATAACCTGGACAGTTTCAAAAGCATAAACGACCCATTTGTTTTTGAGAAAAAAACGACCCATTTATTAATGGTGATTTGATTGAGTAGAATAGTTAGTAGTAACTTGGTTCGTAGATTCGTAACAGACATCAGCCTGCATACCCGTGAGGATCAGAGCAAAATGCTTGCGTGGCTCGCTTGAGAATGTTACACTTTTAGTGCTTGGTTTGCTCCTGTTGTAGATCACTCTTCAAATGTATTTTTGATCTAAAGTTAATTTTGTAGCAATTGATGATATATTTTAGGAGTTACTAATGATCAAAATATACATACATATATATATATATATCTCGAAAATAACCTGGTGCTACGGCGGGTAGCTGCGCATGCGCGCATCTTCTTTGGATCGACCTACACTGTGCAACCAGTTAGCCCTTAATCGCATGCTCCCCGTACTGAAGCCTGACACATTGCCGAAACACGGTCGGGAGGCAGGGGGCTTCTGCCATGCAACTCGGTTTTTTAATTCGCAGTACGGCCATTTGAACGAGTATGGACTGTCGACACTCCACGACCTTGCGCCATCGTATCAATGATCATTTTTTATGTTTTTACAACGAGCAGTTTTCATGATTATTGTTTGTACATTGAAACAGTCAAGCAGCGCAAGAAATGAAATCTTTTAGAGCTGAGTGACATCTACATCTTTCTACTAGCTAGTGATAAGGAGCTTATAGGAAGTTGCTTGTCAACTGCATCGAGAAAAGTTTGAGTAGGAATGATAGGAAGTTGCTAGTGATAAGGAGCTTATAAGATCATCCACACTCGTCATACTTTATCTTCTCCTTCAAAATGGAATATTCCTGCCTGGTCATCACGATTCTCTCCTTTATACAACTTTCTCTCGCACTCGTCATCCTTTATATCTCTCTCCTATCCCAACTACCCACATGCGGGACCCACTCGTCATTCTCTCTCCTTTTACCCTTCCCACCGCCCCCCTCCTACCCATTCCCCACTCTCTCTCTCCCCTGCTTCCCCCACCCCCTCTGTTTCTCCGCCGGGGCAGATCGAGCTGCACTGCGCCGCGGCGGCACGAGGCGGGGCAGGTCCGGCCGACCTCCTCGCCGGAGTCTTGGGCGCGGCCCCAGCAGCGGCGGAGCCACCTCTCCTCCAGCGACGGACGGGCCGAGGTGCGGCACAGGCGGGCCCGGCGGCGCGGCCCCTCCTCTGCCGGCGCAGCGCAGCCGAGGCGCGGGCGCCTCCCACCAGCAAGGCCGCGGCGAGGAGGAAGCCGGCGGCGGGGCCTTCCTCTCGCGGAGCCCTTCCCCTGTCCCTTCCCCCGGGTCAACGCGGCGGCGGGCGCGACGAGCGGATGCGGCGGCGGTCGTGACGAGCGCACGAGCGTGCGGCGGATGCGGTGGAGGCGCCGCCCACGCCGCCACGGCCGGATCCAGAGGTGGTTCAGGATCGGCCTCGAGCGCACGACGGCGACGCCCGGCCTGGGGATCTTGGGCGGACGGCAGTCCAGGACGGCGGCGACCCGCGCGAGCCGGATGCAAGCAGGCGGGCGGGGATGCGACGGCCGCGACGCCGACGGCCGTTCCTCCTCCGCGACGGGCGCGCAACGCCGACCGCGCAACGCCGACCAGCACCACTGCCCGCCGACGGGAAGCACGAGGAGGCGCCGGAGAGAGAGGATTGGCCGGCGCAAAAGAGGACGGCCGCCGGATCTCCTCTACGCCGCCAGGGAGCTCGATCTGTCGGCTTGAGAGCTCCATGTCGAGGCCTCCGTCGGACGAGCAGGCTCCCGGTAGCCGAGCTCGCAGTCGCCCTCCTTCCCCGGTGCCCGAGCTTGGGCGCGCGGCGGAGACGGAAGACGTCGACGGCGACGAGCTCCTGTCGGCGGCTCCTCTTCTCTCTCCCCCTTCCCGCTGCTGGCGCAGACCAACCAATCCTCCGCGCGGGCCCACGCCACGCCGGATCGCGGAGGGCCGCTACCTCCGCTGGATGTGGAGGAAATGGGGGAATCTTTTTGCGTCCAGGATGCTATCGAGGATGCCGCTGCGGCGCTCTTCTCCTGAAAAGGACAACGTGACAGGGGTAGCGGGAGCTCTCCCGTATACCAGTGCGGATAGTCTAAGAAGGTTAAACACTGCAAGTTTGAGTAGACATCTGACATTTGGCGGGACATGGCCACCACCGGAGACCGATGGACGAACTGTTGGCAGCACCCGATACCGCCACTGCTGCTTCTTTTATTTCATTCGTATGACCCAAATAGTTTCCCGACATTTGCCATGCTGACCCAAATAGTTCCCGCCCAAATTTATTTTTGTGTTCCTGGAGACCTGGTCGGCCTGTTCGCTTGGCTGGTTGCTGGTGGTTGGTGCTGGTTTGTTCTGAGAGAAAAGTACTGCTGGCTGGTTGCTGGTGGCTGATTTTTTCTGAGAGAAAAATACTGCTGACTGGTGGCTGATAAGCCAGACGAACAGGGCGGGTAGCTATAAATAGGACCAGACCATTGCGTTCGTGGATTCACAAATCATAACCTGTATCTAGACCTGAGCATTCCACGGGCCGGGTTCGGACCAGGCCGAAAAAATACCCGGGTTTTTCGGACTGAGAAAATCCTGCTCATGACCGTCCCATGGGACGTGTCGGGCCTCAATTTTCGGACCGGGCTCGGGCCGGGCCCGAGCTTGGGCGGGCCGTCCGCGCATTTTATAGTGTAAAGTAACTAAAAACAGCATTTCGGGCCGGGTTCGGGCCAAAAAAAAATTTCGCGGGCTTCAAGATCTCTGTCCACACCCGTCCAGTAAAGTCCGTGAGCGGGCCTGGCACGAGCCGGGCCCGGGCCGGGCCAGCGGGCCGGGTCGGACCGAGCCAAAAATGCTCAGTATACCTGTATCCCCAATATCCAGCGGCTGCAAAGGAAAACGAAAGAAGACTGGTTGTAATGGCCATCAGGTATGTCAGTTCTTAATTTGGAAAGCTTGTATTTTATTATTTCAAACAAAGATAGCATTTGGGTGTTATTCGTGGTAATCAAAACCTTCATTTTTTAACGGGGGGCAGCGAAGCGTTGACTGACAGGCGCACCGCCGCATCACCGTCCGATCCAGTGTTGGTATACTCTTGCCTGCTTCATCTCTTATTGGAAAAATATTCTCAAAGAATATAGCGTTTCTGGACTCCAAAATTGTCCCGACAGGCAAGTCAGGCACTCCAGATCTTACTACCAAGAATTTATATCCGACGCTGTGAAAAGTATACCCCAGAAAGACACAGTCCACCGTCTTTGGTCCAAGTTTACGTTTCTTGGTGATTGGCACACTGACTTTGACCAAGCAACCCCAAGTGCGTAAATATGAAAAAGTTAGCCTCTTCTTCTCCCATTCCTCGAATGGTGTTACTTCCTTATTTTTCATAGGCACACGGTTCAGGACATGACATGCCGTCAGTATCGCCTCACCCCACCATTCCTTAGATAGTCTCGCGGTTTCTAACATAGCATTTACCAAGTCAGTCAGCGTGCGGTTCTTTCTTTCGGCAATCCCATTGGATTGGGGTGAATAAGGCGGTGTCCTCTCATGAACGATACCGTGTTCCTCACAGAATGAATCAAAAGTATTAGAGAAGTATTCGCCACCTCGATCAGACCTTAGGTGTTTAATCTTTCTCTCAAGTTGATTTTCTACTTCAGCTTTATAGATCTTAAAGTAATGTAATGCTTCATCTTTTGATTTTAACAAGTAGATGTAACAAAATCTAGTGCTATCGTCTATTAAAGTTATGAAATATCTTTTACCACCCTTTGTCAACACACCGTTCATTTCGCTCAGATCGGAATGAACTAATTCTAGAGGTGCCAAGTTTCTCGCCTCAGCTGCCTTATGTGCCTTGCGAGTTTGTTTTGATTCAACGCATACATGACACTTAGAATTTTTGACAGAGGTAAACTTTGGAATTAAACTCATACTAGCTAAGCGCATCATACAACCAAAATTAACATGACAAAGCCTCGAATGCCAAACATCTGATTCATCATTCATCACATGGTTCACAACATTATTATCAAACCATAAAGAAAAGCGGAACAAGCCTCCGCTATCATAGCCTTTTCCAACAAAGGTACCAAACTTAGAAATGATACATTTATTTGACTCAAAGACTAATTTAAACCCGTCTCTACACAGTAGAGACCCGCTGACTAGATTCTTCTTGACGGTAGGTACATGCTGCACATTCTTCAATTGTATGGTCTTCCCCGAAGTGAACTTCAGAGTGACCGTACCAGCACCAAGAACACGCGTATGGGCACCGTTCCCCATCAACAAGGATGTAGTCCCCCCGACCTGGTAAGATGAAAACATAGAGATGTCAGCACATACATGAATATTAGCACTGGTGTCTATCCACCACTCTATTGAAGAACATACTGAAAGAACTGTAGGTAAGAAATTACCATACCCCGATGTTCCTCCACCCTCGCTAACAACCATGTTCGCTGTCTTAGGGGCCTTGCGATCTTTGCGATCCGGGCACTTTGCTGCAAAGTGATCCGGACTGTCACATGTGTAGCAAGCACCCCCGGCTTTCTCTTCTTCTTATCAGGCCCATCGGCTTGCTTAGCTTTGGGCGGGTTCTGTGAAGGCTTCTTCCTCTTGTTCTGGTTGTTCTGGAACTTGTGATTGCCCCTCTGCACAAAGTTTGCGCTTGAGGAGCCAGCTGTTGCCTTTCCACGTGTGTCCTTTGCTCTCGCCTTCTCTTCAACATCAAGAGTCACAACAAGGTCATCAAAAGTGAATTCCTTTCTCTTGTGTTTTAGAGAGGTAGCAAAGTCCCTACAAGAATGTGGCAACTTAGCGATAATAGCTCCAGCCACAAATTTTTCGGGCAACACACATGGGACCTCTCTGCTGTAGTTCTCAAGCTCCTTAGCCAGCGCCTGTAATTCATGAGCATATTCCACCACAGGGCGGTCTTCAACCATCCTGTAGTCTACGAACAGTTCCATTACGTACAGCTCACCGCCAGCGTCAGAAGCTCCGTACTGAGCCTCAAGAGCCTCTCAAATGTCCTTCCCTGTTTTGTAACGGAGATAGGTATCCACCAGATTATCAATCAGAACGCTGATCACGGCACCCCGGAACAGATTATCATCTGAATTGAACTTTTCCCCCGAGACACCCTCGGGAGCTTTTCCGGTGATGACGTACATCACGTTCATGGCAGTGAGCCACAGGGTGGCCAACTCACGCCACCTCTTAAAGTTGGAACCATCAAAAGGCTTTGGTTTAATTGTATTTGCAAAGCTAGTGACACCAAACATATTCCTATCAACATAATAAGGTTTTTGGATTGTTAGATGATAAGCAATATTCTGGTATATTTTAATTCTATTATTAAATAGACATTTCAATATTGCTGTGAGTGAGACAATCCATGTGCAAATGTTCATTTTTAAACAACAATTAAACATAAACATATCCATGATTATACAACTAAAAAGCATGAATATTAGTTTGAGAATGTACCCCGTGAAAGGTCGGGTGACGACGTCACCCGAAGTTTCGCTATCACTCGGATTAGTCATACTAATCGTATAGTGACCTCAGTCGATGTAGCTGTACGTATTCGATGCAGGTAGATGATCGCAGTGAATACCCGGTTGTAGAGGAAGTAGTCGTTCGGAGTCGTACGGAGTCGACGTAGAGGAAGTAGTCGTACGGACGGAGTCGACGTAGAGGAAGTAGTCGTACGGGAGCGAGCAGTCGCGTGAAGACGCTTCCCAAAAACCTTATCGCCCGCCTATCCCGAGCAGGATCTCAGTAGCAGGACGAGGTTCCGGAGGCTCTGCTCTCGCCGGTACCGTGCGCGCGGTGCAAGCGATGGAAATGCAAAAGAACAAAGTAGCAAACAGAGAGAGAAGGGAGAGGTCTCCTGAACAGGAGTATCTAAGTTGTGACTCGGCAAGTTGAGGAGGAGGAGGAGGGCCTCCTTATATAGGCGAGCAGGTGCGGAGAGGGGAATGAACCTGGACGTACTGAGTAGTAACGGTCGCGGTTAATTCCTCTGGTAACTGTCGCGGTTAAGGCTCCCCTGGTAAAGGCTCAGTAACTGTCACGATTAAGGAGCCATCAACAGCCAACAGCAAAAAGATGCTCCCGCCCCGCAACTCCTCACGTCCGTCCGCACCGACCGACCGACCGACTCGTCACGTCCACGGCCTCGGCGAGGCGAGCGAGCGCGCGTGTGGCACGCCTATCTCCTTTATTCAACTTCACAAGAGGTGTACCAAAAGGCTACCTCATAAGTTAGATGGGAGACTCCTCTAATACCCATTTGATTTTTATCACTTTTCCCTAGCATTAAGTAAATGGACTTTTAATTCTTTCATTATTAGAATAAATGGCTCTAGGCCCATTTACTCTAAGACTGGCACACACCAGAGACAGTGTTCCTTCCTTCCGTTCTGGGCCAGGCATCAGACAACTACCAGCCAAATGACCTAGTTGCTTTTCCATTCTTAATTTTAGATCCACGATATTTGCTGCAGCGCGGGAAGGGTTTTTCACCGGCGCGAAATGAAAAGTTTCGAGCATAGTGCAACCTTTTTCAACCCAATCGCCGGCAAGCGAACGTGCGCCCCGCATGTATAGATGGCCATTTGGCACGAGCACGATGGGCCGGCACGAGCACGGTCCGAAAAAGCACGACACGAGCACGGCACGACACGATGTCGATAGTGCCAGTGCCAGGCACGGCACGACGTAGTGCCAGTGCCTGGGCCGGCATTGTGGCCCGTAGTGCCGGCACGGGCACGGCACGATTAACCTGCTGGCACGATGACAGCCCGTTAAATTGGCCTGCTAAAGGCCCGTCTCCTACATCTGGTATATAAACTCTTCCAAACCCTAATCACCCATTCACCTCCCACCTCCAACACGCGAGGCCGCCGCCGGCGCCGATCCCTCCACCTCAGGACTCCGTGGGCCACGCCGCCCCCACCCTTCTCCCGTGGGGGCTCCGGCAGCGGCGAGCCAGCACGAGGCCGCGCCGCCCCTCTGCATCTCGGCTGCAGGTCGCGCGAGCTCCCCCGCCATGGGGCCGCGGCTGGTGGCCGCGCCGTCCTTCGCGTCGGCCCCTTCTACCTCGGCGCCGCCGCTCCGACCGCTGTCTCCCTCCGCTCGCCTCCACGTCGGCCCCCTCCGCTCCTCCGCAGCGCCGGTCGCCGGTTCCCTCCTCCTTGACTCCGCGCCGACTCCCTCCACCTACTCCTCTGTTGTAGCCACGGGCCGGCACAGCCATGGCGGGCCGCCGTGCCTGTGAGCACGGCACGGCACGGAAAAGGTGGCATAGGGCCGTGCCTGTGCCGCGAGTTGGGCACGGTGGCCCAAGGTGGCACGGCACGACGGGCCGTCGGGCCACATAGGGCCGG
Source organism: Cenchrus fungigraminus (assembly GCA_036936925.1). Classification (NCBI taxonomy): domain Eukaryota; kingdom Viridiplantae; phylum Streptophyta; class Magnoliopsida; order Poales; family Poaceae; genus Cenchrus; species Cenchrus fungigraminus. The sequence goes on from CM072779.1 coordinate 3,716,658, forward strand.
GCCTGACCGTGCCCGTGCCCGTGCCGGGCCGGGCGGCCCGTTTGGCCACCTATACCCGCGTGCTGTCAGATCCTCGATTGACCGAAACTGTTCATCATCACCGTCACAGACTCACAGGGAGCATTTCGTTTTTCTTCATGGGCAGGAGGTGGAACACGGGAATGATGACATCTAGAAAGTGCTATTGATCACAGTTATGACTAGCCAAATGACCTACTCCCTCCGTCCCTAATTATCTGTCGTTGGGAGAGAGAACCAGTGACCAATGCATCTCGCAAAGATCCTAGCATCCCTACGAAGTAATGATTTGTGAGGTGACGCATCATCATTTCTTTTACACAAAACAAATGAGTGTGTGTGGTTGTGAGACCGCCAGGGGAGAGAAAATAATAAAGCTGTGTTGTTTTGTGTGCATTATGCGTTGCAGCGTGCAGCAGCAGCTACGGCTCGACTAGACGAGAGTAGGAGACGACATTTATTTAGGGACTTGCTACTGTAGCTTCAGCGACCAATAATCAGGGACGGAGGGAGTAGTAGTTATGATAAATTGGATCACAAAAACCTTTTTCAAGTATCCATCTGTCAGTTTTGGCACGATGCGTTGGCAGCAAACAAGAAACGATGCGTTGTTTCTTGCCTTCATTACCACTAGTGTCTTTTTGGCGCCATGGGGAGGTATAGGAAATTCAGTTATACTGTTCTTTTCCAGATGAGGTCAGTCAACCGAACGACAAGAGCTGCAAATAACAATCCCGTCAACCGGCTACAAGGTAGATCACCGAGCTGTTGTCTGGTGCTGGCCACCATTTTTCTACGCTGTTGGTCGACGGGATAGGGCATGGCTGCCAAACGCAGTGTGATGCTATAGCGCGCAGACTTTAACCGTCTTAGATCACCTTCAGCAAGTCCCCCATTCCTTCCCCCAAGTGCAAAATGAGGGAGAAATGGCTACTTGTTGACACCCGAATTTGGCAGATTTGGCCGGGTCGGTCAGACCGCCCCCCTACCCGGTCTGACCGCTCTGGTCAAAGTCCTCAAAAGGCAATTTGGACTTCACCATTGGATAGGGCTCGTCGAGTATATCAAGATCCATATATAGAACGTCCAATTCGGAGTCCGGATGAAAGAGATATGGCCTATGGAAGATCTGCACGTCGGACACGCGGTCAGACCGCGTCCCCAGGGCAGTTAGACCGCCCTGCCCTGTCAAAACTGGTTAGGAGTTGTATTTTAACACGTTTTTGTAATGATTTCGATTCCTAATGGGGCAAGACCTTCCCTCCCTATAAATATAAAGGGCCATGCCCGATTGAGGGAGGATCCACAATCGAATCTATCAATTACACTTTTATCTTTTTACCTTTCTTTCCCTTTACTTTTCCAACCCCATGTTCTGTTCCTCTACTACCTCCGCGGCATGAGAGGACGTCCTAGCTGGCCTGCCGAGCCTAGGACAACCCAAGGTGCGCCTGCCCCGACGGGGTCCCTCCCGGGCGGGCGTTCGTTGGTTTCTCGCCGGTGAACCCGGCGACCCCGGTCTGACCGCCCCTCCAACGCGGTCTGACCGCCCTACGCAGAGGTGCGGCAAGGAGCTCCTCCGCGTGCTTGTTGACTCCGAAAAGGCGTCAACACTACTGTTGCCCCTCCAGCAACTCCCGCAACCCCTCCCCCAAACTGAGTGCGCATGCTATCCATCCCCTAATCTCGGGGATTCTCTCTCCTTCCCCTTCGCTCTCTCCTCGCAACTGCCTCCTCTCCACGCGGTCCCCCAGCCTCCGCCTCCTCCAGCTCCGCCCGCTGCCGCGGGCCTCTGCCTCGCTCTCCTCCGCCTCCTCGTCCTTCCACGCTATCGAGCTCCTCCTCTTGCCTCACTTTTCTCCGCCCACCGCCGACGCCCCGCACCACCTAGGTCCGAATCCGACGGCGACGGTTCGACCCGGCGATGGAACGCAGCGGTAGCCCGAATCGAGCACCTGGACGACGAATCGAGCGTGCGCAGCGGCGGCGGACGCCCAGCGAAGGAACGCGACGGCGCTCGCATCGAAGAGCCTCTCCACGTCCGCCACCTCCTCGGCGGCCTCCATCCTATCCGCATCGACGAGCTCATCCACCTCCGCCACCTCCTCAGCGGCCTCCTCGGCGGCCTCCATGCGAGCGCAGATCCGGCGGCCGGCGCCGCCCTCTCACACGGCGGGGGATCTCCCTCTCTCTTGCGGCGGCCTGGATCTGCGGCTGCAGGAGGAAGTCCCGACGGCGCCTCCTCTCCGACCCCCCCGACGCGGGATCCCGGCGGCGGTGGCGCCTCCTCTCCAGCTCCCCATCACGGCCCCTTCCTCGGTCGGCGCGACATCCTTGGCCTCGGGGCAGAGCACGCCGGCGTGGTCCTCTCCCTCTCTCTCCTCTCGCGGGAACCAACGACCGCAGAGGATGCGCGAGGGGATTCGCGGTGCTGCTGGAACACTTCTTCTTTTGCGTGTGTCGAACCTTCTCTCGCTCTCGCCCAGAAGGCGTTTTTGAGGATGCGGGTGGGTGTGCTTGCTGGAGATGGTCTTAGCCTGCACGTAGCTCAGCAAATCACTAGACGATCGGACGGCGGATCAGCCATGCGTAGCTACCCACCGTTCTACCAAACGGCTGAAAACGGCTGAACCTCGCGAACTAAATTAGTCATTGCAACACTATACGTTCTCTTGTCTTCACAGAGCACTTTCCTAGACTCGGAGAACGACAGAAATCTCATCTGAAAAATAAGAACTATAGAAATCTGTTGTGGGCCAGACTTTTTCTTTTTTTGAACATGAAGAGAGCTACTCCTATTTGTTGTAGCTCATCACTGCAAAGGTGCTGGACGTGACTGGAGAATACCACAGCAGACAGCACGAAGCTTACCAAAAAAAGGACTGTACAAACCGACAGATCCCTTTTTATCAGGGGGCAATTTGCTCCAGGCTAGAATAGTAATTCTAGGCTGGCTTCCAGTGCGGCCACATGCTCCGTGTCGTCTGCTGCCCACAGGAAGGATGATAGCCTGGCCATCCTACACAACGGCCGCATCTACTCTAGTTCCAAGCTAGCGAGTCAACCTATAACCACCACCACCACTAATCTGCCAGTTCTTCCTGATAGATAATGAAACCTCTTGTCATTATCATGAACCCGCTTCCTAATTGCGCCAGTACGCGCCACATGCAGATGCAGCCTGACACTGATTGCAAATCTGTATGTCTGTGATGACACGAAATTTAAATTCTCTTCCGTTGGTTTTGCACACACAAAGAAATGTCATACGCTTTGTTTAATATAATCCAAATAAAGTATCTGACAGACCACAGACGTCCTTTTCTTATTTCAGGCTAACCACATGTAGGATAACAGGCAGAAAGTCTTGCTGCAAATTTGTATGAACGTGCATAAACAAACATCCCATTTTGTAGAATTTTTTCCCTACCACAAGAAAAAAAAAAGGCACACAGAATTACACGGCCCAGTGTCAAGTTTAGCGGCCCAGCCCACAAGAAGCTGCAAAACTCGATTTACACTGAACTTAACATACAGTCATATAGAAACTCATGACAGTGCAGTGTCAGGAAAAGAGAGAGAGGGGAAAAGGAAGGGGCACTGAAGCGAAGTGCAGGCAACGGAGAGCATTGCCATTGCGTCGAGCTCCACCTCAGAGTTCAGCCATGAGAGAGAGCTCAGCTCACCGCAGACAACGGCTCAGTTCTTGACGAACTGGAGGCCGTTGGCCTGGGAGTATCGCTCCATGAAGCGCATGAAGCGGTCCCAGTCCCTGGGCGTGCGCATCACGTACTTGGCCTCGATCCGCGCCGGCTTCCCGTTGACGAACTTGGCGCTCACGTCCACCGACTGCAGCGTGCCCTCGTCGTCGATCATGTAGAACCCCGTGATGTCGCCCAGCTCCGCCGACGAGTCGAACACCGACGGCTGCTCGAAGGTGAAGATGGCCACGCCGTTGGTGCCGTCCCGGGACTTGGTCAGACGCACGTCCGGGATCGTCTGCTCGTCCGTGCCCTGGATGAACTGGATCGACGGCTTCGCCATCATCACCACCTGCACCGACGACGGCCGGGAGGAGCATGACTGTCGTCGCGGTGCTGGCCGGCACTGCAGGGACATGCCGTTGAAGGATGACTGCAGGCTCTGATGGCTAGGGGTACCTGAACATAGTTACAAAGCGAGTGAGATACTGTATCAGATTGGCCAAAGCAATAACGGGAGCAGGGTTTGACTTTGGGAGCAGACATTGATCTTGTGACTCTGGTACTGTTAAACATGTATGCAGAAAGATCAGACGTGCGGTAGCCAGAGAACTAAAATGGCCTCGAGTGCGCATAGGAGATAATAATATAAACTGAAACAGAGGTTCACATGCAACTGAAATACTAATTCCATCATGCTAGAGATGAGCTCATTCAGAAACTTTAGATTTATGTGATTTTAAAAGGTATAAAGTGGGTTTTACGCTTACAGGTCGTCGAGATCATTTGAACAAGTTTGTGTGAGAAAAAAAAAAGCAACGGCTCCCTCATGTGTAACAGGCAAAGCCTGATAAATATCTTCTCTTTCTGGAACACTTTCTATGAATTGGCAATATTCACACGGACAACCCTGGTTGTGTATGCTAAAAAGAGATAGGGTCATAGGGATCGGTTCCATTTACCCCTAAACTCCATCCCAAATATTTTACGCATCTTAGTTAAGCAGTCTGAACACTGCACTTTCTGCACACATCCTTCTTGTTTTCCACGAGACTAACAATTCATAGTAAAGCTATCTACTCCAAATATCTTTATACAGTCAGACCATCAAGAAATTGTTCTGAACTTCCTTGAGCCAGTCCCTAAACCACAAAACGATAGAAGAGGCAGCTGAGAACCATGGAGAGATACATGCGGATTTGCTAATTAACTACTACCTCTATTCGTGAATAGTTGACGTATCCGATCACATATTTGCACTAGAAATAGGCAAAAGATTTTGTCGGAAACGTCATTTAAAGAAAAACGGAGGGAGTATTATGTCTACCCTAAACTCAATGGCACCCTTACAAAAGCATGAAGCAGCACAAGCCTTCATATCCTTGCAGGCAGATATTCGCGCATTGATCCTAGGCACCCAGCAATATTCGCGCATTGATCCTAGGCACCCAGCAAGCGATTACCCTGCATGATTTCGACAGAAAAGTAGAAAAAACAGGAATGCAGTTTCGATGGGGGGACAGTACCTGCAACGCACCGACGGCGCTGTGCCCGGGCCGAGACCGGCGAGGTAACGGCAAGAGCCTTCATCACAGCAGCCATCCGGCCTGCAGCCTGCTGGCGGCTCTTGAGGCAGCTTGCTGGGGAAGCTGCAGGGCTGGTGTCCACAAGGAAGGAGGGGAGGGGGAAATGCAGAGGGAGCAGCAGGTTTGTGTGGTGCACAAGGGGACGAGAGTGAAAGGGGTGATTGGGTAGTGGTGTGTCCAAAAGACAGCCATCCATCATCCTCTCAGGATTGGTCCTCTCTTCTAACAAGTGACTCATAGAATCCCTTCCCATTTTGAATATTTGCAGGTATGCCCCTAGTGCTTATGGGTCCTGCACTCCTGTATGCCGTTGAAAATAACAAACCATCCATTTCAAAAAAAGGGAAAATAACTAACCACCCATATCCACCCCATCCTTCCTTTCCTCTCGCTGCTCTCAGCCTGTCTTCCTTCCATCTCCAATCTTCTCTCTGCTTCCCTTCGACCAAACACCGGCCATCAGCACCACTGGCCTCGTCTGGAACGGAGGAAAATCGTCAGTTCCGGAGGAAAGGAATGGGAAGAACCGTTCCGGAGGAAAGCCTCCCACGCCTGTACTTTTGGAGGAAACGAAAAATGAGCTCAGACCTAAGGGAGAACTTTCCTACAGCGCTCAGCAATCAGCAGTGGGGAAAAAAGACAAAAATGAAATGAAAGGAAAAGGAGATAGAAAACCAAAGCAAGAAATGCAAAAGAGGAGGTGAGGGACTCAGGCCTGCGCGGCTCCGCTCGCGGCCGATCGAGTGCCGTCAATCCACAGCTGTATGAGGCATCAACTCCCTGCCCCCTGCCATGGGAGACCAGGGTTGCTCGTGAAGGTCTCTGGCTCCGACGTTACTGGTGGATGAGGACGAAAGGAGAGGCCGAGAGGATAAGCAAGGTGGTGGAGTGAAAAAAAATATACATTTAAAGGTCCCACATGTACGCGGGTAGCTGAGTCTATGGTCACCAGGTGAACGGGTCATTATAAACATAAAAATACTATATGCGATCGTATGTATTTATTAATAAATCTGTATCCATACGCAAATGGTATTTTTATAGGTTCCTGCGTTCCAAACACCAAATTCTACTCGTTTTCTGTATTTTTCATTCTTCTGTTTTCGTCATTCATCTTTCCTTCGTATTAATAAATCTATATCCATGTGCAAATGGTATTTTTATAGGTTTCTGCGTTCCAAACACCAAATTCTACTCGTTTCCTGTATTTCTCATTCCTCTATTTTCGTCATTCATCTTTCCTTCGTTCCTACGATTCCTGTGTTTTTCATTCCTTCATTCCAAACAGGAAGGGTGGCACGGGTAAACTTGTCAGGACTCAGGAAGGTTGTACTGGGGGAGGGCATTACTTTGGAGTTTGGAGAAAGGCACTATATCAAATTATGTTTAAGCAATAATTGAACTAGTCAAGTACTCAAGTGTAAAAAAACCTGAAGGTGCCCCCCCCCCCCCCCCGAAAATAGACTGGGCAAAATGTAATATATGATCCTAATACTGTTTCTTGAGTAAAGCTGCAAGTTCCAGTGGACTAGAAGGTGCTAACTTTTGGTCCATTTGCAGTTATATATTTTCATAATTAGTTAAAAAATATTCAATAAAAGCAGTAGTGGAACTCAGGTACTATTGCATTTGAACAAGAACAGAATTAGAGGATTAATACAATGTATAATTCTGATCATGTTATAATGTATAATTTCGATCATGTTCTAGTAAAACCTCGCAAACATAGAGTACAAGGAGTAGGCAGCAGAGCTTTCGAATAAGATACCACTATACCAGTCTTTCCTGAGAGACCTTGCAGGAAGAACTTGGTGAAGTGAACTTTTTTTCTTTTTTTTTCTTTTTTTTTGCGGTTCTTGACATTGTATGGCTTCTGCAGTTTTTGATCCGCAGGTTAACCAACAATGCTATGGCCATGGGGCTTCACCAATCCTTTATCTTGCAAAATGTTCCTAACTTGCACTGCACCACTCCACATGTCTCTATGTGCATAAAGGTTTGAAATAGTTACATAATAGCCACTATTTTCAGGTTCCAGATGGAGCAAGTGCTTGGCAACGGATTCACCCATCTTGAGTTCACTGTTGCTATTGCAAGCATTTAACAGTGCACCCCAAACTCCATGTGCTTGTTGGGATGGTAAAGTCTCCACAAATTTCTGTGCTTCCTGCAGCCGACCAGCCCGCCCAAGCATGTCTACAATGCACACGTGATGTTCTGGTGTTGGGATAATCCCAAAATTTTCTGACATGAGGCGGTAATACTTCCATCCTTCATCAATAAGCCCAGAGTGACTGCAAGCTGATAAAAGAGCAATAAAAGTGCTTCTCGTTGCTTTTGTTCCAGAATCAATCATCCTCCAGAAAAGTTCTATGGATTTCAATCCATGGCCATGAAATCCAAAAGCTGATATCATGGAGTTCCAGCCAGCAATTGATTTTTCAGCAGAAGCTTCAAATACTCTGACAGCAATATCCAACCTTCCACACTTGCAATACATATCAACAAGTGATGCTGAAATAAAAACATTATTTTGCAGACCAGACCTGACCACATACCCATGTATGTTCTTTCCTTGTCTATAATCCCCAAGTTGTGTGCAAGCACAGATAATACCAACTACAGATATTTCATTAGGTACATAATCTTCCATCTTCTGATAGAACTGCAATGCCCTCCAACCTTTGTTATTCTGCACGAAACCAGATATCACACAATTCCATGAGCACAAATTTTTATCTCCCATGCTATAGAAAACTAACTCAGCACTTTTAGTATCTCCATAGCGGAAGTACATGGCTAACAATGCATTTTTCACCCTCAAGTTGGAAGCAAGCAATTGCTTCAGAATCATGCAGTGGATGGATTTTCCTAGTGACTGAAGATTAAGATTTCCACATGCCGATAAGATGCTAACTAATGTAATACTGTCAGGATTTATAGCCAAAGAGGAATGCATGAACTGAAAGGCTTCCAATGCATCTTTGTAGAGTCCATTATGTGTACAGCCAACTATGATTGTATTCCATGAAACAATATCTGACGCCGGTATTATTCTTTCTATGAGCCAAATGGCAGCCAGGGGGTCACCACAACTTATATACATGTGCATCAACGCATTAACAGCTGAAACTTCACTTGCGAGTCCATACTTCAAGCTGAAAGAGTGAAGTGATCTGCCAAAGCTAAGTTCTTCTGGACTAGAGCATGACGGTATGACAGCTAGCATAGTGGTCACGCTGCACAGTAAGCCCTCAGAAAGTAATCCTTTGAATGTTAATTGTGCCTCTTCTTTCAGTGAATCATATCTTGAGTAACCAGAAATCATTGTGTTCCACGATATAAGATCTCTTCTTGGTATTGTCCTAAACAAAAGGTTTGCAGTAGATGGTTCATCACATTTCAAATACAAATCAAGTAAGCTATTTCCTACAGACGGCACCTCATGAAGAAGTCCTTTTCTCGTTATGTATCCATGAACGGCTTTTCCTTCAGAAACTAGGCCTTGATCACCACAACCTGAAATTATGGTCACCAAAGTGGCAACATCTGGCTGGTTCACCAACCTCATTTCCCAAAAAACAGTAAGGGCTTCGTTTACTCTTCCATTGTTAACCAGCCCTTTGATCATAGCATTCCATGATACCAAATTCCTGTTCGAAGTGCTTGCAAAGACCTTTTCCACAGCATCTGGCAGCCCAAATTCAGAATAAAACGTCATAAGAGAATTCGCCACCGAGCAAGATGCAGTGTCCTCATAACCGAGTTTGACCGCACAGGTATGCACAGACTCCCCAAAAGAGAAAAGATCATCCAGATGAGAGCACGCTGAAAGGACAGAAGAGAGGCTCACCTCATCTGGATGAAACATGGAACGAGTCATTTCCTTGAAGTACCACGCTGAGACCTCAGCAAATCCATTAAAAATGCTTCCGCTTATCACCGAATTCCATGAGGTGGTGTCCCTGCACGGCATGCTTTGAAACACCTCCTCTGAGGAGTAAAAATCACCACATTTTGCATACATATCCACAAGAGCATTCCACAGGCTCAGATGATCAGCATCGAGGCATCTCTTCGTCGCCGTGCCATGAAGCGCCATCCCATGCCTACGGTTACCCGCGCGGGACGCCCCCGACAGCATGACAACCACCGTCGTCGAATCAAACTCCCCGAGCTCGCGCGCCATCCGCCCGAAAAGAGCCGCAGCATCGTCGCACCGGCGATTCAGCGTCAAGGCGCTGATGGCCGCGTTCCACAGGATCACGTCGGGTGCGACGGTGGTGGCCTCGCCGAACAGCGCCTGCGCGGCGCCCGCGTCGCGCGCCCTGGCGTACGCCGTGAGCAGGGACGTGCGCACGGGCGGGTCCAGCACGGCGCCCGACTTGAGCGACGCACAGTGGAGCGACGCGACGACGTTGGCGTCCCCGGTGGAGGAGGATGCGGTGAGGGCGCGCACGATGGCGCCGGCCCTCCTGCGCGGCGTTTCGTCGAGCAGGTGGTGGGCGCTGTCCGCCGCGGGCGCATGGTGGGAGGATCCGCGGGCGGCGAGGAAGACCGGTGGGCGCTGTACGCGAGCGCATGGTGGGAGAAGCTTGGAGGCCAGTAGGCTTGGAGTTTGGCGTCGCATCCACTGCCGCTGCGCGTCAGTTTTCCGGTGGCTTGCCGGCGGTTGCAGCTCCGCTCCGGCGGCATCGGCGGTTGGGCCTAACCGCCGTGGGCCACGGCGGCTAGTGTCAAACGCCGTGGGCCACGGCGGCTAAGCCCAAACGCCGTGGGTCACGGCGGCTAGGATCATTTAAATTTTTTGATTTTAATAAATCTAGTAGAAAAGGGAAATTCAGGACACGATCTCCAACGTAATACCTACCGTACTGCAGTTGTTTTTGTTTTTTAATTTAAGGAAAAAAACACTACATTGTAATAAAGAAAAACAAAGTGACATACTAAAAATAGTCATGATCACATATAACAGTGCTCCTGTACAAACAATACTCGACCTAATCTAGCATCGCCTGGGCTTCTTGTGCAGCCTGGCAGCTCGGGCTGCGGCGTGCGTCTGCTCGCGAGGGTACGTCAACGGGTCAGGAGGGTGGATCTGCCGACGCCTAGCATCACCAGTCGGCTGCGGTGTCGCCACCGCCGCCGTCGACCCTGCAACCTCGTGGGACGAACCTGGCTGCCCTCCGCTAGCGCCTGGCAGCTGCGAGCCTCCTGGAGACTGTTGTGCCCCACCGCTCGCGCCTGGCAGCTGCGAGGCTCCAGGCTGTGCCCCACCGGTCGCTCCTGGCAACTGGGAGCCTCCTGGCTGCGTCCCTGCTCCCTCCTGAGTCCACGTGGGTGGCGCGCCTCCAAGCTGCGACCCTGCGAGCTCGTCCTGCGACTGCAAACCCTGCAACCAGTCGAAGTCGAGGGCCAAGTCGTCGAAGCCGGACCCGGACGCTCCGGCCTGGTCCCCTAGGGTGGAGTCAGGAATGTCGACCCTGGAGTCGTAAACTGGAAGAAATAGTAATATTAAATCACGTTTCCTAATTAATACTATCTAGTATTATAGAGTAGTGGTCAATACCTGACGGAAGAGCAGGACCAAGGGACGAGGAAGGAACCGGTGCTGCTGCTGGTGCTGCTGCTAGTACTGGTGCTGGTGCAGGTGCGGGTCCTCGTGGTGCCGGTCCTGGCCCTCCTGGTGCTGGTGCACGTGTAGGCGCAGGACCTCTGAGAGGAGGCCATTTAGCGGAGACATCCTCGAGGGAGGATGCGTCGGAGGGCGCGCCGGGTAGAAAGCTGCCTGGTAGGGTGGCCGTGATGAGGACGACGGTGCCCCGTGGGAACGACCAGTCGAGGCGGAGCTGGAGGACGACTGGGGGTACCGTGGAAACAGTGGTAGAGCCGGGTTACCGCGGTAGTTCATCGCGGCAAGGAACCTCCTGGTGATGGCACCCATCCTGAGGAATGTGTCCGCGATCTCCTGGTGTGACATCTGGTCCAGCCTCGCCGTCGAGTCCTCTACAATATGTGAAAGGTCCGCAATCACGTCGAACTGCAAAAGAAATTATTAGTAAATGGTAGAATGTAAAGTACCATAAGGGAAAGACGGTGAATTTTCAAACTCACCGTCGTGTCGTAGTGCTGATCCCGTCGAACCGGGTACGCGGTACTAGCAAGCACCCTCGCCGCGTCCGGAACCGGCGCTGCAGGCTGTGGTGGGACGTACATCACACGCGACCGAGTCCTCGGGGTGTACCACTGGATGTACGCCTCCCACGCCGTGTCGTCGTGGGGCCGGACCTCCTCGACCAAGTTCTGCAACGCGGTAGCCCAACCGTCCACGTACGGCTGCACCCTATCAACCCAGGAAAAACGGTCCGCAACTCCCCTCCGCGACCACCTACGATGAATTAAACATATTTGTCAGCGTCTGAAATCTTCGAACGCCGAATTAAATTTAAAAATTTACGAGAACTCACCTATGGTGGGCGCTCGGAACAGTGTGCACCACAGGCACAGGTCACTCCTGGTAGCGGCCGAACTGCCTCAGCACCCTGTGGACGGCGTACTCCTCCACGTACATGTCGAACAGCAACGGCGACCTCGTCATCCAGTACTCTGGTCGCGGAAGCACAAAGTCGAGAGGCCCTGTGGTGCGCGGGCCGCGACAGCCTCCTCTGAGTAGGGCGTCCACCTGACGTCCGCGTCCGTGAGAGCGTCGAACTGCCCGACGAAGTCCTTGTACGCCCTCTTCGTCTGGTCGTGGGCGTACGAGGTCTGCATACAAACCAAATGTGAACCATAAATGTCGATTGAACAAACTAGATGAAATGAAAAGACAAATTGAAAGTGAATGGTAAGAAATTACCTTCCGAAGACACCACAACGAGCCTATGGTGAAACGGTCGCGCGGGTCGTGACCCTCTGGCAGGGGCTTGTACGCGTAGAGGGGCACGACTGGCCGTCCAATCGCAAACCGCTCGTGGCACCAGAGCTGAAGAAGGAGAGGACAGCCGAGAAGGATCGGCTCCGCCGCACGACCCTTCAACACCCCCGAGCACAGCCCCCTGTACGCGCTCGCAAGAACAGAGTTGCCCCAACTGATCTGGGGCACGGCGTCCAAGGGCGCGTCGGTGATCCTCCGAGCATGGGGGATCAGGTACCTCGCCACCGCGTCACCCTGGGAACTGCAGAACAACACGAACTCAAACAGCCACAACAGGTACGCCTCGAAGAACCTGTCGACTGTCTCCTGCTCGGCGTCATCTGCTAGGTAATCAGTCTGCACAAACAAAATCAAACGTTAGTTTTATTGTCTCCATATAATCAAAATCGAAGAGAAATATGAGGTAAATGTACGTACGCTAAACTGCTGCAACCAAGTCAAGGTGGGTCCGTGAGCGTTCGCGAACTCCTGGTACGGGGCGGGCGCGCGATCGTTCCGAGGAACGTTCGCGAACCGAGCGAGGAACTCCGTACGCCACTCGGTGGAGATGTCCGCAGCCCTCAGCGGCTCGTCCTCACAAGGAAGGCCCATCAGCAGCGACGTGTCCTGAAGGGTCACCGTCATCTCGCCGACGGTGAAGTGGAACGTTGGGTCTCCGGCCTCCAGTGGTCCAGAAGCGCGCTGAGGAGGGAGAAGTCGTACTGGAAGCGTGTCATGCGATCCTTCCGAAGAATCACGTCGCGCTGGCTGTCCCCCTGGACTAACCGCGCTACAGGCAGGAGTCCTGCAGCTCGTAGCCTGAAACAAATAACGTAATTTATTAGTTACAACAAAAGGATAAATGAAGGTACAAACAATAACACAGCATCAATTCACGTACTTGGGAACCCAGCGGTCGTGGATCGGCATCAACATGCGCGTAGTGCGGGAACGCACGTGTCCAACATCCTCTCCGAGGACGGCGAACAGGAACGAGCGGTGCCTGCGGTCGATATCCCTGTCCAGCAACTGAGGCGTCACGTACGCCTCAAGCTCAGCACGAGCAGCCTGAGCCTGAGCCTGGGCCTGAGCCTGCGCCTGGGCCTGCGCCTCGGCCTGAGCCTGAGTCTGGTCCATAGCTGCAGCTGCATACAAAAATTACATATACAATTAAAAAACACAGATAAGTAATTTTCTACAATTTCTACAATTTGTACATGAGGTAAATTAATTTTCTAGATTTTCTAAACCAATAAAAGTATTTTCTACAATTTCTACAACACATAAACTCATTTTCTACATTTTCTAAACAAACTAAAGTAATTTTGATAATTTCTACAATATCTAGAACGGCTAAATTAGTTTTCCAGAATTTCTAAACGAATTAAAGTACTTTCTACAATTTCTGAACGAGGAAAATTAATTTTCTAGATTTTCTAAACAAATAAAAGTATTTTCTACAATTTCTAAAACAGGTAAACTCATTTTCTACATTTTCTAAACAAACTAAAGTAATTTCGGTAATTTCTACAATATCAAGAACAGATACATTAATTTTCTACAATTTCTAAACGAATTAAATTATTTTCTACAATTTCTAAACGATATAAACTAATTTTCTACATTAGAAAATTAATTTCCAAATCTAAACTAATTTTCTAGATTTTCTAAACTAGAAAACTAATTTTCTAAATCTAAACTAATTACATTAACTAATTTCTAAATCTAAACTAATTAAATTAACTAGAAAACTAATTTTCTAGATTTTCTAAACTAGAAAACTAATTTTCTAAATCTAATCGAATTAATTAGTTAATTAATTTCTAAACTAATTAAATTAACTAAAAAAAGAGAGAAAACTTACCTGGAGGAGAGGAGGGGGTGGCGGCCGGAGAGGAGGAGGCGGCGGCAGGGGTGGGGGGACGCGGCCGCTGTAGCCCCTTATATAGGCGCGGCTGCCGCCGTCCCGCACGGCGGGATAATCCTACCGCCGTGGGCCACAGCGGGCGCAGCTCTAACCGCCGTGGCCCACGGCGGTATGCTGCCGCGGGCCCCGCTCGCTGCAGCGGATCGGTGGCGGCCCCCTTGCCGCCGTGGGTCATGGCGGTTGCGTTGCCAACCGCCGTGGCGCACGGCGGCCGCCGTGGCGCACGGCGGTTGGTTGCCAGATCTGCTAAAATTTCAAACGGTCGTATAATTTTGCAAAATGATTAAAAAAATATATTAAAAAAATTCGAAATTAAAATCGCTAGAAACATGTTCAAATTCAGACCAGTTTTCAAATATTATTACTAGCATGAAGCGGTTCTTCTAATCCAAATCCAAACAATAGGCAGTCTACGGGGAACTGTGTGCTGTTTGTTGGAGGCCACCGGGTTTGTTCTGAGACAGGCACGGTTAGCTCCAGCCTCCAATGGCGTAGGGTTAAACACTTAAACTTTTCTCACTCGCCAGAACTTGGCAGGACATGCAGGGCCGGATTCTCGCCGTAAACCAAAGAGGAGGGTGTGTTTAGGAGCTCAACTTCCCTTAAAATTCATTATGCAAAAAGAAGGTTTTTCATCACATCAAACATTACATCAAAAATGTCAGTACATGCATGGAGTACTAAGTGTAGATGAAATCAAAAAATAATTACACAGTTTGGATGCACTTTGCGAGACGAATCTTTTGAGCCTAGTTAGACCATGGTAGGACAATATTTACCAAAAACAAACGAAAAGTGCTACCATGCTTTTCAGTTCGGAACAGTACTTTTCAGCCCAAAATCTGTGTAAAATCCAGAATTTTGCATCCCGATTCAGGGATCTAAACACACCCGGAGTTGAGATTCGCGCGCCGTTACCAAAATCATCAGATCAGGCATTCTTCTTCAGACATGCCTCGCGCTCCATCAGCAGCAGGAGTCTACTAATCGAGTAGCAGACTCCGCCCTGTTCGTTTGGCTTATCAGCCACCAGCCAGCAGTACTTTTCTCTCAGAATAAACCAGCCACCAGCAACCAACCAGCAGTACTTTTCTCTCAGAACAAATCAGCACCAGCCACCAGCCAAACGAACAGGCCGGAGCACGTGATCGCCTACTTAATCCCTTGGCGTCTTCCTCCTGCAGCTACCTACCCTCAAAGCCTGCACAACAGCACAAGCACAAGCAGGCGAATCTTCTCATCGATCGCGCACAGGCACAGCTCAGAGATCGGGCCAGCTCCACGTCACTCTTCTTGCCGCCTTCTTGCTGGGGCTGGGGCTGGAGTGCTGGACCTCAGGGCCACGTTCGCAGTAATACTGTCGGCGAATGGTTAGCAAGCCAGATAGATTTTATTACCGAGGCATAATTGCAGGGTAATTTCATCGCATCGGAGATGGATGGAGCTTGGGTGGGGGGCAAATGGACACTGCACGTGAAGAAGCTCGCCTGACGACGACAAGCACGGCCATGGCCGATCGATCCCGATCTTACGCGGATGTCTTTTTCCTATCATTGGATGCCCACCGGCAGCACTTTGTCCATCATTCACATGCACATCTCGTTTAAACTTTGGTGAGTTTTCGTATCCGGCGTACATCAACGTTCCGTTCATGAGATTTGGTTAAAACCCAGCTGCGTCTGTTCTTCAGGCTCAAGTGCAAAGGGCGGGCACAATGTCTGAACTTACTGCAGTCAGAGTAGTGCTGTAATAAGCGACGGAGTCACAGTGAACTTGCATTGGTGCAGTTATCCTGAAATTAAGCTCCAACAAGCTGCATCCACTGTACAGCAAACAAAGTACTTACTGCAAATCCACTTACAGTAAGAGCTGTGTTATGGTGCTTGGAACCATCTCAATCAAAACGCATTAGTAGATTTTATTTTACCAGAAACAACAGTCGATATTCTTGGAACAAAGTTCAGAGGCCACGTGATCTTCTCCAATCATGGGTGTCTCAAACCACGAGCGGGGATCACATGCCCGCAGCCTGCAGCAGTTGATCATGTCTTCAAAGTTAATTTCTTGGCAAAGCAGCAATGCCACAGGCTTTACGCTCATAATCATGAGCCGATGATGAACCTAAAGGTGTGATGCCAATCTAAAAGGAGCAAGAAAGTGAGAATATAGAATTCCCGATGTGGAGTTCCAGTTGCACACCGCCCTTTCCGGTGGATTATATGTCATGGTCACTTTCTTCAGAGTTTTCTACTCATAAAAGTCAGTGATGGAAAGGAAACAATCAAACACTTTTCCAGGTTAGTATGCTTTAATAGAAGCATCGGAATCAATTTCATAGCAATAGCATGCGCCGCTACTAATGATCTGGTCTAATGAGCCGCAAATTATTGGAGCAGTAAAACAATCGCATACACCATGATTGCTTCTAAGCACAGCCTCTGATGATATGCCCTTGTGGCAGTTTCGACTTTCGGGTGACTTGTGAGGACCATTTTCAGAAGAAAATACGAGTAAATGAGCAATTGGCTGCAGCCTGCAGCTGAAGAAAGAATCCAATTGAACCTCACATAAGGTAACAATTAACTAATGATCCCTCCAAAATTATTACAAGAGCCACCCAAATATATAATCTCAACTTAACAAAGGCCACAAAACAAAACGAAACGAAACAAAAAGGCTATAACATAGTGTAACCCTCCTCCCAAAAATATGAATCAAAACAAGAAAACTAAAATTTACAGGAGAGAACTAATAGAAGCTGAAGAAACGGAGTAACTGTTCTTCACAAGGACAAGGAGTAGTGCAATGCAAGGTGCAGAGCCAACCCGACCAACCAACGGCCAACTTTCCCTGCACGCCTCAAGGCTGACATGCGTGCTCTGCCCCAGTTGTCCCGTCCACGAGGAGCCGAGGTGAGGACCATGGCGCGGCACGGGTCGCCCACTCCACTACACCGACCACATGGCCAGCAGCGCGACGACGGCAGGGAGCGCCCACGCAACGGTCGCCGCCCGGACCGGCGCCGGCGCGGGGGACTGCGCGGCGACGGCAGGCGCGTAGCCGGACGGCGCGAAGGCGGAGTTGGGCTCCAGCGCGTCGGGGTTGGGCGGGCTCGGGCTGGACGGGATGGTGGGCTCGGCGTCGGACGGCGGCGCGGCGGCGCCGTCCTCGGCGGGGGAGGGGAGCACGGGCATTATGTCCGGCGAGAGCCCCTGCGGCGCCGGCGGGAGCGCGGAGCGGTGGTGGTGCCTGGGGAGACGCGGGAGCGGCGGGTACTCGGGCGCCGCGGAGATGGACGACGCCGGGAGCGCGGACCACGCGGCGCACGGCGCCGGCGCGTTGTGGAACGCCAGCACGGCGGCGGCGACGGCGAGGAGGAGGAGACGGCCGCCGAGCGCGCGCGTCCTCGCCATTGGTCGCTGTATCCCGCGCCTGGGCTGCGGAGCTGAGCGCGCGTGCTGGTGTGCGGCGAAGCGAGAGGTCAGAGGATTGCGCAGCGGGCAGCGGCCAGTGGGTCTGTGGGTGTGAGGGAGAGATAGTGGGGAGGTGAGTGGTGGTCTGGTACTCTGGTTGCGTTGGTTTTTGGGGTTTGGTCGGGGTGGGGAAGCAGGCGGGCACACCGCACATGTTACATGGCGGCACGCGCGCGCCACCATGCAGGGCTTGGCTGACGCTGCTGCACCCGCCGGTGAACGGCGAACATGGCCACGACGGCGGTGCCGGCAAGTCGCGCTAACGTGAGGCTCAGTCAGTGCAAGTGTGCAACACTACAACTAGAGTCTTTGCTAACGTGACAAGACGTACATGCAACTATAAAAGTTCCGAAGAATTGTCCATGGTACGATGTCCGTCGGTCGGAATATTTATTGGAAAAACAATGGAAATGAAAGAAAACGTTCAGGACCGAGTCACACACTCAATTACTCAAAGCTGCCTTTGTGAGTGTCAGTGTGGGTGCATGTTCGAATCGTATCACAAATCTTCGAATCTCGACTTCTGTTGATGGCAAGAAAAACAGGACACAACGTGGAAAATGTATCACAAATCTATCTACAGATAAATAGCAATATTATCTTAAAAGTTAATCTCAAATTCAAGTTAACGTTTTCTATCCGTTGGTTACAAATTCTTTTTTTACAGCAGCTAACTGGTACTGTATTCTAGTGAAAAAACTGATTTTACCCCAAAAAAAAAAACTTCTGACGAGTTTCAGGGTAATTGAGGAGCGGAATCTGGAGCGCCAACGGGAGCAGACAAAGCAGAAACGGACGTCGGCAGACGGCGGGCATGTCGCCGGTGAGCAACACGCCGTCATTCAAAGCGACACGCGGGTTCCACCACACCGGCTTCCGGTGAACCTCCGACGGCCGTACGCCGACTACGGTATCGCCTCCTCCTTTCGCGTTCTTCTCCCGGAGGGATCGCTAATCTCGAGCGCCAATCGCTGCGCGCATTCCGGCCGACCGGCCCCAATGCACAATAATTGGTGAGATCCTGCCATCCGGCGGTGCTCGTGCTGCCGCACCATGGAACCCATCCATCTGGACGAGAGCGTAGCTCCACACCAGCACGCGCTGCAGGCAGGCCTCGCAGTCTCGCCGGCCGCCCACGCCCTGGCGTTAAACCGCGCCGCCGCGACGGCGTCGACCACCTCGATGGAGGTGGTCGATGGAAACTTCTCCATGGGAAGTTGGAACACGATCCGAACCATCTTTGCCCAGGTGACCTGGCGGCGAAGGCATGGATTGCGTGGCCGTCGCCATTGGCGCCGCCCAACAGATAGGGGTGGAGGCTGGGTGTTCACGCATTGGAATCGATCGAGTCGTCAGGTAAACACTTCCACTGCATTTTCGCATTCATCCTGCAACCGTATTTTGCCTTCAGAAATCAGGACTACTACTCTCATGCCTTCTTATAAGAAAAAAACTGCGAATGGACTTGTAGTCCAATGGTAGGACGGTCCAGTGGGACGCTACCCACCAGAGTTCAAATCCTGGTGCTCGCACCTTTTCCTGGATTTATTCCGGGAATTTCCGGCGTTATGCATTAAGTGGTAAGCGACGTTCCCGTCGACGACGAGGCGCCAGTGGTGACTTCGAGAATCTCCAGATTTGCCGGTGCTCAGTCCTTCGGAGGTGCTCATAGGGGTAGGGTTTGCGTACGTGTGTTCATAGGGGTGAGTGTGCGTGCGTGTTGTGAGCGTCTGCGTTGTACTGTGTAATCTCAAAAAAAAAAAAAACTCCCTTCACAGCTGCAATTCCTCCATGGCTCCATCCCATTCCATATAAACTCTCCGATCAGAATTATGAATAGGTTTTAACTTGAAAGAGGTGACAACTGAACTGACAAATTCCACTTTTGGATCACGATATTGGCTCCTGTATTCTCCACATAGCCTGGATAGAATACTTCGCTTATGAATGTTCTGCACTTGCTATGCAGCATTTGTTCTCTGCAATTTGTATGTCCTACTCAAAGAATGCAGACTGCAGAATGCTTTTCTTAAGAAGGTTCATTTCTTCAGAGAGACGAAGGACCACATCATTCCTGAACTAAAAGGTGAAGGTCTCAGCATCATGATAACTAACATTTTTCATTGTGCATCTTCGAATTAATCTGCTCCTTCCTGAGAGGCCATCATGCATATGCCTTTCCTCAAAGGTCGAGACTTGCGAGGTGCAACTCTGCCTCAGAATATATGCATTTTGCCTTCAGTAGATATCCCAGCACTCAACTACACTACACTCCAGGTATCATGTGCAAAAGCTTCAGGCTAAGAAACAAAGCATTATATATATATATATATATATATATATATATATATATATATATATATATATATATATATATATATATATATATATAGCAGAGTGCATCATCTTTGTTCTATCTACAAGCTCTCTTGGGCGCAACACAAATAATACCTGTGCACTAGAGATCAAAGCCTATAGTCATGAGTGGGGGTGTTGAGATGATTGCTGGAGCTGTTGTGCAGAATGTGGCTGGCATGCTTGGTCAGGCCACCCGGGAAAGGGTGGAGCTTATGCAGAGGTTCAACGATGATTTCGAGGAGATGAAGGGAACCTTGATCACTGTGCAGGCTGTGATGGCGGATGCTGAGAACCGCTCCCAAGGCAGTGAATCGGTGCGGCTTTGGCTCAAGAAGCTCAAATCTGCTGCCTACAACATTGAAGACACGATTGACGAGCTGGAGGCCAATACAATGATATGGAGGAGTAGCACATGCCCGGTACTACCTATATTCGGAGCCCTGAATGTATATAGAGAACTTATTTCATTCGATAAAATTGGTAGTATACCTCTGTAGGAATATTTGGTGTTCCACATTATACATCTATATCCTTTTTTTTTACAATTTCCTCCTTAGTCTTAAATATGTTGTGGTAGAAACTGGTGAAACTCTATCACGAAACTTTAGCTTGCTACAATCATGTGATCATTGAAGTTTCTTCAACATATCAACATAAAAAACTAATAAGTTTGAGGACATCTTTGTTGGAGTGTTACATCACTGTTTGATTTTGATTTCAACCCAACTAACCAAACTACCCTGAGATTGTGCGGCTAGATCTGAAGTAAATTGTATAATATGGTACACAACTTTATTCTTTTAGATTTAATATTCCTTAACCGTTCAGGTTTAAATAAATTGGTTTATCCACCTCACATAGAAAGGGCATTCCTAAGCAGTAACTAAAACTAAGTTATGGCATGCTATATTTCTATTTTTTTTAGCATTTTGAATTGATATTCTTTGAATGGGGTGAATTCGAAGGTAAAAAAGGCTTGTGATCGCATTTTTTTTCTCGAATATGCAGGAGAGTTGCATATCATTGCATTAGTAGAAAAGGAGAGTTTCGGCCAAAATAGCCTTAGACCACCCACACACATACACACTGACAAAGACAGTCAGTCACACATGGTCCAAAAAAACAACAACAAGACCAACCAGGCTCACCACCAACAGCTAACTGGGGAGCCTAGTAGTGACTATGGCACTGAGATCTTTGGCACCTGCAAGCATCCAAACATCTGCTTCCTCCCGTGCAAGGAGGAGAGCTCTATTAATTCTAGGAGCAGCCCCATTGAACACCACATCATTCCTAGTTTTCCAAATACTCCATGCTCCAAGCACAACTAAAGTGTTAAACCTTTGCTGTAAGCTTGTGTGCAATCTGTCGCTACTCTGCTGCCACCAAGTGTAGAAGTCCACGTTGTGGCATTTTTTTAAGAAACAGGTTTGTGTTTCCTAGCCGCATACATGCAATTACATTTAGCAATCCTTATCCACCCGTGTCGATAATGCAATGTTTATGAAGTGTGTGCCTTATTTTTTTAGCTTTCATTTTTGCTATTTTTTATAGTTACTTTTATGCTATCATAGGGGTAGATTACACAAAGTCAATGCTCAATATTAATTTATGATTTTATAAAATTACAGTATTTGGTTTTAAAATTGCACAGTTAATACTTCAATAACATACTAAAATCGGCACATGCCCACTTAAAAGGAGAAAACAAATTCTGATGGTCTAACAAATTACATACTGCAGGTTAAATTGGTTTTCATGTCATTTAGTCCACTAATCACACGCTTCACCCTGTCAAACAAGATGAAGAAAATCAGGCAAGAGCTGGATAAAATAGCAGAGGAACATAGAAAGTTCAATTTTCTACAACTAGCAGGTACAAGATGTAACATTCTGAAATTTCCGAATCTCAGGATGTTATTAGGAAAAATAATTAAACAATAATTTTCTCATAATCTTAAAACTTTCTCAACATTTATTTTCTTTACAGAAAAATCATTGGTTGTTTTCCAAATTAAATAAAATGGTTCTCTGAATGTTGCATTTGTTTTTGTTTGGGTTAGTGTTTTTCAAAATCATAAAATTCCAAAACTTTTCTTCTCCCAATCTAACCCAACTCAACTGATCTCTGTTTTTTAGTCCAAGCCTTTTAGCCCAACCAGCAGCAATCCAGGCCGCCGGCCTCGTTTTCATCTTGGCCCATCAGCCGGCCCGCTCAACCCCTCTCCTTTCCTTGCCACTGACGTGCGGGCCCGCGCTTCAGGCCCTCCTCCCACCTCTGGCCAGCGCCGCCGCCGCACCGTGCGTTTGCGCCCGTGCCGCTCGGCCTTCCCGCGCCCTTCCCTCTCCCGCGTCTCTCGCTCTTCTTCTCCCTCCTTCAATCACAGGCGCAGCGAAGCACGCGCCATCATTCCCTTTCACTCGTCCGTTTCCCCTCATCACTTCCAGTCAGTAACGGCCAACACCACTAGCCATCAATGGCCGGCCGTCCCTCCTCTTCCATCAGTGCCGCTGTCGTTTCCCTCTCTCTCGCGCCGCCTCCTGCCTGCCTACAAAGCGGAGCGACCGAGGTCCTTCGCACGCCTTGCTGCACAATCCATCGCCGGGACCCCCTTGCTGCTCTCCTCGTCCAGCGCCTCGCCGTCTCCTCGCACAGCGCCGCCGCACACCTTGGTCGCCGGTTCGCCGTCCCCAATGATCCCTGAAGTTCCACCGCCGCTCGTCGTCCCCATCTCGTCGTCGGAGAAGCTCCCCCACGTGTACCCGCGTTGCCGGCCGCCGGTCGATTCGCGCCCCCTCGGAGCAAGGCAGCACCACCACGAGGACGCCGTCACCGAGCCGCACCCGTTCCATCGGTTCCCGTCGCCGTTTCACCACCGGAACGTCGCCGCCCCCTAGAGAACCCAAGTTACCCAACCGCACCAGGCCGTCGTCGCCCTCCACCATGGCACCATCATCGTTTCGTCGCCCTCGTCTACCAGACCAAGATGCTGCCACCGACTCGAGGTCCGCGTCACCAAGCCAAGCCGCGCCGAGCTCCGCCTGGAACAGAGCCGCCGCCGTTGACGAACTTCGCGAAGCTGTTTCGCCCACCTTGATCAGTCGACGCCAGCAAGAACGGACGCCACTAGGAGCTTCGTGTTGGCAAGCCGATCCTGCGACCCATCCTCGACGTCCACTGCTCGCCGGAGCACCGCCTCCAGCCAAGATCGAGCCACCGTCGCCAGAAGCTCCAGAACCGAGCGTCAGTCGTCTTCATGCCGCCGGTGAGCCTTTTGTTGACGGCCCTCATCTTTGAGTCGTACTCGTTCATCTTCGTCATCACTGTTGGCTGCGTACCATACCATCACCTCGACATCGATCTCTGCAGCATCTTAGTGCCTACTCTGTTTTCATCTCGCCCAGAACAGGCACAAGCTATGTGTTAGAAATAACCACGCCACGGCGTGTTCCGGGCGTGTGTGTGTGCGTTCCGTGTCGTAGGTGTAGGGGTTCGCGAGTATGTGCTCGTGCACGTGTGTGTTGCCGCGCCATGGCCGTGAAGCAGGACGTGTTGGTCGCCTGCGTGTAGGCCGCGGCAAGGTCGGGTCAGGGCCGGCGCGTGCGGAGGATAGCTTCGCCGTCGCTGTGCCGTCTAGATCGTGGAGTCGTTGGGTGAGTGGTGTGCGTGGCACAGGTCGTGCGGGAGGAGGCCGCCATGTCCGGATCGAGCGAACGGCTCCTGGACGTGGCCGAGCGGGTCTCGCGGACCGAGTGCGGCGGCCATGGTGGAGGGATGCTCCCCGGCCTTTAAGAAGCCCCTGTGCTCCCCATGTAAACTCTGCCGGTTCCATTTTAGTGCGAAGAAGGCCAAGATACAGGAGCAATTTGGCTCCGCGGCTTTCGTCCGCCATTGTTACTGTTCATCTCCTTCCTCTGGTCTCCTGTGTGTGTGCGAGCTGTAGAGAGTGAGGAGAGGGGCGAGTGCCGGGAACGTGCGTTCCTGAGCAAGTCCAACACTATGTTCATCTGCTTCATCTTCGCGCCCGGCAAGGATGCTCATTGTAAGCCTTTTTGTGCTGTCAAATACTCGAGTCGCTGTTGCCGCTATACATCGGAGCCTCTTATCATCACTGCTGATCCTCGCATGAAGCCTGGCAATATCCTTTGATCTGCTGTCCATCATCAATCCACCGCCGACCATCACGCACAGGTGAGAAATGTTCTGGTCCTGCCCTTTCCTTCCTGCATCATGACGTTACAACTGGTCAGTATCTGTGTTTCACTATGTTTAGCAGCACCATCAGACACATGCTAGCACCCTCCGTCCATGCTTGCATGCATGTGTTGCCATAGTGAACTACACGCTTGCTATCAGTACACGTACACCTTAATGATGTCAGCATTACATAATGCTTATGTCATTTATCTGTTATTCTTTTAGAAATATAATTCCAGTAGATGACAACACATGTTTCCAGCGATATAGCATGTCTTTTCTTTTCATTTGGTCTATCTGTTACCGTTATCTCTTTGCCTTGTAAATCTTCATCAGTTACCTCATGTTAAACTTATTTGCTGGCCATTTCCAATCTACACTTAATTATGATTAGATCCCTAATCCATGTGTCTTCCAATCTTTGCTAGCCCTTTCAATCTTTAGTTAATCACATGTAGATCCTTTCGATCTTTAATCTTTGGATCCCACGTTTTAGCCCGGTAAAGTGTGTTCTTATTGTGTTAGTTTCGTCTCACAATAAAGTATGAGTTAGTGTTGATGTTTACACTAAAATGTGTTTTGAGAATTTATTCTAAATTAAATTGACTAATCTTACTTAATGGTGTTTATAAAATGTAATTAGAGTTATACCTCGATCTTCATAGCAAGTCATATTGGCTGCCCGGCCCTGTTCGAGAAGTGCCAAGGAGAGATTACTAGTTTACTACTAATCCAAGTACTGTACGCGTCGTCCCCCTCCGCTTTCCACGCACCACGACTTTCCGGGCGACTGCGAAGGCGATCGTGCACCTGTCCGGGATCTAGCCGCCGCCGGCGAAATCCCCCGCTCCGCCGAGGCCAGTAGGCCTACGGCGTCCCCGCTCATATCGCCGGTGACACTTCAGTTGCCGTCGAACACCGCAAATAGTTCCGGTTAGCTGGTTCCGCGCCGGAGGCCACCAAAACCCTAGCGCCGCTTAGGAATCCTTCTCTGCTTTGTGCCGCCGGAGATTGGTGGTCACACTCATTTTTCCCCGGTTGTATGCTTGCTATCGCCATGACTTCGGCTGAGAGCAGTGCAAACCGTTCGGGATCGTGTCGATCGCCGGAGGACGAGGCGCACGCTGCGTCCCTCCTGGAAAGTCTGAACCTCACCACTGATGAGGGCCAATTCGCCGCCCTCAGTGACGATGAGGAAGAACCTGATGCTGCTGGTGGAACCCATGAATGGGCGCTGATTGGCAAGGTCCTATCGCCGTCGGCCCTCCACATCAGCACCATCATCGGAGCGATGAGACCGGCCTGGGGCAACCCCTACGGACTCAAACTGCGCTCGGTGGGGAAGAAGACGGAGAATTTATTCATCGCCGAGTTTGGTTGCTCTGAAGACAAGAGGAAGGCCCTTGATGGGTCGCCATGGATGGTTGGGAAACACGCGGTGATCCTGAGGGAATACGATCCAACACTTAAACCCTCTGATGTCTGCTTCTCAAAGATGGAGATGTGGGTGCATATTCTGAACTTACCATTCGGTTGGATGGATGTGAAACGAGGGACAAGAGCGGCAGCTCTGATTGGTGATGTTGTTAAAGTGGATGCTAGCCCTGATGGCAAGGTCAGTGGCCCCTTTTTGCGTGCGAGGGTTGCTGTGGAGGTACACAAACCTTTGAGACGTGGAGTGTTGCTAAAAACCAGTAAGGCTTCTTCCCCAGAATGGTTTGACATTGAGTTTGAGAAACTTCCCTTCTTCTGTTACTCGTGTGGTCTGATGGGGCACATGGACCTGGAGTGTCCGACACCTGCTCCAAGGAACGAGTTGGGAAAGCTCCCATATGATGTGAAGCTGCGGGCATTTGAAGAGAAGAAGAAGAAACCCCAAAGCTTCGGGGAGGCTACTGCAGAGCTCTTTGGCTCGTCTGGCCAACGGCCAAAACCCGTGCACCGCAATGCTGGTCGACATGGTGGGTCTGATCGGCGTGGCCCGACCACTGATAAATCAGATGGTCAGCGCTCGGATGCAGATGGACAGCATGCTGCCAAAGCTCCAAGGGAGGAAGGGGAGCCTGCAAACAGGGCGCGGCAAGATAATGCAGTAAAGCAAGCGAAGGTGCCAGCCAACACCACCTCCCAGGAGGAGAAGAGGCCGGTAACCGATAGTCCAAGGAAAAGAAAATCAAATGACAGCTCTCGACCTGACCTGAACAAGCCGACACAGGAACATGGGCTGGTACCCACTAGGCTGGTTTATAACCGGCTCGCTCAGCTTGGCAATTTCTCTGGCCGAACTAAGGAGAAGAGGGAGATTCCAAAGAAACAGAGAACTACATTGTAACACCCGCGTTTTTAGCTCCTAATAAATCACTTAATAAATCACGCGTGTTTTCAAAACTTTCCCGCTGAGCTCATTCGAAACCCCGGTCACCTTCTTCCTCTCTCACCCTCGGCGCGCGTGCCGCGAATCCCGCCGGCACCGCCCGCACTCGGGCCATCACCCACGCGTGCCGCCCCAGCGCCGCGGTCGGCCACCGCGCCGGGAATCCCGCGCACGCCGCGGTCCCGCCGGCCGGTCCGCCTCGCCATCACCGCCGTCCCGAAAATCACGCTGACGCCCGGAAACCGGAAAACCCCACAAAAACCCTTCCTCTAATTTCCCGAGAAATTCTCCTAATTTTTTTTTCTAAAAATTCTTTCCTATTTCTTTTCCCTTCCTATTTCTCTTTTTCTTTTCTTCCTTTTTCTCCTTTTTCTTTTCCTCTTTTCTTTTCTTCCTTCCTTTTCTTTTCCCCTTTTCTTTTCCTTTCTTCCTTCCCTCTCTTTCCTTCCTTCTCCCTCCTTCAGCCAGCCGCGCCTGGCGTTGCTGCCTCCCCTGCGCCGCTCCTGGCTCGCCCGCCTAGCGTTGACCGCGCCGGCCCCTTGCCATCTCCGCACGCCACCCGGTCTCCCCCACAGCAGCAACACGCGCGCGCACACGCCGGCCGCCTCGCCGCGCCCTGCACGCGCCGGACGCCGGCAGGACGCGTGCGCCGTGCACGGGTTGACCGACGCGACGCGTCGCTGCGCGAGCGGTCCTGTCACCTGCCAAGTTAGGCCGCAAATTGACCAAGCACTGCGCCGAGGCGTCACCTCGCCGGAGTCGTCGCGGCGCCGGCCGCCGCGGCCCACCCTGCCGGAGCCTACACCAAGGTCGCCGGGGAGATTTTTTGCCCGGGAACCGACCTACGACGCCTATAAAAGGCTGGCACCACCTCTTCGCCGCCCCACACCGCACCAAGCAAGCTTGCTCTGCATCCACCACAGCCGCCTCCCTCCCTAAACACCGGAGCGTCGCCGCCCCCTAGCGCCGCCACCACCAGACCGCCGCCGCCTGAGGAGCCGCCTCCTCGCGCCGTCCTAGCTCAAGGTGAGGGAGGGAATCAGTCCCCCTCGTCGCCCTCTCCATTTCCCCCGCCTCCCGGCCGCTGCCGTGGCCCGGCTCGCCGGGGATTGCCGCCGGCCGGCCGCACCCAAGCCGCCTCCCTCCCTCTCTCTGTTCTGATTCGAGGGGGAGGAAGGAGATGGCTATTTAGCCGAAAACCCCCCTGGCCTTTTCCTTTTTCCTCCCACCGAGCCCCCTCCTCTATTCCCTCTCTCTCTCTTTTCCAAATTAAACCCTAAACCTTAAGATATTCCACCAAAACAACCCTGCCCTTTATAGATAGGCCCCTAGGCTATTTTAGTTAAACCCTCACCCTATCTAAATATTATAATTAGGTCCTTTTCTTTTAAACTAAATTACTAACCGGCCCTTAATTAACCCTAGACACCTCCTTTAACCCGTCATTTCATACGCGTTTTTAATCCAAATCGTGCCCCACCTTCCTCACACCCGTACCGGATATACCGCCACCCATCCTTCACCCAAAACCCCCTACATAATATTTATTTCCCTATTTTATTTAATTACTATCCTCGAGCTCAGCCGGAGAAATTGTGTGTGCTTATATTGATTGCATGCTTGCCTGTGTGTGCGCTATAGCCGACGAAGTAAACGAAGGAAGGTGCCCCGAGCCGGAGTTTGGAGCCGACTACTGCGAGCAGGAGCCCGAGATCCCGAACGACGAGCCGGAACTCCCCGAAGACTTCGAAGACGGCAAGTTCAATCTCATCCTTTGATGCATGCTTTGATCCCAGTTTTATAAATACAACCCTATGACCCGTTTGATAAATTGCATATTGTTTTACTGTTAAAACCCGGTAGGATAGCCACCTTTGATTTCTATGATTGATCTTTGGTTTGGCCTAAATGATTGCTTTAAAAATGTGTGAGTGCTTTAAAAATGGGAATGGGATATTTTGGAAAGTGAGTAAAGAACTGGGTAGACGGGATGGACGCGTGTGTCAGGAGTATGGGTGAGCTCGTACCTTTGTGGTTGAGCGTGTTGGAGATGTCCATCTTGTCGTTAAGGACCGGGTTGCGTGACATCTCACCTGACCCAATTATCGTACTACCACTCGACCGTTGTATGTGGCAACGGCTTAGCATAAATCCCACTAGTTAATCTACTTGCCATCAGGAGTGCGGGTGAGCAGCGGGAGATCAAGGAATAGGGGTACGATCTGTGTGAGGTACGCCCTGGTTATGTGAGATAACCCCTTGGTTGCTCCCGTGGTGGCTCGTAGGGTTAGCTAAGGTGGGTAATGGCTTTGATAGGATCCGCACCGGCACTAAGGTGTTCGTGTGGCGGTACCCTACTTGTGGGTAAAGATGTACAACCTCTGCAGAGTGTAAAACCTATTCGAATAGCCGTGTCCACGGTATTGGACGAGTCACGGTGGGGTCACAAAACTAGTGTTTGGGTTTGGGATGATTTTCATGGCGGGAGTTGATTTCTGGAAAAGTGTGTGGCTGTGTGCCTGGGCTACTGCGGACAGGGAGTCTGGTAGTCCTCATTTGGTTTTCACAAAACAACTGAGCTACTTGAGTTATAAAAATTGTTTGCGAAAACCTTTTCGAAAGCAAACCCCTGCATGAGTAAATGTGTTTGTAAAATAAACCTTATCCTGATCCTTGATATATCCTGTGCATGATCTGCTTATTAACCCCTCCGTGGGTGGGGTTGAACTTGTTGAGTACGCATGTACTCACCCTTGCTTAATTAACTGTTTTTCAGAGGAGGATCCCGACTTCGTTCCCGAAGACGTCGAGTAGGTCGTTGCCCTACACCCAACCGTGCCTGTGGACTCAGGGTCGCCACAGAGAGCTTCCATGGCGTGGTACTCTGATGAGGCCTTAGAAGCCTTCGCTGTTGTAGTTTGGTCTTTAGCTTTGGTGTTGTTTCTCGTGGCAGTGGCGCTCCCGTGCCCACTATGCCGCCGTGATGTAAGGGACTGAACCACCTGTTGTAATAAATGTGTTGCCAGCCTCCTGGGACTGGTATTTGTATCACATTTAGTCACCTCTGATGAGGGGACGCTTCAGGTGGTATCAGAGCCGTAGGTTGGCCGTAGGACGCGACCCCTAGGACCCGAGACCTTTTTCTAAGCCTTTCTCTAAATCTTTTCCCTGCTTAGCTCACCTTTCCACAAATCTCTTACCTTAACCCTTGCCTGGTTCCAGATGGCTAACTTGGAATGGAGTGGAGGCGTCTGCCCCGCAGAGCCTGGCCTCCCTAAGTTACTGTTACTCAGCCTAGAGCGCATCGGAGTAAGGGACCCACCGGAGTACATCTATTGGGAGTACGAACACAATGGCACCCTTCGGTGTAAAGTGATGATCTTCGTGGGAAGGAGCACACTCTACCCCGACATAGATCCTTGGTTCATCTTCACCACAGGGTTTCGCTTCACCGACACATACCCAAAGGCCGCCCGAAAAGCCCTGCGACGCCTACGAGTGGTCTATAGGCAACACCTTCGACGGACTCCGATGGGATTTTTCCCACCCTCTGGAGGAAGAGGACGCTCATGGATCGCCCGGATGAGAGGACTTGGAAAAGAAGAAGAAGACCTAGAAGATACGATTTCTCACCTGTCCATCTACCTCAATGGCTTAGACCACCTTTTCCATGAACAGGCCGAGCAGCTGAAGCACCAAATCGACAGGGCAGAAAGAGCAGAACAAAGGATAGAATTAGAAAGGATAAAGACAAGAACGGCGGAGGTTTCCCTAGCTAACCTGCAGCGAGATTACGCCAGAGAAAGGGAACGCTCTGAAGTATTCCACAAGAACCTATGGGATGAGCTCCACGAGGAACGTAGGAGAAGAGAAGAAGCTGGGTTGATGGATGATGAACCCGAAGAAACCCACTGGGATAAGGGCACCCAGACCGAGGATGTGATGTTGGAACAAGATCTTCCACCGAAGAAGCGTCGCATTCAGCCTGAGGAAGAATCCCCATAAGAAGAGAATGGAGTGCCTAGGCTAGAGCTATCGTCATAATAATAAGTGTACCCCTGAGGAGTGTACCCAACCTTTGTGAATAAATAAAACTATCTATCTTTTGTATCCTACCCTTTGCACAACTTGTTCAACTCTACCCTTGTTTCCAGATGGCCGAAGATGGATGGACCCAAGGCGTGTGCCAGGAGGAGCCTGGTTTTGCTCGCCTTCTCATCAACTCCCTGGAGCGCCTCGGTATCACTGAGCGCCCAAGGTACTACAGTAGAGAGTACGAGCAACACGGCACTCTTCGCTGTAGGGTGGTCCTCTCCATCGCCAGAAGCACCCGCTACCCCAACGTCGAGCCGTGGCGCGTGACCGCCACAGGTTTTCGACATCGGGATACCTATCCCTTGGCACTCCGGAAAACTCTCCGTTACCTGTGCAGGATCTACGAGGAACACCTGGTCTCCACACCGATGAGGCTTTACCCTCCCGCCATCCGAACTCCAGTCTGGCAGGCCCGCATGAGAAACCTGGAACGACGCCGTCACCAAGAAGATCTTTTGTACCATGTAGTTGCCTACCTCGTCTCCCTGGATAAACTCTTTGATGATCAGGCCAAGTTCCTGAGAGAGCAAATTGGTCGGGCTGAGCAAGCGGAAGTCACAGTAAGGATGCACCAAGTTCGAGTAGCCCAAGCTGAAGCAAGGACAGCGGCCGCCATAAGTAGTGAAGCTGTTGCCCATGAGAGCCTCAGGCGGATCCAGGATCAGCGCATACAGGAATGGACCAACAGTGGAACACCCGTTCCGGCCGTTGGAGAAGCACAAGTCCTAGATGGGACACCCCTCATAGGATGGGGAGGAGTTCCTGAGACCCCAACACCGTCTGTAGCCGCCGAGCAACCAACATCAACCGCCGAAGAAGGAACTTCCGCCCAGCCCCAAGAGAACGGGAACCCCCAGGATGATGACGGTGATGAGCTGCTCATTCCCCTGGAAGCACACTCCGCCCCAGAAGATGGCTCGCCCCGCGAGTAGCATGCCCCAGAGGCCCTTGCCAAGGAATGAAGCCGTGCTGGTCCGAGCTTAGAGCCGCACCCTTAGTTTTTGTCGTAGTGCCTTGTCGTGTAGTGTACCAGCGTTGTACCGGTCGAGTAGTTCGGGATGTATCCTCCTCTCATGGTTGAAATGAAGTTGTTTGTGCTTGTGTGTCATGTGTGCTTGTTGTGTGCTTGACGGCAGGAGTCAGATCCTGTCTTTTCAAAAGCCCGTCTTAATCAACTTAAACATCACCTAAAATCTCATAGAAACCCGCGCCCCTACAGATGGTTTCAAGGCGTCCCGCCGGGAGCTTCCAAGGCTCCGGTCGTATGGACCCAAATGCGGAAGGATCGCATGCTGAACGAAGGGAGCACCCTAACGACCAAGAAGTGTATCAGGACGAAAATGGAGGAGAAAACATGGTTCCGCCTCCACCACCACCTGCCGTAGACCTGGCGCAAGTGTTGGCCAACCAGACACTGTTGCTGGAAGCCATAGCCAATGCCATCACCCGCCCAAAGCCCCGTGTTCTGGGCATGAATGAAAAGCTGATAGAATTTCTCCGGACAAAGCCACCCACCTTTGGCGGGTCTGTGAATCCCTTGGATGCAGATGACTGGCTGAGGGCCATCCTAAGGGAACTAGAGCCATTCAACTGTGAGGATCGAGACAAAGTTCTTTTGGCCACCCACCAGCTCACTGGAACAGCCTTGGCTTGGTGGGAAAACTACTGTGCAGCGACCAAAGATCCCTCCACCATCACTTGGGATGAGTTTGTGGAAGAGTTTCGTCGCTACCACATCCCAGAGGCCACACTGAAGCGCAAGGCGGACGAGTTCCGTGAACTTCGCCAAGGCAACAAGTCCGTGGAGGAATACACCTACCAGTTCATAGAGTTAGCCCGCTATGCCCCCGAAGAAGTGGACAAGGACTCAAAGAAGCAGGACATGTTCAAGAAGGGCTTGACTCCAGAACTGAGGACTTTGCTTACCCCTCAGATCTATCCGGATTTCAATACCCTTATGAACATGGCCATCCTCACAGAGAGAGCCAAGGCAGAAGAGAAGAAAGAAAACAAGCGCAAATTCATGGAGAACAAGGCTCAACAGCAGGAATGTTCCCAGAGGCAGAGAAGCTTCGGCCACCCCATGTCCAGGTTCCAAGCCCCCATGCAGTACAGAACCCAGTCACAAGCCACGGGCTCTCAAGGCCCCAGAACCCAGTTTAAACAGTACAACAACCAGAACACCATGAAGCCTCCACAAAACAATACCAGCCAGGTCACTGCCAACAACAACAACAACACCCGAGTGTGTTTCAACTGCCGTGAGACCGGACACTTCATTGCCAACTGCCCGTATGTCAAAAAGCCAACCGCCTCAGCCCTCTCCAACTCAGTGAATGGGCCAAGACCGCTCGTATCTGGAGCCAACCGCGTGCCAGTTCGCAGCAACAACAATTTTGGCAACAACAACAACCAGCAGATGAGGCAGCCCCAGCAGTCCTATGGACGAGCCCGCGTCAACCACATCAATGCACAGGAGGCTCAAGAAGCACAAGGCGTAGTGCTCGGTGAGTTCCTGGTCAGCTCAGTCTTGGCAACCATATTATTTGATTCAGGAGCATCACATTCGTTCATATCTTCAAGTTTTGTGGAAAAGCATAATATACCTACAGTACTACTAAAAGCACCCCTATTAACCCGAACACCCGGAGGTGACATCAAGTGTCAACTGGGTTGCTCCCGGGTGAGGATCATTTTAAGTGGGGTAGAATTCTTAGCGGACCTAGTAGTACTGAAGTCCAAAGGGATAGATGTGATTCTTGGGATGGACTGGTTAAGCCTTCACCACGGTCTTATAAGTTGTGCCGATAAGGTAGTACACCTAACCAACCCAGACGGAGTGCAAGTAACCTGCTGTACCCGAGGAAGCAGACCAGACATAATGATTTTTAGCATGGAGGCCAAGTCCCTAGAAGTAATCCCAGTAGTACGGGAATATCCAGATGTATTTCCCGAAGAACTCCCCGGAATGCCACCAGATAGGGATATAGAGTTTGTCATCGACCTCATCCCCGGAACCTCTCCCATAGCCAAGAGACCCTATAGGATGGCAGCCCCTGAGTTGGAAGAGTTAAAGAAGCAGCTGAGAGAACTTCAGCGAAGTGGGTTCATCAGACCAAGCTCGTCACCATGGGGAGCCCCAGTGCTTTTCGTCGAAAAGAAGGATAAAAGCCTGAGGATGTGCGTGGACTATCGCTCACTAAACGAAGTCACTATCAAGAACAAGTATCCTCTCCCCAGAATAGATGATTTATTTGACCAACTAAAGGGGGCCAAATATTTCTCGAAGGTCGACTTAAGGTCAGGATACCATCAACTCAAGATTAGGGAGAGTGACATCCCAAAGACCGCCTTCGTCACCCGTTATGGACAATACGAGTTCACTGTGATGTCCTTTGGACTCACTAACGCACCGGCATACTTTATGAACCTCATGAATAAGGTGTTTATGGAGGAACTAGACAAGTTTGTCGTAGTTTTCATTGACGACATACTTGTTTACTCCAAAAGTGTGGAGGAACATGAGCAACACCTTCGAGTGGTACTGGAGAAACTGAGGGTACACAAGCTGTACGCTAAGTTCAGCAAGTGTGAATTCTGGTTGGAGAAAATATCTTTCCTTGGACATATTCTGACAGCAGAAGGAGTAGCAGTAGACCCTGGGAAAGTCGAAACAGTTTCCAACTGGCAACAACCAACCAATGTGAGCGAAATCAGAAGCTTTCTTGGTTTAGCAGGATACTACCGGAGGTTTATTGAAGGATTTTCCAAGATTGCCCGACCCATGACAGAGTTGCTCAAGAAGGAGAAGAAGTTCAACTGGACCGAGTCGTGCGAGAAAAGTTTCCAGGAGTTGAAAAGAAGATTGACCACAGCCCCAGTACTGACCTTGCCAGATATCCAACGGGATTTTGTCGTATATTGCGACGCCTCCCGACAAGGGTTAGGATGTGTTCTCATGCAAGATGGGAAAGTAGTGGCATATGCTTCCCGCCAGCTCAAACCCCACGAGCAGAATTATCCCACCCATGATCTGGAGTTTGCAGCCGTAGTGCATGCCCTTAAGATTTGGAGACACTACCTGATTGGGAACAAGTGTGAAATCTACACTGACCACAAGAGTCTAAAATACATCTTCACCCAGCCCGACCTGAACCTAAGGCAAAGAAGGTGGCTAGAGTTAGTCAAAGATTATAACCTAGAAATCCACTACCACCCAGGAAAGGCCAATGTAGTAGCAGATGCCCTAAGCCGGAAATCCTACGAGAAGGCAGCACCCAAGAGTACCCAGTTGCAAGAGGAAATGGCGCGACTCAACGTGCACATTGTCTCCCAAGGCTACGTCCGCCAACTGAGTGTTCAACCTACCCTAGAGGAGAAGATCCGGAAGGCCCAGGAGACTGATGAGAATTTGATGAAGATCCGCAAGCATACAGGAGAAAATAAGGCCCCTGACTTTAGAGTGGATGACCAAGGCACCCTGTGGTATAAGAATAGGATATGCGTGCCCGAAGGCGGAGATTTCCGACAGACCATCATGGATGAGGCTCACAACTCGGCATACCCCATTCACCCGGGATCCACCAAGATGTACATGGACTTAAAACAGAAGTATTGGTGGAATGGGATGAAAGCAGACATTGCCCGGTTCGTCGCCCACTGTGATACTTGTCAGAGGATTAAAGCTGAGCACCAGAAGCCCGCAGGACTGTTGCAGCCCTTACCAATCCTGGTATGGAAATGGGACGAAATAGGCATGAACTTTGTAGTAGGTTTGCCAAAGACTCAGAAGGGGCATGACTCCATATGGGTGATAGTGGACCGACTCACTAAAATCGCTCACTTTCTACCCGTACGGACCACTTATGGTGGAGAGAAGTTGGCAAAACTCTACATAGAGAATATAGTGAAGTTGCATGGAGTGCCTAGCAGGATAGTCTCAGATAGAGGGACCCAGTTCACCTCTAGGTTTTGGAAAAGCCTGCATAAAGCCATGGGTACCAAGCTGGATTTCAGCTCAGCATACCACCCGCAGACAGACGGGCAGACCGAGAGAGTAAATCAAATTTTGGAAGACATGTTGAGAGCATGTGTCCTCACCTATGGCAAAGACTGGGAACAGAGCCTACCGTATGTGGAATTCTCCTACAACAACGGCTACCAAGCAAGCATAGGAATGTCCCCGTTCGAAGCCTTATACGGGAGGAAATGTAGGACACCCTTGATGTGGTCAGAAGTAGGGGAACGTGCCCTGGTTGGGCCCGCACTTATAAAGGAAGCCGAAGAGCGAGTAGCCGACATCCGAGAAAAGTTGAAAGCCGCCCAATCTCGGCAGAAGAGCTACGCAGACAAGAAGAGGCATGAAGCAAGCTTCAACCCTGGAGATTTCGCTTACCTCAAGGTTTCACCTATCCGAGGGACTCGGAGGTTTCAGGTGCACGGAAAGTTGGCCCCTCGGTACATTGGACCGTATAAAGTACTAAAGAGGGTCGGAGCAGTAGCATACCGGTTGGAGCTACTAGAAGAAATGTCAGATATACACCCAGTGTTTCATGTCTCCCAGCTACGCAGATGTTTGAAGGTCCTCGAAGAAAAGCGAGTACCGGTAGAGACCATCGATCTACAGCCAGACCTTAGGTACCAGGAAGTGCCCGTCAAGATTTTGGACACAGTGGTCAAAAGAACAAGAACATCAGAAGTACGGGTGTGCAGAGTCCAATGGAGCAGACACGGAGTAGAAGAAGCCACGTGGGAACGAGAGGACGCGTTGAAGAAGGAGTTTCCCCACCTGTTCGAAACCTAGCCGAATCTCGAGGGCGAGATTCATTTTAAGTGGGGTAGGTTTGTAACACCCACATTTTTAGCTCCTAATAAATCACTTAATAAATCACGTGTGTTTTCAAAACTTTCCCGCTGAGCTCATTCGAAACCCCGGTCACCTTCTCCCTCTCTCACCCTCGGCGCGTGTGCCGCGAATCCCGCCGGCACCGCCCGCACTCGGGCCATCACCCACGCGTGCCGCCCCAGCGCCGCTGTCGGCCACCACGCCGGGGATCCCCCGCACGCCGCGGTCCCGCCGGCCGGTCCGCCTCGCCATCACCGCCGTCCCGAAAATCACGCTGACGCCCGGAAACCGGAAAACCCCACAAAAACCCTTCCTCTAATTTCCCGAGAAATTCTCCTATTTTTTTTCCTAAAAATTCTTTCCTATTTCTTTCCCCTTCCTATTTCTCTTTTTCTTTTCTTTTCTTCCTTTTTCTCCTTTTTCTTTTCCTATTTTCTTTTCTTCCTTCCTTTTCTTTTCCCCTTTTCTTTTCCTTTCTTCCTTCCCTCTCTTTCCTTCCTTCTCCCTCCTTCAGCCAGCCGCGCCTGGCGCTGCTGCCTCCCCTGCGCCGCTCCTGGCTCGCCCGCCTGGCGCCGACCGCGCCGGTCCCTTGCCATCCCCGCACGCCACCCGGTCTCCCCCACAGCAGCAACACGCGCGCGCACACGCCGGCCGCCTCGCCGCGCCCTGCACGCGCCGGACGCCGGCAGGACGCGTGCGCCGTGCACGGGTTGACCGACGCGACGCGTCGCTGCGCGAGCGGTCCTGTCACCTGCCAAGTTAGGCTGCAAATTGACCAAGCACTGCGCCGAGGCGTCACCTCGCCGGAGTCGTCGCGGCGCCGGCCGCCGCGGCCCACCCTGCCGGAGCCTACACCAAGGTCGCCGGGGAGATTTTTTGCCCGGGAACCGACCTACGACGCCTATAAAAGGCCGGCACCACCTCTTCGCCGCCCCACACCGCACCAAGCAAGCTTGCTCTGCATCCACCACAGCCGCCTCCCTCCCTAAACACCGGAGCGTCGCCGCCCCCTAGCGCCGCCACCACCAGACCGCCGCCGCCTGAGGAGCCGCCTCCTCGCGCCGTCCTAGCTCAAGGTGAGGGAGGGAATCAGTCCCCCTCGTCGCCCTCTCCATTTTCCCCCGCCTCCCGGCCGCTGCCGTGGCCCGGCTCGCCGGGGATTGCCGCCGGCCGGCCGCACCCAAGCCGCCTCCCTCTCTCTCTCTGTTCTGATTCGAGGGGGAGGAAGGAGATGGCTATTTAGCCGAAAACCCCCTGGCCTTTTCCTTTTTCCTCCCACCGAGTCCCCTCCTCTATTCCCTCTCTCTCTCTTTTCCAAATTAAACCCTAAACCTTAAGATATTCCACCAAAACAACCCTGCCCTTTATAGATAGGCCCCTAGGCTATTTTAGTTAAACCCTCACCCTATCTAAATATTATAATTAGGTCCTTTTCTTTTAAACTAAATTACTAACCGGCCCTTAATTAACCCTAGACACCTCCTTTAACCCGTCATTTCATGCGCGTTTTTAATCCAAATCGTGCCCCACCTTCCTCACACCCGTACCGGATATACCACCACCCATCCTTCACCCAAAACCCCCTACATAATATTTATTTCCCTATTTTATTTAATTACTATCCTCGAGCTCAGCCGGAGAAATTGTGTGTGCTTATATTGATTGCATGCTTGCCTGTGTGTGCGCTATAGCCGACGAAGTAAACGAAGGAAGGTGCCCCGAGCCGGAGTTTGGAGCCGACTACTGCGAGCAGGAGCCCGAGATCCCGAACGACGAGCCGGAACTCCCCGAAGACTTCGAAGACGGCAAGTTCAATCTCATCCTTTGATGCATGCTTTGATCCCAGTTTTATAAATACAACCCTATGACCCGTTTGATAAATTGCATATTGTTTTACTGTTAAAACCCGGTAGGATAGCCACCTTTGATTTCTATGATTGATCTTTGGTTTGGCCTAAATGATTGCTTTAAAAATGTGTGAGTGCTTTAAAAATGGGAATGGGATATTTTGGAAAGTGAGTAAAGAACTGGGTAGACGGGATGGACGCGTGTGTCAGGAGTATGGGTGAGCTCGTACCTTTGTGGTTGAGCGTGTTGGAGATGTCCATCTTGTCGTTAAGGACCGGGTTGCGTGACATCTCACCTGACCCAATTATCGTACTACCACTCGACCGTTGTATGTGGCAACGGCTTAGCATAAATCCCACTAGTTAATCTACTTGCCATCAGGAGTGCGGGTGAGCAGCGGGAGATCAAGGAATAGGGGTACGATCTGTGTGAGGTACGCCCTGGTTATGTGAGATAACCCCTTGGTTGCTCCCGTGGTGGCTCGTAGGGTTAGCTAAGGTGGGTAATGGCTTTGATAGGATCCGCACCGGCACTAAGGTGTTCGTGTGGCGGTACCCTACTTGTGGGTAAAGATGTACAACCTCTGCAGAGTGTAAAACCTATTCGAATAGCCGTGTCCACGGTATTGGACGAGTCACGGTGGGGTCACAAAACTAGTGTTTGGGTTTGGGATGATTTTCATGGCGGGAGTTGATTTCTGGAAAAGTGTGTGGCTGTGTGCCTGGGCTACTGCGGGTTCGATATGAGAACATGTGGCAAAGGCATGAGTCTTATGAGGATACTGTGGCAGCGGCCTGGGCGGGGTGTCACTCGCTCGTTGATATACATTCAGCCCTGACAGGGATGTAGAGCTCGCTGAAAACTTGGGAGGGTGAGAGTTTTGGTTCAGTTAAAAAGGAACTTTTCTCACTCCGTCGACGCCTGGAATCGATACGTCGTCGTAACCTGTAGGCAGGACCAACCAAAGAAGAGCGAGATATCTCAAGACGGTTAGCAGAAATTCTTGCGCGGGAGGAGATCATGGTCAATCAGCGCTCTAGAGTAGAGTGGCTGTGCGAAGGCGATCGTAACACAGGGTATTTCCATACCAAGATCAAGCAGCGATCCCGCGCCAATAAAATCACAGCTCTAAAACGGTCGGATGGGTCCCTGTGCACGACACAAGCAGAATTAGAGGACTTGGCTATGAATTTCTATAAGAATCTGTTCACAACACAAGACCAGACGTCCCCGGAGGAAATATTACATTTTGTGCCTACCAAAGTGACACCAGCTATGAATGACCTGCTGATTGCTCCGTTCACTGAAGGGGAAATCCATAAAGCTCTGTTCATGATGCACCCACACAAGGCGCCCGACCCAGATGGGTTTACGGTCGGTTTTTTCCAGCGACACTGGAACTTGGTTGGACTTGATGTCTGTTCGACAGTGCTGGCCTTTCTGAATGGGGGAGACATGCCTGCTATTGTTAATAACACAGTCCTAGTGATGATCCCAAAGGTAAAGCACCCTCAAGAGCTCACCCAGTTCAGGCCTATTGCGCTCTGCAATGTCCTTTATAAAATGTGCTCCAAGGTTATTGCTAATCGTTTGAGATTAGTTTTGGATGATATAATTTCGGAGGAACAATCAGCCTTCGTTCCAGGCCGCCTTATCACGGACAATGTCCTTGTCGCTTATGAGAGTATCCACTATCTGAAGAGGAAGAAAGGTGCTACTGGTGCATGTGCTCTGAAATTGGATATGGCTAAGGCATACGACAGAGTTGAATGGGTCTATCTACGCTCCATCATGCTTAAACTGGGGTTTAGTGATCTGATTGTGAACCTGATTATGAAATGTGTTGAATCTGTGAAATTCTCAGTGCGAGTGAATGGAAACTTCTCAGAGGTGTTCTCACCAACTTGAGGTATACGGCAGGGTGACCCCATGTCACCATATCTGTTCCTTTTATGTGCAGAGGGTTTATCTAGCATGCTGAAATTCTCAGGGCCAAATTACCTAGCGAAGGGTGTTCGGGTGGGTATCCATGCACCATGGGTGTCACACCTACTATTTGCAGATGATTGTATTCTCTTTACACAAGCGAGTGCAAGGGCTGCCACATGATTGATGGACATTCTTCAAGCATATCAGCAAGGGTCAGGCCAGATGGTTAACACGCAGAAGTCAGCCATTTTCTTTAGTGCCAACTGTGCCGATCCTAGTAAGGAGGAAGTGATGCAAATCACTGGTATTAACAATGAGGCTCTCTCAGAGAAATATTTAGACCTCCCTACAGCAGTGGGTAGGAGCACAAAGGAAGTGTTTGAACACATTCCTTCAAGAATAAAGAGCATTATGGGTGGATGGAGTGAAAAATTGCTTAGTGGTGCAGCAAAGGAAACTTTGATTAAATCAGTTGTTCAGGCAATCCCAACCTATTCGATGAGCTGCTTCCTCTTGTCACCGGACACTTGCAAAAAGATCACTTCGGCAACATCCAATTACTGGTGGAGCGGCGTGGCTGATAAGCGGAGCATACACTGGAGGAAATGGTCAGACCTCACCTTGCCAAAGACTCATGGAGGTTTGGGTTTCCGTGATGTTTCAAATTTTAACTTGGCAATGCTGGGGAAACAAGGTTGGAGGCTTATGACAAATCCGGATTCTCTTTGTGCCCGGGTCTTGAAAGGAAAGTATTTCCACCAAGGGAACTTCATGACTGCTGGGAGGAAGAAAAACGCCTCTCATACTTGGCGTGCTATCCTAGCAGGTCGACAGGCGCTGGAACTAGGCCTGATAAGGAGAATAGGTGACGGTACATCGACAAATATTTGGGAAGACAGATGGCTACCATCAGGTATTGGCAACAGACCTGTCTGCAGGAAGGGAGGAGCAACAACGGTTCAGGTGTCTGATCTTCTAACTGTGGATGGCAGATGTTGGGATGAAGGTGCGCTTCATCAGAACCTTTTACCGTTTGATGCTGAAGCTGCAAGACGCATCCCTCTTGGACGTGTGCAAGAAGATTTCTGGGCTTGGTCGGGTGAGAAACACGGTCTGTATTATGTGAAGTCTGCATACAGGCTCCTTTCAGATAGAGCACAACAAGCTAGAGCGCACACTGCTGGTACCTTTTCTCATTCAGCGGCTGCCAATGACCATAGGTGGGTGAAGCTCTGGAAACAAAAGGTGCCACCAAAAGTACGCGTGTTCTGGTGGCGAGTGATGAACGATTACATGCCGTGTAAAGCCAACCTATACCAACGGCATGTTGATCGAGTTGCGAACTGTGAGCTTTGTGGAGCATGTGAGGAGACGACATATCACGCATTGCTCCAGTGCTCCTTTTCCCAATCGTTCTGGAGGAAACTGAAGGATATGGAGGGGATCAAGCTTCCTAAACTGTGTTCCCGGACTTGGCCGGAAGATCTCCTGGATGATAGCTACTGTTGTGAGAAGGATAGAGTGATCATTATCTGCGGCATGTGGTCTTTATCGAACTCTAGGAATGACCTTCATCATACGAGGAAGCCAATTGAGCACACAAAGGTGATTGATTGGGCAGTAGATGCTTGCTTCTACCTCCTCACTTCCCGGCCACCTCCCAACAAGACCCCTGGGCTGAGAGGTCAGCAATGGAGT
This sequence comes from Cenchrus fungigraminus, assembly GCA_036936925.1. Lineage (NCBI taxonomy): Eukaryota > Viridiplantae > Streptophyta > Magnoliopsida > Poales > Poaceae > Cenchrus > Cenchrus fungigraminus. Next base: position 3,758,621 of record CM072779.1, read on the forward strand.
TCTCCCCCGGAGGGAGTACTGAAAATAAATTACGACGGTGGTTTCCAAGCTGAGGACATGTCGGGATCCGTAGGGGTTGTGATGCGCAACTCTGATGGCTCTTTCATTGGAGCTTCAGGACGGTGGTTGCCCTCTGTTTCCTCAGCCTTGGTGGCGGAGACAGAGGCTTGCAGAGATGGTCTCCGGTTGGCGATGAACAACTCAGGAATCAGAAGGTTAATCATGGAAACAGACTCACTTCAGTTGGTCTCGCTGTGGAACTCCCGCCGGCAGCAACGTTCGGAGATAGCTATTATCTTAGACGAGATGGAGGTGATGGCCTCATCTCTAGTTTCTTTTTGCCTTGTTCATGTAAAGAGATCGGCCAACATGGTTGCCCATCTTTGTGCAAAACATGCATCTCAGTCTAGGTCTAGTGCTTCTTGGCTTGATGAGCCACCTAGCTTCATTTTATCCTCTCTTCAGAGTGATTGTAATCCTCTTATTAGATGAATGAAAGCTATGTTCCAAAAAAAAGAAGTGCCAAGGAGAGGACATGCACAAAATTGCTCATATTTCGCAAGTCGTATTGTGATGAGCCTGCGTGGAACAGCAGCGCGCCGAACTAGCTGGAGAATAGCAACGCAAGGTTCAGATACTCCGGCGGAGGAGGAGGAAGATAGCAGTCAGAGAAGGAGAGATAGTGTTTAGGGTTTCTCTTGTTTGATGTCCACTTCCGGCAGCGAACCGGGTTTTAGTCTGCAGTGACCATCACAAGCTGATGGCCTAACTTGGGCTCGGCCCACTACTGCCGTCGTCGTTAGCCCAATAGGTTACACGGCCTGTGGCCCACTACATATGGCCTCTGGCCCAGTCAATACACTAGATAGATAAGAGGGTCCTGACATCAGCCCCCTCTTAAGCAGCAACTCGCCCTCGAGATGCTTTAGAAGTCGATCTTGACAATCAGGAAGGAGTCTTGGGCTTGATGGTCTTCATATTCACCCAAGATGTCCAATCACCTGGTCTGGAAGATCACTGTACCAAAGCAAATGGATGTACATAATTACCCACTAATTTGAGTTTGGTGAACAGTACCTGTGATGGAGTGGCTTCTGTGTCCACCCGTCATAATGCAAGATGCTCATCAGGTGTGACATTAGCATTTGGTGGTACAACCTTCTTGAGCTATGGCACATGAACCAGTTGATGGATCTTGCTTGATGCCGGCAATTACAATTTGTACGCCATAACACCAATCCGCTGCAGCACCAGATATGGCCCAAAATACTTGTAGCTCAGCTTTGCACATGTACTTCGTGCCACTAATTGCTGAATGTGTGGCTGCAACTTGAGATACTCCCAATCTCCTACAACAAATTCCCTTTCTGACCCGTGCTTGTCTACTCGAGTTTTCCTACGCTGCTGGGCTCTGACCAAGTGTTGTTGAATCAATTGAGTCATTGCATTCCTATCCTGTAGCCACTGTTGCAGATCTGGAACAGTGCAAGTATCTGTTGCTGCAATGCCAAAGTGCCTAGGCTTGTTGCCATACAAAACCTCAAATGGTGTAGTGCCATGTGCTGAGTGATATGTGGTGTTGTATTCTGTGGTAGGTTGTTGTCACTCCACTGTGGCCTCCCAGCCCACTAGCATGAAGGGCCAACATTATTGCCTAATGTGCTTCATTGTGGTTGCCCAGCCAAATCCTTCCCTTGTGTCTGATGACTCCATTCAGCAATGAGTAACCTTTATCATTTGCTCCTGTTAAACTGAGTTCTTGTAGTAACACTTTTGCTTGAGGATCTTTCTGGTATGCTTCAATTACTGTTTCCAACCACTTTGGAGTAGAAGCATAAATGACATTGAGTTCTGGACATTGTTGTCAAGACAGGGCATCAACAGCTGTGTTCTCAAGGCCTTTCTTGTACTGAATTATGTACTGCAGCCCTAAGAGCTTGATAAATGCATTGTGCTGCATTCCTTGGTGCAGTTTTTGTTCTCCCAAATGTACCAGGCTTTTGTGATCTGTGGCTAGAGTGAACTGCTTGTGTTGTAAGTAAGGCCTCCATTTGGTGACTGCTAGAATCACTGCAAGACACTCCTTTTCATATGTTGACAGTGCATGTGCCTGTTTCCCCAAAGCCTTGCTGATGTAGGTAATAGGGTGCCCTTGTTGCATGAGGACATCTCCTATGCTGGTTGCTGAAGCATCTGTTTTCACCACAAATTCTTTATTGAAGTCAGGCAAGGAGAGGACAGGTGCAGAAATCAAAGACATGATATGAGGCTCTATAAATATCAAATGCTAATTGATCAGAGCACCAACTTTCTTAAAATACTTGGATCCATTCCCTTTCCTACTCTGACGGCAAGATGAGGGTCAAGCAAGCACCAGGGGGAGTACGATACTACTAAAGTTACCAACAGATAATTCAAGAGAGCTTTCGACACCTATAACAAGTACAAGCTTAGGAAATATTACATGCATATCCTATAGGTTTCCACCACAAGCCAGGCACGCTTAGGATTTTGAGAATCTTGGATCTAAGTAATTTGAGTTATTCATGCACTCGACGCATCTGAATTTGGTCCCACTGCAACAAAGGGCGCATAAATGAAATTTATGTCAGCTAATTGTGGAATTCATCTACCGTGAACAAACATGTAGTTGTTGTGTATCAACGTACCATAGCGACCAACAAATATATTGTTGCTAATGACTGACAAAAACCACATTAACTTATCTCATTAGTTTAATCAAAAGAAGATATACTGCCACTAAATCATTGAGAAGAACTAAAGTTTGTCATAAATCTGATTTACTTGTAGAAATTTATATTAGATCCAGGGGTCGTTGAGCCATCTAATCTTCTAGTGAGGAATGTCCCCAGTAGTAGCGATCAAGGCTTAGGTTTGCCATGTTAAATGATCACCGACACAGCTAGAGCGTAACATATAACAACATGTAAGAAATACAGATAGTTCAAATTTATCCTAATACTCTAGTATTTTTCAAGAACAGGCTAGCAATTGTGAATGTTAAAAAACCGAACTTAACATTTGTGATCGTTTCAACTTCCAGGCCGGCTAACAGAATTCATAACCTCTGAACAAATGCGCCACTCTATGGTACAAGTGGATAAAATTTCCACAAATTCTACATATGCATCTAATTTTAAGCCACAAGAAAAGTGACCCGAACTTAATCAAGTTGTGGAGTAGCATAGTATGCATAAACATTGCAGTTTAAATTTAATATGCTTGTTTTCCTGAGAACCAGTACTTCCAGGCCCAACCACACCAATTTGAGAGCCTAACAACTTGCCAATAATCTCAAGAAATCATGATACTAATTCTTAAAAAGAAATATTACCTGGAGCTTTAGTCACTCTAAATGTTGTCAAATAGAAAGCTACTAGGCTAGCTAAGTGGTACCTGGGAAGAAGAAGCTTGTGTAGGGAACAACAGTGTAGAAGTCATGGCCATAGTCAATATCCTCATCGCCATCATTCATACAAGCTACACCCTCTCCTACCTTAACTGCCTTGTTCGACTTGGGATCAATAGTGTAGTACCCATCCTCCGTGCCCACGAAAATGACGCCATGGCTATTTACATAGTCAGCCACATTGGGTTTGCTCAAGAGCGTAGCGGCAGGAAGTAAATCCCGGAGCTCAATGAGCTTATCTTGCTTCTATACCATAGCATCATGGGGGCCGACCTCCATCGACCATATGTGGAGTTTGAAGTTATAATCTGCTTTTGTGAATCTCAACTTACCCTCATCAGTTGTGAAGGGTATCATACGCCCATAGGCTTTTGAAGGCAAGTCGATCACATACATTTTCCCCGTGCCAAGATCGTACTTGAGGATCTTGGTGTAAAACCTGAACGTGAAGTAGACTGCATTCCCCACGACTGCGGTGGGCTAATCAACAAAGTCACTGGGATGCAGCTGAGCAATGGTTGGCTCACTCCACGCACCCTTCTCCGACGAGTAGAGGTAGGCGGCCATCCCGTCGTTGTAGATGCCAACGAAGACGACGAGGGACTGCTGGCGGCGGTAGTCGTGGTGCTCGCAGTCAGCGCCGGTGTAGAGCACCGCGACGTTGAAGCTAACCGGCCACGGGAAGCATCGCTCCGGCGGCAGAGTGTTAGGACCCTCATATCTATCTAGAGTGTCACTGCCGCTGGAGCGATGGTTCCCGTGGCCGGTCAACTTCAACGCCGCGGTGCTCTGCGCCGGCGCTGACGGCGAGCACCACGACTGCCGTCGTTAGCAGTTCCTCGTCATCTTCGTTGGCATCTACAACGACAGAATGGTCGCGTACCTCTACTCGTCAGAGACGGGTGCGTGCAGTGAGCCAATCATTGCTCAGCTGCATCCCCGTGACTTTGTCGATTTGGTGCCCGCCATCGTCATGGGGAATGCAGTCTACTTCGTGTTCAGGTTTTACACCAAGATCCTCAAGTACGATCTTGGCACGGGGAAAATGTCTGTGATCGACTTGCCTTCAAAAGCCTATGGGCGTATCATACCCTTCACAACTGATGAGGGTGAGTTGAGATTCACAAAAGCAGATTATGACTTCAAACTCCACATATGGTCGATGTAGGTCAGCCCCCATGATGCTATGGTATGGAAGCAAGATAGTTTCATTGAGCTTCGGGATTTACTTCCTGCCGCTGCGCTCTTGAGCAAACCTAGACCTGAGCATTTTTCGGGCCGGGTTGAAAAAACCTGGTTATTTCGGGTTGAGAAAATCCTGCCCATGATCGTTCCACTGGGCGCGTCGGTCCTCAATTTTCAGGCCGGGCCCGGGCTTGGGCGGGCCGCCCGCGCATTTTATAGTGTAAAATAACTAAAAATAGCATTTCGGGCCGGGCTCAGGCCAAGCTTTTTTTTCTCGGGCTGCAAGATCTGTGCCCACGCCCGTCCAGTAAGGTCCGTGGGCGGGTCGGGTTCGGGCCGGGCCCGGTCCGGCCCGGTCTAAAAATGCTCAGGTATAAGCAAACCCAATGTGGCTGGCGATGTAAATGGCCATGGCGTCATTTTTGTGGGCACGGAGGATGGGTACTACACTGCTGATCCCAAGTCGAAGAAGGCAGTTAAGCTAGGAGAGGGTGTAGTTTGTATGAAGGCTGGCGATGAGGATATTGGCTATGGTCATGACTTTTACACTGTTGTTCCCTACACAAGCTTCTTCTTCCCAGGTTCCACTTAGCTAGCCTAGTAGCTTTCTATTTGACAACATTTAGAGTGACTAAAGCTCCAGGTAATGTTTCTTTTTAAGAATTAGTATCATGATTTCTTGAGATTATTGGCAAGTTGTTAGGCTCTCAAGTTGGTATGGTTGGGCCTGGAAATGTAATTCATTTCACTTAGGAAGTATTGGTTCTCAAGAAAACAAACACGTGAAATTTAAACTACAATGTTTATGCATACTATGCTACTCCACAACTTGATTAAGTTCGGGTTGCTTTTCTTTTGCAAGGTTCCGACCATAAGGATATTCAAACCCAAACTCAAACTTCGTATGCATGATATGGTGCACCATCTAGCAAGACATGTTGCTGCTGATGAATTCTGTTGGACAGATGGTGCCGCAAAAATGAATAGTAAGGGGGACAAATTGAATTGCCACTATCATTTATTGATAAATCAACAAGAGTCGTCATCAAACTTTAAAACTTTTCCATCAAAGGTCAGGGCTCTGCATTCACGGGTACGTGATATACTGCATCTTCCCAAGCAAGCGTTCTCACAAACATTATGCTTGAGAGGTTTGGATTTGAGTGGGTGCCATGTTTCAGAGCTACCGAATTCTATTTATAAACTAAAGCTGTTAAGGTATCTTGATGCTTCTAAGTTCTAACCTTCCTATCTCGAGCTTGCCTAAATCCTTGAACTGTCTCCTGAACTTGCAAACTTTGATACTCTCAAATACATCTCTGAAGACATTGCCCACAAACATTGGCTGCATCCAAAATCTGCGGTACTTTGACCTATCTGGATGTGTCAACCTTTGCGAGCTTCCCGCCTCTTTTGGCAACCTAAGTGCTCTGCTCTTCCTAAACATGTCACGCTGCCATGAACTGCCTATCCTTCCAGAATCCTTTGGCAAGTTGCATAAGCTTCAGTTTTTGAACCTATCCGATTGCTACAAACTCCATGCACTACCAGAATCTTGTTGTCAACTTCATGATCTAATACAACTTGATCTGTCGGATTGCCATAACCTTGAAAAGCTCCCACATTGCATTGATCAACTCTCTAAGCTTGAGTATTTGAACATGACAAGCTGCTCCAAGGTTCCAATTTTGCCCGATTCTCTATGCAAACTCACAATGTCGAAGCATCTAAACTTTTCATTCTGTGTAAAGCTTGAACATCTGCCATCTTCTTTTGGTGATTTACGACTTCAACATTTGGATCTTGAAGGCTGCGTTTTCCTTGACGACTTACCGCATAGCATTCTTAACATGTCTGCACTATACATGTCGAAAGAACATTTTTCTCATCAACTGTAGATTCTAAAGTTGAAAAACTTAACAAGGAACTAAACCTAAAGGGGCCATATAAGCTTGATGGAGGAAATGGTGATATTTGGAGTCAGATTGCAGAGCTCGAGAAGACACCCTGCCACGAACTGCGAATCAATGGTCTTTAGAGTGTCAGGCGATTGGAAGAGGCAGAGCAAGCTAAGTTGTCTAACAACTTGAATATATCGTGGCTGATTCTTGCATGGGAACATGATGACGGTAGCCTGGTGGAGCATGCAGATACATTGGTGCTGGAGAGGCTGGTGCCTCCTAGAAGTCTCCAACACCTTGTTCTGGGAGGTTATATGAGCATAGACTTCCCTAGGTGGATTCTAGACATTCCTTCCTACCTACCTCATATTACCACCATCTTTCTTATCGGCCTGAAATGGTGCAGCCACCTCCCTCCACTGGGGCAGCTGCCAAACCTGAGGGCATTGTTCTTGAAAGAAATGCCTAACGTCAAGAGTGTTGGAAGGGCATTTTACGGGGACTATGGAAGCTGCCAGAAGCTAAGAATGATTTTTTTGTGGTCAATGGACAACGTGGAAGAGTGGTGGACTACGAGATCATCCCATGAAAATGGGGAGTTCTTAATTCCTAATTTGCATATGTTGGTTGCTTTCGATTGCCCAAAGCTGAAGTTTGTGCCTTATCCCCCAAGGAGCGTGACATGGGCGGTACAGAATAACAATCATGTGTTGCCGGAGCATGGGTTTGGGAGTCTCTCATCTACTACTACTCCATTTTCTCTGGGGATCGAGGGCGCATCCCTTTCTTCTGGAGTGTGGGATATGATCCAGTACCTCTCTTCAATCGAGGGTCTCGATCTTAACAGGCTCATTGGCCTCAGAACCTTGCCAGAGGCTATTCGATGCTTCAGGTCCCTCTGAAAACTCGAGATAGAGTCATGTGCTGACTTAGTGACACTGCCGGAATGGCTGGGAGACTTTACTTCATTGAGAGAAATTTGCATCCAAAGTTGTCCAAAGCTGTCTTCGCTGCCGGAAAGCATGCGACACCTTACTGAGTTGAAGAAACTGTGAATAATTAGGTGTCCAGCCCTGTTTGAGAAGTGTCAAGGAGAGGACAGGCACAAGATTGCTCATACTCCACAAGTCATATCCGAGTAGAGTAGCTGATGGTTCCCACATCAACTAAGTCCACAAGATCTAGCATGCATGGTGAGACCCCTTCTCGCTGATGTTTTTTACTTCTATTTGTGTGGGGCTAATATACACTGCCTGTGTTTCTTCTAATTTCTGTGACCTTCTGTACTGCAGATTTGGTGGGCGTACGGAAAGATTTGCTTCAGCAGAGTAAGAAAGCCTGCCTAACTCTAACGGTAAGGAATGATGGATAAATATGTGCTTGCAATACTAGTTGATATTTCTTCACACATTTAAATATCTAGCTTGTACGTGCAGGAAAATTATTGGTCCAGGTGAAGCGTAATAAGCTGCTGCTCGTGTGCATTTTCCACAACTACATATGCTTGGTACGCACAAGCTTCATGCATCAGTTTGTATCTCGGGTCAAATTTCCTTATTTCGAAATGGGAGGCTCATTTTCCATTTTTCTAATTTTCGGCAGGCCGTCATGCTCATGCATCCCTAGTGTTTAAACCGTTCTTGCCTGTCTAAAAAAGAACAGGTATGCTGTGATGAATAAATTCTTTTGAAACCCAACAGTTTACCAAGATTTTCTTTCCGCTGACCTTGCTCTGCTTCCATCGTCGTCTGCATCAAAGTGCTGCTTGTGGTGGGTGTTTCTTAATGCCAGTTATCTGTGCTGATGAATTCATGCATTTGACCATTTATCTCTGAAGCTAACAAGTGAGAATCTAACTCAAAACTCCAGGCATGGGTTCGAGGTGGGCTGGTATCTGAGACTTCTGCACAATGTACGTGTAATTGACAGAGGTGCTTGTGAGCCTGAAGGACATTGATCAGTAGAAGAAAAGGAGCCTTGGAATATTTTCGATTAATGGTATGCACGGTGAGTTGAGAACTTCAGATATATAGAAGAACTAATGCATGCAGCATACTGCCATTCTGGTCAAAATTGTAGCTTCTAGACAACAGTAGTGCATTAAATCATTTTTTTCCTGGATCTTAATATAGCACTAAGACGTTCTGTCTGCATTACTGCTTCACCAAAGAATATAGTGTCACACCTGATTTTCTAAAGAAAACCAAATGCATCTCATATGTGCGCCAGGATCAAGTTTACACACATATGATAGACGTCATGAGTGAAATATCATTAAACAGCAATAAAAACGTACAAGAGTTAAACCATTACATTATCTTTTATTACACTCAGACGATAGACTTGAAGGTCTTTAAAACGAACAAACGATAACTAGACGAAGCAACTCCGTCTTCAGCTTCCACAGGCACATGACTGGGGGCACGCAAGCCTCAGAACTCATCGTAGTCGCTGAAGTATTCTTCTCCAGTGTTCTCCTCTGAACAGCGGGTAAGCAAGGGTGAGCACACTTATGGTTGGAGCTCAGCAAGTGGGGGAAGATGCAAGGCTATCAAGGATAGGCTAAGGTTTTTGCAGCGGTTAGCATTTTAAGTTGGTCAAATTTTATTAGCAAGCATCTATTTACTAGATGTAAGTTCATACCAACCCACTTAAGCATTTAGGAAAGCATCTCATCTCAAAACCATATGAAAACCACGATTTAATTCCATCTTTATGTTTGATTATCATGTGAGGGTCCAGGCCGCTCTTGACCGTGAGCACGGCTGATCGATCAGTTTTAACTCTGCAGAGGTTGTACACTTTCACCACAGCTCGCGTAAAAGTTCCGAAGAACTTTGAACCCAACCATGCGATGCTGGCCAAGCATCATACCACACTTCCGAGGTGTGATTGCATAGGGACGCTACAAAGCCTTTACAAAGACATGCAAAAGCACCAACAACCCACGACAGTTACAGCTCAGGGCGGACCATAACCCTCCCTAGTGGACAGCACCTTAGCAAAGGCTGCGGCCAAGAGGACCGGGCTATACCCCTGCAACCCCGAGCCCCCTGTGTTCCTTTCGGATAAGGTCACCAGTACAATCACACACCTAATTAATTGGCTAAGCCAGAGCTATATGAACTGTGGTTGCACTGTTTTCCTGGGTGGTTCTCCATGTTCCAATTAAATCATATTATCTTGTAATTAACCAAAAGCATCATCTTTCACCAAAGTTATCATGATCGTCATTCATTACTTTGTAAAATTCCATTTGAACCATCCCAAGGTATAGCAACTAAGCATTTCTACCCAAAACATTTATTTAAAAGGGTTGTCCAATGTAAAGGGGTAAAATTCTAGTCGTGTCCTTAAAAAGGAGATTTCCATCAAATTTATCCAATACAACATTTAAAAGTAAACTTAGTTATCATGCAATTTGTGTGGGTCAAAATAGAATATGCAGGGGAGGAAATCCACTTGCCTTCCTTGCTTAAACACTGGGGTTCTTCTTCTTCAAACACTTGCTCTTGATCCACTTCAACTGGCTTCTCACTTGAAACTGGCACGATGTCTACGAGCACACATAAAGACATTCAATAAACAAAATAATACACCAAGCATGAAAAGCTTAAAGAGAGAACAAGGTTTGGCTCTAGGAACACGAACTCAAAAACACTCGGAACTATCGGGAGCTTTGGATGATCACATACAAGAGCTAGCTATGTGCTAGGTATCTTTTAATTAAGTAAAATCATGTGTATAGGTTATTTCAGAGAAATACCCTATTTATAATTAAGCAAGTTATATTTATATTAAAAAGACGATGTGAACCTAGTCCAATTTTATTTACAAATATTCAAGTATGATTTATGCAAATTAAACATTTAATTTAAAAGAAGCATGTAAAAGCATCTAAGCGTTCATCTTTATATTTTGAGTTGAACTAATCAAATTATAATTCAAAAACACATTTATGTTCATATTAATCAAATTAACATTTAATTAAGAAAACTCAGGATATAGCCTATGTTGCTTTTATTTAGGAAGCAAATTGCATAAACATTAATCAATTTAAGTTTGATTATAAAAACCGAGGTGTGCATCTAATTAGCTTTTAATTATAAGAAATATTTAACTAGTATTAATCATATTAACTTTCTTATGAAAACACGTGTTGAACTCTAATTAGATTTTAATTAGAAAAGCATATGTATATAAGGATTTAATCATATTTAATATTTAAATAAATTATAAAACAAAGAACATGTTCATCATTGGTCCTATCACGTAGTTTGAGTTGATATGAACCTAACGCAACTTGAAACGTTGAAAACGGAGCTAAAACACAAAAGATACGGCCAAAACAAGGTTCAGGAGCTTAGATGGTAAGATGGACATTTGTAGAATTACATGATAGATATTTTCAGACTGTATATGACATCAGCATGATGAAATCCTGACATCAAGCAAGGTATGAACGTATAAGTGAAACCTCTACATATACTTGTCTAAAGGGAGTACATGTGCATGCACGTACATGACTGGTAGTATAGAAAGATGAAGTCGACAGGAAATAGAGTATATATTTGATTCCACAAGATGACATGGTTTTGTATCCAAACTGTTTGCTAGCATGCGAGTTGTTTGCTTGGAACAGTAGCATGCATGTTCAGAGAGCTATAGATTGCAAAATAAATATATACACGATGACGTACTGATGGAGCTTCGCACCTTCTTGTGTGATGAAGACAAATGATGGTGAACGGTGATGTAGAGCTGATATGGAAGGAGCGCCGGCACTAGTTTGGTACAGAAACGATGAGACTCCAATCATGGCATCGGCTTCATCCTGGCGAACAGCAACCTTCCAAGTTTCAGCGAGCATCCTCGGTACGATGGAACAGATGAATAAACAGACACGAAGGGGAAAACAAGAAGGTCGGCATAGAAGCACCAAGCACGTTACGTGCTGACGAGGAGATAGTGACGGCCGGCGGTTCGGAAAGTGACGAAGGTGGCCGGGATGCAGACGACGAGCGACGGCAGCCGGGGCTCCAGCTTGACGCCGTGGTTCTTGTGATGGCGCCGGCTTGGCCTGCACGCTGCGACGGTGTTCTGCTCAGGTTTTGATGGTGATGCTCCGGCGAGCAACGATGAGGAGAGCTGCAGTGGGCATGCAAGGCCGTGGTGATTTGCAGGCGAGGCAACAGGAGGCGAGCGGCCGGGCGAGCAGCAGGGTACACGGAGGACTTGGCCTGGAGGGAGCCGCAGGAATAGCAGCAAAACCATGGAATGGAAACGGAAACTGCCATTGACGGCCATGATTACTGTGCGTTGAAAGGGAATATTGATTGGAGCAAAAGTTTCGGGTGCTGTGTCTACGTGCAGTGCATATGTTGGAGGCGAACGGGTGCAGGGCCAGGAGGCTGGACGTGCAGCAGTGACGCAAGCACATGGATGGATTCGGTGGGGAAAAGACTTGACCAGGGGATGGTGGACATGGCTGTCACGAACTGAACGAGGGGAACGGACGATGCGGCGGTGTGACCGCCGTTGATGGCCATTGCATGGTGGGCGGCCGTTACCGGTGGATTGAAGACGAGGGGAACCGAGATGGCAGCATCGTGCAGGGGAGGGAGGCGAGCGCGGCAGCAGCGCACTCGTGGGCGCGCGCGGGAGAGCGAAAGGCCGCGAGCCCGCGTGGATGGTAAGCGGCTCGGGCACGGGTGGCCGAGTGCGAGCGGCGTGGCAGCGCGCTGGCGGCACGTCGCGGGCAGGCGAGCAGACTCGGCTAGGGAAGCAGACAGACGTGCGGGAGGGCGAGTGTCACAGCCTCGCGGGTTAGTGTGCAGCTCGGGCGCCGGCGCAACGCACGGGCGCGTGCGAGCGTAGGCATGGGTGGCAACTGGGCAGAGGTGGGAGGAGGCCTGTCGTGTGGCGCTCACACGTAGATGGAGAGGAAGTGGTGCGGCCAAAGAAGCGGATGAGTGCGCGTGACATGAACGGCTCGAGCACGGCGAGCAGGCACTCGGGGGAGCCGGCTACAGAGCTCGGGTGCGCGGGAAGGGAAGCGGTGCGAGCGCGACGCACGAGCGCGGTGCGGCACCGACCGGAGGTGGGAAAACAGGCTGGCAACTTAGGTTGTTGTGATGAGACTTTGGGCCGGTCGGAAAAACAAGAAAGGCCGAGATGGCTTAGAAAAAAAACAAAGAGAGATATAGAGGAGTTTGGATTTGATTTTTTTTTCATGATTTTGAAAACACTAACTCAAACAAAAGAAATGCAATCAAAATGAATGCAACACTCATAGAATTATTTTATTTATTTTAGAAAAACAACCAATCTTCTTTACTAAATTTCCTGTAAAGAAAATAAATGTTCGGCAAATTTTAAAATTATGAGAAATCGTTGTTTTTATTATTCTTCCTATTAACATCCTGAAATCAAGAAATTTCAGGGTGTTACAAATAGTGATGCAGATAGAGTGTCTTAGTGTAGAACACCCTTTCATACATACTGACATTCTGATCTTCTTCACCGCAGCACCATGTCTATCACAAGCTTATGCTGCTGGAGTATGGTTGTGGTGAATGCAGTTGTCTACATGAAGCACTGGGTGAGCAGCTCAGGTGAAAAAAACAGCAGGCACTGCTAACCTCCGACAGTGCTGTTACAAGTCGTCAGCTGAAAGACCAATATAACTCTTTCTCCAGATCGAACACCGCCGATCACCAACGGCTGCTGCCGTCCGTTCTCATCTCAAGGATCCAACTTGATCCCGGTAACGTCATCGTACCTGACCAACCGTTTCAGCAACAGAAAGATGACATTGCCCGAACAGCTTCACCGCCGCCAGTACGCCCTTGACGCTGGTGATCTTCATCATGCAGGTGTGTCAATCAGTTCGCATATGTGGTCAGTGAGCTCAGCCAAGTAGTGGTAGTAATTAACCGTGCCATGCTTTCAAGAAGCACCTGGCCTCGTCGAATGCCTTGCTTGGACAACAGATCGTGCCGGCGAATGAGGGTGTACGGCGCGTGTGACCGTGCTCGATTAGCACGACTCCGGCCGCCGGAGATTCTCGTGCTCGCAAGGAGCGGTGTACCATATGCCGCCTGGAGACTGATCGAGGATCAGCTGTGCTACTGCTACCCAACCTCCCAAATCATAATTAGCTTTTCCTTTCCTCTTCTATGAACCGAAATCGTACGCTGGTTCTTCTCATGGCTGGATTCATTACAGGACATACCATTACGGAACAGTTTCAAGGATTTTCCACTAGATCAGAACACAACACTGTATTACTGCATAATCAAAGAACATAGCAATGCAGATACATACATTACTGACAATTTTAGCACCAAAGGCTGACACATGCTCGTGCTGCTGGAGTACATACATCAGTCGGCTGTAGTACCTCAAAACTTAGGGTGCGTTTGGTAGAGATTCACCCAGCTCCAGCTTCTTTACTGTAGCGACCCTGCAGCGTGTCAGACGGAGCAGCAGGGAGCTGGTATTTCGCAGCTCCGCCCGCTCCGCGTAGTTCTGTGAGAGGGAGGAAGTTGAGAGAGAAAAAGGGATTCAATGAATAGTGATGCTACAGTATGCTTGCAGTGCTATGTCTGACGGAGCGGAGCTGCCAGAATCGCTGCCAAACGCACCCTTAGAGCTGTAGCAGCTCGTCAACTGAAAGTCCAACAGCATGCTGAACCCCAGCACCCCTTTCTCCGGATCGAACACCAGCAGGATGTTCTCCATCGTCTTCCCGCCGATCACCACTGCCGGCTCGCCGTCAACCGGCATGCCACCAGACCCCATCTCCAGGATCCCGACGCACATGGCGCCGTCCACCTGCACCAGGTAGTTGTTGTTGAACACGGTCCAGTTCCTTGTGGCGCCGGCCAGCTCCAGGTCGATCTCACTGGTAGGCACGTCGTAGCTGACCGGTCGCTTCAGCAGCGGAAAGACGCCGTTGTAGCACAGCTGGAACGGCTTCACCGCCGACACGGGCTTCACATCGGTAAACTTCCCTCTGCAGGCGGGTTGAATAGAGCTCACAGATGATCCATCAGACAGCTCGCAGATTTTCAGACGCACCTGGTTACGGCCTCGTCGAACGCTTGGATGAAAGGGCGGAACACCTCCGGGCGCATGATGGTGTACGGCGTGACAGTGCTCAGCACGACGCCGCCGCGGCCGGTGCGGGCGTCGAGGTCGAGCACGCCGTTGGGCAGGGAGGCCGCGACGTCGACGCCGTGCCAGGACACAGAGATGCCCCTGACAGGGACGTAGTTTCCTCGGGTTCGTCAGGAGCGGCGCGTACGGGTTCGTCCCCAGGTACACCGGCGTGTCGCCGAACGCGGCGAAGACCGGGAGGCACAACGCGAACCTGCCGCCGAACCCGCGCTGATCAGTAGACCAGGACACTGATCAGCGCCCATCGTACCCTCAGCGGGTCGGGTCTCGAGCCGCTGATCAGTAGAGTCATGTGGGCCTGAGCCCCGGGTTTTCCTCGAATTCGTTCTCGAGGACGTATTGACAGGCCGTGGCCTTGTGGCCTCAACCTGCTTTGGATTGGGGCGCCAGCCGTATCCCCTCGAGGGGTCGGCCCTCGAAACCCCGGCTCGAGATTTACAGGGGGTGATCCTTATGCGAGAAGGAACCCCTGGCGTTCGAAATGCGTCCGTGGGACGTCTGGCCGCCGCGCTCTGCCAGCCGCGGCTGACGTGGCGCAGGGCGTGCGAGTGGGCGCACCATTTCAGGTGACGCGACGTGGGCGACGTGCGAGGGCAATGAGACGGGGCGCTGCGTCCCCTGGGTTACCGTGCGGTAATCATGGCGCACGCTCGTGCGCACAGCAGTTTCGGCGTGGTGGGGCCCCACCGTCAGCGACGAGGGGCGCCGGCCGCATTAACTGCCGCCGCCCGCTGCGCTTCCGGGGGCTCCGCCCCTTCCGATTCTATAAAAGCAGGGGGCGCAGGGAAAACTCCTTACCTCTGCCATTCGCACCCGTCCCTCGCTCTTCGTCTCCCTCAGCGCTACGCGCCTTGCCGCTCTAGATCCGCCCGTGCTCCGCCGTTTCCGCAGTCGCTTGCGCTCCACCGCCCTCTCCGCCATGTCTTCGATCCGAGTGCTGGAGGGGTTCCCATGGCCTCGGTCAACGGTGGACCGGCGGTCGTTGGAGGCGCTGGTGATCGGCGGTCAGCTGGCGCCGACCGGCGACGGGCCGAACCCGGCGTGGATGATCGCGTCGTCGTCGCACCAGCAACCGAACCCTCCGCCGGGTTACGTCATCAGCTTCCTGCGGCTGCACGAGCGCGGCTTCAACGCCCCTGCGAGCAAGTTTATGCGGGGGCTGTGCTACCACTACGGGGTGGAGCTTCATAACTTCGCCCCCAACGCTATCTCGCAGGCGGCATCCTTCGTCGCCGTCTGTGAGGGATTCATAGGAATCCCGGCGTACTGGGACCTGTGGGTCCACCTTTTCCGCGGCGAGCTTCACACGCTCGCCACGGGGGAGAGGAGGACGCGCCGAGCGGTCCGCGCCGGCGGCCTCACGCTCTCGGTGCGCGACTCCCGGAAGGAGTTGTACCTGCCGTGCATGATGACGTCGAACAACTCCGACTGGGAGAAGGGGTGGTTCTACCTTCGTAATGACGGCGCCGGCCTTCCACTGTACACCGGGAAGGTGCTGACGGAGAGGCCAATCTCATGGGCGTACGGGGTGTCGCCCCCGTCGAGGCAGAGGAGGCTCGAGCCCCTTACCGACGCCATAAGTCAGTTGGCGAACACCGGGCTGACTGTGGCGTCCGTCATCGCCAATTTCCATCACCGGCGGGTGATTCCTCTCATGGAGAGGGAGCTCCTCATCTTCGAGATGAGGAGCGAAGCCAACCCCGTGGCCCTGGCACGCTCGCGGTTGCTGGAGGAGCCGCTCGCCCAGGCGTACGCGGCCACGAGGACGAGACGCGCGGTGAACCCCAGGGTGGTGCGGAACAGCGACGACGACCTGTGGTCGTTTGCGATGCTCCCGGACGCCGGTCAGGTGAGTGTCGATTCTTCGCCTTTGCTCTCTTTATCCCCGTGCTTGACCTGACGGTGGTTGCTGGCGGCAGGGGGTGGACGTCAATGTCCCCATGTCGGATCCGCCAACGCCTCGGTCGCAGGCCGACAATCGCGTCAGGCAGCAGGACCGGGCGGCCCAGGCGAAGGAGAAGAGGATCAGGAGGCAGGATCACCTCGACAGGTACAACGAGGATTACCTGTTGCGAGAGCAGCAGGGCCTCTCCCCCCGTCGGAGCCAGTAAACACGTCTTCAGACGAGGAGGAGAGCGAGGGGGAGCGGACCACCTCCGATAGGTGGGAAGCCGTGCCGCCTCCGTCACCGGGGGTCGAGGGGGTCCCCGCAGAGCCGACCCCAGAGGCGGACACGGTGCCGCCTGTCGCGGGGTCGCCGCCGAGGATGTCGGCAGGCTCTGGGGAGGCACCCCCAGAGCCCTCAAGGAAGCGCAAGCGGGGCTACTCCAACATAAGGTGCGTTGTTTTCCTCTCTCCGCGTTCTTGATATCATGAATCCGGTCACCCACCTTTCCTCCCTCCCGTTGTTAGGACGTCACCTGCTGTCCCTGGCCTTGCGCCCATCAAGGCGCTCAAGCAGGGGGTGCCGCGCGTGACGAGGCCCCGCTCGGAGAGGACGCCACGGGTGGCGGCGGGGATGGGCGAAGCATCGCGTGTCACGACCGTGGCCACAGGGCCGCGGCAGCGGGAGGAAGCAGCAGTGGAGGCCGTGCGGGCGACAACGACCCGTGGTGCCCAGCAAGGGCGAGAGCGGGCCCGCACGACGAGTCGGGAGGTCGAGGGCCGCGGGATGGCCGAGGCCCCTGCTGATGGTGATTCTGCCCCCAGAGGGGGTCGGGTGGAGGCAGCGGTCGGATCAGCCCCCGGGCCCGCGCCCGGGGTACTGGTGGTGCGATCCGACGGCTGCGTGATGTCGCAGCAGCCGGCGTCCGATGCCGGAGCGTCGACGTCCGGCGTCGCGGTCCCGGCGCCCGGTGCTGACGGGCCACAGTGGGAGCAGAGGCTCCGTCTCCTTGGGGTGCCGCAGAGCTTGCTGGAAGAGGCGATGTCCGAGAGGGCGCTGTGGCAGGAGTTTCGTGCCAACGGCGCCTCTCTTCACGCCGCTCTAGTCGAAGCGGTCCGGCTCCACGGAGGCAGGTCATTCCAGATCTTCCAGGTAAGGACATCCACTTGATCGCTGTTCGCTCCCCTGTTTTCCTATTTGAATGTTTCTCGTTTGATTCATACTCCCTGCTTTCCCTTCGCTACACGCAGGAGCTGCAGGGCCAGGCGGGCGAGAGATTCGCTCGTATTGCCGAGCTGAGCTCCAATCTCGACTGGTACCGAACGCAGTACGAGGCTCTAAACACCATGGTGGAGGCCCTGCGGGCGGACAATGGTTGGCTGGAGTACAACCTCATGGGCATGGAGGATGCTCACACCGACCAGCACTCCTTGGCAGCGCAAAAGGCTAAGGAGGTCGAGGAGATGAAGACCGTGCTCCAGGGGAAGGAGGAGGCGCTGGTGGCGGCGAACGGTGAGCTGCAGAAGGCGTGCGAAGCCCTCACCGAGGTTCAGGCCGTGTTGGCGCAGAAGGGGACGGCCCTTGCCGAGGCGCAGGCCCAACTCCTGCAGGATCGTACGACCCTCGAGGGGGCGCGGTCCTGGCAGACCCAGGCCGAGCAAAAGACCCAGGAGGTCGAGAAGCTGGGTGCTACTCTGCAGGAAAAGGCCGAGGCGCTCTCCGGAGTGGAGGGCCAGCTCCAGCAGGAACGCATCGCGCGCGCGCAGGTGGAGGCCCAGCTCCAACAGGAGCGTGCTGCGCTCGAGGATGCTCGGTCTGGCTTCCAGCGTGAATGCTCGGCGTGGGAGGAGGCGCAGTCCCAGCTCCACCAGGAGCGTACCGCGCTCGTGGAGGCCAGGGCCACACTTCAGCTTCGGGAGGCGGAGACCGAGCGGCTCACCGGGGGGTTGGTCCAGGAGGGCGTCACCGTCGAGGCCCTGAGAACCGCCGACGCGGAGAAGGATGCTTTGGTTCTGCAGCTGCAGCAGGAGGCTGGAGCCACTTGTACGGAGCTCGAGAAGGAGAGGAAGCAGGTTGAAGGTAAGTCGCAGCCCCCGGGCCTTTTATTTGTTGATCAGGTTCGTCGAGATTCGCTCTCAACTCACCCTTTCTCCCCTCAGGACTGCGGAAAGCTCTGGGAGAGTCGGCGACGCAGGTGGAAGTGCTCCAAGCGGCCTACACCTCGTCCCAGCAAGAGCTGGGGCTTCTGGAGCAGGTGGCCCTCGAAGCGTGCCAGAGCATCGACGAGGGCACCGGTCTGTCAGGGAGCTCGCAGGCGAGCCGCCTTCGGGCTCTGGGTGGTCGTGTCGCCGAGCGCATGAAGGGCGCCCTCCGTCTCGGCATCCAGAAGACCCTTGGCGTGGTGTCGACGCATTACATCGTTGACCTTGCGGCGCTGGCCACGGGATACGTCGTCGCAGACGATCTCGATGATGACGGGACGCAGGACGTCGTGAACCAGGTCGATGCCGCCGCTGCGGACCTTGCCGACGCGTTCGAGGAGGATCTCTTCCCGAACGCTCCCCCCGCGGGTCCCCTCGAGCCCTGAAAGTAGTCGGGCGCCGAAGCCCTTTGGTCGTGGTCAGGATTCGAGCCAGGTGGCTCTTGTAACAAAACAATCCGCCTTTTGAAGTTTGTAACTTAAGTGTGACTTGTTTTATGTGTGCGGTTGTATCTTTTCCCGTCGCCTAGGCAAATTTCAGCTGGGATCGATCGTTTTCGCGAGCAGCTTGAAGGTGAAGTGGTGAGGAGGGGAAGCCGTATCCTGCTGGAGGCGTGGGCTGTCCCTAGTTCGCCCGGCTTTACCTTTTGGCTACTCGCGCCCTGCTTCTTTCTGTCTAAGCTCCCGGGGCATGATACGCTTAGCATTTTTGGAAAAAAAGGTTTTTTGCGAAAAAATGGGACCGTTTAGGGGGGGGTGCCCCCTGTAGTAGCCCCCGAGGGGGACTTGGTTTTCAGAGGAAAGCCGAGTCTCCCTTGTCTTTATTCACAACCTTAGCGTATATACAACCGACTGGGGCGCCGGATATGCACAAAACGACTTGGAACTTAAGGGTAAAAGCGACGTAGCTGTTGGATGTTCCAAGCGTTGGCGAAGACTTCACCTTTCTCGTTCGCGAGCTTGTATGTGCCGGGCTTGAGGACCTCGGCAATGATGTATGTCCCCTCCCACGGCGGCGTGAGCTTGTGGCGTCCTTCATTCTTCTGTCGGAGCCGGAGCACCAAATCCCCCTTGTTGAGGTCTCGAGGCCGGACCTTGCTCGCTTGGTAGCGTCGCAGGGATTGCTAATACTTCTCGGAGTGTAGGACCGCCACATCTCGGGCCTCGTCGATGCAGTCCAGTGCGTCTTCGCGATCTTGTTGGTTTTGCCCCTCCTGGTATGCTCTGACCCTCGGGGATCCATAGTCCAAATCCGTGGGGAGCACGGCTTCCGCGCCGTAGACCAGGAAGAACGGGGTGAGGCCCGTGACCCTGCTCGGGGTGTTCCTGAGGCTCCAGACGACTGATGGCAACTCCTGGACCCACTTCCGGCCAAATTGGTTGAGTTTGTTGAAGATCCTTGGCTTCAGGCCTTGTAAAATCATGTCGTTGGCACGCTCTACTTGGCCATTAGTCTGTGGGTGTGCCACAGCGGACCAATCCACGCGGATGTGGTAGCTGTCACAGAACTCCAAGAACTTCTTGCTGGTGAATTGAGTGCCGTTATCCGTTATGATGGAGTTGGGTACCCCGAAGCGGTGCACGATGTCCGTGAAGAATAGCACCGCCTGCTCGGACCTGAGGCTGCTGATGGGGTGGACCTCGATCCACTTCGAGATTTTGTCGATGGCCACGAGTATGTGGGTGAAGCCCCCGGGCGCTTTTCGCAAGGGCCCGACCATATCCAGCCCCCACACAGCGAAAGGCCACGTGATGGGGATGGTTTGCAGCGTGTGGGCCGGGAGATGGGTCTTTCGCGCGTAATACTGGCACCCTATGTAGGTGCGCACCACCTCGTTGGCGTCGGTGACCGCCGTCGGCCAATAGAAGCGCTGGCGGAACGCCTTGCCTACGAGGGTACGCAGAGCGGCGTGGTGACCGCACTCGCCCGCGTGGACGTCCCGGATCAGCTCCCGTCCTTCAGGAATGGAAATGCAGCGCTGCATGATCCCTGAGGCGCTGCGCTTGTACAACTCACCTTCGGTGACGACGAAGGACTTGGCCTTCCTGGCAACACGCCTTGCCTCAGTTCGGTCCGGAGGTAGTTCCCCCCGATCCAACCATGCGAGGTACTCGTCGCGCCAGTCCCGTGGAGGGGGCGGGAGGTTGTCAATGTCCAACGCCTCGGCCTCGTCCGCCTGGGACCCTTCGAGGTCCGAGGCCTCGAGTTCCCCGTTCGAGGGGTCCTCGTCCATGGGCTCGGTGCCCGTATGCCTCGAGGGGTCAGCCCCCGAGGCCTTTCCGGAAGCGGCAGTGGGTTTGTCGAGGTTGACAGAGGGTTTGGCGAGGTCGCGGGCAAAAACGTTCTGGGGAACGGTGATTCGCCCTGAAGCGATCTTGGCCAGCTCGTCCGCTTCCTCGTTGTACTTGCGCGCGATGTGGTTGAGCTCGAATCCAAAGAACTTGTCCTCGAGCTTGCGCACCTCGGCGCAGTATGCCTCCATCTTCTCATCGTGGCAGCTTGCGTTCTTCATCACCTGGTCAATGACAAGTTGGGAATCTCCCCGGATGTCAAGGCGCTTGATGCCGAGCTCGATGGCGATGCGGAGGCCGCTGAGGAGGGCCTCGTACTCCGCCATGTTGTTCGACGCGGGGAAGTGCAAGCGCACCAAATACCGTATGTGCTCCCCAAGGGGTGAAACGAAGAGGAGGCCCGCGCCTGCGCCCGTTTTCATCACTGATCCATCGAAGTACATGGTCTAGCACTCGGCTTGAATCTGGGGGGTGGGCAGCTGAATGTCAGTCCACTCAGCCACGAAGTCCGCCAAGACCTGCGATTTGATCGCTTTTCGTGGTGCGTAGGTGAGTGCCTCACCCATGAGCTCCACGGACCACTTTCCTATCCTACCCGAGATGTCCTGGTTGTGGACAATCTCCCCCAAAGGGAAAGAGGACACCACGGTGACAGGATGGGCCTCGAAGTAGTGCCGCAGCTTGCGCCGCGCGAGCACCACCGCGTAGAGTAGCTTCTGGATCTGGGGGTATCGCGTCGTGGTGTCCGACAACACCTCGCTGATATAATAGACCGGCCTCCGGACAGGCAGGGCATGGCCTTCCTCCGTTCTCTCCACTACGATGACTGCACTGACCACTTGGGTCGTGGCGACAACGTAGAGATATAGAGGTTCGCCTTCCTGAGGTGGGGTCAGTATCAGAGCGTGGGCAAGTGTTGTCTTTAACTTGTCGAGGGCCTCCTGGGCCTCGACGGTCCAGGAGAAACGCTCGCTTTTTTGAAGAAGTCGGTACAGGGGTAAACCCTTCTCACCGAGACGTGAGATGAAGCGACTCAGAGCTGCGAGGCAGCCCAGGACCCTTTGTACTCCCTTCAGATCGCGTGTTGGTCCCATCCGCTCAAGGGCCGACACCTTCTCCGGGTTGGGCTCTATGCCTCGTTGGGAGACAATGTAACCCAAAAGCATGCCACGCGGCACCCCGAAGACGCATTTTTCTGGATTTAACTTAACCCTGTTTGCCCGAAGGCAATCGAACGCAATGCGCAAATCGTTCACCAGGTCGTTCGCCTTCCTGGATTTGACTACGATATCGTCGACGTAGGCCTCAACGGTCTGCCCAATGTGGTCCCCAAAGACGTGGAGCATACATCGCTGGTATGTCGCCCCGGCGTTTCGGAGACCGAACGGCATCGTCACGTAGCAGAACATTCCGAACGGGGTGATAAAGGAGGTCGCGAGCCGGTCGGACTCCTTCATCTTAATCTGGTGGTACCCGGAGTACGCATCAAGGAAACATAGCAACTCGCACCCCGCGGTGGAATCAACTATTTGATCGATCCGTGGCAAAGGAAAGGGAACTTTGGGACATGCTTTATTCAAACCGGTATAGTCAATGCACATCCGTCACTTCTCATTCTTTTTCTTAACTAGTACAGGATTAGCTAGCCACACTGGATGAAACACCTCCTTGATGAACCCGGCCTCCAAGAGCTTTCGCAGCTCCTCTCCAATCGCCCGGCGTTTCTCCTCATCAAATCGTCGCAGACGCTGAGAGACCGGCTTGGAGTTGGGCAGGATATCAAGTGAGTGCTCGGCGACTTCCCTCGGAATGCCCGACATGTCCGCGGGACTCCACGCAAAGATGTCAGCGTTGGCGCGGAGAAAGTCGACAAGCACCACTTCCTATTTCGGGTCGAGGGTGGAGCTGACCCTCAGCGTCTTGCCTTCGGGGGCACTGGGGTCGAGGGGCACGGCCTTGGTGTGCTCCGCAGCCTCGAAGCTGCCGGCATGCTTGTTGGGGGAGTCGAGGGCCTCGTTGGCCAGCTTCTCCAGGTCCGCCACGAGGGCCTCGTCATGCGCGAGCGCCTCAGCGCGCTCAACACACTCGACGTCACACTCGAACGCGTGTTCGAATGAAGGACCCACCGTGATGACACCTTTGGGCCCCGGCATCTTGAGCTTCAGGTAAGTGTAGTTCGGGACCGCCATGAACTTGGCGTAGCAGGGCCGGCCAAGGATGGCGTGGTATGCTCCCCGAAACCCCACCACCTCGAAGGTGAGGACCTCCTTGCGGAAGTTGCTCGGCATGCCGAAGCAGACGGGCAGGTCGATCTGCCCGAGAGGCTGGACTCGCTTGCCCGGCGTAACGTCGTGGAACGGCGACTTGCTGGGCCGCAGCTTGTCCAAGCCGATCCCCATGAGCTCCAAGGTGGAGGAGTACATGATGTTGAGGCTGCTGCCTCCGTCCATCAGCACCTTGGAAAACCGTGTGTTGCCGATGATGGGGTCGACAACAAGCGGGTACTGCCCCGGATTGGGGATGTGATCCGGGTGGTCTTCGCGGCCAAAGGAAATCGTCTCCTCTGACCAGTCGAGGTATGACGGGACAGCAGGGTGAACGGAGTAGACCTCTCGACGCTCCCGCCTGCGCTGCCGCGACGTCATATCGACGGTGGCCCCCCCGAAGATGAAGAACACGTTCTCCACCTCCGGGAAGCCGTTCTTTCCCTCGTCGCCCGCATCCTTCTTGGTGTCGTCCTCTTTCACGGCGACTAGGCCGTAGTACTTCTTGAGCATGTCGCACTGGTCGAGGGTGTGTGCGACAGGGGTCTTGTGGTACGGGCAGGGTTTCTTCAACATGTCGTCGAACACTCCACCTCGAGGGGGACCTCGAGCCCCCCTGTTGGCGGCGTCGACCGCATTGACCTCCTCGGAGCCCTCGCCCTGCTCCATGGGCTTCTTACCCTGGTTCTTCTTACCCTTCTTGCCTTGCTTCTGCTTCTTCGAGGCCTCCTTGGGTTTGCTGCCCTCCGCGGGCGCATCCTCAGCTCGCTTTCCCTTCTTGCCGTTGAAGATCGCCCCCACCGCCTCCTCGTCGGAGGCGTAGCTGGTGGCAATGTCGAACAGCTCGTTGACGCTGGTGGGAGGGTTCCGCCCCAACTCACGCACGAGGTCCCGGCAAGTCGTGCCCTCTAGGAAGGTGTGCACGACCTCGGACTCACCGACGCTCGGAAGCTCGGTGCAGCGCTTGGAGAAGCAGCGGATGAAATCCCTCAGGGACTCACCGGCCTTCTGGGAGCAACCTCTGAGATCCCAGGAGTTCCCAGGGCACACGTATGTGCCCTGGAAGTTACCCACGAACGTCCTGACCAGGTCATCCCAGTCGTGGATCTGGTTCGCGGGCAGGTGCTCGAGCCACGTCCGCGCGGAGTCCGCCAGGTGTAAGGGTAGGTTACGGATGATCATGGCGTCGTCGGTAGCGCCGCCCAGCTGGCATGCTAGGCGGTTGTCGTTGAGCCACACCCGGGGGTCTGTCTCCCCCGAATACTTGTTCACGGTCGTCGGCTGGCGGAAGCGTGGGGGAATCGAGGCCGAGCGGATCGCCCGGCCGAACACACACGTGCCCGATGGCTCTAGTGACGGGCTCTTGTCCTCCCGGCTGTCGTACCGCCCGCTGCGTCGTGGGTTGTAGCCGTGCGACGGGGTGGCGTCTTGCTTCTTCTTGTTCAGGATGTTGCGGGCGTCGCCGTCGTTGAGCGCGCCGCGCGTATCCCGAATCCGATCCTTGGCAGGGGTCCTCTGGTTGCCTTCGTGGACGGTAGGCACCCGATGCAGAGTGTGGACCGATGCCTCCTGGTCCCGACCGCCCCCACCAGCCTTCGTGGCAGACTGATGGCGCATGCGGGACGCAGAGCTTTCAGCTTGCTGCACTGCTGCCTGTTCGATGAGGGCCTGCACCTCGCGGCGCAGGTTACGTCCCTCGAGCGTCGATGGCTCGGGCATAGCCCGAATCAAAGTCGACACGGCCACGAGCTTCTGGCTGGCCCTTGCCAGGTTTGGCATCTCGTCCACGTCGGCGTCAGCGTTGATGCGCTCGCGGGCCACGCGACCCGTAGCGCGCGCCCCCTGGGTCGAGGGGCCGGCCCTGTCCCTCTCGAGCGTGGCCTTCAGCTGTCGCAGCTGCTCGCGCTCTGCGTTCAGCTTCGCCTCCAGGTGGCGGTGGCGGCGTCCCCACCGGTGGGGTTACCACCACATTGTTGCGGACCGCAGTGTCGCCTGCTCCGCCTCCCTCGCCTTCGCCCTCGCCCCTCACCGAGGACGACGACGAAGAATTCACGAGTGGGATCGTAATCCCCCTCGCTGGAGTCGTCGGAGTAGGTGAGGCAGTAAGTCGCTGCAGACTGGAACCACCTAAAAGCGCCGGGATCCCGCAGCCCGGAGTAGTCCCACTCCGGCGCCCTACGCTCGTACCCGTACTCCTCACCGTCGGGCGAGGTGATGACCAGGTTCCGGATGGACATGTAGTGGTGGTTCGGGAGATCCTCGTACGCAGCCAGGTCGGTGCCAGTCGACGAAGAGTACGTCGTGGCGGCGCTGCGCATTCCGTGCGGAAATCGTGGCTGCGCAGCCACGACCTTTCTCGCGGGGCGCGCCGCGGAGTTCGCCGGTGAGGGTGCGTCGCCTTGCTCTGCCCTGGCGAGTGGGAGCTCGCCGGCTTCGACCCCCTGGGGGGAGCCAGCGTTCGCCGCTTGGCGTCGCGTTGTGCGCGCTCGTCGTGCGCGCTTCCCCGAACGCTTGCGGCATCGGGGTGGTGGTGGGAACACCGCCGGCATTGGGGCTGCCGACGTCCCGGGCGGTGCCGCCCTGAGCGCGTCCCTGTTGAGGATACGCATGTGGTAGCCGTTGCTAGTCGCCTGGTAATGGATGCTCCCAAACCAGATCTCGAACCCGGCCGGGAACGAGTCGGATTCGCCCCAGGCGGGCCTCTCCGACGTCTGCTCGATGACGGTCACCATCGAGAAAGCGGGTTGGTTGATCACAGCGCACACCCCCTACCTGGCGCGCCAACTGTCGGTGTCCGGATTAGCACCGGCGCCAACTAGTGATTTGCGCTGAGATCAGCTCCTCGATGGTCGGCGCTGGCTAAGATGACACGGGGGTTTATCCTGGTTCCGGCCACGCGGTCGTACGTCCAGCAGGTGTGCTTTCGCACTTGTATTAGCTAGCACCGGTGGTGCCTGTAGAGGGGGGCTACAAGCACGGTGGGAGAGGAAGAAATTCCCCCAAGTCCCGTCTAAGTGATTGAGGCAAGTGCCAATATCTAGAACGTGGTGGCGAGTTGTGCGTGGTAAGCGTGTTGCGTCGTCCCCGCGCAGGGGGCTCTGCCTCTTCCTTTTATAGGCCAAGGAAGGGCAGTTACAGGGGTGCTGGCCAGCGGCCGACACAGTGGTTGCGTACTAATAAGCATGGCGCCGGCGGTCTTGTCCCGCGCGTCATGGTTCCTGGCGCGAGTTGGTGGCACCCTCCGGCTTCCGCGGGCGTCGTGGCGGTCATCGTGACTCGTCCTACTTTGACTTCGAGGGGCGGCCCTGCTAAATCGAGGGCCTATCCGCCGGAGGAAGGACTGGAGTTGGTGGCGCGGGACGGCGGCGCGTCACCGGCTTGTCCGCACAGCGACGTGCGTGCCGTCGCACAGTGGCCGGGATGGTGGCACGGTATTGGGGATGGACACACAGCGCCCGGGGCAGTGGCATAGCGCCCGGGATGGCCAGGCGGCGCCGGAGTTAATGGAGGAGACGCGGCGCACGCCGCTCGTACGTCAGCGCCGGTCAAGGCGTGCGTCCGCTTGTCGTCCGTACACCTTTCGAGGGTGCCCCCATGCCCTTTCGAGGGTCTTGCCTTGGGGGGAGGATGGAAGCAGGTCGCACAGTGGCACGGAATGACGCCGACCTGTCCGCACAGGGCCGCGCGGCTCCCGCACAGGGTTAGGAATGGCCACACAGTGACGGGTTAGGCCGCACTGTGGCTGTGTCAGACGTCCTGACCGTGTCAGGTGCGCGGCGTGGGGGAAGGTTTCCCCCTTGACTTCGGCGTCCCGCCGTAGGGCCGGGCATTAAATGCCGCTACCGAGCGGAGCGGGGGCGGTCGCCCGCTCGAGGGGGTCTGAACCCCTCGAGCGAAGCGGAGATCTGCTCGAGGGGCCGGGGCCCCCGAGCGAGGCGCAGACTCGCTCGAAGGACTGGAGCCCTCGAACGAGGTGGAGATCCGCTCGAGGGACCGGAACCCTTGAGCGAGGCGGAGATCCGCTCGAGGGACTGGAGCCCTCGAGCGAGGCGGCCAAACGGGCCTTCCAGGCCGCTGCTGGGCCGTGGCAGGCTGCGGGCCCGTGCAGTCCTGTGGCCAAGGATAAACAGTCCCTGGGTGATTTTGCGTTTAACGAGGGTGATTACCCCCTTAGTTAGGGGACCTCTAATGACCGTCCCGGCAAAAATGTATACAACATCATTTACAACATGGTTCGTTCATCATTACTCTGACATCAAATGAAACTTTCTAACAGTGAAAGATCGATCAATGTAGACATTTTGCACCAAACCCGTTTTTGGCATGTACATATGGATACATACATTATCATCACCTATAAATAATGTCTACTGAGATCAATGCAAGTTTCAAAATTCAAATCTACCATTCCAACATCTATTCATTGCTGAAGCACTGCTCAGACCTTGAAGTACGTGGAGAATGGATAAGTACTTTTTCCATTTAATTTAAACGTCACATTTTTATTGTCACATCCATAGTCCCTTAGATTCAAAACAATCCGCAACATTTAAATCCCTGCAATGGAAAATATTTTTCGAGAATAGTATCATGAGGCTCAAAAGGTAGAGTTGGGCACGAATTCATAACTGATGAATATTGCTAAAATGAATGAGAAACCAAAATGCAATTCCACCTTGGGTGCATGGTCATAAAGATCATTATGAGTGGCTCCATTTGGAGTAGGACGTTGTAGTTGCTCTACGGTAGGCGTTGGAGGAGCACTCTTCCTTTCCTCCCTTAGCTGGTCGAAGACAAGTGTATATTGCTGACCACCTCCATTGTTGTTGCTCTCATTCCACTGGCCCCACGTTGGCACTGAGGCAGAGCTACCTTGTCCAGCCTATGCATATTACCGTAAAGTAGGGTTCAATTCACATGTGGAATATTTCAAATGACCATATTTTCTTTTCTGCCTGCAATAAGTAAGTTCTACACCATAAGAGAAATAGCAGACCTTTAGTGCATCCATAATTTAATTTTTCAAATAAGTACTACTATGAATCTTTTTGGTTACCCTACATCCGTGTTGGCACCATGGAAACTCATGGCAGGGATATTGAGGTCACAACTCTGCAGGTCACACCCTGTTCGTTTGGCTTATCAGCCACCAACCAAAAATACTTTTCTCTCATAACAAATCAGTCACCAGCCACCAATTAGCAGTACTTTTCTCTCAGAACAAATCAACACCAGCCACCAACCAAACGAACAGACCGTATGCTTGGTCTCCCTGGCAGTTTGTAACACCAACAGATTCAGGATACCCAACTACAGGCTAGTGTCACACGTTCCCACATGATTACACAATATTTCACACTTGCTCTCGCACAAAGCCTCTAACCGTCGTCCCACCTAGCAATGGTGTGGTTTTTTTTATCGTCCCCCTTTTTGCCAAAATATTTTGTTACTTATTGAGCACCTAAACTACTTTAAATGAAAAAAACCTTCAATTTCAAACTTGTAGATCTTATTGAATTTCATGTAAAGTTTATATGTACATCCGAATCAGTAAGAACAAATTATAAACTTTCCAAATCAATTTTAATTCAAAAATACAAATGCAAGAGACTATCCGTGCAATGTCATACGTGGAACTGGCATGGATAGTTCTTACAAAGGTATATGTGTGCCCATTTATAACACTCGGATGCTTATCATTTTCAGTTTGTAATATGAACTGACAGGAATGCCTTATCTGAGGCGATTCCAAATTTTATGGCATAGGATGACGAAACGGCAAAGTCGACTGTTTTTTGGTTCTTCCTAAAGAATGTGAGAAATTCACTAGGCCAAAATCGATTTGTACTGACACATGAAAAAATAGATTACTGGCGGTCGCAAATGTCACCCGCCAGCACAAAGGGGATCATTTTTGCTGGCGGGCGCTTGAAGTCACCCGCCACTATTGTGACCACAGTGCTGGCGGGTGACTTAAACGACCGCCACCAAAAATAGACTCATTTGTGCTGGCGGGTGACTTAACACGCCCGTCAGCACAGTGCTTTTCAAAATTTTGGGTTGTGTGACAATCCCTTTTTAAAGCAGTAAAGAGTTGTCAAATCAAAAACTTGTCAACTATAAAGTTTTATTACTTCTCAAGATGTACAACTTTTATTTAGATTGTTTTTTTATTTGACAAAGTGGTAATAATTTTGTTCACAAAACCTGTCTCTCTTATAGTTTCATGGAACTATATGAGACATGTATAAGATTTGTGAAGAATGTTACTACGACTGTACCGAATGACTAAATAACCAAAATAAAAGTTGTTCATCTTGACAATTTATGAAACTTTATAGTTGAACCTTTTTGAATTTGAATTACTTTTGTAAATGAAAAGTACGTCTGAAATTTCTCGAATTTGAAAATTTGGATTTTTCAAACGATCTCGAATGGAGAAACATTCTAAATAAAAGTTGTACGTCTTGAGAAGTAATAAAATTTTGTAGTTTACAACTTTTTTATTTGAAAACATATTGCCAACGAAAAACTAGGTTTCTCAAATTTGAAATTCAAATTTTGTAAATAATCTCAAATGAAGTTTTGCTCAACATGAAAGTTATAGATCTCGGAAAGTTATGAAACTTTGTAGTTGACAAGTTTTTAATTTGAAGTCGTTTAGAGTCTCAAAAAGGCAATTTACACTCGGTGTAGTATAATATGAGTAGAATGAAAACTGGATATGGACGCATATGAGTGTGTGGTGTAGTGGTAGAGGCTTCGCGCGAGGAGGTCATAGGTTCGAATCCCACCGGCCGTGTAGCGGCGCGACTTGCGACGGGGACGGGTGGGTGGCTGGCCGGTGGGGTTCCTCCCCTAGATAAATTTTTTTTGCTATTTATTTCGAGCCGTTTTGTAAAATTCACAGTGCTGGCGGGCAAGTACCCGCCAGCACAAATGACGATTTCTCCTGACTCAAGGTTGCTGGCGGGCGCTCCACCCGCCAGCAAAAACCCCTTTTACCCGCCAGGAGAAATCGTTTGTGGCCTAGTGATTGAACTCAAACTGTCTTTGACTCTTCCTGAAATCATGTGAAATCGATCTCAAATGGGAATTGAGCATACTCACTTTGGTTTGGTTTTGTGAGCGGTTGGCGCGGTCATGAGGTTTCACTGGCTTGGCATCAACTGCTCGTGGAGGGGTTCTATGTCCAGCTGGGGCAGAGGCTATGCGAGCTGGAGATGCCGCAGGGGGAGGAGTAGTGATGCCACTGTTATTCCTTCTCTTCCTTGCATTCTCAAAATACATGGTGTAAGGGGAACCATCTTCATTGGCCTTCCACTCGCCAAATTTTGGGATGCTACCAGCAGTACCCTGTAGAGTACGTTTGTTAGTTCAAGAATCATTTTGGGAGAGCAGAGTACATACACAACAAAACATTATTACTATGTCATCGCGAAGAAACAGGTACTCGAACATACGAAACACTAGAATTCAGGACAAAGGAAAACAGTATTGACGCATTTATTCTGAAAACCGTTAACATGGACGACACCTCATGCATGCTGTTTTGACCATCTACTGCAAATTATAATGACATAATGTATATATGATGAAGTTAACGTTAGAAATAAGTAGCTCATATTGAAGACAACACGTACGTAGAGCAACCATTTTCCCACGGGACTAGACTAGCTAAAACCAAAGTTTAATGAAGTCACCACATCCTCGTTATCATTATCATGGAGCATGTCGTCACCTACCATTAAAAGGTAATTAGCTGCAAATGTCAACGCTTGTGCTTAGTTGATGATTCAATGATAGGTTGACAGGTTTTACCATAAGAAACTTGAATAATTGAACTACACTCAGTTTGCAAAAAGTAAATTAAAATTGTGATCTATATTAGGATGATGTCTAAAGATTCACACTAAATTATTTTGACAATCATGTCTTTTTTATCCCCAAATAGTGAAATCTGCATGTTCCAAAGGCATCTTAGTAACAAATAATGTCAAGGACAGCAACCATAACTTGAATTCTGGAAAAGGAAACTTTTACATGGAGAAAGTTGTATACACCACGTTGAAGAAGGTTTGTCAAACATGAGAAGAATGAAGGTACCTTTCCATCCCTAGAAAAAGGCTTGCCTTCTTTTTTACCCTGGTGATTAAAAAAAACTCGACCTGTGCGTGGGGTGTGTGTGTGTTAAAGGCCACCCCCACGGGCATTGCATTAAGAAAGAAGATCTTTCTCACACAGATCAAGAAAATCTCTGAATCCCTATCCCGCTCATACACAGCGGCATCATAGCTCATGTGAGATTAGGCTGGCCTTAAACCTGTGCTTTGGCATGAGACAGATGAGGAGATTTTTTTTGCAACGCGCACACACACTCTCGTGCGACATGCGCTAGTGCAGACTTCTGGGAGGGCCGCAACTGGCCGCTCGACCACCGCACAACTGTGCGTCTGCGTGGGGAATAAATTCCCCCGGTAGGACACAATGGTCCAATTCCTGGGAATTAAACCTGGGTGGGCAGCCCGACCACCGTCGTGGCTTGCCATCAGAGCTACCCTCAGCTCCTCACCTTGGTGATTGGCAGAACACATATTGGCGCATGCCAAAGTATGGGGTTTCAGGAGAGATCAATTAGATGGTAGTAGCAGCATGGCAAGAACTACACAGTCCAAAAGGGGGTTCTTAATTTCATTTCTGTTTCTTCTGCCGTCACTAACGTCCAGATACTATGTGAAGTATTTCGATCAGCGCCAATAAACACCGATAACAGGACATAGGAAAAAAATTGAACTATTCTCCTTTCGTAGTATCAAACATATTAAACTTGCATACTGCACAACCACAAAATATTTGTAGGCAACATTTTATCAACACGCAGTAAGGAAAAAGCAAAGCTGAAGAAAAGATATGGTCATTAGCAAACATACCGCCATTATCCTGCTATTAATTCCTTAACCGGCAAACCCCGAGGAAGTATGGAAGACTCGGGCCTTCTAAGCAGAGCAAGAAGAGGATGAACAAGCTAAGAGATAATGGAAGTAGAGAGGACCAAGGGTGCATAGAAAATTTGTATAGGAGAGGCTGAGAGGGAAGACTAGGAAAACGTTGAACTGGTTTCTGAAGACTAGTTCGTGCCTGCCTCGTGCTTTCATGCTTCTGAATGCCAGCTGGGCATGTGGGTTGTTAATTCACGGTCTACTCTTCTAACTCCACGTCATTAATTGAGTGCTGAGTTTTTCAATTTCATTCCCTTTGTATGTAATGATGTGAATTCTTGCAAATTTATTTGTCCTAATTTTAAGATGGTGGGAGATCGATGGACATACACGATATGATATGATGAAGGGAAAAAGGATGAAAAGTCAACCGATTGGGCTTAATCAGCGTTGAGCCGTGGACAATCTCAAAGCCTCTTCCAACGATTCCAGTTTCCTATGCAACTTGTCCTGCTCGGCGACATATTGTATCAAAAAATAAGATGGCGATGACCGTGAAATGACACCACACCGTTCGTGCGGTTGAGAAGAATATCTGCACGAGTTATTATCAGAACCAGGCGCAAGTTGTCAAGCTGAGACTAGTTTTTTGGGCAATTGTCAAGCTGAGACTTTGGGTTGCCACGCATACAACACATGTAAAGCTTTCTCTGCAGTTTTTTCTTTTTTGGGTAAAGGAGAGCTTTATTAACTAGGCATAAGCAGAGTTACAATCAAGCTTGATGAGATCAGAAACACACGCAGGAGCCCTACCTAACCAAGCCGCAGAATGAGAATTGTGCCTAGCTAAATGAGCTAATTCATGAGCAACTGAGTTACTCGCTCCCCATACCTGGACAACCTCTCAATTGTGAAGCAATTTGGGCCAACTCCTTCACCTCTGTAACGAGAAAGCCAATTTCCAACCTGTAACATCTCGGAATTTCTCCGGAATGTTAATCTTTTTGCAAAAATGTGGTTTTCAAAATTTTTGGATGAAATTGAGTGCTTAATTAATTTATAAGGGTGTCTTCTTTGATCCTTCTCTGATTCTTAGCTTTATTTTGAACTAAATAATAAATTTAGGATTTATATAATGCTTGCTAGTGTGCTAACTTTGGAGTCTATTGGATTTGTTGGATCTTATTTGAGTGTGATTCAAATTTGAATTCTAGATTCAAATTTGAATTGTATAAGGTTTGTAGGATGCTGGAAATAGAAAACCACCTATGTTGGACCTCTACTCGCCGGCGCCCCTCGCCGGAGTTGAGGAAGAACCCCTAGAGTACCCAAGAACGTATGCACACACGCGAAACAAAAGAAGACAGAGTCTTTGTGCTGGAAAAACTTGCCGACGTTTTATGTGTATTCATCAACTACTTATACCCTGATTACATGCTAACAAACTCAACAACGGGCGGCTAAACAATGCCACGACGCTGCGATCTCCACGCCTCCAGAACTGTCGTGCCATCCCACGACCAGAGGACTTGGCCATCGCCACCACTACTGTAACTATCCTACTGAAAACAAGGATCGCCACTGCATGAACACATGCATACAGGCAGTACAAAGACGTGCTCAAACGACCAGGATTGAGCCCTTTATTTCAGCTAACAGTAGACTAAATCAGCAGGTTCAGCCGAGCCTGAATTATCCAACAATCTCCCCTAATTTATGCTCGGCTTACCTCAGCTTGACAATGCCGATTCTGTCACGGAGTTCTGCAAATCTTGCACGCCCAAGTGACTTTGTCAGCACATCTGCAAGTTGTTCTTGAGTTCCCACATACTCCAAGCAGACTGTCCCATCTTCCACGCACTTACGGATGTAATGAAACTTCACATCAATATGCTTGCTTCTGTCGTGAAGAACAGGATTTTTGCTAAGAGATATGGTTGATTGGTTATCCATTTTTAACACTGGCTGCTGAACCTTGACACCTGCAATGTCACCCAATAGCCTTCTCAGCCACACAGCCTGGCAAGCCCCTACTGCACCAGCCATGTATTCAGCTTCACATGTAGAAAGAGCTACTGCTGTCTGCTTGTGTGATTGCCAAGAGATTGGCATCTCACCCATAAAGAACATAACCCCAGTGGTGCTCTTTCTATCATCAATATCTCCCCCAAAGTCACTATCACTGTAGCCCACAAGCTTGTTGTTGCTGCCAGAACACTTGGGGTATACAATCCCAAACTCCATTGTCCCTGCAATGTACCTCAACAAATGTTTGACAACTACCAAATGTTCCTGTCGAGGCTTCTCCATGAACCTACTAACATACCCAACAGCAAAAGCGATATCTGGCCGAGTGTGCACTAGATACCTCAAACTCCCAACCAAGCTGCGGTACATTGTAGGATCTACTTCAGGTGATGAGCTTCTGGTGGACAGCTGCAGTCGAGGCTCCATTGGAGTGTGGCAGGGGTTGCAGCTGGTCATCCCTGCATATGTTGCCTGCCCAAGAGTGATGGCCTTATCTCCTTGCTTCACTTCAATCCCCAAATAAAATGACAGCAACCCAAGGTCACTCATACGAAATGCCCTATGCATCTCCTTCTTGAAGGCTTCAATGTTCACCAGGCTAGCTCCCGTGATGATGAGATCATCCACATAAACTCCCACCACAACACGTGCTGCTCCCACACCCCTTGTGTACACACCGTACTCACTAGTGCACCTGGTGAAACCAATCTTGCACAGACTGTTGTCCAGCTTTGTGTTCCAAGCACGAGGAGCCTGTTGTTAGTACTCCTATGCAATCAGTGGAAGAAAATGAGGAAATTGTTCATCAGGATCATATAGAAACAACTGATGCACAGGAAGAACCACAACAGCCCCAAGTACCGGAGGAGCCAGCTACATAGGCCCCAAGAAGGTCTCAAAGAGTTAGAAAGTCAGCTATCCCTGATGACTATGAAGTTTATGAGTGTGAAGAAATTCACATAGAAGGTGATCCTACTTCTTTTGAAGAAGCTATGAGTCGTCCTGATGCATCCAAGTGGTTGGAAGCCATGGAAAATTAAATGAAGTCAATGAGTACCAACAGAGTTTGGGACTTAGAAGAAATTCCTAAAGGAGCTAAGACAGTAGGCTGTAAATGGGTCTACAAAATTAAGTATGACTCCAAGGGAAATATTGAAAAGTATAAGGGACGACTTGTGGCTAAGGGTTACACACAAAGAGAAGGGATAGATTATAATGAGACGTTTTCTCCAGTCTCGTGTAAGGATTCTTTTAGGATCATAATGACTTTAGTGGCTCACTATGATTTGGAATTACATCAGATGGATGTAAAAACAGCATTCCTAAATGGAGATTTATATGAAGATGTATACATGACTCAACCCAAAGATTTTGTTGTGAAAGGAAAGGAGCATTTGGGATGTCGTTTAAGAAAGTCCATTTATGGATTAAAGCAAGCCTCTAGACAATGGAATTTAAAGTTTGATGAAACGATTACAAAGTTTGGTTTTAAAGCAAATATTGAGGACAACTGTGTTTACGCAAAGTTTAAGGATGGGAAATTTATTTTCCTGATACTGTATGTGGATGATATCCTGCTTGCTAGTAGTGATGTCAGACTGCTGCAGGAAACGAAAAAGTTTTTGTCCTCAAAATTTGATATGAAAGATCTTGGTGAAGCCTCATGTGTTTTAGGCATTGAGACAGAAAGAATGGGGTCTTAGGTTTATCACAAAAGGCATATTTGGAAAAGACCCTTAAGAAATATAATATGCATGTGAGTAAGGCCACACCTGCTCCATCATTAAGGGCGATAAGTTTGGACTTTATCAATGTCCAAGGAACCAATATGATATCGATCAAATGAAAATGGTTTCATATGCTTCAGCAGTTGGTAGCTTACAGTATGCACAAGTGTGCACTCGCCCTGATTTAGCATTTGTTATGGGAGTACTTGGTAGATATCAGTCTAATGCAGGCAAAGAGCATTGGATGATGGTAAAGAAAGCTTTTCGATATCTCTAAGGCACAAAAGATATGATGTTTACATATAGAAGGTCTGATTTCCTAGAGATAGTAGGGTATTCAGATGCTGATTATGCTGGAGATAGAGATGATAGAAAATCCATATCAGGATATGTCTTCACTCTAGTAAGGGGAGCTATCTCATGGAGAAGCTCTAAGTAAGAATTGGTTGCAACATCCACGATGTATGCAGAGTTTATAGCCTGTTATGAGGCAATGAGACAGGTGATGTGGCTAAAGAAGTTTATACCCGACTTGAGAGTGGTGGATTGCATTCATAGACCACTAAAGTTGTACTGTGATAATGCTCCAGCAGTATTTTACACTCACAACAAGTCGACAAATGCTACCAAACCGATAAAAATAAAGTTCTATGCGGTGAAAGATAGAGTCCGGAATGAAACTTTAAGTCTGAAGCATTTAAGTAGTAAAGAGATGATCGCAGATCCGTTTACAAAAGGCTTACCACCCAATGTGTTTAAGGAACATGTTACCGGTATGAGTTTAAGGGAAAACCTATGATTTCTGGACTGGGCCCAAGTTAAGATCCTTTCAGAATGGATGAGTGTATTGTGGCTGGTTAATCTGGTTGTGATTACGATTAAGATGACCCATGCTCGATATGTTCTATTCATGATGAAGAGGATATCAATTAAGGAACTCGAGATTAAGTAAAGGAGTTAAGTGAGATCGAGAGGAAGAATGTTAGTTTGATCTCCCTCCCGCAACGGCCCAAAGGCCGTTGCGGACTCGTTCTTGCGCCCTAGTCGGGGGCGCCCAACCAATCGATGGTTGGTGGGCCCCTGCTTGCACAGCGCTATATTAAAGGGGTGGGGGCCACGGGCGCACACCACGAGGTTCCCCTGCGCCGCCGCCACCCACCCCACAAACCCTACCGACTGAGGGAGCGCTGGAGCGGCGGGATTGCTCACTGACGTCGCCCTCTTCTCCGCCACGTTCCTGCCGCCGCCGCCGTCACCGAGCCGGCGGCGACACTCCCTCACCTGCATCAACCAGCGGCCGCCCCAGCGACCGCCGTCGACGCCATGGCCTCTGAAGATGCTCCTCAGGCTTCAATGGATGGTCTGCTACCCTATCCCCCTCTGTCTCCTTTATGCAGTAGTGTAGATGTGCTAGAGTAGTTGTTCTAGGTTTAGATCTAAGTGTGCTTCACATGTATCTGTCTAAGTTAAGTGCTACCCGACTAGATCTTCTACTAGTGTTTGTGTACATGTGTTGATCCTTAAGTTTTAACACGCCGCCCTCTCGTACACCGACCTGGTGCGCGACTCCCGACGGCCTTCCGCGTACGGCATACGGCTGCGCGCCATCACCGTGAACTAGGAGGCGGTCCCGCTCCCCACCGGCGCGCTGGGCCGCGGCGGCGCGTCACCCTCGACACGGCGCTGCCCTACATCGTCCTGCGGCGCGACGTGTACCGCCCGTTCATGGGCACGTTCGGGAGGGCGACAACGCTGGTCCCGCGCGCGGCGATCGTGCTGTCGTTCGAGCTGTGCTTCAACAGCAGCGCGCTCGGGTTCACACGTGTCGGGTACGCGGTGGCGCCGGTGGACCTGATGATGGCGGCGCGCGGGGGTGGGAACTGGATGGTGTTCGGCGCCAACTCGCTGGCGCAGGTGGCGCCCGACGTGGCGTGCCTAGCGTTCGTAGACGGCGG
This sequence comes from Cenchrus fungigraminus, assembly GCA_036936925.1. NCBI lineage: Eukaryota > Viridiplantae > Streptophyta > Magnoliopsida > Poales > Poaceae > Cenchrus > Cenchrus fungigraminus. The sequence goes on from CM072779.1 coordinate 3,796,608, forward strand.
GTGGGCGGCGCCGAGCGCCGTGGCCGTCGGCGGGTTCCAGATGGAGAACAACTTGTTGCTGTTCGACGAGGACGCGTCCAGGCTCGGGTTCAGTGGCACCCTGCTGTTGATCAGGACCACCTGCGGCAACTTCAACTTCTCGACAAGTTAAACCACTTGCCCTCGCGTGAATTTTGAATGTTTGATCGTGCTACTGTTAATCCACACTATTACCGTTGTGAGTTTGAATAAGTGACGGTGGTAACTGTTTGTAAGGCCAGTCTCAGTGCCAGTTTTACGGACATGGATACCAAAACTGCCATGTCAGCTTTTTATTAGGATGAAACTATCACTCTCAATGCAGAATTTCATTGCACAATTTCATAAACAAGATTTAACATTTAAGTCTTAGATTGTGTTGTGATCAAATATGGTATGAGAACTATGTAATCTTTTGTAAATAGACTAAGTTTGCATTGCTTTCACACATCATACAAAACTTAGTAAGAAAACCCCACTAGAGGACTTCTCTCAAACCACAACACGCCACGTCATCTGCTGACGTCACACCCTCACCCCCGATCCCGCCCCCTACGCAGCAGCCCCTGCCCCCTTGCCTTCGTGGTGCCCCTTGAATCCCGCCGCCGCTCCTCGCCTTCCCACCGCACCACCCGCCGCCTGCCAAGCCCACCGTCTCATCTCCCCATTATATCTCCCCAATAATGGCACAGCCGCTCAGCTCGCGTATATCTAGGCGTCCGCCTCTTCCTCTCCCCAATCTCTTCCGGGCTCCTCCTTCCCCACGACCCCACGTTTTTGTTCATCACGTCAGTTTGCCCCGCGCGCGTCTGTTTGTTAGAGGCAGGAAGGCAGTGCGACGGTACGAGAGATTTGTAGATGCAGCCACCAAAGTTAAATATGGTCTGGCCTAGCAGGGGCAAGTACGGTGCGGCGGTGAGCAGATGCGCCGGGTCCACAATGGTTGCGTGCGACCGTACTGGCTCAGGGGCACTCGAGGACAGTTATGGCTGCGGCCATGGCCATGGTGAAGGAGGGCGCAGTGGTGGCCGTGGCCGGTGGCGGGGCAAGGCGAACCCGACGGTGCTGAGGCGGGGAACCGCCCGCCGCCGCTAGAGACGAGGAGCCTGAGGAGGCCGCTGCGCTGCTGCTAGAGGAGTTCGAGGTGCTCAGCATCCACGTGCTAACTAGCAGATGGGGCGCGCCCTTGCGCGCCGGCCTAGAAAACCGAGGATGAAAATAGTGATTCAAATCTCCATGCTCCATCTTGTACAATCTAAATTTTACATCATTTTTATATGAACGTCCTGCAGTTCTCCTAAACCACGTAGACTAAAAATCAGATACGGGGAATTCTGTACAAATGCATGAAAGGAAACAGAGCACCACAGGTTATGCACTGAGTCTGAGGAGAATACAACCATAAGGTGCTAAACATACATCAGGGCATACACAGTCTCTCTTTCTTTATAAAATCATGCCAGATTCAAGAGCAACGCCGCAAATTTAGAACTATTACACACATCTTAAACCTAGGAGTCATGGTTTAACAGTTGATTTACATGATCAGTTCAAAAGATAGATATGCAGAAGACATGTCTCTTCCAGTAAAAGACTTTCTATTTCGAGCTTATGCTTGACATCAGGTGTTCCTTTCCTCTTCTGTCAGTGCAGCAGAAAGAAAACTCATAAGAGCATACAAACATGAGTAGATCTAATGAAGCTAGTCCCTATGTCATCAGTATCCTCACCTAGGATCCACCTTTCTTTTGACCGCCAACTGATCGCTGCTTGGCACTGTGTTGGGGGGCCTCAAGAGTTTTACCATCACTGGTGCAAAGCACAAAACTGTGAAGTGATCAGAATATGAATTTAAGTAAAAAGTACCTTAATTAGCATGTTAGAATATAAGTTTAACCTGTTTTGTTCAGTACCAATAGCAGAATCATCAATACCAACAGTTTCAATAGGCACGTTTGAGCTCTTTGAACGATCAACTTGCACGATGAGTGCTGAAACAACAGGAAACGATGTATCGCAGTCTTAGCAAGAGAAACCTTTTTGGATAGAATGAACCGCGGAGAACATGAGAATGAACTTGCAACTTACAGGTGAACTTTCTTCTGTTGCTGCACATTCACTACCATCAGTTTTGGCAGGAACAGATGTTTGTTCTTTGTCATCACTTTTGCCAAGAATGTATGCTTCTTTTCCATCACCGCTACTTTCGAAGATTAGACTCTTTCTGCATGTGATTGTCTGCAAAGAAAAATAAAAATCATCATATAAGGAAGGAAGCAAAATTGATGTTTAAATACAGTTCAGTTCTCTGAAACCTCACCCTAAGGTCGAGTCATGATTTTTTCAGTGGACCTGCAGTATCTGTGATCTCACAATCAAAGCTTGACGACATTATCGCTGAGGATCCGTCATCACAATGAAGGTTCAGATCAGTTGGTTTTGGAATGCGAGTTTGTTTCCCAAAAAAGTCACTATGCTATTGACTTGGAATGAGACATTTCTCTGTGTGAGATTTTGACTTATAGACAAAGAGAAGGTGAACTTCTGCGACACTAATGTAGGTAGCTCAGGAACCAGCCTGTTCGGCCTGCTGGATGGAGGGTAGATGGATGGTTTGTTGTGAGAGAAAAGTACTGCAGCGGATGATTTACTGTAGCTACATGGTCACTGTAGCAAAGTGGTACTGTAGAGATCCAAGTAACGAGAGTCTGACACGGGGCGGTGTTACTGTAGCTACATGGTCACTGTAGCGCTGGTGCTGGCAACCAGCAGGCCGAACAGGTTCAAACTCCATCCTTAATGGGTTTTAATTCAGCACCAGAAGATCCATTCCCTCACCTGTTTTTCAGCTCTGCAGATGCATTAGCCATAGCTCTGTAAGCCAACATTCCAAAGTCGTTGTAGTCATCGACGACAAACCCATACACACTTTGAAGGAAAACCACTGCTTGAAAAAGCCGCACTCAAATCCCTCCAGACACCCAACAACGGAATAATCCCAATACATCCTAGGTGTGTTGCCTGTGAAGCGGGACTGATCTGAAATTTCTACCTCGGGACCATGAACTACAGATCCATCTTCCAAGATTTCTGTTAGACACCCAACACTTACTCCACTAAGACACAACAAACAACACATAACATAGACCAATATGGTGCATTGACAGGAAACATCACGCAAACAATCGGTTGAAAATTTGTGGATATCGCCAAGAGAAAAAAAACCAAGTAACCAATGAGGAACATTATTCATACTTTCTGCGAAACAACAGCAGCAGTGAATCAAACCTGTACCAGATTGCCAAAGACTATGAAGGAAGGAGCACGACACAACACGACGACACAGCCTGCAGGACGAACCCGACAGGAAGAAATCACCGGGAAATCCTACCAATCCAAGCAGAGCGGAAACTTTAACCACAATCCATAGCAACCTACACAAAGAAAAGGAGCATCAAGAACACATCCAATCAGTCAGAAGAAGCAGAAAGGATGCAAAGCTGAGATAGAGGAACAAAATCTATACTTTCTGTGAAACCAGAGCAACAGTAAATCGAACCTGATGAGTGTGGCAAATATTGGGAACGAAGGACGACGGCATGGCACGACAACACGGCCCGCAGGACGAAGCTTCGAAAGCACGAACTGAACCTGGCTAGAAGAGATCCCTACCAAATCCTACCAATCCGACCTGAAGGGAAACCCTAACCACGATCCATGGCGACCTGCGCGCAGAAAATGAGCATGAAGAACACACCCAATCCAGCAAAAGAAGCAACAAGGATGCAAAGCTGAGTCAGAGAAGGGAAACAGGACGCACGGCTCCGCGAGCACCGCCTTGGCCGCCCTCCGCGTTGCGTCGCCGTCGAAGCTGCGGTACCCGGGGCACCCCTCGCCGAGACCGCTCCCCTTCACTGGCGTCCGGCTGCCCCATCCGGCGCCACCCAGGGCCACTCATGGCCTGGCAGATCCAGAAACTGAACAGAGGAAAGAAGCAAGGAGTAGTGAGCTGCAGCGGCCGCAAGGAGCAAATGGCAGGGAGCCGCAACGGGTGGGCCTGCTTGGTTCCCCGCCAGAGATTGCCACAGCGCTGTGCATCTCGCCACAGCTCGCGGCGCGCGTTTCGTCCGCCATCCCCGTAGTGCGATGCATCACTCACCTAAAAGGCAAGAAGCCATGCCGCGGAACACCGGAGACGCAAGCGAGGGAGATGGCGGCCGTCACGTCTGTCACCTCGCGCGGGTACGGAGGTGAGGCGAGGCCGCGAGGGACGCGAGGGCAGGTGCAGGGGAGGGTGACCCGGAGGAGGGCGCAACTGGGGAAGGAGGGCCATCCGGTCAGCGAGCGCGGAGGAGGGCGGCAACGTGCGACGGCCCCCCGTGCGGACCCAGGGTGGAATCGTGCGGGAGAAATTTCGGGTGACGTGGAACCCCTCCCCGGTCACGCCCCCGCTCCATCCTTAATGGGTTTTAGGGTCCGTTTGGCACGGCTCCGCCAGCAGCTCCCGGAGCTGTTTTGCGCGGAGCCGTGCCAAAGAGGTGTAAAAAACGGATTCTGGAGAGAAGCCGCCGCGTTTCCCGCTGACTGGAGCCGTTCGGCCGGGAGGGAGCCGAAAATAGTAGCTCCCCCCGCTCCGCGTGCGGCTCCGCCCCCCACTTTCCATCGTTTGCCCTCGGGCCCACGCGGAGGAGCGACTGCGCGCCCATGGTCGACGGGCGCGGCGCGGCTGGCAGAGGCCGGCGGGTGCGGTGGAGAGGAAGCGGCGGCGGGGATCTGAGGAGGAAGAGCACAGAGGCGGTGTGGTGGTAGCAGGCGGATCCGCCCGACCTCGTCCCTCCGCGCAGATCCGCCCGACCTCGTCGTTGTCTTCGTCGGCGGAGGAGAGCACGGCGGCGGGGCCTCGGTGCTCGAGCTCGGCGTGGAGGGCGGGGAGCTCGGTGCTCTACCTCTCGGTGTGGAGGGAGGGGCCTCGTGGCGAGCCCTGGACTGCGGGGAGCTCGGTGCTCGAGCTCGGCGTGGATGGCGGGGAGCTCGGTGCTCGAGCTCGGCAGGCGGTGGGATCCGGAGCTCCGCCGCCATGTGCTCGATCCGGAGAATAGAGGGGGTCGCCGGGGAGGAGGCGGGCCGGAGGCGGGCGGCGGGTGTGGTGGAGGCCAGCGGGAGGCCGGCCGGCCGGTGAGGGAGCAGGAGGGGCGGGAGGAGATGGAGGCCCGGTCGGTGGTGGAAGGGTCTCGAGGGAAGGGGTGGCGGTGAAAATAAGGAAGGGAGAAAAGAAATAAAAAAGAAAAAAGGAGAAGGAAAAAAGGAAAAGAAAAAAATAAGAAAAAAGAAATAAAAAAGAAAATAGAAGGGCATTATGGACAATTCACACTCTCATCTACCTCACACAGTCAGGAGAAGCTGTTTTTGCCAAACGTTTTCTTAAAATGGATTCAGCTCCCCCGCAGAATCCGCTCCACCAACACAGCCACAGCCGGAGCTGCCACAGCCGGAGCCGGAGCCCTGCCAAACGCACCCTTAATGTCGCCGAAGCTGCTGTCAGAAGTCAACCTGTACACCGGCTCGGCAGCCGCTCACGAGTCACGACGGAAGGTTGTAGAAGATGATGAGTGTGTGGTCCATGCGATGGGATCAAAGGAAAATATTTGCTCAGGTTCATGTAAAATGAAAATATATTTGTATCATTGCTGACGTGACCATGATTCGAAATGAAGGGGAGCTTGATTATTGGGAAACTGCTATGGAAGGGTATGGTTTCTTATCATGTGATTTTACGCACCAAAAACTTTCAGCTCCATTGAATTCAATAATGTATTGACATTTTGCATAAAACATATGAATTTTGCAGGTTCATATAACTTAATTTTGCCTTTGAAAATAGAAAGCACATTATCGTACAACAGTGAACCAGGTAACAACATCTGCTACAACTTCATTAGCATTTCTAAGTTGCAATTGTCTTTATTATGTTAGTTTGTGATGGAACTATCTTCAATCTTTTTAGAAATCCCCGCAGCAACGCGCGGGGTATCACCTAGTAATAACTATAGCAGTTTCACATTGCATCAGTTTTAGATGATTAAAGATCTCTAGCGCAAAAAAAAAAAAAGGTTCACTAGACAACAGTTTCAGGCAGGAATCACTAGACTGCTCTCGATGGCTTCCTCCTCCCAACTTGTCCCCTGCACATGGACAAGCAACATTCAGCAGTGCAATGCAAGCATCCAGCAATCAAACATGCACAATTGCAGTTTCAAAATTTATCTAACACATGGCTTCTTCAGACATATTACTTGTATCCTTCACCAGCAGAGCAGTATAAGTTGAAGGAGCTTGGCCTTCACCTGGTTCACATCTGACACTACTTCGAAACTGAATATGCTACAATCTTTTACTCCTGAAACTACTAAAACCTGAACCAATCTGAGTAAGTACTAACAACTTGAAACAAACAACAGAGACCACAGTCAAATTGGTACTGATGTACACCTTCTAAATTGCTACAATAGACCTAAAATCAATCATATTATGTACTAAAAATCTGAAACAATGGTTCCCCTTTCCGTGACATGTATGCTTCAAAATTATAAATAAAGAATTGCATCAATTCACAAACACTAATCATTGCATCAAACAATTCCATGCAACATTAATTCACATTTCAAAAGAAACAGAAAGAGATCTAGGTTTACCATGGATTCAATGATTGGTGTCCATGTGAGGAAGAACTGGGGCTGCTGCTTGCTGGTAGCCCGGTACCTCCACATCCAGGCCACCGTATACGGTGTGCCTGTTGGCGGTGACGGAGGCGATTCCGTCGGCACGAGGCTGGGATGAGGTGGCGCTGCTGGGGCTGTGGGAGTTCTTGGAGAAGCACCGCCGTTCCGCTTTGCCGAGCCACCTCCTAGCTGGGATTGCGATTTCCCTCGACGGTCATCTCCTACACTGCGAGATTTGCAACACGTTGGGGAGATTTGGCGCGCGCGAGAAGCTGGGGAGGGAGGAGGTGGAGGTGCTGAGGATTCGGCAGGCGCACGCTAGGAGCGGTGGAAGGTGGAGAAAGCGGCGCCGCCGTAGCTCTTTGCCTGGCCGCCAGCGCGGCTGCCCTTTGCCTAGCCTTCGGCGCGGCCGCGCTTTGCCTGCCTCCGTTTCCCGGGAGGAAGCACGGGGGGGAGCGAGGAGGAAGTGCGGGAGGGTGCGAGGCGGGAGGTGGGGCCGCGCGCCTGCGCCGCGCTGGATCCGGTGATGAAACGCCGGAGCTTAATGCGGATTTCATCCCGTGTCACGGGACTAGATTGTCGCGCCCGCGCGGTGTCGTCACCACGACACTGAGTTTTTCTTTTTCATTATTGAATATCACGCCAAGTCAGCAAATTAGTGATGTATCTAACAATTAAATGTGGTGAAACTTTCTCATGAAACCCCACTGAGACTGACCTAAGTGCATTTCACTTAACTCCTTGTGTGCATTTCGCCGAACACCCATGCATGGCGTCCTATGCCAGCACGTCCATGCATATCTGGCACGTCTCCGATGAAGGGTGTGTTTAGATCTCAAAATTGGGATGCAAAATTTTGGGATTTTGCACGGATTTTGGGCTGAAAAGCACTGTTTCGAACTGAAAAGCAATGTATCACTTTTCGTTTGTTTGTGGTAAATATTGTCCTACCATGGTCTAACTAAGCTCAAAAGATTCGTCTCGTAAAGTACATTCAAACTGTGTAATTAGTTTTTGATTTCATCTACATTTAGTACTCCATGCATGTGCCGATATTTTTTATGTGATGTTTGATGTGATGGAGAATCTTCTTTTTGCATAATAAATTTTGAGAGAAGTTGGTTTTCTAAACACACCCGAACTCCGGATTCTGACGGACACGTGCACACGCTTCCTTTGACTCGCACGCAATTTCATGCATGGCTTCGCCCTCGCCCATACGCCACGGCGAGGAGCGAGATCCGATGGGCATGGTACTAGCAGACTACGCGCCATGTTTTGTACAGTTTCCGCAACCGACAACGGAGATCGCCATTTCTGCGTGCAGAGAAGAGATCAGTGTGCGTGATCTGCTCGAGAAGCCGACACTGCATTGAACGAGCACCTCGCGACAGGTGAACACGGTGGCCCGTTGTGTAGGCCGTGCATGGTCTTCGAGATGAGGAGAACAGGCTGGCTCTCAGCTCAACCCCATCATGTTGTTGCTTTCAGTGTTTAGAACTTGGGCCTTGTTTAGTTGGTGGAAAAATTTGATTTTTCAACGTTTCGAACTCCTGTAGCACACTGTAGCACGTTTCGTTTGTTTGTGGTAAATATTATCCTACCATGGCCTAACTGGGCTCAAAAGATTCGTGTCGCGAAGTACATCAAAACTGTGTAGTTAGTTATTTTTTTACCTATATTTAATACTCCGAACATACTCCCTCTGTCCCGATATGTTGGTCGCTCGGGAAATGGGAATGTGAGGGGGGCACAGTTTTCTAGCGACCGTGAAAACGGGACGGAGGGAGTATGTCTTTTGGCGTATTTAATGTGATGGGATGGAGAGAGAGTGGAGAAAACGTTAGAAACTTTAGCAAACTAAACAAGGCCTAGTTCGGTGAAATTTTAGGAAAAATGGTAAAAATTTTGCATTGAGAAGCATGTTCTGTGAGATATGACACGGTCTGTGATGCGAAAAATTTTGAACTTTTGGGGAACTAAACTGGGCCTAAGCATAGAGTACAGACTCACACATATAAAGGACACCGTGCAGATGAGCACGCTGACACATCGAACACATTTCCCCAGCCACAGCAAGCTCTCACCTGGTTCAGCTTCACCTCACCGCGGATGAACATGGCACGGCGGCGCACGAGCCTGCTGCTCCTGGCCGTCTCGGCGCTCGTGCTGGCGTGGCCAGCCTCGTGCGCCGACCCCGTGCTCTTCCCGGTGGCCAAGGACGCCGCCACCTCCCTCTACACCATCCCAGCCAGGGACGGCGCCAATCACGTCGTCGACCTCGCCGGCACGCTCCTCTAGTCCACGTGCGCCGCTGACCACCTGCCGGCCAAGATCACGTGCCAGGACCCGGTCTGCAAACTCGCCAACGCGTACCGCCCGCCGGGCTGCCGCGACGCCGGCCGGCCCTGCAAGGGACGGTGCGCGGCGTACCCGTACAACCTGGTCACGGGGCGGTGCGCCGCCGCGAGGCTGATCCACACGCGACTCGTCGCCAACACCACCGACGGCAAGAACCCGCTGCGGCAGGTCTCGGTCCGGGCCATGGCGGCGTGCGCCCCGAAGAAGCTCCTCGCGCGGCTGCCCAAGAACGCTGCGGGCGTCGCGGGGCTCGCGGCCTCCGGCCTCGCGCTGCCGGCGCAGGTCGCGGCGGCAGAGCACGTCGCCGGCAAGTTCACGCTCTGCCTACCGAGGCAAGGCGAGGGCGTGGCCATCTTCGGTGGGGGCCCGCTGTTCCTCCTCCCGGAGTCGGCGGCCGGGGACCTCACGACGACGCTGGCGTTCACCCCGCTCCGCAGCAGGAGGGACAACCCCAGCTACTACCTCCCCGTGAAGGCCATCGCCGTCGACAAGGCGCCGGTGCGACTCCCCAAGGATCCGCTCGCCGGCGGCGGCGTGGTGCTCGGCACGACGGCGCCGTACACCGCGCTCCGCCCCGACGTGTACCGCCGGTTCGTGGACGCGTTCGGCAAGGCCCTGATGCGGCAGTGGAACACCACCAAGAAGGTGGCGGCGGTGGCGCCGTTCGAGCTCTGTTACGATTCGAGGACGCTCCCTGGGCCGACCAGGATCGGGTGGCTTGTCCCGGACATCGACCTCGTGCTCGAGGCTGGGAAGACCAACTGGACGTTCGGCGGCCTCAGCTCCATGGTGGATGTCAACAACTTCACGGTGGCGTGCCTCGGGTTCGTCGAGATGAAGAAGGGCGGATACGGCGGGGCGCCGGCGGTGGTGATCGGAGGGTTCCAGATGGAGAACCACGTCCTGCAGTTCGACCTGGAGAAGAGGCGGCTCGGGTTTGCCAGGGTGCCCATTTTTACGTCGTGCAGTAACTTCAATTTCACCCGAAGGAACTAGCCTTTGACTGCATGTAATCGTAAGCCTGCACATGGCCGGTGTGGTCAACCGGAAAGTGATACTCCTCCATCGCGTCAGTGTGCTGCCAAATATGTCATCATCATACAAAACAAACTATACAGCACCCACTAAAGAATTCTCTCAACCCTCAGCGTGTCACGTCATAACTCACTACACGTTATGTTACCATCCATTATAAGTTATGTCAACATCCACCAAACCATATATTTATGTCTTCGTCGATTTCCTGTGACTAATAACATGTTGTATTTGTGAGTAGCACACCATAAAATTCTCGCATTTGAAATACATGTATCATCAATCGTTTAAGAATGGTCCTCTCTCAACAAAATTAACTTGTTTTCATATATAATATTGTTTACAAATGAATGTCGCCATATAATCGTTTTGGTGTTTTTATTTTTACATTTCACCTTAAAATTTTGATTAAAAATTCCCGCAGCAACGCGTGGGGTATCACCTAGTCTTATCTACTACTAGTAAAGTTTATTTCGACATCAATATTTGCATAGTGTTTCAACTTTTTTTTTTCACCAAGGTTTTCTCTCTCAAAAAATCAGACGTACAAATCAACAAAAGTCATTTGAGTAACTTGAACAAGATCGAGAGCACTCCATCCGGATATTAGAGTATCTGTTTTCTTTTTAATTCGGAAGATATTAGAGTATCTGTTTTCTTTTTAATTCGGAATTTGCTTTTTTAACGTATTAGATTCTTTAGGTTAATCTAGATTGTTAGATCTTTATTAAATCTAACGGTGGATATTCTTCTCTTTTTTAAGATTAAACTAGACTGTCAGATCTTCTTAAAATCCAAGGATGTATATTTTTTTTTGGATTAACATGAGAATTTCTAGACCTTTTTGCCAACATGGTAGATTCTTTTAACTCTGTAGTATTAAGATAATAGATATATTCACAAATATGGAGGAGTAAATTGAGTACAAAAAATCAGTCGTACAAATTAGCATAAATCAACTAACTAATAAATATTTTCACAAATTATTTCCTCCCCCTCAAATTATAAGTAACTTGAGTAGTTGTCAAAGCATATAAAGTTTGTTTTTTTCAATTTAAAACATACTCCATGATTACAAAATTGGATAAAGAGTGCAATGTTATTAGTTCATGGATTTCAAAACACATAACCTATAATTAATGCAAGAATTACATATTGTAATGCCACAGACAAAATGCAAAACAAAGCGACCTAAATATACATATTTAATATATTTTAAATATGTTGGTTAACCAGAATTAATAAATTTCAGAATATTAAAAATATGCTTGAATATTTGAATTTGACGTGAAAGACACCTACCCTTTTTAGATGTTCTGGAATAAAAATTTGGAATTGATAAAGAGAGTTCGGTAGAGTTCAGCTCGAAGGTTGATAAAGAGAGAGTGGATGAAGCGCTGAACTTTCTCCGAATCACAAGTGATGAGAACTTTAGTGAGCTAGGTAATTTCGTAGTAATTTGATGATTCAGTGGATGAGACACAATAAGTGATTGAATGTGTTTTTGGTTGTGTTATTACTTCATCCAGTTCGATAATTTCCCTGTGATTATTATGTGATTCCCAGCTTAAAATGATTTCAGAGGAGCTCATCGAGGAATGGAAGGCTTCCAATGTCCCACTCAAAACAATGTACACAATCTCTTGGATCATGTGTATCCATGATTCTACAACTGTCGATGGTGTGAGAGGTTAAAACTTCTTGTCTCTTGGGATTCTGAACAAAGCTAGAAAGGAGCTATCGAACCTTGAAAAGGACGGGAAGAAGAAGTTCACTGCTCAAAAGAAGAAATTGATCAAGATGCTGGAGGAGCTATCTGACTAAGGCTCATGTTCAGTATGAAGAAAACAATCCAGTTACCCATGTATGTGACTTGGATTCTATAGTTGTAACATATCTGTCTTGCAAATTTTACATGTTCTATCACCAGTCTGATACTTCAGATAAGCATGTCATTTGCATTTGTTGTTGTGAGTGTTCATGGTTGTAGATCTGTAGCCTAGCTTCTGTGCTTTCTGCTCTGTCACTCTCTCTATGATCTCCACTCCAAAGTCAATGTGCTTTGTTCTTGTGTATGATAGCGACTGTTCTAGTGAGACTACGCACACTTGTATGGTTGTATTGTGTAGCTGGTTCTAAAAAAATGTTGCATGGCCTTTCAGATTTTTCTTCTTCTTCTTTTTGCTTCAGCATACTGAATCATTGCTGAATATTAGAATATATTGCATTCCAGCAATATTAAATAGATGCTTCTCTCTATAGTCACCACCCTGTTTAGTTCAAAAAAAATTCCCCAACTACCCGTCACATCAATCTTCGGACACTAATTAGGAGTATTAAATATGGATTAATGACAAAACTCATTCCATAACCCTTATCTTAATTTTTGAGATGAAACTAACGAGCATAATTATGTCATGATTAGATAACCTCGTGCTACAATAAACAATCTCTAATGATGGATTAATTAGACTTAATGGATTCATCTCGTGATTTCCCGTCCATTTGTGTAATTAGTTTCGTAATTAGTCTACATTTAATACTTCTAATAAGTCTTGAAAGGGAATCCAAAAAAATTCTCCCAAAAATTTCACTCAACTAAACAGAGTATATATCAGAGACGAGAAAGGTGAAGAACATAATCCGAAGGGTGAATCAGACTTTCTTGATAGAAAAGAGCTGGTTCTCAGAATTGAAATGATTAAGCAAGGAATAGACAATGGATGGCATCCGGATGATGTTGAAGGTAATATTTTTGAAACCTCATATTTCATTTGCCAGTCAGTAGCTGTTACCAGTTCTAATGTGATGTTCTGATTGTTGTGCAGATCTCATTAAAACAGCCAAGAACTATGTCAATAAGATTGGAGGTCATGCTGAAATCATTCCATGTGATGGAGAATACGTGGCTAGTACCCGGAGATCGACCTCGTGCTCGAGGGTGGGAAGAGCAACTGGACGTTCGGCAGCCTCAGCTCCATGGTGGATGTCAACAACTTCAAGGTGGCGTGCCTCGGATTCGTCGAGATGAAGAAGGGCGGATACAGCGGGGCGCCGATGGTGATGATCGGAGGGTTTCAAATGGAGAACCACGTGCCGCAGTTCCACCTATACCTGATCATGGGTCGAGTCGTGTTGGGTTCGGGTCGGGTTACCGTGTCAAAATTCTTGGCCCACGCCCGACCCATCACATGGTTAGGTCAGGTCGCGTTCGGGTTTTTTAGTTATAATTTTCGGGTTGTGTCGGATTGGGTCCGTTTTTTTTCTTAATTCGGGTGAAAATTTTGGTCCGCGCCCGAGCTGTCGCACCGTCGGGTCGGGTTTTTTTCGGGCGAGTCGAGTCGAATTTATCGGGTCGGGCAGTCCATGATCACGTTTAGTTCTACCTGGCGAAGAGGCGGCTCGGGTTTGCCAGGGTGCCCATTTTTACGTCGTGCAGCAATTTCACCCGGAAGGACTAGGCTTTGACTGCATGTAATTGTAAGCCTGCACATGGCCGGTGTGGTCAACCGGAAAGTGGATACTCCTCCATCGTGCCAGTGTGCTGCCAAATATGTCATCTTATCGACTGCTAGCAAAGTTTATTTCGACAGAACTATTTGCATAGTGTTTCAGCTTTTTTCGCAGGTTTTTCAGTCAAAAAAATCAGTCGTCCAAATGAGGACAAGTCACTTTAATACCCACCGAACAAACTAATATATATTTCCACATAATTATTTGCTCCCCTTTAAGTAACTTGAGTAGTTGTCAAAACATATAAAGTTTGTTTTTTTCAAATTAAAACATATTATTACAAATTTGGATAAAGAGTGCAATGTATTTCAGAACACGGAGCCTATACGGAGTTAATGCAAGAATTACATATAGTAAAGCCACAACAAAAAACGCAAAACAAAACGACCTAAATATGCATATTTAATATATTTTAAAGGACTTGGCTATTTTACAGCCGGCTGTAAAATAGCTTAGCGTACAGCCGGCTGTTTTTTTCCAAGTTTGACGGTCTATGTTGCCGGGCCCACGTTTTCTGGCTGGCGAGGGTTTTTGGACACGTTCCCACGTCCACATTTTTGCAGCAAAATTACAGGGAGGCGTCAGAAAAAAATAAGCGAAACATAATCCTAGGTTTTTGTTCCACCGTGAGCTGTTGCGTCGCTACCTGGTAGCACAGAACATGGGCACCGAAAAGCGGCTGAACAGGATCGACAAAATCCCAAAATCAAATATCAACAGGAAGCTAAAAAAGGTGCGTTTAGGCAAATCCATACCAATTCATTGATCAATTTTCACCACACAGACAATCCCCAAAAGAAACAACCACAAGGTAGAAACTCGCCAGCATGTTTATCAACTTTTTGAACCAGAGACGGGATTTGGTTGTATAATCAGGATTCCCAACCTAGTGCATACACACATCACACATAATTGGTTTTTGGTTGGCTGCATGATTTGGTTTTGTTGTAGTTGAGTCTTGATATTATCAACCCGGCTGGTAGCATATGTACATCAGTTGTAAAAAACAATCTTGTCTCTTCCACAACCTGGCTGACTGTATTTTCACTTGTCATCCTACAAAACCAAAGCAACAAAGATAGTTAGTGGGCACACTGCTGCAGGAAAAGGAAAAGAAAAAGATATGGCTATTGCTGGAAAAAAAGACAACACTATATAGTTGGTCAGATTAGTATAATAACATGCCTTCACATTTTTATTCCTTTGGCTGTTAAAATGCATTAAGTTTCATGACGCTAGATACAATAGCTTATGGGTTATATGGTTACATATTTAGCCAGATTAGTATACTAACATGCCTTCATATTTTTATTCTTTTGACTGTTAAAATGCATTAAGTTTCAAGATGCTGGATACAGTAGCTTAAGGGTTATATGGTTATATAGTTGGTCAGATTAGTACACTAACATGCCTTCATGTTTTTATTATTTTGGCTGTTAAAATGCATTAAGTTTCATGACATTAGGTACAAATTGGTTGTGTTAGGTACTATGGCCTTGAACCAGTTGCCACCGGAGTTTGATTTTGATTTCATTGATGCGGAGGCTTCAAATCCTGCCTTTGATACTCAAGCAGAGTCAACAAATGTTGTTTTGGGATCCTATGGTCAGCTTCAGGTTCCTAGTACCAACAAGCTCGCTGTCGCTGCTGATGCTACACAAACTCTAGTGCACAGTAGCCCCAATCCTGATGGGAGTCAATATGTTGCTTGTGGTGACTTGTTTGCTAAAGAGAAAAGACTAAAGAAGACGTAGTAAATATTGAACTGATGATGACAATCTACTAGGACAGATTTTGAACCAGAAATCACAAAAGGAAGAAAAAGTAGTAAGAATCAAAAAAGAGTTAAATATTTCATAAATGTATATGTGTTGTAAGTTGGTTCTTCGAACCATCTGAATTGATGGCTAAAATGATCCTAATTGGAGTACCAGCAATGCTAAGTTCCTGTCCAAAAACATTAGGTTTTGTTAGAAATGCTAAATTGATCCTAATTGGAGTACTAGCTGAATTGATGGCGAAAATGATCCCAATTGGATTACCAGCAACGCTAAGTTATTTGTATACAATACCAAATAAAAGTGGCTTGAATAGATGTGCTATACTTGAAGTTAGATGTATATACATGGTTCTATGATAATGATGCATTGAACACCGGTGCATTGATTTCAACAATGACGAGGACGCATCCCTAATGAACTTGAGAAAATAAACACATGGAATCATTTAACTTGCATGTAGAGAATCATACCAATGACAGGCTTAACTTGCCCCTCCAACCCGTACAATTCTTAAGTCCACCGCCAGCTGGTTAAACAGATGAATAGGTGTTAGGAAATGTATAAGGAAAAAATATAAAAGCATTTGATACATACGGATTCATTAATTATCCATAACTACAAAATTGAATAATTGGAACCATATTATTGCCTACCGAACTATGTTGTTTTGGGAAATTTAGTTGGTTACACCAGCATAGCTCAAAGACAGGCACAACATAATGGTGGGCTTGTCACTCGCACCAAAACAATTTCACCAATACTATGATTAGATTTAGCTGTATATTATGCGGAGTTAATGTTTTTTCACTAATATTTACTACGTATCTGTAGTGATGATTTTCCCATAAAAATACTACACTAATATGTGATTTCAGTCCTAATTATGTCTCATATATAATAGTTCTTTCACAAGTTCAAACAATAACACTCGAGTCATCAAATTGCAAAGATCATGGCTGTGCTTAATGAACTACACCATTTTATTGGTGATCGTGATAAAATCCAGATAAGAAAATGTAAGGATAGAACAAGCAAAGAAATTCGGTATAATTTGCTAATAAATTTGTTGAGTTGCTTAAATAATTATGGAGTGTGCAAACTATGAAATAATTATGTACATTGCACTAAAGGTTCGGACTTTGGCACTTTCACTTTCCATAACATTTTACCAATCCATACATGTCATAGGTCCTTTTGTTTAAAATCATAACTAATGCAGATTGTTGGTTTGGCTTGAAAACATGTGCTTTGTTAGTTCTCAATGAGTTAACTAAAAACCAAACAGACACATATGTGCTCCATGAGTTTCTAATGACTAACGTTTGACAAAAAATCAAATGAACAAAAAATAACTAACATAATCATGCTGACAAGCTGAAAAAATAGATCAAAGTTTAGTATCATACTGCTTCATGCAAAAATCATAGGAGTAATATAATCTCCCAATATACAGACCTAGGCATTGCATCCCTACAAATCAATGACACCAAAAAAATCTCTCCACCCTCACATTTTGCCCTTAGCTATCCACTAGAGATTCAAGCGGGGGACCCCCCAACAATTAGTCAATTTGCATGACACATGGAATACAAAATAATATAAACAAATCAATAACAGAAGTACACCCACGAAATCCATGGAAACAACAGGACAAATGCCTAACTAATAGCAGTACTTTGCCCAACTAATAACAACATTTTGCTTATCTAGATACACTACTTTGCCTTACTGGGAATATTAGTTTGCCTAACTAAGAATAATAATGTGCCTAAATAAAACAAAAAGGGTGTCAAATGGAGGATAGAATGCTTTATAACCAATGACACCAAAGATACATGCAATATGCTTAACTCTACTGGTGATGAGGTGAAATTATTAGGATCAATCACAGTCGTCCAGTTTAACTGTATAGTTATTTTCGAAGCTTATTAAAATGCTTTTGGTATACATGTTGGCATTACATTACATTATGCTAAACTATTTCATATATGGTTTAGGTATGCATTTAGCTATATGCAAAAACATTTTAGACATATCACTGTGTTTTTATTTATATTTGAATTAGTTGCTTTTGGCAACCAATTAAATTGATGGGTAATTACTAGTAATTTGCATACAGAATAAGATTAAGTTGCTAATTTTAAATCTTTACAAGCCTGCATCTAATTCTGTCGTGTGTTTCATCAGCAGCAAACTAGAAGCTGCCATAATGCTAGTGTAACATGGATAGTTTTAACCTGACACCATGAGCCCCATCATTTGAAGAACAGCAGGGAGGTCATGGTCTTCGTGCTCTGTCATCCAACTACCACAAGCTAGTTGAACAGATGAACAGGTGCAATGTGTAGGAAAAAAATTGAAATGCTCAATACTAATCAAGTAAAAAAAATGAATTGGAATGCTCAGTGAGATTGAACCTGATTCTCATTACTAATCAAGTAAAAAACATATGAATTCGAATGCTCAATAACATAGTCTAATAAAGTACACTGTTTTGCCAAATTCAGAACTCTATCATTACCTATAGCATACCAGTGGTATTAACTAATAAAGTACAATGTTATTGCTTAACTGAAAAGGTAGAATTGGCTAGTAAAATACAAATTATTGCTTGACGAAGTACAAATTATTACTTAATTAAGTACATTTTTTGAGATGGACACAAACACCAAGGCCATATGTATTGAATTGAACATGTAGATGGATCAAATGCAAGTTAATGTCAAATTAGGAAATAAAAGATAAAAGTAGTGCACAGACCGCATGACCTTTGCGTACCACACAACGAAAATATCCAGTCACAAGTGGGCATGACCCTTCAATCATATTTTGAAAACATCCAAACAGTGCAAATATTTGGGATGGTTATGCATACATACTTTTGAACTAGTATACAATAAAAAAGGAGGTTATGTTAGCATAAACAACATAGGGCCCAACTGTTGCTAAAGAGATAGTACTTTGCCTACTAAATTAAACTAAAGAAGAGTAGTTTGCTTATCTAAAAATATAATTAGCGTAACTAATAATAGTATTTTTCCTAACCAATAACAATATTTTGCTATCTAAATTACAGAACTTTGCCTAATTAAGAACAGTAGTTTGCCTGACAAAGCATGCCAAAGGATAAGAAATAAAGTTCCTCTCTATGTGGAAATAATACTACAATAGAGTGATGTCTTGATGCTACTTTATTTACTTCTGGTATACATGTTTCTATATGCAAGTATTCGTACATAAGTAAATGTTAGGAGCAATATGCTGCTTGGAATTGCCTATGTTGAAATTGTCAGACATATTTATGTACCTAGTTGATTGAATTGCTTTTTGCAACCAGCAAATATGCTGGGTAAAATGCTTCTAAGTTGAGTAACAGGAAATGTAAAGTTGCTGTTTAAGAAAGATCGTAACCCATTTTCTGCTTTCAATTTACAATTTGACAACAGATAGAGAAAAGCTCGAGACATAACAGTATATTATAGCCTGATTACAAGAACATAACAGATAGATCAAAAAAGCTACTGATCAAAATGTGAATAAAATATACATAAGTAATTTGAATTAGCTACATAAATTCCCTTGTTCTATAGTAATTAAAATGCCTAATACTGCAAGGCGATCAAAATGATAAATGAAAAAAAGAATCCCAGCTAAGCATTGCCTAAAGGAGTGCACTATTTTACCTACACATAAACAGATTAATGCCTAATAAGAATCATATTTTCTCCTAATAAGAACTGAACACTTAGTTTAAGTAATGTAGTTTAAATACCCATCTTGTTAACTATCAGTCATGCAAACCACAAGTCGTATAAAGGTGCAACATGCAATGTTCTAAAATGTTGATAGGCTTATACTGCATAAGGAAAAAAAATACTATGCCCCACCTATGCATCCAGATTCTGATAAGCCCTCTGAACTCTAGTATTGGATGAAAAATTCAAAGTTGCAAAAAACTGACTCCTTAGTGATAATGTTTAATTAAACTGACTGATAACTGATCATATTAAGTATGTAGAACCATATTAAATATACTTGTGATCATATGCTGAACCATATTAAAAATGAGCAATGCTCATTGATGATTGCCTAATGGAGTACACTATTTTCCCTGCACATAAGCATACTATTACCTAAATAGAATCATATTTGTACCTAGCCTATTATTTTCGACAACCCATGACCATAATATTCCTTAGTTTATGGACACATTACTTCAGATTTAGGAACCACAGATTTTGCTAAGTCTTACTCATATTATGCCCACACCTACCCATGCAACTGAACCATTCCAACTTCACAGCCCACACCTACCCATGACAAGAAAACATATGCCCCAGGCACAACTAATTCAGAAAAAGAAAAATGCAGCAAAGTGATATAGAGTATGCTACTACTGCAGTCATCCTTTTGTTCCAAATGAAAACAATCAAATGATGCAGACCATTGTGCAAAGGAAGAACTAACTGTGGCAACAAAAAACTAATTCTAAAACATCAGCTGATATATGTGAGCACTTGAAATGCGCAAGGGCATCCAACAATTTTTAACTACAAAACAAAAAAATTAATTCAGTTTAGACAGAAGAGCTTTTCTTAGGCCCAAAAGAAGTTAGATTGACTAATATGTGAAATTTTGGGATCATCTAAGGACAAATAAAGCAGTTTATATAGAAAAGATTTAAATTCAGTTTGAGCAAATGTAGTTCGATTGGCTAGTTCAATTGCTGAAAAAGGTAGCATACTACTATGTTGTTGCTGAACAAGTAATCTAATCTAACAATAATTTGAAAAGTCAGAAATGCTCCACTATATATTCTTAATAACAAGACAACTGAAGCTGATGAACCAAAATGCTCTGAAAAATAAATTAACCCGAGCATGTGTTCCTACTCCACTATTCTGAATGTTGCTACTGAACAAGGATTAAAATCTTCTTTTGGCTGGTGTTCTACTCTGCATTTCAGCAGCGCGTCATGACTTTCAGGAAGTATCTGAAGTAAAAAAGTCCCCCACCCCTCCACCTCCTCCTCTAGCGCAGTGTTCTACTGCAAATCGAAAACCATGAGGCGAACGCCCAAAATCCCCCAAATCGTCAGTTTATGGGCGAAAAGCGCAACATAAGAACACGGATACAATATCTCCCTCAACCTATGGTGGATTCAAAACTACACAGATGTGCCAAGTGACTCACCTGCGTGCGTACCCTCTGAGCCTCCTCTACAACCGTGTATCCTAAAAAAATCGCACGAAAATGAGTCACGCCCTGCGCGAACCCCAAATCCCTCGAATCTTCAAGAATCCCTAGACAGGGAGGAAGAAGAGGAGGAGTAGGAGCAGGGGAAGTGGGTGGAGAAGGAGCCGAGGAGGCCTCACCTTTGTCGGCGCAGTGGCTGCGGGGGAGTCGCCGCCGCCGGGGGAGGGGTGCTGCTGCTGGGGGACGCCGGGCCGGGGACCGCCGCTGCTGCGCGCCCTCGCCGGTGGATGTCGTGCTGGGGGTTGCCGCTGTCACGCAGCCTCACGGGGCAGCCGCGTCCCTCGTCGGGTTCCGTTGCGGGGGGATGCCGTGACGAGGCCGCCGCTGTCGCGTGCCCTCACGAGAGCAGCCGCGCCCCCTCGCCGGCGGCGCGCATGCCGCCTCGTGTTGGTGAAACCCTAGGCGAGAGAGGGGGTGGCAGGCGAGGAAGGAGAGAAAAATGAGATGTGAGGCCGCGAGGGAGAGTGCTAGGATGTTTGCTGGAGAGTGGATGGGACGAGATGGCAAGGGGGAGGGGCCCACCATGGGACCAGCTGCTCCAAAATTCAGCGGCTGCGCGATTGGATGAATTTACAAGCAACCGGAAAGAAGTCAATACCTATTTTAAATATGTTGCTCCACGGTGTACGATGGGAAGCCACCTCGTCCGCGCTTGGTGAGTGTGATGCTCAAGGAGGTCAACGCATACCCGGCACGTACTCAAAGAAAGGCTCGCGTGATGGTTCCCGAGCGACACGTGTCCATGCTTTCCGTTGACCGCGCACCCTCGCCATGACGCCAAGACCCGACGGCACGGGAGCAGGCTAGGGATCGCCATTTCTGGGCCCGAGACGAGAGAGAGATCAGTGAGATCTGTGACAGGTGAGCACTATATAAGGAGCGCGAGCAGAGCAGCAGAAGCATCCACCGCCAATCACAGGCCAGCTCACCAGGTTAAGCTTGTGCATCGACCATGAAGATACTACGGCCATCGCCGGCGCCGCTCCTCCTCCTCTCGGCCATCTCGCTGCTCGTGCTGGCGTCGCCGGCCTCGTGCGCGTACCCCGTGCTCATCCCGGTGGCCAAGGACCCGGCCACCTCCCTCTACACCATCCTCGTCAGGGACGGCGCCAACCACCTCATCGACCTCGCCGGCCCGCTCCTCTGGTCCACGTGCGCCGCCGACCACTCGTCGGCGGGCTTCTCGTGCAACGCCACGGAGTGCAGGCACGCCAACGCCTACCGTGCCCCGAGCTGCCACATCGCAGGGGCAGGGCAGCCCTGCAAGGACAAGTGCAAGGCGTACCCGTACAACCCCGTCACCGGGCACTGCGCCGCCGCGGAGCTCATCCACACCAGGCTCATCGCCAACACCACCGACGGCAAGAACCCGCTGCATCAGGCCTCGGTCCGCGCCGTGGCGGCGTGCGCACCCGCCGGGAACATCCTGGCGTCGCTGCCCAAGGACGTGACGGGCGTCGCGGGGCTCTCGGCGTCCGACCTGGCGCTGCCGGCGCAGATCGCCGCGAACCATCGCGTCGCCAGGAAGTTCTTGCTCTGCCTCCCGCGGCGCGGCGAGGGCGTGGCCATCTTCGGCGGCGGCCAGCTGTTCCTTATCCCGGAGCAGTCTACCGGCGACCTCACGACGACGCTGGCGTTCACCTCGCTCCGAAGCTGGAAGGGGAACCCCCTGTACTACATCCCGGTAAACTCCATCGCCGTGAACCAGGCGCAGGTACCGCTCCCCGCGCGCGCGCTCGCCACCGGCGGCGTGGTCCTCTGCAGCCGGGTGGCGTACACCTTGCTCCGGCCGGACGTGTACCGCCCGGTCGTCGACGCGTTCGACCGAGCCCTGGCGCGGAACGACGCCAAGGTCCCGGCGGTGGCGCCCTTCGAGCTCTGCTACCGGTCGAGCATGCTGGGAAACACGCTGAACGGCTACGCTGTTCCAAGCATCGCCCTGGGGCTCGAGGGTAGGAAGAGCTGGACGTTCGTCGGCAGCAACTCGATGGTGGACGTGAACGGCCAGACCGCCTGCCTCGCCTTTCTGGAGATGAAGGGGGTGAAGGCCGGGGACCCCGGCGCGGCGGCGGTGGTGGTCGGAGGGTTCCAGATGGAGAACCACCTGCTGCAGTTCGATCTGGAGAAGAAGCAGTTCGGGTTCGCCAAGGTGCCGGTCTTCACGGCGTGCAGTAACTTCAACTTCACCAAGAGTACTCAGTATTAGAGTGAACTGTAGTAAACCAGCAGTGAGCAGTGTCGGCACTGATTCTGGTCAACTGGATAGTGCAGTGGATTCTTTTACTTCTCGAACCTCGATCGTGGCATGTGCATGTTAGTGACCTGCCAAGTCTGTCAACCGTTTAAGTACAAGCTTTGTTTAATAATCATGTGCATCTACGTCAAATTTCCGGTAGTTTACTTGAAGTCATTTACAGTGTCCATATTTCTCAATGGAGACAGTTTATTCAACTTTCGAGTGAGAATGGACTTAACATGATTGGGGTGTGGACGTGTGGTTCACATGGATCATGCATACATGTGAAAGCGCACACGCTGAGCTTTGTGAATAGAATGACCATCGAGTGTAGTTTAGCACACCAACGGTGCTACATTACTGAGATAAGCAAATGGTCAGTTCATCAACTCGTTCGATGATAAAAATGCCTTGATCATTTTAGCCGAGTACTACAGGTCTCGAGTTTGAATGCTGACGACTTGATTCCAATCGAGACCTGTAGTACTCGGCTATAGTATGAAAGAACGTCACATGTTTTCATTCCCAAGTCTAAAGCCCCAATAATTAAGGAGCTTCTATGTGAGGAAGTGTGTTCAATTACAAGTGAATTGTTAGGTCTTCTCCATCCACCAGGTTGAACTTCTAGATGCCATTAGGAGAGGTGCACATATCGCATCGAGTTACATCTTCTCTCACAACACGTATTTCAATGCATATTTTTGCAACACTTTTACATTGCAAATGCACTATTCAAATTTGCGCATCTAACCAGCCCCAGGCATGTGTGCGACATATAGTGTGGAAGTCGTAGAGGGTGTTCGGCTAGTAGAATGAATAGTGCTCGGCTGGTAGAATGAATAGTGTTCTGTGAGAGGAAATAAGCCAAGACAAGCCGAGATAAGCCAAAATATGCCAGCCGAACAGAAGTCTAACACCCTGGGCAGATATACAGAGAGGAGCCATCGATGATGGATCACTTATTCATTTCCATCCCAGGTTGCAGACTTCAAGGTTCTATCACATGCTGGACTCTAGCAAAACGAGCGATAACATGAAAATAATCCGAGATCCCTAGTAACATGGTATGCATGCATGATGCATCGATCTGATCTGCAGCGCCCTGCATTTAAGTGATCCCACAAGGCATGCACGCCACTCGAACACACAGACACTGACAGCTCCTCACAACAGCCTGCCCCAGATGCCGCGATCCAACGCCATGCAGCTGCTCACCGCCGCGCTCTACCTCGCGGCGTGCTTGTCCCCGTGCACACTGGCAGCGGCAGCTCAGGGCGGTGGCAAGCCACTGGCGACGGCGATCACCAAGGACCCCGCCACGTCGCTCTACACCTCCCCACTCAAGGACAGCCGCCCGCTCGTCCTCGACCTCTCCGGCCCGGTCATCTGGTCCACCTGCTGCGAACGGTCGCACCCCACGCTCCAGTGCCACCACCACGACTGCGCCCACGCCCACAGCTACCACCCGCCCGGCTGCCCGCACACCGGCTACGGCAAGGCCGACGAGGAAGACCGGTTCCGGTGCAAGTGCACGGCGCACCCCTACAACCCCGTCGCCGGCAGGTCCGCGACGGGAGACCTGACGAGCACGGAGCTCTCCGCCAACGCCACCGACGGCACGAACACGCTCTACCCTGTCTCCTTCCCCGCCGTCGCGTCCTGCGCGCCGGAGTCCCTCCTGGAGAAGCTCCCGGCCGGCGCGGTCGGCGTCGCGGGGCTCGCGACGTCGAGGGTGGCTCTGCCCGCACAGGTCGCGCGCACGCAGAACGTCGCCGACAAGTTCACGCTCTGCCTCCCGAGGAGCGGCGGCGACGGCGTGGCGGTCTTCGGCGGCGGACCTCTCGTCCTCACTGGGAATCCTATTGATCTCACGTCGACGCTGACGTACACCCCGTTGCTCAGCAGGAGAGGCAGCCCCGCGTACTACCTCCCCGTGAAGGCCATCGCCGTCGACGAAGCGCAGGTGCAGCTCCCGGGAGACGCACTTGCCGCCGGTGGCGTCGTGCTCAGCACGACGGCGCCGTACACCGCGCTCCGGCCGGACGTCTACCGCCCGGTGGTGGACGCGTTCGACAAGGCCCTGAAGCTGCAGTCGAACAGCACGAGAGTGCCGGCGGTGGCGCCCTTCGAGTTCTGCTACGATTTGAGGACGCTCCCCGGCCCGACCCGGATCGGTTGGCTCGTGCCGGAGATTGTCCTCATGCTCGAGAATGGAAAGAACTGGACGTTCACGGGCCTCAGCTCGATGGTGATCAGCAACGTTGGGTGCTTCGGGCTCGTCGAGATGAAGTTGGAGAAAGGTGGATACGGCGGGGCGCCGGCAGTGGAGATCGGAGGGTTCCAGATGGAGGACCACGCGCTGCAGTTCGACCTGGAGAAGCAGCGGCTAGGGTTTGCCATGGTGCCGTTCTTCATATCGTGCCATAACTTCAATTTCACGGAGAATCGCTAGACTTGTGATGACTTCATATCGTTCCTCGTCTCCTCGATCATATCATGGGTGTAATCTACAGTACCATACTAAATTTGTCACGTATTTAGGGACTCTCATTTTGTAATCGGGTCAACCATGGCTGTCAATTTTGTGTATCTGCACTTTTTTTTTCCTATCTACTTTTCTTTTTCTATTTTTTCCATCTCGGTAACTTTTTGTTCTTTAAATTAATCATTGATGGTGGATCTTTTGATTCTTGGAACTGAATAATTGTTGAGAGATGGGTGAGCCATAAAGTTTTATTTTCCTTTCTTGTCTTGATTTTTTTCATCTTTCTTAGTCATGAGGTACTCATGCATTTTTCTTTTCATTCATTTGTGTGAACCAAGTAGGCAACAACTATACATGAAGCTCCCACAAGCTAGTCACAAGTATAGTATAGGCTAACGAATTCGATCTCTGGCTTTTTACATGTTGCACCTGCAACCATATAGTATGATTAGGAACGCGCATTTTTTTTAGAATTTTTTTTTGAGAAATTGGAACGCGCATATTTATATACTGCCCATTCATCACATACACAACACAGCCACCTAGCTTCTTTTTAAGATAAAGGATGAAGATCATCCGGCCTCTACGTCTAAGACGTACACAGCCTGTTTATTACAGAACTTAACAAAAAATAGATGAAATAACCAAGGTTCAAAAGGAACAAGCACTAAAGCAAACGAAAATTATGCTTCCATCCTCCATTAACTTGCTCTAAAGCTACTATCTCTAACTTTTTGCTCATCATGGAGAGTAAGTCCTTTGCTTGGTTGTTACGCTGCAGCTGCGCCCAGAAGCGTAACCAGTACGCCCCCCTGAAGATAACATGCAAAATCGAATTAATCTTGATTTTTTCAAAAACAACATCATTACGGCACCTCCAAATGTCCCAGCAAAGAGCAGCTACCCCAACCCAAATCAACTGTCTAATCTTTTTAGAATGATTAGCAAGCCAATTCCCGAACATATGACTTATGGACCTAGGCGGGGTTAGACTGGTAGCAATACTGATTATCCTCCACACCATTCTAGCATAGTGGCAATCTATGAAGAGATGTTTTATGGTTTCATCTAAATTACAGCCACAACACTTCTTACTTCCTTTCCAATTTTTCCTTGCGAGGTTATCTTTAATTAAAATGACACCTCTTTGAAAGAACCAAAGAAAAATCTTAACTTTCAGAGGAATTTTCAGTTTCCAAATTAATTTATGTCGAAAGGGCGGTTGAGAACTTAACATATATAAATAAAAAGACCGGACCGTATAAGAGCCCGTCTTAGTTAAGTTCCAGGTAAAAAAATCCGACCCTTCAACCAAAGCGACATTAGAAATTTGAGCTACCAGATCATGCCATTCAACCAATTTATTATCTACCAAAGCCCTCCTAAAAGAAATATTAAGGGGTTGGGTAGACAATACTTTTGCCACCGTCGCGTGCGGATCCCGCACAATGTTAAAAAGAGACGGATATTTGTCTTTGAACGGCATTGCACCTACCCACGTATCATCCTAGAAACGAGTTTTACTCCCATCCTTAATGGAAAAGGACCCATTGGAGAAAACCTCGTCTTTGATTTTCATCAGACCTCTCCAGAAATGAGAGTCATAAGGTTTAGCCTTAACCTGCGTCAGGGACTTAGATCTTAGATACTTATTAGCCAGTAAAGTTTGCCATAACCCCTTAGTGTTCAGCAAATTAACTAACCATTTAGCCAAAAGGCTTTTATTTTGCAACC
Organism: Cenchrus fungigraminus; assembly: GCA_036936925.1. Lineage (NCBI taxonomy): Eukaryota > Viridiplantae > Streptophyta > Magnoliopsida > Poales > Poaceae > Cenchrus > Cenchrus fungigraminus. The sequence continues at coordinate 3,823,746 of CM072779.1, forward strand.
GCAAATCCAAGATTCCAAGGCCACCCTGATCCTTAGGATGACACAGGATATTCCACTTAGCCAGCCGATATTTACGTTTATCTGATGCTCCTTGCCAAAAGAAACCTGATCTGAAGTGATCTAACTTCTTTATGACCCCTTTTGGAACTTCAAAAAAGGACATCATAAACATTGGTAAGCTACTAAGTACTGAATTAATGAGAACTAGTCGTCCTCCATATGAGAGGTACTTAGCTTTCCAACAAGAGAGTTTTTTTTCAAAACGCTCCTCAACTTTATGTCACTCAGAATTGAGAAGCTGTCTATGATGCATTGGAATTCCCAAATACCTAAAAGGGTAATCCCCCGCATTGCAACCAAAGAGGTCTGTATAAGAAACTTGAGCCTCTTTTGCTGCCCCATAACAAAAAATCTCGCTCTTATTGAAATTAATCTTAAACTCGGACAACTGCTCAAACACAACAAGCAAAAGTTTTAAATTTTTTGCCTGTTCCAGGTCATGATCCAAAAAGATAATGGTATCGTCAGCATATTGAAGAATAGACAAACCATCATCTAACAGGTGGGGAATTACACCTCTTATTTGTCCATCGACTTTTGCTCTCTTAATTAGAAGAGCTAGCATGTCAGCCACAATATTAAATAAAATAGGTGGCATAGGGTCTCCTTGACGAAGGCCTCGTTTGGTTTGGAAGTATGGACCAATTTCGTCATTAACCTTGATTCCCACACTTCCCCCGGTAACCATTCCCTCGACCCAACGACACCATTTAGGCGAAAAACCTTTCATGCGTAGCGTTTGTTGAAGGAACGACCACTTAACTTTATCATAAGCCTTTTCAAAGTCAATTTTGAAAATGACCCCGTCTTTCTTTTTGGTGTGTAACTCATGGATAGTTTCATGAAGAATTACGACACCTTCCATGATATTCCTGCCTGGCATAAAGGCAGTCTGAGTAGGGCTCACCACAGTTTGAGCTACTTTATTTAGTCGATTCGTGCCAACTTTAGTAAAAATTTTAAAGCTGACATTTAGAACACAAATAGGTCTATACTGTTGAATCTTTGTAGCATCAAGTGTTTTGGGAATAAGAGTAATAATCCCAAAATTTAAACTAAAGAGGTTCAAATCCTCTTTGTGAAAGTCTCTAAAAAGAGCCATAAGGTCCTCTTTAATTATTTCCCAAAAGACTTGATAAAACTCAATTGGGAAACCATCCGGACCAGGGGCCTTATTGTGTTCCATCTGGAACACGGCCTCCCTCACTTCATTCTCTGTAAACTCACTAACGAGAATAGCATTTTCCTCTTGAGACACCTGAGGAATATCATGAGTCTGATCTTCCATCAAAGTGAGGTCTGAAAAATCAGGGCTTCCAAAAAGATTCTTATAAAACTGAGTGATATGGCTCTTAAGTTGGTCGTCACCTATAACAACACCTTGATCATTTTCAAGTTTGTAAATATGTTGTTTTCGGTGCTTCCCATTCGCAACAAGATGAAAGAACCTAGTATTGTCATCACCTTCTAAAAGAGTTTTGACCTTGGCTCTCTCGTACCAATGAATCTCCTCTTCTCTCAGAAGTTGAACCAGACGCTCTTTAAGATAGTGTTTAAAATTAACCTCCTGATCGGAGAGTGTAACACTTTCTGCCTTTTTATCAAGGCTGTCTAAAAAGGATAAGAGCATCTTCTTTTCTTTTCTGAGAGTTCCTGCCGTATTTTTGGCCCAACCACGAAGATGCTGCCTGAGCCTACGCAATTTATTCTGCCATCGCTCTAAAGGCGTACTACCACTCATTTCTGATTGCCAGATCTCTGCAATCATATCATAGAAGCCCTCTCGGAGGAACCAGCCACGTTCAAATTTAAAAGGACGTTGACCGGAATGATGAGTGGAAGCCCCCGTATTAAGAACTAGCGGGGTATGATCAAAAATATTTCTATCTCTTGCCTCCACTTTTGACAAAGGAAACTTGTCTTCCCATTCGGTACTAACTAGAATCCTATCAAGCTTCTCTAGCTAGCTGCCATCTCTTCTCCATGAGAGATCTCCATCGCATGCATGCATGCCAAAGAAGAAAAAAACAACAGTAGTAGTAGATGGTAGAGTGACAGTGAGATATTAGAGGGAACCAAATGTTGGCTAGAGAGCTACCTGTAGCTGCGGTGGCCGTCGTCGGCAACGGAGTGTGTCACTGGGCTCGCGGGCTTCAGGCCTGCAAGGGGTTCGGGTCAACCCTCTCTTGCGAGATCGATCCGCTCCTCAAATTATTCCACGGATCGGAGCGGGCCGGCCCCAAAATGAGGAGGAGCGACCGGGTCGTAACCCTGTTGATCCCCGGATATCCTAGGTCGTCGAACCTCGCATTCTCCCGGCGGCAGCGCAGTACTCTGGCAAAGCGGCTCGTCGTCGTCACCTCGTCGCCCGTGAGATTGAGCACACCACCCTCCTTATTCTGGGTCCTCGGCTCCTCGCTGCTCACCAGATCAGGCTTGCTGCCCTCCAAGTCAGAATCGCCTTTATCCAGAGCTGCCTCCTTGCCTCTTGATGTCGTGTTCCTGACGAGCGACCAGGAGACGCCGAGACCGGACAGCGACTGTTGCAGGGGTCTGGCTTCGTTCATCAGCAGAATCAGGGGAAGATGAGAAAACCATCGGCTGTATGTGTCCTATACTAAATGGGGATGTGAACGCGTTTCTTCGCAGGCCCGTTGACCACGTTAGGGTCCTCTACAACGTGATGCCGTCAAGAAATCGCCCGACAGCGGCAATGGCGGCGGCGACAATCTCCTCCTCCTCTGTTGTGCCTGCGCTGGGCGCTTGAAGACGACGACAGCTACCCTACTATTTGCTCTAATTAATTAATGACTCTACTACTCGTGTATTGAGGCCCTGTTTGGTTCCCATAAGTCACCTGACTTATAAGTCACCCGACTTATAAGTCAGTTGTATGTGCGCGTTTCTTCGCAGGCCCGTTGACCGCGTTAGGGTCCTCTGCAACGTGATGCCATCACGGAATCGCAAGACAGCGGCAATGGCGGCGGCGACGATCTCCTCCTCCTCTGTTGTGCCTGCGCTGGGCGCTTGAAGACGACGACAGCTACCCTACTCGTCGCTCTAATTAATTAATGACTCTACTACTCGTGTACTCTGAGTCCTACTACGTACTCCAAAGACTCTCTGTACCGTGTTAAATGTCTGCACTACTAGTATGAAATGAAATGAATTCTCTGTACCGTGTTAAATGTCTGCACTACTAGTATGAAATGAAATGAATTTCGGTCGTGTTTGGAAGGGGAGAGAAAAAATTTACTAGGGAAAAAAGTTACGTGTTTGGAAGGAAAAGTGCACCCAAAGTCAACAAAATGCTAAACGCACCCAACACGTGGCCTATGGGCAGCACACGTGGCCCCCTGCTAGGGCCCACCACGTGCACTTTTTTCTTCCAAACACGTGAAATTTTTTCCATCGCAGATTTTTTTCCTCACCTTCCAAACACAGTCTTCGTATGATCCTAGTACTTTACTAGCGTGACTTGTGTTATGTGTGAATTGTGATGCTTCTTTTCCTTTTTTTTGAAATATAAAATGTTTATTAATTATTTATTAAAACAATTCCTTCCTCGTCACCTCTCCGGCGGCCCGGCGGTGACCAACCACGACACCGGCCGGACCAACCACGACGCCGTGGCCTAAACATTGCCATCGCTGCGGATCCACGACGAGTGGCGGACGCGTCAGTGCATCAGGATCGAGTTTTTTCTTCAATTTTGTCACCGATTTTTTGAAACATTTTTCTCAAAAAAATTTCTAACATTTGTTAAACATATTCTCTATTTTTACAAATGTTTCCACAAAAATTCCCAAAATTTGTGTTATGTAAAATATTTGTAGACTAGGTTTTCAAAATATTTTATACAATATTTTCTGATTTTTTGCAAACTTTTAGACAATTGATTTTGTGATTCTTGAAAGACTTTTCAAACATTTTCTTCTATAAAATAATTGGCCAAATTGAGCATCTAAGAATGCATCTTCACATACGAAGAACTACGACATCACCTCTTTCATTGTGAAGTGACGGAGGGATGGAACCATTCGAGCTATTTTTCATGCTTTTTACTGCAGTGCGGTTCAGAGAAAGCAATAATCAATAGGACTTCTCGGATCCTCCCTTTTTGAAAGGAAGACTCCAAAACTTTTTAGGCAAAAGTTTATTCAATTGAGATTTTGCTATAAAAAGTTATGTAAATACTAATTTTCTATGAAAAATTATAAAAGAAAATCAGTGGTATTAAGATCTTAATACCGCTGATTTGCTCGGGTTCTGGATTAAGATCGACATCGACATGTAGAATATGAATTCTACCGGGCAAACACAAATTAAAATTTTCCATATACTATACGTTATTGAGTTGGGTAAGTAGTTGACGATAGTGACGAATCCAGAACCCGGGCTGGGTGGGCTGCAGCTCAGGTCCCGCTCCTAGAGCGGAGCACCCCTTGCATAACCATGGAGAGTGCATGAATTCAACCGAATCCTTATAAACTAGCAAGTTGGTCCACGCTAATAGCGTGGTTAGATTTGATAAGTTATATTTTTTAAATACTATGTTAGCATTGTATACCTCTTAATTTGTTATTCATCCTTTTGAAATCACTAACACCGATGTAGATAAGTCGCAAAAAAACACCAATGTAGATCTTGGAGTTCGAAATTCAAAACTGGTATTGATACATTCAAATTCTGCTATTTGGATGGTGTTTTTAATTGGTGGATGGAAATTGATCCAACAACGAATGTCATTTGACGCTCTGCTACACTCCAGCATACAATGTCAACCTTTGGAGCTTTGTATTGGACTAAAATCATTGTTCATCCTCTCATCACTTAGTCCCCGCCTCTCGCTTCTCCACTCTCGATGGTCGAACTCTGCCTCGTTGATTCGCGGCTTTGAGCTTGGCTCAGGTGTGTTGACTTCACGTAGAGTCTGTGTGCTCCGCTTCCCGATGCGCGGATCCAACTCGATCCTTTGGTGAGCTCGTTGTACCTGGTGACTATGCTGGTTATCGACGTAGGAGACCTTGAAGCTTCCTCTAGATCTAGGGTGAACTCAAGCAATGGTAGTGCAGGTCCCCCTCTCTTTCGATCTGGGTGCACCCTTCTTCCTCCCATCCAATGGTACCTTAATTCTTTCTCCCATTTGAAAGTCTCTTCTTCCTCACGATCGACAGCCGACATTCTTTCTTTTTGTTCTTCTCGCTCACTGGTGGCCTCTTCTTCATTGATGGTGCATGGCGATCGGTTCTCTCTCTCCTAACTTGAGATCCTGATAAATACATATGATGTTTTTTTGTATATACATATTTTATCATGTCCTCTAGGACATATATTTATTACTTGAAATGCTATCTCATTGGTCGTTATTGAATATACATTATGTTTTCTAAAATGATAATATTATGTTTGACAATACCTATATAACTTCCATGATAAGTACTAATCTCCAGTAGTTGGTGCCATTATTCATTGTGCGCATACTTGTGTTCATCATCGTGTCCACTATGTTGTTTGGTTCTTCACATATCAGATACCAATCTAATTCTAAAATATTAGAAAATATACGACAAACCAACTTGATCTCATCACTTCCATTATTGTTTGGAAGCTTATTATGCTTATAGATATGTGCGGTCGGGAAATTGTTCCTCTTTAGTTACTACAGAGGATCTCATGTCACTAACATGTGGCCTATTTGTAAGCAAACTCGTGTTCTAGGGACTTCCATTTAGGATAAGTCTGCTCTGCAGTTAGTGACATCATGCTGATCATTCAATTTATCTCCTCATGTACATTGTGCAAGATAGATATTTGCATTGGGCAACTTAAATTTCTCAGCACATCGTGTTAGTTTCTCGGCTGTATTACAACATTTGTCCATATCCAATGCTTTTGTTTTCTCTTGTTGTCCTCTCTCTTCTGTCAACCTTGCACCTCCTTATTTTTTTGAGCATTTTGCCAATTTGTTGTAGCCGTTTATGACTACCTGCTTTGTCCACCATTATTGTCTGCTACCTCAGATTTTTCTGACCAAAGCGGTCGTATCACATTGGTTGCTATCTAGGAAGCCACACTTTTGTGTCGTCATTGTCTCCAAACCTCATATGGTCGACACCAAACCATACTTAACATCTTCTTTGTCAAATTACTGCCATGCAAACCTACATGTGTTGCTCATCAAATCTTTCTTATCTTATCATCTTTTGTGGCATCCGATTTTTTTCTCTCCATCATGATGGTAGGTTTGTATGTGAGAGAATCAAGTATTTCATCACTCATGTTATATTTTTCACTGCCTATCTCCAAAAAAATCTAAGAGATTTAGAGCATACTTGGTACGCTTGTTGACGTTTTCTCACCCTATCTATTTGCCTCGTGATGCCAGGCAAAGCAAGTTGAGCTCCCATTGGAGCGCTTGCTTTTCTTGTTGTTGCTCACCTTATATCTCGATCCAATAGTGTCATAGACGCTCGATCGATAGCAGCGGAGGTCCATCTGGCCATGGTGGAGGTCAATCCGATAGCGGTAGAGGTCAAATTGACGACATCAGAGGTCCAATTGACAGCAGCGGAGGTCGATTCAACGGTTGAAGAGTTTGATTCCGCGGTGGCAGAGCTTGATTTGGTTCTCTTGCACCTGGATTTTATGACGATTGAGTTTGTTTTGGCAGATGCGACGTTGATTCGATGGTCTCCTTTGCCGCAATGATTTTATAGCTTGATCCAACACGTCGTAGCTCGATTTGGCAGCAACGAAGGTGGATCTGGCTGCGGTGGAGGTCAATGCGAAAGCAACGGAGGTCGAATTGACAGTAGAGGTCGATTCAGTGCCTAAAAAGTTTGATTCCACAATGTAGAGCTTAATTTGGTTCTGGTGCGCCTGGAATTGACGACAGTGCAACTCATTTCAGCAGTTGCGGAGTCGATTCGACAATCTTCTGCACCGGCAAGGATTTTCTTACTGAGTCGGGCAAACTTGTCGGGCAAATAGGCGAGCGAGGCGGGCCGCCGGCAAGCGTACCAAGTGTGCCCTTCGTCCGAACATCCCTATCATATTCTAAACAATATACTTAATTCATTAATTGAAGTTAGAGTTGTATTTATATATATTTATAAATATATTACATAGAAAATTTATACAAAATATAACTTCCAATAAGGTCGAGAGGTACATATGGAATCTTGAAGATTAAACTTTCCATCTTTAGTTTATAATTTTTGTTCCAACATGGAATGTCAGGTGGACTTTTTTTTGAACTTAAGGAACTTCATCCGTACATTAGTCTTTGTTTTCTTTTTATAATTTTGAATTTGTCTTTTTTATATAGTTTTTTTATTAATATAGACCTTCAGATATTCATTAAATCCAAGGGTGCATATTCTTCTCCTTTTGGATTAACCTGGGAATTTCTAGACTCTCTCGACGAATGTGGTGGTTTTTTTTTAAATTTACACAAAGTATAACTTCCAATAAGATCGAGAGGTACATATAGAATTTTGAAGATTAAACTTTTCGTCTTTAGTTTTATTTTTTTTCTAACATGGAGGGTCAGGTGGACTTTTTTTTTGAACTCAGGGAACTCCATCCGTACATTAGAGTCTTTATTTTTTTTATAGTTCTAAATTTGTCTTTTTTAATGTAGTTTTTTTGATTAATCTAGACCTTCAGATCTTCATTAAATCCAAGGGTGGATATTTTTCTCTTTTTGGATTAACGTAGGAATTTCTAGACTCTCTAAACGAACGTGGTGGTTTCTTTTAAAGTTATACAAAATATAATTTTCCAATAAGATTGAGAGGTACATATGGAATTTTGAAGATTAAACTTTCCATCTTTAGTTTAAAATTTTTATTCCAAAGTGGAGGGTCAAGTGGACTTTTTTTTACTTAGGGAACTCCATCCGTACAAGAGTCTTTGCTTTCTTTTTAGAATTTAGAATTTGTCTTTTTTAATGTAGTTTTTGGATTAATCTTGACCTTCAGATCTTCATAAAATCCAACGATTGAGAGCCAGGTGTGGTTCGAGGACCGGTGGATGGTCGCTTCCTGGTGTGATGAGTGATTGACAACGTGGTGTGGACTGATTCTTAGCTAAGTATTGTAGGTGCAGGTTGCGGCTTGACTGGTGCAGGTGCAGGTGAAGAACAAGCGTGAAAGGTCGTTGCCGGTGAGGCCTCCAGGCGTGGAGAAGACAAGTAGGCTTGGTTCGAGGGACCCGGTGGCCAGCGGGGTCAAGTGCGGGCCGCATGGTGGCACGAACGGCAAGATGAAGTCACGGACGGTTTCTTGGTTGAGCCTCAAAACCAAGGTCGAGCCGGGACTATGTGGGAGCCGAGTCATGAGTGGTGATTGGCGGAGGCTCCACCGAGTTCGCGGGGTTTCCGGTGGTTCACCAGAAAACCACTGGGTTCCTTGGTTGATCCACAAAGCCAAGACCGAAGAACCGAAGACGGAGGTGCAGCAGCTCCAGACCGGTCTGACCGGTGGGTCTGACCGGTCTGACCGGTGGGTACCGGTCTGACCGGTGAGGAGCACCGGTCTGACCGGTGTGAGACGACGCAGTACAGAATCTTCGAAGCAGAGGACACGCGTCGGGATCGCAAGGCTTGCGTCGAGGCTAAGCAAGTTTGCGGTCGCTGGGCATCCGTCCGACGGAGCGAAGACAAAGATTTCCGAATTCACCCTTGAGGGGCATGTATCCCTAGTTAGCTAGTAAGGGTATTTTCGTCTTTCGGTTGCCTCTATATAACCCAAGTGGTGAGAGGATGGCAGCCATCTCTTGGAACCCTAGCTCATTTGCTTTCCTATTTTCTCTTCCTATTTTTCCTTAGGATTTTCTTAGGACTAGCTTGAGAGCTTCATGGTGAGATCTTGTGAGAGGGAAGGATGATCGGGCGGCAAGCTAGACCTTGTATGAACCTCTTTGGTATGTATAGATGATTCGGCGTGGTTCCTCAAGGCTTGGATGTGTCTTTCCCGTTTCTTCTTTTTGGTGATTTTCGGAGCCCTTTCTTGGCGATTTTCTTGGAGCGATTTCGAGGCCTTTCTCTTTGGGATTTGGTGGGGGATGTATGCATGAACCCTTCGTGGTTCTTTTCCCTTTGATTCCCCTCCCAAATCAGTGAGTAAAGGGGCTCGATTTTGGGGTTTTCGTGGCTCTAGAGTTAGAGGCGTTCTTGGTGGGATTTCTTCGATTCCTCTTGATTTAGCAAGTTTTGGTGGACCAAATCTTGGCTATGGAGTGCCCATGAGGTGTTCCTACTATCCCCAAAGTCTTGCACAAATCCGTGGAGCGATTCGGGAGATCGGGAGTTGGATTTGGGGGAGTTGACCCGCGGGTGTTGTTCATCCCCGAGCGGCCCAGCCTGACCGGTCTGACCGGTGCTGCTCACCGGTCTGACCGGTGCAGAGGCTCTTTGGGTTTTTGCCTCGGGTGAATGTTCTGGTGAGTTCGTTGTAGTCCCGTGTTGCTGCTGTTTCGAGTTTGGGTCAGTTTGGAGCTCGGTAGGCCTGTTTGGTGGATTTGGGGTTTCCTGGCTTGAACCGGTCTGACCGGTGAGTTACATCGGCCTGACCGGTGTAGGGGCCTTCTGTGGAAGTTCCCAGGTTTTACCAGCAGGGACCGGTCTGACCGGTGCTGCTCACCGGCCTGACCGGTGTAGGTCAGTGGTGCTCGAGTTGGTGTTCCGCTGCGTTCTCGAGTCCGTGAAGGTGGTTGTTGGTTCCTAGGACCAGTAGCACTCCAGTGGCTGCGTGGTCTTGGCCAACTTGGGTAGTTGAGTCAGAGACGTGATTTGGAAGCCGTGTTCGTCTTGTTGGAGTTCTCATCTCCTTCGAGAAGAATTTTTATCGGCTCCCATTCACTCCCCCCCTCTCTGGTTCGCCTAATCGGTCCTTCAATTGGTATCAGAGCCGGTTCGGGTCTTTATTGACTCTTACCAGTCTAAGATCCAAAGATGGCGTACCAGGTACGGGGTTTGGGTCCTCCGCACTTCGATGGGAAGAACTACCAGATGTGGCAGAGGCGGATGGCAGCGTTCCTCCGCGGAAAGGGTCAGATCCTTTGGGACGTCACGGTGAACACAACTTATGTTCATCCGATGAACTTCCTTGCTCCAGGATCGAGGGATATGTTCGAAGCCAACAACAAGGCTGTCGACTACTTGTTTCGTGCTCTGTGTCAGCCTGAATTCGATCGGGTTCAGACAGAGGACTTAGCTTGTAGGATTTGGGAGCAGTTGAAGGATGCTCATGCTGGGAATGCTCAGGTTCAGGCTCGGATGTACGCGACTTACCGGAGAGAGTACGAGAACTTCACTCATCTCCCCGGTGAGTCCGTCGATGCCCTTTTCCTGCGGTTTACGGTCGTTGTGAACAACATGAGAGCCAATGTGGCTATGCTCCCATACGATGATCATGATAGAGCCGTGAAGCTCTTGCACTCGTTGGATCGTACCGTATGGGACGGGAAGTTTGAGGCTATTGTTGAGTTTGAGAAGTATGACACCTTGACGGTGAACGAGCTGTTCTCAAAGCTCAAGTCGGCTGAGTTGGACCGTGGTATGACAGCCAAGATCGAGAGCCCGACTGATTCTCATAGTCTCGCTCTCGTTGGTGGCAAAGGAGCTAAGTCTAACGCTAACGCATCCTCCAGGATGTACTCTCTGTCTTCTTTGATGTCTTTGCCAGACGAGGAGTTCGACGTGCTTGGAGAGGACGAGCTGGCGTTGCTGACCAGGCGGTTCGAAAGGCTGCACGAGAACCGGGTGAACACGAGGAGGACAGCACAGACATGCTTTTAGTGCGGCAAGCCAGGACACTTCGTCGCCGACTGCCCGGAGAAGACGGAGAACAAGGACGGCTACAAGGACGGCTACAGGCACCGGTCGAGCAAGGACAGCAAGTACCGATCGAGGCGCGATCACAAGCACAAGAACAAGCACAAGGACGAGCGACGGTCGAGGAAGAAGGACGGCCGCGGCAGGAAGGCCCGAGCGATGGTCGGAGCGAGCGACGTCAACTCCAGCTCCGCCTACTCTTCCTCGAGCTCGAGTAGCAGTGAAGATGAAGGTGATCAGCGCAAGAACAAGAAGTCATCCAGGAACTTGAGCGGGTTGAGCTGCTTCGCGGGAGATGGCTTCTGCGGCATGGCTCGTAGCTCCGGCAGCAAGAAGAGCCACCAGAGTGACTCGGACTCCGACTCCGAGGACGAGGTATGTGATGAGCTCTCCTCTTTGCGCAAGGAGAATGATGAGTTGGTTGACTTGCTTGATAATCGCGATCACATGCTTAGAGAGGCCAAGAAGATGAGGAAAGAGCTTAGGGCCTCACTAGAAGATGCTAGGAACCGTGTGGCTGAGCTAGAAACCCAGAACTTAGATGCTAAGCTTGAGATTGATTCGCTTAAGGCTTCTCCTGTGGTTTCTGATGAGATTGATTGCTGTGATTGCTCTGTGTACCTAGCTGATCTTACTGCTTTTAAGGATAAGCATGCTTCTACTTGTGATGAACTAGATATGCTTAGGGTTGAGGTGGCTGAGCTTAAGTCTAGACCTGCTTTGCTAGGTGCTTGCACTTCTTGCCCTGTTTTGCATGGAAAGATTGATGAGATGCATGCTTACACTATTTCGCTTGAGGCTAAGTTGAAAGAGCCTATTCCCACCTCTTGCTCTACTTGTGAATTGCATGCGGCTAAGAATTTGGAGCTTGCGCATTATGTTGATCGCTTGCAGGATGAAAATGATGGGCTGAGGAAATGTATGAGCTGGTTGTCGGGTCAGGAGCCTCAGCTTGGTATCATGATAGCCGCTTTCAAACGCTATGATGGTCAGGCACTTGGGGCTGACAAGCTTGGAGAGAACAGTGGTGAGGGAGTTGAGAGAGTTGGAGAGATTCCTATCCCACCACCAAACAGATACAAGAACAAGTTTGAGTCCAAGCCTAACCATCTCAGAAACAAACTTGACACTACTCCAGATCCACCCATATTCCCTCACCCAACAAATGATTTCCAGAAACCGGTGAAGTTTGTGAGCCCAAAGGGAGGTGAGGAAGGAGAGAAGAAGGGTGAGAAACCGAGTGGGCAGCCCCAACCCAAGCCTAAGCCTAAGCCACAGCCCATGAAGTTCCATTGTGGGTATTGTGGGAGAGATGGTCACAAGGATGAGTTTTGCTTCAAGAGGAAGTGTGAGGAGAGAATGACTAGAGAGTGGGCTAACAAGGACAGGTACCACCCCTCTAATGGTGTACCTGAGCCTCGTATGCAGATGCCCAGGGCCAAGGCGATTGTGAGGACGGTTCCGGCTTGGGGAGACCGGAAGGCAACAGGTGGTGCTGCTGGCCGAGCTACACCGGTCAGACCGGTGCACTACACCGGTCAGACCGGTGCAGGTCTGGGCAGACAGCGAGTTGGGTTTCGTGCTCGTGAGGATGCTCGGTTTGGTTCAGGTGGTCAGTTTGCTAGGCGTTCTCCACCTCGTGCTCAATACGGGGGTGGGAGGAGTCGTAGCTTTGAGATGGAGAGGAGGAACGATCCACGGTTTTCCTTTCGTGGCTTTCGTCCTCCTCCAGCTAGAGAGGGTTGGTTCCCTCGTAGTGGTTACCGTGGTGGTGTTCGTGGCGGTAGCTTTGATAGGCGTGATGATTTGGTTTGTGCTAACCCCACTTTGGAGCAAATGGCTCGGCACTGGTTTTACTCTTTTGGTACTAACCCCAGTGCTGAGTCGTTTGTTCACTCACGTGCTCGCTTTTGAATTTCAGGTGGGAGACTTGGGGAACGTTTGGTTGATTGACTCCAGTTGCTCGAGGCATATGACCGGAGACAAGGGGTGGTTCTCAAGTCTCGTCCCGGTGGTGTCCAAGACATACATCACCTTTGGGGACAATGGGCGAGGGCGTGTGCTATCAGAAGGTGAGATCAAGGTAAGTGACAAGGTCACTCTCAGGCGTGTTGCTCTTGTTCAATCGCTGGGGTTCAATTTGCTTTCTGTGTCCCAGTTGTTGGATGAGGACTTTGAGGTGTTGTTTCGGCCTGGTGGTTCTCGGATTTTAGATTCTCGAGGGGACCTTGTTTGCATGGTCGTTCCCGAGAGTCAAGTGTTCCGAGCTGATTTCTTTCAGTCTTCTGGTGTGGAGCGTTGCTTTTTGGCTGGTTCTTCGAGTGAGTTGTGGAAGTGGCATAGGAAGTTGGGTCACTTGAGCTTTGACCTTTTGTCTCGCTTGAGTAAACTCAATTTGGTCCGAGGATTACCACGGTTGAGGTTTGAGAAAGAGTTGGTTTGTGCGCCGTGTAGGCATGCCAAGATGGTAGCCTCTTCTCACCCGCCTCTCACCGATGTGATGACTGAGCGTCCATGCGAGCTGCTCCATATGGACCTTGTTGGCCCAGCTCGTGTGCGATCTGCGGGTGGGAAGTGGTACGTCCTTGTTGTGGTGGACGACTACTCTCGGTATGCGTGGGTGTTCTTTCTTGAGGAGAAAGGGGAGACGTTTGGTTTTGTTCGAGATCTTGTCTTGAGGTTAAGAAACGAGAGGCACGGAGATGCCATACGAGCGATCCGCAGTGACAATGGCTCGGAATTAAAAAACTCTCGCTTCGAAACCTTTTGCCATGACTTGGGTCTTGAACACCAATTTTTGAGTCCGTATACGCCTCCCCAGAATGGCATGGTGGAAAGAAAAAACAGGACCTTGTGCGAGATGGCTCGGACGATGCTCGACGAGCATAGGACTCCGAGAAGGTTCTGGGCTGAGGCGGTCAATACCGCGTGCTATGTGTCGAACAGGATCTACCTCAGGGTTCACAAGAAGAAAACCTGTTACGAGTTGATGCACGGTCGCACACCCAAGGTGAGTCACTTTCATGTCTTTGGTTGTAAATGCTTCATTCTGAAGAAAGGGAAGAAGTTGGACAAGTTCGAGGCTAGGTCTGTCGATGGCATTTTCTTTGGTTATGCATCTCATTCTAGAGCATTTCGTGTGCTCAATCTTGAAACTAACCAAATCGTGGAGACTTGCGAGGTAACCTTCGACGAGACACAGCCACGTAGTCAGCTTGTTTTTGAGTGTGCAGGTGACGACGAACTTGGCGAGGAGATCTTTCAGGAGGAGGAGCATGAACATGGAGATGATGAAGATGGCGGTGTGGTGCCCGCGGCTGAACATGTACCTACTACTTCGACGACGATCGTGAACGGGCCCTCTCCCACACCTACAACGACCAACCCAGATCAAGGTGAAGCTGCTGTTGAGGGGGAGGTAGCATCAAGGTGAGAACCTCCCCGGCGAGTGCAAGTGGATCACCCAGCTTCGAGAATCATCAGCGACATGAATGAGCGTACTACACGGTCGAGGGTTCGGAACAATTCTCATTTCGCTCATGCTGCTTTTGTTGACACCTTTGAGCCCAAAGACATTGGACACGCGCTATCTGATCATAATTGGGTTAATTCGATGCATGAGGAGTTGGAGAATTTTGAGAGGAACCAAGTTTGGGTGTTGGTTAACCCTCCTCCAGGGTGTAAGCCGATTGGGACAAAATGGGTGTGGAAAAATAAAGAGGGAGAGAAAGGAGAAGTGGTGAGGAACAAGTCGAGACTTGTTGCTCAGGGGTACAGTCAGAAAGAGGGGATCGACTACGAGGAGACTTTCGCTCCTGTAGCTCGTTTGGAGGCGATCAGGATCCTTCTAGCCTTTTCCGTGGCTAAAGGGTTCAAGTTGTACCAGATGGATGTGAAGAGTGCTTTCCTGAACGGTGTGTTGGAGGAAGAGGTGTTTGTGAGGCAACCACCGGGGTTTGAGAGTGAGAAGTACCCCCACCGGGTGTACAAGTTGAGAAAGGCGCTGTATGGGTTGAAGCAGGCGCCTAGAGCTTGGTATGGTAGGTTGAGGGGGTTCCTGTTTGAGAGAGGGTTTGAGATGGGGAAGGTCGATCAGACCTTGTTTCTCCTCAGGCAGGGCAGAGATATCCTGATTGTGCAGGTATACGTGGATGATATTGTCTTTGGTGGCTCGTCTAACTCTCTTGTTGCAAGGTTTGCAGAAGACATGAGCAGGGAATTTGAGATGAGCATGATGGGCGAGTTGCAGTTCTTCCTCGGGCTACAAATCAAGCAATCAAAGGAAGGAACATTTGTGCACCAAGCTAAGTACAACAAGGACATTGTGAGGAAGTTCAAGATGGAGGACTCCAAGGCCATGGCGACGCCTATGAGTACGACTACAGCTCTTGATGCGGATGAGGAAGGTGAACACGTGGACCAGAAGGAGTACCGGAGCATGATCGGGTCACTCCTCTACTTGACGGCGACGAGGCCGGACATCCAATTCTCGGTATGTCTGTGCGCTCGTTTTCAAGCATCTCCGAGGACTTCGCATCGGCAAGCGGTCAAGCGCATTTTCAGGTATTTGCGACACACTCCCGACTTCGGCCTTTGGTACTCTGCGTCTTCTTCTTTGGCGCTTCATGGTTTTTCAGACGCGGATTTTGCCGGGTGTCGGTTGGATAGGAAGTCCACTTCTGGGACTTGCCAGTTCTTGGGTTCGTCTTTGGTGTCTTGGTCTTCCCGCAAACAGTCGAGTGTTGCTCAATCCACTACCGAGGCAGAGTATGTGGCTGCAGCTAGTTGTTGCTCCCAGCTCCTTTGGATCACATACACCATGAGTGACTTTGGTGAGGAGTATACCCATGTCCCACTTCAATGTGATAGCACCAGTGCCATAAGCGTTGCAAAGAACCCAGTGCTCCATTCCAAAACCAAGCACATAGAAGTGAGGTATCATTTCCTGAGAGACAACGTAGAGAAAGGGAAGATAGCTTTGATCCATGTACCCACACATGACCAACTAGCCGATATTTTCACCAAACCCCTAGATCAAGCAACTTTCACTCGTTTGCGGGGGGAGCTTGGTGTTTGTTTGATTTCTTGAGTTGGCGTGTGGGAGCTCCTTTGTAGCATATGTATAGCTTTCCTTTGTGCATTTCTTGCATTTGGCATGGCATATGTAACATGATGTATAGGCATCTTTGTATCTTAGATTGCATGCATTTTGTATCATATGCATTGTTTAGGAAAAGCTTCTCCTATATACATTGTTCACCATGGAATGATATGTATGTCTTTGTGAGCTAGTGTGGTAAGCTATGGTTAGTTTGGCTTAGCTCTTGATGATCTTGATTTATATCCATGTGAAAGGATCTTGATGTCGTCTAGAGGGGGGTGAATAGACGAATCTGCACTTATTAAAAACTTCAACCCTCTGTTAGTACTAAAACCGGTCAGACCGGTTTCCAAAACCGGTCAGACCGGTTTTGCTAGGCAGCAAACCAACAAACAAGTATATGCCCTCTACGAGTTCTAGCACAAACCAAACTTGGTGTAGGACTTCCACAGGTGTTTCCAAGAGTATCAATGAAGTCCCTGCACACAGCACATGCACACCAAAGTAGATCGAAGCGGAAGCACAAGATATATGCTAGAGATAGAGATAAAACAATAAGCAAGATATATATGAAGTAAATGCACAAGAGACACAAAGATTTATCCCGTGGTTCGGCTTACCACTAAGGTTAGCCTACCTCCACATTGTTGAGGTATCCACACAAGGATAGGCTCGCCACACAAGGCTTGCCCTTGACCTCGGTCTCAAGTCAAGAGAATGAACCCTTGAGATGAGAAGGTTTCCACTAGAATCACAGGGGTAATACAAACTTCTTGGAGCTTCCACAATCTCGGATTGGAGAGCTTCCAAGTGACTTCTAGCCGTCTAGGAGCAAAGCTCCAAGAGTAAAAGATGCTTCAAAGGATCTTCAACGAAATCAGCAAGTGCTCAAGTATGGGATGCTCACAAGGCTTCTCAAAGCTCTCTAAAGCTCTCACACAAGTCACTCTCTCAACCCAACACAAGAATAGGGCACTAAAGGGTTGAATCTCACTTAGAGAGGTTGGGGAGAGCTTAGCTGGGGTTCAGGAAGGTGTTAGAAGTGTGGAGGACCAGCAACCCCTCAAGGAGGGGCTCATGGGTATAAATACCCAACTCCCACGAAACTAGCCGTTAGTCTGTCAGACAAAACCGGTCAGACCGGTTTGCCAAACCGGTCAAACCGGTTTTCAAACCAACTAGCCGTTGGACGGTGTCAGTGCCCAAACCGGTCAGACCGGTTTGGGCCAGAGAGCCCTACTAAGGTTTGATCTCACGGGTTAGACTCTCATGGGTTCACTTGAGCACTTTTTGATGTTTGTTGTCCAACCATTGATTCATCCCTCTTGATAGTACGGCATACCTAAACTCAAGATAAAAGATAAACCCTAATTAATCCACTTGAGCTTGAACCACCAAGGTACGCCGGTAAATGATCTTCAAAGATTCGAGGGCTTCCAATATTGTATACCAACTGAGCACATGTTGTAGATGAATACATATATGCATGTGCTTGAGCATGTCCACCTTGAGCTAGTGACTTAGAATTCTTCCATAGAGTAGATATCAACCACTTTGAATTCTTAAGCCACTCCAATTTATCAATCATGACACTAGATGCAATTTATCACTTTCCTCGGTAGGCTTGGATATGATACTTCGAAATCCTTGACGCTCTCAACTTCACCCTAGCCACTTGCTTATGGTCGCTATCCATAGCCTTTGCTTAGTTCCTCGTTTTAGCCATCTTGATCTCTTCATCACTTATCCTTGCCACAATTGAGTCAAGCCTTGCACCATAGAGAGAATTCCATTTGAGATGCCACTCAAATAGTTTGTCCTTTGATTGACATCAATTATTCTTGCTTTGCAAACTTCTATTTATCGGTCCATCATAAAAGAGATAACCACATGACCCTTGTCAATTCTATACTTGAAGTCTTGCAAATAGCTTCTTTGAACGAGTCAATATTCTTCATAAAATGTAAGAGTGAAAAACCATTTGATATTGTACTCGGAAAACTCATAGTATTGGCTATCAAGTTCCATCTTGTGTCAATAGTGAAATCCCTTGATGCCATACTCAACTTCGACTTAGTTCTCTCATTATTATACCACAAGCTTCTCCTTTCTTCACAATATGCTTTGCTCAACATAGAGAGGCCAACCAAGTACCATATATAATCATGCCTCTATATTTGCTTTTCTTTAGCTTAGGATCACTTGTTGTATGTCTTGTATAGACTCCAATGGGAAGAACACATTAACCAACTCATGACATTCATCTTTAGTAGTTTGCATACATTCCATGTATAATGCCATGATCCACCCTTGTCATCTTTGCAATATGAGCCAAATACATGATCTTACACATAAATATCATTTATCGATAATCAACAACCTGCTCACATGCTTTACAAGAGTGTTAGTGATTTAATCAAGTTGTCACTTAACTCACCAAAACCCACTTAGGGCTTGATTGCACTTACAATCTCCCCCTTTTTGGTGATTGATGACAACCTTGATTAAAGCTTACAAAAGATATATAAATAAAGCTCTTAAGGGCTAAGATTTAGGTAAAGCTCCCCCTCAATGTGTGCAATGAATGGAATTCATTAATTTGGCTTCAAAATGCCAATTTGCACATATTCAAGAAAGGCATGGAGCTCCCCCTAAATCTCAGCAAAATGGGGTGCAACAAGTGTGTGTGACAAGATGAAACAAATGTGTGATGCATATGACATGAGTTATCACAAACAAGAGACAAAACACAAAAAGGTGTGTGCTGTCTGGGGCAAAACCGGTCAGACCGGTTTTGGAAACCGGTCAGACCGGTTTCACCCAGTCAGTACACAACACAGGGAAAACTCAAAAACAACTCATTCACTATACAAACATGCATCACAATCTAACATTAAGTCACTTAGAACATTTAGAGTACATTACACACATTGCAGCACACAATACAAGAGTTCTCAAGTCCAACACCTAGATAAGGTTCTACAGACGATTATTATAGATCCAAATCTCTCAACAAGTCTCTAAGATAAAAGATAACTGGATACATAGGAGCTTGGGAGTGCTCAGCACAAACCGGTCAGACCGGTTTGAGAAACCGGTCAGACCGGTTTCACTACACAGCACACAAGCAGATAGGCTTTAATCACTTTTCTTCTCCCCCTTTGTCGTCCATCACTAAAAACTTGGAGAAGATATGCTGCTGAGCATCACTGATCACCATACTCCGGAGGAGCACCACCATGTGGAGGAGGGTAAACTAAGAGAGAGTTTATAAGAAATGGAATTAAGAACTTGAGAAGAAATGGTAGATGCTAAAGTATAAGAGTTTGAGACTCATCATACCATCGTCGTTGCCAAACAGCGACTGATACGCTTGAGATACAAGATTTTGACCGCTAGTAGACGGACCCATAGGAGGAGGTGGAGGAGGAGGTACTTGATATCCATAGTGATGAGCATATTGTTGAAAGTAGCCTTCGGAACCCAGCTGTGCCACCATGCTATCCACTGAAGGGATCTCGGGCTCCTCCGTCTCGGGAGAGGGTGGAGATCTAGGAGGTTCAAAACCATGGTGATTGTGCAATAATTTGAGAGTGTCCTTCATTTGTTTCCTCTCTCTCCTAGACCTCTGCTGCTCGACCAATACATCCCTCTGGCTCCTACACATAGATGTGAATAAGTTCAAAAGCTTGCGAATAGGAGAGGGAGGCTTGTCCCTAGGCTGACTGCTGCTGCCAGCCCCAAACCGGTCAGGCCGGTTTTCCAAACCGGTCAGACCGGTTTGGTCCTGACCAGTGGCTGCTGCTGGCTGATGCTGCTCCTGCTGCTGTCCTTCTCCTTCCTCCATTTCTATTTCATCATATCTTCCAGGTGAGGGAGTCCTTATCCTCTTGGGTACCGGGACTTTGAAGGGCTCATGCTTAGTATCCTTTAGAAACTTTCTTTTTGCCACCTTTTCAATGATATACATGATATAAGGTGCATACCCACACAGCCTCTGGGGGCTCTCGCTAATGGTCTTGATCTCCTCCCAAATGAAATCACTCACTGAGAATGGAAGTCCGGGAGGCCTCATATGAACGAGCAAGTCCTTAGCATAGTTAGAGATGTCCGCCGGGTTTCCGCCCCTAGGTGTGAGTGTCAACCGGAACATGCGGTTAAGCATGCTATAGTAGGAGTAGAGCCCCGCTGCATAACCCGCATTTGCTTGCTTGTTTCTTGGATACATGAACTTCATCGCAGAAGGCTCCATCGGACGAATACCACGGTGAATGCAAGGAAGAGTCAAATCCGCCGGGCTAGCTCCAAGGGACCTAGCAAAGTGTGTGAAAGTGACACTGTATCTAGTCCCCTCGGTCATCCAATGCATCTTCCTTGTACTCTCATTTTCCTCAAAAGCGACGGTGGCATAGAATTGTGCAATGACCTCTGTGTTCCAACTGTGCCTGAATCCCATCAGAGGCTTGATCCTCAAAGTAGTACAAACATCAATGATATCTCTGAAAATAGCATTGTTTGTCTTCTCCATGTAGCCCCAATCTATCCACCGAGCCTGTGCAACTATGCCCTTCTTCTTAGCTATAATGGCAGTGGAATAGTAGTCCTGCTGAAAGAAAGTCTGAAATCTGTAGTCTATCCCACTAGCCATATCCTTAGGCTCACCATAGGGCCATTCCCTTCTCTTCCTCCTAGCTGCCTCTGTCTTACCCATGCCAAGATAGTTCACAATACGATGAGAGCTGGGATTGACTGGCCTTCTAATCTCAAGCATGACCTGCTCTTCTTCTTCATCTTCTTCTTCTTCAACTCTTCTTTCCCTTCCACCATAATCCTCTTCTTCATCATCATCATCATCATCATCATCATCCGCTGCTGGTCCTTTCCCATGCCTGAATTGCATTCTGTAATTCTCTTCACTCTCATTATCATCACTAGAAGTCTCATGCCCTTCTTCTTCTTCCACAATCTCGTCCACAGCCTGCTGAGATGCCCTAGACGTCCTAGGCCTCAAGATAGGACCACTGGAGGCACCTGAAGGCTCAAAAGGATCAGGGGCATCTTCGGGTTCATCAACCCTCTTTTTCTTCCTTGTCCTTGTGTAGGTCTTTGAGAAGTCCGACATGTTGTTCCTGACCACAAATAAGTGACAAAGTATATATAAGGACCATAGGAATTGATTCGGGACTTGACGAGAATCGAATTTGAAGTTATGAACGAAAAGCAGGGTTGCTGTCTTAATAAAACCGGTCAGACCGGTTTCAGAAACCGGTCAGACCGGTTTCAGAAACCGGTCAGACCGGTTTCGTCGGCTGAAACCCTAGATTGTGGAATTCAAAATGTAGCCATCCAAAATGATTCAAAACTTAAAGATAGCTTCCTGGGCATACTAGTTGATGATTGCTAAAAGGAATCCGAGAGATATGCAAGGAGCTAAGAGATCGGGCAAAGAGAACTTTGAAGTACCTTGAGAGGATGGGAGAAGATGAATAAACCTACAAAAACGGTCTCCAATCCGGTCAAGCCGAAGATTAGCACCCCAAACTCTTAATCTCCAATGGGGAAAGCCTTTCCTTGGTCCATTCTCAAGATTCCATGGTGGGGAAGAGAGTGTAGAGAGGGAGCACGGTGTAGAGGAGGAGGACCACGAGTTTGGTCTGGTGGGATGAAGTGAGGATATGAAAAGGGAATATTCCCCATGGGATACCCTTAAATGGGTGGACCCGGGGTAAAACCGGTCAGACCGGTTTGAGAAACCGGTCAGACCGGTTTCCCTCAGGAAACCTGCTGAAGATAGAATTTGAGATATTGAAGCTCGATTTGAGAACTAATATGAGAGATAAGTTCAAGATATGTCCAGATACTAGTTCCTTTTCTGAAAAGCCTGAAGCTTCAACTCTTTATCCAAAGACCCCTTTTTCTCCGCGAGAGGTGAATAGAGGAAAAGATAAGATATTGAAAGAATTTTGCTCCTTTTCCTTTTTGAGATAGATCTAGTGAGATAAATAGATAAAGCAATGAACTTTGGTCACTAGATAACTCCCATAGAAGGATTTTTCCATTAAGGTCCAAAAGCTCCTTGATACTTCCAAGAAACTTAGAGAGAGATAGATATGGAGAATATGTTGGACTTAAGAAAATCTCACCACTTGTGACTAGCCATCACTCAAGCAAGGTTAACCATAGTCACAAGTGGGTCGATCGGGTCATAAAGACCAATAACCAAAATTTTCAAAATTCACACAAATCCTATCATGCTAGTTAAGTTTTTCAAAAATCTAACCTATGTCACGCAAACATGTGGCTAAACAAGTTTTAGGACCGTATTGGGATATTTAACTCATGCCTCTCACATTATAACAAGTATTTGACAAAGTCAATATAAAGGTAGGCATCAATTAAATATCCAATAGGCACACACGAGAGAACCTTGAATAGATCACATGCTAAGAAAATGCACACACTAGCATGAATAAATCCTAGATGATAAAGGTAGAAGAAGAGTGAGTGTGAACCATACCTTTGCCTCTAGCTTATCACATTTTCACATTGGTGAATAGTGATTTTTCCTTGACTTGTGCATTGCTATGTTAAGACAAAGTTCTAGCTCTCATTTTGATAGACCTTTTAAACACAACACGAGAGAGACACTTAAATAGCACAAGCACTAGTTTCAATCCTTAGTGACCTTTCGGGTTAGACAAGAGGTCCACCAAAAATTGAAACCTCACAATATAGATCAAATTCCCTTTGTTTATGGAGCATATGAAATAATGTGAACGACTAGGGTCACATGCACCATTTTGGCAATTAAGTCCAACTCGAGGAATTTAAACTATATTGTGGTGAGTAGCTATGCTTGAGGTTAGTTTCATAATCCAATGAGAAAGATTAGGTCAATATTACCACTTTGGACTCAAAGATCATAGCATACTCCATGGAGAGAGACAAGCTCTCATTTTGAGACTACAAAAATCACTAGATGAAAGCATTAGTCTCAAAGACACAAATTGTAGAGTGATCTCCCCCTAAATAGGTGCATCATGAGTTTGAGTTGCATGAAATGAGCACTTAGTCAATTTAATGAGCTAGGAGAAGTCACTTCACAATTTGGTCAAGGCACACAAGAAAAATAATTTACAAATATTGAAATTGTGCCAAGAATGCTTACCATCACCAAGATAGTGTTTGTCTGATGCTAAGCAAGAGCTGAGGATATATATTTGAATTTCTTGAGTTAATCTTGAAGTACGTTACTTAGTCGGGCTGCACTGGGCCAAAACCGGTCAGACCGGTTTGGCAAACCGGTCAGACCGGTTTTGCCAGTCAGTCCAACTGAAGCTTTTCTTCAAGACTCCATCAGCTCCCGATGCAGGCGTATCTTCATGTATCTTCAATTGCTGACAATCACCCTGATCCCAGAAGTTCTATAGGTCTGAATTCCAGATCCCAGAACCTCCGAAGAAATTCCCAGAGGTTGAGTTTCTGCAGCAATTCCCGGAACCTCCGAAGAATTTCCCGGAACCTCTGAGGTCTGCACTTCTAGAGAGACAGGAATGTTTGGTCCTTGGAGTTGGTGTTGAAGCTTGGTAAATTCCTTCATCTTTTCTTATGCCTCAACTTGGTCTAACGTTACCTATGGCCAAACGCTTGATTGACTTGCAATTTTACTTCTTCTTTTAACCTGCACCATTTAAACCAATATGCTCTACTAGAGAGCGGTTACAAGCATCATATGGTAAGAGGAGCATATATGTACACCAAAATACTTAGTCAAGCCAAGTGCACAAAACCAAGGTCTTGAGCACAAGTATCCACTTAGGATCAATCGACTAAGATGAAAGATGAAGCTTATGTTACTGAGATGTCATTGGAATAGAGATTAAAAGTTTATTCTTGACACTTGGCATTATTCTAGCTCATGGACCATTTCTTGAGTTTTGCCAAGCCTCCAATGCATCTCCATGCTCCTGCAATCTTAGCAAGCTCTTTTTGGTACCCAAACCATGTTGGGTCCTTTAGGGTTAGTCACAAGAGATTTGGGAATCCAAATGGCTCTTATGCTAGTTTGAGGTGAACTAATCACTCTAGTAGCATAGATACCATTCTTGTCATCCCTAAGTCTAGAAAATGAATGATCGACGAGTTTTGACTTAGGAATGTTACCATTTGGACAATTATTACTCTCATGTCCCTTTGACCGACAAGTGTAGCAAATACGGCTTTTGATCTTGATTGCTGAAGCCTTGCTCTTGTTTTTGCTTACTTGTTGCTTCTTGGTCTTGTGGCTTGCTGTAGAAGCTTGATTGCGCTTGATATGCTCTTGAGGCACCACAGTTGCCAAAACCGGTCTAACCGGTTTCCCAAACCGGTCAGACCGGTTTGGTACAGGCAGCACCCCGGTTACTTGTGGACAATCACCAATGAAGTGTCCATGTTGCTTGCATTTGTAGCATATCCTTCTCCTTAGCTTCCCTTGCCTTTTCTTGGGGTTTTTGAGCTGAGGAGAGCACATGGATGCATAGTGCCCCATCTTTGAGCACTTGAAGCATTGTATGTGATCAAGCTCCTTTTTCTTGATTTCTTGAGCCTTGTGATTGTTGCCTTGTTTTTTTGGTCGAAGGGTTGAGCTAATGCGGTTTGAGACCTTGTCAAGCTTCTTCACCATGTTGTCACGATTATCTTGACAAGGTTGCACTTGACTCTTACCCTTCAACTTACTCAAGTCTTCTTTAAGCTTTTCAACCTCTTGCATGAGTTGATCATTTTCTTTTGCAATGAGGTCATCACAAGTCTCTACAAATACATGCTCAATACTAGATTGGCTTGCTTGAGAACAACAAGGTTTAGTACAAGACAATTCAATATTGACATGTGAGCATGTGCATATGTGTGAGAGAGGTTGAGTGGATGTTACCGATGAAAGCACAACCTCATGAGCTACTTCTAGACAAGTATATGATTCTACAAGCTTGTCATGAGAGCACTCAAGCTCCTTGTGACATGCTTGCAAAGCCATATGCTCGCTAGTGAGCTTTTCAAGCTTGTCATTGAGCACCTTCTTTTCTTGCTCCAAAGATACTACACATGTAGATAAGTTAGTAGCACAAGCAACTTTATTAAGCAAGACATCATATTTATTGACCAAGGTAGAGTGTGAGAGTTTGAAAGCTTCAAGTTTTTGAGTTAAGGACTTTATGGTGTCAACTTGATCTTCAACTCTCTTTGCCATTTGGTCTTCCTTGGTTTCCTTGCTCTTTTTGGCCATCAAGCACTTGTGATCATCAACACTGGGAGTTGAGGACCTAGAAACCGCTGATGCTTGTCTTGATCGCCTTCTTGAACACTTGTTACTCTTCATTGTGTTCATCCTGTGAAAACCGGTCAGACCGGTTTTGGAAACCGGTTGGACCGGTTTCCCCACAGGGTCACCCGACTTGCTTTTCTTGCCTTGTTGATCCATGGGTGTGGTCACTAGAGGATCAGTGTATGCTTCTGAGGTAGAGCACTCTTCTAAGGATACTCTTGTCACTTGATCCTCACTAGTTGACGGCTTGTCATACTCAAACCCCAAATCTTCATTTTGGCTTTCGATTTCTTTTCTCTCATCATCCTTGGCCAAGATGTCATCATGAGCACATGAAGATGAGTGGTTTGCAGCTGTGGCTTCACTTTGCATGCTTGTTCTTTGATCTTGGTCTTTGCATTTGGGTACATCATAAAGATCTTGAAAAATTTCCCAAATATCATGTGCATCAATTATGTCATCACAAATTAATTCCTGCACATCACAACTCAAGGTACTACGAATGTAGTTAGTAACTTGAGCGCTGAGTTGCCAACATTCTAACTCCTCTATAGATAAGCCCGACAAGTCAATATTGTCTATTCTAGTGTGAGGAGGAAGAATACTAGCAACTACAACCTGCTCAGCATGTGGACCAAACGTCCTAATTCCATTAAGTACATGAGCTGACCAAGAATCGTAGTTTGAGCCACCTAGAGTCAATGGCTCAAAAGATACCTCATATGTTGTCGACATCTTTTCTCCAAGCAGTTAAGCTCGAATCGGAGTTCCTTGCTCTGATACCAATTGAAAGGATCTTGATGTCGTCTAGAGGGGGGTGAATAGACGAATCTGCACTTATTAAAAACTTCAACCCTCTGTTAGTACTAAAACCGGTCAGACTGGTTTCCAAAACCGGTCAGACCGGTTTTGCTAGGCAGCAAACCAACAAACAAGTATATGCCCTCTACGAGTTCTAGCACAAACCAAACTTGGTGTAGGACTTCCATAGGTGTTTCCAAGAGTATCAATGAAGTCCCTGCACACAGCACATGCACACCAAAGTAGATCGAAGCGGAAGCACAAGATATATGCTAGAGATAGAGATAAAACAATAAGCAAGATATATATGAAGTAAATGCACAAGAGACACAAAGATTTATCCCGTGGTTCGGCTCACCACTAAGGTTAGCCTACCTCCACGTTGTTGAGGTATCCACACAAGGATAGGCTCGCCACACAAGGCTTGCCCTTGACCTCGGTCTCAAGTCAAGAGAATGAACCCTTGAGATGAGAAGGTTTCCACTAGAATCACAGGGGTAATACAAACTTCTTGGAGCTTCCACAATCTCGGATTGGAGAGCTTCCAAGTGACTTCTAGCCGTCTAGGAGCAAAGCTCCAAGAGTAAAAGATGCTTCAAAGGATCTTCAACGAAATCAGCAAGTGCTCAAGTATGGGATGCTCACAAGGCTTCTCAAAGCTCTCTAAAGCTCTCACACAAGTCACTCTCTCAACCCAACACAAGAATAGGGCACTAAAGGGTTGAATCTCACTTAGAGAGGTTGGGGAGAGCTTAGCTGGGGTTCAGGAAGGTGTTAGAAGTGTGGAGGACCAGCAACCCCTCAAGGAGGAGCTCATGGGTATAAATACCCAACTCCCACGAAACTAGCCGTTAGTCTGTCAGACAAAACCGGTCAGACCGGTTTGCCAAACCGGTCAGACCGGTTTTCAAACCAACTAGCCGTTGGACGGTGTCAGTGCCCAAACCGGTCAGACCGGTTTGGGCCAGAGAGCCCTACTAAGGTTTGATCTCACGGGTTAGACTCTCATGGGTTTACTTGAGCACTTTTTGATGTTTGTTGTCCAACCATTGATTCATCCCTCTTGATAGTACGGCATACCTAAACTCAAGATAAAAGATAAACCCTAATTAATCCACTTGAGCTTGAACCACCAAGGTACGCCGGTAAATGATCTTCAAAGATTCGAGGGCTTCCAATATTGTATACCAACTGAGCACATGTTGTAGATGAATACATATATGCATGTGCTTGAGCATGTCCACCTTGAGCTAGTGACTTAGAATTCTTCCATAGAGTAGATATCAACCACTTTGAATTCTTAAACCACTCCAATTTATCAATCATGACACTAGATGCAATTTATCACTTTCCTCGGTAGGCTTGGATATGATACTTCGAAATCCTTGACGCTCTCAACTTCACCCTAGCCACTTGCTTATGGTCGCTATCCATAGCCTTTGCTTAGTTCCTCGTTTTAGCCATCTTGATCTCTTCATCACTTATCCTTGCCACAATTGAGTCAAGCCTTGCACCATAGAGAGAATTCCATTTGAGATGCCACTCAAATAGTTTGTCCTTTGATTGACATCAATTATTCTTGCTTTGCAAACTTCTATTTATCGGTCCATCATAAAAGAGATAACCACATGACCCTTGTCAATTCTATACTTGAAGTCTTGCAAATAGCTTCTTTGAACGAATCAATATTCTTCATAAAATGTAAGAGTGAAAAACCATTTGATATTGTACTCGGAAAACTCATAGTATTGGCTATCAAGTTCCATCTTGTGTCAATAGTGAAATCCCTTGATGTCATACTCAACTTCGACTTAGTTCTCCCATTATTATACCACAAGCTTCTCCTTTCTTCACAATATGCTTTGCTCAACATAGAGAGGCCAACCAAGTACCATATATAATCATGCCTCTATATTTGCTTTTCTGTAGCTTAGGATCATTTGTTGTATGTCTTGTATAGACTCCAATGGGAAGAACACATTAACCAACTCATGGCATTCATCTTTAGTAGTTTGCATACATTCCATGTATAATGCCATGATCCACCCTTGTCATCTTTGCAATATGAGCCAAATACATAATCTTACACATAAATATCATTTATCGATAATCAACAACCTGCTCACATGCTTTACAAGAGTGTTAGTGATTTAATCAAGTTGTCACTTAACTCACCAAAACTCACTTAGGGCTTGATTGCACTTACACCATGGTTGATGGCTATGTTTTTCAAAAATCTCATATGTATGCTCTCTTGTGAGTAAATGCCTTTATATGATCTTGACATATTTTTGTGGCTTGGCTATGCTTAATTTGTGGTTGGATAGTTTATTTTGATCATATGAGGCCAAAGGCTCATTTGCCATCATGAATGTTTAGCCCCCATGCTTCATCTTGTGGAGGGGCATAAGTTCCTTTTTGTCGCAAAGAGATTTCATGTACCAACTATAAATCTGAAAATGAAATGTAAATTGTTTGGAAAATGTGCTCCCATGTCATATGTGCTAATTTTAATTTGCTTTGGGTGCTAAACCGTTGCATGATGCATACCGATGAGAAGTCTCATATCTAGAAGTAGGCACATGGCTCGGTGGCTTTGACATGACATGAGGTGCTTGTGGGTGTTTATGATGGTCTTATGCTTAGAATGGTTGTCCTAGCATGAAGTTTGTGTGGCTTTACCATTTTGACATGTTTTGCTCATGTTTAGGACTTTGCTCATGAGAGGGTGATTTTTCGCAAAATTGCTCAATTCTATCTTAGCTTCACCCAATGGTTGTGAAACTTGGTGATCTTGTAGTTGATGTCATTACGAAGCTATAGAGTATCTAACTTGCTCTTTTGGACATATGTAGCATCCTATGTTGAATTTTGTCTATTTGAGAAGCTCTAGGTTGCTATTTTTGCTTTTTGGCTTGATTCATGCATTGTCAACAAGGGGGAGAAGTTTGAGCATGGTTTGGCTTGCTGCATGCATTTAGAAGGTTTCCAAGTGGTTTCGAGCTAGTTTTGAGCTCGTGCAGTTCCCAGTTTTTCCCAGGTGGTCATCGGCCTGACCGGTGAGGTACACCGGTCTGACCGGTGTGAGGTCCAGGTGCTGGGCGATCTAGCACACCAGTCTGACCGGTGTGGTTGACCGGTCTGACCGGTCAGAGCAAAGCTGAAGCAGCTGCTCTGTTTTGCGAGGTGGTTTGCATGCATTCGTCCAGGGGGAGTTGCATTGGTTCAGGGGGAGCTTGCATGTGTGCAGGTGGAGCTCTTTGTGGTTTTCGAGCTTTGGTTTGATGGTTTGTGCTCTTTGCTTGAGCATGTTTTGTCTCGGATGTGTCGAGTCGTTGCCCTTGACTAAGGGGTCCGAGATTTGTCTTCTTCAAGTGATCTTGCTCTTTGCCTTTTCTTTGGCTTTCGATCGCTTGTTGGAGTTTCTTTTAGTCGTTTCTTTTCTTTTTCTTTTCTCTGGGTTACCAAAACGTGTGTGTTGTCAATGCACTCATCAAGGGGGAGATTGAGAGCCAGGTGTGGTTCGAGGACCGGTGGATGGTCGCTTCCTGGTGTGATGAGTGATTGACAACGTGGTGTGGACTGATTCTTGGCTAAGTATTGCAGGTGCAGGTTGCGGCTTGACTGGTGCAGGTGCAGGTGAAGAACAAGCGTGAAAGGTCGTTGCCGGTGAGGCCTCCAGGTGTGGAGAAGACAAGTAGGCTTGGTTCGAGGGACCCGGTGGCCAGCGGGGTCAAGTGCGGGCCGCATGGTGGCAAGAACAGCAAGATAAAGTCATGGACGGTTTCTTGGTTGAGCCTCAAAACCAAGGTCGAGCCGGGACTACGTGGGAGCCGAGTCATGAGTGGTGATTGGCGGAGGCTACACCGAGTTCGCGGGGTTTCCAGTGGTTCACCAGAAAACCACTGGGTTCCTTGGTTGATCCACAAAGCCAAGACCGAAGAACCGAAGACGGAGGTGCAGCAGCTCCAGACCGGTCTGACCGGTGGGTACCGGTCTGACCGGTGAGGAGCACCGGTCTGACCGGTGTGCGACGACGCAGTCCGGAATCTTCGAAGCGGAGGACACGCGTCGGGATCGCAAGGCTTGCGTCGAGGCTAAGCAAGTTTGCGGTCGCTGTGCATCCGTCCGATGGAGCGAAGACAAAGATTTCCGAATTCGCCCTTGAGGGGCATGTATCCCTAGTTAGCTAGTAAGGGTATTTTCGTCTTTCAGTTGCCTCTATATAACCCAAGTGGTGAGAGGATGGCAGCCATCTCTTGGAACCCTAGCTCATTTGCTTTCCTATTTTCTCTTCCTATTTTTTCCTTAGGATTTTCTTAGGACTAGCTTGAGAGCTTCATGGTGAGATCTTGTGAGAGGGAAGGATGATCGGGCGGCAAGCTAGACCTTGTATGAACCTCTTTGGTATGTATAGATGATTCGGCGTGGTTCCTCAAGGCTTGGATGTGTCTTTCCCGTTTCTTCTTTTTGGTGATTTTCGGAGCCCTTTCTTGACGATTTTCTTGGAGTGATTTCGAGGCCTTTCTCTTTGGGATTTGGTGGGGGATGTATGCATGAACCCTTCGTGGTTCTTTTCCCTTTGATTCCCCTCCCAAATCAGTGAGTAAAGGGGCTCGATTTTGGGGTTTTCGTGGCTCTAGGGTTAGAGGCGTTCTTGGTGGGATTTCTTCGATTCCTCTTGATTTAGCAAGTTTTGGTGGACCAAATCTTGGCTATGGAGTGCCCATGAGGTGTTCCTACTATCCCCAAAGTCTTGCACAAATCCGTGGAGCGATTCGGGAGATCGGGAGTTGGATTTGGGGGAGTTGACCCGCGGGTGTTGTTCATCCCCGAGCGGCCCAGCCTGACCGGTCTGACCGGTGCTGCTCACCGGTCTGACCGGTGCAGAGGCTCTTTGGGTTTTTGCCTCGGGTGAACGTTCTGGTGAGTTCGTTGTAGTCCCGTGTTGCTGCTGTTTCGAGTTTGGGTCAGTTTGGAGCTCGGTAGGCCTGTTTGGTGGATTTGGGGTTTCCTGACTTGAACCGGTTTGACCGGTGAGCTACATCAGCCTGACCGGTGTAGGGGCCTTCTGTGGAAGTTCCCAGGTTTTACCAGCAGGGACCGGTCTGACCGGTGCTGCTCACCGGCCTGACCGGTGTAGGTCAGTGGTGCTCGAGTTGGTGTTCCGCTGCGTTCTCGAGTCCGTGAAGGTGGTTGTTGGTTCCTAGGACCAGTAGCACTCCAGTGGCTGCGTGGTCTTGGCCAACTTGGGTAGTTGAGTCGGAGACGTGATTTGGAAGCCGTGTTCGTCTTGTTGGAGTTCTCATCTCCTTCGAGAAGAATTTTTATCGGCTCCCATTCACTCCCCCCTCTCTGGTTCGCCTAATCGGTCCTTCAACGATGGATATTCTTTTCTTTTTTTTGATTAACGTGAGAATTTCTAGACCCTATCGGCGAATGTGGTGACTTCTTTTAACACTCAAATATAATTTTCTAAAAAGGTCGAGAGGTACATATGGAATTTTGAAGATTAAACTTTCCATCTTTAGTTTGAATTTTTTATTCCAACGTGGAGGGTCAAGTGGACTTTTTTTTACTTAGGGAACTCCATCCGTACAAGAGTCTTTGCTTTCTTTTTATAATTCTGAATTTGTCTTTTTAATGTAGTTTTTGGATTAATCTTGACCTTCAGATCTTCATAAAATCCAATGGTGGATATTCTTCTCTTTTTTGGATTAATGTGAGAATTTCTAGACCCTATCGGCGAACGTGGTGGCTTCTTTTAACACTCAAGTATTAAGATACACACTCAAGTATTAAGATAATAGATTCTGAATTTGTCTTTTTTAATGTAGTTTTTGGATTAATCTTGACCTTCATATCTTCATGAAATCCAACGGTGGATATTCTTCTTTTTTTGGATTAACGCGGGAATTTCTAGACCCTATTGGCGAACGTGGTGGCTTCTTTTAACACTAAGTATTAAGATAATAGATAGATTCTGAATTTGTATTTTTAATGTAGTTTTTGGATTAATCTTGACCTTCAAATCTTCATAAAATCTAACGGTGGATATTCTTCTCTTTTTTGAATTAATGTGGGAATGCCTTTTTTAATGTAGTTTTTTGGATTAATCTTGACCTTCAGATCTTCATAAAATCTAACGGTGGATATTCTTCCTTTTTTGGATTAACGTGAGAATTTATATACCCTATCGGCGAACGTGGTGGCTTAAGATAATAGATACGTGACAAATTTAAGGAAAAAGCTATACCTCACACGTGTGATTTAGAGGTTTTCCTCACACGAATTTTTTTCACCCCATCTCCACCTTTTTCTCCAACTCCGGCGAGAAATCCGGCGAGGTTAGGGTTCGGGTTAGGGTTCGGGGTTAGGGTCCGGAGTTTTCGGGGGTGAGGACTGCTGTCACCGCCGAACCTAGAGGGAGGGCCGGCGGCGGCAGGCCGGCCCGACGGAGGTGGCGGTTCTCCTGGCGGCGCTGCCGGCCGGGTGGTGGAGGCCGGCGGTTGGGGCCAGGGTCGGGTGGGGGAACTCACCGGCGTTGGAGAAGACGACCTCGCCGGTGCGGGGGACCGAAGGAGACGGCGGTGGTGTGGAGGGACGACGGTGTGAGGCAGCGGGGGTAAGGCCGTAGGCGGCCGGCCGACGCCGGCGGGCTAGGGTCTGTCGGAGCTCCGGGCCGGCCGTGCCGGTGCGGAGATCTGGCGGACCCTAGTCTTCCAGCGCCGGTGGGGGTGGCGATGGGGCTGGGCGGAGGGCGGGGCAGCGGGCGGGCGGAATCTAGGGGCGGGTGGGGTGGGATGAGGAGGGGATAAGGAAGGGAGGGAGAAGAGGTAAAAAATAATAGATCTGAGATATAAAAGTTGTAAAAATTCGTATGAGTAAATCTTTTATTTCACACGTGTGCACCCCAAATTTAACATGGGCATGGCAGATGACAACCGCGATCGAAACGGAGCAAGGAGATGCAGGTTTGCAGTTACACAGTCTAGTGACTCAGCGTGAAATTGAAGTTACGGCACGATATAAAAATCGGCAACTTGGCAAACCCGAGCTGCTGCTTCTCCTGGTCGAACTGCAGCACGTGGTCTTCCATCTGGAACCCTCCGATGACCACCGCCGGCGCCGGCGCTCCACCGTATCCGCCCTTCCCTAGCTTCATCTCGACGAACCCGAAGCACGCCGCCGTGAAGTTGTTGACGTCTACCATCGAGCTGAGGCCGCCCAGTGTCCAGTTCTTTCCACCCTCGAGCACGATGTCTATGTCGGGGACGAGCCAGCCGATCCGGGTCGGACCAGGAAGCGTCTTCGAATCGTAGCAAAGCTCGAAGGGTGCCACTGCCGGCACCCTCTTGCTGATGTTCCACCGCCGCATCAGGGCCTTGTCGAACGCGTCCACCAACGGGCGGTACACATCGGGCCGGAGCTCGGTGTACGGCGCCGTCGTGCCGAGCACCACGCCACCAGTGGCAAGTGGGTTTTCCTTCCCCGGGAGTTGCACCTGCGCCTTATCGAAGGCGATGGCCTTCACGGGGAGGTAATAGCTGGAGCTGCCTCTCCTGCTGAGCAACGGGGTGTTCGTCAGCTTCGTGAGATCAATCCCCACCTCCGAGGGTGGTGAGGTGCTCGTCAAGAGGGACAGCGGGCCCCCGCCGAAGATCGCCACGCCGTCGCCGCTCCTCGGGAGGCAGAGGATGAACTTGTCGGCGACGCCCTGCGTGCGCGTGACCTGCGCGGGCAGCGCCACCCTCGACCTCGCGAGCCCGGCGACGCCGACCGCGCCGGCCGGGAGCTTGGCGAGGAGCGACGCCGGCGCGCAGGAGGCTACGGCGGGGAAGGAGACCGAGTACAGCGGGTTCCTGCCGTCGGTGGCGTTGGCGGAGAGCTTGGTGCGCGTCAGGTCGCCCGTCGCGGTCCTGCCGGCGACGGGGTTGTAGGGGTGCGCCGTGCACTTGCATCTGAAGCGGTCTTCCTCGTCGGCCTTGCCGTAGCCGGTGTGCGGGCAGCCGGGCGGGTGGTAGCTGTGGGCGTGGGCGCAGTCGTAGTGGTGGCACTGGAGCGTCGGGTGCGCGCGGTCGCAGGTGGACCAGATGAGCGGGCCGGAGAGGTCGAGGACGAGCGGGCGGCTGTCCTTGAGAGGGGAGGTGTAGAGCGACGTGGCGGGGTCCTTGGTGACGGCCGTCACCAGGGGCTTGCCGCCCTGAGCTGCCGCTGCTGCCATTGTGCAAGAAGACAAGGATGCCGCCAGGCAGAGGGAGACGGCGAGCAGCAGCGCGGCCTCGGATTGCGCCATTTTGGGAGTTGTTTGTGTGTTCGAGTGGCGTGCTGTGTGGGATCGCTTAAATGCAGTGAGCTGCAGATGCAGCAGATCAGATCGGTGTATGCCTTGCTGCTAGTGATCTCGGAATAGTTGACTTCGGATTCTTTTTTAAGTTATCGCTAGTTTTGCTTGACGTGCAGCATGTGCTTAAGTCTGCAACTGCATCCTTGGGATGGAAGCGATGAGAGGAATATAGCTTCTTTTCTTCAAACATACAGTGGGTAATTTGAAGTAGATGATGTATATTTGGAGAAATAATTTGGATCAAGAGCCACACAGATTAGCTAGTGTAGGAAACCGATGAGGAGCATAGGACACAGGTTCCTCTGTTCTTGAAACCTTCTTAAACCAGAGCCGACGGCAAGTTCACCAGGCACCAAATACAGGCCCGGCCGCACGGCGCTTCACGCACTCACGCCCAGTCGCGCGGCACCGTCCGTTCTCCAACTCCAGCGTTGCCTCTTCCACCTCTTCAGGACGGGACGACGTTATCCGATGCCGACCACGGTAGCGACTCCGAGTTTGAATATGGTGTGCCAGGGGAAGCCATCTATTTATGCACCATATGATATCGTATCTTCTCTCAAGAAGCGCAACGAACTATTAGCCTCTGCGTGTCAACGACTAGGGCCTGGCCAAGCTAAACTCGTCGCGTCGTGCAAAACAAAAGGCAGCAAGCATGTCTGCAGCGGCGGCGCTCCGGTTTGCCGGACAAGCCCTCCGGCGACGACCTTCCTCGTCCCCGCGCGCCCTTCTTGAGAAGCAGCAGCCCCTTTCGGTGCCGCCGGTGGAGAACATTCTCCCACGCCGGCTGTACAGCTCCATCAACAAGGCCGAGGTGAACAAGGTAACCGATCTCTCCCCTTGGTGCCATCGTGGAGACGATCCATGTCGGGGGTGCCGCCATATGGATGTTGTTGTAGTGTTTCAGTTTCATCCAAATTCTAATGGCGACCCGTTTTCATGTGTGTCCAGCTCCAGCATGATTCTCCTTTGCATCCTCATGCAACAACACTCCACAATTTGGGGCACAAAAAAGTTGTTATCCGAACGGAGAAGGTGTCGACGATGGCAAACCGTGTCTCTCTAACAATCGACGAAATAAACCGCGTCTTCGATAAGCAGGCACTCATAGCACAGCAACTCAAAGAAGTGATACTAGATGATATCAAGCGTCAAAGGTGCGTATGTGTGTATAAGCACACACCTTATTGCTTATGATATACAGGAGATATATAAATGCACATTTTAGCTATGGCTAAATGCTTACACTTTTTTTTTTAATTTTCTACTGCTGTATAGTGATCATGCATGCTTTGTTTGTAGGCGTAGAAAAGTGTTGGTGCGTGGTTGCATCTTCGTCGGCACTGCCATTTTCGTGAAGAAACAATTCTTTGGTGGGAGTCACGAGGACAAGACGACGACGGAGAACAATTAAACCCTTGTTCAGGGGCATGCATACTCGTCTGGACTCCTTATATTATATTTAAATAAAAATTCATGATATGTGTTTGGTTTTACTTTTCATATACTACACTTTTCGCTCTGTCTCGGAACGGAGTTTCACGTGGATGAAACTTCCCTCATATATATGAAACTTTTTTTATTAAATAATCTTGTCAAGTCATGTGGTGTTTATTGAAAATACCTAGAGTTTCCGTTAATCCACTTTGGTTCAGCGAGGTCGTCCTATGATAAACACGTTCAATGTTTGTTCATCAAGGCCTCTCAGTTTCAAAAAAAATTATACTAAAAAAGTGCTTGGATTCCTCCGCTAAATCTTAACACCTGTCACATCGGTAAGCGCATCAGAGACGTGGGCCGAAACACAGACTGCTGGTTAGATGAGCACCGTGCGATGAAGATCTAGTGGCTCAAACAAAAGTGAAGAGGAAGTAAAAAAATCAAGCATTTGAGAAGGAGGAAATCTGATTTAATTTACCCACATTGAAGTGCTTGATGGATTTCCCACATCGAACTCTAAACTGTGAAAATGGAAGAGGTGCACTCTGTTCTGTTCTGCTCCACCCGTCTTAAGCTTCGAGCAGGCAGGTTGTTCGGCTGATCTTGACACGGCTTATCTCGGTTTATTTCGGCTTATTTCCTCTCACACAACACTATTCAATCTATCAACCGAACACTATTCAATCTACCAGCCGAACGGGTTTATGGAAGCAGTTCATCATGTATCCTGCTGAGTGCCGAGTGAGAACCCCCCATCGGGCCTTGCAACCCTCGGCGGAAAAGCCATCGAGGCTTCCCCGTGCATGGAGCAATAGGTGGAGCAGGTTCTTCAAGCGAGGTGCTCGATTGGCACCACGAGCCTCGGATCTCCGGCAAGTCCATGACGCCGGCGGGTTGCGGCGGCGGCAGCCGAAAATCCGATTAGACTTGGGGGTGTTTCTGCAAATATTATGAAATAATATTTATATATTACCCTTTTATTCGAATCACGATCAATAATCGTGATCCAAACCAGGGTGTTTTGTAAAAATATTTGGATCGCATTTCAGGGGTCTTTCTGCAAACAGTTGTAGCTCGCTGGTTCACTTCCTTTCGCCGGCGGCCGACGCCTTACGTCGATGGCGACGGGAGTACGGGAGGGGGAGGATGCGCTACAAGGACGGACGCCGCCACCGCGCCCGGTGCCGGTGGTCGGAGCGGAGCGTCGAGATGTACGTGCCTGAATGCCTGGTTACGACGTGAAGAGGAGGTGGCTACCGTGGTGACGACAGCCCATGATGGCGGTCAGGGTCATCTCCTTCTCCAGGACCCAGTGGACAGTGGCCAATGCCGCTCCGCCGCCGCCAGCCGCATACTGGGCCACCGCCTTGTTAGCAACAAGCAATTGGGAAAGGAGTTCAGAGAGTGAGTAGAGAGGGAATGATAGGCATGGTAGCGTCCGGCGAAAGAACCGAGGACGGAAGTCTTGGGAAATAAGTTGATTGTTCTGTTACATGATGATCTCTCCTCTACTCTTCTCTTGCTACTTAAACTCTCACACAGCTCGCATACGCACACAGTCATGAGTTTACATGGGTCGGGCCCTCAATTCGTGCATACAAGCACCGCGACCCATTCAGGGCCTGTCCACTTCTTGTTGGGCTTGGGCCTTCTGGTACTCATCCTCGTATCTCCTGTAGAGGCTGCTGTAACATTCTCCCCCTCTT
The DNA here is from genome assembly GCA_036936925.1 of Cenchrus fungigraminus. Lineage (NCBI taxonomy): Eukaryota > Viridiplantae > Streptophyta > Magnoliopsida > Poales > Poaceae > Cenchrus > Cenchrus fungigraminus. The sequence continues at coordinate 3,861,345 of CM072779.1, forward strand.
GAAGACCGGCTTGACCCCAAGCCGATGCATGGGGAAACTTTTGCTTCAGATGGAGAAAGTCTTCCCATGTTGCCATAGATGCTGGCCATAAGCTCCACTTGACCAGAACTTGTTGGACAGGTTTACCAGCACAGTAGATAGTACACTTCTGAAGGATAGATTCAGGTACTCTGGGTAGATCAATATCATCTGGCAGCGAAGGAATTACCTGATCGGAATCGGTAATAGCTTTCTTCAACTGGGAGACGTGGAAGACTGGATGTATAGAAGATGATTCCGGTAGCTGGAGCTTGTAGGCCACCTGGCCAATGCGCTGAAGTACACGGAATGGACCAAAGAACTTGTACGCAAGCTTCTGATTTGCACGAGGAGCTAGAGACGATTGAACATATGGTTGGAGCTTCAGAAATACCAAATCACCCACTTGAAAGGACATCTCAGAGCGAGACTTATCCGCTTGCTTCTTCATTCGCAATTTGGCTCTGCTAAGATGTTGCTTGATAAGGGTGGTCATGAGTTTCCTTTCTTGCAACCAGCTAGACAAATCCATTGATTGAATAGGTTCTAGTAGAGAAACCCCGAAGTGACGAGGCTTGTATCCATACAAGGCCTCAAATGGAGACATCCCAATAGCAGAATGATCACAAGCATTATACCAGAATTCTGCCACAGAAATCCAAGCCCCATTTAGTAGGAGTAGCATTCACAAAACAACGAAGAAATGTTTCCATTGTCTGATTCAAACGCTCAGTCTGCCCATCAGAGTGAGGGTGGTAACTGGTACTCATCTGTAAGTCCACACCTGCTAAGGCAAAGAGCTCCTTCCATAATTGACTTGTGAAAATACGGTCTCTATCTGACACAATGGCAATGGACAAACCATGTAACTTGTAGATATTGTTCAGGAAGAGCTTAGCCACAGTGAGAGCAGTAAATGGGTGCCGCAGTGGTATAAAATGACCATATTTTGTGAAGGAGTCTACCACAACTAAGAGACAATTGGCATTCCCTGAGAGGGGCAATCCTTCCACAAAATCTAAGGACACAGTCTGCCAAGCACCAGTAGGAACAGCAAGGGGTTGGAGCTTACCAGGAAGTTTAGCTCTATCTAGTTTGGCCTGCTGACAGATAAGACAAGCTTTAACATAGCTGTGAATGGACTTCTTCATGCTTGTCCAGGCAAAAATTTGCTTCATTCTCATATGAGTTACTGGAACACCAGAGTGGCCCCCCAAAGCACTAGAGTGGCATGCCTGGATGAGTTTCTGCTGAAGAATAACATTCTGCCCAACCCAAATCCGGCCATTCTTTCTGATCACTCCATTCTGCAAGGTGAAACCAGGGACAACAGCAGGATCAATAGCTAATTTGGCCAGCATGTCCAGAGAGGAGGGATCCTTTTGATAACCTGCAACCACTTCAGAAATCCATTGTGGAGAGGATACAAATATAGCAGACTGATCAGTTAAGATGGCACACTGAGCAGAATGAGTAGCTTTTTTTGAAAGTGCATCAGCCACCCTATTATCTGAGCCCTTTTTGTAAACTATTTTGTACTGCAGACCTAACAGTTTGGTAAACACCTTCTGTTGCCAGTGAGTGTGCAACCTCTGTTCTGACAGGTGAGACAAGCTTTTTTGATCAGTAAAAATTAAGAACTCAGCATGCTGCAAATATGGCCTCCACTGTTGAACAGCTATCAAAATTGCCAGGTATTCTTTCTCATAGGCTGACAACCCTAATAACTTTGGGCCCAATGCTTTACTGATGTAAGCTAATGGGTGGCCATCCTGCATGAGCACAGCACCTACACCCAAACCACTAGCATCTGTTTCAATGGAGAATACTTTGGAGAAATTGGGTAAGGCAAGCACAGGGGTTATGGACAAGGACACCTTCAGAGCTTGGAAGGATTCCTCATGACAGGTGGTCCACACAAAAGGCACATTCTTCTTAAGTAACTCTGTAAGAGGCTTACTGATGATCCCAAAGTTCTTAACAAACTTCCTGTAGTAACCAGCAAGGCCTAAAAAACTCCTTAGATCCTTAACACATGATGGGGTAGGCCATGACATTACTGCAGCTATCTTATCAGGATCTGTCCCCACTCCTTTGTCACTGATCACATGGCCTAGGTACTGGATCTGCCTTTGTACAAAGGAGCACTTAGAAAGTTTGATCTGCCATTGGTCCTTGAGCAGCAATTCAAACACCAACTTGATGTGGTATATATGCTCTTCATAAGTCTTGCTGTAAATAAGGATGTCATCGAAGAAGACTAAGACAAACTTCCTTAAGAATGGTGCCAAAGTTGAATTCATAGCAGACTGAAAAGTGCCTGGTGCCCCTGTAAGCCCAAAAGCCATTACTCTGAATTCAAATTGACCAAAGTGTGTTTGGAAGGCTGTCTTGAATTCTTCCCCTTGCTTGATTCTGATCGGATGAAAGTCAGCACGCAGATCAAGACTTGTGAACCAACAGGATCCTTCTAATTCATCAAGAAACTCATCTATAACTGGCACAGGATATTTGATTTTCTTTGTTATAGCATTCAAATGACGGTAATCAACACAAAACCGCCATGAGTTGTCCTTTTTAACTAGGATCACAGAAGAAGAAAATGTGTTGTTGCTGGGCTGTATGACCCCATTCTGCAACATCTCCTTGACCTGGCGCTCAATCTCATCCTTCAGAGCTGGTGCATACCGATATGGTCTGACCTTAACTGTAGCAGCTCCCTCAATCAGAGGTATAGAGTGATCACAGGCCCTCTCTGGTGGCAAGTCAGTGGGCACCTCAAAGAGTGTGGCAAACTGATCAATAAGGTCTTGTACTTCAGTGGGGAGGTTTACCTCTACTTGTGCATTAGCTGTTATCTGGACAGCACAGACCTCAATCACAGAGCCCTCTGGTAAATCAGACAGATCTCCACACAATAGCACAGAAGTCCCCTGATATGGAATGGACAACCATTTATGTTTCCAATGGACTTCCATAGGACTGTAGCACTCTAACCAATCCAAACCCAGAATCATGTCATAAGAGGATAATGGAAGCACCCTTAAATCAGACTGAAAATTACAATCAAAGATAGACCAATCAACTCCCATCAATTGAGTATCACAAGTGAGCACCTCACCATTAGCAACCTTGACTTTCACAGGACTAGTGAGAGCAGAGAGTCCTTCCAACTGAGATGCTAAATCAGCACTGATGAAAGTATTGGAACTTCCAGAGTCAACCAGGATCTTCATCACCTTGTCCTGAATACAGCCAGACAAGCATAAAGTTCTTGGGGCAGGAGCTCCAGTCACTGCTGCTTCAGACAATGTGAGATACAAATAGTTCTGGTGAACTTGTTCATGATCATCAAAGGATAATGTGGTATCTTCATATTGGAGAACTTCCAACAGTTCTTGAACCACATGTAACTGCACTTTTTCAGCACATCAATGGTCCTTGGTCCATTTTTCAGCACAGCGCTGGCAAAGGCCTTGAGCACGACGAAAAGCTTTAACAGCAGCCCATTTATCCTCAACAGACCTTGACCGTGCAGCTTTGGTGCTTTGACGATCTTCGGCTGAGCTAGGCTTGTCCCCTTTAGAATACCCTGGGTAAGAGCCAGTGCGGGAACATCTTGCTTGTATTGAAAAGCATAATCAGCCTTACGGAATCCCTTTTCTATGAAAAGCATAATCAGCCTTACGGAATTCCCTTTTCTTGGTCCGCATGGACACCTCCTCCTGCAATTTGGCAAGAACAAAGGCAGTATCGAGCTAGGTAGGGCGCTGAATAAGTACAGCTGCTCTAATTTCTTCACGAAGACCATTAATAAAACGCATTGTATAATGCAATGGATCAGGTTTACTTTCATAAGCAGTTAACTGGTCAACTAACCCAGCAAACCTCTCTATGTACTCCTCAACAGAAGAAGTCTGCTTGATATGAAAAAGCTGCCTAACCAGAATAGCATGCTGATCTTTACCAAACCTATCCAACACCATAGATTCAAAGTTGGCCCAAGAACAGGACTGCAACTTGAACTCTACTGACGGCAACCAACGAGCAGCAGGATCATTAAAATGCATAGTAGCTATCTTAATCCACTTATGATGCTCAACCTCATACATTTCTAAATAATCAACAGCTCGAGTAAGCCACAATTTAGGATTATCACCAGTGAATGAGGGAAAATTCAACTTAGGTAGGCGCCCTGTGCCACTACCACCCGGACTAGTATATCTCCATTCAGTTCTAGCACTAGGAAGCACGTAATTACTAGGTTTAGGGGAAGGGGGGTGGGTAAACGAAGCGCACCCTTGACCGGGGGATGAACTACAGTCGTGACTGACCTGAAGCCATCCACCCGGTGGTAGTTGTCGAAGCCGTGCCCGCTGGGCCTGTCAGCCATGCCTGGAGCAGATGGGCGCTCCGGCGCCGACTGGATCTTGAGGATTTGTGGCGATTGAGGAGGAACACCGCTGCTCGGCGTAGGTGATGAAGTAGCTGCAGCCAATGTTCCCGCGGCCGCCAAAGGAAAACCGGTGGGCAGGAGCGGTGGCGAGCGCTCACGCATCGCCCGCTCCCAGAGCTTGGACAGCTTGTGAACTTCCAAACGCATGTCATCCATGAGGTCGTCAACTCCCGGACGCCAATCCTCCACCGATGCGGCCGCGCGCTCCAGCACGTCCACACGCGCATCCTGGGCAATCTTGAGATCCGCAAATTGCCACTCCCACTTATCATCAGTCTTGGTGAATTGATCTTCCCACTTCTCGTCAGCCTCGGCAAAGCCCTTCTCCAGCTTCTTCCCTGCCTCCGAGAAACTCTTCTCCCAGCGCACCTCCATGTCGTCGAAGCTCTTGGTGAGCGCGTCGAGCACAAGCTTCATTTCTGGATTCATGGCTCCCAGGCGGCGCTGAAGACGAGTGTAATGCTCGTGCGCTAGAGGGGGATCCAGGGTAGGGAAGCAATCCCAGATCGAACTGCAGTGGACGGGAATTACAGGCCACGAACTGCGATCTCCGAAGAAATCAAGCAGACGCGCTCACCAAACTGAATCCGTTTGCAATTCGATCGAAGGGATCACTGAATCTGATACCAAATGTTAGCAACAAGCAATTGGGAAAGGAGTTCAGAGAGTGAGTAGAGAGGGAATGATAGGCATGGTAGCGTCCGGCGGAAGAACCGAGGACGAAAGTCTTGGGAAATAAGTTGATTGTTCTGTTACATGATGATCTCTCCTCTACTCTTCTCTGGCTACTTAAACTCTCACACAGCTCGCATACGCACACAGTCATGAATTTACATGGGCTGGGCCCTCAATTCGTGCATACAAGCACCGCGACCCATTCAGAGCCTGTCCACTTCTTGTTGGGCTTGGGCCTTCTGGTAGTCATCCTCGTATCTCCTGTAGAGGCTGTTGTAACACGCCTCGCCGACGAGCTCAGGCACTAGAAAGCCAGGCCCACCGGCTCCACAGGACTTGCTGCCGGAGCGGGGATCTCTCGGTATTTCGATTGGTTTCTTCATTTCTCGGTGCGGAGGCTCCTCCCGTTGCCTGGTTGTATTGGTCCAATAGTGCTTTTGTCTGCCCTGAATTACTATTATCCTTAGTTTCCTTTCTGTAGTTATTCCTTGAATTCAATTTCATTCTCGCAGTATTTAAGGGAACTGTTTCAGTGGGCTTGTTCAGGCATGATAACTTTGCACTTGTGTTGAAGCAGAATAATTGGAATGCTTGTGAAATCAAGATGGTCTGTCTTTGTAGGCAAGATGAAATTACTTCAACACGGTAACGTGAATACAATACAGGTGGCTTCCTTATGGCAATGACCAGGCGTCTTCCGGTTGTGGCGTCACCCCTTGTTGCAGAGATCGAAGCGCTAAGGGCAGGAGTGCAAATGGTTCACACAATCACAAATGGCCCTGTGTTAGTGGAGACTGACTCTCTGGAGGTGGTGGGTTTATGGAAGAATAGAAGGACTCAACGATCGCAGTTTGCGCCAATCCTCAATGATGTCCAAGATCTAGTTTCTTCCTTTGCATCCTTTTCTGTTGTGCATGCTAGACGATCGGCCAACCAGGCTGCTCATGTATGTGCACAATATGCATATGTAAGTCCTTTAGAAGTCTGGGCAAATGATGCCCCTAGCTTCCTCTTGCCAGTGTTGCAAGCTGATTGTAACAATGACTATGAATGAATGAAGAAGCTATTTCAACAAAAAAAAAGTAATTGAACCCTCTCATGCAATGTTGCAGGTAAAGGTTTGGCATGCACCTCTGACCTCACCTTCTAACAGCACCCACCATTGGATAATGTCCATGTGAAATCACTCGTCACATTTGAAAATCTTCAGGTTATTGTGGAGTACAGATCCATGTATGAAGGCAGCATAATAGTTCAAGCCGGAAAGCTGTATCTCATTGACCTTGCTAGATCCATGTATGATTTTGCAGGCATGTAGCGCTACAAACGAGGAGGATGTGAGCATGGGCGGACCCAAGGCCCGGCGAGCCTGGGCCCTTGCCCGGGCTCCTCTACTATGGGACAATGGAGGCCCATTACATCTCCAATAGAATTCCCGTCGTTCTCAGGGCAGGAACACAGTCGGACGCCGCGCATCTCGGCGAAAACGAGGCGACTCATCTCGGCAGCCTCGGTGGCGGAGCTGCAATTCCCCAGAACCAGCAGCGCTATGGAGTTCAATTCGCCATCCTTGGCCATAGGTGGGCGACGTCTCAATTCTCCTATTTATTTACCTGTGCCTCGTCCTTCTTTTTTTCTACCTTCAACCTCAGATCCGTTTTTTGCTTCTGTAAGCCTGTGACGTCTCTGCAAACCGTGCTGGAGCGCCGGCCGCCGGCCGTAGGGTGTTGCAACATCGTGTCATCAAGAAGCAAAAGGAAACATCCCTCTTTCACTACCATCTCAGCATTGTCTTCTCAATTTGTCGCAAATGGCGGACAGACGGAGGAAACTGAGCCAGCCAGGTAACTTTGGGGATAATTTGATTTTTGATGATTTATTTGATTGCTTATGTTCAGTGCTTAATTCTTGCAATAAATTTGAATTTGATTTAGGAATGAGACGTTTTTTGGTTGATACGCGGAATCTTCAAGGTGGAATCCATGAAACTGGAAGAAACGCAGAGCAGACACATGAAGGTGGAGTACCAAATCCAAATCATCAGCAGCCTGTGTAGCAGCCACAACCAGCATCAAACATCGGCAATGTAACCAGTGAGTTTGATCCTAATGAAATTCTTTGTGATCCGGCTCTTAGAAAACAAATCTATGAGTATCCTCCTGAAATTCAAGACCAAGTTAGAAGAGCGTATATATTGAAGGGTCCTACACAACCAACAAATCTGATTTTTCCCCACACACAATTTGGGACTGGTGATTCTAGAGGTTTTGTTATATCATGGTATAAGAAATATAATTGGATAGAATATAGTGAGTCCAAAGATGCTGGTTTCTGCTTTTATTGCTTTCTTTTCAAGCAACCGGGAAGGCCAGAACATTTTGGATATGATAGTTTCAGTAAAACTGGTTGGAGAGATTGAAAACATGCTTATAAAGCGTTACCTGACCATGTTGGTGGAGTGGGTAGTGCTCACAACAAGTGTGTTCAAAAATACGATGATTTTAAAAATCAAAGACAAAGTGTCTCAAGAGTATTGAATAGAGCCAGTAAACAATCAGAAGAATTGTATGAAATTCGTCTAACTTCTACTTTGCGTTGTTCAAGATATCTCATAAAGCAAGGGCTAGCTTTTCGTGGGCATGATGAGTCTTCTTCTTCTTTGAACAAAGGAAATCTTCTTGAGTTGATTGACCTTTTGAAAGATAACAATGAAGAAGTCAGATCTGCCTGCGACCGTGGTGGGTTAAATTGCCAGATGACTTCCCACAAGATTCAAAAGGATCTAGCAAGATGTTGTGCAGAAGAAGTAACTGAAGCAATTATGGAAGAGATTGGTGATAGAAACTTCTCTGTTCTTATTGATGAGTCACGGGACATTTCTGTTAAAGAACAAATGGGGGTAGTTTTGAGGTTAGTAGATGATTCATTATCCGCTGTAGTTTTATGTTTATTGTTATTTTTTTATTTAAATAATTAAATTTGTGTTGTTTGTCAGATACGTGAATGCTAGGAATGTCATAGAACGATTTCTTGCGCTTGTACATGTCAGAGAAACTACAGCTAATTCACTAAAGGCAGCATTATTTGGAGTTCTGGACAAGCACGGGCTATCTATTTCTCGTATTAGGGGGCAAGGATATGATGGAGCTTCTAATATGAGAGGTGAATTTGGTGGTTTACAAAAAAAGATTCTAGATGAAAACCCTTATGCCTTCTATGTCCACTGTTTTGCCCATCAATTGCAGCTAGTTGTGGTTTCTGTAGCAAACTGTTGCTCATCTATCCATGATTTTTTTGAGTATGTCTCATTGATTGTGAACACAACAACCACATCTTGCAAGAGGAAAGACGCACTACATGAAACCCATCGTCAAAATACTTTGTAACTTATTGAAACTGGTGGGGTTTCAACAGGAAGAGGCTTGAATCAGGAAACCAGCCTTACTAGACCTGGGGATACAAGATGGGGATCACATCATACTACTTTGATTCGTTTGTCTCAAATGTGGGACTCTGTGATAGAGATGCTGCGTATAGTCAATGAAGATGGTAGAGTACCAACTCAAGCAGCCGGTTTGATAGAAAAAATGGAGTGTTTTAAGTTTGTTTTTATTCTAGTGGTTATGCTAAAGTTGCTTGGCATCACAAATGAGCTCTCACGTGTCCTTCAAACAAAGGGTCTTAACATTGTTCTTGCACTTGAGGTTAGTACTTAGTACTTACAACTTACAGCTATTATCTGCTCCTTTTTTTAAATACTCACAACACTGTTATTGCAATGCAGCTTCTTCATGATGTGAAATCTAGATTGAACACCTTGAGAGAAAGTGGCTGGGATGACTTGTTTGAAGAAGCAAAACAATTTTGTGCAGCAAAGAGTATTCCAGTCCCAGATATGTCTGCAGAGATACCAGTGAGGGGTCGTTCAAGGCGTGATGGATTTACGGTCACAAATCTTCATCATTATCGTGCTGAAATTTTTTATGTTGTTGTTGACAAAATAGAGTAAATTCCTTGTATGCCATTGAAATCTATACCAATCCCTTGTGTGCCATTGAAATTATAACTATCCCTTCGTTGCCATTAGATTTTATATTGCCATTCTGTTAGGGTCTTCCGTCACCTACCGTGACTGCCTTTGCGGACCCCACGCATCAGTGAGAGGACAAAAAAAATGTTTTCCCTTTCCTCTCTCGATCTCCCCCGCGTCGCGCCTCCTCCCATCCTCGCGCTTCCACACGGCACCGGCCAGAGCGGCGGCGACGGCTGGTGCGCGGGAGCCTCCGAGCCATGGCGCCACCTCCTAGGGCTCTACGTCTTCGTCAAGATTTGCGTCGACGCGCCCCAAATCAAGCGGCAGCAGCAAGCTTTTTCCTCACCGATCAGCAGCCGCACACCCCTGCTCTTCTCCTTGACGCACAGCTAGCAGGTAGTAGCCACGAGCTCCACCTTCAATCCACCGCCGCGGCCGCCGCAATCCTTCTGTTCCTCCCTGCACAAATTCGAAGCTACAACCCTGCATTCCTTTCTCCACCAAAGTAAGGCAGCAAGGAGCCGTAGCAGCCCAGTCCTTTCTCTTTGTTGCTCTCGGCCATGATGCAAGCAGCAGCGCACCAGGTAGCCGTCTCTGCTCTGCTTTCCCTTGCGTCACTCCCCTACTCTCCAAGCCAGCACCGGCGCCGTTCCTGAGAGGGAGGAAGAAGGTCACGGACGGGAGGCGTTCATCACCGGGGCCACCACCAAGCGCTGGGAGCCCTTCTCGTACCGAGCAGCCGACCACGACATCGCCCAAAACATGTTTGGTGCTATGTCTGAACCGCAAGCTCGTGGACATCGCTGCCGCGGATGACGACCACGGCGTCACGGAGGACGACGACAAGCACCAGTGCGAGGAGGCCAAGTCGGGGATCGACTACGCTGCCGCTGGACCGGGAGCAGTACCGCGAGCCCGAGGACACCGTCGCCGCCGCCGCCTGGTACAACACCACCAAGATGCTGCCTTTCTTCTACAACAACAGGGCTGCCGTTCACCTCGCCCCCCACCCGCGTTGCCGTTGCTCCGGTGCCGTGTGGAAGCGCGAGGATGGGAGTCGTGACGCAGGGGAGATCGAGAAAGAGGAAAGAGGAAACGATTTGTTAGGTGCCGCGCCGCCGCTCTGGTGCCGCTCCGCTCTGCTCCGGTGTCACCCGCCTCGCCGCCGCTCCGGTGCCGCTCCGCTCTGCTGTCCTCTCACTGACGCATGGGGTCCGCAGAGGCAGTCACGGTAGGTGACGGAAGAACCTAACAGGGGATGCAATATAAAATCTAATGGCAATGAATGAACTGCTATAATTTCAATGGCACACAAGGGATTAGTATAGATTTCAATGGCATACAAGGAATTTTCTCGACAAAATATATGCTGAGATGGATAATTGGTTTAGTGAAGCAAGTACGGAGGTATTATTGTACTTCTCTTGTCTTGATCCAAGTAACTCTTTCTCCAAGTTTGATGTCAATAAGCTTGCACGACTTGCTGAGATATATGATGCTGATTTCTCTGATCATGACCGTGGAATAATAAGGGAACAACTTGAGACATATGTTGTTCAGGTGAGGAGACATGCTGCCTTTGCTAACTGTACAGATGTTGAAAGTTTGGCGACAAAGATGGTTGCAAAAACATTTGGTTTTTCCATTGGTGTACAAGCTCATTGAATTGGCATTGTTAGTGCCGGTATCAACTGCTACTGTGGAAAGATTGTTCTCAGCAATGAAAATTATTAAGTCTAAATTGCGGAACAAGATTGCTGATGATTGGTTGAACAACTTGATGGTGTGCTATGTTGAGCGAGAACTATTCAGATCACTTGATGAAGCTACTATTCTTCGACGGTTTCAAAATTTGAAGACTAGAAAGATGTAACTTCCTCCTAGTCGTATTAGAAATTAGTTCAGCAATTTTTTTTGCTCTGTTAAATTTACTCTCATCCATGATATGAACATGTGTTGCAACATGATTTTGGTTAAGACTAATGAGGTTGTCGACCTGTCATATTTTACTTGTACTGAGATCTATGTTTCTAATCGCTTGTTATGTACACTACGTTCTTCGCCCGAGCGAGTCAAATTTCCTGGGTCGGATGTGAGCCAGACAACCAGTATTGAGTTGCAGGACGAAGACAGTGTTTTCTTAGATACAGGAAACCGGCCTCAACAAGGACGAAGACAGTGTGCTGCAGCTTGCAGTAGAGTACCAAAGATCTCGAACTGCCATTTCGTTATGGCATATTAGAACACTGTTTTTAGATAAAGGAGTAGAACACTGTATATTTTATTAAATCAAACAAAATGTAGGCATTGAATTCTGAAGCAAACCATTGAATTTCTTGGTGTCTGAATCTCATCAACATGTTATCCAAACAGTTCTTTCTTCCGGCCATGGCGTCCAAAGTCCAAATCAAGTCCAAGCACCCAGCCATCGTCAGTTCCTCACGTTAATTTTTCTTTGGGGGTTACACCTCTTGATGGACCTCGAGCGCCGAAGTAGAAATTTAGAATTCCATAGGCATCTACAAGGGCAGTCCTTATGGTAGAAATCATGTGTGAAGTCCAAGAGAGTCACATCATCAAAATACATCTATAGACCTACCTCTCCCCAACAGTTAGTGTCTTCACCTAATAAATGTCGCTTTTCTCTCCCCCTTATCTCTACCAATGGAGGGGAGGAGCAAACTCGCAAGACTCTAGTCAGGTCTTCCTAATGGCGATTTTGCTGGGTCTTGCGGCTTTGATTCACGTGAAGAGGCCAAGTCTAGAGGAAGAAACCAGGTCTTATGTTTTACTCCTCTTTCTTCATTAACTATAATGTCATGTCACCAATTTACTGATGTGTCACCTCATTTATTAAGGATGGACTCCATCCTACATGAACCATTGGGACTGCCCTAATAGTCTACCCTTTGACTCTAGAGGCAAGGAGAGGTTGGGCACCCAAGGATGAGCAAGATCCGATATGTACGCTGCTAGAACACCCGGTCGATCGTGCACCTCACTCAGTTTGTGCAGGCCACGTCCGAGAGATGTCTGCACCTGCTGCTGGTGACTGGCGCTCATGGGAGCTCTGAGAATGCAATCACCGACACCGCCTAATCCTGCACACAAATTAAAGCAGTCACATGATTCGGTTCAAGCAAGGCCTCTGGCACTTAAATTCTGTTCAAACTTAAACACATGGTTGTCTTACACGACGTCAGGGGCGGAGCTACTTAGTTGATAGTGGGTGCAAATGCACCCACGGTAAAAACCAAATTATGTGTTAACCACCTGACTTTCACCATGTGTGCACCCCCCTTGGCCAGGCACCATGCACCCCCCGCCGCTCAGCGCGGCGACGTGACGTGGAAGGTGGAAATCTCAATACTCCAACACTGAGTTAATGAGGAAAAAATCATTGTTAATTAATACACGCCTGTTGCCCTGCACTCTCCTCTCCTGCTTTCTGTTTTCGCTGCCACCTGCCCGCCGCCAAATTGCCCTGCGGCTTCTTCCAAACAAAGCCAGGTTGCCCTAAATTGACAAATAATTGTGGCTTGCTTCCTGAGTTTTTTCTATCATAGGATTAAGATGCAGCCGGCCTCCTGCCAAACAAGGAGTCAATTGGTTGTTCAGAATGGTTTTTGCAGGTGACATTTTTCAGCTGGGGCAAATAGGCTAGTGTCCTGCCTCCTGCGGAAGCCAAGTAAGAAAGAAGTATACGACTTGATTTGTCAAGATATAGGATTAGCTAGAGTAATTTAGTGTTACAGAATAGCATGACACCTTTGTTACTTATTTTATCTGATTAAGTTCAAAATAGTTGATCGCATCTAAATTTTCTATATCCATTCTCCGTGCAGATCTAGGATAATTTGTATTTAGGCTCTTGGAATCCCAAGATGCACATGTTTTAATGTTGCTTATATATCTCTAAAAAAATCGAATACATAGGGGAGATGTGCATCTTTGTATTAAGAAAAAATGAGTCTTGTTAAGCGGCACCATGCTTGCTACTCGGAATAGAGGGTTGCTATATTACACACTATAATGAATGAGATAGGGAATATAGAAAAACAGCTACGCGGCTATTTCCTCTATCCTAGGTGTACGTCGGGAAGTGTTTCTCCTCACAAATGTACTTTACGAACAACATTTAATATGGGACGAAGGGAGCTCACTAATAGACAACCTAATTATATTTATCTAATTAAATATAATTTATTTAATATTTTATTAGCTCATCTTTGTTTTAAGAACTCGTATTATACCATATAAATATCCCGGTCATAGCCATATCATGACAAAGTAGTCTGAAGCGCACCCCCCTCATTTTCGCTCCAGCTTCGCCACTGCACGACGTGGAGAAACGAAGCCTCTCGACGAGTCCCCAGACGAGAATCGATGCACTCCCCACTCCCCAGATACTCCGCCGTTCGGTTCGGCAATCACCATCTACTCCCAAATAATGCTACATGGTTGACCAATAACTTTAGTAGAGAAAAAAAAACAGCGTGTCAAGCATTCCAAGATCGTATCCGGCGGCCACCGATCAGATCTGAAGCAGTGCACTGCAAATATTTAAGCACTGACTCCCGGCACAGCATTCCATCACACACTGACACAGAGCACCCTCCAAGATGGCGCAGCTCAAGCCGGCGGTGCTGCTCGCCGTCTCGCTCTGCTGCCTCTCGGCGGCGGCGCTGCTGCCGTGGTGCGAGGCGGCAAGCTACGGCGGCAATGGCGGCGGCAATGGAGGGAAGCCCCTGGTGACGGTCATCACCAAGGACGCGGCCACCAAGCTCTACACGGCGCCGCTCAAGGACGGCCACCCTCTCGTCCTCGACCTCTTCGGCCCGCTCATCTGGTCGACGTGCCCGCCCAAGCACCCGAGCTACGAGTGCCACCACCACGTGTGCGCGCACGCGCACAGCTACCACCCGCCCGACTGCCCGCGCACGGGCCACGGCGTCGCCGACGACGACGACCCGTTCCGCTGCAAGTGCACGGCGCACTCCTACAACCCCATCGCGCGCAAGTCCGGCTCCGGCGACCTCACGCGCGCCACCGTCACCGCCAACGACACCGACGGCAGGAACCCGCTCCGCCCCGTCTCCTTCCCCGCCGTCGCCGCGTGCGCGCCGCACTCCCTGCTTGCCAAGCTCCCCGCCGGCGCCGTCGGCGTCGCGGGGCTAGGGCGTTCCAGGGTGTCCCTCCCCGCGCAGGCCGCGCGCGCCCAGAAGGTCGCCAACAAGTTCGCGCTCTGCCTCCCGAGCGGTGGCCAGGGCGTCGCCATCTTCGGCGGCGGGCCGTTCTTCCTCCTCCCGCCGGGGAGCGCGGACGTCACGACGACGCTGCCCGGAACCACCCCGCTCCGCAGGAACCCGGAGCACGCCGGCTACTTCATCTCCGCCAAGGGCATCGCCGTGAACCAGTCGCAGGTGCAGCTGCAGGGGCCGCTCGTCGTCGGCCTGAGCTCGAGGATCCCGTGCACGGAGCTCCGGTCCGACGTGTACGGCCCGGTCGTGAAGGCGTTCGACAAGGCCACGGCCGGGTGGAAGCGCGTCACGCCGGCGGTGGCGCCGTTCGAGCTCTGCTACGACTCGAGGGAGCTGATTTCGACGCGGCTCGGCTACGCCGTGCCGCAGGTGGACCTGACGCTGGAGAGCGGCGCCACCTGGATGCTGTTCGGGGCCAACTCCATGGTGCAGGTCGACGACAACACGGCCTGCTTCGGCTTCGTCAAGATGGCGAAGGAGGAGAAGGGGTCGCCGGCGGTGGTGATCGGAGGGTTCCAGATGGAGAACAACCTGCTGGTGTTCGACGAGGAGAAGAAGCAGCTCGGCTTCAGTAGCCTGCTTTTCGGGAGGATGACGACGTGCAGCAACTTCAACTTCACTCTCGGTGCTTAAGAGCGTTGTGCTCGTTCGTGTGTGGCAGTTGTATCACTGTGTTCAATTTTTGCGTCGTTTTTATGATTTCTAGCTTGTTCTTTTGTGCTAAAAACATTCGTTAAATAATGGAAGAGGGGTCGCTGAGAGCTTTCAGAAAAAGAAGTAATGCTGATAGCTTAAGAGCATTTGAATTTCAACATGGCTATTTTTATGTTTCATAAGAGGTACATGAGCATTTTTTCGCAAAATTATACATATGCTATGAAAATACCAAAATGTATCTATCTAAGGTTGCGGGAACAAAGTAAACAGTGCAAATAGTCATCCCAGAGACAGTTACAAATTCCGTTGATTTTTGTCAGAAAAAAATTGTAGCTGATGTGTCCGTCATCGTGGTATTGTGTCCTCCCGCTGGGCCGAATTTTATTTGCAGGCTCTTTCTTATGGGCCTGATATGTATTCACTCCTTCCTTTTTGCGAGTGCGCAGAGAGGCCCGCAGCTGGCCCACGCAAAAGCCCACGAAGGTCTGATAGTGCCGCGCCTACACACACGTTTTTTTTCCCATTTGTTTACGATTTTACAAAAAATAATTGGACAAATTTTCGTTAGGTCTCATTATTTTTGTAAAATCGTAAAAAAAATTTTGAAATAAAAAAATCCCTCCCCCACCCACAGCCACTTGACCAGAGCCCAGAGCTTTCGACGACCGATCCGAGAGAAAAGATGAAAAAAGCGAAATGACTAAAGACGACGCCCTTCTGGATCAAATAATTGCAGCAGTTGTGATCACTAGCACCGGTGCTGATGCTGCGACTACGAAAAGGCTACAGCACACTGGATATGGAACAGCGAACTGATTACCAAGCAAAAGTCGGTGGGTCGAGGACGGTCGAGCCGAAACCGCCCGGCCTCGTTCGTTCTCGTTGGCTGTCGGTGGAGTCGTGGAGAGCGTGTCGAAGGAAATCCGGCCTAGAGCCTTGCATTGGCTCATGTTTGCTTTGGACGTCGAAAGCTCAACCACCCACCGCAGAAGAAACCTGAGCCAGGGATTAAAATGCAGTTCCCACACGTACACATTATATGGAGTCGTTGCATGCTTATTGCCTGTTGGTATTTCTTTAGGAAAATCCTTTTGTGCGGAAAGTATGGTTCATTTTTTAAAAAAATATATATTTATATTTACAATGTAAAGTTTGCAAACATCGTGCAACTTTTCCAAACGCAATATATATCATGAGCACACAATAATACTAAAAAAGATATTTATATATAGGGCACGTGTTCCAATAAAAGGAACTAGCCCGTGCAAAGCAAAACAGCTGTTTAATTTTCAGCAGGCCGTACTCCGCTAAACAAATTTGTTAGTACTACGCGGAAATAAAGGTGAAGCAATATATATAGGAGTGTACCTAGTATAGTGGACTATCTTTTCTTTTGAGCAAAGACAATATGTACAGAGTACGTTTTAACAGGCAACTTTAAATCGTGAGCTCATGTAATTATTAGACAATCGAATCAGAAAAAAATAAGAAGAAAGGTTTCCTTTGTAGAAATGTTTCTTTTTTGCCGTGTTGGACTTGGACCTTAAAAAAAGCTGCGCTGGCTACGCGTTCGCTTTCTAGTACTACTAGAGAGTAATCGCAATCACTGTGCCCTATTTCTAGCATCTCCTAGCTAGGGAGTAGGCGCGTTGTTTGACACTGAGACCGTGTATTATCGGTAGCCAAAAGTCTCGCTACCGAAGGCTCACCATACATATACGCACATTTCTGCAGAGACACAATTATTCGCCGAAAAATGACAAATTAACTAATCGTGATACATGATGAACCTCTCGCTAGTGGTTAATTAGGAACATTCGTTTCTTCCAAGCAACATCCCCAATCAAAGTGCCACTCACGGTCACTCTCCTAAACTTGTTTACGGCAGTAATGGCAAGACTGGTATAGTACCAGTACCGTTGGGATCGTGTGGTACAATCACCAATTGACTGGACAGACGATGATGGTGTACACCCTGCAGCCATGTGGAGATCCTCGGGATATGCAGCGGGAGCCACAGCATCAGCGCTGACGGCGACCCGCCTCCCAACCAACCAGGACGCTCCACGTGGCACCGCTCGCCTGGACCCCGCCGTACACCGCCTGGCGATCCACTCCACCAGCCAGCCGCCCGGCCACCACCCCGCCCGCGCCCGCGACGCGCGTGCCGTGAGCTGTGTGACTCCAGCAGGCAACGTTTCGCTTGCGCTCGAGCCGGACACGTCACTGCCGACACGGCAGTGAAGGCGACGGGCCCCACGTGGACGTGGCAGCCTCCCAGCTTCAGAAATCCACGCCGCCGTGTCGAACGGACACTTTGCGGTCAAGGACCCGACGTATTGCCGTATTGGCCAGTTGAGGACCACCTTCGATCTGAGGGAATGCAAAAGGTAAGGGTGTGTACTGTGCAGGGACCCATCTGCAAAAACGGGCAGAGGCCTGCCGGCTGGACCCCGCACCGATAAAAGGCGGCCCCACCGTCCTCCCCTGGGAAATCTCGCCGCTCGCTCCGCGTCCCCCCGAGGCTTTTGCTTGCGGTTTCCAACCCAAACCCCCCCTGTGCGCTGTGCCCCGCTCCGCTCCATTCCACTCCCCCCTCGTCAAATTCGCCGCGGACGCGACAGGGGCGACGACGAAGTGGCCTCCCCCCACCGTGCCGTCCTCCTCCTCCCGTAGCCTTCACTCCAACTCCTCCTCTGCCGCTAGGGAGGCCGCCGGTCCTTGTCGCGAGCGACGCCGAGACTTCAGGACGGGGATTGATTGATTGACAGCACACACCCGCCGGACTCGGTGCCCGCCCGCGAATTGCTCGTGTGCTGTTGTTGCTGGTGTGCTTTGTTTGCGGAACCTGTGGCGGCGGCGATGGGGCAGGACCTCGTCGAGATCCACCCGCGCGAGCTCCAGTTCACCTGTAAGTCCCCCGACCACCTGCTCTTCCCTGCTCGGCCGTCTCCTGATCTGCGTCTGGCCCGGTCGGCGTACTGAGCGAGTGGATAGATGATGCTGGCGGCGCGTTTGTTTGCCGTGCTGTGCTGCCTTGCTTCCTGCGCTTGTGATTATGGAGCGCTTGGATTTGATGTTTTGTTAGGCGTAGCTTGCCTTCCGCGTATGGCGTGCGAAGGTTTCGAGCGCCTTCTGCTGATTGGAGGTTCATTTTAATCTGTTTGTTTCCCTGTGCTTCGAATTGATCGCGGAGTAACTCTTCTATGAACTATTTGCCGCTACGTTTGGGGATCGGGTTGGGAACCTTTTTGTTCGGATGCATTCGGTGGAGTAGCAGCCAAGTTAAACCCCTTGTGAATTTGGGAAGCATCGGTTTCGTGAAACTTTTAATTTTTCCTCTGCTTGCTTTTTCTCAGTTGTAACGGTTTCATCAACTTTGGACCACCACCATGCGAATTTTTCTCTCACTAGATTAGAGGATCCAGTCGAAGCAGTAAGCATAGCCTTTGTTTTCCCTCACTTTTGCTTTTCAGTAATGCGTGACAATGTAGAGCTAGGAACTTTTCTTCTAGTCTACTTTAGTTGGTTGCTTCCATTCTGTTCGTTTGGTTCGAAACAGATAGATTTTGTGGTGCCAGTGGTTGTAAAGTCGGGTGGCTGGTGGGAGTTTGGCAGGGTGGGAGGATCTGCTTGGCAGCTGGTTAGTGTTCGGTTTGTGTTAACATAAAAGTGAACTAATGGCTCATACCTTTCCCAATATTAATCGTGTTGAGTGAGAAGGAACTTGATGAGCGGAAAAGGTGTTAAGGTTTATGAACATGATAGATTAATCGGCAGCCATAAATTGCAAATGTGTTGCAGTGCACTCGGGCTGGACCTGGTCCGAGTATAATTATAGCTGTAACTAATCTTGTCTCAAAAAGGTTGCACTATTGAGTATAATTATTAGCTGGTCCGGTTGTGAAATGCTATGGTACTCATCTTCCTAAAAGAAAATGTAATTGAGTTTTCCCCATCACTAGTTTTGTCTGGTTTCTGTGAACATGGGCAATGCATTTGTCAAATATGTGCGTTATCAAATGCACCCTACGATTTTCACAGGAGGAACCAATTGTCTCTCACATGTACCTACCCATGTTAAAATCTTAAAATAGTTCCGCTGGTTAATTGCAGAGTGGTTATTGGAACTGAACTAGTATTCCTTTTCTTTTACACTTCTGCATTCACGCATCTTTGTTATGATGATGCTTTTTAAATGTGTTAGTTTGTATTCTCTGTGCCTTAAATGTGCCATTTCATTTCAAACATAGAATTCTGTATCTTCTTCAAATTTTTCCCTTAATCTGACCTTATTTTTGTTCTTTGTGGTTTTCAGTTGAGGTGAAGAAACAAAGTTCATGCACTGTCCATCTAGTCAACAAGTCCAATGAATATGTTGCTTTCAAGGTTTGTCAGCAAATTGGCTAACATCTCAATTATTTCCTATTTTCTACTCAAGCCTTTCTCCAACTGTACTAATGGGTTGATACTGTGATGTCTAAACTTTAAATATTCTGTTCGTAACGACGAATTTCTCCATTATTTACCAGAACATTTAGCAGAGTATATATTTGGGATGACCACCTTAAATGTCTATCAAGCATCTTGGGAAGTAAATTCTGTCAATTTCTCTAATAATCTAGTTAGTTTCTGATGATACTAGAACTATAACTAGATGTTTCTTTGCCTGGGCTTTGCGTATTCGGCTCTTATTTTTACGATATATGTGATGATCACATTGAACACATTTTGAGCATAGAAAGCTGCAATATCTGGTCTTATTTTTCTTTTCTCGGATTGGCTAGGTTAAAACTACATCTCCAAAAAGGTATTGTGTTCGACCAAATACTGGAGTTATCCTTCCTAGGAAAACATGTGAATTTACAGGTATGCGTCTATGTTTTTTTTTATTGATAATAATGGTTTTGTCTATGGGAGGTTCATAGAACCATCTTGAGAGTACTCATATGATTCTACATCTAAAAAATATGCTTACTTGAGGGTTAGAAGTTAAAAGGGAGATACATGATAGGCATCTTGATTCTGTTACGATGCTTCACTATCACATATGTCAGTTTAAAGTCCTTTTTTTTGTAAACAGATGTTGTTTTGGTTTTAGAGGCAATATTTTGAGAGATGGAAGCACAACTAGTATTCACAAGTAAAGAAATAAAAAGTAATTCAGTAACATCCTCCAGGTTCAGTGTGCATGAAGCTAAAGTGATAAGTATTTAGACCGGAGGTAGTAACTATCTAGATTTTAAATCATTTCCAAATTGAACAATTTGACTCTTGTATGATTCTCATTATAAGTGGATTTGTTGCCCATTAAA
This sequence comes from Cenchrus fungigraminus, assembly GCA_036936925.1. Lineage (NCBI taxonomy): Eukaryota > Viridiplantae > Streptophyta > Magnoliopsida > Poales > Poaceae > Cenchrus > Cenchrus fungigraminus. The sequence goes on from CM072779.1 coordinate 3,881,760, forward strand.
TAAACACGTGTGCTTGCTAATTGGTACAGGGCAATAGTCACAGAACTTTCCTGTCTTTTATTTTTGACCTTGTCAGATTTCTTCTTATGTTAGCTACATTTTTATTTCCTCTTATATTATTTGTGCCTGCTTTTTTACTTAAATGTAGTTACCATGCAAGCACTCCGAACTGCTCCACCAGACATGCAATTAAAAGACAAGTTTTTGGTTCAGACCACAGTTGTTCCTTATGGTACATCTGACGAGGATCTTGTTCCTGCCTATGTAAGCACATAGCTGTAAACCTTAATAGCATAGTGTTCTTTTCATGTCACTTGTTCTAACTGAAAATCTCACTTACCCTTTTCCTATCAGTTCTCCAAAGAAGCTGGCAGGTACATCGAGGAAAGCAAACTGAGAGTTGTCCTCGTTACTCCATCACATTCTCTTGAAGAGGAACCAATTAATGGAGTTGATGGCACTGAGCCAGCTGTTGAAGTTACTGTACTGAAAGAGATGCCAAATATAGAGAAAGAAGTGCTGCCACCTGCTACAAAAGAAGTCCCTCCTCCTCTGGAACAAACTCCAGCAATTGCCACCGAAATACCTTCACCTGTCAAAGAGACTCCAGGCCTGAGAGAAATTCCTGTGCCACTGAACGAAGCACCAGCTGCATTCATAGAATCTCCTTCCACTCGAAATGACTCTTCTATTGCAATTGAACATCCCTCTAATGTTACAGTTGAACATGCCCCTGCTATTAAGATTGAATCCCCTCCTCTGAAACAAAGCATTGCAGTTTTTAAGGAATCCCCTCCTCTGAAACAAAGCATTGCAGTTTTTAAGGAATCTCCTCCACTGGAGGAAACTCCTCCTAAAGAAGCTGTTATGCTAAATGACAGAGGACTTTTCAATGTGCAGAATCATCAATTATCTCATGTAAGCCTCCATTATCTAGTTACCACATGCCCATTTCCTAAGTTTAGCTTAATCTAAGAGAAAGATCAGTAGGCCTGTCAAACCTGTTTTTTATATACAATGTAGTGCTAGCCACAAGCCAGCTTTTAGCTCAACAGTCACGTAGGCCCCAAGTAGAATCCAGTCTTAATACCGGCTATATTTTGGTAAAAAGCAACATGTTTTTCTACCAAAACTGTTATCCTAGTTATGAAATACAGAGCTAATTAAAAAATGGGATTGAGCTTTGAACTTCGGTCCTTATTTTGGCCAGAGAAAACTGAATTAGACAAGGGTGTGTTTTTATTTATTTATTTCAAAACCTTCAAGTCAACATATGTATTAATCTTTTGTGGCTATGGCTATTATTAGATTTTCATATTTAGCCTACCCTACTTGTGGGACAAAAGGCTCCTTATTGTTGTATAGCCAATTTGTTGACTTTATCCTTGCACATATGTACCAGGTAACAGAAGATGTTCAGAATCTGAAGTCAAAGCTCAACAATCTTGAATCAAAATTGGAAGAGGTAAGCTGAACAGCATGGGGTATTTGGATCACTTGAACAAGTTTCGGGATTAGATTTTCAATAAACAGTGAAGATACTCAATTATGTTTCTGTTTTGTAGGCTGAAAAGATGATAATAAGGCTAAGAGAAGAGAGCAGAAGTACCACCCAGGAGCGGGATAAGTTACAGCAAGAAATGGTATGTCTTGAACTTCATCAATACTATGTATATTGATATCTGGAAAATAAAGAAGACCTGTATAGACTGATACTTAAAGGAAAGTGCATGCAAGTACATGGTTTTCAACTTCATCATAAAGATGCAGCATGAAAAAGCTAAAATGCCTTTCAGTAACAATCCCCCTCCCCGTCCTGTTGCTGTTTAGCTTGAAATCTCTAGGTGCAACATATTTGTAGTCATAATGAATGAAAAGGGCTGCATTTTCCTGGCCAGATCTGCACATCAGTGCATCATGCCATTAACTTGTTCAGGTAGATTCTTCATGCCATGTTTTCTGCACTAGGCATTTATCGTCCAGGATTCCATATGCCCAAATGGTCCCCAGATATCATCTGGCAACCATATTGCAGTTATTTCCCCATGTATGTTTGGATCCTGAGGGTTGATCAAGAGTCATGATAGGAACTGGATTATTGGACTGGACTGAGCAGGATAGATCGTCTACTCGCCCTCCCGAGGGAGGCTCTGAGATGCACTCTTTGATCTATTTTCTGCTTGCCTAACCCTAGGACTAATGGCTGCCTTTTATAGACACAAGGCGCCTAACAAATCTAATCCAAATCTAACTAATCTTATCTTATCTGCTAACAAACTAATCCTTATCCGAGTAGTGGGCCCAGGCCCAGGGCCGGTCCCACGACCATAACACTTCTCCACCCCTTCAAGACAGCTCGTCCTCGAGCTGGACAACCTCAAAAGTGGAGATCAACCCATACAAATGACGTCTTGTTGTAGCCACCAGAGATGTTGGAATGCGAAGCAGAGGAGCTCGGTGGAGAACCGCCAAAGGCATGCTGCAGCCGACGGCTGGTAGACGACCCGGAAGCCACGAGGAACACCAACGGTCGTCAATGGGCGTGGGTGTGGGCCGGGGCGCCGCGTGCAGAGTTGATAGTGGAGATTGAGGATGTAGTCCATGCAGTGGTAATGGCCATCCAGGCACGAGCAGTGAATAACACGCATGTATGCCAGTTGCTCGAATCAGTGCAGACCTCTCCTTCTCTTCCGTGTATATACCACGTGAGCAGGCCCAGAAAGTAAGTTCCAGCCACAGAAGTACCGTGGCCCAACTCGTCCAGACCAAAGAAGGCCAGGGCTGCAAGTCTCTCGGACTGGACCCTGACCCGTCCACAAGTTGCAGATGGGGAGGGCTCTCGTTCCCCTCGCGGCGACGAGGATGACCAGAACCACCGGATCCGCTACCACCAGAATCGTCGGAGGAGGTGCTAATGAGGCCGCTCGAGCTGATGTGGCATGGAGGCGACGTGGAGCCCCCCTCCCCCGGTAAAAGCACCAGAGGGGTCGATGCAGAGGAGTGCGAGCGCGTCAGCGAGGGCGAGCTCGTGCCGGCCGGCTGAGCGCCTCGAGCGCGCGGGACGCGCGGCTCAGCCTGGAGCGCCAGGGAGCACTCCTGGGGGCGACGGACTTGTGGTCGATGGGGGGAATCTGAAGGAGGCAGGTGGCGCGGTTGCTGTGGAAGACGACACGGTCGGGGTGGCCGCGCGAGACGAGACGGAACGCAAGCTCGTACTGGCGCAGCGCCCCAGCGTACACTCGCAACTGGAACCGGCGGTTCCCCTCCTCCTAGAGCCCGTGTGCGCGTCGCAGGAGGACGCCGACATCCACCGCCTGGTGTGGCCTCGCGCCGTTCATCGCGGGTGTTGTTGCGGGCAGCGTCGTCTTTGGCTCGGCCGAGGTGGGCGCCGGCTTGGCGGCGGCGCCCGGCTTCTTCCTTTTGACGCCGGACTTTAGGCCGCACGTGGCGTGAGGAATCCCGAAGACGAGGCCGCGTTGAAGACACTTGTGGCGAGGCGGGAGAACAGCTTGTGCGTGGTGCTGGTGTGGGGTGGAGAGGCGTACGACGACGGCGAAAGGAGCCTAGGCGGCGGGTGCGCCTGTGCTGCTGCCGGTTGGGGCGCTCAGGCCGCATGCGGCGACGGGGTGCCCGGTGTTGACTTGGAGGCTGGCGCCGTCGAGATTGGTAGCGAGGTGTGGCCCAAACTGATTGTACAGCGTCGCAGTCGCAGGCGTTGGAGACGAGACCGGGCGTGGCGCGGCTGTGAACGCCATGACCTCGCGGAGCACGAGATGCAGCGTGGATGGCGGAAGCACCGCCGAAGCAACCGGTGTCGCCGTTCCCGTCAGGGTAGGTCCTTGAGCAGCCGCAGGAGTCAGGGACGCGTGCGGGGGCGGTGTTGCCGCGAAAGCCGACGACGGGGCCACGCTAGGAAGTGGTGTCAGCAGGGTAACTTGCGGACACACTGAAGTTGACGACAGCAGAGCAGCATGTGGGCGCGCCGGATGCTGCGCCGGAGCGGGTGCAGACTCTGGAGTGGCGGTTGTAGTCCATGTCTCGATCTGGGGCTTCGCGGCTGAAGCAGCCACAGACGGAAACTCGTCGATGGTAGCCGAGGAGCCGCGCGGGACACAGTGTGCGGCGCGGGCGATAACAACACCTCCGAAGATGCCGCGATTGCTGGAAAAGCCGCAGAACTCGGGGGCGTTGGTGCTAGTGAGGGAGACCACGGGGTGGTTGCCGCGGATCTAGCCGGTGGAGGCGCGACCGCAGAGTCTGACAACAGAACCTCCGTCAGCCGCGCGTTGTCGTAGATGCGGTCCTCTGGTGGAGTTCTTCTGGCGGCTGTAGAGGCCGCGCGTGGCGCATGCAGTGCCGGCGCCGGTGCGGGTCGTGGAGCGGCTGCCGAAGTTAGCGACTCGAGCGGGGGTGGCGCGGCCGCGGAAGCCGAAGACGCCGAAGCAGAGGACGTAGTGGCTGAGCTAGCTGTGGTAGCTGGCGAAGCCGCCCGATGCGCGACAGATGCCGGAGGCGAGGCCGCGCGTGGCGCGGATGCGGATGCCGGGCCAGCCGGTGGAGCTTCTTGTGTTGCCGGTGGCGGTGGCGGTGGCGACAGCCGTAACGGGGACGAGGCCGTGCACGTCGATGCTAGAGACGAAGTCACGCACGGCGTGGAAGGTCCCGGAGACGAGGCCGCCGGTGCGGGCACAACGACCGGGTCTGGTGCCGATGGTGCAGCAGGCAAATGGCTTGTCGGCGGAGATGATGTAGGAGATGCCAACATGGTCATCCGCGTCGTCAGGCCGAAGCGGAGGTCGATGGCGTCTTGGAGGCGAGCCTGGCCCTCCCGGAAGGAGGAGATTCCGTCCTTGACAGAGGACAGCGTGACCTTCAGCTCGCCCAACATCTTCTTCAGCTCCGCAGCGTCGGTGTTGGCGGTGTTGCCCATGGTAGCGGCGGCGTAGACGCCAAGGGTGGGATGGTTGGTACTTGCGGCGGCGTGGGGGAAAATGCGGCGGCGCAGAGAAAGGGTCGGGTGGGAGGACGTGCGACGGTGCGGGGGAAGCAAGAAAAAAAAGGAGCTTGGCGCAGGAACAGATGCAATGTGGGTGGGATTTTGGTGAGAGGAACCGGAAAAAAATCAATCCAATCGCTGGATCCAAGCAAGGGAAAAAATGGTGATGGAGAAAATGTAAACAGAGGTGGGATCTGCAGCGGCGCAGGGAGGATTGGGTGGGCGTGCGACGGCGCAGAGATGACTGCGGCGGCGCAAAGAGGGCTCTGAATACCAAATGATAGGAACTGGATTATTGGACTGGACTGAGCAGGATAGATCGGCTACTCGCCCTCCCGAGGGAGGCTCTGAGATGCACTCTTTGATCTATTTTCTGCTTGCCTAACCCTAGGACTAATGGCTGCCTTTTATAGACACAAGGCGCCTAACAAATCTAATCCAAATCTAACTAATCTTATCTTATCTGCTAACAAACTAATCCTTATCCAAGTAGTGGGCCCAGGCCCAGGGCCGGTCCCACGACCATAACAAGTCACCTGATATCTTTTGTGTGTCTGGAAATTAGCCGTGGTACATCACAAAGCAGAATAGGTGCTATTAACCGCCCAATGTGTAATCTGTTTTTTTTTGTTAAAATATAGTACCGTTTGTGATTGCTGATATATATTCTCTTTTTTCTGAGGTGGACAACATAGACCTGTGTACGTCAAATGAAATTGCTCTTTTGCTGTTGTCGAAATTGCTTTGATTTTTCAGTTGGCTTTTGTTATTGGACGTCTATTGTTTCTAATATTATGCATGCATTGGCCAGGTGTTTCTACGGAAGAAGGGAGCCCCCAGGAGTCAAGTGGGTTTCCCCTTGCTGTTTGTGGTGTACGTGGCGCTTCTTGGTACCTCACTCGGTTACCTGCTGCGACTATGAGTTGCGTGTTCAGCAGCTGGGATGCTTTTATGTGTCAGGAGAGTTGGAAGGGCATCAGCACTCCATAATCTTGGAGAGGAGCATTTGTTAGCATTATTAGTGCAGATGGTTTTGCATATAACAGCAGTGCAAACTAAACCACCAGTTGCCTGTATGTATAGAACAGTTTTTTTTTGCAATGTATAGAACAAAACCCACCCAAAAGATGCCCTCTGCCTTGTAGACTAACCTGGGATTATTCCATTTGCCCAAGTTTTTTTTTACAGTTTGCTGGATTCGGTTCTCCTGAATGGTTACAGTTACACTATCGTGTTATTTACCATTTGGTTCGTGCCAGTTTGCGTATCAGATTGTCTTTTGACCCGACATGTACATCTTGGCTTAGAGGCACAAAACATTGTCACAGAAAACCCAAAGAGTCACGATCTCAAGGATCGTGTCAAGATACGACTAACATGCTATAACAGACAACCAGACTGGACCAGTTTTTTCATCAGTGTTTATTGATCAGTAGGAGCATACAAAGCACGTGCATAGAGAACTGTGAACGGAAATCTATTCATCCAGATAGAGGAATCTGCACTGCAGAGGATGAGCAGGCTACCATATTTCACATGGAATGGAGGAACCTGACCAGGACGGCATCAGAAGGGCAGAGAGGCGCGCAGCAGCAGAGAACGTAGAAGCCGCACAGCAATCAACAGCGCACAGAAGGGAACTAAAAGGAACCGTGCTGTGTATACATACTAGGAGAACTCATAGGCAACTGGATTCGAGTTCGACAAATTTGTTTACAGGTGCAAGGATTAGAAAGCCATTAGTTGGTTCAACCCACCAAGATCCCAGAAAGCCTCCGACAAAGTCAGGTCCCCAGAAACCAGGTCCACCTGGCGGCAGGCCCCAGCCAGCAGGGCCCACCTCCAGGTGCCCCCCACCCAGGTTTTCCCGCTTCCCGGTCCACGCAGATGCAATGCTAGAGAAGGATTTATAGGACGGCGATCAGGAACGGCAGTTGTGCACGCACCTGACCTTCAATGGGTTCCCATGCAGCACGCGTGCAACTCGATCCCATCCTCTGGTCTCTGCCTCAACCACTGTTCTTTGATTGCCCTTGCATTCTTGGCTTGGGAAAGAATTCTGAGCTCAGGTTGGTTCAGCGGGTGGCTAACTGCACTCTCAGTTGTCAAATCCATTTCATTCATTTGTTGCAACTTTATTTCCGAATGCACAGTGTTGTGATCTAGAAAAACAAGGTATTTTGGTTCTTGTCAACACAATCAGTACTTGTATCCTGGTCAGCATACTGGGGAAAATATAATTAGCACCTGAAATAGTTCCCTCTTGGATCAGCAAGGGTCAACATCCCCTCCCTGGAGGCCAGCCAAGCCCAATGAGGTAGACAGCCTGCGGGCACATGGGTTTGTTAAAAACAGTTCTCTAAGTGAAGCAAATTTTACAGCAATGATGACCTGCAATTAGGTAACTAGCAGTCACAATCACAACCTCTTTAACAAAGACTGATGTTTTTTTGTTGAGGTAAAAACTGCTGTTTGTTAATGGGCTCACTAATTTTGTCAAATCATGCATGTATGCATGCATTTCCCACGAGACTTGTCCATTCATGCATGCACGTGGGCATATAACACCCTAATCTTCCGGGACTTCTCCTTGCCTCAAATCCTAGACCCAATATTAGTTCCTCTTTCTCTCATTGCATTTTGCATCTCCGGCGTTCTCTCCTCTCCATCTCCTCCTGTGAGCCACCATGGGCTGCGGTGGCTCCAAAGAAGCTGTGGTCAAAGGCAATTCCGGTAGCAGCAGATGCAATCGCTTCCGGAAGAAATCCAGCGTCGTCGCCGATGCCACCCAGCCATCCCGTGTGCCTCCGCCATCTGATAATGGCTCTGCCATCGCTGCGAAGGCCAATGACAAGGTAATCGCTGCAAAGGACAATGCAACCACATCGACGCAGAAGGCCATTAAGGAGGAGAAAGAGGAGATCAAGAACAAGGCTGATCAGGTCGTCAAGGACAGCAAAGAAACGTTTGCTGTGAAGGAGGGCAATTTGACATCAACAGTGAATGCCATTCCAGAGAAGAAAGAGGACGGAATAAAAAAGGATGAATCAATTATCAAAGACGCTAAAGAAGCGATCACCATTGAGAAGGACAAAGAAGCATCGACTGAAAAGGCTGCCAAGGATAAGGAACAGAAGGACAAGAAAGATGAGGTTCTCAAGGACAAAATGGTCGCCAATCAGAAGGCTGGCGTGGCATCAACCGAGAATGTCATCGCCGAGGAGGAAGAAGATATCAAGAATGATGACATCATAGAGGTATCGATGGAGGGAGCCGTCGAGGACAAGGAAAACGAGATGGCAACTAAGGAGGAGGATGGGGCTGCACTGACTGAGGATGACGAATTTTCCGAGGATGATGTTGAGGAGATCAAGGAGGATTACAGTGTCACCTTCCCAATTTCAATGGTGACCGAGGAGGATGGCAGTGTTACCTTCAGAGTACCAGATGATGCCGTGACCAAGGACGATGACAGAGTTACCTTTGCAACTGCCCCGGCGACCAAGACCAGCAACATGGTTGCCATAGTGCCCGAGGAGGATGGAAGTGTCACCTTTGCAGTACCAGTTGTCCCTGTGACCAAGGATGATGACATTGTTACCTTGGCTTCTATCCCAGCAACCAAGGACAATGGCATGGTTGCTATGGTGACCGAGGAGGATGGCAGTGTCACCTTTGCAAAACCCGTAGCCCCCGTGACCAAGGATGGTCGCAGTGTTACCTTTACGGATGCCCCTGTGACCAAGGATGATGGCAGTGTTACCTTGGCAGCTGCCCCGACAAGCGAAGACAATGACATTGTCACCTTAACGGCTGCCCCGGTTGTCAAGGAGGAGGACGCGGCAGAGCAACCTGAGCCTTCTGACAATGAAGAGATGAAAAATGAGGAAGAGCTCCCAGAGCCTACTGTTTTGGGGGATGAGTCCATAACCGAAGTTGATAGCACAACAGAAGAGGAGGAGGGGGTGGCAGAGCAATCTAAACCTTCTGAAGATAATGAGGTAATAGATGATGCAGAGCTCCCAGATTCTACTGTTGTTGAGCAGGTGGTGAACGAAGTTGTCGAGGCATTGAAAATGGAGGACGGGAGGGTGGACAATGTTGGGGAGATCAAGGTCGAGCAGGATCAGGAGAGTGTCTCCAAAGAGCCAGAGGAGGAGAATTCTAGTGCAGTTTTGACAAATGAGGATGGTAGGCTGAATTTTCTTGATTGCTAATTTAGCTATATGCTAACCGTAATTTCTTCTATTATGGTCTTGATGCCAACAAGTGATCAGGGCCCAAGCAATCATGCGCCTGCAGCTATCCTTAACTTCGAATCATTTTGTTTCTTGACGCCATCATTCCCTACATGGAAGCATGTCTATAGTTCTGCTCTAGTGCGTCATCGTGTACTGACACAAAATTTCATTTGTCCCATGTGCAGGGGAATCAGATGGGAAACAAGCCATTGATTCCAAGGAGACCATAACCACAGAGGAAATGGCAGAGGAGTTGGCTGTCCCAGAGAAAGATGATGATGATGATGAAAAGGCTCCTGCTTCAAGTGCATTGGCTTTGAACTGAAAATGATGTACCATGGCAGATGACATGTATGCATCATTGATTGTTCAATGTGCTCTGTTCCTTTTAGTCACAGGAATTTGTGCGTTCATATGTGTTCTTACTTCGTACTGCTACATGCCTATAGAACTGATAACATGACTGTAATACAGCATTAAAATATTCGTAAGTACCATTTTAGTAGCAGTTATACTGACCATGAGATTTCAATTTAGTTGGTTACTAGTTGTCGATGAGTTTGTTGCATTAGCCAATTCAAGGACACAGAACAATACATTAAGTCAGCATGTTCTGTTCTGGTACAGGTTGTCTTTTCAATTTTCATTATTCAAAAAATTAAAATGTGAATGGTACTGGCAAAATGATGATCAAGAGTTTGGTAGCCATTTTTAAAAGTCATTATGCACATGGGGAAGGGTACTTAATTGCAGTTAGCATTGCATACGGTATGATACAGTGGGAACAGTCGAACATGTGTCTCTTTAAAAAAAAAACACACAAGTATCTCTTATTCGAAGTACTAATGATGTACATACAATAATTCAAGTTGACGTTGACGGCCCACGTATAATTGCTATATATAGATTTGACTGTGTCCTGTGAGTGAAGCAAAATCTTAGAAAAACATACCCACAGGCCACAACTCCATAGCTAAACTGGAAAAAATACAGCAAATTATCGAAGACAACCTGGACACACCTGGTCTTCCACCAGTATCAGCACATGCTACCTATCCAAGTTACCACTTGATAATGACAGTACAGATCAGAAAATTATGAATTTGACCAGGATATACTGAAAGGAAGACCAAGAAGTCGATGCTAGTTAAATCATAGAACATTCTTACTGATGTGCCTGTAGCAAACTTTATCCTAGTCGGGTGGTAGTGGTACTAGTTGGTGCGGAATTGATTGGTTGAGTGAGTCGCCTTTGTCTTATCTCCAACCAAAAGGACCCAAGAAAAAATAATTGCAACATGGAAAATGGATAGTGACGCCTCAACAACTAAGAACCCACAGGCACAAAAACAAAAGCCTGAAAAGCAAAGAAGGTTCATATCAGACATACCACAGACTAGAAAGACCGACCTGTATCCAGAGTCGTTGCCATAAGAAATTCCACAAGCCAAGAAAGAAGCCTTTAACCAAGTCCTTCCTCTCCTTCATCCTCGTTCTACCAAGAACTCATCTCCTCCTCCCCCTCTAACAGTTAACATGGGCAAGCTGTGTTGCAGCCAGGAAGATGATGAGCCAGCGTTCAACCTGCTGGGACTGCTCGTCACCATCGTCCTTGCCTTGCTGCTGCTGATGATGTGCACACCTCCCCGGCGCAGGCGCTGCATCGCCGTCTACCCTTACTGCTAAGATGGGGCGACACCTTCAAGCCTCCTCAAGGAAGTGATGATCATCTTCTGAGATGTGCTGAGGTGAATAGGAGATGAGAAGCACCAAACAAGGCATGGGTTCCCTGATGTTAAGTTCAGTTAAGTTCAAATTTATATGAAATAATTTATGCTGAGATGTAAATCATTCTACCCTTATCAATGTGGATACTGAAAAAGGTTGATCTGTAACCTGATCTGCAAGTTATGGAGAAATTGACTACTGAAATTTGTTGATTTGGTATTTGAGTCACCATCTGCAAGTTTTTCCCCCACTTTTTGGTCAAATCAAAAGGATGAGGAGCAAGTTCCATCATCTCTTCAGAAAACTTTCTGGGCAATATCTGCAGCCTAGGATTCATTTTTTTTTTCCTAATTTTGAAGGGAAGGAGTGTGTAGTTCATTCCAGTTCATGAATTGCATGATCAGTCTATACTATTTTATTTAATGTAAAAAAAGAAAAGGGAAACTTTATACTGGTATAATATAATTGGACAATATCATGTCAAGTAATTAAATCTGTGTCACTTTGTGGTGATGAACAGAATATCTATTAGATGAATCAGGGTGAGAGTGACTGAAGCAGGTACCAGCCTTAAAGTAGTTCAAACTCATAAGCAAGCAGTCGTGGCAATAACATCGGATTTCGGATTACCTCTGCCGTCGCCGCCGCAGAAGAGGCAAGTCTCCGCCTACCGGGCCAGTCGCGCGAGAAATCAAGGGGGGAACAACCGGAGGGGAGAGAGGGCCTAGATGGCTCCGGCCGAGAAGCCTCGCTCCGTTCTAGTCGCCATGCCCCCTGCTCGTGATCCTCCCATCCGCCGCTGCAGCGCACACGGTCCATTTCTCATGGTGCGAGACGAGTAGGAGCAGGGTGCGGCGGCGGAAACCCCGTCTGAGAAGGTGAGGGGGAGACGGAGGAGGAGCGTGGAGTCTATTCGCCGCGACGAGGCTGCCGTCGCCGGGCGCATCAGCCATGGGAGAAGAGGACGCGGACGGACTATTCCGAAAAAAGAATGCCCAGTAAGGGGTTTCATGTAAAAATTGGGATCGCGGCTATTAATCGCGATCTAGAGGGTTACATGTAAATTATCGGATCGCGATTAATAATCACGATCCGATTTAGGGGGTTTTGTGTAAAATACAGGATCGTGATTAATAGTCGCGATCCAAATGAGGGGGGATTTTGCAAAAATTGCTGACTACAGGGCCACCAGAGACGAGCGAGCTCTGTCCTCGACGGCCATGGCGGGCGGTCCCGGACCGCCGACGAGAGCCCGTCTGGACGCGACCTCGGGATGGATTCTCCCACACCACTAGCCCGTCCCAGCGTGCCCACCGCGTCCGTCAACCCAGTAACCAAATCAGAAGCTTCCAGTCCAGGCGTGCGTGATGGCGATCGCGATTGGAGAGGACGACGGCCGTGCGAATGGGACGGTGACTCCGTTCCGTCTGCTCGCACGGAGGTGAGGTTCAGCACAGAACGGGGTAGGATTGACGAATGGGTGCACCCGGCCGCACGGGCGCCTTTACTGAATCAGAAAAAGATCCTTGTATCCTGGAAATGCGGATGAGTTCTCGGTGTTGGATGGGGGTGAAGAAGACGAGGGAGCCAACTTCAATTCATGCTCATCTGCGACCATTCTGTTTGCAGCTTGCATATATTTGCTGCAAAAATGTTGGTCTCTAGTAACCTGATCTGAAAGCAGGAAAGGTACGAAGAAATTGGCTGTAGCTAGACAGAAATTTGTTGATCGGATTTCGGAGTTAGTGCGAGAATCACCGGCTAAAATCCTGATTTAGTTAGTATGTAAAATGAAATAGTTAGCAAAAAGTTGTTGACATCCAACTTTCTAAACTGAACTCTTTATATACTCCACCGTCAGTGGATCCCGCCTGTCATACTTATGAAAATCAGGATAGCTAGCCACTAGCCAAAGATAGCTAACGGGGCAACGAATTTAGCCAGGATAGCTAGTTGGGCAGATAGCTAGTCTGTTAGAAAAGTGTTTTTGAAAAAAAAAATCAAAATTTAGCTAGTCAAGTTATTTTAGCTAGTCTTTTGGAGTTGTCCTCGACGAAAGAAATTTTTTTTTTTTTGAAATAAAAGGCAGGAGCACTGCCGCATCATATAAGAAGAAGAAGCAGAGTTACATAACGCGTCGAAGCGAACACCACCACCACAAACAACGCACACGAACAAACGCACGCAACAAAACTCTACACCACCTCCACAAACTGGGAGAGGAAGCGAAAGGACCCGCCTCAAACCGCGCCGTCGTCGCCAACGCTGGGCCACGCCGAAAGCCGTGACCCGCTGCAAGCCGGAGCAAACCCCTCGAACTCCTCCACCACGGGGATTCAACCTCAAGAAACACACACAGTCGTCGATCCCCCTGCGCCAAAGGAGCATCGGCAGAGCACTCCCGTCGCAGCGTCGAAGAAGAAACACTGATCCTGGCCTCTCTGCGTGGGGGCCTCGCCTCATCCACCGCCTCGCACAACTCTCTGCCAAGGACTCAGGTAAAAGAACCTGCTAAGAGAGCGATACCTCCACCCATCCGACACCGGGATCACCACAACACAATGCGCGCCAGCTCAAGGCCTCAAACATCCATGGATCCTCCGCCCCTTCCAACCAGCACGGACCAAGCGCACCCCTTCCCGTGCTGCAGCACCCGGGCAACTCCACCAAACATCCAACCCCTGCCGCCGCGTGACCAAGGTAGGCCTCAGATGCAGCGCCTCCAAGGAGGTCACGACGCCGATGGCGCCGCCGCCGCACGTCCAGAGATGGACAGGGTTCACACCCTCGAGAGCCCCGTGTAGCAGGAGACATGGCGCCTCGCAATGATGCCCTCAGCAGGGATACAACGCCACAAGGGCGTAGCCACCATTGCCACTGACGTAGATGTCAGCGAAGGCTTTCGCCCGGCTCAGCACCTTGCCCGCGACACGTTGTGGCCAAGCAGCAGCCCGGTCCTCCTCGCCTCCGCATCGCTTCCATCGGAAGAGCCCCGACACAGCCTGCAGCACCACCACGGTGCCACCATTATGCACCGAGCAGCCTCCAACCTCACCCCCAAGGCGACGTCGGACCAACATCATCGTCGAGGAGCACCAACCACCACTCCGCAGATCCCGCCGCCCGTACGCCTGCAGGCACGTCCAGCGGCTGCCACCCGCGACCACGCCTCCAGTTCCGCCCCCCTCCAGCCATCACGGCCCGGAGGAGGCAAAACCAGAGGCTCCCAGCCACTACCAGCAACCACCACCACCTGTGCACCACACGCCAGCCGCCGCCGCTGCCGACGCCAACCCGCCGGCCGCAGCCGCCGGCGTTGTCCGCGCCGGCCGCAGCAGCCTCCGCCGCCGTCCTGCTTCGGCCGCCGCGCCCCCCACGCACTGCATCGCGCCTCCACCGCGCCGTCACCGGATCCGGTCCGGGCGCCGCCGAATCCGAAGACGAGGGCCGCCGCCGCCGCCGCCGGGGCAGCTCCCGCCGGCGAGCCGTCCTCCGACGGTCCGGCGGTCGCGGCCGCCCAGATCCGCCGAGGGGAGGAGAGGGGCCACGCCGCCGCCTTCACCACAGGTCGCGCGGCCATCCGGCGACCCGCTCAGGCGGCGGCGCAGCGGAAGAGGGGGCCCGGGAGTGGGGCGGCGGCGGCTAGGGTTTGGCCGCCCCGTCGCCCCCGCGAGAGGGACGGGAGCGGCACGGGAGTCTCTTAAGATAAGTCTTTCCTTGTAGAATCAACACAGAGCCGAAGGTGCATGCGTCGCGGATGATTTTCAAGTTGAGTTCAGAATTGGTGAAGTTTACCAGCTCATCAGCATCTGTCTGGTCTGAGCAATCGGCATGTGCCATCGAAGGCGCTTAATGTTGGGCCTGGCGTGTCATCGCATTATTCTTGGGCTATTGAGCCTTCTTCATGGCAGATCAGGCCGGATGGGCCGTGCAGCTTTGCACGGGCATGGTCACGTCGTCGTCAACTACAAACAGATAGGATGTCATCGGCGATTGCAGATTAGTTAACACTCAACACACGTCGTCGGCAGGCATCGGCACGGCACCCCCGGGCCGGGCGGGAATAACAGTCAAGCTCTGTGTGATCCATCCATTAGTAGATCGATGTCAAAACCCACCACTGACAGTAACACGGCACCGTTCCGTGTTCCCAACGGTTTTTTGAGCCCCGACTGACCATTTCCATCCGATCGATCGATGTGGCGCCGCAACCCACCCAAAGTCTGGTCTCTCTCTTTCCGTGCTCCGACACGGCTGAGAGACGTCCAAGAATTACGTGCCAGCCTTCCCAATCGGCAATCGGAATGCAAAGCAATGCCGCTGCACCTCTCTGATCCGCCGTGCAAGCAAAAGCAACTGAAGAAGCTGCGTGCGCTTGTTCGAACGAGGCCTTGTTTAGTTGGGTGAAAAATTTACCTTTTTAACTCCTGAAACTCCTGTAGCATACGGTAGCACGTTTCGTTTGTTTGTGATAAATATTATCCTACCATGACCTAACTAGGCTCAAAAGATTCGTGTCGCAAAGGACATCCAAACTGTGTAATTAGTTATTTTTTTACCTATATTTAATACTCCGAACATATGTCTTTTGGCGTATTTAATGTGATGTGATGGAGAGAGAGTGGAGAAAAGATTAGAAATTTTAGCCAAGACACAACTCGTTCTCGCATCTGAATCAAAGATGAGGCCTCGTTTTCAGAACATCTCTCACTTCACGATCGTCGTTGTTGCCGCGTTAAGAAGCTACGTCGAGCTCATGCATAACCACCTCAACAAACTGATGGAACGATGCATCGCATGCGACTCCGACACTAGAAAGGGCGCTGATCGCTCGTGCCCAGCTCGTCGCATTTGCTTTGCTCACTTCCTGACATCTCTTTGCTAACGTACGATGCAATTAATGTCACTCTCCTCGGAGTTGGCCGTGGTCAGTGCTCACTTTCCGGCTTCGAAGAGCCTCACGATTTTTTATTAAGAAGAATGATTTTCTCAGTTTCAAAAATTTTATAATCACATCCACGTCAATTATGGGATTTTTTTAAAATGGATTCAATAAATCCGCTCTCATAAGAAATCAAACTCGACGATGCAAATTAATGTCACTCTCCTCAGAGTTGGCCGTGGTCAGTGCTCACTCTAAAAAATACTAGATCCGGCTGTTTTTTCATTAACAAGAACTTTCTCGGGTCTAGAAAAAATTTGAAATCCCGAGTTCCGACTACCACGATGAGAGTATTTGTTTAAAATCAACTACAGTACATAAATTCATTCTCTTGAGGAATCAAATATGAGTTTACCGGTGCGGTCGTACTCTCTCATCACATAAAACACCAATCCTAACTTTTAGAAAAAAAATCTAACAAAAAAATACAATTTTAGAAAATAAATCTAAATATATGACTAATATAGTGATCGAATCTGATTTGCATACTAAAATTTACTGTATGTGGTCAGATGAGGATATTATAATCTTTTGACACCACCACTAAT
Source organism: Cenchrus fungigraminus (assembly GCA_036936925.1). Lineage (NCBI taxonomy): Eukaryota > Viridiplantae > Streptophyta > Magnoliopsida > Poales > Poaceae > Cenchrus > Cenchrus fungigraminus. Next base: position 3,898,215 of record CM072779.1, read on the forward strand.
TTGTTATAGAAAATAACATTGCACTCTTTATAAGAACGAGGAAGTACTACTCAACCTCTCTATCCAAATTTATCAAAAAAAAACTCTCTATCCAACTCAGCTAAAGGTCCTGCTAACTTTCTTTTTCGAAAAAAAAATACAGTACTCACACTCCGCAGCAGCTCTGTGCCTCTGCATGAGAGGAGCCTGTCAGCATGCACTGATGGCTGATGCAATGTCGTGCATGTGATGAGTCCCCGAATTATTGGTGCCAATATTCTACTGCACATTTCTTTCTGGGGACGGATCGCGATCGCGACCCACTTCGTTCCCGTCCAAATCCCGATAAGCTTCAGCGGGGTATCCGCGTCATTTCACACCAACCCAATGTTCTTGCTCAGTCGCTCGATCTGCCTCCATATAAAACCGCCACTGATCACCGTTTCGTGCTCCCTCGCTTCTTCGCTCCCTTAATTTATCAGTCCTCTAATTTATTTTATTTTCCGCCTTCTTCTTATTACTCCGCTCCGCTCGCTCTCCTTTCCCGACCATCCCCGCCCGCGCCGAACAAGTCCGAGCTCGGATTGCTTGTCACAATAAGATTTCGCGCAGGTTCGGATTGACCAATCGGGGGAGACTCCGGTCTTCTCCCCCCGATTCCTTGCTCTCCGACTATCGCGCGCGACGGGATTTCGGCCAGGGTTACGCCGATTTGGACCTCCGGGTAAGGCGACTCCGGAGCTAGCTGCTTCGTCGCCCAATCTCCGCCAGCAGAATTCGTTGACTTCGTTCCTTGTGATTCTTGAGTGCGATTGGATTGTCTCTGGTGTTGTGTTTTCAGGGGCATGGAGCGCCGCGGGTTGCTCAGGGCGGCTCTTTTGCTGTGTTTACTTGCTGTCTGCTCCGGGAGAGGTAATACATTCATTAGCCCGCCCCCTTTTTCTGTTTCTTGGTTCCACAATGTTATGCTGGAGCTGTGTCCACTTGCTGTGTAGTAGAGGTGCTCATTGCACTTGTTTGGTCTGGTTTGCTACGAGGATGGGAGTATTTGTGGGGAAAACAGTCTGCAAACAGAATATGGGATACTTAGGGTATCCAGTTTTTCAGAAGTCAATGGATGAACTGAGAAAAGGCTGGTTATATTTCTAGAATGAAAATAGTGTGCCACTCAGATGGCAGATTACGCCAACCAATTTTAGTAGTATAAAATTACCTTGCTTCTTCATTTCAATTCTTGAGTTTGAAAACCTCTGACCTCTGAGGCGTGTCTTGTTGGTATGGTTTTGTAGCCTGGTCATAGTCAGTTTTCCTTGAACAAGCAACGTCAATGTCTTCTGTATATTAGTAAATTATTAGTTTGCATACAGATTTGATTCAGAAGTGTTGCATATTTCCACTTAACTTTTTTAGAAACTTTCTGTGCGAATATATTTTCCATGTAACATATTACTCGTTTTGTTACCTGGTTTGTCTCCATGTATTCATCATGTTTTCCATATTACGCTTCAGTTCTTTATCAATGAATCTTGATTATCATGCTTTACTAAACAGAACTTACGATCAAGCATAACCCCTCCACAACCATATACAATTCCACTCTTGCCAAGATACTTGTGGAGTATGCTGCAGCAGTAAGCTCATTTACCTTTTTTTTCCCGTAGTTTTCCTCAATGCTCAACTAATTCCTTCCACTATTTATGCAAAATTCATACAGAAATATAACACTATTAGTTAGGTTTATGCTTTTCTTTACATGTTTTGTAGTTAACCGTCATGAACTCATGATTGCAGATCTATACTGCTGATTTGACACAACTGTTTACTTGGACATGTGCTAGATGCGGTGACTTGATTAAGGTAAGCCTTCGCTACTACTCGTGTGTGTTCTAAGTTTTGCTATTCCAGTTCATGTAATTTTGGGGGATTGATGATGAAATCTTATTTGATGACCCAGGGGTTCGAGATGATAGATATCGTTGTAGATGTTGAGAACTGCTTGGAGGTTCGTCCTTACCTTCTTTATTCAGATCTCTATCTCCCTGTCTTATAGTATACTGATCGTGTTTTAATGAATATAAGCAGGCATATGTTGGTTATGCTAGTGATATCAATGCTATTATTGTTGTGTTTAGAGGAACTCAAGAGAACAGGTACATAGCGTATATCTCGCTTTTGCTTAGTTCTTAGGAAAATGCTATTCTCGTTTCGATTCAGTAGTTCTACCACTTCAAACTTAAATGAATAAATCAATTATGTACTACTATGGTTTACTGTGATGCATTTTACCTGTTAGAACTACCTGGCCTTCAGTTGAAAACTTGACATCTCTGTGTGCAATGTGTAATATGCAATGTACTTTGTTACCCCAACTGCACCGTTTGCCAATTTCTCAGCATCCAGAATTGGATAGAGGACTTGTTATGGAAACAACTAGATCTTGATTACCCTGGCATGCCCGAAGCGATGGTGAGCATACCTGAAGGAGTATAATTAAACTGCACATGTTCTATAACCAGTTCATATTTCATCTTAGTATTCTACTACCTTGCTATAGGTGCACCGAGGGTTTTATTCTGCTTACCACAACACCACTCTACGTGATGGAGTAGTCAGTAGTATTCAAAAGACTCGGAAATTTTACGGAGATATTCCAATCATGATCACGGGGCATTCAATGGGTGGAGCTATGGCTTCATTTTGTGCACTGGATCTTGTTGTAAGTACTGAACATTTCCTGAAGTAAACATGACTTTCTTCCTGCTTGTTTAATTCTACACTTAAAAATAAATGTATATGTTCCTTTAGGTGAACTACGGATTGGATGGTGTAAAACTGATGACGTTTGGGCAGCCTCGTATTGGCAATGCTGCTTTTGCCTCTTATTTCAAGACATACTTGCCTCATGCAATTCGAGTTACTCATGCCCACGATATAGTGCCTCACCTTCCACCATACTTCCCATTCTTCCCACAGAAAACCTACCATCACTTCCCAAGAGAGGTATGCTATGCACTTACTATTCCACTTTTACAAATAGCTGGTGCCCCTGATTTATATGCTTCCCTAAGCCTCAAATATTTATTTTTCTTCATTTCTTCAGGTATGGATCCATAATGTTGGATTAGGAACCTTAATGTACTCTGTGGAGAAGATCTGCGATGATTCTGGCGAAGACCCAACATGCTGCAGGTCACTTCTCTCTCAAATTAAAGAACACAGCAGATGCATTGCTGTCATTTCCTTTTCTTCTTTTCATACTCATGTTTGAATCCTTTGGTATTCAGGTCAGTAATTGGAACCAGCGTGCGAGACCATATATACTATCTTGGCGTCAACATGCATGCAGAAGACTGGAGCAGCTGCAGAATCGTCATGGACTACAGCAAATTGCAGTATCAGATGGACCTCAACGGTAATGTCGTATTGTCAAAGCAACCTGGTTTGTCGAGTGATAGAGGATTCAGTGCCCAGTGAACCAGTATATGATGTGTGTAGTACGATAGCATCACGAATTAGTAATGTGCAGAGTTAGCACTGTACAGATCTTCCCTCTCATCTCCCTTGTGATGCATGCTGTTGAATTATTCCTGCATCAAACAGGAGGGTGAAAAGGAGCATGCAGATATGGATGTGCTTGCTGTAAATGTGATTTCGTAAATATATTGTTCTTTGCAAATATGTGTGGCGACATTTGACAAATGCACATGAAAATCAATAAACTCATCCAATCTGGTTGACTTGTGAGCAATAACAAGACCTGGAACATATCGTGTTTCTTTTAAACAGGCAGTATGAACGTCTTTTCGTGTGAAATGGTACTAAGCTGTTGCAAAGTTGTTATTCCTAGTTTAGATGTGGTAGGACAATCACCAGTCAACAGCTCAGTGCAGCAGCAACACAGAGACGAGAGAACTACTGCAGAGAGAAGGTTTTTTTTTTTTTTGCCAAGCAAAATAAAATATAATGATTGATCAACATACAGAGAACTAAACGCAAGCTAGCACGCCTGCTCTTATTCATGTAATAAACTTACAAACATAAACAGTAAGGTTCGGCAAATTTAAATGTTCTCCATCCGGGACTACTTTCTGACCTAGCTTAAGCAATGTGCATGGAAAATAAAATTCAACCACAGTTCCTCTCCTGCAAGCGATATATGACTGATTACTCAACACGCGGCAGTATATGAAGACACAAAACCATGTCTTATCGTGTTTTGGCATGCCGTTTATGCAGCAGCAGCAGCTCAGATCTTGGAGTTGCGCGCAGTCTTGAACCACTCGGTGTGGAAGGAACCAGGCATGTCAACCCTCTCGTAGGTGTGAGCTCCGAAGTAGTCCCTCTGTGCCTGGACCAGGTTGGCGGGCAGCCTGTCCCTGCGGTAGGAGTCAAAGTAGGCCAGACTCGCAGACATGCCTGGGGTGCTAACGCCATTGTTGATGGCTAGGCAGACAACCCGGCGCCATGCACCTTGCCTGTCCATGATCTCCTGGGCAAACTCAGGGTCCACAAGAAGGTTGGCAAGGTCGGGGTTCCTGTCGTAGGCCTTCTTGATGCGGTCAAGGAAGATGGCACGGATGATGCACCCTCCCTTCCAAATCCTTGCTAGCTCACCAAGGTTGAGAGCCCATCCTTTCTCTGAGCTCTTTGCCTTGATAATGTTCATGCCCTGCGCGTAACTGCAGATCTTGGAGGCGTAGAGAGCTTGCCTCACATCTTCGATCAGTTGCGCCTTGTTCACTGGTAGGCCAGTGGAGTAGTCACCTTGGAAGATTTTGGCAGCCTCAACCCGTTCATCCTTCAGACCGCTGAGGAACCTGGAGTCCAAGGATGCCTCAATTGTAGGAGCAGCCACAGAGAGTTCGGCAGCCTGCTGGACCGTCCATTTCCCAGTTCCTTTCATCCCGGTCTTGTCCAGGACCTTGTCGACCAGGTAGCCTTCACCCTGCTCATCCTTGATACCAAAAATGTCGGCTGTGATCTCAATCAAGAAACTGAGGAGCTCACCCTTGTTCCACTCAGAGAACACCTGCTGCAGCTCACTGTTTGTGAGCTTGCCGACTGACTTGAGAACATCATATGCCTCAGAAATCAGTTGCATGTCACCGTATTCAATTCCATTGTGAACCATCTTGACAAAGTTGCCTGATCCACCTTTGCCAATGTATGTGACACACGGGCCACTATCAGGGACCTGGGCAGCCACCTTTAGAAGAATATCTTCAATGTACTTGTACGCCTCAAAGGAGCCTCCAGGCATCAACGACGGGCCATTGCGGGCACCCTCCTCTCCTCCGGAGACACCCATGCCAAGATACAGGAGCCCACGCTCCTCCATTGCCTTCTCCCTCCTCTCCGTGTTCTCATACCACTCGTTTCCTCCATCAATGATACAATCGCCCTGCTCCAGGTGCGCCGCAAGGGTGGCAATGGTCTGGTCGACCGGCGCCCCAGCCTTGACAAGCATGATGACGACGCGGGGCTTCTGAATGGAGCCCACGAAGGATGCAGGATCATGGAAACCATATACTGGGAGGTTTCCCTCCACCTTGGCGCGCTGCACCGTCTCGTCAACCTTGGAGGTCGTCCTGTTGTAGACTGAGATGGGGAACCCTTTCTCCGCAATATTGAGGGCAAGGTTCTGCCCCATGACCGCAAGGCCAGCGAGACCAATTCTTGTGAGAGCCATCTTCTACCTGGAGACACAAGCACCAAACACATCAGGTTCATGGACCGAAACACACTTCACAGAGATCTCAATACAAATGCAACAGAGGATGTGTGCACTTTGTTCGACCCTGATCCTTTTTTCATCTTCATAAACAAAAAAAATCAGATTTCACAAAGATCTCAATGCCATAAAAAAAAATTGGTGTTGTGATGACAACCTCAAAACCTCTTGTATTCGTACTTTCGCAGTCTGTACTAAGTATGTGCAGGTGTCGAATGAGGTGGCTCAAACCAAACATGTGGTGGATGGATCACATCATTCCCCGGACCAAACAGCACATTAGAGATCACTGGCCGTGCATGTGAATCATAAAGTACGACTGATGACTACTTGCATGTTAAGATTTCAGAGGTAACTAGCCTACCAGGTGAGCTACTACAAGTCTACAACAGGGATTTCAATGTCTAGCAAAATCCATCCAACGGACCATTCTAAACGACGAGAACGTGTATACAACTCACAAGTCCCGCCGAACAGCGCCAGAACTTAAACAGCGAATCCATCCAAGCGAGCTAGGAGCCGGAATCGGCATCCTGAGGCCGCGCAAAACCCCGAATCAAGCGATTCGGGATGGGAGGACGACACCTAGGACCTACGGGAGGGGAAGGGAGGGAGCGAGAGAGAGGCGCAGTCGCGGTGGAGGACGGAGGTTACCTGGATCTGGATCGAGGCGTGGTCGACCGTCGGGGCGCGGCGGCGGAGGGCCTCTCTCTGCTGCAGAGTGCGGTGCGAAGGAGGAGGAGGAGGAAGGCACGGTGGACTTTGGAGTTCGGACCCCTGCCGGGCCTTTTGATCTGGGCTGGCTGCTGCAGCGTCCTCCCTGCTGGCTGCGCCTGCCTGCGCGAATCGCGTTGGCTTGGCTTGGTGTGCGCTCACCTACCTACCCCCTCCCGCCAGCCCGCCCGGCGGCCGCAAATATCCACCCACTCCACTCCCGCAATTCGCCGCCCCGACCGGTGTGGATCCCGCCCGCGCCTGCTGGTGCTGGGGCCCAACAGCCAGCCGCCGGGCGGGCGGGTAGCCGCGGTCAAACAGAACCTGAGGAGTGGGTCCCACCTACCAGTGGGCGGATCCGCCGCCGGCGGCAGGTGGGAGTGAGTGCTGGAAGGGAAGACGGGGAATGTTCTCCTTCTCCCCCGCGCAAAATCTGTGACCGTCCCCGCCGTCCTCTCGTTCGCCACCACTTGGGTCTCCGTTCCCACTCATCAAACGCGGCTTTGGAGAATTTCCGCCATTGCCCCAACCCCCGAGCTCGTGGTGCAAGGACTGGTCTCTGAAAGCTCAACCTGATATCCATTTTTTTTGGTTTCGCTCCACGTCGACACGATCTGGGAAACGGAGAGGTTCATTGAAAAGCAGATAGATCGTGATGAACTGATGATGATGATCACCTTCACGACGGAATGATCAAGCTGTCCCGGCAATACCGGCCGCCTGGGCGCTCGGGAACGGTTTGCCGCCGGCGGATCCAGCCAATGTCAATCGGCCGCCGCGTCCCGATCGTCCTCAACAGTCGCCTGCACATGTTACAACTTGAGTACAGCATGCTCGTACACATACGCAGGTGTGTTCTGCCAAGTGGCTACTCTGAACATGAAAGGAGACGGGATCCTCCAGGGTAAAAAAAAACACAGCTGTACTAAACTGCATAGGCTGTCCTACATATCCAATCCGGACTTCACAAAGAGAGAGCTTCACGGCCTTCTCAGGCAGCAAAGCCTGACACCAAGTTGTACATAGAACAAATCGAGCATGCATATGCTTATATCATTTTAACCGCTAAAAGCGCACTCGTCGAATGCGACTATGTGCACCATCTCTTCTCAATTCTACCCTCTTCAACTGAATCCTACTGGCTCCTCTGCTCCACCAAAGCATGTAACACGATCACATTCGCATCGAATGGACGCCGGGAGGATGCAGAAAAGAGCAAGAAAAGCCTTATTCACAGATAATGGGACCGAGCGGAACCGTTGACATGTATCCGAGACCGGATCCCTTTTGGTGATGGTGAGTGAACTCTAACTCACCCCTCTTCTGAAGTGATGCCTGGAAAGAAACTTGTCGGCTTTACTCATTTGTGCTGTCGAAGCTACCATGGCCATTTGATCGCTCTCTCGAATATTCCCCCCACATTTTGGCCTCTGCGATAGCACGCTGCCTGTCAGCAGCGCCCCTTGGAGTTTCTCTTCTCCTTCCAGTTTGGGCTGGACTACCCATTTGTGAACCTGTCATGTCCATCTCATCCAATCCTGACCGCCGACCAGAACCACCAGTAGAGCTAGTCCGGCTAACCTCTGCTCCATACTTTGATGTCCTGGCAGCATCCCTCCTCCGCAGGTCTGGAGAATGATGATTTGGTGACCGCACACTGCGCTGGTCTTCGTTCCACCCGGCAGGGTTTCTGGCCCTGGGGGTAGATGAATTGCTCCGGCTGTGTTGAACAGGGGCATTTGGGTCATATGCCTGAGAAGCAAGGTATGAGAGGGCAGTGACGACATCCCCAATATGAGGCCGTGTGGCAGCTTGCTCTTGCAAACACATTGCAGCAACAGCTAGGGCCTGATAGAGACCCCTCATGGGGAAGCGGCCCTGGAGCATAGGATCAGCCATTTTAGGAAATTTCCTGCGGTCCTTGAACAGTGGACGAGCCTGCAGAATAAATGAACGTTATCAGTTTCCCATATAAAACTGTCTGCATATGGATGTTTCTATTTAAGACTGGTAGACAGTGCTGTCGAATAGCTATTGCCAGTTTTAGACGACAGGAGTTGTAGAATTGTGAGAGGGATTCATTTGTAAGCATACATAGAAAATAGCATGATCTTCAGTTTCAGTATGAATGCTGGCATAAAAAGAGCAGCATGCAGTCAATAAGACAAACATACCCATGCCACTAGGTTTTGCTCCCCCTGGGGCTTGGTGTTGTCAATTGCTTTGCGTCCTGTGATCAGTTCAAGGAACACAACACCGAAGCTATACACATCGGATTTAACTGTGAGCTGTCCAGTCATTGCATATTCTGGGGCACAGTATCCATATGTACCCATCACACGTGTTGAAACGTGTGTCTTGTCACCAACCGGACCAAGTTTTGCAAGGCCAAAGTCAGATAGCTTCGGATGAAATCCTTCTCCAAGAAGAATGTTTGACGACTTGAAATCCCTGTAAATAACAGGAGGGCTGGCCTTGTCGTGAAGGTACTCTAAGCCCTTAGCAGCACCTGCGGCTATCTTCATCCGTGTGTTCCAATCAAGTGCTTCTTTATCTGGTGGCAGATCTATATTCCAAAAAAAAGATACGCCTCAGTTACTAGACCAGAGAGTTGCAACTGCCAAGAATAGGAAGAACGGAATAAACTATAAAGACCATGAAACTAAACTCTAGTCAGAAAAAAAAAGCAACCATCTAAGGTTACCATTTCTTGTGTTTGGGTTTTGAGTCTTCTGCAGTTTTGATCTTACAGTTTTCAACTTTTCAATCATCAAGCTTCATCCTTAGGTCTGGCTAATACACACAGCAGTCCCAAGCAGAAGCAAAAGATTCAATTTAACATATGAAAATTACGCACTGTCAGCCAAAATATGTGAAATTTTAGCACACCAAACATGTATGATAGATTGATAGGTCCAATAGTTATACAACATAGATGCTGGTGGTTTTAACTTTTAAGCTGAACCAAGAATTACGATCTATCAACCTAAGTGCACAGTTACAGTCAAGAGTAGTACATGTTTAACAGTCAGATGAAGCATGGCACTCTTACAGAGTAACACGATGCTTTCCTTAACGTTTCTACAGGCACTCATGGAATTTCAGAAGACTAGATGACAGGGAAGATACACAAACCATGCAGATGATCTTCTAGTGACCCCAATGGCATAAACTCATAAACAAGAAGGCGTTGGTCACCGTCAGCACAGTAGCCAATTAGATTGACCAGGTTAGTGTGATGTAAGAGACTGAGCATGAGAACCTCAACCAGAAATTCCCTATTTCCTTGGAGACCATTACGATCAAGTTGCTTCACAGCAACAGCCTGGGAAGTAGAATTATGTTAGTATCCAGGACTAATCCAAGTACATAAGTAGAATTATTAGGTTAGCATCCAGGACGACTGCGAGTGTACATTATTAAAGAGAAAAACACAGTTACTCTATCAGCATTTACTTAATATTTCAATCAAAGCACTCAAAACCCAAAATTGAGAGGATTTAGCATTATATACAGACAAAATGCCAACGTACCAAGATAGTTTAAGAGAGACTTACCTGCCCACTCTCCAATCGTCCTTTATATACACGGCCAAAACCTCCCTCCCCTAATAAGCAATCTTGCCTGAAGTTCTTTGTGGCGGAAGCAAGTTCACGAAAAGTGAAAGTCTGTGCTGCGATATTTTGACTGTTCCCATCCCTATGGATAATTATATCCATAGAGTCTGATCCACCCTGTGTTCTAGGTTTATCTAAGCAAAAAAAAAAAAGATTACCCATTGAATCAGCAAGCATATATACATTAAATGATTCAACATAACAAAAGGTGCAGAACTCAGAGAAGCAGCATCATATCAGTAGAAGATGAAGAAAGGTAGCACGAGGATGTAGCATGCCCTGCAACTCTAGATGCTCTACTTGAGTTTTAAGGATATTTCTCTCCCCACGATATAAAACAGTTTTGTGAGCAGCTAAACAGCCAAGGCAGCCCAGCCCAAGAAAATTCAATTTAGGAATCAGAAGGTCACTTGCAGCGGCCAATTGACTAAACCGGAAAGCATCGTCACAATTCACAAGGATGTAATAACCAAGCCAGTACTTCCTATAAACCCCCATCCCCAAGACCCCCAATCTCCTCTGCACTGCATAAGGCCACAGTAACCCATCCTAAATCCTAATATTATCAGAACATCACACCACCAAGCCACTGCATATTACTATTTGCCCTTGCACATCAGAAAAATACTTTGTGTAAAGCCGAAGGTCCAAACCTATCCCCAAGGGGCAAAACATCATAATGGCTACCATTTTCTCCGTGCCTGAATCTGAATCCTCTCGCTTCTTACAAAGTTGAAGGACTGCAACAACACATCCATCGCTTTCCACCCACCTATTGACTACTAGTATTGAGGTTCGTGGCTCCCATTATTCCAGAAAAACAAATACTAATACTAGTATTGTACTGTACTCCGTGTATATCTGTATCCAGCCAAGCCTAACGCGCTTCCAGACACTCTCGAAGGACGCGTGTACTGGTAACGCTCGAGATGTAGTTAACTGTCATAGCCACAAATGAGCCTAGCACTAGGACGCGTTGCCGTGCTGTCCCCCCACACCAAATGCAGCACAGAGCTTGTCTCCGCCGATCCCTAACCACCACTAAAGTTTACCGGAATGATCGATCTCCCCCATCATCAAACTCTCATGCATGGTTCACGCGCAGCAAGGCAAGCAACGAAAATGAAAACAGGACCAAGCGTAACGGCCCCACAGCTCAAAGCCGGAGCTAAAGAGGCGAGGAGCTCCCCAATTCCGAGATCCAGTTCCGCTACACGCGCGCACCTGATCCGACCCTGGTGGCGACCCCGCGATCCGGCGGCCCGTCCTTGCGGGCGTCCGTGGCGTCGGCGACTTGCTTCTTGCCCTCCCCATCCTGGGCCGATCCGAAGCACACGAAGCAGCTCATCCGAGCGCCTGCCAGCCACCCTCCCCGGGAAGAAGACGCACCACCGCGCGACCGAACGAATGAAGTGGGAAGAGAGAGCGTCTCCCCCCGATCTGCGGCGGCGAGGCTCCCCGAAACCGGATTTTTAAGCGGGGCGGGCGGGGACCCGGGGCCCCACTGGGGGAGAGGTGGTGGGGGGAGATTCGGCTGGAGCGGAGTGGGGGGCGGCGGTGGGAGTGGGGTGGAAGCTACAGGAAGAAGGCGAGGAAGAAGAGCGTGAGGAGGAGGCTGGGGGGCAAAGCGAAGCGAGTGTGGTCTCAGAGAGGGATGGGTGGAAGCAAAAGTCAGCTCTGGAGTGGGCAGGCAGGGGAGGAGGAGAGAGAGCACAGAAGGGGATCTTTGCAAGGGCACATCCGCTTGCTTTCCTCGTCTGCCTGCCACCTCTGCGCTTTTAAATTGGCTCTTAATACTGCGCCACTCACTCTCTCATGCCTTCACTTTGCCAGGCCCCTGATGGCCGGTGAGACAGTAATTCTCATACAGTGACGTTACTGTTATTTTGTCCTCTCCCAATCCACCGTGTACACGTGGACACAGCAGAATTTCTACTGTACCAGTGTCGCACGAAACAAGCTGTCATTTTCCTGTGGAGTGGCGAGTGACAGCGAGAGGTGGTGGCTGGCAGTAGCAGCTTTGACTGTTTGAGTTACCGTTGGCGCGGCAGAGGAAACGACGACGTCATCTCGAGCTCGTGGCTGGGTGAGCCACGCCGATATTTTCTTTCCAGCGGCGGGCTCCACGGCTGTGCATCGTCCTGCATTGGCGTGCCGCGCCCGCGAGGGTGGGAGCAGAGCGCCCCCGGCGCTGCCACGTGAACGCGCGGCCATGTCACCGACCGGCGGTGCACGAGGTGGTGGTGGTGGCGGCGGTGGTGGGTTTGACATTGGCTAGCGCCGACTCCCCGCGGCGCGACGTGTGTTCGCCGGTGATTGGCAACCCCCCGGGCAGCCGTGGATACGTGCCGCGGTGGTCAAACAAACAGGCGTGGTGGTGGTTTGGAAATCAGGGGGGAATAGGAGCATGCCACGGCGCCAAAAAAAAAAGAGAGAGAGAGAGGCAGCACGTCGCGAAGCAGAGCAATCGTGTCGCCAGGGAAGCGTCGAGAGACACCGGATCGCGCACGCTGGACTTCACCAGGCTCCCGAAGCCGCAGTCCACTACGCCCAGTGTCAGGACAGTGCTTGTACAACCACACGTTCATGGCGCGGCCGTGCGAGTCCACTCGACAGGTTGACGACGGTCGGCACGCGACGCCACGCGGCGCGGAAGCCGCGCAGCTCGCTATCGCCCATGCCGACAGCCGTGCCGCTCGGGGCGGGGCGGCGTGGGCCATGCGGGGACGTTGGCACACTTGGCAGTTGGCAGGGGTGAGCAAGGCAAGGGGCGGGGGGCACTGCGGTCGTGCGGTTTTGCCTCGGCGGTCGGCGTCACTGGCGGGGGATCCTATCTCGCTTCCGGAAGATAGATAGCGATGGGAACTTCCAACCCATTTATAGTCCATCTAGCTTCATCTTCTTCCTCACCTTCTTCTTCCTCCCGCCGCCGCCGCCTCGTCCTCCACCCCGGCCGGCGGCTCCCCGCCGCCGCGCCGCCCGCCCGCAACCCACCGCCGCCGCGCGACCCCGCCCTTCCTAACCCGGCGCGCATCCCCGCCCCCGCCGCCGGTCACCGACCCACCGCCCATCTTGCCCTGCCCGGCCGGCGGCGCTCCCGCGCCGCCTCGCCCTCCGCCGCCGGCCGAACCGCCGCCGCCGCCAGTCCTCCGGCTCCCCACCTCCTCCCTTCCAGGTCCGGCGAACATCCATGGCCCCGAACCCGAACCCCAAAACCCTAACCCTAACCCGCCGCCACCTCGACCACCACCCCGGCCGGCGGCGACCTCGCCGCCGGCCGCTCCCCCCACCTCCCACCCGGTCGCGGCAGCGACATGCAGGGGCGGCGCGCGTGAAGGGTGAGGGAGAGGGAGGGGCAGGCGAGAGAAGGTGGGAGGTTAGGGTTCGAGATCCGAAAGATGTAATGACTCGCACCAATTTTTAAGCAGTGAAAGTTCATTTGTTTCCTACCTTCCGGAAGATATATAGGATTCCCGGCCGCTGGCAGCAGCGGTTGGGCTGGGGCGTGCACGGCTCGGTCACCCGGCCGGCCCGGCAGAGCGGAATCTCTCCCTCCTCCGCTCATCTGGCGTGGGCCACATGTCGTTCCTGCCTGGCTGGACCGCGACGCCGCCCTTTCCGCCGATTCTGCCGCCTTTCTGGCCCACGCAGAAACAGCGTACTGTACGCTGCTGAAACCAGTGGCAGCAGATCGATCCATCAGACCGTGGAACACATGGGGCAGCATGCAACACTTTTTCGACGGTTTGTCACTAGCCCAAATCCATAGAGGTTTGACCTGATTAAGCTACTCCCACTTGTTTACGTACTGTGTACCTTGTTCCCTTGTGATGACGACCATTTGGTTACAGATTCTCCCTCTCTCACCACACGTACGTCCACACCAACAAGAAAAAAAAATGCATAGACTCTTTGCGTTTGATGGAATCAGTCCGTTGGTGCTGCATGTCGTCGGATGTGCATCCAACCCTCACCGACTCGGCCTCATCCTTCGTCTTCCTCACTCCTCGCCTCTGTTTCTTCGGCAGATGCTGCACAGCTGACAGCCCACAATGGCAGCGTTCCCACCGTGTCTTTGCCATGTTCTTGCGTCCGCTGTCATCGCCCGACCTGGAACATCTCGCGTGATCACACCTGTATGTACACCATCGCCTGCAACTTCACGAATCCCGATTGAATTTTTGCCTCGAGGAGAGAAGGCGTTTTGCTTAAAAAGTAGAGAACGAAGGTGTCATAAACTTAATTATAGTCTGCTTATATTTTACAGAGTGTTCACCGCGATCGGTTACAACTTGCAGGGCGTTCCTTGTGTAACCACAGGAGGAAGTATCATAGTGAAAGATCATGACTCCTAATTTGATGACCTTTCGAATGCATGCATATTTGCTTGATCGGTTAGTACTAGAACGGTAGAAGAAGCTTCACACACGCAGTAAGCATTATAATCACGGTCTCATGGAAAGCTATAGCTAGTTGATCATCGGTTAGCTAGCTCCATCACAGCCACAGGGCGCCGGCCTCGCGCAGGAGCGGCACGAGCTTCCCGCCGAGGTGCAGCGCCATGACCTGGTCGGTGGTGCCCACGAGCTTGCCGCCGATGAACACCGCCGGCACGGGCGGGCTGCGGCCCACCATGCGCGCCAGCGCCTTCTCGATGTCCTTGCCCTTGGCCTCCTTGTCCAGCTCGCACGCCGCCCAGCTCACGCCCAGGCCCGAGAAGAGCGTCTTCACCGCGTGGCACATGCAGCAGTTGCTCGTGCCGAAGATCACCACCGCGCGCTGCGACGCCAGCCTCGCCACGCCGCCGTCCGACGCCGCCATTATATTGGTGATGATCTCTCGGTCGACCTTGTTCTGATGACCACTTCCTCACTTGCTCGATCCACCGACTAGTCGATCTCAGTCTGCTGCTGTCGTGTGCTACTGGTTGCGGTGATGATGATGTAAAACTGACCAAGCGAGATGAAGCTTTTATAGAGCACCGCCGGCCACCGGCCAGCCGGCCGGCCGGTCGGCTTTTAGAGGAAGTGGCCGGTGCCAGCTAGAGGTGGAGGGAGTGGAAGTGGCTAGTTAATCGGGAAATGTTCTGATTCTTGCAAGAGATTCTGCTACTTTTTTCCTTGTGATCTTAGCGGTTGGGATGAGCCACGGGCCAGCATTCTACAGTTAATTAATTCGAAATAAAAAGCGTTTACATCACCAAGATCGCCGAGAGTTGAAAATACCGTCTCAATTCTGATGATGCATATATTTGACCAAAAACAAAGGTATCATAATAACATTTTCTATTGTGGTAACTGAAATGACGACGTGTGATCAGGGAATCGAGCCATCTAATTTGCAAGATCAATTCATCAGGAGAAATTTAAGCTATACAATCCTTGCATTGGCAGATAGCATGCTTACCATTTTTGTTTTTTGAAAGGTGACCAGTTGCCTACCATTGGATTATGGTTTCAGACTGAGCATTCAACCAAGCTTAATTTGGTTTTTCTCTAAGAAATAACGTGAAGATATGTCTGGTGTTTATGTTAAGCATCAGATAGAAATGTAGTGTTTGGTTTCAAGAATCGATCAGCTCATCATAGATGGGTGGTACATCACATAAGATGATCCTATGCATTTTGGTGAAACGGCCTCATTATTCCCAGGGGCGGAGGTATAGTGTGATTTTTTAATTAGGCGTGCATTTTAAAAAACAGTGATTAGATACAAAGTTTCACCACATATGCACCCCTCACAACTCAACTCTATGCACCCACAAGTCAAGTATGCCCCCCCCCCCCTCCAATTTGCTCTAGCTTCGGCACTGATTATTCCTTGTGTTTAGACTAATTACATGCAAGAATGAGGTGCTAACTGATGAGGGATCAATAATTTGAAACAAGAATTTGAGTGAGATGCTGTCAGACCACCTCACTCCTTAAACGTACAGCCCTCCGAGTTCAAACATATACGTCTTCTTTACCAACCGGACAAACACTCGATCTGTAATACATAGAAGACACACTGCAAAAAATGCCTCCAAGTTATTAAGATGTTGATAACTCGATAAGGTTTGAATCAATCCTAACTATCTTCCTCCTTTTTTCCCAATTTCAGTAAGACGAAGAACAATTCTCGATTGGACATCAGGACATGTTGCCATTGGCCTAAATCCCTAAAAGGCTAAAACCACAAAAGATTGTCTAATCGTCCACTATGTATTCTCAGACGTGTCAGCGTGAAAGCAATGGGCATTTTCCACGTCGAGGTCAGAATAAATCGGCAGGATTAGTTAATTAATTAAGCAGTGAATTTCCAACGCCTAAGAGGACACTCAAAGAATAAAGAGGCCCTTAATTTGGTACGCTATGAATGCCGGTAGAATATGCCTATTGCTAAAAACAAATGGGGGTGATTAAGCGGCCAGTAACCGCCCTATCCGCCTTTTCCCCCGTTTGAAGTGTGATGATCGTGTTAAATTGACTTTTCGATACGTGGAGGTAAACGTGCCATTTGATGCTATTCTCTCCTCTAGAAAGCATTTTTACACCTATGCAGATATATATCACTTCAATTCTCAAGGAAATTCAATCAGCAATTTAGCTGGTAAGGTGGTTTCATGTGCTGCGTGTGATTGGTCTATCTGGGTTTGAATTCTCGATTTGATACCGTGTTAGTATTTTTTAAAATTTTACTTTAGAATTTAACTGACATTATTTTTGAGTGGGAGATGGTGTACAAGTAGATGGTGTCAATCTCGAGCGGTTTGATCTTTTGGGGTGGTGCTCATAATCATAATTTTTTTTAGAATTACACAGTCACCACTGGCACCTCGTCGTCGACGGGAACGAAACCTGGTGGGTAGAGTCTCACTGGACCGTTCTACCACTGGACTACAAGCCCATTCGCTTTATCATATGGTTGCATTTACGTACATATACTCAAAGGGTGATGTAAGTATGTATTTGTGAGTGTCGTGTGTACCGTGTTTAGGAAAAGTATAAAAGTTTCGTATCTCGCTTTTTTGTGAGTGAAAATTTCAAATTGCTGAGACCCAAACAAACCTGCCCATTTCATATACGTAACAAAGCTATATATGGGCCGTGTTACTGGGCCAGGACACATCGGCCGTGTTACTGGGCCAGGCCACTCTCTTGACTCTTTCTCTTTCTTTTTGCCGGGTTCTAAAAAAAGGAAAAGGTCCTTTTGACGTCCCTCATCTATCACCGAAGTCTGACTTTCGTCCCCCATCCGCAAAACCGGATATCTGATATCCTCCAACTATCTAACCTGTTCATTTTTGGTCACTCGGCTGTTTTGACCTGGTCCACGTGGATAAATATTTACGCATAGCCCCCTACATTCTTTATTCTTACAGATAGGTCCCTCACTTTCTTCTACCTCCGAGGCGCGGCCAGTGAGCGGTGGTGATGGGGAAGATGAGGATGACGGGGAGGGGAGGAGACGGAGCTCCACCCATGCTCCTCCGCCGTCGCTCTGCCGCCACTTTGCCGACAGGAGCTCCGCCGACATGGCGCACAGGCTCGCCTGGAGCCAAATCGACGAAGGGGCAACGCTGCCTCGCGGCTCGTCAGCCGGGGGAGCAGGCGAAGGGGCTCGGCCGCCGGGGAGAGGGACGATGCAGGAAGGAGGGCAGAGCTCCGCGACGGTGACCTTCACGCCGGATCCACGGCAGGAGAGGGCGGAGCTCGGTGGCGGCGACCTCCACGCCGGATCCGCAACAGGAAAGGACGGAGCTCCGTGGCGGCGACCTCCACACCGGATCCGCAACAGGAGAGGGCGGAGCTCTGCGGCGGCGCGGGAGAACGAGGACGGAGGAGCCGACACGTGGGAATGTGGGACCGCGGGGGCTTCAGCGAGATGTCCGTTGGCATCACCGAAAGAGAGGGAGAGAAGAAAGGCAACCGGGCCCATCCAGACATGCGGGACCCACAGCTATGTCATCCAAACCACTGTCAAAACCAGCTATGGACCAAAAATGAACGGGTTAGATAGTTAGAGAGGACGTTAGATATCCGGTTTTGCGGATGAGGGATGAAAGTCAGACTTGGGTGATAGATCAAGGACGTCAAAGGGACTTTTTCCTTAAAAATATCTCTTTGCCGGCCTTTTTATGCTTGTTATTTGTTCCTTTTTATTTTGCCGGGCTTTTTATGCTTGTTATTTGGATTGATTAGTGTCGTGCCAAGTACTTTTTCACAGAGTAATGTCAACATATATGGTGTTTATGCTAGTTTTGTAATATAATGGTAAATGTCGACGATTGTGATTTCTGTCAAGTAATTGTTTTTTTTGAAAGGAAGGACAAGAGATTTGCCGTAAATTTTATTAGAAGGAAAAGAACAAAGCACAGAGCATCGAAAAGCAACAAAAAAAAAGAGAAAAAAAACACTACTCGGTCCCTCGGCAAGAAAACAACTACGAGGACCCGAAACGACAAAAACAACTGCTACTCGGTGAAGCAAAAAGAAAAAAAAGAAAAAACTCAAGAGTTACCTTTAGTAGGTCAACAAAGATTAAAACTCAAGAGTTGAAAATCCATTTGAGCATACAGCTCACATATATGGCCTTGAGTAGTGCAATTCGAAGCTCTTCAAATGGTATTCCTGGCCCAATACAACTGTCGGGCAGCGTTACTGTTAAGAATGCACATTATTGACCTCCTTAAGGAAGAATACATTATCAGCAATTTCTACTGAGCAAGAGAAGGGAGTTCCTCCAAACCGTAGGGTAAGATGCCTTCTTACCTGCGTCTTCCCCTTGATGTTGGTTCTTCCCTTCCAAGCAACCTCCGTGCTCGTGTTCTACGCCACCTCCTGCACCAACAAGTCGATGCGCTCCTCCGAGCGCCGGCACGCCGTCCTCGACGTGGCAGGGGCCGTGCTGGTTATGCCAGACGTGGCTACCGTCGCAACGACGGTGTTTCTGCCCCCAGAGCGTCCAGCAACGACTCGAGCACACTCGCGGCTCGTTGCGGACCTCTGGTGACGCTGGACTCTTGCACAGCACCAGACCGTTTTCTGGTGGAGTCGCCACGTCGCTGCGGCTCCCACGGATTGACGGCGAGGGTGCGGTTGCCACTTGTTGGCCTGCAGCAAGAGAACGCCGTCATCACGGCTTCACCTCGTCGCGCTACCTCGCCAGTGGCTTCGCTGAAGTACACGCGGGCGTCTCCGGAGCACACTCCGACACCGGTTGAACTGCCGGACTTCCCCATCAGGAGGACCATGGCTGCGCGCAGTGGAGCTCTCCCCTACTACAACAGTACCGGGGGAGGCTCTAGCAGCACAGCGGTGGCGGCGCCGCCGGACTTCATCGACCTGGAGCCTGCATCTCCACCTACACCTCCGCCTCCGGCTCCTTGGGCACCAGGTCGCCAGACCGCCGCAGCGGCGGCAAACTGTCGTCCTGGGTTGCGCCCGCGCCCCAACTAGATCTCGACCGGGCACCGGGGCACGTCCCGGCCGGGAACGGTGCCGGCAGTCGTGGTCGTCGTCCCTCACCCTCCGGTGAGGGGGAGGCCTGAGTGCAGCGCGAGAATGAGTTCTGGAGGTGCGGGGGAGGCGGATCTGGGTGGCGTGGTGGCTGAACTGCAACTAACGGCAGCGGATCGGCAACTGCGACGAGCAGAGTAGCGGCGGCGGACTGTGTGGCGGTGGCGCATGTGAGGTCGCGAGGGTTGCAGACCTTTTTGATTCTCTTCGTGCGTTGCCGACTAGGAGGAAGGCAACAGCCTCCTGGGCCAGCCCGCAGCCTGCTATTTTGCGGCCTTCTGGGCTACAAGTAGTGGTGTTGGCCCACTACACAATAAAATTTTATTTATTTTTCAGCATTTTAATTTGCAGAATTTACATTCCAGTCCTTAAGACTTTGGCCTATTTACTTTCTGCAAATAATCTGAGACAATACATTTGTCTTCAGACCCCCTTGTAATTTCAGATATTATATATGAGTGTTTCAGCATTTTATGCATTCCCATGTCTTTTATTTTTACAAGTTCTTTGCAAATTTAATTCCTCGTCAACTTTTTATGCAATATTATCTCTAAATTGGAAACATTCTTAGAATTTTGAGATCATATGGATCTACGCATGCCTCTGCATAGCGACTATCCCTCAAAACTCGGAATTATTATCAAAAGGGTACACGCTTATAAAATCCCTCTATTCGTTTCTCAAAGTTAGCATACTTTGGAAATTGAATATTGAGCTATTTTAATCATGCGATAATTTTTTTGGATGCCCAATTTATTGAGATTATTTATTTCTTGTTCGAGTTCATTTTCCTTGAATTCACATAATATTGCATCAATATGTCATAATTTCTCAAAATTGTTGGCAATAATAATGTAGGTGAGATGGCACCCAAAGAGATTGCCAAAGAGTTTGAAATCCTCGCCCTTGACGATTTCAATTTCCCTTCTTGGACGATGGATGTCAAAGTAACTCTATCGACCCTCGGACTATACATATGTATAGATGAAACAGCCGAAGGGACGGTTACCTCCGCCAACATGTCAAATTTCTCTGCCTTAAAGGTGATGAGAAACCACATCCATCCGGATTAAAATGGAGTACATGTATGTGGAGGACCCAGGTGCGTTGTGGACATCTCTAAAAAATCGTTATGAACAGCATAAAGCTATTGTCCTTCCCGAGGCAACGCATGAGTGGAACCATTTACGTCTACAGGATTTCAAAACTGTGGATGAGCTCAACCATGCTGTTCATAAGATATGCTCTAAGCTCCGATTTTGTGAGAGAGAACCTAGTGAAGTGGACAAAATTGAGAAGACTTTGTCTACTATGCTCCCTTCAGAAAGGATTATCACTCAACAATATCGTGAGAAGAATTTCACAGTCTATTCTTCGCTCATTCAGACATTGAAACAGGCAGAAAAGAATCATGAGCTCACAGTGTGGAACTCAAATCAGCGCCCACTGGGCACTGTACCACTGCCTGAAGTACATGCAAATGCGAAGAAAAATGGACCTCATGGGAACATACAGACTGGAAATTCCTCAGGCAAGGGCAAACGCAAGAGAGCCAAAAAGCCACGTGGGAACGTCCCAAAGGGGAAAGGTATTTCTAAGCCTAAACATGATAGTAGCAACAAAATTGTCTGCTTCAGGTGTGGTTGCAACAATCATATAGCTAAGAAATGCAGGACCCCTAAACATTTGGTTGAACTATATATGAAGTCTGTGGGTCGTACACCGGAGACAAAAAAGTATGAAGCACACTTCGCCTCTCAAGCGCTCGAGACTGGAGCTATGGACCCCATCCCTCATGGAGCGGGACCAAGCAACACCAAGACTCCGCCAAGTGGAGAGGAAGACTTCATGGATGTCGACAAGATGCTCGTGAAATACACTTCCATCGACACATATGGAGATCTCATATAGGCTCCATAGTTTCATTTTTGCAAAAGAAGCTATTGTAATAAAGACATGATGTTGCTATTAGTTGTAATAATGCACTTATTATATCAATATATTCGTATGTACTTTCTATATTTTGCATTATTTTTATAATTTAAATTTTGTATTGTATTGATTGTTACGGAAGTCAATTTAATGGAAGAAGAAATTTGCCTAGTGGATAGTTGTACCACTAACACTATACTAAGGGAAGTCAAATTTTTCCAAACTCTCACAAAGAGAGAATGACAAGTTTTGACCATCGCGGGACGCGATGCTATGATAGTTGGTTCTGGTAGAGCCACCATCGTACTTCCAATGGGTACACAAATTGATATTGAGGAGGCATTATTGTATCCCGATTCAACACGTACCCTACTAAGTTATAGAGATATCCGGAAAAATGGGATTCATGTGGAAACACATGAGGAAAACAATGAGGAGTTCCTCCTCTTGACCAAAGATACCGGATATGGCAAACAAACACTTGAAAAAGTGCCTTCTCTCCCGTCTGGATTGTACTACACATACATCAAATCCGTACCACATGTTGCTTACAAAGTGATTTTTCAGAATGTGGATGCATTCAAAACTTGGCATGAACGCCTTGGCCATCCTGGCATCGGGATGATGAGAAAAATCATGAGCAATTCCAGTGGACATGGTATGAGCGACAGAAAATTTCCAGAATCCTCAGATTTTATGTGCACCTCATGTGCAACTGGGAAATTAATTTTGAGACCATCACATCTGAAAATACAGGCTGAACCATTAAAGTTTCTTGAACGTATTCAAGGTGACATTTGTGGACCCATTCAACCTTTGTCTGGACCGTTTAGGTACTTCATGGCTCTAATTGATGCATCCACGAGATGGTCTCATGTGTGTCTTTTATCGACACAGAACCATGCTTTTGCAAAATTGATCGCACAAGTCATCAGACTTAGAGCGAGTCACCCTGAACACCAGATAAAATCAATCAGACTGGACAATGCAGCAGAATTTTCTTCCAAAGCCTTCAATGATTATTGTATAGCCTTAGGAATTGAAGTACAACATTCTGTACCATATGTTCACACACAAAATGGTTTAGCTGAATCTCTCATCAAGAGAATAAAGGTCACTGCTAGACCACTATTGCAAAATTGTAACCTACCAACCTCATGTTGGGGTCACGCAGTCTTACACGCTGGTGACTTAATACAATTGCGTCCGACTGCATACCATACAACTTCCCCACTGCAATTGGTTCGTGGTGATCCTCCAAGTATTTCCTATCTACGGATATTCGGTTGCGCTGTATACGTACCGATCTCACCACCAAAGCGTACATCAATGGGCCCTCACAGGAAAATGAGGATCTACGTGGGGTATTTATCTCCGTCGATCATTAAATACCTGGAACCCCTTACAGGGGATTTGCTCACAGCCCGGTACGCTGATTGTATCTTCAATGAAGAATATTTCCCGGCATTAGGGGGAGAATTCAAGTATCGCACTGAATGCCCGGAAATAAATTGGGATGCCTTAGACACCCAAAAGGAGGATCCTCGTACTAAAGAATCTGAACTTCAAGTTCAAAGGATTATAAATTTGCAAAATGCTGCAAATAATTTTCCAGACTCATTTATTGTGAGAAAAAGTGTCACAAAATCATACATTCCCGCAAGGAATTTGCCGGAAAGAATAGATGTATCAAATAAAACTATTTAACTCCTTTCCTCGAAAGAAAGTGGGAGAAGTATGGCAAATTCTCGCAAGCGCACGAGGAAACAAAGGGATGAACCTTTAGGCACAGTAAATGAAACTCAACCTCAAGTTGAGAGACACCGAGTGGATCTACACAATCCACCTCCCACATCAACAGTGCACTCAAATTCTGATGATGGGACATTGGAACGCCCTGACGCTGTCGTATTGGGAAATACCGAGCCGTCATTTGGGGTAAATGAAATTTCCATAAACTATGTTGATTCTGGAGAATCATTCGATCGTAAGACTACAATTGTCGACATATACTTTGCCTCATCAGTTGCCAAAACCATCCAAAATGATCCAGATCCAAAATCCATGGTAGAGTGCAAGAAGCGCTCGGACTGGAACAAATGGAAGAAAGTAATTGAAGCAGAGTTAGCCTCCCTCAAGAAAAGAGAGGTATTCTCGTCAGTAATACCTACACCTTCAAGAACCTTCCCTGTAGGTTTCAAATAGGTTTTCATCCGGAAGCGGAATGAGAACAATGAGATGGTGAGATATAAGGCGAAGCTTGTAGCACAAGGGTTCACGCAGAGACCCGACATTGATTTCAATGAAACATATTCTCCAGTAATAAGTGGAATTACGTTCCGATATTTGATATCTCTGGCAATTCAAAATCATCTATCTATGCAGTTGATGGATGTCGTGACAGCATACTTATATGGGTCACTAGATTCGGATATATATATGAAGGTCCCTGATGGAATTCCTATACCGAATAAAGGAGCAAATCGCAACATGTATTGTGTAAAACTCAAAAGATCACTCTATGGTCTTAAACAGTCGGGTAGAATGTGGTATAACCGACTGAGTGAGTACCTTCTACAGAAGGGTTACTCAAATAATGATGATTGCCCATGCGTCTTCATCAAAAGGTCCTCTACAGGATTTTGTATTATATCAGTGTATGTAGATGATTTGAATATCATTGGTCATGCACAAGATATTGATGAAGCTTGTGGTCATCTTAAGACGGAATTTGAGATGAAGGATTTGGGTAAAACCAGATTTTGCTTAGGTTTGCAAATCGAGCACCTTCACTCAGGAATTTTAGTGCACCAATCTGCTTATGTCCAGAAAATATTGGAGAAATTCAATATGGACAAAACTCATCCAATCAAAACTCCCATGGTCGTTCGATCTCTTGATCTAGAAAAGGATGTTTTCCGACCACGAGAGGAAGGAGAAAAGATATTAGGATCAGAATTCCCCTATCTCAGCCTCATTGGAGCACTTATGTACCTTGCAAATAGTACCAGGCCTGACATTGCATTTGCAGTGAATTTATTGGCAAGACATAGTGCTGCTCCAACAAGGCGCCATTGGACCGGAGGAAAACAAATCCTTAGGTACTTAAATGGCACTAAGGATCTTGGATTATTTTTCTAAAAAACTAATGATCCTAACTTGGTTGGATATGCTGATGCTGGTTATATGTCTGATCCCCACAATGCCAGATCACAAACAAGTTTTGTATTCCTTCATGGAGGAACATCTATATCATGGAAGTCATCTAAACAGACTTTAGTGGCTACCTCCACAAATCATTCTGAAATTATAGCACTATATGAAGCATCACATAAATGCGTATGGCTTCGCAGAATGATAAATCACATTGAGCAATCATGTGGAATAGGTTCCTCAGAATCACCTACCATTATCTATGAAGATAATGCTGCTTGTATTTCACAGATGCAAATAGGCTACATTAAGAGCAATATCACGAAACATATTGCCCCTAAGTTGTTTTATCCACATGAGCTTCAGCTAAGTGGAGAAATAAACATCTTACCGACAAAGTCTTGTGATAATCTGGCAGATCTCTTTACCAAGTCCCTACCTGCTTCCTCATTCGAGAGATGTGTTAAGGGAATTGGCATGAGACGACTTAGAAACTTGCAAGCTTCAGGGGAGACCTCCTGAATGATGGACCTAGTTAAACGCATCACATTATACTTTTTTCTTTTATGAGTTTTTACCATCAGGTTTTTCTCATATAAAGTTTTTAACGAGACAATGTTTTGATACAAGCATATGCCTTATCTCATGTTTTCCCCACCGGGGTTTTTCTAGAGATAAATTAAGGCATAGAGTTACTCCTTAAACCTTGCAGGTTTATGGTAGAGTAATCATCTAGCAATTTATTCCTTTTCCCACAGGGTTTTTCAAAGGAATTCAAGAACATATTTGATCTCAAGATTGACTCGGTCAAAGGGGGAGTGTTAAGAATGCACATTATTGACCTCCTTAAGGAAGAATACCAAGAGGCAGCACACCATGGTTTAAGACCATGAAACTCCTCCACTAGAAGGAGAAGTAATAGCCATGATGGTTGATGATATGAATTAGTGTTATTGCTACAAATTCATTGTCTACACTTATGTAGAGACTCATCATCTTCCATGTAATCTCCTTATAAAATGGGACTCTGAGATCAATGAGAATTACTCCTAATTACCTATTCACTTGTCTCCACAATTTACTTTACAATAGTTACCTTTAGTGTTTCCCTTAGCTTCATGGTATGCAATCATACATCTGATATGTTTCTTAATTTCTCGATAGTAAACAACTTCATTATCAGACGGTGGATCATATACACGCATCCGTGCCATGCAAAGGAGGATGGTCAAGATTTTTTGTAGATAATATTCTCGACCCTCAAGAGGCACTAGAGAAACAGAGCTGTCAGTGTCAATGCCCGCTTCTATCGTTCTATCTTCAGAGCCTTCTGTCTGGGAGACTGTCAAGTAATTATATCTTGCAAGTTATTCCGGTCTTCTTATTGTCCTCCATGTACAAGGTACGCTGTATTGTGGCTGTACAAGGTACGTTGTATAATTGCTTCCTTATTTGCGCCTCACGAGCATCAGCCTTCCTTTCCGTGTGAGTGTTTTTGACTGCGTTCCTTTTTGAGATCCAATCCAATGCAAGTGAGTTGACCACGTCTACTACGATCTAGTACTACCCAGCCCAATTCATACACTGCTGCGCCAGGGCAGCGTGTTGACCATCGTACAGTTGTACTGTACGCGCACAATGCAGTAGGGATACGATCTCTCATGCCCCAACTGCACACAAGTTGCTCGATGACCATCGGTTGACTGTCTCTAGGCGTCTGCGTACACGATCAGACACGGACGCAGACAGCAGATGCTACTGTCGCAGCAGTTGCGGCCAAGCCGATACCCGGATCATGCTGCAACCTATTGCAGCAGCCTGGTACCACACCTTACTGCTCCAATCAATCCTGCAGCTACCGAGGGAGCAACTGCATATGTGCCTGTCTGGACTCAAAAACTTCAGATACAGCGACCGCAGGAGAACAGGAGGCAGAAGGGAGTTTTTGTTGTCTTTTCGTTCCAATCTTGCTGCCTTGTGTGTTGTGCTGGCTTTACTGTTCATCTCAAATCTCATGCATTTTTGGTCTTTCGTATACATGTCTTGTTTTGCAGGGAGGGGCCAAAAAATTCGAGGTTTGGAGAAGCAGGGATCAGAAACATACCGGACCATTAACCCTGGCACAAACCATGTGGTGACTGGTGAACGGGCTGGCGGTTACAGGAGAAGAGCGTGCAGATCAGTTGGGATCCCCGGCCGGACTGGACACCTTAGCTGGCATGCTGGCTCTCCAACTCAGCTCCTCTACGAGTGTTATCATTCATCCATGTCTTTTCTCCCCTACTCCTGTTTCGAGGGAGCTATCGCATTTATGCTGTTCGGTTCTTGTGAGTTCCAGGAAACTTTTGATTTTCAGCAAACCTTCGTAATACATTCATTACTACCTTACTGACTTCGTGGTTTGGATGCTCAGTCGTTTTGGATAGTTTGCAGATTTCTTAGAATATCTAGACGCAAAAGTCGTGATCTAACCTGTAATTCATTCTGCTCATCTTGTCAGTTTCCACGTCGATTCGGTTTTTTTCTCCCAAGACAAGCTGCTCCTTCTGATACAGCAAGAAATTCTAGATATGATATACTTTTCATGACACAGTTTATGTCAATAGCAGCTCCTACTGACACTGAAAAAAAACTAGATTTAGCAAAGTAATACAAGTTCAGGTTAATCTAGTGACCTTTCGACAGCGTTTAGGTTCATTATGTACAATAGAATAGTTTCAGCATGTGATAATCTTTGTTCCGGTTAGCTAATTATAAAGTATGAAGCCAATGTATGCTTTTGACACTTGACAGAAAGTACAATTAGAGTTTCTTTTGCAGGCTTTCGTTTACTTGTTTTGGATCCCTATATGCTTATAGTTCAGCAACTGTGATGACTAGTATTATGATTCTTAATATAGATGAACACATGTGCCTGCGTTTGTAGTTTAAATGCTCAGTCCTTTTGGATAGTTTGCAGCGTATGTTCAAACCTGTAATTGACCCTGCTCGTCCTGTCAGTTTCGATTGTCCATTCGTTCCCCCCTCCCAAGAAAAGCAGCTCCTATGAAATTCTAGATATGATGTACTCCCTCTGTCCCTTTTTAAAGGTCGCTAGAAGAGCGTGCCTGTGAGGGGATTTCTTGTACCCTAGCGACGTTTAAAGCGGGACGGAAGGAGTAACTTATATTTTGCAAAGTAATACAAGTTCAAGTTAATCTAGTGAACACTCGACAGTTTTTAGGTTCATTACGTACAACATAATAAATTCAGTATGTGATAATATTTGCTTCAATTGGCTAAGTATCAAGTTTGGAGCCAATGTATACTTTTAACACTTGACAGAAAGTACCAATACGGTTTCTTTTGCACACTTTCAATTACTTGTTTCAGATCCCTTTCTGCTTATAGTTCATCAACTGTGCAGCAACTTTTATTATCAATATATTGATCTGGTAAGAGGATATCCCACAATTCTGCATTCCAGGCTGGAAGTTGGCCTGTTCTGAAGAGCACTTCTTATTGTGACAACCATTGGATTCTCATCTGCAGAAGGACACCGCGCATGTGCTGTTTGTTTCTTTAATTTTGTTCCAGTTGGCTCTTGTTGAGTAAGCCAGTAACTATGCTGCCCTGAAGATGTTTCTCTTCACATATATTACTAGCAAAACAACTGAACATGCATCTTGGATCATGTCCAAAGGCAGTCTAGGTTCAGTTCACTACAGATGTTGTATACATGTAAGCGTATGGTGATATAATACTAATATAGTATATGCTTGCAGAGACCACTAAGTCTGTAAAATTTATTTCTAGAACAAATGGATTTGATCACAGTTGTTCTCTGCAGACCGTTGAAGAACTGAAACAGTCGTTCTGATCCAGGCAACCGCATTGTTTTCTAATTGCATCCAGAAGTTCAGATCGAAAATACTTTATGCAGAATGAAAGAATCTTAATTTACTAGAGATAGATTTGGAACTTAAAAAAATGTTCAGATGTCATCCAATTTTCTATCTGGCGTGTGTGTGTATGCTCGAGCAAATCTGATATTCTATCGGATTCAGATTTGGATCTCGGAGGGAGAGTATCAGACTGGACCCCGTATTGCTAGCTATTACAGCTCTCCTAGGACTAGAATTTGTACAAGTTGCATGCTGCTAGCCTGCAAAGAGTTGTATTGCACATTGTTTCCTACATCATTCAGATTCTCGACTCAAATAAATGCACAGCACCACACCACCACCTCTGTTAAGAAGAACTGCTGGAATGTTCTTCCAGAATAAAATGCTCTTTTATTGATCTTATAAGTAGGAATAAACCCTGAATTATCTGGAGAAAACTCTGAATTACCTGTCAATTAGTGTAAATAGGGACTGGCCGGGTTTCAATCTGATGGTGATATTGACCATATGGAAACTCCAATGTGCAGCCTAGCAAATCAGATAGCACAAGCCTGTAAAGTTTGTCCTCGTTTTTGGCATGAACATATCTCATTCATGGACACCTCACCGTGTCTCCCCGTTTCTTATTAAAGACTCTGAATGAACCCAATAGCCAATACACCTGTGAGTTGAGACTGTAGTTAGCATGTGGCTAGATAATGTAGCAGCATATTTCTGCATGATCAGCCAGTGAACTACCCAATTTGCAGTAGTTTAAGCTACAATAGCCTAATAGGTGCTCATTCGGAAGCAGCAACAGCTCCTACTTGTTGGAGCCTGCCAGCATAATGAATCGGTGTTTCGATCATGCTTAGCTAATCAGCACATGAGGTGCAGTTTGATCACTCCTCTCTCTGCACAACCCTTCTTCCTCTGCAACTTTCTGCGGTCATGAACCCTCTTCCTTGAAGTAATCTTCAGTTTTCACCCTATCACTCTTCGTTCAATTTCATGAAGGAGAGTTTTTTTTTCTGTCTCTCCCTCCCCCAAATCAAATCCTTTTACAGGGGCAGGCTTTCTGCTTTCACTTTGTGGTGACAGGGAGCTTTTGGGAGGCCGGAAAGCGAGCCGTTCCGCTTCATTTCCGGACGGCCATGGCCTCCTCCCTCCTGCACCACAACCACACTAGGTGACAAGCGCATCATACTGCTCGGCTTTCCAGCCTATCAATGGACTCATGGTCAGTCAAAGGGAGCCCTAGCTAGGCGGTGGGCCCCACTCGCAAAGCTCGCTCACGTTAATAACAGCTGGAGTAGCAGCAGCTAGCGCAGGACAGCCACGGGCACCACACCGCCGACTGATGACTAGATGAGGGTCCGACCTGTGCACCAATTATGCTACAAGTTCAGTTCACCCAATTTTCTGAATTCTAACAATCAGAAAGTTGTTCCAACCAGATCTTTGGTTCCCCATTAATTTGGGATGAAATCAGGAAGCTTAATCAGGTTGATCTCATCCAATTTCACTATGCATTGCAACTTTGCAAGTGCAGCTCTCGCTGCACTGGCGCTGCCATCTCGTCGTTTTTTCACCTCTCATGGCTTGGTGAAACTGAATGAGGAAAAAGGAAGAACCGTCTGAAAGGCTGGCACTGATCCGTTTTTACAGTTGCTTTTCCGGATGAAAGGCTCCTCCACTCCAACAAGCATAGGCTGCACTGGAAAAGAATAATAATTTGTTGCTGCAGTTGAAGAAGTTGCAGCCACCATCACCCAATTGCCATGTGGGGAGGGGTTACGCTTGCGCATCAATCACATCGCGTCCTGTTCCGACACCCACCTGGGCGAGCTAGCGGCGTCTTCTTGCTCCTCGGCTCTCTCTACCTCTTGCATGCCGGCCGGCCTCCTTGTCTTTAAAGACCCGGCCGGTCAGCTCGTGAAGCTCGCGATCGAGGCGCGAGCTCTCCGTTGGTCTTTAGGTAGGAAGACGGCAGCGGCGGCGGCGGCGCTGTTGAGCTGCAAGAGTGTTGAGGGTGATCCGGAGCTCCGTCGCTTCATTGATGAATGCCGAAGCTATAGAAGCCCCTGCTCGTTCCGAGGTCCGTAAGATTCATCAGCGAGATGATACTTTAAAGAACTTCTTTAGATTATTGATGCACGTCTTCCGATCGAGAGATGCATTTGAGCTGGCTCCTCTCTGACTGTTGTGTGGCTGCTCGATCGTGGGTCGCACGTTTCCCTTGCAGGTTCCATGCCCCGGTCGCCCGGATGGCATTGCCAACCCCGGTGGTAGCCGGCATTGCGGCCGGCGCCGCCGCGTTGCTGCTGGTCGCTGTCCTCGTCGCGGCGTGGCTCGTCAGGCGGCGGATCAAGGC
This sequence comes from Cenchrus fungigraminus, assembly GCA_036936925.1. Taxonomy (NCBI): domain Eukaryota; kingdom Viridiplantae; phylum Streptophyta; class Magnoliopsida; order Poales; family Poaceae; genus Cenchrus; species Cenchrus fungigraminus. The sequence continues at coordinate 3,929,078 of CM072779.1, forward strand.
GCGGCGTGACCGGAGCTCCGACACCGGTTCGTCGTCCGAGGCGCCTCCCACGCTTGGTACGTCACCGTGCTGCTTCTGCTCTTATCCGGAAATTCATGCACGTACGCCGTCTGATGGTTGCTTGTTTGATCAGCGGAGTGGGGCCGGTGCGGCCGGACCTCGTCGGCGCCGGAGTTCCACGGCGCCAGGCAGTTCTCGCTGGAGGAGCTCGCGCACGCCACCAAGAACTTCGCCGAGGCCAACCTGGTGGGCGCCGGGAGCTTCGGGCTGGTGTACAAGGGCCTGCTGCTCGACGGCACCGTGGTCGCCGTCAAGCGCCGCGCCGGCGCGCCACGGCAGGACTTCGCCGACGAGGTACAACAGGACATCACTGCACGGTGCCGTTTTCAGTTACTGATCGTCGACGCACCTGTTTCTGAATTGCCTACCTCCCTGTGCACCGTGACCATCTTCAGTAGTAATTTGCACGATGAAATTTGGTCACTTGACTGAAGAGAATACAATGGACCCCTTGTGAAATGCAGATCAGGAGGCTTTCGGAGATCTGGCACCGCAACGTCGTGACGCTGATCGGCTACTGCCAAGAAGGGGGTCTGCAGATGCTGGTGTTCGAGTACCTGCCCAACGGCAGTGTGAGCGGCCATTTGTACGGTAATGATGCTGATGACTCTTAATGCTACCTGCAACCTTCTGTCTCTCTGACTGTTGCATGAACGCTGCGTGTATTGTTCATCAGATACCGGCAAGGAGTCCATGACAAGGCTGGAGTTCAAGCAGAGGCTCTCCATAGCCATTGGAGCAGCTAAAGGTCACAAGACCTTCATTCTTTCACATCTATCATGGCGATTAATAATCTGGAAAATTTTGAGGTGTGAAAAAAACAGTCTCTGAACTCAGAATTCTGAATTGCAGGTCTGAATCACCTGCACACCCTGGCGCCTCCGTTGATCCACAGGGACTTCAAGACCAGCAACGTCCTCGTCGACGAGAACTTCATCGCCAAGGTGTCTGACGCCGGAATCGATAGGCTGATGCGAGGGTTCGAAGGCGCCGCTCCGTCGAATGGCAGCGTCTACCAAGATCCACAGTGAGTCTGAAACTCTGAATGCAGTTTCTGCCGTTTCACCTGAACTTGGCCTTTCTATCACAGCAGCCGTTGACAGTTGACACTGCACCCTCACATATATAATTTTCCATTCAGAAATAACAATGAAGAACCCAATGCTTTATGAAGCAGTCGTAAAAAAAAAGCCCTCCTGAATTCTTACCGTGCATTTTTTTTCTGTGTTTGTTTATAGGGCACATTCATTGGCGCAGCTTTCTGAGAGCAGCGACGTTTACAGCTTTGGGGTGTTTCTTCTGGAGCTGATCACTGGCAGGGAAGCTGCAAGCTTGATTCCACCAGAATCCAAGGAATCTTTCGCTCATTGGGTAAACCTCTATCTCAAATGCCAATCAAGAAAAGAAAGCCCATGATCTTGCATGGCCAGTAATTTTCTCGTGAATCTGTCAGATGGAGGAACATTTCGCCTCGAACGAGCTGATCGACCCGAGGCTGGGAGGGAGCTTCACATCAGAGGGCATGACGGAGCTTGTGGGCCTGGCGTTTCAGTGCCTGAACCCGTCGGCGAGGCGGCGGCCTAGGATGCGGCTGGTGGCGGCGGAGCTGGACCGGATCCTGGAGAAGGAGATGACGCTGACCACCGTCATGGGCGACGGCACTGCCATCGTCACGCTCGGCAGCCAGCTCTTCACCTCCTGATTGATCAGCAGCACGGCGACATCAACCCAATTAGCGGCGCGGCGGCGAGGTTGAGCACCGCGGAGGCGAGAGAGACGACCTCTGAAGTCTGAATGACGACGCGCACATCACGACGCTCGCGCTCCAGCAGCGGGCGGCCGTCCTGCGGCGCAGCCTCCCGTCGATGTGCTCGCGCGTAGCGTCCCTGGCGTCCTCCCAGGGCTGGCCAAGGATCTTCGGAACACGGCACGGGGGTGGCCAGCGGAACCGACGTCAGGGGCCGGCCGCCGCCGGCAGGAAGGGGAGAAGACGAGCATACTATTTTTGCGGAAAGGCCGCTGAACTGGATCGCGATTAATAACCGCGTTCCGAATATTTGCACAAAACTCCTAATTTGGATCGCGATCCAAATTAGAGTGGTATATGTAAATGTCTATTTTAATATTTTCATAAAACACTCTCGTTTGGGTCGTGATTAATAATTGCGATCCAAATATTTTCATAAACACCCCCATCAGGAAAATCGTATTTGCACCTTCCCCCTCTAATCTGACGCCCATGGATTCCCGTCCGCCGTCGCTGACGCATCCCGCCGGCGAGATGGACTCGCTGGAGATCCGAGGCCCGTGGTGCCAGCGCCATGTCTGCTGATGCCTAGGATTCCGCTTCATGGCCGGAAGGTGATGAGCGCTGAAGATTGGAGAATGGCGGCGCCGCCCACTGGCCCAACTCCAGCTTCTGCGCGGGGTAAACTAATCGCCTCGTCGGCACCGGGGAGCCTCGACGGCTTTCCGGCGAGGAGTGTAAAGCACGGTGCGGCGCCCGCTCGGCAGTATGCCCTGAGCCCATGATGAACTGCTTCGATGCCGCCGTCTGCCCACGAGGCCACGACGGGCGGAGCAGAGCAGAGCAGAGCAGAACAGAGTACGCACCTCTTCCATTTTCTTCGTGCAGGGTGTGGTGTGGCTATTAATTTGAAATTTTTTTTGTTCAGAGTTCAGTGTGGGGTTTCATCAAGCAATTCAGACAATGTGTATGTAACGGCAAATACCAAAAGAGGTAGCGTAAACATTAAACAATTTATTTCCCCAGTGAAACACTGAACATTGCAGGAGTTCAAAAGCACAAACATATCATGAAGGCGTAATAGCCAAAATCATCCCTGAACTTTGCTGTTGGGCTCAATTTAGTCCCCGAACTATGAAAACGTCCAATTTCGTCCATCAACTATGCTAAGCGGATCAATTTGGTCTCTGAACTATGAAAACGTTCAATTTAGTCCTTGTACTGTGCTAATCGGCTCACATTCGTCTCCGGTAGCACCAGTGAGGCAGGGACAGGGAGGAGGAGAAGTGTCGGTATTGTAGCAGTTTCCTATTTCCCTCCATTTTCAAAATTATTTTCAAAATCATACAACAACATGAAAATCTCTAAAAATAAAAGTTACTCAACTTTTCAAGATGTCCAACTTTACCTTTGGAACCATCTTTGAATTCCAAGTATTTTTGAAATAGGGTTTTAAAATTTCAAATATGGTTTTAAAATTTCAAAACCTTATTTTCAAAAATATTTGGAATTTAAAGATGGCTCCAAAGGTAAAGTTGGAGATCTTGAAAAGTTGAGTAACTTTTATTTTTGGAGATTTTCATGTTGATATATGATTTTGAAAGTAATTTTGAAAATAGAGGAAAATAGGAACCGACACCGTTATTTTTTTCTTCGCGCTGTCACTGGTGCTGCGGGGGGACAAATGTGAGCCGATTAGCATAGTTCAGGGACTAAATTGGACATTTTCAAAGTTCAGGGACCAAATTAACCCGATTAGTATAGTTCAGAGACGAAATTGCACGTTTTCATAATTCAGGGATCAAATTGAGCCCAACAGCATAGTTCAGAAACGATTTTGACTATTACGCCTATCATGAATTTAAAGCTGTATCTATATATACATACATTCTACTATATGCTTGCTGGTACCATTATCCGGGTAAAATCCGAAAACAGCAACCAGCACAGATGACTAGATGAGGGTAATGCTAAGCAAGAAGTATACATTTCAGGCATGCGAAATGTACAGCATGTGCAGATTATTCTGTATACTACAAATTATTGACTAATCACTGGATGCTTGAAGAGATGAGGCACTAGTATACTCAGTTAACCACATCAAGGACCAGCTTGCGAGACTTGAAGATGGACCACTTCATGCGCCGGTAATATGCAGCTTGCATAAGAGCGAGCGACAGCAGGAAAATCCATTTGACTCCCATCTAACACAAAATCAAGAGATGAAATATGCAATCAGACGCACAACCGCACAAGTTATACTTGGCAATCAGAACAGAAGATAATTCTGCTGGGAGTTTGCAAGAAGATACCAGCTTTCTCTCTTCCATCTCAGGCTCCGCCGCCCATGATAGGAATGAGACAACATCTTTCCCCATCTATAATTTGCATTTGAGATACAATCCTTTAGTGTGATGCCCAAACTTGATTCGACGGTGCTGGCTGTAAGAATAAGAGTTACCTGGGCCTCTGTTGCAGGAGTTCCATCTTCATACTCAACAGCTCCATCCATCAGCATCTTGGGCATCGCTATGGCGCCACCAGGAAAGTAGGGATTGTAATGCAAACCTTCACGAATCTAAATTTAAACCAACACTATAAGGTTATGACACAGAACAAAGTCAATTTCGAAATACAGCATATAGGAACAGTGACAAACCCAAGCCTCTTGCTTAACAATCTCATGCGTGTACACTAGAAACATATTCCTCCTAACATTTATCCACATAAAAATTCTAATAATTCAAAGCGCTTTAACTTACAAGCAAAATATGTTCTAAAAAGGTTCAGTTACAGATTCCAGACTTAGTTAAGTATGTTTTGCTGTGTTCAGCATTCAAAACTAACAGTGTTCAAGAAAAAAAAAGCATTCACAACTAACAGCAGAAAAGAGGAGGAAAAATGCAAAGGTACTGTGCAGATATCTTGTGGGTTACTAGACTGGTAGACCCTACCTATAGGATGCCCCACACATAAAAGGGCTCTTTACGGTGGGGAGCTCCAGAATTCGCACCCTCGTTCCCCTCGGAGCGGCACGGGCGGAACCTGAGCACCCCGCGCCGCCGCTCCTCGTACGCCGCCACCCCTCCTCGCCGCCGCCAGAGTGGCCGCACGGGTTCCGCCGCTCCTCGTACGCCGCCACCCCTCCTCGCCGCCGCCAGAGTGGCCGCCGGTGACCCGTGCGGCCGCAAGGAAGGCGGCGGCGAGGCCCCTCCTCCCTCCTCTTCCCCTTCCCTTCCCTTCCCTTCCCCGTCCCCCTGCGGCTCTCATGGGGCTCCTCGTGCTCCATGGCGGCGGCGGCGAGCTCCGGCCGACCGCGCCCGGTTCTGCCCTGGGGGTAGCCGGATCCGCGCCCATGGGCTCCGGATCTGCTCCCTGGGGGCCGCGGCGGGTCGCCGGTCTAGCGGCCTCGTGCTCCATGGCGGCGGCGGCGTGCTCCGGCCGGCCGCGCCCGGCTGCTCTTGGGGTGGCCGGATCCGCGCCTCTGGGGCCCGGATCTGCCCCCTGGGGGCCTTGGCGGGTAGCCGGTCGTCCGTCACCGGCGGCGGCAGTGGGGCATCACCTGCGGCCTGGCGGGTCGTCCGTCACCGGCACCTGCGCCCTGGCGGGCGGGTCTCCGTTCGCGGTGGCGGTGCCTGCCTCCGGTCGGGCGGGTCCGGCTCCGCCCTGAGGGTGGCCGGAGCTGTGCCCTGGTGGCCGGTTCTGCCCCTCATGGCCTTCGTGCGGGCACTCGGGGTGGCGGCCTTGGCCGGTTGGCCTCCGCGGCTGCTGCCCCGGCAGCAGTGGTGGCTACGGCTATTGTCCCGGCGGTCGTGGCGCGTGGTTCCGGTCTGGGTGATGTGCAGCGATGTGCCGGCGGTGCCTTGGTGGCACGGTCGGCCACGGTCTTCCTGTGCGAACTCGTGCCTGCGGCATCGTGGTGGTGCCCTTGGCGGTGGTCGTGCGGTGGCGCCGGCCGTGTTTCGCTGCTCGGCGACAACGATGCGGGTGAAAACCCTTTCCTCTTGACTCGGTCAGGGGACGGTGTCGTTGGCGCGGCGGCGTCTTTCCCTTCTTGAAGGCGACATCAGGCATCTTGGTTGCCTACCCTGGCTCCGCCTAGGGCCGGCGGCGTCGTTGTCGACTTGGTGCTTTGCGGGTCGCTCTGTGAGGACGCTTTTCTTTTCCTTTTCTTTCCTTTGTGAAAAAAAAAGAAAAAAAAAGAAAGAGTTTAGTCTTAGTAGGCAGTAGTTTCTCCTTTGAACGGGGGAGAAGAGAGGTTGTGGTTCCTAGCTGTGTGTGTGGTGGCTCGCGTCGACGGCAGAACTGAGTTGCGGAATCCCGGATCGATGTCCCAATCCGATCGGACCGATCCTTGTGAAGTTGTTTGAGTTGATCGTGTCGATGTCCCAATCCGACCAATGAGTTGTTGAGTTGAGCGGTGCGCGTTGAGGTCCCAATCCAACCCACCGGAGGGCTTAGTTGTATGGTCTGCGGACCGGAGTCGTTCGGGGTTTCTGCTCCCCTAGTTGTGCGGTCGATCGACCAGAGTTGTATGGTTTTCGGGCCCGATTTTCCTTATAAACTGAGTCAACTCTCTTCTTCTAATAAAAATTCGGGGAAGCATAAGCTTCCACCGTCCGTTCAAAAAAAAAAGGGCTCTTTACAGCACTAAAAGGAAAAGAACAGAGCCTTTAAACAAACATCTGAATGCTTGATTAGTTACAAAAAAAACTAGTATGCATCAACAGGAAGGTCTGCCTAATTGACTAATTGTCATGGATTAAAGTTGGAAGCCCCAATGAGTTTAATAAAAGGTTACACATGAGTGAAGCAATATCATGTGGCAATGTCAGACCAATTTATCCATGTACAAGTAGATACAAAGCTATAGCGTGAGCACGATAGTCCTTATTTTCTACGCATCTAGGAAAGTAAGCAACAGGAGAGCGCACATATGAGAACCACCAAAGTCCCATCAGCACACAAAAAAATAGCAAATTATTTTTATGTGAAAGAGTGCTACCGAAACACCAGCAGGTGGATCACGATAACCAGTGAGAAGAGCAAACACGTAATTCTGGCCATTGTGTCTGGCCTGCAAATATGTATTAGCACGAGTTAGACACAAACACCCCTGAAATGACACATTGCATCAAATGCAAACCACGAGTCATTAGCCAGTCTCACCTTTGTGATTAGACTGAGGTCTGGGGGATATGCCCCACCATTTGCATATCGAGCTGCTTGCTCATTTGCATATGGTTGTGGAAAACGGTCACTCAGCTTACCTGGACGTGTGAACATTTCACCTTCATCATTAGGACCATCAACCACCTCAATCTCAGCAGCCATTGCCTTTGTTTCCTCTTCTGTATAGGCAACACCAACCAGATCCCGGTATGAAATCAAGGACATGGAGTGACAGGAGGCACAAACTTGTTGATAAACTTGATGTCCACGCCTTATTCTGCTCATAAGTTTTTCCATGAAAATTAAAGAGAAAAAATATTGGCAGATAAGGCAAATGTCTCAGGTCAGCAGGATGGCTAAATGATGATGTCAGTTTCCTGTTCAACAAAAACATGTTTATTTGTTTAACTTACGATGCATGATCGTAAGAGCTAAGGATGCCAGCATGTGGCCAGGGATAGCTTGGGGCTTGCAATCCATGCTCGGCTTCATCTGATGCAGATGCTATCGTAGCGAAGCTTAAAAGGCCAGAAGCACCAACCCCTAGAATAGACAATGCTCTCAATCCAATGAAGCCAATGGACTCTTCATGATTTACCCGGGGTGAAGAAGGCATAAATGGACCCTGCAAAAGGGGAACCGATCATCGTAGTTTATTACAGCGCTGTTAATCCATACAGACAAATAATAATAATAACCTTGATATGATTAAAATAGCTTTTTAAAGTAAAATAGCTGATTCCGAAGTATATAAAACAATAGTGTGTAGAGTAAAATAACTGGCTTAAGGTCATAGCAGGATAGATAAAACCCTATTCGGTATTTTCTTCAGAGCAGCTGCCTTCTCAATCTGAAAAAAAATACAGGAAGAATCGGAACAAATAGACATGCTAAAGGCACTAAATCTCGTAGAAAATTAATCAGTGGACAGTACTCAAATCACACGAGCTACAGTTACTGGGATGCGGTACTGTCGTTAATAAACGCAAAATATTTTACAGCAGCGTCAGAAACAGACGCTTAGTCGCTTACAGATGGATGGAGACGGAATGCTTTCTTCAAGAGCTGGCTGATGGCCCCCGCGGCAGACATCTGCGATTCTGCATAGAGCATCCCGGAAGGGTGTCTGATTTTGGCATCAAAGCGTGACGACTGACGATCACTATTCACTACTGAAAGAAAACACTCTTGGACCAATCCAACCAGGCAAACCGAGAAATGAAGGAACCAATCGCCACAGCAGGAGCAGTCCGGTGGGGCAGTGGAGCGGATGAGGCGATGCGCGCACCTAGGAGGAGAGAAGGATTCTGGCGGCGGCGGGAGGAGGCGCGAGTGCCCGGCTGCAGGGCAGGGTCAAGGGGAGAGGATCGATTCGTCGGTCAGGGGTAGTAGCAGGGGTTTGGCCATTCACGCGCGAGCGGAGGCATTTGTGGCATTTCGAGGACCGTGTGTGCGAGAGGACAACTGGACGGAGAGCTGCACTGACACGTAGGCCAGTGCTCTTGACTACCGCAATCGAAGTACTCCCTTGACTACCGCAATCGAAGTACTCCATTTTAAAAAAATTTCTGAGATTTATCCGTTTATTCAATCCAGAACAAACATGATCCAGAACGAGGTGACAGTGACACGGTAGCGCTGCGCGCTGCCGTTGTGGGCGTCGAGCGGATGCTAGGTGTCGCTGGAGGCGCAGTCCACATGTACCCCGCCGCTTCCGCGCCGGTCTTCTTCTCTCCCACCTTCCCCGCCCCCTCCTCCTCGCCCCTCCCCCAATGCTCTCCACTCTTCTCCTTCGACACCGCCTCGCCGCCGCCGCCGCCTCGTCGACCTGCTCGCCTCTCCGCGTCCTCGCCTCCTCCTCCTCCGCCATGTCGTCGTCCGCGTCCGCGTCCTCGCCCCACGGCGGCCGGAAGCCGAACCGCCTCGCCGCCGAGCACAGCCCCTACCTGCTGCAGCACGCGCACAACCCGGTGAGGAGCGCCCTTCTGTTCCCGCGTTATTAGTGAGTATATTCAGCTCTCGCTTCGCTTAATTTTATTTACTTGGCGCAGGTTGATTGGTATCCATGGGGGGACGAGGCTTTCGAGAAGGCTCGCGCCAAGGACGTCCCCATCTTCCTCTCAAGTATGATGAACTCTCCTGGTGCAATTCGGTTCGAACTGTTGTAGGCTTGTAGCTGCGTTGTGTGCCAATGTGTGACGTCATAAATTGTTCTATATAACCGTGTAATAGCTGTGACCATCAAGAGAAAGTTAAGCTAAAATGTTGCCGAATTCGTCAATTTAATTTCAGCCAAACCAAAATGTTCTTTATTAACATTTCTTATTTTGCTTCATGGCAAACGTGGATGTGCCCGTGAAGTTGGCTATAGCACATGCCATTGGTGAGTTTTTATTATCTCCAAATTTCTGTGGCAGGCAACATGGCATCATGAATTTTGCTATTTATGACTTGTGCTCTACATCATATGTTCGATGTTAACATCAGTTTCCGTTGATTTTTTGGGGCGCTGAATTCCAAAGGTGTCATGTAATGGAGGTGGAGTCCTTTGAGAACGAGGAAGTGGCAAAGTTGCTGAATGATTGGTTTGTTAGCATCAAGGTACTTTTATGCTGATATTGGATCCTTAAACATTTTATTCGTTTGGTCTCACTTGTTAGCTCTCTTTGGTGTGTGTGGAAGTTACACACATGCAATGTGACCATACTGCTTTGCTTCTGATTATTAGTTTTGACAGGTCGACCGTGAAGAACGCCCAGATGTCGATAAGGTAAGTTTCTTTTGGTGTTCCCGCGCATCGTATCTGTTTCTAGAAAAGTCGCAATTCCCTTCCCTTATTTGTGTGCTCAGTTGAAAAAGTGTAACGCCCCCGTCACAAAAAGGTTGTTAGGTGTATTTATTTGGGTGCCACACTGGGTTATTTGTTGACCATAACCTCACATATTTTTAGGTGTATATGACATATGTATCGGCACTGCATGGTGGTGGTGGTTGGCCTTTGAGTGTTTTTTTGGCACCCAATTTGAAACCATTGATGGGTGGTACGTACTTTCCACCAGATGATAAGTATGGAAGACCAGGCTTCAAGACTGTACTGAGGTATTGGCTGAAGTACATAGTTGCTGGAGTTCTGAAGTTATTACTGCAGGAGCTTAACTACTAATTGTTTGCTGCATAAATTCTGTTCAGGAAGGTCAAGGAAGCCTGGGAAACTAAACGTGACACGCTCGAGCGGACAGGAAATCTGGTCGTCGAACAACTTAGGGATGCATTATCTGCAAAAGCTAACTCTCAAGATCTGCCAAATGATCTGGCTGTTGTTTCTGTAGATGAATGTGTTGAAAAGGTTTGAAAAGGACTTGATTATATATTATTTTGCACCATCATAGTGATACAATCTAAGCTACCAGCAAGATTAGCAATTTGTGTAACTATATACAGCTACAAAACCATATCTCCCCTAGGATGCTGAGTCCTAAGTCCTGATTTCCATTGTTTATTAAGCTACCAAAAATCCTTACTATTCTAACTTCAGATGAGTGTCCAGTCTCCAGTGTGATAATTTTAAACTTATTCCCGTAATTACGTGCTTCGAAGGAACTAAAACAATCTGGTATGTAGATATATCTTTACAACATGCTTGAGTATGTTGTCGACTAATTCTCATGTTTTACTTGTTCAGTTTATGGACATGATTTTGTTGTCTTTTATGGACAGATTTCTGAATTATAATTCAAATATAAACTTACTGAAAGTTGCCCCTGTCACCATGTACCTTTGAAGCAGCCAAACCAGCTACTATAAATGCTGCTATTTTAATGGATTTGTGCAATATTGCTAAAAATATTATTGACATGGTTTTGTTTATACAGACAGTTTGAAAACCATGGATTTTACATTGACAACCTGTCCTCTTCCTTACTAGATTTTCACCTTATGTCCTTGCAGTTGACGAGCAGTTACGATCCAAAATTTGGTGGATTTGGCTCTGCACCCAAATTTCCAAGACCTGTTGAAGATTATATAATGCTCTATAAATTCCGTAAACATATGGAAGCTGGAAAGGAGAATGAAGCCCAGAACATAAAGAAGATGGTAACTCACACATTGGACTGTATGGCAAGAGGTGGAGTTCATGACCACGTCGGAGGTGGCTTTCACAGATATAGTGTGGATGAGTGCTGGCATGGTAAGTTGACTCTGAGCTTAAGGAGAAATTTCTTCAGGAATTTGCAGAACTCTCCTCTCACGTTTGCTCTTCACATTCAGTTCCACATTTTGAGAAGATGTTGTACGACCAGGGACAAATAGTGAATGTATACTTGGATACATTCCTGATTACGGGAGATGAGTATTATTCTACAGTTGCACGCGACATACTTGATTACTTGAGGAGAGACATGATAGGAAAAGAAGGTGAAATTTTCTCAGCCGAAGATGCTGATAGTGCAGAATATGAGGGTGCTCCAAGAAAAAAGGAGGGGGCTTTTTATGTGTGGATCAGTAAAGAGGTACGCCTATGTGACTTTGTCATCCAATTTTAAATATAATGCTTACTTCTGATCACTTCCTATAAAATGGGCCAAGGGTTTAAAGTTTAAACTGTCATACTGTTATCAAGATCACATGAAACCCGCATGCTAAGCTTGAGTCCATCTCTGGAGTTTAACACTTTTTACTGCCATTTCTTTGGACATGATCTGCATGTGTTGAAGCTCTTCACACCTCGTTGCATTCAGTTAGATGACCATTGCCATCACTATTGTCAGTCTAGTATTTAAGTTTATTTTATGTTTCAGAATACGGTAATTACTCCTAATATCATTTCAGGCAAACTGCACTGATTTTTTCTATTTATATTAATCTTTTTTCAGTTTTATGTAAAATTCATATTTATAAGATTTTTCCAGATGGGACCAAAAATGGGTTCGCAGGCTTAGGCTTGGAGGGTTCTAAAGCCTCGTTGATACCTGCTTGTTGATGTGTCATTTCTTGAATATCCATATAGTATATCGTGCTCTCTTCATTGACTTAGAACTTGTTGTTTCCTGCTTAATATGTGCATGTTTACAAAGATCGAGGACATACTTGGGGAGAACGCCGTGCTATTTAAGAACCATTACTATGTTAAAGCATCTGGCAATTGTGATCTTTCACCAATGAGTGATCCCCACAATGACTTCAAAGGTAAAAATGTGCTGATTGAAAGAAAACCAACTTCTTTGATGGCATCAAAGTCTGGGAAGTCTCTTGATGAATATTCTCAAATCCTGGGGATTTGTCGGCAGAAGTTGTTTGATATCCGGTCTAAAAGGCCAAGACCTCATTTGGATGACAAGGTTCTCTTTTACCTGTCCATCACATCTCATTTCAATCTGTCTACAATCTACTCACGAAAATTATTTTTAGGTTATTGTTTCATGGAATGGACTAGCAATATCTGCTTTTGCAAGGGCTTCACAAATTCTGAAGTCGGGACCAATTGGAACCGGATTCAATTTCCCAGTAACTGGATGCAATGTAAGGTTTTACACTTCTTCCTCCGGATAAAGCATCCCTTCATCTTCATTTACTGTCTTATGTACATAATCAATATAATATGACCTCCAGGAGTACTCATTTTGCTTCTGTTATCTTCATGTGCTATTATAGTTTCACTTGTTCAAAGTTTCAAACTGATCCATGGGCATCCATGATAATATTTCAGAACTATTAAATGGGAAGCGACTCAGCTGGTGCACCTTAGTTGTGAAAGGAAGTAGCATGATTTGTGTATCATATTCGAATCAGTTATTCTCTTTGTTTACTTCAAAAAAAAGTTATTCTCTTTGTTCCTTCATATTCATTACTTTGATGCCATTTCATGTGTATGGGATGAAAATGTGCCAGAGATATTTGTTTTCATAAGTTGCACATCACAATGTTATTTTCTCAAAGTCTTAGATATGAACACCTGAATTTGTTTCTTGACAAGTTATATTTCTGGAAATTATTGCAGCCAGTTGAATATCTTGAAGTTGCAGAAAAGGCAGCGAACTTTATAAAGGTAAAACTTTATGATGCAAGCTCAAAAAGGCTGCATCATAGCTATCGCAATGGGCCATCAAAAGCACCAGGATTTTTAGATGATTATGCCTTCCTGATCAATGGCTTGCTGGATCTCTACGAGTTTGGTGGAAAGATAGAGTGGCTTCTGTGGGCTGTCCAACTGCAAGTCACTCAGGCAAGTTAATTGCACTCATTAAACACATCAGTGTTGTATCTTCGCTATGTGAATCCATACATTACATCATGTAGAGTCATAACTTTTGGCATCTGTAGGATGAGTTGTTTTTGGACAAACAAGGAGGTGGCTATTTTAATACTCCTGGAGAAGACCCTTCTGTTCTTTTGCGTGTTAAAGAGGATTATGATGGTGCAGAGCCTTCGGGTAACTCAGTTGCAGCGATCAACTTGATCAGATTATCCAGTATATTTGATGCAGCGAAATCTACTGGTTACAAGCGCAATGTTGAGCATCTCTTGGTATGTGGTTGTTTTATGCTTAGTCTACATGTCATAGTAATTGTCATTTTCTATTTTAACTTTCTTTTCACTAAGGTAACGATGTTAGGATAGGGAATTTTCATTTGTTGATGACATGTGTGGATACAGTTGATCCTATTGGAATTGATGCCAATATTAGAACTTCTTTCTAACATAAGGCTTGGCTAGTACATGTTGTGAAACAGGGATCTATGTATTATGGTTTGATTTCAGCCTCGTGTTTTAAGAAAAATATCGTAGCTTAACCACATAAGGGTCCCAAAATGCTTCTACATACAAGCAGTCATGTTTCGAGCCATATACCTTTGAACAACATATTTGCTTATGTTTGTTGTTTGCAATTGTTGCTTCGCAGGCGGTCTTCGAGACAAGACTACGGCAACTTAGTATAGCATTGCCTTTGATGTGTTGCGCAGCAGACATGCTCTCTGTTCCATCAAGGAAGCAGGTTGTGTTGGTAGGGGAGAAAGGATCTGCGGAGTTCCAGGACATGGTAGCAGCTACATTTTCGTCATACGATCCGAATAGAACCGTGAGTAACGATTGTTCTGTGGTCAAATTGTGTCGTTCTGGTTACTGTCCGCTAACCATGCCTATATCACGGGGCATTCATGACATAGCCGTTGGCCTGTTGCTGCATTTCCTTTTTACAAATAAGGACCTAATGTTGATTGGGCGACCTACTCAATTTAGTTGACCATGTTGCATCTCTGATTGATGTAGTTGATGTAGGTGTTATTACTTCAAATCTCAGTCTTCCATGCACAATTTTTTGTAGCTACTCTCACTTGGACTTTATTGTTGAACTAGGTAATCCAAATTGATCCCAGGAACACAGAAGAAATGGAATTCTGGGACAGCAACAATGCAAATATAGCGCAAATGGCACGGAGCAGTCCTCTGGAGAAGCAAGCCGTGGCGCACATATGCCAGGACTTCAAGTGCAGCCCACCCGTAACCTCGCCGGAGGCGCTCCGCGAGCTGCTGAACAAGACACTGGCTGCTGCAAGTTCAGCTGCGTGAAGCGTCTTCCTTCCTGCTGGAAACCCGTGTATATATTTACTTGCATGAAAAGTTGTTCAGAACTTTTTATCAGCCGAGTTGGAGAATGTTAAAGCCTTCGCATCTGTATAAGATATGCTCGCAATAAAGCACGTAATGGAATGCTTCCTTTTCATCGCTTGCTTAGTCTTAACAATCTCAAAAAAAAAAAAAAGCTAAATTTCTATTTCCTCGATCTAGCAAAAAAAAAAAAAAAAGCCAATCACACGGCAGAACTGGGCAGGACATGCCGCTACGACAAGATCGTAACATAATGCATATTTCCATTACATAGCTCTTAAGAAAAATTACAGAGCATGCATGTAAATACACCAAATGAGAAGAAAACTTAGCGTAACTCGCACAATTCTGATAGTTTATTTAGGCTAAAAATAATATTAACAAGGAAGGTCTGCCTTCATTCATCTCTACAATCTGAAACTAGAAGCACAGGAGGATGCAGCAACTTTTTCGTCCCAGAAGGCACAGTGCTGAACTCCAGATCAAAAGCCGCAGGTAGCACTGAAAAGGAAACGGAACTTGAGTTCAGATGGAAGATGATACAAGTTTCAATCAATTTCCCTGCAATTATAATTCCCACGAAATACATGACCCGCTTGTGCCTACGTACAAAAGAGAAGCATCTAACAACAATATCAGAACATTCCAAATTTAGCACTAACTTACCATGCTTTGTCACAACCAGGTATCCACATATGAACTTGGCAATGGGCAAAAGACTAAACATAGTAGATCATGCCCACTTCTATCAGACTAATGTGCGGAATGTGCAGTGTGACAGATGGACCTCTGCAGTTCTTCCGGAGGAATGAGTAGCCAACATCAATAGCAAACTTCTTCAGGAAACTCGAGCTCCTCCTAGCTTTGATATAAGAATGCCCCATGATGTATGCCACCCCAGCATGTTTCGCTTCCACGAGTGCCATGAGCTCATCTTTAACTTGCTGGCCCATGTCGTCATCCTCTGGCACCTCAAAGCGAACACGGCGGCGCCGGCTTACATTTGGGGATTCTTGTTCATAAGAGGATTGCAAACTTCGAAGGCTCTCTGATTTGCTGCTCCTTGTAGTCATGGAGTCAGCTAGGCCACTGAAATCTCTCATGGTCAATGGGGTGCCAGCGTCATCAGCGGTTGTTATGACTGCCATCCTTCCTTCATTAGCAATATCATAACTTGCTGAAGAAGAAGCATCCTCAGCTTCCATCATAATGAACTTTGCAATACTCATAACTAACATGTTCTCAAAATTGTCATCATCTCTCTGCACATCTTTGTAGCCATATCTAACAATGCAACGGTACATCCGATATTCTTTAGGTCCAATCCTACCCACAAGGTATCGCTCATCCGGCGAAACATATGGCACTGGCACTGACTTCACACAGAGAAAGACTAGGACTTCATGGAAAGCAGGGAGATTAGTGACAAAATGTGAGAAGATGGAGGGCACACCAGTCACAAGCTCTGTATAAATCAATCCAATACCAGGAACCCGAACTATGCCAAGGCTTGGACCTAGAGACAGGATCGATCTCATTGATACTTTGTTCTGTAGGTCAAACTGGTACTTCCTCCTTAACCCATAGTGCCAGATGTACATGACAGACATAAATATGAAAGCAAGCACAAGAGGCACCCATCCTCCTTGAGGAACCTTCATGAGAGATGAGGAAAGGTATACAGCTTCGATGGATCCAAAGAAAACCAGGAAAATTAGGGCAAATATCATGTTCCTTTGCCAAACAAAGATGACGATCAATGCCATCAAGAATGTAGTAACAAGCATAACAGTCATGCATGCAATACCTGGAAACACAGAAAAACTACACTGCTTAGACTCCCAGTATACGACAATGCTGGAAAACTATTTTTAAAAAGGAACTAGACAAGTAAAATTCTGAAGCTTGGTGAATCAATGCCAAAAGCTTACCATAAGCATTGCCAATAAGAGTAGTGTCACGGAAAGAAACTGTGACAGCTACGCAAAGCACCATAAGGATCCAATTTATTTCTGGAATATATATCTGTCCATAGATCCACCTTGAGGTGTGGACAACCTTCACTCGTGGGAAACATCCCAAAGCTTGGCACTGTTTCACAATGGAGAACGTTGCTGAAATCACAGCTTGGCTACCAACAACAGCAGCGAGTGTGGCCACCACAAAAACCGGCCAAAACACAGGTTCTGCATAACATTACCAACTTAAATTACACTGTTTCCAGAAAAAAAGGAAGGGGGTTGGGGTGAAGAGGGAACAGATGCCAAACCTGGGATAGTATCATAAAAACCTGTCGGCATGTGAAAGGTGTTCTTCGATAGAAATGCAGCATGACCCATATATTGCAGTATAAGGCATGGATATACGACGGTAACGAAAGCCACCTGAAGCCAAGGAGAAAACAATGGTACACTTAAACGCGATTTTCTTCCCCCGGAGAGGGGGCATAGTTCAACCAAACATAAGTTGCAGCCTTTAGGTAGAAACAAGATAGGCAGTTATAAACTATAAAAGGGAGTTGCTCAATTAACTAGGCTGGCTACTTCTGAGTTTCTAATATGTCTCAAATATGCAGGTTATATCCATTTCAAATGAGCCTGGTGAATATATTTGTTTCACGTATACTTTGTTGTGTGCATAACTTTGCTGCTGCTCTTACAATGAAACATATTCTGAATTATTTTTCATGTCGGCTTCACCATGCAGCACAACACTTCACCACCAAATACAATTACAGAACAAAAAAGGATATATCCAGAAACGGTGTGTCTGTTTTCCAATGGAAAGAGTAACAAATAGAGGATCATACTAACTCAACTTACCCTGACAGATGCACTCGTAAAGTGACCAAGGTCAGCAAACATTGCTTCACTGCCTGAGAAGTGGAATATAGAGCAGGGGATTAATTCCTAAATGTCATCCGGGTTACAAAAAATTAAAGACAAACATGATACACCACCCTACTCTAGGGTTGATAGTAACTAACCTGTCATTGAAAGAAGAATCCCTCCTAAAGAAATCCAACCATCTTTACCAGTCTTCCTAAAAAACTTAACCATATAATATGGAGAGAGAGCTTGATATATATTTGGGTTCCAGTGAAGTATATTGTATAAACCAATTCCACCAATGGAAAACAGCCAGATGATGACAATTGGTGCAAACACGAATGCAACCTTCTGAGTACCTCGGTGTTGCAAGGCAAATAGACCGACCAATACAATGCATGAAAGGAGAACTACAGAACCTGGATAGGAAACAAATTGCATGTAAAGCACATTACGGTCAACTTTTGCAGTAAATTGGTGTTATACAAAAACATGACAGAGAACCTCAATATATGTGATACTAAAACGAGATATAGGGAAAAAGTGCATTTTAGTTCATCCATTCATGTTCTATGACAATATATGCAAAACATGCATAGTTCTATGGTAAGGGTTTTAAGAAGTGCAGTTGCTCTGAAGCGTAGGTTTTTAAATTTACTCTTTACTTATGAAGGTAATTTACATCATGCTGTAAAGTTTGCAACTGATAGTACTCCCACAACAACCACATCCACGTGCATGTTTTAGTATTGTTGCATCAAGGAGTTATGAATTCACAGAGATGCTTTCTACTTACGATGCTCTAAACCAGTAGCTCGAACTTGTAATCCAGACATAGATGACAGGACTGCAAAAAATGAACAAGCAGAATGAAGCATGATAAATATACAGATAAGGTTGATAATTGCAGTTTTGCACAGCATGAGTGGTAATGAAATAGATTAGAGTATCCACCTGATATTGCTGGGGTAAGGACACCATCACCGATCACCATGCTAGCACCACACAGAACTACGAGAAGAAGCACAGTTCTCACTTTTTTGTGCTTCTCTAGAAACCTTCTTAGCCAAGGTGCAGATCCATTGCGAGGAGCAAACCCATTTCTGTAGTATGAAGATAGTTCCTCATCGGCTGCTTGTTGATTTGGAAGCAAGCTGAGCTTTGCATGCCTGCAAAGCAGTGAATACAATGCAAATGGTCCACCTACAAAAGTGATTGTTTGTTTGTTGTCAAGTGACCAAAGATAAAAAGACCAAATGAAGCCTTCTTTCATAAGATAGATTAAAGGATATATCTGCTATAAGATTCATCAGGATCATTTTCTGGAACACTACATCTGGATGATAATATAATCTTAGCTTTGTTACGCAATGTTGCTAGTCACCTATAAACAGTATACTTGCTGAACTACACCAAGTAATTCCAGACATTTTTATTTCCAAAAAAAGAGTAATTGCAGACATCCAAAGATAGAGGTTGTTTGGTAAGAAATTTATACGCACCTTCGCCATTATCATCAGCACTCAAGACAATAGTGACATACTTCAGCAAAGGAATAAGAGTGAATGTCCAAAATATGAGGGAGAGTACACCGAACACTGTCTCTTCATCTTGGTATTGGCGGAGCTTTCCAGAGAATGTACTTTTATAAACGTAAAGAGGTGATGTGCTTAGGTCCCCATAAACAACGCCAAAGCTCTGGTAAGCTAGAAGCAATAGATTCATGTAGTACTGCCTCTGCTGAAAATGCATGGCAAAACAGCTACCACTGTTAGAAAGTAACTTTGCAGTGGGGCGGAAAAATGCTGCACACATTCGAAATCAGTGCTCGAAAGTATAGAAACATGCATTACTCATCATGTAACCGAAAAATGAACAAGGAGAAGGAGAGTGATTCATATACATGCAGCTAAGAGATGCATTGTGTAACACGGTGGTAAATATGGCCATCTATTGAAACCCAACATGAGTGATCCCCGAATTAAATCGTGAAAGCTGGCTACGTTCCTGCTCATCATTTTTCGCCGTAAGAGGACCGAGATGCCAAAACCGAATTTGGCGGAGGGAAATTCGACAAGAGTCGAAACAAGCCTTCAGATTCGAACCCCGGGGAGGAATGAATCAGAGGGAGAAAGACCGATCTTCCGTAGACGGCGCGTAATCACTGATCCCGATCCCTCACCGAATCCCCTAAATCTCACCCCCGACGCAATCCCAATCGCAACCAAGCCACCAGGCGAGCTCCGAATCGTGCACAGCCCAACCAGCACCAACAACAACAGGCAAGCGACAGCGCGAAGAGAGACATCACGGGCAATGAGAGGCGCCCCCTACCGGCAGCTGGTCGGCGCCGACGACGCCGGCCTCGGCGTCCATCGATTCGAGCGGCGGCGCGCTGCGTCCGGCCGGGGGTAGGCGCGGGCGTGGCTCGGTCACGTCACGTCAAGTCACGCAGGGGGAGGAGGAGGAGGAGGAGGCGAAGGAAAGATGGTGAGGTGTTCTCGCATGATTGATCCATTTATTGATACCCTAATTTTTTTCCTTCATTATTCACGAGTGGACTGTTCTATTTTTTTTCTTTAATTGTCAAGGGGCGTTTTCGTTAAAACCCGTTCTTTTTTTTACTCTCTTCATTCTTAAATATATGACATTTAAGATTAAATATATGACATTTAAGATAAGTTAATTAGTTCATTTTTTAACTACATAGCTTGTCATAAACGTCATATATTTAAGAACAGAAGTAGTATTTTGTTTTCAGAACAAGATCTTGTTTGGTTTTCATAAATCAGGTGATTTAAAGTGCAAAAGTAAAAATAAATAACTTGTGTGAACCAAAAAGTCCTGACTTATTTGCATTTTAAGTCCTTTGACTTATAAGTTCCATAAGTAGCTCCACCTCTACTTAAAATGATTTCACTTTTTTTTCCTCTCCTAACTCAAGTGAGGCCCACCAAAACACACCAACTTATAAGTCAGAGCAACCAAATATAACTGACTTATAAGTCACTCGACTTATAAGTCGGGTGACTTATGGAAACCAAACAAGATCCAAATCAACGGTACAAATTTAATAAAAGATCTGTCAAACCTAGTACTCGAGATCACATATCAAGATGCCGAGATCGACAATGAGTTACATGGGTTGGTTTTGGTTTGTTGCGGACAAGTGGCCAATCGATGATCTCGATATTGATCACGTCAGCAGACCAGCACACGAAGATGAAGGGCACGTTGAGTGGCCTGGCTCAGCCAGGCTCGTGAGCCAGGCTGAGATGAGACAAGCCTGGTCCGTAAGATGCACAGAATCTGTTCGGTAAATCTGCAACCTACGGTGCTGGTTGGGTTGAGATTGTGTTTGTTGGGCTGGATGATTTGGTATCAATACCTTCCGTCCATTCTCTCTGGCGCCGTCGCGGCATCCCGTTGCTCGCCGCCCACCTCCTCCACCACGGCCATGGCATGGCCACCACCACCGAGGTCAGGAGCGTCGACGCATCCCGATGCCGTTTCATCCGCGCGAATCGAAGCCCGCCGCCGCTTCCTCCCAGACTGAAACGCACCAAGTCTGGAAATAGCAGTGCTTAGCTATGTTTGAGTCACATCCGATGAAAATTTATATGTAAGCTTTGAGAGGTTGTGGAGTAGAAATGAAATTATAGTTTTAAGAATTTCCATTGGTTGGTGAAGATTTCCAATTTTTAATGAGGCTTGAAGTTTAGAAGAAATGTTGTTTAGTCTCGGATCGAAATAATCAAGTCTGAAACCAGTTATGAGTAGCTGTTTTTAAAATAAATTTTCGAAGAATTTCCTATCTACACTTTGGCTCAGAATAGGCAAATGGAACATTCAGATCTTGTTTTTTATTTGGCAGTATCTTGTGGACAAATTAAAGAAGTTTTAGGTATTTAAATGGAAGCTCTAAAGTGGCAAGAAGTCACTGTCGGCCAGCAATGACAGGAGAAAATTTGCAAGTCTGAAAGCAGTGTGGAAAGTCCAATTTTGAGGCTGAGTTTTGATTAATTCCAAATATAAACTATGGACTTTTTTGGACTGAAAATGGTCTAGGGAGTTCAAAGAGTACTTTGGTTTAGTTTATGATCAAAGGAAATGAGGTTTGCTAATTGTTATGGGGACTCAAACTTGGATAGTTGTGCGGTTTCAGAAATGGGAGCCGGCCGTGGGGTTGATTTTGGGGCCTTGATTCTGGAGCTAGGGTACTCGGATGAAGAAACTTCAAATCAATAGGTTGGAGATTGATGGATTGGTAACAATTTTATCAAAGGAAGTTAGTGCAACTTGGTTTGGAAATTCAGAGCAAATTTGGATCAAAAGTTGAGGGAAAAAGTAAGAAAAGGGGAAGGGGAGCTCGGGGCAGAGCTGCCACGCAACTGCTCGCCGCCGATGGCCAGAGGCAGCTAGACCGTGCCGGCGCAGGCCCGGCACGCTGCCGCTCCTCCACGCCTGGGCGGGCTCGACGCGCCCTCCCTCCTCCGCGCGGGTGCGAGCCCGTAGCGCCGCCGCTCCTCCACCGCGACTGCCTCTGCGGTGGATTGGTGCCTTGGTGGGGAAAAAATCACCCACTGGTGGTCACCGCAACCATGCGCACGGGCCTGGCTGGCGAGGAACGAGCCCTCGAGGTGTTTCTTGAGATGCAAGCTCGAGGACCTCTTTTGCATCTAGCCAGCCAGGCTCCGCAGGCCGTCTAGGCCACCGAACGGGCCAACTTGCACCGCGCGGGGCTGGCTACGCGGTCGCCCTGGCTACCGAATGTGCCCGAAGGGTCCTACAGCTCTGCTCTGCTCCTGCTGCTGCTAAGAGTGTGTTTGTTAAACGCGCCCGGCCTAGCCAGGCCGCGTCGATACGGGCCTGGCCCAAGAGGTGTAGAGAATTTGTTAGGCAAAACTGCACCTCACAAAGTTGGTTGGGCCGGACCACCTCCGCCGCGTCGCAGCAGCCGGCGCTGGCGCCCCTCGCGACTCCCTGTCTTCCTCCTCGACTCCCTGCTCCTCCTCTACTCCACCGGCGTCGCTGTCCCCCGCCACTCATGTGTGTCCCCGTCTCAGGTCGCGCGGCCGCTCCTCCCCGTCGAGCCCCACGCGAATCACCTCCTCCGCGTCATGGCAGTCGCAGGCCACCTCCTCGGCAGGCCACCGCGGCCGCTCCTCTCCGTCGAGCCCCCCGCAGGTCACCTCCTCCGCGTCATGGCAGCCGCGGGCCACCTCCAAGAGAGCGGTGACGCTATTGCGGTGGCCACCACACACCGTCTCCTCGGCAAGCCGTCGCGGGCCGCGGCCACTGCCTCCTCCGCTCCTCGTCGCATGCACCCAGGAAGCAGAGGGCCTCGATCTCCATGAAAGATGCTCGATTTGGATGGCCGAGATCTCGATTTTGCAGGTTGGAGCTTGAATTTGGGTGGCGGAGAGGAGCAGCGCCGCGTGGTCAAGGCGCTGTGAGTGCGGGTGTCGGTGGCGCCTCTCCCGGCGGTTGCTACAGGGGTGATAGGGGTGAAAAAACTGACCGGAGGTCACCTGAGCGAAGCGTTTCAGCCTGCACCGCGAGAAACGACCCTCCTGAGCATTTCTGTGCGTGCAGGCTGGTGGGCTCTTTTCGCACTGCTTTGGCCTGGTTCGGGAGGAGGACGTGCATGCCAACAAACAAAGCTCACCGTACCCCCGCGGGCCTGGTTGATAGGCGGGCGTGACTAACAAACGCGCCCTTAAAAATTCTCAAGACGGGCAGGGAACGAGCAGTGGTTGCTTTCTCCACCCGTTCCTGGGTGGCGTTCAATGTTTGTGAACCGTGTGTGATGGACAATGGAGCCTGCCTAGCCACTCAATGGATTCACAAGTTTTTACGAGTTCAAACTTACAAAGGGGTCAGCGATCAGGTTGAGAATGAGTGCCCGATAAATAGAGTAGAAATAAAAATTTAAAAACAAATTATTTTTCCATTAGGGGATGGAAAAGCTTGTGACGGCCTAGCGTCCCATGATAAGTGCAATCCAAACTTTTGAAAAAAAATCCGAGTAAAATGCACCGTCGGCCTATGAACTTGGCACCGGGTGTCATCTAGATCCTCGAACTCTCAAAATGCACATCTGGATACCCGAATTTACTAATTGGTCCACCTGAGGTACAAATTATCATTATCCTTCTTAAACCACCAACGTGTCAAGCTAACTGGGCATCGACATAGACCTGAAATGTGGGGCCCAAATGTCAAATCCACCATCCACTCATTGTCTTCTCTCTCCCTCACCTTTCTTTCCTCCTCTTCAGCAACATCCGGTGAGTCCCATGGGTGGAGACGGTGCATCTCCGACGCGGCTCATGGAGCGGCGGCGCGCATCACCGACGGGGCCGCGATAGCTGGCGCACAACATGTCGCCCCCCTTTCTTCCTCGGCACCGGCAGCATGGACGGTGGCGCTCAGCGGGAGGCAGCCTGCGCGGATGGGCTGCAGCGGTCGACCTGGAGATTTGCTCGTCCGGTCACTAACATGATGGGATGGCGGTGGCGGCCATGCGTAGACGGGGCCGAGACTGCAGCCCGAGTGGATGGTGGCGGTCGCCGCCATGCGCATACGGGGGTCATGACCACGGCGCGAGCGGGCGGTAGCGGAGGTCGAGCGCAGGCCCGAGCAAATGGCGGCAGCGAGCTCTAGTGCCCCCAAGCTCGAGCACCTCCTCATCGGCGACAATGAGAGATCCATGCGAGAGGGGGAAAAGGCAGAGGAAGCAGGGAGGTGGATTTGACATGTGGGACCCACATGTCAGGTCCATGTCGACACCCAGTCAGCTTGACATGTTGGCAGTTTAAGAAGGGTTATGGCAATTTGGACCTCAGGTGAATCAATTAGCAAGTTTGGGTATTTAGATGTGCATTTTGAGAGTTCGAGGACCTAGATGACACTCAATGCCAAGTTAATGGGCCGGCGGTGCATTTTACTCAAAAATCCCACAAAGAATGCAATCCTAGAAAATAGATCTAATTGACTTCCTAATTAAGTGGTCAGATCTGATTTGCATGTCAAAACTTACTGCATGTGACAAACAAATAAGGATATTAGAGTCTTTTCATGCTACCACTAATCTGTCTTAGAAAAACTAGAATTGCATTCTTCATGGACGAATGGAGTACTCGTAAAAAAACGCCAAGTCCATGAATTGAGCCCAGAGTGTAGATTCAGCATGCTTAGGTCATAACAGGAAGTTTGATTGTTATCACCCCGGAAGGCATTTGCTGATTAATATAAAAGAGTGGTGGTCTAAGAGGAAAAATGGACCCGAACACTGGAGAGCTGAGCTACATCTGGCTTATCAGCCACCAGCCAACAATACTTTTCTCTCACATCAAATCAGTACCAACCACCAGGCAGTCAGTAGTATTTTTCTCTCACAACAAATCAGCACCAGCCACCAGTCAAGCGAACAGACATGTTCCTCTAATAAACTATAATGTAAAGGTCAGCTATATCAGTCTCCTTTATCCTCTACGCTCAGTGAAAAACTTTGTGATGTCACATCGAATGTTTCATAAGATGTTGGAAGAGATGTTCAAATACTAATAAAAAATAATTACAAAACTGAGGATCAGAGTGTCTAACGGCTAGTGGTTGGCCACTCCTTAGTGATGAGTGATTGACAACATTGTGTGGACTGATGTTGTGCTCTATCTTGTGGATGTAGGCTGCGAATTGATTTGCGTTGGTGCAGGTGAAGAACAAGTGCGAAAGGTCTTAGCCTTGCGGGACCTCCGAGGAGTGGAGGGACAAGTAGGCTTGGTTCGAGGGACCCGGTCGCCATACGGGATCAAGTGCGAGTCACATGGTGCGAGAAGAGCAAGTCGAGGTCGGATAGCGGGTTCGTTGGTTGATTCGAAAGCCAACATCAAGCCGGAGTGGACGTGGCAGCCAAGTCGAGAAGCTCGGCGTGGAGGCTACACCAAGCTCGCGGGATTTGCAGCGGTTCACCACAAAATCGATGGGTTCGTCGGTTGCTCCAGAAAGCCGACCCGAGGTTCCGGTGTGGCCAAGGCACCAGAACCTCTGACTAGTTTGGTCGTGGTGCGGCCGGAAGTCATCGAAGCGGAGGACACGCGTCGGGATCGCAGGCTTGGCGTCGAGGCTACGCGAGATGCGGTTGCTGGGCGTCCGTCTGATGGAAAGGCTGTCAAGTTTCCAAATTTGACCTTCGAGGGGTTGTATCGTCTAGAGGGCATTGTAGTCATTTACCCCCACTGGAGGACCTCATATATAAACTTGGTGGAAGGGTTGTGGCAGCCATCTCTTGGGTTTTAGGGTTTTCATTTGCTCTTTGCTATTTATCTTTTTAGTTTCTTATTTTCTCTAGGACTAGCTTGAGAGCTTCATAGAGAGGGATGGATGCTAGGAAGGCAAGATGGACCTTGTATGAATCTTTCTTTTGATGTATAGAAGGTTCGACGTGATTCCTCTAGCTCTTGTGGTGGTGATTCCTGTTTTCCTTTTTGTGGATTTTCGGAGCCTTTTCTTGGTGATTTTCTTATGGTTGATTTGAGGCCTCCCCTTTGCAGATTTGATGTGGGATGCATACATGAGCCCCTTGTGGTTCTTTTCCTTGTGATTCCCCCTCTAAATCCGTGGGTTTGGGTGCTCAAATTTGGGGTTTTCTTTGTGCTCCGGGAAAATGTGTTCTTGGTGTTCATCCTCCGATTTCTCTTGATTTGTTGAATCTTTGGGGACGATCTCTTAGGCATGACTTGTCCATGAGGTGTTACACCTATCCTCAAAGTTTTGCTTTAATCCGTGGAGCGAATTGGGAGATCGATTGAGGTGAAGTTCGAGTTCTTCCCGCGGGTCGAGCTTTTCCCGAGTGCCCAGACAAAACCGGTCAGACCGGCTTGGTGACCGGTTTGGTCAACGATGTGTTTTGAAGGAGATCTTCTGGAAACAAGTTTTCCTTTGGTAGAAGAAGCTCTGGTCCAAGTTTCGTTGAGTTTCGAGTTCATTTGCTCTAGTTTTGGGTTTTTGGGTTGGAGCTCTCTGGGCAAAACTGGTCTGACCGGTTTGGGAAAGAGGTCTGACCGGTTTGGTGTTTTGTGTTTTTGGCTAAGTCTGGCAAAACCGGTCTGACCGGTTTGGCAAAGTGGTCTGACCGGTTCTCCCCGTGCTGTGAGAGGCTAAGTCTGAGTAAACCGGTCTGACCGGTTTGAGTATCCGGTCTGACCGGTTTGGGTCTGGAAGTTTTGCTCGAGTTATTTTTCGATGCGTTCTTGAGTGTTTTCGGTGGTGTGCTAGTTCCTAGGTCCATAGCACTCTAGTGGCTGCGTGGATTTGGCTAGCGGGATGTCGAGGATCTTGGAGTTGCGTTTGGGACCATAGGCCGAGTTCTACTCGTTGGAGAAGAATTTTTATCGGCTCCCATTTACTTCCCTCTTCTCTGGTCGCCATTCTGGTCCTTCAAAAACTCACCTAGTTTTCGTGAGACGGTTTTTTAAACCTACTAATCCGTCATTAGCACATGTTTATTGAAGCACGACATTGTGGAAACATGGACTAATTAGGCATAAAAATTTATGTGGCCAATTACACTTCATCTATGTAATTAGTTTGTCTATGCTTAACACTCCTAATTAGTGTCCCAACATTCAATGTAGCGGCACAAATTCTCCGAATCTTGTTTTTGTGTGGGTGATCCTGAACGACATGTCATTTTATCATCACTCATCAGTACATACATACATATGGCGGCAAGGGTCTCCGGCGGTGTCTGCGGTTCTCTCCACATTTGTTCAGTAATCTTTTTCAAAAATTCTTTGTTCGGTAATCTTTTTCAAAAATAATTTGTTCAGTAATCATTTGATGGGATTCGGTAATAGATCATCCAGTCAACTTCAGCTTCAATAGTCGATTAAGTCCAGTAATGCATCTCAATAGCTTCAGTAATCATTGCTTTTAAATTTTGCAGTAGATCCCATCAACTTCAGTAGTTGCTCCTTCAGTAATACTGTATGCACCTTGCATCCTATTGCCTTCCTCTGTTTCTCTTAACAGTAGTGCAAATTTCATCAATGCTCCAGTAATTCATCCGATTCGATTCAGTAATTCATCCATTTTTGCAATCATGAACTTTTCTGTTTCGATTCAGCAGCTAACTGATCCTCTGCCTTTGTTTGCTGCACAGGTCATTATGTACAAGCTTTTAGCTCAGCCTCCAAACAATGGGGAACGCATCCACCTAGGCAATCAAATGCGCATAAGCAACCAGCAAGTATTCACTGTTCAGCAACCTACTGAGCTGCAATTGATTCACTTAATCCGTAATCCTTGTAGAGCTCCCAGTTAATTTTGCCTTTTTTTAACTTGCCGCTTTGCTCTGATGGCCGGTCGCACAACCCGTACAGGAAGAACAGAGCAGCATGGAGCACCCCGCCGGCTGACGTTTTGTGCGGTCGTCACTGGGATCGATTTGGTGGGCTTGGAGCTCCAGCTCGATGCTCACCCCCTCCCGCAAGCAGTGAGCATGCCTGCGCGACGCCCATGCTGCCCACCGCACCTGCCGGCCTGCAGCTCTCGAAGCCGCCGCTGCAGCTCGTTGGTACTGCTCTTGCACCCTGGCTCGCACGCACGCCACCACATGCCTCTCTCTGCACCGGGTCGCGCTCGCACCGGGGGACGGAAGTCATCGAGGAGGGGGGCGCCTGGAGAGGAAGGCGGGGGACTCGATCTGGATTGAATCGGGGTGCACACGGTAATGGAAGGTCGGGGATTGGGGACTCGATCTGGAAGGCCGGAGGAGGAAGCGACTGCTGGAGGAAGGCCACCGATGGAGGGAGGGCGCACCGCCGGAGACGTCTCGCGCTCGTGCTCGCGTGGACTCGCGGTGGGCGGATGCGGGCTGGGTTGGGTTGGTCGGCGGGCGTGAGCTGGTTGGGTTCAACCCAACCCAACCAGCAGTTGCAACGGGTTAGTTGATGTTGAATATATATGTCTGTGCGTTGCAACAAGAACAAAAATATGACTAGTTAATAATTACATTATATAGGTAAACATGAATCGTTTAGGCCATTGACCCAGCCAAAGGAGTCCACACATAGGTAAGAGTCAATAGCTGTAAACGACTCCTTTCTACCGGATTCACAAGTAGAAATAGGAGAACAGAAGAAGATATCTAAGTAGTTGCATTACATACAACTTTACTATTCAGACTTGCATCAAGGTAAGATAAGCAAACTTTAATCAAGAGTAAAATGCAAACTTGCTTTACTATTTGCACTTGCATCAAGCTAGCAAGTTTTAAAAAATTGGTAATGGAAAAAAATGGGGATAGGACAATATAACTGGACCAAGGAATCTAAGAATGACATCCATTTTCTCACCTTTCCTGTTGCACATCCTTTATTAATCTTGGGGATGTTGCTTCTTGCAGGAGCGTACCCATCATCAATATCCATAGGCAAAACGTTAAATTCAGAAACTTCTTAAACTATTATATTTCTTGCAAGTACTGAGAGTTGCTTGCTTGTCACTGAAATTCCTGAACGTTTCTAGACTTAACAACAAAGCTATGAGGAGTATAATCTGCATGAGCTGTTCATCAGAGTCATTTTGATTAGTATAGATGACTGACGAGATGCAGGAATGCTCACGGGCAAAAAAATATAACAAAGCCAAAAATATAATCTGGAGTCCAAAGATTATGCTCTGATTATTATATGCTAAGGGAGTCCTCCTGTATTTTGCAACTCTATCTCTTTGGTGATGCACTATAAAAAATGAAAACTGGATCACGGCTAAATCCCTGAAACCAAGACCACACCATGCTGCCCAACGATCCTAACCAGTCATTCATATAGGACATATTGCTTAAGCCATAAATATGTCAAAAACTTTACCACTATAACATATTAGCACTATCAAGGCAGAGGCCTAGCTCCTGTACACAAGTAGGCAAAGTAGATTCTAACCTGGTGGCTTAACAATATTTTGAGAGGTGAGAAGAGTATTAGTGGATTCCACTTCTACAGAGTTCATTAGAACATAATTCACCAGAAAGATCCTGTTAAAATAAATAAGATCCAAAAAAGATGATCATCAAGTAAGGCACTAAAGACTAACTGCAGATGGTCTTTTCTGACCATGCAAACAAAACATTTCTTGGTGAAGAGTATAAATAGAAACCCGAAGACAATTATTGAATACCATAAGTGTTCAATGAGCGTGTCAAAGTAGTACAATGAGATCCCATCAAGACCAAAGCAGGTAAAGTGCTACGAAATAGCACCCAGAATAAATTGTTTGATAAAATAATCCGCTTGCCTCATACCTACCTGCATCTCTTGGATTACCTCCATGTAATCCTCCTTTGATGATAAGTAATTGAAGCAATGATGCTCTTATGCAGTTGATTTCATCATCATGATGGTGCTCAAAATTACGGACTTCAGACCAACAATGCATAGAAGCAAGAACCTAAACCAGAGTGCCTGAGTGGCAACATACTCACGATATACTAAACATACTGAAGACGTGAAATATCCATAGAAGTGCATCCGGTCCTGCCATGTTCATGAAAAGAAAAACAAAACTCAGTTTGAAACCCATTGCTAACAAAAAATCTCTCTCTAACAACCACTGCAAGATAACATATCAGCTATGCAGGAAAGAAATTACCAACAATAAATCTGAAGCCAGAATCCCCATATCCTTTTTTTCTGACAGCTGTTGATGCCGCCATGTGTTCTCCTGTATGTACAGATAAAATGCACCAAGTATTAGGTTGTTGTAAATGTATATAGATAAAATGCACCAAGTATTAGATGGAGCTGAGGTAGAACGACGGGGTGGGTGTTGTAGAAGTTGCAGTCGCCGGGGTGCGTTGCGGGGGGAGGTGCTGAGTGCGTGCTGGCATCGACGGTGTGGCTCCGAATGTGTAGTGGAATCGGGGAGGCATGGTGTTGATTCGACGGCGGCACCTGGTACGTCACGGGGGAGGTGTCGGGTGCCTGGCGGCTCCGGCTGCGTAGTGGAATCGGTGTGGCGTGGTGCGGCGGCGGGTGGTGAATCGAGCGAGGTGGCTAGCCAATGCGACGATGGGGGAGGAGCCAGCGGCGTCCAAGGGCGGCGGCGTCATCCACGGGCGCAAGCTGCAGAGGGGGCACGGTGTGGAGGGGTAGCAGGGCAGGGGGCTGTAGCGAACATGGCCTCATATGTCATTTGTTCAAGTTTGATTTTGGTGATTAATGACAACATGATCAATGAGACTAATCATATTGTTGAGCATGTCTTTGTAGGCACTTCTAGGTCCCATGGATGCAAAAATATAATATGCCAAAATGAGAAGATAGTATATATTTTGAGGCAAAACCGACAAAGAGGAAATAGAAGAAAAGTGCACCGTCGGATGAACCGACAGTACGTGGGAGGCAAGCGTCGGTGCAAGCGCCGGATGAAGCAGTACACTGCGTGAAGACTGGAGTTTACTTGAAGAGCACCGGATGAACCGACGCCCCCTGTTTTACATGCGCCGGATGAATTCCTGGAAGAGGAGCAGCGGGGTTGGTAGCACCGGATGAACCGACGGAGTAGCAGCAGTTCATCCGGCGACCGTATGTTTGCTAACAGAGAGGTTCGGGCGCAAAATTCTTCAGCACCGGATGAACCGATGGATATAAGGTTTGAGCGACGGTTCATCCGACGGCACCAGAGAAGCCACCAGTAAGGTTTTGGGAAGAAATCCTTCAGCACCGGATGAACCGACGGCATGAGGGAAGAGCCGTCGGTGCAAGCGTCGGAGGAAGTGTGTCAGCAGGGAAGCAACGGTCATGTGACGTGGAGGGCACCGGATGAACCGACGCCTGGGAAAAGTATAGCGGGGTTCATCCGACGGTACCAATTTCAGCAGCTTTTAGCCAACGGCTCTTTGGACGCCTTGGGCTATTTATACCCCCTCCACCCACCTATTTGGAGTTGCTAGAGTGTGTGGAAGTGCAGAGGAGTTCAAGACTCATAGAAGATCATATCCAAGCCATCCAAATGCTAAATTGCTCATCCATAGACTTGCACATACTTTGTGTGTGTGCTTAGTGCTAGGCTTAGCTTAGAGCTGAGTGAGTGCAATGTGTGCCTACCTTGTGAGGTGATTCTCGAGTGGATCAAGTTGTACGAGGTGTGCCGGAAGTCTTGGAGCCTAGGTGGCTCTCCGGCAAACGTCTTTGACCCTCTGGCTTGGTGTGGAGCGGCGAGGACACTTTGTGCGGGGGACGTGGAGACCCCCTTTCCTTGGTGGAGAAGCTCCTTAGTGGAGGCGGCATCAAGGTGACCAAGGGAGCTTGGCGAGCCTTTGTGGCAAGTCAAGTGGTGTTCTTGGGAGAGACTTGGTGACCGGGAAGCAATACTCTTGTGTAGAGTGCTTCAACAACGTGGACTAGGGGTGGCTTAGTGCCTATCGATACCACGGGATAAATCGTGTGTCAAGAGTTTGCTTCCTCTCATCCCCTTTACGTTTCCGCATTACATTTTTGCAATCTTTGCTTGCCTTTAATTTCCTAGAGTAGTATCTTGCTAGGATTGGCTATAGGTTGCAAAACTTGTTGGGATGGGAGTTGCACACTAAAACAACCTTAGTTGCACATCTAGATACCATGTTCTAGTTTATGTTTGATGCAAATAGTGTTAAGCCATAGGTTAAATTTTTAAGTTGCATAATTCACCCCCTCCCCCTCTTAGACTACGAGCATCCGATTCCTTACAGGGGTGCTGGTCTGCTGGCGTTCGACGAGGCAGGGGTAGCACAGAGGTGCCGCGGATCAGGAGAGGCGGCGGCCGCGGTTGGCAGAGGGAAAAAACAGAGGAGGCTGGAAACGGGCGGAAAAAAGTGGGGCCGAGGGGAGGAAAAAAAGGGGGGCGACGTACGACGGTCGATGTTTTGCGCTGGTTGCGGAGGGAGCGGTCGGTTCGCAGAAAGGGCAGCGGTTTTTTTATTTTTGGCAACGGTTTTTGCTCGGCTTGTCGCTCCTTTGCGCCGGTTCATGTGGACGACTTCGGTTTTTCTCCGCATTCGTTTGGTTACTGTAGATGGACGAAAATTATGAGCAGAAACAGTCCTTGCTTTAATATTAGGTAGAGATAAATAATATATAATAACAATAAAGATAAAGATACAGATATGTTGTCAAGGGAAAATTAGTCAATTAGACCGGACAGTGATCGCACTCGTCGCTTGCTCTGCATTGGCTGAAAAAAAGCTGAAAAAGGGAGGGGACACGGACCACCCACGGTTAGAAAAAAAATTGTGAGACAAGAATGGGAAATTGTTAGGTACAATTACAAAGTCCAACTATCGGACTTTCCTCATTTGAGGAGGGAAGGGTCTTTTTTTTTTTGCCTAATTTAAGGAAATTGTTCATCAAGTTTCATTACTTTTCCATTTGTTTATTATTTAAGAATCTGTTGGTCTCCATGCTTAGGTCTCTTAAGTTATTGCAAGCTTGCCACTTGCAAGATGCCACTACAATCTTGCAAATGAAACTCAGGAACAAATGAAGCTCTGTGACAACTTTGTTCCATAAACAAGCAGAGATCTAGTTCTGAATGATCAAGTAATATTTTTCAATTTAATCTCGATCTCGATCACTGGAGGCTTTGTTTGAGCCCCTGGTTACCAACTGACGGATAACCGCCCAAAGTGTTTCGTCTTGCGTCAGAAAAGTCACAAATCATGTAGCATCAACGACTATCACGAGGCAAAATCGACGGACCTAAAGCGCACTGCCACCCGCTAGCTATGAGAACATCCACTACACGCATATGCTCCCTTTGTTGCCTTTTGGAAATTTCTAGAGAGAGCATAAAAAGTGAAGCGCACAAAGGGGACAAAGAGAGCTATGTTTCATCGATCGCCTCTCGTGTATCCGCTCAAGTCAAGCTTGCCGGCTTGATTCAATCTCTGATCTATGGACAATGCTCTGTGGTTGTGACTTCACCAGCACAGATTCTCTGAATCCTTGTGTTCTTGTGTCTGAACGAATAACATCCATCATTGATTTGCAAAATCAAAATGTCGCCATGGACATATCACAAACAGTAGTATATCGGATGCTGATGCCGCTTGCCATCATTGAGCTCACATGCATGTGGCACAATGCTGCACTTGTGGCGCCATTGATGGTATGAACAGTGCGGCAAAGTGATCGATCACAGTTCACAGATGGCAGTGATGCATGGAGATCATGGTAGGCCAGCCTCAGTGCAACCTCCTCTCCTTCCACTAAGCTAGTGACCAAGTTGATGATCAAAGCAGGACAAACAAATCATTCTGCTTGCCGATCAAATTGGACGGCTACGGCAAATCTTGGTCCCCATAGCTATATATATATAGCCACCTCCCATAAAGATGCCAATGCGCAAGACCATCGATCTTGATCTGCAAGGAAGATCATATCTTTGTCGTAGCATATGCCATGGCTGCGGCTGAGTTCAAGATAGGTCAGGTGGATGACGTCCAGGAGCTGCACCGGACGGCCCAGGGGACGGTGCCGGATCGCTACATCAGGGACGGGGACGACCGGCCGAGCGGCGAGAACGTCTGCGCCCTCGCGCACATCCCGGTGATCGACGTCGGCGAGCTCCGGCGCGGCGACGAGCTGGACAAGCTCAGGCTCGCCTGCGAGGAGTGGGGCTTCTTCCAGGTAATTATTTAGTACTTCTTCTCTGTTCTTAGAGATAAATTAAACTAGCTAAGTAGCTTAATTATCTAGGTGATAATGCCATATATTTGTGTGCATGTGCAGGTTGTGAACCATGGCATCGAGGGCGAGCTGCTGGACGACATGGAGAAGCTGTCGAGGGAGTTCTTCATGCTGCCGCTGGAGGAGAAGGAGAAGTACCCAATGGCGCCGGGAGGCATCCAGGGCTACGGCCACGCCTTCGTCTTCTCCGAGGACCAGAAGCTGGACTGGTGCAACATGCTGGCGCTGGGCGTGGAGCCGGCCTTCATCCGGCAGCCGAAGCTGTGGCCGACGACCCCGGCCAGGTTCAAGGACACCCTGGAGAGGTACTCCGTCGAGGTCAGGTCCCTGTGCCAGCGGCTGCTCGCCCACATCGCCGAGACGCTGGGGCTCGCGCCGGCCACGTTCCGCGACATGTTCGGCGAGGCGGTGCAGGCGGTGCGGGTGAACTTCTACCCGCCGTGCCCGGCGCCGGAGCTGGTGCTGGGGCTCAGCGCGCACTCCGACGGCAGCGCCGTCACCGTGCTCCAGCAGGACATGTCTTGCGCCGGCCTGCAGGTGTTCAAGGGCGGCGCGTGGGTGCCCGTCCACCCCATCCGCCACGCCCTCGTCATCAACATCGGCGACTCGCTCGAGGCAAGTGATCAGATCGACATGTTCAGTCCGACGCTGCGCATGGCCATGGCTGACGGATCAAGCTCGCCGCATGTTGCAGGTGCTGACGAACGGCAGGTACAAGAGCGTGGAGCACCGGGCAGTGACGAGCGCCGAGCGGGACCGCCTGTCGGTGGTGACGTTCTACGCGCCGGCCTACGACGTCGAGCTGGGCCCGCTGCCGGAGTTCGTGTCCGACGAGGCGCCGTGCCGGTACCGGAGGTTCAACCACGGCGAGTATAGCCGCCACTACGTCACCAGCAGGCTCGAGGGCAAGAAGACGCTCGAGTTCGCCAAGATCGATCAGACCAAGACTGCTCCTGAACAACCCTGTAGCTGCAAATAGTTAGGTGAAGTTGCCTCTACCTGTGCTTGGAAATTGCAGACAGATCAAAGTCCTGATGAACTACCTCTCTCAGCACACCCGAGTCCTGATTCCTGATGTACGCAGTGCCGTATGCTGTATTTTCCCATTCTTCTTACTTCAAAAGGCAAGGTACTGTACGTATACATATACGGTATTTGTCTTGAAACTGTGCGACACGTGTCTGAAGCCTTACTAGTAGGTTGAAAGCATGCATCTTTTGGTTTATGCTATCGAAAGCTGATTTTTACGTCGAAGTACCGGCAAAGCTGCTTTAAACTCTGACCATCGAGTGGACGGCCCCTACCAGCATGATCGGTCGTGCTTATCTCCTGAGAAGAGAGATACCTTAACGCAAGGTGCACAAGATAATGGCAACAGTATACAAAAAGGCGTGAGAATTAGGCCAATTAGCACTTTGTGCAAAAGCTTGTGATCATGATAACCCTCCGAACCCAATGTCCTTTCTTCCAGGATAAGGGCGAGAAAAAAGTTTTAAGGCAATACGTAGAATATGGGCACCCTAAGATAATCACAAGAAATTAGGGTAACCCATGTTGTTGCAGCATGGCTATGATACAGCATTCTCAACCAAGGAGATGAAAACAGGCACACAAAAGCGCACACACCAGTACCCTGCTAGCATCGTAATTCAGCAATTCTCAAGCATTTGCAGCAATCACTCAACTAGTAGACAACAATCAGACAAAAACGAGCACCTTCGTCACAAGAATTAACCATCACGAACCTTTCCAATGGTGTTGATTTTGCAGAATGGCACAGATGCTAAGGCGAGGGTGCGTAACTCTTAGTTGAGCTCAGAACGAACAGCATCTGTATAAATCACAACTGAACCTCACCATTCAGATCAGCGGCCAAATCTGCTAGTACCAAATCAACAAATTCCACAGAGGAAGCTGGGTAGCTTTGAGCTATACCAAAATCGAGCTGCACCAATAGTTGTACTTCATGCAGGCCATGTTCTAAAACTCTACTATGTAAGCTGGGTCACGGTAAGATGTTAAGAGAAGTTGCCTTTCTACTCCACTCCACTCAATTGTACGAACTGCTGTCTGAGCCACCAAGTGTCAAACTACTGCATCTGCCAAGCAGTTCCTCCTCAACAGTCTGTAATACGGGTGAAGGATGGGGTCAGTTGCAAGCTGGTGAAAAACAAATAATTATCAAATGGTCCTGCAATTGAGTTTACCTTGTATGTTTGAAGCAAAAGCTGACCACCAATTTGTTTCTCACTTGCATAACGGTCATATGTTTCCATCAGCGGAGCATTAACAGCCTGCAACAAGAGTAGAATCATGAAATTACCTCATGTTTCTTGCATGCATGCAATACACAAGCTTTCATTCCTAGGCAATAGCATATTCCGTTTTTCCAATTTTAACACTTTTGCAGTTTTTTTCTGGTAGCAAGCTGAGAGCACATAAATTGGGAAACGAACAAGAAACCTTAAGATACCTCGATTTTCTTGGTACCATTAGTACAAAACTGTAAGTGGGCAGGAATTACTTGTTTGTCCAAAATCAATGTTCCTTGAGGAAATTCCTTATTTGACACTAGAAGATAATGCAAGTCCCTATGTGGCCCTAGGCTCACATCAGAGGGGCAAATTTGTCAAATTTGTCTTTTCACATAGCATTTAATGGTGTTTGAACCTCAAACTCACAGCAGTGTCGTAGGAGGAATTGTTAAACTCATGTCATATAAAGAAGGGAAAGATTTTCAGGGCCATAGAGGGAACTATGTTATTTTTAGTGTCCGGTAGGGCACATGCAAGTCTTAAGCAAGGTTGGGAAAGAAAACCAAGCACGTCAATAACAATGGATAACCTATACCAACCCAATATGAGTACCGACAGAAGCAAGTGGGACAAATACTGTTTAAGTGGCAACAGAATACCTGCAAACAAAGATCTATGCTCTCATCCATTGAAATATTCAGATAGTAAGCCAGTCTATTGGTTTCCTTTTCCATGCTTTCCTGAACCTATAGACAGCATGTATCAAACTATCAACAATGTTAAGGAACCACAAAATAGTGTCATTGTCTCATAAAATATTAGAAATATGTAAACCTTAGAAAGGTAATCTGGCAGAGAGTAATGCACAATCCATTCAGAACTTCTCATCGAGTAGTAGGCATATGTGTCTTCAAGAACAGCATTTTGCACTAATGTTTTGACTTCAGAACGACATATGCCATGCATTACATCCAGAAAGCCCGAATCCATCGTACTTCCATCACGTTCTTGTCGGATCTGCGATCAATTATTTGCTATGTATATAAGGAATGCACTTGGAATGAAACAAAAGATAACTATCTAACAATTACCAGAGTAAGAAGAGCAGTTCTTGCTTCATCACTGAAGTAGGAAAAGACCTAGCGAATGGCAAAGGACATAAAACAAGTTGCAGAGAAGTGGGTAAGCACTTCATTTTCACAAACAAGAGGAAATGTGAAAGCAATTAAATTTGTTGCATGTTACTCACTTGACCAAAGAAAGAAGTAGCAGCAGTGTCGCTAAGTGATGGTAGTTTGTACTGCTCCACATAGCAACGATCCAAATAGCTAAAGAAGCCAATTACACATCTAACCATGATGGCGTAGTTTGACCACATTTTTACAAGCTCTCTAAAAAAGCAGTCATTTTGCTTGTGCATGAGATGCGGCAGAACCTAATACACAAGCAAACAATTAAAAAACGTCAAGCAAGGGGGAACAGAAACAGATATCTGGAGCTAAACTAAATTGACTTGGTAAGCATGTTATGCACACAAATATATGAAGAAATTATGCATCTCTAAAGTGGGCATTTTGATAAAAAAAAATGGTAATGTAGTGGTTCTAAACAAAAGTAGGGAAACTGCAGTAACGACTATTGCATTAAAAATGACAAACATTCAGAAAATAGTCCAGATGCATATCTAAGTTTAACTTTCTCTGGGCAGCAAGACTCCGGTCTAACTGCTTCAGGCTTAAAAATAATAGTATCAAAGATTCATTATAGGGTGTTAACTAAGGACAAATATAGCAACAGCGCAGAAATTGCTATGAAATAGCTCTGACAACACACATCACAAGGTTCCATACACTGGGGCAAAGAGATGGAAAGGAAAGAACTGCACCCACAGTGGCCCCTTTTCAGATATATGACTTCATTCATGCCTTTTCAGTATTAGAATTCAGAAAGCTCAATTCTAGAAATATGTTGCCTCAACTATAGAAGATTATACAGTAACTATAGAAGATTATACAGTAGACATCAAAAGTAAATATTGTACCATTGCACGAACACAATCTGCGAGCGTTGTCTTGAAACCATTGTACATTTCATGACAGTAATGTTGTTTCTGCACAGCCATCCTGTAAGAGCAACTGGGAAAATCGAAGATCAAATGACAAGCTGCAACTTTATGTAACACAAGGATAATAGTAAAGGTATGTACAGCATCATGAAGCGATAGAAACATACTCATAGTAGTTCATGTACTCAGCCACAGTAGGCCTTGTGCTAGTGCACTCCAAAATCTTTGAGCACTTTACAATCCCCTGTTCCAGGACCTTCCAGCCTTCCTCAAAGCTTAGGTGGCTGCTCATTTTGCTGCTTTGCTCCCACACTGAACTGCAGTTGTAAAAAATCGTATAAGGAACTCTTTTGGAGATTCGGTGATAGAAGAACTCAAAAAATAGAATTTTCAATTACACAAGCGCTTCTGGAACACATGCATTTAGCATTGCAGCTGTACAAGTATACATGAATCAAACATTTACACACGGTACTGTAAACTTCAATGTGAATATTTTGTACATACAAACTTATTTATATCGCGCTGCCAAAAGACATATATTTAAATCCAGATTCAGCTGTTAAAACTATAACCTCAAACAAATACAACATGTGTAAGCATTCAGGAAGAGTAACTCCCAGGCTTCAACGTAAATCAGCCTATATCACCAACTTACCATAACACGGTATAGTGTAAAGCTGTTGAGATTAACATATTACTCTTCCTGACAAGGCACTAGTCAAGGCATATCCTGACAACAGATTTGTTGGCACATTTTTTTGCTGAACTTCAAGGGGGTGACAGAAGAAGAAAAACTCTAGCGGAAAAAGAGTATAGCTACAACTACAGATGAGTTACACATACGAGAGAAAGCAAGTAAGAAATAGGCAAGCAATCAACCCAACAAGCGTTCGCCTAGTCATGAACAAACCATTTTGGTGGATTGTCACCACATCTCAAGGAACAGATTGGTTTAGTTTCAGTCCATTCAAATTCTTAGAAAATGACAAGTACAGAATTTTGAGGAAAACCAAAACATCCAGCCAGCAGATTAGTGGTGCGGCGAGCAGTAGGGCAACTGAATGGAAAAGCATTCACGGAATATGGCGGCAGCACATGCCCTGAACCAGGGCGTGCGATTTCTAAGCACATCATTCCCCGCATTGGTCACATGTAGTAAACAATCGAAGCAGGTGCGGACTTAATCGGGACAGAGGGATTGAGGGGGTCGTTCAATCGAAACCCCTAGATTTTCAGAAAATAAACCGCACGCGCACCACGAATATGTTGATTTCCCGCGCTGAAGATGAGCCTAATCTACCCATCCATAAGTGGATCGAAGAGTACCGCGCGCAGCAAAGGTAGCCGGGCGACGAGACGGAGGGATTTCGATGCGATCGCTCGCGGCCGCAGCGACGAAAAAGGTTGGGGAAAAGCGAACCCAAGCGAGCAAATCGATCGGTTTTGGCGAGGGGAGGAGGGGAGACGAGGAGCAGAAGGGGCGACGGCTACTACCCACGGATGTAGAGGCGGTGGTGAGGATCGCGTGCTCCTCCCCGTCGCCGGCCGTCGCCTGCTCTGCGCTCTCTCGGCCACCACGCTCGCAGTCGCAGCGGACAGCGGCGGCGGATGGGGTGTGAGGGGTTTTGAAGGGATTTCTTCTCTCTCTTCCGCTCTGTCGCTTCTCTTCTCGCTCTTGTTTTGCTAGTGCCGAAAAGGCGGAAAAGGCTCGCTAGAGCGGCCCGGGATCGGCGAGTGGAGCGGCTGCCAACGCAAATCAGACGGAAGAATCAATTATTTTCGAACGCTTTTCGATCGGATTCTAAATTCAAATGCATCATACAATACTGTAAACTGCTGTCGAGATATTATCAGATTAATAGTTTTGAGAAAATTCAAGGTTTTTTTTTCTCTGGGGGAAAGAAGGACGAAAGGAAAAGCGAAACCGAGTCCTTTCCATGGTCCGCATGACCCATGAAGGCTTTTGGGCCGAATCCCTTTGGAGCCTAGCGAGTGGATGAAGTGGGCTGAATTCATTTGGAGCCTAGTGAGTGGATGACGCCAGCTAGTAAGTCAACTGTTTTCTTTTTTCAGGAAAAAAAAAAGCTAGCCAGTGACTCGGAATGTGGTCACGTCTCATGATTTTTCCGGAAATTTTAAGCACATCTGAATTAATCTGCACAGCTATTTCACTGCATGGTTGTGCATTTTGATTGCAATTTTTTTTTGTGTAAGGGGTCTTTTTGAATGTCATGCTTTAAATGGAGTAAAATTTCCGGTTCTGTTTATACTGATATGTTGATCAACGCTCATCAAAACTATGTAAATGCAATGTGCAACGGCATGACGTGCATTTAGATGTGCACCGTATGAATCATGGTTTGCATGGACATGCAGAAGAAAGCCTCGTCCAAAAAAAAAGAGAGGGTCAGATCACACTGCACTATCATTGTCAGCTTCACGGCTTCACCATTGTGTCAAGAAGGCCAGAACCACTATATATAAATAAATACTAGCAGAAAACCTACAAAGTAAGCTGCAAGCAAAAAAACAGAAACTTCACCCACCTATATGCTTCTGGGCCCAATAATACTCTTTGGGCCTTAGTTAGGCAAGCTTACTGCTGGCTGAGTGCTGGGTGGGCTGAATTTACTTGTCCACATGTAGAATCACTCACTGACCACAGTTTATTCATCCTCCCTCTTTCTTTCTCTTCTCTTCTTCTTTTTACGTGTGTTAATTTTCTTCCTAGGAGAAAGAAAATCTAGTGGTGAGTGAGTTAGCACGTGGTCTCATCATGTTTTGTCAGGGGATTTGAGCAGATCTGAACCAATCTGCACAGCTATGTCACTGCAATTTCTGCAGTGGCTGTACAATAATCGATCCTTTAAAAGTGGCGTACGTGAAGCTGTTCGGCCGGTGTTAAAAGTGGCTTAAGGTGATTTCTACGGTTGATTTGTTGTGAGAGAAAAACACTTCACAACAAGCAAAAAAATACTGTAGGAAAAGCGGCGCTGCGGTAACTAGAGTCGGATGCATGCCTGCCTCTGCCTGCACCGCCCGCAGGTTCCTTTGATTGCCAACCTCTGCCGGCTGCAGGCATCCAGCTGCCAAGAGTGAGAGCATTCAGCAGAGGCATTGGTACATTGAACCGTTGAGCAACTTGTTCTTGCGCTGTTGCCATCCTGGATGCTGAAACTGCAGGTAATACATCGTCTGATGAGTGGCAACAGTTTCAGGTTCTACAGCAGTCATTAGTGCCATTCAGATCAGAAATATACCAGCATTTTCTTTGGTGCTAGATTGTTGCTGATTTGTATGACTGATTTAAAAAGTATGTATTGCACTGTGCAAGAAGCAGAAAGAAAAAAAAAGGCCAGCGGAGCCATTGAAATGGATGGGATTATTGCTGACTTTGCTGATGAGGCTGAGCGACGGATTATTATTGATAGAGACACAGGCACACAGATATAGCAGGTCGCCAACCGAGACGGCCCGGTGGACTCACGCGTTTGTCGGCGAATTCCAGCCCGGTCGGCCCGCTCTGCCTCTCTGGTCTGGTCTGCAGGCGCGCGACCGGCGGGCGTCCTATGGGGGCTTCAGAATTCAGATTTCAGAAGGGGAAAAAAAGAGAAAATTAAGGTTGCAGTTACGATTGCAGGCGATGATGCCGCGGCAGGAGAGGTAGCAGCAGCGGCAGGCCTGCGTCGTCGTCAATCGATCCGTCACCTGCTTCACGCCATGCGCGCGGCGTCAGATGGAGCATGTGCTCACTTACTGCCATGTTCCGCGGATGCGCATTTACCTCCTCCTAGGTTTCTACGACGAGGACGACGAGTAGTCGTCGTCGCCGCCGGGACCCCGGCCGGCCGTCCCGGCGCTGCCAAGAACTCCATGATCGATCTCGAGCTAGTGACCACGGGGATTCAGTCATCATGCATGCATTCTCTGACGGCACAGAGAAAGGTACCCCTCCATGCCTTGCCACACATGCATGAGCCACGAGAGTTTCTCACAGCTGCATTTCCTCTGTATCTAAATAGTTACTTCTAAAAGTCTGTATTTGTCTTACAAACAAGCTTTTCGGACAACGCTTACCAAGAGACGGAGCGAGTATGATCTTGTAGAGTAGAGGCATGCATAATCCATAATGTTAATACACAGCATACTGATCTAGGTTGCTCGTTGTATGTCCCACATTCCCAGGAACCTCTCGATCAGCTGTGCATGTGATGGAGCGACAAAATGTCGGCAAACCACTGCCACTTCCACTGGACCATATATGCATCTCACGCGAATGCTATGAGCGCATTATTAAGGCGCTGTAAATTCATCATCCGATCGATGCAATATATTATATTGCAGTAGGAAGAAAGATACAGTAGCTGCTTTGCATTGCTCTGTCAGGCATTCAGGCAGGCATTTCAATCCATCCCTGAACCGACGTACACTAGGTGTCCTTTGGCAGGGCTTTTTAAGCAGCTCCCGAAGTCATTTTGGAAGAAGTAGTGCCAAAGAGGTCTCAAAAAGAGCTTCTGCGAAGAAACTACTGTGAAATGCAGTCTCTAAAGCCAAAACGTGGAGGCGAAGCCGAAATTTACAGCTCCCCCTAGCTCCGTCCCGTGCATGCCCGACGGGGTACCAAATTGCCTATGCACATCGCGAAAATTACACCCAAATTGCCACCGTCTCTATTCCCCACCACTTCCAGCCTGAACCGCGGCCGAACCACACGCATCCTCTCTCTCTTCCCCACTCGCGTTCCTCCTGACTACTGGCGGCAGCATGGAGGACAAGGATGATGCGGTGGCCGCCGGAGAAGGTGCTCTGACGTCTGGAAGGGGCAAATCCGGTGGGGGCCTACAGGATTCGGCCAGCGGAGGGTCTGTCAGCGCGGTTTTCCTGCCCGGCGGAGGGACTTGCGGTGCAGCCTTCGTGGGCGGCGGAGGGGCTGGCGGCGCGCCCTACCTTTGGTCGGGCGGCCCGCCGTCGGGTCCCTTAGGCGCCCTGCTAGCCGCCGCCGGAGTGGCTCCCGGCGTGGTGGCAGGCGCATGGGCCGGCGTCCCCGGTGCGGCTGCAGGCGCAAGCACCACGGGAGCGGTCGGCGCTGCCCAGACCGGTGACGGTGCCGCGTCTTGGGGTGGAGTCCTAGCT
Organism: Cenchrus fungigraminus; assembly: GCA_036936925.1. Lineage (NCBI taxonomy): Eukaryota > Viridiplantae > Streptophyta > Magnoliopsida > Poales > Poaceae > Cenchrus > Cenchrus fungigraminus. Next base: position 3,972,679 of record CM072779.1, read on the forward strand.
GTGGCGGGGCTGGCGGCCGGCACGTGCCCCGATCCTGTGACGGGCGGAAGCTCAGGCACTGGCCATGGAGGATGGCCGGACTGGTGGGCCAACGCAGCAGCCGTGACTCTTGGACCGGATTGGCTCCGTGCCGATGGTGGCACCTCTCGCATCGTCACTGGAGCGGCGCCGGCGGCCAGCAACGAGACAACCTCAGAGGAGGGTCGTGCTGATGCACAGCGCAGGGAACGATTTGAGGTTCCGGCCACCTCTCATCAACTTCGGGGCTCGACAGGTCGCCGGAGAGGTGGCCACGCACCAAGGCCGCCACCGGCAGCTAGGACTGCTACTGCCCCTGCATCAGTGGCCGTCAACCTTACTGATCCTAGGTATGAACTAATAGAACTGCTTCTTTATTGAGTACCTGTGGTATTAATTTGCTTGTGAAATTGATGTGCTAATATAGCTGCTAGTTGAATGATTACCAGTAGCATGCATGCTAGTTGAATGTTATATTTTTTATTGTTTGCTTCCTTATGAAACTGATCTTGTTGGCAACAGTTTGGTTGATTAGGGTGATGACAACACTAGAATAGTTTGTGAAATTTTTACCATGAAGTGTTGAAAGGAAATAGATCCAGCACTCACTTGAATAAGACTGGGTACAATAATGTGATAGCTAGATTTAAATAGAGGACTGGGATTGCTTATTGTAGAAAGTAATTAAAGAATAAATGGGACAAGTTGAAGCAAGACTATGGTATTTCGAAAAAAAAATTGAAACGAAAGGAGACTTGTCTTGGATGGGATGAATCTGGGAAGAATATTGTAATGCCAGAAACTTGGTGGAAGAAAACAGCAAAAGTAAGTGGAATTATTGTTGGAGTTGTTTCAATTTTTGCATTGTACACCAGCACACATAACTGATATTTGAATTACAAATTTCAAGATATAAAGGGCTCTATTAGATTCAAGTTGAGAGGACTACAAAATGAAGATTAATTAGAAATTATGTTTGAAGACATTCGGAACACCGGTGATGAGCATTGGTCTGCTTCGAGTGGCATAGCACCTTCCCCAGTAAATTTGTCTCGTCACACTTCTCTGATTCCCCTTGATGACGAAGAGGAAGCAGACAATGATGATGATAGTGAGCCAGAGGAGGTGACACCTACAGGTGTGCAAGGTTTAAAGAGAGGTGGAGGGGCTACTAACATGAAGGGAAAGAAACCTAAGACAAGTGACGGTAATTGGTTTCATGAAAAAATGTGAAAGATTGTGGAGATGAATGAAAGGACAACTGCATCTTGTGAGTCTATTGCAAAGAGGGAGGATTTATCTGGTTGTTCCATCCAGAATGTCATGGCTTTGGTCAAGGATTGTGGGGCCCTTCCATCAACCAATGAACATTTTGTTGCATCTCTAGTTTTTACCAAGAGAGCAGAACGTGAGATGTTTATGACTTTGGATACTCCCGAGGAGAGGTTTGACTGGCTGAAGAGGAAGTATGAATGGATGACTAGAAATGATGTGCCTAAGTAGTTTGTGCAGCCAGCTTTGTACCATGCAATAATCTTGTATCATTTGATTTATGCTCTATTTTTTAGCTCTTGTATGCTTTGAACTGTTGTGGCCTGCAATAATCCTTTTTTTTATCCCTTGTATGCTTTGAACTGTTGTAGCCCCTTGTATGCTTTGAACTTTGTAATATTTATTTGACTTTAATTAATTCATGGGTGATGTACAGATCTAATGATGAGATCTCTGATGATGATGAGTGGGTTACAAACACTTTATCTTTGTTGCGTCCGGCTCAGAATTGTCAATTTGCTACTGCTCTTATTTGTGGCAAGTACTTCATGGCATACCATGATAAGCATGTTGTTAGAACTCCTTACAAAAGTGGACATGGTTGGACAATGGAAAACATGAACACTCCAGGTGAAAGTCATAAGCAATTCCGAATGAATGCACATCTGTTTTACATGTTGCATGATATGTTAGTTGATAAATATGGACTGAAATCAACTATTCATATGAGTTCTATGGAATCACTGGCTATTTTTCTTCTTGTGTGTGGCCAAGCTATGTCCAACAGTGGTATAGATGGTATATTCAAGCATTCTTCGAAAACAATTAGTAAAAAATTTGAGGAGGTATTGATCTGTATGGTGGCTATGGGTGCAGACTACATAAGGCTGGTTGACCCTAATTTCTCTAATACTCATCCTAGGATTAGTAATGAACGAAGAATGATGTCACACTTTAAAGATTGTATTAGAGCTTTGGATGGTACTCACATTTCAGCGACACCACGTCCCAATGACCTTATTAGATACATTGGTCGGAGTGGCACTGCTACACAAAATGTTCTTGCTATTGTTGATTTCGACATGAGGTTCACTTATGCATCTGTTGGGCGGCCTGGGTCTATGCATGACACTAATGTGCTCTTTCATGCCCTCGAACTTGATCCCAACACATTTCCACACCCCCTCTAGGTATGTTGGATCATTTATCACCATTTTTTCTCATATCTACACCTATGTGCATGTGTCTCATACAACCTTCATTTTTAACATTTGTGTGCAGGGAAATATTATATGGTTGATGTCGGGTACCCAAATAGACCTGGATACTTGTCACCGTAAAAGGGTCAAAGGTATCATGTGCCAGATTGGAGGAGAGGGCCTGCTCCAAATGGTGAGCAAGAGCATTTCAACCATTTGCATTCAAGTATTCGCAATGTGGTAGAGTGCTCTTTTGGTGTGTTGAAACAAAAGTGGAGAATACTATACAATATGCTGAGTTACTGTCGACCGGGCATCCCTGGGCCCACCACACATGTGGGCCATACCCGGGAGATAAGAACCTGTACACCTGGACTACTCGACTAGTGGTCCACGGTGTAGGATTACCGTGGACCACAAGGCAAGACAAAACGGACAAGGACTTGTACTAAGATTATGATAGCTTTCTATAACTCGTATAGGCTACTCCTAGTCCTACTCGAATATTACTCTTGTACCAATCCGACTTGTAACCCTGCCTCCCGTGGCATATAAGGCGAGGCAGGGACCCCTCTCAAAACATACGCAATCAATACAGAGCCACGCAGCATACAGGACGTAGGGTATTACGCACATTGCGACCCGAACCTGTCTAATTGTGCGCCTCGTGTCTCACCATCGTTTTCCTGATCTCGGCGAGCCCCACTGCACAATCTACTACTTCGGGTACCCCGTCGTAGGCTCGGTGTCTAAAACACTGACAGCTGGCGCGCCAGGTAGGGGATCTCGTCGTTGATCCGCTGGCGAACTCGATGGCTCTTGTCATCATCAAGCCGACCGTCGCTTTCCAGCAAGGCGACACCTTTGTTTTTGCTCCTGGGTTTGCGTTGCTGATGGCACTGGATCGTTCCTGCGTTTCTTAGGCCAGTCTCAATGCAGGTGTCATCAACAATTAATTAGGTGCCACATAGGCAAATTTGCTGACATGGCACTGAGTTAATGAAGAGGGAGAAAAAGAGAGTGTCGTGCAGATGAAACGCAGCAGCTCCGGTTACCCAGACCTCGGTAACTAGACGACACTCCATTGAGAAGCCTTCGTTTCATCAGCTCCGCACGCCGGAGATCCCGTCCGCCGCACCATTCCTCCCGCAGCGCGCCCTCCCTCCCGCCAAACTTCCCGCACAGCCAATTTTCCCCGCCATCCACTACCAATTTGCTCACATATATGGCCTCCAATCTCCTCTATGCTCTATCTCGCTTCCAATCTCGTGTTCCTGTCATACCGAATCTTGAAGCCGGCAGCTCTTGCTGCGCCGTCCCCAATCTCCTCCGATGGCGAGCAAAGATAGGAAGGGAGCCCCCAAGAAGCGGACGGCGACGCCACAAGCTCCTGCTGCGCCGTCCCCACCTCCGCCGCCAGGTGCTGCGCCGCCGCCGCTAGGTTTTGTGTCGTCTTCGCTAGGTGCTGCGCCGCCGCCGCACCCACCCGGTGTTGCGCCGTGGCTGCCCGGTGCTGGCCCGCCCCCACGACCAATGCCCTTTGCACCATGGCGGCCGGAATCCGGGTCTGGGATCCCAAGAGCTCAATCCTATTCAGCGAATCCATGGTAATTGTTCCTGATTTCACACTGCAATTCCCCCCAATACATTTGAAGGCATCAAGTTTGGCCTGTTAGCATGTGTGTGGATGGTTTATTTCAATACGAATTTTAGATGTGGTGCTTTTATTGTGTGAAAAAGCTCCAGTGGCCTGCAATTATCTAGTTTGTGTTGATGTTGTTTGATGGCTGGATGCATTGTTTGTCAATGAATCACTAAGATGGATGCTATATTTTCATTTAGAAGAAATATGCAACTGTAATTTGTAAAATATTAGGAACATAGTGTCATTGTTGCTGTCCAGTTGACCTCTTTAGTAGAAGAAATATGACAATAGTTCAGTCAAGAAATAGTAGTAAATTAATATTTCAGCAAAGTTCACTAAGAAATGCAAGATATGTTTTAGGCACATGTATGGTCCAAATCTGCAGAAGTTAACATCATGCATTTTTTTAAAAAAACGAGATATAAAAAAGAATTGCTATTTGTGCTCGCCATTGTTTCTTAGGATCTTGGCTGGATTATAGCTGCTTATGCCATATAGTATCGTCCATCAGTGAGCAGATGGTGGCCTGAGCTGATGGCTAGTAATGGCTTTGCTGCAAGTTGATCCTGCGATCTTTTTTCTGCAGGCAAAGTTCAGTGTTACTAGTATAAGCAGAGCAGAGCTTGGCTATTGGTTTGTGCCATGGGACAGTTCCATACTCTAGTCTCTCGAGGTTGCTTTGCTTCACACTGAGCTAGCAGTACTAGCACAAGGCCATCTTAACAGTAGGTTTTTAAGAAGCATGGAATTGAAACTTCAAATATGTTGGGTTATACACATAGTCTTCTGGAATGCCCAGATGCTCAGTTATGATAATATCAAGCTTATTTCTCAGTTATGAAATGGTAGCCTGGAATGATAGTTAAATTTGAAGAACTCAAACTCTATTTTTACATATTGTAGGGGAAGTTATTTGAATCTTTTACAGCAACCACAATGTCCACCAATGCAACTGTTTGCTGAAAATGCCCATTTTGTTGGGGTTGCAAATAGTGTGAACCCACCATCTCCGGCAGCTGCACCATATGCCAATGGTACTCCAACAGGAAGAGTGAGCATTGATATTGATGTCGATGAGGGGCAGAAAAAGCTACAGAGGCACAGCTTGAGGTCTCAAGGATAAACATGAAGGTTGTGGAGGGGCAGAAGGAAGTAAAATGGCTGCAAGTGTACAATTCTCTACTGGTTTAGGACACTAGTAAATTGACTGATGAAGACAAGGCTACCAGAGCAAAGACTTTGCAATTTATCCAGAGGAAGTACATGGTTACTGATGAGGAAGCATGAGGTATGCATAGCACTTTGTGAAATTATAATGCAGTCTTAAATGGTTATTGATCTTAGCCAGGAGCCAAGTGGCATAGATTAACATGTATACCTTTTAGTTGTTCTTCGCTAAAAAAAAACTTATAAGTTGACTGCCCAAAAGATATATAAGCTGGTGTCTGCCAGCTCTTACATGTTTCCTAGCAAACTTCTTATCAGCTTTTGATTGTCTATTTTCAGGTGATGGGAATTCTTGAGAAATGGGAGTTATTCTGAGAAAGAAACCTTGAGAGATTGCAAGTTATTTTTTTGGAGTGGCAGGTTCTAATAATGAAGACCTTCGAGATCAAAAGGCTCATATGCAACTCAAGGAAAATTTGGTGGAGCATATTTGGAACAAGAACGGATGTCGTCTTACTAGGCCTACAATTTGATACTATATGTAATCATTTTTATTTATGCACATTTTACTATCATACGAATATTTATGAAATGTAACCTTGTTTTATTTATCAAAAGGCTACATAGTTCCATGCCACATTTGATCACAACACATGCAAGGTCTAAATGTTGCATTCTATCTATGAAACTGTGCCCGTGAAACTGTGCATTGAGAGTGACTGTGTCATTATGCTGAAAAGCTGATGTGGCAGACTTGGTAACTGTGCCCGTGACACTACCACTGAGACTGGCCTTAGCATCAACTCCGAAGTCAAAGCTCAAGTCCTCGACGCTTAAGCAAGCTTCGATGGAGGATCTCGTCGAAAATTTCGGCGAAATTTCGCTCTCTGATTTGCTCAGAGAATTCGAGTCAGAGTCCGAGTACAACTCGACTTCGTCTCCTATTCAGCCTGAGTTGCTTTCTTCAGCTTCACAGCTTGCGCTCATCCTGGATAACATTCCCACACCACCTCTCTTCGACCATCGTCATGTCAGCGCCGCTTACCAAGCTGCGCTGAAGCGCCTCATGTGCCCTGGCTCGAAGATCGTGCTCGAGTACTCTTCGGATTCGGAAGTCAACCTCGACTACTTTGATTCGGATTCATCTGAGTTCGAGTTCGACTACGGTTCGGATTCTACTGAAGCACAACAACTGACTGGCCCTGCTCAAGGACTGGTGATCACATCGACACCTGAGGGTAGATTCGTCTACTGGCCTGAGCATGTGCCTGTTGATCTTACCTTGGATGATCAGGAGCGCTTTATCGCTTGTCTCGACAACTTACCCTTCCAGGAAGGTGCCAAGCTTGTTGATTATGACACTGATACTGAGCTCATTGAGAGTACGGGTACACACTCATCTTATCGAGAAGTTTTCGTCGTCGATGCATCTACTCCGCAAGGGTATCGTGCCAATTATCATTTTCCGGATGATGTATCTAATGATGAACTCTCTGTCAATGCTCCTGTTGATGAAACTGCGAAGCCCAAGACTGCACGTCGTCAACGCAACACTGATCGTGCAACCCTTCGTCGTGAACTCGCGGCAGCTCTGCCTACCCGTAATCTTCAAGAGGCTCTGGATGCGGTAGCTACTCGTCAATATCGTACTCCAGAGGAAGCTATTAATACGATCAACTTGCTTGGTCGATCTATGCCTCGTGACAGGGCGGCTGCTGAAGTTGCGAAGCTGGCTGAACTAGCCTACACTTTGCTACGTCAAAATACCAGTACTCCTAGTCACCATGGCAGCAGTGGGGGTGTTCATCACCACACGCACACTCCTCAACGCACATGCTCGGAAGCTAGCAACAGGGACAAAGGTGGTGAGGGCAGTGTCAATAGCAAGTCGGAAGATTCTCACTACAACGCTCGCACAACCATCAACGCCAGGCGTGCTGAGCGCGAGAAGCAAAAGGATGTTGATTCTAATTCCTTTCCTGCTTTCTCCGCTCGACTTCAAGCTCTGCTTCTTCTGGAGAAATTCAAGCCCTATGGTATTTCTAAATATGATGGCAAGCAAGATCCAAGGTAGTGGTTGCACTGTTACGCTTTGTCCATCACTAATGCAGGGGGCAATGATGATACTAAATGTATCTACTTCCCTTTTTGTCTGGAGCAAGAACCCCTCACATGGTTCGAATCTCTCAAACGAAACTTCATCGACAACTGGGGACAACTCAAGCAACGCTTCACCAGCAACTTCGCAGGTTCTTTGGACCGTCATGGTACTCGGATGGACCTTGCGCTGATCAAGCAAAAACCAGGCGAGACTCTTCGCGAGTACATGCGCCGCTTCTTTGAAAAAGGACTACTGTTGTTGATGTTACCGAGAATGTAACACCCTCAATTTCCATCACCAAATTAATGTAAGCAACATAGTGTTTAGATTTAATTTTCTAAGGAAATAAATAATTTATCAAATAAATTTGGCTCTAAAATATTTAAATATCATTTGTATAATTTTAGAATCAACAAGTGTTTGTGCATCATCTTTTTGTTTGCATGGTTTATGTTTGATGGTGTGAAGTTTTAAAAGTTTTTAAAAATAGTTTGAAAACTTGAAAAGGTTTGAAGTGTTTAAAGTTTGAAAAGATTTGGAAAAGAGTTTAAATTTTGAAAGGGTTTTAAAAGAAAGAGTTTTGAAAAAGAAAAAGAAAAAAAAAGAAAACCTCCCCCAACCCTCTCTTCCCTCTCCCCTTCCCCGTTTCGGCCCAGGCGGCCCAGCCTTTCTTCCCTTCCGGCCCATCAGCTCACCGCGCGGCCTGCTTCCCGCTCCGCCTCCCCCTCTCGCTGCCATGCGGGCCCCGCCCGTCAGGGCTTTCCCCAACCTCCATCCCCCTCCCCTCCTCTGTTTTGCAACGGCCGAACGCCGCCGGCCGTTACCCCGGCTTTCTCGCCCCTCCCTACCCTCAAGCTCGCCATAAAGGCGCAGTTAAGCCTCGGTGCCACTCCCTCCTTCAAATCCCCTTCAGTTTCTCCTCCATCAAGACCCCCTCCTATGAATGCCATGAAGCCGCCGCCGCCATGGCCATCAATGGCCATTGCTCTCCCGGCCGCCGACCTCTCCCCTCTCCTCCCTTCTCCTCTCTATAAAGCCGCGGCCGAGCCTGTGCGCCCTCCTTTCCCTCACCCGAGCTCCCGCCCTCTCCTCTCACGCGCGCGTCGCTCATCTCCCGAGCACCGCCGCCGCCGGAGTGCCGCCCGCCGCCTCGATCTCCTCCTTCTCTGCCTCTCCGACGCCAAGGGGTTCTCCCGGAGCTGCGCAGCAAGGTAAGGAGGCCATCTCCTTCTCTTTTGCTCGCACCTGAGATGCCCAGCGTCATCGCCGCTGTGCGCCATGTGCGCCGTCCGCCTCGCCGGCCTTCGTGCCATGACCGTCGCCCGAGCCCTCCTCCAGACGTTCTAGTATCGTGCGCGTGCTTCCCCGCGTTGCAATGAGCATACTCGTGCTTCAAACGATGGACGGGAGCTCGAGATCGAGCGAGCTCCGGTGAGCTTCGCCGCCGGCTCCGCCGTGCGCCGCCGCACGTCGCTTGCAGGCCTTGCTGGCCGTCAGATCCGGCCGGAACGGCCCAGATCAGCCCCCGCCCCGGTCAACACAACCGCATACCGGTCAACACCGAGCTGCCCCTGGTATTTTTACAAAAAAGTCCCTGTTGTTTCTATAATCACAAAAATACCCTCCCACTAGTAGAAATCCTTACGTTCAGGTCCTGTTTTTCACGCTTAGGTCCCTGATCTTTCAGTTTTTCCTCAGCCATCCGTTGATTGATCTACGGCTCAGATCTAACCCACCCCGAGTCAAACCGTCAACATAACGGTCAACAGAGTCTTTTCTCTGCCATTTTGCAAATAAGCCCCTGCAGTTTTGAATATCACAAAATACCCTTCCACCTTATAAAACCCTTTGAAACAGGTCCTAGTTTTCTTGTTTAGACCCCTGAGCTCTCTGGTTTTTCCACCCGAAGTCCATCTTTGATCTTGTACACTACAAACCCTGGGTTTATATGTGTAATTATATTTTAGCCCCTGGTTTCTTGCAGTTAAGCCCCTGGAAGCCTAGTTTCTTCACAGAAAAGCCCCTAAACCCCGTTTTGGCCATATCTTTTGCGTTTTAGCTCCGTTTTAAGCGTTCTTGGTGTCCACACGACTGTCTCATCAAGCCCGTTAGTTTTAGCAGTGTGTTTTTAGCTTTTGGATCTGTTTTGTGTATTGTTTTATTTATTGTATGTTTTTATGTGTGCTCGTAGACATCGTGCCGGTTTCAAGTGAACAGCCAGTTGGAGTGGACCAAGAGCAAGTTTTTGAAGAAGAAGAACACCAGTGTTTAAGCAAGGAAGGCAAGTGGACTTCTCCCTCTGCATATTCCTCTTTGTCCTAAATAATTGCATATTAATTAATATTTACATTTAAATGTTGTATTGCATAATTTGATGGGAAAATCACCTTTTTAAGGACATTACTAGAATTTATCCCCTTTACCTTGAACAACCCTTTTAAATAAATGTTTTGGGTAGATATGCTTAGTTGCTATAACTTGGGATGGTTCAAATGAATCTTTACAAAATAATGTTTGTTGATGATGATAACTTTGGTGGAAGATGATGCTGTGTTGATAACAAGATCATATGTTATAATTGGAACATGGAGAACCACCCAGGAAAACAGTGCAACCACAGTCCATATGGCTCTGGCTTAGCCAATTAATTAGGTGTGTGAATGTACTGATGACCTTATCCGAAAGGAGCAGAGGGGGTTGGGGTTGCAGGGGTATAGCCCGGTCCTTTTGGGGTAGCAGCCTTTGCTAAGGTGCCGACCACTAGGGAGGGTTATGGTCCGCCCTGATCTATAACTATGTGGGTCATTGGTCTTTTGCATATCTTTGTAAAGGCTTCGTAGTGGACCCCTAGCCACTCACCTCGGCAGTGTTTAATGGTCTGATCAACCCGGGCAACATGGGGAACACGAAATGTGGGTAAAGTGTACGATCTCTGCAGAGTGAAAACTGATCGATCAGCCGTGCTCACGGTTAAGAGCGGCCTGACCCTCACAAGATTAATGAACTTGAAGATGGAATTAAATTGTGGTTTTGTATGGTTTTGGAGATGGAAAGTTTTCTAAAGCTTAAGTGGGTTGGTATACACTTACACCTAGTAAATAGGTGCTTGCTAATAAAATTTGACCAACATTAAAAATGCTAACCGCTGCATAACCTTAGCCTATCCTTGATAGCCTTGCATCTTCTCCCACTTGCTGAGCTCCAACCATAAGTGTGCTCACCCTTGCTTACCCGCTGTTCAGAGGAGAACACTGGAGAAGAGTACTTCAGCGACTTCGATGAGTTCTGAGGCTTGCGTGCCCCCAGTCATGTGCCTGTGGAAGCTGAAGACGGAGTTTGCTTCGTCTAGTAATCGTATGTTCATTTTAAAGACCTTCGAGTCTAACGTCTGAGTGTAATAAAAGATAATGTAATGGTTTAACTCTTGTACATTTTTTAATGCTGTTTATGGATATTTCACTCATGACGTCTATCATATGTGTGTAAACTTGATCCTGGCGCACATATGAGATGCATTTGGTTTTCTTCAGAAAATCAGGTGTGACAGAGAAAGAAGTCATAGATACATTCCAAGATGGTTTTCATGATGACCGGCTTTTCCAAGACTTCGGTCGCGCTCACCCAGCCAACGTCACCAAGCTCATGGAGATGATCACTCACTGGGCGGACAAGGAAGACAAGGCTCGGAATCGGTTCAAGCATCTTCGCAACAACCAGAACAACAACAACAACAATAATGCTGGTGGAAACAACAGTGGCAAGCAACAGCAGGGCAATCGCACGAGTAATAACTACTCGAGCAATCCTAATCGCAAGCGCAAGCCCGACAACACTGTTGCAGCTATGGAAACTACTGACAAGCCTGAAGATGATTCCCACTGGGCAACATTGACCAAGCAGAAATGCCCATGGCACCCAGAGGGCGATCATACTACAGAGCAGTATTACCAACTTCGCCATGCGCTGAAGAATACACCTGAACCAGCGCACCCAAACCCAATGTTTCATAAACACAAGGGGAAGAAGGCTAACACAGACAAATACACTGGGTTTCAAAACCCCTCCAACACTGTCAATATCATTTTTGGTGGGATTCCAACCAAGCGCATGCAGAAACTTGCACTCAGGGAGATTATGTCCATTCGACCAGCAGCTCCAACTTTTCTAAAGTGGTCTGAAACCCCTATTACCTTCTCAAGGGCGGATCAATGGACTAGTTTCTCTGAGTCGGGACGATATCCTCTCATTCTGGATCCAGTGGTGGCAGGCTCCAGGCTTACTAAGGTTCTTATTGATGGCGGCAGCGGTCTCAACGTCCTGTTTGCCAAGACCTTAAAGAAGATGGGCCTAGATATCACCAATATGCTTACCAAGACCAACTCACCGTTCTATGGTATCATCCCGGGCAACGCAGCTGTTCCTTTGGGTTCAGTTGTACTACCCGTGACCTTTGGGACTAAGGATCACTACCGCATCGAGTACATTAAGTTCGAGGTTGCTGACTTCGAGACTTCTTACCACGCCATCCTTGGCAGACCTGGTCTAGCAAAGTTCATGGCTATTCCACACTATGTATACCTTGTACTCAAGATGTCGAGCCCCAAAGGAGTTATCTCATTGCAAGGGGATTTGAAGCGCTCTTACGACTGTGACACTGAAGCCGTAGAACTTGCTTCGACAACTCAAGTACCCAATGCTATGATGGAAGTCTTCACCGCAGCTAAAAAGCTTGCTCCGAGTGAGCTAGAGGTCCCTGAGAAGACGGATAACAACAACAAGCCTGCACCGACTAGTGACGTCCTGCTCAAAGCCATTGACCTTGGTACTGGTGACAGCAGCAAGACGACCATGATCAGTGCACAGCTTGATCCTAAATAGGAAGACACGCTCGTCAACTTCCTTCGGGCTAACCGTGATATCTTTGCGTGGAAACCATCTGACATACCAGGTGTGCCCAGCAGGTTAGCTGATGATCGCAGGGCTGCTATCAAGAAAGGGCTCGCCAAACTACTCGCGGCTGGCTTCATTCTGGAAGTTTTTCACCCGCAATGGCTTGCTAACCCTGTGCTTGTCAGAAAGAAGAACTCTAATGATTGGAGGATGTGTGTCGACTACACTGATCTTAACAAGCATTGCACCAAGGATCCTTTCGGGTTGCCGCGGATTGATCAAGTCATCGATTCCACGGTGGGTTGTGCTCTACTCTGTTTCCTGGATTGCTACTCCGGCTAGCATCAAATTGCAATCCAGGAATTCATCACCCTGTTTGGTGCTTATTGCTACACAACAATGTCCTTCGGGTTGAAAAATGCTGGTGCTACTTATCAAAGAGCTATCCAAGTGTGCTTCAAGAAGCAGCTTCACAAGAACGTGAAAGCATACGTGGATGACGTCGTTGTAAAGACTAGGGATCCAGACATGCTTATCACGTACCTTGAGGAAACTTTTGCTTCGCTACGGGAGTACCAGTGGAAGCTCAACCCCAACAAATGCGTCTTTGGTGTATCATCAGGAAAACTACTCGGGTTCATCATTAGCCATCGTGGCATCGAAGCAAACCCCGAGAAGATTACTGCCATATCCAACATGCAAGCTCCGACTACTATCAAAGATGTCCAGAAGCTTACTGGATGTATGGCGTCACTCAATCGCTTCATCTCACGACTTGGAGAATGGGGTCTACCTTTCTTCAAGCTACTCAAGCGGCAAGAGAAGTTTACATGGACAACTGAAGCTGATCAAGCTCTTTCTTAGCTCAAGGAGTTCTTATCCAAGCCTCCAGTCCTCACAGCTCCTCTGCCTAATGAAGAGCTCTTGCTCTACATCATTGCGACTACTAATGTTGTCAGCACTGCTATTGTCGTTGAACGGCAGGAGGAAAGCCATGGCTACCCTATCCAGCGGCCGATTTATTTCGTCAGTGAAGTACTCTCAGAATCCAAAGCTCGTTACCCTCCAGTACAGAAGCTACTCTATGCGGTTCTGATTACTTCACAGAATCTCCGCCACTACTTCGACGAGTACAAGATTTCTGTGGTTACTAGCTACCCGCTTGGTGAGATATTGCACAACCGGGATTCCACAGGACGGATTTCTAAATGGCCTGTAGAGGTTGGCGCTCTGTCGCTCGAGTTCAAGTCTCGCACTGCTATCAAGTCTCAAGCCTTGGTTGATTTCATGGCTGAGTGGCGGGAAAATCAAGTCCCAACTCCAATTGAGCGTCCAGAACATTGCGTCATGTACTTTGATGGTTCACTCAAATTGGAAGGCACTGGTGCAGGGGTACTTATGATTTCCCCCAAGGGCGAGCAACTCAAATATGTCTTGCAGATCTTCTGGAAGGTCTCAAACAATGAGGCTGAATATGAGGCCTTACTGCACGGTCTTCGCCTTGCAGTCTGTCTTGGCATTACACGACTACTTGTCTGTGGTGATTCTTTGGTGGTCATCAACGAAGTCAACGATTCCTGAGATCGTAATGCTGAGAATATGGATCGTACTGTTAGGAGGTATGCAAACTTGAGAACAAATTTCATGGTCTCAAGTTCCATCATGTTATTCGTGACAACAATGTTGCTGCGGATGTCTTGTCGAAGCTAGGATCTACATGAGCTCAAGTGACAGCTGGAATCTTTGTTCACGAACTCCACAAACCATCAATTCCGGAGCAATCATCTGCACCTACGACTACTTCAGTTCAACCTGATCGAGAAGTGCTTATGATTGATTTGGATTGGAGAACTCCTTTTATCAACTACATTAAACACCAGTTGATTCCTGAAGACAAATCAGAAGCTGAGCGCATCTCACGCCGCGTCAAGGCTTATGCTCTAGTTGGAGATCAACTCTACAAGCGAGGCGCAAGTTCTAATGTACTCATGAAGTGCGTTTCTCGTGAAGAAGGCAAGAAAATCTTGGAGGAGACACACAAAGGAATCTGTGGCAATCACGCTTCTTCCCGCACCTTGGTGAGAAAAGTATTCAGACATGCTTTCTACTGGCCTACAGCTCTTGCTAATGCAGAGGAACTAGTCAAAAGATGTCATGGGTGCTAATTCTTCGCCAAGCAACAACACGTCCCAGCCTACAAACTCATTACGATACCACCAACTTGGCCTTTTGCTTGCTGGGGGCTGGATATGATTGGTCCTCTCCCAAATGCACCAGGGGGATTCAACAGAGTTCTGGTGGCTATCGACAAGTTTACGAAGTGGATTGAGGTCAAGCCTGTTACCTGTCCCAAGGCTGATAGAGTCCTCGACCTCTTGGATGAAATCGTACATCGCTATGGGTTCCCTAATCGCATTATCACAGACCTGGGTTCGAATTTCAACAATCATCAGTTCTGGGAGTACTGTGAGAATAGTGGAATTGACGTCCGATACGTCTCTGTCGCTCATCCTCGTGCCAATGGCCAAGTGGAACGCGCTAATGGGATGGTACTCGATGCTCTCAAAAAGCGACTGTACGATGCTGCAAACACCAAGGGTGGCAAGTGGATCAAGGAACTACCTAATGCACTCTGGGGGCTACGTACTCAGCCTACTACTCCCACAGGGCAGTCACCCTATTTCCTGGTCTATGGATCTGAAGCCGTCTTGCCTGCTGATGTCATGTGGCGTTCTCCGGCGGTTGACCAGTACGAAGAAGGCGTAGCTGAAGAAACAAGACAGACATATGTCGACAGTCTCGAGGAAGCTCGCTGCAATGCGCTCATTCAATCAGCTCGATATCTTGAGAAGATTCGCCGCTACCATGACCGCAACGTTAAGGAACGCTCCTTCAACGTTGGTGACTTAGTCCTTCATCGTATCCAGAACCCGACAGGGCTACACAAACTCAACTCTCCATGGGAAGGTCCTTTCTCAGTTGCAAAGGTCACCGGCCCAGGCTCTTATCGTCTCCAAACTCTTGAAGGCGAAGAAGTTGACAACTCTTGGAACATTGACCAGCTTTGTCGCTTCTACCCGTAGGGGGTCTCAACAACCCTCTCCAGACAGCTACGACTGTAAACAACCCGTAGGGGGTCTCAACAACCCTCTCCTGGCAGCTTCGGTTGCAACAACTCACTAGGCAGCTACGGTTGCCACTACTCGTAGGGGATCAAGACAATCCTCTCCAGACAGTTTCGACTATGACTACTCGTGGCTTCAGCTGTGATCACTCGTAGGGGATCATGATAATCCTCTTCAGGCAGTCTCATTCTGTGAACTCGTAGGGAGTCATGACAACTCTCTCCAGATGACTCCGTGTCGTATAGAGCAATAAGTGGCACTTTGCTGTCCATGTCTCTATTTTTGATAAGAGGCTTCGGCCTAGAGTAACACCCTCATAGTAGGGTCTCAGTGGAACTCTCATACAAGTTGCTGCTACAGCAAGGATGAGTTCATCACACTGTCTCCTACGGTCTTACTCGTTCTTCAGAACATCCTTGCGAGTACTCTCTCACTAGGCTCATAGCCTCAGAGGTACTTAAGGCACTATTACTCAATAGTGTAGCCAGACATTGTAAACTCTGTACAATGTGTTCAGTAATAAAGTTGTTATTCTATATATCGACTTGTTACTGTCCTTTGCTTATTTCACAACAAAGCCTTCTTTAACGCTGCTACAGCTAAGGTGTTCAACTCGTTGTGATTAAACTAACATTCTTCGGAACATATCTAGACTTGAGTACTTCTACTCAAGTACCGTATCTCTTTTTGCAGCCACACACTCATTATCAACTCGAGTACATGGCATTCACATAAGCATACAACGGATCTAGATAATTGACTTACTCAAGTTTTCAATTATATTACATAAATACTTGTTTGGAATTACACTTGTTTTTCCATAGTGTTTTGTCGTACAGGTACATCTAACGAAGATCTATGAACTTGGAGACTGCTTCCGCGATTGGAGATGTCTGTTGCATCAACTCGTTCAACCTGTCGTCGGTGCAATCTCCAGATCTCCCGTTCATGATGACCGTCAGATCCGCTTCTGCGTAGAAGGACTTGATGAAGCTCAGCACTTGATTGGGAATTGTGTAGGCCAGCCTCTGAGCGTATTCCAAAATCTTCTTCGGCGTGTCCTTCAACCGCTCCACAAGTGGACGGGGCTGAACTCGAGCAACTCTAGGCTCGAAGAGATTGGCTACTGGCTCGGCTGCATCCATCAAGGCCTTCAACTCAACTCACAGGCACTCGGATTCTTCGATTTTGATCTTGAGAGACTGCATACAAGCCAACAAATCATTCCAGTCGTGAAGGCGAATCTGCATTTCACGCTCAAGTTCCATGCACTGCACCTTATAATCGGCTTCGAGGTTAAGACGGGCTGATTCTTCACGGTTATAAGCCAACTGCCAGTCTAGTGACTTGTTCTTGTACTTTTCAACCTCTTCAGCCAGCTCTGCAAAAGACCAAGACTACTTATAAGGATGCAGTGCGCAAGAAAAAAGTACTCTAAAGATAAGTTCAGAAAGGGGGAATACCTTTATTCTTCTGGCATAGTGACTTGTTCTTCCCAACAACGTCATCCTTTTGAGCCGTCAGCTTCTGGATTTCATTGTGGTACTCTGCGGCATTACCATCAAGTTTTCCTGCAGCTTCAGAGACAAGGCTTTCTGCTCCTTGAGTTCTTTTCTTAGCTGCGAGACTTCTTCGATGTCAGCCGCGTATTGCTCGAGCAGACGAGTCCTGCGTTTCGATTGCTTGACAACTTCCTGCAAGAGTAAAGCAATTCAAGGGTCAAAGACAAGATATCTTTGGCTAAAGTACTCTACAAGAGATTACAACTTGCCGAAAAGAGCTTCTCTACACTGCGGAACATCTCGGAGTGTGCCTGCAAGTTGTCCTCATCCAGGCATGAGTCATCGTATGACATCAAGCTTTCAGCTCTGGATTGAGTACTCGCGCTCGCCTCCGAGTGCATCGCAGCGCAGCGCAGAGGAGCTGGGTCTTCAATTTCTGGCTCATTCGGCACTATGCGGCCATCTGGGCTACCTTCAAGTACTAGCCGTGCATCTGTCTGACGCACGGGGGCTTCAGCAACTGGGATTTCTTCATGGCGTAGTCCGGCTTCTGGATCAACTTCCAGACCTTCATTCACCACTGCCTCAATATCTTCGGGTTGCTGAGCCCTGGGCTTGGAAGCTGCATCCACTGCTACCTTAACTACATCGCTCCAGAGGAAGCGCAGTGCTTGTGCGGCATTAGCTTCAGAGGCTACTACTTGGGGTTTTGGAAGCACGTCCTCTTGCTCTACTGGAGAGTTCTGATTATCTCCAGCAGGACTACTTCCAGAAGTTCCCCACTTTACATCAGTGGATTTACTGCATCAACAAGTTGGTCAGCATATTCAAGATTATCAACAACAAGAAGTACATGAGTGCTCGGGTACTTACAGAGCAGCACGGGGCACCACAACTCTTGGTCCCAACATGTCGAAGAAAGAAGGTACCGCTGGCTCCACTGGAGTTTTCTCTACCGGGGGCACACTTCCTGGTGCCACAGCTCCTTGTTGTTCAGGCACCACCGTTTCAACGGGTGATGATGGAACCACCTCGGGTTCTGTTGCTCTTGCTGGGCTACTCGCGGGTACATTGGCAGTACTCTTGATAACCTGCGCGAGTCAAAATTCAAGCCATTACAACAAAGTGCAAGTATTCAACATGATATTGGCTACTTAAAATTCTCAAAACTCACCGTAATGGATGGTAGAGCTGTGACCTTCTTCACAGCACGCTTTCCCACAGTGGTTCTCTTCTTCCGCGGCGGCAGCGTCACATCATCTGCAAGGGATGAAGCCGGCCTCTTCATTGCCCCTGCGGAGACACCACTGGGGATTGGCACCCCAGAGTACCCGTAACGGCCTCTCACTTCAAAACGTTGTTGAAGTGTTTGCTCGTCATCATCGCTCGAGGAGGCGTCCTCCACCAAGACATCTTCCTCCCCCTTGAGCAGATCGACTACTCTCGGGTGCTTAAGCTTCAACCTCTGATGGATCTGGCACTTGTAGTGGGTCACGAGGGCGAGGAGGAGGGTTGGAAACAAACTTCAAGACATCTTCCTGCGAAACAAGGCAAAATTTTAGCTTCACGACTAATTCTAATAAGTACTCGGGGGCTAGTTCGCAGATACCCACCAGACGCGGAGGATTGTCAGCACTATACTCTTGGACAGCTGCTGGAATTCCATGAAGATTCTTAAAATCTTCTGCAATCTCTCTATCACAAGATCGTCACTGATCTCCTCTGCGAACAGTCTTGAGCGATCATCAGTTCCCGTGTACTCATATCCTAGATGCTCTCGCTGCATTAAGGGTTGTACTCGTCGCTTCATTAAGTTGAAGGCTATTATCTTAGCTGTTAGACCTTGTGCCTTCTTCTGCGCAATCTTGGCCAGCAGCTCTGGAATCTGAATGCACTCTTGCATTGTTGGCTCGTCCTTCCAGAGCCTGTCATACACGGGTGCAAACATGCTTGGCTTCGGCAGTTGAGGCGGGGCGTTGTCAATGTAGAACCACTTGGTCTACCAATCTTGGTTTGAATCAATCAAGTCGTACTTGAAATACAACTCCTGTGCCTTCTGGCGCATCTGAAGACCGGCTCCACCGACTACTACCGGGAAGTTTGCGTTGGGCTGTGGCTTCAAGCGGAATATCTTCCTAAACAAAGCCCAATGTGGGTGAATTCCAAGGAAAGCCTCACAAAAGTGCACGTATACTGCAATCTGGAAGATGATGTTCGGGTTCAGATGTACATGCTCCAGCTTGAAGAAGTCGAGGAATCCCCTGAAGAAATCCGACGACGGCAAAGTCAACCCACGCTTGGCGAAGTGGCCGAACATCAGGATTTCATCCGGAGTCTTTTCCATTGGCCACGCATCTCCTGTGGCAGAGCTCCATCCTGTGACTACCTTCTCGCGCAACATCCCGGTGACCTCAAGGGCCTTGATGTCATCTTCCCTCATCTTGGATTTCTTCCAAGAGACAGCTTGGCTTGGTGGCTTGGTGATTACCACAGTCTTGTACTTGGGCTCCGACAACTGATTTTTGACGCGGCCGGATTTCCTCTTCTCTCCCTTGGTCGACGCAGGCTTCATCCTTCCAGTCACGAGGGTCTTCTTTCGCATCGGCTCAGGGACTGCGAGGGGGTGGAGGTGGAAGCTCTTGGCGACGTAGACGCTCAAACTCTGTGGCGGCTACGGATGCTAGGGTTTTATTTCTGGATCTAAGGGCAAATGGAAGCAGTGAAACCCTAAGGGATACTCCTTCGGGTATTTATAAAATCAAAACCCTAACAGTTCGACCTGGTGACCCTTCGTATTCAATAGATTGGTTTCACACAGGCCAAAATTTTCGGCTAAGTCAGTGGACTTAAATCCAAGACATGCTCGGCTCCATCTCGGGGGCTCGACTACTCGATGGAATTGGTTTTCACTCAGCTACAGTTCACTAAATTCAGGCCACTATTCTACAGTCAGATTAGATCCTTCAATTCGAGAAAGTACTCGACTCAAGGCTCGGGGGCTCCGTGCCACGTGTCCTTCAGTTTTTCTAAAGATTTTTCGGGATTATTTGACAAAGACTACAGATTGACCCTCAGCTTGAATTGTCAATTCGACCTAAGGCTCGGGGGCTACATCCATATAAGATGCGATTTTAGTAATCGCATTCCTATATGATTTCTTCGGAGTTTCTACGGATTTTTCGGAGCAAGATCAAATGCAAGAAGACTGACCCTCAGCTTGAATCCTAGATTCGACCTAAGGCTCGGGGATTACATTCCATATGGAATGCGATTTTAGTAATCGCATTTCTATATGAATCTTTGATGCAAAAATTTTAAGAACGAAGCGGGTATTATTGAAGACTTTCAAGGGAAGTACTCGGGGATGCTTGGGAACAACTCGAGGAAACTTCAAGACTACTCGTGGAGTTAGCTGGAGTACCTTCCAGCCTCGTGATGATTCAAGTACTATTGAAGATCGAAGCTTGCGGAACTCGGGGACGCTTGGGAACTACTCGCGGAGACCTTCAAGACTACTTGGAGCATTACACTCGACTACAAAGTACTCGGGGACTTGTCGACCGGGCATTCCTGGGCCCACCACACATGTGGGCCATACCCGAGAGATAAGAATCTGTACACCTGTACTACTCGACTAGTGGGTCACGGTGCAGGATTACCGTGGACCACAAGGCAAGACAAGACGGATAAGGACTTGTACTAAAATTAGGATAGCTTTCTATAACTCGTATAGGCTACTCCTAGTCCTACTCGAATAGTACTCTTGTACCAATCCGACTTGTAACCCTGCCTCCTGTGTCATATAAGGCGAGGCAGGGACCCCTCTCAAAACATACGCAATCAATATAGAGCCACGCAGCATACAAGACGCAGGGTATTACGCACATTGCGGCCCGAACCTGTCTAATTGTGCACCCCGTGTCTCACCATCGTGTTCCTGATCTCGGCGAGCCCCACCACACAATCTACTACTTCGGGTACCCCGTCGTAGGCTCGGTGTCTAAAACACTAACAGTTACCCAATGGAGAAGCAAATGATGATTGTTGCCGCAACCATGTGTCTTCGTAATTTCATTCGTGAGAATCATGCAGAGGATAAACATTTCCTCAAATGTGACCGGAATCCTGATTATATACCCACTATACCTAAAAGGTACAGAAGGCACCGTATTTCTCAAGCTCTTGGAGCTACATCAAGTGCGGAAGCTGATGATCGGATGATGGACAATTTCGAGATGACCTTGCTAGAGTCATCTATATTTCTAGATCATTTTGAGCATGCTAGTTAGCTTGTATGAGACAATGCAATGAACATATTATGTTTATTTTTATTATTGTTAATCAACTCAAATTAGCTTACATTATGACGTTACTACATGACATTTAGAACGTTAGCTAAAAAAACCTACACAACTAAGGGCATCAAAGACATTTGACCTTTTACATTATTCCAATAAATACAAGAGAAATCATTTTGCTAAACGATATTAAAAACGATTTCAGCTCCACCAGAGAATTCATTCCACCAGTACAGCCACAGCCGGAGCGGTCATAGGCACAACTCTGCCAAACGCACTCCAGCTCGCGCGTCGCACGGCCTGCTCCGATCCGGCAGAAGTTAATCGCCACTAATTGCTCGGGGGCCGCCGGCCAGCTGCTTGACGCCCCCACCAGCAAAGTATCGACGTGACGCAACGCCGGCCGGCTAGCTGCGCCTTGAAGCGCGCGTGTTACCACTGTGCAGGTAGCCAGCAGGTACAGCATACAAGATCGAGAGGTCGATGCAAATGCAAGGCTCTCTGCAAAAGTTTGCAGCGTCAAATACCAATCAGTCATTTGTTTGGACAGTACACAGGCTCGTGTTTGTGTGTGGGTGTGTTTAGAAGTCCAAATTTTTTCAAAAAACATCATATCATCTATCACATCTTATCACATCACCTCTCACTATTCATCTGACGCTACAGTGTATTTTGCACTAATTTTGGTCAGAATTGCCAAACTTTACCCAAACGTGTTGTGCAGGACGCAGTGTTGTTCTCTCTTACCAATATATCAGCTGCTTGGAACGTCTCTCTTACCAAAATCACAAAATCTCGACGAACATTAAGCTACTGTTTTTCGAAATTAACCCATATATTCTTTTCTAATAAGCTACTGCCAAACAATAATATAATACACACAGTATGCTTTCACGAAGATTAAGCAACCGGATTTGCTGATACTGTTGCACTTTTGTAAGTGGTCCCGGTCAAATACACAATTGTAGAGCAGCTAGCTCACCATCTTGGTTGCTTGACAGATGGATCACCAAATTGCCTATGGTTGAGTACGGATGCAAACAAACCAACCACACACCTGACACCAACAAACCCTGACTCTTTGCGCGCGCATCACTCCTTTTAATTTCTTGCTTTAATTTCATCTTCTTTTTAATACTATTTGGTGGTCCACCATTTGGATTCGGCATATATACAACTTGTTGCAGCTAGTTAGGGATCTTAATTACCTGCTGGAATCTCTAGCTCTGATCCTAATTCATGCCGTGCATCCCCATTTCTTTATGCCCACATTATTTGGCCAGTTCAGTCTCCCAACAGCACACAAACAAACCTCATCAGCATATTCTCGGTCAGACTGCATATATGGCTAGCAAGCTGAACTTATTTTTTTTCTCCCTTTGTTGCTACTGCTGTTGGTAGCAGCACCACCACAATATTATACGTTGATTCTTTCTTTGTGTTCGATCCCTGCATACAAGCACGGTGAGGTTATGACATCTAGCGAAGCATGTGCATCATCACCATATAATGCGACGTGAGAACCATATAAATTAATCCCTCCATTCTAAATTATAAATCATTTTGGGTTTCTAGATTTATAATTATTATTATGCATCTAGACATAGTAAATATCTAAATGCATAGTAACATCTATGAATCTAATAAAACCAAAACGATCTATAATTTGGAACGGAGAGAGTATTAGTTAAGTTAGTCTAGTTAGGTGTGTGCCGGCACGATGGGTTATTTACTTACTGTTTTTCTAGTCCACAAGCATGATTGAGACTTGAACACATCACTTGAGATCGATGCATATATATAGATCGCAGGGATCTAAAGTCCAATAACCTATTTTTTTTAGCTTAATATGAATTCCTAGCTTAGTTCAGGAGAGATGGAGATTCTTCTGCTTCAAAAAGAGAGATGGAGATTCCTTCGTGATTCAACTTTGTAGTAGTATATGTATTCGTCATTGGAATCCGGAGAGATCGAGTTAGTTCAACAACATGACAAATAACGACTCGTGTATATGGTCCCGGGCCTGTCGTTAAAAAGAAAATAATTGCTGAAACGAGTGTGGACAAATCTATAGAAATTGTTAAATCATGAAGGCATATGCTTCCATGTTATTGCCTCGGTATGTTTATGTTTGGATCCATTGGAACATTAATATAAGCTGTAACTATATTGTTACATGTCATCTTAGGAATCTCCACATGGATTGGACCTCAATTTTCTTCTCCTGTACTGTTTTGTAGGATATATGACAGCTTCTATTGGCCATTAGGCAAACCTCCAACTTCATGCGTGCTTCCTCTAGAGAAAATATGTTTTTTTCCAAGCATATATGTGCAATCAACAAACCAATGACTAAACTATATGATAACAACATGCATCTGTTATATCCGAGCATATATAGGAATCCGCATGAAGTAGTACCATCCATCAGCTGTGATCTCCGATCGAGGCCACCTCAAGTTGTGTAGTCTCTCGCCTTTTGGCTCTCTTGTCACTCTCATGGAGCATAGTGCTCTCTTGCCACCTGTTGCCATTCCTATGGTCTGTCGTCGCAAAAGCAGCCCAAAGGAGGTAGTGCTACTGCTACCAATGAAATGCCTAGCTTAGCTTGCACATCACACAAAAGCTGAGTACACACATGCAGAAGCATGACACACACACAGCACTGCCGATAATGCATCACAACCACGGGCATGTTCTTCTGTACACGGAAATTCAGTAGCCCTAGGTGGTGCATCCCCTAGCTGTTGGAATTGGCTCGGACCCTGTTTGGTTTTCTGAAATCTCACCAAAAAAAGTGGCGATCGAGTGCACGGCTGGAACTGGGTCCACGTGGACCACACCAAGCACCGACACATGTGCACTTGCCCTGCGCCAGCTTCTCCGATTGGTTCGTTCTGCATGCATCGGAGACCGTGCCCTGTTTTTGCCTGTACGGGTCATTTTTTTACCGCTGAAATTATCCGCATTGCCATTGCTGGCTTCCCGCCCGCGATCCATGCCCTACTGTTTTACTGCCACCACCTCGGGAGAGAGTAATATTAATGGAGGAGATTAACTAATTGCATTGCTTGGGCGACACAAATTTTCACCGCTGCCTTAATCTAGGTGATTTTGTGCAAAGTCCCCATATGGTTAATTAAGGAGAAGTTACACACATGCATGCATGCACGTACTGCCATAGTGCCATTAACTCCTGGGCATGCGCGGCTAGCAAGAGACAAGAGAGTGGCGGTGCATGTGCGCGTCGTACTAGCTATAGCTATAGAGGCTATGCAGGCCACAAGACACACTGTGTGTCTGATTTCAGTGTGGGCTACCAATCTTGGTAATTCAGCCACATGTTTCCATCTCTCAAAGTGGCCAAGCAGAGAGAGATATGTTCCCACCTCGTTCTCTGATCCGATATTTTCTATTTTCGCCGGCCTGTTTTTTCTAACTTTAGATACTTTTGCCTCTGTTCTGGAATAAGTGTATTTTTTTACTACTATATATCTATCTCGATATGATGATAAGCAAGGCAATGGATCGAGTTGGGTAGGTGCGTTGTTCCATGAGTAGTACTTGGTCTCTTCTTAGTGATTGTGGCATCTTAGGCAGAAAGCACACAGGGGAATGAATCAGCAAGCACTAGCTAAAAACATTCCTGTAGCATTTATTTTGTCTCCAAAAGAATAAGATTAATATATACTCCGCGGAGTACTTGTTATATACTTTATATATGTTAGCACAATGGAAAATGGAATATATATTCCTTTGACAAAGTTCACTGTTTCTGTCATGAGCCGAGTCATGGGATACATATGTGCCAACAAGAACAAGCGACGACGTCTCATGTTGCAAGTGGATACACACAGTAGTACACATGACATGGACATGAGCACTTTTCATTTCTCTGTACCTAATAGATCGATGATGAGTGAGCAAGGAGTACGTTAATTAGCCCGTCGCCGTTGCTTGTTTAATTTATATTATGTGAGTCTGCCTTCTCTCCCACTTCTATTAATTTGCACTAACAGAGGTACATACAGCCCACTTCTATTAATTTGCACTAACAGAGGTACATACAGGGTACGGAGATAGAAAGAACCAAAAAGGCCGTAAACCTTTGGTTTGAATAAATGTTGGCTTTCGCCTAATCCTCCTCTCCGTATCTTGAAAAGAAGGGAAATATGATTCTTAATTAATCTACGCTAGTTCACCATAAATATATGCATATGGCTGCTAGCTACTAGTTGGCTGCAGGCCAGGTGCAACCACCCTCTCTTGAGGCCCTGATCTTTTCATCATGTATACTGCACCAACAATCAAACTATACAGGCCTTGGTAACATGTACATAACGAAAAAAGGAGCGCACAAACTATTTTTGAAAAATTATCACGAAAAATTTCATTTATAATAATCACAAACTGAACGAATTAAGCTAGCAGTTCTAATATAATATAATTAAAGAGAGAATAGAACCGCACTACATGCATCTAGCAATTTGAAATATAAGAGTAGTTTTAATTTAATTTGGACGATGGGTTGGCTATACTCCATTTTGTATGCTTTCTATTGTATATGCATATGTAACTTTCTATCTACAAGATATTTTATTTTTAAAAAAATCCAGCTATAGTTCTTTTTTGCAAAAGAGAAAAAAGGGTTAGTTCTTATATGTGCAGTATATATACTGCTGTATATATAGTTCTTCTCTTTCATTGGTTCGCAGTCATTTCATGTACCTAAACCGAACCCTTCAAATCAAATTAATTGATACCACATATGTATATCCGATGTGACAGTTATTGATCATTTAACCTTAATTGTACATCACGGTAAATTATTTAATTGATGGTGTACTTACCATTTCTTGCTCCCCAGATTCATGGTAAATATGTGTCACAATCTTTCACACTCAAGTACTCGCGCTCAATGGCGACTCTCACAGCACATGATTTGTCCACAAATAATTATTTATGGCGGCGTTCGATCGATCGATAAACAACACACATGATTTGTCCGCATATAATTTTTTTAAGGAAGAGTATTATGTACCCATTTGGAGGAAACGATGAATACTTGCGTAGAGACAAATTTTAAAATTAGTGTCCCCTGTCCTGATGGCTAATTTAGAGCCGAAAGGAACCCAGGAAACAATGCAGCAAGTGCCCAGTTCCCCGGCCCTTGGAACTGAAAAGAATATACCTTTCAGAGCTGGTCAGACGCACGCGCATACAATAATAGCATATTACTACTATATATATACACCATACGCGTGTATTATACTGATGATCGATCGACCAACACTATTAAGACTAGCTTGCCAGCAGCTAGTAAGACTTTGCATCCACTGTTTTTTGGTAACTTGCGCGCGCTATGGACAAGATATAGGTTACACAGTTTATTTAATGGAAAAAGTCTACTTCACCCCCACATCACCCCAAACCTATGAAAATGGATTTTTTTACCCCCTGAACTTTCTAAAATAGGACAAATCACCCTTGAAGCAGTTTTGAAAAATCATAGTAAATTACAGAAAAATCATAAAATGGAAAATCCAATTGTGTTGGATTCTAAATGAGTACATCTACACAATGAACATATAATATGGTATATTTAGCACATTTTTTTATACAATTATGGAGAAAAGCATAGATCTAAAGTTACAACAAAAAATATGTACTAAAGCATTCCATATTGTAGGTTCACAGCGTAGAACTACTCATTCGAAGTCCAACACAATTTGAATAGGTACGGTTGTGTTGTACTTTAAAATTAAACAAAAAGTCTAGACGATGCATATATATGTATGTCCGCACATATGTGGATAGGATCTTCTAGATAGCCCCCTGTGCATAGACATATGGAGGCCGTACTGAGCCTACTGATCAGGAGGAGGAGGAGGCTCTGCTGCCCCTGCCCTGCCTCTCCGGCGAGCAACAGTTGGTAGCGGGGGCCGCCGGGTTCCCTTCCCTCCCCCGCGCGCGCCGATCACGTGCGCATGTGGAGGCTCTCCTCCCGAGGCTGTACGCGGCGATCCACGCATTAAAATTACGGTGCAGGCCGGCCGGCCGGCGAGGGCATTGGCCGGGGGTGGTGCACACAGAAGGGAGAGAGAGAGCAGCAGCAGCAGCAGCTATAGGCCTATCTCAAGGAGCCGGCGCGCCGGGTGCAGCGCAAATGTGAGCGGGGCCTTGCCAAAGTTAATAACCAACAACACCCGGGCGGCCGGCCGGGCAGCTGGTAGCAAACCAAGAACCAGCTACATGCGGCATCCTGCTTGCAGACACACCACTGGCCTACTCCTACTGGGTAGTAGGGTAGAGACGGGGCGAGGACCAATGCGAGCCATGGCCGCTGAATCCAAAAGGGAGAGGCCACATGCCTCGAGCCTGTGCCTGTGCCTGTGCCTGTGATGAGGGAGCGTTGCCTTGCCCCCATCCCCATCCCCATCCCCATCCCCATCCATCGAATTGAACCAGTGCCGGCACCGTGCAGTGGGCACGGCGGCCACCGCGGGCGGTCAAGCCGAGCTCTGCCTCTCTGGGCAGGGCAGCCACGACCACGAGCGCGCGCCCGGAGACAATTCAACGACCCCGCCAAATGCTATTAATTTAGTATTACTTTCATTTCATATACTCGAGATCACACCGCGCCCAGCATATGCATACGATACGATACGGTGTAGGAGTACATGTCATGCACTCACATGTGGTGACGATCGATGTGGTACAGTACAAGTAAAAGACGAAGCCTGCTACTACGACTGTGTGCTAGTAGGATGAAGAATACAAGTCCAAGTAGTGTCGCTCACCAATAAAATAAAACAAGGCAGCCACCGTATAAAACACCAGCGAGCTCAGGACCGACCGGTCGATCGATCGGCACCGAGAGCGACAGCCAGCAGCAGCAGAGAACACGCGCGCGCGGGAGGGAGGGAGGAAAGCGAGCTAGGCATGGCCGACCACCACGGGCAGCCGCCGGGCGGCGGCGGCGGTGGGGCGGAGGAGATCAAGGAGCAGGACCGGCTGCTCCCCATCGCCAACGTGGGGCGCATCATGAAGCAGATCCTGCCGCCCAACGCCAAGATCTCCAAGGAGGCCAAGGAGACGATGCAGGAGTGCGTCTCCGAGTTCATCAGCTTCGTCACCGGCGAGGCCTCCGACAAGTGCCACAAGGAGAAGCGCAAGACCGTCAACGGCGACGACGTCTGCTGGGCCTTCGGCGCCCTCGGCTTCGACGACTACGTCGACCCCATGCGCAGGTACCTCCACAAGTACCGCGAGCTCGAGGGAGACCGCGCCGCCGCCGCCGCGTCCTCCCGCGGGGGCGGGCCTCCCGGCCCGGACCACCCCTCCACCTCCGGCGCCGGTGCCGGGCCCGGACCCAGCGCCGGCGGCGGCGGCGGTCATTTCATGTTCGGCGCCATGGACAGGAGCGATAACAACAGCTCCAGGCCCTTTTAATCCATCTTGATTACTCTATTAATTATCTGCTTCTTCTTGTTCAAGAGTTTATCAATTTCTATCATCCATCTACTCATTTTTGGAGAGCTGACTAGCTGCTAGGGGTGAGTCGTCTCCGCCTACGTATCAAGGCTCCAAGGCAAGCTAGCTTAATTATATTCCTCAGCTCATTAGTGGTAGTGGCAGCAGTACGTAGCTAGCTACGAGAAGAGCTGCTAGATAGTAGAGTAGTTGTTCTTGCCTTTGATCTGGGATGTATTGTTGGCGGTGAAGAAGGTGCATCTACTGGTGTGTGATGTTGAGGTAGGGTAGATGCATATATATGGATGGGAATTATTGATCATATCGATCGAGGAAGAAACTAGGATATCGACGAAGAAGGGGTGGTAGTGTAACTTGAGTGCGCGCTTGAACGATTAATTCATTCGACCCGATTTAATTGGCATCAGAATGTTAGTTAATTTGCATTGTGAAGCATGAAGCTGATCTACACACTATGGATACTGTACTTAGCTCAATTTCCAGTGTATTTTTGTAGCGGGCCGGTAAGAATATTCTAGATTCAAAGTTGTTGATGCTCTTGGCTGCTGATTCATTCTTGTTGAGCCATTATTGGTTGGTTTGATTAGGCAGATTTCTACTAATGCTAGAGATCGATCTAGGATGCTATCTACTCCCTCTGTCCTAAATTACTTATTGTTTTGACTTTTTAATGTGCAATACTTTTGTTATGTATCTAGACATAAATATACATCTAGGTGCATAACGAAAGAAATGTATAGAAAAGCCAACAACAAGTATATATATATATATAGACATATATACTTATGTCCAAATACATAATATATGAACACACACAGTTGTTTTGCATAACCCGTTAGTTGTTTTGGCAGAAGCTGAGAGCATTTTAATATATATACATGTGGATTTGTTGTTGGTTGTAGCTTTAAGCCCTGTTTAGAAGCCAGATTTCCTCTAAAATTCACTATGCAAAAAGAAGATTTCCCATCACATCAAACATCACATCAAAAATGTGGACACATGCATGGAGTATTAAATGTAGATGAAATCAAAAACTAATTACACAGTTTGGATGTACTTTGCGAGACGAATCTTTTGAGCCTAGTTAGACCATGGTAGGACAATATTTACCACAAACAAACGAAAAGTGTTACAGTGCTTTTCAGTTCTGAACAGTGCTTTTCAGCCCAAAATCCGTGCAAAATCTCAGGATTTTGCATCTCAATTTTAAGATCTAAACACACCCTTATTTGTTCTCATTGTATCCTGCTTCTTCCTACGCGTGCTAGGATCCTAGGAAATAGAAGCATCAGAACTTCAAGTATGTGCGCATGTGGTAGTTATATTCATCATCTGGTGGTGTAGGTCTTGTATTAAATTTTCATAGGACACAGAAATTGATGCTTCTTTTAACCACTGACATCATAAATGGCATATGCACGGTCCATGACGTCGTTCCAGAGTCCAGACAGTGATGGACTCTGGCATCGTCACGCATGCATGGAATACTCCCACTCTCCCCGTTCCGTTTATAAAGTACACTAGGGTGTGTTGCTGCGGAGGTTGAGATAGCTCTTGGATAAACCATAAACCAATATGATTGTCTAATTGCTCGTATAAATGCTGCACTTGTAGAAGTTATGTTAAAATTATGTGAGCAACCTCTTGATAAAAATCATAGACTTTTGAGTTAATTAATGGATGGAGAGTAGTGATAGTATTTGTACTATTTGCTATTTTTCTATTAGAAAAAAGCTATTTATGAGGCACTAATGAATAATAAGTAAATAATTAAGAATGCTTAGTGGATTGTAGGCGGTCATGATATGAAGCTTTTCAAATTGATGAACAGTACAAACAATTAAAGTGATGTGGCTGCACCATATACAAAAGAATTAACAATTAATACATCTTAGTGGGGTGCATCTATATAGATTATATAGATACATGGAACAACATGCATGACAAACAATATATATGTATATGTGTCCTTTGTATATATGTGCGGGGCATACACACATATATATACTCCTATCTACTCTCTCTGTCCATAAATGTATGACATTAAGACAGTAGTCAGTTCAATTTTGAACTAACCAGCCTATCCTAAGGGTCATATATCTGTGGACCAAGGAAGTATATATCATAGGAAACACATAGGTGTGGAAAAACTGATGCAAACCTAAATAAGTGAGTATATTTATGAGCTTGGATTATAGAAAGCTCATATGCATGGTGGGAACTCATTCTTTCGAAGATCTATCACAATATATCTTTGTGTAAGAACCTACTATACTGAAATTGAATCGGTTCAGACTACATGAGTGAAAAGTTTGACTGCTTTTTTCTTGTTTTTTGAAACACAAGTTTGACTTTTTTTTTGAGATTCACAAGTTTGACTTTTGATGAAGTTCAATTATGCTCATTTTGTTTTGCCCATTTCACTTGTTTTATGTCATCTTGATCTCATTAATCATGTTAAACTGAAAAAACTCTGTAGTAGTTGCAATAAATTGAACTGAACAAAATGTGTATATGCCTCTGAATCTTTTTAGGAGAGTGCACTAGTCTTTTTTGCTTCTTCCCAATTTTGATCATAGCACTTGCTTCTGGATAATCATTTTATTAGCTAGTGGAGTACACCGTTCTCCTAGGACCAGATGGATCAATTCGGTAGCTATGTTGGAGCCAAATACTAGTTATTTAAATTGTACAAAGTAAGTAATCAGTGGTGAGCCACACGTATATACATTGTTTGCGTAGAGTGGCCTTGATGATCATTCTAAAATATAGTGTATGCCAATTGTAAATTCTTGTGTATGAATATGTGTGGAAGTTTTTTTTTTGGCAAAAATCATGTTACTATATAATTTTAGTGCTGGAATAAAATATATGAATATATCTTCACATATATGAGAGACACATGGCTGTGCATCACTATATATAATAGAATTCCCTCAAACTCTATAATGGCAAAAGTATAGCAGAAACCATATAGTTGAGTCTGTGCACTACATTAGAAAGAAAAAATGATCTTAAATGTAGCAAGTTCTTTTAATAGATATCACACATGTTTGGAAAAGATTTCCAAGTATCCTATATGGTCCTCCTTCTATAGCAAAACCTAGAGTAAGATTTCATTAAGGACCCCTTTGGAGCATCCGAGTCTTGAAACACAAATGTTGGATTGGAATGCCATGTGACCTTAAATCTTATGGAACAAGAGAGCATACGAAAATGGCAAGAATGATCGTTTGGAGGGAGCACAATAAAAAGAATGCGGGAAACAAATAAGAAAGATAGGCACACACACAAAGGAAACTTTCCATGAGGTTTACTTTATGTTAGAAATCCTTCAAAAATCCTATGAAACAATGCAAGCCATTGACCATATGATCTCATAGGATTTTTTTGAGAAATCTATTCCTTTGTTCCAATAGCATTTGTATGCAAAATTCATAAGGGTAGAAATCCTCCTAAAAATTCATAAGAGATCCTACTACAGCTCAAAGAGGTCTTATAAGGATTTGTTTGAATAAACCGAGCTATATCCCCTACATGAGTGCAAGTTTAATACTACCAACATGCTATTCTATTGGCTTTGTATTCTAATTGGCTTTGTTTCCATATATTTCTCAAGTCTTGCACAAATTTTTAGTTGAACGTGAAAGGGTCTCTAACTTAGTGATTAGAGCACCTGAGTAGCACATTCGACTCCTTGTGGGAGTGAATTAACGGACTGAAATAAAAAATTATTAAAAAAATAGGTAAGAGCTCCCCCCTACTTACTTCGGTAATTTTTTTTTACTTGGACAGCAAATAGTTTGAGAATAATAATGAAAAAAAGAAAACCAGATGTTATTCACACAAATCACCTGAGTGCAAAACAATCAATAGTTGTGAAATGGATGTCTTCCCTACATTGTTGTCGTGAGCTTTTAACCACTGAAATAATGATAAAGATTCCGGAATACTCTAGTACTAGTAATTGCTTAATTTAATCAGTAGGCCAACATTGGCTTGTCGCATATAATTGCTGCCCATCGACTTGTCAAACAAACTTGTTCAGGAGGATGACATTATGCTAGAAATCCTTCAAAAAGCCTAAGAAACAATGCAACCATTCCATGGTATCCCGTAGAGTTTTTGACAATCCATTAATTTCTTTGTTCCGGTTGCCCAATTATGAAAAAAAAATAAGGGCAAATATCCTACAAAATTCCTATGACACCCTACAACCCAAAGAGGCCTGATAAGGACGTGTTTGAATAAAATCAAGCTACCCTTATACGATTGCAAGTTTCATACTACTAACATATGGTCTTCTATTAATCATGTATGATTTATTTATGTATATTTCTCGAACCTTTCAAGATTTTTTTTACTTGGACAACAAATTGTTAATTTTGAGAATAGTAATAATTAAAAATACGTAAAATGGAGGTTATTTACACAAACATTTGAGTGCAAAACAATCAATAAGTGTGAAACATTTATCTTTCCTACATTGTCGTTTGTAGGTGGACCATTTAACTTCTGAAATGTTGCTAACAATTCCGGAACACGCTAGTAGTACTAGTAATTGCTTAATTTAATCAGTAGGCCAACATTGGCTTGTCGCATATAATTGCTACCGATGGACTTGCTGTCAAACCGACTTGGTCCCAAAAATTCCTCGATCCACCCGTCGTATCGAACTAACGACACTAATTATGAGTACTAAATATGGATTGATGGCAAAATCTATTCTCAAATCGCGAAACGAATCTAATGAGCTTAATTATGTCAGTAAACAATCTCTGTAATAGCGGCAAATTAATTAAGCTTAATAGATTTGTCTCACGATTTCATATCCATTTGTGTAATTAGTTTTATAATTAATATTTATTACTTCTAATAAGGTTTGAAGGTGGCATCCACCCGATAGAGGCAGACACACAGTACTGACGACTCGAACTACTCTCGTCCCTCTCGTCGTCAGAATCATTATTGTGAGACATAAATCGATATTGTCCCTCCCAAACAAGGGCAGAATCATCATCACCTAGAAAAAAACGTCAGCAATGTGTAACCAAGCCAGTACTACCGTATATGGTCTGTCCAATGTTCAAGAACACAAGGTTGCAGATCGACTTGAGAGCCTCTTTCAGCATGAGGATGTAGGAGTAGTACAGAGGAATATTACCATATCTGTAAAAAAAAATGCAAGCAAAAAACTAAAGTAATCGAGGATAGTTCCCTCCAATGGGGAGCTTCCTAGGGGACAGCTAGCACAGCGGGTAGCAGCAGCAGACGCATCAAAAGATGAACACTACTCCCCCCGGCTCCTAATTGGCTACCCCTAGCTCCTGCAGGGTTGCTCCCATCTCCTTCCTTCGATCCTTTCGATGTGTGTGTGAGAGGGAAAAGAGAAATAAAAAGCTGCGAAATTCGTAGCCTTTGTATATGATCAAGTGGCCTATGGCGAGCTGCTTTTGTGTACTGTGCCTCCGCGAGAGCACAGTGCGGGCGTGCTCTCGCCTCAACGTTGATCCGGGTGGATCCACGGCCCACGTGCCGCGGCGCTGGACGCCATCATCGTCGCCATGCGAGGTGCCGCACGGCTTGTCGGCAGATGTCGCGCGCCTAGGGCATCCACCGGTCACCACCGGCCCCGTGCAAAAGAAGGCCGCCCCATTGGCCTGCTGCGTCGTCGTCGTCGTGGGGCTATCGCAACCAGCAGCGGCTGCCCAAAAGGTTATTCGCCCTCCTCCTGCTGAACCAGTGTCCTCGCGCTCACATAAAGTTGCTTACCGGCAACCTCGGCTTTTCTCGTATAGCTACAGTGATTTCATCTCACGGCCGGATGTCTATCTGTAGTACGTACGGAGTACTCTCTAAAACTCTGAAAAGTGAACCCTCGAAACCTAACTAGGCCTGAAGTCGATCCTCTAGTCATGACCAAATTTTACTACAAAAGGTATGGTTTTTGCTTCCTAGTGTAGTAGTCTTATGTCAATTTTGTACCTTGTGAAATTTCAATCGAACATGGAATGAGCAAAATGGTGAAACTCATATTTTTCCCCAACAAGTTGGATATTTAACAATGGAGAGACGAATAAAATGTAGAGCCACACATTTTACTTTTAGGTTACAAAATCATTAACACGCGTGGTGCGGCAGACAACTCCAGTTGCCTTACGTCTTGAAATGGCATTCCACGCTTTTCTTGAGAGGATCAAGAAAGGTTCAATGAACAAGGCGAAAACACTCTCCTCATCTTGACGCATAAATAGGACTATCCCTCCGTTCAAAACCGATATGCATCGAGCGAGCGGGCATTGTATATCTAGTAAGCAGGGGCGGGGCTATATAGCTTGTTGCGGGGAAGATCATATACACTCCCTACCATGTTCATAGAGATGAGCAAAGATTTCAATTTCACTAGTCCTGCCCAAGGGGAGCAAACTCAACCCCAAAACCTTTCTAGGGCATCAACCTCTAGGGATAGCAACAGTGGGGCGGTTGGGCACGACAACCTCCTGCCGATCGCCAACGTTGGGCGGATCATGAAGGAAGCCCTCCCACCGCAGGCTAAGATATCCAAGCGCGCCAAGGAGACCATCCAGGAGTGCGCCACGGAGTTCGTCGGCTTCGTCACCGGCGAGGCCTCCGAGCGGTGCCGCCGGGAGAGACGCAAGACGATCAACGGAGACGACATCTGCCATGCCATGAGAAGCCTCGGCCTCGATCACTACGCCGACGCCATGCGCAGGTACCTGCAGAGGTACCGCGAGAGCGAGGAGCTCGCGGCCGCGCTCAACAGCGGCAGCGGCGGCGGCATCCAGATCGACGTGAGGGCTGAGCTGTCGATCTTCAGGGGCGACGAGCATCAAGACAGAAATTGACTGACCACCATTCGTGCATGAAGGTGTACTGTGCTTTACAGAATCAATGCTCTGACACCTCTGACGCGATAAGAGTGCAAGAAGCTCTCCCTTAGAATCTTTTGTTTCATTTTTCTCGTTCATGTTCCGATCTCAATCGATCTTGATTGTGCTGTACCATGCATGTCTAACGTTCGTTCACGCATCATACTCGATCGATGGTGCTAAAGGTGTACAATTACCTCCTTGTTCTCGTTTTGTCAGATGCAAATCACGAATGATTTTACGCTGTGGACAAGCCAAATTCTCTCATTCTACTTCGCAAAACAAAACAAAACAAAAAAACTCCCTCTAATAAGCTACTGTAGCTTTTTCCGCGCCCAGTGCAATAGCCATCCAGATCCGGTGAATGTTTTGGAGGAAGAAGAGGCCCGAGATCGAGCGCCGGGGTCAAAGCCTTGATGACCGGAGGATCGGATAACACCGAAACGAGCAAGGATGGCCCATCTGCTTCATCCTTTTGGGTAAAGAAATCCAACACATCCCGAGCAATTGGGTCTTTTGATTGCTCTCAGGTGTGGACAGAAGGTATGTTTGTGCACTGTCCTATGATGGATCCGTACTATAAAATTCAAGTGCCCCAACGGCACAACAAAAAAGTTGGATGGAAGAGCGCAAAAGGCATGGCAAGTTAGGTATAGTTTGCAATTCACAATAAAGTTCGGAGGGACCATGGCTTGAAGAAATGTTCTAGAGGTCCAGACTGCGGCAGATGATGTGTGTTCAGCCCTTGAAAGCCATTTTGTGTTGTACATCATGCGCAGTCAGTATATCTATATTTCGCAGAAAGCTGTCCTCTGAAGTATAATGTTGTCCGACAACAAGTGTCAAGTTGCGAAGTGAGGATCGCTATGGAAGCGCACTACCTGAAAAAATACATTGAAAAATGCTCGGAATGATTAGATTCGCATGCGAGAGAGCCCCTTTTGCAAACGTGCCATTCACATGTTAACGCTTGTCGTGTAAAGCGTACCACTATCATTATTAGATGGATCAGTCGGACCGTAAATTCTGACTTGAATACTAGAGTACGCTCGCAACTGGTCGAATAATATCGCTTCTATTTGCGAGTGCACTATATAAATGTAGTGGATTCCTTATTATCGGAGAGGATTTTAAGTTATTTGTTATAGATGTAGAGGAGAACATGATATCTAGAAAAACCATGCATTGCTTTTCCATTTGATTCGCTTGAACTATATTTGCAACTTGTAAAACTAGGGGGAAGTACATATCTATTATAGCCATCTAGGGATTTAGCGGAGGTTATCTGGTACCCCCAAGAATTAATGAGATAATATATTAGTGAACATAACCGTTTAAAATTAGCACTATAGCTAGCTGCCTATATGGGGTAGAAGAAATATTTGCTTTGTTTAACAACGAATGCGCTAACAATCTTGCTCTAGAGTCTAAAGGATGGTATTAATAAGCCTCCCAATCACAAAGTGGCTTCTTTATCTATATGGTTCATTTTTACTTATTTATCTCCACTAGAAATTGAACTGTGACTCGGAAGAGGACAATCCTGGCGGGAATGTTGCTGGATTGGCGCGCCGCTCTGACTGAGCTCCACCAACCACCATGCTGCAGGATAAAAAAAACGGACACAGCCCCGAGTCCATCAGGACGCTGGCTGGTCTCTCTGCGCATTGGACTGGATATATTTTCTTAAATTTTTTAAAAATAAATGTTCGTAGCCAAATTTGTTGAAACTATACACCTGTCGTCGTGTGACAAGGCGACAAGCCTCAACCAGCGTATCATACGGCGGCAGGTTCGGAGGTTCCTAACCGCCGTGCCACAAAGCGGTAGGGGCCAAATGTCACGTCATAAGGCGGCAAGCCGTCTATGGTGGTTCTCAGCGGGTGAGTGACAGTTAGGGGCTTATGGTACGGCGGTCGACCTTACCATAGGACGGTATGTTTTTTCATTTCCATATATTATAAAATTAAAGTAGAGCAACCATATAAAAAAGAAATTAAAATAGAGCAACTAGTTGCATATAGAAAAGAAATTAAAATAGAACAACGAGTTAATGAAAAAAGTTTATACATGATCATGATCAATAACTGCGGGCAAAAAAACACAACTAAATCTAAATCTGCCTGCCCCGCTTCGGCCTAAGTGCTCGAGCACCAGCCCTCGTGTGGTCTTGGTCATACGTGAAGGGTTCACGTGGCCTAATGGTCCAGCGTTGATCATCATCGGCGGGTGGTGTCTCCATCACCGTATGCGACGACCCTTTAACCGCCTGTGCCTCTCCGATCGCTGCGACGACGACCCTGCAACCGGCAGGGACCCTTCCGCAGCCACCTGTGTCTCCTGCGTCCCATGGAGTGGCGCCTCTGGTAATTGTGATCCTTCAATCACCTCATGGCCCGTGAATATCTCGTTCAGCAATTTCAAAGAATTTACAACAATTTTTAAAAACTACAACAGTATCTAGCAAATGTGATAGGCGCTGGCCTGATCTTCCGAGAGGTAGAGGGTAAGTCGATTGGTGGAGGCTCGACGTTGGCGATCTTGGCTTCGAATCAACACGATTCGTACCCTGCAACCGTTACAGCACTGCTCCGTTGGTTATCAACCAAGCACAACTCGATTGACCTCACCAGGAAGGCTTTTCCCTGCAAGCGAATCGAGAACACAAGCAAGAAAATGGTAAACACACAATCAAATATTGCAGATGTATATGAAGCAAATAACAATCGATGCTAGAAATGGTCATTACTTGTGTCCTCAGTAGAAGTATCATGTGCATTGTGAAGTGGTGGTTTTGAATTTTCACATGAGGATGTGATCTCTTCATTTTCTTCCATATCATCCTTGCCCTCTTGCTTTTGTTTAGAATCCTGCAAAAATGTTAGGTGGAGCAAGAGATACAACAATGGACTGATCTTCTAAATTAGGCATCTCATCATATGAATTCAATGTAGAAGGTGGATGAACAAATGTTTCTCTCATAAGAATTTTCATATCATTCCAAGTTTGAGGTTTATCAGAATTATTTAGAGACTCCCACCAAGTTAAAGCTAAGTGTCGCAAAACACTAGCTGTATTTTTACCTTCCTCCTTGGACACATAAAACGAGTAGCAAAAATATCTTCTCTATGGCAATTTCCAACTCCATGTACGCATCAGCACCCACACCATCATATGTTGGTGGATATGAAGAACCTGTCATTATTAGAAGACAGCAAAAGAAAACACCAAGGTATTATCCCTATCAACTAGCAACTATTGGGTGGTGGTGAAAGTGGAATGCAATATCTCAAGTGGCTTACCACTGTCTTGCAAATGTTCTTACCAAAGCCAACAGGGCGGCACAATCTGTTGTCGAGCTCGGGTGTAACAGTTGCAAGGTGAACCTGTGCTGACAGAAGTATACATGTGGAGTTTTGGGTAGGTTCAATATGGTAGCAAGGAATATCAATAATTCAATTCATAATTGCAAGACTGAAAAGTAGTCCCAAGCTAGTCTATGTCACCGGCCTAGACTCGTCCTGGACCTAGTCCAAGCAAGCAACAATACGACTCACCACAAGGACTCAAAACGATGCAAGCACTTCTGATTTTGTTTTCTTCTTCTTTTCTTTCACTTTTTTTTGGTGTGGCTTTTACTTCTTTTAGCACATATGTGCCTTTTTTTGTGTGCAGCTTTTTTTGCACTTCTTGCTTTTTACTTTTGTTTTTGCACCTTTTGCCTTTTACTCTTTTTACTCAGAAAATGCTGCAATAAAAGCTACAATGCAGACTATCCACCAAGCACTGCGCCACAAAACCTGGGTATTGGATAGGAAAGGTTGCTGTCCAAGATTTATGTAGCCTTCGTTAGGTAGATTATAGGGAAAAAATCAAATTGAATTCTCTCTGGACGTAGCAGACAAAAGCAATCTGATTTGCAAACTTTCTAAATATTTGACTATGCAATTATCTCCCTCTAATATATTTCAACGTAGCTGAAACTTTCCTTGATAAAAAAGTAACCAGTGCAGTCACGAATAGATTGGAATATATATTTTTCTTCACACACTAACACGAAGCCCATCTTAGGAAACAAAACCAAACGGCTAAATAGCACTACACAGAGACACGACGACTTGACTCAAACCAGATCAAAGACAATACCTAGACACAACGAACATGACGACTACACTACACGAGGGACTAAAAATTGAAAAAAGAAAACTGAAAAGAAAAATTGTGGGGGCACAAAAAGGGTTATAGGACAGCAGAAATATTTTTTAGAGCTTTTTGTGGACTATAGGTGATGAACATGAATGAATCTAAAGGGAAACACGATAATACCTCACGGGCAACCTGGAATCCTAATACCAAATGATACCACACGATTTGGCTAGACGCACAATAGTGTAGGTGGCAGCAGTGGAGCAAGATTTGGCCAGACGCACGACAGTGTAGGCGATAGTCGTGTCCAATGGGAGTACGGATTAGTGAGGTGCACGACGGTGTAGGCGGCCCATGGGCTAGCCGCACGACGGTGTAGGCGGCGAAGCCGTGCACGTCCGAATTATCCCACCTTGCTTAGCTTGGGAGGACCAAGCCACCTTAAAAGGGAGAGCCACCCTTTCCTTATTGGACTAGTCTTTTGGGGCGATTGGGCCTTTCCCCGAGAGGTGTGCTGGGCTGTACTCATCATTTAGTATCAGAGATGTGCCCTTGTTAAGAAGGGGAGGATGATGGGGACATCCTAGGGCACGATTTGGCCAGGCGCACGACAGTGTAGGCGGCAATCGTGTCCAATGGGAGTACGGATTAGTCAGGCGCATGACGGTGTAGGCGGCCCATGGGCTAGGCGCACGACGGTGTAGGTGGCGAAGCCGTGCACGTCCGAATTATCCCACCTTGCTTAGCTTGGGAGGACCAAACCACCTTAAAAGGAAGAGCACCCTTTCCCTATTGGACTAGTCTTTTGGAGCGATTAGGCCTTTCCTCGGGAGGTGTGCTGGGCCGGATTCATCATTATCTTCCGAGAGGTAGAGATAAACTAGATTGGTGGAGACTCGACGTTGACGATATTGGCTTCGAATCAACACCAATTCGGACCTCGTAACTGTTACACCACTGCTCTATTAGTTATCAACTAAGCACAACTTGATTAACCTCACCATGAAGGCTTTTCTCTGCAAGCGAATTGAGAACACAAGCAAGAAAGGATAGACACGCAATCAAATATTGCAGATGTATATGAAGCAAATAACAAGGGGTTCCAGCACTCGATTTGAAAGGACTTGACGTCACAGTTACAATGAATCAATCACAGTTTCGACTCCGAAAACTTGAACTAAACAAAACCCGAGTTTCTAAAGTGGCGAGGGTTGGGGCCACCAAGGGTGGGGCGCCCACAACTTGGGCTTAAGGCCCGACAAACTGGCGACGCAGCACCTTAGCAGATTCTAGATGTCACCTTGTTTCGACGATTCCTGTTGACTTAGCAAGAATTTGGGCCTGAGACCGGTGCCATTGGAAGCTTATGAAATTCTGGTTCCACCCATATAAAGAACGTCCAAACCGACTCTGTATGAGACCTAGGCGTCATTTTTAGTGCACACTGCTCCTGGACTCCGAACTGGGCTCGAATTTGAATTACTTTTGGCCTTCACCTTGGGGACTCGAACCCGGATTAGCCTCGTGCCTCCTCTTCGACTTGTATGCCCTTGCTGGACTTCTTCTACTCCATTCCATGCACCAATCATGGTCGTATGCATGGGTGTCATGTCGTCATCATCCTCCCCTTCTTGAAGAAAAGTCGTCCTCGATGTCGATTGTACTTGAAACCGATCCTGCACAACACAGAGGAGAACGAGTTGCGGAAATAAAGCAAACCAAAACAATTGTGAGGAGGAATGTGACCATGTTTCCAATTGTGTATCATGTCATGTCGCATAAAATTGTCAGCATCTCTGGAGACTTCGTTATTGAAAGACACATGATGCATGTCATTACTATCCCGCAAAAGATTAGTACCAACAAAGGACACAACAGGAATAGCTAGTTTATTACAAGAAAATTTAGCACCAAAAATCATAGAGAGCCACCAGAAATGCTTCTCTT
This sequence comes from Cenchrus fungigraminus, assembly GCA_036936925.1. Taxonomy (NCBI): domain Eukaryota; kingdom Viridiplantae; phylum Streptophyta; class Magnoliopsida; order Poales; family Poaceae; genus Cenchrus; species Cenchrus fungigraminus. The sequence continues at coordinate 4,014,373 of CM072779.1, forward strand.
CTTGCGAAACTAAACTACTAGAGGAACGTGTGAATATGTTTGTATGATGGTTACCCTCTAATCGATCACAATCTTGCACAACAAAAGAAGAATTCAGATTTGTACAAATGTAAACCTGATGTACCATATATTGTCCTTTGTTGTTATATTTGCTAATAACATGATATGAATGTCTAGAAAACCATGGCAAATCAGCATATGCAAAAATTCTCTCTTCTAAACAATCTAGATTACACAAATCATCAAACTTAATGTAACCCAAGGTATGTAAAGAAGATAACAAATGTAGCTCATCATTTTTACTAGCAACATGCATAACATGTTTATTTTCAGCACTAGCATGTAAAACTGAAGTAGTAGCACACAATTCATCTTTAGCACAAGAAACATCAAGCAAATCACCATGTGACAGATAAATCAAGAGATGGTTCCACTATTAATTGCTCAACTAGAGCATGATTTGTGGAAAAAATCAGCACATTAACACAATTCTCACCTTTCGTGAGTGTAGCACCATGGGCATTACCTATGTTCTCAGTAGGAGTATTAGGTGCATTGTGAAGTGATGGTTCTGAATTTGCACATGAGGATGGGAGTTCCTCATTTTCTTCCATGTCATCGTTGTACTCTTGCTTTTGTTCGGAATCCTGCAAAAAGGTTAGGTGTAGCAAGAGAGGCAACCATGGACGGATCCTCTAAGTTATGCACCTCATTATATGAATTCAAAGTAGGAGGTGGATTAACAAATATTTCTCTCATACGAAGTTTCATATCAATCCAAGTTTGAGGTTTATCAGGAAAAGATCTAAAGAATCCCACCAAGATAAAGCCGAGTGTCGCAAAACACTAGCTGCATTTTTTACCTTCCTCCTTGGACACATGCAACAAGTTGCAAAGATATTATCTATGGCAATTTCCCACTCCAAGTATGCATCAGCACCCACACCATCGTATGTTGGTGGATATGAAGAACATGTCATTGTTAGAGGACAACAAAGACAACACAAAAGTATTATCCCTATCAACTAACAACTATTGGGTGGTGGTGGAAGTGGAAAGCAATATCTCAAGTAGCTTACCACCATCTTACAAGTGTTCTTACCAAAGCCAACTGGGCGGCACAATCTGTCGTCGAGCTTGGGTGTAACAGTTGCAAGGAAGAACCTGTGCTGACAGGAGTATATATGTGGAGTTTTAGGTAGGCACAATATGGTAGCAAGAAATATCAATAATTAAAATTCAGAATTGCAAAACTGAAAAGTAGTCCCAAGCTAGTCTATGTCGCCGGCCTAAACTCGTCCTGGACCTCGTTCAAGCAAGCAACAATATAACTCTCACAAGGATATAAAGAATGCAAGCACTTCTGAATTTTTTCTTCTCTTCTTTCACTTTGTTTTCCTGGTGCGGCTTTTACTTTTTTTAGCACCTCTTTGCCTTTTACTTTTGATTTTTTTCAGTGCGGCTTTTGTTTTGCACTTCTTGCCTTTTACTTTCTTTTCTTATTGAGGACCTGTGTGGCCTGAGGACCGGTGGATGGTCGCTCTTTAGTGATGAGTGATTGACAATGTGGTGTGGACTGACTCTTGGCCTAGTATTGCAGGTTCAGGTTGCGACTTGATTCTCGTGGTGCAGGTGAAGAACAAGCATGAAAGATCTATGTCTGTGTGACCTCCCAGGAGCGGAGAGACAAGTAGGCTTCGTTTGAGGTACCCGGTGGCCGACGGGATCAAGTGCGGGACGCATGTTGGCAAGAAGAGCAAGACGACGTCGAGAGGATGGAGCCGGTGCAAGGTAGTAGCTAACAACTGAAGCTTGCACATGGGGTTTGCAGTGGTTTGGCCACAAAACCACTGGGTTACTTGGCTGAGCCACAAAGCCAAGGCCGAAGGCTCGACAGGACTAGACGGCCTACCCAGGCCGGTCTGACCGCCTAGCCAGGGCGGTGTGACCGGGTGGGGCGGTCTGACCGCGTGCACCATGGTTCGTCGAGAAGCTTCGAAGCGGAGGACATGTGGCGTGATCACAAGGCTTGCGTGGAGTTGAAGAGGCTTGCGGTCGACGAGCATCCGTCCGATGGAGAAATCGACCAAGTTTCCCAAAGTGCCTCGGCGAGCGTATATCTTAATATTAAGTAGTAGGGGTAGTTTGGTCATTCGGCACCCTTCATATAAACTCACTTGAGGGGAGATGGCAGCCAACTCTTGGAACCCTAGTTCATTTGCTTCCTCTCTTTAGTTTTCCCTAGGCTAGCTTCAGAGCTTCGTGAGTCATCTTGTGAGAGGGTTGGATGTTCGGCCAGCTTGCTAGACCTTGTATGAACCTTTCATGACATGTATAAAAGATTCAGCGTGGTTCATCTTGTGTTCCTTTGCCTCCCGGCATTTTCCCTTTTGGTGATTTTTAGAGCTATTTCTTGGGATTTTTGTGGTGGTTTGTTGGAGGCATTTCTTGGTGGGATTCTTGGTGGGTATCACACATGAGGTCTTTATGCCTCTTTTCTTGGTGATTTTGCCCCAGTAAACCCTCGGGAAATGCTTTGATTTGGGTGGTTTTCGTGGTTCCTCGAGTTCATGACATAGAGCCCTTAAATTCGCAATTCCCTTTGATTGAGAGCGTTTCAGTGGATTTCCTTTGGTGGAGATGTCATGCAGGAGGTGACCCAGCTATCCCCGAAGTTTCACTACAATCCGTGGGGTGAATAGGGAGATCGGGTGATGGGAAGTTGAGGGTTGACCCGCGGCCAAGTTCTGGGGACCAGGCGGTCTAACCGCGTCGGCTAGGCGGTCTGACCGCCCTGGGTGTTTCGCCGAGGAAAGTTTGGTTTTCCCAGTGATTTCTCTGATAGCTTGTTTGCCTTGATCATAGGAGCCAGGTGAAATCTTCGGTCAATTGACAAAATTGGCTCCAAACGACCCACCAAACGCCTGATCTTGGTAAACTTGAGGATTGAGTGGTGGAAGTGATTTCGGGACCTAGACCGTGTTCATCTCGCTAGAGGAGTCATCTCTTTCGAGAAGAATTTTTATAGGCTCCCATTCACTGCCCCCCCTCTCTGGTCACCCAATCCTGTCCTTCACTTATCTTGCTTCGAACCGCTGCAATAGATAGGTACAACTTAAAATAACGCCACAAACAAAAGTGTGGATGAACAAAAGCTCTTCTCTAGGCTGGCCAAAATTCTGCAGCAAGGATAATAAAAATGAACCGTTGTGGCTAAGCTTTCCAGTAAAAACAAACCTTCTGTTTCCTTCCTAATCTCTTTGTTTGTCTCACAACACACAATCTGTTGACTGTTTTTCTGTTTTTTTTCACTCTTGCAAAGGAAACAAGCACTCTGAGTACACAAGTATTGGCATGCAAACAAGAAAGAATGAGCACAATGCTTTTAACACCGTGCCTGTAGGAACAGCTAGGGAACTCGAGTGATGCTGAAAACACTAGACCTTGACTCGATTAAACCGACGAACACGATGACACCACGAGGGACTAAAATTCAGTAAAGCAAACTAAACTGAAAAATTGTGAGGCACAAAAGGGGTATAGGACAACGGAAATATGATGAACAAAATATTTCTGTGAGCTTTTTCTGCACTATGGTGATGAACACGAACGAACCTAAATGGGAGACACGATAATACCTCACGGGCAACCTGGAATCCTGATACCAAATGATAGGTGATGGCTCGATCTTCTGAGAGGTAGAGATAAACTCAATTGGTGGAGACTCGACATTGACGATATTGGCTTCAAATCAGCACTGATTCAGACCCCGCAACCGTTACACCACTGCTCCGTTGGTTATCAACCAAGCACGACTTGATTGACCTCGCCACGAAGGCTTTTCTCTGCAAGCGAATTGAGAACACAAGTAAGAAAGGATAGACACGCAATCGAATATTGCAGATGTATATAAAGTAAATAACAAGGGGTTCGAGCACTCGATTCGAAAGGACTAGTCGACACAGTCGAGGAGATGCAAGAACAGGGGCCCTGGATCACAGTAAAAGGACTTGGCATCACAGTTACAATGAATCAATCATAGTTTCGACTCCGAAAACTTGAACTAAGCAAAACCTGAGTTTCTAAGGCGGCAACTACTGAGTATATGAGAGGAGGGGCGTCCTAGGGTTGGGAGCGACCAAGGGTGGGGCGCCCACAACTTTGGCTTAAGCCCCGACAAACTGGCGACGCAGCACATTGGCAGATTCTGGACGTCACATTGTTTCGACGATTCCTATTGACTCAGAATAAATTTGGGCCTGAGACCGGTGCCATTGGAAGCTCTATGAAATTCTAGTTCCACCCACATAAAGAACGTCTGAAACCGACTCCGTATGAGACCTGGGTGTCGTTTTTAGTGCACACTTCTCCTAGACTCCGCACTGGGCTCGAACTTGAATTGCTTTGGACCTCCACCTTAGGGACTCGAACCAGATTTGCCTCGTGCCTCCTCTTCGACTTAGACACCTTTGCTGAACTTCTTCTACTCTATTCCATGCACCAATCATGGTCGTATGTATTGGTGTCATGTCCTCATTGGTTCGAGCACTCAATTCGAAAGGGCTAGTCGACATAGTCGAGGAGATGCAAGAACAGGGGCCTTGGATCACGGCAAAAGGACTTGGCGTCACAGTTACAATGAATCAAGAAAGTTTCGACTTCGAAAACTTCAACTAAACAAAACCCAAGTTTCTAAGGCGGCGGCTACTGAGATTATGAGAGGAGGAGCGTCCTAGGGTTGGGGGCGAGCAAGGGTGGGGTGCCCACAACTTGGGCTAACGGCCTGGCAAACTGGTGATGCAGCAGCTTGACAGATTCTAAACATCAACTTGTTTCGACGATTCGCGGTGACTCCGAATGAATTTGGACCTGAGACTTGTGCCATTGGAAGCTATATGAAAATACGGTTCCACCCATATAAAGAACGTCCAAAACGAACTCCGTATGCGACCGGGGTGTCGTTTTTAGTGTGTGCTACTCCTGGACTCCGAACTAGAGCTCGAACTAGAGTTCCTTTGGCCTCCACCTTAGGGACTCGAACCGGATTAGCCTCGGACCTCCCTCTTGACTTGGAAAATCTTATTGGACTCATTCTTATTTATTCCACACCACTCATAGACATATGCATGGGTGTCATATCCTCATCAAAATGTATAAAAATTACAGCAATTTCTACTAAAATCTAGCTATTTAAAGAATTTCCAGCAATTTCTAATAATTCTAAACTATCCTACTACTGCTAAAGTAATTCTAGTATTTCTAAACTTATTTCTACAATTTGAAAACTAATTTCTAATATTTCTAAAGTAATTTCTAATATTTCTAAAGTAATTTCTAATACTTCTAAACTATTTCTAAACTAATTTCTAAACTATAGTAGCTACAGTTAGAAAAATACCTGGATCCGAAATGGTTCGCGAGCTCCGGATGGAAGACAAGAAGAGAGGGAGAGGCGGGACGACGGCGGCAGCCTCCGGCTCTTTATATAGAGCTGAGACTGCCGCCGTGTGGCACGGCGCCAGGACCTACTGTCGTGCTATATGGCAGTTGGATCTCAACTGCCATGTCGCGCAGCGTTTGGGCCCCAACCGCTGTGCCACATGGTAGTAGGGACCTGGCCCACTGGCAGGGCAGTCGCGCTCCCCGACCGTTGGTGCTACGCCTAAACGCCTTGTGGCACGACGGTTAGCCGCTCTAGCCGCCGTATGATACAGCGTTTGAGCCGTGCCGTCAGGTCATATGGCGGTAGGTATATACTTTTAGTAAATTTGGTTGCCAGCATTTATTTTTGAAAAACGAAGAAAAAATATAAAAAATATTCCAATATGATCATTAAACTGGGCTGATGATGTAAAGCCCAAGTTGCTGAAAACAATTGGGCCTGCTGACAAAGAGGCCGCGAGCTTATTCCGATTCCGACGACTGGTGTCGGCGTCCGAGTCCGACAATCGGAATTTCAAATCCGTGTGATGTTGATGATCGAAGACGAGTCCGAACCCTGCAGCGATCAAGATGGAGTAAATATATTTGGCGCACAAGCAGCAATGGAACTACAGCAATTCGCATTGCCAGATACTAGCTACTACTTCGTCGTCGCCGCCGGCTGGCATCGTTCGATCAGCCATGGAGTCGCGGGGGGAGAACGGATCGCCGCCCCTGATCAAGCGCCGAGTCGAGGCTAGCACCACATGCCTCCACACGTCCCCGCAGGAGACCGACCCGAGCGGCGGCGAGACCGAGTTCGCGGTGCGGCTGCGGTGCAACGTGACCAAGCACATCCGCACCGGCAGCGGCCGCGGGCAGAGACTGGTGAGCGTCTACCGCGGAGCCGGCGCCGAGGCGAGCTTCGTCTCCGCGACATGCCCACGGACGTCATGATCGACGAGGGCAGCGTCCGCGACGTGATGCGGCGGCTGCTGAAGGCGATCCGGCCGCTGCACAGGACCTCGACCTCACCGACGACGAGTGGGAGGGCATCGTGCCCGAGGACGTGCTGCCGCATCTTGCCGACCTGGCGCGGGGCCGCGACGAGGGCAGCCGCGCCGGCGCCGTCGTGGTTCTGGCGGTGGACTTCCACGTTAGGTACAGCGCGCCCAGGGTGCTTATGACGGCGTGCAAGGAGGCGGCGGTGACTCCTGAGGGGAAGAAGGGCGGCAAGTGCAGCATCTGCTTGGAGGCGTTGCGCGAGGAAAAGGTGCCGGCGGCGGGGAAGGGCGTCACCATGGAGCTGCCGGGGTGCGCGCACGCCTTCCACCGCCGGTGCATCTCCAAGAGGTTCCGTAAGAAGCCGACGTGCCCGCTGTGCGGGGAGAACGTGATCAAGCACCTGGACCCGGACCTGCAGAAGCATCTCGCCGAGTTCGGCCATGATGATGATCAAGATCCACCCTCTGCGCTCGATTCGTCAGGAAAAACGCCGTTGCGGCGCCTCCATGCGGTCCCTGAGTGCTCGTATTCCAATTTCCGATCTCCTGCTAGACGAACAGTTGGGCGCTGCCAAGAACTAAGCCGTAGTACTTCTTTGCTCTGACGAATTGACGATAGACAGTAATCATAAGATTATGTTAAGTATTGACTGTTGGGGTAACATTTTTTCCTGCTTATTATGTTTTTGGCAGTTACATTTTTGCAACATCGTATACTCGTATGATGCTTCACATTTGAAGTATTCGCTGAGAGAAACTTATTACTGTAGGGTTTGTTTTTTTTTTTTTGGTGAACAGCTGCTTAGGTTGTTTTGTATAAACATCTTGTAACCTAGAAAAGTAAAAACGATCTACTCCTACTACTTGATGCATAGTTCTTGTTAACGACCATGTCTGAAGTTCCCTTCCCCAGTAATGTCTGAATAATCAGTTTTTTTTAAAGACTGAATAAACAGCAATTTACCTGCAAGGCCATTTAGCCAATCTGCACGGCAATTTACTCGAACGCCAATACGCAGAGGGGCAAATTATCAAATTTTGCAGATGTGATATATGCTAAATCTATCTGACTGGAACCGACGTGTGCTGGTAGCTGGAAGACTTCTCGGCGTCGGGCATAGCAGGGGAGACGAAGACCACGACGGCGACTCTGTCCGGGTACACTTCTCCCTGGCCAGCGCGCGGCTCAGCCCGTCGAAACTGTGGCCGACAAGGACTGCCTTCTTCCGTGGCGCCGGCGCGCGGCCACGGCGTCCAGCAGCGGCCGGCATTATTCCTCGAAGGACCGCAGCTCCTCGGGGGCGCACTCCCGGGTCTGTCACCGCAACTGGCCATGTCTAGCGCCGTGACGCACGGTGGCCGGAGGACGACAGGGCGGTGGCCACCTTCACATTGTACCAGCACTCCGCGCCGTTGCAGGCGCCGATCGCCCTCACCTCCACGCCGGCGCCGCAGGAGGCCGCCGCCCGCCGCTGTTCCTCCGGCGGCCACGTCTTGTCTTCCTCGGCGACGACAATCACGCGGCTTACCGCGCCATACCCGCCCGTCAGAACCTTCTCTCGGTCATGCCCTCGTACCCGAGGAACATCTGCGCCAGCATTCTGGCTAGTGCCCGGCCGGAGAACAGCTGAATTGTTGTGAGAGCACCCGGCGGCCGGCGCTGCTCGACTTACTCGGTCGCTCGGAACGCCGGCCTGGAGATCGCCAGCATCGATTGAGCAAAGCGCCTGCCGCCGGCGGCGGCGAGGCATCTGGCGTGGCGCCCTCCAGCTGGGCCGGGCATCGCGGCATGCAGGAAAACGACCAGGTCAAATCGTTATCCTAGCGAATCTGGGCCGCGCGGATCCAATCGGACGGTGCATACAGGCCCTGGGGTGGACGCTAAATGAAATACCGTCCACCCCCTGAGCTGGGCGGCGGCGCCTCGAGCAGCCGCCGCGTTCTCGCCTCGATGTAGCGACCAAGGGACGCCCAGCAAAACGGTCCGCAGCCGACGCCATCGCCGTCGCGGACACACGGTGGCTTGCATTTGTTCCCGGTGAGCGACCACACAGACGTGTATAAATTTATCTCATCTGTACTTGCAGGCCGCCTCCATTAGCATCTTCGAGAGCTCCTCTGGCTTTGACAGCATCGGCATGTGATCAGCAACCTGACCTCCGTGCCGGGGTTCCACGACGCCATCCGCCGCTGGAACTCCGCCGACCACGACGCGTCGTCCTCGGAGACGAAATAAACACACGGCTGACCGCGCCATACCTGCCCTCCGTCAGAACCTTTTCCCCTGTCATGGCCTCGTCCCCGAGGAACATCTGCGCCGGCCGAACCAGCATTCTGGCAAGTGCGCAGCCGGAGAACAGCTGCATTATTTTGAGAGCACCCGGCGGCCGGCGCTGCTCGGCTTCCTCGACATCCACCGACAGCGAGGCGGTCGCTCGAAACGTTGGCTGGGAGGTCGCCCGCACCGATTGAGCGACAATGGAATTGGAACTTGGAAGCGGCTGCCGCCGCCGCCGGCGAGGCATCCGACGCCATCCAGCAGGGGCATCGCGGTCGCGATGCAGGAAAACGACCAGTCAGATCGCTATCCCAGCGAATCTGAGCTGCATAGATCGGATCGGACGGCGATTAAAGGCCCCAGGGGTGGACGGTAAATGAAATACCGTCCACCCCCACGGACTGCGCTGCGGCGCCGTGAGCGCCTCCTCTGCTTCGTGCAACGCCTCCCAGAGCCGCCGCGTTCTCGCTTCGATGCAGCGACCAAGGGACGCGTATGAACATGGTCCGCAGCCGATGCCGACGCCGTCGCGGTGGCTTGCATTGGTCCCCTGCGAGAGTGAGCAAACACGCAGACATGGCCGTGTCGATCTTGTTGCCACTGAGATGAAGACGCTGCGGAGCCCGGCTGCCGATGAGACCTCGCCGAGAGGTTCCGACACTGTGGCGGCCCGTGGACCTCTCATCGGCAGAGTCGACACCTGTTCACCTTGTACCAGGACCCTGCGCCGTTGCGGGGGGTGATCGCCCTCACCTCCACGCCGGGGCCGGAGGAGGCCGCCGCCTGTTCCACCGCGGCTCCGCCGGCCACGTCTTGTCTTCCTCGGCGACGACAAACACGCGGCTTGCCGCGCCATACCTGCCCTCCCGTCATAACCTTCTCCTCGGTCATAGCTCCGTACCTGAGGAACTCTGCGCCAGCCTAGCTAGCATTCTGGCAAGTGCCGGGCCAGAGAACAGGTGAATTGTTGTGAGAGCACCCGGCGACCCTCCTCGGTCGCTCGGAACGCCGGCCTGGAGGAGTGGAGGTCACCAGCACCGATTGAGCAACAAAGGAATTGGAAGCGCCTGCCGGTTAGATTGCTATCCCAGCGAATCTGGGCCGCACGGATCCGATTGGACGGCGTTCAGAGGCCCCAGGGGTGGACGGTAAATGAAATACCGTCCACCCCCTGAGCTGGGCGGCGGCGACACGAGCGCCTCCTCTGCTTCGTACGACTCCTCGAAGAGCTGCTGCGTTCTCGCCTCGATGCATCGACCAAGCGACGCGCTGCAACATGGTCCGCATCCGACGCCGATGCCGTCGAGGTGGCTTTTTCATTGGTCCCCGGCGAGCAACCACGCAGACATGGCCGTGTCGATCTTGTTGCCACTGCGATGAAGACGGTGCGCGCCTCGACGGCCCGAGGTCGATAGCCTTGAGCCTGACAAGTCCTCGTTCCGATCAGGAGACGGCCACCGGATCCCTGCTGCCGAGCGAGAGGTCCCGACACCGCCGGCGTGGTGGGTTCCTTTACCTGTTCACGGTCTCACGGACGTGACCCTGTTGGCCCCCGATCACCCGCGGAGTCCAGGCCAGCACTGCGTGCCAAAGAGATCGGCAGCGGCGCGGCGAGCCCGAGTTTGCGTTGCAGCTGAGGTGCCGCGTGACCAAGTACATCAGGGCCAGCGCGCGGCCGTGGGCAGCGAGGCAAGCTTCGTCGCCGCGCTATGCCCAGGGACGGACGTACCGCGACGAAGACAGGGTGATCTGGCGGCTGCTGAGGGCGATCCGCGCCGCCGCCGTCGTGGAACTGGCGGTGGACCGGCATGTCAGGTACAAAGATTTGTACTCACTCTGTAATCTCTGAATAATAACAGTGTTATCGTTATTGGTGAATGAACAGCGATAATTTTTTAATATGATGCTTATTGGGCTGGTAGTCGGGCCGATTACTGGGCTGGTTCAGACTTCAGAGCCTTCCAACTAAACGGATTTTTTTATTTATTTTTCTTTGATTTTTCAAAACTATATGTCTAATCTCAAATTTTGCAAAACTATACCGTTACTACCATATGATATGGCGGTTGGGTACTGTAGCACCCTACCGTCATACCGCACGGCGGTTGCTACAGTCCCATGCCGGGATTACTGCTGCAACCGCCGTGTGGGATGGCGGCAGGGGTCAGTTCATTTTCAAAAAATTGTAACTTTTTTGTATGAACTCGGATGAAGGTAAACTTTATATGAAAATTGTAGCTTTCGACGAGATCTACAACTTTGTAGTTCAAACATGGATGGACATTCAGCCTGGTTATTATATGGGCCAGATCAGCTCAGACACAGAAGCCTGCCCGTGAGTCCATGACGGGACCCAGGGTGTCCGCTTTTTTTTAGCAGAAGCTAGAGCTTTCATTCATTCAAAGGAGTGTTAGACTGTCTCTAGCAGTCACCGCAAGTGAGTTTGCATCTGCAAAATGAGCAACAAAATGCTACTGTAGCGGCTCCAGCAGCTACTGCAACGCATTCTGCAAAATGCGATCACGGCCTCGCGTGTCTGCATTCCTGGGGGTCTCTCCCACTCGCTGCATCCCAACGGCCGCGGGCCCGCCTCTTCCTCGTCTTCCCCCTCCAACTCTCTCTCTCTCTCTTCCTCCTCCCTCCCCATCTGTGACGGCCTCCGTCTCTCGTGCTCCGCCTCGAACTTGAGCGGAGTAGCAGCCCAGGCGCGCGCGGCCTCGAGGATGTGCCTCGAGCGCCTCGATCTGCACCGTGGCGACGACGGCGGGCGATAGGGGCGCGACAGCGATGGCGCACGGCGGCGCGTTGACCTCCGCCTCCGCCTTCACCTGCACTCTCGGCCACCATATCCGACGATTGGCGGGCCGGGGCAGAGGAGGAAGCCCCCGTCGTCGCTGGATCAGACGGCGTTGACCCCTTTCCCGGCGGCGCAGATCAGCAGTGTCGGGGACGGTCATTAGGGGTCCCCTAACTAAGGGGGTAACCCCCTCGTTAAACGCAATCCGCCCAAGGACCGTTCCTCGAGCCCTGGTCACGGGACATCACGGGCCCACGACCTGCTACGGCCCGGAAGCAGCTGCGCCGAGAAGGCCCGCTTGACCGCCTCGCTCGAGGGCTCCGGCTCCTCAAGCAGATTTCCGTCTCGCTCGAGAGCTCCGGTCCCTCGAGCGAACTTCCGTCTCGCTCGAGGGCTCGGGTCCCTCGAGCGAATTTCCGTCTCGCTCGAGGGCTCCGGTCCCTCGAGCGAATTTCTGCCTCGCTCGAGGGCTTCGATCCCTCGAGCCGGTTTCCGCCTCGCTCAAGGGGTTCGGCCCCCCTCGAGCGGGAAGCCGTCCCCATTCCGCCCGGCAGTGGCATTTAATGCCCAGCCCCACAGCGGGACGCCGAAGTCAAGGGTGAATCTTCCCCCACACCGCGCGACTGACACAGCCAGGGCACCTGACACCGCCACAGTGCGGCCTAACCCGCCTCTGTGCAGCCATGCGCGGCTCTGTACGGACAAGCGGATGTCATTCCACGACGCTGTGCTACCTGCTCCCGTTCTCCCCCTGCGGCGAGACCCTCGAAAGGGCATGGGGCACCCTCGAAAGGTGTACGGGTGACGTGCGGGCGTACGCCTCGACCGGCGTCGCCGTACGGGCGGTATGCGCCGCGTCTCCTCCGCCAACTCCGGTGCAGCGCGGCCATCCCGGGCGCTGCACCGCCATCCCGGGCGTTGTACCGCCATCCCCGGTGCTGTGCGACGAGCTGCGCAGCACTGTGCGGACAGGCCGGTGACGCGCCACAGTCCCGCACCACCAACTCCGGTCCTTCCCCCGGCGGTCAGACCCTCGATTCAGCAGGGGCAACCCCTCGAAGTCAAAGTAGGACAGGTCACAGTGACCGCCGCGCCGCCCGCGGAAGCCGGAGGACGCCAACTCGCGCCAGGAACCATGACGTGCAGGACAAGACCGCCGGCGCCATACCTGTTAGTACGCAGCCACTGTGCCGACTGCCATCGTTGTAACTGCCCTCCCTTGGCCTATAAAAGGGAGAGGCAGAGCCCCCTGCGCGGGGGGACGACGCTCACCCTCACTCGCATGCAGCACACCACTCCGTTCTAGATATTGGCACTTGCCTCAATCACCTTAGTAGGGACTTGGGGGGATTTCCTCCTCTCCCGCCTTGCTTGTAGCTCCCCTTTACAGGCACCACCGGTGCAAGCTAATACAGTGCGCAAGCACATCCTGCTGGATGTACGGCCGCGTGGCCGGAACCAGGATAAACCCCGCGTCTCATTAGCCTTGCGCCGACCATCGGGAAGCAGATCCCAGCGCAAATCACTAGTTGGTGCCGGTGCTAATCCGGACACCGACAGTTGGCGTGCCAGGTAGGGAAGCGTTGTGATCGTCCGCCCGCTTTCTCGATGGTGATCGTCACCGAGGAGACGTCGGAGAGGCCCGCCTGGGGCGAATCTGACACGCTCCCGGCCAGGTTTGAAATCTGGTTCGGGAGCATCCACTACCAGGCGACTGGAAATGGCTACCACATGCGCATCCTCTACCGAGAAGCGCTTAAGGCGGCGCCGCCCGGAACGTCGGCTGCTCCGATGCCCGCAGTATTCCCACCGCCACCCCGACGCCGCAAGCGTTTGGGGAAGCACTCACGATGAGCGCGCATGGCGCGGCGCCAAGCGGCGGACGCTGGCTCCCCCCAGGGGGTCGAAGCCGGCGAGCTCCTGCCCGTCGGGGCAGAGCAAGGAGACGCGCCTCCACCGGCGAACTCGACGGCACACCCCGCGGAGGGGGTCGTGGCTGTGCAGCCACGATTCCCCCACGGGATGCGCGGCGCCACCATGGCGTATTCTTCGTCGGCCAGCACTGACCTGGCTGCATACGAGGGCCTTCCGGACCACCACTTCTTGTCCATCCGGAACCTCATCGCCACCTCGCCCGACGATTCCTACCGCGACACCGACGGCGAGGAGTACGGGTATGGGCGTGGGGCGCCGGAATGGGACTACTCCGGACTGCAAGACCCCGACGCTTTCAGGCGGTTCCAGGCCGCGGCGGACTACTACCTCACCTGCTACGACGACTCCAGCGAGGGGGATTACGATCCCACCCGCGAATGCTTCGTCATCGTCCTCGGCGAGGACGAAGACGAGGGAGGCGGAGCGGGCGATGCTGCGGTCCGCAACACAGTGGCAGTAACCCCACCGGTGGGGGCAACACCACCGCCACCTGACGCGGCGCGCGCCGCGCAGATGGCCCAACTTCGCGAGTTGGAGGCAAAGCTGAACACAGAGCACGAGCAGCTGTGACAGCTGAAGGCCGCGCTTGGAAAAGACAAGGCCGGCCCCTCGACACCCGGGGCGCGCGCTGTGGGACGCGTGGCCCCCGAGCGCATCAACGCCGACGCCGACGTAGACGAGATGCCAAACCTGGCAAGGGCCAGCCAGAAGCTCGTGGCTGCGGTGACTTTGATTCGGGCCATGCCCGAGCCGTCGACGCCCGAGGGACGTAACCTGCGCCGCGAGGCGCAGGCCCTCATCGAGCAGGCTGTGGTGCAGCAGGCCGAAAGCTCCGCGTCCCGCATGCGCCATCAGTCCGTTACAAAGGCTGGTGGGGGTGGCAGGGACCAGGAGGCATCGGTTCATACTCCGCACAGAGCGCCTACCGTCCACGAAGGCAACCAGAGGACCCCTGCCAAGGAACGGATTCGGGATACGCGCGGCGCGCTCAATGATGGCGACGCCCGCAACATTCTGAACAAGAAGAGGCAGGATGCCACTCTGTCGCACGGCTACAACCCACGGCGCGGTGGGCGATACAACAGCCGGGAGGACAAGAGCCTGTCGCCAGAGCCGCCGGGCACACGTGTGTTCGGCCGCGCGATCCGCACGGCCTTGATTCCCCCGCGCTTCCGCCAACCAACGACCGTGAACAAGTACTCGGGGGAGACGGACCCCCGGGTCTGGCTCAACGACTATCGCCTAGCGTGCCAACTGGGCGGCACCACCGACGATGCCATGATCATCAGCAACCTGCCACTGCACTTGGCAGACTCCGCGCGGACATGGCTTGAGCACCTGCCCGCGAACCAGATCCACGACTGGGATGACCTGGTTAGGACGTTTGTGGGCAACTTCCAGGGCACGTACGTGCGCCCCGGGAACTCCTGGGACCTCCGAGGTTGCTCCCAGAAGGCTGGCGAGTCCTTGAGGGATTTCATCCGCCGCTTCTCCAAGCGCTGCACCGAGCTTCCGAGCGTCGGTGAGTCCGAGGTCGTGCACGCCTTCTTGGAGGGCACGACTTGCCGGGACCTGGTGCGCGAGTTGGGGCGGAACCCTCCCACCAGCGTCAATGAGCTGTTCGACATCGCCACCAGCTACGCCTCCGGTGAGAAGTCGGTGGGGGCGATCTTCGACGGCAAGAAGGGCAAGCGGGCCGAGGAGGCGCCCGCGGAAGGCAGTAAGCCCAAGGAGCCCTCGAAGAAGCAGAAGCAGGGCAAGAAGGGCAAGACGAACCAGGGCAAGAAGCCCATGGAACAAGATGAGGGCCCCGAAGAGGTCAACGCGATCGACACCGCCAACAAGGGGGCTCGAGGTCCCCCTCGAGGCGGTGTCTTCGACGACATGCTGAAGAAGCCCTGCCCGTACCACAAGACCCCTGTCGCTCACACCCTTGAGTAGTGTGACATGCTCAAGAAGTACTATAGCTACGTCGCAGCAGAGGACAACGCCAAGAAGGATGCGGGCGACGGGGGCAAAGACGGCTTCCCGGAGGTGGAGAACATGTTCTTCATCTTCGGGGGGCCCACGGTCGATATGACGTCGTGGCAGCGCAGGCGTGAACGTCGAGAGGTCTACTCCGTTCATCCGGCCGTGCCGTCATACCTCGACTGGTCGGTGGAGACGATCTCCTTCGGCCGTGAAGACCACCCGGATCACATCCCCAATTCGGGACGGTACCCGCTTGTTGTCGACCCCATCATCGGCAACATGCGGTTTTCCAAGGTGTTGATGGACGGAGGCAGCAGCCTCAACATCATGTACTCCTCCACCTTGGAGCTCATGGGGATCGGCTTGGACAAGCTGCGGCCCAGCAGGTCGCTGTTCCACGGTGTTGCGCCGGGCAAGCGAGCCCAACCTCTCGGGCAGATCGACCTGCCCATCTGCTTCGGCACACCGAGCAACTTCCGCAAGGAGGTCCTTACCTTAGAGGTGGTGGGGTTTCGGGGAGCGTACCACGCCATCCTTGGCCGGCCCTGCTACGCCAAGTTCATGGCGGTCCCAAACTACACTTACCTAAAGCTCAAGATGCCGGGGCTCAAAGGCGTCATCACGGTGGGCCCATCATTCGAACACGCATACGAGTGTGACGTCGAGTGCGTTGAGCGCGCTGAGGCGCTTGCGCATGACGAGGCCCTCGTGGCGGACCTGGAGAAGTTGGCCAACGAGGCCCTCGACTCCACCAACAAGCATGCCGGCAGCTTCGAGGCCGCGGAGCACACCAAGGCTGTACCCCTCGACCCCAGCGCCCCCGAGGGCAGGGTGCTGAGGGTCAGCTCCACCCTCAACACGAAATAGGAAGTGGTGCTCGTCGACTTTCTCCGCGCCAACGCTGACATCTTTGCGTGGAGTCCCGCGGACATGCCGGGTATTCCGAGGGAGGTCGCCGAGCACTCACTTGATATCCTGCCCAACTCCAAGCCGGTATCTCAGCGTCTGCGACGATTTGACGAAGAGAAACGTCGGGCGATTGGAGAGGAGCTGCGGAAGCTCTTAGAGGCCAGATTCATCAAGGAGGTGTTTCATCCAGTGTGGCTAGCTAATCCTGTACTAGTTAAGAAAAAGAATGGGAAGTGGCGGATGTGCATAGATTATACCGGTTTAAATAAAGTATGTCCCAAAGTTCCTTTTCCTTTGCCACGGATTGATCAAATAGTTGATTCCACCGCGGGGTGTGAGTTGCTATGCTTCCTTGATGCGTATTCTGGATACCACCAAATTAAGATGAAGGAGTCCGACCAGCTCGCGACCTCCTTTATCACCCCATTCGGGATGTTTTGCTACGTGACGATGCCGTTCGGTCTCTGAAACGCCGGGGCAACATACCAGCGGTGTATGCTCCACGTCTTCGGGGATCATGTCGGGCAGACCATTGAGGCATACGTCGACGACATCGTAGTAAAATCCAGGAAGGCGGACGACCTGGTGAAGGACTTGCGCATTACGTTTGATTTCCTCCGAGCGAACGGGGTTAAGCTAAACCCTGAAAAATGCGTCTTCGGGGTGCTGCGTGGCATGCTCTTGGGTTACATTGTCTCCCAGCGTGGCATAGAGCCCAACCCGGAGAAGGTATCGGCCCTTGAGAGGATGGGGCGATATGCGATCTGAAGGGAGTACAAAGGGTCCTGGACTGCCTCGCAGCTCTGAGTCGCGTCATCTCACGTCTCGGTGAGAAGGGCTTACCCCTGTACCGACTTCTTCGAAAGAGCGAGCGTTTCTCCTGGACCGCCGAGGCCCAGGAGGCCCTCAAGAAGTTAAAGGCAACACTTGCCCACGCTCCGATACTGACCCCGCCCCAGGAAGGCGAGCATCTGTATCTCTACGTCGCCGCCACGACCCAAGTGGTCAGCACGGTCATCGTAGTGGGGAGAACGGAGGAGGGCCACGCCCTGCCTGTCCAGAGGCCGGTCTATTACATCAGCGAAGTGTTGTCGGACACCAAGACGCGATACCCCCAGATCCAGAAGCTACTCTATGTGGCAGTGCTCGCGCGGTGCAAGCTGCGGCACTACTTCGAGGCCCATCCTGTCACCGTGGTGTCTTCCTTCCCTTTAGGGGAGATCGTGCACAATCAGGACGTCTCGGGCAGGATAGCTAAGTGGTCCGTGGAGCTCATGGGTGAAGCCCTCACCTACGCACCACGAAAGGTGATCAAATCCCAGATCTTAGCAGATTTCGTAGCTGAGTGGACCGACATTCAGTTACCCACCCCTCAGATCCAAGCTGAGTGCTGGACCATGTACTTTGATGGTTCAGTGATGAAAACGGGCGTAGGCGCGGGCCTGCTGTTCGTTTCGCCCCTTGGAGAGCACATGCGGTACTTGGTGCGCTTGCACTTCCCCGCGTCGAACAACATGGCAGAGTACGAGGCGCTCCTCAGCAGCCTGCGCATCGCCATCGAGCTCAGCATCAAACGCCTTGACATCCGGGGAGATTCTCAGCTGGTCATCGACCATGTGATGAAGAAGGCAAGCTGCCACGACGAGAAGATGGAGGCGTACTGCGCCGCAGTGCGTAAACTCGAGGACAAGTTCTTTGGCTTCGAGCTCAACCACATCGCGTGCAAGTACAACGAGGAGGCGGACGAGCTGGCCAAAATTGCTTTGGGGCGGATCACCGTTCCCCCAAATGTTTTTCCCGCGACCTCGCCAAGCCCTCTATTGATCTCGACAAATCTGCTGAAGCTTCCGGAAAGGCCTCGGGGGCTGGCCCCTCGAAGGCCACGAGCACCGAGCCCATGGACGAGGACCCCTCGAACGGGGAACTCGAGAACTCGGACCTCGAAGGGTCCCAGGCGGACGAGGCCGAGGTGATGGAGATCGACAACCTCCCGCCCCCTCCGCGGGACTGGCGCGACGAGTACCTCGCCTGGTTGGACCGAGGCGAACTCCCCCCAGAACGAACCGAGGCAAGGCGTATCGCCAGGAAGGCCAAGTCCTTCGTCGTCATCGACGGTGAGCTCTACAAGCGCAGCGCCTCGGGGATCATGCAGCGTTGCATCTTATCCCCGAGGGACGGGAGTTGATCCAGGACGTCCACGCGAGCGAATGCGGTCACCATGCCGCCCCGCGTACCCTCACGAGCAAAGCGTTCCGCCAACGTTTCTATTGGCCGACGGCGGTCACCGACGCCAACGAGGTAGTACGCACCTGCGAAGGGTGCCAGTACTACGCACGGAAGACCCACCTCCCGACTCACACGCTGCAAACCATCCCCATCACATGGCCATTTCCCGTGTGGGGACTGGACATGGTCGGGCCCTTGCGAAAAGCGCCCGGGGGCTTCACCCACATACTGGTGGCCATCGACAAGTTCTCAAAGTGGATCAAAGTCCGCCCCATCAGCAGCCTCAGGTCCGAGCAGACAGTGTTGTTCTTCACGGACATCGTGCACCGCTTTGGGGTACCCAACTCCATCATAACGGACAACGACACCCAATTCACCGGCAAGAAGTTCTTAGAGTTCTACGACAGCTACCACATCCGCGTGGATTGGTCTGCCATGGCACACCCCACAGACTAATGGCCAAGTAGAGCATGCCAATGACATGATCTTACAAGGCTTAAAACCAAGGATCTTCAACAAGCTCAACCAGTTTGGCCGGAAGTGGATTCAGTAGTTACCGTCAGTCGTTTGGAGCCTCAGGAACACCCCGAGCAGGGCCACGGGTCTCACCCCGTTCTTCCTGGTCTACGGCGCGGAAGCTGTGCTCCCCACGGACTTGGACTACGGGTCCCCGAGGGTCAGAGCATACCAGGAGGGGCAGAACCAACAAGATCGTGAAGACGCGTTGGACTGCATTGACGAGGCCCGAGACGTGGCAGTCCTACACTCCGAGAAGTACCAACAATCCCTGTGACGCTACCAAGCAAACAAAGTCCGGCCTCGAAACCTCAACAAGGGGTATTTGGTGCTCCGACTCCGACAGAAGAACGAGGGACGCCACAAGCTCACGCCACCGTGGGAAGGGCCGTACATCGTCGCTGAGGTCCTCAAGCCCGGCACGTACAAGCTCGCGAACGAGAGGGGCGAAATCTTCGCCAACGCTTGGAACATCTAACAGCTACGTCGCTTTTACCCGTAAGTTCTAAGTCGTTTTGTGCATATCCGGCACCCAAGTCGGTTGTATATATGTTAAGGTTGTGAATAAAGACAAGGGAGACTCGGCTTTCCTCTGAAAACCAAGTCCCCCTCGGGGGCTACTATGGGGGGCACCCCCCCCTAAACGGTCCCATTTTTTCGCAATGAACCTTTTTTTGAAAATGCTAAGCGTCTCGCGCCTCGAAAGCTTAGGCAGACAAAGGCAGGGTGCGAGTAGCTAAAAGGTAAAGCCGGACGAGCCAGGGATGGCCCACGCCTCTAGCAGGATACGGCCTCCCTCTCACCACTTCACCTTCGAGTTACTCGCGAAAACGATCGATCCCAGCTGAAATCTGCCTTGGTGACGGGAAAGACGCAACGACATACATAAAACGAGCTACACTTAAAGTCACAAACTTCAAAAGATGGTTTGTTTAATTACATGAGCCACCTGGCTCGAATCTCGACCACAACCTAAGGGCTTCGGCGCCCAGCTACTTTCAGGGCTCGAGGGGACCCACTGGAGCAGCGTTCGGGAAGAGGTCCTCCTCGAACACGTCGGCGAGATCGGCGGCGGCAGCATCGGCCTGCTCCAGGGCGTCCTGCACTCCATCATCGTCGAGGCCATCCGCGATGACGTACCCCGTGGCCAGCGCTGCGAAGTCGACGATATAGTGTGTTGACACCACGCCAAGGGTCTTCTGAACGCCGAGACGGAGAGCGCCCTTCATGCGCTCGACGACGCGACCGCTCAGAGCCTGAAGGCGACTCGCCAGCGAGCTCCCTGACAAGCTGGTACCCTCGTTGATGCTTTGACATGCTTCAAGGGCCGCCCGCTCCAAGGTCGCAAATTCCTACTGCGACGACTCCCCCAGAGCTTTCCGCAGTCCTGGGATGAGAAAAGGTGAGTCGAGAGTGAATCTCGACGAGCCTGGACGACGAATAAGGGCTCGGGGGCTGCAACCTACCCTCGACCTGCTTCCTCTCCGTCTCGAGCTCCGTACGCGCGTCTCTAGTCTCTTGCCATAGCTGCAGAATCGAGACGTCCTTCTCCCCGACGGCGGACCTTAGGGCTTCGACGGTGACGCCCTCCTGAACCAGGGCCCCGGTGAGCCGCTCGGCTTCCGCCTCTCGAAGCTGGAGCGCGGTCCTGGCCTCCGCGAGTGCGGCACGCTCCTGCTAGAGCTGGGACTGCGCCTCCTCTCGCGCTGAGCGCTCGCGCTGGAAGGCGGACCGGGCATCCTCGAGCGCGGCACGCTTCTGCTGAAGCTGGGTCTGCGCCTACACACGCGCGGCGTGTTCCTGCTGGAGCTGGCCCTCCACCACGGTGAGCGCCTCGGTCTTCTCCTGCAGAGCAGCACCTAGCTTCTCGACCTCCTAGGTCTTCTGCTCGGCCTGGGTCTGCCAAGACCTCGCTCCCTCGAGGGTGGCGCAATCCTGCTGGAGTTGGGCCTGCGCCTCGGTGAGGGCCGTCTCCTTCCGCGCCAATGCAGCCTGGACCTCGGCGTGCGCTGCGCGCGCCTTCCGCAGCTCCTCATTCGCCACCGTCAGCGCCTCCTCTTTCCTCTGGAGCATGACCTTCAACCCCTTAGCCTCCCTGGCCCTCTGCACCGCCGCAGCCCGCTGGGAGTCACGCTCCTCCTCCACGCGAAGGAGGTTGTACTCGAGCCAGTCGTTGTCCATCCGCAGGGCCTCCACCATCGCGTCCAGGGCGTCGTACTGCGCCCGGTACCAGTCGAGGTCCGAGCTCAGCTCAGCAATGTGGGCGAACCTCTCGCCCGCCTGCCCCTGCAACTCCTGTGGATGAGGAAGGAGAGAAAGAAGAAAGAAAGTCAAACGAAAGGCACGCAAACAAGGAAAGTGAACCAAGCAGCCCTTGGGTAAACACACTTACTCGAAAGACTTGGAGCGACCTGCCCCTGTGAAGCTGGAGGGCGTCGACGAGGGCATTCTGAAGGGAGGCGCCGAGGCCGCCAAAACTCCCGCCACAGCTCCCCCTCCGACCTCGCCTCTTCCACCAGACTTGGTGGAATTCCAGGAAGCCGGAGCCTCTGCTCCCACTGCGGCGCGCTGGCGCTGTACGTCGAGGCCACGACGCCGGACGTCGACGCCCCAGCACCGGTCGCCGGTGCCTGCAGCATCACATCTGCCGCTGCCTCCTCCCGCCGTTGCGGCCCTGTGGCCGCGGCAGCGACACGCGACGTCTTGCCCGCCACTGCCGTACCCGTCGTCGCCCGCGAGGTCCTCGCCGAGCGGGACCTCGTCGTGCACGGTGCGTCTTGCGCCCCCACCTTGAGCGTCTTGACGGGCGCAAGGCCAGGGACAGCGGGTGCCGTCCTAACAACGGAAGAGAGGAGGAATAGGCAATCTGACGCATGATATCAAGAACACGGAGAGCAAAATGAGACTCGCTTTATGCCGGAGAGGCCCCGCTTACGCTTCCTCGAGGACTCTGGGGGCGCCACCCCAGACCCGGCCGGCACCTCCGACGGCGCTCCCTCATCGAGGGGCACCGTATCCGCCCCTCGAACGGGCTCCGCGAGGACCTCTTCGTCCCACGGCGATGGGGGCGGCGCGGCCTCCCACCTGTCGGAGATGGTCCGCTCCCCCTCGCTCTCCTCCTCGTCCGAAGACGTGTCCACCGGCTCCGGTGGGGGGAGAGACCCTACTGCTCCCGCAACAGGTACTCCACATTGTACCTGTCGAGGCGCTCCTGCCTTCGGATCTTCTTCTCCTTCGCCTGGTCCGCCAGGCCCTTCTCCCTTTGCTGCCTGGCGCGGTTGGCAGCGAGCGACCTGGGCGTCGGCGGATCTGAGGTGGGGATGTTGACGCGCACCCCCTGTCACCGGTGACCACGGTTAGATTGAACACCGGAATAAGACAGACAAAAACAAGAAATCAAGTCTCACCAGGTCGGCACCAGGGAGCATCGCGAACGACCACAAGTCGTCGTCGCTGTGCGGAACCACCTTGAGGTTCACCGCGCGCCTCGCCCTCGTAGCTGCGTATGCCTGAGGGAGCGGCTCCTCCAGCAACCGTGAGCGCGCCAGGGCCGCGGGGTCGGCGTCGCTCCTCATCTCGAAGATGAGAAGTTCCCTCTCCATGAGAGGGATCACCCGTCGGAGATGAAAGTTGGCGATGACGGCCGCCACGGTCAGCCCGGCGTTCGCCAACTGGCGCAGGGCATTGGTGAGAGGCTCGAGCCTCGCCTGCCTCGACGCGGGCGACACCCCATGCGCCCAAGACACCGGTCTCTCCCTCACCACCTTCCCGGTGTACGGCAGGAGCCCGGTGCCGTCGTTGCGAAGATAAAACCAACCCTTCTCCCAGTCGGCGTTGTTCGTCGTCATCGTGCAGAGCAGGTACTGCTCCTTCTGGGAGTCACGCGCTGCAAATGTAAGGCCGCCGGCGGGTCCTTCTCTCCCCGGCGGCAAGCGTGTGGAGCTCTCCTCGGAAGAGGTGGATCCGCAGGTCCCGGTGCGCCGGGATCCCCAGGAACCCCTCACAGACGGCGACGAAGGAAGCCGCCTGCGAAATGGCGTTGGGGGCGAAGTTGTGAAGTTCCACCCCGTAGTGGTGGCACAACCCCCGCATGAACTTGCTCGCGGGGGCGTTGAATCCTCGCTCGTGCAGCCGCACGAAACTCACGACGTAGCCCGGCGGAGGGGACGGCTCCCGGTGCGACGCCGGTGGGATGATCCACACCGGGTTCGCTTCATCACCAGTCGGCGCCAACTGACCGCCGGCGACAAGCCCCTCCATGGATTGTAGGTCCACCGACGACCGGGGCCACGGATGAGCATCCAGCACTCGGACCGCAGACATGATGGGAGCGGCGGAGCGCAAGCGAATGCAAAGCGGCGAAGCGCGAGCGAATCCGAAGCGGCGGGATGCGCGGCGATGGGAAAGACAAGGAGCAAGAGCCGGATGCGAATGGCAAAGGTGAGGCGCTCCCCCCGCGCTCCCCTACTTTTATAGAGTAGGAAGGGGCGGAGCCCCCGGAAACGCAGCAGGCGGCGGCAGTTAATGCGGTGGGTACCGCTCGTCGCTGACAGTAGGGCCCCACCATGCCGAAACTACCGCGCGCACGCGCGTGCGCCATGATTACCGCACGGTAATCCAAGGGATGCCGCGTCCCGTCTTATCGCCGTCGCATGTCGCCCGCGTCGTGTCACCTTAAAAGGCGCGCCCGCCTTGCCTGCCTCGTGCCACGTCAGCCACGATCGAGTGGGCGCGGCAGCCAACCGTCCTATGGACAGATTCTCGCACACCGGGGATCCCTTCTCATATAAGGAAAGCCCCAGGAAACCTCGAGCCGGGGATTCGAGGTCTGATCCCTCGAAGGGATGCGGCTGGCACCCCAATCCGAAACAGGTTGAGGCCACAGGGCCACGGCCTGTCAGCATACCCTCGATGACGAACTCGAGGAAGCCCAGGGTTCAGGCCCGCAGGGCTCTACTGATCAGCGGCTCGAGGCCCGGCCTGCTGAGGGTGCGATGGGTGCCGCAGATGCCCCTCGACTCGGGGATATACTGATCAGTGGTTCGAAGCTCGGCTCGATGACGGATCGGCGAGCGTCACAGGTCCGCCAAGACGGGAGCGCCCGGCGCCCCCGCAACTGCCCTACTGATCAGAGGTACGGAGCCTGACCCTCGACGGGTTCGAACAGGCGCCTCAGATCGACAGAGTCAGGAACGATCGGGGCACGCGCAATCGAGCCTGACCCCGAACGCGAAGTTCGGGGGCGCCCCACATATCGTGTTCAAGGCCAAGACAGAGGCAGCCAATCGAGGGATCCCATCGAGGGAGTGCTTCCGCGCCCTCGGCCCCTAGCGAACGGGGCCGAGCCCTGCTTGGCAAACCTCTGCAAGCGCTTACATGGACGTGTCTCCGGACCACGAGCCGACCCCTATTGAACGGGGCACGGACGCCTACTTGAACTATCCGTTAACAGCTCGCCGAGGCAATCATTGCTCGTCGCTCGCTCGAGGGTAGCACGATTTGCCTCACCCCTCTACCCTACGGAAGGGCAACGAGGGTCGTAATAAAGCCGAGAGTCTTCATCCGATCGTCCCTGATTGGGCCAGGGCTCGGGGGCTCCTCGCACCACGACCACCTCGACGATCACTGCATCAACCTACCTAGGGTTGCGCCCCCGAAAACGGTCAGCCTACTCGAAACGTCTAGGGTCAACACGATGCCCCCCACCTGCGTAGATTGCCGATGCCGGCTGAAATACCACCGAGGCTGGCTGAAACAAACGCAAGGCGAGCTGCATCACCTTACGCATTCAACCCCTGCACGAGTGCACGCACTCCAGCAGGGCTTCGGGGGCTTACACCCGCGGGTGCGCTAGCGCGCCCCCACAGGAAAACATGCACGATCAAAAGAGGACGAACTCGCACATGGCGCCCGAGAACGACATCCTTTGCCGGAACGGTCCCCTTTCCGGCAAAGGCTCGGGGGCTACTGTCGGGGACGGTCATTAGGGGTCCCCTAACTAAGGGGGTAACCCCCTCGTTAAACGCAATCCGCCCAAGGACCGTTCCTCGAGCCCCGGTCACGGGACATCACGGGCCCACGGCCTGCTACGGCCCGGCAGTAGCCGCGTCGAGAAGGCCCGCTTGACCGCCTCGCTCGAGGGCTCCGGCTCCTCAAGCAGATTTCTGTCTCGCTCGAGGGCTCCGGTCCCTCGAGCGAACTTCCGTCTCGCTCGAGGGCTCCGGTCCCTCGAGCGAATTTCCGCCTCGCTCGAGGGCTTCGGTCCCTCGAGCAGGTTTCCGTCTCGCTCAAGGGGTTCGGCCCCTCTCGAGTGGGAAGCCGTCCCCATTCCGCCCGGCAGCGGCATTTAATGCCCAGCCCCACAGCGGGACGCCGAAGTCAAGGGTGAATCTTCCCCCACACCGCGTGACTGACACAGCCAGGGCGCCTGACACCGCCACAATGCGGCCTAACCCGCCACTGTGCAGCCATGCGCGGCCCTGTGCGGACAAGCGGATGTCATTCCACGACGCTGTGCTACCTGCTCCCGTTCTCCCCCTGCGGCGAGACCCTCGAAAGGGCATGGGGGCACCCTCGAAAGGTGTACGGGCGACGTGCGGGCGTACGCCTCGACCGGCGCCGCCGTACGGGCGGTATGCGCCGCGTCTCCTGCGCCAACTCCGGCGCAGCGCGGCCATCCCGGGCGCTGTGCCGCCATCCCCGGCGCTGTGCGACGAGCTGTGCAGCACTGTGCGGACAGGTCGGTGACGCGCCACAGTCCCGCACCACCAACTCCGGTCCTTCTCCCGGCGGTCAGGCCCTCGATTCAGCAGGGGCAGCCCCTCGAAGTCAAAGTAGGACAGGTCACAGTGACCGCCGCGCCGCCCGCGGAAGCTGGAGGGCGCCAACTCGCGCCAGGAATCATGACGTGCAGGACAAGACCGCCGGCGCCATACCTGTTAGTACGCAACCATTGTGCCGACTGCCATCTTTGTAACTGTCCTCCCTTGGCCTATAAAAGGGAGAGGCAGAGCCCCCTGCGCGGGGGGACGACGCTCACCCTCACTCGCATACAGCACACCACCCCGTTCTAGATATTGGCACTTGCCTCAATCACCTTAGTAGTGACTTGGGCGGATTTCCTCCTCTCCCGCCTTGCTTGTAGCTCCCCTCTACAGACACCACCGGTGCAAGCTAATACAGTGCGCAAGCACATCCTGCTGGACGTACGGCTGTGTGGCCGGAACCAGGATAAACCCCGCGTCTCATTAGCCTTGCGCCGACCATCGGGAAGCAGATCCCAGCGCAAATCACTAGTTGGTGCCGGTGCTAATCCGGACATCGACAAGCAGCCTCCCGACGGCGGACCGAGGCGGCGCGGAGCACCTGCACGGCGGGACCTGGACGGCGACCGGGACCTCGATCTGGCTCGCGTTGACGGCGTCCGGGGCCTCGATCTGGCGGAGAAGCAGCGCGAGGCGGAGAAGCGGCAACCTCGATTCAGTCGGTGGCGGCGCGAGGCGAGGTGGCGCGGCCTGCCTCCTCGGCCCTCCCTGGAGCGGCGGCGGCGGCAGAGAAGAAGGGGAGGCAGACAAGCACGCGATTTCCTCAGTGCAGAGGCCACAACGGCGGCTCCCCTGCCCGGCGGCTGCCCTCTCGACGCGCGCGGGAACCAACTGCCAGAGGCGGATGCACAAAGAGATACGCCTACCGCTGGAGAGCTCATCTCCCTCCATGCTGCATACAGAGTGTTTGCAGATCCAGATCGCCCGAACTACTGGAGTCGGTCTTACAATCACTTGCTGCCGCATCCAGGAGCCACTGCGGAATACGGGTGTCCGCTTATCTGCAGCCTGTAGGCAGCTCTACTATGCTTTGATACTGAAGTGACACCACCGGTTTCTCGGAAAACAAAACGAATGAAACCGCAAGATTCTGAACTTCTGATCGAGGTGCTAATGCAGAAGCTGTATGGCTTTCAGCTTCATTGGTGTCTTGGTGCTGTCACCGTTGCATGTCCGCGCCACAACTGTCGTCCGGCCGGCGACGACGACGCGAGGAGGGGGAAGAGAAGGAAGAGCAGCCGCGGCAGGCGGCTGGCCGGCGCTTCTCCTCCGAGGCTCTCCGATCAAGTCAGGGCAGGGGGAATGGATGCTTTTCCGAGGCAGGCAGCCGGTTCACGTCGATGTGCACCGGCGAACAGCAGCAGGCAGCAGCTGCCGGCCGGTGCGGTGCGGTGATGTGCCCGGCCGCGCGCAGAAAGCGGCATTAATTTCTCCGCGGAATCTGATTGACCTCAGCGGCAGGGATTAGCAGGGAGCTTTGACTTTGTAGCCACCTAGAGATCCATACATACCCAAATCTGAAGAAAAGCAAGATATCGTCCCGTCAAATCCACCTGCTGATGCCGAACTCCTCCTGTTCTTTCTCGATCTCTCGCCAAGCCCTTTTCAGCGACTTGCGTGATTACCAAAGCGAGATCAATTAAATGTTCCCGTTTGAGTAATCCTCGTCAGACCATCGCATCAGCTGGGCTACTCCACTGATCATCCGACTGTCGCTGCAGCTGAACGGATTCTGAAACGCTCGTTGGTGTTCAGGTGACGAGGACACAATCGTCAAGTCCTCCTCAACCCTACTGTTTACTTAATTGGCTGCTGCTGTGTTAAACTTTCCTTGTTACTGTCATCATCCAGTAATGAGCGCCGGGATTAGGTGTTGACGCGCCATCGATCAAGCGGCGAAGATTCTGGACGCGGCTCATTTATGAACCGAGGCGCCAACCAGATGACCATAGCAGAATGCCTAGCTACATCTACATGTAGTAGTGGTGTAAACTACGACATGTAGCCCTCTGTTATCTACAGTGTTCTATTTTCTTTGAAATGACGTAATCTCTTCTCTTTCTATGCAGTGCAGGCATCTTCAATACCCTCTTGTTTGTACACTGCCTACGATTTATATTCTCTACTACCTGTGCTTGAGAGTTGAGAGGTCGAGGCCTCGCTGTGATCATACGCTATTCTACAATTGTGAGGCACTTTGTCATCTTTTGTCTCCATTCTCCAAGAAAAGGTCCATTCACCGGTGAAATCAGGGAAGACAGTGTATCAGATCGATGCTGCATCATCTGAAAGATCTTCAAACCTACTGTATACATAAGCAGTACACCAACAGGTCAAACCGAAGATCTGCAGAAATTTTCTTCAGATGAGAATTGAATCCAGCTCCAGCAAGCAGCAGCAGGTAGTCCTCATGCACTTTGGTGATGTCTGCTGCAGAGCGAGAATCGAGATGCTACCGTACTGATCATTTGATCATTATCAGTCATGCACCGCGACATACTGTTAATTAACAAAACAAATTCCATGAAAAACAAGTACAAGATTGCGGCCGGCCTCAAGCCTCCGCGGCAAGAACGAGTGGTACGGGTTGCCAGTAAGTTAATATTCAGTTCACAATTGCTGACCAAAATCTGCCCTGCTGACACGGATTGAAGAACAGGTAAACCACACAGACACAGGCATAGCATATATGTTCCCTCTTTCAGAGACGCTCACTGCAGCAAGCATGGAGCACTCCAAAAGAATATGCACCGCTGCGATGAAAACAAAACTGGAGAAGACAAGTATTTTTTTTTCAGAGAGGAAGAAGACAAGTAAAGTGACAAAGCATCACTACCACTACAGACTATGCGCGACTATGACAATGGTAATATACTGATACTCCCTCCGATGCACTATTAGAAGTCGTTTTGGACAAGATTTGAGTCAAATATTAGGAATATAAATCATGAATAACTTTTAAGTCGTTGAGTTTGAAAATGTGAAAATCATATAAATAGATTTGTCTTGAAAATTACTTTCATAAGAATATACTTATATAATTTTTTAATAAATATTTTTATAGAAAAGAGAAGTCAAAATTGTGCTTCGGTGACCGTGTCGTTGTCCTAAACGACTTCTAATATGGAACCGGAGGGAGTATATTCATTCCACGAGCTAAGCTCGTACGGAAGAAACTAAATTAAGCAGCTAACTAAGCGATTAGTCATCACTAGCCTAAATAGCCTAGCTGATAATCTAGTAGAGAGGACAGTGATCTATTGGGCTTGCTCGTACTGAATATTCAACCATTTCAGCTAGTGGCAGATAGCTATCTAGCTCGATCTGAAAGAAAAGTCAGGGCGAAATAATCCTCCAGGAATATGTTACGTTTCCTTTCCCTCTCCATCACTCTACCTCACGATCGGTGTTGTCGAACATCCAAGGCACGGCATCGCTGTAGGTGACACATATACTCATCAATCAATCGACCTGCTGTCGATCTACAAGACTACAAGTCGAACATCATGTCTTGAAACCCGGCCTGAAGCAAAGCGATGTATGCAGTTCACTGAACCTGAATTCATCCTTCGTCGCAGTTGTTCCCTGTCGATCAGTCTATCCATATATCTAACCGCAGGCAACAGATGGTGATCCGATATGCTAGCAGCTTGCGAATTACTTCATCCATTTTAAATTATAGATCGTTTTAGCTTTCTTCTTAATCTAAGCCCTGTAACATTTTTCAAATTTACAGTTTATATAAAAATATAAAATATCTATAACGTTAAACTAGTTCTGCTAGATAGACCACAAAATATACCTCGACAACACATGTATTACAAAAATATTAATGTTTTTCTATAAATTTGGTCAAAAATAAATTAAGTTGATTTAGAATAAAACTAAAATGATATATATTGGAGTATACAGTATATTATAAAGGTGTAACCGCTTGGATGATACTACATCAATCGATCTTTCTCCAAGTTGCGGGGTGCAATATAATTGGTGACACAGTACGTGTTGGTAGGCTGTACGCCTAAGATTAACATAGGCATTAACTGCATGTTTGGGATGACGGGGTCCATTCAATCAAGAGCACGCTGACAGTGGATTTTTGTTTTCTGTTTTGAAGAGAAAAATGGAACGGTCCTAGATATTGCTGTTGGTTTCAAGCTGTTGCATGCAGTACATCTCTGTTTCTTTTAGTCGTGTGTACTTATATTTGCAGAACAAATCATTGGTGAATGCATATCTTGTTTCTTTGCCAGTCGTTGTCGCAGGCCAAACAAGTGAGTAATGGACACTTCGTGAGAGAGTTAATTACGAAGCATACAAGCAAGGCAGACTGATTTTGTTACGCGTGTAAGATGCTCCTGAATAGAACAACAAACTTCATTACCATTTTACCTGCGTAGCAACTGATTCTGTCAAGCTCTGTACACTTTGAAAAGGACACATCAGTGGTAAGGTAATGCAGAAATTCGTACAAGCTCCGTAGCATTTTGTAGTAGGGACGATTTCGCCTGAGAGATCAAATCAGCCTGAAACTTTTGTCACACAAATGTGATATATATATAACGAGCAGACGTAGAAAAGGCAGTGCTCGCTCCTTGTTTTCTTACAAAGTGACTTTGTTTCATCATTAGGATAAGGCTTTGACTAATAATTAAATAAAAATAATTAGGAGTACAAAGTAAGCAAGTATGTTTTAATAATTACATCATTTTGGCGTAAAAAGCTTGTGTATTAGTAGTAGAGTAATTGTTGATTAAAAATTTTTCCTAACAAAACCAAAATTCTACGGTAGTACATGCATGTTAGTGTTTAAAATAGTTAAAGTATAGGTTCGGACCAAATTAAGAGAAAGTTCTAGCATATTCAAGAGCTGAGAGGTTGGTGCTACAAGGAAGATTGGTTTTGGGGATCGGTGACCGCATTTTTAAATAGCAATTTTATAGCCGATCAATTGAAAACGAGGGGGACGCATGCAGGCGCCTAGGGCAAGAAAACAAGGCAAAACAAGAATGCGATCAACTTGAGCACAGCAGGTTGCTGTCATGGCAAGCTATTAAACCAGGAAAACTTGGCATTGTCTGTAGCCGGCCGATCGATCCCGAGGGAGGAAACAAGGAAGGCCAGTAGATCCAAACGATGCAGCACATAGGTAGTATATTAATTTTGTACTCTCTCCATTCTTAAATACATAACGTTGGTGAGCTGAAAAATGAACTAACCAACATCATATAAAAAAAACAGAGGTAGTATAAATTAAAACCCTCTCCACTCGACTCCATCTAGACATATACAATACATTTAGATGTATAAAAATATTTATAAATATATAAAATATCAAAACGATATATAATTTAAAACAGATGCAATACATTATACTACACATTACATAGCTCCTCTCTCTGTTAATTTCGAGTATCATGTGCATTAAAGTCAGCACTGACACACATACGGAAAAAGACAGGCGCTGCTCACAGTACCAGTACATCGTCGTCGTGAGGTAAATTGGAATGTGGGAGGTGTGAAAAGCAGCATGGGAAGGGGAAGGAAATGGCTGGATAAATACGAGACCAAACCAGGCCGGTCCCTCCCTTCTTCTGTCGTCTCTCTCACAACTGAAGAACACACACACTCTCTAGTCTCTCCTCGGCGCCGAGAGAGGCAAGAAACAAAAGCCTAGCTAGCTAGTGATGTAAAAGGTGTCTGTGTCCTGCCAAATTGTTCTTCTGAATCATCCTTGCAAGGAAGAGTGTAGTTTTGGCGCATGTGCATGCATGCAAGGTTGTTAGTTTTTGTCATCCATGTCGAGGGAGTGTGCCGGTAGCTTCTCTTCTGTGAGCAGCAGTACTGCAAGGGAGGTGGATGAAGAGTTCTTGCAGCAGCAGTTCCACATAAAGCCTCTCGTCCTTGGTAGCTCGCCGGAGATGGGCAACGACGACGGTGATCTACAGCGCGTCACCGGTCCATCGCCGCCACCGCCACCGCCTGCCCCGCCGGCGGTGAAGAAGAAGAGAAGCCTTCCGGGGACACCAGGTGCGTGCACACTACTAACTAATCCTCAATGAGCTTATCAGTCATGGTGACCTCCAGAATATTTAATACTACATAGTAGGAGTAGTTTGTTCTTGGGGAAATTGATACCGTTCTGGAGTATCGAATCGATCCCCTCCTGCTAGTAGTATATGATCCACAGCCTGTAGTCTTTGATCTCTGTGTTCTTTCTGAAATCCGGTCATCATTGGTAGTAGCTAGTAGGCAAGTCAATTATGATGGTAACTGTTTATTAGCAGTCCAAATCTCCCTTTCACCGAAGACTAGCGTGATAAGGTGACGACAGACATACTGTAAGGGAATATTTGAACATTATTGTTTGTGGAAATTTGAGTTCAACAGATGGATAAACACTATTCAGAACATCCTTTTAAAACAAGTTATAAGCTTGCCTCGAGCAGAAAACGATCCATAAGCTGAAAAATCCGGAAGCTTTACTTGGAAAATATTAAAGTTCTTGTATATGAATCTTCAGTCTCAATACATTTAGTTTTCAAGCTAGCTAATGTTATCAAAGAAATGCAACATTCTGCTCAAAGAAACTGAAAATTAGCTGACAGTCTTCGTCACTTTGAAATGATCTTTTACGACAGAAATGACTCAGATAATGTTATCTCCTCAAGTAGGCCGTCAAGATGACCTTCTTTTGGTTTAAGCTAATGAGGTTTAAATCGTTCGAATTACATTGATTATAGCACGACTGCATACCTGGCTAGCTGCCAGAGGGCTATATATGTCAGTGCTTGCACTGCTGTGTGCTTTGTATTTTGATGTGAAAAAAAAACTCTATCTGAAAGTTATTTTTTAAAAAACAAAAAACACTATCTGACGATGCGCTTCTCGCATTTGCATGCTCCTGCTGTATGTGTCTAACGAATCAATAACGATGACGATCAAGACCCGAGCGCGGAAGTGATGGCGCTGTCTCCGCGGACGCTGATGGCGACGAACCGTTTCGTGTGCGAGATCTGCCACAAGGGTTTCCAGCGCGACCAGAACCTGCAGCTCCACCGGCGCGGGCACAACCTGCCGTGGAAGCTGCGGCAGCGCGGCGGCGGGGACGGCGGCGCCGGCGGCGGAGGATCAGCAGCCGCAGGCCCTCCCCGGAAGCGCGTGTACGTGTGCCCGGAGGCGTCGTGCGTGCACCACAACCCGGCGCGGGCGCTGGGCGACCTGACGGGGATCAAGAAGCACTACTGCCGCAAGCACGGGGAGAAGAAGTGGAAGTGCGAGCGGTGCGGGAAGCGCTACGCCGTGCACTCCGACTGGAAGGCGCACGCCAAGGTCTGCGGCACCCGCGAGTACAAGTGCGACTGCGGCACAGTCTTCTCCAGGTCAGTCAGTTTAATTTGCATCCCTTCTCTGCCCATTATGTTAATTAATTTTTCATGCATTCATGTTTTATTGTTCCTCTCTTCCAGTTTTCCTACCTAAACTATACAGTATATCTAGCTTATTAGGAGTAGCTTATACTAGTAATCTTAATTAAGCTGAAATGATCAATGGACGTCACCAATCGTTGAATCCTATAGCTTGTTGGTTGAGAACGAGCATCAGCTCAGTTGGTAGGCATCGCAGCTGGGCATGCCGCCGGTCTGGGTTCGAATCCTCTCGGACGCAGGTTTATCTCACCGGGGTTTATCCTCGGAAAAAAAATCTCCTCTCTGGTGAAACCGAGGTTCGGAGGTTTCTAAACCACAGTTTTTAGCTTCTTCTCTTACTGAAAACTGCGGAGAGCGGTCTTACTCTCACCAACTTAGTTAGCTTGCCTGCCTGGGGAAGATCAATTAGCTTGCTGCCTGCTACTTGCCTGCTTGGGGAAGATCAAGTTGGATTTGTTTTTAACTTTTTTTTCTTTTAATAAAAATTGTGGGGGCGGTCTTACCCTCACCGACTTAGGGCAACTCCAAGAGACTAGCTAAAATCACTTGGCTAGCTAAATTTTGAAAAAATCTCAAAAACACTCTTACAACAGACTAGCTATCTGCCCAACTAGCTATCCTGACTAGCTAAATTCGTTGCCCCGCTAGCTATCTTTGGCTAGTGGCTAGTGACTAGCTATCCTGATTTTCATGAGTATGACAGGTGGGACTCACTAGCGGTGGAGCATATAGAAAGTTCACTTTAGAGAAGTTGTTGGATGTCAACAACTTTTTGCTAGCTATTTCATTTTACATACTAGCTAAATAAGAATTTTAGTTAGTGATTTTTAGAGAGGCTCTTGTAGTTGCTCTTAATTTTTAACTTCTTCTCTTAATGAAAATTGTGAGGGGCAGTCTTATCCTCACCGACTTAGTTTTTAGCTTGTCGCTTGCCTCCTTGAGAAGATCAAGGTGGATTTGTTTTTTGTTACCACCCCCATCACCTCAAAGTCTGTGCGTGCTCGGATTAATTCTTCTGACGACCAAACTGTACTCCATCGCCATCACACTAGCTCACCAACCAGAGCAATGCATGCATCTACCGAGCCGCAGTGAAAGAAAGAGTTCCATGACACATGCATGGCGACACTTCTTCCCATAGCAATTTAAATTAGCAAAGCTGGAGAATTCATAGCAGCATGTGTGTTTTACTTTTACGTAGGGCGGCGCGAATGGAACGACCACAATGTGTAGGAATCATAGGCAAAGGCATCCGCGTTATGTTTTTTTTTTCATCGCATAGGCATGCATCCGCGGGTCCATGTTCTCTAGTCGCCTACTGTTGCAAGAACCACCTATTGCATCCATCATCAGGGCATGCAGTGTGTAGGAATCCGTACGTGTGCTGGCCCCTCTTCAATTCACAGCCGATTTGACCACTCACTCATGTACTTCGATCCCAAAAGCCCACGTTCCTGTGTCGCCATGCTTACGAGCACTGTACTCGCGTGATTGCAAGTCTGAATTTTGTTTGCGAGTCATCTCACACCTAACTTAACTGCTCGTGTTCTCCTGTTGATGTTGGCAGGCGGGACAGCTTCGTGACGCACAGGGCATTCTGCGACGCCCTGGCCCAGGAGAACAACAAGCTGGCGCAGCCCATGAACATGGCCACGGTGGCCTCGGCGCTCCAGGGCCATGCCCACCACCTCGCTCTGTCGCCGCCGCCGTCCCACGCCGACGACGACCTCGACGCCGCCGAGGACGACGCCGACGACTTCACCCTCGACACCAAGAGCCCGCAGCTCAGGCTGCTCCCCACCACCATGCAAATCGACAACCCGCCGCCGCTCCTGCCGCCGCTCAGCATGGTCGGGTGCATGCTCTCCAGCCTCGCCGCCGCGAGGCCCTCGCTGTCAACACCATTCCTCAGCGGCGCCAAGATAAGCCTTGACGGGCCTAGCGAGCCCACCGGTACCATGGGGGGATTTTCTCCGGCGAGCATGTCCGCGACGGCGCTGCTGCAGAAGGCCGCGGAGATGGGCGCGACCACGAGCGGCGGTGGCGGGTATGGCGGCGGCGGCGGCGCGGGCTTTCCCACCACCGTCGGCTTCGGACCCATGTTGGGTGGGCCGCCAGACCGGTTCCACACCATGAGTCCGTTTGGGCCTCTGAAGGCTCCTATTATTGTTGAGCCGTATGATGGGCTGCCGTTGGGCCACACACAGATGGTTGGGCTACTGCCCATGCCTGGTCAGCTCTACGGCGGCCATGCTGCTGCTGGTGGGGTCGTCGGCTCGATGACCAGGGCCATCGGATCGCTGATGCACGGTGGCCAGCAGCAGATGGTGGAGCATCGCCGGCCGGACGATCTGCGCGTCGTGGATTACCTCGGCGTCGACGATCAAAGGAGCTTTAGCGGTGTGAGCCCGTTTGGACCTCACATGGGTCCATGGACTTAATATCCTTGTAGCAACATATGCTGCTTCACATGACTCGAAATTCAGTACTGTACCTGGATGATGATAATTCGAACTTCAAAAAATTTGGAAAGATATTGCAGAGAGAAGAAGAGAGAAGTTGAGGTTGACGTTAGATTGTCGTGTTTTTTTCTGGAGCTCGGACGGAGACGGATGTTTGCTGGAGAAATAACTGGGCCGGCCCACGAAGAAGATGGGGGTATTCTGGGAAATCTAGATCGCCCGATTCCCCCGAAACCCTAACCCACAAATCACCCTTATATATACGGCGGCTTTCCCCTGTCAGCCGCAATCACCTCGTCTGCAGCCACGGAATCGCCAGGTTTGTTTGTTTGAAAATCCGATGAGATGGGAGCTGGTCTTGTGTTGATCTGTATTTTAACCTTGATTGATTTTATTTGTGTTCCCTTGGTTTGCGTTTGTGTATGGATCTGATTGGAGGCTGTGATGACCAAAAAATACCTACCTATTTTCTGAATCCTGACGAGAGAAACCAATAAAACTGAGCCTTCAAGATATATGTGATTTCTGCTCTTTTCGTTTGTTCTTTGGTGTCTTTTGGATCTTTTTCGAATAGGTAGGATTTTGTCCGGTTGATGTGATGATAAGTTTTCCCAGAAACTCCAGTGTTGACCAAATATTCAGACTACAATTATCTGATCGACTCCGAAATCTTGTTTTAATGGTGTTTCCGTTAGTGTGCCCTGATTCTTGAGCAAAACAACCCTGTTTGTTTACACATCTTACACCCTGATAAGGCTGCGATCTGTGCACAATAAGCCGATGCTCTGGAACGGTCTGCATGTCTGCTTGCTGTGAATGC
This sequence comes from Cenchrus fungigraminus, assembly GCA_036936925.1. NCBI lineage: Eukaryota > Viridiplantae > Streptophyta > Magnoliopsida > Poales > Poaceae > Cenchrus > Cenchrus fungigraminus. The sequence continues at coordinate 4,050,966 of CM072779.1, forward strand.
CTTCGGGCTTTGATCTCGCAGGCCTGGATTTGATCTACACTCAGATTTTAAAATGCCAAGATTACTGAATCTGTCAGAATTCTCTGTATTGGCCGATGGTCTGATACGTGCAGTTCGTTGATGCTAAAGTGGACGATAAAATTGTTACTGAACTTATCAATCGAAACATGCCAAAAACTAATTATATGCTAATCGAATTTGAAGCCAGTTCTGTATGAGCACCGTAGAAGAATTTCTTTTGGGATTTTCTGCGGTATGGTGGGGAAATGGTGTGGAACTTGAGATGCAGCCTTCAGCAGGGTTTTAATTACCGTTGGTAACCGACTGGTTTACCGCGGTAACCGGTGGTACCGGTCTGGACCGGTAACGGTACCGGTCGGTTACCAACCGGTGGTTTTCAAATTTTTTGAATTTGTATTAAAAAATTGAAAAATGAAAGAAAATTTCTAAAAATACTTCAAAGTGTGTAGAATCTAATGGTGTCAAAATTTTTCAAATATTAGTTCATTTAGTTTTTTTTTGCGGACATTAGAAGTTCAACCAAAAAAGAAAAAGAAAAAAATTCAGCCGGTTAAACTTGTAATGCCAAAAAAAAAACTAAATGCACTAATATTCGAAAATTTTTGACACCATTAGATTCCACACACCTTTTTCAATTTTTTAAATTCAAATTTGAAAACATACCAAAGTCTTCATTGATTCGGTAATTTGTGTTTACCGACCGGTTACCGCCGCAACCAGTCCGGTATACCGTTATTACCGACCGGTATACCGGTAGCAACCATACAAAGAGCACCGGTAATTTGCTTTTTTAACCGGTAATCGTCGCAACCGGTTCGGTATACCGTTATTACCGAACGGTATACCGGTCGCTACCGATTGAATAGAGAGTTTTGTTTGAGAATTTGAATTTGAGCGGTAATTAGCGGTAACCGCGGTATACCGAGCGGTATACCGTTACCGCTCAGCGGCGGTAGCACCGCAACGGTCGGTAATTAAAACCCTGGCCTTCAGACATCGGTGCAACTCCATTCCGAATGCACTAGTCAAATCAACAATGATAACCGGGTTTGTAGTCATAATCACCACCTCCATATTACAGTAAAGTAAAATCAAAATTGTGATTTATGAAGGGCAGTGTCAAATCAACAATGATAACCGGGTTTGTAGTCATAATCACCACCTCCGTATTACTGGAAAGTTCAATCAAAATTGTGATTGATGAAGGGCAGTCAAGCACTCAATCAAAAGAGATAATATTTTACACTGCACCACATGAAGCGATAAGCCTAAAAAATAACTAGAGGGGAATCGACTTGCTGACAGCTACTCAATCGGCCGGATCCTCCATGATAATACTGATACGTGATCCGGGATGGGAATATGGGACCTGCCGACCTGGTAGTGAGAAATCGCGGTGGCACGTTCCCATTCCCTGATTGGCAATTCAGGATTTTTTTTTTGCGAAAAATTGGCAATTCAGGATTGGTCAGGTCACAAGGGGAACTCTAGCGGCGCCGGCTCCTCCCCGAGTGGCATCGCCGGCTGGCAGATGGCCGTGTTGAAGCCGTAGCACGCGCCTGCTGAAGCACCGGCAAGAAGGATGGAGAGCGGCGGCGGCGGCAAGCACTTCATCCTCGTGCACGGCCTGTCGCACGGCGGGTGGTGCTGGTACAAGGTGGTGGCGAGGCTGCGCGCCGCCGGCCACCGGGCGACGGCGCTCGACATGGCCGCGTCCGGCGCGCACCCGGCGCGCCTCCACGAGGTGGCGTCGTTCGAGGAGTACTCGCGCCCGCTGCTGGCAGGGGCGGGCCCACTTGGTATTCAATGGTATTCATTGAATACCAATTATTTTTGCAAAAAAACTGGATATATATAGTATATACATCATGTGTATTCAACTAAATGGAAAAATACAGCAAATCAGGCCACTCTACAGCTCATTTCGCAAAAAAATTTACACCCTTTACTAAGTTCGAATACCAACACTCAAAATCCTGGGCCCGCCCCTGGCTGCTGGACGCGGTGGCCGCGGCGCCCGACGGCGAGAGGCTGGTCCTGGTGGGCCACAGCCTCGGCGAGCTCAACGTCGCCCTCGCCATGGAGAGGTTCCCCAGCAAGGTCGCAGCCGCCGTGTTCCTGGCCGCGTCCATGCCGCGCGTCGGCAGCCACATGGGCATCACCATTGAAGAGGTCAGCTAAAATCTTTCTTGCCATGCTAACATCAGTGTATCATCGCTGCCATGAGTCAGTTACTGGACGACCAATTGACCGTGCTTTATGATAAACGAAATAATTCACCTACAATTGTACAAGCAATTCCGTCATTTTCGCCCCTTTTGATTTGCATCTTAGTTCATGGAGCAGGGCTAATACCTTTTATTTTTGTTGGTGCTAGTTCATGGAGACGATCGAACCAGGTTTTTTCATGGACAGCAAAACGATGGTTCTAAATACAGAGCAAGGACCTCGAAATGCAGTGCTATTGGGGCCCAACTTATTGGCGGACAGACTGTATGATCAATGCCCAGCAGAGGTAATATAAAGCGCGTACACATGTAATTTAATTAATGAATGTTAACAAATCATAATCATATGAACACCATTTTATTGACAAGCACATTACAACCATTTCCTTTCCTCTTAAAAAAACAAAATAATTTTTGTATGTTCTGAAGTGAATAGATTGTTTGATAAAGAAGTGAATGGAGTCCAAAATCTAATAGATATGCATCTTACATTCTTACTACTTAGAGTGATAGTGTTATGGATTGTTCCGGGCAGGATCTTGAGCTAGCGAAGCTGTTGCTAAGACCGGGCAGCCAGTTCATGGAGGACCTGATGATGAAGGACAAGACGCTGCTTACTGACGGCAATTATGGGTCAGTGAAGAGGGTTTTTGTGATTGCCAAAGCTGATAGTAGCAGCACTGAGGAGATGCAGCGCCGGATGGTGGACCTAAGCCCAGGAGCGGAAGTCGAGGAGATCGCCGGAGCTGATCATATGGCCATGCTCTCCAAGCCAATGGAGCTCTGTGAAGTTCTGGTCAAGATTGCCAACAAGTACGATTGAACAGAGAAGATCACTGAACGTTTTCAGGCTGCGTGAAGCAAAATTAGTACCAGAAGAAATGGTGAAGTCACAGATAAATATGAGGTCACACGATCACTCAGATTGAGATTGGAGTTGATCACATATTTTCTTTGATGCGATGTATATTGTATCTATAAGGTCCTGTTTAGTTGCCAAAAATTTTTGGCAGCCCATTCGAAGGTCTATTAGAGGTAAAAATGTAGACTAATTACAAAACTAATTACACGAATGGACGGGAAATCGCGAGACGAATCCATTAAGCCTAATTAATCCATCATTAGAGATTGTTTACTGTAGCACAACGTTGTCTAATCATGGCATAATTAGCCTCGTTAGATTCGTATCGAAAAATTAGGTAGGAGTTATGAAATGAATTTTGTCATTAATTCACATTTAATACTCCTAATCAGTGTCCGAAGATTGATGTGACGGGTAGATGGGAAAATTTTTGGGAAAACAGGGCCTAAGGTAGGCCCAAACAAACGCACGTTTTCTTTGTCACGTTTGACTGTTGGCTCCTGGCGGCGTACGGAGTAAGTTCATGAGTTCCTAATCAGCTTGAGGAACTGCTTTGTGTGTCTGGCAGTCCATGAGCATGCCTTCCGAAGCAGTAATTAATTAATTCGAGCTTTACCGACTCAATATAGAATTGTCCATTATTCGGTAAACAGAAGCGAGCTGCTCGGAGTCGAGTCCACAGTCCACACTTCTTCTTGCAGCAGAAGATGAGATGATCAGCTTGAAGAAGAAGAACACACACCACCATTAACCTCTATATAATCAATCATCCGCCCTGCATTCGCTTCAAGTCAGTGAATCCGAAGGCAATCGATCGATCGCAAACTCCACACCAACAAGGCAACAAGCACAGCAGATCAGGTGATCAACAATGGACGGCGGCGGCAAGAAGCATTTCATCCTGGTGCACGGGCTCTGCCACGGCGCGTGGTGCTGGTACAAGGTGGCCACGCTGCTCCGGGCGGCGGGGCACCGCGTGACGGCGCTCGACCTCGCCGCGTCAGGCGCACACCCGGCGCGCCTCGACGAAGTGCGCTCCTTCGAGGAGTACTCGCGCCCGCTGCTCGACGCGGCCTCGTCGGCCACAGCCACGGCGGGCTCAGCCTCGCGCTCGCCATGGAGCGGTTCCCGCGCAAGGTCGCCGCGGCCGTGTTCGCGGCCGCGGCGATGCCCTGCGTCGGCAAGCACTTGGGCGTCACCACAGAAGAGGGCCGGTTTGGTACAGCTTCATGAGCGGTTTGCCGGTTTCACGAGCAGCTTCACAACTTCAATAACCAAACGGTCAGCTCTCTGGTCAGCTTCTCTGAAAACTCGCTCTCACAGAGTTAAGTACACGGTGAAGCTGCAAAAACATGGTTCTCCCTTGCTAATGAAGTTACTTATGAAGTTGTTTTCTAAAAAACAGCTCTACTGGTGAAGCTGAGTTGTGCCAAACAGGACCGTACTCTGTTCCACCGTTCCAAACTGACGCGTCCCAAACTAGTGGTATTATTTTTTATTAAAAAAACTATGCTATTAATTTTACAAAGAAAAAAAAATCTTGCGATGCAGTTCATGAGAAGAACTGCTTCTGAAGGCATGCTCATGGACTGCCAGAAGGTGCCAATCGACAGTTCCAACAACAACAATGGAGTCGCAATCGTGATCGGTCCAAAGTTCATGGAAGAAAAGTATTACCAGCAAAGCCCAGCCGAGGTACCTGACATCCTGTTGGTTCTTCTTCTTCGTATCTGCACCAGATCGACATCCCTGACATGAACAAATGCTTGCAGGATCTGACCCTGGCGAAGTTGCTGGTGAGGCCTGGCAACCAGTTCTTGGAGGACCCGGTGATGAAGGACGAGGCGTTGCTCACGGCCGGCAACTACGGGTCGGTGAGGAAGGTGTTTGCGGTGGCCAAGGCCGACGGCTCCAGCACGGAGGATATGCAGCGCTGGATGGTTAACATGAGCCCCGGCACGGAGGTGGAGGAGATCGCCGGCGCCGACCACGCCGTCATGAACTCCAAGCCTACCGAGCTTTGCGACGTCCTGCTCAGGATATAATATAGCCAACAAATACGACCAGAATAAGATAAAAGATTAATCTTGATGCTTGTAGTATTGTATTCTTCATGGAAGACTTATTAAAACGTGGAATAAAATTAAAACGTGCAGTTCCTTCTGATAATGCAGACACGAGGATTCCCAACAGTAGAATGGTGAAATTCGGTCAAATCAATCATGTCGAATTGTACCTAACCTAACCATCAAATGAATTGTTAAATGAAGTGCGATAATATTGTATGTTCTTGTAAATTATGGCTCATACTAAGTACTTAAGCAATGATTTTAAATTTAAAGGTTAATCATACTCTGACAACTGCAAGTAAGGTGGAGTTGGATTTCTTAGGGTTCATACTAGAAAAGCCGACAGACTCCATGTCCACCTCAGCATATTCCTCTTGGTGTTCGTCCTGCCAAAGCTTGAGTTGACTTGCCTTCAGGTTCAGGGATGGAGGAAATCGGCAAGAGGCGGCATCAGACTACCCACACCTGCGAACGGGAAAACCAACTGGAGGAGATGAATGACGTCAAATGCCCTGCAGCGGTCTACTTTAGCAGCTACGGGATTTTCCCGTCGCCTCCAGGTTCCGCTGTATCCAGCGGAATGCCGTCGTCCCGCTTTCGACGACGTGACGCGGGGCCCGCGGGAGGTTGGTTCCTCCGCGCCGGCTTCAAGAAGGGTGATGCGTCGCGCCTGCTCCTGCTCCGAACTCCGCCGCCCCTGCTCCGGGTCCCCCGCCGCCGCCATCGATGAAGCACAAGTCCGCACCACGACCAGGCGGTAGAAGCACAAGTCCAGCACCAGCTCCTTGAGCTCTGACGGCGGCGGCGCATCGATCACGAGCACCTCGACGCGACGGTGGCCGTCGTTGCTCCAGCCGCGGGGATGCGCCCAGGATGGCCGCCACGCCGGCGCGCCCGAGCGCCGCCGAGGAGCTGCTGGATCTTGGGCGGGAGGATGGGGAGCTCTGTATCCGCGGATGTGGACGAGGAAGCGGCCTCCGGCGAGGATGTCCTCGCGGGTGCCGGCGCTCACCTCCTCCCGCGCTCCGCCCACCTCCTCCCGCGCTCCTCGATGCCGCGCCACCGTATTGAGCAAAGGAGCAGTCGAGCTCGTCCCGCCCGCTGCCGCTCGTCCGCCTCGGGCGGGGACGGGGGCTCCTCGACCGCCGACAGCAGAGAAGCCCCGGGCCGCCGATTCCGTCGCGCGGTCCTCTCCCGTTGCCGCCGCCACGCATGATTGCCGCTACACAGGCGAGGCGGAGCTCCTCCGCGGCCACCCCTGGGGCGGGCGGATCCGACGGAGAGCTGCCGTCCCCTGCTCGCAGTGGAGAGAAAGGGGAGGGCGGAGGAGCAGAGGAGGCGCGGTGGAGATGGAGATGGAGCCGCAGAGCAGGGGAGGGGCTGCCTCGAGGTCTGTCGCGCCGTCCTCCGGATCCGCAGCAGGAGGTCCAGCTGGGTGGAGATGGGGCGGCCGGCCGCCGCCGCGTGCAGCGCTGCTGCTCCTCCCGCCGTCGTTGAGGAGCTCCGTGGCGGGGAGCTCGAGGAGGAGTGGAGCTCGGGAAGAAGGGAGGCCGGCGGCGTGGAGCTCCTCCGCGGCCACCCCTGGGGCGTGTTGCCGTCGCCAGTGTGGTGGGGTGGGCCGCGGCCGGCGGGAGGAGGGTGGGCGGAGAGGCTCGGCAGGGGAGCGGGGTGGGGCGGTGGGCGGAGAAAATGAGGAGGGAGAGATGGAGGAGATGATGAATAAAATAATTTGTGGTTGGGATGAAGGAGAGATATAAATGAATATGGATGCGGGAGAAGTGAATATGAAGGAGACAATGTGGATGAGTAGGATGGAATATTCTGTTTTGAAGGAGAAGATGAAGGAGAACGAGTGTGGATGGTCTCAGCACCACTTCATGCTGGTGCACGGGGATGCGTCTAGTCATCACTGTGGTGACAAAAAACCAACCATCACGCCGCAGTTAGGCCACGTGCACGCGCGTGGCGGGAAAAGATAGCAGGTTGTGGATCGTAATGGACTGTGTTGGCTCTGTTGCGCGCCGTGCAGCACCAGAATTTCCTCTTTCCTTGCATGCATGCAGATAGAGACAAAATAGATGACGTCATTTACATGCAAAGTTGTTTCAAATTTTTAAAACTCATAAATCGTAAATCGAGCGTTAAAATTAAATTCCGATCGCACCATTGGATTTCTGACAATAAAAACTTCAAAATAAGATCTCACTTAACTATATTTTGACAAACTTTTTTTATTCATATTTTAATTAGGGTTTATATTTTCCGAGTTGCAATAAATATGGAACAAATTCTACAAAGACGTAGAACAAAACATTTGTACATAAGAACAAAACTATATGAACTAACGAACAAGTTATATATTTATTCGCACGTGTAAGTTTTTTTTGTTAGTTCCTATAATTTGTTCGTACGTACAATTTTTTTGACTTTGTAGAACTTGTTCCATAGGTATATATTGCACAAAAATTGTTGACGTAACCACATGCAAAAAGACTAAAATTTAAAATTTAAAAATTTTGATTTCAAAAATGGGTTTCTTGTATTAAAATCTTCAGAATAAGATCCCACTTGACTATATTTTGACAAAAAAAATTTATTCATATTTCTAAATTAAGGTTAAATATTCTATTCTAGCCAGAACAAAACAAATGAAGTATCAGAACAAATAAGAACAACTGTGAGAACAAGATCCTATTATAGTCAGAACAAGTTTGTATGTCATTCTGAAAAAAATGGTAGTGTCAGAACAAGAGTCAGAACAAGTTATTGTTATAGACATAACAAATTATTATTATAGCCAGAAGAAGATATTACTATAGTCAGAATAATTCATTGTTATAGCCATAACAAATTTGTATGACATCTCAAACAAACAAAATAAAGTGTCAGAACAAACGACAGCAACTGTCAAAACAAGTTTGTATGTCATCCTGAACAAAAATAAATTAAGTGTCAGAACAAATCAGAAAAAGGGTCAGAACAAGTTATTATTACAAACGGAACAAGTTATTAATATAGTCAGAACAAGATATTATTATAGCCGGAACAACTTATTATTTTAGCAAGAACAAGTTTGTATGTCATCTCGAACAAATAAAATGTCAGAACAATGAGAACAACTTCAGAACAAAATGTTATTATAGCCGGAACAAAATTTATCAAGAAGAACAATTATCAACTGAAAATGAACAAAAATATGTAAAAAAGAAAATCATAAAGAATATGAAAAAGAACAAACATAAAAAGAGGAAAGGATGAAACTAAATACATAAATAAATAAATAAAAGGAAAGAGATGGAAAACAAAAAAATAGAGAAGGAGAGAAAAATGAATATAAAAAATATCAGAAAAAAGAAAAAGAATCTTAAAGACTAGAGAAAAAGAAAAAAATATGGATCTTAAAAACTAGGGAAAAAGAAAAAGCATGAAAGCAAACAATGAAAGAAAAAAAACTAGGAAAAGAAAAAATATTGGAAGGAAAATAAAAATAGAGAAAGAAAAAACAAAGAGATATGACTTAAAATAGAAATGAAAAAATAAAATAAAATAAATAGAAAAAAAAGAAAAAAAACTCAAAATTACAAAAAAGGAGAAGAGAAACCGAGTATTAAAAAGATAGATAAAAATCATAAAGAAAATATGTAAAAGAGAAAACAAACAAAAATATGTAAAAGAGAAATATCATAAAAAATATGAAAAAGAACAAACATAAAAAGAGAAAAAGATGAAAATAAATACATACATAAATAAATAAATAAATAAGTAAAAGAAAAGAAATTGAAAACAAAAGAACAGAGAAGGAGAGAAAAATGAATATAAAAAATATCAGAAAAAAAAATATCTTAAAGACTAAGGAAATAGAAAAAATATGGATCTTAAATACTAGGGAAAAAGAAAAAATATGAAAGAAAACAATGAAAGAAAAAAATAAAAACTAAAAAAAGAAAAAATAATGAAAGGAAAATAAAAATAGAGAAAGAGAAAACAAAGAGATATGAATTAAAAAAGAAATGAAAATTAAAATAAAATAAATAAAAAAGAAAAAAGAAAAAAAAACTCAAAATTACAAAAAGAGATGAGAAACCGAGTGTTAAAAAGATAGAGAAGGAAAACATTTAAAAAAGAAGAAAAGAAAACAAAAATGAAAATAATAGAAAAAGAAAAAATAAAACTCAAAATTACAACATGGATATGAATTAAAAAAGGAATGAAAAGATAAAATAAAATGAATAGAAAAGAAAAAGAAAAAAAACTCAAAATTACAAAAAAGATAAGAGAAACCGAGTGTTAAAAAGATAGAGAAGGAAAACATATAAAAAAGAAGAAAAAAAACGAAACAGAAAATAATAGAAAAAGAAAAAAAGGAAGAAAAATAGAAGCCCACCATTGCAGCCCACATGCAAACAGTCAAAGAGAGGAGGAAGTTGGGCCAGCCCACATGCAATGCAAACAGTCAAAAAAAATATGATTTACCAGCCAGCCCGCAAGCCCACGAAAGCAGCCCACGAAACCAGAAAAGATAGCAAAGTACCTCAAACCACCACCGACGTGACGAACGCCCAAACTGTCGCTGAAGCGACACATATGAAAGGGCGGTGCACGGCGTCTGCCACGGCGCGTGGTGCTGGTACAGGGTGGCCACGCTCCTGTCATCCGCCGGCCACCACGTCACGGCGCTCGACATGGCGGCGTGCGGCGCCAGACCCGAGCGCGCCGAGGAGGTGGCGTCCTTCGAGGAGTACAGCCGGCCGCTTCTCGACACCGTGGCCGCGCTGCCACCGGGGGAGCAGGCGGTCCTCGTCGGGCACAGCTTCGGCGGGCAGTGCCTCGCGCTCGCCATGGAGAGGTACCCGGACAGGGTCGCCGTCGCGGTCTTCGCCTCGGCCGCCATGCCCGCCGTGGGAAAGCCCATGGCCTTCGTCCTCGAAGAGGTACGCTAATTCCGCGGGCTCTATGGTGACCTACCATTTCCGTGTTTACAAAAAAGCTCGAGATCGCCATTGATGACGGTCGTTGGAATTATATATGCTAGTTCTCGCAAGAAACGGGGCCACATTTCTACACGTGCAGCGGTCGAGCAATTCTTCGTCGACGGGCCTTCGCCGAGTAACATGGATGCATTGACAGATATTTTCCCGATGTTGAGGAACAAGAGTAAGACCTCTCCCTTCATGAGATTGAGTGTTGGCTGAGGGCTTGTGTAGAGCCAGTTGTTTAGGTCGTCTTGGATGTGAGTAGTTCCTTCTAAAGTATTTAGTTCGGGTTGTGTTCAGCTGGCTTGCCGGCTTGCGTCCATCTGGAGTCCGTTCCATTTGGGTTGTAACCGAAATTGTACTAACTTCCTGTCTTTTTAATACAATGATATGCTGTGCGTGTATTCTAGAAAAAAATATTTCTACATGGATTGCACATACGGCGCTAGCAGCAATCCTCAGTACCCGGTGGAGATGCTTCTGCTAGGACCAGAGTACTTGACCAAGAGATTGTATCAGCTTAGCCCTCCTGAGGTGAGGTCACGATAATGGCCACTGGTTCCTGAAATGGGTATCCCTGACCCTGACGACATGTGGATTGATTGATCTCCTACATCTCGGTTCAGTTTGCCCCCCGGTACTAATGTTGCAAGAACCGGTACTAATGTCCCGTGCCAAAAAGGAGGCGGGCGGAGCCATCCCGTGACAAACATTAGTACCGGCTCTTATTGAGCACCGGTACTAATATCCCACATTAGTACCGGTGCTCAATATGGGTCGGTACTAATGTGTGGGCGGGACATTAGTACCGGCCCGTATTAAGAGCCGGTACTAATGTGGCTACATTAGTACCGGTTCTTAATAAGGCCCGGTACTAATGTCCAACGGTTATATCTCAGCTCCTTCCTCCTCCAGCTCGAGCCCCCCCACCTTCTTTCTCCACTTCGAGCTCCTTCTTCTCCATGGCGCCCTAGAGGAGCTTTTGCCGGATTTGTGACCATTTCTCGACGATTTCACTCGTTGAAGTGGTCTAGAGGTTAGTTACTTCATCCTCCCTTGATTCATGCTTATTTTCTTGAGTTTCATTGGTTGAAATTGGAGTATTTTAGCACTTTAAAATGAACTAAGAATAGGAGATTTTAGCACTTTGAAATAGGAGTATGTTCTAACAGAATTGATTGAAATGGATGTGCCGTGTTTGTTGGATGAGATGTTCTATATGATGATACAAATTAATTTTTTTACATTATTTTTTATAGAAATAAATATATTAAATGCTTTAGATGTACTTACTAAGAGAAACGACTAGAATATTAATATTAGAATTAGAGAAATAATTTATTAGTCAAAAAAATAGTTTACTTATAATAATAATAATTTAAATTGAAATATAGTTTTCTCATTATAAAAAATGTTTTCTTATAAGAAAAACATTTTCTTAAGAAAAAAAGTTTCTTTATTAGGAAAAAGTTTCCTTCAATACCATCAAAATGGTTTTTTCTCATTAGAAAATTAGGAATAAGTTTATACTTGATGTGGAATATGGATTTAATTGATGTGGAATATGGATTTAATTAGTCTGAATTTGTGCAACATAGTCTTCCATTCATTATTTAACCACTAGTACCGAGTCAAAAATGGTTTTCTCATGACAATAGTTATTTCTTAGTTAGAAAAATAGTTTCCTTAATAGAAAAATAGTTTTCTTCATTAGAAAAATTGTTTGCTCATTAAAAAATTAGTAAAGCATTTATATTTCATGTGGAATATGGATTTTAACAGATTGGATTTGAACAGATTGGATTTATGTAACATAATCACTTGCCTTCATTTAAACGTTTATATTTCATGTGGAATATGGATTTGAACACTACAAATTAGTGTAACACATATAATCTTGAACTTGTTACATGATAATAATACATTTTGTTCGATTATATATTCTTTATTTGTAGATGGACAGGCAATGGATGTACACCGACAAGAGAATATCCAATGAATTCTTTAATGGGCTTCATGGATTTCTAGAAGTAACAGAATCGAACAAGCCCCCGTCCGGTTTCATTATTTGTCCATGCAGAAAGTGCAGGAATTTGAAGGATTTCTCAACGACAAAGACTCTTCACGGTCACCTATACAAATGGGGATTCATGCCAAACTATTTTGTTTGGACAAAGCATGGGGAGAGAGGGGTTATAATGGAAGATGACGAAGAAGACGACGACAATATTGCTGATTGGACTCAAGAAGGTGCCTTTGCAACGAGTAATGATCCAATGGGTGAGGATGATGTTGCAATAATTGAGGCAGAGCCTGAACAAGGAGAAGATGAGCCGCTTGATGATCTAGGTCAGGTGTTGCGAGAGCAGAAGGAAGATTGCGAAAAGGTGAAGGAGGCAAAGAAGTTTGACCGTATGCTAGAAGATCACAAGAAACCATTGTACCCAAATTGCAAAGAGGGGCACAAGAAGTTGGGTAGCACATTGAAAATGCTGCAATAGAAGGCTAAACATGGAGTTTCTGACAAGGGCTTCGATGAGTTAATGATGATCGTAAAGGACATGCTTCCAGAGGAGAACGAATTGCCGGAGTCAATGTACGAAGCTAAAAAGGTCGTTTGTCCTCTGGGTTTGGAGGTTCAAAAGATACATGCGTGCCCTAATGACTGTATCCTTTACCGAGGAAAAGAATATGAGAAATTGGAGGCTTGTCCTGTGTGCGGAGCGCAGCGTTATAAGATCCCACGAGATGACCCTTACGATGTTGAGGGGGAGAAGCAGAAGAAGAAGAAGAAAATTCCTGCTAAGGTAATATGGTACTTCCCAGTGATACCACAGCTGAAGTGTTTATTCAGGTGCTAGGCTAATGCAAAGTTGATACGTTGGCACAAAGAAGATCGTAAAGCAGATGACAAGATCAGACATCCCGCTGATGGGTCGCAGTGGAGACTAATTGATGGAGAATTCCTTGAGTTTGCAGAACACGCAAGGAACATTCGGTTTGGTTTAAGTACAGATGGATTCAATCCATTCGGTGAGTTCAGTAGTGGTCATAGCACTTGGCCTGTGACCTTATGCATATTCAACCTTCGCCATGGCTGTGCATGAAAAAAAAGTTCATCATGATGCTAATAATCATCCAAGGCCCAAAGCAGCCAGGCAATGACATCGATGTTTATCTGAGACCGTTGGTTGACGATCTTAAAACGTTATGGAAGAAAGAAGGTGTACCTGTGTGGGATGAGGACAAACAGGAGACCTTCAATCTACGAGCGTTGCTATTTGTCACCATCAATGATTGGCCGACACTTGGTAATCTATCAGGACAAACAAACAAGGGATACCGAGCATGCACACACTGTTTAGATGATACTTGCAGTGTGTATCAAAAACACAGTAAAAAGATTGTGTATTTGGGCCATCATCGATTTCTTCCTCCTAAGCACCTGAAACGAACCGGGTTTCCAAAGAAGGGAACCTGATCCCTGCACCTCTGTGATAGTCCCAGAAGGCTATCACGTGCAAATCCCTATCTCAGAAAGTAATGAATAACCGTACAACAGAAAGAAAATACATGAAGGTCCACAAAATAATATTATAAATAAACATCTGAGTACATCATTTCGGCACATGCCGGGTACAAGTCCAACGGGACTGAATCAAACAGAGTAAACATCTACGCAGCGTCTCTCATGTAGCGAAGTAGACTCCATATCCGCAGGCAACTCGAGTGTAGAGCAAGTCTCAGTCCTCCCATCCATCGTGCTCAAAGTCGTAGTCCGGCTCCTGGTCTGAAATCCCGTCATCTACTCGATAAGCGAATAGGTCATGTCAGCTTCCCAACAAAGAGCATAAGCAAAAGAGAATAATTCTAATATGCATGAGTAATCCTATTTATGGCTGTAGAAGGTTATGCGAGCAGCGGTAGCAACGTCAAGGTAAGCAGATTAGCCGAGAGGTCTCCATCTCTGAGGAGATCCACACCTCCGAGGACAACGCCTCCGGGGTCAACACCCCAACAAGGAAAGTAACGCCAAACACTGGATCTCAACCTAGTCACAGCATTCTCTCTTCTGCGACGTGGGGTCACCAACTCCTATCCCCACGTCTCAATGGCACGAAGCCGGGCTCACACACACACACACACAGGGGAGAGAAAGCAGCACAAGAAGAGACTAGCCAGAGTAACATACCCATGGGCTGTCTATACCAGTGGACACGGACTATAGCTATAGGTTTAACACTCTGCAGAGGTTGTACAACTGGACCCACCGGATAGGGCAGAAACAGATGCCTCCGATCCACATCCCTACCTAACGACCGGAGACCTAGTAGTGGGTGGCACTCTCCTGCCTCTCCAAGCCTGACTCGTCCTGAACTGGGGCGCGAAACTTGCCAGCAGGGCCTCGGAGCTGTGAGACCATCCCCGGGGAAGCCAGGGCGACGTCTACTCGGGGGGTATCACCCGTCCCCCTCACACGACCACACCGGTCCGCCTACAAGCTGAGTGCCAACCACCAACTAGTTCTCGGACCGAACCCCGCCCATACGTGAGTGAACGGTTTGTACGAAAATAGCCTAAAGATCATGGTTAAACTGTCGATCGGTCCTTAATTGCAAGAGCGAGCACTCTCCAACTCCCACTGTCCGACACACCGCTAGGGCGAGAGGCCAGGTCGCATCTCCCCTAGACAAGCGTTCATAAGTATCCAAAGGGGCTCGCTCCCGCGGTAACACGTCAAGGATACACACTCACCCAAAACACACGCAAGAGTTACGAGGTATCCCAACCTCGGTCCAAACCTGAGATCCATCCATAACTATTCCAAGGGTAAAATATATGGATGAATAAAGCCGAGGAACTAGCTAGGGGTCTGTAGCTAGTTCCAAAAGTAGGTATTCCAAGGACAGGATTAACAATTCCAAGGCATGGCTAATCAATTGTCTATGCAATTTAAAAACATGCATCAAAAGTAATTAAGCACTAGCATCTAAAGCTAACATAGGATCTAAATGTTTGGGAGTGACATGACACCTGGCTGGTGTCCGTAGTCCTGGTCTGGGTTGAAGTCGGGGTCGTAGGCCTCCTCCGGGTCGTAGCTCGGGTCTGTGCAGCACGAGATACGAGACGCTAAATTACCGGTAATCAACTAAGCATAAATCCAAAGAAACCTAATTTTAGAAGATCCAAACAGAACCAAACTACCTACAAACAGCACCGTCTCATTTTTAGAAAAATATAGAAACTGGTTTCATATTGTTCGGAGCTGTAAATAATTAGTTATGAATTTTCAAAGGTTAAAGGTTTTATAAATTAATTTCCAAATTCATTTATAAAACAGAAAATGATTTTTATTTTGAAAATAGCTGATGACGTCTGCTGACGTAAGCGTGACGTCAGCAGCAGGGTTAGTGGGCCATTGTTGGGCCGAAAGTGACAGTGGGCTGGATTCGGCCCAATGGACTCGAGCTTCTGGGCCAAGAGGAACAAGTCCATCTGATCACCCTGAACAAATATCAGAGTTCACAGAAAAAAAGAAAAGGGCCTCGCGCGGGCTGCGGCGGCCTGGTTGGCCCATTACCTCCAAAAGCATGCACCAGAAAAGTCTGGTGCAGGCCCTTGTATTATTCTGGGGCGCAGAGCATCCCCTTGCCGCCCATGCCTGACTCTGTGCGCGCCGGCGCAGAGGCGCGGCGGCGACGGCGAGTGGCGCCCGACGGCGCCGGTGGTTCCAGCGGCCAAGCAAGCCGAAGTTAGCGCTCCCTAGGGTCAAGCAACTACTCTGGCGCAGTCTTGGATCTAGGGTGGAGCTCCTGGCCCGCGCAACGTGCGATGCGGCGGCGCTCCCGGCGCGTCACGGAGGCGACGTGGCGACAGCGGCGGCCTCGGCCTGGCGCAGCGCCTGTCCTTGCGCTAGGGGTGCGGGACTTGGACGCGTACGTGTGCGCACGCATAGGCAAGGTGATAGCACTTGGCTCCCGCGCGCGAGCAGGTGCGCAGCACGGCAGGGCGCCGGGCACGACGCGGCGACAGCGGTGGCGACATGCTAGCGGCGGCGCAAAGAGGAACAACAGCAGAGCGGCACACGGCTATTGCGGCTTAACGCGTGGGTGCGCTTGGCCTGGCGAGCTCGTGCGCACGCAGGGCTACTCCCTGGCGTGGCACGCCCGGTCGGCACGCGAGCATCCGGTGTCCCGGAGCCGCACGTTCGACGCGGTGCAGCGACGCAGCGGCGACGTACCTGCAAGGGGGGTTCCACGGCTCAAAGGCCGGATCACAGGCAAGAGCTGAACAATGACGCGGCGATGGTCAGGGCAAGACGGGACGGCGAGAACCGGCGCGGTGCTGGGGTGCGTCGCGGCGGCGGCTCGCGGAAAGTGCATGGCGCGAAGGTCGGTGTGGCGTGGCGCAAGGGCACGCTCCCAACACAAGAAGGAAGAGGGGCGGGTCACTGGCTCATCGAGAGGCAATGGTGTAGGCGTAGCTGTGTCGACCGCGTCAGTGGAGATCACGGCGGCGACGGCGAGGTGAGGCGGCGGTGTGGCGTTCTCCTCTGCTCCGGCTTCTTCTCGTACGCGGACGGCCTCCTCCGGTCCACGAGCGGCTCCGGTCTTGAGTGCTTCGGCTTCGGTGTGGCGGCACAACAGCGACGCACCTCCCTTCTTCCCTCTTCCCCTTCCCTTCTCCTCTTCCCCCTTCTTCTTATCCCCGGCGGCGGAACAGAGGACCAAAAAGGGGAAAATCCACAATTGCGTGTTGCCTTGCAACCCAGGTCTCGCCCGGGGGTTTAGAGGCTCGAGCACGTCGAGGCAGGGGTAGAAACGTCATGGTTGGGTCCCCATTGGCTTGCTACGGCGCGAACGCCGACGTGGAGGCACAGGTGTGGCTGGCGGGCGCGGGAGCGCGTCAACAGGCGAGGGTAAAAGGGGTAAACCCCGGGTGGTGCGCGGGCGCGGCTGCCTGGCTCGACGTCCGTGCCACAGGCACGGTCGGGGGCTTGTCCCCTGGCCGGGGTGCGTGCACGCGCGCTTGGCGCGCGGCGGTCATGCGAGGTGGTGTGTGTGGGCGTGGCCTTGACCGGCGAAGACGAAGACCTGAGGGCGGGGCCCGTGCGTCAGCGTCTCGTGTGCGAGGGTGAGATAGGTGGGCCGCGCTGGGCTGGTTGCGGGGTTAAGGTAAATAGACCGGGGTTTTGATCGTTCTCGGGCTAGGAGATGAGGGGGTTCCGTTGGACCTTGAGAACAGTTAGCTGGCCCATGTTAGTTGAAAGGAATTTTGAATATAGTTTTGAATTAGTTTACACTTTATATTTGAATTTGATTTTATTCAAATTCATAGCTCACTTAATTAAATCCAAATAAAATCCATAAAAACCAAATCACATAATTAAACCATAATTTGAATTTATATTTTTATAATTTGGTTTCATTTATTTAGAATTAAGAGAAGAGGCTAGAATTGGGATTAAATTAGGGTGACACTTCATCAATAAATGAAAAGTTCAAATTTCCTCACATTTTCATAACTTAAATTTCTGGGTTGTTACATTCTCCCACACCACCGGGAATCTCGTCCTCAAGATTTAAACTCCATCCTCTTCCTCGAACAAGTGAGGGAACTCTCTCCTGAGGTCGGCTTCTTTCTCCCAGGTTGCTTCTCGCTCCGTGAATGACCGTTGCACACGATTCGATCTGGCGTTAAATAATCAAGAATTTCCCTATATTTTTTACCTATCCTATCTGAGCCCGTCATTGCATGCACTTCAGACAGCAATCGCTGCTTTATCTCTTCCTTTGCAGCTCTCATTCCTGCCTTATAAAAGCTTCAATCTACAAAAGTAGAACTACTTCTTTCTCTTTTGAGTTTTTTTGGCGGACCGGTCGTGCAAGATCTTTGGTCTTCCCCCGGAACCGATGAAAAAGTGAGTCTCAGAGGGGTCGTATTTCTGTGGGTTGGTAGTAATGGAATGGTTTCATTATCTAAAATGAAGCGAATTTTGACAGATCTCTATCATCATGTACATGAAACATCAAAAACTGAAAAAAGACTCCACAACACTTTGCAGTAAGGAATGGTGGTCCTCCTGGTTTCCTTTGTTGCTCTGTCCAAGATCTTCTCGGGGTACTCTGCATACTCCAGGGTGTTCTGCAGGTCGAGTATCTCTATCGGGACTTGCTTTGCTTCCACTTCCTTTTCACTTTTCCTCAATTGTGACACGTGGAACACGGGGTGCACTGCTGACAACTCCTCTGGTAGGGCGAGTCTGTAGGTGAGCTTTCCAGCTCTCCCGGTGATCTGGTAAGGTCCCACGCACCTCGGGGCAAGCTTTCCTTTCACGGCAAACCTCTTGGTTCCTCTCATAGGTGACACTTTCAAGTAGACGAAGTCTCCTCTGCTGAACGACAAGTCTCTCCGGTGACGGTCTGCATAACTCTTCTGCCAACTCTGGGTAATCTTTAAGTTCTCCCTGACTTTCTCCACCTTCTCCTCGGCCTCCTTGAGGATATCCGGACCAAAGATCATCCTCTCTCCTACTTCTGACCACATCAGGGGTGTTCTGCACTTCCTCCCGTAAAGGGCCTCGAACGGTGACATTTGGAGACTTGCCTGGTAGCTGTTGTTGTATGAGAACTCAGTGTAGGACAAACTGCTCTCCCAGTCGGTGCCATAAGTGAGGGCACAAGTTGTGAGCATATCCTCCAAGGTTTGGTTGAGACTCTCGGTCTGTCTGTCGGTCTGAGGGTGGTAAGCTGTGCTGTAGCTGAGTGTAGTTCCCATCCTTGCATGGAAGCTCTTCCAGAACCTGGCCACAAACTGGGGCCCTCTGTCTGACATTATGCTCCTCGAAGCTCTTTGTAGTCTGAGTATGTGGTCCATGTACAGGTTTGCCAACTGATCTGTTGTGTCTGTTGCTTTGACTAGCACAAAAGTGTGACACCTTGGTCAAGCGGTCTACGATGACCCACACCGAGTCGTGTCCTTTAGGTGGACGGGGTAATCCCACCACAAAGTCCATGGAGATATCATCCCACTTCCACTGAGGGATATCCAATGGTTTCAACAGTCCTGCAGGCCTCTGGTGCTCGATCTTCACTCTGCTGCAAGTGTCACAACAAGCCACGTAGTAGGCTATGTCCTTCTTCATATCTTTCCACCAGAACCTCTGTTTCAAGTCTTGGTACATCTTTGTGCTCCCTGGGTGAATGGAGTACCTTGAATCATGGGCTTCTTTCAGAATTTGTTCCCGAATCTCTTTGCTCTTCGGCACACAGATCCGATCTTTCAGCCACAACGTGCCTTGCTCGTCCACACAGTAATCCTCAGCTCTTCCTTTCTCCATCAACTCCTTGAGCTCCCAAACCTCGGAACAACCTTTCTGTGCTTCCCGAATTCTGCCTTCCAAGTCGTAGGTCACTTGCAGTGTGTTGAGTTGTCCATACTCCACAATCTCAACCTGAAGCTGCTCTAGCTCGTCGTGAAGTGCTGGCTGCTCCTGCCTCACCATCAAGTTGTTACAATAGGACTTTCTGCTTAGTGCATCTGCCACAACGTTTGCCTTGCCAGGGTGGTAGTGAATCTCCAGGTCGTAGTCCTTGATCAGCTCTAACCACCTCCTCTGCCTCATGTTCAACTCTGACTGAGTAAAGAAGTACTTCAGACTCTTGTGATCGGTGTACAGCTCGCACTTGTTGCTGATCAAGTAGTGCCTCCAAATCTTCAGAGCGTGAACGACTGCTGCTAGCTCCAAGTCGTGAGTGGGGTAGTTCTCTTCGTGCTTCTTGAGCTGCCTCGACGCATAAGCGACAACTTTGCCCTCTTGCATCAACACACATCCCAATCCTTGGTTCGAGGCGTCACAATACACCACGAAATCCTTCTTGATATCTGGCAGGGTAAGAATCGGAGCTGTCGTGAGCCTCTTCTTCAACTCCTGGAAACTCCTCTCACAGGCCTCTGACCACACAAACTTCTTGTCGTTCTTCAACAGCTCTGTCATTGGCTTTGCTATCTTGGAGAAGTTTTCTATGAACCTCCTGTAGTAACCTGCCAACCCGAGAAAGCTCCGAATATCTGTCACTGTGAGTGGCTGCTCCCACTTGGTAACTGCTTCCACTTTCGAAGGGTCGACTGCAACTCCCTCAGCTGACAACATGTGTCCCAAGAAAGCAACTTCCTCCATCCAGAACTCACACTTGCTGAACTTTGCGTACAACTTCTATTGTCTCAGCCTCTCCATCACAATCCGAAGGTGCTCCTCGTGCTCTTCTGCTGTCTCTGAGAAGATCAGAATGTCATCTATGAACACCACGACAAACTTGTCCAGCTCTTCCATGAAGACTTTGTTCATCATGTTCATGAAGTAGGCAGGGGCGTTGGTCAGCCCAAAAGAAACCACTACGAACTCGTACAGATCGTACCGAGTTGTGAAAGCTGTCTTCTGGATGTCCTGATCCCGAATCCTCATCTGGTAGTAGCCTGACCTCAAGTCAATCTTGGAAAAGAACTTCGCTTTCCGCAGCCTGTCTAGCAAGTCGTCAATCCTGGGCAAAGGATATCTGTTCTTGATTGTCATCGAGTTGAGAGTCCAGTAGTCCACACACATCCTTTTGGTGCCATCCTTCTTGTTCACAAACAGAACTGGCGAACCCCAAGGTGAGGCACTCGGTCGAATAAACCCTTGCCCTTGCAGTTTCTTGAGTTGCTTCTTCAGCTCATCGAGTTCATCCGCGGACATCCTGTACGGGCTCTTGGCCACTGGTCCAGCTCCTGGCATCAGCTCGATCACGAACTCAATATCTCTGTCTGGTGGCAGCTCAGTCAACTCCTCTGGAAACACGTCAGGGTACTCCCTCACTACCAGAATCTCCTCCAAACTCTTTCCTTTCATGTTGCACAACATCGGCATTGCCCTCTGGCCCTGTGGCTTGATCAACACTCTGGCTCCGTTGGGGTGCTCCAACTGCACATACACTAGGTTGCAGTTTACTAATCCTTTGTGCTGGGCTAACCACTCCATCCCAAGTATCACGTCGATCCCGGTCGACTCCAGGACTGTCAAGTCTGCCACGAACAACTGCTTCTCGAACACCATGTTCACTCCTCTACACTCCAGTGTACTCTGCTTCTCACCTAGCGGAGAACTAGTAACTATAGGCCGTGGTCTGGGCTTAGTTGGTAATGACCTTTCCTTTACGAACTTGGTAGAAATGTACGAAAACTGAGCACCGGTATCAAACAGAACAGTAGCCATAACTGAATCAACTAAAAACTCACCGAGAGCTACGTCTGGTGCTGCGGCTACCTCCTCTGCGGTCTAGTGGTTCAGTCTGCCTCGAGTGGGTGGTGGAGCGCTCTTCTGCTGGTTCTGTTGGGGCTGTCCTCCTGGAACTGGTGCCTTTGCCGGTGTCTGGTACTGAGTGTTCCGGCTCTGACCTCCCTGTTGAAGCTTCTGGGGGCACACGTTGGACTTGTGGCCTAGCTGACGGCATTGGTAGCAAGTGATCTGTGAGCTGTCGTAAGCTGGCGGTTGTTGCGGCCTGGGCTTCCACTGACTCGAACCTCCACTACCTCCGGGGTGACCTCTGCCCTGCTGAGTGAACTGAGTCTGCTGCTGCTGCGGGTACGGACGCTGTCTCTGTGGTGGGTACTGTGGCAGAGCTGACCTCTGTCGCTGGTGTGAACCCGAGTACCCTGCACGGTCTGCACGCTGCCTCTTCTCTCCTCGGACCTCCACGTAGTCCAACCTCGACTTCTCCACTACCAGAGCCTTGCCCACCAGGGTGTGACGAGTAGCGCAGTCATGAGCAGCCAGGTGGTGTGCCATCCCTCTGTGGAGTCCCTTGCGGTACCAGTACATCTTCTTCTTTTCGGTGTTGGAGTCGTCTGGGGCGTATCGCATCAGCTCCTGGAAGCGGTTCGTGTACTCCTGCACCGACATCTGCCCCATCTTCAAGTGCCTGAACTCGTCTGCCTTCCTATCCGTCACTGCCTCTGGGATGTGGAACTCCCTGAAAGCCTCCACAAACTCCTCCCACGTGATGTGGGTCGGGTCCGCGTGCGAGTCACAGTAGCTGTCCCACCAAGCTCTTGCAGTGCCGACCAGCTGGTGAGCGGCAACTGACGCACACTCCTCCTTTGTAAGGTCTGTAAGCTCCAACTTCTTCTCGATCTCCCTCAACCAGTTGTCGGCCACAAGCGGGTCTGGAGAGTTATCAAAGGTAGGTGGGCGCAGCTTGGAGAAACCCTCCACTCTCTTCTGCAAGCTCTCCGGCTGGTTCCTGGCGTTCCTCCGGTTGTTGTTGTTCTGAACCACAACGTTGGCGATCGTCTGCATCAGCTGGGTCTGAAGTGCCATCACTGCTGCTAGGTTGGGCGGTGGTGCCGGCTGCTCCGGTGCCTGCTCTGGCTCGGGCTCAGCCTCCTCCTCGGGCTCCTCGACCTCCTCTGGGTCAACTAGTGCTCGGCCTCCTCGACCTCCTCGCCCACCGCGGTGTCCACCGCGGTGTCCGCCACGTGGGGCACGACCCCCACGGCGGCCATGACCTCGACCTCCAGCGGGGAGAGGGACGTCCTCCTGCTCGGCGTCCTCCCTGGCAGCCTCCTCGAAACGGCGAAGGAGCCGTCCCGACTGTCTCACCCCCGACATCTGTTTCAAGAAGTTGAGATCATGAGAAACGAGTTGTCGGAATTTAACTGTAAGGTACTTAAATATACAAGGAGTATCTAGCTAACAACAAACAATTTCACACACGCATATAAGAAGCATAAACTCTGGCAAAAGATCGATAACTCCAATCACTCAAGCATGATCACCATACAAAAGGGGTGTATCTCGAGGCCTACTCCACGACCTTCGAGATTACACAGAAGCATGAGAACTACTACGAGATACATAAAGGGTGGTCAACTAAACATGGACATCATGAAGAACTCTACTATATCTGACTACAGGATCATCCCCTCAAGGTGCCTGCCTCTGAACTGCAGCTGGTGAGCACGGTGGTGACACAGTCTTCGGACTGGGTGGAACCGAGTAGAACGGCGGGTCGTTCACTCCTGGGTAGTCTGGAATCTCAATCTCCGGTAGGTTGAAGTAGTCTGCCAAGCTCCTCAAAGCTCTGTTCATCTCAGATGTGTCGGTACTGCCTCTCGGGTAGGGTGGCTGTGCTGGAAGCTAGGTAGGTGGTAGCTCGAACGTCTCGGTCCTCAACTTGGGTCTCTTCTGTGGTGGTACCAACTCTGCCAACTCTCTGAACTCTGTCACCCGTCTCTGGTCGGAGTCTCTCCAAGCTGAGCTGGTCCGGCTGGCTGTGTCCTGTGCCTCGTACACTCTGCCTCCCAAGTGCCAGAGGTGGTTGTAGTTCTGCGTCAGCCTCTCCTCTTGTCCCCACAACCTCAACTGGTAGTCTGTGCAAGCTGCTCCAAGCAACTCTACCAAGTTATTAACAAAACTTTCAGTTATTTCACTTTTTTTAGCATTATCAGATATTAAATAATAAATTTACGTAAAAACATACATGAGCAAGACTAAATCTTGATTTTTATATTAATTACCCTAGATGTACTATTTAAGAAAGATTTTGCATGAAAAAAATAAAATTATTTCCGTTTGTTAAAATCAAGAACAAAAAAAGATAATTTAGAAGATATTAGTAGCTTATTGATAAGAAAATTTTAATTTTGATTGTTAAATATAGAATGTCATAGTATCTACGTAAAGAAAATTAAATAAACTTGTTCCACCATTTTATGCGTTGTATATGATGTACCATAAATAAACTGCAATATGGAAAATAAAAACGAAAAGTAAAAGGTAAAAGTGGGCAACAAAATGAAGACCACATTAGTATCGGTGCTAAACTGCTTCTCCATTTGGCGGCAAATGAAAAACCACATTAGTACCGGTGCTCAACCAGCACCGGTACTAATGTGGGGAGGTTATAAGGCGGCACCCCCTTCTTCCCCAACACTTAGGCCCCAATTCCCCCGCCACCGTCGTCGTCGCCGCGCCCCTGTCCGCGCGTCGTATGATCCTCCGGCCGCCGTCCGCGTCATCGTCCGGCCGCGCGCCGCCGTCCGCCGTTCGTCCGCCGCCGTCCGGCCCCGCCGACGTACACACGTGCGCGCGCCGTGCGCCGCCGTCCGCCTTCCGTCCGCGTCGTCTGACGCCGTCGTCGCCCGCCCCGCCCCGTCGTGCGCCGTCGCCGACCGCCCCCGCCGCCCCTCGCCGTCCACCGTCGTCCGCGCGCGTCGTCGTCGGTGACGTCCCGCCCCGCTGTCCGCGCGCGCCGTCGCCGCGCCAGCCCCGCCGTCCGCCGTCACCGACCGCCCCCACCGCCGCGCTGTCGCCGCCGTCTCCATCGGTACGAGCTGTACTGTCCCGGCCGGCCGCGCCCCTGCTGTGCGGCGCCAATTGAGGGCTGACGTCAGCCCCCTTTTTTTTAGAATTTATATATTTAGAAATGTAGATTTAGAATTTAGAAATATAGATTTAGAATTTAGAATTTAGAAATATAGATTTAGAATTTAGAAATATAGATTTAGAAATGGATTTAGAATTTTTGTGTAAATGTTATTTAGAATTTGATTTAGTATTCAATTTGGATGTTGATTGAAATGTTATTTATATGTGGATGTAAATGTTATTTAAATGTGGATGTAAATGCTTTTTAAATTTCAAATTGACATGTTTGGCTCGACTCGCTCGAGCGAGTCGGGAGCGATTCGAGTTGCTCAACTCGCTCGACTGGCTCGCTCCCGCCACGCTCCCGACTCCTCCCCCACGCCACGCTCCCGACTCCCCTGCCACGCCATGCTCCCGACTCCCCCGCCACGCTCCCGACCCCCCGCCACGCTCCCGACTCCCCCGCCACGCTCCCCACTACCCCGCCACGCCACGCCACGCTCCCGACTCCCCCGCCACGCTCCCGACCCCCCCCCCCCGTCACGCTCCCCACTCCCCACCACGCTCCCACTCCCCCGCCACGCCACGCCACGCTCCCGACCCCCCCGCCACGCTCCTGACTCCCCCGCCACGCTCCCCACTCCCCCGCTACGCCCCCGCCACATTATTATTTTTTGTCCACATATTATTTTTTGTCCTCGTATTAATTGTCTCATCATTGGAATAGATGGTCCTCATATTATTTTTTGTTACATTATTTTAGTTACAATGGTGCAAACCGAAGATGACCGAGAAGCGAAGCAAATGATCATGGATTTAATTGCTCGCAATACTATGAATGATACACCGAATGAACAAGAACAGGATCACAGAGAGGCCGACAGCTACCTGAACATGTTTGCTGATGGCAACGAGAGGGAGCAACCAATTGCTCAAGGAAGCAATGATGGAGAACCATCCGAGGTATAATTAATAAAAACTAGTACCTCGTCATGATTTTCGAGGAACCTACTAATTATAAAAAATGAGTTAATAGTTCTTAAATTTCCAGGAGCCTGCATCGAGCATCAAGAAGAAGTCGGGTGGGAAACGCGGCCCAAAGAAGAAGCTAGACGGGCGTTTCATCATCACGGAAGTATCTCCCGATGGGAGACCATTAGCTCCACATGAAAATGTTGTCAAGTTGGTAAATCACATTGGGGCTCTTGTTCGGGACAACATCCCAATAAGCTTTTGGTTTTGGAAAGCGGCTGACGCACCTGACTTGCTACCCGAAGAAGGTGATCAAGCAGAAGCTGAGCACGAAGATCAAGATCAGGACGAAGAGCAACATGAAGAGAATGAACCCCCGGTACCGGTTCGGCCAGATGTTGTCCCGGTCACAGAGAAGAACATGATTTGGGTCGAGGTGAAAGCACACTTCAGATTTCCCGAAAACACCTGTTTGAAAGATGTGCGCACTTGGGCCCTGCAGAAGGGTGCAATTGCCTTTCAGACGTACAAGAAGCGGCTGACCAAGGAGTTCATCAAGGAGGGGCTTACACCCGATTTTAAGAAGCCGGGATATGCCAAGTTAAGAGATCATTGGGATGCATTTGCGCAGGGCAAACAATCGGAAGATGCCGCCAAGTTGATTGCAACCAACACAACCAATGCACGTAAAAAGAAAGAATTCCATCATCTTTGCCCTGGAGGTTACGCGATGGCCCTGCCCAAATGGGATCGGATGGAGCAAGAAATAATGGCACGTGGAATCGTACCGGCAACTCTGGAGTGGCCTGACAGAGCGCAGAATTACTATTACGCACATGGTGGCACGCTCAATCCCGAAGATGGATCATTAATACCGGGTGAGCAACTAAGACAGACAGCTGCAAGGCTTGTTGATTTGATCAGGGTTGCTGCCGAAGGAACATTCATAGCTGATCGAGAGAAGGACGAGCTTTCTGCTGCAATAGGCACTAGAGAACATGGTGGACGTTGCCGAGGCAAAGGTGTGATTCCATGAAAAGTCGCATGGCATGAGCACATTGACTCGTATAAGAAGCGCAAAAGGAACAAGGACGAACAAGATAGGAAAATCAGACAATTGCAAGAGCGCGTAGAAATGACTGAGGCAAGAATGGAGGCCATCATTGACGAGCGTGTGGCCCTTGCTCTTAACAAACAATCATCTCAGCAAGGGCCCATAGATGAAATGAGCCCGCCATCTACTAAGGGGAAAAGTAGTGTCGCTTCAACGGATGCAGCACCAGCAAACACGGAAGCACCGGTCAAGGAAGCAGAAGCAACCCTAGCCTCACCAGAATGACCGGTTGCCTCACCAGAAGCACCCCAAGCCTTAGCAAAAGCAGCCGAGGTCTGCCATGAACGGTTCCTCGTGGATGACAACACAGTGAGGTCAGCGTGTGAGCTTCACGCTCAACTCAGAAACAAGATGTTACCGGTGGCTTATGGTGTTGTTGAGGTCCCGATACCGGGGGAAACATTCATGAGCGTGGAATTCAGTAAATCATTTTACCATAAAGTTGCCGTCGGCCGAGTGGTCCCCGGTTGGGAAGACCTCGAACTGGAGTTACTGAGACCTGATAGGGAAGAGGTGCTTGGAGATACCGTGCACGGTTGGGTATTGTGGGCCAAGGCTCACATAAAGATTACAGAACCGGTCAAGGAAGCACCCCAGCCTCACCAGAAGCACCTCTTCCTGAAGCCTCATCTACACACCCCGTGCCTGAAGGCGAAGATCATCAGCTACCGTCATCTCCAACAGGAAGCATGAGTCCTCTAGTTGATCGGGACCCAAGCGAGAGTCCGCCCCCTCAGCATGATGAGTCTGTTAAGGGCAAGGGTACCAAACGACGAGCTACGCATCATCCTCCGCCCCCTCCTCCAAAGAAGCAGACGAAGCCCAGGCTGAAGAAGCCTCAACCGAAATTATCTTACGAGAAGACTCAGGATGAGCTAGATGCTTTAGTACGGGCTGAACTTGATAGACAAATATTCAAAGCGAAGAAGCCACCTGTTGAGAAATCAATTGACCGGGTCAAATTTCATCGCTTCATGAAAAAAATAGAGGAGGAGAAACGAATAAATGCCCAGGCACCTCCTTTGAGTGACTATGACCGACAGGCACTCAAGATGGACAAACAGAAGAAGTTGGCGAATAAAGCTAAATCTACAATTCAACAACTGGGCACCCAGTCAAAGTAATCTGTCTCTCCCATCAAGGTGCTTTCTTCGCTTGAGCAGCATATGCTTGTATTCAATAAGGAATCAGGTCTGACTCCTGGTCAAATCCGAGGGGACGAACCAATCCCAAAGCATGAAGGGGCAAATAGATCGAAGTATGAGTTGGGTAAACCTCTTGTGTGGCCGTAGTTGGTGTCGTTTCTTCCAACGAGAACGCATGAACTGCACGATTGGTACATGGCTGCGTCAGCCAGCGGTGTAACCTATGTGAAAATTACCATAGATGATCAACATTATTTCCGTGGCCGACAAACTTTTGGTGTGGAATTTGACCAATTTTGGTACTTATTCAATCAAGATGCAATTGACTCAGGACTCATCACTTGCTGGACTTTGTAAGTCTCGAAAACAATGATCTAGACATTCTACCTTATCTTAACTTGTGTTTAATTTAAATTTAATTTCAATCATGCAGCTTTGAGATGCAGCAGTGCAAGAGGAGAGGAATAATGGACGTCGGCTTCATGGATCCACTAATGATAAATCAGACTTGTGTCAGAAAATGGGAGCTGGACACATTGGACTATATATATTTGTATCTAGAAAAACACCATAAGAAGGGTATCATACTTCTGCCATACAACTTCGGGTGAGCAACGTGTATCTCATCTATTTTATCTGTTTCAAATGATATTGCATATATATTTCAAGAAACTAATACTTCTACACGTATGCACAGCTTCCACTGGATTCTTTTTTGCATTCTGTCCGTCTCTAAGCAAGGTCTTTATCTTCGACTCTTTGAGGGCAACATCAGACAAAAGCGCATATCAAGATGTCGTATAGATGATCAAACTTGCATGGACTCGCCTCTGTGTAGAGCACCCGGGAAGATACAAAGAGAACCTTTATTTCTACTATGATTTCCCTGTATGTGTATTCTGCTAGTCCGCATATCTCATGTCTTCCAATATAATTAAACATATTTCATAACCTTGTTTTCGCACATATGTAGTGTTTGACACAACCTTCAGGTACCAATCTGTGTGGATACTATGTATGCGAGTTCATGCATACCTTTTCAAGCATCGGAAGAGGTACCAACCTTGAAGACAGAGTGCGTCCACTAAACTAAACGACACATGCATGTAGTTCTTATTTGTCCATGTTCTTTTTTGTACTAGTTCTTATTCTTTGTTCATATTCTTTTGTAGATTGATGACATCAAGTAGGGGTTCCTCGAGTCAGAAAGAATCCGGTTAATTCAAGAACAACTTTGCGGATTTCTTCTAAATGAGGTGATTACGCCAAGTGGAGAATTCTACTCAGGCTTATCATCTGTGATTGTAACGGGGAAGTCCACGGAAGAAACATTGGGGAAGTCCACTGCAAAAGCAACTGGGAAGTCGACGGAACAAGCAGAGTCGACTAAGCAGGGGAGCAAGAGAGGAAAAAGCTCTGCAAAAGACCAATCGTCAATCGTCAGGAAGCAAAAAAAACTAATATTAAACCTTGCTAACCTTTGATGCAATGTATTATATACACTAATATATATTTTTCGTATTTCTGTATGCACAATATTATATATGTTCTTTGCATTGGATCAACTACCGGATTTGAGATAATACATGCATACGAATATATGTACTAGTATAATATTAGATATTATACTAATACATATATACGTATGCATGTATAGTATTATCTCAAATATTTTATATGGCACACGAATATATATTATAGCGTATCAAGCATTAGGATTAGTATATGTAAATACGATAGAATTAATAAATCAGAAAATAATAAAGAAAAAGAAAAAACAAAAAAAATTAGTACCGGTTGGAAACAAGAACCGGTACTAATGTGGACCGTGCCACGTCGCCGGGGCGGCCACATTAGTACCGGCCCTCAATACCAGCCGGTACTAATGCCCACATTAGTACCGGTTGACTTCACATTAGTACCGATCGAACAATACCGGTTTGGAAACCGGTACTAATGAGGGTTATAAACCGGTACAGATGTTCGTTTCCCTAGTAGTGGTAGTTCCTTCTACAGTATTTAGTTCGGGTTGTGTTCAGCTGGCTTGCCGGCTTGCGTCCATCTGGAGTCCGTTCCATTTGGGTTGTAACCGAAATTGTACCAACTTCCTGTCTTCTTAATACAATGATACGCTGCGCGTGTATTCTAGGAAAAAATTTTCTACATGGATTGCACATACGGCGCCAGCAGCAATCCTCAGTACCCGATGGACACGCTTCTGCTAGGACCAGAGTACTTGACCAAGAGATTGTATCAGCTCAGCCCTCCTGAGGTGAGGTCACGATTATTGGCCACTGGTTCCTGAAATGGGTATCCCTGACCCTGACGACATGTGGATTGATTGATCTCGTGCATCCCGGTTCCTGTGTGACGGTGCACTGCAGGATCTGACCATGGCAATGGCGATGGTGAGGCCATCTCAGTGGTTTGCCGACGATGCGGTGCTGAAGGGGAACGTCCTGACGGCCGAGGGGTACGGCGCTGTGAGGCGGGTGTGCGTCGTCACCGAGGACGACGTGTCGTGGTCGGCAGAGTTCCAGCGGAGGATGGCGTCGTGGAACCCCGGCTCGGTAGTGAGGGGATTGAAGGGAGCTGATCACATGCTGATGTTGTCAAAGCCAAGGGAGCTCTCAGAACTGCTTCTGGAGATAGATCACAAAGACTGCTGAGCATATGCCCGATCAGCAAACATTATGAGTGCTCTAGTATGGCTGCTGAATTGTTCTTCAGAAAAAAAATTGCCACAGAAAATTTGCATCTACTTAGTACGTCATGAAAAATTGGCAAGTTGGCTAGTTATGAGCTCTGGGAAGAAAGAAACTCGCTCTCGGTCGTCCCCGCCAGGGCGACTCGGGGGCGAACCCCAGCCACCGCCGCCCGACCTCCCCTCCCCCCGCCTCGCCTCGCCGCCGCCGGAGGGGGCAGCCGGGAACCTGCGCGGCCCCCTAGGACAGCGGCGGCGGGGCGTCTCCGCCCGGCCCGACCTCGAGACGCGCCCTGGCCGGGGGGTGCGTCTTCAGGCGGCCATGGCGGCGCCCTCGCGCAGCTTCGGCCGGTGACGGCGGCGCCGCTCCACCATTCGCCGGATCCAGGCTTGGGGGGTCCGGATCTACTGCCCCATCACCCCCCCTCGTGGTTGAAGCGTCCCCTCATCAGAGGTGACTAAATGTGACATAAATACCAGTCCCAGGAGGCTGGCAACACATTTATTACAACAGGTGGTTCAGTCTCTTACATCACGGCGGCATAGTGGGCATGGAAGCGCTATTGCCACGAGAAACAACACAAAAGCTAAAGACCAAACTACGATAGCGAAGGCTTCTAAGGCCTCATCAGAGTACCACGCCATGGAAGCTCTCTGCGGCGACCCTGAATCCACAGGCACGGTTGGGTGTAGGGCAACGACCTACTCGACGTCCTCGGGAACGAAGTCGGGATCCTCCTCTGAAAAATAGTTAGTCAAGCAAGGGTGAGTACATACGTACTCAACAAGTCCAACCCCACCCACGGAGGGGCTAATAAGCAGATCATGCACAGGATGTATCAAGGATCAGAATAGGGTTTATTTTACAAACACATTTACTCATGCAGGGGTTCATTTTCAAAAAGGTTTTCGCAAACAATTTTTATAACCCAAGTAACTCAGTTGTTTTGAGAAGACCAGTTGAGGACTACCGGACTCCCCGTCCGCAGTAGCCCAGGCACACAGCCTCACTTTTTAAGAAATCAACTCATGCCATGAAAATCATCCCAAACCCAAACACTAGTTTTGTGACCCCACCGTGACTCGTCCAATACCGTGGACACGGCTATTCGAATAGGTTTTACACTCTGCAGAGGTTGTACATCTTTACCCACAAGTAGGGTACCGCCACACGAACACCTTAGTGCCGGCGCGGATCCTATCAAAGCCATTACCCACCTTAGCTAACCCTACGAGCCACCACGGGAGCAACCAAGGGGTTATCTCACATAACCAGGGCGTACCTCACACAGATCGTACCCCTACTTCTTGATCTCCCGCTGCTCACCCGCACTCCTGATGGCAAGTAGATTAACTAGTGGGATTTATGCTAAGCCGTTGCCACATACAACGGTCGAGTGGTAGTATGATAATTGGGTCAGGTGAGATGTCACGCAACCCGGTCCTTAACGACAAGATGGACATCTCCAACACGCTCAACCACAAAGGTACGAGCTCACCCATACTCCTGACACACGCGTCCATCCCGTCTACCCAGTTCTTTACTCACTTTCCAAAATATCACATTCCCATTTTTAAAGCACTCACACATTTTAAAGGAATCGTTTAGGGCAATCAAAGATCAATCATAGCAATCAAAGGTGGCTATCCTACCGGGTTTTAACAGTAAAACAATATGCAATTTATAAAATGGGTCATAGGGTTGTATTTATAAAACTGGGATTAAAGCATGCATCAAAGGATGAGATTGAACTTGCCGTCTTCGAAGTCCTCGGGGAGTTCCGGCTCGTGGTTCGGGACTCTGGTCTCCTGCTCGTAGTACTCTGCTCCAAGCTCCGGCTCGCGGTACTCTTCCTCGTTTACTTCGTCGGCTACAGCACACACAAGCAAGCATGCAATCAATACAAGCACACACAATTTTACGGGCTGAGCTCGAGGGGAAATAAATAGATAAAATGGAGGAATAAATGTTATGCAGGGGGTTTGGAAAAAATTGGCAAGTTATCATTTTTTGCTTTTTTTCAAATCACAATTAATTACATTCTAAATTATGTGTACTTTTTTCAATTACCTTCTATCCCCAATCTAGCCCGTGTGTTCTGATTAATGACTGTTTGATGAGGTCTGTTCCTAAGGATTTTAGAATGTACAAATACTTATGAACCGAGAGAAGTCAATATGCGCTAAGAGCAGCTCCAACAAATTGCTCATATCAATCTCCAATACCAAAAACTACTTTTTAGGAGATTTAGAAAATGGAAGATAGCTTAAGCAGGCCAAATTTTTTTGAGCAATTGTCTATAACACAACTCCTCTCCCCTTCATACAGGAGAATCTATCTAGTTTTGGTAGTCTGCTGCAGCGGTGATTATAAAAATGCAGAAATGACTATTGGAGATGAAGAGAAGATGTTTTGATAATTTGGGACATAGTGACTAGTGAGTACTTTGTTTGTGACCGATCCGATCTGATCCAGAATTCATACTTCTGTCCAATTAGACGCCTTGCGTTGACAGTTCACATCCTCGTCCGTCGTGAGTTGTGGGATGGAGGATAGCGGCAAGAAGCGTCGGCACCACTTCGTGCTGGTGCACGGCCTCTGCCACGGCGCATGGTGCTGGTACAAGGTGGCCACCGTCCTGGAATCCGCCGGCCACCGCGTGACCGCGCTCGACCTGCCCGCGTGCGGCGCCAGCTCCCTGCGCACCGACGAGGTGCGCTCGTTCGAGGAGTACTCCGGGCCGCTGCTCCGCGCCGTGGCCGCCGTGCCGCCGGGGGAGAAGGTCGTCCTCGTCGGCCACAGCTTCGGCGGGCACAACCTCGCTCTCGCCATGGAGGCGCACCCGGAGAAGGTCGCCGTCGCCGTCTTCGTCTCCGCTCCCATTCCCGTCGCCGGCCGGCCCATGTCAGCGGTCTTGGAACAGGTTCAGATAGATGTCTGCTTTCTTGCTTGTGTAGACAAACAAGTATCAAGGACCTCGATTCTTATCCAAAGCACTTTCTTCTTGATGATCCACAAATGTTAGCATCTGCAAGGTGATTCTTCACCGGATTCCTTCCTGGACTGCACATTTGGAATCGTGGAGAGAGGAGGCTCGGAAAATCCAGCGCAGACATTCCTCGTAGGCCCAGAGTGGATGTCACAGAGGATGTATCATCTCAGCCCTCCACAGGTAACACAAAGTCACATCCACATCTTGCAAAGAACTCCTGGGTGCTTTGAACAATGAAGTTAACCATGGACGACGACCGGTGCTGAGAGAGTTGCTGCGGCGACGCATTGAGATGCAGGATTTGGCACTTGCCAGAATGCTGGTTAGGCCGGCGCAGATGTTCCTCGGAGACGAGGCCATGACCGGGGAGAAGGTTCTGACGGAAGGCAGGTACCGCGCGGTGAGCCGGGTGTTTGTGGTCACCGAGGAAGACAAGACGTGGTCGGAGGAGGAACAGCGGCGGGCGGCGGCCTCCAGCGGCCCCGGAGTGGAGGTGAGGGCGATCGGTGGAGCCGATCACATGCCCATGTTCTCCAAGCCGGCGGAGCTCGCCCGACTAATCGTGGAAGTTGCTGAAAAGTACAGTTGATGGACAAAGCGTCAAATATTGCACCTTTCTGAATTCATGTTTTGTACCATTTGTATAGATGTCATATGAGATTCTTAATTAGTATCATTCCAAAAAAATATTTAATCTTTTGCCACTTTTACAGAGACAACTTTTTCGGAAGGAACTTTTAGTTTGACTTCTACACATTTGTCACATTCGTTCGCGTGAGACAATAAATTTATCACTTTGTCCGACGTGGCATGTAGTCCATCCAACGTGGCTTGGGCACGTGAAAGGACCATAGTGCTCCTGTCTTTACCATGTGCTACTCTCTCCTGCCACTGCTATGTGGGGCCCGCACGTCAGGTTCACCTTCAACCTCTCGTCTTTTCCCTCCTCCTCTGCTCTCTGTTGTGTGACGACGGGCGCTTCCGGTCCCCGGTGTCCGGCGACGGGTGCTCATGCACCGTGGAGGCCAACACATCCGCGGTCGTCTGGTGCTGGGGCCTACGCGGTAGCGCTGTGGAGGCGGACTTCGCCAACACCACCTCCGTCTGCTACCTCGCCGCCAGGGGCACCCACACCTACGCCACGCTCTGATCGGGTTCCGACTCCTCTTCCCCTTTACGATGTGCTCCATCGTCTCCTCTTCCCCTCTTTCGGCATAGCCGCGCTGGCCCCGCACGCCGGCCTTACTCTGTCGGTCTCGCAGGCCATTCGAGGCATGCTCTATCGCTTCCTCTCTGCCTCCTCCGATCGCAGCCACCTACTGACGGCGCTCCCCATCCTCAGTGCACTCCAGCTCGTCGCCCCAGCTCGCTGACGCCCCCGGCAGCGGCCTCCTCGTCCTCGTCCCGACGAGAGGCTCCACAGCACTCCAGCCGGATCTTGGTGACGACAGCGGGTCATGGCGGCAGCCTCCTTGTCCCGGCAGGTGCGGGCGCTCAACACAGCACCGACGGGAGGCTCCCAGGCCACCACCGCTTTCCCCAGTGGCGGAGCGAGCCTGCAGCCGGACCGCCGCTTTCTGTCACACCTGATTTCCGTAAAGAAATCAAATGCATCTCATATGTGTGCCAGGATCACAATTTCACACATATGATAGACATAAGAGTGTAATATCAGATACAATGCTCAAAAACGTACAAAAGAGGTTTATTAACTTTTATTACACTCATGGATAGACACGAAGGTCTTTACACGAACATCGATAATTATAACGATACAACTCCGTCTTCAGCTCCACAAGCATCTGACTGGGGGATGCAAGCCTTAGAACTCATCGAAGTTGCTGAAGTACTCCTGATGTGGACATCTCACGAGTTACGCAAGATCATGCATCGGGCACACAAGCTCAAGTGATTCAAGGACCTATTACACATAGCCGTGCTAAGAAACTCCAACAAGAGGTGGATTCTCTCCTAACTGAAATTAACTTTAACTCCTCTGAGAATGTTATACTACCTAAATGTTCTGCATTGGTTGTACTCAGATATATATGTGAAGAGGATGGTATAGCTACTCTTGAAAAGGAAGCAAACAACAAGAAACGGACTGGCGAGTCACATTTTGATCAGTTCAGAGCCACTCCACCAGGAACGGACTGAGAAGCAACGTTTTGAGCTGTTCGGGTGCCGTTCGGACCTGCATAATCGACCATAACTTTTTGGTCGTGCCGTCTCTGGAGCTCAATGGGTACTTGATGGAACGGGCTTGAAGTTAACTTTCTAAGCAAGAAACCGCATGTCCATTGGACTTCCCAATAAAGAGTTATGACAGATTTAGTGGAGGTTGCACTGAAGGCCAACAGCCACGCGAGGCCACTTCGGGACTTGATTTCGTGAAAGGCTTTTCATATACTTAGTCTCTTCATTTCCCTCTCGAATCCACATCCAACTAGGAGGGTTGTTCCTAGTATAAATACCCCCTATGTACTACCAAAAACTAAGTTTTGATAATCATGAATCGATAGCCTCATACGGTTTGTCGCAGCCGAGCTGCTGAGTGCCTTGCACACCCCTGTTCTTCCTTGTTCTTCGTGGACTTGTGAAGAGATCCCTCTGGGTTCCGCTACTTCGTGCTCTACGGTTTCCAGTACAACTGTATCGTTTTGTGTGGATTAGTTTCGGCTTGTGGTTTGCGATCGTTTGGAGATCGAGTCAAAGTCCTCGCGGTTTCGGTGTCTCTCTCCCCGTCGCTTGGTCGCAACCAACATTTGTCAGGTATAAAGCATTTACCTGCTGTTTGCAACAATTTATCTTGTTACGAAACCTACTGCCATGAAGATTGAGCCATCCCCAGGACCTTTCTTGCAACGGTCCCTATCAACTCCTCACTATTGTTCTCCTCTGAACAGCGGTAAGCAAGAGTGAGCACACTTATGGTTGGAGCTCAGCAAGTGGGGGAAAAAGTATGCATGGCTATCAAGCATAGGCTATGGTTTTACAGCGGTTAGCATTTTAAGCTGGTCAAATTTTATTAGCAAGCGCCTATTTACTAGGTGTAAGTTTATACCAACCCAAAGTTAAGCATTAGAAACATTATCTCCAAAACCATATAAAACCATGATTTAATTCCATGTTTATCATGTGAGGGTCCAAGCTGCTCTTAACCGTGAGCACGACTGATCCATCAGTTTTCACTGCAGAGGTTGTACACTTTACCCACAGCTCGTGTTCCCCATGTTGCCCGGGTTAGCTAGACCCTTAAACACTTCTGAGGTGAGTGGCTAGGGGTCCACTACGAAGCCTTTACAAAGGTATGTAGAAGACCAACAGCATGCATAGTTACAGTAGCAGAGCGTACCATAACCCTCCCTAGTGGACAGCACCTTAGCAAAGGCTGCGACCAAGAGGACCGGGCTATACCCCTTCAACTCTGAACCCCTCTGCTCCTTTTGGATAAGGCTATCGGATAATTCCACACACCTAATTAATTGGCTAAGCCAGAGCCATACGGACTGTGGTTGCACTGTTTTCTTAGGTGGTTCTCCATGTTCCAATTAATTTATATGATCTTGTAAATTACCAAAGTTACCATGTTCAACATTTTATAAAGATCTAATTCAACCATCCCAAGTTAAGAAACTAAGCATCTTCTATCCAAAACATTTATTTAAACGTGTTGTTCAAGGTAATAGGGATAAAATCTAGTCATGCCCTTAAAAAGGTGATTTCCCATCAAGTTATGCATATCAACATTTAAATGTAAATTTTAGTTATTATACAAGTTATGTGGGACAAAGTAGAATATGCAGGGGGAGGAAATCCACTTGCCTTCCTCACCTAAAAAGTCTGATTCTTCCTCCTCAAAAGGTTGCTCTTGCTCCTCGATCGGAAACTCGGCACCAACTGGCACGATATCTACGAGCACACAAAAAACATAAAATATATAAAAACAGTACATCAAACATTATAAAAAGCTAAAACAAGCTTCTAAGACTAACAAGCACTAAGAGACGGTCGCAAGGACACCAAAAATGCCTTAGAATATTGGAGGAAATAAATGCCACAATATCAACATATTTTCATTTGAATCATTCCAACTATGAAGGGGTTGTCGAGTGGCCAGGAAAGAATCAAAAGATTCATATGCAAAGAAAATATAATGCAGCTAGATTCCTCAAAGATGGCAACCTATTCTTTGAATCAATAAAGTCGAGGACGACTCCTTTTCAAGAGGAGGATGATGCACACATGCCAAGCCTCATTCACACAATAGAGTCGAGGATGACTCCTTTTCAAAAGGGGGAGGATGATGTGGACATCTCACGAGTTATGCAAGATCATGCATCAGGCACACAAGCTCAAATGATTCAAGGACCTATTACACATAGCCGTGCTAAGAAACTCCAACAAGAGGTGAATTCTCTCCTAGCTGAAATTAACTTTAACTCCTCTGAGAATGTTATACTACCTAAATGTTCTACATTGGTTGTACTTAGATATATATGTGAAGAGGATGGTATAGCTACTCTTGGAAAGGAAGCAAACAACAAGAAACAGACTGGCGAGTCACATTTTGATCAGTTCAGAGCCACTCCAGCAGAAACGGACTCAGAAGTAACGTTTTGAGCTGTTCGGGTGCCGTTCGGACCTGCATAATGAATCGACCATAACTTTTTGGTCGTGCCATCTCTGGAGCTCAATGGATACTTGACGGAACGGGCTTGAAGTCAACTTTCCAGAGCAAGAAACTGCATGTCCATTGGACTTCCCAATAAAGAGTTATGACAGATTTAGTGGAGGTTGTACTGAAGGCCAACAGCCACGCGAGGCCACTTCGGGACTTGATTTCGTGAAAGGCTTTTCATATACTTAGTCTCTTCATTTCCCTCTCGAATCCACATCCAACTAGGAGGGTTGTTCCTAGTATAAATACCCCTTATGTACTACCAAAAACTAAGTTTTGATAATCATGAATCGATAGCCTCATATGGTTTGTTGCAGCCGAGCTGCTGAGTGCCTTGCACGCCCCTATTCTTCCTTGTTCTTCTTGGACTTGTGAAGAGATCCCTCTGGGTTCCGCTACTTCGTGCTCTACGGTTTCCAGTACGGTTGTACCGTTTTGTGTGGATTAGTTCCGGCTTGTGGTTTTGCGGTCGTTTGGAGATCGAGTCAAAGTCCTCACGATTTCGGTGTCTCTCTCCCTGTCGCTTGGTCGCAACCAACCTTTGTCAGGTATAAAGCATTTACTCGCTGCTTGCAGTAATTTATCTTGTTACGAAACCTACTGCCGTGAAGATCGGGCCATCCCCAGGACCTTTCTTGCAACAGTCCCTATCAACTCCTTACCGTTGTTCTCCTCTGAACAGCGGTAAGCAAGAGTGAGCACACTTATGTTTAAGTTCACTTATCATGTGAGGGTCCAAGCCGCTCTTAACCGTGAGCACGACTGATCCATCAGTTTTCACTCTGCAGAGGTTGTACACTTTACCCACAGCTCGTGTTACCCATGTTGCCCGGGTTAGCTAGACCCTTAAACACTTCTGAGGTGAGTGGCTAGGGGTCCACTACGAAGCCTTTACAAAGGTATGTAGAAGACCAACAGCCCGCATAGTTATAGTAGCAGAGCGTACCATAACCCTCCCTAGTGGACAGCACCTTAGTAAAGGCTGCGACCAAGAGGACCGGGCTATACCCCTTCAACTTTGACCCCCTCTGCTCCTTTCGGATAAGGCTATCGGATAATTCCATACACCTAATTAATTGGCTAAGCCAGAGCCATACGGACTGTGGTTGCACTATTTTCTTGGGTGGTTCTCCATGTTCTAATTAATTTATATGATCTTGTAAATTACCAAAGTTACCATGTTCAACATTTTATAAAGATCCAATTCAACCATCCCAAGTTAAGCAACTAAGCATCTTCTATCCAAAACATTTATTTAAACGTGTTGTTCAAGGTAATAGGGATAAAATCTAGTCATGTCCTTAAAAAGGTGATTTCCCATCAAGTTATGCATAGCAACATTTAAATGTAAATTTTAGTTATTATGCAAGTTATATGGGACAAAATAGAATATGTAGGGGGAGGAAATCCACTTGCCTTCCTCACCTAAAAAGTCTAATTCTTCCTCCTTAAAAGGTTGCTCTTGCTCCTCGATCGGAAACTTGACAGCAACTGGGACGATATCTACGAGCACACAAAAAACATAAAATATATAAAAATAGTATATCAAATATTCTAAAAAGCTAAAACAAGCTTCTAAGACTAACAAGCACTAAGAGACGGTCACAAGAACACCAAAGACGCCTAAAACGGACAAAAGACGCAAAAGATATGGCTTAGACAAGCTCTAGGGGCTAAACTGTGAAGCAAACTAACTTCCAGGGGCTTATCTACAAGAAACCAGGGACCTAAACCTAATTATTCTTATTAACAGAAGGTCTAACATGTAAAAGATCAATGTGGACTGCGGTGTAAGCATCAAGGCCCCACCGCACCTTTGGTAAGGGTGTGTTTCGGTGATAAATGACAACCATATACTTGTGACTAATCTTTGTTTTGTAGCGGATTTATTCTTGGGTTATTATCATGAGATATAAGTGAAATGAGACCCCTCAATTGAAATTATGGATGATCAATGGACAAAGACTACAAGGCTAAGGACATTCTTAGTTCCAAGTGTCACAAGGAGATGAAGAACACTTGGATTTGCTAGTTTGTAGTGTTTGACCGTACTATTAAGAGGGGTTCACACTTTAGTAGCTTGACCATGCTAAATGCTATGCTATATTCATGCACTATCAAGCTCCTTGGTTACTAAACAACTCAAAGTACTCATGGAAACACATTGGAAACAAAAGAATTGAAGGGAAACTCAAAGGCGATTGAATTGGATGAGTTGAAATGAAAAAGGGCCCGTCTGATGATCCGACGACATCATTTCTAGTTGCACCGGATGATCTATGTGACAGTTGCTGAGAAAACAGCACCGTCGGATGAACCGACGGTACATCAGCGGTTCATCCGGTGACCTAGGGTTTGGAAACAGTAAGGATTGGAGTCAAGTGCCTTCAGCACCGGATGAAGCGACGGTCCAAGCATCGGTTCATCCGGCGCGTGCATATAAATCATACAGAGACGCACCGAGTGAACTTGCTTCAGCACCGGATGAAACGACGCTCCTGAAGACTACCAGC
This sequence comes from Cenchrus fungigraminus, assembly GCA_036936925.1. Lineage (NCBI taxonomy): Eukaryota > Viridiplantae > Streptophyta > Magnoliopsida > Poales > Poaceae > Cenchrus > Cenchrus fungigraminus. The sequence continues at coordinate 4,091,645 of CM072779.1, forward strand.
GGTTCATCCAGCGCCTATGGTTATTCTACGTAGAGACAAACTGAGTGAAGTTGCTTCAGCACCGGATAAACCGACGCAGCATCGGTGCATGCGTCGGATGAAGTGGTACAGCATTTGGGTTCAACGGCTATATTTTTTCAGATAGAGTGACCGGATGATCCGACGCTGTCGCAGGGGGAACCGTCGGTTCATCCGATCCGACGGTACTACTTTTCAGAGGACTTTTCTAACGGCTAGCCACCCTTGCTAGGCCTATAAATTGGACCCCCCTGCGTCTCTTGAGCTGCCTTTGCCACTCTCAAGAACCACAACAGCCAAAGAGAAGAAGAGTTAGTGCTTTGATCATTTGGATTTCATCTTCCTAGCCAAGAGGGATTCTTTCTTTGTGATCAAGAGTTTCAAGGTGCTTTCAATGGCATAGCTGAGTGCATTGGTCAAGTGAAAGTGTGTGAGCTTGTTACTCTCGGAGTTTGATGGCTCCTAGACGGTCTCGATGATTTGGGGTTCTTGGTGAGCTCTTGGAGATTGTGGGAGCCCCGGGAAGTTCTTGGTGTAAATGGATTGAGACCCTCCATTCCGGAGATGGAGAACGAGTACTCTTAGTGAGCACTCAAGTCTAAGTGGCTTGAGGGGGAGCAAAACTCTTTGTGAGTACTCCAACGTGGATTAGGGAGAAGCGTCAACTTCTCGATACCATGGGAAAAAATTCGGTTGTCTCTTGTCCACTTGCTCTACCTTCTTGCACTTATTTACGCATTTACTTTCAGCTCTTAAGTTCTTTTGCTCTAATTTTCTTCTAGTGTGCTTTGCTTGTTGCATATCTTGACTAGGGTGCTTTTCTCATGTTAGTGTGAATCTTGCTAAGGAACTTTGTTGCTAGTGTGCTTAGTTGGTAGAAAGAAACCTTTTTAGATGGGCAACACTAGAGATATAGGTTAAGGTTTGCTTTACGTTCTAGAAATTTGAAGAAGGCCCATATTCAACCCCCCCTTCTATAGGCCATCGATCCTACATGCGGAACAAAAAAACTAAGGAACTTAGGGGCTTAAACATAAGAAAACGGACCTAACTGAATGGATCTTAACAGGTGGAAGGGTATTTTTTGTGAAACTTAAAAACTAGAGGGTTTCTTAAGGAAAAAGTGCGGCGGTCGGCTCCGTTGACCGTTACAAAACGGTTTGACCGGGGCTGCGGCTCGATCTGAGCCGTCCATGCTGGATCGGGCGGCTGAGGTAGCTCCGGCAGAGGATTCCGGAGAGACTCGAAATTGAGCTCCCGGGTGCGATTTGGAACGGGAATTCCTCCTATGCGAAGCTGGGTAGCATGCGAACTCACCCAGGGGCTTGAAGTGACAAGCGACGCGACGGAGAAGGAGATCGAGGCGGCGGAGCTCTGGCGGGCGGCGGCACTCCGGTCTTCGAGCAGAGCTGTGCTGTGCGCGAGCGAGGAGGAGCGGAGGAGAGGTGCGGGGGATGAGGGAGTTGGGGGCGCCTTTTTATAGAGCGGAAAGGGGCAGGGGAAGGAGCGCGGAGGCAGTGGTGGAGTTTCGACGGTGGGATGCCATGAAGGCTTGGTGGAGCTCGGGGTGGGGCGACCATTTCGTGAGAGGAGGCAGAGGGTGCGGGAGTGCGCGCCGACACATTAACTCCGCGCTCGGTGGCGAAGAGGAAGGGCGCGGGGCGCCGGGTGGAGTAGTGGGTGGCACGGCCATGGGCGAAGGTTGGCCGGCGGGAGGAGGGAGACGAACCCGACACGTGGGTCCCACTGTCGGCGAGAGGGAGAGAGAGAGTGGGTCGGCGGATTTAGCTGGGCAGGGGAGCTGTTCTGGGCCGCTGCGGGGAAAAGAAAAGGAGAGGGAGGAAGAACTAGGCCGCGGGCTACTGGGCTGCGCGAACGGGCCAAAGAAAGACAAGGAGGGGTTGCTAGGTTGGGCTAGAAAAAGAAAGAGAAGAGAGAGAAAGGTTCAGGGTTTAAACTTTTTCATGATTTTGAAAACTTCACACACTCAAACAAAAACTATGCAAACCAAAAATGATGCACAAGCACTTGTTGCTCTAAAATTATTCAAATGATATTTAAATATTTAAAGGCCAAATTTATTTGCTAATTTATTTATTTCCTTAGAAAATAAAATCTAACCATGTTGCTAGTATTATTTTAAGGTGATGGAATTTTTTGGGGTGTTACACTTTCCCAGAGAGAGAGGAGGTGAGGTTGAATGACCTTGACATGTGGGTCCCACTGTAAGTGCAATCAAGCCCTAAGTGGGTTTTGGTGATGTTGACCACACAACTAAAGGACTAATAAGGTTTTAAGTGTGAGCTGCAGGTTAATAGTTCATCAAGGATGCAAAAGAGATAAAGGAGACCCCTCAATTAAAAGAAAGGCTTTCGTTGGTTTAAATGAAGGTTTAAATTCGTTTTCTATTTTGAAATTGAGTATAGTACAAGCCGTACTATCAAAGGGATTCTAATAGTGGTTTGGGTATAACCAAGTGTATAAAAACTATCTCCATCAATCCTAAATCCATCCACAAAAGCTATGTCAGCCTGCTGTTGTTTCTCTACATAATGCAGAAGTTCTGCGAATTTTCGCAGAAGTTCTGCGTTTCTCTGTGTCAGGCTGTCAGTTCTGTAGAACGCTGATGTTCTGCATATTTTCGCAGAAGTTCTGCGTTTTGGAATAGAGTCGTTACAGTCCAGATCTGAGGGGGTATTTAATTCTCTTCTTCCCAACGGTCTCCTGTTCCTCCCCTGCGCCAAAACAGTGCCCATTTGCTTCTCTCTCACCCAAGCATTGACTCCCACCAACTTGAATACAAATCCACCCCTTGCATTCAAGTTGAGAGTGATTTCTAGTGAGAAAAGCAAAAAGAAATCTCTCTCTTGTGTTCTTTTGCACTTGGTGAAACCCTAGCTCTCTTGTTGGATCTATTACTCTTAGAGCCTTGCTCCTAGACGCCTAGAGGTTGCTTGGAAGCTCTCCAATCTTCGTGTGGAAGCTCCAAGAAGTTTGTATTACCCTCTTTGTGATAGTGAAACCCTCCACCTATTACTTTGGTGATAGGTGTGAGAGAGAAGTGGATTGAGATAGATCCCAAAGCCTTTGTGGCTTACCTCAACAACGTAGATGTACGCCAACCTTTATGGTGAGCTGAACCACGGGATAAATATTGTCTCTTGTGCTTTAAATTCCTATATGCATTGTTATTTCGGTTTGCCTTGCTATAGCTTGTTTATCTAGGGTTTGGCTTCGATCTACTTGTTGGTCAGTTTGGTAAAGGGTCTAAGTGGTTATACCTTTCATTTACCTCCTAACTAACATCTCTTGTGCACCAGATCTGTTTTCCCCTTTGTTATCCACAGTTGTTCTTGTGCAGGCTGCAGAACGCAGAAGTTCTTCGAATAAACGCAGAAGTTCTGCGATCTAGCAGTAAACAGCAGAAAAAGTTTGAATTTATTTTGCAGACCTATTCACCCCTCTAGGCCACTTGCATTGATCTTTTCACCCACATGTCAGTTGTGGAGAGAAAGGGGAATGGTGGTCGAGAGGGATAAGACAATAGTATTATATTCTTTTCCCGCCCGAATCAACGCTGGTATATGTGAGATGGCGTGGCACGTCAGCAAGAGTAGTAAATGTGTCACCTCATGCGAACGGAAGTGGCAAATGTGTAAAAGCCAAACTAAAAGTCTCTTTCGAAGGAACAACCTCTGTAAAAATGACAAAAGATTAAATATCTCTCCTAAAGACTCCAATTCACTGTTTATCTGTGACATTCTTGCCACACAAGTCACATTTTCTTTCACTTCATGTGCCCTGTCGTTTTTTTCACAACTTCCACCTTTTATTTTATTCTAATACTATTCATTCAGGCAAATTTCATGAAACTAAACACCGCGTAATTTCAAGAGGAGCGAGTGAGGAAGGATTTTTTTTTAAAAAAAAGTGAAAATGACAAGATTAGTCATCGTCATTGCCACATCTACCAAGTCACAACAAGACAAGTCAGTTGCCTTAGTCATTGACAAGTCAGTTGCATGTAGCTGTCAACAACATTCGTCACCAAAGCACCCAAAGAAAAGGAACAAAAGAAAACAAAAAGTGAGCACATGTAGCGTTGTCTTTTCGTTGGCAAATAAAGAATTCACTACTCCTCTTCCTCTGACCAGAGTGTTCTAACCGCGCAGATCATGGAGATGCACCGGCGGTGGAAGGCGTGCGCGCAGACCACGACGTCCCTGGACACGGCGCCGAAGAAGCTCGCCTCGGCGTTGGCCCCGCGGCAGACGCACACCTGTCTCTGCCCGCGGCCGCGCCCGGCGCGGATGTGCTTGGTCACGTTGCACCTCAGCTGCAACACGAACTCTGGCTCGCCGCCGCCGCCGCTCGGCTCAGGGCCTCAGGCTGCGGGGGCGTGTTGAGGCATGTGGTGCTGGCCTCGACTCGGCGCTTGATCAGGGACGATCCGTTCTTTCCCTGCGACTCCAACTCCATGGCTGATCCTGATCGATCGTCGTCGGCCGGATTGTATTGTTAGCTAGCGAGATGCTAGTTACCCGAGTTTTTTTTTACCTGCATCGGCGCCATATATATGTATTGTGCCTCGAGTTCGGACTTGTGTCCGAGACGGAATCAACCGCCGACCAGGCGCGGCCGTGCGGCGTTCGATCGGACTTTGAGCAGTCCGAGCGGTCCTGCGAAGGTCCCGGTGTAAGAATAAATATAGAATAATGTTAACCCTCGGGCGTCCGGACGCTCCGAACGGTCAGAAAAAAATCTAACGTTGGATTGTTTTTGAATATTGCGAAATTCTTATCTATGTTGCACGCTACATGACTTGATGTTGCGACGGGTGACTTGATGTTGCGACGAGATTTTTTGCTACAGTGCTTAGATCTGACGTTTATAGTGTTTAGTGTTTTGATCTGACGGCTACATGTTGCAATTGGCCACCTTCGTGTTGCAATCGTTTGTCATTCATGTTGCAATCGTTGTGAACATGTTGTATCCGTGTTTTTGACATGTTGCATCAGTAATGCTATAACTGGGACGTCCGAAGGGAGCAAATATATCGGACGCTGCACGAGCTTCCCATCCACTCGTTTTCTCTCTCCTCTCATTCTCCCCGTAACTCCCTCTCTCTCCTCGCTCCTCGTGCATCTCGCCAGGGAGGAGTCCATTGCGCCGGAGCTACGCTCGGAGCGGATAGAGCGAGCTGCGCCGGACGCTGCGTGCGGAGCGGACAGGGCGGAGCTCCTGCCGCCGCCGTGGGCGGGCGCGGCGGAGAACGACCCCGACCGCCGCGGGCCCGCCCGGGGGACCTCAACCCCGGCCGTCGCGCGCGGGGGTATCTGGCGCCCGCGCCCGACGCCGGCACGGCCCGGCGCAGACTCACGCTCCCCGCGGCCAGGGGCGGCGGAGCTCGGCTGGGCGCGGACTCATCGCTCCCCGTGGAGCTCGCCGGCGCGTGGGCGGCTGCGCCCCACGGCCGCCTATCCGCCTCCGCGCGGCCAGAACGAAGCCCTCTGCGGCCGCTTCTCCGTCTCCGCGTGGCCAGGGTGGAGCCCCCTGCGACCGGGAGCGGGAGCTCCCCGGCGGCACGGACCGCCGCTCCTCGCGACTAGGCGCGCGGGCGTTCGCGCGCCCGTCTCCGCACGGAGCTCGCCGACGGCCGGGGCAGAGCTCCCCGCGGTCGAGAGCAGGAGCTCACCGGCGGCGCGGGCCGCCGCTCCCCGCAGCCGGGCGAAGGAGGTCGCCGGTGGCGCACGAGAGGGGCAGTCCTGTGGTTTTGCATCTCCTCACGCACCCGTGTAATATCTGTTTGTTGCATGTTGCAAGTTTCATTGTTTCGGATGCTTTATGTGAATGTTGCAGATGTTTCTTATGGATGTGTGTAATGATGTTGCAAAGAGAATCATGATGTGTGATGTTGCAAATGTTTAATACACATGTTGCAAGTGCTTTATTCGAATGTTGTATTTTTTAACGAGACATTTGAATGTTCCAAACAACACGCTGTTGGATGATTATCAACAGTTTTTAAATATATTTTGATGTTGTAAACATTATTTTTCGATGTTGCGGATGTTTGAGTTTCCATGTTGCAGACATATGATGTTGGGTGTGGTGTCGAGAAGGAGGAGAGAGCAGGGCTCCTGATGTTGGATGTTGCAAATATTAATTTTAAATATTGCGGATGTTGAGTTTCGATGTTGCAGACATGTGATGTTGGGTGTTATGTCGAGAGGGGGAGGAGGGAGGAGAGCTCCAGACGTTAAATGTTGCACGCAACATGAGTCGTTAGGGTATTGTGTCGTATGTTGGATGTTGCAAGAAACGTAACACCTCCTAATGTTGGGGTATTGTGTCGCACCCGGCGCGGATGTGCTTGGTCACAACGCACCTCAGCTGCACCACGAACTCTGGCTCGCCGCCGCCGCTGCTCGGCTCAGTCTGCGGGGGCGTGTTGAGGCATGTGGTGCTGGCCTCGACTCGGCGCTTGATCAGGGATGATCCGTTCTTTCCCTGCGACTCCAACTCCATGGCTGATCGATCGTCGCCGGCCGGATTGTATTGTTAGCTAGCGAGATGCCAGTTACCCGAGTTTTTTTTTACCTGCATCGGCGCCACATATATGTATCGTGCCTCGAGTTCGGACTTGTGTCCGAGACGCAATCAACCGCCGACCAGGCGCGGCCGTGCGGCGTTGGATCGGACTTGTAACAAAAGTTTGGATGGAGGTGGTGAAATAAAATTAGACTCTCTAACCAATGCATGCAGAAGAAAGTTCATTCAGACATGGTTGTAATTTTTCACCACGACATTATTGTACTATAATGTACCTTTCATCCTAGTCTCTATAAATGAAATCATGGTTGAGTAAGTTACAAGCTACTGAAAAAAAAACGTTCTAGGTACAAAACTGTCCGTCTGTATCAAACATAGTTCACTAAGCTGAAGGAATCCGCCATAGCAAAGAACTCCTCCTTGACTGCTTTCCATGCGGACTCCGGTGCTTGCGCATTCATGGTGTAAAGCTTGTCACCCCTCGCGCAGCAGACCGCGAAATTGTGCCGTCGGAAAGAAGGGCTCTCGACTCGGAACTCTAGCTTGTAGTATTTCACATTCTCTGCATCTTCTCTCAAGGCTGCGTCAATAAGAGTGGCGTTGATATCTGGGCTTCGCCTTGTGCTCGCAATCCTTCTGAGCACCACTTCCCCCACATCTTTCGGACCACCAAAAGCCTCTATCCTGCATGAAACAGTTCACATGCTTCTTTAACCGAAACTTCATTACACGACAGATTGATGATTTATGTAAAAAAAATCGAGTTAAGAGTCATAGCATGCTTAGCAATTTTTTCAAGACAGGCTTAAGAGATTTTTTTTTAACTTCCACAACTCATTATGCAAACTCAAATAGTCTGTTAAAATAAGCTTTGGGAAGTAAACTGCGAGTGAGAAATAAAGTGGACTTACGAGAAGTCTTGAGGTACAGGCGAAACAATAACACTGACATTGAGCTCCCCATTGGATCCAGGGGGCCCAAATGCTGCCACGGGCTCACTAATGTTCCGAGGTCTAGACAATCTCCCATTTGTCAGGGGTGGAGGATCTAGTGATCTCTGCAATTCTGCTTTCTTCGCTTCCCTGTATAGTAGAGTCTGATCTCCTACCCAACTTGACGGATAGATGAATTCTGCATTTTTCCAGAGGCCTCAAAGTTAATACACCACACAACTGACAGATGTATAGTGAAACCTTGAATGAAATATTATGTTGCTTATACATACACACTTCACTTAACTCTTCTTACTAGCACAAGTTTTTAGTATAAATACTTTTTTTTCCAAAAACTATCACGCTTACGGTACCTAACCCATTATCTAGTTGGCAATCAGCCACCGGATGCCATCAATGATCAGTTGTGATTACATGGAGCCTAGGTGGCATGCCATTTCTGGCCCTAGATGAGGCACAAGATAGCCTGTGATCCACACAAAAAACCCCATTGGAGGCATGACATGCAGGTTGGATGTATTAACAAGCAGCATAAGGGACCACTTTTTTTTAGCCACTTGTACTTACTCACATTGGAATACAAGGGAACGCACAGACCAGAGGTGGCCAGGTTTTCTTAGTTTAATAACTTGTTCACTTTTGAAAGGAAAAACATTAAGACAGGAAAATTGGAGGCCTCGGTACCAAAATTGTTTTGATTCTTGATTCAGGAACCGAGGGAATGTAAATTTGACAATTAGAAGCATATTTTATTCTTTATGGCTCCATTCAATTGCTATAAAGAAACTAGGGTTCCCAAAACAAGTGTATAATAAGGTAATTAGAAAAACTTATTCACCTTCACGTGATTTAGGATGCCTATATTTTTTTCTCCAGTTAATTTCTGTGAGTGGGATGTGCAACTGCACACCAATACATATTTTACCTGGAAACAGGCAGGGATACCTCCAATTAACTATGACCTCTTTTTTTTTCTCGGGGTCTAACATTGCACTTTTTTTTTTTTGGCCCAGTTACTCTTCGTTGTGTGAATCGGTGATTAGTACCCACTAGGCCAGGTCGCCATTAATCATGTTGATGTGGTAAAGTGCAGACCCCAGTTGACCCATAGACAGCTGGTAGGTCTTTCTTTTTTGAAAGATAACCAGAGCTGTTAGCATCTTAGCATTAAGAAACGGTAGCCAAACGTGGGAAAAACGTTTTGAAATTAGCTCAATGTGACTCACGAGGAAAGAGACTGGCAATAATCCAATGTGCTGCACTGTTGGTGTTGACGAGTATACATACCAATAGCACTGGGGAATCAAGCCAATGAAGCAAAGTTTGAACGGCTCATCTCATCTAGGCACAACAATTGCACTTGCACGCGATAAATCACCCCTCGATTCAATTCAAGGCACTCTGTCTTTCAAAAGAAAGGTTAAGGCAGAGGCACTATTCCGAAACCGAAATAGAATCAATTCAAGCAAGGAGTGAACGCCTAATGTCATTAGGCAGAACAATTGCACGCAATCAATCACCCTCCAAATCAAGGCACTCTTCCAAAATGAAATCGTGTAAGAAGTACTAGTGCGCAGCACAAGCGAATGCCAATTGCCGAGCTGAAAGGAAGGGGGAATGGGGGGAAGAGGAGCGGGCGAGAGATGGGCGCACTGACTTACCGAACCCATTGTCGGAGTCGAGGCAGCGTGTGAAGCCGCCGACGGGGTAGAGCACGTCGAGGCGGAGCGACCTGCCGAGCTCCGGCGACAGGCCGAGGAGGAAGCTGGTGACGCCGCCGAAGTTGGCCCCCACCGCCGCGGCCGCCGCCGTTGCGGCCCCCACCACCAGCCGCCGCCGGAACACCGCGGCCAGCGACGCGAACTCCTGCGCCGGCGACGAGCACCGTATAACCCCGCCGCGACGCGCCCGCCACCGCTCCCCATGCCCCCTGCCGCGCCAGGGCGCCGCCCCTCGGCTGTGGTGGCTCTGGTGGTGGGTGTGCCTCGCCACGGCCGCCGTGGCCATCGCGCAGCTCGGCTGGTGTGGCCTGGCCGATCCCCCTCGCTCGCTGGAGGAGCGGCAGAGGACAGGAGGTGATATATGCCGTGGAGTGGAGCGGAGCGGGTGGTGCCGGGGCGTGCCTTTTCTCTTGTTTTCACGGTGATTTTAAGCGCGTGTTTTTTTTCTCGCGTTTATTTTTTTTTTGAGGAACTTTTTTCTCGCGTTCTCTGGAGGCGGTGTAGACTGGTGGAGCGTGTGCGCCGACCAGCGTCAGCCGCCAGCCGAGCGACCGACCTACGAATGGGATGCGTGTCTGACTGCCCATCATACGTCCCTTGCGCAGTTGCGCATATGCTCTCCCGACTACGACTAGGCACGCACGTTCCGAGTCAGTTGGAGACACCCACACGCGTGAACGGCTCTCTCTTTCGAGACAAGTCAAGGGTTCGTTTGAGTTCATTTTTGTTTCGAAAAAGAAATTTAACAGCCTGGTACGTACCAGAAAGATGCCAGCCAGCCTGTTTAGTTGCCAAAATTTTTGGCAAAAAATTTTGGCAACCCCTTCGAAGGTCTATTAGAGGTAAAAAATGTAGACTAATTACACGAATAGACGGGAAATCACGAGACGAATCCATTAAGCCTAATTAATCCATCATTAGAGATTGTTTACTGTAGCACAGCGTTGTCTAATCATAGCATAATTAGGCTCGTTAGATTCGTATCGAAAAATTAGGTAAGAGTTATGGAATGAATTTTGTCATTAATTTACATTTAATACTCCTAATCAGTGTCGAAAGATCGATGTGACGAGTAGTTGGGAAAAATTTTTAGAACTAAACAGGACGACAGGCATTTGAGAATATTAGCATTGGGCACTCTAACTCGAAGGAAGAAGCCGAAGCCTAGCTCGAACTCAGACTATCTACAAAAAAGATGGAGTGCTTTAGCTCTTAATCTGCCTTGTTTTGAGAAGCGGGGAGTTAGCCTTTGAACCAAACTCTAGGGAACGCTCAATTGCCTGACGTCTCAACTGCAATGGTGAACTCAGTGACATACACTGAAATGGATTGCATCTATTGTTCCAAACAACGCTGATATTAGCAGGGCAAGCCCTTCCATGCAATTTCTTGCTTCGCTCTACAGACGAAAGTGCCGGATAGTCAATGGTAACCCGAAGATCTATGGTTTTCGAGAGAAGCCCAGCGACTTTTCTCAAATTCATGCTTATCGCCCTAGTCTACTCCTACCTAAGGTTATTTTTTAACTGAATCAACTCCATCTCCATCCGAAAACACAGGCGTATAGTTTGTTCTCTTTCCTACATACGGAAACTCCTTTGGCTACTTAGCTTTACTAAGAACTACTAACTTTGACTTATACTTAGTAAAAAGCTTTATGTTTAGTTGACTTATTATCGCAAGCAAATGAAAGAAAAGTGGGCATGGGGGCTTCTTTCACTTTTTGTTTTTGTGTTGGTGAGGATAGAGGTATTAGTTCGGGAGAAGGCACCATAGGAAGGAATGGAGAAAAGGGAATGCCTAGATAAGCAGATAGCCAGTCTTACATTCCACCTTTCTTTAACTATTACGTTACGGAAATCCTATACGCCGCCTGTGGAAGCAGGCGGTCTCTCTTCAATCAGATTTTTTCTGAACGGGAAAGATTTTTTCTCAAAAGAGATCGTCGCGGATTACGAAGAAAAGAAAAGCACCACCTAGCAGAAAGCAACTAACCAAATCGGCCTCCTTTTCTTTTCTAACGAAGAATCTCACATACATACATTGATACATACATCACCCGAAAGGTGGGTGACAGCCCACGAGTTCTTTACGATTTGCACAAATACGGCTGGAATTATCCGCTCAGGATTCACCGATTCTAAAAGACTTAATTGGAGCCGTCGCCTGTCACTCTTGCCTGCGTTATTCATCTTCTTTTACTTCCTTTTCCCCCCATCCACCAACTAAATTGATACATTTTTCTTTTGCGACAAAACTTGATTGGTACATAATCTATGGCTTTTTCTCAATGGCCCTTGTGCAATCACAAAGCCCAAGCTAACGAATCAACATGCCTAAACATCAAATGAAAGAAAATCTCTCCCAAAGAACCGCCTCCAGGACCCAGCTAATATACAACTCTTGTTATCTCCTCCGGTGCTGATCATATGATCTTCGACCATCACTCGGGTTGTAAGCATCTCGCTTCCCCAGGTTCCACTGCCTCGATGACTCCGAATTCTGGCCCTGTTGGCCCGAATTCCAAGGCCTCGAGGCTTCAGCATTGTAGCTTTGAGGCTTAGAGCTCCACTGCCTAGATGACTCCGCAGAGGTGTAGCTTTGAGACTCAGAGCTCCACTGCCTAGATGACTCCGCAGAGGTGTAGCTCTGACGCGCTGAACTCCATTGCCTCGAGGGTTCAGCAGGTGTGTAGCCTTGTTGTGCAGAACTCCATTGCCTTGAAGGCTCAGGATTGTAGCTCTGCTGCCCAGACCCTGCACTCCAGCGTGTTAAGGGCTGTTGATTATAACTTTGTGTACCACCATAGTCCCGGCCAGCGCCAGGATCAGGTGACCTTGAATGTCTCTGGTGGCTGTCGCGCGCCATTGCTTGGTACTCAACGGCAGGTCGGCTGTAACCATTTCTGTCCAATCCGTGCCCTGTCGGAACAGTACGCGACGAGCCTGCCGCAGAACCATAAGAATTGTATGCACTGTGCGTACTTTGATCACCGTAAGCATTCTGGTTAGCATATGACACTGTGCTTGCAGATGCAGTATTATATGAATTAGTTGTGCGGGCAGCCCATGGATCAGCTGTTGCGTTTCGTCCAGTGTTGGTGACATGAGCAGCATTAGATTGCCAAGGGAGTGTTGTATGAGATGCATTAGGCTCAGGCACTGACGAATAAGCTACAGCAGGGTTAGGGACACTCTGTAGTCCATGGGTTGATTTGTTCACCGCTGCTTGCTGATGCGATGACATAGCAACAGAATCAGATGCCAAAGCATATTGCTGGCCATGCTGATATACTGAAGCTCTACTCAGATGGTTATTCACAGGGGAAACATGTTGAACTGGCGGGTTTACAGAAACCGCCAACTGTGGTAGAGATGGGACGTTAGCTTGAATCTGTGGTAAAACCGAAACTGAAGCATAAGGTTGCGAGGGTAACCAACTCGTAACATTTGAGAAGCTTTGCTGCACCGTATTTGCAATAGGAGGTGTACTCCCCCGGTTGGCCAAATGTGACTGCTGCAAGTTTGGAGCCATCACCTGTGTTGCGTGTTCTGGTCCCCAGACAGCCTGCCAAAGAATACCTTATGAGTAACGGAAGAGAGAAATAACACTGGATAACATGAAAAGCCAGCAGACAAACCAACCCTTGGTGTCCGGTCCGATGGAGTTGGTGATGGAAGCGAAGCAGGAATAGGTTCTGGCTCTGGCTCTGGCTCTTTTGGAGCCCCAGCACCATTCCCCAGAGTGTTAACCAGCTCTGAGAGTCCAAGGCCAGTCCGCTTCAATGTATCCAGAAGTGCAACAGTCTGCTCGCTGGACACATTCTCCCCATTGTTACAAGTTAAAGCAAAGACAAGCTGTGGATTCTTGAGTAGCACCGTTAGCAACTCAAGATCGGGCTCAGGATCTTCCCCGTTTGCACCATCAGCAACTGCAACAGATGTTGAGGACATAGACCCAATTTGCTTGTCCTCGACAGGAGCGGGAGCATTAGGCGCTGCGCAAACACTATCAGTTTCCATGGCGTCAGCATCTGGCGCCTGGTCAATTGGAATTTCTGGGGTCAAGCTGTCATCAAAGTCCATTTCCAGATCCCATGGATCCTTTGGATCCAACGGGATGTCCTTCTGACTTGCATAAAAGGTTTCCTTTTCACGCCGGTTTCTCTGTGTTTGAACCTCCAGCTCCTTGCTGTTCTCACCAGCACTCACACTCCACGGGGGGTCTATCCAAACCGCTGCAACAAAGCAAATATTGTGGAAGTCAACCTTTTAGCAAAACCTCGTAGAAGAAGAAATGGATTTGTAAGCTAAAACTTTTAAACTCTGCGATAGGTAGCATACAGTTGGATGTGCCGCAAAGTTTCTAGCGTTAAAACTTGATTTCTCAAAACTCATTATCACAATTGTGTTAGTACATTACTGTCTTAAGCTGGGTTTGATAAATCTTTGAGATGATAGCTTTTGTAATTTCTATATATCGAAGTTACTGTATGCCTCACAGGTAGCATACATCTCACAGAAATAGAGCTTCACAGTATCCTGAGTAGTATTTTTCCTATATCCTGAGTAGTATTTTTCCTATATACAATAAGAATTGCTAATGGAAGAGGATCCCATGAAATTTAGCAACTGCTTCAGTTCTAGAGATAAATAAGCCCACCACAAACAATGCAACTATAGCCCCTGGTCAAACAATGTATTTGATATACTTGATAATCAAGGAAATATGGCAATCCATGGAATCAACATTGGACTTGCTAGTCCAGTATTATTAACTAGAATACTTTGTACACAACATATCTCCAATGTACTCAGCATCTCATAGGAAGGAACATGAACTCTCAGAAAATGAACATGAATTATCAGGAATTCATTCTCCGCGAAGTAATATAGTGGAGTCCATTGTTAATGCTCTTTAAGCAAACGAATTTACACTAGCGTGAGGCACGATTATATGTGGAGGAATGTCAGGCGTTCTTTGATGTTTTTTTTTTTACAAATTCTAGTTTTTCCTCTTTCATGGACTATAATTTAATGAACTTGCTCAGATTGCGGAGGGATGTTAGGTGTCCTATGATGAACCATTTATGGGGGGGGGGGGGGGGAAGGAAATTCAGCAGTCATTGTGCTTTTGCAGATCTGCAAGCACCACAAACCCCGCTGTTTAGCATCGGTCCATGACAATTGCTGTGGTCTTGCAGACCTTACAAGTTCCAATAGAAACATGATACATCCTTGTTTGAGGATACAATGCACATAAACGTGGTTGCTAATCTCTCATGCCAATCCAGAAAGCTGTACTGCCATCCACTGTTCTTTCAAAAGTTTGATGGACAAATGACACTTTCCATTCTGAATCAGTTAAGTCGATGCAACCTCAACTCTTAGCCAAATATGGGATGACTGCTTATACCATCCATACAATAAATTGTGTTTCATTACCAGTCTTTTTAGGTCCATAACATATCGAGTTAACCATTTATATTAAATTAGTTGCTTATGGCATTAGAAACACACACTGCATGTGCAGGACTGGGGAAAAGGAACTAAATTCCACATTCTTTAACATGAAGGTCCGTTGAGATGTATTGTTTCCATTTTGACCTGAAGAATAATACCAAAAATATGTATTGCACAGAGGCTTGGACTGGACAGCATGCTTAGTTGAACAATTTTCTGCACAACTTTACGTGTTCTCATTGTCCAATAAGCACAAGAGATATTCAACATTCAATAAAATAGCAAATGGAGGAGAACAAAGCAAAAATATACCTGGTGGTATCCGCCAAGGAACTCTCTTGGAATCCAACTTCTCTACAACATTTTTTGGGGAACCTATGTTTAACTTCAAACCATTTGAGATTTCTGGCTTATCAGGCTGAGGGACTGTACTTAGTTTAGAAGTTGACGTGCTCGGGTCAACAGGTTGTGCATTTGATCTAAGGGGGTCTCTGGGCACAGGTAATACATTTGAATTAGCTAATCCAGATGTTTTTGGTGTTTCCATTGGTTGTGATTTATCACTCGCTTTACTTGAGTCAACCTTGCCATACTTCTCCTGCATGAACATGGCACGCATCTTTGCTTTTTGAATATCATCTGCAGATAGTGGTCTGCTATTGTTTGTAGAGTTCCTGACAGAATTAGCATTCTTCACCGCAGCTTTCTTATTTGGATGTTCTACAAGTAGAACTTTCCTTTTTTGTTTGGATTCTGGAAATAGATAAGGAGATTCACCAAGACAATTTGAGCTACAGTGGATAGCCATATAAGTGAAATGATGAAT
This sequence comes from Cenchrus fungigraminus, assembly GCA_036936925.1. NCBI lineage: Eukaryota > Viridiplantae > Streptophyta > Magnoliopsida > Poales > Poaceae > Cenchrus > Cenchrus fungigraminus. The sequence continues at coordinate 4,107,177 of CM072779.1, forward strand.
GAACAAATCAACAGGCATTTTTTTTTTACTATTCTTTACAATACATGCAAGTAATAATATAACAAAATCATTGTAGCCTTGCCTAGAAGGACTTACAAGAATAAACAACTATTCAATTTAGCAAAACCTTCATTGACTAAAAACAATTGAAACTTAAAGAATTCTTTTTGTATAAAATGTGTAAAACACTGCTAAGCTACCATTGAAAACATTAAAATTAAGTACAGAATACTAAAACATGCAAGTTATTTGCTTCAGATAAGTTGTACATGCTTGGATGCTGTAGATGAAATCAACATTCTTTAATAGCCTTAAGTTAATACATGCAATGATATTTAGTTAAAGATAAGCAAAACAAAGTAGAACTCAAACTTTTATTTTGACAAAGGATACTTGTTGGCATAGCACTCCTTTTATTTGTCTCATCAGCAGAAGCAGTGAGAAGCATTTGTGTCTTTCTGGGCTCAGGCTTACTGCAAAATGACACAGAAACAAAGTCAACCAAAGTAAAGTTAATCCTTTAGCTCTACAGAAATTTAATAGTGCTCAATGCAGAGACCATATAGGAAAAAAGTACCTGCTCTCATTTGCACCATCAGTCAAGGCAAGTATCTCCTCCTGTTAGGAGCACAAAAATTAATCTTGTGCATAAGTTACTCTTCTGACATATATGCTGTCAATTATAGATACTTACCGTAATATCAACTTCGGATTTCCAAGACTCGTCACGTAGAATTTCACTTATCCTGCAAAGAAAATATAAAACTATAGTTCGCTCCTTCAAACAAGAGGCGAAAACAAAGAACATGAATTAACAGTGTGAGATAGGTGACCTTTGTTTGCATATTAAGTCCTTCTGAGGTTTCTTCAATGCCTGACTCCTTACAAGCACTTTGCTCAATCTGGAGAGGAGGTTCCTGGCCTTGCTTGATATGTCTGATCTTGGAATAAGATAAGTTATAATAATGAGGTCAAAGAAACAAGAAAAATCCGTATATATGAAACTTGGTACAATGTTGTTGAGAATAGGAAATGGAAACAAAAGCTAGAACAGAATTCTGATGGGAACTGTTCAAAACAATAGAAACACAGGGTTTGTTTGGGAAGAAGAGTACTGGGGTGGAATGGGAGGGGTTGGAATGGAAATTAGTTCATTCTTCGTTCCACTTTATAATTAAAAGGCTCATATTACAACCTTGAGGTGTTTTTAGTAGATTTCTTATCTCACCAGCTTAATGGGATCACTGATTTAGTGATTTGAAACCAACAATTCCAAAATATCACATGCAGGGGTGCAAATCAACATCTTCCTATCCTGGAAGATCTTTCCAAATAATAATAATGGGAAAAACATAATACAATATGCGCAAAAACGTAGAAGCCTTGTGGTAAGTTATACACACCTTGTGTCCTATAAAACCGCAGCCTGTTAATAGTTTGCAGCACAACTGACATGTGGGCTGGCAAAGCCTTGTGTAAGGGGAGGTGGAGAAGCACCTGCACCAGTAATATTAGTCAAAAAATTTTACATATCACAAATAAGTAGATGTTCATGATGTTCACTTATGAAAAGTATAAGAACCTTGAAGATGACAAGAATAACCGATGTCTGCTCTTCATTAGCTGCTAGACTCAACCAGGTTGACATAATGGTTAAACCACCCATTGTGACAAACCTGAATGGTTATTGAAAGGGTAAAGCCAAGCACAATTATGATCATTGAAAGCTCAGTATAGGCAATATCTTACCAACTCAGAACAGTAATATTATTTATTTGGAGAATCCATTCCATCAATTTGACCTGTCCAGAGAAAGTTTCTTCCTTCCGCATTAGAGCAAAGATACTCTCCAAGAACTTCTTATCTTCTGACTCAACACTAGGACGGACTTCCTCTTGCTTAATTTCCTTTTGAACAGAATCTGGACTAATCTTAGCATCAGTTGGTTGCACAACCATTGTTGCAGATGGCATTACAGGGGCTGCAGAGTACTGCTGGGCCGTTGTCTGTTGCAAAGAGTTTTGGACGACCTCCATAGGCTGTAAACAGCTTTGTGAGAGCTCCATTGGTTGCAAAGGGATTTGCAGGACATCCATTGGTTGGGAAGAGCTTTGTGGGACCACTGGTTCTAAGGTTCTCAAAGGTTCGACAACCTCAGCATGTGCCTCTATGTCCAGAGGTATCTGCTCAGTGCTCATGGAGCATGCATTGTCGAGCTCATTGGGTGCTTCTACTCTCAGTGCCTTTTCTTGAGACAGTCGAACAAATTTTCTCACTCGTGTTCTTTGACTTGTAAAGAACTCCCTAACCTAAAATTTATAAAGTTGCATGTTTTTCGATGAGAAAATTAAGAAAAATAAAATTGAAAAAAAAACAATGTATAAATCAGTTACATGTAACAGAAAGTAAGCATGAAACCAAGCACAGTTGACTAATCCAAATATAGCAGAAAAGAAGAAAGAAAAACAGAGTCCACCTTCTAGACTAAAAAATACAGAAAATAAGCCATAAATCTATTGAAACCAGTTCTATAGAAACTGATCACTTGTTATGATAGAATTTTTAAATGTTACAACAGGTTCATGAGGGCACACAAAAAACCATAAAGTACAGAACACTATCCAATGTGAGATGAGGAGCATACCTGAGTAACAGTAACCCCACAGAGTAAACTAATTTCCCGGGTTTCTTTTTTGCCAATCGTATCCTTCAAAGCAAAAAGTGACTGCATGCACTTCACTGCTTTTGGATTCAACAAATCCCTTGGCCTTTTACCTGCAAAGATGACACTCTTCAGCAATCACGTTTAAAGTAATTGAAATTTGTACAAGTCATTTGGTCAATATATGAGACATATACTGTAACAATGTGAATTCAATTGACATAGACAAACTCACCTATCTTTATGGACAATGCACCAGCAGCCTGCAAGAATCAATCAAATGCAACATAAGTCCATGGCTGAACCAGAATAATTTAACTGAAAAAGGACAATAATGAGGACTCCTGGACATGCGGTGTGTAGTGTGTTCAAAGGGTATAGAAAGCTAATGACATGGAATGATGGTGAGCAGGTGAAGCATGGAAGCAGCAAAAAGGTATAGCCAATAATCTTCAAAATACATATTCAGCACCCACTCAAAAATTCACCTTTCGGTATACATAACTCACAACACTTTCAACATTCACATCCATAACAATGCACATCACACTAAGCAGGCGACGCAACAAAACTAATAACGTTTCAAAGATATATGCAGCTACACCACACCTTCTTTTCCTAAATAAATGTAGTTTGAATACTGTTGCAGTCAACAACAGAACTTTGCTATCAATTTGTGCAATAACATGCTTTCAGAAGAATCAAAACTAAGTGCTAGATAAAATATATCCAGAGTTTTGCCTCAACGCTGCTATCTGCAAGCGCACATGATCCCCCTAAGTAATTTACATACTGCTTCACCAAAATCCACCCCGCTCAACGCATGCAATGGGCGAAACGTAACAGAAGCAGAGGCTGGAAGCGAGAGCGGCTCACCATCTCCTGGGCGAGGGGGTTGACGCCGGTGAGGCGGCACTGGGCGATAACGAGGCGTTGGAGCTGGTCCACCTGCTCGTGCAGCATCTCCTGCTGCGCGGCGACCATCGCCGGGATCGAGCCCGCGCCGGGCCCGGAGCCCGCCACGGCGAGGGCTCCGGCCGCGGGCTTGAAGGGGACGAGCTCCATAGCCCCACCGGGGGGCTGGGCATCAGGGTGCCGCCTCCGCCGCTGCCCTCTTCGACGTCGTGGCTGGAGGAGGTCGGCACGGCGGTGGGGTTAGGGTTTGGAGATGAGCCGAAGAGGAAGAAGGAGAAGGGGACGCGGGCGAGATGAGATGGAAAGAGTTTGAGGTGGGAAGAGTCTTTTACCCTTTTTTAGACTTTCGCTTCGTTTTTTGGTTAGTGGGCTAATCGCTGAACTGAGCGGTGGGGCCATGATGTCAGCGTCTATCTTTTAGAAATGCTACTCGTCAACGCGATCTGATTATTCAACTGATAGCAGTGGATGAATTTTTAATTTTTATTGTGCGCAGATCGAAGGCCAGAAAGTAAAAACACACCTACTCCTGCGTACACCTCGGACGATATCTGATGCACAATCTAACCTTACTGCAGCAGAATAACGCACGACACGTGCATATAACGGCATAGGCAAAAGCTCGATCATTCATTGCTTTTTTTTTTAAGTTGCCAGGAGGACTCGCCTGTCATATAAGAACTCAGTGGACACTCGCGCGGACCGCACGCTCACATGCGAATGAGGCTGCCCGAGCTATCTCGGATCGCGCCTACCGGGCACACACACACTACTCACACACACACACCCGGTTCCCTCAGGGGACAATCCCCGGTGAGGCGCACAGGAAACAGCCCAGACGGGGCTCGAACCTGCGAGCGGCCGCTCCCACACCTGGCAGCGGACCACCCGAGCTATGCTCGGTCCTCGATCATTCATTGCTTTATGGACGGCCCTGCTCACCTTCACGATAAGCAGGAGCAAGATGTTGCCAGGACTTCCAGATCACAACTTTTTCTTTAGAGCAGACAAATCACAACTTTTACCAGTGTATTTGTTGAGGTAAACAACAATGCCTGCAATTACATGAAAATGTTTATATCTCATATAAGTACATAACCACCATATGACTGCCAGGAACCATCGCAGAAGCAACAAAGCTTAATGACAAAAGGTCGGGCCACACAAATGGTTTGATGAATTGCGATTGGCTTAGCATAAGCCGTTTTGGCGGCATAAAATGTTGCTCACACTAACTCGGTAACATGACTTCTGCAGAAAAATAGAATCGTAACACGATGACAAAACTGCCGGCTGCTTATGACTTTGGTCATGTGTCACGATCTCTATGTCAATTTTACTCATCCTCGGTGTTACAGACCAACGAATGCACTATCACCCATCAGGCAATGGCGGGGAAAGAATAAGAAACGGCAAAACAGCTCTTCTATGTAAGGCTTTACAGGTATCAGATCTCAAGGAATTGTATGCACTCCATGATTAACCTCGCGGTCTCCATCTGCCTCCATGTCCAGAGTGTGGAAAAGGTTTTCCAGATGGTATCTTGATGGTTCCATATCCAACAAGAACTCACTCAACTCCAGCCGTGCTCCCAATCCTGCAAACCAGTTTCAGGTTCAGTGACTGATTTGCATGTGAACAATCATGCACAGACAACAAAACATAAAACTTCTGTTTTGAAAAAAAAAACGGGGGGCAAATCTTTAGCTATCAACTTGACTGCCAATTTGCGCAACGTCTAATGATTCTCCAAACCCATGAGAGGAGCTTTCGAGCAAGAATCATCCAGCAGATTTTAGCAGCCTCCCTAACCTTGTATGGACTGCAATATCCAAAGGAACTGCAGCCTCTTTCTGACAGAAAACAGTACACTAGTGCGAGTTTACAACAGCATGGAGAAAGAATATAGACAGTACAGAAAATTTTGGAGATAAAGTATTACTGTATCGAAGATTTTCACATCAGTATCGACTCTAACCAGTCTGAGATGTATTCATATGCCACAAATGTCACAGCACCAGCAGGGGCTGATTTCACCAAAGAAGGGAATAGCCCCTTATAAAGGCCTCCAAATCCCTCCTTTGCGACGATCTCTTTCAAGGCATGGTACATGCCCTTATATGTACTGCTTTCAATTCGAGCTCCATACCTTGGATGGCGTTTTAGTCCTTCAATCTGCATTATGAAAGAGGGAATCTGATCATGCCATGTCTAGCAACCTCAAGAAAATATACAGTTAGAGTTGGGTCAACCTGTGTGCAGAAATTCTGACACATAAATAGCAAACAGTGACATAGATGATGGAAGGACTAGATCACATTATAAATGGTAAAACATACACAATTACACATGTTCATACAATCAATTCGAATAAAATGGCCCAACCTGTGTCAAGGTTGAAGTTGCAATGTTGGGTGTGACCAGTAGATATGATCCAAATACCAATAGTGAGTCTATCTAGCGTGAGCTTGGGGTTGCAGCAGAGTATAGTTTTGTTTTGAGCCAGAATTTCTTTATGTGCCAGAAAGGACTAATCAATTTGATAAAGGAACGCCATATGCTTTAGTTTTAGAGAAGGTCATATCCTGCAACTGCCTTTATAGTTAGGGTATGGTAAGTGGCTCCGCCAAGCATGGTGAGTGTTAGGAGTATAGAATCATTTATGTATGCATTCGTAGTCCTTGGGGGCAATATATAGGAGTACAAGAGTGTGTACAGAGGACTCTGCTAATATATAAAGAACCCTACACTCCTATCAGCAAGAACTGACACAAAACCATATAGCCTGATAAACCACAGTGACTGCATCTCAAAACCATGCAGTAACAAGTTATTTGCCTATATCTAAATAACACGAAGCAAGTGGAGGAAATCAGTGCTTTTCAAGATAAGAACATCACCTGGAATCTTTTCTTTACAACATCAAGTGGGTGACATGCAGCCTTTGAAAATGTCCCAGCTGCAAACCCACAAAGAAACAGCTGGAAACTTGATACTGAATCATCCTCACTACCCAAGTTAAGATGTGAATATTTATATCTGTTCCATGTCTGCATGGAAGAAAATAGTCAGGAAGATTAAGTTTACCAGCAGTCACAGAGAAGTATTTGGTTTTCTTGGCAATCATGTACTCAGCATAGAAGCGACCGTCCATTAGTACAAGTATGCATAGAACTGTGAATTTTGTGTAATTACCATCATCGAACGTTTGAAAGTGTCGTACGAACCAAATTGCAAACCGGCATATGGTATGATTTCAACAAGAGTTGGAGATAGACCAGAATAAAGCCCTTGGAAACCACGAGTTTTAATTATGTCAACAAATGCAGACCTCATATTGGGGTAAACCTACAAATAAAAGCACAAGCCTCTGAGGATCAGCAAAATGGCATAATTAGGTTCTGAAAAGAGTGCCTGAAGGGTTCCATGAAACAGTAGAAAATTTCAGCAAAGCATTGTATGCATAATGGCATCCACAGAAGGAAATGAACACAGCACATTGTGATATATTTGCAGTGACAGGACAAAATTTTTCCCAGAAACTACTTCAGCCTTGAAACTAAAGCATTAGAGATGCAAGAATAAGAGCATTTCCAAAATCAAGTTTAACAGCGCCATGAGTCATAACTAAAGAGGGACTTTATGATGAATTGGTGAGACAGGGCAAAAGTAGTTGAATTTGAAGCCTGACACCTTGTTTGGTAAATGGGATGGGAAATTGATAAGACATTAGTTTAAGTAACGGTGAAGGGTAGAGATGCATTCACTCATCTTCACAGAAATGCCCTTCCAATTACTACCCCTCTACATGGGTTTGACCTTTGAAATAGTGGGTGTTGGATCTACAAACTCCCAATTGACATCCTGCCGAAATCCCAAACACATTCTAACCAAACCAAGGACTTTTAATACCTCTAACACTGAATTCATCATCCCTTCAATCAATTATTCACAGCTAGATACGCCACTAGTATTATAAAAAAAATACAGTTTCGTGGAGCGGATATAATATCAGACTTACCTTTGGTTCACCCTGAGATGCAAGAATAGTCCTCAGAAGGTCAAAAGGATATGACCCTATAGTTGCTGTACATCCTGCTAGAGCTCCACTTACATAGGATAAGTAAGGGCTCAAGTGCAAATGATCCTCTGAGAGATAAAGAATCAAATCAGATTGTAGAGATGCAGATAATCACAATAGTGCTTCGATTTAGAATGATATACATAAGTTTTTGTTGCGTCACTGAGATGAGTTACACCAGCTAACCAACTTTGAAGGTACCGCATTAGAAAGGCATCAGTTATAAAGCAACAAGTTTGGGGAAAGGTTCAGATTATTCAGCTAACAACAAATAGTGCACACCACCACTTAAAATAAAATAGGTTATGATCATCGCATTGTCAGCTCATATAAAGGATGCAAACAAGCATAACAGTACTCCTACAGAAGTCAACAGTTTGGTACTTGTGCCAAAAACTTGAAAACAAGTTGTGAAGTACAAAATAATCCCGTTATTTTTATCATTTAATCAGCAAGACTGAAATCATCAAAGATTCCAAAAGGCAGAGTATAGGACAATCTTAGAGTATGCCACTGAGAGAACTGAAAAGCAGAATATAGGCCAATCCATCAGGAGGAGAAAACAAAAACAAATGAAAACTGGATTCCTGGGAACACATGAATGAAAAAATGGGCAGAACGTAGAATCATCGAAATTGAAGTCATGGAAACAACTGAATGTTGAAGGTACACAATGATTAAGCTTTAGGTGTACTCCTCTATAGTACCAGTCAAGATTTCAGCATAGCGCATTACAGAATGCGGTCTCTAAAGGAACAAAACTACTGCAGGCATTATCATTAACGTTTGGGGAATAACCAGTGCAGCCAATACTTTGATATTAGAGTGACAAATAAAGTTGTATGAGTGCCTTATGCAGAAAAGATACCTGTTCTAGATGAACCAGAAGCAAATGTTTTTAGCTTGTGTAGAACAGCGAATTGTATAGCTGTATATGGCATATACATCAACAGAGCTGGTACATTTCCTCTCCAAAATCCCTGAATTTTTACAAGCTTTTATGGTAAGAACATATACAAAGATTCACGTACTAATAAGTCAAAAGAAAACAAGAATGGCAAAAAAACAAGATGTAAAAGAGAATAAGAAGATTGGACGCAGAGCTATAGCAAGGCATAGAGCAACCTGGGCTACACCTGGATTCTATTTCTAATAAAAACTCACTTATTTTGCATGCCATATACTACAATACTACATATCATGACATCTTTGCAGGCATAGATATGACTCCATGGTTTAGTATCATTGATTTTTCAGGAGTAGAACATAAATATCTTGGGTGAAGGACATAGTGAGTACTCTACACCAAACTTTTCCACAGATTGCTATGCGTCCCTTAGGCAGTTTAGAAAAAGGTTAGCGGGTGATTGGTTTCGAGCAACAACTTAGGACTACAAAGTGCCAAAACTTTTTAAGTCATGGCCTCGTTTCATTCGGCCAGAACCTAGGCAAGCTAGACGAATTTGTTTGTTGAAAGCCAAACAAGCTTCAGTGAGTTGTGAGGTATTGATATGGCCATGTCTCGACAAAAAGCTACCCATCAGTATCTAACAAATAGATGGGGATGTGAAAGTCACAGAAAACCCGAACCCATCTCTGACAAAACAAAGGTCAAACTGACATGAATCAATAAAGGATAATCAGAATTCATCCAGTTACAGAATATACGGCAGGACTCTACCCAGTAAGAAGGCATAGAAAAAGAGCAACAGATACAAGTCTATTTAGTTTAGCGCATGGTATATACGCATGCAAGTGTGTAAGCAACAGTATATGTACAAAGTCCGTTTCTCAATATGGCATAAGCCAAGAAGTGTTCAAGTCAAGGCTGATACCGGCAAACCTTCCTCCCTGAGAATATCTTTAGTTGCCTGCAGAAGCCCAGTGTACTTGGAAGGTCCATATACATCCCTCTGAAGAACACCCCACGAGGTTGTGGGTTCTAACTGAACCTGCAAATGTTGAACAAGCCCCTGAGCATCTAAAATAGCCATCGCTTGGCCAATATAATGTATGAAAAATTATAATGTATGAAAAGGGTAATGTTTGGTTTCATCCAATGCAATCAATACTCCTTTCAATATTATCATGTAAATTTTAGGGGACAAGCAAAAAAAAATCATGAAAAAGTACTAGACAAGATTATTCTGTCATATGAGTAGTCTCTTACAGCCTCTTACTCAGATAAATTTCACTATATTTGCACGAAATGGGAAGCTTCAATTTGCAGGCTGAGCAGGAAAGATCAACAGTTCATTTTCTGACAAACAAGGCCCTCAAAACCATATTCAAGCATAACTCTAGGATTTCTCATCAAGCTTACACGTAAGCCTGATCCTACATTCCCATATTCATCCAAAAGGCATATTAGCACTCGGTAAGCTTACAATAACACGCTTCAGGTAAGAGCAACTCCAAGAGACTAGCTAAAATGACTTGCCTAGCTAAATTTTGGAAAAAATCTCAAAAACACTATTCCAACAGACTAGCTATCTACCCAACTAGCTATCCTGACTAGCTAAATTCGTTGTCCCGCTAGCTATCTTTGGCTAGTGGCTAGTGACTAGCTATCCTGATTTTCATGAGTATGACAGGCGGGACCCACAGGCGGTGGAGCATATAGAGAGTTCAGTTTAGAGAAGCTGTTGGATGTCAACAACTTTTTGCTAGCTATTTCATTTTAGCTACTAGCTAAATCAAGATTTTAGCTAGTGATTTTTAAAGAGCCTCTTGGAGTTGCTCTAAGGCTGCAAATTCACTAGATTAAGCAGAATTACCCTCCCTTAGTTTCCAAAAACAAACAGCAGTTCCAACCATCCGACCTCAGTAGAACTCATCAGAAGTTAAGGCAGCAACTCGCCAACTTCACTGAGTAAATAGATGTAACGTAACAAGGAAATATGATTTTAAAAAAAAGCTACATCATCTTAAATCAATAGCCACCAATCAAGCTTAGCAGTTAGCTCAGCAACGAAATGGCCCTCGAACCATGCAGCTAATCGATAGTAACCAGTCCATTTCCAAATTAATCAAACCGAGTAGCTCCCCCACGCCCAAACCACAAATAAGGCAAACAAACATAGCCGCAGGTGCTCACAAACCCCGATTTTCTGCAGATAAGCAATGCAGGCGCGAATCCGCGGAGCTAGACGGCTTCCAGTACGCATACACCAAACCTACATCCTCCCCCAGACACACCACCATCCTCAAAAATCCTCCCAGGTGAGAGGATCCCAACCGACCGATCTTACAATATCTAGCTCCCAATAGAACAGCGGCCCGGGGCCCCAGACGGGAGAGCCTCAGCAGTCGGGCCGGCAAATGTAACCACGAGGAAAACGATGTTAGGGGGGTGGGGGTGGGGGGACCTGGAAGCGGATTTTGATGACGTCGAGCGGGGAGGTGATTGTGCGGGAGATGCCGCCGGAGATGGCGCCCGCGAGCGAGTCCACCAGCGCCCGCCGCATCTGCGACGGCTCCTCCCCGGAGCCACCCATCGGCGGCGGCGAAGGCGAAGGCGAGAAGGGACGAGACGGGTCGCGAGGCGGAGGGATGGGTGGTTTGGCTTTTGGAAAAGTGGCGGTTTGGCTCTTGGTCTTGGGGTGCTGGTGGACTGGTGGGGCGCGTGGCCCGGGTCGACCGCTCGGCGTTTGGTCCAGCTGCAGCCTGCAGTGGGGAGGCGAGGCGCGGCTGCTTCGCTCGACTTGTTTATGGACGTCGCCACGTTTGCAATTGACATTTGACACTTGGAGACGAGGCAGCAACTTTTGTAAGAGGTCCTTCTCATGAATTTGACCGGAATAGATATTTGAATTTCTTCTGGTTGGACAGCTGCGGGCATGAAACTGACGTGTAATTCAAAATACTCGTGCGGTTGATCGGTTCGTGCCCGCGGAGCCTGTTCTGGTGTCCCCCCTCCTGTGACAAAGTTGTGGGATATTCCAGGTCAACGAATCTGCAGCTACTATGTTTGGTACTGTACCTAATAATTGTAACAACCGTAAAACTCAAGAACGATGCACGATAGGAGAAATACAAAGGAAGAAAAGCGATATTGTGGGGGGAAAGGTCGTACGACAAGGAGCAATGAAAAGTTGGAAAAAGATTGCATCAAACATCGTTATTGCGGCGCTAACAGTGCATGATAAGGAGAGATAAAAAAAAGGAAGAAATCGTTGTTTGTGGTCGAATGATGCGCAATGAGTAAGAAAATATATACTCCTATTGTGATATACTCTTTTTTATGGCATAATACTTCCTTTTTTTCTATGTGTGTGGTAGAATGATGCACAATGAGTACACGATAAGGATGGGGGGAATAGAAAGGAGACATCAAATATTACTAAAAATAGCTTTTGCTGCTTTGTTATATTCGGCCCTGATTCTTGATTGCTTTGAGGGGGGAAAAGATAAAAGTTAGTATTATTTGAATATAGTTGTCGCACCTTGTTATACATCAAAAGGAGAAGTATACGAGCTGGAGCCCAAGGAGACATGCAAAAAGTACTCTTCCTATCTTCAGGAGTTTGCTAAATTTTACTTGGCAAATCTTGTGTTTTGCCAACTTCTAAAAAGATATGTCAAGTAAAAAAAGAACTCATCTCCAACAGTTTGGTATAATTCACTTGCCAAATCTAGATCTAATTTACATCAGGAACCCTGAGAGAGAAACAAAATCATGTTATGTCCTTCCACCTCTTGAAAACTTACATCAGGAATCCCGAGATAAAAACAAAATTATTTTTAGATCCTTCCACCTCTCTGTTACGGAGCGATGCTCCGCGGATACTCGCGCGCATATATACGCGCGGAGAGAGGAGGGATGCCAAGTTGCTATTGATGCCAAGTTGTTTTGCCAAACTGTTGGAGGCTAATTTTTCAGGTTTTGCCAAAATTATATGGATGCCAAATTAAGATAGCAAACTGTTGGAGTTGCTAATGTGATTCAAAATAAGATTTGTATATTTCATCGTTGCTTCGCAAAAAATAAATATATGACATATGTGTTATATAAACATCGCATGCTCCTGACAAGTTTTATTATATTATCAACATCATGATTTAATGCATAATAAATTTAGAAAGACGAGGATAGCATAACTCATATGTTTGTAGAATATCGATTGAATACGTTAAAAAGATACAAAAAAATGATAATGTGAAATGCCAAAGTCATGCGACATGGGCAGGTGTGGTTTGTAGTCTTTCTCACCCCAGCTAGCTAGACTCGACCCACACATATCTATCATGTTTGATTCTTTAGGATAGTCCATTCTCGTGCGTAGGAGCACGAAAGATTTGGTTTCCATCCTGGCTGAGAGGAAACACATAATTTTTTTTTTGAGATCGAGGAAACACATAATTCAAGTTTCTCTAAAGAGCCTTTGCGAGCGGATGTACTAAAGATGATTATGTCCACTTGCAGAAGGGCTCAAACTCACAAGCATCCGATCAAGAACTCACTCATTCCGAAACAAATAAAACTTTCCTACATGTTCCTAACCAACCAAATTGGGCCTCCATCCCGTTGTAGTTAGCATTTGAAGACCATTTTGTGGCTATAAATTCATATTTCTATCCTACATATTGTTGAACATAATAATGTGTCGATAGCCAAAGATTTATAAACCTTTCTATTAAAAGGGGAAAAAACTTGTCATGCATAGCGAACTCGGTCACCACGAAAAGTAACACATGTGTTTGGTGGTAGATTATAGGTACATACTACGTAGGAGTAGGATAAACTCAAATTCGAGACGGTAAAAACACTAATGGGCATAAGCATGATGCATACAACTGCCATAAATATCATTAAAAATCTTCATATCGTGAAACACCATCATCCTTATAATTTTTACGATGCTGAGAAAAGTGAAAAAGTGAAATTACAATGAAATAAAAATTGTTGTGAAACACGTCGTCAACGGTTGGATCTTCTCCCTCTCACGTCTCTCATGACTAGTACAATAACAAGTAGACAAGGCACAATATAGGTAGAGCTTCTCCTTATTCCTCAAATTCATATCTTACAATAGGGGTGCTCCTCCGTGTATATACTCTGAACTATGCCTAGAGTTTTGGTAAGAGCCCACAAGCAACCGGACAAGGACTAGGACTTCCAGTCCCTCCTTTCTATTCATATGGAGTCCGGTTGTTTTACAACACCCCCCTTGGGCGATTACCGCGAATGCATATGCCTCATCAAAAACTCCATCCGAAAACCCAGTGGGAAAAAACGGTTCTTGAAGAAAAGAGTACATATCAACCGCATTTTGTATTGCACATGTTGCCTCGTCAAAAACCTTATGTGAGAAACCTTCAAGTAAAAACTCACAAAGGGAAAAAGAGTACAACATAAAACCTTCTTGGTTATACAATATTATATAATCATTATTCTTCATGAATAGTAATCAATCTTCAAGATTTATGCATTAACTTCATGATTCTTGCAATAAAGATCTACATGATCTAAGTAAACGAGTGGTATACCTTAATGTTAAATTCAATAATTAATCATCAAGTTGATTCCTTCTAGGTACAACTTAAAGATTTCAGATCTAAATATGATTAAACGTATGATCCCCCTCATAATAACATTCTCTGAACTTCAGTGTTCAAAATGTTTGAGTCACATTCTTCATAAATGTGCATTAGTCCTTCAAAGACTTAATTTATAATTCTTCTAGATTATATTAGGAGCAATGCTTCAAGCATTAGTAACCACTTTATTTAACTGTGCAACACAAAAGAAAATTTTATCCTTTCAGAGAAATGGGGGGTAATAATTTGCTAAATATTATATCTTCTAGATATTATAGTTCAAACTTCAATGTTTGATTAATAGCAAATATATCTAAGTGAATTCTAAGTTAATACCAATGATCTATTGTGTAGATCTTCTAAAGTTGGCTTGTTCCACACTTCCACTATAGATAATCAGTCTTCAGTTGGCATTTGAGGGGATAATTCAAATTGCCAATCACCAATATACCTTCTATGGTATGTGAGGATACATACTATCAATGCTGGTTGATTGCGTATGCACTTACTGGTGCTTGTACGGCTCATTCAGGACCATACGAATTCTCACCTCATTCTTAATTCAATCACTTGGGTCTGTATGAATTTTCATTTATATCTTCAGAATTATTGGTGTTCACTTGGAAATTAACTGATTAGTCCTTCATTGACTATATCCTTCAAGGATTTTCTAATTCTTCGAGAATAGTATTTCTCTTCTATGAGAAATTCTCTCATGCAAGAGAGAAGTCATTTACTTGTTAATTTGAGCTCTTCAATAAACTCTTTTATTTGAACGTGTTATTCATAATAAGCCACTTTATGACTTCATATCCTTCGAGGAATTGCTCTTCTAGAGACTATTAATATTCATTCAGGAATATTGTTAACCTTAGACATTTATTACTTAGTATGAGATTTACTTTCTATTATTTTAATCTTTTATTCCTTCGAGGAATGATGAATCCTTCAAGGATCATCTCTTATGGATTTTCGAAATCCATCAATTAACTGCATAATATATATTTCAGTGTATTATTTCCATATGCCAGATAAGTAGCAGAATATTGATTCATACATAATGGGAGTTTTCTAGCCTTTTGAAAGACTTATGAACCATTATATTTCACCATGTCATTATTTCATAATGATTCATCCAATTTGAACTTCCAATTTCAAATATTTCTACATGGTTCAACCTCAATTGCATTCTTCAATTTGACCCAACATTATTGCTTCATGCAACTTTGCCATGAACTTTATTTATGGATCCATATTCCCGTTAGAGAAATATTTGCAATAATAGAGGTAATATGTTGTCGACATTCATTCTTTTCTCTCCCATATCTTCTGGACAAGACTATGATATAGTCAACTAGTATCTGCTATCCCAACACAAAATACTGAGCGCGCTTTATAGTGTTAGGCATTCATCTTCAAGATGACCATTTCTTAGTTTGTGAGGCATTCGACCATAATGGTCTTCTTTCCAGAATCCTACGGAGATTTTAATAAATTGTTTGACAAGTTCATTTAATCCAAAATCAACAGGCGTAGATTTTAAATTAATGATCAAGTCATTTGCCCCGGTGAGTATATTATTAAATACCCGGGATATACCACACATAGCATTTTGTTTACTACAAGTAAACTTAACTTCTAGTTAATAACTTCAGGTTGTATCTCCTCATTCCAGATTCCTATATGTGAGTATTCATTATGTGCACATTCTCACTGGGATAAAATACTTTATGAAATTTCACTTCAAGTGTATTTTCCACGTCAGGTGGTGCCATTCATAGGCTTCCTCACATTTTAATTCACTGGCATTATACTTCGCTTCGTGCGAGGATGACTGAGTGCGTATTTCTATTCCCGCTTCAAGCTTCCAGGAATATTATGAATATTATTATTTCATTCAATACAAGGCATTTTCATATGGGCTTTCTCTCCCCCTAATGCCGGTATTAGATCTTCATAAATAGCATACTTCCAATGATATCCCCATGAGCTTAATGTAATGGAAATTCAGTTTCATATTTCTTCAACTTCAAGTTGATGCTCATCTGTATGCTAATATGGTGAAATAAAATTACACACACTTTATTTTTGAACTTTTAGGAGTTATTTGTTATGCAGTGAGCTAGATTTCATTAAGTCTACAGAACTATTATCTTTATCTAGCTTCTTTATTTATTTAGCCAAAAAAAACATCCAATTACTCATACAATATACTTCAAGTATTTTTGATAATCAAACTTCAAGTTTAAAAATTTATGCAAAATATAATCTACATGGAAAATCTTCTGGAAAATTTAATTGCTTTTACATTCGGGATTTCCTCATTTGCTTTTTAATCCATAATCCACAATTATTTTTCACACAATGGACTATCATGTCCATTTTGTTTTCATTTTTTTCGCAAATCCATTCTAATTGGATAAATTTCCTATCAGGTCCATTCTAGACCAGTTTGCTCCTCCTGATCTTAGCCTTCTTGACTAAAGATTAAAATCTGACTTCTAGTCATTTTGCACATATGTATATAATACATTGGTTTGTCAGCATGCTTGCTTGCTGATAAAGTGCAATGATGGTTTACTGACCATCTTATCAGAGTGGGAGCTACTTCTCAACAGGAGAAGTTTTTCATGAGCACAACATGCAAGCTAGTGCAATAATAGGAAACATAATGGTTGCAAGCCAATGTTTAAGTGAAATATTGATGTGATGTTCATGCAAAGACTTCTGATTAATATGGTGGCATGCATGTCCTCATATTAGTGTGGAATAACTATTAACTTTGTCATTCTGAGTGACAAAGTAATATTAGGATTAAAAAGTTACGCAAAGCTACATGCTTAGTCATTGAAGTGACTATGGCTACTGGCCAACTTGCGTATTGATTGTCCATCAATCTAACAGGATGAGGCTCTAAACCAATCAATCTTACAAGATTAGGAAATGCCTATTAGAAATTTCAATTTTATCCACATTCTTTATGTCTCTAAGCTAGGTCCCAATTCATTCCCTTTTTCATACCATAGTTGCACTTTCAGTTGATGCTATACTTCAATCATGATCTATGAATTACTTCAATTATTTCATAGAATTAAATTATACTGCTAGTATAAATAGGATATGGTATGAAATCCATGTAGATGTACTATTCAGTGTACACCAATGTGGTTTTGGTAGAATAAACTTCAAGTACTTAGAGGGCTCATGCATTCAGTACATGATTGAGTAATATACAACTTCATAGCTAAATTGAATATTCTAAGTTCAATTATAGAGCTTGCATATTACTAGTTAATGTGCTTCATAGAAATTCAGTTTCTATTCTACCTGCATGGTAGTAATGCACAATAACTACAACCTACATGGTTTACTTGAAACTTGAGTGGAAAAAACATTCAAATGATTATCAAATAGGTAATTTAAAGCAATTATTCACAATATTCATTTTGTAATTCTTTTATATATTCCATGAGATTAAAGTAATTACTACGAGGAAAAACTGTTATAAGCAAGTGGGCATCAAGATAAGGTGAGAAAACCTATACATAGGTAAGAAACACCAATTTGCCCTTTTATTCTGGGAAACATTCCTAAGCTAATGCTAAACTTCTGGTCTTAACGCAAAAGACAAATGCTTACTCTTCATGAGCATAACCAAATTCTCCAGGAATATTACTTAATAATGCAACTTATGTAGGAAATTTTATTCACTAGTGGTTTTGGGTGAGTATGAGACTTCACGATCTCAATGCATCTCCCCCTGAGCCCAACATCACTTCTAAAATATATATTATTTTCCTTCCACTTCTATGATTTACACAATTTTTTATTGCATAAGTATTTTCTATATTGAGTTTTTGCATATTCTTCTTGAATTGCAAAGATGCTGCTGTGGCTAAGAAATATGATTCTTCAAGAAAATATATTATTTCTGCATAACTTCATCTTATGTATGAACTCAATAGTTGACATACTTCTTAAGAAATTACTGCTATTGCAAATTCAAAATGTCATGTTGGGAAGTTGGCTAAAATAACTTTCAGAGTCATAGCATTTCTTTTAGAAATTACATGGTGCTAGACTTAAAACCAATATTATATTTCTTCTAGAAATAATGGACTTAATGTCACATCCTATATTATTCATGCATTTGCTACAGGTACACTTCATGTGTTTAAATGCATAAAAGCAAGTGCAAAATTAATTAATGTTGATTAATCTATTCAGTAGTTTATTTCCCAGAATATTCCTAGCAAAAAAAATATTTACCCATTTACATAATTGCCAGGAAAAAAATTTGACACTCTCACGGGTATTAGTCTAAGGTTCTTCAGGACTGAGAGATGTCATAAACCTAAAACCAGTTTCTATGATTAAAGGTAATTTTCTAGCCACTTCAAGGATTAATGGTTTAATTTACAGAATTACATATCCATTAAACGTGTTAGAAAAAAAACAAATTTGAGTCTCAAAAAGGGGTTTTCAAATTTAGAGAGCTCATATACCTAAAATCATGTTGCTATGATTAAAGGTATTTTTTACTGAATTTATGCAAAAATTATAACAATTATTTCATAAAATAGTAAATAAAAAGATCAATTTACAGAAGGTGTAAACTGTAAATAACAATATACATCTTAATATGCTGCAAAAACCGAGTCACATGATTGTTTTCTACTAGAAAATCTCCAAACCCTTTGATTTCATCAAGATCAGGGGTTAAACTGCAAGTTTTAGGCCACACAAGTTCATGGACCATCCCATCTCCGTCCAACTAACCTTATAGATCTTCAACCCTTCAAGGGCGAGGGCGATGCCAGTAGGCCAGTCGCACTCTCAGATCCTAGTGTGCAGCGCAGGCGGAAAAAAGAGGTGTTCAAGCACTTCATGTTGGATCCGGGCCGGGCATGCACAGGTGGAGAAACCGCGAACTTGACTTGGCTGCGTACACAGCAGCATTCGAGTGGAATCGCCTGGCTTCAGGCGGTGATGCAGGCAGTGTGTTCTGATGACCCTCAACTACCGGTTGGTGGCCAGTTCAACATAGGGTGAGCGGCAAGCTCTACTGCAGGTTCAGATTCTGCTACGGGTAGGATTGGGGCTCGGATTCTGCTGCAGACAGCAGATGCGATCCGGATTCGGTCTCGACTACATGCGGGACTCGAACGCTCGTTCTCGGTTGTGAGCGGGATAGGTCAAGCAGAGGCACCCGTCTTCAAGCGGTGTGGCGACATAGTTCAGTTGGTCGCTCCTCTTCTTCCTTGTGCAGTAAGTAGTACGTCTAGTTGGATTTGGTGGCAGAGCTCTGTTCGGCGAGCTCGTGGTATGTGACTCACGCATTCATGCATGTTGCTAGTCTGGCAAGCGACAACTTCAGATGGCGCAGGCCACGGGCACAATGATGCGGTGACATCGAGTAGCAAAATTGTTTCGATCAAGCGGCTCATGCACAGGCTTCGGCGTGCTTTCAAACGTTGATTCGGCTTCATGCTGGAAACACAGATGTAGACAGCAACTGGCGTGTCAATAGCAACGTACTGCTGCAGGCAGATCAGCTAAATACGTGTGAAGCTTGGCGATTTGCTCTCTGATTTGCATGCAGGCAAGGCTGTGCCGATGGAAGACGTGCCAGCGTGCAAGATGATGACTTCGCATATTCAGGGCTAACTGTGAACACTGCAGGGAATCAGTCCGTAGTAACCGACAGCGTGCAGGCCATTGTCATGGGTCTACCTAGACATACTAGGTGACGTAGAAAAACATACTTGCTTATTCTAATAGATCAGATAATCTCAACATGAAAGGTTGAGTCCAGATCAATCTAATCTATTAAAAAAATCATACCGTTCGATAGCATAGTGGAATCGAAGCCTGTCGCGTAGGACAGTTCGACAGGGCTGGGGGACCTGCCGGCTTGTTGACGAGTCGGTGCAGATCCGATCGCTAACGACGTAGATGTAGTCGACGTCGTTGAAGTAGTCGTCAGCGTGAACGACGGCGAGATCGCTGGTGTCGAGCTTGATGGCGACTCCTCCAGCGTAGTCGACGAAGAGCGGTCGTGCTGATAACGTGTTGTGAAACACGTCGTCAACGGTTGAATCTTCTCCCTCTCACGTCTCTCATGACTAGCACAATAACAAGTAGACAAGGCACAATATAGGTAGAGCTTCTCTTTATTCCTCAAATTCATATCTTACAATAGGGGTGCTCCTCCGTATATATACTCCGAACTATGCCTAGAGTTTTGGTAAGAGCCCACAAGCAACCGGACAAGGACTAGGACTTCTTTTTTTTAGATTAGGACTAGGACTTCCAGTCCCTCCTTTCTATTCACTAGTAAAGTGCACGTGCGACACGCACGTGTTTATATACACACACAAACATGTTGCGACAAATGAATTATTTTAAAAATCAGAAACTACCATGATATGGCAAATAACATAGTTGTTGAACACGAATTACTCTTGATCAACATATTACTAATGATTCATGTATGTCTTATTGAATATGATATCATCTTTGCATATACCTTATCATTAGCACATGAAAGGCTCTCAAATGTTACTTCACCGCGTCTCTAGCCAATCCTTTGCTTGGCATGCCCTTTTTCATTGACAGCAAGCCATGAGAAAACCAATCATTGTTTGTCATGCTCATTTTTCTTGACCACAAGTCATGACAAAAAAAATCAGAAGTCCTCGATAGTTCCTACAAGACGCAAATATTCAAGCAAAAAAATCGAGACATGGTCACTGAAACAATAATGGAAATTCAAGCTACCTGCAATGTTTATCTGTGTTTGTTCATCATTGTTTACATCTTAAGCTACAAGTGAACAATTTCATTTGGTATACTTGACATTTGTTATGTTAAGTCTCTATTATTTGATTTTAACAAACACATTTTTCATAAATCAAACATTTAGAATGGTTATTCAAATACAATTACTCTAACTATAGGTTAGCGTATAATTTATTCATTTTAACATCTTCTACTCTTTAATTTTTTTTAATTTTTTCTCTACTTTTCCTCTCTCTCGTTAGACAAAGGGTGCGTTTGGCACAACTGTGCCTGTGGCTGAAACGGCTGCGGCTGTGTTGGTGAAGCAACATTTTCTATATGTGTAACATGATTTCATAACCTTCCCTTTTCTTTTTTATATTTCCTTCTTTTATTTTTTTATTTGCCATTCTATTATTTTTCCTTTTTCCTTTTCTACTTATTATTCTTTTTCTCCTTCTCTTTCTCTTTCTCTTTATTCCCACCTTAAAAATCCATCTGTAGGCCCGCCCAGCGACCGGCTCCAGCTCCTCAACCTCTCTGCTCCCCTCCTCGCGGGCCTAGCGACAGACTTCCTCTTCTTGGCGGCGGCAGCGACGTCCGCATCACGACTCCTCCCAAAGCGCTGGTCGCCGTCAGAGGACACGCCTCATCCTCCACCAGCTCACCATCCCTCATCTGCTTCCTGTTGTCGACATAGTCCAGCACCGTGAAGAAGGAGGACTCGTGGTCCTCGATCCATGGGCGATGCGTCCTCCCTCCTGGGCGAAGTGAGGTGCAGGGCACGAGGTGAGGCCTGCCCGACCTCCTCTCCGACGGTGAGCTGCTGCTTTCATCCCCTCCCTCTCTCGAGATCTCCATGATGCGAAGACGGCTGCGCAGGCGCGCCCCTCCGCCACCGCCG
Source organism: Cenchrus fungigraminus (assembly GCA_036936925.1). Classification (NCBI taxonomy): domain Eukaryota; kingdom Viridiplantae; phylum Streptophyta; class Magnoliopsida; order Poales; family Poaceae; genus Cenchrus; species Cenchrus fungigraminus. The sequence continues at coordinate 4,129,059 of CM072779.1, forward strand.
ATGGGTCTCCTCATTTTCGGGCGCGAAGGGCGGCCTTCTCCCTCGCGGCCGCCATTCGGGAGGTTGGGTGGTGGAGGAAACACGTGTGGCCGGACAAGGGGATGGAACACTATGCGAGCCCTGTGGGTATAGCCGGCGGGTAAGGAAGTGTTGGGTGAGAAAACAAATAGCTTTTTGGTAGAATCATCCCTCAAATTGTGATTTTTATGGGTCTTCCCTCATATCTACTCTCCAAATATACACACGTGCGTCACACACGTTGTTTGAAAAAAATACACTAATTGGTAGATTAAAATGCAAGATATAAATATTACCATCTCCTCGAATAAATAATAACTGATCCTAAAAGCATCTTGAGTGTATAAGCAGCACATCGACACTTTATGGTCTTCTTGCCGAATTTCATGAGCAATTCTAGGCACAAACTGAAGATGAGGAACAACTACCTCGTCGGTGAAAATCCCCTCACAACGATACAATTTTCCAATTTTCGCGATGCAGGACGCCGACCTGTGCTGCTCGGGGAGCGTCCACCACGCCACAAAAGAGGAGCTCCCAGAGGCAGATACACGCCCTCGAGCTTGACCACCGGTCCTCGAACGTCCTGTCGCCGGCCATCTCGGCCTGGAGCTCCTCGACCACCGCCTAGAAGCAGGGCTCGAGGTCGGACCCGACGGGCGCCTGCTGCAACTGCTCGTGCCACCTCTGCGTGTACTTGTACCGCTGCGGCCGCCCCTTGGACTCTTGGAGAGGTAGGAGCCGGTGTCCTCGTTCTTGGAGTGCTGGTAGTAGTTGGCGATGTCCAGCGGCTCGGCAGAACAGCGTGCCCAAGCAGGCTCACCGCTCACCCACTCCTCCCGCACCTTGAAGCCGTCCGACAGCTCGCGCCTCCGCAGCATCTCGATGATCTCGTCTAGAGCCCGGCCAGCTCCAGCCTCCGCACGTTGGCATTGTAGTCGTGCACCTCACACTGGAGCTTGAAGGAGTCGTAGTAGCTCACGCCATGGTGCTCGCATGGTCTCATAGTCGTTTATGGATCTGAGGGCTTCCGCGATCTTTTGGTAGCTTTCGTCAATCTTCGTTTGGTTTCTCTGTCTTTGCTTCTCCCATCGCGCAGCTGCAGAAAGGTGCAGTATGGCCTCCTTACTCTGTGTTTTAAAAAAAACATTAGAAGAATGTATGTTGGGAGTCTTGAAATGGTGACGGAAGATTGCTTATTTGAACATGATGACAGTTACGAAAACAAACTTTATAGACAATTACATTTGAAGCTATGAATCTAGGATAGGTCAATAAGAAATGTTGTTGTGTTGGGCTGCAATATAGCACTTGATGAAACCCAACGTCTAGCAGCATCAAGCAATTGTTGTTGGCGATCCAACTGAAGACAGTAAAATAACAACTGCAGTACATTATCTGAATCTGAATTTGTGAGACCAATCAGTTGTTCACTACTTGTCAAGAAAATGATAAGTCCCGCAGGGTCTGTAGGGGGAGAGGACGAGAGGTCGATGAAGGAAGTCAACGTTCCCAAGATCGGCGCTGATCCGGTGTAGAAGCTGGGCGGGCGGGCGGCGGAGGAGCGGCGGGGAGCAGCTGCGAGCATCGCGAGGCGGAGGAGCCCCAGGTGGAGATCCGGAGCAGGGGCAGGGGCAGCAGCACGACCGTGATGGCCCCTGTCCAGCGGCCTCGTGACGGAGGAGGATGGGCCGCAGCTGGCCCTGTCGTCGTGGCTGCTCCTCCCGTGGTGGCCGACGGAGCCCTCTTCCTCTGCGGCGGCCCGGATCGACAAAACGGAAGCTGCGGCTCCCCCTGCGGTAGCCGGCGGCGCCCAGGCGGCCATCGCCCCGGCCGGCACGGACGACGCGCGAGGCAGGCGCGGCGGCCACGGTCATGGTGTGGCCGGAACTTCAATCCATGGGACGCCCTCTCCTCTTTGGCGGCGGAGGACGGAGTGCGCGGAGGTAGAGCGCGACCGCGGCCTCGAGCCCTCGAGGGCGCACCGTGGCGGCGCCGGCGTGGCCGTCGTCTTTTTGTCGTTGTGTCGGTCGGCGGGGTGCTCCCTACGAGGGTATTTTTTATTTGCTTTATTTTTGCGGGTGGGTGGATGTGGGCCCGACGCGGGTACGGTCTGGCGGGTACGTTAGGCGCAGGTGAGAAAAACAATTTGTTTTTGGCAAAAACGTTCTCCAAATTGCGATTTTTTGGTACTTCATAGTCCTTCCACCCTATCCACTCCTAAAAACATACGACGGGTGGGTCCAACGTGAGGGGTAAGGCAGTCCGATTTGAGTGAGAAAAGTTTTCAATTGTCTTCGCTCCTTATAGTATAGATATGGAGTCCGGTTGTTTTACAACAAAAATCATAAGTGGGGCTATTGCGTTTCTACCCTCGTTTTCAACCTCAATTGTGATTTTACCCCGACTTTTTCTTACTTTGCATTTTTACCCCTACTGTTGAAATACGAAGGCGCCGTTTACCCCTAGTTGTAACTCCGTCACATGCATCTGGGTTAAAAAAATTTAGGAAATAAGAAAAGACCTGTCAAAAGACAGATGTGCCCCCTTATCCTTATCTCTTCCACTCCTCATTCACATCGATACGAAGCACCCGACTCTGTTTCTGGGCGGCGGCGGCGGATGACCTAGCACGAGGTGCGAGGGGGCGGGGCCAGCGGGAGCGGGAGCGGGTGGGTCCGGCGCTGCTGCGCGGGGCCGACGCGAGCGGGCAGGTCGGCGCTGCCGCGCGGGGTCAGCGCGGGCGAGCGGCTCCCCGGCTGCGCGAGGCCGGCGCGAGCGGGCGGCCAGCGCGGGTGCGCGACTCCGCGAGGCCTGCGCGAGCAGGCGGGCCGGCGCGGGGCTCCCCGGCTGTGCGGGCAAGCAGGCCACCAATCACGTCAGGTATGGAGTTGGAGGTGGGGGAGCCAGAGACCGGCGGCCATGGCCATGCAGCCATGGAGTTGGGCAGCAGGTATGAGATTTTGACCAAATGTAGGACGAATTGACCTAGGGATTTAGATAGTTGTGGTAATTTGGTTTCATTTGCTCTGATATGTAGGCCAAATCAGGAAAAAATGGATATGGTTATTAGGGTTCGCTCGTTTTTCAGTTTGTCTGATGGGAGACCAAAGACATGGATGCAGGGTTCAAAGCAGCTCATAACTTTATGGTGTGATTTGGAGTCTGAATCTATTGAGATAAAATCTGATGAGCAGTTGTTTGAGCGGTGTCAACTTAATCTAGTAATTCATGTAGTGAATTTGGAACAAAAGACATGTAGTTGTAGGGCTTGGTAAGTGACTGGAAAGCCCTGCACTCATGCTTTAGCCTTCATTGCTAGGCTTAGTAGAAAAGTGCATATGGATGAATTTGTTGATGACTACTTCTCTGTTGATAGGTTCAAAAAGACATATGCAGGTACTTTTAATCCTATGACATCTAAGGATAATTGGCCACGTGTTGATTTAGGCTATAAAATCAAGAAACCATTATTGAGAAGGAAACCAGGTAGACCAAGAAAAACTAGAATTAAGTCATATGATGAGCCTTGCACTAGCAAAAAGAGGAAACCATATTCTGAATGTAATGAAGTAGGCCATATAGCTAAGCATTGCCAAGGAGGTCCTACTGCTAGTCAAAAGAGGAAGCTTTCAGCTTCACAAAATGCATCATCTTCACAAACCTCAATGTGAGTCATGGATTTCTATCCATTTGTAATCAGTTTTTGCTTCTTTATGTACTCCAATTGTGCACTGAACCATTTTTCTATCTTTGTGTGAAGTGCAAGTGTAGGTGCAAGTGCAACAGCAAGAGGAAGGGGAAGAGGAAGAGGAAGAGGAAGAGGAAGGGGAAGGGCAACAGGAACAACTACAGAAGGTGTTGCTGGAGGAGGGGGAAGAGGAAGAGGAAGATGGCGATTCGCTACCTTGTTAGGAATTGATGCATTAATATGATGCAGCTGAACATGAACTAATATACTAGTTGATTTTGTTGGACACCTATGTTGGGATGTGATCTGGTGGTGCCCTATTCTCTTTTGGACATGTATGATGGGGATGTGATCTAGTGGTAAACCTATGCTTGTGGTCTGAACTTATTTGTCTATGTGTATATATATATGTGTGGTTTGAACCTATTTTTGTGTCATGATGCTGTCAAAATTTTGTCAAATTCTTTGTTCATATTTTGGTTGAGATGCTGCTGAAATATAATGCCAAATAAGGGTATATTCACAATTTCTAAAAAAGTAGGGGTATATTCGCAAGGGTAAAATTGTCATCTTTGACACCGTTATGTGCTGTTCACGGAGTAGGGATAAAATGAGGCTTCATTTCGGAACAGTAGGGGTAAAAATGCAAAGTAAGGAAAAGTCAGAGTAAAATCACAATTAAGATTGAAAACGAGGGTAGAAACGCAATAACCCCAAATCATAAGGGGAATATGCATCCTTCTAGAAGGAAAGGAACAGCAACGGATGAGCAGCGTCGTCCACGCGTGGAAGTGGAACTTCGAAGATCCCTCCGGTTCACGGCGAGCGACGCTGCCTCCACTCAGCCACTCTCTCTTTTTCCTTAGCCCGCAAGAGAATCATCGCGGCGGCTGAAATTCGCGGCGATCCACACACCACGCGGTGCTGGTCAATGCGCAGAAAATCCAAACCACCCAAGGAAGCGCGTCGTTCGTGGGCAGGCCCTACGAACTGTTTCTCACTGACAAGATGGACCCTACGGCACTCGGCGAACGAACGGTCCATATGTTGCTCCATCTATCGCCTTTGGCGGCTGATTCGGAGCGGAGGCCCACTCGGCCCACTGACGTGTGAACCCAGACTCCACCTGGGGCCACGTGTCATACATGCTACACTGGGCATCTCGTCTCCCCCGCGTGTAAGTAAACCGACCCGCGTCACGCGCCGTTCTAGAACGACCTACGGCGTTCCAAGTGTATCCACTGACAAGTGGCCCCACTTACTTCTTAGACCCACCCGTCACGGGCTAAAGCAGAGAATGCGCGTCCCAGAAAAGTCCCCGCAGCCTCCTCCGATCCCCCACTTTCCCCGTATATAAGATGAACAAGGCTTTGTGCTGTCCAAACAACCCCCCAAAGTCTTTGCGAATTGCGATCCGGCACACACGCACAGATCAAATTTCGAAGAACCAATCCATCCATCTTTTGACCGAGAAGTCCGCGGGATCTCTCAGCAGCAGCCATGGCGACGAGAACGCTGGAGCTGACGCTGATCTCGGCCAAGGACCTCAAGGAGGTGAACCTGCTCTCCAAGATGGAGGTCTACGCCGTGGTGTCGCTCTCCGGCGACCCGCGCTCGCGGCAGCGGGTCCAGCCCGACCGCACCGGCGGCCGCAACCCGACCTGGAACGCCACGCTCCGCTTCACCGTCCCCGCCAGCGGCGCCGGGTCCCTCCACGTCCTCCTCCGCGCCGAGCGCGCCCTCGGCGACCGCGACGTCGGCGAGGTACACATCCCGCTCTCCGAGCTCCTCTCCGGCGCACCCGACGGCCCCGTCCCCGCCAAGTTCGTCGCCTACCAGGTCCGCAAGATCTCCTCCGGCAAGCCGCAGGGAGTCCTCAACTTCTCGTACAAGCTCGGCGAGGTCACCCAATCGGCCGCCGCTGGGTACGGTCCCACCCCCGCCCACTCCGCCTACACCGCCGCTGCGTACCCGCCTTCCTCTGCCTACCCGCCGGCAGCGGCAGGCAAGGCCGATGCTTACCCGCCTCCCTCGGCATACCCGCCTCCCACCGCCTACCCGCCGGCCGCCAAGGCTGACGCGTACCCGCCTCCCGCTGCCTATCCGCCCACCGGCAAGGCCGACGCGCCGGCAACCGCTTACCCGCCCCCATCCGGCTACCCGCCAGCTTCGGGCAAGCCGGCAAAGGCCGGCGAGCCGGCAACCGCCTATCCGCCCTCATCCGGCTACCCGCCAGCCTCGAGCAAGCCAGCAAAGGCCGGCGAGCCGGTGACAGCCTACCCTGCCGCCGGCCCCAGCACCGCGGCGCCCTACGCCGCTCCCCAGCCGCAGTACGGGTACGGCTACCCACCGCAGCAGCCCGCCGGCTACGGCTACCCGCCCCCGCCGCAGCAAGCCGGTTACGGCTATGGGTACCCGCAGCAGGCCGGGTACGGGTACCAGCAGCAGGCCGTGAAGCCGCAGAAGAAGAAGAACAACTTCGGACTGGGGCTCGGGGCCGGCCTGCTCGGAGGCGCCGTCGGCGGGCTCCTGATCGGGGACATGATGTCGGACGCATCGGCGTACGATGCCGGCTACGACGCCGGGTTCGACGACGGTGGCTTTGATTTCTAGAGGCTCCGATGAGGATACTGCAGCAGAGGTCCTCTGTTTTTTTTTTTTTTTGGATTTTCCTCTGTGATATGTTTCGTTTGTACTCACCTAACTACCAGGACCGAATCAAATTATGCATCTTAGCTGAAAATTTGGTTATGTAAATACGATGCGGGCAATGTAACAGTATGAATTGTGGTGTTTTTGCTCTGATTTGCACCGAATTTCAAGTTCTCTTTGTTCCAAAAAGAAACATTCAAAGTTCTTTTAGTCTGGTCGATTCAAATCGAACACTTGCAACGCAGAGGTGCTTACGGAGATTGTTGTTGCTTGCGTTAACTGTCGATAATCCATCTTGGAATAGGCTCTACGCGTTTGTACTGGTGAGTTGGGATGGAAATTGCTCGAGTTCGATGGTGACTGGAGACACGCATTTGAATTTCGTAGTGATTTCGCCTTGCATCCACGGCACGCATGAATGCCTGATGGCGTTCTCCAACCGGTACGACCGGACAATGCCGCCGCAATAGACAAAACACTACCTGCTGATTGCTAGCATCACCATTGATCTGCTCTCGTTTTGTTTGCGAATGGGGGCTGCGGGTTACTGAATTTTTAATTTACACCCAGTTTTGACGGCTGCTCCACATTGACGAGTGCATCAGCACTTCGGCACGATGTCAAAACTTTGGCGTCAGCTGCGATCGTTTCATCAGTAGTATATAATAAGGCCACGCGTAGGACGGAGGGAGTATATAATAAGGCCACGCGTAGAAAAGCTTTGTATGTGCAGTACTACCAGCATTTTGATTTTCGGTGCGGGTGATGTAGAAAAAGTATTTTTTTTGCAAAGTCTGCGGGCCTCCTAGCTGTTCGTGCAACCTCTATCATCAGTTATACTCTTTTTATGACTTTTTTTTAATCAGAGGAAGAATTATATTATATCAAAGTTGAGTACACCATCAAATTACAAATAGCACTCTCAAAGTACTCACGTTCAAAGCAGCTCCAAATCTCAATCCCAAACCTATGTAAAAAAATCAAATAGAAGGCCGCACAGGCATACGCTCAGCAAGCAGGCTGAGAACAAGCGCCCAAAGAACGACGACCAACATCCCTGTAGGTTGGAACAAGCACAATCTTCTTCTTCCTTCATGCGTCTTTCTTCTTCCTCTTTCTGCCACCGACGGAGAAGAGAGACTGATCACAATCTATCCGAAGACAGACTTAGTCTCACAAGCCTTTCACCGTGGTTGGATCTAACCACGACAAAACGGAGAAGTGGCCGGAGAAAATTATTCCATGACGACAACACCATCCCCGCCTCAGTGTCGCCATCCGGAAACCTAAATCTCCATGTCGTCACCCCAAAAAAGTTGTTGATGTCGTAGATGCCGTCGCCACCTCTTTCATCGAAGCCGCCATGAAGAGACACAAGCCTCCCTATCTCATCGCCGTTGCCGGAGAGGTGAAGGAGGAAACAAATCTCCCATACCGCAAAACGCGGCATGGAGAAACTTTAACCCTAACCTAATCACGAACTGGATTATTGGGGAAGATGGATCCCCCTCCTTCAGACCTCCGACGAGATGCCAGAGACGAGAAGTGAGGGGGACCAACAGTGGAGGAACGGAGGGAACCAGACGCCGGCGGCAGGGCGCGCCGCCCGTGTCGCTGTCTGGGCGACGCGGGGGCGAGGGCGGCCGTTTCGCTTTTGAGGAGATACTTACTCTTTTTATGACCTATGCTCACAATTAATTGCCGTTTTTGCAACTTTTTGAATACCATTATTATCTAAATACATTCTTTGAAAATGGTACTTTCTCGGTTTCAAATTACTTTTTGAATACCATTATTATCTAGATACATTCTTCGAAAATGGTACTTTCTCGGTTTCAAATTATAGATTGTTGCCTTTTTCATCTCGTCTTATTCAAAATTTTTGTGCAAATGAATGGTTAAACTGGTAAAAAAATCAAATGACCTGAGAAAATATCTTCTTACTTTATCTTTAAAAATGTGTTAATGTATTATACATTTCCTCTTTTTTACGTGTCTTGTGCTATAGTAGGTTTATTATCCAATTAGTCTTAGTGATGATAAGCTGGGACGTCATTACTCAAACCTGCCGGGTTACCATACGAGCGACACCTGCTCCTAGCAAAAGAGTCGACGAGAAAAAAGGGAAAAAAATGTAGCACCGCATCGTTATTGCTCCTCGCGATAATGGATCGATAGCGACGGGCAATTGCGAGTTGCGACCAACGCGAACCTGATTGATTGATTGCCTCTCCGCATAATGTGCTTCATAGGGACTGTTTAGTTGGCTAAAAAGTAGCAAAAGCTACTGTTTCAACTTCTGTAGCACTCCTATAGCACTTTCGTTTGTTTGTGGTAAATATTGTCCAATCATGAACTAACTAGGCTCAAAAGATTCGTCTCGTGATGTACAACAGAACTGTGTGATTAGTTAATTTTTTTACCTACATTTACTGTTCCGAACATATGTTTTTTGATGTATTTAATGTGATGTGATGGAAAAAAAGTTGAAAAAGTAGCAAAATTTTAACTAAATTTTAGCCAACTAAACAGGACCCTAGCCAACCTCCTGCCGGTCATGATGGAATCGTACCAACTGGAGCAGAGTACGCCCGAGACTGCATTAATGCTTGATGGAGCGAGGCATACCGTAATCTATCTATAACAAGTATACAGTTGAGACCCACTATAAATTATAGATAGATTTCTCTTAACATGTAAGAGGTCCACATCACCATCCACTAGATCTTCTCTCAACATGCAAGCTGTCCACATCACCATCCATTAGAATCATGAATTATATTGTCTACCGATTTTCTGCGGCTATGCATTGTATTAGTATTTGCGAGTACCATGCTACAAATTTCTAAGTAGTTCTCTCTCAATAAAATGAATATGTTTTCATTTATATTGTTGTTTGAAAAAATATTATGATGTAATCATTTTAGTATTTTTACTTTCAAAATACATCTTCAATTTTTGTTGAAATTCCTGCAGAATCGCGCTCGTTTTGTTTTGCATTGCGATCCCATCTCTCCGGCACTAATCAGGACAAGCGGCTCATCGTTGACTCGTGCATATACAGAAAATGATGCTCGCACGATGTTCAAAAGCTGGCGTCGACTTTGACCATCATTTCAGCAATAACAAAAATCACGTTTGAAAAAAAAAAGACAAGTGGGCATTCCTGTGTTCGTGCAACCTGAAAATGGCATCACGCATAATGATCGTGAGTGCGACCTATTTTCATGTCAACGAAGGATGCACACTTTTTAAAGTGACTTGTGAGTCTTGTTTCTGTTTGCAAAGTCCACCATGCAAACTTGTAAAAGCTCCATGGTTTCTGTAAGAAAAGTGCTATTCTTACATGGCGATTTATTCATCATCATCGCCGTGATGATGAATTGATGTTGATAGGCCAAAGACTAATGGCGACCGAGCCCAATTGTCTACTAGAATGGCGACGCGCTTGCTAGCCAAATTTCATCAAATAAAACTTAACATTTTTTCCCTTGCAAATTGACTTGATTGCGATCCACGAGTTGGTCATTTTCTCGAACAATTGTACACCAAGTGAAGTATACGTCGAATCGCATGGCAGAGATATACACGTACATACGGCGACGTGTATCGCGGAGTACCGAGTACAATTCGGTAGGGTCACGGCAATCCCTACGCCACGAAAGGTACGTGCTGTCTTCCCCGCTATGCCAACCGGGCGGGACACGACCAGACCAGCCCACCTCGGCGTCTCCGATGGCAACACCGTAAATAAACCCTACCTCGAGGCCCACTTGTCCCGCCGCGCATCTCAGCTCTATCGCTAACTCTCCGCGCCGCCCCAAGCAACCCCGTGACACGAATCCTCGCGCAACCCTACCTTCCTCCCCGTTCTGCCCCTCGCCCATGGCGTCGCCCGTCGCTGCCGCCGCGCCGGCCCCACCGAACCCTAACCCCGTCCCCGACGACCCGCCGCTACCATCGCAAGAGGAGGAGGCGCCGGAGGCGGAGGAGGCATCTCAACCGTCGCCGCCCGCCCCAACCACCTCGATCGAGCCCACCCCGTCCGGCGACGAGGAGAGCGAGAGCGACGACTCCTCGTCCGTCTCGTCGGCAGCCTCCTCCGTCCCCGCGGCCACCGGGGGCGCGGCCGAGAGGCCGTTCCCCGCGGCCAAGGACCTGCTCCACATCTCCTTCAACCAGGACTACGGCTGCTTCGCGGCGGGCACCAAGTCGGGCTTTCGCATCTACAACTGCGACCCCTTCCGCGAGATCTTCCGCCGCGACCTCGCCGCCGAGGGCGATGGCGGCAGTGGGGGAGGGGGCATCGGCGTCGTCGAGATGCTCTTCCGATGCAACATACTCGCGCTCGTCGGCGGCGGCGATAACCCCCACTACCCGCCCAACAAGGTCATGATCTGGGACGACCACCAGAGCCGCTGCATCGGGGAGCTCTCCTTCCGCTCCCCCGTCCGCGGCGTACGACTGCGCCGGGACCGAATCATAGTGGTCCTCGAAAATAAGATTTTCGTGTACAACTTCGCCGATCTCAAGCTTGTGCACCAGATTGAGACGGCGCCCAACCCCAAGGGCCTATGCGCGGTGTCGCAGCAGCCTGGGTCGATCGTGCTGGTTTGCCCTGGTGTGCAGAAGGGGCAGGTTAGGGTGGAACACTATGGGGCAAGGAAGACCAAGTTTATCAATGCACACACTTCCCGCGTTGCGTGCTTTGCGCTATCACAGGACGGGAGGTTGATTGCCACTGCTAGCACCAAGGGAACACTTGTCAGAATCTACAATGCTGCTGAGGGCAATCTTCTGCAGGAAGTAAGCTTTCTTAAGAGTTTTTAACATTCATGGATGGTCATATGCTCATTTGGAGAAAGTTAAATTGACTCAAAAAATGATTCTGGTCATGTGCATAGGGGAAAAAACATTGTCACTGAGCACTGAGCAGCTTCTGAGTGGGAACTTGGAATAGTTTTATGCTATGTTCGAATGTGATATCCTATTGCTGTGATGGTCATGTAGTAATTTCAGCCTTCTTAGCTAGCTTGACATTCTTTACAGGACATTAGTAGAAATTAGAAACATAAACACATTCTTTTCTCATCATAACCAAACACGAAATGATTACAGTTTTATTGATGCTGCATACACTTCAATATTTTGAGAATCCGTTATTTCTCTGAGGGAGGTCCATGAGTCCCTGTGAACATTTGTACTCCTAAGTTGTATTTATTTGAATTTACTGGATCTTCTAGTACACTGGTCCTTTGCACTAATGTTTATTTAAGGGATGCTTGGTTGCCCGCCAGACTCCGCCTCGCCACGGATGTGCTCGCCACACTACAATGATCTGGGTGTGGCGGACGAATCGTCCGCCACAGGGTGTGGCGGCCAGCACAGGTGCGTGGCGGACTGTGGCTACCAGCCAAACAGGCCTTTACTCGAACCTATATGCCTTAGAAACTTATAGTAAACTGGACCTAAGCCAAAAAGTTGCTTTGTGTTGCCTCATTCTGTGTATTCCTTAGAAACTTATAGTAAACTGGACCTAAGCCCCAAGCCATAAAGTTGCTTTGTGTTGCCTCATACTGTGAATCTGTGTGCTGCAAAATTTTCTTCTTGATGCTAAAATAGTTAAGGATGTGGATACCCTTAGACTGTCCACAGCAAGAATAGCCATCTTCAAACTCAAACTACCCGCATGAGGTAGGGAGAGAGACGAATTCCATCGCTCAAAAGGTGGAGCTGTCCAGCAGTTTACCTCATCACCGTCGCGCATCCACCTGGCTGTTGGCTCCCGTGTTCCCCTTCTGCACGGGGACGCCGAATTGAGCCCGCCGTCGTCCCCGGAGAGGGCCGGACCGGCCAGAGAGGGACGGACCCGTGCTGCTGCTGCAGCCAGGCCCGCGCCGGGGAGGTCGCCGCCGTCTCCGTCTTCGCGTCCTCGCCGGCGGTCGTGCGGGGGCGGCGGGAGACGACGACGCAGATGGAGGGAGCCCCGTCCGTGCGGGGGCGGCGGTCGTGTGGGGGCGGCGGGCGGGATCTGCGCGGCGCCGGCCGTGCGGGGGCCGCGGGCCTGCGCCGTCGCAGAGAGAGAGAGAGGAGACCGGCGGTTGAAAAAAAAGATGTGGGAGAGGAGAGAGGTACGCGAGGATGAGCGTCGGTAGGCCGCCGTGTTCATTATGAAGGTGAAGATGGATGGTCTGTTGGAGGGGCTATTTTCCCCTCATTTTGAGTATGGGTGTGAGGATGAAAGCTGTTGGAGTCAGTCTTATAGCACTTCAGTACTTTGGAAGTGGGTTCGGATGTAAGAAACTAAACTTGGATTCTTGAAGTAAATAAACACCTGCAGTAAGGTACCACCTTCACTCCCTACTGCACCAGTCCTGATGCTATGAAACCACAAAATAAATTTCTACTAAACACATCTGAACTATCCACTTCATAATTAAACCGTGACATGAACTTGTTCATTTTACGGTTTGCTCCAAGATCAAAACTTTCAATCCAAATTTGCTTAAATTTGCAATTTCGGAACTGCACTTTCAGCACTAGATTTGGAAGAAACTTCACCAAGGGGGATCCCACCTGCCCAAATCTTGCAATGAAGAGCAATTGTTCCACTGAAACTGGTAGCGGATAGAGCAGCACGTGTCTATCTAAGAAACAGCTAGGTGATGGTGTAAGCAGCCCTACTGAGGCAATGGATGCACATGACTAAGATTTTGGGTACCACATTTGGTGGCAGGATTGGATGTATTCATGATTCAGGTTGTCTAGAACACAGTTAGGTGTCTTGGTTTTCTTGTATGATGCATTTAGATTTGTTTTTTTAAATACTGTGGATTGCTTCTAATTTTTACATTTCTTCATCAAGTTTCCTACTTTGTGCAAGAATTAATGACCCTCATTCAATTGTCAATTTGTTTTTTTAGCATTTGACAAACTTATGATGTGTACTTTACGTATTTTTGCTGGTGTTATGGTTATTAATAGTGTCTGCTTTCTTCTGTTTTAGGTAAGGAGAGGTGCTGACAGAGCAGAAATATATAGCTTGGCTTTCTCAAATAATTTACAGTATTTGTCTGTATCCAGTGATAAAGGAACAATTCATGTGTTCAATCTGAAGATAAATGTGGGATCAACCGCAAATGATAAGCCTACACCTGCTCCTGATCCTGAAATTCCCCATATAAGTCCTCCACTTTCCTTCATTAAGGGTACGTTCCCTACGTATCCATTCAAATGTCTGGAATCAGAATGCCGCATGTGGAAATTGTTCCCTTTTGGTTGTTGTGAATGACATGTGTAACTAAATATTTTCAGTGTAAGAATGCGCAAACCAATTTATTTTATAACTTCCAGGATTGGCAAACCTACTTTGGTACTAGTTAGTATGAAAAAGCCTTCCATATTGGATAAAGCTTAAAAACGCGCACTACGTACATCGTATAAACTAATTGTCCAAATGTTTATTTACTTTCAAATTATCTCTGTGCCCTTGACTTCCCTGTATCTGAGAGCATGACAATAATGCTTTTTGGAAATTGGAATCACTATGTTTCCTTTTTTTCAAAAAAAAAAAAAAACACCAGCAGGATTTAGCATGCATTGAAATAGGGGTTTGTATTTGATGATTCAGTATGATACCAGGGCACGACCCCCCACCTTGCGCTCTTTGGTTTGTAGCATACATTACTTAACTAGGATGAGATCAAATCGAAGTGTCTTAGCTGTTTCCAATTTTCCTTTATTAATCAGACTCAGTATTCAGTTGTTTATTTTCTGTCATTGGCAGGTGTGTTGCCGAAATATTTCCACTCCGAGTGGTCAGTTGCTCAATTCAGGCTGCATGAGGGTGAGCAGTATATTGTTGCATTTGGACACGAAAAGAATACGGTGGCGGTTGTTGGTATGGATGGAAGGTATCGGCATGAAATCCAGCCTTAGTCTTTCAGTGCTGTAGTTGAGATCCACAGATTAGAGTTTGATAATCAAATTTTTTTTCATGATTTTGCAGCTTCTACAGATGCCAGTTTGATCCTGTTAATGGAGGAGAAATGCTGCAACTAGAGTGCTACAACTTCCTAAAACCATCGGACCAACAGTAGCAGCATAATCATCATCTATTCATCTCCCTTGTACCAGATGATTGTACAGTATCTTTGTGTGCTCTCGTTCATCCGAGGGCTAAGCAAAAGCTAATATTTTTATTTGTAAATATGTCTTGTTGGTTCCGAAGTATGTTCTGCTTAGGGTTAAAACACCCTTTTGCAGACGAACATAATAGGATGCATCTTTATTTCATGAATAAAAATAAAAAGTAGCCTAGTGATGTTTCTACATTTTCTAACCGTTTGATAAGAAGCTTATTATTTTGACAACGGAATTCTGTCGTTCGTTTGGTGAGTACATGAGCTAGCGTTGCACGCTTTGCTGTGTTGGTCAAGTGATGGTTCGTTTTGGCTAGCACGGTGCTGCTGTGATCGTATTGTCTTGTTTGATAGTTTGAATGTCGCTTGTTCCCTGAATTTGGATGCAAAATTCTAGATTTTGCACGGATTTTTGGCTGAAAAGCATTATCCCGAACTGAAAAGTACTATAGCACTTTTCGTTTGTTTGTGGTAAATATTGTCTTATCATGGTCTAACTAGGCTCAAAAGATTCGTCTCGCAAAGTACATCTAAACTGTGTAATTAGTTTTTGATTTCATCTACATTTAGTACTCTATGCATGTGTCGACATTTTTGATGTGATGTTTGATGTGATGGAGAATCTTCTTTTTGCATAGTGAATTTTGAAGAAGTTGGACTTCTAAACACACCTGTAATTTGAATGTCGGAGAATGCTTTTTCTCTGATAAATGACAGTAGTGGACAGTGGTCTGTTTGGCATATGCTGGCCGTGAATGCGGGTGCACTAGCCGGTGCCCAGTAGCCACTAGCAGGGGGTGTGGCATAGAAATTTGGGAGATCAGTGGTCTTGTCCCTGCTATGCAGCTCAATGGTGATTTTGCTCTTATTTTTTCAACTTTGCGATTTTGCTTCTGCTTTTTCAAAATGAAGAGAGCCTCTGCCCCTGTTCTGTGAAGAGGAGTTAACGGTGTCAAATTTGCTATGAAAAGACAGGATTGCCCTTGTGAATTTAACCTTACTATTTTGAGTTCTTTGCAATTTTACCCCTGTTTTGGGAAAAAAAAAATGGACAGCCCTTTGACACATTTTCCATACTTTGACATATATTGCATCAGATTTTGACAAAAAAATGGACAGCACAAAAACATATGCTACCAGATCACACCATATTGACATACACAGACCATAAAAGTTCCAACTTAACCACCAGATCACACTTGGGCTCCAGATTACAACATAACACGTTCCAACATGTTTTGACGTGTACATATAACATCACAGTCAACAAAAGCACTAGGGAACTGATAGAGAGCTAGTACATATCATCACAGTGAAGCATTTATGCCTAACAAAGTAGCGAAGCTCCCTGAATTTTCTCCTCTTCCCCTTCCTCTTCCTCTTCCTGGTGAACTTGCTCTTCCTCCTCCCCTTCCCCTTCCTCTTCCCCTTGCCATTCCTGTAGCCCTTGCACCAGCACCTTGACCTTCACTTCCAATTTCACTTGCACTTCATATGACAAAAGATTAGAAATATATTAGTAAACAAGTTGATGGTACAATGATAAAACTGATAAGCAAAATACATGACTCACCCCTCTCCTGACCCTTGGGAAGCTGATAGCTTTTTCTTTTTCTTTTGACTATCAGTAGGACCTCCTTGGCAATGCTTGGCTGTATGGCCTAACTCATGACATTCAGAACATGGCCTCTGTTTCTTAGTGCCGGCCTCATCATATGCCTTGATCCTAGATTTTCTTGGTCTTCCTGGTTTCCTTCTCAACTTGGGCTTCTTAATTGTGTAGCCTAAATCAAGACGTGTCCAACTGTCCTTGGATGTCATAGGACTGAATTTGCCTGCATATGCCTTTTTAACCTCTCAACAGAGAAGTATTCATGGACAAAGTCATCCATCTGCACATGCCTACTTTGTTTCGCAATGAAAGCTAAAGCATGGCTGTCCAGTTACTTGCCAAGCCCTACAAGAACATGTCTTTTGTCCCAAGTCAACATCATGCTTAAATCTATTCACACTTACTTCAGCTGTCCCAGCCCCACATATTAGTACCTCATGGTCCTTGATAGTCTTAGATTTAGCATTTAGAGCATTGGTAATGGAAGGGATGATTGTACCTATCATTTTCCTACCAATTTTGTCTCTCGGAACCATTTTTTCAATGATCATTTGTCTTATCTTATCATGCATGTCCACAACTTGAAAATCTTTGCATTTAGACACCCAACTATTGAAACATTCAGAGAGATTGTTGTTGATGTAGTCTACCTTGCAATCTTCGCTGAATTTGCTTCTGCTCCACACATATGGATGGTGCTCATCCAACCAAGCAAGCGCACTAGGATCCTTCTCCTCTATCTTTGACATGAAATAGTTGAACTTGGCACTTGTGAAGCTCTTGGCAGCACACCACATATTCTTACCATAATGCTCACCATTGAACCCATTCTTCTTCATGTTCTTCCACAAATGCCTCATGCATTCTCTATGTTCCACTCCTGGGTATACATCTTCTACAGCCACCTTTATCCCTTTGCCTGCATCCGTACTAATGACCAAACCAGGAGGATGACCAATTGCTTTCTTTAAATTTTGGATCCACCAAGTCCAACTTTCTTTAGATTCTGACTCAATCACTCCATATGCCACTGGAAATAGACAATTATGTCCATCCACCGCCACAGCTGCTGCCAACTGACCTCTAGCCCTTCCTGTTAGATGAGTGGCATCTATGGCAATGTAAAGCCTGCATCCTTGTAGAAATCCATCAATGCATGGTTTAAGAGCAACAAAGGACCTCATGAAACACACATCACCGTTGTGGTCTTCAGTCTCTAGCTCAACAATATTACCAGGTACTGATCTCAGTAATTCAGCTTGATATGTTGGGAGCCAATCATAACTATCTTCCCACTTTCCATATATCATATCCAGTGCTTTCAGCTTCCCTCGAACATCTCTGTAATATGGGACGTCAACAGAGTACTTCTTCTTTAACCGGTCCTGCAACTCCCTTTGTCCCAAATTAGGTTTTTCCCGCAACCAGTCAACCACTCTATCAGCTACCCATTTGTTTGAGGCCATTGTGTCACCACAATTGTTGACTGAACCACAAGTATGCATTGGTCCACTTGTCTTAACCTGCAAAAACAGCAATAAAAAGTTGATTTTTCTAAGTACAAACAACAATAGAATGTTGATTTTTCCAAGTACAAACAACAGCAAAAGGTTGAATTACCTTGCAGCCAATGTACTTCTTGCCTGTAGATGCAAAAAATTGCCAATTGCAGCCCTGATCAGCCCTCAAGCAGATAGCTCTAAATCTGGTCTTATCCTTTTTCATAGTTTCAAAGGCATGATCATGCAATATAGCATGATGAGTGACAGCTAATTTGCATTGATCAACATCTGGAAAGACCACATTGACATCAATACATGGATCATCAACATCATATGAAAATGGAGGAGGATCAAACTCATCATCATTGTCAACCATCAGGATCAAACTCAATGTCAGAATCATCAGAGCAGGAAGTTGCAGCTAAGTCAGAGTCGTAGCTACTATCACTTGGCGCCACAAGTGAATCTGTGTCAGAGTACATGCCCTCCTCATCAACTCCTACACTCTCATATGTGGCCCTCCTTTTTTTAGATATGAATTTGGCTTTAATATTTGTGGCTGTCTCACTTGTGGCTCTAAGGTTTGTGGCTCTCTCACTTGTGGCTCTAAGATTTGTGGTTGTCTCACTTGTGGCTACTCTATTCCTTACAGAAGGGTGGCACCTACGTTTTGTTGGTGAAAACTGCAATGGGCTCTCAAAATCATTTATTTGAGCGACGATGCAAACTACTCCATTCTCTAGATTGAGTTCAAACCATTCCATCAAATGTTCATCAGATTTTATCTCAATAGAGTCAGTGTCCAAATCACGCCACAAAGAGATGTATTGCTTTGAACCCCACATGTAGTGTTCAGCTATGAAGTCAACTAACCGCATCAGCCCATAGTTATGCATGTCAACAACTTGTGATGGTAAGGTTCTACCCTGCAGCCATGACTTTGGACCCCCATCAGGCAAGCTGAAAAATGAACGAACTCTAACAAGAAGTTCCAATTTCCTGTGATTTGGCCTACAAATCACATCATCGAATTTAAGTTAGCTAATTCGTTCTAAAGATCACATCTCATTCACCCTACAGAACCATTTCAATTGAAATCTATGGCACACAGGGACATTCAAGATCAGAGATTACCTAGCCCCTTCCAAGGTTTTGGTGTATCGCTGGAGCAGTGGAGGCGTCGGGGCTGGAAACTGCGCCTCTTGCGTTGGGGCCACAGCCGGCGACGGGGCTGGAGACCGCCCCTCCAGTACTTGGCCCGCGACCGGCGTCGGGGCCGCTCCCCCGTGTGCAGCCAGGCCGCGCAGGCTCGGGGCCGTTGCCGGCGCTTGTTCCACGCCCGGCGTCAGAGCTGTTGGCCGCGCACCCCGCGCTTGGCCCGCGCCCAGCGTCGGGGCTGCTGGCCGCGCACCCCGCGCTTGGCCCGCGCCTGGCGTCAGGGCCGCACCCCCGCGTGTAGCCAGGTCCAGGCCGCACAGGTTCGGGGCCGCGCCCTAGCGCACACAGGCAAGGCTCGGGCCGCACAGGATCCGCTCGCGTCGCCTCCAATCGCCGGCCGCCGGCCCTACCTAGGGTTTCGTGGGTGAGGAGCTGCCGTCGCGTTCTAGTTGTGGGAGCACGAGGGAGGGAGGGGTATGGATAAGGTGAGGGGTACTTCTGTCTATTCCCATTGTATTTAGCCTTTTTTATTTCTTTTATTTTTTTCAAATGGTCATCACCTAACGGAGTTACAAAACAGGGGTAGACGGAGGTTTCGTCTGTGAAAAGCAGGGGTAAAATCGTAAAGTTGAAAAAATAGGAGCAAAATCACCATTGAGCTGCATAGCAGGGGCAAGTTCACCAATCTCCCAAATTTTGCACAGGTGAATGTAACCAGCACGTGAGTGACCAGAGCGTGTGAATGCGCGATGAGCAACCCATGCACGCGAGACCCGATCCTGCCGACGGCAGACGCGGTCGCCGATCGCTTCGCCGCCGCATTCACGCCCACAACGCCGCGTACCGACGCCACCGCGCGCCATCATCATGGCATGGGCAAAGCGAGGCAGCTTCCTCTCCCCGCCGCCGCGTCATCAACTGGCGACACCGATCCGCGCCAGTTCATCGCGGTGGTTGTGGTTGTGATCGCGATTGCTCCGTTGCCTCATACACCTACGCGCCTGTCGGAGGCCCCCACACCTACGTCGATGATGACGCGTGGGCGCCACTCGGGCCGAGTGATTGGCGCGCGGAGCGGACCCGTCGCCTCCGCACTGAGGCCCCCACACCTACGTCGATGATGACGCGTGGGCGCCACTCGGGCCGAGTGATTGGCGCGCGGAGCGGACCCGTCGCCTCCGCACTGCTCCCCTGTCTATAATAAACGCGCCTTCATCTTCTTCTTCCCCACATCTATCCATCCATCGTAGTGTGGACGCGTGCGACGGACTTGACCCCTGCTCGGCCTCGCCCGACGACGAGAGAGAGGAGCGAGCGGATCGGAGGAAGGAGGAAGAGGAGATGGCGCCGCTGAAGCTGTACGGGCTGCCGCTGTCCCCCAACGTGGTGCGCGTAGCCACCGTGCTCAACGAGAAGGGCCTCGAATTCGAGGTCGTCCCCGTCGACCTCACCACCGGCGCCCACAAGCAGCCCGAGTTCCTCGCCCTCAACGTACGTCCCCCCCGCCCACCCCTCCACCTCGACTTCTTCTTGTTACGCGCTGCAGGCGGATGCAGGCCTGTGATCTTGATCTGTGTGGTTCCTCTTCTGTCGCAGCCTTTCGGCCAGATCCCGGCGCTCGTGGACGGGGATGAAGTCCTCTACGGTACGTGACTGAGATCACCGCTCCGTTAATTCTTTACTAATTCTTCCTCCTCGTAGTTGATTACTCTATTATCCAGTTCGCATACACGGCCACTTAAAAAATTGAAGCACTAGATTCATCCCCAGATCTAGGAACAGTGTATCTTCGTTATACCTTAGTTTTTTTATGAGCCGTATGCTAGTTGACCGCTTGGAGTCAGAAAGCAAACATATCTGCAGACTGTACAAATCAATGTCGTTATCCTCTCCCCGTGGAGTAGGTTGTCCGAGACAGCTCAAAGAAAGCTAACATTTCCATTCGTGAATGAAATTGATAGAAACAAGGCTGAATTCTACTGCTGCTGATGTCCATCTGTTCCAACCTTTTTTGTTGATTGACGTTGATGCTCGTGTCATTCTTCACGAGTCACCAAAATTTCCGAATCTGAAGCTCTGAAAACACATCATCGCAGAGTCCCGGGCGATCAACCGGTACATCGCGACCAAGTACAAGTCGGACGGCGCGGACCTCCTCCCGACCACCCCGTCGGCGAAGCTGGAGGTGTGGCTGGAGGTGGAGTCGCACCACTTCTACCCCAACGCCTCCCCGCTGGTGTTCAACCTCCTCGTCAAGCCCATGATGGGCGGCGCCCCGGACCCGGTGGTGGTGGACAAGCACGCGCACCAGCTCGCCAAGGTGCTCGACATCTACGAGGACCACCTCGCCAAGAACAAGTACCTCGCCGGCGACGAGTTCACGCTCGCCGACGCCAACCACATGTCCTACCTCCTCTACCTCAGCAAGACCCCCAAGGCGGGCCTCGTCGCCGAGAGGCCGCACGTCAAGGCGTGGTGGGAGGACATCGCCGCCCGCCCCGCGTTCAAGAAGACCGTCGCTGGCATCCCGTTCCCGGCGCCGCCATCCGCCGCTTGAGCCGTCGCGGACGGCGTCGAATAAAAAAGTAGTCTGGTCTTGGTGCTGCTAGATCCGTTGAATAAACAGCGTGGTGCGTTGTTCTCGGTTGTGTCAAGAGAGCACGTGCGGCGGACGCGATGTGGAATTGCTTTTGCTCCTCGATCATCAGATAATTGTTCATGTTGGTTTCTAGTTGTTCGTATGATGTGATTAGCGATGTTCGTGTGATCTTTTATAGACTTCAATGAACGCCTTTGTTTTCCCCCCTACAGTTGATCTCGCGTTTTCAATTTTGTACAAGTCTCCTCGATGACTTTTTTAGAATCGCACACAGTTTAGACGCACATACCCACCTACACGCTTGCACATTCGTCACTACGTATACACGCAATTCTACCTCTATGATCACCTCATGAGTCGGTAAATTTTCAAGATGGATAAAGTCACCATTGTTCGACCACCACTGAAAGAGTGACGTCGGTTAAATCTTGAAATAAATCCAGAAAAACCTTCTGAACGAGCGTTTTTTTTTTGAGATTACACAGTACAACGCAAACGCTCACAACACGCACGCACACTCACCCGTATGAAAACACGTACGCAAACCCTACCCCTATGAGCACCTCCGAAGGACTGAGCACCGGCAGGTCTGGAGATTCTCGAAGTCACCACTGACGCCTCGTCGTCGACGGGAACGCCGCTTACCGCTTAATGCATAACGCCGGAAAATCCCGGAATAAATCCAGAAAAAGGTACGAGCACTAAGATTTGAACTCTGGTAGGTAGCGTCTCACTGGACCGTCCTACCATTCGACTACAAGCCCATCCACAGCACTTTTTTTTCCCTATAGTTGATCTCGCGATTTCCATTTTGTCCTGTGTTTTTCATTTTCGCCGTAGATCGCTCCCGGACGAAAAAATCCCTGCCCCATGGGTCTGTTGGTCATGTGCGCAGGCCGCCGAGCCCACCATCTAATGAAATTGTGTTGGGCTGCTTCTTTTGATGGGCTATCGTGCACATTTGTTTGTTTGTCATTGCTTACGCTTAAATTTCGGAGGTTCTAAAAAAACTTTGAAAATTCTCAAAAAAAAACTTTGAAATTTCAGTTCCGTGTAAAAAATAAAATAATTAAAAAAAACAAACGCGTTTGGTAGATTCTTCTTGGAAAGAAGGACGACCGAGTAGGTAGGAGGATTGGTGGACGAGTGCTGAGTGCAGAGGAGACCAGAGGACAGCAAGTCAACAGCATATATAAATATATTCTGTGCTGTCCCCACGGGGCTCTGATGTACCCATGGATGCATGATGAATGGTCTCCGTCGCCGTCGACGATCTTCTTGTTGGGTTTGGTGATCTCGCGGATTCCGATCGACGCCATGCCATGATGCCATGACCACCCGTCGAAGAATAACTACAGCTGCCACGTATATTCTTCTTCTGCATATTATCTAATTATATATTGATTCTTCACAACCCATGAGACGATTGAACACAAGCCCATCTATCCCTATTTGCATGCACGAGAATGAGATGCAAGGTTCTGAAATAAAAGGAAACAATCACTTGTTGCAAACTCGATCATCACTACGAGTAGTTCAGTAGTACTATACTGGACCAACACACACACAGAGACAGAGACGGACACGGCAACCAGATCCATGGATCAAATGACTAGCTAGCTTACAGCAGAGGAGTAGTCCGTATGCACACACGCGTACAAACATACGTCGACGACGAGCCACGTCACATAAACGTGGAGAGATTGCATACGTACACGTACAGCAGCACGAGCGTATAGATGCAGTGCAGGGCTACCAGCAAATGAAAGCAGAAGCAAAAGCAGGCAGCAAATTGAAGAAGAAGTGATGGAAGACGAAGCAGGGGAAGGACTGGACGACTATCTAGGCGTCGATGACGCGGAAGGCGTCGCGGTTCTTGATGACGATGTCGTACATGTGGACGGATCCGAAGTGGGCGAAGTCCTTTGGGAGCGAGATGAGGTCGACGGAGGTGCGCTTGTGGTACTGCAGCATGCCGCCGCCGTCGCCACCGGCGCCGGCGTAGTAGCGCTCCCAGCCCAGCGCCGCCAGCTTGCGCTCGAGCGACGCGTAGGACGACACCACCTCCCCGGACGGCGTGTGCAGCAGCGCCTTGCGCTTCCCCGACGCCGCCGCCGCCGCACCCGACGTCGGGTTCTCCACCAGCCGCACCACCCCGTTCCGGAACACCCACACCCCCGACATATGCTTTTGCTCGATTACTATTCTTCTTCTTCTTGCCCGCGCGCGCGCCGGGGTTTCCTAGTAGCTCCTTGTTGGCTGCGTGCTCTTTCTTTTGGGATGCGGAAGAGGGGGTGGTGGGAGAGAGGCTATAAATAGACACCAAGGAAGCTGCTGGCTCTCGATCTCGATGGCTGCCGCGCGCCGTGTGGACGGACGGACGGATGGCGCCGGGGCGCGCGGCCGGCCGGGATTGGGATTCGCGACCGACCGGCCGGCCCGGGCGCGCGCGGTGGTATATGTGCGCGAACCCGTACTTGCATGCCGCGGCGGGCGCGGGTCCCGGCGGCGATCGGGAATGGACGGTCCGGGAGCTCCGGCAAGGCGTGGGTGGCAGTGCCAGTGCCAGCCATCGGAATGGAACAAGCAAAAACATCGAATCCTCCGCGGCTGCGGCTACGCTTGTCTGATCTGGTGGTGATGCTCTGGGCCGGTGGATCATTGCCGTCAGTATACTACACGCATGTATGTTTGGCAACCATGGCATGGGTACAACCTAACGTACGTATGTATGAGGCATATATGATCGAGCTGCCTAGAGTATGTAGCTAGGTTGGGCAAAATGGCAGGCTAGGTTTCGTCATTGGCGAGTGAGGTACGGTGATGCCGTGCCGTGCGTGCACAGTGCAGAGAACAGTGATGCCCATGGAATCCAATCCTCGATCCATCCATCCACGAATTGAAGCTAGTTAGGTGCCCACCCACACCGTACCCACTGCACGCACCTAGGCAAGCAAGCTACTAGCTGGCAGGCATCATGTGATATCACTTATATATATGTATATATATATATGGATTATATATGGCGGAGGCATCGATTCGCCGCCCGCCGATGATACAAATATATATGCAATGGATGGACGATGGATATATTGCAACCGATGGAGCGCGCGCGGCGGATAATGCGTCACGGGTGACAGCGAAGGAATCGACTGGCGATGAGAATTGCCCTCTCGCCGCAACCGCAATGCCTCTCATCTCATCTCTGTTGCCATCGGCCGGTCATTGTCTCGAGAGGCCACGGGCCGGGAGAGCAATTAATTCAGGGCCAATGATCTGAGGCCGCCGGAGTTGGAGAGGATGGCGATGGATACATGTCGATGAGAAATATATATATATATATATATATATATATATATATATATATATATATATATATATATATATATATATATATATATATATATATATATATATATATATATATATATATATGATGGCGATGGATGTCGATGAGAAGAATATATATATATGTATATATGGCTCGAGGAAAAAAGGAGACTGGTAGCAGTAATCAGGAACAGGATACGATCCCGTGCACGGATCGGATGGCCCATTTTTGCTTGATATCCAAGGCTAGCAGAAATAAGCAGCATTGAGCGAAGGGTTCAGCGTCACATCGCTAGCTATCAAGTAGTGAAGGAGTAGTAGTTGGGCCTTGTTTAGTTTGCTAAACTTTCTAACGTTTTCTCCACTCTCTCTCCATCACATCACATTAAATACGCCAAAAGACATATGTTCGGAGTATTAAATATAGGTAAAAAAAATAACTAATTACACAGTTTTGATGTACTTTGCGACACGAATCTTTTGAGCCTAGTTAGACCATGATAGGATAATATTTACCACAAACAAATGAAACGTGCTACAGTGTGCTACAGAAGTTCCAAACGTTGAAAAGACAAATTTTTCACCTGCGACGACTCTGCGTACGTGCGCTACAGAATATGCGGCAGCCTTTTCCCCGTGCGTGTCGCCAGTCCCAGTAGCCAGTGCTCGATCACGGGACTACTCCCTCCGTCCACGATCTGCTGTCGTTTTATATTTCCACAAAAACCTGTCGCTCGGCCGTCGGCCCACACGCCACGCCGCGTCGCGGAGAAAAAAACACCGTGCAATCGTCCGAACGGGAAAGAAAAAACACCGCATCCACAGGAAACGCAACCTTATCTCCTCATCCTCAGGCCCGATCTGGATCTGGAGACCACGCCTCTCGCCTCCAGAAACTCCACCCCCAATCCGTCGCCATAGAGCTTCCTCATGGCCATGCGTTCCGGGGGAAGCGCCCTAAGCGGCGGCCGCTGTGACTCCTGCGGCCGCAGCTGCATCTGGTGCGGTGGCTTTTGCGATAGGTGCGGCCGGCGCGGCGTCCGTCGGAGTGACGATGGCTCCGGCCCGCGCGGCAACTCGCGCAGCGATGGAAGATCCCAGCACGACGACTTCCGCGATGCCACTGCAGTGCGGCATTGCAGGCCTGCCGGGGAGGTCGATCTTGGCGGATGGCAAATGGAGCTGCGAGGAGGGGATTGGAGTACTAATTGTTGGCTTAGGGATGTGGACAACGGTGCTGCAGAGGTTCTCAGCGGGACGACGACATGGTGTTACTCTGTGACGACGACGATGAAGTCGTGCCAGAGAAGCTTATTGGCAGTGGGGCTCCGGCTGCCGTGCAGTGCTTACCGTCCCAGTCCCACTTGCATTGGCTAATTGCATAGGTGCGTACCATGTACTGTTATTGTACTAGCATTGGGCGGCCAGCGGGGCACGCGTGCATGCACAGTGCAAGTGCAACAGTGGAGCCAATACCGTGAGAAGAGCCAACAGTTGAGATGAAAATGGAAATCACGTCGTAGTAAAACGATTCATGCATGGGATCACCCATCACGTCACCCCAGTACCCCACCTACGGCAACATGCAAAGGAGTAGATTCCTCTCCAAAAATTTTCGGAGAAAGGAATCTTGTATGCATGGAATATTAAATGAAGTTTATTTGTAAAATCTTTTCACAGATGAGTGTAACTTTACGTGCTGAATTTAATGAGCATAATTAATTTAATAATGTACTACAGTAATACTACAGTATCATCCTCTAATTCTGTGGTCAAAGTCCTCACTAGATTCCCCTCGGAAATTTACATACGAGTGTGGAAGTAATTTTATAAACTACCTTTATTTAATACTCTTAATTAGTGGTCAAAGTCGCATTTAATACTTCAAAATTTTTTACTAAACACGACCACAGTAGGATCCATGCATGATTGCACTGCTCTGCCGGGGGAGAGACCGCGCGGCCGTCGTCGTCAAGGCCGCCTGGCAAGGCAACCCCACGCACGTATCGGTATGTGCATGCATATCAGAGTACGCACGGCACGATGATGATGTTACTCCAGTGCATGCAGCACAGGCCCAACTAGTAACAGAGGGGATCGGGTTTGACCGCGGCCGTCATCGTCTCCTCCTGCCCGCGCTGCGCCGTCGTACGTGTCGCCGGCGCCGGCGCCGGCGCCGGCGGTGGCGGAGCCTTTGGCCCTCCTCCGCTGACGTGACAGCTGTGCCGCCTCTCTCCGGCGCCCGCTGCGACCTGCTAGCTGTGTGCTGTGCCCGCGGACGCGCAGCTAGTAGCAGTAGGTAGAGCCCGACTAGTCACACTCGAATTTATTAATCACGCGGCTGGCTAACACTGTGTGCTCGCGCGTGGTCACACCAAGCGATGCGCGCCCTATGCATCCATGCATCCTGCTCGACCATCTGCCCGTCGACAGATCCAGTTGAATTTTTTTTTAAAAAAAAGCCCCGCCAAGATGCCAAATTAAAGCTCTTGCTAAAATTTTGGTGAAATAAGTAAAATTTTTTGTATTAGTTTGCGTGTATAGAGAGAAGAAACATGTGAAATGGATGAAAATTTTGGAATCTTGAGAAATTAAAGGGACCTAAAATATCACAAAAATTCACAACAGTGTACCACGTAGCCGGACACTGTGCAGCCAGCCAGTGTGACGATGATTGACGAAAACGACGTGGGCACCGGCCGGCATCACGCCGTAAAATCTCAAAATGCTCCTAGTGCTACGGGTGGTTTTTACTAATTCCTTCCTATACGTCCTGTTTAGTTGGTTGAAATTTTGGTGAAATAGGTGAAATTTTTTGCATTAAGTTGTGTGCACAGAGAGAAAAATGAACTGGCACGGTTCTCCAGGTGAGAATTTTAGTGAGATTTCAGGGAACCAAACAAGGCTTTAGATGGGTGAAATTTTGACGCGTTGAGAAGCGCATACAGAGTGAATAAATGAACTGACACGACCTTGTACGAGCTTTTGGTGAAATTTTAGCGAACTAAACAGGGCCTCAATGAAGTAGTTTACTGCCCGCGAGGATTAGCATATGTATATCGTGCTGTTGTGCACCCCCGGTGACGATGAACCTCAAGATGCAGTTTTTTTAATTAAATAAAAGGGATTTTTTATTATTTGCACAAGGAACAAATCCTCCATCCATATCCTCTCATCAATGAATTCTCCGGGCGCGATAAAATAAAAATTAGTAAAAGGAAGGGATAAATGCAAATGCTCCATAGCATTGCCTGTGGGCCCGGGGGGTGGGGGGTTGTGTGTGGAGGCTTGGCGTGATACCGGAACTTTTCCTCATTGGAAAAAGGATGGTTTTAGGGATGATGAATGAATTCCATTCCATCGACCACCCCCCGCTGAGGTTACGTTTTCTACGATGGAAATCAGAACCGCGGAATCCTTATCCCTTACTTATCGGCTGCCGCTAGCCATCGATCGATCCTGCAGATCGACGATGAGTTGAATTGAATGGAAACACGTACGTACACGGCCATGTGACCGAGATGCTCGCGAGCACTGCACGCCCAGCTTCGGCTACAATGGTGTTGGTGTGGTGCGTCGACGGATGCGGACACGTGAATATTCTGCCCCCGCGCGTCCGGAGCATGCACGGCACTGACACCCTTGTGTTGCACCAATAATTTGTACAAGCCGCAGCGGATCAATACGTACTTCCGACACCACTGGCATCATAATTTTTTTTTTGAGTTAATCCAGTGGCGTCATCATAAATGCAAATCCTCCTCGTTCGGTAGGCTTTTGCAGGCCGTTTTACGAAAGGGAGGGAGCCCATCATGGTAGTTCGTTGGGCCGCAGCAGGTGTCACCTGGGCCTAACATAGCATCATGTCGGTGGGCCGAACCTGTTGTCACATGGGCCACTGGACTTTTTGATGGGGCGATGTAGCGTGTATGGTGGGCTGGATGGAGCGGTGACACCAAGGCCGCTTGACTCGGCGCATAAAAGGCTTTTTTTTTTAGAATACTCGGCATAAAAGTTCTTGTAAGCAGTGAATGCAAAAAAGTTACGAGAGTGTTCGGCAGTCCTTATTTCAACTTATTGCGCAGTAATTTTCTCTCACAACCAATCTGCCGTATAATTTCTTTCGCAGCACTTTTCTCTCACAACTAATCTGCCGGCTTATACATTTAAGATCTACCGAACAATCTCTACATCTACAGATCTGCCGGTGCTCAGTCCTTCGGAGGTGCTCATAGAGGTAGAGTTTGCGTACGTGTGTTCATAGGGGTGAGTGTGCGTACGTGTTGTGAGCGTCTGTGTTGTACTGTGTAATTCTAAAAAAAAAGTTTTACATCTAAAAAAAGTGAATGTAAACAAGTTTATATCAGTAAAGGAATACAACCTGTTTATCAACAACAACAAAAGTTGTACATCTCCAATGCAACGTCATTGCCGCGAAAAACTCCTTTTCCACCTCCTAACGTTTATGGCGGGGGACAAAAACACCTTTCTTGCGTCTCAATCTTCTCCTTCATCCATCCCACTGCCGGCGGTGCCGCCTTCCTCACTCCAATCCTCATCACCTCCTTCCCTTTCCGTTACCCCAGCTGAACCCACGTCAACTTGCTCGGAACGGCGGCGGCCATATTCCTCACTACTCCCGTCCGTCTCGCCGACGCAAACCGCTTGCGGAAAAGCGTGAGGAAATTGGCCGTCTGTGCCGTGCCTGACGATCACCATCTCCGTCCTAGCTTTTCCTTGTTTGTGGTGAATGGTGACGCGACGGACGGAGGAAGGCGATCGATCGAGAGGTGGAAGAAAATAAAGGACGGTCATACCATAGGTGGTGATCCGGCATGCATCTTTCTTGGGAGTGTCAGTCACCGTACGTGTTTCCGGTGTTGGTGACGGGGAGAGATCGATCTTGCGTCGTCCATCATGCATGCTGGAATAATCGGCGATTGCTGACGAACGGTCAGCTGGCCTCCCTCCCTTGATTGTCCGTCCGGGGTAGTTGTTTGCCTTTTTAATCGATCTCCCCCTGTTTATACCACACGTGCTTATTAGCGATTTAGTTACTAAGGTGGTAGAGCAATTCATAACTAATCGCTGAAGAGCTTTACCAAACCTGTGCTTCCTCCATGTAGATCGAAAGAGTAACTGATAAAAAAAAGTACTAAACTGCTTGTTAAGTACCGACGGTACTAAACAATTTGTAAGAGTCAAGAGTCTCCGTTTGTTTGTCATTGGTTTGGTACACTCCGTTTACTTTTCGTGATCAACTGCAAGACGACGACGACGCAGCACGGTCCCTTGACGTCGAAATGCGTTTATTTCTACCTTTTGTTCAACTTTTTGGGGGATTTTTCGGAACAGAATTCTGTTCAACATTCAGAGTCCAACTTTCTGGCAGTGTCCATAGCCGATCCACACTGCCTGACGGGGCGCATTCAGATTCAGTAGAATGATCGATCTGCATCTAATCTCAAGAATCCCACCAAAACAACTAGTGAGTGCGTGGTCGCCTAACAGTAACTTTTGCCAACCACCAACGCAATTCGCAATCTAATGCATCGATAACCAAACAGAGTCATACTTTATGAACACACAGCAGCAGGCATAATTCCTCCGTCCACGTTTCTGCAATTTCCAGATCACTCCATAATTCAGCTTTTACAAAAAAATGTAGCCATTATATTGCAGTCACAAGCATCAATTTGCGCCTAATGATGGCTCAACTAAAGCGATCGAGAAGCAATTAATAACTAAACACCCCCCACGGACACCCAACAAGATCGAGTTGTCAAAAAAGTTCTCGTCCGTCCGCCCCCCCTCGAATCGATGCTTTCTTCCTCTCCGCTCCGCTCCGATCCTCCATGCAAACAAAGGCGTCGCCACACACACTCGTCAGATCAGTGCCGCCTTTCGACTTTCTGACAAGGCAAACAACGCAGAAAACCTTCCAATTCCTTCGCACGGCCGGGGGGGAAACACATTAACAAACCTACAAAAAGTTTCTGTTCAAACAGGGAGAAAATTTAAAAACCCTACAAAAGCAGCGGCCATGCAGTATTTTGGTATCTGGCGTGACGAAGCCGGCCAGCCACTTACACGCGGTTGTCCTTGCCTGCAACGCTTGAACACTCCATGAGAGGGCAAGGAATCTCAGCAAGACTCCACGGGACATGTCGTGCTTGTTTTGTTTGTTTAAGACGTGAAACTTCGACCACAACGGGATGGGAAAAAATGGTTCCAAAGCGTACAAGGGATAGGGACGCATTTTTGTGTTTTAGTGATTGGTGTGATATAGTTTTCGAGGAGAAGAGCATGTGAGGACAAAGAGGGATAACGTATGATAAGGTTGGCGTTTATATGTAGGATAGATGTCAAAGTAAAAAGAACACTGCATATGCCAAGAAAAATTGAATGTGAACTTGGCTTTATCCAGACACACATAAACCTTCTATGGATGGGAAAGCTTTGTTGACTCTCTGTGAGCATACCACATATCTAAAAAGTATCGCTCTGCAAATACTACCATATATGACGAGTGAACTTGCACACAAATGTGGGAAGATATTGAATGCAGATTAGATGAACATGCAGTGTTTGTCCTTGTTACTCAATTTATCAGTCTTATGAAATGAAAAGGAAGGAAAAAATCTCTCCCTATTACAGTACAGGTAGCGAAAGAGATATCCCAGTGCAATTCACCTCACACAAAATCTGCTTTAGTTGCCATCATCAAAATCTCAGCTGTACTGCCCAGCTCATGATGAGCTCTGAAAGAAAGAAAGAAAGAGACGAGCACTAATAGCAGTATAGTATAGCACTGAACCAACCAACACCTCCTCCATACGTTTGGTTTCACTTTGACAGCCATCATCTTTACCTCCTCTCCAAGCCTCAAAGGGTGGTGTGCCGTGCCCATTTGTAAAGCCGCTTCTGTTAGTCACGAACCGACTCAAAAGATCACAGGGCCAACGAAACCCTCCACTACCACTAGGCCGGCTTCCTCTGTAGTGTAGGGAGGCTGTTTCGATTCCTTTCGCTCGTTAAACTAGTGTGGGGGGTATAAAATCTCGCCGAGCCATTCCCCACAGTTCACGACTCCACCACACACACTTTCCCCTCCTGCGCTGCGAGCACCTTCCCCTCGCTCTCATGGCCTCGGCCTCAGAGCCTATAGAGTGCCAGGTACCCATATTCTCTCCCCTTCTCCCTTTGGGCCTGAATTTCAGTAAATATTTTGAATTTTAAGAGCAATTCTTGTGGTCAGCAGTCTGATTCTTTTTCAGAGGATCATATTTGGGATCACTGATCGATTTTTTCGCCTTCTTTGTCGTGGATGGTGTTCTTCTTTAGGGCTAGTGGTTCATGGTTTGTTCTTTCAATTGATCATCTCATCATGCTCATGGTTTGGTGATGTCTCCTGTTCCAGGTTGTGGTGCTGAGGGTGTCCATCCACTGCGAGGGATGCAAGAAGAAGGTGAAGAAAGTTCTCCAGAATATCAATGGTAAGTTCTTGTTCGATCTCAAAATTATTGTGTGCAGAACAGTCTCCCTTACCATTCAGTTGCGCATTTTCAGCAGTCTCTCAGAAAAATTCCTCATCTCGCAAAAAACTTGCTGTGTTGAATTGAATTAGTATTTCATCACACTGAAATGAGTACCTACCTGATGGGTACGTAGGTTTGTTAGCAAGAAACTGCCTCGTTTATTTTTATGAAATGATGAACATCCAGAATCCATGACAGTAAATTAAGCGAGGACGGCCATACTGAAATCGTGTTCTTTTGATCTTGATGAAGGCGTGTTCCGATGCGAGATCGATGCCAGGAGCAACAAGGTCGTGGTGACGGCCACGACGAAGCTCGACCCCTACATCATCGTTGCCAAGCTGCGCAAGTCCGGCAAGCAGGCCGACCTGTGGCCCGAGCCGCCGCAGCCTCCTGCAGAGAGCCAAGAGCCCAAGAACCACCCCGACGAGCAGAGCAAACCCAGCGAGCCTGCGGAGAAGCCGGCGGGCGACGACAACGCCGAGGCCGCCGCGGCAGAGCCGAGCAATCCCCAGCCTCCGCCGGAGCCTAAGCAGAGCGCCGCCGGCGAGACCCCAAATCCGGCTCAGGAGAGCAAAGAGACCTCCGGTGCTAACGCGAACGCCGGCGGTGAGGCCGCGCCGGCAGCAGAGCCGCCGCACCACCATCAACCCAGGGAAGCGAGAGCGAGGCAGCAGCCGCCGCCGCCGGAGATGGAGAAGCAGCCGGTCGACGCGAGGGTGACGGTGGAGTACGATCGTGGCGTCGGCGGCGGCTACGGGAACCACATGCCGGCGCCGCCGCAGCACGTGGTGATGAGCTACAACCAGGCGCGGCCGAGCATGAGCGCGTCCTACTACGCCCCCGCGCCGGCGCCGGCTCCAGCTCCGGCTCCGGCGCCGATGTCGAGGCCGGGGCCATCGCAGGGCTACATCGACGAGCACTACACGCCGTCCAACTACAGCCGGCCGTCGTCGTACGAGCACCCGTACTACTACAACCCTCCGCCGCCGCCTCAGCCGTCACCGTATCGGTACCAGCAGTACCAGCCCACCCCGTCGGAGGAGGACTACCACTACTACAGCGTGCCGCCGCAGAGGAGCGCCTTCTCGCCGCCGCGGGACGGCTACGGCGACATGTTCAACGACGAGAACGCCAATTCTTGCAGCGTGATGTGAAGGCAGGGAAGACGAAGCTTGTAGATCACTACTACTCCGTAATCAAGCACGGCTATATGTAATGCTACGTTAGAAGACGTTAGAATTAGTGGACGTAACCAATGTATTAGCACTGCTCGGGCTACAATAAGATGAGCTGAGCTTGAATGCTTGACGCACGAGATCGAGGGGGAGCGTGAGGGCCTGATGGAATAGCTTTGGTGTTGCACATCAGAGCAATTTTGTAACAATTGACTTGGTTAAACTGGAGATATCCAATCTCTTAAATTCCAGTTGGGAACTTTGTACAGAAAATACGAGCAAAGACACGGATCTATTATGTTAACCTTGTGAAGCATGCATCGTGAATAATACAGTAATTAACGTAGTATGTTACAAAAACTTGCATCTATCTATGTCAATCAACGAGCAGCAGGTTAATTGGACGAGTATGTTTTCAGAAGTAGGATGCTTCTGTCAAGAATCCCCTTGGAAAGGATAGCTCTGGTAACTCGAATTTAGTTAAAGTTACTTGGAAGTGCCCAAAAGAACTGAATGAACAGTCTTTAACTTTTTCGTTGTTCTTTCTCCTTTCATTTGAAAACTGCTACTGCTCCTACTATTTGTTTCAGAGCGTTGGGCTTCGGGCATGATGCATTGACCCTTAACCGACCTGAGTAGAGACTCATCCAGAATGGAAGACAACAGCGGCAGACAAAGCTGTGACCCCGCGGATAAGCTTGCCCCAGCAACCAAGTACAATGCAGAGTGCACATGCAGGAATCATGATGCAGATTGCGGAACGCAGTAAAGTGATGGTGGCTCAAACAACAACAGCAACCAGGTTCGTGAGACGAGCCTGATGATGGCGGCTGAAACCAAAGCGAAGCGAGGAAGAAACAGATAGAGAGCCTGAGAGGCGGCGAGTACATGATGGCATCAGATGGTCACAGGGACCTGTGATCTCTGAATATTCTTGACACTAGGAACGAGTGGAGCAGAGGCGTTTGGGATCGAGACGCCTCTCTGCTTTGGAAATAGCCATCGGGGGGCACCAATTATGGATTCCAGAGCAGAGTGGGGTTAGTTAACTGATACCGATGGTTGTGCGCTCTGCTTCACGATCCCCATGAAAGCGAGGTGAAAGCAAACGGGCGACTAGTACGTTAACATAAGCGTGTCTTTAACACGAAGCAAAGCTGGGGTGAAAACTGCTGCCCTAGTCTGCCATTTAGGCAGCAAGGGGTGCCCAAGGCCTAGCTGATCTCGTTTAGGGAGAGAGGTCAGCTAAAGAAGCATGAGTCAACTCAGAACATCAACACTAGTTCTGCTTTTCGTTCAAAAAAAAAAGCGTTCAAAAAATTTTTCGTTCAAAAAAAAAATTCCTCATTTCTCAAGAAACAAACTGGCAGTCGTCATGTAGCTTTATTACGTGCGGTCCGGATTAAACGGACAAAATAAATTACTACTACTATTATGGAATAAAAAAGTTAACCGCATAATATAGGAACATCATCTACTGATTCAGGCCGCGTGCAAAGGTGAGGAGCGGGCCCAAAAATTGGAGCCCAGCAGAAGGTAGCGAACATGATCTGAAATTTAGGCTCAGCCCAAAAACCAAAGGTGCAGCAAGGGCCGGGGTGTGTGTGTGCGCGTGGTGGGGGTGGGGTGGGGGTGGGGGGGGGGGGGGGTTGGGGTGGGGTGGGGCCTCGGAGGTCCAAAGCACTTGCAAAATGGATAATTTTCTTGCAAAATACCACAGCTTATGTCCTCAAGGGGTCATGTCGAATGGGATTAGACCTGAGCATTCCACGGGCCGGGTCGGGTCGGGTTCGGGCTGGGCAAAAAAAAATCCGGGTTTTTCGGGCCGAGAAAATCCTGCTCATGACCGTCCCATGAGACGTGTCGGGCCTCTGTTTTCGGGGCGGGCTCGGGCTCGGGCGGGCTGTCCGCGCATTTTATAGTGTAAAATAGCTAAAATCAGCATTTCGGGCCGGGCTCGGGCCAAGATTTTTTTCGCGGGCTTCAAGATCTCTGCCCACGCCCGTCCAGTAAGGTCCGTGGGCGGGCCTGGCGCGGGCCGGGGCTGGGCTTATAATGCTCAGGTATAAATGGGATGATGAGAACTTGAACAACATTTAATCAAGTCAAATGCCATATATAACTTCATAGACTATGAAATTTATGAAGTTATATCCATCTGATTTATTGTTTTCATCTTGGGTGTATATCCAACAATTTGGTATCCAAATTATGTTCAACTTTTTTTTTGATAACACAAGATGAGGATATGAGGGTTGTGCAAGAACACAATATAATGAGCTTTAATGATATTTTACTGTGTGTTTTCCATAGGACACAATGGTTTACTTGCACTGAGTTTGTTAGTCTTGAATTGATTTTTGCTTTTATTTGCTTCCACAAGGCTCATCTAAGTGGTGTTTGCAACACCGATTAAAATTTCAGAAACTATACCACTGACAATTTGAAATATAACTATGAAGATCATTAAATATTGGTTACATCATTCCGATTTCTGTCTAGTAATGCTAATTATTTTTGAATTATCATTACTACTTTATTTGTTTTGACGTTCATTAATTCTGCTATTCACTCATCATCCTCATTTTTTGAAGTTTATTTCCATGGGAAGAAAGAAATAACTGATTCATGCATCTTCTCTTCTATAATATTTTGTTTGACCATATATTATTTTCTAGATTAGCATCCAATTAAGTGATATACTAAACTTAAAATTTAACTTTTGTGCAATTGAATTTAGAAGGATAGTAAGACTGTACTCCCTAGTCCTTCAGATTATGAGTCGTAAAGTTCACCCTTGTGTACATTTGGGGAAAAACAAATATGAACTAGGCAAATGCTGATATATGTTAATGTCTAGACAAATTAAGTGGTTGGGCTTCATTTAAATTCTTAGCAAACTAGCAACAGCAAGCACGTGCGTGCACGTGCGCGTGCACACACACACACACACCTCTTTTTTATGTTGATTACTAAACAAGCTGTGAATTCTTATTTATTTTGGAGTCTGAAGAAATACTAAATGACTCTTTTTTTCCATGTTATTATCGCAAGGATACATCATATCAAAGAATACGAAAAACAGTCAAAATGGAAGAAAAGAAGAAAATACTATAATTGCACGAAAAATCAAATACTAGCTTCAAAGAATTCAACATGTTAGATACTAACCTGCTCTTGTTTCTTCTTCTCTTTGAATGCCAACTCAGCCAAATCTTTTTGAGGAACAAACTTTTCTTTGGCAGAAGTTTGGCCATAAAAATCGAACTTGCCGAACAAGCTAAGGTGGGACCACATCATCTGCAATCTATTGAAATGATGTTGTGATTGAGTGATTAAGCATTACCTTATATAGATGACATTCTACATGGATATAACTACCTTGCACATGGGTGCAACAAGTATTGCACCATTCCAATCATTTGGTGTCAGTGAAACTACTCCACCCAAAGATTGACCAAATAGGAACCTTGGCAGACCACTATGTTCAAGATTTCCTAACAAGAAAAAATAACATACACACAACACCTCATTTTTTTATATTGATTACTAAACGAGGTGTGAATGCTTATTTATTTTGGAGTTTAAAGGAATACTAAATGATCCTTTTTCCATGTTATTATCTGCAAGGATACATCCTATCAAAGAATACAAAAAACAGTCAAAATGGAAGAAAAGAAGAAAATACTACAATTGAACGAAAAAGTCAAATACTAGCTTCAAAGAATTCAGCATGTCAGATACTAACATGCTCTTGTTTTTTCTTCTCTTTGAATGCCAACTCAGCCAAATCTTTTTGAGGAACAAACTTTCCTTTTGGCAAAAGCCTGGCCATAAAAATTAGAACTTGCCGAACAAGCTAAGGTGGAACCACATCATCTGCAATCTATGGAAATGATGTTGTGGTTGAGTGATTAAGCATTACCTTATATAGATAACATTCTACATAGATATAACTACCTTGCACATGGGTGCAACAAGTATTGCACCATTCCAATCATTAGGCTACTTGAAATGAACCTTCAATGGAACTGCTCCACCCAAAGATTGACCAAATAAGAAGCTTGGCAGACCACTATGTTCAAGATTTCCTAACAAGAAAAAAATAACACACACACACCTCATTTTTTTATATTGATTACTAAACGAGCTGTGAATGCTTATTCATTTTGGAGTCTGAAGGAATGCTAAATGATCCTTGTTTCCATGTTATTATCCGCAAGTATATGTCCTATCAAAGAATACACAAAACAATCCAAATGGAAGAAAAGAAGAAAATACTACAATTGAATGAAAAAGTAAAATACTAGCTTCAAAGAATTCAGCATGTCAGATACTAACTTGCTCTTGTTTTTCTTCTCTTTGACAGCCAACCCATCCAAATCTTTTTGAGGAACAAACTTTTCTTTTGGTAGAAGTTTGGCCATAAAACTTAGAACTTGCCGAACATGCCAAGGTGGAACCACATCATCTGCAATCTATTGAAATGATGTTGTGATTGAGTGATTAGGCATTACCTTAGATAGATAACATTCTACATAGATATAACTACTTTGCACATGGGTGCAACAAGTATTGCACCATTCTAATCATTTGGTTACTTGAAATGAACCTTCAATGGAACTGCTCCACCTAAAGATTGACCAAATAAGAAGCTTGGCAGACCACTATGTTCAAGATTTCCTAACAAGAAAAAATAACACACACACACACACACTTACAAACTAACTAAACAGATTAAATGGGGATGAAATAAAAAATTACAAAAAAATAGGTAGAGGTTTCCCTTACTAACTCCGGTGAAAAAGTACTCAAGAAAATGCCTCAATGACAATTAACCTTCTTCCTTTGTAGAATGCTCATCCAGCCCAGTTATTATATCATCGAGAACTTGGAAAATTATATTGTCTGGTTCACCTTCCAAGGTAGCATGGCATGCACCACTATAGAGGCACAACTTCTTGTCTTGGCTCTTTGCTTTCTCATACAGAGCTTTACTCACATCTGGGTTGGTAACCAAATCAGCCTCACCGTGCAATATGATCATGGACAGTGAAACCTTTGGAAGATGAAGCCGACGTCAACCATCAAAAAATCTTAAACAACGGTACTATGCATAAATAGACCATCCACGATTCCATATTCTAACATAAGTTGTTAAAATTATCCTCCAAAATAGCACATTTATTTACATTGAATCTTACAAAGACAAGTGCCATATCCGATTATACTATCTGTTTCCATAATGTTATGCCAAGAACATGAATTTTGTTAAGGGCATTACAATCCTTTTTGTATTCTTATTTGTCTGCTTTTGTACCTTTTATATATTGCCCCTTGTAGCTATTGTTCAGGACAAGAACCATTCATAACTTGGTACAGAGACAAACTAGAGTTAGTTTTTCTTTTGTCTTCATTGGTCGATCCCTTTTTTTCTCCACTGCATGCTAGATTTATTGCACCACACCACCATTAAAGTATAAAGCTAAAAAATAGGATGAATAGAAATGATGCATTTCCTTTATAACTAAATAAAGATCATCATTGGATCCGTGCAGTCATAAAAAACACAGTCATAAAAAACATTGAAAGAACACTGTACTGGTTAGTGAACTAATAAGTACACTCTCATCGCAACAGATAGCAAAAAAATAGCATTAACTATGTAATATATATTCAAAAGAAATAAATCTTTCACAAGTACAAAAAAATCAATAACAGTGTCTACAAATGCATATCCGTACGTTCTCAAGGATTACTGTAAGACAAAAGTAGTAGTAGTACTAGTAAATCGTAAAGCTACGAATCATTTTTATATTGATTAATAAAAAAGTTGAGAATGCTAGCTTCAAATAATTCAGCATGTCAGATACTGATATGCTCCTGTTTCTTCTTCTCTTTGAATGCCAACTCAGCTAAATCTTTTTTGAAGCACAAACTTTTCTTTTGGTCGAAATTTGGCCATAAAAATTAGAACGTTTCGAACAGGTCAAGGTGGAACCACATCATTTGCAATCTACAACTGCTCCACCCATAGATTGACTAAATAGAAAGCTTATCAGACCTCTACATTTAGCATTTTCTAACACACACACACACACACACACACACACACACCCCTCATGTTGGATTTTTTTAACCTTAAAATGAGCATATTTGGTCTCCCCACATAAACTGCCTGTTAATTCGCAATTGCAAAATAAAATAATTGATAGCCTGTCAATGAAGAGCAGAATATTTTGAATTATGAGAAATTTTAGAGTCTGGTGAAATCTATGTGTGGTAGTACCATTCTGATGGACTTGATACTAGGTACTACCCAATTTAGTTAGCTGGTGGAAAAAA
Source organism: Cenchrus fungigraminus (assembly GCA_036936925.1). Classification (NCBI taxonomy): domain Eukaryota; kingdom Viridiplantae; phylum Streptophyta; class Magnoliopsida; order Poales; family Poaceae; genus Cenchrus; species Cenchrus fungigraminus. The sequence continues at coordinate 4,168,823 of CM072779.1, forward strand.
TATTAGTACAATGTACTACCTGGTACTACCCCGATACTACCCAATTAAATTAGCTGATGGAAAAATATTAGTGCAAGGTACTACCTTGTACTACTATCCAAGCACCGGAATAAAGCTCTTGAATTCTATAAATATTATTACTATGAGACTTTCTTTCCACTGAGCTATATTTCAAAGGGCCTCTAGCCTAGTGAGAGCAGCCGAGTAGCACCCAACAGGTCCGAGTTCGACTTTCTGTGAGAGCAAATTAAACTGGAATGAAATAAAAAATTATTAAAAAAATAAGTAGAGATTCCCTTGCTGATTTCTATAAAAAAAGTACTCAAGAAAATACTTCAATGACGATGAACCTTCTTCCTTTGAAGATTTCTCATCCAGCCATGAAATTATATCATCGAAAACTTGGAAAATTGTATTGTCCGACTCTCCTTTCATGCATGGCATGCATCTTTGTAGATGCATATCTTAGGATCTTTGACCTTTTCCTCTTCTGCGCTGATGACGACGAGCACGAGCTGTTGTTGGCTGTTGCTAGTGCCATGCTTCAATTTAACCACTGCAGTCCAAGTTTTTTTTTTTGAATAACGAGGAGGGCAAGATTGACGCAACAGCCAGCCGGGCATGTCACATTTTGAATAATTCCGGGCATGTCACATTTGAATAACCGAATCCAGGCAGCAGCATATGCAGCTGTCAGAGGAGATAGACTACGAGTGTGTTTAGAGCCCAAACGTTTGGGCAAAGTTTGGTAATTCTGATCAAAATTGGTGCAAAATACACTGTAACGTCAGATGAATAGTGAGAGGTGATGTAATGGGATGTGATAGATGATAGGATGTTTTTTGGAAAATTTTGAGGTTCTAAACACACCCTACACTAGTACTGCAGCAGATCTGATGAGCAGCAGATGAGACAGGGGAAACTAGGGAGCCGGAGCTGGAAGCATACTCCTACATACAAGCAGGATATGGTAAGAAACGGGGGCGCCGGCACGTGCCTTCTGCCATGTCATGTGGCCGTGGCGCGGGCGCGGACAAGGCGCCTCCCCCGTATATTAATGCCGGCGTGGCAGGCGTGCCATGTTGCCATGTTGCATTGCCCGCGGGATCGGGGTCGTCGTCATCCATCATTCATAGCCGACTGTTTGGCCAAATCCCACGGCGAGGGAGAAAAGAGCTAGAGCGAGCTGCGAGAGCCGAGAGCGCACTGCCGCCGCAAGGGCCGGGAGGCAGCAGCACAGCAGGAGGCGCGCGCCGTCGTCGGCCGGCCACCGAGCCGGCAATGCCGCTGCCGCCGAGCCGCGTCGCGCTCGCCGCCGTAGTGGCGCTCCTGATGCTGTCCGTGGCCGCGTCGCGAGCGGACGAGGGCCAGACGACGGCGGCGGTGGTGGATCATCCGGACGGCTGGGCGGCGTGCGCGGCGGGCACGGTGGAGGAGTGCGCGGCGGGCGGCGGCGAAGGCACGGCGGCGACGGCGAGGAGGGAGCTCGCGAACAACGGGTACATCAGCTACGACGCGATGAGCCGGGGGCGGGTGCCGTGCTCCTACCGCGGCGCGTCCTACTACAACTGCCGGCCGGGCGGGCCGGCCAACCCCTACTCCCGAGGATGCTCCCAAATCACCCGCTGCAGAGGCTAGCGAGTAGCGGCCGGCGCCTTGGGCAGGCTCCGTCGTCTCCTCAGCTTCTTGCAGAAGCAGCTAGCAGCTTGTAAGGCGAAACCTCTTTCCTCCTCCTCCTTCTTCTTCCTCCGTGTTCTACTACAGCAGCTGGATGGATCGGTTGACACGGAGCAAGCTTCTTCTTGCTCGCTCCCATACATTCTTCTTCTTGTAATTGGCATTGGTAGGCGACTTCTCATTATATTCTTCGTTCATACAAATTGCTCGCCCAAGCTCCCACACTATTCATGTTAGTATGTTGATTGATGATTGGGGTTGGCCAACTTGATCCGATCCCTTCCAGCAGCTTGCTTTTAAATTCAGATGGAATCAGATCGACACGCAGGTGTGGACCTCATCTTGTCCTGTTATGTGCAGCCACGATGTGATTCCTTTTCACATGGAATCGATCTCATCAGTTCGTGCACCGACACTCTGCGTGGGGGCACCTTTCCCTGCACAGATCAGGGAGAGAGAGAGAGTGCCTGCCGTGAGTCCGTGACCGCTGATATGAATTGATACTTGAATTCGAATTTTGCTGCAACGTTCGTTGTTTCCCCCCTTTTTTTGTGGTAACGGATTCAAATTTCACCATTTCCATTTTCCAGTGAAACACTGAAACCCAAGTAATTAGCTACGGGCCATTAAGCAAGCGTTGCTCTCCATCGAGCTTCCGCAGTCACATTGTTGTTTGCTGTTGAAAACATGGCTCAGAAAGACATTTCTTCCTAGCAGAGTAGCAGCCACGCAGGCTTTGAACCGAAGAACCGAATTTTTTTTTATATTTTTTTCTTTGATTTTCGAAAAATAAATAGTCAAATCAAAAAATTCGAGAAATATACATCTGCCGCCGTACCACACGGCGGCAGGAACTCCTACCGCTGTGTGGCACGGCGGCAGGGGTGCCGCCAACGGTCAGGAGACCAGCCAGTGGGGTCAGGTTCCTACCGCCGTACCCCACGGCGGCAGGAACCCTACCGCCGTGGGGCACGGCGGTACGAGGCTGCCGCCATGGGGTACGGCGGCAGCATCACCCCTGTATAAGGGGGCGACGGCTGCCGCCACCCTCTCCTCCCTCTCTCACTCTCTCCTCCTAAATCTTCGGCTTTCAACCATTCGGAGCACTTTTGACTCAGGTATGTTTCTAACTTTAGTGTAGTTTAGTTAGTGTAGTCTGGTTAGTTAGTTTAGTGTAGTTAGTGTAGTTTAGTTAACTTAGTTTAGAAATTTTAGAAATTTTAGAAATAGTTATATTTCAAATAAAATTCGTAGAAAATAATTATAATTCAAATAATTCGTTTATTTCACATAATTCGTTTAAATTGATTTAAAATGCATAGAAAATAATTTTAATTCACATAATTCGTTTTAATTCATTTAAAAATCCTAGAAAATGGTTCTAATTCACATAATTAGATTAAATTGATTTAAAATTCATAGAAAATAGTTTTAATTCACATAATTCGTTTTAATTCATTTAAAATTCCTAGAAAATGGTAATAATTCACATAATTAGATTAAATTAATTTAAAATTCTTAGAAAATAGTTTTAGTTCACATAATTCGTTTTAATCCATTTAAAAATCATAGAAAATGGTTATAATTCACATAATTAGATTAAATTGATTTGAAATTCTTAGAAAATAGTTTTAATTCACATAATTCGTTTTAAATCATTTAAAATTCCTAGAAAATGGTTATAATTCACATAATTAGATTAAATTAATGCACGACACAGCAGCAGCCACAGCCGCAGGGCCCGCACACCTACGTGCAGCGGCGGCCGTTGGTTTTCCCCGGCGCAGGTACTTTCAGTGGACCTTATTTTCAACTAATGCACGGAGTTGTTGTGTGTTTTTGTTATACTATATTCTAATCGTACAAGGCGACCGCCGGTCTTTCCGACGGGACCAGGAGGTTTCACCGGGCCTCGACAGCCGGAGACGACGGCACCTAGAGCGCCGGTCTTTCCGCTAGGAGGTTTCACCGGGCCTTGACAGCCGGAGACGACGGCACCTAGAGCGCCGGTCTTTCCGCTAGGAGGTTTTAGACCGCCGGTCTTTCCGGCGGCAGATATTCCTTCCTCGTCCATTACACCTGTCTTCCATCCTGGTAACGACCTTAACTATTACAGTAAAATTCGTTAAGTACGATACGTTTTGGAAAACTAATACTATTCGTTGCAGCCGGTTTCGACGCGGCCGCGGTCTCGACTCCTGACGACCACCTGGGCTGGGATGAGTTTGGGTACAACGACATTCTCGCGGCCATGGATGGGGCGGAGGGCGAGGAGCTTGGCCCGTCACAGTTCACACAGGCACCGCCTGTTGGGACTCAGGAGACATAGCTGGTGGGCAGAGCGACCCCGGCGGCCGGCGGAGCGACACCGGCTGGTGCAGGGTCGTCGCCGACGGGCAGAGTGACACCGGCGGGCGGAGCGACACCGGCTGTTGCAGGCTCGTCGCAACCGGCCATGGCAACACCGTCTCCCGACCAGTTCAGACCGCGGGTGGTCAGGCCACCTGACCCCTTGACGTACGCCCGGGACCACACCTGGGCTGGCGCTAGAGCTGTTAGGCCGAAGAGGCACCGACGGATTTAGATGTATTAGTACTTTTACGATGTTCTTGTATAAACTATTTTGCATCTACTCGTTGATTATGATCTTGTGATTATGTTTAAATTTATCAGTTTCTTATTTTTACAAAATTTAAAAGTGTTTTACAAAATAAAAAAATAAAAAAAAATAAAAATGATCTTACCGCCATATGGCACGGCGGCAGGGGCCTGCCGCCGTGCCACGCGGACGTGCCGCCAGAGCTGCTCTCCTACCGCCGTGTGGTACGACGGCAGATGTATATTTCTCGAAATTTTTGATTTGACCATTTATTTTTCGAAAATCAAAGAAAAAAAATTCCGAAGAACCCGTCGTCGTCGTGGCCTAATGGGCTGAGGCCCACTCTGAAACAAACCCAGCCCATGTGCAATACCTAAAACCGATGGGTTTGGAATAGTCGTCTCGTGAATAATTTTAAATATATTTTTTCACAAATTTTCAAAAATAAATATCGGATCCAAAAATTTTCAAAACTAGTCTCCAACCGCCGTCGCCCAACCGTTATTTCAACTGGCAGTTGCTATAGTAACCCCACCGTGGGGATACTGTAGCAGTTGCAGCGGGAACCGCAGTAGGGACAGTCTCTCTTCAAAAATCATAATTTTTTTTATGAATTTGAATGAGATAAAAATTATATAAAGATTGTAGCTCTAGATGAGATCTACAACTTGGTAGTTTAAACCTTTTTCATTTATAGTCATCTTCAGACTCAAATAATCGATATACTATCCAAATATGGATAGTATATCGATTATTTGAGTCCGAAGATGACTTCAATTGAAAAAAGTTTGAACTACAAAGTTGCAGATCTCGTCGAAAGCTACAATTTGTATATAAATTTTATCTCCATCCGAATTTATAAAAAAAGTATGATTTTTTGAAGAGAGACTGTCTCTACCGCCGCTGGGAACGGTGATAGTATATCAATTATTTGAGTCTGAATATGACTTCAAATGAAAAAAGTTTGAACTACAAAGTTGTAGAACTCGTCCAAAGCTACAATTCTCATATAAATTTTATCTCCATCCAAATTCATACAAAAAAAAGTTATAATTTTTTGAAGAGACGCTGTCCCTACCGCTGTTTGAAACGACGGTTGAAACCGTTACGGTACCCGCAGCGGGGTTACTACTGTAGCAACCGCTGGTTGAAACGGCGGTTGGACTCTAACCGTCGTTTCCAGTGACGGTTGAAACGACAGTTGGAGGCTATTGTTCATAATTTTTCGATCCGATATTTATTTTTAAAAAATTGTGAGAAAAAATATATTAAAAAAGATTCTCGTCTCGTGCCCGCCCGACGGACCGGACGATGGTGTGACGAATGTCTTTGTGGGCCGGATTGGTAAGGATACTGGGCTCGGTCATGCCCAGGAATCTTATATATATTTTCTGCTTAATCTCAAAAAAAAATATTTTTTTTCTGCAAGATAGTTTCTTATGAAACTATTAAAAAAATTTCCTATGTGCCACTAGTAAATCCAATTTATTTCCTATGTGCTATTGGAAATTAGCTCATGAGCTTTATGTCATTGATTGTATTTTTCGATTCCTTGTGTGTCATTGCCGTCAGCATTCTGTTCATCACCGTCAGATGCTGCTGTGGGCCCCGCATGTCAGTCAGGGAAAAATCCCTTTTACCTCCGCCTTGGATCGCCGCCCTCACGTAGAGTTGATAGAAAAATAATAGCTAGCAAGTTATGTGAGTTTTAGTGGGTTGGTAGTTTCAACCTTTATCCACCTTCCGATAGCCATACACGAGCCCCCGGTCTATCTCCTGTCTCTCTCAAAAAAAAAAAGAAAAGAAAAGTCATTAGAGGTTCTTAAAACGTGTAGCTAAGCACTAAGCTACGGCGATGCCACTCGGTTAGTACCGACAGTTCCGCTAAACGCAGCAGCTAAGCACGACTGGAGGCAGCAAGTCAACTATAACAAGCCTATAAGCTTCTGCCCTAGAGGTTCCAGGCCAAATAAGTCAATACAGTGGCACGAGGCAGATTGGGATCCTGGCTAATAAGGTAACATGTTGGTGCCTCGTGGCAATCCAGGACAAATAAGTCAATACAGTGTCAGAGTTTATTTTTCTTAAGGTGTGCCACTAGAGTTTAGATGGGATTAAGACCGCCTCACAATTTTTATTAAGAGAAGAAAACTTAATCTCAACTTAGAAAACCTCCGAATTTAATCTAGTCTCATGGTTCATATCTTAACCCCTCTAACCTACTATGTTAGAAGACCTTTGGTATGCCACCAGAGTTTACAAAACCTACGTAGTAAATTCGATATGCTTTATTTTTCAAGTAATTCGTGAAGATACCTTTAATACCGGATAATAACACTGTTCGGTGGTACTTCACGAAATGCTGATTTTATTGCCGAGTACTAAATGGTCCATGCATTTTCAGTACCATGTCATTGCCCTCTACTAAAAGAGGCAGCGTTCGGCAGGTGTTAAAGAAACAATCCCAAGTACTGTACGGCAGATTTGTTGTGAGAGAAAAGTACTGCGTAAGAAATTGTACGGCAGATTGGTTGGGAGAGGAAATTACTGCGCAAAACAAGCCGGACAAGCCTTCCGAACGGGCTCAGACTTCCGATGGCCAAACATTTCTAGGGGATACTAATTTTGCGCATTAGTATCGGACAAATAGTCGTTCGGTACTAATATCACGGACGAATGCTGATCAAATTTCTAGTTGTAGCCAATGAGCTCTGCACTCAAAATCATCCAGAGCTATTACACACTGAATAAAACAACCAAGTTTGGATGCGAGTAAGAAATGATTGAATAGGCCCAGTAATTTATATGGCTGATACTAGTATGGTAGTGGTAGGTAGTTGATACCAGCATCAGATCTGGAGCTGCTGCGTGTAAAGAGGGTAGATTACTAATTGCGATTTTCCACACGCCCTTGCCTTGTTTAAAAGGGAATCTTCTCTTCTTTTTTAACCTACTCCTCGGATCCTTAAAAGTTTGCTAGCGCTGCCACTGGCATCCCGGCACACAGGCAGAAACACAGACAACCACGACTGCATCAGGAGAGCATTCTCACTGCAGGTTTGCAGACCTGCAGCAGCAAGCAGCCGGCCGGCCGGGTGCACGCGATGCCACCGCCGCCGCCAAAGAGTCGCGAGGCGCTCGCCGCCGTCGTCGCTGCACTGCTCCTCCTCGTCGCAGCCAACCCGCCGCGGGGCGCCGCCGCCCACGGCATGATGGCCTGCAGCACGGTCGGCGAGTGCGCGATGGGCAGGAGGAGGGAGCTGGGAGGGAGCGGCTACATCGGCTACGGCGCGATGGGCGCCGGCAACGTGCCGTGCTCGTACCGCGGCGCGTCCTACTACAACTGCCGGCCGAGCGGCGCCGCCAACCCCTACTCCCGGGGCTGCTCCGCCATCACCCAGTGCAGGGGTTAACTATAGCCTTGGTCGTCCATGGCGGCACTCGATCTGATGAACGCTAGCTCCACTTACTTGTTCAGTTCTTCCGCCTTGTAAGACAAAGCATCATCCTAGCTCTTGTTTTCTTTAATTTTGTTTCAGTTTTGGTTTATAGTGGTGGCTTCTATTCTGTAGCTGGCTGGAGATCCATCAATTGGCATGGAGCAAGACGATTCTTGCTCCATAATTCATTTGTTGTAATCGGTTTCCCATGTTCCAACCATTATCTTCTCCCACTAAACGGCATGACTAGGCCGTGTAGTTCATCTCCAAGCTACTGGAGTACTGGGCAAAATCATCGATCACAAGTATCTGGCCGGACTGAGCAGGAAACTGAGCTGAGCATCTCCAGATTGTATTGATGCATGGTTGAAAGCGTACGCTCTTGGCGACTAATTGAGTAATTTCACGAGTTACCGTTAATAATCCAGAAAGCCGTTGGACAGGCCGCATTTAGACAACACGATTGGCCACGAAAACGTTCATGTATATTTATTTCATCATCTCCAAACAAATTACTTTCATGCGATCATATATTGCTCTGACAGCACGTTCTACGTTCTGCTTTTATTCTGTCTAACGTGCACGGATCTACCCTTAAAAATTCAGTCGTATCTCCTGGGTAGCATGACGGCGAGGGACGGTGGCTGTCTCACACCGGCCGGCGGCTCTTCTCCACCATCACCGCCGCCACCGCCGCCACCACCGCCACCACCGCCGCCGCCGCCGCCGCCGCACTTGTGGACACACAGGCAGGTTTTTGTCCAGAACCAGTCGGGGTCAGCGTCGGCACCAGCAGCGCTGCGCTTCGTCGTGCAGTGCCCGCCGGTGCCGAGATTCTGGTGTATGCACGAGCTCGCACAGTTCAGATTGCTCACGCACCGGCCATGGAAAAACTTGTTCGGCGTCGTGCACATGAATGCCTCCGCACCTATACACACAAACATGTATAAACCGTCAGGAAATTCGCAGAAATTTCACGAGAATGTATACCAAAACCACAAGAGTTAGCTGTTTAACTTACAGTAGGCCGCGAGGAGCAAGAAGGCCAGGGCGAAGACAGCAGGCGCCGCTACTTCCTTGTTGGACGCCATGGCCGTTTGATCGATGTGGAGAAAAGGGCACGCATGTTCAATATTTATAGTGTGGTTGCTTTGGTCCCAGGCAGCTATTTCCTATCCTGTGGATAGCGAAACCCAAATGTTGGATGCTATACAATTTACTACCCTTGTTTTATGAAAGATTTTATTTCCTGCGGATATAATAGAGTAGTATTTTTTTGGTTTCATGGTCAAAATGAATAGAATATTTTCGCTTGCGGATATAATAAAGTACACTCCCTCTGTTTTAATTGTAGATCGTTTTGAATTTTCTAGATAGATTTTGCTATGTATATAGATATTATATTTAGGTGTATTAAAAAAATCATGTATCTAGAAAACTCAAATGTTGGGTACTATGCAATTTACTACCCTTGTTATATGAAAGATTTTTTTCCTATGGATATAATAAAGTAGTAGTTTTTTGATGCATGGTAAAAATAAATAGTATAGTTTTCCTTGTTGATATAATAAAATACTAGCATTATCCTGTGGATAGTGAAACCCAAATGTTGGATGCTATACAATTTACTACCTTGTTTTCTAAAAGATTTTATTCCCTGTGGATATAATCAAGTAGTAGTTTTTTTGGCTGCATGGTCAAAATAAATAGTATATTTTCCCTGCAGATATAATAAAGTACCACTCCCTCCGTTTCAAATTGTAGATCATTTTAATTTTTCTCTCTCTCTATATTGCTATTTATATATACATTAATAGATATTTATGTGCATTACAAAAATCATGTATCTAGAAAACCTAAATGTTGGATACTATACAATTTAGGAAAAAAAGTCTAAATCACTACTCTCAAGTATAACCAAAGTTTGGATAACTCACTAAAGTATTTCTAGATTCAGTTTACCCCCATAAACTATACAATTTGGTTCAATTTACCCCTTGACACAATTTGTTTTTTTGTTTCTTCATACACAAGTTGAATTTTAATTTGAGACTTTGCAAGATGGCAGTGGACATCATAATCTATATGAGAAAAATATTTTATGATTTTTTCATTACTAGTTTTTATAAATTTTGTATCTCAACAACAATTTTATCATTAAATATTCTACCTTATCAAAATAGTTATGAAAAATTCATGACATATATTTTTTACAATGCCTTATGTTGTGTGCTATCACTTTACAAAATTTAAACTTAAAACTCCACTTGTGCATGGAGAAAAAAAGACAAATTATGTTAAGGGGTAAATTAAACTAAATTGTATAGTTTTAGGGGTGAAGTGATCCAAGAAATACTTTAGAAAATTATCCAAACTTTGGTTATACTTGAGGGAGTAATTTGAACTTTTTCCTACAATTTACTACCCTTGTTTATAAAAGAGTTTTATCATGCGGATAATAAAGTAGTAGCGATTCTTGTATTGCAGCATTCCAATTTATTATTCTTGAGGAACTATCATACTTCTTTCGTATAGGAAAAGAAAGTCGTTTAAGACAACATTTAGCATACCAAGGAGTACTTCAGTTATTACAATACCAGAATTGTAGCCGAAGATTAGAATTCTTGCTATGCAAATTCGAGTTGAAGAGCTTAGAGATTTATCCTTAAGAGGGGGAGAACTTGAAACTCCTGTTGGGAGAAACTGAGAACAGGTTGTGGCTGATAGGAGCAGGTACAACAAGGACACGTCACTTGGCTTGTAGACAAGACACATCAGCAAATTCTTGCGTGGATGAGAGAGAAATGGAGAGAGAAAGCTCGCTTGTCGCAGGTTCCAGCGCCGATTGATTCACACAATCTTGTGGATTTGTGGGTCCGTGTATGGGCTTGGGTGTTGCGCACAGACTCAAGCCGGGAGCAAATAAATCATGTTTGAATAAAATAATGGTACTTGAAATATGTGAAGAGTTTTTGCTGTTGTATAGATTGTCTGCTGAGCTTGTCTCGTTGTGACATGGCTTGTCTAATAGACAAGCTTATTAAACCTGCTCTAAGCAATTGCCCCACATGTCACTGACACAGCAGAGGAGCGAAATCATTAGGATTATGTTCACATGCAGGATGCAGCATTGCAGCTATGTGGGGATGTTTGGTTCCTGCCGCTGTCTGCCACGCCTAAGTTGTGGCACCGCCAATAAAAGCAAGGACACTGCTTGTTTGACCCTTCAGCTTTGGCACGCCACACGGGAAATAGTAGCAAAACAGCAGGTTCTTTCGTATTTTTTCGCAACGAGTGTGGCAGTGTTTTTGCTCGCCACAAGCTATGGCGCCGCCGAACCTACGACATGGCAGGTTGTGGCCGGCAAGCAACATGCCCACAACCCACCACACTACTGTCAGTATTCGCATCGACACTCCTTGCACTCGTGCTGTGCAGGAGTGTCCAGATCGGAGCGGTAACAGATTGAAAGCTGGAGATGGTTTCGACTTTCGAGGCCAGGTCTGACTAGAGAGCAGCGATCGGTTCCCCATGTTCTAACCATTGTCCCACTGGTATGATCATGTTCCGATGGCGAGTAGGAACCTGTGTAGTTCAGCTACAAGCTATTGTAGTGATGGGCAAATCATCGATCGCAAGCAACTGGCCGGACTGAGCAAGAAACTGAGCTTCTCCAGATCGTACTGTCGACTGAAAGCGCATGCTCTCAGACTAATTCTACAATCGAGTTACCGTTAATATAATCTAGAGAGACCGCTCCGTGTCTTCCGAGCGACCTGAAGGCGATCGGGGGGCGCCGCCGTCAATCCTAAGCAATCTACCGCCGCCGCCGTGGTGATCCTGTGTCACCGACGGGCTGCTCTTTGCTACGCGCTGGTCGCGGGAGCAACAACTTGATCACCGGCCGTGAGGCGTGGTGGATTGACTGGGGTTTGCATCCTCGAGTCTGGTTCCGTCTAGTCTACGTTGGTCAAGATCCCGTCCACGACGGGGACTCGGAGTTTGACGTCCACAAAAGATCCCATCCCCTAGGGTTGGGTCTCTCGACCTTTTCCTCGCCTTCCATCCGACGCCTGGGGTTGCGACTAGGGTTTGTGCAGCGACGCTGGTGGGGGTGATCAGGGGTTTCCGGTGAGGAAGCTACCCATCCGAAGCCAGCTAGCTGATCCACAGTCCCTAGCGCTTTCCTTCGTCGGGATGAAGGGCACTCGATGCGATCGTGACAAGGGAGTGGGAGCATCTGGGAGTACGAAGATGGCCGCGGTGCGGTGTGAGCAGGGTGCGCCACCAGAGGGTACGGCGTCGTCTGACGCCAAGGCGAAGGGGAAGCGCGTGCAGGAGGAAAATTCTGACAGGAGGATAGTGCTGGTGGCTCCGGTTACAGATGATCAGGAAGCGGAGGAGGAGGAGTATGATTTTGGGCAAGATGAGGAGGTAGTTAGGGCACAGCAAATCTGGTACGCTCTTGCTCGCTTTTACACTGGCCAAGAATTCAATGCTTGGACCGTGTTCCACGAGCTAAGCAATGCATGGGGCAGGAAGGAGGCGATTCCTTTCAGGAGCTTGGGGGAGAATAGGTTCATTGTCGAATTTGACTCAGAAAGGCTGTGGAGAAGGGTCTTGGATGGCGGACCATGGAGGTTCCGAGGCGGGGATGCCATGATCTTTGTCCCCTATGATGGGGTGCGGAGAGCTTCAGAGATTGAAATTGAATCCATCAATCTATGGATCCGTATATATGATATTCCAGCGGTGATGATGACGGATGGTTTTGCTAGGGCGCTGGGGGGAAAAGTTGGTAGGGTGCTCGAGGTTGGGGATGTGCATAGCAACTACAAGAGAGTTAAAGTGGAATTCCCGTTGGAAAAAGCTATCTTACGCAAGGTTCAGCAAAAGGTGAAAGGGTATGGGATCATGGAGTTCATGGTGAAGTATGAAAATATTCCACACTTCTATTTTTCGTGTGGGCGTATTGGCCATGCTCGGCAGGAATGTCCGGATGATGGTGGTGATGAGGGCGATGTTCACTTTGGGAAGGCGATGCGGTGTTCCCCTCAGAAGCGGGGTGTAGGGCGTCGTATGGTTATTCCGGCGGCGCCTACTGCAAAGAGAGGGCTGAATTTTAGTGGTGAGCAAAGGAGGAGGCTACTGACCGGGAACTTCTCCTCCAATGCTTCGCCGAGGAGTGCTCGGTCTTTCTCTAGCGGGGGGAGAGATGATGATGGAGGCGAGGAGAACAGTAGCATGAAAGATAAGGGGGAGGAGGTAGAAGGAGGTGGGGAGAATTCTGCGGAGGTTGAGAAGGCACTGGCGAAGGGTGTGGCCAAGATGGCGGTCGATGATCCGGTGAAGGGTGTGCCAGAGAAGGTTTCTGGTATGGACTCGTATGTGGGCTCAAGTGAAAATTCAGAGCCTATTGGCCAGAGTATGGCCGTGGCCAGTGATGCTGGGGAAGATGGAGGTCCTAGTGGAGGGCCTATACGAGTGAGAGGGGCCAGGAAAACAAGTGCAAAAGTGCCTATTCTCCCATATGAGAAAAGATACAAGAAATGTTCCAATTCAGATGGCAATGATCTGGTTAAAGATATGGAGAAAGAAGGGGTGATGGTGCATGACCTGCTTATGGGGAGGGTGTCTGGTGATGGCAGTTGCTTGTTGGGGAAGACCATTGCTACGCCTGTGGTGGGCGTTCGCCTTGTGGATCCTCCGGAGCAGAACCTGACGGGTGCTCATGTCGAGCCCCGTCAGGAGCAATGAATGCTCTAGGCTAGAACTGCCGGGGGGTGGGGAACTCCCGGACAGTTCGTGACCTGACTGCACTCATGCAGTCCCATAACCCCAAGCTAGTCTTTTTGTCGGAGACTAGGCAGAGTGAGGAGAAGTCGAAGAACCTAAGATGCAGACTGGGCCTAAAGGGTTGCTTGGCAGTTGGCAGTGAGGGGAGAAGCGGTGGAATCGCCTTATTCTGGGATGAATCAATCTCTGTCACATTGTTAGGTATGTGCAATCGGCTAATTGATGTACAGGTGCAAGAAAGCCCGTCCTCACAGCCATGGCGTATATCTTTTGTGTATGGAGAACCACGTGTGGAGGATAGGAAGCACATGTGGGAGCTACTGCAGCGTATAAAGCTTAAAGTCAGCGATCCTTGGGTTGTGTTGGGTGATTTCAATGAAGCTATGTGGCAGTTTGAACATTTTTCAAACACGAGGCGTGGTGAACGACAGATGCAAAGCTTTCAGGAGGCGCTGAGTTATTGTGATCTGCATGATATCGGCTTCTCGGGTCTCCCTTGGACTTTTGATAATAGAAGGAGGGGCAGCAGGAACGTCAAAGTCCGCTTGGATAGGGCGGTGGCGTCGACATCGTGGATGGCCAGGTTTGGTGATGCGGCTGTTAAGCATCTCGTTTCCCCCTGTTCAGACCATTGCCCGGTGCTTCTGCAGACATATAATGATGATCCGGCTGCTGCACAAGGTGGTATAAGGTGGTATGAAATTATGTGGGAGCGTGAGGACTCGCTAGTGCCGGAGATTGCTGCAGCCTGGGATGCGGCTGGTGCAAAGCATGACCTGGGAGATATTTCACGTGGACTACATGAGGTAATGAACTCTCTGCATAGATGGAGCCGAGTAAAATTTGGGTCAGTTAGAAAGGAGCTTGAAACACTCTGCCGCAAGCTTGAGGAGCTCCAAAGCCGTAATGATGTTGCTGATGCTGAAGAAATTAAGAGAATAATGGAGAAAATGAATGAAATCCTGTATAGGGAGGAGATGATGTGGCTCCAAAGGTCCAGAATTTCTTGGCTTAAAGAGGGGGACCGAAACACAAAATGTTTTCACATAAAGGCCCAGTGGAGAGCAAAAAAGAATAAAATTAAAAAGTTGAGAAATGAGGAGGGACAGTGGTGTGAGATCTGGAAGGATATGTGTGATTTAACGAGCATGTTCTTTCAAGACCTATATTCTAAAGATGAACTTGTTGACCCTGACCCACTTATGCCTCTTTTTGAGAGCCGTGTGTCGCAGGAGATGAATGAGATGTTATGCCGGGAGTTCACGGAGGAGGAGATTGGTGATGCCTTGTTCCAAATTGGCCCTCTAAAAGCTCCGGGCCCAGATGGATTTCCTGCTCGCTTCTTACAACGCAACTGGGGTATTATGAAGGAGGAGGTCACTAATGCAGTCCGGGAATTCTTTCGATCGGTGATCATGCCTGATGGAGTGAATGATACAGCAATTGTTCTCATCCCCAAGATTTCCCATCCAGAGAAGCTCGCTGATTTTAGGCCTATCAGCCTATGCAATGTGGTATACAAGATCGTTTCCAAGTGCATGGTGAACAGGCTGTGGTCCCTCCTTGGTGATTTGATCTCCCCTAATCAAAGTGCCTTTGTTCCAGGGCGTATGATAACAGATAATGCACTAATTGCCTTTGAGTGCCTTCATGCCATACAGCAGGGAACTTCGGAGCGAAACAATTTTTGTGCGTACAAGCTGGATCTCTCGAAGGCGTATGACCGAGTGGATTGGTCCTTCTTGGAAAAGGTTCTACTGAGGCTGGGCTTTCAGAGCTCATGGGTTCGGTGGGTGATGAGTTGTGTGACCACCGTTCGATATACTGTTCGCCTCAATGGGGTTCCTCTCGAGCCCTTCCAACCTACTCGTGGTCTACGCCAAGGTGATCCGTTGTCGCCGTATTTGTTTCTCTTTGTTGCTGATGCCCTTTCCTCTGCTCTTAAAAAGGATGTGCAGGATAATGAAATAATGGAGCTCAAGATTACCAGGCATGCACCGGGTATCTCACACCTCCTATTTGCTGACGATGCACTGCTATTCTTTAAGGCTGAGGCAGAACAAGCAAGGCGAGTAAAATGCCTCCTAAACCGCTTTGAGAGGGGGACGGGACAGCAGCTCAGCCCGGCAAAATGCTCGCTGCTTGCCCGAGAGAGTTTGGACAGCCAGGTCAAGGAGGAAATTCGGGCAATTTTGGGAGTTCACCGTGTCGAGTTTGAATCAAAATACTTGGGTTTGCCTACCCCAGAGGGACGAATGAAGTCAGAGAGGTTCCAGCCTTTACGTGAACGATTGTGCAAAAGAATGGTCTCATGGTCTGAAAGGCACCTATCTGTTGCTACTAAGGAGGTGTTAATTAAGTCGGTGGCTCAGGCTATCCCCATGTACACAATGAGTATCTTTCATTTGACAGACACCTTCTATGAAGAACTTACGCGTGGGATACGCAACTTTTGGTGGGGTGCTGAAAACGGTGTGCGCAAAACACATTGGATTGCTTGGGAGAAGTTTACACGAGGCAAGGGCCGTGGAGGATTGGGGTTCCGTGATTTTCGGGTTTTCAACCAAGCACTTCTTGCAAGACAAGTATGGAGACTAATCGAATTCCCAGATAGCTTGTGCTCCCGCCTGTTGAAAGCAAAGTATTACCCTAATGGGGATCTGTTGGACACAGCTTTCCCCACGCAAACTTCACCTACGTGGAAGGCCCTGATGCACGGTCTTGAACTGCTTAAGAAGGGCGCTATCTGGCGGGTTGCTGATGGAACTCGCATCAAGATTTGGCGACACCAATGGCTACCCCGGGGGTGGTCTCTTTGACCAGTAAGGAGCAAAAGAGCATGCCGGTTAAAAATGGGTCGCTCAGCTTATAGACCAGAACACGAAAGAATGGGATGAGGAGGTTCTGAACCGCTTCTTCCATAGTTTTGATGTTGAGGATATTCTAAAAATCAAAATCCCAAGAAGAGTGGAGGAGGACTTTGTAGCTTGGCACTATGAGAAAACAGGTTGCTTCTCTGTTCGCAGTGCGTATCGCTTGGGCATTGATCTTCGTGACGTGAATGCAGCAACGAGCTCCAGCACAATGCCTGACGGTGAGCGGCTAGTGTGGAGAAAGCTTTGGAGCTTGCCGATCCCACCGAAGGTCAAAGTGTTTGCATGGAGAGCCGTTCACAATGGTCTTGCTTCTCAGGCAAACAAGCAGACGAGGAAGATGTCAGTGCTGAACACTTGTGCTCTATGCGGTGGTGTTGAGGATGTTCATCATGCTCTCATCCAATGCCCACATGCAAGGAACCTGCGCTGTGCAATGAGGGGAAAATGGGCCATTCCTTCAGAAGAGGACCTAATCTATTCTGGCCATGAATGGCTGCTACGTCTGATCGACAAGCATGATAAGGTGGTCATGGGGAAATTCGTCCTTGTCCTCTGGAGAGCATGGTTCATCCGCAATGAGTTGACTCACACGAATCGGAAGCTGTCCATCATGGGGTCTGTGAGCTTCTTGCTTAACTACTGGGAGTCACTGTGCATGGTTCGACAACAGCCGGAGCCGGACCTGAAAGGCAAAAAAACCCATCTTTCCTGATCTGCCACCGGCTGGTACTAGACAGCAAAAGAAGCGGAACTGCTGGGTTGCACCGGGAATGGGTTCAGTGAAAATCAATGTCGATGGTGCCTTTTTGGATACATCTCAGGCAAGCTACGGTGTTGTGATTCGCGATGAACAAGGGCATGTTTTACTCTCTGCTTGGGGAGTCATCGATAACGCCTCTAGTGCTGAGCAGGTGGAGCTTATTGCCTGTAATGAAGGGGTAAAGCTGGCGGCCAGGTGGGTGCCGAGACCGGCCATCCTGGAGTCTGATTGTCTGACTGCGGTGAACCTCCTCCTGAAGCCGGAATCCCAGAGGTCGCCATGGGCCTTTGTCATTAGGGAGATGGCGGCTGCGGCAGTAGAGCTAGGGATGGCAACGGGGCCCCGATCCCCGATCCTCGACGGGGATTTCCTCCATTAGGGGATGCAATTGGGGTGTTTTTAATCCCCGCGGGGAGCTTAATGGGCTTATTTCCATCCCCGTCGGGGGAAGCGGGGAGCGGAACGTTCTGCACGTCCCCGTCCCCGTTCCCCGTCGGGGACCCGAGTAGTATATGAGCTGTGTATAATAATATAGGCCAAAAGAAGCCCAAAACTGAATTTTGGCCCAAGCCCACCAAAAGCACATATATAGAGTCGACCCAAACCCTAGCGTCCCCAGTCCATCCATCCACTCCCGCACGGCCGCAGCCGCACGGCCGCCCGCCCGCCCGCGACTCCCCAGTCCCCAGTCGGCCGGTCACCGCAGTTCACCTCCTCCCTCACTAACGCAGCAACGCGAATGCCGTCGCTGCCCATTCGTCGATCTCTTCTCCCCTCAACCCTCCCACTCTCCGACAGCCCGTACTCAGAGACACATTCGCAGTCTCGCTTGCGGTGTCGTTCGATTCTCTTGAAGCCGCCTGGGATAAGTGCCGACAGGATCCTCGCAGTTGCCCGCTCGTATGGTCCCGTAGAGGAGCAATGGTCAACGGGATCTATTGAAGAAAGATGGCATTTCTATGGCCTTTCTTTTGTGCTGTGAGCCGTGATGGCAAGTGGCAAAAAAAAGGAAAAGGTGAGAACAGCCTGAAGATCGAAGGGAATAGTCTCATTCTTGTATTTTTTTCCCTTTGTTTTTGTTTGCTCAGTGAGAAGGCAAGCAAATTGTATAAAATGTACATGGATGTTTGTGATTCACATAGTATTTTTTTGGATGTTCTTGTTTTATGTCGCTGATTGTTGGGAATTTCTCGGGGCCGGGGCCCTGTCGGGTGAGCGATCCCCGCTCGGGGACGGGGACAGGGCCAAATCCTTCCCCGCGAGTGGTAGCGGGGACGGTGACGGGGCAATTTTTCTCCAGCGGGGAGCAGAACGTTCAGCTAAACCCCGACGGGGATAGCCCCGTTGCCATCCCTAAGTAGAGCAGCCTTCGATTTCTTTTAAACATGTAAAGAGAGAGCAGAATAGTGTAGCGCATGAGTTAGCACAACTTGCTAGGAGGTTGTCCCATAGTACAGTATGTCACAACTGAGTTCCAGTCTGTGTCGAGCACTTAATTGCTCAAGATTGTAACCCTTCTTTGAGTAATTAATAAAGCGCTCTCTTTACCGAAAAAATATAATCTAGAGAGCCACTCGACGCCGACGGGCTATAGTTAATAAACAACACGCTGGGTCTTAAACTCTTAATTGACCATGACAACGTTCATGTATATTTCATCTCCAAACAAATTACTTTCATGCAATTATATATTGCTCTTACATCATCACGTTCTATGTTATGCTTATTCTGTCGAACGTGCATGAATATATTCTTAAAAATTCAGTTGGATTTCCTGGGTGGCATCACGACGGAGGGGACGGTGGCGGTTTTTGTGCACCACCACCGCCGTCGTCGCCGCCGCCGCCTCCTCCTCCACCACCACCACCTCCGCCGTTGCCGCCGCCGCCGCCGCCACCTCCAGTCCTCCACCGCAGCCGCCGCCGCCGCCGCCACCACCGCCGCCGCCACACTGGTTGACACACACATATTCTGCTCCAGAACCAGTCGATGTCAGCTTCGGTGCCGGCGGCGCTGCGCTTACTCGTGCAGTGCCCGCCGGTGCCGAGACTTTCGTGAATGCACGAGCTGGCACAGTTCAGACTGCTCACGCACCGGCCATGGAAAAACCTGTTCCGCGTTGTACACAGGTATGCCTCCGCACCTATATACGACATGTATAAACCTTGTCAGGAAAATTTGCAGAAATTTCACGAGAATGTGTATATCAAAACCACAAGGGTTAGTTGTTTGGGTTAATTGGAAATATGCTATTACAACTTTTGCTGTTTTGAGATATGCCATTACAATTCGTGAAATTGGATATATGCCATTGCAGTTCAACCAGACCCCGAAATTGAATGGCAAATTTTCAATGTCACTCCGAATTGCAATGGCAAGTTTCCATATCACTCTGAATTGCAATGACAAGTTTCGGCGTGTGGTTGAATTGCAGTGGCAAATTTCCAATTAGGTGATTTTTAATGGCAGATCTCCAATTCTTGAAAATTGTAATGACATATTTCCAATTAACCACGAGGAGCAAGGCCAGGGCGAAGACAGCAGGCGCCGCTACTTTCTTGTTGGACGCCATGGCAGTTTGATGTGGAGAAAAGGGCACGAATGTTCAATATTTATAGTGGTTGCTTTGGCCCCAAGCGATTTCCTATCCTGCGGATAGCAAATCCCAAATGTTGGATGCTATACAATTTACTACCCTTGTTTTATGAAAGATTTTATTTCCTGTGGATATAATAAAGTAGTAGTAGTAGTTTTTTTGGCTGCACACGGTCAAAATAAATACTATAGTTTTTATCTGTGGATATAATAAAGTACATAGATTTTGCTATGTGCCTTTGTATATATAGACATAATGTGTATCTAGATGCATTAAAAATTTCATGCATCTAGAAAACCAAATGTTGGATACTATACAATTTACTACCCCTGTTTTATGAAATGTTTTATTTCCTGTGATATAATAAAGTAGTATTTTTTTGGCCGCATGGTCAAAATAAATAGTATATCTTCCCCTGTGGATATAATAAAGTACCACTCCCTCAATTTAGGTTGTTTTGATTTTTTTTTCTAGATACACATATTTTACTATGTATATAGATATAATATATATATCTAGGTGCATTACAAAATTTATGTATCTAGAGAACCCAAATGTTGGATACTATACAATTTACTACCCTTGTTTTATATATTTTTTTCCCAGTGGATATAATAAAGTAGTTTTTTTTTGCTGCATGATCAAAACAATAGTATAGCTTTTCCCAGTACTACTTACTTTGTCCTCTGGATACGGAATGCAGCTGATGAATGGATACGCAAAATATAAATGCGCGCAGCATAGTCCAAATACAGTGTACTGATTTCCCTGGATACCCCGACAATATGACATGAAGGAGCGAGCAATTCCTAGATACGCTAGACACACGACCAATCGATTTTGCACGTTACAGTAGTCAGTAGTCCACTTGACAGTTGTTCTTGGACTTCCATTCATTCTATTGTGTTGTACTGTTATTACACTTCAATTCTGGTACTGCAGCATTCCAATTTGTTATTCTTGAGGAACTAGTATCATTCAGTTATTACAATACCAGAATTGTAGCCAAATATTTTGTCCCAAAATATTTAGATTTGTCATCAAAGTAAATGTATTTGTAGCCAAAGATTTTGTCCCAAAATATTTAGATTTGTAGCCAAAAAAATAAATTTATATCCAAAGATTTTGTCCCAATATTTTGATCTTACTGTACACTTTCAGAGCATGACTACATGACTAACAAGTTTAGCATTTGAACAATATATATTGAGTTTTTTTTATCAGAACGATATATAGAGATTTTCCGGGTATTAGCTACATACACTGCTGCCATGCTGTGATATCACCAGCATTGCAGGTTATTCTTTTCTGCAACTGCCGTTTTAGACAAGCTGGACTACTGCTGCGATTCGCAGGGCGCCACCCTGGAGAAGATCTGCAAGCTCATCAAACAATATAGCAGTGCGCCAGCCCCAGCCCTTTGGGGCTTTTGGTAGCAGCGTCCCAGCCTGCTTCAGGCTTCCAAATATCATGACCTCTCTCTTTGATGGGCAGATGAGCTACGAGGAGCAACGAACAATTTTGCAAATTAGATCATACACAGTACCTCAGTGGAAGACGATTTGATGAAAAGTGGGTAGTACCTGATACCGAGCAGTAACCTTTTCCCGAGGGTCAACATACATGTGGACCTAATAAGTAATAAGTTTATCAGTTAAGTTGATCATGATGTCCATTGACTAATGAATTCAGTAAATCACTCACCTTCCTCAAGGGGTCCAAAAACTCAGCCTTGCGTCGGTGAAGAAAAAGTCCTGCATTGACAGTTAAATTGGTAAAAGGCATATTGTTATACTTAGTCATCAGAGGCAAAAGGTAAGCTTGCTAAGACATGGTACTAAATAGAATACCAAGGGTGCGTCGTCCATGAGGATCCTCATCATTGAATGCCTGGACACTCACCTGCAAATGGGTATGCCACTTACTTAACTAGACTTACGCCATTAGAAGAATGTATATATTTAAGACAACAAAGCTAACCTTCCACAGAGAGCCTGCATAAAACACTTCAGTCGAATGTTTCACCTGACCATCAGCAAGCCTGTGCACATCCTCGAACTCAACTCTGTGAACAGCAGCAATAAGCTGGTCAAGCCATGCCAGAAACAAGGAATCAAAGTGCACATCCAATTGTAAGCCTTTACTGCCTACAGATGATAAAAGGTAAATAGCAGAACATTTGCTGGCTAGCCTCACCATTTTTCATGTGAAATTTTATTTTATTTTTCATATTCTTGCCATGGCACATTTATCAACAAGGCAACAAGCCAACTGGTAACCTAGTAATAAACTCAAGCTTGAGAGATATTACTTGACATTCAGGAAACGAAATAAATAATTACTCAAGTTTTTCCTGGAATACTGTTCATGAGGTGTTGTTCGATGATAGAACCACAGGTACAGAAAAATAAGTAATCTTACCCAAAGCGGAACGGAGGAAAATGACTAAGCGGTGTCTTCATGTCCAATGATATAGTTGCATCCTCTGCAGTTTCCCAATCACACCCAAGTTCATGCTCCTTTGACTCCTGCATCTGGATGGAAGAACCACCTGGAGTAGAAACAGATGCAGCACTGCAATATCTTGTCTGCATGCCAGCCTCAAATATACTTTCAGCCTGCTGATGAACAACATTGCTTTCTTGGCTAAGATTAACCAATGCAGTTAGGCCATCTGCTGAAATATCTCCATTGCGATCAATTCTAGCTTCTGATTCATCATTAGCAAATTGTTGACCATTTCTTGAACCGAGCCCATAAGGGACACGGGAGAAGACATAACGTGTAGGAGCCCAAGCTGCACCAGGCACATTTGAGTTCCCTCTCCCAATACCAGCAAGCCCGTCAACTGCTCCTCTTACGTTAACACGGACAGGTCCAAGCCCACCATTGCCATCACCCTGGGCATCTGTGAGATAGATGTTACCTATGGTACCAGAAGAACTACTCCGGTCATTCTCCTGCCTGTAGTGTGTATGCGAGCTCACATATGCTTGCTTGCAAGCACAAGAACTACTCGTAAGGCAACAGTTTCTGCAAGTATCAGCGACTATCGCTTGCATTCTGTGACTCAGAAGCATCTGTAGTAACAAAGCATCAAAGTTTTATAAATCATCATAAAGCGAACACTGTACTACAAGGCAGATATTAGACTACGAACCTGTAGCCAAAGACCATCATTGACAGCTTTGCAAGGGAATCCAAATTCTTCAAGTTGCTTTCGAACGCTTAACAGCGCATCAAATGACATGTTGCAATAGAGAAGAGAACCCCTCTCAAATATATTCATAAAAGCATTGTATTCATCACTAGATAGACAAGAGCCCCCCCTAATGCATCTAACTTGCCGTCGTCCAACAACCCTACCACCCCAAAGTGGTGCATTGGGCCTTCCCCACTCGGTAGGAACAACCCCATTACTGGAAGTTCTTGAGAAATAATTCTTAGTTTGCTCACTAGAAAGCCAGACGTTTTCATTAAACTGATATGAAGTACTTTCTCCGGATGGCCCTCCTGTAGAACAATCTTTCTCCATCCTCTTGGAAGCTTCACCATTCTAAATTTCAGATAAACATCAGGGTCTTAATGCAGTTGACATGCTTCATGCTAAATATAGTTATTTGTGAAAACAATGAAAAGCATAGCATATTGAGCAAAGGCAGAAATCCTGGGTGTCATCTTAGTTGTGCAATGGGGGTATGGTACGATATTCCAGGGTATTACCGTGTCTGAAATAGCAATCATGTGATGTGCAATTTCATTCCCCAAGTTATCATGCAACTTCAAGTTCTGCAATTCAGGCTCAATTAGTTGTTCCTCGCCATGTTCATTCATTGGAGTCTTCCCCTTTCTCATGGAACGATCAGCATTCGATGAGCTTGTTTCATTCCCACTAACTTGTAACGCACACATGGTAACCTTTGCAAGTAGAGTAATCAATGCTAGTTCAAACCTTCAAGTACCAAGATAAGTTGTTGTCATAAAAGGGGCTTGTAATATCATTCAGCGGGCAGATAAACACAAAACATACCGTTTCTCCTCATTAGGTACCCACAATTCGTCAGACGTAAGAAGAGCATGCAAAGTTTGTGAAGAAAGCTTTGGTAGCACCTTTCAAGCACAAAACAAAAATAATACTGTGAGTAACAAAAAGGCCCAGCACATTCGCAATAACGTAGAATGTATATTGAATAACAAATCCCAGCCAAGACAATCCAAACATGCAAGCACTCGTGTTGAAAAAAGAAAAAAAAAACTAAACATATAAGACAACATCGAATAGTTTTCTCGGCATTTTTTGTACACACAATGGCCTATGCAACATTTACTACAATATAGCAGCACACTACTTGATTGAGTTGATTGAAATACCAAAACAAATACTCAGTCAGCAAGACATTTAAAGAATTTAAGGCATGGGTGACGTGGTCTTTAAATACCAAAAAAATCTATAAGAACTAAAAAGTAAACAAGAGTTTTCATGGAGTTTGACCAGCAAAAGTTCTAAAATGACATGCACCTCTCGTAGTTCCAGTGTGGCACTTTGACAAAGATAACCCCAGCAAGCATTTCTGACACGTTCTCCATGACTACCATAATCTTGACTTTCAGCAAACAACTGTTGGGAATAAGAAAAAAGTTAAAGATCAAGACGAATGACCAAGAAGAAGAAAACGAGTATATATTATTGTAAAAGAAAGTTGATGTCATCAATCATCAAAGTATACAGATCCAATAATGAGCTTGCCTGATATTGTAAAAAGTTTGATGTCCAAAGCTCAGAAATAATAAAATCTGTACATATTGTACATAAGTCCTGCAATTGAACATATCATATGAATCAAAACAACATACCGGAACGAGGCACAAAGGAAAATTACCAACTAAATAGCTAAACTTTCACCTGAAGATCCAGAAATGATGCGGCTGCGAGCACCCGAAATGCATTGTTATCATTAAGCTTGGGAGGCTGCCCATAAAGATAAGCCAGCGCAATTGCGATTGCCTCTGAGTCAACATTAGCATCATCTATGTGCAAGACCACTGTAGGTGCTCCAGCCTCTCTCCAAGGACCATGAAGCATATTCCTGCCAGTCATTTTTATGAAGAATTTGTTAGTATTTTACTCATCTTTAATTACTTCTATGTTCTAGTAGGAAAAAACTTGAGAAAAAAGGGGAAAATGGAAAAGGTGTAGAAATGGAGTGAGCAAGATTCCTTTTGGATTTACTTTGGTTTTGCATATATCATCATATATAGATAAAAGTAGCATCAAGCCAAAGTGCAGAGACCATAATCACCAGGATAACATCTAGTTGAATTGTATCACACAGGAGAATGAAGAGGTCTCTAAGTTTTCTCCTAAGATCGATCAGGGAAATATGTGAGCACAAATCTGATATGATCCCTAAATGGAAGACACTATGAATCCATTTTTAATGTACCACAGTCAGCAGTACTGGTGGATGCCTATGCTCCCATCCACATGTTCTGGCCTTGAAATCTCAAGGGAAACACTAGCTAGTGACCGATCTCTGTCAAATCAATTTTAGCTTCAATAATGAAGCACAGCTTAAATGTGAATCTCGAAGTCTAAAGGGAGACAACTAGTTTCAACGGAACCAAAGGCTTAAGTATGATATCCACAAGAATGCCAGCCCTGTCCCTAACAAATTGTACAAATTAAGGTATTGCAGATTTTAAAGGCTGTGATCCACATGATATTTGCACAACGGATAAAATCAGATTCTATATTATAAATTTCAACAGGGCTCAAAGCACATGAAAATTTCACAGAAATGGGATCGAGACGTCCCAACCACGCAACCAAACAGACAAAAATGTCATTTAGAAATGCAATTAAGTACTCTAGGCAATTGCAGACGACCAGATCGCAACAGACACTTCAATTCCCAACGAATTGAAGGCGGGAAGAGCGTCAGGGCTCCTCATTCGAGAGCTCACCTGAAGTAGGCGCTCCGGGAGAGGATGAGGCGGTGGAGGCGGTATGTGGCGCCCATGGCCTCCACGACGACGTCGGAGAAGGCCCCGGAGCCGAAACCCTCCGCCTGGACGTGGTCGCAGAGCGCCGCGAGGTTACAGTCCACCGGCCGGAGCTCCGCCGCCGCGACCGCCACCTCGTACGGCCGCGGCCCCGCCGGGGCGGCGCGCAGGGGAGCCGCCGGTGCGGCCCCCTCCTCCGCCGCCGGCGGATGCGGGTGCGGCGGGGCGGCCATCGGGGGCCTGGGGCTAGGGTTTTAGCGGAGGCGTGTGGCACGGCGCGTGTCGGTGGGATGGGGGGAGTGATGAGGCGGGGGCAGGGGTGGGGAGAGGAGAACGAGTCGGGAGGTTGAAGAAAGAGCGAATGAGAAAAAGGCGATCGCTCGGGTTTCGGGAAATGCGCCACTGTTATTACCAACAATCGCGAGATTTTTCTTCTTCTACTTTTTTTTTCTTGCCCAACAAGAGAGGTTCTCTTCGAGTGATCCACAAGGTTTGGTTAAAAAACAAAACAATATAAATAGAAGGTATATTTTATTTTAATGGAGAGGATGAGTTGTGATTGAGGAAGTACATTAATCAAATGGTGAAATGAGCATATGGTTTGATTTTGCTTTCTTAAGACAATTTAAGTGCACAATTTTATTGCATTTAGATTGGGAACTAATTAATTGTGACATGGTAGTTTTATGAGATGAAGCTTATCTCATTAAGGCTGAAACTCCTCATTCTCTCCCCTTTTAAATACCTTAAGAAATTATCAAAAATAGTGATATAGTATGAAAATTAACCTTCATAAAACTCTTATCAAGACTGGCTTTACAACAAGATTCGATGCTAATGATATGTCTTGGTCAATTTACGAATGATACAATTTGATTTTTAAGTACATTGGTTACCTTACATGATAATATGGTGTTAAAAAATAAAATATACCACAACCTTCTGCTTAAAATTTGATATTTAAGATTTTGAAAAGTACTAGTAAGATAGATTCTCATTTCGAAGAGATGACTATATTTTTTTTAAAATTGAAAGATATGATTTAAGATCTTATTAAAGGATAAATTAGACTAAATAACGTGAGTCTACTCTACAATATGTGATTTCATGAATCCCACCAAACACATATGGATCCACATGAGATCTCATCTAATAATACGTAAGTCTCATGTGGATTTAGGATGCATAAGTGAGCTCCAAATTTTGGAACTTTAGAGTTTGATTGGTTGTCTACATGATCTTAGTCTGACTCTCATCTGTAAGTCAGGCTTCCATGAAACAAGTTGAGTGCGTGAAAATTCTCTTGTTTGGTTATTTGTACATGTCTAGTCTGATTAAGAAGACAAGATGTTTGGTTCTGTGTATGTGTCATGCCTCTTGCATTGATATAAGATTAGAAAAAACAATCAGTTTTATAGTATTTAGTTAAATGATTTATTTTACCTTTACATTTTAATTTAATTTAGAATACATTAATATTATTTAATACATGTTAATCATATACTCCCTCCGTCCGGAAATGAAAAGTGTTCAGAAATGATACGTGCATTCCCGGTTGGAGCAGATTGTGCCTCGAGCGCACTGTCTGCCTCTTCAATGCAACATCAGCCCCGTTTGCGGGTTGGTTTACGCAGGAGGTAGGAATCAATATGTATGGATACCAAGCGTTTTCCTTGGAGCACTCGCTGGGCCTGACGGGTGAGTAACTTTGAGCGTGGCTTTAATTTCTTCTTGGTCTCTGTTTTCCTCGCTTAGGCACATATCATACTTGGACGGATGGAATATTAATAACATCATTAGCATATTAATTGTCGACTTTCGCAAGTCATATCTTTCAGAAACAGTCAGTTCTGACGTTTTTCGTTCCAACTACGACTACATGCAAGGAGCCAAACCTGGTTGATGCAGGCAACCAATCACGTTCTTAATACGTAGATATACTACTCCCTCCGAATCGTTTACTTGACGCTTCCGACCAGTCCTTAAAAATTAAGGAACCTGTGAAATTACTTTTTTGCCCATCCTAATTCCACCGTTCCCCAGCAGATTCACGATTCCGCTCCGCCGCCGCCCCTCCGCTCTGCAAGATCCGCTAGCGCCGCCGCCGCGGTTCCTCCCGACGATGGCGCCGCCAGTGCGCCCGTCGTGCTTCCCCGTCCCAAGATCCTCCTCCTCCGCTCCGTCCAAACTCCTCCCCAGCACCGCTCCCTCCGCTGCGGCCGCTCGATCCCGCGGCACCGGCCGGCGGCACCTTCCGCGGCAGGCCAGCAGCAGCCGCAGCCACCGGAGACGGTCCGGTGAGGCACGCGGCATATGGGCCCACCAGCGGCGCCCCGGGCTCACCCGGAGAACCAGGAGGCGACGCGGTGGACGGCGGCGCGCAGGGGCAGGAGCTGCCGCCGTACTTCATCATGGAGAAGCCCGTGACGGCGTCGGCGCAGCAGCAACAGAGGGGGAAGCTAAGGGGACAACCCCATGGAGCATATTCTCGACTTCTTCAACACCTAGAGCCGCAAGGGCACTCAATACAGTCCTGCAAGGGATTCTCATGTCTTCTGACGGGTCGGTAGTAGTAATCCCACAACACATGACTTCTTACTGGACGCTGACGCTGAGAGAGCATGACTGCAGGTCCTGGGCAACGCAAAAGGTGTCGTTGCAGTTGTGATCTCCATCCTCATCGTCTCTGTAACTGGGATGTTGGGCTACACGCTCACTGTCATAGGGCTGCTTCTTTACAGTGAAGCTAAGAAGCACAACAAGCAATGAAACCGGCAGATCATCTTCTTTCGTGGATCGATCAGCTAGTGAGCACTTCCTGCCAATAATTCCTACATACATGTATTCTTTTTTTTTCTTTTTTGGTATAGCAGAGCATCCTCTGGTTTTCGTTTTCACCTGAGCAGAGGAGTATGTTTCTATGCTTTTCTTTATTGTTGCGCATGCACTTTAGTGACACAAATGGATAAATTCTTATTCTGAACCCTTGGAATTTAGTTTTCATGAGCTCATTGTTGACTCTGAACCAAGTTCATTGATACTGAAACTTAACAGCTGGTTAAACCAACCATCTCGCGTTCTAAGTTGACAACTGAAACTTGACTTGTCATCAGCTATATGTAATTTAACTTCAAAAAATTGTACTCCACATGAGCTTCCTGCTACCTGAGTGAACACCAAATAACTTGCACATATCTGTCCCAAGATCTTGCACATATGTGTCCATCCAATTTCTGTAGAACCAAGGATCACTGTCATTAATTTCAGCCTTGTTCCATCACATATTCCTTTGTCATGTGCTTTTTGTGCATAAATAACAATGACAGGCCAAAATAGCAACCATTTTTAGTGTAGCATAAACCTAATACTCCGTATTTAGCTCATGTTAAATTAATGCTCATGCAGGGCTGTGGAGATTGAGATAAATGATGAAGAAATAGAAGGGAAAGCAGGAAGAAAAGAACGGATGTTGAAAATAGTGTGAAGCGCAGTTTGTACAAGACGCTATGACACAAATGATCTACGATCTCAAGAGTACAAGTGATCCATGATCATTTTTTATTCGTTTTGTTTGGTCTATGATCTCAGGAGTACTTGGTGTCTGATTGTAAACGGAGTACAATACTTGTAAACATTTTTGTCATCAAATAAATAAATAAGGTCTTTGAGTCTTGTGACTCAGCTTTGGCACAACTGCAAAAGATCATTTCAGTTGACATTGCTCCTTTTTGTGATGATCAGACAAATTACAGCTAGCTGCTATGATATCTGAAAGCCCATACTGGCTTATACTCTCAATCTGGGTTTAAAAGAGTATTTGGGGAATTGTTATGAGCCTCTACAGCTGCTTCTGAGTCATGTGATGTTGTCTTGGCTGTCAACTTCAGATTATAACAGCTGGTAATGAGAATAATCAAAGATTGATAGCAGCCGGTCTTTATGGTTGGAATAACTGGCATTTTATTTAATTTTAGTTTGATTCAATTTTCTTGTGGCTTAAAACTGGATGGATATGATGAATCTTATTTACAATGTTCAGAAAGCTGATATGAAAGTTGAAACAATTGCCACCAGTCTGTCTGAGATGTACTGTATCTACGGTCTTGCTTTCTTTCTGGGTTGGTCTGACCATCTCTTGTAGAGGTTCAGATTGCTACTCCTTCTAAATTTTCAATGTTACCTGATGCAGTTCAAGCAATACAGAAAATGAACAATTCCCAGGCCATGCTGGTCAACAGGAACACACAGGTCACAATCCCTCTCCTTTGATTTTCAGTTTGAGATGAGCCCCAAATTCCCTTCTGACAGCAAACATTGCTATCCTTTGGAAGCTGAAGCTGACAGCATTCACAGACCACAACTCACAATTCCCTTCTGACCATCAATAATCTGAAGCTGGCAGCCAGGACAACATTCATAGCCGTGAGGAGGTGCTCCAGAGGGGCGGCGGCAATGGCTTCAGCGACAGAGGATCTGGCTTGCCAATTGCAGGGAGACGCCATTGCTCCCGCCGCCGCAAGGAGCGCGGGCCCTGGATGCGTGGCCAGGAAAGATGGATGACAGGGCAGCGCGTGAGTGGGAAGGCACGGACGGCGGCGGGCGGAGGCCGAGGAAGCCGGGCAGAGGCCGAGGGAAGAGCCGGACGACGGCGGGCGGAAGAGCCGGTCGCGGCGGCGGGTGGAGGCCGAGGGCCAAACAGGGGATGCGATGTTTTTTTGCAAAGGAGATGCGGTGTTAAACCAGGGGTTAAATAGAAAATTCGTTTGTTGAGTACTATACCGACAAAAAATATTTTGGTCGCTTGCGATCTGCACTGCCGGCGACAAATAAATCGAGCCGGAGGGAGTATTATGTATAGATGTATATTATAGATGAGTGGGAAGACTGTCGACCGGGCATCCCTGGGCCCACCAACACATGTGGGTCGTACCCAGGAGATGAGTTCCTACACACCTGGACTACTCGACTAGTGGGCCACGGTGCTAGTACCGTGGACCACAAGGCAAGACAAGACGAACAAGGACTTATACTAAGACTAGGATAGCTCTCCATACCCTGTATAGGCTACTCCGAGTCCTACTTGAATAGTACCCTTGTACCAATCCGACTTGTAACCCTGCCTCCCGTGGCATATAAGGCGAGGCAGGGACCCTCTCAAAATATACGCAATCAATACAGAGCCACGCAACATACATGACGTAGGGTATTACGCACATTGCGGTCCGAACCTGTCTAATTGTGTGCCTCGTGTCTCACCATCATGTTCCTGATCTCGGCGAGCCCTACCGCACAATATACTACTTCGGGTACCCCGTCGTAGGCTCGGTGCCTAAAACACTGACAGCTGGCGCACCAGGTAGGGGATCTCGTCGTTGATCCGCTGGCGAACTCGATGGCTCTCGTCATCATTAAGCCGACCGTCGCTTTCCAGCAAGGCGACACCTTCGTCTTTGGCTCCTGGGTTTGTGTTGCTGACGGCACCGGATCGTTCCTGCGTTTCTTAGCATCAATTTCGGAGTCAAAGCTCAAGTCCTCGACGCTTACGCAATCTTCAATGGAAGAACTCGTCGAAAATTTCGACGAAATTTCGATCTCTGACCCGCTCAGAGAACTCGAGTCAGAGTCCGAGTACAACTCGATTTCGTCTCCTATTCAGCCTGAGTTGCTCCCTTTGGCTTCACAGCTTGCCCTCAGCCTGGATAACATCCCAGCACCACCTCTCTTCGGCCATCGCCATGTCAGTGCCGCTTACCAAGCTGCACTGAAGCGCCTCATGTGCTCTGGCTCGAAGATCGTGCTCGAGTACTCTTCGGATTCGGACGTCAACCTCGACTACTATTCAGACTCATCTGAGTTTGAGTTCGACTACGGTTCGGATTCTACTGAAGTACAACAACTATCTGGCCCTGCTCATGGACTGGTGATCACATCGACACCTGAGGGTACATTCGTCTACTGGCCTGAGCATGTGCCTGCTGATCTCACCTTGGATAATCAAGAGCGCTTTATCGCTTGTCTCGACAACTTACCTTTCCAGGAAGGTGCCAAACTTGTTGATTATGACACCGATACTGAGCTCATTCAGAGTACGGGTACTTATTCATCACATCGAGAAGTTTTCGTCATTGATGCAACTACTCCGCAAGGGCATCATGCCAATTATCACTTTCCGGATGATGTATCTGATGACGAACTCTCTGCCAATGCTCCTGCTGAGGAAACTGCGGAGGCCAAGATTGCATGTCGCCAACGCAATGCTGATCATGAACCCTTCGTCGGGAACTCACGGAAGCTCTACCTACCCGTAATCTTCAAGAGGCTCTGGATGCGGTAGCCACTCGTCAATATCGCACTCCAGAGGAAGCTATCAACGCGATTAATCTACTTGGTCACTCTATGCCTCGTGATAGAGCGGCTGCTGAAGTTGTGAAGCTGGCCGAGCTAGCCTACACTATGCTACGCCAGAATACCAGTACTCCTAGTCACCATGGCAGTAGTGGAGGTGCTCATCGTGCCACACCCACTCCTCAACGTACCCGTCCGGAAGCTAGCAACAGGGCTAAAGATGGTGAAGGCAGCGTTACTAGCAAGTCGGGAGACTCTCGCTATGATGCTCGCACAACAATCAACGCCAGACGCGCTGAGCGTGAGAAGCAAAAGGATGCAGATTCTGATTCTTTTCCTGCTTTCTCCGCTCGACTTCAAGCTCTGCTTCTTTCGGAGAAATTTAAGCCTTATGGCATCTCTAAATACGATGGCAAGCAAGATCCAAGGTAGTGGTTGCGCTGTTATGCTCTGTCTATCACTAATACCGGGGGCAATGATGATACTAAATGTATCTATTTCCCTTTTGTCCTGGAGCAAGAGCCCCTCACATGGTTCGAGTCTCTCAAACGTGGCTCCATTGACAACTGGGGACAACTCAAGCACCGCTTCACCAGCAACTTCGCGGGTTCTTTGGGCCGTCATAGTACTCGGATGGACCTTGCCTTGATCAAGCAAAAACAAGGTGAAACTCTTCGCGAGTACATGCGTCGCTTCTTTGAGAAAAGGACCACTGTTGTTGATGTTACCGAGAAAGAAGTCATTGATACCTTCCAGAATGGTTTTTATGACGATAGGCTTTTCCAAGACTTTGGTCGCGCTCGCCCAGCAAACATCACCAAGCTCAAGGAGATGATCACTCACTGGGCGGACGACGAAGACAAGGCTCGGAATCGGTTCAAACATCTTCACAACAACCAGAACAACAACAACAACAACAACAATGCTGGAGGAAGCAGCAGTGGCAAGCAACAGCAGGGCAATCACTAGGGTAATAACTACTCGAGCAATCGCAAGCGCAAGCCCGACAACACTGTTGCAGCCATGGAAACTACTGCCAAGACTGAAGATGATTCTCACTGGGCAACATTGACCAAGCAGAAATGCCTATGGCACCCAGAGGGCGATTATACTACAGAACAGTGTCACCAACTTCGTCGTGCGCTGAAGAATACACCTGAGCCAACACACCCAAACCCGAGGTTTCGTAAACACAAGGGGAAGAAGGCTAATACAGACAAAGACACTAGGTTTCAACACCCCTCCAACACTGTCAATGTCATATTTGGTGGGATTCCAACCAAGCGCATGCAGAAACTTGCACTCAGGGAGATTATGTCCATCCAACCAGCAGCTCCCACTTTTTTGAAGTGGTCTGAAACTCCAATTACCTTCTCAAGGGCGGATCAATGGACTAGTTTCTCTGAGCCAGGATGATACCCTCTCGTTCTGGATCCAGTGGTGGCAGGCTCCAGACTCACTAAGGTTCTTATTGATGGTGGCAGCGGTCTCAATGTCCTATTTGCCAAGACCTTGAAGAAGATGGGCCTGGATATCACCAATATGCTTACCAAGACCAACTCGCCGTTCTATGGTATCATCCCGGGCAACGCAGCTGTTCCTTTGGGTTCAGTTGTACTACCCGTCACCTTTGGGACTAAGGATCATTATCGCACCGAGTACATCAAGTTCGAGGTTGCTGACTTCGAGACTTCTTACCATGCCATCCTCGGCAGACCTGCTCTAGCCAAGTTCATGGCTATTCCACACTACGTGTACCTCGTACTCAAGATGCCGAGCCCCAAAGGAGTTCTTTCATTGCAAGGGGATTTGAAGCGTTCTTACGACTGCAACACTGAAGTCGTAGAACTTGCTTCGACAACTCAAGTACCCAATGCTATGATGGAAGTCTTCGCTGCAGCCAAAAAGCTTGCTCCAAGCGAGCTGGAGGTTCCTGAGAAGACAGACAACAATAACAAGCCTGCACCGACTGGTGATGTCCTGCTCAAAGCCATTGACCTTGGTACTGGTGATAGCAGCAAGACGACCATGATCAGTGCACAGCTTGATCCTAAATAGGAAGACGCGCTCGTCAACTTCCTTCGGGCTAACCGTGATATCTTTGCGTGGAAGCCATCTGACATGCCAGGTGTGCCCAGGAGGTTGATCGAGCACTCACTCAACGTCGATCCTAACACTACCCCCAAGAGACAACACCTTCGTTGCTTTGCTGATGATCGGAGGGCTGCTATCAAGAAAGAGCTTGTCAAACTACTCGCGGCTGGCTTCATCCGGGAAGTTTTTCACCCGCAATGGCTTTCTAACCCTGTGCTCGTCAGAAAGAAGAACTCTAATGATTGGAGGATGTGTGTCGACTACACTGATCTCAATAAGCATTGCCCCAAGGATCCTTTCGGGTTGCCGCGGATTAATCAAGTCATTGACTCTACGGTGGGCTGTGCTCTACTCTGTTTCTTGGATTGCTACTCCGGATATCATCAAATTGCAATCAAGGAATCTGATCAAGAGAAGACCGCATTTATCACCCCGTTTGGTGCTTATTGTTACACAATAATGTCCTTCGGATTGAAAAATGCTGGTGCTACTTATCAAAGAGCTATCCAAGCGTGCTTCAAGAGGTAGCTTCACAAGAACGTGGAAGCATACGTGGATGACGTTGTTGTAAAGACTAGGGATCCAGACATGCTTATCATGGATCTTGAGGAAACTTTCGATTCACTACGCGAGTACCAATGGAAGCTCAACCCCAACAAATGCGTCTTTGGCGTATCATCAGGAAAACTACTCGGGTTCATCATTAGCTATCGTGGCATCGAAGCAAATCCTGAGAAGATTACTACCATCTCCAACATGCAAGCTCCGACTACTATCAAAGATGTCTAGAAGCTTACTGGTTGTATGGCATCACTCAATCGCTTCATCTCGCGACTTGGAGAACGGGGTCTACCTTTCTTCAAACTACTCAAGCGGCAGGAGAAGTTTACATGGACAACTGAAGCTGATCAAGCTCTTTCTCAGCTCAAGGAGTTCTTATCCAAGCCTCCAGTCCTTACAGCTCTTCTGCCCAATGAAGAGCTCTTGCTCTACATCGCTGCGACTACTAATGTCGTCAGCACTGCTATTATCGTTGAACGGCAGGAGGAAGGCCATGGTTACCCTGTCCAGAGGCCGATATATTTTGTTAGTGAAGTACTTTCAGAGTCCAAGGCTCGCTACCCTCCGGTACAGAAGCTACTCTATGCGGTTCTGATTACTTCACGGAAGCTCCGTCATTACTTCGACGAGTACAAGATTTCTGTGGTTACCAGCTACCCGCTTGGCGAGATATTGCATAATCGGGACTCCACAGGAAGGATTTCGAAATGGGCTGTAGAGCTTGGCGCTCTAACGCTCGAGTTTAAGCCTCGCACTGCTATCAAGTCTCAAGCCTTGGTTGATTTCATGGCTGAGTGGCGGGAAAATCAAGTCCCAACTCCAATTGAGCGTCCAGAACATTGGGTCATGTACTTTGACGATTCCCTCAAATTGGAAGGCGCTGGTGCCGGGGTACTTCTGATTTCCCCCAAGGGCGAGCAACTTAAATATGTTTTGCAGATCTTCTGGAAGGTCTCAAACAATGAAGCTCTACTGCATGGCCTTCGCCTTGCAGTCTCTCTTGGTATTACACGACTACTCGTCTATGGTGACTCTTTGGTGGTCATCAATCAAGTCAATGATTCTTGGGATCGTAATGCTGAAAACAAGGATGCATACTGTCAGGAGGTACACAAACTCGAGAACAAATTCCATGGTCTCGAGTTTCATCATGTAGTCCGCGACAACAATGTTGCTGCGGATGTCTTGTCGAAGCTGGGATCTACACGAGCTCAAGTGCCAGCTGGAATCTTTGTCCATGAACTCCATAAACCATCAATTCCGGAGCAATCATTGTTGACGACTGATTTTCACTCACTTCTTACCCGTCAAACATGTACCTTTTGGCATGGAAATTGATCATCAACACTAGAATAGGGCTTAAACTAATCATTTCCATAAGTGTTGGTGATTATACAAACACAGGTAAATAGCACTAGAAAGAGGAGTAAAAGCACAAGTCTTTGATCCAAGCACTTCAAGACCAGCCAATGAGGGGATGCCACCTAGGATTCCCCTGGATCACTGACATCATCAATCCAAGAGAGGCAAGCCCGACGAATCACGAAGAGCCACATGGACATCACATGGATTCAAGGGCCCACTTATCCCCCAAAACCGTCGGGAAACTTGGCATGCACAGAGGACAAGCATCAGGGCCCACCAATCAGCCACCACGACGAAGCACAGGGCGCCACGTGGAGCCGAGGTTTCGGCCGAACCCCAGATCGGCCGAACCGACTCTGGTTCGGCTAATCTCGGCCCTCCACGTGTCAGCCCCTGATTGGTCCCTGGTTGCAGTTCCGGGCGTTTAGGAGCACTTGGAGTCCCGAAGCAAGCCTCTCCTTCCTCTATAAATAGGAGGGGAGGGGCTCCATTTTGGAACACACACTTCTCCTCCTCTTCATTTTGGCTTGGAGCCTCTCTCTTTAGGAGAGGAGAGCTCTTTGTATAGGATTAGTGCTAGGAAGTGAGGTGGGAGGCTTGAGGCTATGTCATGATTCATGACATCTTCCTCAAGAACGATCCTCAGCGGTGCCTTTGTTCTTCAACTAGACTAAAGTGAGTATTTCGATATTTCCTAGTTAGACTGAAGTCATATGCATGCTTAGTTGCTTTGTTCTTGTGTTCTTCGTTTGTTCTTGGTTTAGAGGCTTGTGTTCTTCGAACACAACCCTTTCGATCCAGTAGACTTAGATCATAAGTTTGCATCTAGTTTGCCAGCTTATCTATTAGAGTAAAGTGAAGCTCCTGCATGTTTCTAGTTAGATCAAAGTGCATTCGTGATCTTGCATGAGTGATAGAGCATACCTTGAGCTAGTGCCAGTATCTCCCTCGCGGATTCATAGTAATAGTAAGTGGTGTAGACGTGGTGTCTGGACCATAAGCTATCCTTCGAAGACCACATACGATCGTAGCGTAGAGGTAGGCCGCAGTGGTGACAGCCTGTTGGACCCTTTGTCAACCCTCTACGTCGCGTACCGAGTTGGGCTCGCTCCAGCACATTGACCTAGGATGTGCCTGGTGCCCGAAGTGAGTGTTATACCTGAGAGACCGTAACTAGACTCTGCGCTCGGTCGAGGCAGATCTTTTCTACCTATCCTATCAATCAGTGTTGTGTCCTTGGATCATCTATACTAGAGTAGGAGATAGTGCACATCGTTCCTTGGATTCGATACCCTTGGAATACTCTCCTTCCTTGGGGAAGTGCTACAGCGGTATTTTCGTGCGCTTGCGGTATACCTGGTTGTTCTTATACGCTCCCTCTAGGTGTACAACTAGTGGTGACGATAAGAAACACCAACAATCATCTGCACTGCACCTGCGACTACTTCAGTTCAACCTGATCGAGAAGTGCTTATGATTGATGTGGACTGGAGAACTCCTTTCATCGACTACATCAAACATCAGTTGATTCCTGAAGACAAGTCAGAAGCCGAGCGCATATCACGCCGCGTCAAGGCTTATGCTCTAGTCGGAGATCAACTCTACAAGCGAGGTGCAAGCTCTGATGTACTCATGAAGTGCGTTTCTCGCGAAGAAGGCAAGGAAATCTTGGAGGAGACACACAAAGGAATCTGTGGCAATCACGCTTCTTCCCGCACCTTGGTGGGAAAAGTGTTCAGACGTGCTTTCTACTGGCCTACAGCTCTTGCTGATGCAGAAGAACTAGTCAAAAAGTGCCATGGATGCCAATTCTTCGCCAAGCAACAACATGTTTCAGCCTACAAGCTCATCACGATACCACCAACTTGGCCTTTCGCTTGCTGGGGGCTGGATATGATTGGTCCTCTCTCAAATGCGCTAGGGGGATTCAACAGAGTTCTGGTGGCTATCGACAAGTTTACCAAGTGGATTGAGGTCAAGCCTGTTACCTGCCCCAAGGCTGATAGAGTCCTCGATTTCTTGGATGAAATCGTACATCGCTATGGGTTCCCCAATCGCATTATCACAGACCTAGGCTCGAATTTCAACAATCACCAGTTCTGGGAGTACTGCAAGAACAGTGGAATTGACGTCCGGTACATCTCTGTCGCTCATCCACGTGCCAACGGCCAAGTGGAACGAGTCAATGGGATGATACTCGATGCTCTCAAGAAGTGATTGTATGATGCTGCAAACTCCAAGGGCGGCAAGTGGATCAAGGAACTACCTAATGCACTCTGGGGGCTACGCACTCAGCCTACTACCCCCACAGGGCAGTCACCTTACTTCCTGGTCTACGGCTCTGAAGCCGTCTTACCTGCTGATGTCATATGGCGTTCTCCGACGGTTGATCAGTACGAAGAAGGCGTAGCTGAAGAAACAAGACAGATAGATGTCGACAATCTCGAAGAAGCTCGCTGCAACACACTTGTTCAATCCGCTCGATACCTTGAGTAGATTCGCCGCTATCATGACCGCAACGTTAAGGAACGCTCCTTCAACGTTGGTGACTTAGTCCTCCATCGTATCCAGAACACGGCAGGACTACACAAACTCAACTCGCCATGGGAAGGTCCTTTCTCTGTTGCAAAGGTTATCGGTCTAGGGTCGTATCGTCTCCAAACTCTTGAAGGCGAGGAAGTCGACAACTCTTGGAACATTGACCAGCTTTGTCGCTTTTACCCGTAGGGGGTCTCAACAACCCTCTCCAGACAGCTGCGGCTGTAAACAACTCGTAGGGGGCTTCATCAACCCTCTCTAGGCAGCTTCGGTTGCAACCACTCAACAGGCAGCTACGGTTGCCACCACTCATAGGGGATTAAGACAATCCTCTCCAAATAGTTTCGGCTGTTTCTACTCGTAGTTTTCAGTTGCGATCACTCGTAGGGGATCATGATAATCCTCTCCAGGCAGTCTCATTCTGCGACCTCGTAGGGAGTCATGATAACTCTCTCCAGACGACCCCGTGTCGTGTAGAACAATAAGTGGCACATGCTATCCATGTCTCTACTTCTTAACAAGAGGCTTCGGCCTAGAGTAACACCCTTCTGGTAGGGTCTCAGTGGAACTCTCATACAAGTTGCTGCTACAGCAAGGATGAGTTCATCACACTGTCCTCTACGGTCTTACTCGTTCTTCAGAACATCCTTGCGAGTACTCTCTCACTAGGCTTCTAGCCTCAGAGGTACTTAAGACATTGTAAACTCTGTACAATGTATTCAGTAATAAAGTTGTTTATCCTATATATCGATTTGTTACTGTCCTTTACTTATTCACAACAAAGCCTTTTTTCACGCTGCTGCAGCTAAGGTGTTCAACTCGTTGTGAATAAGTTCTTTTTGAGTACTCTCTCACTAGGCTAATAAGCCTCAAAGGTACTTAAGACATTGTAAACTCTGTACAATGTGGTTAGTACAAGTCGCTACCCTACATCGACTTGTTACTACTCTTAGCTTATTTCATGACAAAGCCTTCTTTTATGCTGCTACAGCTAAGGTGTTCAACTCGTCATGATTAAAGCTAACGTTCTTCGGAACATATATACACTTGAGTACTTCTACTCGAGTATCATATCTCTTTTTGCAGCCACACACTCAATACCAACTCGAGTACTTGGCAAACACACAAGCATACAAGGGATCCAGATAATTGACTTACTCAAGTTTTCAATTATATTACATAAAATACTTGTTTGGGATTACACTTGTTTTTCCCTAGTGTTCTACTCTACAGGTACATCTAACGGAGATCGATGAACTTGGAGACTGCTTCCGCGATTGGAGAAGTCTGTTGCATCAACTCATTGAGCCTATCATCGGAGCAATCTCCAGATCTGCCGTTCATGATGACCGTGAGATCCGCCTCGGCAAAGAAAGACTTGATGAAGCTCAAAACTTGATTCGGGATTGTGCAAGCCAGCCTCTGAGCGTACTCCAGAATTATCTTCGGCGTGTCCTTCAACCTCTCCACAAGTGGAGGAGGCTGAACTCCAGTGACTCTGGGCTCGAAGAGATTTGCAACTGGCTCGGCTGCTTCTGTCAAGGCTTTCAACTCTGAGCGTAGGCCTTCGACTTCTTCGATCTTGGTCTTGAGCGACTGCATGCAAGTCAACAAGTCATTCCAGCCTGCTAGGCGAATCTCCATCTCACGCTCAAGTTCGAAGCACCACACCTTATAATCCGCCTCAAGATCCATGCGAGTTGCTTCTTCACGATTAAAGTCTAGCTGCCAGTCCAGCGTCTTGTTCTTGAATTTATCAACCTCTTCAGTTAGCTCTGCAGAAGATCACGACTACTTATCAGATGCAGTGCTCAACGAAAAAGTACTCAACGATGAATTCAGAAAGGGAGATTACCTTTATTCTTCTGGCGCAGAGACTTGTTCTTCCCAACAACATTATCCTTCTGAGCCGCCAGCTTCTGGATCTCGTTGTGGTACTTGGTGGCATTTCCATCAAGTTTTTCTTGCAGCTTCAGAGATAAGGCTTTCTGCTGTTTGAGTTCTTCTCTGAGCTGCGAGACTTCTTCGATGTCTGCCGCATATTGCTCAAGCAGGCGAGTCTTGCGCTTCGATTGCTTGACTACTTCCTGCAAGAGCAAGGTAATTCAAGAGTCAGAGACAAGATATCTGTGACTACAAGTACTCTACAAGAGATTACAACTTACCGCGAAGAGCTTCTCAACGCTGCGGAACATCTCGCTGTGCGCTTGCAAGTTGTCCTCATCCAGGCAGGAGTCGTCATACGGCATCAACCCTTCAGCCATGGATTGGGTACTTGTGCTTGCCGCAGAATACTTCGCAGCGCTGCACAGAGGAGCCGGGTCTTCAATGAGTGGCTCATGCGGCACTATACGATCCTCCGGGTTGTCTTCCAGCGCCAGCTGTGCATCAATCTGATGCATGGGGGTTTCAGCAACTGGAACTTCTTCATGGCGCAGCTCGGCTTCTGGATCAGCTTCCAGGCCCTCATTCACCACAGATTCAATATCCTCGAGTTGCTGAGTCTTGGGCTTGGAAGCTGCCTCCACCGCTGCCTTGACCACATCGCTCCAGAGGAAGCGCAGTGCTTGTGCAGCATCAACAGGTATTTCTTGGCGCTCTGGAAGCACATCTTCTTGTTGCTCTTGAGGATTTTGTTCTTCCCCGACAAGATTACTTCCAGAGGCACCCCACTTCACATCAGTGGATTTTCTGCATCAACAGATTGGTCAGCAAATTCAAAGTGAGCAATATTAATAAGTACTCGAGTACTTACAGAGAAGCTCGAGGTACTGAGACTTTCGGTCCCAGCATGTCAAAAAATGAAGGCGCTGCATCAAGGGTTGTACCCGTCGCTTCATAAAGCTGAAGGCTACTATATCAGCAGTCAAGCCTTGTGCTTTCTTCTGTGCAATCTTCGCCAGCAGCTCTGGGATTTGAATGCACTCCTGCATCATTGGTTCATCCTTCCAGAGCCTGTCGTACACAGGAGCGAACATGCTTGGCTTCGGCAGGTGAGGCGGGGCGTTGTCGATGTAGAACCATCTGGTTTTCCAGTCTTGATTTGAGTCAATCAAGTCGTACTTGAAGTACAACTCTTGTGCCTTCTGGCGCATCTGGAGACCAGCACCACCGACTACCACCGGGAAATTTGCATTGGGTTGCGGCTTCAGGCAGAGTATCTTCCTAAATAACGCCCAATGCGAGCGGATTCCAAGGAACGCTTCACAGAAGTGCACGAACACCGCGATTTGAAAAATGCTGTTGGGATTAAGGTGTATGTGCTCCAACTTGAAGAAGTCGAGGAAGCCTCTGAAGAAGTCCGATGATGGCAGCGTCAATCCACGCTCGACGAAGTGCCCGAACATTGGGATCTCATCAGGGCTCTTCTCCATTGGCCACGCATCTCCAGTGGCAGCACTCCATCCAGCAACTGCTTTCTCGCGCAGCAACCCGGCAGCTTCGAGGGCTTTTAAATCATCTTCCCTCATCTTGGACTTCTTCCAAGACACAGCTTGGCTTGGTGGCTTCGTGATGACCACCGTCTTGTACTTCGGCTCCGGCAACTGATTTTTGCCGCGGCCGGACTTCCGCTTCTGACCCTTGGACGACGCTAGCTTCATCCTTCCGGTCACGAGAGTTTTCCTTTGCATTTACTCAAGGGCTGCGAGGGGGTGGAGGAGGAAGCACTTGGCAGCATGGACACTCGAACTCTGCGGCGGCTACGGATGCTAAGGCTTTCTGGATCTAAGGGCGAATGAAAGCAATGAAACCCTAAGGGATACCCCTTCGGGTATTTATAAAACCAAAACCCTAACGGTTCGACCTGGTGACCCTTCGTATTCAACAGATTGGTTTCACACAGGCAAACTTTTTGGCTAAGTCAGAGGACTAAAATCCAAGACCTGCTCGGCTCCATCTCGGGGGCTCAACTACTCGATGGAATTGGATTCCACCCAGTTACAGTTCACTGAATTCAGGCCACTTTTCTACAGTCAGATTGGACCCTTCAATTCGAGAAAGTACTCGACTCAAGGCTCGGGAGCTCTGTGCCACGTGTCCTTCAGTTTTTCTCAAGATTTTACGGGATCATTTGACGAAGACTACCGATCGACCATCAGCTTGAATTGTCAATTCAAACTAAGGCTCGGGGGCTACATCCATATAGGATGCGATTTCTACAAATCGCATTCCTATATTATTTCTTCGGATTGTCTACGGATTTTTCGGAGCAAGATCAAAGAGTAGAAGATTGACCCTCAGCTTGAATCCTGGATTCGACCTAAGGCTCGGGGGCTACATTCCATATGGAATGCGATTTCAGTAATCGCATTTCCATATGGATCTTTGATGCAAAGATTTCAATAACGAAGTGGGTATTATTGAAGACCTTCAAGGGAAGTACTCGGGGACGCTTGGGAACAACTCGAGAAGACTTCAAGACTACTCATGGAGTTAGCTGGAGTACCTTCCAGCCTCGTGATGATTCAAGTACTATTGAAGATTGAAGCTTGTAGAACTCGGGGACGCTTGGGAACTACTCGTGGAGACCTTCAAGACTACTTGGAGCATCGCACTCGACTACAAATTACTCGGGGGCTTGTCGACCGGGCATCCCTGGGCCCACCAACACATGTGGGCCGTACCCGGGAGATGAGTTCCTACACACTTGGATTACTCGACTAGTGGGGCCACGGTGCTGGTACCGTGGACCACAAGGTAAGACAAGACGGACAAGGACTTGTACTAAGACTAGGATAGCCCTCCATACCCTGTATAGGCTACTCTGAGTCCTACTCGAATAGTACCCTTGTACCAATCCGACTTGTAACCCTGCCTCCCGTGGCATATAAGGCGAGGCAGGGACCCTCTCAAAATATACATAATCAATACAGAGCCACACAGCATACAGGACGTAGGGTATTACGCA
This sequence comes from Cenchrus fungigraminus, assembly GCA_036936925.1. Taxonomy (NCBI): domain Eukaryota; kingdom Viridiplantae; phylum Streptophyta; class Magnoliopsida; order Poales; family Poaceae; genus Cenchrus; species Cenchrus fungigraminus. The sequence goes on from CM072779.1 coordinate 4,212,382, forward strand.
CATTGCGGCCCGAACCTGTCTATTTGTGTGCCTCATGTCTCACCATCGTGTTCCTGATCTCGACGAGCCCCACCGCATAATCTACTACTTCGGGTACCCCGTCGTAGGCTCGGTGTCTAAAACACTGACAAAGACGTAAACTGAATTGTATGTTTCCCTGCCGCGGAAACAAATTGTTCGCACCCAAAATTGGCACCAAGCCGATCAGGTTGGACGCCACCGGTCAGGTCCTATAGCCGATCTGGCAACGACCGCACCGGTTTGACCGGTGGGCCTGACCGGTCTGACCGTGGACCCCGAGTCCGAGTAGAATTGAGGAGTCCTGGTAGATTTCGAGATGTAAAGTACTTCCTTGTGGGGCAAGACCTCCCCACCTATAAATATAAAGGGCCACAGCCGGTTGAGGACCTATCACCCAATCGATCATTACTCTTTACAATTTTTATCTCCAAACCCTAGCTTTTCTAACCCTTGTGCTTTCTTTGTATGTCTCGACGACATTCAAGGACACAATGAGTGGTCTGCCGACTTCAGAGCAACCCTATGCGCGCCACCTCCGACAGGGTCCCTCCCGAGGCGGTGCTCGTAGGTTTTCCCGGTGTCCCTGCGCGCACCGTCAGACCGGTGCACTTGGCCAGTCAGACTGGTTGGGACAGAGGCTTCGGCGAGTTACAGTTTTGACTGTTGCGCAAACTAGCGCTCGTGTGTGTTGACCAGAAAAGCATCAACATACTTTTAGCAACTCCGCTGGGATAGATAAATCTGGTTTCAAGACTGCTCAATCTAACCTAGCCAGATGGGATCTCGTTGCGACCTCGACATGCAAAATATCGTCACTGCGTCAATGGAAGATCTCTCTCCGGAGGAACAACAGAAGTACCATGCACTTCAAGAGTACATGAAGGTACAATTTCTGGCTGTCGTCAAGAAGGATCATCATGGCAAGGTTGCAAGACTGAAAGAGATTGAGGTGCTGATGATCAAGCTAAGCGACAACACGGTTGAGGTAATCCCCACTATAAGCAAATCCCCTCCCACTTCATCTCCTCTGAAAAATACTTTGGGTAGTGATGAATTGATTGCCTCGTATATTGCTCGTTTAGAACGCTTAGAAGATATTGAGAAAGATAGGAACATTATTGGTTTTAATAATAATGAAAGTAATAGTAGTGATCCTAAAATTAATGTTAGTGGGGGAATCCATCCTAGCTTAGCACCTTTGCCTGTTACTAGTAATGCAAACTATCAGTATGGCATGCCACTTGATCCCATTGGTCAAAACTTGCCGTTCCAACTGTTCAGGCCAAATATGGCCGCATCGATCAGACCGATGCAGGGTACCGGTTAGACCGGTCATGTGGGGACCTGCCCTATAGGGGAGGACCCGAATGCCATTTCGTATCATTCTCTGGATCAATAGATGATACAGACACTTTTCACAAGAAGTATCTTAGCAATACTGCGTTCATTCCATTAATATAATACATTAAGTTGAAAAGAGAAAGCACATTCTATAAAGGGAGGGCCATAGCCCAACCTTAACTCTGCAGCGGTGAACTACGTAGTGGCCCAAGCCGTAGGCAGCTTGACTCCTAGTATGTATTCCTCGGATCCTTGCGCTCATCTCTGCTTGGCTTGCGCCTGGAAGAAAGGGTAAGGGAAGTAAGAGTGAGTACCGGGTAAGGTACTCAACAAATCCCACAGCGGGAAAAATGACCACGACGGAGGGGGTCGGCCACTAGTGGGCCTAAGCACACATCCAAAGTACTGAATGTAAAGCATAGAGTGTAAATGCGGAAGAGAGAAGTATGTAATGCAGCAATATAATGTAATTTTGGTCCTGGAGGGCATTCACCTCCCTACCAGTCCCCTAATTATATAAGCTCTACCCGGGCTCCATCAGGGATAACCCGATCCATCCTTAAACCAACCTCGGGCTCTAGTTAAGGACAAACCCGATCCATCTTCATATTAGCCTTAACATATTCATCTCTACTAACCAAAGGTGTAGACTAATAAATGGGAGCTTTAACCAAGTGGGCTCATGACCGCGAGCCACGACTATTCAAATAGATTTACTCTATGCAGAGGTGTACGCTTTACCTGCACGGTCGGTCAGCCCATACCTCGCGCTAAGGCGGTACTAACCTACGAAACCCATACCCACCGACGTCCATTCATGGATTACATTTTTACCCAATCCTGGACACCATTCCCTAGCTCCACCCACCTCTACACTGGGGTCTAAACAGGGGTCATTCCACCACCATCCGCTACGCGGGTCCAGTTTTCTCAGGAAAAATATGCATCAATATAAATGTGGTATACAATACCACTGCGTCACCCTGACGCCATAACATACCCGATGACCTGTGCCGACCAGACCTGGGACTGTGCGAAGGTCCTGCTCTGGCGTATCCGTTGCCCACCATAGCCCCTTGGGGGTGGTTTACTAGGTGCAGTGGTGGGGTGTGGATCAAGTCCTCACATAAATAGGCATTCCCGGAGGCTATGCCTTTTTGGCCCGTGCGGTCGTACCAAACACTAGAAAGACTTTCCCATGAACTGGACCTTATACGACCGGAGTAAGCATGGACAATGCCCTCCACTGAGGTTGTCCCCATACTCCTAGGTCCATCCTTAGAGGTTCTATTACTTTAGTTCAATTCATGCAACTACCATAAACCTTCTAAAAGTATATTGAATAAAGGTAAATACAAAATGTAGAATTTAGTAGTATTTAAGCGAGAAAGCATGAAATAAAGGTGAGAAGTTATCTGGATGGTAGAAGTCAAGGAGTGCTATGGAACTTGCCTCTTTCCTTAGTAAGGAAACTAAGGATTAGTCTTGAGCTTCTTCGTTGAATCCTTGATTGCTTCCTTGATCGTCGTTTGATTCTTCGGTGCTATTACCCGTTCTATAGTAACATAGTCATTCGCATAATTAAAAAGCAATCAAACAACCATAACAATTCATCAATCATAAGTTAGAGAGAAAGATTTTGTGATCTAGATAGCTAGGGTAGGATCCTAGGGTTTCAGAGATAAGGATCGAACGTGAACGTTGCATGAAACAAAGGTTTCTCTAATAAAAAGAAGGGTGTTTAACCTACCTAGGGCTAAGGAAGATGAGATTTTGGATGAACAAGGTGTGGTTGATATACTATGGTCCTCCACTATTTTTGGGAATTTTATGGGAATTTATGTGGCTAAGGATAAAGAAAAGCAAGTCCTTGGGTACATTAAAAGGATTTTCCTATTGAATGATATAACCAAAATTAAAATCTATATCTAGAAAAGAGATATGGAAATTTGGGCAGCATATCTAGGGTTCTTAGGTCTTCTAGTATTTTTGGTGAATTTTGGGGAATTTTTGGAATTTCCTAACATACTAAACTAGGGCTTGGGGTACACTAAACGGGGTGGCCGTAGCAAAGAGGAGGGGGGCTGACGCGGCGGGGCTGGGGCCAGCACTGTGCCGTGAGTCGTGGACCAGGGGCTGTAGACCGGGGCGGTGTGGGAGTCTATGGTCTACGTGGACCGGGTTCGGGGGAGACGGGAAAAGAGATGGCGACGACAGGGTGGACGACGTTGGCCTTGGGCCCATGTGACAGCGAGGGCGAGGCAACAACGTGGGACAGGGCCGGACGGTGCCGCCCAAGATGTGCAGGGGTGCAGCGGCGGAGGCAGGGGACTTCGTAGGAGTTGGCGATTCCGGCGGTCGTGGCTTGCCGGCTGGGGTTCAAGCTCGCCGTGGAGGCACTACAAGCCACGGCGGCTCTAGGGAGGGTAGTTAGGCCGGCGGGGAGAATCGACAACGGCGCACGAGCTCACCGGAGTGGAGCATGGGCACGACCGTGGATGGAAAATGATCTAGGGGCGGTGTTGTGCCTAATTAAGGACGTGTGCGTGTACGTGGGGACTCAGTGAACACGGCGGTGCACCCAGGTAGCATGTCGGCTCACCGGAGAGACGCCGACGACGAGCATATGCCCGGCGGAGGAGCAGCGGCGGCGGGGAACGCCTACGGTGCTATGGCTAAGGAACCAGGGGAAATTTGGTAGCGTAACGATACTTACCGGCTAAGGGTGGCGGCGGAACAACGTCAGAGGTCACGAACACAGCAGAGCAACGCGACGGCGATGGGGTTCAACGGCGGCAGTCCTATGGCGACGAGGAGCTACGATGAAGCTTGCCATGCGTTCGGGTAGAGGCTCGCTAGGACAAGGGCGGTGGCTACGCCGTGCAGAGCTCCCCAGCTTCGGCCTAGGCCGGCCCCGAAGGACGGCGGCGCTCAGGCGGGGGAGTGCTCCGGCGGGTTCCTATTTTGGCGAGGGAAGGGCCGTGGGAGGTGTGGAGGTGAGGTGCGAGGATGGTTGTGGTACTCGGGGTGCTATTTGTAGGTCGGAGGGAGAAGGGGAGGCGACCGGGGGAGCTTGGATAACCTCGGCGGCGGATGAGGGCCGTGGCGCCAGGGCGGCGGGTACGGCGCAAGGGGCAAGGACGAGAGGAGGTGAGATGGGATGGGGATGTGGGCGCAGTGGCTTCTGATGGTGCGAGCGTGTGCAGTGCTCACTTCAGCTACGATCTTGGAATATCGATGGGCAAGATCGAACAGCGGTGCTTGCGGCGGCGCTCTGGAGCTCACAAGTGGGCGCTGATCGTGGCGCAGAAAATTGGAGGTGGATGGGCGATTGCAGCACGGAGAAAGGGTGCAGGCTTTTCTGCCTGGTGCAGGTGAGTGCGGGGTGCACGCGAGGAGAGTGCGTACGGCAGCGGGGCTGCGGATTGGGATGGGGTGCTCTGGCGGTGGCGCTCTAGCGCGCGCGGGCGCGTGCAGAGCAAGGCGTGTCCGTACGGGAGGAGGAGGAGACGGAGGTCAAAAGGTGTGGCGGAGCAACTGACGAGTGCGGCGTGCGCGTGAGCAAGGCAGCGGAAGATGGGAAAGGTGGCGCACGGGGAAAAACGGTGGCGGCGGCCGGGAGAGGAGGGACAACGCAGGATGGGAGAGGAAGAAGATGATGGCGTCGTGCTGACGTCATCAAGGCGGGTGAAGCGAGCCGCCGGCTGGGCCTTGGTGGGCTGTGCGCACGTGAGGGGAAGAGGGGAGGGGTTGGGCTGGAAGGGATGCTGGGCCAGATAGGGAGGGGTTGTCCCATTAGTGTTTGAAAGGCTTTTGGTATTTGTTTGAATTGGTATTTGAGTTCAAAGTTGAAATGGGATTTCAAATTTGAGTTGAACAAGAAAAAGAGTTGCTCTAGAATTTCCTTAGGACTTGTTAGAGGAAATGTGAGGTGAGGAGAGATGTTAGTCACTCAAATGCACATGAACTCCTAGGGGGCTAAATGCAAATAAAGTTTGAAAAAGGGGGTCTTTTATAATGGAATTGCTATATGATTTTGAAAAGAAATTTTTAGGGGCTGTTTTTTTTTAATTTTTGAAAATTTGGGATGTGACAGGTCATACCAGTGCTTTGGATTTGGTGCCAGATCAGCCTGTGCCAATTTCTGTCATGCCAAGTTCAGTATTACCAACTTTTCCTAATACAATTGGTAATCCTGGACCGTGTTATATTACCACTGTTAATACATTAGCTCAAAGGAATATAATTCGTGATGATGTGTATGAAAGTTGTAGGCTTGTTCATGCTAAGATGGCTCCCTACTTAAATAAGATGAATTTGGTGAACCCAACTCCACAACAGCCAAATAATCCTAATTGGACGTAATTTAATAAATTTAAAGAAGATTTAGCTAATGTGGTAAAAACTAAACTTGGTGTTGATATTAGTAATACAAATTTATATCAAAAATCATATGATGCTGAGTTTGATAATTTCCCTCTCCCACGTGGTTGGTGTATGCCTGATTTGATTAAATTTAGTGGTGATGATGACCGAACCACATGAGAACATATTAGTCAATATACAACTCAACTAGGCAAAGCAGGTGCTTATAATGCTTTGAAAGTGTGTTTGTTTTCTTTATTTTTGACTGGCACTGCTTTTGCTTGGTCTTCATCATTTGCTCTTGGTTCTATTATATCTTGGGATATGTTAGAGCGTAAATTTCATGATCACTTTTATAGTGGGAGCTTGCAATTAAAATTAACAGATTTAACATCGGTTAGGCAAGGAAGAGATGAAAACGTTTCTTCTTACATTAAAAGGTTCAAAGAAACTAAAAACTGCTGGTTTAATTTGTCAATTACTGATATGGATCTTGCTGATATTTGCTTAAAGGGTTTAAGATCCTCCATTAGAGATAAAATAGAGGGTTCAGATTTTCTATCGGTTGCACAAGTTCAAGTAAGAGCTTTAATTGTTGAAAACTAGATGAATAAATAAGAAGATAATTTTGAGTCACTCGTTCAAATGTGCATCTTATTGATTATGATTCTAATAGTTCGAACGACAGTGATAAAGAAATTTATGCTACTGAATTTATCTGGCTTTCTAAGGAAAAAACTTATTCTTGCTCATCTTTTAAGCCGGCTAGTAAGGGTCGGCAAGAAGAAGTAAAATTTACTTTTGATATTTCTAAGTGTGATCGTATCTTTGATGAATTACATAAATCTAGAAACATTAAATTAACTCATACTTTGCCTCCACTTGATGAGTTGAAAAGGCGTGCATATTGCAAATTTCATTATTCTTATTCTCATGCCACTAATGATTGCAATGTGTTTTGTCGACAGGTTCAATCAGCGATAAATGAAGATCGTTTAACATTTCATGAGATGCAAGTAGACAAGACACTTTTTTCCTATCAACACCTTAGAGTTACAGCACCCCAAGGTATTGGTTTGGTTGCATCAAGCTGAAGCAACTAAAGGCAATAATGTGGTGATTGGGGAAGCTAAGCCCGATTTGAGAGGAAAAGAGCTAGTCCGAGAAGTTGCATATGAGAAGACTCCTGATGGCAAAGAAACTTTCAAGGTTACTATCGGAGCCTCTGGACATGGGGGGCAAGGGTCGTCCACACCCACTGTTGACGGTTCGAAACCGCGTTCAACTTCACCGCAAGTACACGGAGTGACTTGATGCCTTTTTCACCAAGGAAGGGGACCCCCTAGGTTCTTGTCAATCCACGGAGCAAGGGAATTACTTGCGTTTAACCTAACACTAACTTAGTTGATTAAAGACTTTATGATGTAAAGATTAATCTATAAAGTAAAGACAAACTAACTCTAGATTATGTTAAAGAGAGAGAGAGAGAGAGAGAGAGAGAGAGAAAGGTGGTTCACGAGTATGAAGAACGTATGCTCATGGAGTCTAGGTACTTGAGATGCAATCACCCAAAACATGATAAAACCCCGATCCAATCTATATAAGGATGTGAACAAAGAATTAGGCATTTCCCTTCCCTCGTACTAGTCACTACGCGAAGGTAATCGTCGCTAACCCTAATGAACATGGTATGTTGACGTGATCTATGGGAGCAACTCCGAAGGTATGGTAGCTAACCTTAAACATTAAGCATCATCAACAAAAGGTATGATAGATATAAGATCCAAAAGAGAGTGGGTGACTACATATCAAGATCCGTTACAACTCCATGGATAAACGATTACTTTACCCCATCAAGACGCTAGGCATGGCACCATTGAACATGGTGGATGCCCCCGATGGAGTTCGTCTCTCGGTGTCCTTCAACTCCGGTGGCACCGTGGCAGGGCCTCAGCGTCCTCCTTCCTTGTGGTGGCCTCCCTTGACATCGGTGGTGAACCTCTTGAATCTTCACCCTCTCGATCAACCCTCTTCCTTGTGATTGATCTCCCGAGGCTTCTCTAGTCATCTTTCGCGAATGGCTTCCTTCCCCAAACGATTTGGGTTGCACGAATTTATCACCGAAGAAAGGTGGCGGCGAACCGACCCCAGAAGGGGGTGGGCCGACCGGCCTGGCCCTCTCCTGGCTCGGTTCATCTCCGTCTTTTGCCACGTGTCATTTCTTGCACTTTGGGGTTTTTCCTCCTTCGGATATGGGCTTTGGACGTCGTTATCCCTGCGACCAAGTTAAGCGGTCTTTACGCATGATCTTCCGATTTTTTCACCTTGGTCCTCGAAGATTCTTCATTGAAGCATATTGGTCCTTGCCACCTTTGGAGTCAAGTTCACGCACGGTCGGAGTTCCTTGATCATCATGTAAATCGTCCTCTGAACCGAGTATATCTCTTCTCATTTAGTGCATGAATTCCTGCGTAAACATAATACTCCAAAACACACATCCAACGATGAACTTGTTATATCATTAGTATGCCTAGTGGCGGGTTAACATAACAAGTGTTCTTGGTTGATGGAAATTGACTGCCAACATCCCCCCACGCTTAGATCTTGCGCGTCCTCGAGCAAGTTGCTCAAAAATTGTTTAACCACGGAGTTGAAACATGCTTCGTCAATCCTTTTCTTTCAAGTTAGTCAATCATTCATCTTTAATATAAGAAACATGAAACAAAGATCGTAATGTAAACATGGGCGTTTAGAAATTACCAATTCAAGACTTACCCCACAACTCATACCTTTTCACTAGAGATCTTCGACTTCATCCATACTTGCTTTCTTACTTTCATCGGAGGGTTTTTACAAACTTTTTAAAAAAATAAAATTCCTGCACAAAGCATTAGACAAAGTTCTTCTCCAAGTTCTCACATGTCACTCATTTAAGGTGGCTATCCTAGATAATTTCATAAACTCTCACCTCCCACAAGTCTCTGATTTATAATGTAAGGTAGAGCTATAGGTGTGGCTAGTGAAGCTAGCACAAGTATTATCAAGTTAGGAAAATCCTCTAGTGGTTGTTCACCTCCCAAGCCAATGATCATGAGAATTACCATAATGTGGGGGTGTCAAGGATGAGAAGATTTAGAATGGTGGACATGTGCAAAGGGAAAAAGAATAATGACTTGAAGGCACTAATGATGTCCTCGATGTCGGATTGCACATGGTATGGAATATCAAAGATTCGTTCTCAACATCGTCACATCCTTCCTTGCACTTCTTTTGATCTTCATTTGACTTGTCATCCCTCACTATACTTCTCTTGCTTTGCCTTGTCTTTTCCTTCTTTTCTTTTTCTTCCTTTTTCTTTTTCTCTTTCTTTTTCTTGTGTGCGCACCACACATATTCACATGCATATATATACATTTTTTTCTTCTTTCCACATCTTTACCTTCTTCTCCGAAGCTTTTCGCTCATCTTTTGAACATGAATACCAATCTGAATTTTAAATAAAATCATGCCTAGAAATTGAACAAATCTTCGAACATGGGTTGTGTTGAAGGAGTAAGATGATAAAAATATATTTATGGGTTTGGGTATGGAATCCGGTGATGTACGGGGCATTCAATGTGAAATTCCCGTTACCGAATGTATGACGAGGCTAGCAATAAAAGATATACATCAAGGACATGATCATTGCTTGAAATTAGACCTCCCAAGAGAGTAAAATCATAACCCAATTCATCATGCTAAACAACACTTATGGTGGAGTATATATATAAAGGCTTTGTATAGGATAGATATTACCTCTCAACTTGGAGAAAGAGATCGCTAACCTTCATAGCAAGGTGGTTTTCTTAATTTTCAGAAATTAAAGCCTCCAATGTTAGCATTACTAAAAGCATAGATGAAGCAGAGTCCTATATCAAAGTTTGAATATGGGTGCTTTACAAAAGTAAGTTTCCACTAAGCACCATGGTAAACGATTAATCACCAAGTTCATGCTCGAATAACAAAGATAAAGTAAAGCCATAACAAGAAAAGAAACAAGAGACTTGCATAAGACACTTTTTATTTCTTTTTCTTGACTCAATGCTAAATTAAGACACTTTCAAGCTAAAAAGATAAAGCAAAACTCACACTTGGCTCTCACACTTGACTCAAACTAGACTCAATTTAAAGACTAGACTCTCACACCACTTAAGCAAACAAATTTAAAAAAAGGTAGCTAGCTAGCTCCCCCACGCTTAGATCTTACGACGTCCTCGTGGTAACTTTACAAAAGGCTCAAAGGGGGAGAACATGCTAACTACAACACCTAGTGGTACTTCCCGCACGAGTTGCACCACTCCTTCTTCTTGAAGTTCTTGTTCATCCCGAAGAGCTTCCTTATATTGCGGTTGAGGTACTTGAAGTCGTCTTCCGCCATGCGCTCCCAATCTTCAATCCTTTGTTGCATGGCGTTGATGGTGTGGAAGCACTCATCAAGGGATGAGAAGAGCTCCGCAATAGCATTGCGGCAAGCCGCGCAACACATGTTGTGCTCTTCCTCCGGATCATTGTTGTCTCCATCGTCTCCACCGTCTGGATCGTTGCCGCCGTCTGGGTTGCCTCCTTCGCCTTGCTCATGATGCTCCTCCAGCTCCTCCTTGGGCACCTCCTTCCAAACATAGAGGTCGTTATTGTCTCTTCCACTGGCTGCCCACGAGCTAGGGCTTCGATCATCAAAGTAGTCACTATCTCCGTAGAACTCTGCCGGCTCGGGGGTCTTCTCTTCGTAATCCTTCCTCTTCTTCCCAAGGAGCCTCTTTGAGCGGCGAACGGGAGAGGCAGGCTTCTCCTTCTTCTCTTCAACCCATGGATTTGGGCTAGCCATGCGCCTCGTTGGGATACGCCCTCCGCATTGAATCCGCGCGGTCCTCTTCACCTCCTTCTTGAGCTTTGGCACCACGGCACACCGACGAAGCTCCTTGGTCATCGGAGTTGGAGAGAGGAGGCGTGCTTCTTCTTCCATGGTTGCCTTCACCTCTTCCTTCCCTTTGGTGCTGCTCGAGGATGCCATGGGTGCTTGGGTGCTTTCGTGGAGGTTGGAGATTGCAATTGAGATGCAAACCTCGAGCTCCCCAGGCATCCTTAAATATCCCTGGAAGGATTCGGCCGAAACCCTCCCTTACCTATTTTTGTCGCTCCCAAAAAAGGTAGGCAAGAAAAGGAAATACACCGAACCGCGTCCCAGAGAAAAACGGGACGAAACGGAGGAAGGGGGTGGTGGGCCGGTCGGCATGGGCCTGCCGGCCTACCCCCTGTTTTGGGCCCCCGCGGCCCAACTTTTGCGGCCCTCTGTGTTTCGTGATTACTAGCCTAGGTGGTGGTAAAGTCCAGCTAAAAATTATGAAAAGGACTCAAAATAAATACAAAATCAAAAACTTATTTACAGAAAACTTACCTTGTTTTACGTCTTAGGCTTGACGCTCGGGCTCGTCCTCCATGTGATATATATCAATGTAGTCGATGGGCACGATGTCTTGTTCAAGAAAAACCTTCAATCGTTGACCATTAACCACATATTGATCTCCTTTCATGTCCATGATTGTTACCGCTCCATTTGGCGAGACCGAGTGAACGATGTACGGTCCATCCCATTTGCTCTTCAACTTTCCTTTCCCGAATATTTTGAATCTTGAGTTATAGAGGAGAACCTTGTCACCTTCTTTGAATTCCTTTGCTCGAAGCCTTTTATCATACCATCTCTTTATTCTTTCTTTGTAGATGGTTGCACTCTCATAAGCTTTGAGCCTCATCTCTTCTAGTTCACTTATTTGAATCTTCCGGTTGATTCCCGCGGCATCAAAATCAAGATTCATCTCCTTGATCGCCCAATACGCTTTATGTTCTAACTCCAAAGGCAAATGACACGATTTACCATAAACAAATTGATATGGTGTCATACCTATTGGTGTCTTGTGTGCCGTCCGATATGCCCACAATGCTTCGTCCAACTTTTTCGACCAATCTTTACCTCCCTTTTCAACGGTCTTGTTAAGAATGCTCTTGAGCTGCCTATTTGAAGTTTCCGCTTGACCATTGGTTTGTGGGTGGTAAGCCGTGGCCACTCTATGTTCGATCCCCAACTTGGACAAGTATTTTCCGAAACTATTTCCCGTGAAGTGTGTTCCTCCATCACTTATCAATACTCGCGGGACTCCATAGCACGGGAATATAATATTTTTGATCATGAATATGGATTCTTCTGTTGAAGCTCTTCGACAAGGGATAGTCTCCACCCATTTGGATACATAATCAACCATAACTAGAATATGCTCATATCCATTTGAACTAGTGAAGGGCCCCATGAAGTCAATTCCCCATACGTCGAATAGATCAATTTGCAAGTTGTAATTCAAGGGCATAGTATTTCTTTGATTTATATTCCCCGTTAGTGGCTTCGTGCTCGACATAGTTCTTTCAGTTGCTTTGCTTGTCTCGGCGTGATCACTCTCCGGGATAGCTCTAGTTTCCTCATGTTTGGCTTCTTCAACCTTTTTCCGGGATTGGTTCCTCTTTCTTCTCTTCTGGGGCCGTATTTCTGAAAATTGCAGCAAGTGGTGCCACACTTGTGTCGCATTCCGGCTTTCCCGAAAGTCGTATTTCCCAATCTCTTCGCATGGCTGCCGCTTTACTTATTTTTTGTAGAAGTTTGGCAGCTTCCGTGAGCGTTTTCTCCATGAGATCCCCTCCTGCACACATTTGAATGTATTGCATACAACTAGGGGTTAGGGAAAAAAAGAATGTATGCAATAGTACGTCACCGGGAAATCCAAGTCTTGGTCCTTGTTCAACTAGCTTGTTGAATCGATTCCAAGCTTGATCAATCCCCTCTTCTTCTCCTTGCTTGAAAGTCATCACTTTCATCCTCATATGTTGAATCTTGGTTACAGGGAAGAACTTGGCACAAAATTTCTTTACCAATTGATCCCAATTTCCCTCGACTTCGAAGGATGCAAATGAATACCACTTTGTTGCTTCATTGGCAAGTGAGTAGGGTAAAAGATTCCATTTAAACCAAGTGCCGGGAACTCCCTCTTGTCGTACCGTATTGCACAACGTCGTGAAGCGTTGTATATGTCTATATGGATTGTCCGTCTCTATCCCTCGGAATGGATTAGTTGCTGGCATCTCGATGATTCGAACCTTGATTTCATACCTTGTTGCTTCGAGAATCGAATCCGACTCTTGTACCTTGATATCCTCGCATCGAGGGCTGGCATAGTCTCCTAGCAATTTTTCTGGTTCCTCCAAAGGATTTCCAACGAACGCCATCTAGACAATCAAAAAACAAAAAAACAAAAAGAGTGTGTTTCTTGACCACAAAGGTTAGGTGTTAGTAATCAACAAAATTAATGAGAGATTAAACGAAGTAAACTGGCTTGCTCCCTGGCAACAGCGCCAGAAAAAAGGGGCTTGTTGACGGTTCGAAACCACGTTCAACTTCACCGCAAGTACACAGAGTGACTTGATGCCTTTTTCACCAAGGGAGGGGACCCCCTAGGTTCTTGTCAATCCACGGAGTAAGGGAATTACTTACGTTTGACCTAACACTAACTTAGTTGATTAAAGACTTTATGATGTAAACATTAATCTATAAAGTAAAGACAAACTAACTCTAGATTATGTTAAAGAGAGAGAGAGAGAAAGGTGGTTCACGAGTATGAAGAACGTATGCCCATGGAGTCTAGGTACTTGAGATGCAATCACCCAAAACATGATAAAACCCCGATCCAATCTATTTAAGGATGTGAACAAAGAATTAGGTGTTTCCCTTCCCTCGTACTAGTCACTACGCGAAGGTAATCGTTGCTAACCCTAATGAACACGGTATGATGACGTGATCTACGGGAGCAACCCCGAAGGCATGGTAGCTAACCTTAAACATTAAGCATCATTTCATAAGGTATGACAGATATAAGATCCAAAAGAGATTGGGTGACTACATATCAAGATCCGTTACAACTCCATGGACAAACGATTACTTTACCCCATCAAGACGCTAGGCATGGCACCGTTGAACATGGTGGATGCCCCCGATGGAGTTCGTCTCTCGGTGTCCTTCAACTCCGGCGGCACCGTGGCAGGGCCTCGGCGTCCTCCTTCCTCGTGGTGGCCTCTCTTGACCTCGGTGGTGATCCTCTTGAATCTTCACCCTCTCGATCAACCCTCTTCCTTGTGATTGATCTCCTGAGGCTTCTCTAGTCGTCTTTCGCGAATGACTTCCTTCCCCAAATGATTAGGGTTGCACGAATTTATCATCGAAGAAAGGCAGCGGCGAACCGACCCTAGAAGGGGGTGGGCCGGCCGGCCTGGGCCGACCGACCTGGCCCTCTCCTGGCCCGGTTCGTCTCCGTCTTTTGCCACGTGTCATTTCTTGCACTTTGGGGTTTTTCCTCCTTCGGATATGGGCTTTGGACGTCGTTATCCCCGCGACCAAGTTAAGGGGTCTTTACGCATGATCTTCCGGTCTTTTCACCTTGGTCCTCGGAGATTCTTCATTGAAGCATATTGGTCCTTGCCACCTTTGGAGTCAAGTTCACGCACGGTCGGAGTTCCTTGATCATCATGTAAATCGTCCTCTGAACTGAGTACATCTCTTCTCATTTAGTGCATGAATTTATGCGTAAACATAATACTCCAAAACACACATCCAACGATGAACTTGTTATATCATTAGTATGCCTAGTGGTGGGTTAGTTCTGAAATGAAATCCAAACTATAACATAACAAGTGTTCTTGGTTGACGGAAATTGACCGCCAACACCCACTGATCAACGACCATCTGAGCCTGATCAGGCCAGACCGGTGGAGGTGACCGGTCAGACCGGTGCGCCCCAGGCTTGTTTGAGGATCATCAAGCCAAGCCTTCTGGAGATTAGTAACTAAAAGCTTAATGTAGCAAAAAATCAGGGGAGTGGTCCTAAGCCAAAGGTCACTTTTGACATGCTATTTGATAGGTATTCCAAGCAAAAAGCCATTACAAGTGATCGGTCATTAAAATAAGGATGAGGTCACCTACACATCAAGGAGGACCGTCTTCACCTCCAAGAGCTGCTACAAGGTTCAAGAGTGAATCATCTCAGCAAAGGCTTTACTCCATCTTGGGCGCCATCAAGTTCAAACTCGCCTCGTCCAATATATGATGACAATGGAGTTATGTGGGTGCCTTATAAACAAGCCTTTCATCCTGGACGGGGGAGGGGACCAAGATCAGCTATGGACATGATTTTCAGGCCTTTCCAAGACCGATTGACTCCTCACCACTCTGGTCAGGGTCACCAGACCCGACTGGTCTGACCGGTCCAGGGCACCGGTTATGCTCTAGTAGGTAAGTCAACATACATTGTATACCTTATGAGTGCAAATATCCTACTCTAGAAACTGCTTAGGTAAAGATCTTGACACGATCA
This sequence comes from Cenchrus fungigraminus, assembly GCA_036936925.1. Lineage (NCBI taxonomy): Eukaryota > Viridiplantae > Streptophyta > Magnoliopsida > Poales > Poaceae > Cenchrus > Cenchrus fungigraminus. The sequence continues at coordinate 4,227,555 of CM072779.1, forward strand.
CAAGTTGGTTTCACATGATTTTCATCCAGATAGTCCTCAAGGGTACTAAAAAGACATATGATGTATATATATGGTTGAGTCAATATGTATAGTACATTTGTTTCCACCATATAATGTAGATTATAATACATAAACTTGAAGAGAGTAGTTTATGGGATTATGATAATCTTGGGGTACTAATTATATAATCTAGATTATAATCTGTAGTGTTTGTTCTCCATTTGATATTATAGTACATGTGTGTGAATTATCTAGAGGTACACAACCATACACCTAACCTTCTGAACCAGTTCCTACTATAGTTGCACTGATTATATAATGAAATGTGATTGAGACAATACCTCAATAAATCACAACGAGTATTGAATGAGCTTTTCGACTTCTTAAGCACTTAACCACAAATAACACATGTGTACTCTAGGTGTTGATCATAATGTTGCGATAATAAGGCCTAAGCAATTTTACCAGACCCATGATGAGCAGACATTAGTAGTAACTAGCTTTAGTAACAAATGTATATAGAAGATACTACTAACCACTATGGGTCCTTGTACGTTTTGTGGGTTATGGACAGAATCAATATCCACATTGAAGGACTATGATAATTTTTATATGCAATTACCTTGCTCTATAAACAAAAGAAACATAAACATGTATCAATCTTATGAATACATGCAACAGAAAGAATAAATGGCTAGTAATCACAATTTCGATAGAATTACATGTGACTTATTCACAGTTTATATAAATATCAGGAGTAAATCTAGAGTGAAGCCGAACTAAGTTGAACTCAAAGACATATTACTTTTTGTCTGTGTACCTGAAACTGCATATCTTTATTTCTACTATATCTTGCTATATACAATAAAAAGAATCACATCTATGCTTGTGCTGATACGGAATTGGTCCCAGCAGCTACCTGTCATATGTAACACTTTGGGATTATATGGATACATGCACTTTTTCATATTCAATAGCATACACTTCTTCACATTTGACTTGACAGTCTCTAGCACATTGTGCCACCTTTTGGCATCTCCTCATGTGTTCATATTTGCCACCACCAATGTTGACCTTTTGCACTGTCACTACCAGTTCTAACCTCTGAGTTTTTTAGTTTGCCATAGCTCCGGAGCTTGATCAAGGGGAGAACAATATGGCATTGTTGGAAGATTTTAATTCCTTATCATTGATGGCTCAACAATATCAGAAAAGGCACTTGGCGGATTTGCTCCCTATCTTTACAACCTCAGACACAACTGCTGGTATAATTTTATTTCATAAGGAACTATAAATAATGTGCTTAATGTACATATGTGTGCCTGGATGTCTATGACCGAGAATGACTGAAAATCACTGGCTCAAATGTCTATGACCGAGTATGACTGAATTTAACCTGATGTATTATGTGTGCCAATTATGTTTTCATATCCATATTCTCATAGTATATGTATTGCTGGCAGAAAAACCTTCTAACTACTCTGCTCTAAGTTTTTATCTTTGGGGTGTTTAGTTCTGATGTGAAAACATTTTGCATGTCACATCAGATGTTTGGACACTGATTAGGAATGGAATTTTAAGTTATTTGACATATTTGCTGCCTTGGTTTTTTTCATCTACTACAATTTTGTTACCTTGCTATCGGAGACGAGCGTTGTTATACAATGAATGGTTATATGTTCTTAAAATTAGATGTTTGTTGTTAGCCTTGTTTACATTATTAATAATTGTCCCTGTTGATTTTTCTTGTTCGTATTACCAAAAATTCTAGTTCATATAGAACCTTATTTTTGTTCCTCCCTCCCACCCCCACCCCCACCCCCACCCTAAATGCGGTTGCCTAGTTATGCGTCTTGCTTGGCCCTTTGCCAACCCCTAGTTAAGAACTAAAGGAGGACTGGGCCTACTTTCCTGTTTCTTACATTTTTTTTGAAGAACCAAATATCATTTTTTTCTGTTTAAATGACTTTCATTGCATAATGAACACATTGAGCATTTTAATTTTATTTTGTTGCCATCTGTCATAAATCTTGGGACCTAAAATGTTTTAAGTAGGGAGGTATTTTAGATTAGATTTGATTGGTTTGCTTTTTGTTCAGTCCTGTTGGTGTGAAGTATTTGAATGTCCAGTGATTTTCAAGACATAATTTGTTGAAGATAAAGGAAAGCATTGGGTATACATGTATCTAATCACGTAGACATGAGCCGAAGACTTCGGTGAGCATGTCATTGTTAGCATATTTAATCACTGTTCCATGATGCAATGCTTGTACAACCCTCCATATCCACCATTAGCAATGTTAAGGTGACTCTACCTAGTTCAGTCATGCATATGGACTCAAGTAATATAGTCTGTCTTTGATCATCAAAAAGTTTTAAAAAAAACCTTGTAACTTTTGGTTTGGATCATTTTCTGTCAGCTGACATGCTTTAGGCATTTACTTCAAATAATGATACGCTCTCCAGTTCAGTAATAGAAGTCGTTTTGGACAAGGTTTGGGTCAAACATTGGGATATAAATGATTAATAACTTTTAAGTTGTTGAGATTGGAAATGTGAAAATCGTATCAATAGATTTGTCTTGAAAATTATTTTCATAAAAATATACATATATAACTTTCCAATAAATATTTTTATAGAAAAGAGAAGTCAAAGTAGTGCTTTGAAGACCGTATCGCTGTCCTAAACGACTTCTATTACTAAACCAGAGGGAGTATCGCTTATTGACGTTCTCATTCTCATGCTTGTTGACGGCTCAAATGCACATCAAGTTTGAACCGCAAGTGCACAGATCATGTTAGCTCTTTCCTTAGAGTATTCCCCCAAGGTTTATCACTCGTGGATCAGAAGCGAACTGACTAAGGTTTACCATCTAATCTATCGAACTTATCCTAACATGAAGTATAGATTGCATAAAGAGGTTAACATACAAACATTTGATGGATGTATGGATCACATTTGGCAGCCATAAGATAACACGACTAAAGGTAGCACAAGCCCACCGTCTTCTAGTTGCAACTCCAGCCAAAACGATAACCTAATCTAGTACTCATACCATGATAAAGAGGTATCCCTAATACTTCCTCGTGAATGCCATTGCAAAGTTCGTGCAGAAGAACTTCAGCTCCAGCGTCTCCATGCTCAAGATTGACCATGCCAAGACCTTGCAGGTGGGAATGCTCTACAAGATTTGACTGGGATGCCTATACAAAAGAAATAGTATTTAGAAAAATCAAAACGACAAGTATTATAAAACCGAAGGAGTATAAGCAAATATTAGTATAATCTCCAAAGTCTCAGAGACACACTTTGTAAACGTGGTGCTGGTGCTACTCTAAGCTGCACATTGCTGACTCTTAAAGCTAAGGTTGATCATAAACAACTCTGTTATGACACTAAATTATCACACTGCATGACACGTATAAGAACGAGTGCCAATAACCCGCTCAATTTTCTAATCAGGCCTCTGAAAATCGTAAACAAAATACAAAGCAATATAAATATGTACGGGTGACCAGGAACTGGTTCCCCATCCACAATCATCTCACCTCATTTTGCAGCTACTGCAGCTAGCGACCGACAAGAAGCAGTTAGCTCTTCGATGTCCAAGATCCAGCCTTTGCCAGCATCCACATCGTCTCCCTCCCTTAGCTGCTCATCCTCCGGGGATGAGTCCCCAATCCTACAGAAGCAGACATCATACACTGTGTCACTGTGTGGATGAAGTCGCTGGTGTTCAGCGGCAACGGCTGCACGCTGTACAGCGCCGAAGGCGGCGTCGCCTTCCGCGTCGACAACTACATCTGCAGGGGCGGCCGCGAGGTCTTCTTCATGGACCGCGTCGGCGAGACCCCTATCAGGATCCGGAGGAAGAGCTTCGGGATCTTCAATAGGTGGTGGGAAGCCTGCCTGTACATCGAGAGCGGTGAGGAAGTGACGCCGTGCTTCACGGTGTAGAAGGCTAGAAGAGGCGGAGCCGTCGTGACGATGCGCGGCGGCGGGAGGGCGGCGTACTCCGTCGGTGGGTGCTCGCGCAAGTCTGAGTACAGGGTCAGTGGCGCCGGCGGCTCGGTCGTGGCGGCGATAGCGCGGAAGCAGACGACGTCCAAGTTTGTGCATTTGGAGAGGACGTCCTGACACTACTAGGAAAACAACTTTTGATCCTGAGTCATTTTTCACATTAATACTGGTTATTTTTTGCACCTGAAACTAATGTGGGTGGGAAGGCAGACTCTGAACACCTCCCTCCTGGCCCACATTAGTACCGGACTGGGGCTAGACCCGGTACTAATGTGAGACACATTAGTACCGGTGGAAATTAAAACACGATACTAATGCTATGCCCTTGATCCCGCAGCCCCGTCCCTTCTCTTTTTTAACTCCCGCACCATTATTCTCACCACACATGCATCTTCCTCACATTCTCTTTTTCTTCTCCAACCTTATCTAACTCCCTCACATCTCCTGCACGGGAGCACGCGGCGCCGGACTGGACGAGCGGCGTCGGCGGGGCCCCTCCCGGCGGGGATGCGGGCGCGAGGCCGCAGCCTCCCACCGCCCGGCGCGGGTGCGGCCTCCCACCACGGGGAGCACGTGACGACACAGCCTGCCCTGGCACGCTGCGGCCTGGAGGCGTGAGGCCTCAGGTGCGCGGCCGGCCTCGGCGCGGCTGCGCAGCACGTGGCTCCAGCCGGCGAACCTGGAGGCGCGGCGCTGCCATGGGAGGCGGCCTGGAGACGAGAGGCCACGGCCGGGCGGGCGTGGGGCCACGACCGGGCAGGCGTGCAGGTGCGAGGCCACGGCCGAGCAGCAGCAGGAGGTGGTTGGGGACAGCAGCGGCTAGCCTGCTTGATCTAGTGATTTTTTTTATGTTTGAGATTCATGGGACCTGTGAATGAATTTGTATCCGATTTTTGTGAATTCTTGTGAAATTGTTGCTTGTGTAACGGATGTGGGACTCATATTTTCTTGTGATTGTAAGATTGATTGTGTAAACGAGATGTATTCATGTGGTTTCTTGTGATTGTGGAATGTATTCATGTGAGGACGTTGACGGTGTGTAGCACATTAGTACTGCGTCGCATCTGCACCTGGTACTAATGTCACATTAGTACCGGCTTCCACATTAGTACCGACCAGCTAGTACCGGGTCCAAAACCGATAATAATGGGTTTTTGGACCCAGTACTGAACGTTGTTTTCCCAGTACTGTGATGCTAACGGTGGGACCGTAGGTGGATCATCTGCTCATCATTGGTTTGGTGGTCGTCTGTCGCTTGTGATGAGAACGGCTGAGGATTCTCCACGTGGCACCACAACTTTCTCACCACTTACCTCCACTCCACAGCAGGCCGACGTAATTGGAAAATTTTCTCGAGGAACATCTACTACAAAATAATAGCGGATAAATTTTGACACTCTGCCTATTTGATCGGAACAATGCTCTGGTTGGGTAGATTTTTTGAGAGTGCAAATATCTTACTCCAGAAAGTGCTTCGGTAAAGGTCTTGACATGATGCTCTAGTAGGTAAGACATTACTTTGAGAGGAAAAGAAGCTCGAGTAAGGGGGTGTTTGGCATGGCTCCAGAGTTGAACTCCAACAACTCCAGTCAATTTTCTAGCCAAACACCTCAACTCCAAAACTCCATGGAACTGCCAACTCCATGGAGTTGTAGTGCAAATGGAGGTGGAGTTTTGGAGCACCCTTTTGCTGCTCCAAAACCACCCAATACAGACTTAGGTGTGGAGTTGGTGGGTAATAACCCACCAATACCACTCTTAAGTGAAAATAACGATTCGATACATTCTATTCCTCTCCGTGAGCCCTTCCCTCATGCGATTCTTCCACACCAGCGCCGCCCTCCCTGCGACCCATACCGGCACTGCCCTCCATCCGACGACGCCCTCTCTCTCTCCATGCCGGCGCTGCCATCCCTCTCTCCCCCCCACTGGTGTCCTCCCTGTACCCCTCATGCTGACACCCCCTCTCTGATTCCCTCCTATCGAGCGCCCGCCCGCTATCCTCCGCTCCGCCGCTCGATCTCGCCGGTCGCCGCCCTCCCCATCTTGACACGCCCGCCGGCCATGGCCCTCCCCACCCCGATGCACCCACCAGCCATGGCCCTCCCCTCCATTGCTCGCATCTCATCTTCCACTGCCCTCCCGGTGCCACTCGCCTCTCGATCCCGCCGGCTGCCGCCCTTCCCGCCACCAGCCTCCATTAGAGGCCACCCTCCCTGCCGCTGGACGCCGCCCTCCCTGCCACTGGTCACTGCTCCCCTCCACTCTGCTGCTTTGATTGCATGAGAGAAGACATGGAAGAAGAAATGAGTTTGGGAGACTGACAGGTGGGACCTACGTGTCATTGATTTAGATGCATATTATTTTTGGAGTTGGTAGCCAAACACTCACTTCGGGCAGCCCCAACTCTACTTAGAGTAAACTCCACCTAGATTTTGGGAGTGGAGCAGCTCCAAGCAGAGTTGGAGCCATCCCAAACAGGCTCTAAGTAACAATATACCTTGTATACCTTATGAGTGCAAATATCCTACTTTAGAAATTGATTAGGTAAAAATCTTGGCACGTCACAAATTGGTTCGCATGATTTTCATCCATATAGTCCCCAAGGGTACTAAAAAGACATCAGTACATGTCGAGTCAATATGAATGATAGACATATCGTCATGTTTGTTTCCAATCAAGGTTATATAATATAGATTATAATCTACAAACTTTGAGAGAGTAGCTTATGGGATTATGATAATTTAAGGGTATATTCTGGATTGTAATCTATATTGTTTGTTATCTATGTGAGATTATATAATATAGGGGATTGTAATATGAAACAAACAAGATCAGAAGACTACTAAAAATGTATTAATTACTATAAATCATGGATATATACTATAAATATGAGTACATTTTGCGCACCCTTCACATAGTTCCAAGAACACCAAACAAGACAAACTCGAATCAAGAACACCAAATAACGACAAAGCGTTAGACGTAATATACAACTCTCCAAATATGATGTACCATATTAGCCCATTAGCTCCACCAGATTGCAGAATCAAATGAAAATACTTTTCATTATCTGGTGATTGTGGCTTAAAGATGCAACCCTATAATACAAATGAAGAAAATAATCAATAAGAAAAGAAGTAAGATCAACATGCACCTGACACTTCTTGGGGACATTAAACTACACATTTAGGACCAGAATACTGACACTTAAAAACACTGAGGATGGTTTTGGTGTTGTTTTAGCTTGTAGTTCATTAGAAATTCATGACAATTAAACAAAATGTCATCATCATTTCAAATTAATCACAATATGATAATAACATATTGCAAATATTGGCCTCAATAATAGTGTCATGAATCTCTAGCATGTAGATTTCTGAATCTAAGTAGCTAAGCACCTTAAGGTTCGGAGTATACACAATGTTGAGCCGAATGGAAAAGACATGGATGAGTTGGCTTTCGGGTTTCTTAAAGAATAAGATGAGACGCTTGAAGTAAGGGGTACAATCACATGAAACATGTTTCTTCTAGGATGTCATGTGAAGGATATTTTAAGCATTTAGACTGGTTGAATTTCTATTTTTGTTTTGTTCTACTTGAAATTTTGTTACTGTTACGTTTGCAACTTACATAACAGATGTGTAAGGTGTATCTTCATTCTTTTTCTATTTGTTTGGTGCTAGTTGTTGGATCAAATATCTTTGATAGGTTTGACCGTCCACAATTTTTGTGTTTTACCTGTGCTCTTTGTGTATCTTAACCACATTTGACAAATCTATTAAAATTTCCTCTGAAGTATATTCTAAAGTTTGCATGTGTATCCTTTTTGGCTGACATTAATTAGGAGTGTGAAACATAGGCTAATTACAAACCTAAGTGTGTGTTATTTGACATACTGTATTTGTTACCTTAGTTTTTATTATCTACACTGTAATTTTATAACCTTACTATCAGAGATAAGTGTCTGTTATACATAATTATATGTTCTTAAAAATTAGTTGATTGTTGTTAGTCTTGTTTACCTTAGTCGTATTGTCCCTATCGATGTTTCTTGCCTATATATTAAAATTTCTAGACAATATAGAACCTTATTTATGTTCCTCGTACCGACCTAAATGTGGTTGCCTAGTTATGTGTCCTACTTGGTCCTTTGGTGCCCCAAGTTAAGAACTACAGGAGGCTGGACCGATTTTCATGTCTCTTACATTCTTTTGAAGAACAAAATATCCTTTACAATTCTGATCAGACGACTTTCACTGAACAATGAACATATTGAGAATTAAGACCTAAAATGGTTTTAAGTAGGGAAGTACTTTGTATTTTGATTTGATTGTTGCAGGTTTGTATGCTGAGCTGCTGCGAATGGAGGAGGTGACAAAGGAGAAGATCTCTACCCTTAAAAGTAGCAGGCATAAGTGTTGCAGCATTCCATTTCTGCTTTAGAATGCTCTTCTTCGTTTTAAGGAGGAGGAGGAGGAGAAGAAGGGGGAAAAGGAGAAGGAGAAGAAGTGAGGGAGAAGGAAAAGGAGAAGTGAGGAGGTGACCAAGGCGACCTCAACCTTTGAAAGTAGAGGCCAGAATTGTTGTAGGTTTCTGTTTCCATTTCTGAATGCTCTTCATCATTTTAAGGAGGAGAAAGACACGAGATCGTCATGATTGTAGGACAGAACTGTTGCATAATTATGTTTCTTTTTCATAATGCACTTCAATGTTTTAAGGAGATTTATCAAAAAAATGTTTTAAGAAGAAGTGAAACGGTTAGATAATTTGTGATGCAGACATGGGATCGTCACGATTGTACGCCAGAAAGCTACTATGCAGACTTGGATCGTTATGATTGTTCGAGAGAATGGAAATGTAACTTTGTGCAGATGATATATTGTTTGCCTATTTTGTACGACTTTTTACTGAAGTTCCTTATTGGGAGATTTAGGTTTGCTAATGCGGTGGGGAGAAACAGGTATTTTTGGGCGGGTTCGCACATGGGGTTTGTTTAAACAGGTGGGAATCGGTTATACTTCATCCGTTCCAAATTATAGGTCATTTTGGTTTTATTAGATTCATAGATGATGTCATGCATTTAGATATACACTATGTTTAGATGTATAATAATATTTATGAATCACTGAATCTAGAGAACTCAAAACGACCTATAATTTGGAACTAATTTGGAACAAAGGGAGTAGAGGTTGACGGAGCGGGGCGGGGCTACTGAAAGTGTCGGTTGGGGCAGGTTGGAATAGGGTTGTCGGGTGCCCACGAGAAAGGCGCGGCCGCCGCCATGCGACCTCCAACCGCGAAGCTGGACCCAAGTGAGCCTCCTCTATCTCTCCTCACTGTCATCTTCTTCTCGCATATCATCCTCTTCCAGTCTTCGCCATCTCCTCATCCCCTTGTCTCTTCTTGCTAGGGTTCGATTTGGTTGTCCTCACTACTTTGGCACCAACCTTGAGTGATGCTGCTGCGATTTGCTAGATCCGTTGGATGAGAAAGTTCCATATTATACATCACAAAAGTAAATAACACTACGGTATAAAGTTCATAGCACCATATTGTAAGTTTTTGGAACTTCAAAGTTTTTATCCCTTTCAGGAGCCGGTAGTGTACTTTTTAAAAAGTGCTCCACCAATAAGCTTTTATGCTTCTCCACTTTTACAAACTCAACCACATGTTCCAATTATCTTTTACAAAGGTAATTACTAAGTATTGTCATTGATGTAGTTCTCAATCCTGATTTCCTTGTTTACAAATTATTGGATCTAGTATTGCCATTGATGTAGTTCTCAATCCTGATTTCCTTTTTTTTACAAATTATTGTATCTACGGGCACAAAGTTTTGGATAAGTCATTTCAAAGTTTTGTTACAGGGATATATAGGTTCCAAATACTTCAGTACGAAGCTGTTATCTAGCATTTTTTACCATTCAATAATCTTTTTAGTGTTACCGTCAACCCTTAGTCTGTAATTACATCTATTTTTTTGTAAGTAATTATGAATGCACCAATGAGAACACCTGTTTTTTCTATTATTCTAGTGCAAATTTTTGCAGCTGCATAGTTTTATATCTAGGACCGCAAAGCTAATTATACTGCAATATAAAGTTTCAACTTCTAGAGCCTAAAAGCTAATGATGTTACAGTATAAACTTTAAAGTTCTAGAGCAAAAGGTAAATAATGCTTTAGTATAAAGTTCCATTATGTACAACACAAAAGTAAATAATGCTACATTACAAAGTTCCTAATTCTAGATCGTAAGTTTTTGAAACTTCAAAGTTCTCACAACCAGATTGTAAAGCTTGAAATGCGATTGTATTTTTAATAGTGTACAAAGTTTTTATAGCTATGGTGTGCATTATTTTAAAATGTATGGCATTTTGTGTTGTTTACATGGTCGATCAGGCGGCGAAAGCCATCGTTGTGCTCACCGCTATGAAGAAATTTTAATTTAGTTGTGGAGCAGACTGAATATCTTTCAATTCTCTAATTCTCTGCTTTTTATTTTTCCCCAACATGAAACAACCGAAAGACTCTAGTGAAACCCCATTTCTTGTGTCCTCAATTTCTTCCTCTAGCTTCACGTTATGGGCTACTGCTATCGATGACACTGTGGACTGCTTCCCATGGTCATCAGCTCTAGGATCACACCGGTAGAGCCGCCGCAACGGAAGAGGGAAGACGGGGGATGGCTCTCTCCTCCTACTCGAGTGGCGATCATGGTGTTGTCTGATCTTCCATCCTCTCCTGATCTCCCCTGGTCCAAGCGATGGATCCCTCATCCCTTGATCAGGAACCTGGAATTCTCCTCTCCAGCAAGGTATGATCTCTCCTTGGCTCCCCTGTGGCTTCCCCATCCCCTGATGATGCTCGGAGTTTTTGGCTCATCGCTGCTTTTAGCCGTTCCCGATTTCGGCTTGATGCATCTTCTGCTAGCCTCATTTTACAATCGGTTCTGGGAGTTCTGGCTCATCTCCTCTCAGTGGTTGAGGTTGATGAACGGATTTTCAAATTCACTATCCTAGATCGTCGTGTGGGCCTTCACATCTATGCATCTAAGCAATTCTCTTGTGATCTCTTTCGAGTTTTCTTTCACCTCTGGAACACCTCTGGATTGGAACGAGCTAAGATCTCCCGATCACTTGATCAAGGCCCACGTTTTGATTGGCAACATGTTCGTTCTAAGTGTTCTTCTCAAAACTTTGTGAACAAGCGCCCTGTTTTTAAGTAAAGATCAGTGTTCTCTCGACTGGATTTCTGCAAGGTCCCTGATTCACATCTCAAACTTCCCGGCCATGTCAATGTCTCTGATCATGCTCGCAATACTCCTGTTCACCAAAATCAGATGGCACAATCCACAATTTTTCATGGGCAAACCGCTTCGATTTTTTCTTGTTTGAATTCCCGTCTGGTTCAAGATTTGAATTTGATGCCGGATGTCCCTCCGGGTTTTTCGTCTCTTGATGGTAATAATGGGCCTTTGGAACGCACTTCAAATCGCAATGCTTCTGGGTCAAATCCTATTTTAGTGGGTGCTAATGCCATACCGATCAAAGGAGTTAATGGACCTCAATCTGCTCACAAGGGTTTGTAATCGGGCCGACCTTTCTGCTCTCGCTGCCTTTCCAACAAGCACTTTAGGCCCAGCTGCACTAAGCCTGTCAGATGCTCTTCGTGTTTTCGTCTTGGACATGTTGCAGGCTCCTGTCATTTCCTACCTCGATTTCTGGGCCTGACACTGGAAAATATTTAGTCCCGAATTCAGCTCTTACAAGTGGGAAATTGGAGACTGTCAGGCAGCTAAACTCTGGTTTAAGCTTCCAGACTCGCCGATAGATGGGCCCGTGGAGGAGCAGGTCCAACACTTCAGGTCCCTAGAACACGCAACTCAGGTCCTCTCTGACTCCTTTGTGCCCCCCTTCAACTTTGGTACCATGGAAAGTTTTCTTTCCTTCCTTCTCGGAGCCGGGGAATCCGCCTCCCTCCTCATCACCGGCGATTGACGAGAACACCTTTCCATCTCTCCCCAACCTCGACCTACGCCTGCATTCATCCCTACAGCACAACCCCCACAGCCGTGAGCAACCAGCCAATAACCCAGAACCTGCTCTACCCGCTCATTTACCGAGGGAGAAAACCCCAATCGGGGCTATAGTACTTCAAGGATTGTCGTCGGAAGCAATGGCGTTCAACTTCGTTGACCCTACCCCCTTTCTTCCATAGGGATTCAACTGAGTGCTAATCCAAGGAAGGAAGTCGATGTCCCGGGTTATTCTTGGCTGCCCAGCTCGTCGCAATTCGGCACCATCGACCCAATGCCTGCTCATCAGGTACCTTTTGATAACATCAGGGATGTTTTACATGACTTCATTCGCAATCATGCCAGAGTGGGGTATACATATATTCAGCCATGTCACCTTGGTCAAGCTTATGTTAAGTTCAATTTCTTCCATGATCGTGACCAGTTAATTCATAATAGTCCACATCAGTTTGGCGATGTCAATATTAGCTTTGTTGAGCATGATAGAGGAAGGAATCATAGGGCAATAACTCTAAGTCATGAGGTTTGGTTGATGCTTCTTGGTGTTAATGTTGATTTCTGGTCTGATGTGGTAATTCATAAGTTGTTGGGTGATTATGGTCAAGTGATAGCCTGGGAAGAAGATCCAAAAACATTACTCGTGTGCTAGTCAAAGCAAGGGTGGTCACTCTAGAGGAAAGTCCCTGGTTCATTGTTGGAACTGAGGGTCCTGATTTTTAGGGGAATTCTTGGACAACCCAAGTTGAAATTATTCAAACCAAAATGTTAGGAGGTTTTGCTGCTGATGAAGACTTTCCACCAGGCCCAGACAATATTAATCCAGAGAAGTTTGACTTCTTTGGTTATGGACAGCAGGGTCCAGGGCCTTTTCATGGTATTAATCAAAATGATGATAATCATGATGACAATGGAGATGATGTAGCAGGCTGGGGTTTATGGCCTCAGCCAGATCAAGGTGACAACTTTCAGCAAGCTGATTGGCCTCCTCATGATGAAATTGAGGTGGTTCAAGTAGTGAATGGTCTTCCTGCCTAAGATGCTCCAGCTCAACAGCACTTAAACTTTGATCTTAATGTGTCTGTTGCTATGCCAGATGATTTTGGGGTAATTGAAGACCATGTTGGAGCAGAGGATCAGCATGACAACCACCACCAGCCTGAACCAATGCAAGAAGATGTAATAGTCCCTAGCAGTGATTCAGAGGGAATAGAGGAGCCACATGTTGCCCCAGCTCAGGCTGAAGATGATGGGGATCACTTGCAAGATGTTAATGTTTTTATTCCTATGGATAATGGGGTACCTTTGCATCTGATCCCTGATGAAATTCAGGAGCATAAGCTGCTTGGTTAGCAGCCCGAAGATCATATGGAGGAAGATCAGCCTCTTGAGGAAAATGTGCATCAATTGGGTTTTGTTCACCCCTTCCAACCATCTGGAGATCCAGTTTTCATGGAGAGATCTCAAGCCTCACTTGCCCAAAATCCTGAAGCAATTCGTTTGTGGGCTAGATGTTTAGCACCTGGGCCTGGTACTCCAACTGTACACATTCCCAAATTGTGGGCTGATTTTTTCACCTTCATGCTTGTCAGCCTAGAGTCTCATTCATGGGCTAAGAAATTTCTGACATCTGATGTTTGGAATTTCTTTTAAGGACGCTGGCCAACCTTCAATTCCTTTATGTCTGCCACCTTCATGTCCTGATGTTACTAGGGACCTCTGCACAAAAAGCTTGCCTAAGGCCATTGGTTCTCCAGCTTCCTCTACTGATCCTAAGGCCATTGGTTCTCCAGCTGCCTCTCTGAAATCTAAGAAATCAAAAGAATGTTCCCCAGCAACTCCACCGGATAAGCTAAAGGCAAAGGTAGCAATTTCACCAGGGCCATGGTCCAAAAAGCTTTTGGACTTGGCTACCTCTAAGAAGGATAATAATGTTGTTCTAGATACAAAATCTAGATGTAGTCTGAGGCAGAAGGACTTGAACAAAGGCTTTAGAGGGTCCCCTTGTTTTAACAAAAATTGCCTTGGTTTCTCCATGAAACCCCCAACCATCCCATCAAGCCTCATCAGAAACTTAGGTGCTTCATTCTGCAACATAAGTACAGAGAAGCTGACTGAGTCAGAGCTGAACAAGAAGAAGTTGGTTTCAACTGCAACCCCTGGTGGGAAAAAGCTGCAAAAAAGAAAAATGACAAGGATGCTAATGATGAACAAGCAAAGCCCTCCAAGAAGAAGCACAAGAAGTGATCATCATTGCTGGCAGTTTTATTTTGTTTATGTCAGCTGCCTATTTCTTAGGCATAAGAAACTTTTATTCAAACTTGGTCCTGTAATAATTAGCTACTTTATGAGCTACTTTCTCTATTTTCTGGTTTGTGCTTTCTGGATGTTAAACATGTCTGCTAGACAGATCATGTCTTATTTCTTATACTTTTGGTTTTCATCATGACATCAACTACTTCTAGAAAATGGAGAGTCCTCTGCTGGAATGTCAGGGGTCTAAATGCTAAGGAGGAATGGGATGCAATCCGTGATAAAATTACTGAAAGTCAATGTGATATAATTTGTCTTCAAGAAACTAAGAGGGATTCTTTTGATGCTCAATATATCAAGAAATTTTGTCCTGTTATCTATGATGCATTTGAATTTCTTCCATCTGTTGGAGCCTCAGGTGGTATTTTGACTATTTGGAAGTCCTCGCAATTTGCTGGATCCTTGGTCTTCAATAAATCTTTTGCAATTTCTGTGCAACTAACATCTTTGCATGATGACACTGATTGGATTCTAACAAATGTGTATGGACCTTGCACACCAAATGAAAAAGTGGAGTTTCTGGACTGGATTAAAAATATTCAAATGCCAGAGGATGTTGATTGGCTTGTGGTTGGTGATTTTAACCTTATGCGCAGTCTAAATAACAGAAACAGACTAGGAGGGGATATCCAGGAGATGTTTCTCTTCAATGAAGCTATTAGTGCTCAAGGATGGGTGGAACTTCCTATCCATGAAAGAAAATATACTTGGTCCAATAAACAAGATCCTCCACTCTTGGAAAGACTAGATTGGTTTTTTTATATCAAACTCATGGACCCTGAACTACCCCAACACTTCAGTATCAGCTTTAGGTATGGAACCATCAGATCATGTACCTTGCATAATAACAATCTCTATGACAATTTTAAAGGGTAATGTATTCAGATTTGAAAATTACTGGATGGAGCATGAGCACTTCATGGACATTGTGGCATGAAAATTACTGGATGGAGCATGAGCACTTCTAAAGGGTGGTCAGTCCCAACTAATCAAACAAATATTGCTAAGAAGATTACTGCAAAATTTAAAAATCTAAGAAGGGTCCTAAGGGCTTGGCAGGGACAGCTTTCTAGCCTGAAGGCAAACATTGAAAATGTCAAGATCATCCTTCAATTCTTGGAACTGTTAGAGGAATTCAGAGACCTATCTCTCATTGAGTGGAATTTTAAATCACTACTTAAAGAAAAATATGCTTCATTACTGAACCAGCAGCAGATCTATTGGAGACAATGGGGCACAATCAAATGGGTCAAGTGTGGTGATGAAGGCACAAAAAAAATTTCATGCAAATGCAACTATTAAGCAAAGGAGGAACTTAATCACCTCTTTACAAGATGAAAATGGACAACCTCAATTTGATCATCATGTTAAAGATGGAATTTTATGGGAAGCATTTAAAGATAGACTGGGATCTACTGATTCACCAATTATGTTCTTTGAACTGGATTCTCTCCTGGATGCATCCCAGAACCTAGGATGTCTTACTGAGCCTTTTTCAACAGAGGAAATTGATTTGGTCATTAAAAATCCCTAGTGATAAATCTCTAGGTCCAGATGGTTTTAACACAGATTTCATGAGAAAATATTGACCAATTATCAAATTTGATTTCTATGAGCTCTGTTCAGCCTTCCACCAAGGGAATCTATGTCTTCAGAGTCTGAATGGATCTTACATCACTCTAATTCCAAAAGTAGATGGGCCAACAAAGGTGTTTGATTTCAGGCTGATTTCTTTGCTAAATACATCAATCAAGATCATTACAAAACTATTGGCAAATAGATTGCAGAGTGTGATCATGACCTTGGTTCACCAAAATCAGTATGGCTTTATCAAAAATAGGACCATTTAAGATTGTTTAGCTTGGTCTTTTGAGTACTTGCACCTGTGCCACAAGTCTAAGAAAGAGCTGATTATTCTAAAGTAGGATTTTGAAAAGGCTTTTGATAGAATTGAGCATCAAGCTATGCTACAGATCATGGAACACAAAGGCTTTGACAATACTTGGTTGCAGTGGATGAGAAACATTTTCTCTTCTGGAACATCAACTGTCCTTTTAAGTGGTGTTCCTGGAAAAACTTTCCACCGTAGAAGGGGTGTAAGATAAGGGGATCCTCTTTCCCCTCTACTCTTTGTGTTGGCAGCAGATTTCTTACAGACTCTACTCAGTAAAGCCAAGGACCAGGGCCTGCTAAATTTGCCAATCCCACTACAACACAATGGTGACTTCCCCATTTTACAATATGTAGATGATACTCTAATTATTTTGGAGGGCTGTACTAGACAGCTTTTCTTCCTCAAAGGCCTGCTGCAGACATTTGCCACTTCTACAGGTTTGAAAGTGAACTACTCTAAATCCATGATGGTGCCAATTAATGTTGAGGACACAAAAATGCAAGCCTTAGCCAGCAACTTTGGCTGTTCAATTGGTGTTATGCCTTTTACATATCTTGGGCTGCCATTGGGGACTACCAAACCAACAATTCAGGAATTTCTTCCACTAGTTTCAAAATGTGAGAAAAGGTTGGTAAGCACATCAATTTACCTCTCTCAAGCAGGGCGACTGCAACTGACTAATTCAGTTTTCTCAGCATTGCCGACATTTTATTTGTGTACCTTCAAAGTTCACAAGACAGTCATCAAACAAATTGACAAATTTAGGAAGCATTGCCTTTGGAGAGGGGCTGACATCAATGCAAAAACACCTCCAAAAGCAGCTTGGGAAATGGTTTGCCTACCAAAAACCAGGGAGGACTTGGAGTCTTGCAATTGGAATCTCAGAATGAGGCTCTTCTTCTGAAGAACTTGCATAATTTTTTCAACAAATCTAATGTTCCTTGGGTGCAACTCATTTGGGAGAAATATTACAAGAATGGAAAGCTTCCAAATCATACAATGAAAGGTTCATTTTGGTGGAGAGATATCCTAAGATTACTTGGCAAATATAAGGATTTGGCCCTGGTCTCTTCTAAGAAAGGTGACACATGTTTCCTTTGGCAAGATAAATGGAACGATTTGGCACCAATGACAGATTTTTCTGAACTGTACTCATTTTCAGCAAACAGAAGTATCACAATCCATAAAGCAAAGAATGTGTCTGCCTTAGTAGTCTCTTTAATCTGCCTTTGTCAGCAAAGGCTTTTCAGCAACTTCTACAGCTTGCAAAGCATCTAGATAGCTTGATGGATGATGATGATGCCATTTGGTCATATGTGTGGGGATCTCCTTTCTTTTCATCTCAGAAGGCTTACAAGATTTTAACTGGAACACGGGTTGTTGACCCAAGTTTTAAATGATTGTGGAAGGATTCTGTGCAGAAAAAGCATAAGGTCTTCTTTTGGTTAATTATGAAAGACAGGTTAAGCACAAGGAACATTCTCAGAAGGAAAAATAAAGTCTTGCCTCATATGACTGTGTCTTGTGTGCCATCTCAGTGGAAGAAACAGTTGAACACCTGTTTTTACATTGCCCATTTTCAAGGAGCTGTTGGTCTATGCTCAATCTGATTATACCTCAAGTTGATCCATTTCAAATCTTAGCTTCTTTACGATCCCAATTGAATGTGGATTTCTTCATGGATGTGATCATTCTAATGTGTTGGAGCATTTGGCATGTGCGAAATGGATTTATTTTTGATGGACGTCAACCAGATTTGTCTGCAGTCAGAGACAAGTTCAAGTTTGAGTTTGCTCTAGTTATTCTAAGCGCAAAGGCAGCTCTCGTCACACCAATGAAAGCATGGATAGACACAGCCCTATAGTCTTTCTTATTTTCTTTGTTTCCTTTTTTGTTTCTTGATTTATTTTGTAAGCCCTTTGAACTCTTTTTAATATATATATATATATATATATATATATATATATAATATATATATATATATATATATATATATATATATATATATATATATATATATATATATATATATATATATATAATCAGTAGGGGCTTGCCTATCCTGTTTCCTCAAAGAAAAGCTTCTCTAAGCTCCCTGCCGAAGTTAAAGATTTCATACTGCACCTCATCCCACATGATGATCATCATCAGAAGGTATTTAACTAGTGCTTATAAAATTTCCTTTTGCCCCCACTATTTAATATTGTGTATTGTTTGTACACACCAGGTTAGAAAGCAGTTGTCAGACTTGTGCAGAAGTTTCTACAAGGATCTAATGGGCTCAGCTCTCGCTGCCATCCAACAGGTCATAATCAGGTAAATGTGCAGAATGGCACAAGTTATGTGTGATTGAATATTGGTGAACAGTTCCAATGGGAATTCTGTTGAAAAATAACACATTTGCACAAGCCCCTCCAATCATAGAGTGCGAAATGGAATTATAGTATAAAACTCTTGATTTCTAATTTTTCAATATTCAAGTAAAAAGATCCTAATATGCAGGCTGGAAGTTTTGGATATGGAATATATCATACAAAATTTTATAAGTTTTTAGTATCTTAGTAATAAGCCCTATGCTATCATAGAAATTCAAGACTATATTTCAAGTAGCTCATCAATGTTTTCCCATTCTTGTTTTTAGTATCAAGTTTTTGGTTTTCTATTTTTTCAATGGTTTAGGTGCAAAGCTTAGTGCGGATTATTCAGTTAGCTAGCATTTTGATATTCAATCATTCTTTGTCATGTTACTTCATATCTGAGTGGATTTGTTTTCAGGTCATTCAAAGCCGATCCTGAGGCTGATCTATTCGGTTGGAAGGTAGAAGGAAAAATCTGTATTGAGGTGAGATTTTTTTAATCCTTCTCCCGCCCTATTCAATCATTCTTTGTGGTATGCATGACTTGAGAGTTTTAAGCATGAGCCACTAGTTTTCAGTATTCAAGTAGAAAGATCTAAATATGTTAGGTTGAAAGTTTTAGAACAGGGAGTTATAAGTTCCAAATAATTTAGTACAAAGTTGAAGGATTCTTTGAAGTAATGTTTTTGAAATTATAGAGTTTTGTAGGTCAAAGTTTCTTTAGGGGTGCAAAGTTAATAATGGTACAATATAAAATTCCTAGTTCTAGATCCCAAAGTCAATAAAACTCCATGTAAACTTTTTAATTTTAGAGCGTAAAGCGAATAATACTGTTGTATAAAGTTCCTAGTTCTAGATCACAAAGTTAATAATGCTACAGTATAAACTTTTTTAGTTCTAGAGTGTAAAATTAATTACACTAAAATATATAGTTCCCAGTTTTAGAGTGCAAAGTTAATAACATCATAGTAAAAGTTTCTAATTCTAGAGTGCAAGATTTTAGAATTACATAGCTTTAAATTTTTTTATAGGACCCAATAGTGTATAAACAGTACATGAGAATTAAAAATAGAAGCTATGGAAGTTTTCAAATTTAAAATTCACAGTTAGAAATCGCAAAGGTTTTAATCTGGAAATACAAAGTATTTAATGTGTGAGGAAAAAAGTTTCTGAGTTCGGAGTTCAAAGTTTCAAATAATAAAGTTTTGAATTTAAAAGTACAATGTTTCAAATGTCCTAGTACTATACTCATGGTATTTGGCCAAAAGTGAAAATAATATGTATGAAGTTCTTATTTGTGGAAGATTTTTTGTTATAAAGTTTTGTATTCAGAACTACAAAGTGTTAAGATATGCTACTATAAAGCTGAATTTAGAGTGCAAAGTTTAGAATAAAAGTTTTGAAGCTGAGAATAGAAAGCTTTTTAACGTGCTAGTAGAAAGTTCCTAAATTCAGAGTTCAAAGTTTTCAACTATAAAGTTTTGGATATAGGATCATAATGTTCCAAATGTAGTAGTACAAAGTTCATGGTATCTTTGGGCAAGAATGAAAATCTACATGCGTAAAGTTAGAAAGTCTTTTCACTATAAAGTTTTCAACAAAGTATAGTATATTTTTTATATTTGAAAGTATTCGACCTACCCGTAGAAAATTGTTTAGTAAGAAGTTTCTTATCAATAATTACAGAGTTTTGTAATTGAGAATCCAAAATTTTTAAATTGACAGTATTACCATTGTCTCAAAAGAGAAAAAAAATAA
This sequence comes from Cenchrus fungigraminus, assembly GCA_036936925.1. NCBI lineage: Eukaryota > Viridiplantae > Streptophyta > Magnoliopsida > Poales > Poaceae > Cenchrus > Cenchrus fungigraminus. The sequence continues at coordinate 4,247,933 of CM072779.1, forward strand.
GCCAGAGACAGTAAGTATACAACGGGAACAAAGGACAAAAAGAAGCTAATGAATAATACTTTCCATGCATGCACAGGACCACCCGGGACACTACCCACCACTGCAGCTAGCTAAAACTACCTACCAACGCGTGCGCTTGGAATGCTCACCCGCCGCTACTGCCCACCGACGACTGTTCGCTGCTACGGTGCCGCCGCGAACGAGCGCCCAATAGTGCTGAAGTTGATTGCCGCCAAGAAACTAAGCAACGATGGGCAGAGCCAAATTTTCTTGTGTCTTCCTATTTCCTAATTCAAGACGTACACAGAGTAATTTTAAACAAAAAAAACTTTCTAAAGACTGATCTTTATTACTGTCAAAAACTAAGCCGGTGGGGGTAAAGACTGCCCCCGCGGTTTTCAGTAAGAGAAGAAAGTCTCCTACCGACTTAAAAAACTCTCAAACTCCGACTTCACCTGCGAGTGGATTTTTTTCGGAGATAAACTCCGACGAGGAAAACCTACGCCGAGTGAGTCTCGAACCCAGAGTGTGGGCGCTACATCCAGCGGCTCCACCAACCAGGCTAGTGCCCGTCCTCAAATCTTTATTACTGTCTTCTGCTTATGTTTGCATCCAGGAACAACAACAGGTTTATAGTCCGATCCTATGCAAGTTGGGGTAGGGTAGAGATGAAAATGAAACCCAATGAAAGAATAAGACGAGGAAGAGATGAAACCCAACAAGAACAGAAGTTTTCTGTATCAATCAGATGCTTATCAATCAGATGCAGTTGCCTTGTTTTCCATTTCTTGAATCAATAGACATATGTTGCTGTGAGACGACCCTCCCACTGCCAAGGCCTCCCTTGCCTTGATGCCAAATTCTTTTGCTCTCATCCTCATCTCCTCTGCAACTATACCCTCATCCATGAGTTTGGACAGAGCAACTTGCACAGCATTCCTCCCCACTTTAACCTCCTTTTGTTCAGTAGCCCATTGTGTGACTCCTTCCACTCCAACCTCCACCCCAGTTTTCAGCACATCGACCACTAATCTCTCGTTCAAAAACTGCTCCCCAAAGTGTGGCCATGTGACCATGGGCACGCCCGCACAGATTCCCTCTATCGTTGAGTTCCACCCGCAGTGCGTCACGAAACCTCCGACGGCCTGGTGCCACAGGATCATCAACTGTGGCGCCTATCCTCTTAGGGTAGTCCTAATGAGACATTTATGGTGATTTCTATGTCTATTAATTACTTTAACAGCTCAACTTTTTGTTGATGTGACAAGAGATTTAATAAAGAAAGAGATGACAGGAGAAACAAATCGTTTCCTCACCGGGAAACGACGTCTACACGCGAATCAAAGCACGAGGAAACCAGAGGAAACGCGTTGGGGAGAAACCGAGTCGTTTCCATGGCGCTACTCCAGATCCGGTGCGCAGGATCGTCACCGCTCCCTCCAGAGAGCTCGGTCGGCAAGGACGCGCCGCCGGCACTCCCGGCGGGGAGACCAAGGGAGCTCACCCCTCGCCGGTCCTGAACTCCATTAGGGGCCGTTGCTGGCTCGAGGTGCTGAAGGCCGTCCGCCGCGCCGCCGCTCCGGTGAGGGGCAGCAGCTCGCCACGGCCCTGCACGCCGCCGCTCCGGCTACGGGCAGCAGCTCGCCACGGCCCCGCGCGCCGCCGCTCCCAACTATGGGCAGCAGCTCGCCGCGGCCCCACGCGCCGCTGCTCTGGCTACGGGCCGCAGCTCGCCACGGTCCTGCTCTTCGCCGCTCCGGTGAGGGGCAGCAGCTCGCCGCGGCCCCGTGCGCCGCTGCTCCGGCACCCTTTCTTCTCCACCGAGCTCCAAGCCGGTGTCCATGGACGTGACGAGCAGCCACGGGTGGGGGCACCTCGGGGTTGGAGCAGGTCCGGTCCGCAGGCGTGCGCACCTCTCGGCGAGGCGGGTGAGGCCGGCGACGCGACGAGCAGCCGTGGCCGGACGGGGACGGCGTGGTGGTGTTGTCTGCTGTGCAAGAACCAGGGAGAGATTAGAGCGGCCATGTGGTCTGCGACTTTGCTGGTGGCGCTGTGCTGCTGTGCAAGAAGCCAAGAACCAGGGATAGAAAAGAAGAGAGCGGTTGTGTGGAGAGCGACTCTGCGTAGAGGATCCCGGAAGAAAAGACATGCTCATTAGTTCATTTTTCATCTGAACAGTACAAGATTTTTTTGCATTGAGAAGATTGGTTTCTTGATCCGATGTCCTATACTATAAAACTTGCCTGATTTTTTTCATTGGGACTGCCCTTATGATCATTCCTCTGTCCTCGACTCGTTCTTCGAATCCCTCCGCGAGCCATTCCTCGACTTCTGGAAGCCTATCTCCTGCCTTGATCACCCAGACGAACGGTTTGCCTGAAGCCTCGAGGCCTAATCCCAGCTCAACAAGCTGTTGGGGTTCAGTGCAGGCGAGGCTGCCAAAGCTGACAAAGATCACTGAGCCAGCCTTCATTGAATCAAGCCATCGCAGGCACCGTGCCTCATCCACTGAGGCCTTTTTCCCTCTTGCAGCCATGGCGCTGCTTTCTTGGTTGCACAGGCACATTGGGCCCACCGTCCAGACCTCCTTCCCTGTGATCCGCCGGAAGGACTCGATGTGCACAGGCTCTAGATCGTGGAAGCTATTCATGACTACACCGGTGCATCTGATCTCCTCGTCGTAGATTTTCTTACGGATTTGCTTCAGACCAGGGGCGTACATGCTTCCAGGGCATTTCGCCTTTGTCAACTCTTCCCCTAAAGTTCCCAAATTTTTCGCATTGTAGACCGTGCCACCTCTCACAGAACACGCTTCCCAATGCAAAAATTTCACCAATTTCACCAAATTTTCACGGAACTAAACGGTGCCCTAGTGGCGTGGGGAATCCTGGGAAGCTAATGAGCTCATTCTCATCCTCAACGTGCTCCAGCAGGTTGTCATGGATAATGATGTACCTGACGAGAGACGAGAAGCCGCAGTTGCCGTTGAACGAGAGCCGTGGGATCCCGAGCTCCCTCGCGATGCCGGCGGTCCACCAGTGCATCATGTCAGACACGATGCAGCTCGGAGGCGGGCGTTGCTCGCGCACGTACGCCGCGAGCGGCTCCCGGAGCGCCGCGCAGGCCTCCAGGAAGTTGCTGTAGAGGTCCTTGGATCGGAGCATGTCGGCGCTCTCGCACCCGTCGGGCAGCCCGAAGTCAACAGCCGGGAAGCGGAGGCTGACGAACCGGATCGCGAGGCCCGTCGCCTCCGCGTGGCCGACGAACGCCGCCATCCTGGAGGCGTTCGCTGGCGTGGTGACGAAGCTGACCGTGGCGCCATTGTTGGCCAGCAGGCGCGCCATGTCCGCCATGGGGATGGCGTGGCCCTGCGCCATCAGCGGAACCAGCACGAAGTGCGCCCTGTTCTCAGCGAGTGGTCGGCCGGCGGAGGCCATGGCTTGTGGTGTGGTCAAGTGGTCAGATCGATCGATGAAGCAGCTAGAGGAGCTGAGATCGATCTGTACTGGAGTTGAGAGCAAGCACGCGCGCGCCGATTGCGCTAGATCGAGGTAGTATTGTATTGCAAGTTGCAACTGCTGTCTGCTGCTGGTGGTGGGCGGCGGGGCTGGCAATATTTCAATTGCAGGCGCCGCGCGCGGGCAACGACGACCGGATTGCTAGACTATGCTCTCGCCTGCGTCTTCCTCACCGACCTTGTCATTGGTCAACGGCTTCCCGCCGATCGTGCGCCGCTACGCCGAGCACACGGCGTGCCTCCGCGAGCTCACGGTGTTCGTCACCGTGCGGCAGCTGCCGGTGCGGTCGGTGCTCCCCGAGGAGAGGTTCCTCGTCGCCAAGGAGCCCGGGCCCGCGGGGGTGTACCGCTGCGTGGTGCGGTACAGGTACATGGACAAGTACGACCTCGTCGGCGACGGCCGTCGCCGCGCTCAAGGGCGCCGCCGAGAGCGCCGAGGCGATGGACTCGGCTATGGGAGATTGGTACGTGGTCGTGTTCGGGAGGACGATCCTGCACATGGGCGGCGAGCACAACTGGTTCAAGCGCTTCGTGATCAATCACCTCTACAGGTTCCGGCAGAAGAACTTCAGGTCCAGCGTCTCCCGATGCCAAGACCTTGCAGGTCCCGATGCTGTTTTGACAGAGGGGTAGATCACGACGAGAAATTCAGGATACGAGTAGTGTTTTAGTTAATTCATAGATTTTTTTTTTGTGGTTCATGGTCATAGTATGTTTGGCTTGGTTGAGCTCCATTTCGAAAGCAGAAAACCAGGAGGAGGATATCATCTCAAACTGCAGCACTTCAGCTGAACAGAATAGTCCTGACCGACACAAGACTAGCAAAATGTTCAACTTCTTTTCCAGCTTTCCCTCCTCCTGCACTTTATATACCTGGTTCTTGATCTGAATCCAAGAGGAAACTGGTAGCGCGTGGAAAAAGACGAAGATAAAAGGCTCGCACATGACAATGAAAATAGTGAACGTAAGTACACCGAAAGTGCGGTCAGATCTTTATATGGAGGAAAACATAGACAAATCGTAGCATTCTCCATTGGCAAAAGTACATTAGAAGTACTGTCACTCACAAAACATTTAGTCAAAAATCCCGGAACCGAAGGATGAAATAAAAACCAAAATTAAAGAAAGAAAGGTGCACTTCCTTTCTAAAAAAAGAATTCCCCCCTCGGGTGGGAAAAAAACTTGCTTTTAAATCCTTGCAACACCCAGTGAACTCTGAAACTAAATACTGTAACGCGAACGAGCCGCTGGCTCAGTGGTAACGCTCGCAGTGGCGAGGCTGCCGGTCGGGAGTTCGACTCCCGGCCTCGCACCGGGGCACAGTCCCCAGTGGGATTTTCCCAGATTGTTTCGCAGGTCCTGGATTCTTACGTGGCGCCACAATGGGACTACGACGTGCTCGTCGTCTACAAGGCTTAATGCTTCGGTGATCTCCGGAAGGACGTTTAGGTGTATAGGTTGTAGCTTCTAGAGGTGTGTGTAGTGGTGTGAGTGTGTTGTGTAGAGTTCAGATACTACGACTTGTATACTAGGAGTTCAGGCTCAAAAAAAAAACAACTAAATACTGTAACACCCAGTGAACTGTGAAAGTGATTAAACACCGCAAGCAGCGAAAAAAATGACGCCAGCATCAGCATCCTTCTCCAATCTCCACTCATCAGATGCGGCGGCTGAGGAGGCCACACACGACAACAAGCCCGACAACGAGCAGGCGATCCGCCGCGGGGCTCACTGTCAGGCTCAGGACGTCTTCTCCCAGAACCACCCCGGAGGCCGTCTGCTTCCTCTTCATCTCCGCCACGACCTCGCCATTTGCGCCGCTGATTCTGTACTCCGACTTGCATGAAACGCCGTCGATCTTGTAAATGTTACTGCTGATACAAACTGTTGCTACAGCTTTTCTACTGCATTGCCCTCCCTTCTTCAGGGTTTGATGAACCTTCTGAACACTGAACCATGGCTTGGAGTTCTCCTGCTCCAGGCCTGCAGCACCGCCATGGCGGTAAGAGTAACCCTTCCATGTCTTGAACACTCCGAAATTCTGCAGCCAAAATCACAAGATAAAAGTGTTAGTTATACTGAAATTTTACTATCATACAGTGGAATGGAAAACAGTAACATCGATCTCATGCATTTACCTTCTTGAGAAGCTTGAGCAGCGTCTTGCCGTCACTGTCCATAACGTACACCTCGCGGCTGCGGCTGCAGGCGTAGTTGTCGACACGGTAGGCGACGCGGCCATCCTGGCCGTAGATCGTGCAACCGTGGCCGTTGAACACCAGGGATTTCATCCACACCGTGTAAACCTGCTCCTCGGCTGCGTCAGCCGGAGTAGCACAAGGTTTCAGAAGGTGAGCAGAGAGCGGCTGGACCCTGGTGATGGCCATCTGTTCTGAACTTCTGATGAGATGAGCGTCACTGCCGATCACCTGCTGCATTTATACATGCAGCCATGCAGGCATATGGCCGGCCTCTCCATGCCTGCGTTCCAGATGTTATAGTATTCGGCATTAGATACGCGTCATTTTTAAATTTTTTAAGAGTTAGGTAGGTGATCAGCAATAATGATCACAAGGGTTAATTTGAGCAAAATTTGTTTAAGTGGTCAGCAGGGATCAGATACCCAACTCTGTATCTCTTTTGTTTATCGCTTTTGGAAAGTGATGCTGCATGTACATTATACATCATCAATTTGTACACGATGGTATCACATGTCCTCTCAAGTATTTTCTGCTCTTCTCGTGTTTCTGTTGAGAACGCGTGCAGTGTCGCAACGGGGATATATTTTCTAATGTGTTTTGCTTTGTAGCAGGAGAGCATCAGAGTTCAGACTCCAGAGTTCAGAGGCAGTATCCCCAACCAACTTTTTCAATCTTCCATGTGTGTGATTTCGTTACGCTTATGCAGTAGCTCTACACTGCTTTTCCGAGAATATAGCTTTTTATAATTCAGTAGTTTATATAGCAGACTGTTGAGCAACAAGACTCAGGCGCAGCTTTGTGTGTTTACTTTCAGAAGGCGTCGGTCATAGATTTGCCTTTATTTTCACGTTCTATTTTTATTTCATGCTTATGCCAAAAGAGGCCACAATTTTGCTTAAAAGTAGTCCACACATATTTTGTTTTGACCAGTTGACTGAATGGCAACCAAAACACACAAAAGGTGGTTCTTAATTACTGGAAACTTCCCTGCTGCCAAAATAATCCTCTGTCAGCATGTTTGGGCCGGGAGGATTGCCAGTAGAAATTGTATTAGGATCCAGGATCACCTTAATAAGAAGGAGGTCCATCTCGACCGGCGAAACAAAAACGACCACATCGTCCGCATACAGCGAAATACGATGCTTAATCGTCGACGTCCCCAAAGGCAAAAACAACCCACGGTCCTCAGCAGCTGTAACTAGCACGCTGAAGCAATCCATCACCAACACAAAAAGCATGGGAGAAAGCGGGTCCCCTGCCTAGCGAACTACGTCAAGAGCCAGGCATTCCCTATCCGTCATGATGAGCAGCATACAGATCTGATCTCGGAACTCCTCGGGTGTGTGGTAGCTTCCTTCCCCTGCACATACCTTGGTGTGCCGTTGTCGCCGGGGAGACTACCGAGGGCGGCGATGCAGCCGCTGGTCGATAAGGTCGCTAGCAGGATCCCAGCTTGGAAAGGGCGGTTGCTCAACATGAGCGGTAGGCTAGTCCTTGTGCAATCCACCCTGTGCGCCATCCCGGTGCACATCTCGATGGCCTTAAGGTGGCACCATGGGCGGTGAAGGCCATCTCTACCCTGGTCAGAGGATTCCTCTCGTGCGGGACGGAGGTGGCATCCGGGGGGAAGTGCGCGGTAGCTTGGGTCAACACTTGTTGTCCCAAGGAGTTGGGAGGTCTCGGTATTCCCAACTTGCAGCTGATGGGTATGGCGCTCCGGATGCGGTGGCTCTGGTTTGCTAGGACAGATCTGCAAAGAACTTGGTCGGGTTTCAAGTTTGGGAACGACAACCTGGCGAAAAGTTTCTTTGCTGCTTCCATCTCGGTCGCGGTTAGAGACGGGAGGAAGGCCCTGTTCTGGTCCGATGCTTGGATTCAGGGCAGCTCCATCCAGCCGACCACCCCCAATCTTTGGGGGCGGTATCTCCGAGGGTCCGACGTACTCACTCCGTGAGGGATGGTATCTTGGACCAGTCCTGGGTGCGAGACATCACCGGGGCCATGACGGTTCAAGTGATAGTTCAGTATATCAAGGTCTGGGACCTTCTACTCGACTTCACCCTCACCGACACCCCGGATCGCTTCATCTAGAAGTGGACAGCCTCTGGGGAGTTCTCCTCGGAATCGGCCTACCGAGCGCTCTTCCTCGGTAGATCGCATCTCCTGGGAGCCTCGCAGTTTTGGAAGACTCAGGCGTCGGGCAGGGTGCGCTTCTTTGGCTGGCTTGTCCTACATGGTCGCTGTTGGCGTCCGATAGACTCCGACGCCATGGTCTGAGCGACACAGACGTCTGCGCTCTCTGTGCTCAGGAGGTCGAGACTCTGGATCACTTGCTCCTTGGCTGCGTTCACAGCCGGGAGACTTGGTTCCATGTGCTTCGGTTCTTCTGTCTGGCGGGCTTGGCTCCATTGCTGGAGGAGCCTGTGGCGGTCTGGTGGCTGCGAGTGCGGAAGGCGGTCGCGAAGCCTTCCCGTAAGGGGTTCGACACCATGGTTTGGTTGGTCGCCTGGTCGCTTTGGAAGGAGAGAAACCGCCGCGTCCACGAACGGGCAGCCCTGCAACCTGTTGCTCTTGCAGGAGCAATTTTGGAGGAGACGCGTCTGTGGGCTCGTGCGGGCTTCGTTTCGTTAGCCGCCCTGTTGGGGATCCCGCGCCGGGTTGTGGCAGGGCTGGACGAAAAGCTCGAAGCTCGTTAGCTCGCTCGAACTCGCTCGTTAGTGGCTCGGCTCGGCTCGGCTCGTTAGCAAATTTGTAACGAGCCGAGCTCAGGTTTTAGCTCGCTACGATAACGAGCCGAGCTCGAGCTAGCTCGCGAGCCGCTCGCGAGCCCTAACGAGCCAGAGTTGCAGCAGCCAACAAACAACCTAATAGGTCCAACTTCAGATAACAGCCTAATAACTTGGAGTACTAGATTGCTTGTTGACTACTTGATTTCATTGTTGGTTGGATTGTAAACATATTGCATTTGTTGATTATATACTTACTTGTTAACTATAATTTTTTGAATTTATAACCGTTAACGAGCTGGCTCGCGAGCTTAACGAGCCAGCTCGAGCTTCTTAACGAGCCGAGCCGAGCTGAGCTCCTAGCTCACTAAGATAACGAGCTAGAATGAGCCAAGCTCTAACGAGCAGAGCCATAATGAGCCGAGCTTTAACGAGCCGAGCCAGGCTCGATATCTAGCCCTACTGGCAGCGGTGTTTCCTTCGTAGTGCCTCTTTGTTTTGTTTACTTGTAAGACGCAACTTTGTTAAATCTTCTCTCTTCTTAATGAAATTGTATTAGGAGTTTTTTTTTTAAATGTAGGATTCCCTGATTAATTCGGGGAACCAATCCGAAAATGTAATAATAACTGAACTTCTGTTCTTCCTTATTACTTTGAATGTTCAAAACATACGTTGATGTGCTATTTTATTTTATTTTCTTTTTATTTGCATGAAGTTTCCAACAAAATCGACTGATTAGATCAACAATTTGTTCAGTTATATATTAATACAATCTCAATTCCCCCAAAGATTCCTTCTCTCTTGTGGAGTGTGGATTTGTAATGCACTCGTGCTTCCCGTGCCTTGTAGGAAATAATTCGAATGAACAGTGATCCGAAGTCTCCATACCATCGCCATCACATCGAGCTGTGGAGCTCCTTATTAAATATGACGCCTCTGGTGATCTTCTCGTCGAGATGGAAGCTTAGGTAGCCAATTCAATATTCCACATACTCCTACATTTTATATCATCATATGAACGTCAGAAAGTGCTGTTTCCAAAAAAAAAAGAAGCAGCAGAAAACAACTACATCTAAAAAAACACAAGTGTATGCTTGCACTCTAGGTACATTAGGGAAATAGCAGAGTCTATATTGTTATGGGACAGTGGCATGTCTGGATAAGCGATATGAGCTGTAAAAACTTGTTAAGTTTCGGGTGTGAGGTGTCTGTTCCTGTAGTTGACATCAGGTACAGGAAGAAAACCAAACAGAAATTGGCTACTATATCAGTGAGATAAGAGAAAAGTGCAAATTTAACATACTGAATATGGTGTAGTTGTCGGTGCTAACTAAATACTTGTGTTGAAAAATTGAGCATGTTCCCCGTTGCATTGAGAATCCTGAACTGCATTGGATGAACATGGGAAGACGACTCATGTTACTCTGCTTCCTTCTCAGTAACTTACTGATGGTATATTGCCTTAAAAACCCTATTGACAGTATTCTCGTAAAAAAGAAGGCGGCGACTTACCGATAATACAACACTTACACTTACCACTTGTCTTGGATTCAGTGATTTGTATATGGAGCAAGAATCTAAACTCAACTTGTGCTCAGGGATGCATACCTTACGGTTGGCTGGACACCACCAAAGAACTCATGCGCGCACATTGACACAAAGCATGAGTTCACATGCTCAGCAGTCTCTCGACCCTTCCCCTCCGCTACAGTTGAGAGAGGCGAAAAGGGGGCGAGCGCCGTTTCCAGCGGCGATTCCGCCAGTCCCCTCCATCTCCGGCGGCCAGAGTGGCGACGGAGATGGTGGTGGGCTTGGGAATCGCCGTACGGATGTAGATAGTCTAGGTAGGTCTAGGGTTAGGGTTAGGTCTAGGTTTCGCTCGCCGGTGGTGGTCGTCGGCGGAGCTAGGTGTAGCCGGGAGGGTGTTCCTCTGCGGTGTGTGTTCCGGGGCGGCGTCGACGAGGCGATGGCGGCGGCGCTGCGTGGAATAATGCTCCGACTCCTCCTCGCCCCGATGGTGCTTTACTCCAGAGCCATCGGCGAGTTTGGGAGCTACTTTGTAGGAGTCCGGGCTCGGATTTGCGTCGCCTGTCAGGTGATGCGGTTCTTGCCCTTTTGTTTCAAGGATGCGGGATGTGCTGCGGGTGCTATGGTTGGTGACCGGCTGGATCTGGCTCGATCTCCCTTCGGCGGCGCCGGTTGTCGACGGCGAGCTCGGATTCAGGGGCTGGAGGAGCTGGGGCGCGGCCCCGGTCGATGGGCGACCGCCGACGGCTTCATCCCGTCTTCAAGGACGGGTGTCTACTTCGACTCCTCTCAAAGCCAGCGGGCGATGGAGCTCTTCCAGTCCACGGTGGCGCACGGCGTCCTCTTCGGCGGCAGCGGCCGGCGACGACGACTCCGAGCGCGAGCGGAGCGCTCTGGATCTGAGGACCTCGATGTAATTTCTTTTTTCTCTAAGGTCCTTAGCGTAGCTTGGCAAGGACAGCTGTATCCGTATCCTCCATGTACGTCTCTATATTTGTATGCATACTTGTACGCTTTCATTATCCAGTAATGCAGAAACGTATTATCAAAAAAAAAGCATGAGTTCACAAATCCAACTGTTCATCTAGGCACTCGTTCACACCCTGCAGGAACCATCGGCAGGCAGGACTGCCTGCAATGGACTCTAGAACGTTACTGCCTGTAATAGTATATTCCTGAAGACTTTTGTTACCTACTAACCAAAGATTAGTATAAACTCCAGAGTCCAGAGACACGCTTTGCTACTCTAAACTGCACATTGCTGACTCTTAGCAAAGGTTGATCATAAACAACTCTGTTATGACACTAAATTATCACACTGCATGACGCGTATAAGAACGAGTGCCCAATAACCCGCTCAATTTTCTAATCAGGCCTCTGAAAATCGTAAACAAAATACAAAGCAATATAAATACGTACGGGTGACCAGGCACTGGTTCCCCATCCACAATCATCTCACCTCATTCTGCAGCTAGCGACCGACAGCAGCAGAACAGCAAGAAGCAGTTAGCTCTTGGGCCCCTTCAATGGCCAAGATCCAGCCTTTGCCTGCATCCGCATCGTCTCCCTCCCTCAGCTGCTCACCCTCCGGGGATGAGTCCCCAATCCTGCAGAAGCAGGCAGCGTACACCGTGTGGATGAAGTCGCTGGTGTTCAGCGGCAACGGCTGCACGGTGTACGGCGCCGACGGCCGCGTCGCCTTCCGCGTCGACAACTACGGCTGCAGGGGCGGGCGCGAGGTCTTCCTCATGGGACGCGCCGGCGAGACCCTCATCAGGATCCGGAGGAAGAGCTTCGGGATCTTCAAGAGGTGGGAGGCCTGCCGGTACGTCGACGGCGGCGAGGAGGCGACGCCGTGGTTCACGGTGCGTAAGGCTAGAAAAGGCGGGGCCGCCGTGACGATGCGCGGCGGCGGGAGGGCCGCGTACGTCGTCGACGGGTGCTCGCACAAGCCCGAGTACAAGGTCAGCGGCGCCGGCGGCGCGGTCGTGGGGGCGATCGCGCGGAAGCAGACGGCGTCCGGGGTTGTTCTCGGAGAGGATGTTCTGACGCTGACGGTGGGACCGGAGGTGGACCATCTCCTCGTCCTTGGTTTGGTGGTCGTCTGTGGCCTTATCAACCGTCGCTTGTGATGCGAAGGGCTGAGGATTCTCCTCCATTTCTCCAGGAGAGTGCTGGACTTATTTTTTTCAGCTAAACTGATTCTTACTAGGAGGCAGGAGCATGCCATTGGTGAGAGTTCCTTCATAGTAGCTAATAACTTGGAATTTTTTCTCCACCAAGCTATAAGGACGATTTGTCCCTTTGGTGGAGGATGTTTTTCCGTTGTTGTACCAGTGTACAATTGCAAAGTTGTAGCCTATGTGAAACCGACTATTAGTAGTAAATTCCGATCATGAGCATCTCTAACAGTTTGGTAAACCAACTTGTCATCCATCTAATTTTGGCAAAACAAGAAAAATTGGTCTCCAACAGTTTGGCAAACCAACTTGGTAAAAATAGAAACTTGGCAAAATTCTCCTCCGCACGCCCATATATCCGCGCGGCGACGCCGTTGCCATCCACGACGCAAAGCCAGGTGGGAGGACGAAAAAAGAAATAAAGAATAGAGAAGGGTTCCTGTCTTCCTGATGTAAGTTTTAAAGAGGTGGAATGACATAAACATAATTTTGTTTCTCTCTAAAGATTCCTGATATAAGTTAGATCTGAATTTGGCAAGTGAATTATGCCAAATTGTTGGAGACGAGCTCTTTTTTTACTTGGTATATCTTTTTATAAGTTGGCAAAACATAAGATTTGCCAACTAAAATTTAGCAAATTCTTGGAAATGAATATAGCTTACTATATTTAGGCTCAGAATGGGATGGAGCATCAAAGTTATATATGGAGTCGTACAATATATTCTCTTATTTCAACCATGCTTTTTGTTGAGGTGCTTTCAAGTCTCAGGGCTGAGGTGATCCACAATATGTTGATGCTCTTCTGACGGACAGCAGGAGGTTTGCCATGAAATATATTGTTAGTAGAAGAGGAAAAAAAGGGTGAGGAGGAAAGAAAAAGAGCTTTATATCGACAACTGAAAATATTCTCATTTTAAGGAACATCTGAAAACTAGCAATGAAGAAAAACTTTAAAATAGAGATGACATCATCCTAAAAAAATAAATTTTTAATTTTCACTCCTCATGATAGTATGTGTAGAAGGAAAAAGTCTAGATGACCCCTACCTATCAACACCGGAACACATAACCTCCTCAGGCCCTCATCTTCAAAACCGGATATCTAACCCCTTCACCTTTGCAAAACCACACAAAACACCCCCTATGGTGGTTTTGCTAGGATGTTTTGCCACTATGGCATGCTGAGTTGGGTTGAGCTACTGGTGTGGAATATGGGCCCACCTACCAGTCTTTGTGCGCAGGTGCCGCCGCGGGTTGCTTGTGCCGAGCTCCGCCGCCGGGGCCGCGGACCGCGAGCTCCTCCCCGAGCGTGCGTGCGAGAGCTCCGCCCCGGGCGCGTGCGGCCTCCTCCTCCTCGCGGAGGCGGCTTTTGAGGCGGGGCACAAAGGAGCAGCGACACACCGGAGCAGGGGCCTAGCCATATCGCTGCTAGAGAAGGAGGAGGCGGCACCGCTCATCCCTGTGATCGGCGCGGCCCGCCACCGCCGCAATCCTGGAGGGGGGAGGGAGGGAGAAGGTCGGGCGGCGTCGGGAAGGAAGCTACGTCGGCCAGCGGAAGGAGGATGTGGGCGCAGGGAAGGAAGCTGGCGGAGCTCGCACACGCACCCGGCTTGAAGCTCGCCGGTCGCGGCCATGCCGCCCCATGCTGGCATGAAACGATCTCGCTCGAGCAAAGCCAACCGCCCCATGTCGAGCTCCCATGGCAGGCTTTACCGCGCGCCACTGTTCTGGGCCTGGAGAGATGAGGGGAGGATCAGAAGTGGTTGCCTGACCACCAACGGCCGCTGCGGCGGCGTATCGGTGCCCTGCGGCCTCGCGCGCGGAGGGAGCGACACAAGTTGCGTCGCCAATCGATTCTACTGGGTGGCGGTTAGGGGCGTAGATGGGCGGCACGGGGAGCTACGCGGCGGAAGGACAGGGATAGAAGCAGGAAGGGGCGGCTCTGCTAGCGGCGGGGAGCAGAGGGGAACGAGAGGTAGAAGAAAGGAGAAGAAGAGGGTCTTACCACTTACAAGTGGGACCCACCTGGTAGCTTGTCCACCTAAGCAAAACCAGGCCAACTTGGCTGCCACATAAGCAAAACTACCTACCAAAACCAACTCAGGGGGCTATTTGTATGGTTTTGCAAAAGTGAGGGGGGTTAGATATCCGGTTTTGAAGGTGAGGGGGAGGGATTATGTGTTCTAGTGCTGATAGGTGAGGGTTCATGCATATTTTTTCCTATGTATAAACACTATAGAAGGATACCATCTGGGTCCTCGGAATCTATGACAAGCTAAGAGCTTGTCCAATGAATAGTTTATGGTTAGCACATAGAATTTTTCCTCCTATTTTAATAGGGAAGAAGAGCTATCTCTTGTTTAAGAGATAGTCTCATGCATGCACTTTTAGATTACATGAGGAAGATGTGATCATTCATATATGTTATTTTTTAGGAGATATATCATTGAAAGGATTGTCTCTTAAAGTGCTTAGAGCTAGGTATTAGCTCATACCATTGTAGACACCCTAAAAGTTTCAATTATTTTTAACTATGCCTCCTAGAGAAGTTCAATAATGTGTATTTTATTTACAAATACCGATGACTAATCTCATTCTTTTAACAACTTTAATTTAACAACACTTGGGAGGCTTGGACTTTGACTACTCTTATTTAAAGCCACGAGACAACAGGAAGCACGCATAACAGAAAAGGCACACATAACAATGAGCATGATAGTCAGCAGAAGTACACTGGCAGTACAAACAAGATCTTTTTGTATATTGGTGAAAAACAAAGAAATATCTAGCCATTCTCCCCTCATGAAGAAAATACTAACACTCACAACACATGTCCACAACTGATGAACTGAATGATAATACCAAATAAAAAGAAAGAAAACTTTCTTTCTCAAAATTGTCATGTCCATCAGCTGGGAAAAGTAAGCTAACCTGCCTCCTCTTTCTTCCCTGTAAACGCTGGTAAAGAACCGTGTGCTGCTAGGTGTTGCGGCAATGTGCTGGGCCATTTGGCTTAGTAGGAATGGTGTGGTTTTCCAAAGATCAAAGCCTAATTCGTGTGTGTAGTTAATTTTTAGGAGCACTGTTTGGATCAGGAGGTGGTCGACCCTGACTAAAGAGGAGGAGAGGAACAGCCTTTTGTTGGGGAGTCGAAGCTTGAAAATTTTCAGCAAGTTTGGCTGGAATGCATTTTGAAGGATTACAAATTAGACGGTTGCTTGCCGTTGGTTGTACTATTTATTTTTTGCACCAGTGGTGGCACTTTGTAATCTTATTTTCAGTTTGTGTTGGTGGGTCTCTTGAACATGTTGAAGGCCATGTGCATGACTGCAGTCTGAGTACTGCCTTTGTATCAGATGATTTGTTTTTTGGTCGTATACATTCTCTAGAGAATGTAGAGGTCAGGTTTTAATCCTATTTTAAAAAACGCTGGCAAAGAACGTAAAAATATATATTAGTATCCTTTGTGCATTTCAGATGCAACGGATGAGGAGACTGCACACGACCACAAGCCCAACGACAAGCAGGCCTCGCTCAGGACATCTTCTCCCAGCACCACCCCTGAAGGGGTGCGATTATACATCACTGAAGTGATGGTTCACAACCCATCGCGCTGATGGATAATGCACTCTAGGTTCGTCAAACACATAATAAGTAAGTCAAGCATTGAGAGAGAGGAAGTCTGGCGCAAGTGCGGATTGCTTTGTTGACTGTTGGTTGGTTGAGTGGGTAAAAAAACAGAGCACGTGGTGTGTCTTGTGCATGCATGCAAATCAAACATAATTGCTGACGTCATTTAGACGCAAACGAATCGAAACTTAAAAAGCTATAAATCATAAACCGAGCATCAAAATTAAATTTTGATTGCATCATTATATTTCTGACAATAAAAACTTCAAAACAAGATACCACTTGACTATATTTTGACAAACTTTTATTTATTTATATTTTTAGTTAATATCTATATTTTCCAAGCTATAATAACTATCGAACAAATTCTAAAAGAGGCCGAACAAAAAATTTATTGTAGAATTTGTCTCATAGGTATGTGTTGCACATAAATTATTGACGTCATTCACATGCAAAACGAATTGACACTTTAAAAAGTTATAAATCATAAACCGAGCATCAAAATCAAAATTTGATTGCACCATGACACTAAAAACTTCAAAACAAGAACTCACCTGACTATATTTTGATGAATTATTTATTTATATTTTTTAATTAAGCTTATATTTTTCCATGTGACATATACATGTGGAACAAAAATAACTAAGAGAGAACAAATATTCATTAGAGGGGACAAATATTTACTGAGGAGGAACAAATATTCACTGAGCGGGAACAATTTCACTGACGTGGAACAAATATTCACTAAGGCGGAACAAATATTCAATGAAGAAGAACAAATATTCTTTGAGCGAGAACAATTATTCACTGAAGCCAAACAAATATACACCGAGAGGAAACAAATATTCACTAAAGGAGAACAAAAATTTATTTAGAAGAATAAATATCATGAAAGGCGAACAAATATTTATTGAAGACGAACAAACATATAAAGTGGACGAACAAATATGTAAAAAGGGCAAACAAATATTTGTAGAGATCGAACAAACATTTATACTGGACGAACAACTACGTAAAAAAGAACAAATACAAATAATAAAAAATAAATAATTCAAAATTCAAAATTACTATAGAAAACATAAAGAAATAAATAAATAAGAAATAAATAAATAAGAAATAAATAAATATAAAAAAGAAAGGAAAGAAGAAATAAAATAAATAAAAACATAAAAAATAAAATAAATAAATAAATAGGAAAACAAGAAAAAT
Source organism: Cenchrus fungigraminus (assembly GCA_036936925.1). Taxonomy (NCBI): domain Eukaryota; kingdom Viridiplantae; phylum Streptophyta; class Magnoliopsida; order Poales; family Poaceae; genus Cenchrus; species Cenchrus fungigraminus. The sequence continues at coordinate 4,264,922 of CM072779.1, forward strand.
AAAAATAAAAAAAGAAATAAAAAGTAAAAAATAAAAAGAAAAGAAATAAAAAGTAAACAGAAACAGAAAAAACTGGAAAGAAAAAAAAACAAAAAAACGCTCCGCCCCGCCTCCCTTGCGTCCGCGGCCCCCGGCGTGATGGGATGCTACCCATCGCAAGCGCGATGTATAGCTATCCCGCCCCTGAAACCGTCTGCTTCCTCTTCATCTCCACCACGACCTCTCCATCAGGGTCGCTGATTCTGTACACGACCCCACTGATACAGACTGTTACCGTAGCGTAGCTACTGTACGGCCCTCCCTCCTTCAGAATTCGATGGGATTTCTGAACACTGAACCATGGCTTAGAATCCTCCTGTTCCAGACCAGCAGGGCTCTTGCAGTAGGAATAGCCCTTCCATGTCTTGAACACCCCAAAATTATGCAGCAAAATTCACAAGACCCCAAATGCTATAGTTGGCCGGAATTTGACCAAAAATTTCACCTAGAATTCATTTTTCTCTATACGCACGCGATCCAATGCAAAAAAATTTACACACTTCTCACCAACTAAACGCGGCCAAGTGCAACGGTTTCTTCAGATGTCAGAGATGGGAATGGCACCTCATGGATGGTGCAGTGCAGAAATTAACCGTAGAAGTTACGTTCTTGAGCAGCTTGATCAGCGTCTTGCCGACACTGTCCATGACATAGACCTCGCGTCTGCGGCTGCAAGCGTAGTTGTCGACACGGTAGGCCACGCGACCATCCTGGCCGTAGATCGTGCATCCGTGGCCGTTGAGGACCAGGGATTTCATCCAAACCGTGTAAACTATCTTTTGAGGGGTGGGATCAGCTGGGTTAGCACAAGTGTGCAGGTGAGAAGAGAGCGGCTGGATCCTAGTGATGGCCATGTTTTCTGATGAGGTGAGCGTCAATGCAAGCTGGGCATGGCCGGCCTCATCATGCCCATAATTCAGAAGTACATGGCCTACATGCATGCTATGATACTCGGATTAGATATGTCATATAAAATTCTTGAGAATTAGGGTGGGTTCTGTTCTGCTACCGCGTGCAATTTTCACAAGGTTAATTAGTTTTAACAATATTTGTTTATGCAATAGTCAGGGATCAGATGCTGTATTGTCTCTCTTTTTATGTCTTTTTGAAAGTGATGCTGCATGTACGTTATACACTTTGTACACGATGGTGTCACATGCCGTTGTGCTCTTTTCATTACAATATGCATATTATGATCTTCTCGTTATAGCATGCATAATATTATCTTTTCATTACAATATGCATGCTTTTGTTGGGGCGCATTGTTCAGCCGATATATTTTTTTATTTCTTGACTTTGTAGCAGGAAGGAGAGCGTCTACCAGTAGTTCTTCTTTCTAATTTGTTTTTAGCAGAGCATCTACATTTCAGAGCTCAGAGGAGAGTAACCAACAAAGCTAACCTGTAGTTGCTCTGCTCATGCCTTGTTTCTCCATCTACTTCACATTTCTCCATTTCCTTTTAGCTTCTCAAATGTTGCGTGTGAGTGATTTTATTATCTCAGAGCTCTACGCTCCTGCTCTGAGAATATAACTTTACAATACAGTATTGCTGAGAAACAAGACTCAGGTGCAGCTTTGTATATTTGCTTTGAAAATATGTCGGTCGTAGATTTGCCTTTATTTTCAAACTCGTGTTTTCTTTTCCTGCCTTTGTGATCAACATCTGAAAAGAGGACACAATTTTTACTTAAAAGTAGTCCACAGTTTTTTTTAAGCGGCACACACATTTCATTTGACTAGTTGACTCATCACCGGTTGTAAGGAATCGGATGCTCGTAGCTTAAGAGGGGGAGGGGTGAATTAGGCAACTTAAAAATTTAACCTATGGCTTTCACTACTTTGCATAAAACATAAGCTAGAACATGTTATCTAGATGTGCAACTATGATTGTTCTAGTGTGAAACTCCCATCCCAAAACAAGTTTTGCAACCTATAGCCCATCCTAGCAAGATGCTACTCTAGAAAAGTAAAGGCAAGTAAGGATTGCAAGAATGTAATGCGAAAACGTAAAGGGGGACGAGAGGAAGCAAACTCTTGACACGCGATTTATCCCGTGGTATCGGTAGGCACTAAGCCACCCCTAGTCCACGTTGTTGAAGCACTCCACACAAGAGTATTGCTTCCCGGTCACCAAGTCTCTCCCAAGAGCACCACTTGACTTGCCACAAAGGTTCGCCACAAAGGCACTCGTCAAGCTCCCTTGGTCACCTTGATGTCGCCTCCACTAAGGAGCTTCTCCACCAAGGGAAGGGGGTCTCCACGTCCCCCGCACAAAGTGTCCTCGCCGCTCCACACCAAGCCGGAGGGTCGAAGACGTTTGACGGAGAGCCACCTAGGCTCCAAGGCTTCCGGCGCACCTCGTACAACTTGATCCACTCGAGAATCACCTCACAAGGTAGGCACACCTTGCATTCACTCAGCTCTAAGCTAAGCCTAGCACTAAGCACACACACACAAAGCATGTGCAAGTCTATGAATGAGCAATTTAGCACTTGGATGGCTTGGATATGATCTTTTATGTGTCTTGAACTCCTCTGCACTTCCACATACTCCAGCCAACTCAAATGGGTGAGTGGAGGGGGTATAAATAACCCAAGGCGTCCAAAAAGTTGTTGGCTAAAAGCTGTTGAAATTGGTACCGTCAGATGAACCGCTGCTATACTTTTCCCAGGCGTCGGTTCATCTGGTGCCCTCCACGTCACATGACTGTTGCTTCCCTGCTGACACACTTCCTCCGACGCTTGCACTGACGGCTCTTCCCTCATGCCGTCGGTTCATCCGGTGCTGAAGGATTTCTTCCCAAAACCTTGCTGGTAGCTTCTTTGGTGCCGTCGGATGAACCGTTGCTCAATCCCTTATATGCATCGGTTCATCCGGTGCTGAAGAGCTTTGCGCAATGTACCAAGTACTCCGACGCATGCACCGACGCTGGCTTCTAGGGTACCGTCGGTTCATCCGACGATGTCTTTTCCTTTCTCTTTCTCTTTGCCGGTTTTGCCTCAAGAAATATACTATCTTCTCGTTTTGGCATGTAGTATTTTTGCATCAATGGGATCTAGAAATGTCTACAAAGATATGCTCAACAATATGGTTAGTCTCATTGATCATGTTGTCATTTAATCACCAAAATCAAACTTGAACAAATGGCATATGAGGCCATGTTCGCTACAATCTCCCCCTTTTTGGTGATTTATGACAATACAATCAAAGCAAGCATAAATTTGTAAAAATTGACAAAATTAAACCACTTACACTTGCTTGGATGCTCACCATCATCCAACTCCCCCTAGATGTGTTCTCCCTCTTTCATGATCTTCTCTTCACATATAACTTGCTACTTCCCCTTTTGGAAATATTGGCTTGCTTTGGCTCCAAATTCTCCCCCTTTGGAATAAAATCTCCAAAAAGTGTCCAAAATAAAAGGATCTCCAAAGGAAATTTAGCAAGTCCTAGCAATCATAGCTCAAAGAGAAATGTTAAATACAAGGGAGAAAGCCGCATGAACCATGATCCATATTTATGATATCAATGAAGATACCACATGTGCGAATAACTAAGGTGGATCACAAGCTCATGAGACTAGCATGATACAAACTAAGCTCCCCCTAAGTGTGTGCACAAAATGATAGTGTGAAAAATAAGTGCACAACTACAAACATTTGTAAGATAAGGAAGCTTAGAGCATATCATGCAAGGATGTAGCTTAAAAAGACAAGAGATAAGACAAGAGAGTTCTTGTAACATTACCACTTGTAGATTTTGAGCATTGCATACCTCCGGGGGTTTGTTCCTCTTCTACCTTATTGGCACCACATTGAGATAAGCCACTTGAAAATGATATCACTTGGAGATGACACCATTTTGAAAGAAGCTTGCAAAGAAGACACTTGGGATACAACAAGGATTAGGAATGTATGAGTTCATTGCCTTTGAACTTATATATAGACAAAAGCTCGCAAGGACATGACTCAATAGCATGAAGCTCACACTACAAGGATTTGGGTCAAATGCAACACCGATGAATTGCAACGTAGAAAATTTGGTTGCTATAGATGGCTGTATTACAACCATTCTAAAAAATGGTAGCGATACATGGCTTTAATACAACGGTTTTCAAGATGTTGCAAAGCTCTGTTGCGATTGGTGGACGATATTGCAATGGTGTAAAATGGTTGCATTAGAATGAATTTTGGTTGCAATTGAGTGGTAGTATTGCAACCACATTTATGTTTGTTGCATTTGGTTGTGACTATTGCTACGATTGTTTGGTATTGCATAAAATTTCACAAGCGTTGCAATTATTGATGCTTAATGCAACGAGAACTCTTGGAGGCGAAGCAAAAGTGAGGTTCAATTGCAACCTTTGTTGACAATTGCAATATACTTTGATATTGTTGCAAATGCTAAATTTTATTGCAACGAGATCTTCATCTTCGAAGCGAAAATTGTGTTCAAGTGCAACGCTTAATTTTTGTTGCAATATATACTTTGATTGTTGCAACAACTAAGAGGCGAGTCTGATTTGGATTGGGCCTTGTAGCGTGTATGATATACTATGAAAAAAATACAATTCATAATAAAAAATAGAACTTAGCTAATTTTGAATTGAGATTTTATTCTAATTATTAATTTTAAGAAAAAAGTTTGAATTGGTAGGAAAACAATCTGTCATTAGTGACAAAATAGAAAAAAATAAAAAAACGCCATGATATGGAATTGAACCAAGGACCTCAATACTACACTAGTATATAACTTACCACTACACCATTACAATGTTTGTGTTAGCTAGCATCGTTCAAGCCTTTTTCATGTTTCTATGTGGTCAGCTTATAGTAAGCTTATAGATATTAAAATAGAATAATTACTTTACAGGGTTCTATTAGTTAGTTATTTCAAAAACAAAGTAAAGTTTTCTAAAATTATTATTGTTTTTGCCTATGCAACACCGGAAAAGTGTTGCAATAGGCTCAAAATGGTTGCAATAGATACAATGTTAGGAAACCAAAATAACTTTAAATTGCCATGTCACCCGGTCCCACCTTGAGGACGTGCTGATGCGGTCCCACCTTGAGGACGCAAAAAAAATCCAAAAAAGAAGAGACGTGCCGGCAACTAGAGACCCTCTGCTACCTGCTGGCCTGCCCTGCATTGCCACAGCCGGCCACTCCCAGCCGGCGGCACCCTGGCCGCACCGTGGCCACAGTCGGCCGGTCGTGGCCAAGGCCGGCCACGTCCCCGCTGCGCCGAGCCGGCCGCACCCTGGCAACGACCGGCCGCACCCTGGCCACGGCCGGCCACACTGCCACTGCGCCCAGCCGGCTGCACCCTGCCCATGGCCGGTCGCACCCTGGCCACACCCTGGCAACGGCCGGCCGCACCCTGGCCATGGCCGGCCACGCCCCAGCTGTGCCCAGCCATACCCCGACCGCAGCCGAAATGATTTGAAACTTACATATATTTTTAAAATTTGGATAAAAGAAGTTTGAATAGGTGGGAAAATGACCTATCATTCTTGGATGAATATATTTTGTTTTCTGTCTAATGCAACACTAAAAAAGTGTTGCAATAAGTCTAAAATGGTTGCAACAGACACAATGTCAGGAATTTAATTCGCAAAAAATGTCTGCTTGGGAATCGAACCTGAGACCTTTGGAACAAAAGTGACGTGTGTAAACCACTAGGATAAGCATTAGTTTATGTTGTATTAGTGTGTTTTATTTTTTATTAATTGAACTATAGTAATTTTTTAAACAAACTTGAAAAATATGTGGCTATACAACACATTTTGGCTCCATAACCATCTCATAAAAGTTTCAAATGATCTCGACAAAGTGATACTATACATCTTTCACAACTAGGAACATATCTCACTTAGCTACATAGAACTATGTGAGCTATATATGTCTTTGCGAGGGATATTCAGCAATTCTTTATCGAAATCACTTGAATTTTTATATGACACTCATACACCAAAATCATGTGACTACATAACTTTTTAGATTTTTCTAGCCATTTTATGATATTTTCACATTTATTCATTAGTAATTCAATAAATAATTACTGTAATATCAAAACTTGATCAGAAAATTCCATAGATTCACACAACGATATATTTTGGCTCCATAACCATCCCATAAAAGTTTCAAACAATTTCGACAAAGTGATACTATACATCTTTCACAACTAGGAACATATCTCACTTAGCTACATAGGTGTATGTGAACCATATATGCCTTTGTGAGGGATATTAAACTACACTTTATCGAAATCACTTGAATTTTTTATGTGACACTCATACACAAGAATCATGTGTCTACGTAAATTTTTAGATTTTTCTAGCCACTTTATGATATTTTCACATTTATTCCTTAGTAATTCAATAAATTATTACAGTAATAGCAAAACTTGATCAGAAAATTCCATAGATTCACACAACCACATATTTTGGCTCCATAACCATCCTATAAAAGTTTCAAACTATTTCGACAAAGTGATACTATACATCTTTCACAACTAGGAATATATCTCACTTAGCTACATAGGAGTATGTGAACCATATATGCCTTTGTGAGGGATATTCAACTACACTTTATCGAAATCACTTGAATTTTTTATGTGACACTCATACACAAGAATCATGTGTCTACGTAAATTTTTAGATTTTTCTAGCCACTTTATGATATTTTCACATTTATTTCTTAGTAATTCAATAAATTATTACAGTAATAGCAAAACTTGATCAGAAAATTCCATAGATTCACAGAACCACATATTTTGGCTCCATAACCATCCCATAAAAGTTTCAAACTATTTCAACAAAGTGATACTATACATCTTTCACAACTAGGAACATATCTCACTTAGCTACATAGGACTATGTGAGTTATATATGTCTTTGTGGGGATATTCAACAACTCTTTATCAAAATCACTTAGGGATAAAGATGGGCATGGTTGATCCATGGGTCGACCCTGGAACTATCCACCAACCCATTCAAGCAAGTTAGGGGCACCATTTTATACATTTTGCGAGAACTAGCTGAACCGGTGCTCCAAAGGATCTCGCGGGTCGACCCACCTGACAACATGTACATCTCCTGCAGTGACGCCGATCCATCATAGCTCGCGCGGTGGGGAAATAGTTGGACTTCAGGTCGACGCGGACGCGGCTCGCGGAGAAGACGACGACGAGGGTGGAAGTGGAGGACACAAGTTGCTGGGGAGGGCATAGAGACCGCTGCAGCCGTGGCATTGGAAGAAGTCGAGGGAGAAGGAAGAAACAGAGGTGTTAGAGGGAGCTGGAGCTAGCAGTAGCAGGATGTGGAAGAGGAAAAGGCAACAACTGCATGCTGGATCTCGCAACCAGGATTGCAAATTTGAAATGCATGAAAAATCAAATCCACAAGAAATTCTTCGGTACATCGGCCGGCATTGCAGATTTGCAGGGGAAAGGGAGTGAGAGGATAGATGGATAGCAGCAAGATCAAGAGCGGGTGGGTGGAGAGCCGTGAACTGCACCGTCGTCCCGTCCTCGGCACCAAAGTGGGGAGCGAACACGCTCTGCCGCACACTCACAAGCGCCGGCAACACCTGAGCGCCGCCTGCGTCGACCGAGGATGTCATTGTGGCCGCCTTGGTCAACGGCTCAACCCCTGCTGATCCCTTCGTCCGCTACCGCACGTACACGTCCCACTGATCTAGCGTGAAAATTGTTGAAGTCGAGTCAGAAGGAAAAGGTTCGATCCACTGGATCCTTGGACTCTGATCTATACCTGAGCATTTTTGGCCCGGCCCGCGCTAGGCCCGCCCACGGACCTTACTGGACGGGCGTGGGCAGAGATTTTGAAGCCCGCGAAAAAAATATTGGCCCGAGCCCGAGCACGGCCCGACATGCTGTTTTTAGCTATTTTACACTATAAAATGCGCGGGCGACCCGCCCAAGTCCGGGCCCGGCCCGAGCCCGGTCCGAAAACTGAGGCCCGACAAGTCCCATGGGACGGTCATGGGCTGGATTTTCTCGACCCGAAAAACCCGGGTTTTTTTCTGCCCGGCCCGAACCCGGCCCGGCCCGTGAAATGCTCAGGTCTACTCTGATCCTACGTCCCTCCATTGTTTCACGGGTTAATTGGCTGGACGCCACTGCTATTCTTCTTATTTTGACCAACACCATTACTGTTACAGAAATAGCTCACACGCCATTGCAATTTCCGATATGTTTGAACCACGCCATTTTCTACGGCTTGGACCGTGATGGCTCCACGCGCATGCATACGGTTACTGTGCGTAGATCCGTATGCTCCGAATTGCCCCCGCTCGAAGGGATAAGGCAAGATGCGAACTGGACGCAGGCCCCGAACTGCTCAAAGCGTCCTGCCGGTGGCGCGTCGCGAACCCTAGAGTAGAGAGGGCGCGGCTCCCGCACGGCCGGAGTCCCGCCGGTGGCGCACCGCGATAGCGAGCGAGCTGGGGCTGCGGAGGGCGGCGCAGCACGGGTTGGGCTGCGGAGCGTGGCACAGCGAGCGGGTACGGAGTAGAGGGCGCGTCAATGGTGGAAGGAAGCCGCAGCGAAGTGGAGGCGCCAATGGACAGTGACACGGTCAGGTACCCAATCCTTCGCTCCGCCATGAGTAGTGTAGTCGATTTCATTGAAATGTAGTCAATTGAACCGAGATTTAGTCATTTGGGTTCTATTTCACCGAGATGTAGTCGATTTTTTACCGAGATGTGGATTTGTGTGATAGGAATGAATGACCTTTGGTTGACTTGTGTTCATCTCGTTTCTGTGTTGTTAGGGTGCTTCAAATGTTCAGTTTAGATATTAAAGTCCAAGCCTTTTCGTTGGTCGATTCTAATGGTAGGAAATCATACAACAAGGGGAAGCATATTAAGTGGGATGTGGAGGTAGGAGCGCTGACAGTAGAGAAGTTGATGTCTTCTGTGCTAAATGAGATCGAATTTGGGGAAAACCAGATTGCAACACTTTGGTTCTATGATAAGAGAATGTGTGAGGATGTAAGCCTGGTAGATGATGTGCAGCTGACTAATTTGTTCGAAATGTATAAGACAGAGATGCATTGCCAAATAATTGTCTCTGTCTTGGAGAAATCATTGTGTGAAGCTCATGAGTTTGATTGGTTAGAGGCAATGTTAGAGCCAATTCGTGTGGTGCCGCTAGTTGACATTGTAGGAGCTAGCACTAATGACAATGAAAACCACAATGCTTCACAACCCAGAAATAGAGGTGATGGAGTGTCTACAGATGCTTCAGAGCCTGATATATTTGACAATGCTGAGGAATATGTCGGGGTGAATGATGAGCACCTCTTTACCACAGTTCCTCCTTCACAACCACACCCAACAGCTGACTCTGATGAAAATGCTACTGACCATAATGATGATGTGGCTGCTGAAGGACCTAGGCCTCCCGAGGCAGAGGTTGATGACATAGATCCAGATGAATTGCATGTGTTGCATGATCCTGAGAATCCAAGAATAGAAGTTGGTGCTTTGTTTCCTGACATGGTCACATTTAGGAAGGCCATCAGACACTATGCAATACAAGTAGGATTTGAGTTTGCAAAGGGAATAAGGACAGATAAAACAAGATATATTGCTAGGTGTGCAGCTGAGGGTTGCCTGTGGCGCATTCATGCTTCCAGGATATATGATGACAGAACAATAGAGGTACTTTCATGTCTTTGCTCTTATCATGTCTTTGCTTTTTTCATGAATTGACTCTGATGATGTCTTTGTGTTTTCTTAGATTAAAAAACTTCCTGAGCCGCATAATTGTGCAACCACCAAGCTAAGGCAAGGGAGGATGGCAACACAAGATTGGGTTGCTGATAGGCTTACAGATTGGCTGAAGAAGAATCCAGACAAGAAACCCAAGGAAGCGAAAGAGAAAGTGGAGGGAGATTATGGAATAAACCTGAAGTATTCCAAGGCATACTCAGGTATGCAGCTAGCCCTGCAACTGATCCATGGTAAATATGAGGAGAGTTATCAAATGTTATTCAACTGGAAAGCACAAATGGAAATTAGTTCTCCAGGTAGTATTGTTGAAATTGAGTTGAAGAAGTCAGGTAAGAAGATGCTGTTCAAGAGGATGTTTGTAGCCCTGAAGCCTTGCATAGATGGTTTTCTAGCTGGGTGTAGGCCATTTGTAGGAGTAGATGCTACATGTCTTAATGGAAAATACACAGGACAATTAGCATCAGCCACCTCTGTAGATGGCCACAACTGGTTGTTTCCTGTGGCATTTGCAATTTTTGATTCAGAAACAGAGAGCAACTGGAAATGGTTTATGCACCAGCTACGTAGGGCCATTGGATCTCCTCCAGGACTTGTCATATGCATTGAGGCATGTAAAGGTTTGGAAAATGCAGTTGGGCATGTATTCCCTGAAGCTGAGTATAGGGAGTGCATGAGGCATTTGTATGGAAACTTCATAAAGCACTACCAGGGAGATGTATTCAAGAAGCACCTTTATCCAGCTGCAAGAAGCTACACTGAAGGGTTGTTCAAGTGGCATATGAACAAGATTGCAGAGTTTGCTCCAGAAGCTATAAAGTTCCTTGATGACCACCATAGTAGGATCTGGTATAGGGCAGGTTTTTCTGAAGAAAGCAAATGTGACTATCTGACCAACAATGTATCTGAGAGTTTCAACAGCCAGATTAAACCACTGAAAGGGATGCTACTACATGAGTTGGTTGATGGACTTAGAGAGATGATCATGGAGAAGATGTACCTTAGAAGGAAGCTTGCCAGAGAAATGGATGGAGTCATTTTGCCAGGTGTCATGAAAGATCTCAACCAGACAAGCAAATCCCTCAAGGTTGTCAAGGTGTCAAGGAGTGATGATACATTTGCTGAAGTGACACTCCTAGATGAATGGAACAACACAAGGAGGCGCACAGTGGACCTGGAGAACAAGAAATGTTCCTGTAGGGCGTGGCAGATCACTAGAAAACCTTGCAAACATGCATTGGCATGGATCTTGTCCAACAGGGGCATTGCAATTGAAGGTTTTGTGCATGAATACTACTCCGTCGAAAAGTTTAGAGCAGCTTATGCAGGCCGAGTGGAAGCAATGCCAGATAGGGCAGATTGGCCTAAAGTGGACCTTGGGTTCAAGGTATACCCTCCTAAACAGAAGAGGGCTCCAAGAAGGCCTAGAAAGCAAAGGATCAGAGGATGCCTAGAGGAAAACCGTAGCAAAAGGAAAGTAAGATGTACTAGGTGCAAAGGTTTTGGCCACTTTGCAAAGACTTGCAAGTTGCCAGAACCACTCACCTCATCTGATGAGGAACCTGAGACGCCAAAAAAGAGGTGAATTGCATATTTTCATCAGCTATAGTGGTTTTAATTATATCTACAAAGCCTAACTGCATGTATCACTTATTCACTTTCAGGAAGAGACTGGAAGAACAAGAACATGATGAAACAGAAGATGAAGGAGGATCCACGAGTTCTCCACCACAGAAGCAGAAGACCCCAAACAATAAAAAGAAAGCAGTTGCCAGGAAGAAGGGGACACCCAAGAAAAAGAAGACCCCTGCCAAGAAGAAGCAGAAGAAGGCTGCAAGTGCTCCGCCTCCCCGAGTTGTTCGAAGCCTCAAGGATTGGTTGGGAATGACTGTGTGATTCATGGCTGTAATGTCAAGTAGTTTGTGATCTGCATGTACTTTCAAGTTGTTTGTGATTCCTGAACTTCGAAACTATGTTTTCTATCTATCTGAATATCTGTACTTCTCAACTATGTTTGTGAACTTGGAATCTGAATCAGTTATTTGCCTTATTTGTATGGATCAACCATGTTTTGTAACTAAACTTATCAAGTTTGATCTGTCAACATATCACACTCGTCACACTGTTTCACTACTGCAATGGCTTGACTCCGGTAGTCTAGCGACGTAAGGAACTGAGCGAGTGAGTGAGATGAGGGAAGCTACAGGCAAGTGGCCAGTTTATGCGCTTGGACAGGGGCAATTTCGACCATACGGATCTACGCATAGTAACGGTATGCCTGCGCATGTGGCCATCGTGGTCCAAGTAGTACAAAATGGCGTGGTTCAAACATTTGGAAAATTGTAATGGCATGTGAGCTGTTTCTCTAACAGTAGTGGTGTGTGTCAAAAAAAGAAGAATAGCAGTGGCGTCCAGCCAATTATCCCTTGTTTCACAGGTTTGATTAGGAGCCCATTAGATTCGCTTGTGTGGATCGGTTCGAGGAACCAATGGTTCAATCCGAACCACCCCATCTATATCCACCGATACATCTAAAAAAAATCTACATCCACCAATCCAACCCCGTCCCCGCCGCTGCCGCCCCTCCTCGCTCCTCTCAGCTCTCGCGCATGCGGCCCATCGCGCACTCGCGCATCCTGCGAGGCCGCGAGAACGACGGCACTCCTCCCTCTGTCCTTCGCGACGACCGCTCCCTGCCTCGCTACGCACCCGTGCTCGGCCCGCCCGTGAACCCTAGCAGCAGCAGCCGCTGCCGCCGTCGGCCCGATCCTCCAGGTCGTCTCGCGCTCCTCCCGTGCTCCTCCGGGCAGCCGCAGCCGGGCTGCCGCCGCCGGCCAGATCCGGCCGGGCCCTCTCCCCAGCGCTCCCGGGCGGCCACGGCCGGTGCGCCCCACACGACCAGGACCGGCCAGGGGCAGGGCATGGGACATGGCACCCGCGCACAGGGGCCGGTGCGCCCCACGCGGCGGCCAGGCCGCACGCTAGCAGACGCAGGAACCGCATCCCCGGTGCGCCCCAGGCAGTCTCGTCTCCAAGCCGAGCATAGAGAAGGTAAAATCCGCGACTCGTCGCTATCTCCTCTGCCTGCAGGTGTTGTTTCCCAATCCCAAATCTCCACCACTTTCTGTTTCTTGTTTGCCTTACTGCATTTGGCCGGCCGCAGGAACACCATTAAAGTTGCAACTTGCATCAGGAACACCATCTAGCCCATTTGATCTAAACAGTAGTCCTGGGGCACTAAGTAGGAGATAAACATCTATACTTTTCCTAATGTCAACAACCAGACTTCATTTTCCCCCTGATCTTTGTTTTCTTTCACATCCGTGCTAGGAAATTGCAATGAGGAAGCTGAGGTGCATGGAAGAATGGCACTTGAACTTCTGATGTGTGTGGTTGTGTGCGGAAGTAAACTGAATGATATATATCTTTTGACACGCCAAATTGATGATGCTAATCACTTATTCTCATGCAAATTTATCTACTCAAATATCTTGGCAGTCTGCATTTGGTGGCTGGAAGGCTGGCGGAGGGCCCTAGGATGTGGCTTCGCCTCTATTAGAACGCTATGGGTAAGAATTATTACAATTTTGGTATAGGAAAACTACAAAACAGAATGGGTAAGAATTGTCCTTGTTAGCTCTGTAGTACTCCTTAGTAAAAGTAGTAGTAAAAGCTGAACATGAATGGTAATGTCAGAATGATCTGAGACCCTTGATTTTGTAATTGAACTTGTAGCACTGGATTTGCGCCAGGTCATCACTTATGCTGTGCATATATGGCATACCAATTTGATGCAAACTTTTATTCCATCAAGATGTTATTCTGTGCTAGCAATTTGCTTATACATAAGCAATAGATTCAAGACATTTCTGGTAAGAACTTATACACCTTTGGACGGCCACGAGAGCGGTGACACCTTCGACGAGTTCAATTTCCACTACTACCTCAGGTAGTCAGGTGACACCCCTGCCCCCTTCCTGTTTTGCCTTCGTTGCCATGTTCTTGCGAGGATGTGGGCGACTGCTGCTGCTCGATTTCTTGCCATCTTTTACCATGAATCTGGCTTGTGTACATTCGACCGCATTGCTCTGAACAAAGCCGGCCAAATCAAAGTTAGTTTGCGCACCCTGTACCAATTCGGTCTCGCTTCATCTCCTTATCAGTATATAAGCTTGTGTGGATGGCTGCCTGTTAATAACTGATAGATGGGGGCAAAAGATCGATTCGTTCTTTGGTTTAGATTCAGAACATCACGTGTACGCTGTATTGCAATTCTGATAAATGCATGTGCTTGTTTCAGATAATGAATAAACTGCTAACTAATTTTTGTGTTGTGTTAGATGCATGTGTTTTAGCCATCACAACTATTCTAAACATCTATATGTAGCTATCTGAACTGATACTATCTCCTTGGCGCCGTTCCACAACTGTCGTCGCCCCTTCACGTCTCTGTGCCCAAGCCGCTGGGGGAGGCCGCCCCTGCGCTGAGTTGTAAACTGAATACAGTAGCATTCTAGTAAACTGAATACAGTAGCATTCTAGTAAACTGAAAAATGGTCTTAGATCTGAAGTAAACAATTTGTTTGAACTAGTTGTCTGACTTCTCTCTTTTTGACATGAATCATATATTTAAGGTCAAAAGTGGATGTGGAAGTAGGGTGAATGCTCAAACTCAACTCAGAATGTTCAGCTGGAAAGTGCAAAGCATTGCGGTATGTGTCATAGCTTTAACTGTTGTTGTTGCCCATACCCATGAATAAATTTTAATGCACTGTGCAATTGTAGACAAACAAAGAAAAATATAAGTTGGTGTGTAGGTTCTATCACTAATTTCTTTACCATATTTCATTTCTTTCTCAACCAAACATGGAATTCTTCATAATTTTTGTTACTGAACTTGCACTGAATGGTACAATTGGACCTGCTGACCTTGCAGTAAACTTAGTTGATTTCTCCATTCTTGATACAAGAGCTAATGATCTTTTTTGCTTTATAGGATGAATATATTGCACATCCAGAAGAGTTAGGGCAGCAAGAGTTAGATGAACTTGTGTTTGTGAGGGCAGCAAAGTGCCTTGCTGGACTGACCTGTGCCTTATGCAGTGAGAGCAAAGACATTTCTAGTTGCCTATGTATGGCTATGTAATCTGGTTAAACCTCTATGTTGCAACAGTTTATATTGGACAATTATCTCAAGTTACATATGTGCCTGCAGTAGTGATTTTATTGAACTCATTGTTTCAATCATACATGGCTAATATGAACCATTAGCTTGTATGCTTAAGCTCTAGGATTAGTGTATGTTTGTGTGCTTCAACTTTTATCTATAGCAGTCATTTAATCTTGCGTTTACTATTTTTCTTTTGTACTTGTTACATTAATACTTATTCCTCTAGTTAGCTAATGCATGTCAATGATTTTTTCAGGAGGAATCTTGAGTTTGAGAAGGAGCATGCGAATGGTGGGACGATGGCCAACATACATATCAAGGCAACCTTCACTGCTGTAGTAGACATTGGTCTTTTGATTCAAATGAGTCCAAACAGTTGTGTGTGCTTTGTGTTCTTGTTTAGTTTGACGCTCAGTGTGTTTCGTTAAAGATTTGTATGAACAAATTATATTTCGTTTTAATGGATGTCGATGCTTCATTCATTATGTATTTGTTGTTTGCAATTATTGATTTAAGCTACCAATATTAATATATTAATTTGGTGTTGCAATATATGATGGAAATCAAACCAAATTGTGTTGCAACAATCGCACATATAACAACCACATTTAGTCGTGGCAATAGGTAAGATAATCGTGGTAATAGACAAACTATCTCTTGCAACTAAAAAAAGATGACGGTGGCAATAGAGGAATCTACCTATAGCAATCATTCACAAACGTGGCAATAGAGGACCTCTCTGTAGCAACCAACCTACGAATACGTTGCAATAACCTAAGCCACCTATAGCAACCATTTAGGCGACGTGGTAATAGAGAAGCTCTATTGCAATGCTTTCTCCGCGTAGCAATAACCACTCTTGCAACACCCGTGTTGCGTTGCGATTGCATTATGTTGCTACACGACCAGCGTGTCGCAATACATATCGCTAGCAACGCCTAGTTCATTGCAATTGATACTATTGCTACACCCATAGTGGTTGCAATTGCTTCTGTTACAACACTCAACATGTGTTGCAAAAGCATCAAAAGTGTTGCAATAGAGGAGTTGTGTGTCGCAATTAAAATGTAACCCGTTGCATTATGCTATTGCTACAGTTACAAGTGCAACGACATTTAACCAAAAAAAATGGTAGCAAAAGTATTATTGCTACCATTTTTGGGTCTTTTGCAACACTTTCTCGGCGTTGCATTAGACCGAAATCCTTGTAGTGTCGTATTGCTATATTCACTCTTTTTAGAGATGTTAGATCACATTTAGAGTGAAATAGCATTCTCTTAGAATGAAATACCGCACCGGAACGCGCCACCAAGGGACTACACAAGATAAGCTTGAAATGATGTTAGTCCCACAAACAACCTATAGGATGAGCTCCCCCTAAATGTGTGCATTTAGTGTTTGAGTCACCAACCAAAAGTATGCACATTGTTTATGACAACAAAAGGGAAGCTAACCCTATAGCTTGCTCGTGATGCAAAGAGATGTATATGAAAACATGCATCATGAAAGAAAAAAGTGTAACTTTCCTACACACTAATCAAACCATGTAGGTTGCTCATGGGTTAGCACATGACAAGCAACCTACCATATGTAAACAACTAGGCATAGCAACAAATGCAACCTAAACAAGGCAATAGAGCTACAATGATACATAAGATGAGTTATAGTTTCCATTACCTTAACCGGGGAACTTGGGCAACACATGTCCAATCTTGCAAGCTTGGCTTCTAGACTTGAATCTTCACTTCTTCTTTGTGCCAAGCCTCCCAAGTCCCCGTCCTCTTGGTCTTCACGTGGCCTTAGGAACCCAAACCATTTGAGACCCCTTCATGTTGATGATGACTTCCTTGGGCACCCAAATGGGTTGGTTCCAACCCCCACTCCTTCATCTTCCCAACCTTGTGTGCAACCACCTTGCCATTTGCCTTCTTCTTGATGACATAGGAGTTGCTCTTGATCTTGTTCTTGTGGTTGGGTTTGGTGTAGATGAGAGAGCTCTTGATGGTGGTGTTCATCTTCTTCTTCTCACCCTTGTCCATCTTCTTGATGAATTGAGGGCATTTGTAGAACTTGTGCCCTTCTCATGACACTTATAACAAGTCACGGTTGATCCCTTCTCAAGCTTCTTCACCATGTCATCACGGTTATCTTGAGAAGGTTGAATGTTGCCCTTCATGTCTTGAGAGGCTTCTACTCGTTCCTCATTGTTATTGCCCTTGCCCATCAAGCTAACCAACCTCTCTCGGAGTCATTTCACTTCTTGCTTGAGCTCATCATTCTTCATGCTCATAATCACAACATTCTCATTGCAAGATGGTGAGCAAGATTCATCAATTAAATCAATGCAAGAAGTTGAAGCATCTACCTTGGAGATAGGAATTGCACAAGGGATAGATGATTCATTGAGCTCAAAGGAATCACTAGTTTTAATTTCAATGTTCTCAAGCTTAGATTTTAGCTCATCACACTCCTTGCTAAGCAAGTGGAATTTGCACAACAAATGTTCATAATTTGTAGCAAGGGTGACATTAAGATCATATTGAGCATTGAGTTCTTTAATTTCATTAGCTTGTTTTTCTAGCATCCCTTTTTGCTCATTTACTAGCTCAACAAGATCATCAATTGAGATGTCATCGGATTCATCATCACTTACATTACTTTCCATACCTTGGGCCATAAGGCACATGTGTGATGATGATAGGGGACCTTGCATGAAGCAGGTGGTGAAGTTCTTGCTTGATTCATCACTTGAGTTACAAGAACTTGATTCTTCACCACTTATCCACTCACGGATGGCGGCGAGTGCTTCTTGCTTTGGCTTCCTCTCCTTGGTCACCTTCTTCTTGGGCTTGCACTTGATCTTGGAAAACTTGATGTGTTGATGATGACGCCCTTCTCTCAAGTGGATGTTGTAGCCGTACATGTTGACTTTCTTCACATACTTGAAGATCTTCTTCACGTACATGCCAACCATTGACTCGACCTCTTCATCACTTGAGGAGCTTTCATCGTTATAACCATCATCATCTTCACTTGAGCTTCCATGAATCGCCATTCTTCTCAACTCCTTCTCTTGTTGGCTTGAGAGAGCATGGCTTGCGGTTGGAGAAGATGGTTCTTGAGGTGTTGCCTTGAGCTCAACTTTTGGTTCTTCCTTTGTCTTGAGCTCATCCTTGGAAGCTTTCTTGGACTTGGGCATGATTTGAAATTCATGTGCCATGATCTTGCTCAAGATTTGAGAAGGCTTCAACTCTTCAAGCTTCTTCTCATAGATGATAGCTTTCACCAAGTCATAATCGGGCTTCCGGAGACTTTGAAGGATCTTGCGGTTCATGTTCATGTTCGTGGTGTTCTTCACACCTAAAGCATTAATCTCATTGACAAGAATATTTAAGCGTGAGTACATAGATTCGGCATTTTCATTCTCAAGTTGCTTAAAGCTATTGAATTCCTCAAGGAGACAACCGTAGCGTTCATTAGCTACTTCTTTTGAACCCTCATTTTGTTCCTTGATGGTATTCCATAGCACATCAGCATTTTCACTAGTAAAAACTCTATTGAAAACACCTACATCTAGAGAGGATAAAATGATACTCTTTGCAATAACATCAAATTGCTTCTCCTTCCTAGTACAATTTTTAACACCCTCATCGGTGACCCTCCAAACATCAAGATCTTTAGCTTGTAAATAAGCTTCCATGAGGACCTTCCAATGAGAATAACCCATGCTATCGAAATGTGGAGCCAAACCTATGGTATCCACCCCTTTCATCCTCTAAAGAGCAACTCACTAGGCGGTGAAGCCTAACCGATCCAATGAGCCGATTTTCACAAATTGCCAATCGAATTGGCGTATCCTTATGAAGGAAGTGAGTCCCGGCTCTGATACCACTTGTAAGGAATCAGATGCTCGTAGCCTAAGAGGGGGAGGGGGTGAATTAGGCAACTTAAAAACTTAACCTATGGCTTTCACTACATTGCATAAAACATAAACTAGAACATGCTATCTAGATGTGCAACTATGGTTGTCCTAGTGTGAAACTCCCATCCCAAAACAAGTTTTGCAACCTATAGCCAATCCTAGCAAGATGCTACTCTAGGAAAGTAAAAGCAAGCAAGGATTGCAAGAATGTAATGCGGAAACGTTAATGGGGATGAGAGGAAGCAAACTCTTGACACGCGATTTATCCCGTGGTATCGGTAGGCACTAAGCCACCCCTAGTCCACGTTGTTGAAGCACTCCACACAAGAGTATTGCTTCCCGGTCACCAAGTCTCTCCCAAGAGCACCACTTGACTTGTCACAAAGGCTCGCCACAAAGGCACTCGCCAAGCTCCCTTGGTCACCTTGATGCCACCTCCACTAAGGAGCTTCTCCACCAAGGGAAGGGGGTCTCCACGTCCCCCGCACAAAGTGTCCTCGCCGCTCCACACCAAGCCGGAGGGTCGAAGACATTTGCCGGAGAGCCACCTAGGCTCCAAGGCTTCCGGCGCACCTCATACAGCTTGATCCACTCGAGAATCACCTCACAAGGTAGGCACACCTTGCACTCACTCAGCTCTAAGCTAAGCCTAGCACTAAGCACACACACAAAGCATGTGCAAGTCTATGGATGGGCAATTTAGCACTTGGATGGCTTGGATATGATCTTCTATGTGTCTTGAACTCCTCTGCACTTCCACATACTCCAGCCAACTCAAATGGGTGAGTGGAGGGGGTATAAATAGCCCAAGGCGTCCAAAGAGCCGTTTGGCTAAAAGCTGCTGAAATTGGTACCGTCGGATGAACTGCCGCTATACTTTTCCCAAGCGTCGGTTCATCCGGTGCCCTCCACGTCACATGACCGTTGCTTCCCTGCTGACACACTTCCTCCGACGTTTGCACCGACGACTCTTCCCTCATGCCGTCGGTTCATCCGGTGCTGAAGGATTTCTTCCCAAAACCTTACTGGTAGCTTCTTTGGTGCCGTCGGATGAACCGTCGCTCAATCCCTTATATGCATCGGTTCATCCGGTGCTGAAGAGCTTCGCGCAATGTACCAAGTACTCCGACCCAAGAACCGACGCTGGCTTGTAGGGTACCGTCGATTCATCCGACGGTGTCTTTTCCTTTCTCTTTCTCTTTGCCGGTTTTGCCTCAAGAAATATACTATCTTCTCGTTTTGGCATGTAGTATTTTTGCATCCATGAGACCTAGAAATGTCTACAAAGACATGCTCAACAATATGGTTAGTCTTATTAATCATGTTGTCATTTAATCACCAAAATCAAACTTGAACCAATTGATCCAGATGCGGCTCGTCTCTGGGGAACAAAACTGCCAACAAAAGTGAAATTCTTTGGCTGGCTCCTCTACCACGGAAGATTAAACTCTCGTGCAGCCTTGCATTAGAAAAACATTCGAAGCCTTGAGGAATCCTACTGTGAACTCTGTACAAGCACGCTCGAGACAGACGACCACATCTTCACTCAGTGTCCGCGTGCCATTGCTACTTGGACTCGCTTGGGAATCTCGGTCCGCTCAGGAACTCACCGGATGCCGTGGGTGATTGGGTGGCTGCTGCCCTGCCCGGAAAAAATCTGCACGGACGTGTCATTACTCATCCTTTGGCGAATTTGGAAGGCTAGGAACACATTGATTTTTGAACGCAAGCTATTCTCTCCCACAGAAATACTCTGCCAGGTTGTTAGTGATATTGACTCCTGGAGCTGCAGGTACAAAACCTTGCTTCCGAGTTTGTTACAGTGTCGTAATTATCTCCTCTCCTGCTGTAACCTTCCCTCCATCCCTCCCCTTCTGTAATCTCGCCCTGGTACGCCAGGGTCTTGTTATGTACAATGTTACTTCGATCAATGGAATGTAGGTGGGGACCTCTCCCGGTATTGTTCGAAAAAAAAATATTCGCTACAACCGGCAGGCAGCACATAACACACATAATGACTCACCAGTGCCAGAATTTCTCTCTGTTTTTGATCCGCCTGCTTACACTGGAGAATTGGCAAAATATAAGGAATTATTTTTTCTATACAAATTATTTTACAACTCCCAGGAAAATCCATGCATTAATCCAAATAAAACTTAATTATAGCTGTTAGTGAGCCGAAGACTTCGATCATAAAAGGGCAAATAATATATGCACTTCTATTCTCGCATGAACACTGAGGTGTCTTTATTTAAGAAAAATACATTCATATGCCATTTATTTCTATTTATTTGCGAGGAGTTTGGAAGAAAAGCATATGGTTACGTCCTAGTTCACTCAACATTGTTTTTGCTGCATATTATTCAATCTCAACTAGGAAAAATATGCTGATTTTCAATACCCCAGAGATTCCTTCTGCCCTGCACAGTACAGAGATTACAGTGCACTCGTGATTTTCGTGCCTTTGGAGAAAACAATTTGGATGAATGATCTTCAGAAGTCTTCCATGCCATCACATCGATCGAATCAGGTACAACTGCATCTGCAGATAGTTTATGGGCATTATTAGCTCAGATGCTAATCTGCACGAGCCTCCCAAATTTCTGGCAGGCCTTCCACCAATTGTTAAATCTGATGAGGTCTCTTGATCATCTTGCCGAGCTGGAGGCTATTTCATTATTCCACATTAAATCAGTTTTGTGTCATCAAGAGCATCAGAGAAACTGCCGTTTCCCAAAAAGCAGGAAACACCTCATACCAAAAACAAAGTTCATGCATGCTTACACTGGAGATTAGGGAAATCATAGCCTTTTTTTGCGGATAAGACTTTATTTATTGTTATGGTAGCCATGACCAGTGGTCTGTAAACAAAGCTGGGGGTGGCTCTGTACTCTGTAGCTGACATCAGAGGAAGGAGGAGGAGGAACAGCTGAACAAGGCAACTATATATAGAAATCGGCCGCCATGCGTATCCATCACTCCGTGGAAAACGAATTGAAATTTAGCATGCAGCTGTTAGTACTTATCCTTCATGCATTAATCCGTGATATCGTTCAAGAGCTTTCCTTTTGTTTATTGCGCCGAATAGAACTATCAGATGGATGGGGGTAAACATCGTATCTGTAAAGGTTCTGAACTACCTGGTTTGGTCGAACTAGTCAAACTCTGTAATTTTGTTTCCTTAGTAATGAAATTCGGGTGTGACCCTTAGACCCTGTTTAGTTCCCAAAAATTTTCCTAACTACCCGTCACATCAATCTTCGGACACTGATTAGGAGTATTAAATGTGAATTAATAACAAAACCCATTCCATAACTCCTACCTAATTTTTCGATACGAATCTAACGAGCCTAATTATGCTATGATTAGACAACGTCACGCTACAGTAAACAATCTCTAATGATGGATTAATTAGGCTTAATGGATTCGTCTCACGATTTCCCGTCCATTCGTGTAATTAGTTTTGTAATTAGTCTACATTTTTTACCTCTAATACACCTTCGAATGGGCTGCCAAAATTTTTGGCAACTAAACAGGCTCTTAGTGGAAAAAGAATGATCAGATGGATATCAGTTTCTGATCGAGGTTAGTTTGGAATCCTCAACTGCATTGGATGAAACTAGTCTGTGTCCATGTAGTGCTAGAGAACATGGAGAGGCTCACCTCCTCTACTTCCCAGAAGCATCTTATTACAGCAGATTACTTACTACCTGCACACAACTGTTCTAATTCTTTTCAGAAACAACGATATGCTCTTATATATGAAGCTCAATACTTGATTGATATTTATATATGATTGTATTTACATATGGCTATATATACATATAAGAATCTCAATTGAACTTGTGCTCTGAGGGTTTGTCTGTCTGTATGATTGCCTGCCTTCCCAGTAGAACTCAAGAACAAGAAGGCTAGATACTGAGCAGTATACTATACCTGCTTTTAGTAGTAGTATTAGTAGTAGACTACTAGTACTAGTATAGTAGTATAACCATGAAAGAGTGAAAGGTTTTGTTGTGCCTTGTAATAGCAAATGGCATTATTAATCAAATTAAACTCCCAGCACCCACCATGTAAACGTGATGCTAATGAAGCTGCTCGCTCATAGCTGACTCGTACAAAACTAGATTATATTAGCACAAGCAACTTTAGTACGGCACTATTATATCAAATTGCATGACGCGTATAAGAACAAAGTACCCAGTGACCCATTTATTTTTTTCAATTAGATCTCCGTAATATATATATATATAGGCCACCAAGGCACTGGCTCACCATCCTCATCATTCGCTGCAGCCTTAATTTGCCATCAAGAACAAGGACAGCAGCGAGCAATCAGCCTCTTCTTGACCTCTTCCGTGACCCCTTCCATGGCCAAGATCCAGCCCCTTCCTCTGCCTGCAGCCTCGTCGTTTCCCTCCTGCTCACCCACGGGGGATGAATCCCAGATCCTGCAGAAGCAGGCAGCGTACACGGTGTGGATGAAGTCGCTGGTGTTCAACGGCAACGGCTGCACGGTGTACGGCGCCGACGGCGGCGTCGCCTTCCGCGTCGACAACTACGGCTGCCGGGGCGGCCGCGAGGTCTTCTTCATGGACCGCGCCGGCAAGACCCTAATCAGGATCCGGAGGAAGAGCTTCGGGATGTTCAGGAGATGGGAGGCCTGCCGGTACTTCGACGCCGGCAAGGGCTGCGGCGAGGAGACGACGAAGCCGTGGTTCACGGTGCAGAAGGCTCGGAGCGGTGGAGCCGCCGTGACGATGCATGGCAGCGGGATGACGTACACGATCGACGGGTGCGCGCGCAAATCGGAGTACAAGATCACCGGCGCCGGCGACGGTGTGGTCGTGGCGGCGGTCGGGCGGAAGCAGACGGCGTCCGGGGTTGTGCTGGGAGAGGACGTCCTGACGCTGACGGTGGGGTCGGAGGTGGATCATCTGCTCGTCCTGGGAATGGTGGTCGTCTGTGGCCTCATGAACCGTTGCATGTGACGGCTGACGAGGACGGTCTCGAGGATTCTTCAGGAGATCGAGTGCGTGCATCACACAAGAACGAATATGTTCTTTTCATGCGTTTTTTTTTTTCAGTTAGACTGATTCTTAGGAGGATACATGCATGGTGAGAGCTTGTTTCATATAGGTAATAGCCGGTCATTTTTCCCACCAATTTGAGGACATTTTCCCTTTTTGGTGGATGTTTGCCCCGGCCGGTACGGGTGTACAATTGTAGGGCTATATAACCTTTGAATCAAACACTTTTATCTGTGTTTAACTGTTTTCTCTTTGATATTGATTTTTTTCTGAGCATCATTTGCTTATAAGTTGTGTTTGTTTGAGCTGCAGTTTTCAGCTTTTCTGATAAACTGTTGCCAGTTTTTTTTTTCCTGAAAAGCAAACACTAGTTTTTAGAAGATATGTTTAGCTTTCTAAGCTCAAAACGCTACGAAAGCTCATAAAACTGAGTTTTCTAGCTTTTCATATAAACTTTATTTTTCTGGCTTCCAACTTTTTGGAAGTTGTACTAGTTTACATTTTGCTCGAGCTTTTAGCTTTTTACGCTGAGAAGCTGTCATGAAGCTGAAACAAATTAACAAGGTCTTAGCATGAGCAATACAAAATATAATATGTAAATTCTGGTGTCACTTCACATATCGAGGAGCTATGTAGCAAAGAATCTATAAAATCTCATCTCAACATAATCAAATATAACTTTTGCCATGTTGAGGATGAAAATTTGATGATGAACAACATTTTATCATATTCAAATATGCTATAGTCACGGTTCATGGAACAGAGTTGACTTACATGTGTTGCACCCAAAAAGAAACCTAACCTTTGTTAGAATTATGTCGAACTTTCCACCTCAATTTTTTATGTGTACTAAACCTAACAACTTATTTAATCTATAACAACTATATAGATGGAATCCACTACACATTATGGATAGATTTCTCTCAACATGCAAACTGTCCACACCACCGTCCACTAGAATCATGAGTTTATGTCTTCTAACGATTTTCTGCAGCTAATAGTATTCATACATGCATTGTGTTAGTCTTTACGAGTACCAAGTTACAAATTTTTAAGTATTTCTCTCTCAATAAAATGAATGTGTTTTCATCTACATTGTTGTTTGTAAAAAAAATGTTGCAATGCAATCATTTTAGTGTTTCTACTTTTAAATTGCATCTTCAAATTTTGTAAAAATTCTCATAGCAACGCACGGGGTATTAGTTAAAGCTAAGAACATACTCCTAGTTCAGATACAGGGGTCGCAAGTAAAAAATATTAGAACCTATTTTGTTCAATAAAATGCCTGTAGAATCTCTTATTAATACGTTTGATGCTTGAATCCAAACTAGCAAGGCATTGCTGCTAACCTCGGAAGACTTTGATCATAAACGTGAAGCACGTATGTACGGAGAACTATGCATAGTGTACTTTTGTTCCCATCCAAACGTTGAGGTATCTTTATTGTTGGTGGGTCAATTTATTTCTCTTTCATAGTTCACAATAAGTTTTTTGCTTATTTATTATTCAAGCTCAATTCTCAACTCCTTATATTTGCTAATTTTCAATCAGCAAAAGATTCCTTCTGTCTTGTGTATAGACAACTACAATGTACTCCTACTACACATGGGTTTCATGCCTTGGAGAAAATAATCTTCAGAAGTCTTCCCACTTCCAAGGCATCACATCGGTCGGTCGGGTATAACTGCATCTGCAAATACTTTACACGCATTATTAGCATAGTTGGTAATCTGCACAAGGCTCCCAATTTTCTGGCAGCTTCTTATTGTTTTAAACTTTAATCTGATGGCTGTTATGTTCATTTTATCCGTGCCATTTGGAAACGAATCAGTTAGCTAACTCAGTACTCACATTACTTCTCTCTTCTCTATTAATTAATACAGAACCGGCAATCTCTGCTGGGTTTTTCATTTTAAAAAAAAGGGTACTCACATTGATTCCACGTACACATCCATTTTTGCCATCACCAGAAGCCGGCCATTTACCAAAATGCAGGACACTTCATCTCAAAGAGACAAGTGCATGCATTGCACTCTATCTAGGAGTCTATGTAGCAGATTTCTAGAAATAAAATAGAGATTGTTTATTGCTATGGTAATATGACATGTGTGGATAAGTGATGTGTAATGTAAACTAAGTTATGGTTGCTGTCCCTGTACATGACATCAGAGAGAAAAGGAGGATGTCCAACAATATAAATCAGCCGCCTTATCACTTCAAGGAGGAGAAGCCGCCAGAAAACCGAGGCTGCTACTTAGGTGTGACAGTGTCAGCACTTATCCTCCTTCAGCATGCTTGCTTTGTAGTATATAGCACTGAATAGAACAATGTTCAGTTTCGATCCATGTCGAAATCTCAAATTCCACGTTGGTCTGAGGTCAGATCGAAATCCTGAACTGCTTCTGGAGAAGTGAAGTCGAAATCTGTTACTAGTGCTTCCCAGGTGTGGAAGTCACCGCTCCTGAGTTCGATCCTCATCGGGGACGAATTTACACACCTCATTTTCCTCTTAATGAAAAACCACCTAGTTCCTCCTAGGTTGGGTTTAATTTTGAAATCTGTTACTAGTCTGTTTTAGCAATTGATGCTGCTGAACTTAAGCACTAAGTAGTAGGTATTGAAGTGCACAGGTTGGTTTTGACTTGTGTATGGAGTAAGAACCTATGCTGAACTTGTGTACTGATGCTACAGAACGCATGAGCACACAAAAGCATGCATCCACAAATCTAACTAACTGTTCGCTATGCGTTATCGTTCAAACCATCCATGAATCACTATCAGCTAGTAATGTCAAACATGAACTCTAAGACACTGCCACACTGGGTTAGCATGCTAAGCCAAACCTGCCTGTAATAGTATATCCCTGAAGGTTTCCGTTACCTACTATGGCATTGTCATGCCATGATTTTTCTGAACTCCAAAGACACTTGGTAAACGTGGTGCTAAACTGCTCATTGCTGACTCTTACAAAACTAAGAGTGAGCATAAACAACACTGGTACAGCACTATTATATCAGACCGCGTGACGCGTATAAGAACAAGTACCCCAAACTCCGCTTAAACTTTTAATCAGGCCTCTGAAAGTTTTTTAAAAAATTGATGGACCTATAAATATATGTGGGTGACCAGGCACTGGTTCCCCACCCTCATCAGCTCACTGCAGCTACCGACAGCAGCAGAACAAGAAACCAGCTCTGCTCTTCGATCTTCGACTCCTCCAATGGCCAAGGTCCAGCCCCTGCCTCTAGCTGCAGCCTCGTCGTCTCCCTCCTGCTCACCCACGGAGGATGAGTCCCAGATCTTGAAGAAGCAGGCAGCGTACACGGTGTGGATGAAATCGCTGGTGTTCAACGGCAACGGCTGCACGGTGTACGGCGCCGACGGCAGCGTCGCCTTCCGCGTCGACAACTACGGCTGCCGGGGCGGCCGCGAGGTCTTCTTCATGGATCGCGCCGGCAAGACGCTGATCAGGATCCGGAGGAAGAGCTTTGGGGTGTTCAGGAGATGGGAGGCCTGCCGGTACGTCGACACCGGCGAGGAGACGAGGCCGTGGTTCAGGGTGCAGAAGGCTGGCAAGAACGGAGCCGCGGCCGTGACGATTCATGGTAGCGGCAGGACGTACGCCGTCGATGGGTGCGCGCGCAAATCAGACTACAGAATCACTGGCGCGGACGGCGCGGTCGCGGCGGCGATCGGCCGGAAGCAGACGGATTCAGGGGTTGTGCTGGGGGACGACGTCCTGACGCTGACAGTGGGGTCGGGCACGGATCATCTGCTCGCCTTGGGCTTGGTCGTCGTCTGTGGCCTCATGAACCGGTGCTTGTGAAGTTGTGATGCAAAGTTTGGGAACAGCTGAGGATCATCCATGGAAGTGGCGTCAAGAACGAATTTGTTCTTTTTTTGGTGCTGTTTTTGCACCTGATTGTTAGGAGGATGCATAGTGACTTTAGGGCCGGGGGAGTTCGTTTCATCTGTAGTAGTTTGGGTCCTTTTTACCCACCAATCTGAGGATAATTTCCCTTTTGGTGGATGGTTTTTTTCTGGATCCTATATTGCAAGATTGTAAGAGGTGGTAACCTCTATGAAACAGACTTTTTATTAAAAAAATACAATTTTGTTGTTGTCTTCATTGCTAGTGTTAAGAACATTACCTGATCACAAGTTTAGCTTGAGCAATATATGAAGTTCCGTGCTTATTAAAAGATGCAGCCGTGACCACCGTCCTCATAATGCCTACAATACAAGATCATTGCAAATTTGCATGTAGGTTATAATACTTGGTATCAGATATGTCATAGTTAATTTTTATAATTAGGTGGATTATATGCAATACTCACAAGGACTAATTCAAGCAAAACTTGTTTAAGGAGCTAATCAGGGATCAGATACCGTACTCTTTAGTTGCTTGTCTTTTGGAATGAGATGCCATGTATACATTATACACTCTGCGTAGGATGGATCACGGTGTAGCAAAGTTTTTCTTTTTGCGCTTTTCTATGCATTTTTTTGTTGAGGTGAACTATTCAAATGTTGTCTATATTTATATTATAATGTGTGTGTTCTCAGTGGCGGAGCTAGAAATAAAACATAGGGGGGGGCCATTTTAGCACGAAGCAATGAAGCGGAAAAAACAATTTGCACGGTGGCTGCTCTCTGAATACTCCAACCAAGAAGGAAAATCACTGAACCAACTGAAGTTGAAACGATGTTGGTGCCCTTCTGGTCGAGAAGCCCTGTAATTTTGCAGTTTTGATTGCATTGGGCCTAACTTCTAGTATGCATGACGTACTCCATCTTGTTGGTTGCTTGTATATTTCCAAATCTGTGGACGCAATGCTAGATCTCTTTTCCTTTTGAAGAAAAATCATATATGGGTTTCTCTTTAACTTTAACCATTGATACCTATCAGTAAAATTGTTTGGAGAAAAAGAAGCAATCAAAACAAAGAAGCCCCAGGGAATGGATGAACTCACGAATGGACCGGATGCAGTTCACTGTTGCGCCTTCGCCTTGGGGCTTGGGGCCTTCCGGCCTTGGGGGCGAGCGGCGGACGGGGGTCCTCCAGACCGATGGAGCCGTGGAGGCCGCCAGGCACCCTGGCTGGCGACCGGCGGACGAGGCCGGCGAGCGGCAGGCTGAGGCTGGGACGCTACGCTCTTGGGGGCGGCGGAGGAGGAGCCTGCTGCGTCTCTGCGACTGCGAGTCTGCGAGGCGAGTTGCGAACAACCAAGGAGGCCGACTGGCGTTCCTGGGCTAGTGGACTTGAGATTATTTTTGGCTGAAACATGCATAAAAGGGTGATTATGTTGGGCCAAGGGGGGGGCGGCCCACCTTGGCCAACACTCAGCTCCGCCAGTGTGTGTTCTATTTTTGACTTGGCTTTGTACTATGTCACTGTTTTGTAGTAAGAGAGCGTCTATGTACCTATTCGGCTTGTTTCAACTCGGCTTATTTTGGCTTGTTTCGACTTATTTCCTCTCACACACAACACTATTTTATCTAACAGCCGAACACTATTCTACAGATCAGCCGAACAAAAATCTAAGTCTTCAGAGCGCAGTAGCCAACAAATTTGTCATGTGATGAAACACTTGTGCTGTACTAAAAATGTAAAGTCATATTCTCAAAAATAAAATTATATGCATATGAATAATGAATCAGACTAATTGAAAGAAAAAGAAGTGGGCAATTGTCAAGCAGTTGAACAAGGCAATTGTGGCATCACACAACTCTGCACTCTGCTTGACTGCTTCGTTCTTTGCGGATTCTGCTTTTCTAAAAAAAAGTTGTCAGCCCATGCATGCAATGCCCAGCCCATTATTATTTTGTCTTTTCATCTTTCTTCCAAAGGCTCTTGCTCACTTCACTTTGGAATTGAAACATTTTCGAATTATATATATATATATATATATATATATATATATATATACTCTATTTTGCAAAAATAAATGGTCCGCCAAAAATTTAGCAGATCTATACATCTGCCGCCGTAGCCCACGGCGGTATGGTTCCTACCGCTGTGCGGCACGGCGGCAGAGGCCGTGGCCCACAGCCAGACGTGGGCCCGAAGCGTGCGATGGACCTGCCGCCGTAGCCCACGGCGGTAGGGACATACCGTCGTGAGCTGCGGCGGCAGGTCCTAGCGCCGTAGGGCACGGCGGCTGCAGGCCTGGTACCGCCGTGCCCCACAGCGCTAGGATCTGCAGCCTATATAAGGTCGAAATTCAGCCGAAAATGTCATAATAATTCGGAAAAAAAAGAAAGAGAGGTGGGGGGAGAAGAGAAGGGAGTGAGGAGGAGGTGGCGAAGGTGCGAAGCTCTGCCGGTTTTTCGTCTCGTTAGAGGTAAATACTCTGATACTTATTATTTTGAACTATGATAATTCATATTTTGAAGTACTGTTTTAGTGTAGACCTGCATAGTAAAATTATAGTTTTAGTGTAGATCGATTAGTAAAATTATAGTTTTAGTGTAGATCGATTAGTAAAATTATATTTATAGTGTAGCTCTGAGTAGATATATTTTGTAGTTATAGATCCACTTGTTAATAGCGATTATTTTTTTTCATGCTGTCAGACATGTCGGATGCAGTTGCTGTCAAGTTGTATTTCGGTAATGGCCAGATTAGATATGGTGAACATGAAGTTGACTTGTCAGAATTTAATTCGATTGACCATGTGATCAGAAGAGCAGCCGAAAGAACTTGAGGGTCCATAACCAACTTTTTTTATAAGGCATTCCATGTAGATGTAGAGCAACATGACTTGTCCATTATAGCTCTAATCAACAGGAGTGAGGCAGTATATTGAGAGCTTATGCCACTTCAAGGCACTGAACATTGGAGGAGGTATATCAGAACAGCATGTGAAATTGGTTTGCCTGTGATGTTGTTTATCCAAGTTGTTCATAAGGCTGGGTCTAGTAGTCAAGTGCATGAGGAGGGTAGTGGTGCTCACCAGGGTGAGGCTGAACTACAAGCAGGAGATGTTCCTGCAACTGAGGCAGAAGAAGGAGATGGTGCTGCCACTGAGGCAGAAGAAGAAGATGGTGCTGCCACTGAGGCAGAAGAAGGAGATGGTGACACACCTTTTGAGGCCCGTGGTGAAATTGACGAGGGGGAAGTTAATGAAGAAGTACTCAGGCAGTACGAAATGGAGGCCGGTGATGATGAACGTGGGTTGCAAGAGGACTCCTCAGATGATGAGGATGACCCGCTAGTGCCAAGGGAATTGGACAGTTACAATTTCTCACAGCTATCTGTCAATCCTGGTGAGAATGTGTCCTGCGAGTATAGAGATAATCAGATTTGTGTTGGCGCCATGTATAAGAGTGCAGTCGAGGTGAAGAATGCAGTGAAGAGGTGGGCCACCCTTACTCAGCAGAGAGAGTTCAGGGTAGTGAAGAGTTCTCCACACATATATGATGTACAATGTGTGAAGCCCAACTGTCCTTTTCGAGTGTATGCTTCCAAGGGCAAGTGGAAAAATTACTGGGAGGTCAGGTCTGTTGTGGATCACACTTGTGTACTTAACCAGCTAGATGCAAGCCATCGTAATTTGTCAGCCGGTTTTGTGGCCAGCCAGATGTTTGCTAAGATTGTGGAAAATCCTGCTTATGAGCCCAAGTCCATTATCTTGGCAATTGAGGAGAAATTTAGGTACCTGATAAGTTATGGTAAGACATACATGGCGAAGAAGAAGGTAATGGAGTTGAGGTGGGGTACTTACGAAGCATCCTACGACAATCTGCCTCGATTGCTGAACACAATTGCCACGCTAAATCCTGGTAGTTATTATGATATCAAGACTTATAATCTTGTATCAAGACCAGAGAAGCAAGTCTTGCAGTGGGCATTCTTAGTATTGGGTCCAACTATTGCTGCATTCAAACAGTGTCGACCAGTCATTTGTATAGATGGCACATTCCTAACAGGAAAATACAAGGGCACAATCCTTACAGCTGTGGCTGCAGATGGCAACAATCAGCTGTTGCCATTGGCAATTGCTTTTGCAGAGGGAGAGAATGGTGACAGTTGGTATTGGTTTCTGGAGAGATTGAAGCAGATGGTGGTGGGAGATGTGTCAGACGTGTGTGTGATACACGATAGACAAAAAGGTATTTTGCAGGCCATTAATGACATCAAAGAAGGTAGTGAAGAACGTCACAGAGCAGCACAATGGCCAGATGTGCATAGCAGGTGGTGCATGAGGCATATGGGAGCAAACTTTCATAGCCAGTTCAAGAACAAAGAACTTACACAATTGTTCAAGCGGTTATGTTCGACGAATCAGGAGAAAAAGTTCTACGAGCTGTGGCAAAAATTAGATGATCTGACGAAGAAAGCATCAGAAGAGATAGCTAAGAAGCCAGTAAGTACTGAACCCGGGGAAGAGCCAGTTTCTCTGGAGGACGTGGGGCTAGATGCTCCAAATGTCATAAGGAGAAGGGGACGTGCTGTGAAGACCTTTAGCCAGTGGATTCAGAATGAGCCTAAAGAGAAATGATGTCTCCTGTTTGATAAGGGAGGTGTGAGGCATGGGATAATGACAACAAATTTTGCTGAGGTCTACAACGCGGTTTTTCGTGGTGCCAGAGCTCTCCCTCTTGTTGGTATCATTGAGTTCTTCTTGTACCGCACAATGAAATACTTTCTTGAGCGTGCTACTGCAGCACATGCAGCTATGCAGGACTGTCAAAAGGTGTATTCAACATGGATGACTGAGTACTTGACCACAAAATAGAAGGCTGCTCTTGCTCACAGAGCTTACCCACAACCTCTACGTCGTGATCCTGGCGAGGAAGTTCAGTGGAAATATCAGATAAATTGCCAGTCCAAATCACAAAAAGCGAATGGTGAAATAACAATACAACAAACAGTTATTGGGAATCAGACATGCTCATGCTCTTGCCAGAAGCCACTGCTACTACACTACCTCTGCTCACATGTGATCGCTGCATGCCTTGCAACAAAGAATAACCATTGGGGTCGGTACGTGCCTAAATACCTTTTTAAGCAAACTATTCTAGACACTTGGAACCACACTATTGAGGGCTACCTGCATCTTGGTACTTTCACTCAAGACCCCAAAGACAATGTGTTGTACATACCAAATCCAGATCCAACCATGTGCCAAGGTATTGGTCGACGCAAGAAGAAGAGGATTAGGAACAACATAGACGAGGCTGAAGCTGGTCCTCCGGTGCAGATATGCTCTAAGTGCAACAATCCAGAACACTCCTACAAGAAATGCACCGAAGCATCTTACTTTTCCACTGCCACTTCTCCAGCACCTTCAGCTAGTGGACGTGGACGTCGTTCCCGTCGCTACACCGAAGGATTGCAGTGATCGTACTTATTTGTGCTACCGTGTTGTAATATTTCAAATATTTATGCATATTATCGTCTTGTAATATTTGAACCATTTAATTTGGCAAGGGCTTGTAATATTTGAACCATTTAATTTGCAACACCGTCAGAACTTATGCATGTTATCGTGTTGTAATAATTGAACTACCTTTTCATTTGCTTGTTGTTTTCTTCTTGCCTTTAAATTTATTATCATATCATGTTATGTATTGTTCTCTAACTTCAAATGAAACATGTATTGAATTATCATATTTCTCATCTTTTTTGTAGGATTGCAATGGCTTCCTCGGGTCCTGAGTTGGACTTGGAGTTGCTCACCAGTAGGAAGGACAAGGTTGCGGTGCCAAAGGGATCCACACTCCTATGTGCTACTGCGGTGACAACTGTAAGCTTGTCAAGTGCAACGTTCTCGCATACTACTACGGGATGAGGTTCTTCATGTGCGTGAACTACGAGCATGACCCCCTCCCACCATGTCGCAATGTTAGACCAAAAGTAAGAACAAACTGCATTACTAAATAAATAATATGTCATTGCTATTTTATTATGTGCTAACTTGTCTTTGAAAAAAGACTCCACCTCCTCTCTGTCGTTTTATGCAGTGGCTAGATTGTGAGCAGTCCGAACAAGACAAGCATTACGTTGAGGCGATGGGTCGTTCAGCACGTGAGAGGTGGCAAAGGATGGTTGAGGCAGAAAAACAAGAAGAAAAACGTAAGGAGCAGCAGGAGGAAATTCGCATTCGCCGGGAGATGAAAGAACGTGAAGCGGCCGCGGCCCGTGAAGCAGATAGAGAGGGGAAGAGGGAGAGAGCTCGCCGGGCTAAGGAAGCTGGGCCGGATGCCATGAGGAAGGGGAAATACCCCCGTTGTACCCAGTAGACGTAGAGTACTAGACGCCGAGTGCAACTGTATCTCTAAAAAATTATGATTTCATTTCATCATCCTCTAGAGTCGGCTTGTATCATTAAGAACTTGATTTCAGATGTATTAGAGCATGTTTTCTCAAACAGTAAAACTAGTACTAGGGTGTGTTTCCTGTGAGTCACTGCGTCAAACAATGAACACATAGGGTGTGTTTTCTGAGAGTCACTGCACCAAAAAGTGAACCTAGTACTAGGGTGTGTTTCCTCCGAGTCACTGCACCAAACAGTGAACCTAGTACTAGGGTGTGTTTCCTCCGAGTCACTGCCCGTTTTTCTTGCCCCGGATCGAATGGCCCACCGTCCAGTCTGCTTCATTGCCTACATATATGTGACCACTCTTCTCCAGTGCCACTTCTCAACACAACAAGCACCAATGAGTTCCTGGACTGGGGATGATGATGGCTCTCTCGGTCCAGCACTATGGAGCCAGCAAGATCCAGAGTTCAACAACAGTTTTTCAGTCTTAGACAAGAGAGATTTCAAATCCATGCGTGATGTTAGAAAGTACGCACCAAATCAAATGGTGAACTGGCCAAGGTGTGCACACGGTGAGTTTTGTGTGATGCAAGTTTACCAGGGATGGAACAACTCTGGTCGACGCTTCTAGCATTGCTCACGAGCATGGGTAAGCAAAACTATGTGACCTTTGTCCTTCATCATTTTATGGTTTACTAATGTAATCTCGGTTTCTGCAGTACTCCGACCAAGCAGATAACTGCGGTTTCGTGCAATGGGTGGATCCCCCAGCTATTCACCCGTATCAGCAGTACATCGACTACCTCGAGGATGTTGTCATCTTCAACCTGACGCAAAAGCTCGCGTCGACATTGGCTTCTCCAGATCCGACATCTACCAACAACGACGACGGACCGGTGACCGGACCAATGGTGGTGAAGACCAACACTGGCTGTGAGGACGAGTTCTGCTGTTGTCCATGCCACGAGAAGAAGGACAACACTCCACCAGCAACTCCACCCCCGCCACCATCTGATCCAACTCCACTCCCGCCGGGGTACGGGTACTACATGCCCTCCCAGCACTCCGGCGGGTCTATGATGTCCGGGTTCTCTGGGTACTACTCGTACAACTAGACTACAAATGTTGTAATCATTTATCTAAATTCCCTAAGGCACATTAGCACTAGCAGCGGCACAAAGTTACGGTATTTGTGTCGTACGTGCCATTATTTGTTTATGTGATTCGTCATTAAGTATCAATGGTTCGTCGTTAAGTATCAATTCTTCAAAAAAAATGAAACTTACCAGCAAAAAAAAAACCTACCGCCGTAGGGCACGGTGGTAGGTCCATACCTACCGCAGTGGCCTACGGCGATTGCTGGAGGCCATGCTGTCGCCTGGCGGTAGGCGCCTACCGCCGTGCCGCACGGCGGTTAGTCCTACCGCCGTGTGGCACGGCGGTATGTGCCCTTGGCAGTGGGCCACGGACACTGTCGCCGTGCCGCACGGCGGTAGGAACGCTACCGCCGTGGGCTACGGCGGCAGATGTATAGATCTGCTAAATTTTTGGCGGACCATTTATTTTTGCAAAATAGAGAAAAAAATATATAAAAAAATTCAACATTTTCAGTCGACCTACTTAGAGAGGACGTGGATCTATCAATGGGATTACATTACTGTCAAAACTATGCAACTGGATTTTTTTTTTGAAATATTTTTTTTAAATGCGATGAGAGTAAGCTTGGGTTAGTTGGAGGGTGTAGCGAACATGGTCTCATATGCCATTTGTTCAAGTTTGATTTTGGTGATTAATGACAACATGATCAATGAGACTAATCATATTGTCTAGCATGTCTTTGTAGATACTTCTAGGTCCTAAGGATGCAAAAATACTATATGCCTAAATGAGAAGATAGTGTATTTTTCAAGAGTCAAAATCGTGGAAGAAAAAGAAAGAAAAGAGTAGCGTCGGATGAACCGACGGTACACTAGAAGACAGCGGTGCAACCGCCGGATGAAGTGGTACACTGCAGGAAGACTCAAGTCAACATGAAGATCACTGGATCATCCGACACTCCTAATTCTAGTTGCGCCGGATGAATCAAGAGACCGAGCAAGTAGGAATCAACTGCACCGGATGAACCGATGGTGAAGCAACGGTTCATCCGGCGACTGCATGTTTGCTAACAGAAAGGTCCAGGCGCGAAGCTCTTAAGCACCGGATGAACCGACGGTCAAAAGGAGTCAAGCATCAGTTCATCCGGCGGGCTCGTTTTAGCTAACAGAGACGCCCGGAGAAGATTTCATTCAGCACCGGATGAACTGACGGTGCGTCGGTTGAAACGTCGGATGAATGACGTCAGTAGGGTTCAACGGCTACGTGCGGTGGAAGGCAACGGTCAGTAGCACCGGATGAACCGACACCAGGAAAAAGGACAGCGTCGAATCATCCGATGGTAGCATTTCCAGGAGCTTTGGCCCAACGGCTAGTTTGATGCCTTGGCCTATTTATACCCCTTCCACCCCATCATTTGGAGTTGCTGGAGTGTGTGGAAGTGCAGAGGAGTTCAAGACTCATAGAAGATCATATCCAAGCCATCCCAGTGCTAAATTGCTCATCCATAGACTTGCACATTCTTTGTGTGTGTGCTTAGTGCTAGGCTTAGCTTAGGGCTGAGTGAGTGCAAGGTGTGCCTACCTTGTGAGGTGATTCTCAAGTGGATCAAGTTGTATGAGGTGTGCCGGAAGCCTTGGAGCCTAGGTGGCTCTCCGGCAAACGTCTTCGACCCTCCGGCTTGGTGTGGAGCGGCGAGGACACTTTGTGCGGGAGACGTGGAGACCCCATTCCCTTGGTGGAGAAACTCCTTAGTGGAGGCGGCATCAAGGTGACTAAGGGAGCTTGG
This sequence comes from Cenchrus fungigraminus, assembly GCA_036936925.1. Lineage (NCBI taxonomy): Eukaryota > Viridiplantae > Streptophyta > Magnoliopsida > Poales > Poaceae > Cenchrus > Cenchrus fungigraminus. The sequence continues at coordinate 4,301,988 of CM072779.1, forward strand.
CGAGTGCCTTCGTCGCGAGCCTTTGTGGCAAGTCAAGTGGTGCTCTTGGGAGAGACTTGGTGACCGGGAAGCAATACTCTTGTGTAGAGTGCTTCAACAACGTGGACTAGGGGTGACTTAGTGCCTACCGATACCACGGGATAAATCGCGTGTCAAGAGTTTGCTTCCTCTCATCCCCTTTACGTTTTCGCATTACATTCTTGCAATCCTTGTTTGCCTTTACTTACCTAGAGTAGTATCTTGCTAGGATTGGCTATAGGTTGCAAAACTTGTTTTGGGATGGGAATTTCACACTAGAACAACCTAGTTGCACATCTAGATAATATGTTCTAGTTTATGTTTAATGCAAATAGTGATAAGCCATAGGTTAAGATTTTAAGTTGTCTAATTCACCACCTCCCCCCCTTAGGCTACGGGTATCCGATTCCTTACAGATGGTTGACAAAAGAAATTTGTAGATGTATATATACAAACTATTTTGATCCAGACAAGGCTTGAATTTGATCGTAGACGTGCAAACCATGTATGTGTCTGGAGACCTACACATATTGTACTATTTATTTGACAGATCCAAACGTTTAGATGTCGTTTTCTTCCCTTTTCCTTTTCCTTCTATTTTATTCGTGAGAGACAATAATGATTCAGTCAGCAGTATTTTGCCAATTATACATTGGCCGTGTTTAAATAAGAGAGGAAAAATTCTCAACCAAAATAATTTCATGTGTTTAGCAAAAACAGTAGCTTGTGGGGCCAAGTAAGGGGCCACGGTGTCAGGCCGATGGGGGAGCGCGTTAAGCGTCCGCGTGACCCATCCCCGACCTGCGATGCACCCGTGACCCATGCGCCCTCCCCTTCCTTGCGATAGGGCGCCCCCTCCACCCCGCCGCCGCCCCGCCGAAGTCCGCCGCACCGCCGCCCCAACCCACACCTCCGCAACCCCGTCAACGCCGGCCGCGCACAGATCCAGCCCTGGGCAGCGCGGATCTGGGCAACTTGCGGCCTCCGCGACCCGCGCCGTGCAGATCGGAAGGACGCGCATCGGGCTGCGTCGACCTCGACATCTCGACGGCGACCTGCGCCGGAGGTCTAGTAGCGTCGAGCTTGGGGACCCGGCGTGCGGAACAGCTGGCGTCGCCCCACCTTGGCGCTGGGTTCACACAGCGAGACCAAGTGGCGCCGCTCCTCGACCTCCGCCGACGCCGTCAGCCGCCTCCGCGTCGTTGGGCCGCCCGGTGAGCCGTCCGACATCATTGCTGCCCCCTCCTCCGTCGGCCCTGAGGCCCGCCACCGGCAACTTCGATGCTCCTCCGGTGAGGCCTCCTTTCGCAGTGTCGTGTCGTCGTAGTCCCCTCCCCATCCGCCACACATTCGCCCTTCCAACTGCACATTCTGCACCTTCGCTTTGGGCCTCCCCTCCGCCACCATCCTACAGCTGCCACCGCGCCGTCAACCCCTCTCCTGTCCGGCCTCCTTGGTTCCCACATCCTCTTGCCGCGTCACCGCTGTCAGCAGCCATCTGTGCCCCCAACACCCTTCTTGTTCGCGCTCATCCCGCACCGCTGCTACGCACCGGCCGCAACATGTCCGGAGGTCCCTATTCAGGGCCAGACCATTTCTCATCCGGGTTCTACCCCGCGCCTCCTCCGTTTTCACCCCCTCGGATGGCCAACAGCAACAACCTAGGGCCGACCCATGGCTTCCAAGGTTTGGACTTGAACAACCCCTACAGTGCCTCCAGTGCAGCTTCGACACACAGAGGCATGGCTGGTCCATCGCAAGGAAACGCCGGATACGGCGGAACCTTCAGCACATCGACGTCCCATGCTGGCTTCGCCGGACCGTCACATGGTTACGGGGGAATGATGAGTGCAGTGAGGCCCTTTGGAGGCATGGCCGGACCGTTGCATGGATATGGCGGCCCCATGAGCGCTGCTACGCCCCTTGGAGGCATGGCAGCAGCATCACATGCCTATTCGGGTTATGGCGGCCCACCGGGTTTCTTCCAAATGCCAATACAAGGCGGTGGTCAGCACATGTTTCAACCTCCAAGGCACTCCACCTCTTCCATGTCAGTATTCGGAGGGGGACCCCAAGAATCGGCTCCGCCTAATCAGCTTCCGCCAATGCTTCCCAGCTACGGTGCGTGCCCTACATATATGTTTTCCAATTACATTGGTCCAAGGTGCTTTTCCTCAATTTCCAGTAGCTAATTGTTGTCATGCTGGTTGTCCCTTTGTAATTTACATGGAATCAGTCCCACTATCACATGTATGCAATTTAATTGTACATCTTAAGAGTGCAATAAGAATTATAACAGTTCTATTTTCCTTTTTCCAATGATATTCACAGCTTCAGTTCAAACTAATTTTGTGCTACTCAATGTACATCTCAATGCTGATTTTGATATATTGTTGGTATGCGATGCGATGATTACATCTTGTGTACAAAATCATATGCACTGTTTAGTTGACAAGATTATTGTTATGTGATTCCTTCTGTAAAAACATTTAAACGGTTGAACTACAGCTATTTATTTGCTAGAGCGACCCAAAGTGTTGATACCATTCATGTTACTATTATCTTCTCAACTTGTTTATAGAATCGTCGTGCAATAATTGTGTAGCATGATAATGAATGTAGAATTTTGCCAGTATCCCCTATTTTTAAAAAAATCCAAATGCACATGTTTTAAGCCCTGACTCTGGAGCTCGTAAGGTTATCCTTTGCAGCTATCCTCTTAATCATTTTTACTACTCGTATTTATCTTCTTCTCCCTTTTCTTAAGAATGGAATGAGTTGCCCTATTCCTAATTGTTGTTGTACACATTGCAGGACCTTATGGCGAGGGCAGTAGCCATGGATGCCGTGTGCCCAGGTCACATGGCTCTCCCTCACGGCATCCGGGACCAAGGGGCGACGACGAGATGTCATCCGCTGCTCCCCGTCGTCAGCGGTCCTTGAGGGCGCACTCAGGCTTTATGGACGCTGGAGGTGCTAGCAGCGACTACTCAATGCCCTCTATGCATGGAGGCAACAACTCTGCTACGGTGAGCAAAAAATCCCTTTGCATTGCACAATTCTTAGTGACAGTAAGAATGCAACTACAATTGTTCATGAAGATGTTTCAGATGTTACAGTAGTAGTGGCATAGAATTTGTTTTCTTTCTGTTGAGGTGCAACTTAACACCAGTAGCCTATAATATGTGTTGATCCCCTGTGATATTGCTTTGTGGAGATACTGCTGTTTTTATATGCAACCAGTACAGGTTGTTGTATCCGACTAGAGATTGTTGTGTGTATGTTTGTCTTTGCTGCTGCATAGTAATATCCGACATTCTTGCACAACATTAGGTACAACACAAAGTTGCTCATGTGTGCACTTGCCACTCATCTGTTTTGTCTGAGTAGGGGGCCGGTAGAGCGAAATGGGACGATAACTTGACGCAAGCATTATGTCAGTTGTGGCTTGATCAGTATCACCTAGGCAATGTCGCCAACGGTAAATTGACTCCCGGTGGGTGGTCAAACTTGGTTGCTACATTCAAAGACACGACAGGCCGGCCCTATAGTAAAGGACAACTTGACTATCAGATTCGCCAACTCCGGAAGGTGTTTACAACTGTGAGAAAATTGGAATGTGGGTCAGGAGGTGGCCGTAACGAAAGAGGTGGTTTCATAGCAAGCGATAATGCATGGAACGAAATCAAGGTAAAATCTTGGAACCAACTCCTTAGTTTCATGCTGCCACATTTGCCTTGTGGGTCATTTGTATTCTGGTGTTGATGTTATTCTCATGTTTACGAACAGGGCTGCCCAGATGTGGAGTGATTGAAGTTTGAAGAGCCCCCTTGGCTGAAACTGCTTTATACCATGTTCAAGGACATTCACTTTGATGTTGATGTCATGCTGAAAGCAGCTACCACAGAACCAAGCAGTCAGAACATGGATTCGCAAGGCACCCCCGCTGGTGGCAGCAATAGAACTGGTACAACATCTGGTAGCCGCAAGAGGGGACGGAGTGGGGCTGCGAAATCCACAGCTGAAAGCCCTACCAAGCCTCCTGCTCAACCTAGTTCACCTGCCAGTACATTGCAGCCTAAGGCAAAGAAAAGTTTCAGTCGTCTTTGGGGAGGTGTTATTGGCCAAATTAGAGGAAAAGCAGAGCAAAAGAGTAGCAATATGCACAAGCTGGTTGTAAACCTCACAGAGAAAAAAGAAGCGGCAAAGCAGAAGTACGAGCATTGCTTGAAATTAGCCAAACAAGCTGGGATCACTGCTGATAGCCAAGAGTTCTGCTTCCTCAGTGCTCATTTGCACAAGAATGAATTTCAACAGAGTTCTTTCCTACTGTGTGAATCACATGAAGAAAGAAGGGGTTGGATAATTCAGGCATTCGACAAGTACCAGATGGAGCAGCGGCAAAAGTTTGATAAGTACATGAGCCAGCAGTAGCTGTAGGGGAATGAGGATGAGCTAGATAGCGAGTAGGCAGCTCGTAGCAGTAGCTGTAGATGGAGCAGCGGCAAAAGTTTGATAATTATGGCTGTGGTGCTACATGTAGTCCTACCTGCACCAGTCATGTATTGATGTGTATTGATGCAGTTTGTTCTGCAAATGCTTATGTACTGAAGTGTATGTCTGTGAACGTTGGTGTAGTGGTTAGGCTAATTAATCATGGATTTATGTGTTACATTGATTTCTGAATTTACCTATTGCTGTGCATAATTTGTTGATGCATATCTCAAGTACTTGTTCATGCTAATTGTTTTAATTGTGATAATCTACTTGTCGCTGACTTGGTCTTTTTTTTGTTTTGCAGGATTCTAGTAGTGGAGATAATGCAGAAATGGTTGGCAACGTTGCAGACGTTGGAGAAGATGAAGAATCAGAAAGCGAGGGCAGCGAGGGTGGCGAAGGAGAGGGTAGCAGCGAAGGAGAATTGCATTGGTCAAGTGATGATAACTCAAGTGATGAAGAATATCAGCAGCTGTACAACTTGTTGGACGAGCTTTATGGTGACGACGAACCTGAGATCGTCCAGGCCATTAAGGAACTCAGTGAGGATTCGAGGAAAGAACTGAAGATGATGAAGAGGGCCGTCATCCGATGTATGTATGAAGAATCAATGCCCAGACATGTGAGGGAAATAAGGGAGACTGGAGCAGAATTTGTCGAGAGGACATTACGTAGCCCTAGTCACTGCTACAACCTGTTTAGGATGCGTGCACATGTCTTTGAGTCCTTACATGAGGAGTTGGTTACCAAATATGGGTTGAAGTCAACAAGGAAGTGCTCCTCTAGAGAGGCGCTAGGTATTTTCTTGTACATGGTTGGGCCCCCACAAGCAGTTCGCCAGACTGACAGTAGGTTTGAGAGGTCCATGGGGACTATAAGCCGCAAATTCAACCATGTCTTATCTTGTCTTACAAAGCTTGCCGCCGACATCATTGCACCAAAGGATCGCACATTCAGATCTGTGCACCCCAAGGTCGCCAACCACAGGGCTGCACCCTTCTTCAACAATGCAATAGGGGCACTAGATGGCACACATGTCAAAGTGATCGTTCCTTTTGAAAAAGTCGGGCAGTACATCAACAGGAAAAATGACAAAAGTCAGAATGTATTGGCCATCTGTGACTTTGATCGTCGCTTCACTTTTGTTGCTGCGGGGATTCCTGGATCGGCTCATGATTGGACAGTCCTTCAGGCAGCCATGCGGAAGTATGACTCGGTTTTCCCCCACCCACCCACAGGTAAACCGTTGCTATCTCAATTGCATTTTTTTTGTATGAACTGAAATTATGGGTCTGCTGATACTTTAATTGTTTCATGTTGATGTACCTTGCATTAGGATGAATTGATGGTGATTAGGTTGCTTGCAAGTTGTGAAACCTGATAGTGATTAGGTTAATTAGTTCACTATATATGACATGTCACACTGAATTTTGCTTGCCTGTAATCTGAAGGAAAAAGTCTTTTCTACATCCCTGACCTATCCCAGAAGTTTATCTTTCATCCTTCATTCACAAAACCAGATATTTGGCACCCCGAACTTTGCAATACCGTGCAAATCACGTCCCTCACTGGTTTTGATAGCTGTTTTGCGTGACGTGGCGAATGTCAGACCATATATGACCATGGCCCCACATGCCATGTGGCTCTCATCTCTCTCCCACAGCCCGGACCGGGCCGGTCGAGCTCGTCGCCGGGCTGGTACACCAGTGGCAGCTCATCTGAGCCTGCCCGACGACTTCTACTTCTCCGGTCTCCGCCTACCTCCCGCGGCGGACGACAACGTCTCCGTCTCGTTCAGGACAGGTGCAGAACCGAAGCGTCGCGCCATGGCCGTGCTGCGCCGGAGCTTCCCCGAGCTACGGCTCCGCGAATCAGAGCTAGCCGAGACGAGCTGGCTCGATGCGACTGTCCAGTTCGTCGGCCTAGCCACGGCTGCCGACCTCCCGAACCCGCTGCTGGGATAATGGGACGATCGAAGCAGTACTCAAGGTCAAATTCGACGTGCAATGCGGTTGCATCGTGCGCCCGGTTGGGAAGGCAGGATGGCCGTAGCTGTCGTCTAGGATGTAACTTTCAAAGGCTTCCGTCTTTAGGCTATGTCTTGGTTTTGCTTCTGTCAGCACTTTGGAATCGAAGCTGGGCAGAGCATACAGGAAATTAAGATCTCAATTCAGAGTTCCTAGACGGCAGTCCCCAGGTGCAGGCTTTCAGATGCTCGAGGTGCTAGAAGATTTCTGAAATCTGCTTGTCGGTCAGAGGGGTGACGTCGTGGGGCTGCCCGGCGGAGGCGCCAAATTCTGATCTCCCGCTCGCTGTTGCGCTCGTCCACGGGGACCTCGCCGAAGTTCGCGGGGTCGTCGTAGGGAGCCCTCGCCGAACTTCGGCACCTGCACAACCTTCCCTGCCACGCCGCTTCACGACACCGCGCTCCAAGGCCGTCTTCGCTCCCGCCGCCTAGCATGGCTGCCTGATCCGCCTCGTCCGCCCTCGCCCTTGCCCACGCACTGCGCTGGAGGGCCTCATGGGATGTCCATGGCGCGGCGCCAGTCCGAGGCTTTTTTTTTTTTGAAAACACGCCAGTCCGAGGCTGAGGGAGAAGGATTGAGAGAGAAGAGAGCCACATATGTTCTGACAAGTGGAGCCCATGCCACGTCACGCAAAACAGCTATCAAAACCAGCAAGGGATGTGATTTGCACGGTATTGCAAAGTTCGGGGTGTCAAATATCCGGTTTTGCGGATGAAGGATGAAAGATAAACTTCTGCGATAGTTGAGGGACGTAGAAAAGATTTTTTCCTAATCTGAAATTAATTTTGAGTTCCCCCTTGGCCATGCAACCTGTACTAGACATTTGAAAATAGGTTGTGATAGAGGATAGGTTGTATATGGTTGCAGCTGAAATGTAGATTTCCTGCTGTGTACCAGAAGGTTGGACTGGGAGGAAAAGTGTGACATGGGACTGGCTTGGTCTAGCATAAAGATTGATAAAATGGGTTGGCCATGTCATAATGCTACTAAATGATCATGGTAATGCAAATATGTTGGTCCTGAGGGCAATTGGTACTGCATGTCCTTACCTGAATTTTGTTGTGGTGTAATATAAATTGAAATTATGCACCATAACTGAACTAGTTGTGGTATGAGAAATGACATTTGCTAAATTTGGTGCATCTTTGTTGACGGTGGTTAAATGGTTGATGCAGGGAAGTTTTATCTGGTTGATGCGGGCTATCCGAACCGCGTGGGTTACCTTGCACCGTACAAGGGGTTCAAGTACCACCAGCAGCAGTGGCGACGTGGACCAGCTCCATCTGGTGAAAAGGAGCTTTTTAACAAAGCTCATTCGTCGTTGAGGTCCGTCATTGAGCAATGCTTTGGCATGCTGAAGATGAAGTGGAGAATACTCCTAGCTGTTCCCCCCTATCAAGAAGATATCCAAACCGACATCATTCTTGCATGTTGTGCCCTGCATAATTACATTATAGACCATGACAGTGATGACACAGACTTGGCAGTATCTAAGTATCTTGGCCGTTTTGGCATGGGGGATACCGATGATGACGACGAAGAAGAAAGCCGTGAGGCCGACGAGGTTGATGATGACATAGACATGAATGTTGTCCGGGATGAAATAGCACATGCATACTTTATGTCGCAACAGAGGTGATGAGATGGTGATCCTTGAACCCTTAGGGAGAGGATTTCTGGGCATTCAATAATTGTACTTGTGCATGTATTTCTCGAACTTACGTGTGTAAAAACATTGTTTTTTTCCAAATCTTGTAATAATTGGCGCAATACGGCGCTTGTATGTGATTTGTTTTGTATGAGGACAATTTGTGATCAGCACAATCGTTCTTAGTTTGCTTACAAAATGGATTGTCAAGATGTGGTGGAATTCATGTGTATATGTTGTGTGCACTTAGCAGATTTCAATGTATGGATACAGTTGCTTGGGTGCATGTAACATTTGCTGTCTTATCTTCAACTGTAGTTGTGAAACACATGAAAATTGTTGTCAAACATATGGAAATTGTTGTTAAACATTGGAGAAGTTTTTTGGGAGAAAATTTTTGCCCCCTACTGATTACCGAGTCAACACCGTATACATGGTGATATTCAACTCCCCGAAGGTTCCTCCTGTCTTGAGGAAATTTTAAATGCAAGCATGGGTTTCATGCCCAGGAGAAGAAGATATGATATCCGTACAGCTTCATCTGCATTCTGACCGCGCGCGGTTGCTGATCTGCACAAGCCAGCTCTCCGAATTCTCCGCGACAGCCCTTCCGTTGTTAATTCTGATGATCATCTTATCTTAATTATCCTGGCGACCTGGAAGCTAATTACAAATGAAATTCGCTTTTGCGTTTATTTCCACGCATGTCTTGTCTCGTCACCAGAAAATGGCGTTTTCCTGAAATGATGATGCCATCATTTTCAGTCAACTGTATATTTTTATGCTGGCATCCAAACTGTGAACTTGTGTTACCAGGGATGCATATATGCTATCCTCTTTCTAGAAGGCATATGCCCACAAGCACGCTTCCACAAATCCTACCGTTTGCCCAAGCATATATTCACAATCTGCATTGCATGAACCACCAAGGCCAGTAGGTTATGTCAGGCTTATATGGGCTCTCTAGAACATCAAATACGTGTACCAACATATCCGCACGAAGTGGTGATCGAATCAATCAGTCACCTGCATGCACAAGTATATCAGTCTAAAGTCCACAGCCACACCAGGTAAAGCGTAATGTTTTTCATTAGTTTTGACCATGCTGACATGGGCAAATTATAATATATATTAGTAAGCTTGAATTGAGCATGAACAACCGTCGAATAATTCGTGCTACACTATCGTATCGCATCATATCGCATGACGCGTATGATGATGCGCAAGTACACAATTAAGTACCCAATGGTACAACAAAGTTTAATTTTTTTAGTTAGGTCTCCCGAAAGTGGAAAAGATTGGGAGATACAACAAGCACGCGTATAAATACACGAACGGAAGACCTAGCAACTAACCCTCGTTCATCCTCTTCAATCAAGCGACCGGACGGGCGGCCGGCCAATAACGGAGGTGGCGGGACGAGCGGTCAGCTCCGCCCCGACGCCTCCAATGGCCAAGGTCAAGCCCTTGCCTGCAGCAGCTGCTGCTGCTGAATCGTCGTCTTCGTCTACCTCGCCGGCGCAGCAGGCAGTGTACACGGTGTGGATGAAGTCGCTGGTGTTCAACGGCAACGGCTGCACGGTGTACGGCGCCGACGGCGGCGTCGCCTTCCGCGTCGACAACTACGGCTGCCGCGGCGGCCGCGAGGTCTTCTTCATGGACCGCGCCGGCAACAACCTCATCAGGATCCAAAGGAAGGTACATCTAATTCTGTTTTCCTGCTAGAACAAATTGTTGACTGTCGTCGATCTCGAAGAACCGTTGTTTCAGAGTTCTCCCTTCTCTCTCGCCATTGTTATGCACGCAGAGCTTCTGTATGTTTAGGAGATGGGAAGCTTGCCGGTGCTTCGACGACGCCGGAGAAGAGGCGCGGCCGTGGTTCACAGTGCAGAAGACCTGGAAGAACGCCGCCGCCGTGACGATGCACGGCCACGCGAGGAGGACGTACACCGTCGACGGGTGCTCGCGCAAGTCCGACTACAAGATCAGCGGCGCCGACGGCGCGGTCGTGGCGGCGATCGCGCGGAAGCAGACGGCGTCCGGGGTGGTTCTCGGAGAGGACGTTCTGACGCTGACAGTGGGACCGGAGGTGGATCATCTTCTCGTTCTCGGTTTGGTGGTCGTGTGTGGCCTTATGAACCGCTGCTTGTGATGGGAACGGTGGCCAATCAGGAAGGGAATTGTTCTTCTTTTCGCGAGTATATTAAAAAAAACACATGATTGCATTTTTAGGAGCATATAAATACATACATGGTTATAGTCAGTGGCGTGAGTTTGTTTCACTTTGGAAATATTTTTCCCATCAAACCGAGGGCAGTTTTGTACCCTTTTTGGTGGATGATTTCCCTTGCTCAAGGGTAAGGTTGTACAATTGTAACTTTGCCAAAATTGTAATGTGATGAATCTAATTGTTTCTCCTCTTTGCTTTTGTCATGGGCATGATTTTGGTCTAATTTTTCGTTCTTTCTTTTCGTTTCAAACAAGATTTTGGTCTAATTTGTTTTACAGCTCTACATAAAAGGACCAAACACAAAAGTAAAACAAACGTATGTAGAAGATTTAGTTCATAAAGAAAGGTCCGTGCACAATTTATTACATAAGCTAGTTCCTAGTGTCGATTTCACATATCCAAGCATCACGCGGTGCGGATTTCGTTAAAGAAAGTATTAGCTCGATTGTGTAAGCTCGGATGTTGATAAAGAAATATAACATTGACCAAGTTTATAAAAATGTTTGATTAAGTTACATTACCTGCTGCACCGAGCATTGATTTGAACGAATGACGAATTTTTTTTAGAAAAAGGATTATAAATCTGACCTCTATGTCCAGGGACATACACAACCATTATTACAACGTTTGGAAAAGCAGAAAAAAGGCACATCAGCCATTATTACAACGAATGACGAATAAAAGGTGCGAAGACGTTTGTCATTTATATATACAATATACATACATATAATTTTTTTTATCATACGTAAGCTGAGATAATGCACACTACTACAGAAAACGTTTTTAGGAGCGGGCGAAATCGCATTTGTAGGTGCGGGCGCGAAACCCGCTCTTAGCTGTCGCTTTAAGAAATAGCGATTTCTAGGAGCGGGTAATCGACCCGCACCTGGAAACGCATTTCCAGGTGCGGGTGACGGGGTGGTCCGCACCTAGAAATCGATTTCTAGGTGCGGGTGACGGGGTGGTCCGCACCTAGAAATCGATTAAAAAGGCCGTTTGAAAACTGCGTTAAAACGATCGAAATAAATAGAAAAAAAATTATTTTTAGTCGCGACGCTACGCGCTCCATGGGGTTTGAACCCGCGACCTCCGGGTTCGCGCGAAGCCTCCCTTGCCACTGCACCACACACTCATATGCGTCCATATCCCGTTTTCATTCTACTCGTATTATACTACGCCGAGTGTAAATTGCTTTTTTGAGGCTTCAAACGTATTCAAATAAAAAAGTTGTCAACTACAAAGTTTCATAACTTTCGAAGATCTATAACTTTCATGTTGAGAGTTTTTCCATTCGAGATCATTTACAAATTTTGAATTTCAAATTTCAGAGATTCAAATTTGAATCTCGTTAACAATATGATTTCAAATAAAAAAGTTGTAAACTACAAAGTTTCATAACTTCTCAAGATCTACAACTTCTATTTTGAATGTTTCTCCATTTGAGGTCGTTCGAAAATTTCAAATTTTCAAATTTCAAAAATTCAGTGGTACTTTTCGTTGACAAAAGTAATTCAAAATAAAAAACTTTCAACTACAAAGTTTCATAACTTCTCAATATGTACAACTTTTATTTTGATCATTTGCTCATTCGGTATAGTGGTAGTAACATTCTTCACAAATCTTATACACCTCTCATATAGTTCCATTAAACTATATAAGAGATATATGTTTTGTGAAGAACTTAAATGGATATTTTGAAATTTTAAACAATCTCAAATGAAAAAGTTGTCAACTACAAAATTTTAGGTCTCGTCGAGCTATACAATTTTCATATAAAATTTGTCTTCATCCGAGATCATATGCAAAAGTTATGAATTTTTTTTCACGAGACCATTTCTAGGAGCGGGTGATGACGTCACCCGCACCTAAAAATCCATTTCTAGGAGCGGGTGATGGCGTCACCCGCACCTAGAAATGAGTATATTTCCGGGAGTAGGTGATGGGGTCATCCGCACCTAAAAAACATTTTTAGGTGCGGATGACCCCATCACCCGCTCCCGGAAATGATTTCTAGGTGCAGATTTTGTTACTACAGTGTCACGCGGATTTCTTAGATCGGACGGCAAATTCGCCCGCTCTTAGAAAAAAAAGCGGTAACTCCTACAAATGTTTTGTGTAGTAGTGGCAGTGATGGCTTACGCCACAAAGTTTACCAAGGCACACGAGCAACGCCTTAATTATTTTGGTGTCTAAGAAATGAACGCGTCGCTGTCATATATATTATCCTATATATAGTACTAGTGCTACGCACCGTCCACGCATATATATTGATCAGTTTATTAGAGAGAATGAAATCGGAGGGCAACAGCGCAATACCAGCGGCACGCATTATACGAGCTGGTCGATATGATATCCAGTGGCTAGCTGCTGATTAATAATAACATTAATATTACGCGATGAACTTTCATGATGAAAGGCACACGCCGGGCCAGCAGCAGCTAGCGATGCACCAACAAGCAGCCCGTTGGGTTTTTTTTTGAATAATCACAGGAGGGGCAAGCCCCTACTGCCCGTTGGGTTCGTTGGGATAAAAACGCTAGCTGTTGCCGGTGAATCATATATGGCCAACTAACTGGATCGTGCGTGCATATCGTATCGGCCTCCTCGCCCCTCAAGGATTGCATGCTCTTATCACTCTGTTCGTCTGGCAGACGACTGGTGGCTGGTGCTGATTTGTTCTAAGAGAAAAGTACTGCTGGCTGGTAGCTGGTGACTGATTTGTTCTGAGAGAAAAGTACTGCTGACTGGTAGCTGATGACTGATTTGTTCTGAGAGAAAAGTACCGCTGGTTGGTGACTGATAAGCCAAACGAACAGGGCGCGATCGACAACATCCATGCACTGCATGATTAGCTAGCTCCAGATGTCGGTGGCTGGTTGGCGAAAAAAATATCAAATTTCAGCCCTACTGGTTGGGCACGGTTGATAGAGCATCAGAGTGTGCATGAACCATGTATAAAGTACGAAGTAACGCGTTCATAGAAGATGTTCAACATTTTTATTCCATAGTGGCTTCATTTTCTAAAAACGTACCAAGTATTTCAATAATCTCTCGTCTCTCGTGTTTTTTTATACGTGTCATATGAACTTCGTGACCTCCACCTAGTTCGATAAATTTGTCTAACCCATCACTGTTTGTATAATTGTTACCACAATTAGTGTTAGTCAATTTTTATCTTACACTACACGTTACCGAGTCAAATATAACCTTTAGCTGTAAGGTAATAAGTCAATAGTCTTGAGAGAGGGGAGGGGCACTTGCCCCCCTATGGTTGATGTACCCCATTAGGAAACTCTGCGGTGGTTTTCTTAAAAGAAATATGCGGTCTATTAACTCATCAACACGGTGATATTATTGGTCACTGGGTCCTCAACGCCATTAAGCGTGACATCCAACCAAAGAACATTATTTGGAGACACTCAGACGGGAGACATTTAAAAGTTTACAACCTTACGTTGAGAGAGCGTGCACCATTTTATTGCATTCTCTGTGGCACAAAGTAATCGAGCAAGAAGTAAAAACATGCTTACGAGGCTTTTGATTTCATACATCTCCTTAGGTACAAGAGGAACTTCCATTTCAACAATCACCTTCCTGATACTCAATTCCCCAGCTGATTTGCATTGACATGCTATCTTTGCAGAACAATTGTGTTTTCAAATGTACTGCATGATTGAATTTTACCGTGGAAGATCATCACATAACAATTTGAATCTTCAGAGGGACCTGCATTCCACACATCCATCACGCGATAAGGTTAAGTATATGTGCGTTTAGTGAATATATGTATATGTTAAAAGAAATTCAGTAGCAAATCGAGGAAAAAATGTAACCCGCCGCTAGCGCGTGCGACGGGCAGGGTTTTTGTTACCGACCAGTCCGACCGAACCGCCGGGGTCCGGTTCCGGCTAACCGGTCCGGTTTGACCGGTTACCAAAAAAATCAGAGGAATTCAAATTTCAAATAAAAACGGTAGTGTAAACGGTTTGGATCGGCTAGCCGAACGGTTAGACCGGTTAGCCGCTCCGGTTTGACCGGTTACTAGTAATTTTTTTTTAAAAACCGGCGTAGTGAAGAATTTGACGTATTTTCAAATTTGAATTAAAAAATTGAAAAAAAGAAAAAATTCTACAAATATTTCAAGGTGTGTAGAATCTAATGGTGTCAAAAATTTTCAAATATTAGTGCATTTAGTATTTTTTTGCATGCATTAAAAGTTAAATTGGCCATTTTTTTTCTCCTTTTCTTTTTTGGTTCAACTTATAATGCCCGCAAAGTATACTAAATGAACGAATATTTGAACAATTTTGATATTATTAGATTCGTAGCAACTTGAAGTATTTCTGAGATTTTTTTGAGATTTTTTTTTATTTTTTGAATTCAAGTTTAAAAATTTGAATTTGGTCGGTTGGGAATCGACCGGACCGGTTCCGGTCGGTAAAAAACCCCTGGCGACGGGTAGCAAAAGGCCGCGTCTGACCTCTCTCGTTCCACATTCGGACTCCTCACCCCGTTTGCGGGCGCAGCAGCTCTTTTTCCCATCTGTCCCCCCTCCTCCTCTGCTCCACACCGACCACCACCGCCCCCCACCTCGCCCCCGCCTCCGCCGACCGCCATGCCGCTGCCGGCGATGACCCACTCCTCCGCCTTCCTCCTCCCCGCCTCGACTCCCCCGTCCAACGACGCCGCCACCACGACTTACGCGCTCGTCGTCCTCAACCAGCGCCTCCCCCGCTTCGCGCCGCTCCTATGGTCCCGCGGTGACGCCCCTCTCCCTACCTCCCTCCTTTCCTCCCTCGCCCCCCTTTTGCCATTACTACCTGGCTTTCTGCTCGCTTGATCGGTTCTCGCCGTGCCTGACTCGTGCGCTGTTGTTTTTGCTCGAGGGCAGCGCGCCTGCGCGTGTGCGCGGACGGCGGCGCCAACCGCGTCTTCGACGGCATGCCGGAGCTTCTGCCGGGCGAGGACCCCGCCGAGGTTCGCTCCAGGTGATGGGAACCCCAACTTTGCCTGCTCTTTCGTTTGCTCATCCCCGTACGTCGTATCTCGTGAGCCGTTATTCTCTGTCTGGTTAGATGTATATAGTCATCATGTGCTCGACGGAATGCACCAGAGACAACGATGATGAGTTCTGCTCTGCTCGTCTGCTTGTATGCGGATGCGCCACGAGAGCGACGTAGCTGTTCGCGTGGCGCCAAGGGGTGCCTTGCCGAATCCGGTTTCTAGTTGCGTTGATTCCAGAATATGTTCATTGCGTGTGCATCAGCAATTTCGGTATGCCACTTTTTGGAATACATGGCTGGTATCGTTTTTCACTTTTGATAAAATTGACCCCTCGCCATTATGCTATAGTTGCTATCTGTTGCCATGGAAAACTGTTGGGGGCTGTTTGTTTGGGGTGTCTTTTCTTTGATACGAGCAAGCAACTACTTTAAGCTAATGAATTATGCTTAAATTTGGGGCTCTCAGTTCTATCAAGTCACTAGTGATGTTAAATTATGCTTGTTTTTTCATACTATGTATGTGTTTCAGAGTGTTTGTAGGCACTCTTTGGGCTTTGGTAGTTTGCCATAAGTTTGGGAGACTTCTATGCATTTCTTCTCAGATTCGAAAATTGTTAAATTCAATCATGATCGATCAGCTGAGGATACTGTTTATGTGGGAATATTCCATCAGGCAAAGGAGCGTGGTTGGTTGGTTTGTCATGCCTGATACTAGTTGGAAGAGATTTAAGACAGTTTGGTTTGTTAGTTGTTGGCAAGGATTCAGGACCATTTAATGTATTCTTATCTCCCTGCAGGTACAAGCCAGATGTAATTAAAGGGGATATGGACTCAATAAGGCCAGAAGTGAAGGAATATTATTCCAATTTGGTAACTACAATTCTATATTTAGCATTCCTGGCTGAAAACGACTTGCTTAGGTTTGGTAGCTGAATGATAAAGTCGTGCTTCATTCAACAACTGTCTAGGACAGTTTCCAGTGCATAAGTATAAACATATCAACACTTTTTCCCCTGTCTCCACGTGCATTTGTTTGAAATTCTCCTTTTCTGGTTTTTGTTGGCAAGCTCAAAACGTATTATCAAACCACTCTGCTCCCTCTGATTCTAAACGCAAGTTGTTTTGGGACCTCTATTGGTCAATTAATAACAACCATCAATACATCAACAACTATGTATATTGAGAACATAAATTTGATTACTAGATTCATTGGAAATACCTTTACAACGTATTATTGTTTTTTTTCAGATTACAAATTTTCATAGAAATCACTGGTCAAAATTTCACATTTGGAACCATGTCAATGTCCTAAAGGCTTGCAGTTGTAATCAGATAGGGGTAGTTTTATTAATCATTAGGCATACAGACTGTCCAAACTTCCTAGCCAAGAATGAGCGATGCCTTGTTTTATTGTAGATTCTTGTCCAGATATTTTTTGAATAAAGAGAAAAGAGCATTTAATAAGAAGTGTAAATGTAATAATGCTTGTGGACTGTACAAACTTTGAATTTTGCACTTCAATTTTCCTTCTGGACAAGTTTTGGAATATCCTCAGGAAGCTCACGGGCTAAAGAAATTAGGCACTTCTATATCCCCTGTATGATGTTTCTGATTAGCCTTCTGAGAAAATTCAGAGGCCATCGGTAAATTGATGAAGTGCTTGTTTTCTGATCCTTTTCTTCTGTACCATTTCCAATGTTACCTTACTTAAATTACAGCCTCCCGTTTCCTACAACCTTGGCACTTGAGCTTTTTTGTTGACTACAACATGAACTTTTCATGACATAGCAACTGATACTTTTTTTTTTGTTTGATTGCAGGGCACAAACATAGTTGATGAATCACATGATCAGGACACAACTGACTTGCACAAATGTGTATCATTTATCACAAGAGATCTCCCTGTCTCAGACAAATCTAACGTACTCAACTAAATTGATCATAAACATCCATTACAACTATGCAGCATCAGCTTACCAGATTTTCCGGTGATTGCAGTTGTGTATTCTTGTTCTTGGTGCACTCGGAGGAAGGTTCGATCATGAGATGGGGAACATCAATGTATTATACCGCTTCTCAAACACCAAGATCATCCTCCTGTCAGATGACTGCTCAATCTTTCTGCTCCCCAAGACGTATACCCATGAGATCCATATTGAGAAGTCTGTCGAAGGTCCTCACTGTGGTTTGATTCCCATTGGCGGACCGTCCACGAGCACCACAACAACCGGCCTTCGGTGGAACTTGGGTAAAAGCATCGCACCTTGTAATCCTCTCTTGTATGGTTATGTGCCAACATCTAATAGTTATCCTCCACTTTCCTCTTCAGATAACACCAGTATGAGCTATGGTGGATTGGTAAGCACATCTAACATCGTGGATGATGATAAAGTAACTGTGACCTCAGATTCTGATCTGATTTGGACGATATCTCTTCGGCATTGAGCTGAATTTGCCATAATTTAGCATGGTTCCATGCCCAAATTTTGTTGTCTCAGTGTTACACATGGATTGGGGTCATATTCTGGAACGTGGTGTGCTGTCTTCCGCTGCGTTTTGCAGCCGGATATATATGTCAATATATGTGTGAAGCTCCTGTTCATAGTTGACGGTTCCACTGTTTGGGCATCTATTTGTGTACTTTTTTAAAGATGATATTCTTGGCTGTTTTAAGATGCATTCGGATCGGATCATCGTATATTTCTGGGATAAGGAGACTGCATCAGCACCTGGGACCCATCACCGACGCTTTTGTTCGCTAGCAATGTCTTAAGAGCATCTCCAGCAATAGCCCCTACTTACTTGAGTAAGGGCCTTCTTATTTTTCTGGGGCCGCCCATTTTTCTTCCAACTTCAGCAATAGCCCCTACTTACCAGCCTCTACTTTTCTATGACACGTGGGACACAGATGTAAGTGGCTCATGATTTTTATTCCTCTCCTCAACCCTCCTCTCTTCCTATCTTATCTTCTCCTCTCCCCTCCTCCTCCTCCCGAATCCTCCGCCGCTGCCAGAGCCCAGAGGGCGCGGGAGGTCCCGGGTGGTCGACGGCGCCGGAGGCCCGGGGCTCCAGACGGCCGCCGGCGGCGGGAACCGGCCGCGCACAGCGCTCCTCCGCTGCTCCTCTCCCTCCCAGTGGCCCGGCGGCGCACGGCGGGCCGGATCTCGCGGCGCGGCCCGACCGAGGGTGCGCGGAGGAGCGGCTCGCAGCCCGAGGGGGTGGCGCGGCCGGACTGCACAGCGAGGGGCGTGAATCGAGCTCCGCTGCTCCGCTCCGCGGCTGGCCCGGCGGCGAGGGGCACCGGTCGCGCTCCGCTGCTCCTCTCCGCTTCGTTGCTCCTCTCCGGCCCCTACAGCTCGAGCTCCGCCCCAGGCGCAGGTCATCTCCAAGGACTTGGCCGGTGGCGCGAGCTCGATTTGGCGTCGATTTGGCCGGTGGCGACGGACGGCGTGTGGCGGCGCGGAGGAGCACGGGCTCGAGCGGCGGCGCGAAGGAGCGGGTGGATCTCGCGGCGAGGTGAGTCCTCTTACTCCAGCAGCCCAAGCTCCGAGCGGGGGCGGGAGGGGGAACGACTGCAACCACCGAATGGGGGCTTCTCTCTCCACCCGTGGGAGAAGGGGGCGGAGGGGTGGATTTGGGTGCCTGAACAGTGATGGGGGGCGGAGTTGGGGCTCTGCTGGAGCTCGATTTTTTGCTCTTGGCCCCTAAATCTCGAGTAGGGGGTGGGATCGGGGGTCTGCTGGAGTTGCTCTAATCCAATCACCAATGGCCACCATCCTTTCACTGTCGCTGGGCCCAATTTAGAGCATCAGATCGGCCCCACACATGATATTTTTTCCGGGGACTCTTCCTCTGCGACTGGGTCCTGCCACTTTCCCCTCTCTCGCTTTCTTCCATCCCAAGGTCGAGAGGGATTTTTTCGTTAGTTTGATTTGATGCAACAGCAATCTCGAGCTCGAAACTCTAAAATAATTTATTTCTCGACGCCTCCAGAAGGCTAGCAGCAGCCACCAGTGTTCGGACCGAACGCAAACCTAACCCTAGCCCCCAATGGCGGCCGGCGGCGGGGCTCCGTGGGCGGAGCGTGCGCGGGTGGTGGGGGTACAGATCCGCAACAGGTTCCGTGTGGCGCCCGTGGACCGCCGGTGGCTGTGGCGCCGGGCGGACGGAAGCCTCGCAACCGAGGCGTTCCGGCGCTGGTCGGATCGCGTTCGGGCCCTACTGCAGAGAGACCGGGGCGCGGATCAGAGCTCCACCTCTACTGGGGCGACGGCGAAGCCTTCGTCCAGTGCTTTGAGATTCTACCGAAAGAAAGGTAATTATAACGGTGATTTTTGCTCTGTTTTGTTTGAATGTGTCAAGTGATGCGTGTGAGTTGATACTGTATCTATTGGTTCGTTGATTTCGAGCTAGTGTATTCATTTCTGTATGAGTAGTCCCTGCGTGTAAATGTTTACAGCTTCAAACAATATTTGTGACCTTTATCAGCTATTGCAAATTTGGAACTGTAGCCACGTGAAGCCTGGTTATTTACCAGTTTTAAGTTTCTTGTGATCATCTCACAACAAAAATAAAAAGGGATCCTACTGATGAATTATTTTGTTTATCAGTGGGAAAAGAGGTTAATGGCATTGAAGACTCTGTTATTTTCCGTTCACTTCAAGCATTGGCTGTTCCACTTATTGGCAATGCCTGCTATGTCTTTATGCATGGCCTTAACTCTGTCCAGGTATCCTAGCTGAAAACAGAACACACAAATACTTTAGTCTGCTTGTATCACTTGTCTAAACTATGAGAGGGTGAGCAGATTTATGGTGCAGAGAAGCTTCATCAGGCACTACAAGAGAGACCCAAAGGCAAGCCTCTTCTAACGGTATGGAACAACTTAATTGCGACATATCTATTGTGTATTTTTGGAGTAATACTCAACAAATCTAAAGGCTTTGTAGCATGTGTTCTCTTTAAGATGACTTTCGGCACCATTTGACTCGGTGTATGCAATAACTCTCTCATTTGAGATATTCCAAACACCCTAGATGCCTT
This sequence comes from Cenchrus fungigraminus, assembly GCA_036936925.1. Lineage (NCBI taxonomy): Eukaryota > Viridiplantae > Streptophyta > Magnoliopsida > Poales > Poaceae > Cenchrus > Cenchrus fungigraminus. The sequence continues at coordinate 4,322,454 of CM072779.1, forward strand.
TGTTAGTGTATATTTCTCAATTATTATGCATTCTTCTAGTCACGCGATCTTCTTTCTTATTTGTAATTGTCATTTACAGGTCAGCAATCATGTGGCAGCAATGGATGACCCTTTCGTAATTGCCTCTCTTCTTCCGCCATCTGTTATGTTGGAAGCGCAAAAGCTGAGATGGACACTATGTGCGACTGATCGTTGCTTTTCAAATCCAGTTTTGTCTACATTCTTCAGGTCTGTTAAGGTGTTACCTGTTTCTCGTGGTGATGGCATCTACCAAAAGGTATCCATCTTGTGGTTATCAGTTTTCACTGCATGGTCTAAATATTGTGAAAGCATTAGTAAAAAAAATTATTTGGTTTTAGATATACTGGATTTGCATTTGCTTTATCTCATGGTTCCCGTCAGCGATCTGCAATTTGTAATGTTTTTAACCTTTTAGTAACATGACTTCTGAGGAATAATGGCGGGAGTACATAATGAAATTTAACCCCCTAGGCTTTATGACATTTCAGAGAACACTTAGCAGATGTAGATTTGCGAATTATTATAGAGCATTCCTTGGTTTAATTGTAGGAATTAGAAGATGAGGGGAATTTGGTTCTGGTAGTTAGCTTTCTGTAAAAAAGTATTACACTGAACCCTAAGGATAGTTACGTATTGGTGGTGCATGGGTTTCTAATGCACTTCTTTTTCCCTCCATTTCGAATTGTAGGCTGTTTTAGCTTTTCTAGGCTCATGGATATTATTATGCATCTAAACATAGACTATATCTAAATGCATAGTTAAAACTCTGCACCTAGAAAAGCCAAAACGGCCTGCGTTTTGGGGGTGGAGGGAGTATATTGTTAATTGCTTCATGCATATCAAAGATCATTTGGTATGGTTGATTGCATTTGGATGTATTGAATCGGATGCACCACTAGGCTTGGTCTTTTCTCATAGCCTCTCTCTCTTTCTCTTTTTCCTTTGTTTAGGGAATGGATATGGCTCTTTCAAAGCTGAACAGTGGTGGATGGGTTCATATATTTCCAGAAGGAAGCCGTTCAAGGGATGGAGGGAAAACAATTGCTCCTGCCAAGAGAGGTGTTGGAAGGTTAGAAAACTGGTTCTTTCAGTACTGTCCTTTTTCTAAAGAATACTGAGCCACCGTTGATTTGTTTCTGTTTTCGTTGGAAAATATGCATTCTACTTTTGCGTACAATTTTTTCCAACAACGTGCTTGAGTCTTACTCGATTCAATTTGCTCTTGTTTTACCAGATTGGTGATGGATGCTGACAGCCTTCCAGAAGTAATACCCTTTGTCCATACTGGGATGCAGGATATAATGCCTGTTGGAAAACGTATCCCAAGAACAGGGAAAAGGGTTAGTGCCTATGCAACAATTTATATTAAGTGCTATCATAAAATCTGTGGAATTCTAAAATATTTGTATGGTTTTCTAGGTGATTGTGGTTGTGGGTGATCCAATCAACTTTGATGATCTGATCATTGACAACAGTGATGACACTCAACATATCTCTAGAGGGATCCTGTATGACAAAGCAACACAGAGAATTGGGCAGCGATTGCAAGAACTGAAGGTTGAAGTTGACAGACTTGCAGCAGAGCAGCAATCTGAACTTCAAAATCATAACATACACAATGTGAGTGATGATGGATACCGGCTATGGCAACAGGTTGATTGGGAAGGATTTGGCATAGGGAACTCCATGTTATCATCAGAACCTTCGGCTATCCAGGAGCAATCAAAGGAAGCTGAGCCTGAACCGTGCTGGGAAGTGGAACAAAGTGTTTTTCCAGCCCCAAGTGTTGCTGTTCCCCACTGGTTCCAGCGTCACGTGGATCCTTCTGAGCTCATGGGGTTTGCTGCCCGTGGCCTGATCAGAAATGGAAAGTTCTTAGAGGAAGGTTACAGGCAGCTCCAAGAACCAGCTACACCGAACTCCTGGTGGTGGCCTCAGGCCAACAATGCTGTGCCCAGATGGAGCACTGCCTGATAGAGGCTTCACCCTTACTTTGTACATAAGTTGCGGACAATTTTGATAGACTCCAATTTCTCTCCATCATGGAGTTCTGGAAATTTGGAGATAGGGTGATGAATCGACTGCCAGCAGTCAACACCATACAACACAAAGTCTTACAGAGGTTGCAAGTGCCATTTGGGGTTTGGGCACTTGACTGTACTTTTTAGGTAAATGTCATCTTCCATCTGCTCGATGGAAATGGCCCAGATGGGCAACACTGAATTTCAAGTTTCAATGGACTTGACTTGATTTGCAAGTTTCTGCCAGTTAGCGGAAACATAATACAACATGTTGTAATTGTGGAAATTTAACTTCCGTGTTTACTTTTCAACTTTGAACATTTTTTTTAGTAACGGAACTCTGAACATCTTATGGGGAAGGGGTTTGAAACTCCACTAGCAAATGCCAAGTGTTCTCTCGGCTAGTAATTTCTGCAGGTTCTCCCAGCCCAGGTATCTCGTGACCATTCATGATCCCTGCAAGCAGCTGTTCATGTCGTTGTCGTTCACTTTTAGCACGAATTCAAAACTACTGAACAGATAGATAAAAAAACTGGCCCACCTTCAGTGACTCAGGTGACCCCACCCGTCATTTGGTGAGCCAATTGACCCCCGCTTTCTATTTCGAAAAATTCGTTTACCAATTTTCTTTTGCAACGGTAAAGAAAGCTTCATCACAAGCTCAAGCAAGCTCCCAACGTTCACTCGCGAGTTTGAACATTTTATAGCCGTTGGACACAGCCGTGTCCCCCTCTCCCCACCCTCCGCATTTAAAATTCCAGTCCGTCTCATCAACCTTTCCATCCCCCAACTCTCCACAAGCATCAATCGCCGCCGCCGCCACCACCTCTCCCCGCCTCCATCTCCATCACCATTCCGAGAATAGCAACCGCCTCCGGTGAGCTCCACCAGCGACAGCAAAACCATGGCCCTCCGCGCGCTCGACAACACGATGCCCGCCGTCGTCGAGGAGCGGCCCAAGAAGGTCGCTAAGGTGGCCGCCCCCACCGCCGCCGCCGTCAAGGCCGCCTCCCCCGGGAGCGGCAAGAAGAAGAAGAAGAAGAACGACGAGAACTCGGCGCCCAGGGCCACGGCCGCGGCCGGGGAGCAGGCCGTGGAGTACATCCCGTCGGGGCAGCTGGAGGCGGCGGCTCACCCCAAGGCCAAGGCTGCCGGGCTGGTCGCGGAGCTGGACTCCAAAGACTGGATCCGTGTGTGCGAGGCGCTCAACGACGCGCGCCGCCTCGCGATCCACCACTCCGCGCACCTGAACCCGATCCTGTAAGCCCGCTGCCATCCACATCCTCGTTTCATTTTTGGGGATTTTGAGTAAGTCCTGACTTAGATCCGTGCCTAATCTGGCAGGGAGAAGGTGATGCTAGCGATCGTGAAGACGATGAAGAACCCGCGCAGCGCGGTGCTGAAGACGTCCGTCATGGCCTGCACCGACATCTTCAACTCCTTCGGCAACCTCCTCTCCTCCGTCTCCGACAACGCATTCGACAAGCTGGTAACACCTCTCTCTTAGGGGCCTTTTAGTTCGCGAACTGAAAATTTTGGGTCCCCTTTCAAGGTCTATTAGTAGTATTAAACGTAGATTATTTACAAAAATAATTACACGAATGGACTGGAAATTGCGAGATGAATCCATTAAGTCTAATTAATCCATCATTAGAGATCAGTTACTGTAGCACGATGTTGTCTAATCATGACATAATTAGACTCGTTAGATTCGTCTCGAAAATTAAGGTAGGGGTCGTGAAATGGGTTTTGTCATTAATCTACATTTAATACTCCAAATTAGTGGAAAGAAGATTGATGTGACGGGTTGTTGGTGAAAATTTGGTGAACTAAACGGGCCCTCATTACCACAATGAACAGAATTTTGTTCTCTCTCTCTGTTTGCCGCAGCTCGTGTGAGTTTGCCTCTGCCTGCAGCTGCTCCAGCTCCTGCTGAAGGCGTCCCAGGACAAGCGGTTCGTGTGCGAGGAGGCCGAGAAGGCGATTCGCGCGATGGCGGCGTCGATGCCCCCGCTGCCCCTGCTAAAGAAGCTCAAGGCGTACGTCCACCACGCCAACCTAAGGGTCAGGGCCAAGGCCGCCGTCGCCATCTCTCACTGCGCCGCCGGGATGGTACGACGCCGCAACTCAAATAAAAGGCAAAATATGCTGCTGTACACCGTTAAATTGGGATATAAGATATTCAAAATTCTTCCTTTTTGCTCGCGCAGGACATCGAGGCCATGAAGGAGTTCGGGATGTCGGCGCTCCTCCAGGTGGCAGCGGAGCTCCTGAACGACCGGCTGCCGGAAGCTAGGGAGGCCGCCCGCAGCATGGTGGGGTCGTTGCACGGCGCCTTCGCCAAGGAGGCCGCAGCGAAGGGGGAGGAGGACGACGACGCGCCCACCGTGGCCGCCTCCTGGGAGAACCTCTGCTCCCTCAGCCTGCCGCCCATCTCCGCCCAGGCCGTCGTCAAGATCACCTCGTCGTCGCAGTAGCCAACGCGTTATTACTGCGTCGCTAGCTTATGCTCGGCTGGTTCAGATCGAACCCACCGCGTGACCAGCCATTTTAGCCATCGCATTTACTAGTTTGTGCTGCCTGCTTCGTTTGGTTTTTTATACATGCCATCTCGCATGCTTTGTTCTGTTCATCCCGTTGGATTACTGCAAGCAATGAAATGATAACATATCGATTTGACATTGCTTATCTCATGGCACCATGGTGCCTACAACGTCAAGCATAGTTTCAACTTTGAAATCGACGATTCATACTTTTACTGCAGGCACCCACTACTGTGCATCGAAAGAAAAATTCAAGTTCAGAAGAAACAGCATATAATTCTCCTAAAACCTGCAGCAATCACTTGGCTGTCTTCTGAAAGAGTGCATTCCGATGGGCACCGAGCTCGGCAACCCCCCAACCCCAATCTTCTCGATCGCCAAATCTGTCGCATCCATCGGAAAACGACGTCACGTCCACTCGCCCTCCACCGAGCTCGGCGTGTTCTGCGCAACTAAAAAAAAATCTAGTCCGATGCAGGCGCGTGCATGACCCCACCTGTCAGTGTGCTCGGTGGTTCAATAATTCGGCGCCACGCTCACACTCGCTGTCGCTGGCTCACCGGAGCACGACATGCGAGCACATTCAGCAGCCGATGAGCGATTGCTTCAAGGAATCGGGGATCCTCGTCCTCTTATCTTTTATATCCGAGCCCCGTCGGCGTCACGCTGCTCACGCAGCTTTCAGCCGCTTCTACTACTTGCACGGCGGGTGCTGCCCCCGCCCTGTTCGTGTTGGACGGACGCGGTGGGAGATCCATGGACGGAGACAAGAAGGTTCAGCGGCCGCACAGCGATGTCGCCGAGGAGGATCCTGAACGGCAGCGTGCTCTGGTGGATGAAGACGACGGCAACCAGAAGGCGCCTCGCCGGAGCAAGCGGGTTGCTTCCCTCGACGTGTTCCGAGGCCTCACCGTCGCTGTAAGTGTCTCTCATCCTCTCCACTTGCTCGTTCAGGCTGCCTCATTGCGGAAGGTTTCTGAAATTACTGACAATTGCAAGTCAGAATCAGAATTAGCCCCTGGTTGTTATTTCTAACTGACGGAATCAACATCAGCTGATGATACTGGTTGACGGCGCCGGCGGCGAGTGGCCGGTCATCGGGCACGCGCCGTGGGACGGCTGCAACCTCGCCGACTTCGTCATGCCCTTCTTCCTCTTCATCGTCGGCATGGCCATTCCCCTGTCCCTCAAGGTTCCATCCTGTTTCTCTCGCATTATTGGTGTGTACATGCCCTGCCCTTGTGAGTTGTGACCCTGTCTGTATCAATTGCCGTCCCTTTCCACGCTTTCCTTAATACGCCACGACACCATCAGTCAAGTTTGAATTCAACACGGATCGACAGAAACACATACTGAAAGCTGTCTCACTGATACTGTTTTAATATTCGTTGCCGGTGCTCAGTCCTTCGGAGGTGCTCATAGGGGTAGGGTTTGCGTACGTGTATTCATAGGGGGTGAGTGTGCGTACGTGTTGTGAGCGTCTGCGTTGTACTGTGTAATTTAAAAAAAAACCTTTACTGAGACAAACATGCAGAGAATTCCTGACCGAGGTCGAGCTGTGAGGAGAGTAGTCATCAGGACACTGAAGCTGCTCTTTTGGGGGGTCCTGTTGCAAGGTTATGCTGCAAACGTCCTTCAAATCCTGGCATTGCCAAGTCTCTACGCTCTAGCATTCTAGCAACGAAGCTGATTAGCAATTGATGAATACATTCAGGTGGTTACTCTCATGCTCCGGATAAACTGACATATGGAGTTGACATGAAGCACGTAAGATGGGGTGGAATTCTCCAGGTATGAACGAAACCCAGTAAAATTTCATAATATCTGAATCAAAAGGAGGTTGTGTGCTATCGAGAGTAATCAGGTTCTTGCAACTCTAGAGGATTGCTCTCGCATACTTGGTAGTTGCAGTTCTAGAGATTGTTACAAAAGATGCAAAGATTCAGGATCAGTCAAGTTCAGGCTTCTCTATCTTCAGAATGTACTTTTCCCAATGGTATGCAAGGTTTTATTTCCTTTTAGTTCTCACAGTAACAGGCTTCATTTCTACATGCTAATTGCATGATCTCTGCATTTGCAAGGATTGTTGCATGCTGCATTCTAGTGGTCTACCTCTCTCTTGCTTATGGGATTTATGTTCCTGACTGGGAATTCAGAGTGCAAAATGCTGACAGCCCAAACTACGGCAAAGTTTTAACGGTAGGGGGTTGCTCCAGCCTTTGATGGTGGAATGTATTTCTTGCGCTTCAGAAATGAGCCAATTACCAATGTTTTTGTGAACACTCCAACTCACTGTACCCTAATGTTTAGGTGACTTGTGGAACAAGAGGGAAATTAAACCCTCCTTGCAATGCTGTCGGTTACATTGACCGCAAAATCCTTGGCATCAATCACATGTACCAGACACCAGCATGGAGAAGGCACAGGGTTTGTATTTCCTGACAACATGCTCTACTGCTGCTTACTGTTATTTTTCAGTGTTTTGACAACTATACTGTCTTGGTCCATGCAGGCCTGTACTGATAGTTCCCCACATGAGGGGCCTTTTAAGAACGATGCACCAGCATGGTGTGTTGCGCCATTCGAACCTGAAGGGATACTAAGGTACCTATTACCATGTCAGATTCATGCTACATCTGTTGCTGTAGCATGTTAGTTGAAACTTTTTAAAATGACTGAATGTGAAACACAAACATGCCTGTATTGACCTGCTGAATGGAAATCTAATCTGCTGATTCAGGATAACACTACTGTTTCATCAATTTGCAGCTCATTTTCCGCGGTATTGAGTACAATCATCGGTGTGCACTATGGGCATGTGCTTGTCCATATGCAGGTCTATATTTTGCTGTCAGAATTTTCTTAAAAAAATTTGGTGTTTGAAAGCAGAGACTGCAACGCACTTACTAGCATGCGTTCTTGTTTCTGAAATTTCAGAGTCACGCAGACAGGCTGAGGCAGTGGGTTACCATGGGCATAGCTCTCCTTGTTCTTGGAATCATTCTACATTTTTCACATGGTAAAAGAAGCATAAAAATAACTCATGTTTTTCATCTTCATGCACGTGAGTCACATTACATCTGAATCCTGCTTAACAAGCAGCTCTACACATTCCATTGCAGCAATTCCACTTAATAAACAGCTCTACACATTCAGTTACATCTGCGTCACTGCCGGCGCTGCTGGAGTCGTGTTCTCCATATTCTACTTCCTGGTAACTAAATCGATCTCTTACATTTGGGTCCGAAAATTGTTCAGGAAAAACACATAAAACACTGAAACTATCCACCTGAATGATCAGTAACGTTCTTCAGAACCTGAAAAAAAAACTTTGCTTTTGCAGGTTGACATCCTAAACCAGGGCTATGCGTTCGCACCCCTGCGGTGGATCGGGATGAACGCGATGCTGGTGTACGTGATGGCCGCGGCGGGCATCTTCGAGGGGTTCCTCAACGGGTGGTACTACGAGGGCACCAACAACACGCTGGTAAGTGCGAGATCGATTACAATTTGGAGCTGAAGCTTTGGTTTCTCTTCAGATCAGCTGATGAGAGCAACGAACTCGTAGGTTTACTGGGTGAGGAAGCACGTGTTCGTCAAGGTGTGGCACTCCAACAGGGTTGGCATCCTCCTCTACGTCCTCTTCGCGCAGATCCTCTTCTGGGCTCTCGTCTCCGGCGTCCTCCACCGCGCCGGCCTCTACTGGAAGCTCTGATTTAATTATGTAGTGTACAGAACAGACATGGTGCCTCTGTTTGTCCAAATTCGTTTGAGCTGAGTTTGACGCTAGCCCTGTTTGAATTGCAGTTTCGCAGGCCCTGAGTTTGACGCTAGCTGTTTGGTGTTCATGCTTGCCCTCATGCGGTCGTGCCAGTTCAGAGAGCCTAGAGCCCTCAGGGTCAGAGAGCATCATGTCATGCACGGCCCTGTAATCCGGCGGCAGAAACTGAAGCTTGTCGCGCTGGCACACCGGGCACGTCGACGCCTTCTCGAACCAACTGCCGATGCAGCTGCCGTGGAAACCGTGCGCGCACCCCGGCAGGCACGTCGCCTCCGCGTCGTCCGGCGCCACCTCCTCAAAACAGATACTGCATGGCGACGCAGCGCCGTCGCCGCTCGTGCTCCTCCGGCAGGTGAGGTCACCGGCATCGGCGCACACCGACAGAAGCTCCGCCGCCTCGCTGTACACGAACTCGACGCCGATGCGGATGGAGACCTCGCACCTGTAGGCGCCGCCGCCGCCGCCGGGCAGGGCGCTGGCGCGCTCCGCGATGCGCGCCTCGACGCCCTCGGGCACGGTCTTGTCCCAATCCGCGGCAGATAACCCGTGGTATCCCTCCTCGTCGCGGAGCTCGTGCATCGTCGTCTGGGCGATGAGGCGGCGGCAGTCGTCGCCGCTTCGCAGGTAGTCGGGGCCGGAGCTGGCCAAGGGCAGCCGGATTTCTCTGCTCAGGCGCCGGGGACGGCGAAGCCGCCCGCTCCGGCCGGCCTCCTGTTCCGTACCAGTTGCGGGTTTCCATCACCGCCAAGCGCAGGACCAGTAAGCTCGGCTGGCCGCCGGGACGCCGGGGCTTCAGGTCTAGCCCCGTCATCTCGGCCTCGATGTTGTACTCGCTTGGCCTGAGCGCCGACATAGGCCATAGCCATGGGTCAATTTGGTTGTTGGAGAAGCGGCTTGCATTGTTGCTGCTGTTGTGCCATATAACTAGTACGGCCATAAATCATCAACATCGTGATCGGACTCCGTTACCGAAATGGAAACGATTTGCCCGGCTGGATTTCGGTTTTTTTGGTAAAGCCGACAGGATTTCGTGCCGCTGCGAACTTTGGCCTGCGATGAATTGGCATGTACGCGATGGCCGTGCAAGGCATCTTCGCGGAGCATGCTGGTAGATTATGTGACGAACCTGCACTTCATTTCTTGTAGTTCAGTTCATGAGTATAGATACCTACTCCCTCCATCCCGTGAAAATTGTAATTCTAATTTTTATAGGACACCCTCCATCCCGTGAAATTTGTAATTCTAATTTTTATAGGACAAATTAATGATGATATGAAAAGACTATTACTCTTATTTGTTGGCCACACATGTAGTAAGTTTTGATATGCAAACCAGACATGACCACTTAATTAGGTAAGTAATTAAATTTGTTTTCTAGAATTACACTCTTTGTGAGATTTTTTTTTTCAAAAGTTAGGATTACACTTTTCATGAGACAGAGGGAATACATTCTTGAATTTAATTCTTTTATCTATCTTGATTAAAGTCATATCATAGATACTAGCGAACATGCTTTGGATTGGATGAGTATACTATACATTTTATCGCATAAGTAAAAGTATTAATATAGTAATTGTTGGTTAAAGTCATACACTGATTGAAAATATGCCTTCTAACACTACCGAACTTTGAGAATCTTTTGCATTGTCTAGCTAATACAGCGTAGGGACATGAGGCTGTTCGGCTTCTCTTCTCCATGCTTCTCACGCAGACCACGATGCACGCAATATTTTTCTTTCTGAAAAAATCAGCTGTACAAATCAGCACATGATATATTTCTCTATAAATCAGTCGTACAACAAACTCATGCTTCCATTTGTTGTTTAAAAAGTCGTTTCAAAAAATGATGTTTACATTTGCTCATATTTATTCGATTCAGATTTCAATTACACAGCATGAACACATAACACATGCCTCGTGTGTGTGCAGTAAAACCTATTACCTTTTGCAAGCTAACTTACGTATTCCTTAATAGGAGTATCCAATTAAATCGTAGACCCCAAAATTCGAGGTCAGCTGGCTAGTGCCGCCATCTTCAAGGTCAGAGCGCATCTTGTCACGCACAGCCCGGTACTCTGGCGGCAGAAACTGAATCTTGTCGCGCCGGCACATCGGGCACGTCGACGCCTTCTCGAACCACTTGCCGATGCACTCGAGGTGGAAACTGTGCCCGCACCCCGGCAGGCGCGTCGCCTCCGCGGCCTCCTCCGCCATCTCCTCGAAGCAGATGGCGCATTGCGGCGGCGCATCGCCGTCGCCGATGTGGGCAGCGCCGCCACCGTTCTCCCTCCTCCCGGCCCGGACGCACGCCCACAGAAGCGCGACCGCCTCGCGGTACACGAGCCGGACGCGGACGCGGACGTCAACGTACACCTCGCACGTGCAGCCGCCGCGCCGCCGCGCGCCGACTTGCTCGGCGACGCGCGCCTCGACGTCCTGGGGCACGACCTTGTCCCAGTCCTTGAATTGCAACAAGTCGCTGTTCAACTCCCTGCTGAGTACCCGCTTCGCCATGTCGCGGATGAGGCGGCGGCAGTCGGCGGGGCGCAGCAGGTAGTCCGGGCCGGAGGTGCTCAGGGGCATCGACGTCTCTCCGGAGATGCGCCGGGGAGGGCGGAGCTGCCGGACGGACGACAGTGCGTCCCCTATCCTCTGCCACACGTGGAACTCCGTCGCCTCGAAGCGCACGACCAGCTCGCTCGACTGGCCGGGGGGCGGCCAGAGATCCACGTCGAGCCGCGTCGTCTCGGACTGGATCCCGTGCAGCCAGTTTGGCTTGGGCGGTGGCGGCGACGCATCCATCGTTTCGATTACACCGTGAGACAGCTGCTAGTATTTTTTTTTTTTTGACAAACAACGGCTGCTAGTATTATATTCCGTGTAGAGATAACAAGACTCCGAATCGAGAAGCAAAAGTGCAAAACAGTTAGGATTTCGCCAGTCCGACGGAGTTCGGTGCAGGCTGAACCTGGCGTAGAAAGGCTGTCCAAGTAGGCCCACCACGTAGGTTTCGGCCCATGGAGATGTCTGTTTTTTTTAATCCTTTTCTCTCTTTTTTCATTTGGTTTCTGATACTTTGTCTTTTGCTTTCCATATTTGTTTTCTAGTTGTACTATACGGAGTATTCCGATGTGGCTTGGGTGATCGAGAAAAGCAAGAGCGACCACGACATCATCAGAGTTTGGATGAACATCCCCGCTTGACCACCCGAGTTTTTTTTTGGCATGCTATTGCTATATCCAATCGTCGCCTGTTCTTGTATGGCCATGTCTATCCTGTGCGCTTGTTTCTTTCTGCTAAACGAACAAATAATTTCCAGTGTTTGTGCTTGGTTTTTAACAAGTACTATAATAAATTAAAACTACCTATATATATCCAGAGAAGAAAAAAGTGTTTGAGCTTGGTGGGATATTAGGATATGTGGAACAAAATGATATTAGCATGTGTGCACCTTCTTTTCTATCTGAAATTATAGTAAGCCGGTCGTATTCGTTATGAAGGAATGCTTGTTGCTAGCTTCTAATCATTAAACCATTGGATGCCGGATGAAGGCTAGCCAAAGCCAATGACATATAATGAGATCTTGTTTACATGTCATTGACACAGTCTGCAGTTTATTAGACGATCCAAAAATGGATTACTAGTATTAAAAAAATGAAAATACCATTATCTCAATGTGAAAACGAGCAAGGAAAGCGGAAACATTTAGAAAAAACCCTAGGCAGTTTGGCAGATTCGCTGAACTATATATATCGCTCATCAACATATATATTTGAATCGTCAATCATAACATTAGCACCAGCAATATACTAGTTTAATTTCATTAAAAAGCTAAACAATTTAATTAATTAATATTTAAAAAACGAAGTAGTGAAGAAATTGAAAGGACACAAGCAGTGGCACTCCAATCAGCGAGGCAGCGAGAGCCAAATCAAGCGTCGTGTCGACGCAGCTAGCTACCAAGCTAGAAACGGAGTTCGCTCGCTTCTTCTGAGAACCACTGAAATTCAGACCCCTTCTTGCTAGTTGCGTCGTTACTTGAAAGGACAGGAACCTGTCCGCACTCTCTTAAAAAGGGAGGTACGCAGCTCTGTCCCGCTTCGCCATGTCGCGGATGAGGTGGCGGCAGTTGTCAGGCCACAGCAAGTAGTCCGGGCAGGAGGTGCTCAGGGGCATCGACGTCTCTCCGGAGATGTGCCGGGGAGGGCGGACCTGCCAGACGGACGACAGCGCGTCCCCTATCCCCTGCCACACGTGGAACTCCGTCGCCTCGAAGCGCACGACCAGCTCGCTCGACTGGCCGGGGGGCGGCCAGAGATCCACGTCGAGCCGCGTCGTCTCGGACTGGATCCCGTTCAGGCAGTTTGGCTTGGGCGGTGGAGGCGACGCATCCATCGTTTCGATTACACCGAGATGCGGCTTCACGACTGCTATTATTTGTTCCCTGTAGAAATAATAACAAAGCACGTTGATAGGGCTCCGAATCGACAAGCAAAACAGTTAAGATTTCGTTGCGAGTCCGAGTGTCGCTTCATCCGCGACATGGCAAAGCGGGTCCTCAGTAAGGAGTTGAAGTAGTGAAGAAACTGAAAGGACACAAGCAGTGGCACTCCAATCAGCGAGGCAGCAAGAGCCAAATCAAGCGCAGTGTCGACGCAGCTAGCTACCAAGCTAGAAACAGAGTTCGCTCGCTCCTTCTGAGAACCACTGAAATTCAGGCCCCTTCTTGCTAGTTGCGTCGTTACTTGTAAGGACAAGAACCTGTCCGCACTCTTCTTAAAAGGGGAGGTACGCAACTCTGTCCCGCTTCGTGTAACACCCTAATTTTGCAAAAAAATGTTTTAATAAAATTTGAATAGAAATAATGCTTTGATATTAAGGATCATAAGGTGTATTTGAATTTATAGGCATTTAAAAATATTTTTAAAATAAAATAAATAAATATAGGAGTTTAATTTTGCATACATGCTGGAGTATTATTTTTGTTTGGTTGAATTCAAATTTGAATTCTATGCTTGAAAACCCCTTTTCAAAATTCAAAAGCTTTTCTTTTTAAAACCCCCTTATCCTTCCTCCCATCTGGCCTGCTCTTCGTTTTCGGCCCAGCCTTGAAAGTCCACCGAAGCCCCTCAATCTCTTCCGCCCGTCCGCCTGTGTCCCGGCCCAGCTCCAGTTCCAGCCCAGCGCGGCCCGCGAACCCCGCTCCGCCTTCAGCTGCCGACATGTGGGGCCGCCTTGTCATCTCCTACCTCCGGCCGTATCCGCCCCGGACTCCTTCTCCTCGCGGCCGTCGCCGAGTCCCGGACGCTGCCGTCTCCGAGTCGCCCGGCTTCGCACGACAAGTCCCGCGCCGCCCTATAAAGAGCAAGCTGCACCTCGCCGTCACCTCAAACCCCAAGCCCCAGCCGCCGTTTGCTCTCGAGCCGCGCCGCCGCAGCCGATCCATCGTCTCGCCGCCTTTCCGTCGACGAGAAGTGCCCCAGAAGATCCGCGTGGAGGTGAGGAATCCTTTGGTTCTGCTCGTTCACGTCCGGGAGCTCTGCAGCGCAAGCACGAGCTCGCCGGAGACGTCTTTTGCGCCGCCGCCGCTGCACAGAGCCTTGCGTCGCCGTCGCCGGCCATCTGTTTTTCCTGAAACCCTAGATCGACTCGCCGTCGCCCTAGCTATCTTCCCGGCCAGATCCCGACGCCAGCCGAGCACCCCAGCTCGAAGCAGCATGAGCTCGCCGGAGTTGAGCTCCTGCGCCGCCGCACGCCGTCGTTTAGCACCGCCGCCTCCGCTTGCAGTGCACCGAGGCCACCCGATCCAGATCGAGCGGCCCAGATCTAGTCCAGCCGAAGTTAACCGGTCAGCGTAACGGTCAAAGGCCGTGTGACCATGGCTTTTTGCAGAAAAACCCCTGCGTTTTCTAATATAGCAAGCCGGTCCTTCCACCATATAAAAACCCTTACAGATCAGTCCTTTTCCTTTTATTTTAGCCCCTGGTTTCTTTAGTGTCGACCGGGCATCCCTGGGCCCACCAACACATTGTGGGTCATACCCGGGAGATGAGTTCTTGTACACCTGGACTACTCGACTAGTGGGCCACGGTGCTGGTACCGTGGAACACAAGGCAAGACAAGACGGACAATGACTTGTACTAAGACTAGGATAGCTTTCCATACCATGTATAGGCTACTCCGGGTCCTACTCGAATAGTACTCTTGTACCAATCCGACTTGTAACCCTGCCTCCTGTGGCATATAAGGCGAGGTAGGGACCCCTCTCAAAACATACGCAATCAATACAGAGCCACGCAGCATACAGGACGTAGGGTATTACGCACATTGCGGCCCGAACCTGTCTAATTGTGTGCCCCGTGTCTCACCATCGTGTTCCTGATCTCGGCGAGCCACACCGCACAATCTACTACTTCGGGTACCCCGTCGTAGGCTCGGTGTCTAAAACACTGACAGCTGGCGCGCCAGGTAGGGGCTCTCGCCGTTGATCCACTGGCGAACTCGATGGCTCTCGTCATCATCAAGCCGACCGTCGCTTTCCAGCAAGGCGACACCTTCATTTTCGGCTCCTGGGTTTGCGTTGCTGATGGCACCGGATCATTCCTGCGTTTCTTAGCGCCAACTCCGGAGTCAAAGCTCAAGTTCTCGACGCTTACGCAAGCTTCGATGGAGGATTTCGTCAAAAATTTCGGCGAAATTTCGATCTCTGACCCGCTCAGAGAACTCGAGTCGGAGTCCGAGTACAACTCGACTTCGCCTCCTATCCAGCCTGAGTTGCTTTCTTCAGCTTCACAGCTTGCGCTCAGCTTGGATAACATTCCAACACCACCTCTCTTCGGTCATCGCCATGTCAGTGCCGCTTGCCAAGCCGCATTGAAGCGCCTCATGTGCCCTGGCCCGAAGATCGTGCTCGAGTACTCTTCGGATTCGGATGTCAACCTCGCCTACTATTCGGACTCATCTGAGTTCGAGTTCGACTACGGTTCGGATTCTGCTGAAGTACAACAACTGTCTGCCCTGCTCAAGGACTGGTGATCACATCGACGCCTGAGGGTAGATTCGTCTATTGGCCTGAGCATGTGCCTGCTGATCTTACACTAGATGATCAGGAGCGCTTTATCGCTTGTCTCGACAACTTGCCCTTCCAGGAAGGCGCCAAGCTTGTTGATTATAATACTGATACTGAGCTCATTCAGAGTACGGGTACTTATTCGTCGCATCGAGAAGTGTTCGTCGTTGATGCAACTACTCCGCAAGGGCATTGTGCCAATTATCGTTATCCGGATGATGTATCTGATGATGAACTCTCTGCCCATGCTTCTGCTGATGAAACCGCGGAAGCCAAGACTGCACGTTGCCAATGCAGTGCTGGTCGTGCAACCCTTCGTCGGGAACTCGCGGAAGCTCTACCTACCCGTAATCTTCAAGAGGCTCTAGAGGCGGTTGCTACTCGTGAATATCGCACTCCAGAGGAAGCTATCAACACGATCAATCTACTCGGTCGCTCTATGCCTCGTGACAGGGCGACTGCTGAAGTCGCAAAGCTGGCTGAGCTAGCCTACACTATGCTACGCCAGAATACCAGTGCTCCTAGTCACCATGGCAGTAGTGGAGGTGCTCATCGTACCACCCCCACCCCTCAACGTACACGTCCGGAGGCTAGTAACAAGGGCAGAGGCGATGATGATAGTGTCAACAGCAAGTCGGGAGACTCTCGCTACGACGCTCGCACAACAATCAACGCCAGACGCGCTGAGCGTGAGAAGCAAAAGGATGCTGATTCTGATTCTTTCCCCGCTTTCTCACCTCGACTTCAAGCTCTATTTCTTCCGGAGAAATTCAAGCCTTACGGCATCTCTAAGTACGATGGCAAGCAAGATCCAAGGTAGTGGTTGCGCTGTTATGCTCTGTCCATCTCCAATGCCGGGGGCAATGATGATACCAAGTGTATCTATTTCCCTTTTGTCTTGGAGCAAGAACCCCTCACATGGTTTGAGTCTCTCAAACGTGGCTCCATTGACAACTGGGGACAACTCAAACACCGCTTCACCAGCAACTTCGCGGGTTCTTTGGGCCGTCATGGTACCCGGATGGACCTTGCCCTGATCAAGCAAAAACAAGGCGAGACTCTTCGCGAGTACATGCGCCGCTTCTTTGAGAAAAGGGCAACTGTTGTTGATGTCACCGAGAAAGAAGTCATTGATACCTTCCAGGATAGTTTCTATGACGATAGGCTTTTCCAAGACTTCGGTCGCGCTCGCCCAGCCAACATCACCAAGCTCAAGGAGATGATCACTCACTGGGCGGACGAGGAAGACAAGGCTCGGAATCGGTTCAAGCATCTTCGCAACAACCAGAACAACTACAACAATAACAATGCTGGAGGAAGTAGCAGTGGCAAGCAACAGCAGGGCAACCGCCAGGGTAATAACTACTCGAGTAATCCTAATCGCAAGCGCAAGCCCGACAACACTGTTGCTGCCATGGAATCTACCACCAAGCCTGAAGATGATCCTCATTGGGCAACATTAACCAAGTAGAAATGCCCATGGCACCCAGAGGGAGATCATACTACAGAGCAATGTTGTCAACTTCGTCGTGCGCTGAAGAATACACCTGAGCCAACACATCCAAACCCAAGGTTTCGTAAACACAAGGGGAAGAAGGCTAATACCGACAAAGACACTGGGTTTCAACACCCGTCCACCACTGTCAATGACATATTTGGTGGGATTCCAACTAAGCGCATACAGAAGCTCGCACTTAGGGAGATTATGTCCATCCAACCAGCAGCTCCCACTTTTCTCAAGTGGTCTGAAACCCCCATTACCTTCTCAAGGGCGGATCAATGGACTAGTTTCTCTGAACCAGGACGATATCCTCTCATTCTGGATCTAGTGGTGGCAGGCTCCAGGCTTACCAAGGTTCTCATTGATGGTGGCAGCGGTCTCAATGTCCTGTTCGCCAAGACTTTGAAGAAGATGGGCCTGGATATCACCAATATGCTTACCAAGACCAACTCACCGTTCTATGGTATCATCTCGGGCAATGCAGCTGTTCCTTTGGGTTCAGTTGTACTACCCGTTACCTTTGGGACCAAGGATCACTATCGCACCGAGTACATCAAGTTTGAGGTTACTGACTTCGAGACTTCTTACCATGCCATTCTCGGCAGGCCTGGTCTCGCTAAGTTCATGACTATCCCGCACTATGTGTATTTGGTTCTCAAGATGCCGAGCCCCAAAGAAGTTCTTTCATTGCAAGGGGATCTGAAGCGTTCATACGACTGCGATACAGAAGCCGCAGAACTTGCCTCGACTACTCAAGTACCCAATGCAATGATGGAAGTCTTCACTACCGCTAAAAAGCTTGCTCCGAGCGAGCTGGAGTTTCCTGAGAAGACTGACAATAATAACAAGCCTGCACCATCTGGTGATGTCCTGCTCAAAGCCATTGACCTCGGTACTGGTGACAGCAGCAAGACAACCATGATCAGTGCATAACTTGATCCTAAATAGGAAGACACGCTCATCAACTTCCTTCGGGCTAACCGTGATATCTTTGCGTGGAAGCCATCTGACATGCCCGGTGTGCCCAGGAGGTTGATCGAGCACTCACTCAACGTCGATCCTAACGCTACCCCCAAGAGACAACACGTTCGTCGCTTTGCTGATGATCGCAGGGCTGATGCTCGTTAGGAAAAAGAACTCTAACGATTGGAGGATGTGTGTCGACTACACTGATCTCAACAAGCACTGCCCCAAGGATCCTTTTGGGTTGCCGCGGATCGATCAAGTCATTGACTCTACGGTAGGTTGTGCTCTACTCTGTTTCCTGGATTGCTACTTTGGCTATCATCAAATCGCAATCAAGGAATCTGATCAAGAGAAGACTGCATTTATTACCCCGTTTGGTGCTTATTGTTACACAACAATATCTTTCAGGTTGAAAAATGCTGGTGCTACATATCAAAGGGCTATCCAAGCGTGCTTCAAGAAGCAGCTTCACAAGAACGTGGAAGCATACGTGGATGACGTCGTTGTAAAGACTAGGGATCCAGACATGCTTATCACGGATCTTGAGGAAACTTTCGCTTCGCTACGCGAGTACCAATGGAAGCTCAATCCTAACAAATGCGTCTTTGGCGTATCATCTGGAAAACTACTCGGGTTCATTATCAGCCACCGTGGCATCGAAGCAAACCTCGAGAAGATTACTGCCATCTCCAACATGCAAGCTCTGACTACTATCAAAGATGTCTAGAAGCTTACTGGTTGTATGGCGTCACTTAATCACTTCATCTCACGACTTGGAGAATGGGGTCTACCTTTCTTCAAGTTACTCAAGCGGCAAGAGAAGTTTACGTGGACAACTGAAGCTGATCAAGCTCTTTCTTAGCTCAAGGAGTTCTTATCCAAGCCTCTAGTCCTCACAGCTGCTCTGCCCAATGAAGAGGTCTTGCTCTACATTGTTGCGACTACTAATGTCGTTAGTACTGCTATTGTCGTTGAGCGGCAGGAAGAAGGCCATGGCTACCCTATCCAGAGGCCTGTTTATTTCGTCAGTGAAGTACTCTCAGAGTCCAAGGCTCGTTACCCTCCGGTTCAAAAGCTACTCTGGTTCTGATTACTTCACGGAAGCTCCGCCACTATTTCGACGAGTATAAGATTTCTGTGGTTACCAGCTACCCTCTTGGCGAGATATTGCACAACCGGGACTCCACAGGAAGGATTTCTAAATGGGCTGTAGAGCTTGGCGCTCTAACGCTCGAGTTCACATCTCGCACTGCTATCAAGTCTCAAGCTTTGGTTGATTTCATGGCTGAGTGGCGGGAGAATCAAGTCCCAACTCCAATTGAGCGTCCAGAACATTGGGTCATGTATTTTGACGGTTCCCTCAAGTTGTAAGGTGCAGGTGCCGGGGTACTTTTGATCTCTCCCAAGGGTGAGCGACTCAAGTATGTTTTGCAGATCTTCTGGAAGGTCTCGAACAATGAAGCTGAATATGAAGCTCTACTGCATGGTCTACGCCTTGCAGTCTCTCTTGGCATTACACGACTACTTGTCTATGGTGATTCTTTGGTGGTCATCAATCAAGTCAACGATTCTTGGGATCGTAATGCTGAGAATATGGATGCGTATTGTCAGGAAGTACGCAAACTTGAGAACAAATTCCATGGTCTCGAGTTCCATCATGTGGTCCGCGACAATAATGTTGCTGCGGATGTCTTGTCGAAGCTGGGATCTACACGAGCTCAAGTGCCAGCTAGAATCTTCGTCCATGAACTCCACAAACCATTAATTCTGGAGTAATCATCTGCACCAATGACTACTTCAGTTCAACCTGATCGAGAAGTGCTTATGATTGATGTGGACTGGAGAGTTCCTTTTATCGACTACATTAAACATCAGTTGATTCCTGATGACAAGTCAGAAGCCGAGCGCATCTCACATCGCGTCAAGGCTTATGTTCTAGTCGGAGATCAACTCTACAAGTGAGGCGCAAGCTCTGATGTCATGAAGTGCGTTTCTCGCGAAGAAGGCAAGAAAATCTTGGAGGAGACACACAAAGGAATCTGTGGCAATCACGCTTCTTCCCGCACCTTGGTGGGAAAAATGTTTAGACGGGCTTTCTACTGGCCTACAGCTCTTGCTGATGCAGAGAAACTAGTCAAAAAGTGTCAAGGATGTCAATTCTTCACCAAGCAACAACACGTTCCTGCCTACAAGCTCATCACGATACCACCAACTTGGCCTTTTACTTGCTGGGGGCTGGATATGATTGGTCCTCTCCCAAATGCGCTAGGGGGATTCAACAGAGTTCTGGTGGCTATTGACAAGTTTACCAAGTGGATTGAGGTCAAGCCTGTTACCTACCCTAAGGCTGATAGAGTCCTTGACTTCTTGATGAAATCGTACATCGCTATGGGTTCCCCAATCACATCATCACAGACCTGGGTTCAAATTTCAACAATCACCAGTTCTGGGAGTACTGCGAGTACAGTGGAATTGACGTCCGGTACGTCTCTGTCGCTCATCCACGCGCCAACGGCCAAGTGGAACGCGCCAATGGGATGATACTCGATGCTCTCAAAAAGCGACTATATGATGCAGCAAATACCAAGGGCGGCAAGTAGATCAAGGAACTACCCAATGCACTCTAGGGGCTACGCACTCAGCCTACTACCCCCACAGGGTAGTCACCTTACTTCCTGGTCTACGGCTCTGAAGCCGTTTTGCCTGCTGATGTCATGTGGCGTTCTCCGACGGTTGATCAGTATGAAGAAGGCGTAGCTAAAGAAACAAGATAGACAGATGTCGATAGTCTCGAAGAAGCTCGCTGTAATGCACTCATTGAATCCACTCGATACCTTGAGAGGATTCGCCGCTACCATGACCGTAACGTTAAGGAACGCTCTTTCAACATTGGTGACTTAGTCCTCCGTCGCATCCAGAATACGGCAGGACTACACAAACTCAACTCGCCATGGGAAGGTCCTTTCTCTATTGCAAAGGTTACTGGCCCAGGCTCATATCGTCTTCAAACTCTAGAAGGCGAGGAAGTCGACAACTCTTGGAACATCGATCAGCTTTGTCACTTCTACCCGTAGGGGGTCTCAACAAACCCTCTCCAGACGGCTCCGGCTGTAAAAACAACTCGTATTGGGTTTCTTCAACCCTTTCCAGGCAGCTTCAGTTGCAACCATTCAACAGACAGCTACGGTTGTCACTACTCGTAGGGGATCAAGATAATCCTCTCCAGACAGTTTCGGTTGTATCTTCTCGTGGCTTTCAGCTGCGAGCACCCGCATGGGGCTTCATCAACCCTCTCCAGGCAGTCTCATTCTGCGACCTTGTAGGGAGTCATAATAACTCTCTCCAGATGATCCTGTATCGTGTAGAACAATAAGTGGCACATGCTGTCCATGTCTCTACTTTTTAATAAGAGGCTTCGGCCTAGAGTAACACCCTTCTGGTAGGGTCTCAGTGGAACTCTCATACAAGTTGCTGCTACAGCAAGGATGAGCTCGTCACACTGTCCCCTACGGTCTTACTCGTTCTTCGGAACATCCTTGCGAGTACTCTCTAACTAGGCTCATAGCCTCAGAGGTACTTAAGACATTGTAAACACTGTACAATGTATTCAGTAATAAAGTTGCTACTCTATACCGACTTGTTACTGTCCTTTACTTGTTCATAACAAAGCCTTATTTCACGCTGCTACAGCTAAGGCGTTCAACTCGTTATGAATAAGTTCTTTTCGGGTACTCTCTCACTAGGCTAGTTAGCCTCAGAGGTACTTAAGACATTGTAAACTCTGTACAATGTGTTTAGTTCAAGTCGCTACTCTACACCGACTTGTTACTACTCTTAGCTTATTTCATGACAAAGCCTTCTTTTATGCTGCTACAGCTAAGGTGTTCAACTCGTCATGATTTAAGCTAACGTTCTTCGGAACATGTTTACACTTGAGTACTTCTACTTGTGTATCGTATCTCTTTTTGCAGCCATACACTCAATACCAACTCGAGTACTTGGCCAACTCATAAAGCATACAAGGGATCCAGATAATTGATTTACTCAAAGTTTTCAATTATATTACATAAACACTTGTTCGGGATTACACTTGTCTTTCCCTAGTGTTTCTACTCTACAGGTACATCTAACGGAGATCGATGAACTTGGAGACTGCTTCCGCGATTGGAGAAGTCTGTTGCATCAACTCGTTGAGCCGGTCGTCGGTGCAATCTCCAGATCTGCCGTTCATAATGACTGTGAGGTCTGCCTCGGCATAGAATGACTTGATGAAGCTCAAGACTTGGTTCGGAATTGTGCAAGCCAGCCTTTGAGCATACTCCAGGATTTTCTTCGGTGTGTCTTTCAACCTCTCCACAAGTGGACGAGGCTGGACTCCAGCAACCCTGGGCTCGAAGAGATTGACTACTGGCTCGGCTGCTTCAGTCAAGGCCTTCAACTCTGTGCGCAGGCCTTCGGCTTCTTCAATCTTGAACTTCAACGACTGCATGCAAGTCAACAAGTCATTCCAGCCCGCTAGGCGGATCTCCATTTCATGCTCAAGTTCAAAGCACCACACCTTATAGTCCTCCTTCAGATCCATATGAGCTGATTCCTCGCGGTTAAAGGCCAGCTGCTAGTCCAGCGCCTTGTTCTTAAACTTGTCGACCTCTTCCGTCAGCTCTGTAAAGGATCAAGGCTACTTATTAAATGCGGTGTGCAAGAATAAAAGTACTCAATGACGAATTCAGAAAGGGAGATTACCTTTATTCTTCTGGCGCAGAGACTTGTTCTTCCCAACAACATCATCCTTCTTCGCCGTCAGCTTCTGGATCTCGTTGTGGTACTCGGCGGCGTTGGCATCAAGTTTCTCTTGCAGCTTCAGAGACAAAGCTTTCTGCTGCTTAAGTTCTTCTCTGAGCCGCGTGACCTCTTCAATGTCAGCCGCATGTTGTTCAAGCAGCCGAGTCTTGCGCTTCGACTGCTTGACTACTTCCTGCAAAGACAACAATAACTCAAAAGTCAGAGGCAGGATATCTTTAACTGAAAAGTACTCTTCAAGAGATTACACACTTACCGCGAACAGCTTCTCGACGCCGCGAAACATCTCACTTTGAGCCTGCAAGTTATCCTCATCCAGGCACGAGTCATCATAAGGCATCAAACCTTCTGCCATGGACTGAGTACTTGTGCTCGCCGCAGAGTATTTCGCAGCACTGCGCAGAGGAGCCGGGTCTTCAATGAGTGGCTCGTGCGGTACTATGCGGTCTTCTAGGTTGTCCTCAAGTGCCAGTTGTGCATCTACTTGACGCACGGAGGCTTCGGCAACCGGGACTTCTTCACGGCGTAGTATGGTTTCTAGGTCAGCCTCCAAGCCTTCATTTACCACGGCTTCAATATCATTAGGATCTTCAGCCCTGGGCTTGGAAGCTGCCTCCACCGCTGCCTTGACTACGTCGCTCCAAAGGAAGCGCAGTACCTCTGCAGCATCAGCTTCAGCGGGTACTTCTTGGCGCTCTGGAAGTACATCTTCTTGTTGCTCTTGAGGAGTTTGGTCTCTTCCAGCAGCACCACTTCCAGAAGTGCCCCACTTTACATCAGTAGATTTTCTGCATCAACAAGTTGGTCAGTGAATTCAAAGCAAGCAATATTAATAAGTACTCGAGTATTTGGGTACTTACAGAGCAGCTCGAGGCACCGATACTTTTGGCCCCAGCATGTCGAAAAAAGAAGGCGCTGCCGGCACCTCTGGCACACTTTCCACTGGCAGCACGCTTCCCGGTACCACGGCCTCTTGTTGCTCATGCGCCACCGTCTCGATGGATGACGCCGGAACCACTTCGGGTTCTGTTATTCTTGGGGGGCTACTCGAGGGTACATTGGATGCACTCTCGATAACCTGCACAAGTCAAAAATCAAGGCATTACAGCAGAGAACAAGTATTCAATACGACGTCAACTACTTAAGAGTTCTCCAACACTTACTGTAATGCAGGGGAGGCCTGAGATTTTCTTCACAGCTCGCTTCCCTACTGTGGTCCTCTTCTTCCGCGGCGGCAGCATCACATCATCTGCAAGAGATGATGCTGGCCTCTTCGATGCTCCTGCGGCGAGGCCACTGGGGATGGACGCCCCAGAGTACCTGTAGCGGCTCTTCACTTCAAAACGCTGTTGAAGTGTTTGGCCGTCTTCATCGCTTGAGGAGGCATCCTCTACCAAGATTTCTTCTCCTCCCTGAGTAGATTGACTACTCTCGGGAGCTTGAGCCTCCACTCCTGTTGGCTCTCCCTCCGGCGCTTGTAGTGGGTCCTGGGGACGAGGAGGGGGAATGGACACAAACTTCAAGACATCCTCCTGCGAAACAAGGCAATTGTTAGCTACACGACTACTTACAATAAGTACTCGGGGGCTATTTCTCGGAAACTTACCATACGCGGAGGATTGTCGGCACTATATTCACGGACGGCTGTAGGAATTCTGTGAAGATTCTTAGAGATCTTCTGCAGCCTTTCCATCACGAGATCATCACTGATCTCTTCAGCAGATAGCCTGGAGCCATCATCCGCTCCAGTGTACTCGAACCCAAGATGCTCTTGCTGCATCAAGGGTTGTACCCGTTGCTTCATAAAGCTGAAAGCTACTCTCTCAGCAGTCAAGCCTTGCGCCTTCTTCTGCGCAATCTTCGCCAGCAGCTTGGGGATCTGGATGCACTCCTGCATCGTTGGTTCATCCTTCCAGAGCGTGTCGTATACTGGCGCAAACATGCTTGGCTTTGGCAGCTGAGGCGGGGTGTTCTCGATGTAGAACCACTTGTTCTTCCAGTCTTGATTGGAGTCAATCAAGTCGTACTTGAAGTACAACTCCTGCGCTTTCTGGCGTATCTGTACTCCGGCTCCACCGACAACAACTGGGAAGTTGGCATTGGGCTGCGGCTTCAGGCGGAAGATCTTCCTAAACAAGGCCCAGTGAGGGCGGATTCCGAGGAAGGCTTCGCAGAAGTGCACGTACACTGCAATCTGGAAGATGTTGTCGGGGTTGAGGTGTACGTGCTCCAGCTTGAAGAAGTCGAGGAAGCCGCGGAAGAAATCTGATGACGGCAGCGTCAACCCATGCTCGACGAAGTGGCCAAACATCGGGATCTCATCCGGGCTCTTCTCCATCGGCCATGCATATCCGGCGGCAGAGCTCCAGCCGGCAATCGCCTTCTCACGCAGCAACCCGCCGACTTCGAGGGCCTTGATGTCTTCTTCCCTCATCTTGGACTGCTTCCAAGAGAAGGCCTGGCTCAAGGGCTTCGTGATGACCACTGTTTTGTACTTTGGCTCCGGCAACTGATTTTTGCCGCGGCCGGACTTCCTCTTTTGGCCCTTGGATGGCGCTGGCTTCATCCTATCAGTCACGAGAGTCTTCTTTCGCATCGACTCGAGGGCTGCGAGGGGGTGGAGGCGCAAACTCTTGGTAAAGTGGGCGCTTGAACTCTACGGCAGCTATGGATGCTAAGGCTTTCTGGATCTAAAGACGAATGGAAGCAATGAAACCCTAAGGGATACCCCTTCGGGTATTTATAAAACAAAAACCCTAAAACGGTTCGACCTGGTGACCCTTCGTATTCAATAGATTGGTTTCACTCAGACGAAATTTTGGCTAAGTCAGAGGACTAAAATCCAAGACCTGCTCAGCTTCATCTCGGGGGCTCGACTACTCGATGGAATTGGACTTCACTCAGCTACAGTTCACTGAATTCAGGCCACTATTTTACAGTCAGATTGGATCCTTCAATTCGAGAAAGTACTCGACTCAAGGCTCGGGGGTTCCGTGCCACGTGTCCTTTAGTTTTTCTCAGGATTTTCACGGGATTATTTCACGAAGACTACTGATTGACCCTCAGCTTGAATTGTCAATTCGAACTAAGGCTCGGGGGCTACATCCATATAGGATGCGATTTTTGCAGATCGCATTCCTATATTATTTCTTCGAATTTTCTACGGATTTTTCGGAGCAAGATCAAAGAATAGATGTTTAACCCTCAGCTTGAATCTTGGATTCGAACTAAGGCTCGGGGGCTACATTCCATATGGAATGCGATTTCAGTAATCGCATTTCCATATGGATCTTTGATGCAAAGATTTCAAGAACGAAGCGGGTATTATTGAAGACCTTCAAGGGAAGTACTCGGGGACGCTTGGGAACAACTCGAGAAGACTTCAAGACTACTCGTGGAGTTAGCTGGAGTACCTTCCAGCCTCGTGATGATTCAAGTACTATTGAAGATTGAAGCTTGTAGAACTTGGGGACGCTTGAGAACTACTCGTGGAGACCTTCAAGACTACTTGGAGCATCGCACTCGACTACAAAGTACTCGGGGGCTTGTCGACCGGGCATCCCTGGGCCCACCAACACATTGTGGGCCATACCCGGGAGATGAGTTCCTGTACACCTGGACTACTCGACTAGTGGGCCACGGTGCTGGTACTGTGGAACACAAGGCAAGACAAGACGGACAAGGACTTGTACTAAGATTAGGATAGCTTTCCATACCATGTATAGGCTACTCCGGGTCCTACTCGAATAGTACCCTTGTACCAATCCGACTTGTAACCCTGCCTCCTGTGGCATATAAGGCGAGGCAGGGACCCCTCTCAAAACATACGCAATCAATACAGAGCCACGCAGCATACAGGATGTAGGGTATTACACACATTGCGGCCCGAACCTGTCTAATTGTGTACCCCGTGTCTCACCATCGTGTTCCTGATCTCGGCGAGCCCCACCGCACAATCTACTACTTCGGGTACCCCGTCGTAGGCTCGGTGTCTAAAACACTGACATTTAGAAATAGCACCCGAGGTCCAAAAGCCTAGTTTTTCACCCAATCCCTTCTATTTTTTAGTTCTTTTACGTTTTAGCCCTCGGTTTCTTGCAGATAGGTCCCTGGAACCTTAGATTCTTCACAGTTATGCCCCTGCACCTTCTTCTAGCCATATCTTTTCCGTTTTAGCTCCGTTTTTAGCGTTCTTTATGTCTAAACGATCGTATCGAAGAGTAGAATAGCTTTTTACCCCTGTTTTGCTTTGATAATACTGTTTGGTGATTGTTTCTTATTTTATTCTATTGTTTGCTTGTATGCACTTGATGTGATGCGTAGAGAATGTTTGGGCTGAAGGATTTGAAGACCAAGAAGCTCAAGTGTCTGAACAGCAACAAGGACTAGTTGAAGGCAAGTCTACCTTGGTGCATACCCGTTTACCTATACAACATGCATTTAATTCATTGTTCTTACTTTTGCTTGCATTAAATTATGGGACCGTTTTTAAGGACATAACTAGATTATTTTTATCCCTTCACCTTGATCAACCTGGGTTTTTAATTTATTGTTGGGTAGCTCTCGCTATGCTTAACTTGGTGGATGGTATTAATGAAATTTTATGAAACTTGATTTATTTATGCTATACCTTCATTAATACAAGATCACCTTGTTTAATTGGAACATGGAGCGACCACCCAGGACAACAGTGCAACCACAAGGGCATATGGCTCTGCCTTGGCTAATTAATTAGTGACTCTAGTGTTGGGGTGATCTTACCTGATAAGGGCTAGGGGGAGCGTTAGTTGAGGTATAGACTCGCTCTAGTAGGGAGTGGGCTTTCCTAAGACACGGTACCTACTAGGGGACTTTATGCTTTGCGGCGGCTCGGAACCTTCGCGGGTTGCTTTACACTGGGGAAACTTTGTAAAGGCCTCGTAGCGTCCCTATGCAATCACACCTAGGTAGTGTGGTATGATGCTTGGCTGGCATCGCATGGTTGGGTTTAAAGTTCCTAGAACTTTTACGCGACTTGTGGTGAAAGTGTACAACCTCTGCAGAGTGTAAAACTAATCGATTAGCCGTGCTCACGGTCACGAGCGGCCAGGACCCTCACATGATTAAACTATGGAAGTCAATGATTAACTTGATGCATCTATCTTTATTTATGTTGTTATTCTCTTATGTTAATTGTGGGTTTGGTATAAACTTACACTTGCTAGTATTTATGTTGCTAATAAAACTTGACCAACTAAAATGCTGAATGGTTAAACCCATCAGCCTCCACTATAAAGCCTTGCATGTTATGTTATGTTATGTTATGATTCCGCTTACTGAGTACGGCATGTGCTCACGCTTGTTTTCATTATTGCAATGACACAATCCGGATCCTATTCAGACTTGGAGAGATTTGAAGATTTCCCTGGAGACTTCGACGAATTCTAGGCGGGCGTGCCACCAGTCAGCTGCCTGTGGTGTTGACCCCATCCGCTGCGTTGCTACTCGTTAATAATTAGTTTGTTTATGAGACATTTTGGTTTGTAATAAAGTTTAATACTCTCTTTACGTTATGGCATTGTGTTTTGGTTATCACTGAGTCATTATATGTGTGAACTTTGATCTTGGCACACATATAATATGAGCATTCAAATTTGCCTTTAAATTCGGGTGTGACAAAGTGGTACCAGAGCCGTGTTGATTGTAGGACGTTAGCCTAGTTAGAAAATGGTCGTATTTAAGGATTATAATATCGTAGAAGCCATTCTTGCCTTATGCTTGCTTTATTTCTAATAATTTCATCCTTGCTTTATCTCATCCTTGATCTCTACTTGGTTCTCTTCTTTCTAGTACCTTTTCTTGACATCTATCTCACCCATCACATGTTTCTTTTTAGATGGTTCGTCAGTTGCAGACATCCCGTACAGGCTCTTTCCAGTTTCCCCGCCATTTGGAGGACCAAGATTATTACTACTATCCTATGGAGAGTAGAGAGCATGAAGGGGACACTCACGAGGAGATAATGATAGAAGCACCAACTGCAATGCCGTCTCCAACACCTGCTCCGGAAATCATTCCAGTGTCAGATGATGAAGAGCCAGAGGAGGAACCAGCAGAGGAGGCTACTGAGGAACCTGAGGAAGACCCAGAAGAGCTGAATCCAGAGGGAGAGGATGGTGATCCAGGAGATCATCAAGAGCAGATGGAAGAGCAAGAGGAGCAAGCTGAAGAGGGAAGAGAGTCAGCTGAAGAAGTGGGATGGAAGGTGTTCCACTACAACAAAGATGGAAGAGGCATTCTTATGGCTGACAATCTAAGAAGGACAGTGTACCGTCTGGCCTATGGTGAAGATCCAATTTACCATTTTGAGAAGTGGACTCATCCTTGGTTTGAGCCTCACTAGGAAGTGACAGTCATTGTTTATAAAAGAGTTGAAGATTATGGACCTATGGAGATATCCAGGCATGACGACGTTGCTGCCAGAGATACTATGGAAGCTGGGATTGCTGAAGCTGCTAGAAGAGCACTCTATGTTCTCTCTCACAGGGAGCGTTCAGAGTTAATACACACTCGCAATTTGTACACTCCTTACAGAGCTAGTGGAGAAGCCAAGACCTATATTGCATCAGCTAATGGTCACAGTCCCACCATAGACAATCTCCGTGAGTTACTGGCTGCTGTCAACACTGCTTTAGATGACACCAACAACATGCTTGCCGCAGCTCAACAGAAGATCTATGAAACGGAGATAGAGAAGCGTGAGCTAGAAGCTACGTTGGCAGGAAGGGAATCTCCTGTGATCCATGACAGCGAAATGGAAACTCATCACTCTCCATCACCCAAGAGGCCTCGCTACAACTCCCCAGACGCCCGCACTGAAGAGCTTCCTTAGGATCTAGGAGTTCTTAAGCTTAGGATCTTTGTAATCGTTAGTTTCTAAATGATCGTTTAAGTTTGCTTAGTCTAGTGGTGTGTTCGAATGCTTGGTCTTGTGTTAATATTTGAGTTGGAATTTTGTTTGAGTGCAATGTATTGTGGAGTGATAACCACAATGACATTGGTTCTTTAGTAAAGTGATAGTTGGGTTTATCCTTCTTTCAATCTATATCTTTTCTATCCTAATCCCTTAATCTCTATGCTCTACCCCTTATACAAATCTAGTAAATCTCAATCTGCTCGCGGAGTTTTCTGAGTCAGCATTACTGTTCTATTTTTATCTCGGGCTACAGAACTCCAAATATAGTAAATCCAATTGAAAAAGTTCAGGAATTTTATAGAAGGTTATCAGTAAAAATTTCGGAAATTTAGGAAGTATATACAGATAGTTATATACGAAACTTTGGAGCTATAAGAATCTGTGAACTCAGCTGACCCAGATATCTTGTTTATTTCATAACTAAATCTACAGAGCTTGGATTGAGGTGATTCCAGTTGGAATAGTTCCGTAACTTCAATATACTTCTCTGGTTAAAATTGCATAATTTTTGGATTCCCATATTGAGAGTTACAACTTATTGTTTGAAGTCAACAGAATCTGTCCAGAATTGAAAGTCTTTACTGCCTTGTCTTTCAGAGTTTTACTCTTAGTGCAAATATCTAAAGTAATATTCCTAACACTCAGATGGTGCAAACCAGGTCAGGATCCGGAGTCGATCAAACCCCAGTGATTCGCCAAAGGAGAAGCAGTAACTCTAGCAGTTCATCTCAGCAATCACAAATGGATCCAGTCATGCGCCAGTTTCTGGAAGCTCAAACTCAGCTACTGCAGAACTTGACCAACACTGTGGCCAACATGCCGGCTCCAGGCAATAACCAACCCCAGCAGCAGGCTCCGGTGAACAGGCATAGAGTGTTCATGAGCCATCAGCCACCAGTGTTCTCTCATTCTACTGATCCACTAGAAGCTGAAGACTGGTTGAAGACCATTGAGAAGATGCTTACCATTGCTCAATGTGATGATCGGGAGAAGGTCCTATATGCTTCAGGCTGACTCCAAGGATCTGCATCGGCATGGTGGGATGCTTTTGTTGCTGCTCATGCCAATCCCAATGCTATCACCTGGCAAGAGTTTACCGCCAACTTCAGGAGCCACCACATTCCTGCTGGCGTACTGAAGCTTAAGAAAAAGGAGTTTCTTGCTCTTAAGCAGGAGAAGATGTCCATGCCAGAATTCAGGGACAAGTTCATGGAGTTGTCTCGCTACGCACCTGAGGATGTGGACACTGATAGAAAGAAGCAAGAGCTATTCTTGGAAGGATTAGCTGGACCTCTTCAGTACCAGCTAATGTCTCACACCTTTCCAACTTTCCAAGAGCTGATTGATAGAGCAATATACTTGGAATCTAAGTGCAGAGAGTTGGGAGAGTTGAAGAGGAAGGCCACTACTTCCGGAACATCAGGAAGCAGCACTCGCCCTCGCTATAACACTTAGCAGTGGACACCATCTCGCTATGGAGGCTCAAGTGGGAGTTATGGACAACAGCAGTACCCACGCTCAGCTCCACATACTTAACATTCAGTTCTGCTGGCCAATGCCCCCGCTTATCAGCAGAATCAGCAGACCGTTCCAATCGGTACCCCTACAAGGCCTAGTGGACCTTATACTCCTGGAAACAACACCTGCTTCAAGTGTGGAGAGCTTGGTCACTACGCCAACAGTTGCCCCAAGAGGACTACCCCTAGCACTCCAGTACAGGGCACACCTAACAAGAATGGAGGACAGACACCCCAAAGCAGCAGAGGACAACAGAACTATGCACGTGGCAGAGTGAATCATATGAGTGCAGATTCCGCTCACGAGAATCCACAAGTGGTGCTTGGTATGTTCCTTGTTAACTCCACCCCCGCATCAGTCTTGTTTGATTCTGGAGCATCCCATTCTTTCATTACTTCTCAGTTCGTAGCTCAGCATAATATACCCATTAGTCCTATGACTCGCAACATGCTAGTTAGTTCACCTGGGGGGAATTGAAAGCATCTTATCAGTGTGAGAAGGTCAGTCTCAAAATAATGGGCAAAGACTTTTGGGCTAATCTCATAGTGTTGGAATCAAGAGGGATTGATGTGATACTTGGGATGGGATAGTTAGCTGCATGTGATGCAGTGATCCAGTGCTCTAAGAGATCAGTACTACTCACTAGTCCAGCTGGAGAGAGGATTGAATTTCCAGCTACATCATCACCATCTTCTGAGAGTACGGTGAACCAGCTTGACGGGAAAGTCTTGGAGGATATTATAGTAAAGTGTGATTATTCAAATGATTTTCCAGATAGTATGTCAGGTAGGCCACTTGATCAAGAAGAGAGGATAGGTTGAAGAAGAATCTACTAAATCTTTTTCTCAATCTGTCCGAATCTCGAGGACGAGATTCATTTTAAGGGGGGTAGGATTTGTAACACCCTAATTTTGCAAAAATTTGTTTTAATAAAATTTGAATAGAAACAATGCTTTGATATTAAGGATCATAAGGTGTATTTGAATTTTTAGGCATTTAAAAATATTTTTAAAATAAAATAAATAAATATAGGAGTTTAATGTTGCATACATGCTGGAGCATTGTTTTTGTTTGGTTGAATTCAAATTTGAATTTGAATT
Organism: Cenchrus fungigraminus; assembly: GCA_036936925.1. NCBI lineage: Eukaryota > Viridiplantae > Streptophyta > Magnoliopsida > Poales > Poaceae > Cenchrus > Cenchrus fungigraminus. The sequence continues at coordinate 4,354,729 of CM072779.1, forward strand.
CTATGCTTGAAAACCCCTTTTCAAAATTCAAAAGCTTTTCTTTTTAAAAACCCCCTATCCTTCCTCCCATCCAGCCTGCTCTTCGTTTTCGGCCCAGCCTTGAAAGTCCACTGAAGCCCCTCAATCTCTTCCGCCCGTCCGCCTGTGTCCCGGCCCAGCTCCAGTTCCAGCTCAGCGCGGCCCGCGAACCCCGCTCCGCCTTCAGCCGCCGACATGTGGGGCCGCCTTGTCATCTCCTACCTCCGGCCATATCCGCCCCGGACTCCTTCTCCTCACGGCCATCGCCGAGTCCCAGACGCTACCATCTCCGAGTCGCCCGGCTTCGCACGACAAGTCCCGCGCCGCCCTATAAAGAGCAAGCCGCACCTCGCCGTCACCTCAAACCCCAAGCCCCAGCCGCCGTTTGCTCTCGAGCCGCGCCGCCGGAACCCTAATCCGCCGCCGCAGCGGATCCATCGTCTCGCTGCCTTTCCGTTGACGAGAAGTGCCCCAGAAGATCCGCGTGGAGGTGAGGAATCCTTTGGTGCTGCTCGTTCACGTCGGGGAGCTCTGCAGCGCAAGCACGAGCTCGCCGGAGACGTCTTTTGCGCCACCGCCGCTGCGCAGAGCCTTGCGTCGCCGTCACCGGTCATCTATTTTTCCTGAAACCCTAGATCGACTCGCTGTCGCCCCAGCTTTCTTCCCGACCAGATCCCGACGCCAGCTGAGCACCCCAGCTCGAAGCAGCGTGAGCTCGCCGGAGTTGAGCTCCTGCGCCGCCGCACACCGTCGTTTAGCGCCGCCGCCTCCGCTTGCAGTGCACCGCAGCCACCCGATCCAGATCGAGCGGCCCAGATCTAGTCCAGCCGAAGTCAATCGGTCAGCGTAACGGTCAAAGGTCGTGTGACCGTGGCTTTTTGCAGAAAACCCCTGTGTTTTCTAATATAGCAAGCCGGTCCTTCCACCATATAAAAACCCTTACAGATCAGTCCTTTTCCTTTTGTTTTAGCCTCTGGCTTCTTTAGAAATAGCGCCCGAGGTCCAAAAGCCTAGTTTTTCACCCAAGCCCTTCTGTTTTTAAGTTCTTTTACGTTTTAGCCCTCGGTTTCTTGCAGATAGGTCCCTGGAACCTTAGATTCTTCACAGTTATGCCCCTGCACCTTCTTCTAGCCATATCTTTTCCGTTTTAGCTCCATTTTTAGCGTTCTTTATGTCTAAACGATCGTATCGAAGAGTAGAATAGCTTTTTGCCCCTGTTTTGCTTTGATAATACTATTTGGTGATTGTTTCTTATTTTATTCTATTGTTTGCTTGTATGCACTTGATGTGATGCGTAGAGAACGTTTGGGCTGAAGGATTTGAAGACCAAGAAGCTCAAGTGTCTGAACAGCAATAAGGACCAGTTGAAGGTAAGTCTACCTTGGTGCATACTTGTTTACCTATACAACATGCATTTAATTCACTGTTCTTACTTTTGCTTGCATTAAATTGATGGGACCCTTTTTAAGGACATAACTAGATTATTTTTATCCCTTCACCTTGATCAACCTGGGTTTTTAATTTATTGTTGGGTAGCTCTCGCTATGCTTAACTTGGTGGATGGTATTAATGAAACTTTATGAAACTTGATTTATTTATGCTATACCTTCATTGATACAAGATCACCTTGTTTAATTGGAACATGGAGCGACCACCCAGGACAACAGTGCAACCACAAGGGCATATGGCTCTGCCTTGGCTAATTAATTAGTGACTCTAGTGTTGGGGTGATCTTACCTGATAAGGGCAAGGGGGAGCGTTAGTTGAGGTATAGACTCGCTCTAGTAGGGAGTGGGCTTTGCTAAGACACGGTACCTACTAGGGGACTTTATGCTTTCCGGCGGCTCAGAACCTTCGCGGGTTGCTTCACACTGGGGAAACTTTGTAAAGACCTCGTAGCGTCCCTATGCAATCACACCAAGGTAGTGTGGTATGATGCTTGACCGGTAACGCATGGTTGGGTTTAAAGTTCCTAGAACTTTTACGCAACTTGTGGTGAAAGTGTACAACCTCTGCAGAGTGTAAAACTAATCGATTAGCTGTGCTCATGGTCAAGAGCGGCCTGGACCCTCACATGATTAAACTATGGAAGTCAATGATTAACTTGATGCATCTATCTTTATTTATGTTGTTATTCTCTTATGTTAATTGTGGGTTTGGTATAAACTTACACTTGCTAGTATTTATGTTGCTAATAAAACTTGACCAACTAAAATGCTGAATGCTTAAACCTATCAGCCTCCACTATAAAGCCTTGCATGTTATGTCATGTTATGATTCCGCTTGCTGAGTACGACATGTGCTCTCGCTTGTTTTCATTATTGCAACGACATAATCCGGATGATGTTCAGACTTGGAGAGATTTGAAGATTTCCCTGGAGACTTCGACGAATTCTAGGCGGGCGTGCCACCAGTCAGCTGCCTGTGGTGTTGACCCCATCCGCTGCGTTGCTAGTCGTTAATAATTAGTTCGTTTACGAGACATTTTGGTCTGTAATAAAGTTTAATACTCTCTTTACGTTATGGCATTGTGTTTTGGTTATCACTGAGTCGTTATATGTGTGAACTTTGATCCTGGCACACATATAATATGAGCATTCGAATTTGCCTTTAAATTCGGTTGTGACGCTTCGCCATGTCCCGGATGAGGCGGCGGCAGTCGTCGGGCCGCAGCAGGTAGTCCGGGCAGGAGGTGCTTAGGGGCATCGACATCTCTCCGGAGATATGCCGGGGAGGGCGGACCTGCCAGACGGATGACAGCGCGTCCCCTATCCCCTGCCACACGTGGAACTCCGTCGCCTCGAAGCGCCCAAGTCGGGGGGCGGCCAGAGATCCACGTCGAGCCGCGTCATCTCGGACTGGATCCCGTTCAAGCAGTTTGGCTTGGGCGGTGGCGGCGACGCATCCATCGTTTCGATTACACCGAGATGCGGCTTCACAGCTGCTATTTTTTGTTCCCTGTAGAAATAATAACAAAGCACGCTAATCAGGCTCCGAATCGACAAGCACAACAGTTAGGATTTCGTTGCGAGACCGAGTGTCGCCTCATCCGCGACATGGCGAAGCGGGTCCTCAGCAAGGAGTTGAAGTAGTGAAGAAACTGAAAGGACACAAGCAGTGGCACTGCAATGAGCGAGGCAGGGAGAGCCAAATCAAGCGCCGTGTCGACGCAGCTAGCTATCAAGCTAGAAACAGAGTTCGCTCGCTCCTTCTTAGAACCACTGAAATTCAGGCCCCTTCTTGCTAGTTGCGTCATTACTTGGAAGGATAGGAACCTGTCCGCACTCTTCATAAAAGGGGAGGTACGCATCTCTGTCCCGCTTCGCCATGTCGCGGATGAGGCGGCGGCAGTCGTCGGGCCGCAGCAGGTAGTCTGGCCAGGAGGTGCTCAGGGGCATCGACGTCTCTCCGGAGATGTGTTGGGGAGGGCGGACCTGCCGGACGGACGACAGTGCGTCCCCTATCCCCTGCCACACGTGGAACTCCATCGCCTCGAAGCGCACGACCAGGTCGCTCGATTGGCCGGGGGGCGGCCAGAGATCCACGTCGAGCCGCGGTCTCGGACTGGATCCTGTTCAGGCAGTTTGGCTTGGGCGGTGGCGGCGACGCATCCATCGTTTCTATTACACCGAGATGCGGCTTCACGGCTGCTATTATTTGTTCCCTGTTGAAATAATAACAAAGCACGCTGATCGGGCTCCGATTCGACAAGCAAAACAATTAGGATTTCGTTGCGAGTCTGAGTGTCGCCTCATCCGCGACATGGCGAAGCGGGTCCTCAACAAGGAGTTGAAGTAGTGAAGAAACTGAATGGACACAAGCAGTGGCACTCCAATCAGTGAGGCAGCGAGAGCCAAATCAAGCGTTGTATCGACGCAGCTAGCTACCAAGCTAGAAACAGAGTTCGCTCGCTCCTTGTGAGAACCACTGAAATTCAGGCCCCTTCTTGCTAGTTGCGTCGTTACTTGGAAGGACAGGAACCTGTCCGCACTCTTCTTAAAAGGGGAGGTACGCAGCTCTGTCCCGCTTCGCCATGTCGCGGATGAGGCGGCGGTAGTCGTCGGGCCGCAGCAGGTAGTCCGGGCAGGAGGTGCTCAGGGGCATCGACGTCTCTCTGGAGATGTGCCGGGGAGGGCGGACCTGCCGGACGGACTACAGCGCGTCCCCTATCCCCTGCCACACGTGGAACTCCGTCACCTCGAAGCGCACGACCAGATCGCTCGACTGGCCGGGGGGCGGCCAGAGATCCACGTCGAGCCGCGTCGTCTCGGACTGGATCCCGTTCAGGCAATTTTGCTTTGGCGGTGGCGGCGACACATCCATCATTTCAATTACACCGAGATGCGGCTTCACGGCTGCTATTATTTGTTCCCTGTAGAAATAATAACAAAGCACGCTGATCAGGCTCCGAATCGACCTACAAAACAATTAGGATTTCGTTGCGAGTCCGAGTGTCGCTTCATCCACGACATGGCGAAGCGGGTCCTCCGCAAGGAGTTGAAGTAGTGAAGAAACTGAAAGGACACAAGCAGTGGCACTCCAATCAGCGAGGCAGCGAGAGCCAAATCAAGTGTCGTGTCGACACAACTAGCTACCAAGCTAGAAACAGAGTTCGCTCGCTCCTTCTGAGAACCACAGAAATTCAGGCCTCTTCTTTGCTGGTTGCGTCGTTACTTGGAAGGACAGGAACCTGTCCGCACTCTTCTTAAAAGGGGAGGTACGCAGCTCTGTCCCGCTTCGCCATGTCGTGGATGAGGCGGCGGCAGTCGTCGGGCCGCAGCAGGTAGTCCGGGCAGGAGGTGCTCAGGGGCATCGACGTCTCTCCGGAGATGTGTCGGGGAGGGCGGACCTGCCGGACGGACGACAGCGCGTCCCCTATCCCCTGCCACACGTGGAACTCCGTCGCCTCGAAGCGCACGACCAGCTCGCTCGACTGGCCGGGGGGGCGGCCAGAGATCCACGTTGAGCCGCGTCGTCTCAGACTGGATCCTGTCCAGGCAATTTTGCTTTGGCGGTGGCGGCGACGCATGCATCGTTTCAATTACACCGAGATGCGGCTTCACGGCTGCTATTATTTGTTCCCTGTAGAAATAATAACAAAGCACGCTGATCAGGTTCCGAATCGACAAGCAAAACAGTTAGGATTTCGTTGCGAGTCCGAGTGTCGCTTCATCCGCGACATGGCGAAGCTGGTCCTCAGCAAGGAGAGTAGTGAAGAGACTGAAAAGGACACAAGCAGTGGCACTCCAATTAGCGAGGCAGCGAGAGCCAAATCAAGCGTCGTGTCGACGTAGCTAGCTACCAAGCTAGAAACAGAGTTCGCTCGCTCCTTCTGAGAACCACTGAAATTCAGGCCCCTTCTTGCTGGTTGCGTCGTTACTTGGAAGGATAGGAACATGTCCGCACTCTTCTTAAGAGGGGAGGTATGCAGCTCTGTCCCGCTTCGCCATGTCGTGAATGACGCGGCGGCAGTCGTCGGGCCGCAGCAGGTAGTCCGGGCAGGAGGTGCTCAGGGGCATCGATGTCTCTCTGGAGATGTGCCGGGGAGGGCGGACCTGCCGGACAGACGACAGCGCGTCCCCTATCCCCTGCCACACGTGGAACTCCGTCGCCTCGAAGCGCACGACCAGCTCGCTCGACTGGCCGGGGGCGGCCAGAGATCCACGTCGAGCCGCGTCGTCTCGGACTGGATCCCGTTCAGGCAGTTTGGCTTGGGCGGTGGCGGCGACGCATCCATCATTTCAATTACACCGAGATGCAGCTTCACGGTTGCTATTATTTGTTCCCTGTAGAAATAATAACAAAGCACGCTGATCGGGCTCCGAATCGACAAGCAAAACAGTCAGGATTTCGTTGTGAGTCTGAGTGCCGCCTCATCCGCGACATGGCGAAGCGGGTCCTCAGCAAGGAGTTGAAGTAGTGAAGAAACTGAAAGGACACAAGCAATGGCACTCCAATCAGCGAGGCAGCGAGAGCCAAATCAAGCATCGTGTCGACGCAGCTAGCTACCAAGCTAGAAACAGAGCTGAGAACCACTGAAATTCAGGCCCCTTCTTGCTGGCTGCGTCGTTACTTGGAAGGACAGGAACCTGTCCGCACTCTTCTTAAAAGGGGAGGTACGCAGCTCTGTCCCGCTTCGCCATGTCATGGATGAGACGGCGGCAGTCGTCGGGCCGCAACAAGTAGTCCGGGCAGGAGGTGCTCAAGGGTATCGACGTCTCTCCGGAGATGTGGCGGGGAGGGTGGACCTGCCGGACGGACGACAGCGCGTCCCCTATCCCCTGCCACACGTGGAACTCCGTCGCCTCGAAGCACACGACCAGCTCGCTCGACTGGCCGGGGGGCGGCCAGACATCCACGTCGAGCCGCGTCGTCTCGGACTGGATCCCGTTCAGGCAGTTTGGCTTGGGCGGTGGCGGCGACGCATCCATCGTTTCGATTACACCGAGATGCGGCTTCACGGCTGCTATTATTTGTTCCCTGTAGAAATAATAACAATGCACGCTGATCGGGCTCCGAATCGACAAGCAAAACAGTTAGGATTTCGTTGCGAGTCCGAGTGTCGCTTCATCCGCGACATGGCGAAGCGGGTCCTCAGCAAGGAGTTGAAGTAGTGAAGAAACTCAAAGAACACAAGCAATGACACTCCAATTAGCGAGGCAGCGAGAGCTAAATCAAGCGTCGTGTCGACGCAGCTAGAAACAGAGTTCGCTCGCTCCTTCTGAGAACCACTGAAATTCAGGCCTCTTCTTGCTGGTTGGGTCGTTACTTGGAAGGACAGGAACCTGTCCGCACCCTTCTTAGGCCTTCTTCAACAGTTGAGTCAAGTTAGCTTATAGAAATGGTAAAAAAATAAGCATCGTACCCCGCTGCAGCATCTTGGGACCAAGGCGCGTGAGAGAGGATTCTTGAATACCGAGCGAGCTAGCGTGGGCAGAAGCGTCAGACTCCTTATTTTTCAACTGTTCACTGATTAAATTAATCTATGCGCACGATCGAACACCGCCTGCTCGCGTTCCTGGACGGCTTCCACAACATGCGCGTCCACCTGGAGCGGGTGAACTGCTCCTACATCGTCCTTATCCCCAAGACGCCCGGCGCCTGTGCGGTAGGCGCTCACCGCCCGATCTGCCTCCAAAACTGTGATGTGAAGATCGTATCGAAGATGCTCACGACGCGGCTGCAGCGACAACTGCCCGCGCTGGTGGACACCAACCAAACCGGCTTCCTGCGGGGGGGGGGGGGGGGTGGTGCATATCCGAGACGTTCGTGCACGCGCTGGAGCTCATCCAGTGCGCACATAAATGCCGGGCCCCGACTCTCGTCTTCAAGCTCGACTTCGCGAAAGCCTTCGACACCGTGTGCTGGGATAGCCTCATGACCGTCCTCCGGGCTCGTGGCTTCCCCGACAAATGGTGTGAATGGATCTCCTTCCTCCTGCGCACTTCCCGTTCGGCCATCCTGGTCAATGGGTGCCCGGGTCCCTGGTTCGCGTGCAAACGCGGCCTCCGCCAAGGATCCACTCTCGCCGTACTTGTTCCTGTTTGTCGCTGATGTTCTGCAGCGGCTCATCCGTGCGGATCCAATCATACGACACCCTTCTGTCGCCGGCTGAGCCGTGTCCGGTGTTGCAGTACGCCGACGACACGCTGATTGTGATGGAAGCCACGGTGGCCGGTGTCGACCGGCTACGAACGCTCCTGGACTCCTTCGCCATGGCGACAGGCCTCAAGATCAACTACAGCAAAAGCACGGTGGTGCCCATGAATGTCGCCCCCGACACCCTCCAACGCTGCATCGACACGCTCCATTGTCAAGTGGAGGGCTTCCCCCAGAAGTACCTCGGGCTTCCTCTGTCCACAGAGAAGGTGCGCCTTGCGTCCCTCTTGCCCACGATCTGCCGCGCGGACAAATTCCTGGCCGGTTGGAAGGCCGCCCTACTCAACACCATGGGACGGGCGGTCCTTGCTGACGCTGTGCTGGGGAACCTGATGATCTACGCCATGTGTGTCGTGGAGATCCCGAAAGGTGTGATCGAAGCCCTGGATCATAAGCGGCGCGCGTTCATGTGGGCCGGCGAGGACAAAATGTCTGGGGCTCGATGTCTGGTAGCATGGGACCACGTCTGCATGCCGAAGGAACATGGCGGCCTCGTCCTGAAGGATCTGAACCTCCAAAACTAGTGCCTCCTCATCAAGCTCCTTCACCGACTGTTCAACTCCGCGGTCTCGGCGTGGGCGCGGTGGGTGCGCCAGAACATCAACTTGGTCACTCTGGAAGGCGACGTCGCCTGCAGCCATTGGGCCTCGCTGTGCGCGCTGCTCCCAACCTACATAGCGCTCACCACGGTTTAGGTACGGGGTGGCGCTGACACTTCGTTTTGGGAAGATTTGTGGCTCGGCACCGGCCCGCTCGCGGAGAGCTTGCCGACGCTGTACAGCCACGCCACCGCCCCCGGCGTGTCCGTGGCGGCCGCCCTCCACGACGGCATCGACGCCTATCTACAGCCGAGGCTAACACGCATCGGCGCAGCTGAGCGCGACAAAGCTCGACGAACTCGTAGCCCATGTGCGGCTGCGCGACGGTGACGACATCAGGCGCTGCGCGCTCCAGGATGCGCAAGGGCGCCTCAAAACTTCGCTGTTACACTGGGCCCTGAAATCCCACTCCGCCGCGGGGCGTGTGCCTTCTCCAGCTTCGTGTGGAAGAATCGTGCCCCGCCCCGGGTACAGTTCTTCATCTGGCTGCTTGTGCAGGATCGGATCCAGTGCCGTCACAACCTGAAGCGGAAGAACATCGTAGAAGCTGTGGACTGTGCGCTGTGCGGGCACCCGGACAAGATGGCGGACCACATCATCTTCCACTGCCCCACGGCGGCGGCGCTCTGGAGCCACCTGGGGCTCACAGCACCCCCCGGAACGGTGCACGCGCTCTGGGACATCAAGTTCCCCCCGCCGTACCAGATATTCACCAAGGGGTCTTCCTCTTCCTCTGCTGCTGGCATCTCTGGAAACACAGGAACGGGGTGGTGTTCGATGCCATGGCGCCATGCTTGCTCCGTCTCCTTCAAAATGCTCGGGAGGTCGCTCGTTATGGGGCGCCCGACTCCCGCGCGATGACTGGCCAGTCGTCGAGACTTGGTGTACCCTGCTTTCCCCCGTGTAACAAACCCCTGATGTACTCTGCCCTCCTCACCCCAAAAACAAAAATCTCCTTGATGTAAAACAGCAGACGTTGCCGCTCTGGCACCTCAGCGCTACCTTCAAAAGTTCCATGGGAGAGGGCCTTAGAAGTAGAAGGGGAGGTACGCAGCTCTGTCCCAAACCGCACTCCTTCATTCAAGTCCTCATGCGGACACTCCCTTTCAGGATGGCCGATGCAACCATAGCAGAAACTGGGATCATTGCTCAAAGTCACTGGGATCTTAGTTCGCATAGGTGGGGGACGAGATCGGCCGTGCGTCGCCAATCGCCTGCTCCGTCATTTCCGTGACAGTTGCTGTAATACCTGATCCGTAATTAGTATTAATTTGAAGCTTGCATGCAACATCTTTCGGATAGTTTTGAATTTTGCCAACAAGAGCTCAAATGAAAGAAAAACTAATTGGAAAGATGGCAATGTCGAGTGCTAGTAACGTACTTCAAAATCTTGCCGGGAGAGTTTCCATGAAACTGCACAGTAGTTAGTCGTAATAAGTTAGTTGAAGGTTCAGTTAGAGTGATTGCGCGTAATGCTCTTCGTTTTGATACTGACTGGTGACCAAACTTTGTGCACGCGCTCCATTCTCTTCATCATTTATCTCTCTTTGACGGACGATGACGATCTATCAATGGTGCAGCAACAACGCCACGCCACACCGCTACTGCTATGCCCGCGACCGATCCATGTGATGTGCAGTGCGCGCGATAGCTACTGCTGCGGGTACATGCATTCCATGCCGACGGCGACGCCTCCCTCATCATATGATCATCGCCCTGTTCATTTGGCTTATCAGCCACCAGCCAGCAGTACTTTTCTCTCAGAACAAACCAGTCACCAGCAATCAGCCAGCAGTACTTTTCTCTCAGAACAAATCAGCACCAGCCATCAGCCACCAGCCAAACGAACAGGCTGCATATCGGCACATACATGTGCTGTCGTCCGCCGCGCGCACCCCTACTCCTTATCCTCTGCTGCAGTGCTGCCTGCCTGCCCGCGTGTGATTGGCCCATCACTGCTCCGGGTCCCACTCCCGCCAACAAGGCGTGCCTAGCTCGATCTGCCTCCGATAGGCGATAGACTGGAGTACGGTCACTACTAGGGAAATGCACATCTGTACCGGTTTATAACCCTCATTAGTACCGGTTTCCAAACCGGTATTGTTCGATCGGTACTAATATGAAGTCACATTAGTACCGGTTTTGGAAACCAGTACTAATGAGGACATTAGTACCGGTTGGCGTTCAGAGCCGGTACAAATGTGCACCGCCCCCAACGACGTGGCACAGTGCACATTAGTATCGGCTCTAAATGTCAACCGGTACTAATGTTTTTTTTGTTTTTTGTTTTTCTTTATTGTTTTCTGGTTTATTAATTCTATCGTATTTACGTATACTAATCCTAATGCCTGATACGCTATAATATATATTCGTGTGCTATGTAAAATATTTGAGATAATACTATACATGCATACGTATATATGTATTAGTATAATATCTAATATTATACTAGTACATATATTCGTATGCATGTATTATCTCAAATCCGGTAGTTGATCCAATGCAAGAACATATATAATATTTTGCATACAGAAATACACAAAATATATATTAGTGTATATAATACATTGCATCAAAGGTTAGCAGGGGTTAATATTAGTTTTTTTTGCTCCCTGACGATTGGTCCTTTGCATAGCGTTTTCCTCTCTTGCTCCCCTGCTTAGTCGACTCTGCTTGTTCCGACGACTTCCCGGTTGCTTTTGCCGTGGACTTCCCCGATGTGTCTTCGTGGACTTCCCCGTTACAATCACAGATGATAAGCCTGAATAGAATTCTCCACCTGGCGTAATCACCTCATCTAGAAGAAATCCGCATAGTTGTTCTTTAATTAACCGGATTCTTTCCGACTCGAGGAACCCCTGCTTGATGTCATCAATCTACAAAAGAATATGAACAAAGAATAAGAACTAGTACAAAAAAGTACATGGACAAATAAGAACTACATGCATGTGTCGTTTAGTTTAGTGGACGCACCCTGTCTTCAAGGTTGGTACCTTGTGCGATGCTTGAAAAGGTATGCATGAACTTGCATACATAGTATCCGCACAGATTGGTACCTGAAGGTTGTGTCAAGCACTGCACATGTGCGAAAACAAAGTTATGAAATATGTTTAATTATATTGGAAGACATGAGATATGCGGACTAGCAGAATACACATACAGGGAAATCATAGTGGAAATAAAGGTTCTCTTTGTATTTTCCCAGGTGCTCTACATAGAGGCGAGTCCATGCAAGTTTGATCATCTCTACGACATCTTGGTATGCGCTTTAGTCTGTACTTGCCCTCAAAGAGTCGAAGATGAAGACCTTGCTTAGAGACGGACAGAATGCAAAAAGAATCCAGTGGAAGCTGTGCATACGTGTAGAAGTATTAGTTTCTTGAAATATATATGCAATGTCATTTGAAAAAGATAAAATAGATGAGATACATGTTGCTCACCCGAAGTTGTATGACAGAAGTATGGTACCCATCTCATGGTGTTTTTCTAGATACAAATATATATAGTCCAATGTGGCCAGCTCCCATTTTCTGACACAAGTCTGATTTATCATTAGTGGATCCACGAAGCCGACGTCCCTTATTCCTCTCCTCCAGCACCGCTGCATCTCAAAGCTGCATGATTAAAATTAAATTCAAATTAAACACAAGTTAAGATAAGGTAGAATGTCTAGATCATTATTTTCGAGACTTACAGAGTCCAACAAGCGATGGGTCCTGAGTCAATTGCATCTTGATTGAATATGTACCAAAATTGGTCAATTTCCACACCAAAAGTTTCTCGGCCACGGAAATAATGTCGATCTTCTTTGGTAATTTCCACATAGGTTACACCGCTAGCTGACGTAGCCATGTACCAATCGTGCAGTTCATGCATTCTCGTTAGAAGAAACGGCACCAACTGCGGCCACACAAGAGGTTTACCCCACTCATACTTCGGTCTATTTGCCCCTTCATGCTTTGGGATTGGTTCGTCCCCTCAGATTTGACCAGGAGTCAGACCTGAATCCTTATTGAATACGAGCATATGCTGCTCAAGCGAAGAAAGCACCTTGATGCGGGAGACAGATTGCTTTGACTGGGTGCCTAGTTGTGGAATTGTAGATTTAGCTTTATTCACCAGCTTCTTCTGTTTGTCCATCTTGAGTGCTTGTCGGTCATAGTCACTCAAAGGAGGTGCCTGGGCATTTATTCGTTTCTCCTCCTCCATTTTTTTCATGAAGCGATAAAATTTGACCCGGTCAATTGGTTTCTCACCAGGTGGCTTCTTCGCTTTGAATATTTGTCTATCCAGCTCAGCCCGTACTGAAGCATCTAGCTCCTCCTGAGTCTTCTCGTAAGATAATTTTGGTTGAGGTTTCCTCGGCCTGGGCTTCGTCTGCTTCTTTGGAGGAGGGGGCGGAGGATGATGTGTAGCTCGTCGTTTGGTACCCTTGCCCTTAACAGACTCATCATGCTGAGGGGGCGGACTCTCGCTTGGGTCCCGATCAACTAGAGGACTCATGCTTCCTGTTGGAGATGACGGTAGCTGATGATCTTCACCTTCAGGCACGGGGGGTGTAGATGAGGCATCAGGAAGAGGTGCTTCTGGTGAGGCTAGGGGTGCTTCCTTGACCGGTTCCGTAATCTTTATGTGAGCCTTGGCCCACAATACCCAACCGTGCACGGTATCTCCAAGCACCTCTTCCCCATCAGGTCCCAGTAACTCCGGTTCGAGGTCTTCCCAACCGGGGACCACTCGGTCGACGGCAACTTTATGGTAAAATGATTTACTGAATTCCACGCCCATGAATATTTCCCTCGGTTCCGAGACCTCAGCAACACCATGAGCCACCGGTAACATATTGTTTCTGAGTTGAGCGTGAAGCTCACACGCTGACCTCACTGTGATGTCATCCACGGGGAACCGTTCGTGGCAGACCTCGGCTGCTTTTGCTAAGGCTTGGGGTGCTTCTGGTGAGGCAACCGGTGCTTCTGGTGAGGTTAGGGGTGCTTTTGCTTCCTTGACCGGTGCTTCTGTGTTTGCTGGTGCTGCATTCATTGAAGCGACACTACTTTTCCCCTTAGTAGATGGCGGTCTCATTTCATCTATAGGCCCTTGCTGAGATGATTGTTGTTAAGAGCAAGGGCCACACGCTCGTCAATGATGGCCTCCATTCTTGCCTCAGTCATTACGCGCTCTTGCAATTGTCTGATTTTCCTATCTTGTTCGTCCTTGTTCCTTTTGCGCTTCTTATACGAGTCAATGTGCTCATGCCATGCGACTTTCCATGGAATCACACCTTTGCCTCGGCAACGTCCACCATGTTCTTTAGTGCCTATTGCAGCAGAAAGCTCGTCCTTCTCTCGATCAGCTATGAATGTTCGTTTGGCAGCAGCCCTGATCAAATCAACAAGCCTTGCAGCTGTCTGTCTTAGTTGCTCACCCGGTATTAATGATCCATCTTCGGGATTGAGCGTGCCACCATGTGCATAATAGTAATTCCGCACTCGGTCAGGCCATTCCAGAGTTGCCGGTACGATTCCACGTGCCATTATCTCTTGCTCCATCCGATCCCATTTGGGCAGGGCCATCGCGTAACCTCCAGGGCCAAGATGATGGAGTTCTTTCTTTTTACGTGCATTGGCTGTGTTGGTTGCAATCAACCTGGCGGCATCTTCCGATTGCTTGCCCTCCACAAATGCATCCCAGTGATCTCTTAACTTGGCATATCCCGGCTTCTTGAAATCGGGGGTATGCCCCTGCTTGATGAATTCCTTGGTCAGTCGCTTCTTGTACGTCTGAAAGGCAATTGCACCCTTCTGCAGGGCCCAAGTGCGCACATCTTTCAAATCTGTGTCTTCGGGAAATGCGAAGTGTGCTTTCACCTCGGCCCAAATCATGTTCTTCTCTGTGACCAGGACAACATCTGGACGAATCGGTACCGGGGGTTCATTCTCTTCATGTTGCTCTTCATCCTGATCTTGATCTTCGTGCTCAGCTTCTGCTTGATCACCTTCTTCGGGTAGCAAGTCAGGTGCATCAGCCGCTTTCCAAAACCGAAAGCTTATTGGGATGTTGTCCCGAACAAGAGCCCCAATGTGATTTATCAACTTGACAACATTTTCATGAGGAGTTAACGGTCTCCCATCGGGAGATACTTCCGTGATGATGAACGCCCCTCTAGCTCCTTCTTTGGGCCGCGTTTCTCACCCGGCTTCTTCTTGCTGCTCGATGCAGGCTCCTGGAAATTTAAGAACTATTAACTCATTTTCTATAATTAGTAGATTCCTGGAAAATCATGACGAGGTACTGATTTTTATTAATTATACCTCGGATGGTTCTCCATCATTGCTTCCTTGAGCAATTGGTTGCTCTCTCTCGTTGCCATCACCAAACATGTTCAGGTAGCTGTCTGCCTCTCTGTGATCCTGTTCTTGTTCATTCGGTGCATCAGTCATAGTATTGCGAGCAATTAAATCCATGATCATTTGCTCTACTTCTCAATCCTCTTCTGATCGCACCATTGTAACTAAAATAATGTAACAAAAAATAATATGAGGACAAACTATTCTAATGATGAGACTATTAATATGAGAACAAAAAATAATATGTGGACAAAAAATAATAATGTGGCGGGGGCGTGGCGGGGGAGTGGGGAGCGTGGAGGGGGAGTGGGGAGCGTGGCGGGGGGGAGGGGTTCGAGAGCGTGGCGGGGGGGGGGGGGTTCGGGAGCGTGGCGGGGGGGTCGGGAGCGTGGCAGGGGGGAGCGGTCGGGAGCGTGGCGGGGGCGAGCCAGTCGAGCGAGTCGAGCAACTCGAATCGCTCCCGACTCGCTCGAGCGAGTCGAGCCGAACGTGTAAATTTGAAATTTAAATAGCATTTACATCCACATTTAAATAACATTTACATCCACATATAAATAACATTTAAATCAACATCCAAATTGAATTCTAAATCAAATTCTAAATAACATTTACACCAAAATTCTAAATCCATTTCTAAATCTATATTTCTAAATTCAAAATCTATATTTCTAAATTCTAAATCTATATTTCTAAATTCTAAATCTATATTTCTAAATTCTAAATATATATTTCTAAATTCTAAATCTATATATTCAAAATCTATTTCTAAATTCTAAATTTATATATAAATTCTATATAAAAAAGGGGGCTAACGTCAGCCCCCAATTGGCGCCACAGCAGGGGCGCGGCCGGGCCGGCCGGGGCGCGGCGCGCGCGCTAGCTGAGCGCGACCGGACGGGACACCGCGCGTACCGATCGAGAGAGGGCGGACGGCGGGGCTGGCGCGGCGACGGCGCGTGTGGACGGCGGGCCGGGACGGCGCCGGATGACGACGCGGATGGCGGCAGATGGCGGGGGGCGGTCGGCGACAACGGACGGCGGGGCGGGGCAGGCGACGACGGCGCCGGACGACGCGGACGGACGGCGGCGCGCACACGCTTGTATGTCGGCGGGGCGGGCGCAGCGACGGTGGACGGCGGGGCGGGCGCGGAGTGGAGGTGCGACAACGACGCCGGCGGAGACGAGAGGCGGCGCAGGGCACCGGCGGCGCTCCGATCGACGACGGCGAGCTCAGCACAGCACAGAGGCGCCGACGGGAGGGGGGTATTACGGCCTAAGTGTTGGGGAAGAAGGGGACGCAGCCTTATAACCTCCCCACATTAGTACCGGTGCTAGTTGAGCACTGGTACTAATGTGGCTTTTCATTTGCCGCCAAATGGAGAAGCACATTAGTACCGGTGCTAGTTTAGCACCGGTACTAATGCGGTCTTCATTTTGTTGCCCACTGTTTACCTTTTATTTTTCGTTTTTATTTTCTATATTGCAGTTTATTTATGGTAAATCATATACAACGCATAAAATGGTGGAACATGTTTATTTAATTTTCTTTACGTAGATACTATGACATTCTAAATTTAACAATCAAAATTAAAATTTTCTTATCAATAAGCTACTAATATCTTCTAAATTGTCTTTTTTTGCTCTTGACTTTAACAAACGGAAATAATTTTATTTTTTTCATGCAAAATCTTTCTTAAATAGTGCATCTAGTGTAATTAATATAAAAATCATGATTTAGTCTTGCTCAAGTATGTTTTTACGTAAATTTATTAGTTAATATACGATAATGCTAAAAAAAGTGAAATAATTGAAAATTTTGTTAATAAAGTAGCAAAATACTAGTTCATTCAAATATTACAATACTTCGATACATGATCACAAATTAATATAACATATTATACATCATCATCTAATGCAACATTAACAATCTTTCTCTTCACGAATGTCCCTTGGTTGTGATCACGACGTAGTTTTGGAGTGTCCTCTTCGGCTAACAGGATGCTTGGGTCAATCTTTACTGAAAATGGAGGAAGGCCATCGAATTGATCATAATCTTCTGAAATGTCAGTCTTGTCCTCAACTCCAATAATTTTTCTTTTTCCCGGTAGAACTATGTGACGCTTTGGCTCATTATTAACAACACCCTTAGCATCACCTTTCTTTATTATTGGTGGTTTGCTCGACATGTCTTTCACATAGAAAACTTGAGTCACATCATTCGCTAGGACGAACGATTCATCTTTGTATCCAATCTTGTTGAGATCCACTGTTGTCATCCCAAATTTGTCTGTCGTTATACCTCCTGTAGGGTTTTTAACCCACTGACACTTAAAAAGAGGAATTTTTAAAGGTCCGTAGTCCAATTCCCATATCTCTTCAATGACACCATAGTATGTTTGTACATTTCCTTCGTTGTCTATTGCATCTATACGGACACCGCTGTTTTGGTTTGTGCTCTTTTGGTCTTGGGCTCTCGTGTAGAATGTGTATCCGTTTATCTCGTATCCTTAGAACGTAAGTACTGAGATAGATGGACTTCTAGCCAACCATTGCAGTTGCTCTCCAATAGTGTTATCACCCATAAGTTTTCTCCGCAACCATGATGCAAAATTATCATTGTGATGACGTGTAATCCAGGCCTCTGACTTCCCTTTGTTTGAGGCCCGTACAATGGACTTTTGCTCCTCCCTGTATGGAGCCACTAGGGATGATTGTTGCAGGACAAAGGAATGTGCTGTACGAAATAACGTTTCATCCATATCCATTCGAGTTTTCTTCCCTAGTGTGCCCTTTCCACTGAGTCTCCCCTCATGGCGTGATACAGGGAGTCCAATAGGAGCAAACTCATCAATAAAGTCGACACAAAACTCAATCACCTACTCTGTAGCATATCCCTTTGCGATGCTTCCTTCGGGACGAGCACGATTACGGACATACTTCTTGTAACTAGACATCAACCGCTCAAAAGGGAACATGTTGTGTAAATACACAGGCCCGAGGATAAAAATCTCTTCAACTAGGTGTACTAGAAGGTGGGTCATGATAGTAAAGAAAGAGGGTGGAAAGATCATCTCAAAGCTGACGAGGCATTACACGACATCTTTCTGCAACTGCACTAGATTCTTTGGATGGATTGCCTTCTGAGAGATCTGGTTGAGGAATGAACAAACCTTGACGACTGCCAATCTCACATTCTCTGGTAGAATACCCCTTAGTGCAACAAGCACCAATTGTGTCATCAACACGCGGCAGTCATGAGCCTTCAGATTTATGAATTTTTTCTCTTTGTAATTTATTATTCGTTGTATATTTGAGGAGTAGCCAGTCGGGACCTTGATACTGTTCAAACAATCAAACATCATCTTCTTCTCTTCCTTGCTGAGGGTGTAACTAGCAGGGGCCAACCAATTTCCCTTCTCTCTCTTTTCGGGATGCACACTTTTTCGCTGTTTCATAAATTTAAGATCCCGACGAGCTTCAACTGTATCTTTTGGCTTTCCGTATACACCTAGGTGGCCAAGAAAGTTCACGCAAAAATTTCTCCATCACATGCATCACATCAATTGCATTGCGAACCTCAAGGATTTCCCAATAAGGAAGCTCCCAAAATATCAACATCTTATTCCACATGGGTGCACGTCCATCCTTGTCGTTTGGAACAGATTTGGCACCAGAAGCCTTCCCAAACACTACCTTCAAATCTTTCACCATAGAAAATACAAGTTTACCAGCACGGTGCACTGGATTCTTACGTTTTTCTCCAACACCTTCAAAATGCTTTTTTCCTTCTTCTCTTAACGGGTGCTTAGGAGGAAGAAATCGACGATGGCCCAAATACACAATCTGTTTACTGTGTTTTAGATACACACTGCAAGTATCATCTAAACAGTGCGTACATGATCGGTATCCCTTGTTTGTTTGTCCTGATAGATTACCAAGTGCCGGTCAATCATTGATGGTGACAAACAGCAACGCTCGTAGATTGAAGGTCTCCTGTTTGTCCTCATCCCACACAGGTACACCTTCTTTCTTCCATAACATTTTAAGATCCTCAACCAACGGTGTCAGATAAACATCAATGTCATTGCTTGGCTGCTTTGGGCCTTGGATGATTATTGGCATCATGATGAACTTTTTTTTCATGCACAGCCATGGCAGAAGGTTGAATATGCATAAGGTCACAGGCCAAGTGCTATGACCGCTACTGAACTCACCGAATGGATTGAATCCATCCGTACTTAAACCAAACCGAATGTTCCTTGCGTATTTTGAAAATTCAGGGAATTCTCTATCAATTAGTCTCTGTGACAACCCGCCCAGGAAAATACCGTACTATCGCCTAAACCAATCCACTTTGGTCATTAAGCGATAATAAAGTATCATCCTGTCGTTAGTTGCCGGGTTAACGCCCGGTAAATCACTTGGATATCAACAAAGGATCGAACATATGCATTAAAACTCACGCGAAGGCGAGTCCAGAGTACAAACACAAATTAAATCCAAATTACCCCTAAGGGTTTAACTATTACAAACCATTGTTCATGACATGATAAGTAAAGGTTCAGAGTTCGAAAACAGCGGAAAAAATTAAACTACGAAACGCTAGACATCACAGGAGGCCGTCCGTGATGCCATCACTCATCGTCATCCACCCATCCCTACTCCCAGCTGGGTGGAATCTCACCAGGTCAAACAACACCTGCAACAACAGTTTTAAAGCAAGGCTGAGTATACTAATACTCAGCAAGACTTAACCGTCGGGTGATAACTACATCACCAAACTCTGGACATGAGAGGCTTTTTGGCCGGTGGAGTTCTTTTGCTGAAAGGCAACAAAGAGTATGTCCTTACTTTCAATATTTTAGCACCAAGTTCTAGTTGATTACCATTTCTAAGTGTGCCAACTACTTCAATCAAGAATTGTACAAACAATTAATTCAAGCAGTAAACTTCATCAAATTCCATCATTAAGGGATATCATGGCCAGTTGATTAAGCAGTCTCAGATAACGGTGAGAGGCCGACAATCGATTGATTTAAACCTTGCAAGGTAAACCTAAACACACGGTAGGGTGCCCCCGCGAGGACAACCATCCAGGCGGTTCCCAAAAATCCTCAGGTTGGGATCAAAGCTCACAGTCCTGGGTACAAGGCTAGTTGGCATACCCTGCGAGGCACCCAACATCACACAAGTACCCCCCTTCCCCGGTAGCTAGCCGGGTAGGTGATTTCTCAAGAGTAGTAAGGGTAAGTTCCCGCACCGTCTCATTAAGGTACTAGGCTTACCGATCCCATTCGCGACAAGTGCTTAGTACGTTCAAAAGCTTAGCCCACGAAAGCCACTAGACCGGAGCCCAAATCCCATGCTCTTACCACATGAGCAATCCATTTATAAAGATCTTATGATTCCAACATAAGAGCCTATTCTCGCGAGTGACGAACATCACTCGACTTGTACCGGTCCTATAGCATAGCAGCTATCGACCTAGCATACTAGTGATAGAGCATAGGTACCTAGGGATCATGCAACTAGGGTTTCAATTCAACTCCTGAAACGTAAATGCGCAATCATATCAAACATAATTGCGTAATTTAAAAAAAGGCAGGGTTAATGATCCGGGGCTTGCCTTCGCTGGCAAGGTTGGCCTTGGGCCCTTCTGAACCTTGGTCCAGGCCTTGAGCTACGTCCACGTACTGCAGCTCACCGTCAGCTCCTCCTTCTCCTCCTTCCGGCACGAGCGTATAGCTACCGTCGGGAAGATCTACACGAGGATGCAATGCAAGATTTAATTGACGGTTTTTAATTTAATTAATTACAAACAACAAATGACAACCATGGGGTGCATGGTTGACTACATTCACCTAGATAAGAAATACATTCAGCATACTCTTCCAATAAAGGAACAATATGCGGTTCTTTATTATTTATTCTATGTGATAGTGACTGTGTACATATTTATGTAAATAAATTAATTTAAACTTCACAACAGCAAGAGGGTGATACTTAGCTTCTTAGCAAGTTTAACATCACACACCTATGGTCATTAGAGGTGGGTTGGTGATTTTCCCATTTAATTTACTATTAAGCCTTAAATTGCTTCCATAGCTTTTATTCATAAAATTAATTAATAAAATTCAGTGGGGTGTCTTATGAAACACTATGAGCCTAAACAAAGCTACTGCACACACATGCACACTTAGGATAGCTAGAAAATTAATTGTACCGAAAATAACAAAAGCTAGCTACTTAAGCAAGATAAATGCATACAAAAATAAATACACATCAAAATGATTCCAACTTTCTCACACATGGTCTCTGGTCCAAAACTAAGCTAGACATGCAACATATACACCTAGGGATGCTATATATCTAGGGTTATGTATTTACAAGGAAAATCAAGCATATTCCAAAAATAAATATTTATGATAATTATAAAATTGTGATTAATTCAATAGAGCTGCATTTTTGCATTAAAAGATCATATGCAGAAGTTGGGCACAAAAATCTAATTATTTTTTGCTACAAAAATCATTTGGACAGATTCTGCATAAATGCAAAACAATTCATATAAAAAGATTTACAACATAAATATGTGCAATGTTTGGTACAGAAGCTAGGCATAGCATAGCACACAACATATCCAAAATTCATCTACAGAGCACTTGTAGATTTTGAGATACAACAGATCTAGGTTTTTCAGTTTTATATTTTTCATGCAAAATCTACTAGGAAAAACAATGGTCATGCTTTACAAAAGTTGCAGTGTTTTTCACAAGGAATCCAACAAAATTGAGTTTGCATTTTTCTGATTTTTCTATGAGTTTCTACGGAGTTTCTAAGTTTCAGCCAAACTGCTTTCACTATTTAAGAAACTAATTACACAGAGACCCCTGGAAGTTTTGATTTCCTTACAGATAGGTCCTTTCTTTGCATTGAAGCCCTTGGGAAGAAAACCTTTCTTGCAATGTGGTCCATGGGCAGGCCGGCGGCGCGGGCGGCCGGATTCCGGCGAGCTCGCCGCCGCTCTCGGCCGGAGAAACGACAGGGGACGACCACATGCTCGCACGGACCCGATTGGTGGCCGGAGATTGGGCGGAAACGACTCCGGCGAGCGTGCACGGCGGCGCGCGGCGGCGGTGTCCGCTGCGGCTTCAAGTCCGGCGTGCTCGGTGGCAAAGCGCGGCGGATGGTACCTCGGGAGGATGCACTAGCGTGTGGGGAAGGGCTAGGGGTGGTTAGTCGGCTCGGGAAGTTCGCCGGCGACGGCCCGCTGCGGTGGCCGGCGGTGGCGGGCACTGCGGCCTGCAAAATCCGGCGAGGAGCGGCGTGTCCCGAGCAACGAGCCGGTGTGGGAGGTTGAGTGGATGCTAGGGAGGGTGTTGGGGTGCTTGGACGGCGCCGGCCACGAGCGGAGAGAGCAGCTCGGCGTCGGTGGCGTTAATGGCGCCCGGCGGAGCTCGGGGCGGCGGCTGCGGGACGCGTGCGCGCGAGGTACGGGGCGACGGCTTTTTATAGGCGTGGGCGAGTGGCTTTCCTTCGGGGCGAAGCGAGGGGGAGGGAGACAGGGGACCCGGCCGGCGCGGGAAGGCACGCGGGGGACTGACCGGCGGACGGCACGGCGACGTGCAAGGCGTGGCTGCGCGTGTCGCCCTGGACATCGGGGAAGGGGAGGGCCAGAGGGCAGAGGCGCGTCAAAGGCTCCCGCTCGCCCATGTGTCCGTCTCGGGGTCTCGGCGTCCAGGCCCTGGAGGCAGCGGCGCGGGAGATCGGGCGCCGGTCGGCTCGGTGCGCGGCGCTCTGGAGCGGCAAGCCGACGACATCACCGATTTCAAAATGATTTAGCCCTGTTTGCCTGCCTCAAACCCCAAAAACATGAATAGAAGTTCAATTTCGGCCAAAAGCAAAGTTGTAGAGGAACTATAGGAGAGCAACTTTTGCAAAGGCCGACCCATGTTTTTCTCAACGGTTTAAGCATAAACTGCAGGCAAAGTTGCGGATTTTCATGGCACCAATGAATAGTAAAAGCTGCAGTTGACCGAGTTTTTCTCCATTTTCCACTCCAAATCCGCAATGCCACCCAAAAGCAAAGTTGTGTCCCTCAAAAAACTGGACGACTGTTATATTGGGAGATTTTAGAGTGTTTAGGTGAAATTTGGAGAACGCGACAAAAGTTCCGGAGTGAGTTCAAGGACAGGGGGTTTGACCGGGGTTTTGACCAAGGGTTGACCACAATTGTGTGTTGACTTGATCAAGAGGGTCATTAGGGATTGTTGACTCGGTTTTCGGGGTGATGACCCAGGTTGACCACGGTTTGACCAATGGCAACAATGTCTGACTCGGTTGATTCGGTCATTAGCACTAATGATGCTAATTAAAAACCTGGGGCGTCACAGTCTCCACTGCGACCCATCAGCGGGATGTCTGATCTTGTCATCTGCTTTACGATCTTTTTTGTGCCAACGCATCAACTTTGCATTAGCCTTGCACCTGAATAAACGCTTCAGCCGTTGTATCGCTGGAAAGTACCACATTACCTTAGCATGAATTTTCTTCTTCTTCTTCTGCTTCTCCCCCTCAACATCGTAAGGGTCATCTCGTGGGATCTTATAACGCTACGCTCCGCACACAGGACAAGCCTCCAATTTCTCATATTCTTTTCCTCGGTAAAGGATACAGTCATTAGGGCACACATGTATCTTTTGAACCTCCAAACCCAGAGGACAAACGACCTTTTTAGCTTCGTACGTTGACTCCGGCAATTCGTTCTCCTCTGGAAGCATGTCCTTTACGATCATCATTAACTCATCGAAGCCCTTGTCAGAAACTCCATGTTTAGCCTTCCATTGCAGCATTTCCAATGTGCTACCCAACTTCTTGTGCCCCTCTTTGCAATTTGGGTACAATGGTTTCTTGTGATCTTCTAACATACGGTCAAACTTCTTTACCTCCTTCACCTTTTTGCAATCTTTCTTCTGCTCTCGCAACACCTGACCTAGATCATCAAGCGGCTCATCTTCTCCTTGTTCAGGCTCTCCCTCAATTATTGCAACATCATCCTCACCCATTGGATCATCTCCCATTGCAAAGGCACCTTCTTGAGTCCAATCAGGAATATTGGCGTCTTCTTCTTCGTCATCTTCCATTATAACCCCTCTCTCCCCATGCTTTGTCCAAACAAAATAGTTTGGCATGAATCCCCATTTGTATAGGTGATCGTGAAGAATCTTTGTCGTTGAGAAATCCTTCAAATTCCTGCACTTTCTGCATGGATAAATAATGAAACCGGACGGGGGCTTGTTCGATTCTGCTACTTCTAGAAATCCACGAAGCCCATTAAAGAATTCATTGGATATTCTCTTGTCGGTGTACATCCATTGCCGGTCCATCTACAAATAAAGAATATATAACCGAACAAAATATATTATTATCATGTAGCAAGTTCAAGATTATATGTGTTACACTAATTCATAGTGTTCAAGATCCATATTCCACATGAAATATAAACAAGATTATAGTGAGGTGACTCTTTTTCTAACTAAGAAAGTATTATTGTAATGAGGAAACTATTTTTCTAATGAGTACGTACTAGTGTTTAAATGAAGGCAAGTGATTATGTTACATAAATCTAATCTGTTCAAATCCATATTCCACATGAAATATAAACTTTTTACTAATTTTCTAATGAGCAAACAATTTTTCTAATGAAGAAAACTATTTTTCTATTGAGGAAACTATTTTTCTAACTAAGAAATAACTATTGTAATGACAAAATCATTTTTAACTCGGTACTAGTGTTTAAATAATGAATGGAAGACTATGTTACACAAATTTCAAACTACTTAAATCCATATTCCACATCAAGTATAAACTTATTCCTAATTTTCTAATGTGAAAAACCATTTTGATGGTATTGAAGAAAACTTTTTCCTAATAAAGAAACTTTTTTCTTAAGAAAATGTTTTTCTTAGAAGAAAACATTTTTTATAATGAGAAAACTATATTTCAATTTAAATTATTATTATTATAAGCAAACTATTTTTTTACTAATAAATTATTTCTCTAACTCTAATATTAATATTCTAGTCGTTTCCCTTAGTAAGTACATCTAAAGAATTTAATATATTTATTTCTATAAAAAATAATGCAAAAAAATTAATTTGTATCATCATATAGAACATCTCATCCAACTAACACGGCACATCCATTTCAATCAATTCTATTAGAACATACTCCTATTTCAAAGTGCTAAAATCCCCTATTCTTAGTTCATTTTAAAGTGCCAAAATACTCCTATTTCAACCAATGAAACTCAACAAAATAAGCATGAATCAAGGGAGGATGAACTAACTAACCTCTAGACCACTTCAACGAGTGAAATCGTCGAGAAATGGTCGCAAATCCGGCAAAAGCTCCTCTAGGGCGCCATGGAGAAGAAGGAGCTCGAAGTGGAGAAATAAGGTGGGGGGCTCGGGCTGGAGGAGGAACACTAGGCCACAAACGATTTGTACTGCGCGGGTAAAAGGGGTATTTGCTGGCGGGTGGAGTGCCCGCTAGCGACTTTGTGCCAGCACAAATCGTCTCAGCACTGGCGGGTGTCCGCCCGCCAGCATAGAGACCTCAGTGCTGGCGGGTGCTTAAGTCACCCGCCAGCACTGAGATTTTCGAGCCAGCGCCAAAAAAGCTCCAAATAAATAGTAAAAAAAATCTTTTTATAGGGAGGAACCCCACCGGTCAGCCACCCACCCGTTCCCGTCATCAAGTCGCAAGTCGCGCATTTTTTCGCGTAAAGTCGCGACGCTCCGCGGTTGCCGTGGTTCGAACCTGTGACCTCTGTCCTCGCGCGAAGCCTCCTTTACCACTACACCACACACTCATATGCATCCATATGCAGTTTTGATTCTACTCATATTATACTACACCGAGTGTAAATCGATTTTTTGAGGCTCTAAATATATTCAAATTAAAAACTTGTCAACTACAAAGTTTCATAACTTTCTGAGATCTACAACTTTCATTTTGGGAGTTTCTCCATTTGAGGTCGTTTACGAAATTTGAATTTCAAATTTGAGAGATTCAAATTTGAATTTCATAGACAATATGGTTTCAAATAAACAAGTTGTAAACTACAAAGTTTATAACTTTTCAGGATCTATAACTTTCATGTTGAGAGTTTCTCAATTTGAGATCGTTTGAAAAATTCAAATTTTCAAGTGACTGTGTCCATCTCTGCTGGCGGGCGACGTAAGCCACCCGCCAGCACAATTGTGCTGGCGGGTGGCTTATGTCGCCTGCCAGCACTATGCCTTCACTGCTGGCGGGTGCAGAGCCGGCGCCCCTGTGCACTACTGTGCTAGCGGGTGCCAATTGCACCCGCCAGCACGCTAATTTTCATGTGCCAGTACAAATCATTTTTGGCGTAGTGGAAGAAGCTGAGATATAGCCGTTGGACATTAGTACCGGGCCTTATTACGAGCCGGTACTAATGTAGCTACATTAGTACCGGCTCTTAATACGGGCCGGTACTAATGTCCCGCCCCCACATTAGTACCGGCCCATATTGAGCACCGGTACTAATGTGGGACATTAGTACCGGTGCTCAATACGAGCCGGTACTAATGTTTGCCACGGGATGGCTCCCCCTGCCTCTTTTTTGGCAAGGGACATTAGTACCGGTTCTTGTAACATTAGTACCGGGGGGGCAAAAACAACCGGTACTAATGTTATTTTTGTCCTGTGACGAAAGCCTCTTTCCCTAGTAGTGGGTGTAAACTGCCTCGATGATCGGTGTCTTTAGCCTTTATCTATTCTTAGGTTTGGGGATTCGTGATCACAAACTTGCACGGATTTATCTTGAATTGATCGAATGCTCTGCCTAAATCATTACTTCTGTTTCCCATCAGAAGGCAGATTATTGGCTAATTTGTGCTGAAATGCTTCTCGGATATGCTGCTGCTATCTAGGTTTCGGCCATACTCAGTGTCTGGATTAATAATTTGGATTGTGTACAAGCTTCTTCATCGATCTTTTACGGAAAAAAAATGTTGATAGAGCTTGAAGTAACTATATATACACGTCTACATTTTCTAGAAGCCATGCGTGATGCACATGTGTACTAAACTACTAATTGAATCAGGCCACCGACAAACGCCGGAGCTATAGGTGGCTTCCGTCGTCGCCTATAAGAAGCATATCGGAGGGATGGAGCCTGCCCGTGTGCAAGCCAAATCAAATCGGAGAGAATCGAGTAGTAGCTAGCTGCAGTGCAAATAAAAGCACACGCTGAGCGAGAAGAGAGGGAAATGGCGGCGATCGGTAGTAAGATGGCGGTGGTGGCGATCATGGTGGTGGCGCTGCTGCTGGTGACTGCTGTGGAGTCGGCTTCAGCCATGGGCGTCCACGGGAGCTTCTCGCCATCCGATCCGTTGGCGTTGGGGCCGAGGCCGAGGAAGATGCTGACCTGCGCCGCAAAACATGCTGATTGCAACATGTGGAAACCATGTTGCCATGGCCTTTGTATTATTATGGACCCTGCCATTGGAATCTGTCCATAGTTTGTGCAGGCTATGCGTTTAATAATCCCTCGTTGTGCCGGAGGGAGGTGGAGCTGCATGGCTTCAGCCAGCGCCAACGTACGTACGTGTGCTTTCTCGGCTTGTTTGCCTCGAAATATGGAAGGAAGCTTGCCAGCGATCTCAACGATCAAAAATGGATCCCTGGGTCCAGGCAGCTCTGGCCATATTCCAATCCAAACAGCCTAATATAATGTCAGGGGCAGCCGCCCAGGGCCCCCAAATAAAAAGGGCCCCAAAACATTTACACAACAAATATATTTGTCAAGGTTTAAGGTCTATTCAGCTCCTATAAACCAAGCACAAATGCTAATATTATTTCACATCAAGAAATGTTACAAGAAATCATTAAAAATGTATCTAGAAAAGTGGTATCCTTAGTATTTTGTCTACGTATACTTAATTTCAGTAGTATTTTGTACTATTTGTGTTTGATTTATTGGTATACCTTTGGTTTCACAAATGAACGACGTCATATTTGCATGTATGTAAGTGTTTAGCGGCAAATTTTTTTTGACATATATGGTCAACGGGGGCCTCAAATTTTGATTTCGCCCTGGGCCCCAGAAAATTCAGGACCGGCCCTGTATAATGTCGTCCCTTTCCGTTATTGGGTGTCGCGTTGTTTGTGGAATTGAATAAAGCAATGTGTTTTGTGTTTGCAGTCGACGAGAGATCAATAAAACAAGTTGTCTGTTGTTTGTACTGTCTGTTTTTTGTCCCCAATTTATTACAGTTTGTGTTTTGCACACAAATGAGGAAGTTCGAGGAAACGCCACCTCGCAAATGGATTTGTGTGCGCTATTAATTAATTTATTATCTAGGTGTCGAGCTGAAACATATCTGAGTTCAACCCTACAAGCTGATGAAAGCGCTCCAACAGGTCTCACGCATAGAAATTTGAATCATTTTATTTAATCATGAACGTCAAGATTCACAATCAATCTTTCTAGCCTTAGTATCATTTCTGACCCTTAATTAGTACATAATAAATTTCATGCACCAGCTAGTTCAATTACAAAATTATCCAAATGATATTGAATGGTGGACAATTTAATTATATTTCAACCAAAAACCTCTTATCAATCAAACATTGAGAATATAAATCATGAATAACTTTTAAGTTGTTGAGTTTGAAAATATGAAAACTACATGACTAAATCTGTCTTGCAAAATATTTTCATAAAATATACATATGTCAGTTTTTAACAAATATTTTTATAAAAATAAGAAGTCAAAGTTATGCTTTAGAGACCGTGTCGCTATCCTAAACGATTTCCTTTGCGGGTATGGAAGGAGTATTTAAAAAAACTAAATATGATGTCAGCCTCATAGACGAATTACAAGGCTTGTTTTATTATCTCCCTCATTCATAGACAACTTAATCAATTCATCGACACCAAGAAATGGTTTTATTTTCACATTTGCATCTATTACTCAGCCATATGCTGCTGCTACTGTCTACTTTACCTCCCGCAAAATCTGCTTACTAGGCCCAAGTGAGCTACAGGCGCGTTTGGTTTATCGCTGAGCATAGCCAAAACAAGTGGATGCTATAATAATATTTATTTTGTATAAATATATTTAATCCTTGTTTGCAATATCAAGTTTTAATGAATTTTGAAAAACACTAATATTACTTATATACTAATCACATGCTAATACTGTCATTAGCCGTAAACCAACTCGCGTGCAGCGAGTCTGGCTCGTGAGAAACGGAAATGAAACTCGTTTCCCGGGAGTCAGGCCGAGCGTGCTCTTTTGCATGTGCCTGGACAGGCCCATGTCTCGGTGCAGGTAACTAATGGGTATGAAGTTGGCTCCCACACCAGTCTGGTTCGACCTGACACATGTAACCAAACGTGTATCCACATGCACTTACAAACACCAAGAGCCTATGTAGGAAGCCCACCAAGATAATATTTAGATTCTCTCTCGAAATTTTTTTGAGAAAAAAATTTTTGTATGCATGAAGTACTAAATCTCTACGTACCGAATTCGGTGTCCAAACTCGGCCACGGGATTGCGTCATGTCGCCTGCAAGAGTCTTTTACGCACATGCCATTAAAAAAGTTGCCGGTTACGCACATGTCATAAAAAAGTTTCCAGATACCTGTGTGCCATGAGCTCAACTTTCGTTTACCTATGTGCCATTCCATCCATATTCTGAGCTAACGGTGTCAAACCGACAGGTGAAATGACCATTTTACCCCTTGTGGGCCCCACCAATCTTCCTCCTCCTCTTCTTTCGCCCGCTGCCGGCCATCACCCGGGACAGCGCGCGATTCGGACAAGAAGAGCCATGGCGGTGCGCACGATTCGGGCCCCACCAATTTTCCTCCTCCCCTTCTCCTTGTAGCGTGTTGCTGCTGCGGGCTAGGGGGCGACGGCGAGCCTGCAACCAAGAAGAGCTCGAGGCGATGCAGGCGGAGGCGCTGACGCGCGCGGAGCGGTGGCGCGAGGCCGCGGACGCGCGGGGGCGGGTGCTGCTGCGGCTGCAGAACATGGCCGGCCGGCCACGCTGTACGACGTGGCGAAGCAACGACCGTACCGGACGGAGCCCGTGGGCGCATTCCTGAACCGGGGTTGGGTGAAACCGAAATCTTTGAGCTCGAAAATTCGATGTCATTCCGTGTATAGGCAGTACTTCCTTTGGTTCCTGCTCCAAGATGTTGGACGGCCTAGAAAGATGGACGACGACGCAAAGATGGACGACGCACGCTGCCCCTGGCGCCGCCGCCAAGAAAGATGGACGACGCACGCACAGTTTTGATGCGCTAACTTGTCGGCCGGGGGATCCCACGATCCCTCCCCCTCTTCGCGGTGCTCGTGGAGGCGGAGTCCCGCCGCTGCGCCGTCGCCGCCGCCGCCTCCCGTCCCGCCGAGACCGGCCTCGTCCGAGCCTTCCGCGGTGGTGCCGCCCCCAAGGTCCCGATCTGCATCTTCATGGAGCGGATCCACCTGCTGACCAGGTCGGTGCCGGCCTCCCGGGGCATGACCAGGATCGACAGCACCAGCTTCGTGCTCGTCGGGATCTATCGCTTCATCCGGCGTGGCCGGAAGGGAAGAGCACGGGAGTGAGACAGAAGAGGAGCACGGGATAGACATGTGACCCACCAGAGGCAAAATAGTCATTTTCATATGTGGGCCCCACTTGTCAGATCGGCGGAGCGTTAAGTTCTAACAGAAGGTGAACGGAATGGCACACACGTAAACAAAAGTTGAGCTCATGACACACAGGTGTTTGAAAAAAAAATTGTAACATGTACGTAACCGGCAACTTTTTTAATGGCACGTATGTAAAAGACTCCGCCTGCAAAGCCCATCCGTCGGATCAGGCATCTACGACAGAAATCAAGCATAGGCACGGGGTGTCTCGCGGCCTCGCCATCTTTTCGAGTTCTCGAAGCTTCAGGATCTGCCGCCGTAGGCCATCGCTAGGCTACGCAGTACACACTGGCGCTGCCCCACCCGCCGAAACCTCGCCGCTTCCCTTCTTGCTCGGTTGCGCTGCCCGCTGCGACGTGCTCCAGCCAGCGGTTGCCGAACTATAGGTGAGCTCGTGACGGCGCTGTTCGCTTGCCCCGCCGCCACCCGCGCCTTACTTGGGCTGCAGCGCTGCCCATGCCTCCCTGGTGCTAGGCGGACGAGGGGAGCTCGCCGCACTGGCGTGAGGTGGCAAGGGGCAGAAGCAACAAGCTGCAAGATAGAGCAGATCAGCAGACCACGTCCCCGCAGTTGAACCAGTGATTCGAGTAAGATCCTCCGGCTGCTATACTGAGTAGTCTGAGTGCAGGTCAGCCTGTACCTCGCTTACTTCTCTGTTTGATTGATTGAATCGTCACTGGAAGCTTCTCAATTCCCTACTTTGCTTTAGATGAGAAAGGTCGTGGCCTCTGTTCATTGGAATTGATATGCTTATTGTTCTTAATGTTATTTTGGAATCCTGCATGATAGGTGTTTGGTGAAATGCTTCTGTGAGTATTACATTACATTAGCATCAACTAAAATTTGGAATGGGATAAAGTATTTGTTTGTAGCCTTTACTACATGTACCATTGCAGCTCCAAGCATATAGACTTCATTTCATTTGTCGGATGATGAACTGATTTTTCTTTGCATAGAGGCAATCAACCATAGTATATGCCAATTTTACATTATACAGTGCCCAATGCATATTAGTCTGCTTTCTGATCCATAACTAAAATTAAAGCAATCCCATCCTAAATAGGTGTCAATTGAATATTCTTATACTATTAATCTTGTACTCGACCTCATATAGGCTGAATGCCATGGGATGAATGCTTCTGTGCAGTACCTTTTTGCTCTTCCAGGTTCTTTCTTATCAGCACCTACTTTGCAATTTATTTGTCATATAATGGTGGTCATACTCCTGTTCTTGGTTGCCTCTGCGAGTCTGCATCGTAACATCCATCCTCTATATTGCTTTTCCTTCCTGCGATTAGTTGATATATGAGTCCTATGCTGCATGCAGACTTAACTTGGACTCTTAGTACTTATGAGTAATGCAAGAATACTCAACTTTCAGATAGATCTTGAAAATTTGTTGTTAATGAGATTCATAAATATTGGTTGAAAGTTTTCTGATATATTCAGATGAAAAGAGTCGAAGATTTATTGTCATTTTGATTTAAAAAATATCAAAACAAATTGAATTCAAAAAACGGTTATATAAAAGAAGGTTTCAGCCTCTTTCAATCTTTTATGAAAACCATGTTCTACTTTAACACATATATTGTGATGATATTGCTATCTATTTTCCATTGATTGGCCTATACCATGTTATCCTTATTGTACTTGCTAAGCATTAAAGAATATTGACAGGAGATTAATGATGAAGCAGACTATGACACTCAACATAAGAAAAGAGGAGAAGCAATGTTCACAAGGACAAGCTAAACATTGAGGTAGTAGCATTACTGTAATTTTGACGTTGAACTTGTGTTCACATTCAATTAAAACATAATAAGATGCTACTGATATTGTTGTACTTTTTTTTAGTCAGTACCAGTAAAAACAAAGCACATGATGCAAAAAATGGAAAGTCAACTCTATAGCTACTCTTTGGTGTACATATGAACTACGGAAAACTTAAGTTCATGGCTGATATTTTGTATACATATGAATAAAGGCATGTTTGGTTCGACGCCACACTCTGCCATGCTGCGTTGGTGGCGGCCACAAAAACCTGTGGCGGGCGATTCGGTCGCCACAGCTCGCCACGAGCAGGAGCTTGGACAGCAACAAACGACAAACATCCAATGCAGTTATTACGTGCGGGCATGGCGAGCGGCGGCGCCATTCAAACACCGGCCAGCGCACCGTGGCGGCCACAGGCCAGGCGTGGCGAGTTGGGGTGCTGAACCAAACAGGTCCTAAGTAGGAACTTTTGCTCCACGTCTGATCTTTTGGTATACATGTGACCCAGTTTGATCAATAGCTTCTGTACACATTTAAGATTAGGAGCTCTTGATAAATCTAAAAACAAATGTAATCTTATGTTATATTAGATTGGACAAGAGTCTAAAAGTCATAAACTCTTCTATATATGTGATATGTCACATATGTGCTGTGAATGAAATGATATGTCCTACAACTCTTCTATAACTGCGTGTCTTCATTTTTGAAATTTCTGAAACATGTAATGAACTTGCAGACTTTCAAGCGTATTCAGTGAGGGAACTTGTATATTATCTTAAATTATTAATTAAGCACTTTTGACTTCAGTATTATAGTTCAAGGTGACAAACTAAATCTTATATATATATGGAAATGCACATATCAGTTTGCTCAAATCTTGATGCAAGGAAGATGATGCACAAAAATGACGATGCAAACATTGTGACATTAGTACGCACTACCAAGGGAAAGAAGAAAGCAAAGTCCAATTGTTGTATCTGTTGTATAAACTCTCCATTCAGCAACAAAAAATAATAATAAGCTCTGCAAACGATAGCCATTTGGTGCGCGCGGCAAAGTCGCGCGCGTTTTCTAGTAACGTTTATTTGCAAAAAATCTTTTCACAGATGAGTGCAGCTTTGCGCGACGAATCTAATGACCATAATTAATCCATAATTTGCTACAGTATGCTACAGTAGCTATCTGCTAATCATGTAGTCAAAGATTTTATTAGATTTGTCTCACGAATTAACGCAGGGTTGTGAAGGTAGTTTTGTGAACTGAATTTATTTAATACTCCTAATTAGCGGTCAAAGGGGGCTGAATTTTTTTCAACCCCTTCTAAATTAACTTGTCTAAGCAAAACGAATTGCGTAGATAGCGCAAGGAACTGTGATTTATGCTGAGTTTAGTAGGCAAGTTTGGTTGTAAAATCCACCTCAAGACGTTTCTAACTCTTATAACTATGTCGATAAATAAATTGTGCAAGCAACTTCTTGACATTTCTAACACCCGACACTATCGACCTGCCGCGGAGGGCGGTACCCATCGGCGGAGGCCGGCACGGCGCGCTCTTGCGGCGTCCCTCGGTGGCGGAAGCCAACGCGGCGTTCATCGACGGTAGAGGCCGGCACCCCGAGGGCCTCGGTAGAGGCGGCGCAGGTGGGAGCTCTGGCCCTCGCGGCAGAGGTGGCGCTGGCCACTGCGACCGGAGCTCCGGCCCCCGCGAGCGGGCGACGACGGATGCTGGAGGGAGGAGGGGCAGGCGGGCGGCGGCGACGGAGGCTGGAGGGAGGGGCCGCCGGCGGGATCGAGTGGAGCAGCGGCAGGATTGAGAGGAGGTGCGTGAAGGGAGGGCGGCGACAGGATGGGACTCGAGAGAAGGAGGGGGTGGCAGCAGCTCGAGTTTGAAGAGGAAAATTAGAGTTTGGGAAGTATTTATATGAGATGAATATTTTTTTTTAGCTGTCTATCAAGCCGACAAAAATCGGACCGTGCTTTGCGCCGGCACTATGGGCCGGGGTAGCGGCCCAGGCACTGAAAACCTATCGGGCTGGGCTGATACTAAGCAGTGGCGAAGCCAGGATCGAACCCTAGGGGGGGCTTTCCTGTGCTTCTTCCACCTCCGGTTCCTACTTCCTTCATTCTTTTGCTCAAAATCTGTAGGAGGGGCTGGGGGGCTTCACAACATTTCCGGCAGTAGCCGGGGCTCAAGCCCCGGCCGCCCCGGTGGTGGATCCGCCACTGATACTAAGCACTACTAACCGTGCCTAGAATCATGCTAAAGTCGTGCTTTTTAGGATCGTGTCTCGGACTGTCAATCGTGCCTGACCCATTTGAAATTCTATAACCGTCAGTGGTGTGCTTGGAGGATGTCGCAGTATCAGCACTACCCGTGTGCTCCTGGATACCCTTGTGGCCTTGTTACTAGTACCATCACCACCCTGTCCATGCGACGAGTAGCCAGTGCCGGCCCTATAGGGGTGGCAGGGTGTGCGGCGGTCGAGAGCCCAGGCTGGGGAGGGGCCCAAGCCCACGTATACAAACCCTCATGCCTTATAGTCTATTAGGTATTAGCAAAATAATTATAGACAATTAGAGACCTGGTCAGATGGCTTAAGAAATAATGTCGGTATTTCTAACTTTCTTTCCTGGGTTTCTTTTATCGTGGTCCTCGAATAGAGCGGAGCGATGAGCCGCAGAGCACACACTTTGATCGTGATTCAGAAGTTCATGACGTGCCAACGCATACGCGTGGGCACACAGTGAGTCAGTAACTCGCAAGGGCTCCACACCTCCGATGACGATATGATCTTGATCTTGGTTTTTTTTGCTTCTTGGCTTCTTGCGAATGCGATCGCCGATGAGACGATCAGTTGTTCCAGTTCATACCTAGGCTCTAGGTATCTTTTCTCTTTTTTTTATTTTTCAATCAAAATTAATTATTTATATAGTAATAAGAATATATTATTGATTTTTCTTTCACTTTATAAGTAAATCAGCTCGTATATATTACGAATTTTATGCATAGTCTAGAAGACCATCGCGACGAATTCGGCAGAGGGCAGAGGGCTTTCAAAATCCTAAGGCCGGCACTGCGAGTAGCTCTAGCTGCCGGGAGAGCTTTGCCTCGGCCGCCTTGGAATCCAGCATCTATGGGTCTGCATCTGGCGCCGCCGCACAACTACCTTGGTATTCCGACATCGCTTGGGTGATCGAGGAGCTCACGAAGCTGCAGGCGACTCGTGTGGATACCAGGTGGCTCACCTGGTTGCCCAGCTCCTCAAGTTCACGGGGGTGATATCGATTGGTTCTTCCGGCTCGCTGTTAACGTCAAGGAGATCCTCACTTTGGCCTACGGTGTCATCAGAGTTTGGATGAACCTCCCTGCTTGACAGAGCCTGGGTTTTTGCATGCTACGTATTCAGCTATTGCTATCCAATCATTCTCTTCTTGTGCTCTCACTACTAGGGAATGAGGCTTTCATCTCAGAACAAATCTAACATTAGTACCGATTATTTCGGCGTCCGGTACTAATGTCAAATAGAACCGGTACTAATGTCTCGTGCGAAGGAAGAGTCCTGCGGAGCCTTCACGTGACCCACATTAGTACCGGTTTGTAATACGCACCGGTACTAATGTGACATTAGTACCGGTGCGTATTACAAACTGGTACTAATGTGACATTAGTACCGGTGCGTATTACAAACCGGTACTAATGTGAGACCAGCACATCAGTACCGGAGCAGGAGACCACCCGGTATTAATGTGAGACACATTAGTACCGGAGGACATTAAAACTCGGTACCAATGCCTCCCTCCGTTATTAACTCCCGTCTCGTCACCCTCTCCCTGCTCCCTTTTATTTCTATCTCCCGGTGGATCTCCTTCCTTCCTCTCTTCCACTTCCTTTCTTCTCTTCTATCTATCTCCTTCATTTTCTCACATTCTATCTTTCTTCTCTTCCACTTCCTTGCAGGCAGGGAGCTGAGGAACGCGGGATCCCGAGCGCGCAGGATCCCCGCGAGCGCGCGGAGCGGGATCCCCGAGTGCCGGCCAAGGACGGCGCGGGAGCGGAGGCTGGCCACGGCCAGGGGGGAGCGGCCGCCGACCAGGGGCGGCGCGGGAGCAGTGGCCGGCCGCAGGCCGCCGGCGTGCGGGTGTATGTGGCCGCCGGCCAAATTTGTGTGTTGAATTTCTTGTTTGGTGAATCTCTAGTTGAATCTGTGATTCTTGTTGTTTGTGTGAATGTGAAAATTGGATGAGAAATATATGTGAAATTTTGTGATTGAATGTGAAATTTGTGATTGAATGTGAAATATGTGAAAGTTGTGGAAAAAAAAGAAAACGTACAATGACGGACTGTGAGACGGTGGCGGACGGAGCGGAGCAGGGCTGACGGGAACAGACGGATGGGAGACATTAGTACCGGTTATTTGACCCGGTACTAATGTTCTCTTCACATTAGTACCGGAAGGACAATACCGGTTTGAAAACCGGTACTAAAGGGGATTTAGGACCGGTACAAAAGTCGCGTTCCCTAGAACATTAGTACCGGAAGGACAATACCGGTTTGAAAACCGGTACTAAAGGGGATTTAGGACCGGTACAAAAGTCGCATTCCCTAGTGTCTCTACTATTGTCTGCACTTGCTTCTTTCTGCTAAACGAACAAGTAATTTTCATTTTGAATCATACAATTAACCCCAGCAATATACTTCTAGTTTATGTTGTACACGATGAGTTTAATTTCATAAAAAAGCTAAACAGTTTAATTAATTGATATTAAAACAACGAAATTCACCGTGTCGAGCGAGGACAGAAGCAGTCTGATCAGCGAGCCAATTCAAGCGCCGTGTCGACGCAGCTAGCCAGCTAGCTACCTATGGTGCGGCCACCGTCGGCGCAGATGACCTGCCCGGTGATGTAGGACGCGGCCGGCATGCAGAGGAAAGCGACGAGCGACGCGATCTCCTCTGGCTCACCGATCCGCTGCATGGGGACCCGCGCCGCCTCCGCCTCCCACATCTTCCGCGCGCCCTCCGGGTCCAGCTTCAGGCCGCTGGTGGCGGCGATGTCGGTGCGGACGCCCCCCGGCGCGACGCAGTTGACGCGCACCTTGTCGTTGGCCCACTCGACGGCGAGGCTCCGGGTGAGCTGGTTCATGGCGCCCTTGGTGGTCGAGTACACGGACAGCGCCGGGTAGGCGACGAGCCCGCCGATGGAGGAGACGTTGACGACGCTGCTCGCGTCGTCGCCGCCCGCGGTGGCCGCGACGAGGAGCGGGTGCGCCAGCTGCGTGAGGTGGAAGCAGGACTCGAGGTTGGTGGCCATGAGGCGCGCGTAGTCCTCCGCCGTGGTCTCCGTGGCGGCGCGGAACATGGTCTGCCCGGCGTTGTTGACGAGGATGTCTAGGCGGCCACCCAGCTCCTCCCGCGCCGCGGCCACGAGACGCTCCCTGTCGCCGCGCACCGCGACGTCGCAGACGGACCCCGTGACGCGCGCGAGCCGGCCGTCGGCGTTCCACCGGCGCAGGCACTCCTGCAGCTCGGCGTCGCCGCGGGCGCAGGTGTGGACACGCACCCCGAACCCCGCCAGCTCCTCCACGATCGCGCGCCTACGCCGGCCGCCGTGTCGGCATCATGCAGAATTGCAGAGATTGACTGATTAATCGATAGGACTTCACGATCAGCAATATAAGCTGCATGGGTGCACGTTCAGTTCACCTACCCGATCCCCTTGCTTCCTCCGGTGACGAGCGCCGTCTTGCCGGCGAGGCTCCACCTCTCCTCCCTGCTCCGGCCGCTCGCCGCCATGTTCTAGAGCTAGCTCGCACACGATTGTTTCTGTCTGAGGCGAAAGGATACCTATATGGATCGTCGTCGTTGTCCGACGAATATATATCGCATTCATGAGCGGTCATCGAGTAGGCATGAGGCAATCCCAATCCCAGTGCGTTGGATTCTCCTCCACAGGATGCGTAGATGCCTTGTTCTTTGGCTTGTCGTCCATGTCCATGGTTTGTATACGCATGAAAGACTACGTCGCGTGTATTAAAAAAAAAAGTTACGCTCACGCAGGCCGCGTGTCGATGCCGGCCGGCTCATTGTTTTGTCATGGACCCCTGGAATAAATAGGTGCAAGCAGGAAATAAGATGAGTTCTGTTTAATTTTTTTTAGAAAAAGGTCAAGCTGGTTTACTAATTTCTAGAGGCCCTACGCTACACTACGGGCACGCACTGTAGTGTAGGACGCGGACAGGATGTGGCGGCCACCGCTGGCGCAGATGGTGGCGGCGGACAGCAATGGCGTCGTCGCGACCGCGGAGGCGACAGCAGGTGGCGTCGAACGCGACAATGACGCCGAGCGTACTGAATCCGCGTGGCGAGCTGGAGTCACGGTGCCAGCGTTGGTCCCTTGAACGACGTGCCCTGCTCTGCACCGTTGCTGGAGTGCGGCCACGACGCGACCGGGCCGCCGCCGTCGCTATCCCCAACCGTCGTCCGGCGCCATGGCGAGCGACGTGACCGAGCGACGTGACTGTGCAGTGCCGCGCCGGGAGGCGGCAACGCCGTGGCGAGTGGCGACAGGTCGCTGTACAGGGCAGTGCAAGCGGAGGCTATGGAGCCGGATGCGTGCGGACAGGACGACAGGTGGAGCCGACGGCGGCGAAGCGCGCCGGCGAGCAGTACCGGCGGAACCGCCACCCAGGTTGGGGTGGACGGTATTTGATTTACCGTAAAGGCTGGACTGGCCGTTGGACTTGAATCTTTCGGTGGGAGATTGCACCTGGCGGCGTCACTCTTTCTTTGGGATGGAGGTCGCCGCCGCCGCCGCACCACGGTTTGTCGGAGACATGCACAAGCAGCCGCCGTGGTTGCGACGCCGGCGAACTGCAGTAGGGCAGCAGCGCTAGAAGGATCAGGATGTTTTACTTCAAAGCAGCAGCAGCAACTGCAGAGATCTTTTATTGATCTTCAGACTTCAGGACAGGCATGACGAACCGCACCGTATTTGATATTCAGACGAGTAGAGATTCAGTCTAATTTCTGGTCGCCTGAGAGACATCCCAAGAAGGAAAAAAAATCACTTAATTCTGTCCATCCATTTTGGACTTGGAGGGGTGGAAATTGGTCCTGCTGATGCGTGATGGGATTCATGGTGCCAATAGTTAGTTTCAGAGTGCACTCACATGATAACTGAATGACATATGAAGACTTCATGGATGACTTTGCAGCAAGGAATACATGTTTCAACAAGCTAGTAGCTAGTATGAACTCAACAAGTAAAGGGTTCAGTTACCAATTACTGTTATATATAGAGTACCATTGCCTGTACGAGTTCCAGCAATATGTGTAAGTATCGTAGTGAGTTCCAAGCTTCCAGCAGCATGTGTGACCTGAAGTATTGGAGGAAATCAAAATACTATGCGCTGAGAGTAGAAATCCAACTCCAGCTTGTCGGCGTTGCTCTGGCTGGGTGACAGTAGTGCACCGCTCACCCCATCAAGGCAAGGGTGAGATACGTGCACCCTGGCATAGATGAGCGCCAGGCTTATCACCGGGTGCAGTGTCCTCGGCCGGCGGTACGCCAGCGACGCGCCCATCTCTGCATCGACGATCGGATACTGACCGTGACCGATGGTTGAGAGCTTGCACTGACGACAGTTGCAAAGTCAAAATCTCTGCAAATTGCAGAAAGTGTTTAAGTATGTTAGTTACTATCACAAAGTAGTTTAAAGCAGTTACAAAGGCCAAATGAGAAAAGAGGAAAGTTTCAGTCAACAGCACCTCAAGTACACTGTACATGCGCCAATTAAACAGAAAGCAAATGACACAATGGTGAGCAAAAAGAAAACCTTTTAACAATACTCTGTAAAGCCTTGTTAGAATATGGCACAGTTCAGCAGGAGCAATTTCCTTGTTTTCATCTTAGTGTTGGGCACATATTAAGCTAGATTGCTGAAACGTGCCTCCGTCCTTTTTCTAAAATATATCAAAATGAAAAAGAGGTAGTTAAAATTTCAGGATTGTTAAAAATTAGTAGGGTAAAGTTTTGATATCTTCTAGAATTTTCGCCATGTACGGCGGCGTCGAACGCGACAATGACGCCGAACTGAATTCACGTGGCGAGGAGTCACGGTGCCAGCGTTGGTCCCTTGAACGAGCTAGGTGCCCTGCTCTGCACCTGGCCGCCGCCGTCGCGATCCCCAACCGTCGTCCGGCACCAGGGCGAGCGACGTGACTGTGCAGTGCCGGGAACGTCGTGGCGAGTGGCGACTGTGCAGTGCTTTGTCCATCCATCTTGGAGTTGGAGGTGGTACAAATTTATCCTATTGATGCGTGATGCGTGATGGGATTCATAGTGCCAATAGTTAGTTTCCAGAGTGCACTCACATGATTACTGAATGTCGTATGAACACTTCCTAAATGACTTGCAGCAACGAATGCATGTTTCAGCAACCTAACTAAGACGAACTCAACCAGATAAGGGCTCAACAACCAACTACTATTATATATGGTGCCATTTCCTGTACGAGTTCTAGCAATATGTGTAACCCTGAGTTCCAGGCTTCCAGCAGCAGCATGTGTAACCCTGAAGTAGTATTGGAGGAAATCAAAATACTATGTGCTGAGAGTAGAAATTCAAGTCCAGTTTTTCAGCGCTGCTCTTGCTTTATTCTAGCAGTGCATGGAGGCCCCTTCCCTCAGCACAGCGAGAGTGAGGGCGTGTGCGTGCATCCTTGTATGGATTATGCGCAAGCTCTTGGTCGGCTTCGGCGCCATCCGCCGGCAGTACACCACCGATGTGCCAATCGTTGCAGCCCAGACGCCTCCCCCGTGATCTCTGTTGAACGGAGTACAGAAGATACCGAACAATCTCTGTTGAACGGAGTACAGAAGATACCGAACAATAGAGGATCGGATACTGATCGACGATTGACAGCTCGTGGTTATTGACCCAGGACTGCAACAACGACTTCAACCTGTTCAACTGAGTGTTTTGAATGGAAGTTGTCATAATACTCATCATGTACATCATATCTTTTTAAAAAAGCATCCTCCAGAGTCTTTCTAAATTTTACTCTTTAAATCATTATTTAAAGAGTCATTTGCATAAAAATTGTTTTTTTAGTTTTTACTTTTAAATATTTTTTATATATCTTATGCGCACTCGAAAGAGTCATTCTCGTCTTCTATATTTGAACAGTGAAAAATCTAGAACAGAAGATAGTTTTATTTGGATGACCATTTAGATATACTGTTAGAGAGTAGTTTTTCATCAAAATTTGTATTCTTACCATTTAGAAAGGACAGTAACAGTCTCCTGAAGATGTTCAGTCTTGTCAGATTATGATACAGTTCAGTAGGAGCAACATTCGTTTTTTAGGATACGAAGAGTCTCTTGAAGATATGTTCAGTCTTGTCAGATTATGATACAGTTCAGGAGGAGCAACATTCGTTTTGTTTGCATCTCGAAGTATGTAGGCGTTTGGGCTTGGGCACATATTAAGTTGGATCCAAAGTGCTTCTGTCCTTCTCTACAAACAAGTACGTCTTCGGTAGGAAAATACTAA
Organism: Cenchrus fungigraminus; assembly: GCA_036936925.1. Classification (NCBI taxonomy): domain Eukaryota; kingdom Viridiplantae; phylum Streptophyta; class Magnoliopsida; order Poales; family Poaceae; genus Cenchrus; species Cenchrus fungigraminus. The sequence goes on from CM072779.1 coordinate 4,396,417, forward strand.
ATAAATCGTCTCCTTTCCTTTCATACTAACACCATTTCCTTTCGTACTAACAACCTGTCCAACTGAGTGTTGTGTACTCCCTCCGTCCTGTAAAGAATGCAATCCCAGAATTTGAAAAAAATCTCACAAAGAGTGCAATTCTAAAAAATAGATCTAATTAGTTGTCTAATTAAGTAATCAGATCTTATCTGCATGTCAAAACTTACTGCATGTGGCTAAAAAATAGGGGCATTAAAGTCTTTTCGCACCACCACTAATCTGTCTTAGAAAAATTAGAATTGCACTTTTTATGGGACGGAGGGAGTATTTGGTGATGTTAAAAAAAACATTATCTTCTGTAGCTTTTCACTTGTTAAATATTTTACTCTCTAAATCATTATTTAAAGAGTCATTTGCATAAAAATTATCTTCTGTAGCTTTTCACTTTTTAAATATTTTTTATATATCTTATGTGCAAAAAAAACACCCTTCTCAGCACAGAGGCAAGCATTTCCCTGTAGGGCTTCTCATGTTGTTATCAAATAGGAAAAAGTCCAAATCACTATCGTGAACTATGAGCAAAGTTTGGATAACCTCCTAAGAGCAACTCCAAGAGCTCTCTTAAAATTACCCCAAAACCTTGTTTAGAGGAAAAACCAAAAAAACATAGCTGCAACAGAGCCCCAATAGTCCCCGTAAAAATGGGTGGACGCTAAAAACATCCCCGTCGTTGCGTATATATGCGGGGGGGCCGATCCTTCCCCAATCCCGGAATTCTCTCGAGCTCACATACGCTGACGGGTGGGCGCATGCGGAAAGCTCGCGAGTCCCGGAGTCGTCGCCCCCTGTTGTCGGGTGCTCGTTGCCTCGTCGGAACCCCACCGGAGCCGGGGTCGCTCGAGCTTGAACAGCTCTGCCACATGAGGTGCCCGCCGGGGCCGACGCAGCTCACTGGAGCTCACCGCTGCTCGTTCGTGCTCTCGCAAGGCGCGACAAGGACCACTGGATGCGCACGAAGCTCGAACAACTCCCACAGAGGTGCACGTCGGGGCCACCACAACTCGCTGGAGCTCGTTGCCGCTCCTATCGGTCACTCTTGCTTCCGTGGGGGGTGCGCCGGTGCAGCCGCCGGTCGCTGGAGCTCTCACAGCCCCCACACGAGAGGTGCACTGGTGCTTGATGGAGCTCGCACAGCTCCCAGCTCGCTGCCTCTAGCTCCTGCTTCTGTCGAAGACTCGAAGACAAAATGGTTGGCGAGGAGGAGAACGGAGAAGACAGTGAAAACCTTATCATTTTGGATGTGGGCCCCATGGTCAAAATGCTGACGTGGCCTAATTTAAATTATTAGGGAGATTAGTATTGGGGAACTGCCGTAGGATGCCATGATTTTGAGGCAACAAATTTTTTAGCAAACCCCTAATACATAATTTTTGAGGATAGTTTTTTCACATTCTCTTGCAGATGCTCCCCCCCCCAAAACCCGTTTTTTGTTTTGTTGAAGTTGTACATCGTGGCAACATCTTTAGAGCTCACAAAACTCCCTCCCGAACCGGCCCAGGTGCCTATCTCTTTTTTTTTTGAAAGTTGCCAGGAGCACTGACCTGTCATGTAAGATTGTTGGGCGCCCACACTGACCGGACTCAATGCAGACGAGACTGCTCGAGAAATCTCGAGACGCGTCATACTAAGGCTTACACACACCACCACACGCACACACACTAGCACACACGCACGCACCTCAGCACCCGTGAGCACCAGCGTCGAACCTGTGGTTCGAACGCAGGCGGGCGCGCTCCCACACCTGGGAGCGAACCATGCTCGGTTCTCTGCCTATCTCTTCTTGTTGTTCATCTCCCGGCGGAGAGGTGAGGTCTAGGATTCGTGGAGTGGCTTCGGGACTGCAAGGGAAGATTATTCCGGCGAGCTCGTGGTCCTCGACAAGCGACGAGAGCCTCTCCACTGGTCTTGTACTGGGAGAAGCCTCTTTAGTACGATTCCGCACAAAGAAGCAAGCAGCAGGATCTTCTGGAGCGATTCGAACCCAGGTTACACTTGCGCAAGAGCACAGGTAAGTAGCAAATTAGTTCAATTCTTAGGTTTGTTGGTTCGATTTAATTCTACTATCAACTGAACTGTCAATTTGGTAGGACGGTGGGTGTGAGATGCGCATGGAACTAGACGCCAAAAACAGAGACCGGAGGAAAAAGGAAAAAAAATGCTTCTTTCATAGTTCAAATTGACAGTTTGAGTCATCACCTTGATCATGTCTGCCCAGCGATCATCCCAAGATCGATCTGCCAGGACTGTCATGGCGTCAAGACGGAAATGATGAACAAGTCGAGGGAAGAAGGGAAATGAATAAGCAGAGGACGAGATCAGCACTTGGGTCGGTTTGAGAGGGGTTTTTTTGGGCTCTAAAGATGTTGCCACGCTGTACAGCACACGTGGCGTCATTAGTTGGCAAAACAGCCGCACAGTCAGCGAAACCAGATTTTTTAAAGAATTACACAGTACAACGCAAACGCTCACAACACGTACGCACACTCACCCCTATGAATACACGTACACAAACCCTACCCTTATGAGCACCTCCGAAGGACTGAGCACCGGCAGATCTGGAGATTCCTGAAGACACTACTGGCGCCTCGTCGTCGACGGGAACGTCGCTTACCACTTAATGCGTAACGCCGAAAAATCCCGGAATAAATCCAGGAAAAGGTGCGAGCACCAGGATTTGAACTCTGGTGTGTAACGTCCCACTGGTAGACCTGAGCATTTCACGGGTCGGGCCGGGTTCGGGTCGGGCCGAAAAAACCCGAGTTTTTCGGGTCGAGAAAATCCTGCCTATGACCGTCCCATGGGACGTGTCGGGCCTCTGTTTTCGGGCCGGGCTGGGACTTGGGCGGGCTGCTCGCGTATTTTATAGTGTAAAATAGCAAAAAATAGCATTTCGGACCGGGCTCGGGTCAAGATTTTTTTCGCGGGCTTCAAGATCTCTGCCCACGCCCGTCCAGTAAGGTCCGTGGGCGGGCCGGGCCCGGGCCGGGCCGGGCTTATAATGCTCAGGTATACCCACTGGACCGTTTTACCATTGGACTACAAACCCATTCGCAGCGAAACCGGGTTTGAGGAGGGCCAAAGGTGAATAGTGATCTGGTTTTACAGGAGAGGTTAAGTGGACCCTAAAATAGTTTAGAGAGTTATCAAAATTTTGTTAATAGTTCAAAGTAGTGATTAACTTTTTCCTATCGAATATCCAAACCGTTGGCGAAGTGCGCCGATGTGCAGTATGAGCGGCACCGCCACAAGTCAGGGGGGCGGTATTTCATTTACCGTCTGGGCCTGAGGTCATCCAGACCGTTCGACCTGAATCCTGCGGTGGAGATTGCACCTGGCCGCGCCTGTAGGACGAGCTCTCCCTGGGCCGGCCCAATTAACCTAGCCCACTCTTTCTTTCTTTGGGGGTGTACATGCGGCCTTTTCAAGCTTGCAACAAGCAGCCACCGCTGCAGGAGAGCAGCGGGTGCTAAAGGATCGGGATGTTATACTTGAATCAGCAGCAGCAACATAGACCTGTTAGTGGATCTTAAGACTTCGGGACGTACAGGCTTGAGGAACCAAACCATATTTGATATTCAGAACTAGAGATTCAGTCGATCTACTTTCTAGTCGCCTGAGAGGCATTCCAAGGAGGAAAAAATCACTTAATTATGTCCATCCATCTTGGAGTTAGAGGTGGTGCAAATTTACCCTATTGATGCGTGATGGGATTCATAGTGCCAATAGTTACTTTCCAGTGTGCACTCACATGATAACTGAATGGCATGTGAACACTTCCTGAATGACTTGCAGTAACAAATGTATGTTTCAACAAGCTAACCAAGACGAACTCAACAAGAAAAGGGCTCAGCTACCAATTCCTATTATATATATATAGTACCATTCCCCGTATGAGTTCCAGTAATATGTATAATCCTGGAGTGTCGTACTGACTTCCAAGCTTCCAGCAGCAGCATATGTGCAACCCTGAAGTATTGGAGGAAATCAAAGTACTATGCGCTAAGAGTAGAAATCCAAGTCCAACTTACTGGCTATGTTGTTGCTTTGTTCTAGTAGTGCATATAGAAAATAGCAAAAAACCAGAGAGGATCGCGTACTGACCCACAAGTGAGAGTTTGTGGTCCTCGACCAAGGATTGCACCAACGAGTTCAACCTCCCGAACTTCAAGTGTTCTGGATTTGGTAATGCTGAACTGTGAAAGGGAGTTGTCAGAATACCCATCCTCTCCATCTGTTCAAAATGCTTTGTAAAGCCTGTCTGAATATGATACAGTTCAGCAGGGGCAACTTCCTTGTTTCCATGTTTTTTAATTAAGGATGCTAAACACGATCTCAGGCATCTCAGCAATCAACGTTTTGACCACTTACAACTGAAAGAGAGAACTACTCTGCAGCACATAGGCTGTTTGTTGGGCACATATTAAGATGGATCGACTATCTAGCTAAAGAAGTGCTTCTGTATTTCTCTAAAAACAAGTAGGTCTTCGTTAAGAAAAAATCGTCTCCTTTCCTTTCGTACTCTCTCCGTTTCAAAATATTTGTTATTCTGGATTTTTTATATATATTCTCTAAATTATGTATGTAGACATACTAACTATGCATAACAAAAGAAATGTATCTAAAAAATCCAGAATGACAAGTATTTTGAAACGGAAGGAGCACTTCTCATGACAGAGGCAAGCATTTCCCTGTACGAAGCTTCTCAGGTTGTTATCGAATATCACCTCTGATGTCCAATGAGCAAGAGTGTGCAGGTTTAATTTTGCTCGTCTTACGAAAGTTGACATCACGGCACGAGAATTGACATGCTGTAGTAAACCACCGCAATCATTTACAGAGCAACACCTTTTTCTCACGATTCTGCAAAACCTCTTCAGGATCGTCGCCGCCATGCCCGGCCGCGTGAGCTCAAGCACGCGACTGTTGCTCGGCTCAGATGCAACGGCGGCGAATGAAGCGCTGCCATTACTTGATGCAGCGACGGCGGTCGGCGAGGATGTCGGTGCAAGGGCAGGCAGCAGCGAACCGGAGGTCTGTATGTAAATAATCGGATCGCTGTTATTAATCGCAATCCAGATATTTACACGCTCTTATTTTGGATCGCAGTTAATAGTCTCGATCCAAATCAATCAGGGGGTTATCTGAAAATGTTTAGGGACCTATTTGAAAAAACTGGACCCGGTGACATGGCTGCCGGCGATGTCCCGCTGCCGAGGGTGGACTCCGCTTGCCCCGCCGCCATGGTTCCGTGGTAGCCTCCGAATCCCGCGCGCAGCCACATTCTCCCGCTCCCCTCCCCCATGCATGTTGTGCCGCTGCGAAGGATCTAAGCTCGGCACGGCGGCGGCGGTGGGTGGCGTTTGGTCGTCGTTAGCTCTAGAGATGCAGAGTGGATAGGCTGCAATGTTCCTCCTCTTCGCAAGCTGCTAGAGATCGGGCCTCGCCTAGAAGGATCGCAATGTTACACTTCAAAGAAGCAGCGTTCTTATTTGATCGTCAGACTTGAGTTAATTCAGAGTGCATCCCAAAAAAAAATCATTTGATTATGTTCTATCCATGTTGAAGGGGTGCAAATTAATCCTATTGACGCATGATGGGATCGATAGTGCAAATTGCTCCTGTGCACTCACACTAATTGAATGATATATTAACACTTCCTTGATGATTTGTAGCAACAAAAGCATGTTTTTACAGGCAGCTACTGTTAGAGTAAATGGGCCTAGAGCCATTTATTCTAATAATGAGAGAATTAAAAGCCCATTTACTTAATGCTAGGGAAAAATGATAAATACCAAATAGGTATCAGAGAAGTCTCACATCCAACTTATGAGGTAGCCTTTCGGTACACCTCTTGTGAAGTTAAATAAAGGAGATAGGCGTGCCACACGCGCGTGCGCGCTCGCTCGCCTCGCGGAGTCGGGCGGTGCAGTGCGGACGTGATGAGTTGCGGGGCGGAAGCATCTTTTTGCTGTTGGCTGTTGGAAAGGAATAATGGCTCCTTAATTGTGACCGTTACTGAGCCTTAACCAGAGGAGTTAACCGCGACTGTTACTACTCAGTACGTTCAGGTTCATCCCCCCTCCGCACCTGCTCGCCTATATAAGGAGGCCCTCCTCCTCCTCCTCAACTTACCAAGTCACAACTCAGGTACTCCTGTTCAGGAGACCTCTCCCTTCTCCCTCTGTTTGTTGCTTTGCTTTTGCATTCCCATCGCTTGCACCGCGCGCACGGTACCGGCGAGAGCAGAGCCTCCGGAACCTTGTCCTGCTACTGGATCCTGCTCGGGATAGGCGGGCGATAAGGTTTTTGGGGAGCGTCTTCACGCGACTGCTCGCTCCCGTACGACTACTTCCTCTACGTCGACTCCGTACGACTACTTCCTCTACGTCGACTCCGAACGACTACTTCCTCTACAGCCGGGTCTTCACTGCGATCATCTTCCTGCACCGAATTCGTACGGCTACATCGACTGAGGTCACTATACGATTAGTATGACTAATCCGAGTGATAGCGGAACTTCGGGTGACGCCGTCACCCGACCTTCCACGGGGTACATTCTCAAACTAGTATTCATGCTTATTAGTTGTATAATCATGAATAGGTTTATGTTTAATTGTTGTTTAAATATGAACATTTGCATATGGATTGTCTCACTCACAGCAATATTGAAATGTCTATTTAATAATGGAATTAAAATATACCAGAATATTGCCTGTCATCTAACAATTCAAAAACCTTATTATGTTGATAGGAATATGTTTGGTGTCACTAGCTTTGCAAATGTAATTAAATCAAAACCTTTTGATGGTTCCAACTTTAAGAAGTGGCGTGAGTTGGCCACCCTGTGGCTCACCGCCATGAACGTGATGTACGTCATCACCGGAAAAGCTCCCGAGGGTGTCTCGGGGGAAAAGTTCAATTCAGATGATAATCTGTTCCGGGGTGCCGTGATCAGCGTTCTGATTGATAATCTGGTGGATACCTATCTCCGTTACAAAACGGGTAAGGACATTTGGGAGGCTCTTGAGGCTCAGTACGGAGTTTCTGACGCCGGCGGTGAGCTGTACGTAATGGAACTGTTCCTAGATTACAGGATGGTTGAAGACCGTCCTGTGGTGGAACAGGCCCATGAATTACAGGCGCTGGCTAAGAAGCTTGAGAACTATAGCAGAGAGGTCCCATGTGTGTTGCCCGAAAAATTTGTGGCTGGAGCTATTATCGCTAAGTTGCCACATTCTTTGAGGGACTTTGCTACCTCTCTAAAACACAAGAGGAAGGAATTCACTTTTGATGACCTTGTTGCGACTCTTGATGTTGAAGAGAAGGCGAGAGCAAAGGACACACGTGGAAAGACAATAGCCGGCTCCTCAAGCGCAAACTTTGTGCAGAGGGGCAATCCCAAGTTCCAGAACAACCAGAACAAGAGGAAGAAGCCTTCACAGAACCCGCCCAAGGCTAAGCAAGCCGACGGGCCTGATAAGAAGAAGAGAAAGCCGGGGGGTGCTTGCTACACATGTGGCAGTCCGGATCACTTTGCTGCAAAGTGCCTGGATCGCAAAGATCGCAAGACCCCTAAGACAGCGAACATGGTTGTTAGCGAGGGTGGAGGAACATCAGGGTACGATAATTTCTTACCTACAGTTCTTTCAGTATGTTCTTCACCAGAGTGGTGGATAGACACCAACGCTAATATTCATGTATGTGCTGACATCTCTATGTTTTCTTCTTACCAGGTCGGGGGACTACATCCTTGTTGATGAGGAACGGTGCCCATGCGCGTGTTCTTGGTGCTGGTACGGTCACTCTGAAGTTCACTTCGGGGAAGACCATACAATTGAAGAATGTGCAGCATGTACCTACCATCAAGAAGAATCTAGTCAGCGGGTCTCTACTGTGTAGAGACGGGTTTAAATTAGTCTTTGAGTCAAATAAATGCATCATTTCTAAGTTTGGTACCTTTGTTGGAAAAGGCTATGATAGCGGATGCTTGTTCCGCTTTTCTTTATCGTTTGATAATAATGTTGTGAACCGTGTGATGAATGATGAATCACATGTTTGGCATTCAAGGCTTTGTCATGTTAATTTTGGTTGTATGATGCGCTTAGCTAGTTTGAGTTTAATTCCAAAGTTTACCTCTGTCAAAAATTCTAAGTGTCACGTATGTGTTGAATCAAAACAAACTCGCAAGTCACATAAGACAGCTGAGGCGAGAAACTTGGCACCTCTAGAATTAGTTCATTCCGATCTGAGCGAAATGAATAGTGTATTGACAAAGGGTGGTAAAAGATATTTCATGACTTTGATAGACGATAGCACTAGATTTTGTTACATCTACTTGTTAAAATCAAAAGATGAAGCGTTACATTACTTTAAGATCTATAAAGCTGAAGTAGAAAATCAACTTGAGAGAAACATTAAACACCTAAGGTCTGATCGAGGTGGCGAATACTTCTCTAATACTTTTGATTCATTCTGTGAGGAACACGGTATCGTTCATGAGAGGACACCGCCTTACTCACCCCAATCCAACGGGATTACCGAAAGAAAGAACCGCACGCTGACTGACTTGGTGAATACCATGTTAGAAACCGCAGGACTATCTAAGGAATGGTGGGGTGAGACGATACTGACGGCCTGTCATGTCCTGAACCGTGTGCCTATGAAGAATAAGGAAGTAACACCATTCGAGGAATGGGAGAAGAAGAGGCTAACTCTTTCATATTTACGCACTTGGGGTTGCTTGGCCAAAGTCTGTGTGCCAATCACCAAGAAACGTAAACTTGGACCGAAGACGATGGACTGTGTCTTTCTGGGGTATGCTTTTCACAGCGTCGGTTATAGATTCTTGGTAGTAAGATCTGGAGTGCCTGACTTGCTTGTCGGGACAATTATGGAGTCCAGAGACGCTACATTCTTTGAGAATATTTTTCCAATGAGAGATGAAACAAGTTCATCTAGGCAAGAGTCTGTCGAGAAGGACGTCTCCACCGAGCCGACGGAACTCAATGAGCCTACACTTATTGAGTATCCTGAGTAGGATAATGATGAGGCTCCTAGGAGGAGCAAGAGACAAAGGACAGAGAAATTCTTTGGAGATGATTTCATCATATACCTCGTCGATGACACTCCCAAGACCATTGCAGAGGCCTACTCTTCACCTGATGCTGACTATTGGAAGGAAGCAGTGAGGAGCGAAATGGACTCTATCATGACAAATGGAACTTGGGAGGTTGTTGAGCGTCCTTACGGGTGCAAACCCGTGAGATGCAAATGGGTGCTCAAAAAGAAGCTTAGGCCTGATGGTACTATTGATAAGTACAAGGCTAGACTTGTGGCCAAGGGTTACACCCAAAAGGAAGGAGAAGACTTCTTTGATACTTACTCACCAGTTGCTCGATTGACTACCATAAGAGTACTACTTTCTCTGGCAACCTCTCATGGTCTTCTCATTCATCAGATGGACGTTAAGACAGCTTTCCTAAATGGAGAGTTGGAAGAGGAGATCTATATGGATCAGCCGGAAGGATTTGTAGTAAAGGGTCAAGAAAGAATGGTGTGTAAACTCGTGAAGTCTCTCTATGGCCTCAAGCAAGCACCTAAGCAATAACATTATAAGTTCGACAGAACTTTGACATCTGTTGGCTTTGTTACAAACGAAGCTGACAAATGTGTGTACTATCGCTATGGTGGGGGTAAAGGAGTGATTTTGTGTCTGTATGTAGATGACATACTTATCTTTGGCACGAGCCTTGAAGTTATCAAGGAGGTCAAAGACTTTCTATCTCAAAAGTTTGAGATGAAGGATTTGGGAGAGGCAGATGTTATCCTTAACATAAAGCTGATAAAGGGAGAAAATGGTGGGGTGACTCTATCACAGACTCACTATGTTGAGAAGATGCTAAGTCGGTTTGGCTACAGCAACTCTAAACCCGCACCAACTCCTTACAATGCCAGCTTGGTTCTAAGGAAGAACCTGAGGATAATGGTGGATCAGCTGAGATACTCCCAGATCATTGGTTCGTTGATGTATCTGGCTAGCGCCACGAGACCTGACATTGCATATGCAGTTAGTAAACTGAGCTGGTTTGTTTCAAACCCGGGCAGTGAACACTGGCGTGCTCTCGAGAGGGTAATGCGCTATCTAGTGGGCACAATGAACTATGGCATTCACTATTCCGGAGACCCAAAAGTCTTGGAGGGATATAGTGATGCAAACTGGATTTCTGATGCTGATGAGTTAAAGGCCACAAGTGGATATGTGTTCACACTTGGAGGTGGCGCTGTTTCCTGAAAGTCTTGCAAGCAGACCATTCTAACCAGGTCAACAATGGAAGCAGAACTCACAGCATTGGATACTGCCACTGTCGAGGCCGAGTGGCTTCGTGAACTCCTAATGGATTTGCCGATAGTTGAAAAACTGATACCGGGAAAATTCTAATGAACTGTGATAATCAAACTGTGATTGTCAAAGTGAACAGTTCAAAGTACAACATGAAGTCATCCAGGCATGTCAAGAGGCGGTTGAAGTCTGTCAAGAAATTGAGAAACATCGGTGTTATAGCTTTGGATTACATCCATACGTCTAAGAACCTAGCAGATCAATTTACAAAGGGTCTATCACGTATTGTGATAGATAATACATCTATGGAACTGGGCTTGAGACCCACGTGAGTTTTTCCATAGTGGAAACATGTCTTATGCGATCGGAGATCCCGTGAATTAAGATGGTGAAACAAGCTATGGTCTGACTGAGAGAAGAGAACCTTTGAGAAGGCTCGGTCTATAGAAAGATGCATTTCTCTTCAAAACTGTATGGCAGGCTGGTTTATATACCTTAATGTGCTCCAAGTGGCTTTCATGAAACAAGGTAGTAGTTTCTCTGAAGCAAAGACATAGTTCTACAGTATGTCTTGAAGGAACACACCTATATGAGTATCGACTACTGGTCATAGTCTATGAGATTTGGGTGGTCTCTAGAAAACTCATGAAGAGGCACGGAGTGTGACCCATAAGCTCCAACCCGCGGGGATGCTATGTGCAGCCAAGTATCAGTAAAGGGCTCTAGCCAAGCTTAGATGCACAAAACTGGCAATTCAAGGCATAGTCCATTGCTCAGTTGCAAATAAGTGTAACTTGAGTTCCTGGTGGATGTTCAACTTAATAGTCTTCATCGCAGTGCTGGTATATCGAAAACAAAAAGGGAAAATGAGAATATTTCCAATGTGGTTTATAATTCTTGGTGGGGATTGTTAGAGTAAATGGGCCTAGAGCCATTTATTCCAATAATGAGAGAATTAAAATCTCATTTACTTAATGCTAGAGAAAAGTGATAAATACCAAATGGGTATTAGAGGAGTCTCCCATCCAACTTATGAGGTAGCCTTTCGGTACACCTCTTGTGAAGTTGAATAAAGGAGATAGGCGTGCCACACGCACGCGCGCGCTCGCTCGCCTCGCCGAGTCGAGATGGGCGGTGCGGTGCGGTACGGACGTGATGAGTTGCGGGGCAGGAGCATCTTTTTGCTGTTGGCTGTTGGAAAGGAATAATGGCTCCTTAATTGTGACCGTTATTGAGCCTTTACCAGAGGAGTTAACCGCGACCGTTACTACTCAGTACGCCAGGTTCATCCCCCCTCCGCACCTGTTCGCCTATATAAGGAGGCCCTCCTCCTCCTCCTCAACTTACCAAGTCATAACTCAGGTACTCCTGTTTAGGAGACCTCTCCCTTCTCCCTCTGTTTGCTGCTTTGCTTTTGCATTCCCATCGCTTGCACCGCGCTCACGGTACCGGCAAGAGCAGAGCCTCCGGAATCTCGTCCTGCTACTGAGATCCTGCTCGGGATAGGCGGGCGATAAGGTTTTTGGGGAGCGTCTTCATGCGACTGCTCGCTCCCGTACGACTACTTCCTCTACGTCGACTCCGTACGACTACTTCCTCTACGTCGACTCCGAACGACTACTTCCTCTACAGCCGGGTCTTCACTGCGATCATCTTCCCGCATCGAATTCGTACGGCTACATCGACTGAGGTCACTATACGATTAGTATGACTAATCCGAGTGATAGCGGAACTTCGGGTGACGCCGTCACCCGACCTTTCACGGGGTACATTCTCAAACTAGAATTCATGCTTATTAGTTGTATAATCATGAATAGGTTTATGTTTAATTGTTGTTTAAACATGAACATTTGCACATAGATTGTCTCACTCACAGCAATATTGAAATGCAGGGGTGAAGCTAGAAAGCCAGGTCACCGGGGTCAGCTCCATTAGCAGCCGGGGTCATTAGCACTATGAACAGTGATTACCATGGAGTTTTCAAGAATTTATCGGGGTCAGCTGACCTCGTCAAACTAGGCTAGCTCCGCCCCTGTTGAAATGTCTATTTAATAATAGAATTAAAATATACCAGAATATTGCCTGTCATCTAACAGCTACGACAAACTCGTCAACAGAAGGGGTCAGCTGTTAACTACTATCATATATAGTCTCATCCCATGCCTAGCCATTCAAAATGTTGTACGAGTTCCAGCAACTTGTGTTTTTCATTTAACGGAGTCCAGCAACATGTGTAATCCTGAAGTATGGGAGGAAACCAAGATACTATGGTCAGCATTGACTTGCATAGCTGTGTGAATCCCAGTAATTCTGTGAAGTATATGGCCACGTTCTTCCATGATTCCGGCAGTTCAAATCCTTATTCTACCCTTACCTACTGAAATTAGAGCCATGAAACAACTCTTCCCTCCCATTGATGATTGATTGTACCAGATGAGTAACATACTTTGTTGATTTGATTTTCTTTGCAAAATAGACGTTACAACGAGCAAACCAATAAACCCCCTTGATTGAGATTGTTAAGCATATTAATGTATTAACTATTAAGTGACATGTAAAATCAAATATCGATCAAATGCATAGCGGAATTTTCTTGATCCAGACGTTTAAGGTTAATAAACTTCAAGTTTAGCAATATAACTGACACTGTTGTTGTTCATTGTTCAGTTGTGAATGGAAAATGTATGTGCAGTAGGCCATGGGTCTGTGAAAAAAGTAAATAAATAATATTCAGGCTGCATCAAGTGGGTTTCGCTATACAAATTCTGATGTTGGTCTTGGGCTGTTCGGACAAAGTCCTCTAAAAGTGAGCATGAGCCGTCAGGTTACAGTTAAATCAGTTCATTTCAAGGTTTTTACTCATGGTTGTTACACATAATGCTACCCGTGCAGCTGGTTTCGTGCAGATCACACCACTGGGACCAGGCATAGGGAATCAAACCGGTGGTTCGTATGAAATGAACCTCATGTTTCCGGAGTGCACTCATAATAGATGAATGATATATAAGCATTTGTCGGATGAGTTGCAGTAACAAATGCAGTTTACAACTAGATCAAGGGCAGCTACCAGATACTGTTATATATACTCTCATGCCTTATGCAATTCGAAATGTTGTGCGAGAAGTTTAACTAGCTTGTGTTTCTCTTTCAAGAGTCCTACGTACGAGCCACAATGAAGTATGGGAGGAAACCAAAAATACCATGATGAGTGTCAATGAAGTTAATTCCACTTACCAACTGAAATTAGAGCAGCAATTCTTCACTCAGTGTCAATGAAGTTAATTCCACTTACCAACTAAAATTAGAGCAGCAATTCTTCACTCATTTTATGCCATGCCTTTGCACCATTCCCGAAATCACCAGCAAACAAAAAAAATGCACTTATGGAGGTTGATTTACCTATTCATCACCATATATGTATGAGGGATTATTTAGGAGATGAGCAGTTATTTAGTTGTGATGCTTAGGAAACACATGATTGTATGTACAATAGTTTTTCAAACTGTTAAGAGTGCTTGCCGAAATTGGCTACAAATGTGTTCACTGTTAGTGAATGAAACACATAAAACCGAAAATATTCTCTTTTGAATGGTGTGCTAAGGTCAGTCCAACCACACAATATATAAAAACAATCCCTTTCTCATGACCCAATTAAGCTTCAGTTACTTAATTGACATCTGCTGAATTCTGTGCGGAAGCTTCTGTTCAGGCATCAGCAAGAGCTCAGAATTTTCCATTTGTCTCCTTCATCTGCTTCAACAGAGATTTTCTGAAACTTGATCCCAGAGAAAACTGTGCATCTCTTCTAAAGGTTACTTCTTTCTTTGTATCAAAGTTCCCTTCCATTCTCAGAGTGCTCTTAATCGATGGAGCTGAATAGATGATAGCATGCACTTAGCCAGGTTTTACATTTAAGTAAATTGTTGTGCTGGAAGATCGTTACCAAGTTGACAGATTTAAAGAAACTGACTAATAATAACAATTTTCACCACTCCCCTCGCACTTACATGCTGAGCGTTTCTAAGACTCATGTCGACTCTGTTTCCATGAAACATAAGCAGGTGATGCCGCGGTTCACCGTGCGTCCGTACCTGTGCCGGACGAGGCAGCGGAGGCCACGGCGCGGTCGCCCGTCAGCAGACAGCAGAGGCACCTCGAATCCACGAAACTAGACGCACGAGACCGGGAGGAGAAGGCGAGACTCGGGAACGGATCCCTCAGCGCCATGGAGTCACTGCCTCCAAACAAGGCGGCCGTGTGGCCGGCATCGGCGGATGGCGCTGGCCGGAGGCGCTCCCGGCGCGCGTGCACGCAAGGCGGGGAGGAGAGGCGCCGGCGAGCGGGACGGTGATTCTAGCGGCTAGGGGGGCGCCGCGCGCCACCGGTGGCGGTGAACTGGGAGAGCGCGCCGGCGAGCCGCGAGCCGTCAAAGACTCACAGCGGTACCCAGGGCGGCCAGGTCCAGCATGGACGGTATTTGATTTACGGCGGAATAGCCAAAATTATCCCTGAACTATCGTCAAAAGGTCAATTTCGTTCCTGAACTATGAGAACGGCCGTTCTCGTCCTTAAACTTTTGCAACCGGCTCAATTCCGTTCTTGAACTACGAAAACAGTCGTTCTCGTCCTCAAACTTTCACAACCGGCTCAATTTGATCCCTGCCCAGTCAGCTATGGTTGTGAATTACCAATTCTACCCTCTTGGCCATCTCTTCAGAAAATATGTAATGCACAAGGCTAGGAAGAAACATGGAGTAATCATAAATAGAAGATAAAATATTCATTTCGGTGAGAGGAGGGTAGATCAACTAGGAATTGGTCAGGTATAACGTACGTTAAAGGTCTTAGTTATCTTATATATCATCAATAGTATCCCTGAAACACAATTATCAGTATGTAAGCACATGATAATGTTCAGGTACTTTGAAGGGATTGCATCCAGGAAACCAAAGCTTTGTGACCAACGACGTATCTTACTATACTCAAAACCGGGCAAGACTTTTCATAACTATAGCACAATTAAATTACATATATAGCGCCAGACAACGAGTTTCTATGATTTATTTAAAATGAATCAGGTGGCTTCAGGGCTGGGGAAAAATATGGCTAAGGGGTAGAATCGGTAATTCACAACAATAGTTGACTGGGCAGGGATGAAATTGAGCCAGTTGCGAAATTTTGAAAACGAGAACGGTCGTTTTCATAGTTAAGAGACAAAATTGAGCTTTCAGCGATAATTCAGGACGATGCAGGGACGGATTTGGCTATTCCGCCTTGATTTACCGTCCGGCACCGAGGTGTTATGACCCGTTGGATCTGAAATGCACGGGCACGATTGGACCTGTTGACCATAAGAAGTTGCGCCCTCCAGGTCAAACGGAGGCTCAGGTCATGCTTTGCTACGACCCAAAGCCACCAGGTCAACCCTCTTGAGTCTTGACCCTTCACGCCGGAGGCCGGACGATCATGGCGGAGGCGGCCACCGGGCGACGCATGGACGGCGCTGCACTGCTGCAGCCCTACCGGAGGACGTCCTCTTCGAGATCTTCTCCCGCGTGCAGAACGTCAGCGACCTCCTCCGCTGCGCCATGGCGTGCAAACCGTGGCGGCAACTCTTCACCGATCGCGGCTTCCTCCGCCGGCTCTGGCCGGAACAGCAGGGGCAGGGGCACCGGTCACACCTCCTCGGCTTCTTCTTCCAGCAGAAGGGTTTCGTGCGCAGGAAGAAGATGATGAAGGCACGGGCGAGGCAGCACTCCTCCGTCTTCGCGCCCGCCTTCCTGCCGGCACCGGGGTCACCGCTCGGCCCATCAGAGCGCGCCCTCACCGCCTTCGTCGCCGACGATGATGGCACCTTCAACTACGCCCAGCCCCTGGCGGCGCGCCGTGGAATCGTCCTCATGCGCCTCGTCCCGCGCAACTGTTTCGACAGGACGGCGACGGCCGGCGGCCTCCTCGTCGGCATCTGCAGTCCCGTGACCGGCGAGCGCCACGTCGCGCCGCCGCTGGAACGCTCAGCACCTGCCTCGGGCGGCACGTGGACGGCTACGCCATCCTCACGGCCGCCGGCGACAGCGACACCGACGGAGATCATCATCAGCAGCGGCCATCATCGTCATCAGGACGCTTCGCGTTCTCCCGGCTGCTCCTGACCGGCCACCACCAGCACCAGGACGACCGTCACCTCTACCTCCACTCCTACTCCGGCGGCACGCGTACCTGGAGCGCGCCCACCGCGTGCCTGCCCGGCGACCAATTCCACATGGCGGGGGCGGCCGCCGCCATCGTTTACCGGGGTGCGGCGCACTGGCTGTACTGGGACGCGCGACGACCCCAAGACGATAGGCATGACCTGTACGCACTCCGCGCCGAGATGAGCACGGCGCGCATCTCCTTGACAAAGGTCCCCGTCCATGTCGGTGGGTCGCCGTACCTGTGCGTCACCGGAGACGGCAGGCTCTCGATTGCAAGCGTGCACGCCACGCACGTGGCGGTTTGGACCCAGCAACAAGGAGACGACGACGGTGATCCAGAAGCGTGGCTCCGAGCTCATCAGGTGATCAGAATACCACGGGCACAGCCGATGCCGTACTACTCCTCGCTGTTTCAGAGGAGATACTTGTTTCACTTTAACAAGGGCGGAATGCTGCTTGCGGTGTACGATGGCGATGGTGCCTTTGTCATCGACATCGAAAGGAAGGTGGTGGAGAAGGTCATGGACTGCTCCCTGCCCTTTGGACATCACAGGCTTCACAGCTGCGTGCCGTACGAGATGGATTTGCCGGAGTTCTTCGTGTCGCAAACTCGCAACTTGGTCGTCAATAGGGACAGATTGGCAATCGATTGATTGAGATTTCAGTGGCCAGTCTCGTTAAAAAAGGTTGGAAAAGGAAATAAATTTGTCGATGCTTCAGAGACAGACTTAAAATGATTATTACCAATCGGATGCCAATAAGCATGTAGCTAGTGCTTGGCCTTTCGATGTTATTGGAAGAGTTCCGACTCCTTTGTTTAGCCAGAAATGCATTGCCGTGGCTATGAGCGGCCGCTCAGCTTATCCCCGCGCCCGGATTGGATGCATGCCGCCATGGGGCCCGCGGTGCATGCCGGACTGTAGGATATAAAATGGGTGTGGGGCCCACACGCGGTCAAACGAATCTGCCTCGCTATGTGGCGGGATCCAATTCATTTGCCTCGCGCGCGGGCGTCTGTGGCGGGATCAAATTTTTTCGCCTCACCCGGTCGACCAGTGGCCACACCCTCACTGCCTGACACACTTGAAACCCTAACCACCAACTCATTCCGGAATGAGCGGCGGCGGCTCGTGCTCCCCATTCGCCCACCATTGCCGTCACCAGCAGCAGATCTCCAGACGCGGCCCGCACGAGCTCATCTTCTGCGCCGCAACGGAGGAGCCAACTGTACATCCTCCGCCTGCTCTCCCTCCAGCATCTCTCTCCATTAACGCGAGGTACGAGCTCTCCATTCTAACTTCAGTGGAGGTGCTGGCTGTACATCCCCCACTGGATCTTACTCCATCTATCTGAACACTAGCTCCAATGCATCACCTGGCGGCTTGTTCATCCACCTGACGACAACACTACAGAGATCGAGCTTGACCTCAATCTTGAGCAGATGTATTTGCTCGTTCCTCAGATCTGCACAATGACAATCGTCTTTCCCCTTCTATCTGCTTAGTGTTTTTTTTTTGTTTCAACAATTTCAGATTTTATGTTTGGACAAGATATGTGTTTTTATTTCTATTGAGTCTAGGTATAGGTTAATTCAGATTACCAGTCAAATGGAGTTCAAAATGTTCAGAGACTGGAGGTCATATCTTCAGATCCTTCAGTTTTCTTTCATCCTAAATTTCAGTGAGTGTGTTATTATTACGGCCATCTTGGCATATTTATCTGTTCATTCTTGCAATAGTTTCTAATAGTGCTATGCTTGTATGGTCAATTTCCTGCATTGTTAAGTGTCAATTTGCATATTCTACTACACCACCCTCATGATTATTTGTTATTCATAGAATTCAGATGTCCCTTCTAACAAATCACGTGTTTCCTATTGTTGTTATATATTTTAGGCTCTTAGATGTTTCTCTTGATATTAAGAGAATTCAGACTTGACGTGTTAATATCCTCAGATTTCATTACTGTCATTGTTCTTATTTTTTACATCTCGTCATATTTACTTGTTCATTCTTTTGACAGCTTCATATTTGACTTATGTCATACGGGGTATGAATTCTGCACTGTCCCGAAGCGCGTCATTGATCTTAATTTTGACATCTCATCATATTTATCTGTTCTTTTTTGCAATAGCTTCATATTGAACTATGTCTTGTATGGGGTATGAACTGCACTGCTCCAAAGTAAATCATGTGATTCATATTTCCCCCATCTCTTCATATGTCTCTGTTCAATCTTTGTACCAAGTGCATATCATACTAGATCATATATGTAGACTATAGATGAGGTAAAGCTTTTATTAAGACATGATCTGGGTGATTCTCATTCTAGCACTTGTTTCATATGTTTTCGGTGTGTGTGCAAAGCATCACAAAATCTGATTTGGTTCCTCCTTTATGTTTTGTTAATACGCCTTAGTGTAACTATAACCATCAGTTTTGAACGACGCCAATAACAGCATATTGATTTATTCAGATGTGAGATTTCAGAGAGATGTGAAATGTTACTCTAATGAGTTATCTTGGAATTTGGAATCGCATAAAAAAATATATATTATGCTCACTCGAGGAAAGTAGATGTGGATAGGGGCTTATACCCTGAAAAAAAATACACTAGCTTCTTAAATTAAAACGTAAAAAAAAAGATTTTTTTTATTACGTCGGGAAATAATTTTCCAGAAGAACCAATGTCCGTTAGGCACCTAATCCTTATGTCATAATAGATCCGAACACTTGCCTCGGATTGACTTCAATATATAATTGCTCCAGTAAATAACTAAAAAAAATAGGACGGTAGATAGTAAAGAAAAGGACTAATCATAATATCTATCTTTCAAAGATTCAATAAAAAGACAGTTGGCGGGTCTCTTTACAAACTTACAGCAAACCTTGTAACAGACATACATTAGAGATTATTAGATGTTTATACTTTATACTATGGTTTATGCTTTAAAAACCAGCTCCAATAAAAAAAGGAAATTGATTTTATACTTTTCATGACAGGATTCCGAACATGGACGGTTGTCTTCATTGCATGAACAAATTGACTATAAGGTGTGAGCATGTCTAGCATACTGGCACTCGTTCCCAAAATCCGCCCTTAATTTCTCCTAGACAGATAAAAATATTTACATTCTTTTCCCTTTCTAGTATGAGAGTTGGCACAACTATTAAAATAGATTGAAATCTTTTACAGTGCCCTGCTGATTGAGTCTAGCAGTTTTAAACCCATAGACATAGGCTTCGTCCTCAATAATTCTGCTTCAGTGTTTTTATTCCTAAATTACTTGTTTTTCGGATCAATGAGTTTAGCCAGTCTAAGGGAACTAAGAGAATGCTTCTCAGCTTGTAGAACTTGCTTGAACTACTAGCCTATTGCCTTCTGCCTGAGCTATTGCCTTACTGTGCTAAAGCAACTGAAGTTCTGCATGACTCTTCAAGCCATCCATTTTCTTACCTTGTAATATTCAACTCCAATACTGTGCATAGAAGTCACATGGTCCTATACTCCTGTATTGTACATAGAAGTTAACCTGCCTACCTATACAAGACTGGTTTGTACATGCAGAACCACCCTGTAGTCCTATAACTCATATACTGTACAAAAAAAAAGCAAAATCGACATATTGCTTAGCTGCTACATAATCTCTGGCTTCACATGGTCCTACTTTTTCGCAAGGGAATGTAACATTTTTTTCAATTTTAATTTACCTTCTATAAACTTTTGTTGTTATATGTCGTACAAAGACTGATTCTCTTAGCATAACTCTGTTTAATCCTACTCACCTGCAGGGATCTGGGATGTTTAACAAGATAGCCTACACATGAACTGTTGTTTCATGATATATCTTAATGTGTGTGTGAGAGAGAAAGGAGAGACTATGCAAATATTTCAATAAGGTAGTATTCACATACAACCATATTGAGGTCTCCTGTTCACTGGTGCATCTGAGAAGTCTTTCAAAAGTTATAATTCCAAAAGAAATGCATCTGAGAAGTCACATCAAAGTTGTGTTGTTTATTTTGCAGCTAAAGACATCTAGAAGGTCACTGCCTGAAGCCTCACAGAACCAAGTTAATGGAATGTCCCAAGACAGTGCATAAAGTATATCCAATTGACTTCTCAGTGCATTTACATCTTGGGTACTATGTCATACGATAGTCTTATACCTTCTGATTCATTTTTTTGTGGTGCAAGCATAATAATTTTCAATTAGACTGTCCATTGATCGGTTTGGGCATGCAACAAAATTGTGTCAATTCATTCAGTTATGCATTTTTAGTTATTCACCTTATGTTATTGCTAAATAGTAGCATATTCTTTGCTTGTCTTGTAAATTATTAACCATGGCTTCAATCTTGTTAACTACTGCAAATCTTTTTCCATTTTTCTGAAACATAAAATAATTTCAGTTGTGTAATGAAGTGGCATGAGTCTATTTTTGCATCTATGCTGTGTAACATGATAGAACATCGGCATGTTGCCTCTAACAACTTCAACTTATATGGTAAACTGAAGTCATACTATCTTCACATGATAGCGATAGGGATTTACCACTTTACATTATAGTGGATAGCATAATACATTTCCAATGTTCAGTGATCCATTCCTTTCTCTGATTCTCTTAGACTTCACTCTGTTTGATCTTATTTTCATTTCACTTTCTATGTTACACCATGCAGCCACTCAATTACTTCTTTTTTGGTTAAGGTGCTGTCTTTTTTAAAATAAGAAAGGTGTTGTCTCAAATGAACATATTTTTTAAAAATAAGAAAGGTGCATATTGCTTTTGTCATAAATTACGAATATTATACTTCATCCCATTAATTGAGTGCAGGTTGGTGACGTTGTCCTGGAGAGATGATCGACACAAATGAAGGGTGAAGACTGCAGAGCTTTGTGTATGTGTGCACTATGAATTATAGTGTAAATTGCGAGGTTGGAGATTTGTAAATTGTTTTTATGGAAAAGATCTCATTCCAATAGAAATAAATTGGTTTAGATGATGTGATTATTCCACTATTGGGATAATGTGAATGTTGGTTTGGGCAACTGTATGTTTGTCTCTCTTCCCGTTACATCTAACGGTCATCAGGTCATGTATATAGAGAGAAACTTGAAGATGGGTTCAATGCAGATGTACTAGTAATATACTAGTACCCCCTCTGTACTAAAAAGCCCAGGAAGGTGCATGTTGTCAGACATGACTATTCTCCAGGAGAAATTTCAACCGTTCAGTGTAATATTATTATTTGAAACGGTTAACGGTATTTGAAATCAAAGGGGCACCAGGGGAATAACTCGGTTATGGAGCAGTGTACCAGACTACCAGGTCACCAGAGTGTGCACTAGGCGCTACTAAGGTGAGACCCACCTGAATATTCTTGGCATTTCCAATCATTGTTTGATACTACCATATATATAAACTTTGTATAGACTGATCACTTATTTGATTTTATTTACTCTTATGTGTGGCTGATATGATTAAAATTTATGCTTTAATAATTATCTATCAATTATAGTATATTGTACCATAATCTTGATACAGACTGAAGTATTCTAATAAAACATGCAGATGTCCCATCTGTTCATTTCTGTCTGCCAATTTCTATTATTTTATCCATTCTATTTTGTTATCCTACCTCTATCTTCATTTACTTGTGCTCCTTGCAACTAATTTATGTGTGTTGGGGTGGGCCAGCCAATATCTTTATATTCCATTTTGTACTCTAGTTGCTTCACATCTTGGTGAACCTGTGAACCTGCTGGCCCAGGCGACATG
The DNA here is from genome assembly GCA_036936925.1 of Cenchrus fungigraminus. Taxonomy (NCBI): domain Eukaryota; kingdom Viridiplantae; phylum Streptophyta; class Magnoliopsida; order Poales; family Poaceae; genus Cenchrus; species Cenchrus fungigraminus. The sequence continues at coordinate 4,418,771 of CM072779.1, forward strand.
ACATGGAAGGTAGGTGGAGCCAAGAGCAATGTTTCACCTGGTGCAGCCGTTTTTACTGGAGCCCTAGTAGGTGCCAACTGGTGCAGCCGTTCACCTGGTGCCAACTGCTTGGCATATGTTATAGCGTCATCAGTTTTTACTAGGCCAGGTGTGGTGCCATCCGTACTCTAGCTGCTTCACATCTCGATGCGTGGCAGCAGCAGGCTACGGTTATTATTACAGGCTACAGCCCCTATTCACCAGTCGTAAAAAGGATATACTCCTAGTACAAGGTATATACTATAGGCTACAGCCCTACCTCAGACCAAGCTAGTTGCTTGAATTTCTTGTTTGAACACTACTATACTAGGTTGCTTTTGCTCCGCATATTAGAAATCAAATGCACATAAGTTCCTTTTGAAACTGCAATATAAAGTTTGGAAGTACTCCAATAACCAAAGATTGTACAGGAACATAGAAAAAATGATGAGTAATTTTTTCTTTCTCGAATCATCACTAGCCCTCTAGAGGATTTTTTTTTAAATAAGCCCTCTAGAGGATCTGCATGATTGTTTTTTCTTAATAATCGAGCGCTTATTATCCTCCCGCATGTCGCAGCAGGCAGAACTATTCATCCGACACATCGAATATAAACACACTAATTAGAAGTATCAAACTTGAATTAATGACAAAGCTCATTCCATAACCCTAGGTAAAATTGCGAGACGAATATAATAAGTCTAATTATGCCATGATTAGACAATATCATGCTACAGTAAACAATCTCTAATGACGTATTAATTAACCTTAATAGCTTCATCTCACTATTTTCCGTCCATATGTGTAATTAGTTTTATAATTCATCAATGTCTAATACTTCTAATAGACCTTGCAAATGTTGTCCAAAAATTTTAGCTAATAATTTTTGCTAACTAAACAAGGACTTAGTTTGCTCTCTAAACTATGATATTGTTCAATTTATCCCTTTAACACAATTTGTCCATATACAAATTGAGATTTTAAGTTCAAAATTTGCAAGTTTATAGCAGACAACATAGGCATATGGGTAATTGAACTAAATAACATAATTTAAGGTGTAAATTGAACCAAAACATAATTTAACAGGTAAACATAAATGGCGTGTATAATTTAACAGGTAAACATAATTTGGACCTTTTCCTTGAATAAATGGTGTGTATTAGAAAAAGGTAAACATAAAAAACAGAAAACATGTGGAGACTATCCATTTGTTTTTTTGATGGAAACAAAATAGATATATACTCCCTCCGGTTCCATATTAGAAGTCGTTTAGGACAGCGACACGGTCACCAAAGCACAACTTTGACTTCTCTTTTCTATAAAAATCTTTATTGGAAAGTTATATATGTATATTCTTATGAAAGTAATTTTCAAGACAAATCTATTTATATGATTTTCACATTTTCAAACTCAATAACTTAAAAGTTATTCATGATTTATATTCCCAATGTTTGACTCAAACCTTGTCCAAAACGACTTCTAATAGGGAACCGGAGGGAGTACACATGTTTCCATAGTGTGTGCGAAAGTCGCATCAGTTATTGAACAACCATTTGTATATAGGATTAGTTTTTGTATATACGGAGTAGGATGGAAGGAATTCGGAAATCGTTGTGTGGGACCGCGCCTACCCATGTGATGCAGTAGTAAAAAGCAAAAACACGCTTAGGTCTGGTGGTTTTACCGTTGGACCGACTGCCATGCCACTGCCGCACGCCTCTGCCTGTCTATGAAACGCTAAGCAGAGCACACTGACTATTTGATCTAGCCACACTGACTATTCAACACTTGTTTTAATTGTCGCAATAATCTTTTCCTCTGTGTTGCAATCTTCTTCGTACTCAACAAGTGAAGCAAACAATAGAAAACATAGGCGAACAAAGTCGGTAATATTTTAGAAACGAAATTGAAGTTAGCACACACAACTGAGAAAACAAATTACAACATTATTTTTATATTGAGATTTGCAGTGCACTTTTAAGTAGCTAGCTGATATGTTCTATACGAAGAATATGACTTATTGCGTTATCTAAGCTCATAACACTGCTTCTGATACTCAGAAAGTTGGACGCAGTTACTATCCAAAAGGTGAGATGTCTTTGCCAAGGTATGAGATGTAGTAGCACAAAAAAAAAAGAATTTGCCAAAAGTGAGAAATAAAAATCCAGCAAGGTCATGAGTTATGATATGAGTATCACACCATAGTAGTACTTGGGAACACTGCAAGCGGTGGGATGAAAATAATAACAAAAGGTTGATTTTTCATATAGGATACTAATCAGTTTCATGTACACTGTGCTAGGAACATCCTAAAATGGTCCTTCTTGAATCTTGACAACTCAGAATCGTTTCTGGATACATTGAGAATCCAGAGGTTAGAACATGTAATCAATTCAAACAAGAGAGATGTGCCAAAGGAATGATCAATTCTTATATGATCAAAACAAAATTAATGGACGATTGTTCTGCAGCTCGATCTACTTGCAATCCATCTATACTTTCAAAAAGAATGGTTCTTGCTTGAGAGTGCCTATTGGACAATTCTTTCGCAATTAGATAGTGCTCGAAACAAGTAACATGATTGAAAGATAGCTGTCTACTACCATTGTAAAAAGTTTGGCACCTGTGCATTTTTTGCATCACACATTGCTGCATAGAAGTCTTCACAAGTGACAGCTTGTCCATCACGCCTTTAAAAATAAAGATGCATGGTCTGCAGGAGAAGGCGAAGTGGTAAATAAATCAAACATATGACACATTCAACAACTGCAGGAGACATTCCATGGCAAATATGATGTGCACGAGGTTCACAACTTAAGGTAATGCCATAGGTATTTTCATATGTAAGAAACCTTATTCTAGAAGTATGATTTGCAACAAATACTTGCAGGCAAATCATAAAAAATGCACCACTGATACACACAAAAGTAATCCCGTACTGTTTCTTGATCAAGAGTAATGTTTACTGGCATACAACAAGTGTTGTCCAAATGGGAAGAGCAATCATTAATACGGTCTTGTACAAGATCATTACCGAGGGAGAAGAAACTGATAACACTTATTCAAAAATTGGTCCTGTTGAGCTATTCTCCATATTCCCCCATAACTAAGATATATATTCCCCAATAACTAGAACGGAGATTAGCCATTTACAGGATTATTCAATATGCATGATAGGCTGCAGCTAAAACAACACAGAAGGTCAGGTCATTGTTTCGGCAAGATCTAAGTTTGGATTACAATTTATTAGCTTGAAAAAAAATGATTAACACAATGTTGAATGCCAACTTTTCATCCCATCAGAAAAAGATATAGATGTTCAGTTATGATATTAGATGCATAAAGCAGTCAACTTGAACAGAAGATAATAGTATTGCAGCTATCAAATTCATTAATGAAATTTGCATGACTGAAATCAAACAAAAATGCATGTTTGTTGCCGAATACCATCCCACTCGAACTAAATAGGACTACCTGACGTAATTAGTTTGCATGTTCAACTTTAGAAAATATGCAAATAATGCTGCAGCATCCAGAAACACAACAAAGTACTAGTATGTGTCTAGTGTATGTGGAATGCGGCTGAGTAAGATCTCTTTTTTTTTTGTAGAATAAAAACTCAAGCCATGGTATCTCAATTATATCACAAATAACACTTGTTGTATATCACGCATATGTATAGCACTACCACTTATTGTCAACTTATGCAGCATGAGTGGCTTCAAAATTTGCCTTATGCGATTAATATCGAGAGTGAGGAAAAGGTGCAGATTATCTACGAATTCAAGTACTCAACCAATTGATGATATTTTTAAAATAAAAAACCTGGTGATCTGCTAAAACAATAAATAAGAAATATATATCAGAAGAGGTACATAGCTAAGGTAAAATATATCATGGTGTCCATTAACATACTGCAAGCAAGGTAGGAAATATTACTCAATATAAACATAAAGTGAGAATATCATTCCAAATGAAAACCATCAGCCAAAGACAATTGGAAGTATGATAGAGGTATGCATATATGTAATAACCAGTATACACAAGAGCTTATGAAGACAACTATTAGAAAACTATATATGCAGACCTAAAAGAGAAGAATACTCAAGGTACTCTTACAAGACATGCATTTAGTTATCGGTAGATCGGTATGAAATCACAGGGTAATGCAACTATACATGCTCACATATCTAATGCACTACACGACAGGGTAAACCAACTTCTGACGGAAACAATGAGTGTATAGGTAAAGGAGCACCGGATGTGGATATTAATTGAATTGGCATACAGTCTACAGTATATAAGATATGATTATGTTGGACTTGTTCAAAACAAATTAGCACTAGATCCTGAGGGGATGAGCAATAGGATAGGCAAATTGAAATAATAAATAATATGGACACCTTAACACCGGCCATAAAAATCGACATGTTTCATTTATCTCAGCATAGCAATCTAATAATTTAGCAGACAAATACGCTCCAATTGACGGCAGCAAGAGGACAGAAGCTATGATGTTGAAATAACATGACCAATAAAAAACTAGAACTCTTTTTCAACAGCTCAAGTGCATCCCTGAACAGTCCGATTATTGCAGCACCTGCAGAAAAGAGCAAACCAAATGATGTGTGTGCATATCGCAATATGCATTGAATAAAATTAAGTCAATTGCATGAATCTGGTAAGGACTGCATGTAATTTTGTAAAGGTCGCATTGGTGAAAACTGTCACATCAGAATGCACTACAAGCTCAACTATTCGTCCTTGTTAAGGTCACATTGGTGCAAATTTTCACACACTCTATTGAGTGAACAATAAGTAATCGCGAAACTGGATCTGACATGCAGGTACAATATTGTTGAATTGAATAAAATCACAATACAGTGCATAATCAAATATCAATAGCAAGGTAACTCACCCATTGCAATTATGATGGGACCTGCACAACAAGGTTGTAATTGCAAGGAGATAAATATATATCCATGTGATGGAGAAAAATAAATAGCAGAATAAGCTTGGATTACTTCATCATGAATAGGTACCTGCCTTACAATGCTGTAATTGCAGTGACATGAAAGGTGGATGTCAACTATATAAAAGTGGCAGTATGACGGATCGACCAAAGTAGGTCAAACCTCATCCTAATAATCAAATCACCGAAGAAATGTTTCAAATGTCAAAAAGCATCATGGCAAAGATGCAGAGCGGCAAGGTCAATAATGTCAATATAAAAAGATATGGAACATCATAGCATAGATATGATTCAACATTTGTTTAGTATAAAAATAGATATGAAAAAAAAGTAGAACTAAATTGTATCCCTAAACATATAAGTAGAAATTTCACGAACGAATGTAAAATCTCACAACTATAAATAGTGCTATTGATTTATGCAAGCAGGCAGTGATGAACCAAAAACAACAGTAGAAAAATGACTCCAGGAGTACAAGTTACAATTCAATATAACAATCTATTATGCTATGGCCATGGATGAATATGTAGGAGAAGTAGTGGTAGAATAATCTGTAGGACAGGTGCTATATGCAAATACTAAAACGGAACCCAAAATTGTGCTGATAAGAAATTGGAACCCAAAATTTTGGTGTATGCATTATAAGAAATGAATTTTATAGCAGGGGCAAATCTCAATAGACTGACAGTGACATCCCACAAAGCTAGAGAAAATTATATTTTAAATTCATCTAGAAGAGAACAAAAACCTAGACAGGGAAACCTGACGGGGAAGGCCAAGAGGAAAGATGCGTATCTGGTGAGAGAGAGAGAGAGAGGTCAGACCTGCAAATCTCACCTGCAAAGAAGCTCGCCCGCCAGAGCTTCAAAAAGCTCGATAGATGGAGGGAGGGCTTCAACGGTGCGGGCTTGTGGCATCCATGCGAAAAGGAGAACGCGAGGACAGAAGGACCGGCAAGCGGTGAGTGACGGTGGCGACGAGAGGGGCGACAACAGCGGAAGAAGAGGAGATTGAGGAGATCTGGAGGAGCGTCGAAGGGAGAATGGCAGCAGTGTAGATCTGGAAGCAAACGAGAGGGAGGGGAGAAGGTTCAGCGGCGCAGGTCGGGGAGACGGCGGCGGCGGTTTAGAAGTGGCAGAAAAGGAGACGGCGGCGGCGGCGGCGGCGGCGGCGGAGACAGCGCGAGAGGAAGCTGCCTCGGCGACGGATGGGCGGATGGCAGAGAGAGAAAGAAGAGTTTTTTTGATGGAGTACAGGAGGAGCAGAGGGGTGCCTAGGAGCATGGGAGGCAGGCGTAGCGAGGCAGGCAGATGAGGCCGTCCGGCCGTCGCCGAGGCAGGTTTCGTGCCTCGCGGCCTTTGACTGGCTGGGACCCACAGTCATTTAAGTAATCGAAAGAGGGGTGTCTGCGCGCATGCAGCGTGGGCCCTACGGCCGCATGCGTCCAATGAGATGTCGCGAATAAGATCCGCGTCCGCTCATACATGTGGTATTTTCGCTCTGTTTAGTTAGCGAACCCATCTTCGATTCGAATCAGTTTCTCTGCGCTATTTTCAGACCACGTACGCTTTGTTTCTCAAAATTTCGTAGAGCAAATCCCTTAAGCAAATTATTCTCCACCCTTGCACGTACGCAACAGCGCTTACGATCATGGCGGCGGCAGCCACTAAGAGACGCTCAAGCACAGACGGCGGCGGCATCACGGCTTTACCGGAGGAACTCCTCCACGAGGTCTTCTCCCGCGTGGGCAACGTCAAGGCCCTCTTCCTGTTCGCCGTGACATGCCGACGGTGGCTGCGCCTCTTCACCGACCCGGCCTTCCTCCGCGAGCTCTGCCCGGGGCACGGCGAGGGCCACCGCGCGCGCCTCCTCGGCTTCGTCCCCCGGCAGGCTAAATTGCACGTGGATATCCGATGCATGATGAAGATGCGGATGGCGCAGCGCACCTCCATCTCTCCGCCCACCTTCCTGCCGGCGCCGGGGTCGCCGCTCGGCCCCAGCGAGCGCGCCCTCACCTCCTTCGTCGCCGACGACGACGGAACCTTCAACTACGCCCAGACCCTGGCGGCGCGCCGCGGCGTCGTCCTGATGTAGCTCGTGCCCCGGACCTTCAACCTCACTAGGACCCTCCTCTTCGGCCTCTGGAACCCTACCACCTGCGGACGCCACGTTCTCCCGCCATTAGAGAGCTCCTTAAACCGCGTGGACGGCTACGCCATCGTCATGGCCGCCGACGGCGACCTCGCCGCCGGGTTCCCGACATCACCATCAGGGCGCTTCACGTTCTCGCAGCTGCTCATCATAGCCACCCAACATAAGGGGAACTACCAACGGTATCTCCACTCGTACTCCGCCGCCACGGGCAGCTGGAGCGCGCCGACGGCGTGCCTCGACGGCTGCCTTTTCTCCCTGGTCGGCGAGAGGCCCGCCGCCGTTCACCGGGGCGCCGCGCATTGGCTGTGCAACGATAGTGAAGCGGAAGCCAGCACGCGCGCACCACGAGTACGAGACGATCACAGCCTGTACAAACTCAGTGTGGAGCTAGGCACGACGCGCTTCTCCCTGACAAAGCTCCCGGTCCGCGCCGGGGGCACGCCGCTGCTCCACGTCAGCAGGGACGGCAAGCTTTCGATCGCCTGCGTGTACCTCGCGCACGCGACTCTTTGGACACAGCAAGAGGAAGAAGAAGACGCGTGGATCCGGACCCGAGCCTTTCGGATACAAATACCATTGGCTGTGCCGACGAAATCAAAAGATGCCCTGAGATTGCAGGACTGCATGGGGGAGTGGTATGAGTTCGACAAGGGGTCGGTGCTCGTGCTGGGCAGGGAGGGCGGCGTCTTCGTCCTCGACCTCGAGAAGGAGGTGATGGAGAAGGCCATGCACTACTTCCCGTGGCTATGCAGCGGTCAATATTTTGAGAGGCACGTGCCATACGAGCTGGATTTGGTAGAGTTCTTCGTGTCTCATCTTGGTGGTCTACTATCTAGAGGAGGATAATTGCACATGTGACATGTCACGCACAACCTTCTCTCCTCTACGATTCTCTGAACTTTCAGGTTGATTTTTACCTCTGAAATGATGATGCTGATCGCTTGATGAGTGTGATATTCTACGAATGAATCGATTAGTGGTAAGAAATAAAAAGATAATAATTCCGTTTGTGGAGTTTCAGCTGTTGTAAAACAACCGGACTCCGTATGGATGGAAAGGAGGGACCGGAAGTCCTAGTCCTTGTCCGGTTGTTTGTGGGCTCTTACCAAAACTCTAGACTTAGTTCGGAGTATATATACGTAGGAGCACCCCTATTGTAAGAGATCGATATTCAGATGATAAAGAGAAGCTCCACCTATATTGTCTCTTGTCTACTTTGTACCTATTCTTATGGTTGTCGTGAGAGACGAGAGAGGGAGAAGATCCAACCGCTGCGACGTGTTTCACAACACGTTATCAGCACGACCGCTCTTTGTCGACTACGTTGGAGGAGTCGCCATCAAGCTCGACGCCAGCGATCTCGCCGTCGTTCACGCTGGCGACTACTTCAACGACGTTGACTACATCTACGTCGTTAGCGATCGGATCTGCACCGACTCGTCAACAAGCCGGCAGGTCCCCCGGCCCTGCCGAACTGTCCTACGCGACAGGCTTCGATTCCACTATGCTATCGAACGGTGTGATTTTTTTAATAGATTAGATTGATCTGGACTCAACCTTTTGTATTGAGATTATCTGATCTATTAGAATAAGCAAGTATGTTTTTCTACGTCACCTAGTATGTCTAGGTAGACCCATGACAATGGTCTGCACGCTGTCGGTTACTACGGACTGATTCCCTGCAGTGTTCACCGTTAGCCCTGAATATGTGAAGTCATCATCTTGCACGCTGGCGCGTCTTCCATCGGCACAGCCTTGCCTGCATACAAATCAGAGAGCAAATCGCCAAGCTTCACACGTATTTAGCTGATCTGCCTGCAGCAGTACGTTGCTGTTGACACGCCAGTTGCTGTCTACATCTGTGTTTCCAGCATGAAGCCGAATCAACGTTTGAAAGCACGCCCGAAGCCTGTGCATGAGCCGCTTGATCGAAACCGTTTTGCTACTCGATGTCACCGCATCATTGTGCCCGTGGCCTGCGCCATCCAAAGTTGTCGCTTGCCAGACCAGCAACATGCATGAACGCGTGAGTCACATACCACGAGCTCGCCGAACAGAGCTCTGCCACCAAATCCAACTAGACGTACTACTTACTGCACTAGGAAGAAGGGGAGCGACCAACTGAACTATGTCGCCACACCGCTTGAAGACGGGTGCCTCTGCTTGACCTATCCCGCTCACAACCGAGAACGAGCGTTTGAGTCCTGCATGTAGTCGAGACCGAATCCGGATCGCATCTGCTGTCTGCAGCAGAATCGGAGCCCCAATCCTGCCCGTAGCAGAATCCGAACCTGCAGTAGAGCTTGCCGCTCACCCCATGTTGAACTGGCCACCAACCGGTAACACATGGCCTGCATCGCCGCCTGAAGCCAGGCGATTCCGCTCGAATGCTGTTGTGTACGCAGCCAAGTCAAGTTCGCGGTTTCTCCACCTGTGCATGCCCGGCCCGGATCCAACATGAAGTGCTTGAACACATCTCTTTTTTCCGCCAGCGTTGCACGCTAGGATCTGAGAGTGCGACTGGACTACTGGCATCGCCCTCGCCCTTGGAGGGTTCAAGATCTATAAGGTTAGTTGGATGGAGATGGGATGGTCTATGAACTTGTGTGGCCTAAAACTTGGAGTTTAACCCCTGATCTTGATGAAATCAAAGGGTTTGGGGATTTTCTAGCAGAAAACACTCATGTGACTCGGTTTTTGCAGCATGTTAAGATGTTTATTGTTATTTACAGTTTACACCTTCTGTAAATTGATCTTTTTGTTTACTATTTTATGAAATAATTGTTATAATTTTTGCATAAATTCAGTAAACAATACCTTTATTCATAGCAACATGATTTTAGGTATATGAGCTCTCTAAATTTGAAAACCCCTTTTTGAGACTCATATTTGTTTTTTTTTCTAGCATGTTTAATAGATATGTAATTCTGCAAATTAAACCATTAATCCTTGAAGTGGCTAGAAATTTACCTTTAATCATAGAAACTGGTTTTAGGTTTATGACATCTCTCAATCCTGAAGAACCTTAGACTAATACCCGTGAGAGTGTCAAATTTTTTTCCTGGCAATTATGTAAATGGGTAAATATTTTTTTGCTAGGAATATTCTTGGAAATAAACTACTAAATAGATTAATCAACATTAATTAATTTTGCACTTGCTTTTATGCATTTAAACACATGAAGTGTGCCTGTAGCAAATGCATGAATAATGTAGGATGTGACATTAAGTCCATTATTTCTAGAAGAAATATAATATTGGTAAGTCTAGCACCATGTAATTTCTAGAAGAAATGCTATAACTCTGAAAGTTATTTTAGCCAACTTCCCAACATGACATTTTGAATTTGCAATAGCAGCAATTTCTTAAGAAGTATGTCAACTATTGAGTTCATACATAGCATGAAGTTATGCAGAAATAATATATTTTCTTGAAGAATCATATTTCTTAGCCACAGCGGCATCTTTGCAATTCAAGAAGAATATTTAAAAACTCAATATAGAAAATACTTATGCAATCAAAATTTGTGTAAATCGTAGAAGTGGAAGGAAAATAGTATATATTTTAGAAGTGATGTTGGGCTCAGGGGGAGATGCATTGAGATCATGAAGTCTCATACTCACCCAAAACCACTAGTGAATAAAATTTCCTACATAAGTTGCATTATTAAGTAATATTCTTGGAGAATTTGGTTATGCTCATGAAGAGTAAGCATTTGTCTTTTGCGTTAAGACCAGAAGTTTAGCATTAGCTTAGGAATGTTTCCCAGAATAAAAGGGCAAATTGGTGTTTCTTACCTCTGTATAGGTTTTCTCACCTTATCTTGATGCCCACTTGCTTATAACAGTTTTTACTCGTAGTAATTACTTTAATCTCATGGAATATATAAAAGAATTACAAAATGAATATTGTGAATAATTGCTTTAAATTGCCTATTTGATAATCATTTGAATGTTTTTTCCACTCAAGTCTCAAGTAAACCATGTAGGTTGTAGTTATTGTGCATTACTACCATGCAGGTAGAATAGAAACTGAATTTCTATGAAGCACATTAACTAGTAATATGCAAGCTCTATAATTGAACTTAGAATATTCAGTTTAGCTATGAAGTTGTATATTACTCAATCACGTACTGAATGCATGAGCCCTCTAAGTACTTGAAGTTTATTCTACCCAAACCACATTAGTGTACACTGAATAGTACATCTACATGGATTTCATACCATATCCTATTTATACTAGCAGTATAATTTAATTCTATGAAATAATTGAAGTAATTCATAGATCATGCTTGAAGCATAGCATCAACTGAAAGTGCAACTATGGTATGAAAAAGGAATGAATTGGGGCCTAGCTTAGAGACATAAAGAATGTGGATAAAATTGAAATTTCTAATAGGCATTTCCTAATCCTGTAAGATTGATTGGTTTAGAGCCTCATCCTGTTAGATTGATGGACAATCAATACGCAAGTTGGCCAGTAGCCATAGTCACTTTAATGACTAAGCATGTAGCTTTGCGTAACTTTTTAATCCTAATATTACTTTGTCACTCAGAATGACAAAGTTAATAGTTATTCCACACTAATATGAGAACATGCATGTCACCATATTAATAAAAAGTCTTTGCATGAACATCACATCAATATTTCGCTTAAACATTGGCTTGCAACCATTATGTTTCCTATTATTGCACTAGCTTGCATGTTGTGCTCATGAAAAACTTCTCCTGTTGAGAAGTAGCTCCCACTCTGATAAGATGGTCAGTAAACCATCATTGCACTTTATCAACAAGCAAGCATGCTGACAAACCAATGTATTATATACATATGTGCAAAATGACTAGAAGTCAGATATTAATCTTTAGTCAAGAAGGCTAAGATCAGGGGGAGCAAACTGGTCTAGAATGGACCTGGTAGGAAATTTATCCAATTAGAAATTGGTTTGCCCAATTAGAATGGATTTGCCAAAAAATGAAAACAAAATGGACATGATAGTCCATTGTGTGAAAAATAATTATGAATTATGGATTAAAAAGCAAATGAGGAAATCCCGAATGTAAAAGCAATTAAATTTTCCAGAAGATTTTCCATGTAGATTATATTTTGAATAAATTTTTAAACTAGAAGTTTGATTATCAAAAATACTTGAAGTATATTGCATGAGTAATTGGATGTTTTTTGGGCTAAATAAATAAAGAAGCTAGATAAAGATAATAGTTCTGTAGACTTAATGAAATCTAGCTCACTGCATAACAAATAACCCCTAAAAGTTCAAAAAATAAAGTGTGTGTAATTTTATTTCACCATATTAGCATACAGATGAGCATCAACTTGAAGTTGAAGAAATATGGAACTGAATTTCCATTACATTAAGCTCATGAGGATATCTTTAGAAGTATGCTATTTATGAAGATCTAATGCCGGCATTAGGGGGAGAGAAAGCCCATATGAAAATGCCTTGTATTGAATGAAATAATAATCTTCATAATATTCCTGGAAGCTTGAAGCGGGAATAGAAATACGCACTCAGTCATCCTCGCACGAAGCGAAGTATAATGCCAGTGAATTAAAATGTGAGGAAGCCTATGAATGGCACCACCTGACGTGGAAAATACACTTGAAGTGAAATTTCATGAAGTATTTTATCCCATTGAGAATGTGCACATAATGAATACTCACATATGGGAATCTGGAATGAGGAGATACAACCTGAAGTTATTAGCTAGAAGTTAAGTTTACTTGTAGTAAACAGAATGCTATGTGTGGTATATCCCGGGTATTTAATAATATACTCACTAGGGCAAATGACTTGATCATTAATTTAAAATCTACGGAGACGCCTGTTGGTTTTTGATCAAATGAACTTGTCAAATAATTTATTACAATCTCCGTAGAATTCTAGAAAGAATACCATTATGGTAAAATACCTCACAAACTAAGAAATGGTCATCTTGAAGATGAATGCCTAACACTATAAAGCGCGCTCAATATTTTGTGTTGGGATAGCAGATACTAGTTGACTATATCATAGTCTTGTTCTGAAGATATGGGAGAGAAAAGAATGAATGTCAACAACATATTACCTCTATTATTGCAAATATTTCTCTAACGGGAATATGGATCCATAAATAAAGTCCATGGCAAAGTTGCATGAAGTAATAATGTTGGGTCAAATTGAAAAATGCAATTGAGGTTGAACCATGTAGAAATATTTGAAACTGGAAGTTCAAATTGGATGAATCATTATGAAATAATGACATGGTGAAATATAGTGGTTCATAAGTCTTTCAAAAGGCTAGAAAACTCCCATTATGTATGAATCAATATTCTGCTACTTATCTGGCATATGGAAATAATACACTGAAATATATATTATGCAGTTAATTGATGAATTTTGAAAATTCATAAGAGATGATCCTTGAAGTATTCATCATTCCTTGAAGGAATAAAAGATGAAAATAATAAAAAGTAAATCTCATACTAAGTAATAAATGTCTAAGGTTGACAATATTCCTGAATGAATATTAATAGTCTCTAGAAGAGCAATTCCTCGAAGGATATGAAGTCATGAAGTGACTTATTATGAATAACACGTTCAAATAAAAGAGTTTATTGAAGAGCTCAAATTAACAAGTAAATGACTTCTCTCTTGCACGAGAGAATTTCTCATAGAAGAGAAATACTATTCTCGAAGAATTAGAAAATCCTTGAAGGATATAGTCAATGAAGGACTAATCAGTTAATTTCTGAGTGAACACCAATAATCCTGAAGATATAAATAAAAATTCATACAGACCCAAGTGATTGAATTAAGAATGAGGTGAGAATTCGTATGGTCCTGAATGAGCCGTACAAGTACCAGTAAGTGCATACGCAATCAACCAGTATTGATAGTATGTATCCTCACATACCATAGAAGGTATATTGGTGATTGGCAATTTGAATTATCCCCTCAAATGCTAACTGAAGACTGATTATCTACAGTGGAAGTGTGGAACAAGCCAACTTTAGAAGATCTACCGAATAGATCATTGGTGTTAACTTAGAATCCACTTAGATGTATTTGCTATTAATCAAACATTGAAGTTTGAACTCTAATATCTAGAAGATATAAAATTTAGCAAATTATTACCCCTCATTTCTCTGAAAGGATAAAATTTTCTTTTGTGTTGCACAGTTAAATAAAGTGGTTACTAATGCTTGAAGCATTACTCCTAATATAATCTAGAAGAATTACAAATTAATTCTTTGAAGGACTAATGCACATTTATGAAGAATGTGACTCAGACATTTTGAACACTGAAGTTCAGAGGATGTTATTATGAGAGGGAGCATATGTTTAATCATATTTAGATCTGAAATCTTTAAGTTGTACCTAGAAGGAATCAACTTGATGATTAGTTATTGAATTTAACATTAAGGTACACTGGTAGAAAACCAACCTTTGATCCAAGCTTTTAGTCCCGGTTAAAATTTGGACCCGAGACAAAAGGATTTGGGGCGACGTGGCCTCTAAAGGCTGTTTGCGCCGCCCCCCCCTTTAGTCTCGGGTGGTAAAGACCTGGCCACCAATACCTCCCTGAGTGCAATTATTGGTGTCAGCCTTTAGTCCCGAGTGGTATAACCACCCGAGACTAAAGAGTGTCTCTTTTATCTCGGGTGGTAACATCACCCGAGACTAATAATTTAGTCTCGGGTGGTGTTACCACCCGAGACAAAAGAAGTCCCTTCAGTCCCGTGTGGGAACACCACCCGAGACTAAAGCCTCCACCGGTCCACCTGCACCCACGGTCCTTTATCTCTTTCCCCGAGCTCCCTCTCCCACCAATCAATCATTCTTTCCTTCTCTATCTCCTTCCTTATCTTCTCTGTTCTTCTCTGCAGATCGAGCAGGGGCGGCCACGAGAGGACCCGCCGCGCGCGACCCCGAGCGGCACGCAGCACCGAGCGGACCCAGCAGCGCGCGGCTGGTCTCAGCCCGCGGCGGCGCGGCCCCAGCCCCGGCGGCGCGCGGCTGGCCGGGCGGCGCGGCACCAGCCCGCGGCGGCGCGCGGCTGGCCGGGCGGCACGGCCCCTGGCCCGGGCGCGCGGCTGGCCGGGCGGTGCGGGGCTCGGCCTCCGGCGCGGGCTGATGCAGTGGTGTGAGTTGGAGAAGTTTTATTGATGAATTTGTAGTCCATGATTTTCTTGATAAATTGATGAATCAAATTTGTGTATTTTTTCTTGTGGAGTGGTGAATCGAATCAAACTTTGTATTGTTTGGTGAAGTTGTAAATCGAATCGAACTTATGTGATGTTGTATTATATGATAGCAAATCGAACTTGTGTGCGATGAAATTGAACTTGTTCTTGGTATAGATGAATTTGTTCTTGTTGGAGTTGGATTAGGAGCTGAAGCTGGAGCTAGCGGTGAGCCAGCGGAGCTGGAGCTGGCAGCAGCCCCGGCGCGTGTCTTTTTTTTGTTTTCCAAAAAAACCCTTTAGTCCCGCTTGGTATTACCAACCGGGAATAAAGGACCCCTTTAGTCCCGGTTGCTCACCCGGAACTAAGGGGGGGGTCTTTTGTCTCTAGCATTTAGTCTCGGATGGACCTTAGAGAAATAAAGTCTTTGCCAACCGGGACTGAAGGCTATTTTTCCACCAGTGGTATACCACTCGTTTACTTAGATCATGTAGATCTTTGTTGCAAGAATCATGAAGTTCATGCATAAATGTTGAAGATTGATTACTATTCATGAAGAATAGTGATTATATATTGTATAACCATATGTTGTACTCTTTTTTCCTTTGTGAGTTTTTACTTGAAGGTTTCTCACATAAGGTTTTTGACGAGGCAACATGTGCAATACAAAATGCGGTTGATATGTACTCATTTCTCCCAGAACCGTTTTTTCCCACTGGGTTTTCGGATGGAGTTTTTGATGAGGCATATGCATTCGCGGTAATCGCCCAAGAGGGAGTGTTGTAAAACAACCGGACTCCGTATGGATGGAAAGGAGGGACTGGAAGTCCTAGTCCTTGTCCGGTTGATTGTGAGCTCTTACCAAAACTCTAGGCTTAATTCGGAGTATATATACGTAGGAGCACCCCTATTGTAAGAGATCGATATTCAGATGATAAAGAGAAGATCCACCTATATTGTCTCTTATCTACTTTGTACCTATTCTTATGGTTGTCGTGAGAGACGAGAGAGGTAGAAGATCCGACCGCTGACGACGTGTTTCACAACATCAGCAACCAGCGCCCTGTTCGCTTGGCTTATCAGCCACCAGCCAGCAGTACTTTTCTCTCAGAACAAACCAGCCACCAGCAACCAGCCAGCAGTACTTTTCTCTCAGAACAAATCAGCATCAGCCATCAGCCACCAGCCAAACGAACAGGCTGCAGATGTTACGAAAAAAGGTCACCAACAGCAAACAATTTTTTTTTCGAACAACTCAGTCCAACTCGATCTAGGAGAGCGTGCGTTTCGGTGTTCGTCACCTACCCGCGCGCGGTCGTGCTCATCCCAAGTTCGATCCGGATCCCTATTTTTCTGCGTGATATTTTTAGGCGGCGTTTTGTTCCTCAAATTACGTAGGGCAAATCCCTACCCCTGCAGCATGGCGGCGGCAGCCGTTACCAGTAGACACACAAGCACAGACGACGGCGGCGGCATCGCGGCTTTACCGGAGGAACTCCTCCACGGGATCTTCTCCCGCGTTGGAAGCGTCAAAGCCCTCTTCCGTTCGCCGTGACAAGCAGGCGTTGGCTGCGCCGCTTCACCGACCCGGCCTTCCTCCGCGGGCTCTACCCGGGCCACGGCCACGGCCACCGCGCGCGCCTCCACGGCTTCCTCCAGCAGACGAGATTCGTGCACTGCGAGAGGATGATGGAGATGCGGAAGACGCAGGACGCCTCCGTCTCCCCGCCCACGTTCCGGCCGATGCCGGGGTCGCCGCTGTGCCCCGCAGACCGTGCCCTCACCTCCTTCGTGGCCGACGACGACGGCGCCTTCAACTACGCCGAGCCCCTCGCTGCGGCATCGTCCTGATGCAGCTGGTGCCCCGGACATTCGACCTCCACACCAGCCCTCTCCTCGTCGGCCTCTGCAACCCGATCACCGGCGAACGCCACGTTCCCCCGCCTGCCTGCTACGGTCGCCACAGCATGTGCGGCTACGCCATAGTCACGGCCGCTGACGGCGACCTCGGCGGCGGGCAGCGCCCGCCATCACCGTTCACGTTCTCGCAGCTGCTCCTCATCACCGGACGGAAGGAGAGCGACGAAGGGCACCTCCAGTCGTACACCGCGGCCACGCGCAGGTGGAGCACGCCGGCCCTGTGCCTGGACCGCCGCCGCTTCGAGCTCGTCGGCGAGAGATCCGCCGTCGTTCACGGGGGCGCGGCGCACTGGCTGTGCATTGACTTCACACGCGCGGCACGAGATGATCATTATCTCTACAAACTCAGCGTGGAGCTGGGCACGGTGCGCTTCTCCCTGACGAAGCTCCTCCTCCGTGCCGGAGGCGCGCCGCACCTCTTCGTCGCCCGAGACGGCAAGCTCTCGGTCGCCTGCGTGTACCCCTTCCACGTGACTGTCTGGGCCCAGGAAGACAGAGACGACGGGGACGCCCCTGCTGCGTCGTGGCTCCGCGCTCGGGTGATCCGGATGCCGGTGGCGGTGCCGAACCCAAACGATTCCCAAACGGAGGAGTGGTATCAGTTCGGCAGGGGAACCACGCTCGCGCTGTACAGGGGCGGCGGCGTCTTCGTCCTCGACCTCGACAAGGAGGTGAGAGCAACTCCAGTAAAACACCTATTTGGAGCCCATACTTTGTTCAATAGGGGCTGCTCATAACTTTTTGGGGTTCTAATTTTATCCCCAACTCCAGCAATAACCCCAACTTTGAAGCCCCTATTCTCACCTGACATGTGGGACCTACTCGTCATAGACTCGTATCCTTTTCTTCTCTTTTCTCCAGCAGTCCGCACTCTCCCTTCCTCCCATCGCTACTCTCTCTCCCTCTCCCCCCGTGCTTCCTGTGTCCAGAAGCAGGGGAGCCCGAGCTCCGGCGAGCGCGACGGCGACAGCGACGGCGTGGGGGAGCTCGAACTCCAGCCAAGTGCGGTGGCGAACTCCGGCCGGGTGCGGAGGGAGCTCGACCTCCGGCCGGGCGCGGAGGCGACGGTGGCGGAGGGAGCTTGGCCTCCGGCGCGCGAGGCTTGCCCATGGTCGCGCAAGGCGGCGACGCGGCATCCGCGGGGCTCGACCGTCGCTAGGGCCGGCTCCAGGGCTCGATTTGGCAGGTGAAGCTCTAGGGCCAGCGGATCGAGATCCGGTCAGGCGCGAGCTCCTCGGCGTCGATTCGGGGCTCGAGATCCGTGGAGCTGCGGCCGGGCAAGGAGGAAGCGCTCGCGGATCTGCGGCCGGGCAAGGAAGCAGGGTGGCCCCTGGCCGTCGGGCGCCGCTCAAGCTCCCCACCGTGGCTCGAGCTCGGGACTGCCGCCGCGCCTCCTGTCTCCATCTGCAGCTCTGTCTCACCCGCGGAGCTCCGGCGCGGGCGCGGCGCGGACTCCCACACGGCGGCGACGAGGGGCCTACGCGGGAGAGGAGGCTCCGCTCGGTGGCGCGCCGGTGGAAACGGCCAACCACCGAGTAGGGGGTTCTCTCTCCACCCGTAGGAGTTGGGGGCGGAGGGGTGGATTTGGGTGCCTGAACAGTGTTGGGTGCCGATGTAGGGGTCTGCTGGACTTCGTTTTTTGCCTCAGAGCCTCTACTTTTTGAGTTGGGGCTCAAGTAGGGGGACTGTTGGAGTTGCTCTGATGGAGAAGGTCATGGATTGCTTCCCGCGCCTGTTCAGTGAGCAACGGCTTCTGAGATACACGCCATACGAGGTGGACCTGGTGGAGTTCTTCGTGTCTTGTCTTGGTGCTCTATGCAAAGGATAATTGCACACATTGTGTTGAATAATTATTCCTGTGCATACCGTCGGTGACTTATAAATCTTCTGATGATTTGGTAGGTAGATTTATTGTGAGCGAAAAGTCTTATGTGCTAATTGGTATGATAGATTTATTGTGAGAGAAAAATATTGTAAGGGAAATAAAGCAAGCTGAATATAGCATGATTTGTTAGACTGTGCACGATTTTTACGCTCTGACTCGCTCTGTATTTACGAGGGGGCGCTTCTTGCTCCACGTTCGAGATGTCACTCGTTGATGGTCATGTCAGATGTCGTCATATATGTAAGCGTTTCAATTTGCAGGTCGTTTGAAGATATAAGAGTATTTTCAAAATGCATGTTGTTTTACAACTTCTGTGTCAACTTATACCCATATTTTGCAATCCCACTTTACTTTATAAATCACACTCTAGAATTGTTTTGACTTAAAACAAACCAAAATACCAAAGTTGCATGGGGAGACGTGACAAGCACTGAGCCCAAAACTAACGAGCCGTCACACGATCACCTCACCACCCAGCGGAGACGTGACGAACGTACGACGCCCAATCTATTTCGTAGAGCACATTGGCGTTGTACAAGCATCCCCAGCAACTTTTTTTTCTCGAATACACAGGAGAGCTACGCATCATTGTATTAAGTAGAAAACATGAAGGAAAGTACAAACACGCACGTGTGCGCGCGAACATGAAGGCGACTACTCGCAAAATAATCTCCCTAACTCACGCGCACCCGCCGCGATCCAAAGTTCGGTTTCCACTTTAATCTTTTCTACAATGACCGAGACGGGCGCGACACAATGATCAAATAGCCGGGCGTTCCTCTCTTTCCAGATGAACCACGCGACGAGCATGAATAGGGAAGAAGCACCCTGTCGCCGGCGTGTAGGCTGCTGTCGTACCATGTGCTCCCACCATAGTGTTATGGTCTCAGCATTGTCATCGAAATTGCATTGACATCCTGCCCAGGAGAAGGAGAGCCAGTAAACCTCCTTGGCGACAGAACATGTGGCGATGAGGTGATCGGCCGTCTCGTCGGCCTGGTCGCAGAGCCAGCAGGCGTCATGGGCGTCGAGGGCTCGCCGTCTCCTTCGGTCGGCCGTCCAAATCCTCCCCCTGCAAGCAAGCCACAAGAATAGTTTTACCCTAAGCGGCGACCAAGTGCCCCAGATGAGGTTGGCGCCCGGGAACGCCGTGTGCCCCTGCTGCAGAACAAGGTAGGCCGACCGCGCGCTGTACTGGCCGCTGGAAGACCAGCGCCATCGCACGACGTCGTCGCCTGCCGGCTGGAGCTGGACCGTCTCCAGGCGATCCCAGAGGTGGAGGAACTCGATGACTGCTGTTACGGACAAGCCACCTCTGATGTCACTGACCCAGAGTCTGTTCTGAAGCGCCTGCTGGACCGTGCGTGTCTTCTTAATCCGAGAGCCGACGAAGGTGATGAGGACGGGGGCAGTGTCAGCTATGGATTCACCATCCAGCCAGCGGTCCGTCCAGAAAAAAGTTTGTGCTCCACTTCGTACCTCAATGCTTGTCGATGCGTCGAACAAGTGCTGGACATCAGGTTCCACCTTGAGCGGTAGTGCAGCCCAGGCTCTGTCCGGGTTCGTTCTCTGTAACCAAAGCCACCGTGTCTGTAGGGCCGTTCCAACCAGCCTGAGGTCGATAACTCCAAGGCCCCCTAGTGATGTCGGACGACAAACAGTGTTCCACGCCACAAGACATTTTCCTCGCACTGACCTGTCATTGCCAGCCCAGAAGAATTTCCTTCTAATCTTGTCGATGTCATCAATTGCCCAACCCGGCAACTGCGATGCCATCAGCGTATACACCGGGATTGTGGAAAGAACGGCTTTGGTGAGGATCAGTCGGCCGCTCCTAGGCATGAGAGGCCCCTTCCACGTCAGGATCTTTGCTGCTACCTTGTCGACGAGAGGCCGGATGTGTGCTCTCGGGATGGCTGCTGTGGATAGCGGTACTCCAAGATAGGTGATCGGGAATTGTTGGACCTGGCAAGGCAGCACCGTTTGTAACTGGCTTAGCATGTCGTCAGCGCCGTGAATAGGCGTGATGGAGCACTTGGAGATATTTGTTCTCAGCCCCGAAGCGTCTCCGAAGATGTTCAATATCCTGGCAATTGCTTGAGCTTCCGGCACCGTCGGTGAGGCAAAGAGAATTACGTCGTCGACGTACATGCTACACTGATATTTGATCGCCGGGTGGCCGATCGGTTGCAGGAGCCTGCGTTCCCCAGTTCTGGTGAAAAGTCTGTTGAGCACATCCATGACGAGGATGAAAAGCATGGGTGATAGGGGGTCTCCCTGCCGCAGCCCGTGGCGGTGAACTATTAGCCTTCCCGGCTGTCCATTGAGCAAAACTCTGGTTGAAGCAGTAGAGAGGAGCAGGGCCATCCAATCCCTCCAGCGGCTCCCAAAACCCCAAGCATGCATCAACTCGAGGAGGAATGTCCAGGATACCGTGTCGAACGCCTTGGATATGTCGAGTTTGAGAAGCACTTTGGGTATCCTCCTCGCCTTGAGTAACTTGGCTGCGCACTGCACATATTTGAAGTTATCCAGGATGTACCTTCCCCTCACGAATGCGCTCTGATTGCGCTGTATCATTTCATCCAGTCGCGGTGCCAGCCTGTTAGCCAGCATCTTGGAGATCAGTTTGGGGAAGCTGTGGATAAGACTGATCGGTCTATAATCCGACGGGGTCGCAGCGTCAGGTTTCTTGGGGATGAGCGTCAGCAAAGCTCCATTGAGGCAACGGAACTGGCGTCGGTCGACCGAGTAGAAAGCATTCATCGCCCGCATAACATCGTTCTTGATCACTGGCCAGGCTGTCTTGTAGAACGCACCTGTCATTCCATCGGGCCCGGGCGCCTTATCAGAAGGCAAGTCCTTGATTGTGCTCCAAACCTCCTCCTCAGAGAACGGCAGTTCAAGCGCGTCCAGGTTCTGCTGTACAATTCCGAGCTCGATGAAGTTCACAGTCATTCCTCGTGGCACATGTTGCCCAAGTAGTTGGTCATAGAAATCTTCCAAGATTTGTGCCATTTCCGCAGGATCGGTAGTTCTGACTCCATCCTTCTTCAGTGCCCTGATGTGATTTTTTCTCTTGCGAAAGCTTGCGTGCAAGTGGAAGAACTTGGTATTGGCATCACCTTCCCGGAGATAGGTGATTCTTGAGCGCTGCCATGCTATGGTGCGCTCTAGAGAAGCCAGACCCAAGCAAAGCCCCTTGAGCTGCCGGCGCATGTCAATCTCCTCGTCAGACAATTCTCTTTGATCCTAGGCGCGATCGAGTTGCAGCACAACTTCCTTGGCGAGCATAAGTTGAAGCTTGACGTTACCAATCTTCTTGTCGGCCCAACTCCGCAGAACCCTGGCACAGTTACGGATGAGGCTATCCAGGTGGCGGAAGGGATCCGTCACAGTCTCCGGGCATTGCCAGCCTTGTTCCACCACCTCCAGATAGTCGCTGAATTTCGTCCAAAATATTTCAAAATGAAATCGAGGCTTGGATTTGATCATCGAGGCGTTCGAGTGCATAAGGATCGGGCAGTGGTCTGAAATATCGGAGGACAAAGCCTCGAGGAAGCAGAACGGAAACAAGTCTTCCCTGTCCATGGATATCATGAAGCGGTCGAGCTTTACCAAGGTTGGGTTGTCGTGTTCGTTACTCCAGGTAAACGATCGGCCGTGTAGGTGTATGTCCCGAAGCTCTAGTCGATCGACCACCCGCCGGAACATGGTCATATTGCGCTGATTGATCCTAGTGTTGTTCTTGTCGGCATCATGCAGAATTAGATTGAAATCGCCTACCACTGCCCACGGCCCAGGGCAGGCGTCCCGTGTTGCCTCAAGTTCGTCAAGGAACAGGGCCTTGTCCCCATCCGCTTGGGGTCCGTACACAGACGTTAGCCACCAAGCAACTTCCTCCTCCAAGTGGCTGATCTTAACGGTGATGGAGAAACAGCCGATGTGGTGATCAGAGATGGTAACAACAGAGCGACGCCCGGCGATGAGAATACCGCCATGCGTGTCAGAAGCCGGTAAGTAAGCAGACTCCGAATACCGTTCCCCAAACATGGACAACAAAAGAGGTTGGGTGACAGAGGCCAACTTCGTCTCTTGGACGCAAATGATCGCCGGCCTAAGCTCGCCCACCATGAAACGTAAAGCATCACGACGTGCCCTCATATTGAGGCCGCGCACATTCCACGAGATGATAGTGTACTTATCCATGGAAACAATTACTCCAAGCGCGGGTGGGGGGGACCTCCATCAGGTCAGGCCGCCAGCAACCCCATGGAGGGGTTGGTTCTACCGAGAGAAGGGAAGAGATGGTTCACTGCCTCGCGATGGGAGTATGGCAGTTTTGCGTTGCCGAAGTACTCGTCCAGCGCCTGCCTGGGAGTCGTGGCTGCGATCGCCGTTTTTGTGGCGGCTGATCCGAGACGCTGCAAGAGCAGCACCTCAGCGCGCCTAGCCGGACGCACGTTAGCTAAAGCCTTCTGTGCCTGGCGTTGGCTGCGCTTCGGTAGTTCCATGATCACCGGTGCGGCCGCGGGTTTCGGCGCCAGAGCAGGCATCGACAATAGGGGAGTCTCCAGCTTCCGCTGCACAGCTATCGTGAATTCACGCAGGGCGGTTGATTCCTCCAGGGAGCCGGTCGTCAGGAGGTCCGACGCGGCGAGCGGCACCGCCACTGGCGTCGTTGGCTCTTCTTCCTGCGCAGTTCCAGTCTTGACCAAATGGGCCACCTCCGCCCCCGTATCGTCCGGTATTTGGGCTGGCCCAGCATCCTGAGAGGGAATCGCGCAGCACAAGGCCCGTGTATCCAAGGCGTCAGGCACGAACGGAGGTGGGGTAACCGTCGCGGATGTATCCGTCGGCTGTCCCATGGTCCGAACTACCGCGTCCGCCGGGTCCCTCGTGCTGCCTCGGGCCAGCGGTGGTAGAGTCTCCACAGATGTCGCCGCCGACGGCGGGCCCACCTGGGGCTCAGAATCCGCGGCGCAAAACAGCGATGATTGCGACGGGATTGCCACCTCGTCCCACATCAGATCCTGATCCTTGCACGGAGGGAGCGCCCGTGAAGCCACCTGGCACAAGTCGTCAGCCGGGCCTGTCATGGGCCCGTCGCTGCGACCGATAAAGCGCATGTTGACCGCCCGTTGGTCTTGTCGGGACCTCGGGGCAGTGGCTGCACTGTCGTCGACGACAGGACGTAGCTCAACAGCTGTTTCCAACAGAGGCACTGTGCTTGTCGCGATCCTCCTGTTTGAATCCGCTTCTGGTGGGTTCCCCCGTGACGCGGCACTCACATGCACGACGTCACCGGCAGCAGCGGCTCTGGGCCCACCCGCCGGCGCACGCCGCCCTTCACCGGGGTTCCCTGCCGTCGCACCGCGGAAGCCCCGACATCCGCGGCCCTCCGTGACCCTGCCGGAAGCCGTACGAGCGGTCGGGGTTGCCATCTGGGCCGCTGTCACCGTCGTCAAAGAGGGAAGAGCTCGACGTCGAAGGAGTGCGCGGTCGGAAGTCGGCAATGGATCGTAGGTGAATGGTGATGTTGTAAATCAGCGTGCGCTTCTTGCGGAGGTATGGAGGAAGGTTGCCGAAGATGCACTGGTTGTCCGGGTCGGAGTGGACGACAGGGACCTCCTTCTCGGTGATGCGCAGCTTCCTCGACGGCGGGATGGCGAATGGGTGCTCCGTCCAAGCAGTCAGAACGAAATCTCTGAGGTCCTCCTTGCGAGCGGTTGCGTCGTGGAGGCGCTCCACCCAGCAGTATGGCGCGAGGAGCTTGCTCATCGTGTCGAGGTTCCACGCATGCGGTGGAAATCCCACCAGCTCAAGCTTGATCTTGAAGTACAATGTCTTCGATTCAGCGTTCGCCATGCGAGTTCAGGGGCACAGAGCCAGCGAGGTGGCCGCCAAGGGGATGGGACTAGCGGCGAGACCACGGTCATGGGCGGCCTGGGTGGCGCATGACACCAGGAATGTCTCCGGGAAGAATGCTCTAACGGTGAGCTCCTCCATCGCGAGCCCGGTGGATGTCGCAATGGCAGCCAGCGCGTCAGCCGGCGAGAACTCCGCGGAGGCGTTCCCCACCTGGGCCACAAGCGCGAGGCGAAGGCGTGCCTCAGCCGCCATCTCGTCGCTGTAGTCAACGTAACAGTACTCCGGATCCGACTGCGATGACGCGCAAGGACCCGTCGAGGTACTGGTCACGGGACTAGGCGGTCCATCGTAGCTCAGAGGCGGCGGTGACGGGGTCCGACTTGGCGCATCCAAGGCCGGTGGCATCTCCGACCCCTCGACCGGGACGAACCGACGCGAGATGGGGCGACCGCGGGGGCCGTTTGGTCTGCCTGCCGCCACGGCCACCGGCGGCCAGGGACAGTCCCGGGCGATGTGGTGTAGGGCGAAGCAACGGTAGCAACGTCGGGGAAGTCTACAGGTGGCGGCGCGGTGGGCGTGGGAGAGGCAGTTAAGGCAATGGCTGTCAAGCTCCGGGGGAAGGGGGCGCCGCGCGGTCGTGACGTGTGCCTGAGCGGTCGTATCGACCCGGAATCGTCGGCGCCAAGAGCGGGGCAAGACTTCCTCGAAGCCATCAGCATCCACACGCGGCCGCCGGTGAAGCGAAGAAGCAGGTTGGGCACAAGGGCCAAGCCTGGCCAGGAGCTCAGGTGAGAGACGCCTGCGTGGAGGTGCCACCTCCACCGCCGGAACAGCAGCCGGGGGTTGGCGCCGCAGGCGGGTCTTGCGGGAAGGTCGCCGGCGGCGGCGCCGCGGACGGCCAGCCTGCCCTTGGGGAGGTTCCACCTCAACGGCCATCGGGGGACGCGTCTGCACCCTCGCCGTCACCGTCGCCCCAGAAGGGGCCGGCTTGGGCGAGCCGCAGACCACATTGCGGTAAGACGGCCGTGGCGACGGAGAGGGCGAAGGCGTGAAGCTGTAGTCCACCTGGTCCAGCTCCGCCTCGTCCTCGCTCAGGACCATGGGGCTGAGCAAGCCTGCAGCAGAAGCTCCACTGGGGTAGAACGGCCGGGCGGCCAGGGATAGGGGGGGTACCAGATCTGGGTGGGGTGGAGACAGCCGCGGCGACGGGTGCTTCAGGTAGGGGGCGGGAGAGGTTGCCGGGGGAGAGGCCGGTGCCGGCAAGCTGGGCTGGGGCATAGTGGGAGGCACCGAGGTCGGAGTGGTCGGCGGTGCGGCCATGGGAGGGCACTCGGGGGAGGAGGGCGCTCGGGGGAGGAGGGGAGCTGTAGCAGGCTCCCCCAGCAACTTTTGTATCCGCGGCACTGCCATTTACATCTGTGCCCTGTATACCACGAATCCGTGATGCTGAGCTCGTCTGTGCCCTCAACCGGCTCCGTCTTCTTGCTCTTGAGGTCGAGGCTGCTCAAGCCGAGCCCATCGTCCTTGACGAGGAGCACCACGCCGCTCTTCTCCCCGAATGAGACGAAGCGGTCTCTTGTATCACTCCGTTCGATCAGTTCAGACAGTCGCCAGCCACTGCCCTCGTCCCCCTCGGTGCCGTGCTCCTGTTGCTTGGTCCAGAGCTCCATCACGCCGCCTTTGGGGCCCCGAAGGTTCAGCAACGAGAGCCTCCTGTCTCCGGTGACGCACGGAAACGGCGGCGGGATCCACCCGCGGCTGTTGACTTCGACAGGGATCTTGGTCAGGGAGATTCGCGACGCGTCGGCGCTCACACCGAGGGTGTAGAAGCTCTCTTCGTCCCTGTACAGCCAGTGCGCGGTGCCACGGGCGATGGCGGCGGCACGCGGCCCGGACATGGTAAGGCCGGCCAAAGCCGGGTGGCACCTGATCGGCGCGCTCCAGGCTCCCGTGACGGAGGAGTACGAGTGGGCGAACAGGTCGTCGCCGTCGTTGTCTTCGTCTTCGTGGACGGCGGTGACGAGCACCTGGAACGACGACGTGTTGTTCCGCTGTTCCTGACCCGTGGCTGCAGCACTGGTGTTGCAGTCCTCGCCTGCGAAGAGCGCGATGCCGGCTACGACACAGCTGTCCTGCTCCAGTGGAGACGGTGACGGTGGAAGTGGAATGCGCCGCGCGCCGTTGCCGGTGAGAGGGTGGTAGACCGCGAGAACCAGATTAGAGGATGTTACACGGGTGAGCTCCACGAGGAGGAGGCCGTGCCGCGACGCCATGGGCATGGCGCCGCGGAAGAGCCAGGGGTCATCAGGGTCGTTGGGGACAAGAGAACCCAAGGGCAGGTCGGTGAGGCAAGCCGGCCGCCGCATCGCGTCGAGCCTCAGGAACTGCAGCGGCAAGCAATTCGCGGCGGGTTGCTTGTTCCAGTAGCCCTCCTTCTGGTGGAAGAGCCTGGTGACGAAGGGTGCCGGCTGGCGGCGGCGCGCGCTCCCGGCGACGAGGCGGAGCCACCGTCTGCACGAGGCAGCGCAGCGGAAGAGGTCCGGGACGTCCGGCACGCACTCCAAGATGTGGAGCAGGACGTCGTCTGGGAGGGCGACGGTGTAGTCGACGCGTGCCCTCCTCCTGGCGGCGCCGGCCTTTCTCTTTCTCTTTCCCATCTTTGGCTAGGGCTCGATGCCTCCCTTGATGGATCGAGCTCTGGCTTTTGTTAACGCGATCGCGGGGCATCGGGCCCACAAGCTGGGTTACTTGTCCAGGAACGCCCATACCGCAGACCAATCCAGCCAAAAGCCCAAAACCCTAGCCGCGCTTGTTCTCGTCTTCTCGATCTGACGATCATGGCGGCCACGGCTGCGGCGGAGGTACTGATGGAGAGTCTTTTACCCACATGACATTATGAAAGTTGCCGATTACCTACATGCCATGAAAAAGTTTCGAGACACCTGTGTGCCATGCACTCGAAATTCGTTTACGCGTGTGCCATTCCGTCCATGTTTTGAGCTAACGGTGTCAAAATGACGGGTGAAATGACCATTTTGCCCCCTGTGGATACCACCAATCTTCTTCCTCCTCCCCTTCTCCTTTCTCCCCTTCTCCAATCTTCTTCATCCTCCTCCCCTTCTCCTGCAGGCCGCCGCGGCCGGGCCGGCGCGGGCGAGCGCCGCCGCGGCCGAGTGCCGGTACGGGCGAGCGCCGCTGCGGCCAGGCCTGCGCGGCAGAGCGCCAGAGCGGGCGAGCGCCGCCGCGGCCGAGTGCCGGCGGCGAGCTCCGCCCAGACCCACCCCGCTCGCCCGGCCTCGGGCATCTGCAGCGCGGCGTTCATGGCCTCCGCGACAGACTCGACGCACGTCGCTGACCACGCATCACTCGGCCGCCGCGTAGTACGCCGCCTTCTCCTGCGCCGTCAGCGTTATTATGGTGGTGGTGGTTTCTGATCGGTGCGTTGCCGGATTGATTGGTCAGGAAGGAAGGAAGGAATTGCGGGGGGCGGAAGGGAGATGATGCACGCCAAATCGGAGTCGGACGTGACGAGCCTGGCGGTGTCGTCGCCGCCGCGGTCGCCGAAGCGCGGTGGCGGGGCCGTGGACGGCGCGGGCGGGAACGGCTACTACGTGCAGAGCCCGTCGCGGGAGTCGCACGACGGCGGGTACAAGTCGTCGTCGATGCAGGCCACGCCAGTGTACAACAGCCCCAACGAGTTGCCGTCGCACCGCTCATACGGCCGCCACTCCCGCTCCTCATCCGTCAGCCGCTTCTCCGGGAACCTCCGCAGAGGACATCGCTGGCGACAGCGGGCTCTCCCGCCGATGCCAGACCATCCTCGGCTTCCTCACCTTCGTACTGCTCTTCACGGTCTTCTGCCTCATCATCTGGGGAGCCACGCGGCCGTACGAGCCCGAGGTCATGTCAAGGTACGTACGCTTAATTCCACTTCTTCAGCTGTTGAGCATCTGAAATATTTGTTCCTCTTTGTTGCTCGACGAGCAGCTGCTCCATGGTCAGCGACCACCGCGGGGGAGGGGAGGACCTCCTGGAGGTGCGGTGCGCGGGGTGCGTCGAGCTCGCAGCCGGATCTGGCCGGGCGGCGGCGGCGTACCGGTACCGCCGGCAGCGGCGGAGGAGGACCAGAGGGGCAAAATGGTCATTTCACTACGTGGGTCCCACATGTCAGATCGGTGGAACTGTTAAATTCTAACAGAAGTTGGATGGAATGGCATACGTGTAAACGAATTTCGAGTGCATGGCACACAGGAGTTTGAAAACTTTTTCATAGCATGTACGTCACCAGCAACTTTCATAATGGCATGTGCGTAAAAGACTCACTGATGGACGACCCTGCGGCACTACGGGTACAGGACATCCTCTTCGAGGTCTTTTCCCGCGTGGGCAACATCAAGGACCTCTTCCGGGGCGCCGTCACGTGCCGGCGGTGGCGCCGCCTCTTCACCGACCCGGACTTCCTCCGCCGACTTTGGCCGGAGACAGACCACGCCCTTCTGCTCGGCTTGTTCTTCCACGGCCTCACGACGAAGACGAGCACCGGCGGCCAAGTCTTTGTGCTGAGGCTGGAGTCGCCGCCGCTCGGCTCCGGCGACTGTGGTCTCGCTCTCGCCTCCTCTGTCCCCATCGCCCGCGCGCACGACCACGGTCACCACCGTAGCAATGATCCCCTAGCGTCGCGCCACGGAATTCTCCTCCGCCACATCTTCGTCAACCTCAGCAGCTGCTGCATCAAAAGAAAACCCGAGATCCACTATCGCCTCCTCGACCCCATCACCGGCGCGCACGACGACGTCGCCCCGCCGCCGGGGTGCACCTGCGTTAATCGCGCAAACGGCTACGCCATCCTCACAACCGCCGACGGCGACCACATCATCAACCGCGAGCAGCGGCCGCCGTCAGCACCGCACCCCGCGCTCTCCGGCGAGCTGCTCCCATGCTTTATTTTACCGGTTTGGAAAAAAAACCGTAGGTTGGTGAGAAACGTGTTTATCGGATTTCTCGAAAAAATTTCGGATTCTTCGTTTTCCTTTCGGATAAAATTTAGAGAAAAATCTTCAATTTATACACAAAACAACCTAGATTGTTTCCAAACAACCTCACATGAAAGCAATGCATAGAAATATGATAAGTTTTAGAGTTATGGAAGGTCGGGATGTAGTATTAATTGGTTCGGACGATTTTTCGGTGATAAAATAAAAAACCGCTCCCAACCGAGAAACATGATTTTCGCGTTTCTCAATTTTTTTTCGCCGAGAAAATAAACCAAGGCAGCTCCTCGTCGGCTCCCACCTCGACAATAAACGCTTGCGCCAGCACGTCCACTCCTTCTCCGGCGCCACGCGCCGCTGGAGAGCGCCCGCCCGGATCCGGCACCGCAACCGCCTCCGCGTGGAGGGGGCGCGAGCCGCCGTCGTGCACCGCGGCGCGGCGCACTGGCTGTACGCCGACGTCACGATCGACGCCTCCGCACCCGTGGACAGAAGATACCTGTACCTGCTAAGCGCGTCGACGGCCACGCGTCGCGCCTCCGCGTCCGTGACGAAGCTCGCGATCAAGGCCGCCGGCGCGGTGTCGTACCTGTGCCCGTGTGCACTCCACGCGCGTCGACGTCTGGACGCAGCAGGACGGAGACGACGGCGGCGACATTGTGTCGTGGCTCCGTGCTCAGTTTTACGGAAAAGATTGGCTCCTCTCGCAGGTGATCCAGATGCCGGCGGCGGCAGTACCCGCCGGTACGAACTTCAAGTGCTGCAGCTGGTTCCACTTGAGCAAGGGGGCTATGATGGCCGTGTACGACGACAGCGGCGTCTTCGTCCTTGACCTCGAGGCGAAGGCGATGGAGAAGATCATGGACCTGACTTGGTGCGATCGTAGCCACGGATACTACAGCTGTCTGCCGTACGAGATGGATCCGCCGGAGTTCTTCATCGGCCGGCTGGGTGGACGTGCGATGGAGACGGAGGACAGCTCACTATAGGTTTTTTTAGATAATGGATAAAAATCCGGCCTCTACGAAACGAATACGGCCACCTTATTACAATTTTGACAAGTTATCAGCTTACATTGCTGAATACAAAAGGGAACAAGAGACATCAAAAAGACTAAAAAGACGCTAATCTATTAAAATGTTTCCATCCACGATTGGCCTGTTCCAAGGCGATAACCTCTAGCATCGAGCTCGCCTTCCGGAACATCTCCTTTGAGTTGTCATCACGCTGTAGTTGCGACCAAGAGCGCAACCAATAGGTTCCCCTGAAAAGAGCCTGCATAAATGAAGTATGCTTGGTTTTGTTAAAAATAATGTCATTTCGACATCTCCAGATAGCCCAACATAGTGCAGAGACTCCCACCAAAATTATATTTTTAATGTTATTATCTTGGTTGGAAAGCCATCTCCCCAGCATATGTGAAACCGATATAGGCGGGGATAACCCGATAGTAAAGAAAACTAGGCGCCAGATCTCCCTAGCATGAGGGCAGTCAAAGAAAAGATGTTGTATTATCTCATTATTATTACAAAAACAACACTTTTGAGTGCCCTTTCAGTTCTTCCTCGCTAGATTATCCTTTGTTAGTATTACTCTTTTATTAAGTAACCAAAGGAAAATTTTTATCTTTAGAGGAATATTTAATTTCCAAATCCCTTTGTTACGGTAGGGCGCAATACTATCCAATCTATGAAGGTACATAGAGTGCACCGAGAAGGTTCCATCTCTACGAAGGTTCCATTTGAACCTATCATTTCCTTCTTGTAATCTGAAGTTGGAAATCAAAGTTACCAGTTTATGTCAATCTATGAGTTTCTCCTGGGTCAACGTTCTCCTAAAGGAAACGTTGATTGGTATAGTCGACATAACATTTGCCACTGTAGCGTGTTGATAATGTGCAATATTATATAGAGCAGGGAAAATATCTTTGAAAGGCCTAGTGACTGCCCATGTATCCTCCCAAAATCTCGTTTGCGTCCCATCCATTATTTGAAAGGACCCACAAGCTAACACTTCATCTTTAACCTTCATCAATCCTCTCCAAAAATGAGAATCAGTTGGTTTTGCTTTAACTTGTGTTAGAGATTTGTTACTTAGATATTTATTTGTAAGCATAGTTTGCCATAACCCCTGTGTATTAAGTAAGTTAACAATCCACTTACTTAGTAGACATCTATTTTGGAGTTGTAGGTCGATGATTCCTAGTCCTCCTTGATCTTTAGGACGGCACAAGATATCCCATTTTGCAAGATGATATTTTTTCTTCTCTTTACCACCTTGCTAGAAGAAACGAGATCTATATTGATCTAGTTTTTCGAGGACACCTTTTGGTATCTCAAAAAAGGACATCATGAACATGGAAAGGCTACTAAGCACTGAATTTAGGAGTATTAATCTACCTTCATACGACAAGTGCTTAGCTTTCCAGCAGCTCAACTTCTTTTGGAAGCGTTCTTCTACCTTACTCCATTCCGCATTAAGGAGTTGTCTGTGATGCATTGGAATTCCTAGATATCTGAATGGGTACTCTCCCACATCACAGCCAAAGAGTTCAATATATTCATCTTCGAACTCTTTAGCTTAGCCATAACAGAAAATCTCGCTCTTGTGGAAGTTGATTTTGAGACCAGACATTTGTTTGAAGACAGTAAGCAAAAGTTTCAAATTTCTTGCTTGCTCCAGGTCATGGTCAAAAAAGATAATGGTATCATCCGCATATTGTAGGATTGATAAATCATCATCTATTAAATGTGGTACTATTCCAGTTATCTGTCTATCGTCCTTTGCTCTTTTAATTAGTAAGGACAGCATATCTGCTACGATGTTAAACAGAATTGGTGACATAGGGTCTCCTTGACGTAGGCCCCTCTTAGTTTGGAAGAAGCGGCCAACATCATCATTTACTTTGATGCCAACGCTTCCTCGAGTAACCATACCTTCTATCCATCTACACCACTTGGGTGAAAACTCTTTCATACGCAGTGTTTGTTGAAGGAAAGGCCACTTAACTTTGTCATAGGCTTTCTCGAAGTCAATTTTAAATATAACTCCATTACGCTTTTTCGTATGTAGTTCATGAATAGTCTCATGTAAAATTACTACCCCTTCCATTATATATCTACCAGGCATAAAAGTTGTCTGCGAGGGGCTGACCACTGTCTGAGCTACTCTATTTAATCTGTTTGTGCCAACTTTAGTGAAAATCTTAAAGCTGACATTTAGCACACAGATAGGTTTATATTGTTGAATCATTTTAGCCTCGTCTGTTTTGGGGATTAGATTTATTACCCCAAAATTTAGACTAAAAAGGTTGAGGCTCTCTTCGTGAAAATCTCTGAAGAGAGCCATGAGGTCTACTTTTATGATTTCCCAAAAGACCTGGTAGAACGCTGATGGGAAACCATCAGGTCCTAGTGCTTTATTATGCTCCATTTGGAAAATTGCTTCCTTTATCTCCGCTTCTGAGAAGTCAGCAGTCAGCAGTTCATTTTCCAAATCTGAGACCTGTGGTATGTCATCTCTTTGTGTTTCGACCATCTCTATGTGAGTGTCGTCTGGTTGGCCAAACAGGTTTCTATAATAATTGGTGATGTATTTCTTCAACTCAGTATCACCGACCACTACCCCATCCTCTTGGTCTAATCTGAAGATGTGTTGTTTTCGGTGTTTGCCATTGGCCACTAAGTGAAAAAAGCGTGTATTGTCATCACCATAGAGCAGGGTCTTCACCTTGGCCCTCTCATACCATTTGATTTCTTCCTCCCTCAAAAGATGAACTAATCTTTCCAGTTTATTATGCCAGATGCTTCTTTATTCATGAGAGATTAATCGACTTAGTAGTAGTAATTTGGAGTAGAACCACACATGTAGGAGGGTGGTGAAAGAGTTCTTTTGCCATTGGCTTATTGAACCCAACCTTTCCAGAGCATCGAATCAATGTGACTGAAAAAACTCGTTTTCATGCCTAGTCCACATGCATGTGAGCATCTCTATCGAAAGAATGGTCAGAGGGGAAACTTGGGTCAGTACATGGGCTATAATAGAGGTAAACCCGTTGTCCCTGCTATTTCGAGGCCCACGGGCGCAAACTTGTTGGGTCAGTACATGACTATTCTGGGCTCCACGAGCGGCCCAGTTCCTTTCCTTCCTCTCCTACGAACAACATTTGGGCGTTTCCAACGTCGCCAAAACCGCTGTTTGTATTACAGAGCAAATCCTTTGTTCTTCCGGCCTGTTCAGTTTGGTATAAACTTTTGGAAAAAATTTTGGAGTTCCCTTTCAAGGCTTATTAAGAGTATTAAATGTAGACTAATTATAAAACTAATACATAGATAGATGGAAAATTACGAGACGAATCCATCAAAACTAATTAATCTATCATTAGAGATTGTTTAATGTAGCACGACACTGTCTAGTCATAACATAGTTAAGCTCGTTAGATTCGTCTCGAAGAAATAGAAGGATTATAAAATATTTTTTCATTAATCCACATTTAATACTTCTGATTAGTGTTCGAAGATTGATGTAGGAGACATTTTTTTTAAACTAAACAGGGCCGTCAGCACGGCACCAGAGAAGAGGAGAGATGGTGGAACGTCAAGAGCTCAGGATTAAAGATGGGCCGTGCCATCATGACGGCACATACATAAGCTATGATTTGCCTGATGGGCGCTGTCACTGGGCAGAAAAACCATGCCGCCCTTGCACTACGCCACTTCCTGACTAGCTGAAGAGAAGATGGGGGCGAAATAAAGTGATAAAAAAAAGGCGCAGTAGCATCGGCAGTGCCTGAAAAACAACAAGAATACTTGCGTGTGTGCGGCGCGATCTCCTTTTTTTTTGGCGCGCATGGACTTTCCGGGGTTCGATCGGATCCTCTTTTTCGAATGCTTTTGCAGAACAGAAAAAACTCAAAAGGGCAGAGAGCGCAGCAAGTGGAGATTTCGTTGCCGTCTGTCTCACCATGTGGATATTTAGTGTCAACTCGTACCCATATGGTAATTAAAGAAACCCGTGAATATGGTAGATCACAATTTTCATTCCTCGTGGAAAAGGAGCTGGCATCTGTCGACCGTTGATCCAGTCCACCATGCCATTTCTTCAGCACACAGCTCTCCGTTGAAGCAGCTAGCTCTTGCTTGCTTGCTCCAGGAGGATGTCAGATGCCCTAGCTTTTCTCGGAATCTTTGAATGAAATACTACTAGCTCAATTATCGCAAACTTCCACCAATGGGAACCGACATATCGGAGCCGGCAGGACCAAGCCCCAGCTGAGAGTTCTTATTCTGAAAACTTTTTGTAGCAGCAAAACATAGATTAGAGGCCGGTGATGGTTACCTGCACCTGCACTGCACAAAGTACAGAAAGAGTTACTGGATTAGGTATGCTTTAATTTGATCTGGTCAATTTCACGTTTTCTTCATAAAGCCCTTGGGATCGGACTTAGCTTATCTTTTGATCCGTGACATGTCGAACCGTCAGAGCCCCGGCCGGGCGTGAGTGTCTGTCTCCTTTAGTTTGTGGCTCAGATAAGGGATATCTGAACACGTGACCAAAAGGAAGGCCTTCATGTTACGTTGTGTTGCTTTTCCTTGGTGCCGGGTCTTGTGAAAAGGACGTTTTCTGGTGTGAGATGGAAATTTGGGGAGATGGCTCACGGCTACCGCTTTGAGGCCGGCTGTTGATCCGGTGTTGTCAAAAGGTCACCATGTTAAGGAAACAAGATGCAAGCAACACGTGGCTGCCGCCATCCCAATGGGAAAACATCACTCTTTGTGACTCTCTGAGACCTTGAATCACGCACCCGATTGCTTGGCGTGATTTTCCCTGCGCAGCTTGATGGAGTTGCCTTTTCCTTTTTATCTCTGAATGACCCAAAATATTCAGAGAAAGGTTTCAGGGACACAATTGTCCACTGCTCTGCAATGCTGTGTTTGCCGTTGAAAGTTTCAGTCCATGTTCTTCCGGTGTGGTGTGTTCTCCAGTGCGGTAGCAGTACGTGCAGGAACAAGCTTTTTGGGCTTCATGACCGATCTCCCTGCAGCTAGCTACCGTGCAGCAGCAAAGGATGGCAAAGACAGAATTCCATTCTTGACACCACGTACGAGGACAGAATCAACAGCTACTATACTGGAATTCTTCTTCCCTTCGAACCAACTGGAAGCTGGATGGAGTGTCGCTACTTTGATTAATTAATCGGCAAATTAAAGGCCAAAACTGGACCGGCAGGGGAGACTCCAAGGTTATTCTCGGTCAGGAGATAATCACATCAACTGTTGCAACAAGTATGTGGATTAGTTGGCCTCTAATCTGATCATCTATATACCATATATACCCCATGCAGTACTTGCTACTTTGGCCACACAAGTCCAAGTCACGAGCGTGTGCGTCCTGTCGAAACCGTGGCTCGGATCAGGTTCGTCAACTTCACATTGCTTTGAGTGGGCTTGTGCCTTTTTTCCCCCTTCCGTGGCGGTTTTTGTGTCTAGAAAGCATATCCATCGATCATACGTGCTTTTGAGAGTTTGATGAAGTCGCGTCGAAGCAGGTCACCGGATTAAGGAAGCAGGACGTGGAGGACACGTGGATGCCGCCGCCACAAGCAGATAGATAGATAGCTGCATCGAAGAATCTCCATCGCCGGCGGGATGCATGCGTTCAGAGACGGCAGAAAAAGAGTAGATAGCACAGCCCGTTGTCTGTAGGCATTCAACGTGTCCTAATTAAGCTACAATTAACTGACAACCGCGAACGAATCGGGCACGGACAGCCCCTGTTTGCAAAAATCAAAGAGAAGAACAGAAAGCCTGGAACGTGATCGAGCTTCCCAAACCCCGATCGCCCCGCGGTCGAGCTGATCAGCACGCAGACGGCGTGTGACCTCCCTCTTCGGATCATGGATCACGCATGATGATCCATCCATCCCCTGATGCCTGATGTGCGTGTGCTTTTCCTCGTGGCAGTGCCGCGCCGGCGGGAAGTGCGAACGGCAGGTGGCGGGTGGCCGGCGGGGCAGCGGGCAAGCAAGTGTCGGAACGGGACGGGTGGCGCACGCAAAGCAGCCGCAGGCAGCAGGCGATCGAGAGAAAAGGCATGCAGCCAAGGCATGCACAAGGCCAACCAAAAGCGCCACACCTACCAACCACAACCGATAACGCGAGGGACCAAAACCAAATGGAAATTCCAAATTCCAAACGCATGTCGCCCGGCGGGCGTGTGGGCCACCACCCATCCACCACACCATCGCCGCCTCGATCGCCCCTGCTGCCTTCCAGGCTAAGCGAGCTGCTGCACACAGCTACAGTAGCTTTCTTCTTCTTCCTGCCGTCTGGTGCGCCCCGGGGTTTTTTGGTTTATAAATAGGGTTATTTGGTTCCAGGCTATTACTATTTTTCAGAGTTGGAGAAACGCCACTACTATTCACGTATTTTGAAATTTGCCATTACAATTTTTAACTTCCCTCAAATATGCCACAAAATACGTATGAAGACGAGTCGGGCCCAGCTGCAGGCGTATATGAAGACGTATATCTCATTCTCCTCTCAATAACATGCGGGTCCCATTTGTCAGTATCATCTTCTTCCTCCTCTCATCCTCTCTCTCCCCCATCTCTCCTTCTCCCGCTGGCGCCCCGGTAGAGAAGCTGAGAACAAGCTGGACCAGAAGCCCCCACCCCCGCTGCCGGCACCACCGCCCCCGCCGAAGAGACCCCCGGCGCCGCCACCGAACCCGCCAAACGAACCGAGGAGGAAGGCCGCGTCAGACGAGGCGATGAAGAAGGCGGCGCCGGTCTTAGCGGCCTCGGAGAAGAGGGTAAACACCGCGGAGAGCTCGATTCTGGGCTCCGCGGGGACCGGGTCGCCGTCGGGATGCGCGCCAGTCGAAGCGGCGGCGCGTATGGCGGAGGACGAGGTGCCTCCCCGCCACGGACGAGCGGCGGATTCGTACCTGGCGAACGAGATGGATAAGGCTTGCCCCGCGTGGGGCTGCCCCCATCCGCGCGAGGCCGCCGCCGCGGCGGGCACGGAGGAGGAGCGCCTCCCGCGGGGGCCCGCGGGCGGGGAGCGCAGTGAGATGCCTTGGAAGGTTAGCGCCATTGCGGCGAGGTGGAGGTGTCGGCGTGGGTGAGAGATGAGAGAGTGGATGAGAGGAGGAAGAAGATGATGCTGACAAATGGGACCCGCATGTCATTGAGAGGAGAATGAGATATACGTCTTCGTATACGTCTGCAGCTGGGCCCGACTCGTCTTCATACGTATTTTGTGGCATATTTGAGGGAAGTTAAAAATTGTAATGGCAAATTTCAAAATACGTGAATAGTAGTGGCGTTTCTCCAACTCTAAAAAATAGTAATGGCCTGGAACCAAATAACCCTTATAAATACCTCCACCACCCAGCACGGCAGGCCAACACAACAAGACGAGACCCTACCACCACATCCTCAACTCAACTGCTTGTCTCTCTTCCTCTTTTAGTCCCATCGTCCTCCATTCCGATCCCACGACGTGCTCCTGCTTCTCGTACATGCCATCGAGCCTCCTGCCACCACTACAGAGATCGCGCTAACGACGAATCGACGATACAGCTATAGCTGCGACACAAGAATGGAGGTGCACGCGGCGCCGGCGGTGGGGAAGCGGATGTGGAGCTACCTGCGAGCGGTGTTCTTCATGGTGCGCAAGGGCCTGCTCTCCAACAAGCGCAAGCTCCTCCTCGGCGTCCACCTCCTCATGAAGCGACGCAACAGGGCCGTATCCCGCACCGTCGCCGCGCTCCTCTCCCACCACGGCCACCACCACGGCGGCTACAGCAACGCGCTCCGCCGACGAGGCGAGTACGAGTTCTCCTGCAGCAACAGCCCGGACCCGGCTTCCGTCTCCGCCAGCAGGCGCCACCACCTCGCCTACTTCCCCTGCCTCGGCGCCGTCGCCGAGGAAGAGGACGAAGATCGTCATCGCTACGGCGGCGGCTTCCCCCTCTCCGACGCCGACGCCTCCCCCGCGCCCCTCGCCAGGATCGAGTACTACGCGGCGGCATCGCCCGCGCCGTCGTCGCCAGGGCTCCTGCTGCGGGAGGAGCTCGCGCCGGGGGAGGAACAGTCCTGCTGCGCATCGCCCGCTCTGCAGCTGCTGGGCGCCGGAGGTAGCGGGGCGTTCTCGGTGCGGGTGTCCAACTACTCGTCCGATGACGACGACGAAGGCGCTCCCGCCGTGGACGACGAGGCGGAGGAGTTCATCCGCCGCTTCTACGAGCAGCTCCGCCGCCAGAACACCCTCGCCCTGCTCCCCTACATGCAGGAGTCCGCCGCCTGATCGATCACCGATGAATTGGATGGTCGTGTGATCGATCGGTCGAGAGTTGATCTTTGATGCTTTCTTGGCGTGCATGCAAGGAATGGATCGTGTACAGCGCAATGCATTGTACATATAAACTGCATATATATTTAGTAGTACGTGCCTATATATGTTTTGCATGTGTATTGTAATGTTAAGGAACGACAATGTTGAGTCCCCCATGGTTTTTGTTGCTGGGACGACTAGATACAAAATGCAAGCTGCACGGCCAATATGGTGTGTGTGTGTGTGTAAGGAATAAAGTATGTTTAGTATACAGTGGTTTTGCCACCTTTCAGTGTCTTGTTCATCATCATCTATCCGGACACGCATGATTGTTTGTATGGTGTCTTTACTCTTTTTTTTTTTGAAACCAAATCACTATCTTTCTTTGGTTCTATGCTAATTAATCTTTGAGATAAGCAAGTACTGAAGGCAACAGCTGCATAGTAGGCTGCTGCATTCCGGAGGGCATAATATAACAATCGTCATCAAATTTCGTCGTCTCGCATTGTATATATGGTACTCCGTCCGTTCTTAAACATATGATGTTTTAGGATAAGTAAATTAGTTCAAAATGAACTAGTTTTTTCCCTAAACGTCATATATTTGAGAACGGAGGGAGTACGTTACACAGGAATGGCAAGAAATTAAAGCAAATATCTAGATTTCATTTGTTTGGTGGGTGGTAAACACTGGTGGAAAAACGACTTTTGTTCCCAAGTATTTGTCCCGGTTCAACTTTGGAATCGGGACAAATGCTTTTGAGACGACGTGGCCTCAGAAGGCTATTTGCGACGCCCCCCCTTTAGTCTCGGGTGGTAATACCACCCGGGACTAAAGGCGTGGCGTCCAACGGCTCCGAGCCGCAATTATTGGCGCCAGACTTTAGTCCCGGGTGGTATTACGACCCGAGACTAAAGGGTGAGACTTTAGTCCCGGGTCGTAACACCACCCGGGACTAAAGTTTTTGTCCCGGGTGGTATTACCACCCGAGACTAAAGTCTCATCTTTAGTCCAGGGTGGTAATACCACCCGGGACTAAAGGGGCGCCTATAAATCCCTGCCTCCCTTCTTCTTCCTCTGCCCGAGCTCACATTCACCCGAGACTTAAGAGATAGTTTGTGAAGAGCTAGCTAGTTCTTCTCCTAGCCAATTTTTTCGTCATCCATTTGTGAAGATTTCTCTCCTCCAAAATGTTGCTAAGGTTTGATTCTTTATCCTTCCTTCATTTGTTATGATTAAATTTCGTTTTTATGGTTAGAAATGGAGAAAATATGGATTTAGATTTTTAGGTGGTAGGAGGAGCTAAGAGATGTTTTAGATTTAGCTAGCATTGTATTTAGTTTCACATATTTTTTAAGCATAGTTTCACATAGGGATTTATCCTCTGATTTTATAGTTTTTGCTATAGAGATAATTGATTTTAACTTTTAGATGAGAGATGCATTTAATTTTACATTTAGCTTAATTTATGCCAATGGGTAAACCTAAATGGCGTAAAGAAAGATGAATATGGAATGACAATAGTGGACCTTACCAAGATTGGGTTCAAAGATGATCCATTCGTGCTTGCCAAAGATGTGCATCAAGTTTTCTATATGAAGGATATGACTAGCATACCGAAGAATAAAAATCCCCAAGAAGCAGGACCACAAGAGGCAAAGCGTCACATAGTT
The DNA here is from genome assembly GCA_036936925.1 of Cenchrus fungigraminus. NCBI lineage: Eukaryota > Viridiplantae > Streptophyta > Magnoliopsida > Poales > Poaceae > Cenchrus > Cenchrus fungigraminus. Next base: position 4,459,773 of record CM072779.1, read on the forward strand.
CTTCCAGGTAAAAGAGTAATCGTGGGAGTCGAGGACAAAACAAATCAATCCGATGATTATGATCAGTTTGATGGCATGCCTCCGTTCGCTGTCGAAGTTGACCCAAGCATATTGCTTGGACGTGAAGAGACACCGTACTTACGTGCTTGAGATTAATGTCGTAATGTAATGATTATTGATCAAATCAATTGTGTATCGGTCTCAAAATTTTTATGAAGCTTGAATATGTCATGTGAGATTGACCCACCAAGTTTGCGATTTTTCTGAATTAATTTACTATTTTTTCGGTTTAATTGAATTTCCGTGCGATATCACCTAGAAATTAAAAGTTGAGCTGAGAGCACCCCTGAAACGATCCAGAATGGTGCCAAACTTGGCCACAAGTTCTCTCGTGCCTTAGGAGTCTAATTTATCTGGAAGTCGAATCATAATTCTTGAGTTATTGATGTGTAATTCACAATATTCTAGCTCCTTTAGCACGTAATATAATGTGTGTATATATTTATTTATAAGTTTATTCTCTTCATATAGTACGTATAGTAGACACGTATAATTAGTGCAAACATTTATACGTATACGTAAATTACACCCAAATACGTGAGAATATACGCGTATAATATTATTAGAATAATTTGAAATGAAACAAAAAAAATTCACAGCCCGGGACTAAAGGCGTGGCGCACAGGCCCTGGTGTGCCTCCCCTTTTGTCCCGGGTGGGGCTACCACCCGGGATTAAAGGGGTGGCGCACAGGCGCTGCTGTGCCCTCCCCTTTTGTCCCGAGCGGGGCTACCACCCGGGAATAAAGGGCACCCTTTATTCCCGGTTGCCCACCCGGTGACAAAGGGGGGGCCTTTTGTCTCTCCATTTTCGTCGCGGGTGGGCTTTAGAGACTTAAAGCCTTTCCCACCCAGGACGGAAGGCTGTTTTTCCACCAGTGAAAGCTACCCTTTCTAGCAGTGACAAGGCTAGTTAACGAATCGATCCGCAGCGTCGTCGGTACGGTGCAGTGCTATACACATGGACGGATTGATTTATTTAGCAGTTATACGAATAACGACGTGCTACCTAAATACATTGTGTACTACATACAGCTAATAATAATAATATACGTAGTATATGTTCATGTTGACACGTTAATAGCTCGGCAACCAAGTACTACGTATACCAGTAACTATATTTCCAGCAATATATATAGCCAGCCGTGCCTTCGGAGTTGAGAACTCCGATCCATCATCCACATGTGATGCACAGTTTCTGAATATTTATTTGCCTAGCAATTTCAAAGTGATGAAGTGCCACGTCACGCGCACTTCTTGAAACTGCAAGTACTGCGTGAAGTTGTACGGAGCAAGAGGCATGCTCGAAGAAGCTGCTCGATCGATAATCTTTCCATGGATGGAACCCCGCCGTATCATTACATGATGTGGATAAGGATAACCCCCTCTCTCTAATCACTCGAACGGGATAATTGAGACGTACGGGCCGATGCATATACTAGTAGTGGGTAGTGGCGTCGTTGGCGAGTCCTTCTTCCTCGACACTTCGTCGTGTCCGCTTTACAGCTTCTCCAACCGTGGCCTGTGGGTGGCACACACACACACTGTGGCAGCCTCTGGAATGCCGCCAAAGGAAGATGCATGGGGGCGCCTGACAGCAGAGCAGCGCGGGGTGCGATCGTTTGGTGCACGGCAGCGCTGCACTGTGTAAAGCTAGCGCTGGGCAATGATCAGGCCTATTACTTGCAGCATATACAAAACCCCTCACCAGCATGTGGCCACTGGCTTAATGCAGCTTTACCTGCTAATTCTGTGTACAATACAATGATAGCACCTGCTCAACCTAATCCACACTCGAATACAGCACAAACTCTCGACTCAGGGTTTTAATTACCAACCGCGACGTTGCTACCGCCGGCGAGCGGTAACGGTATACCGAGCGGTATACCGAGGATTACCGCACAAATTCAAATTCCTACCCAAAACGCACTAGTCATTCGGTAACAAACGGTATACCGGTCGGTAATACCGGTATACCGAACTGGTTGCAACGGTTACCGTTCGAAAAAATAAATTACCGAGCATAATTTTTTAATAACACGGTGATCAAATCTTATGCTTATCTCAATCTTATTATCTCATATTCTCTTTCTCAGTCATTTCTCAGTCATATCTCTCATAGGATATTACGAAATAGAAATTCCCAGTTCACATATCTTTTCTACATCTTATTTCTAAATCACATCCTAAATCATACATAAATCTTATACCTAAATCTATATGATTCCGAAAATCATACCTAACAGTCATTACGGTTGCCGTTGGCCTGTTGCCCGTCGGTCCTAACCTAAATGCTAAATCTTATCTACCAAATCAAATCATTTATTCTATTTCTACGATTCTATTTATTCTACATGAGAGAGGAAGCTTACCAGTAACTGGGCCGGCTAACCAGCATTCCCGGTCTGTTGACCGCCGGCGGAGGGCGGCATACCGCCCGGGAGGAGCGGTTAACCTCCTTGGCCGCGCAGATCCAGGCCCGGGGTCGGTAACCGCGGCTCTCGGGGGGTTAACCGCGGCTCCCGGTCGGTAACCTGCTCGCGGCGGGCGGTAGGGCGGCGGTGAGGAGCGGATGCGGAGCGGAGGGCGCGGCGCAGGGACTTCGCGAATGCAGCGACTCACTCGTGAACCGTGAAGAGCCAGATATTTTGTTGCGAGCGGATGGGCGAACATGGGCCTTAAGGGGCTGCGCGTTTTTTTCGTTTTCTTTTTTTGTTTAAGTTCAAATGTTCGAAAAAAATACTAAATGCAATTATATTTGAAAATTTTTTACACCATTACATTCTATAAATCTTGCAGTATTTTTAGTGATTTTTTTCTTATTTTTCAATTTTTGAATTCAAAATTTAAAAAAACCACCGGTTGGTAACCGGCCGGTACCGTTACCGTTCCGGACCGGTAACACCGGTTACCGCGGTAAACCGGCCGGTTACCAACGGTAATTGAAACCCTGGTCTGGGGTACGGTCATGGACGATTAAGCGTGCACTAAACAAAGCAGAGCAACAAATCTGCTGGACGCATGCATTATTAGCTGCACAATTTTGTATAGGAATATAATTCATACTACGTGTATCCGTAGGCATGCACGGCTGTGCGTAGCTAGATGCGGCTGTCTGCCCGACGTGGCTCCGTGTGGTCTCCCCGTCCGACGAAACAAAACAAAGAGGTGGAATCTGACTGACTGTTGCCATCAACAGACTATACATGTCGGTCTCGAGTCTGAACCGGCTCCCATCTGTCCGATTGACTGTCGGAGTCAACGATGTGCTGTTTCTTTTTTTTTTAGGGCGGATGTGCTGTTCATTTCTGTAGCACTTGACTTTTTACATGTAAATAAAATGAGATCTTTACATCTTATACAATGTGCATAGCAAATTTTGTGACATTCAAAGTTTAAAAGATATTTAATTAAGGTTCTCCTAAGTAGATAACCATTTAACAAAGAACCTAAGTCGGATAATAGGATAATACACAGCTTACTTTGAAATTATGTAATTCAAAATATGTAGCACTTGACTCTTTACATGTTATTAAAATGAGAACTTTACACCTTATACAATGTGCATGACAAGTTTCGTGACAATCAATATTTAAATGATATTTAATTGGTATCATCCTAGATAGATAACTATTTAACGAGAGCTCTAAGTAGGATATAAAATAATACATAGTCTACTTTGAAATTAAAATTTTAAAATATGTAACACTTAGTGTTGTATGTGTTAATAAAATGGAATGTTCGTATCTTATATAACGTGCATGTCAAATTTTGTAACATTTAAAGTTCAAATGTTATTTTATTTCGATTGCTCAAAGTTGATAAAATTTAATTGGGAACCTCCTGCCACGCCAGCCAATATGGCGCGGCACGATCACGTTGCCGCGCCGATGCATGTGGCGCGGCAGGAGGAAGCCTCGTCAGCCCACCGTGCCAGCGTGGCGGGCCTGCCGCGCCGCTGCATGTGGCGCGGCAAAGTGGGCCTGCCGCGCCACGTGGGCCGGCGCGGGCAAACGGGTTAGATCTGCAAATAAAATTTCGGTGGTGTTATTTTTAAAATAAATTAAAAAAAAGTTAAAATTAAAAAAAAATCCGCCTGGTGCCGCCGTGCCCCATGGCGCTAGGAACTGCTGCCTATATAAGGCCGAAATTCAGCCGAAAATGTCATAATAATTCGAAAAAAAAGAAAGAGAGGGGGAAGAGGAGAAGGGAGTGAGGAGGAGGTGGTGAAGGTGCGAAGCTCTACCGGTTTTTCGTCTCGTTAGAGGTAATACTCTGGTACTTAATAGTTTGAACTGTGATAATAGTAAAAATATAGTTTTAGTGTAGATCTGCTTAGTAAAAATATAGTTTTAGTGTAGATCTGCTTAGTAAAAATATAGTTTTAGTGTAGACATGCATAGTAAATTTATAGTTTTAGTGTAGATGGATTAGTAAAATTATAATTTTAGTGTAGCTCTGAGTAGATATATTTTGTAGTTGCAGATCCACTTGTTAATAACGTTTTTTTTCATGCTGTCAGACATGTCGGATGCAGTCAGTGTCAAGTTGTATTTCGGTAATGGGCAGATTAGATATGGTGAACATGGAGTTGACTTGTCAGAATTTAATTCGGTTGACCATGTGATTAGAAGAGCAGCCGAAAGAACTTGGGGGGTTCATTACCAACTTTTTTTATAGGGCATTCCATGTAGATGCAGAGCAACATGACTTGTCCATTATGGCTCTAATCAACATGAGTGAGTCAGTATATTGGGAGCTTATGCCACTTCAAGGCACTGAACATTGGAGGAGTTATATCAAAACAGCATGTGAAATTGGTTTGTCTGTGATATTGTTTATCCAAGTTGTTTATAAGGCTGGGTCTAGTAGTCAATGGTTCGTCGTTAAGTATCAATGCTTCAAAAAATTGAAATTTACAAAAAAAAATCCTACCGCCGTAGGGCACAGCGGTAGGTCCATACATACCGCCGTGGCCTACGGCGCTACCTGGAGGCCACGCTGCCGCCTGGCGGTAGGCTCCTACCGCCGTGTCGCGGCGCGGTAGGCCCCTAACGCCGTGGCCCACGGTGGTATGTGCCCTTGCCAGTGGGCCACGGCCCCTGCCGCCGTGCCGCACGGCGGGCCACGGCGGCAGATGTATAGTTTTGCAAAATTTCTGGCGGACCATTTATTTTTGCAAAATAGGGAAAAATATAAAAAAAATTCGAGGAGGAGGGAGAGGAACCGTAGTTGACTCTGGGCCCATGGGCCACGGCCCATATGAGTGTGGCCGGAAGACACGAGTAGCCGTTTCTATTGGGCCCCCATGTACGTGGATCTCCTGCGGGCCAAAGCCTACATCAATCAATGTTCTTCGAGTTCCTTGCCTTTTCGCAGGCGCCGCGACTCGAGTTTGAAATTTCTCTCGCCACCGCCCTTCCGCGGCAATCGGCAGCGATCTCCTCCGATGTCTCGGTGAAGTCTCTGATCAACCGCTGGTCAGCTCGTTTCTCTGATTTACTCTCACCGCAGCTTGTCCCACGTTTCAATTTCCTTTTCGGCCCCAAAGTCCCGAACTCTGACACCATCCGCTGGGGGCACGCACGGTGCTGCATCGCAGAAACGAAGTGGCGGATTGGATACCGGTCGGTCGAGGCAGCAATGATTCGTTCGAGCAAGTGAATCAGCCTGCGGTGGGATGCCAAGGTACATTCCCTCCCGTCAAATGTCGTGGTTTAATTTTCCGGGCTCTCTCGCATGGCCCCTTCAACTGTTTGATGAAATGCCCCTTCAGCAATGTTGTGTTCGATCGGGAGTTGTGACTTGTGAGGACGGTTTAGTCCTGTCGATATATTTAGTTTCCTCCCTTGCTTGCTGATTTTTTTTTGCGCAACTCGTCTCCGCATCTGTTTCTAGAAACACGTCGAGCGGTTGGGCCCTCTGGTTTAGGAAGAATTTGCCCACATCTGTTTCTATGGCTAAGGAAGTAACACCTCACGCAACCTGTAGGAGTATATTGTTATGGATTGTTTGTTCTAAAAAACGAACTGGTTATTCTCCATTTTACCAAGTGGCAGTATGCTACAATATCTAGGTATGCACCTTACACTAGTTTTCAAAAGAAGACAGTTGATCAATAGCACTCGACTACCACATATTTTCTTCTAATTTCTCCATCTGTAATCATAGAACCTTTGATCACTTTCGAGTTCACTCTGGTATCACTCTAGCATTTGTTTTTCCTTGCTTTATACTGAAAAGGATATACTCTGTTGTCAGTATCTTATTGTCTGATCAAACCATGGTATTTTACCAGTCCAGCATTGCTCTAGATCTCGTACGTCATTCCCACCCGTAACAGTCTGTTATGGGGGACACATGTTATCTTCTCTGGTTGCCTGAAGTTCTTCCTCATGAAATTGTACGCGTAGTCGACTATTATCTTCTTAAAGAGATCTGCATTTGGCGCTGCCACCACGTTAGTTTCTCCTAGCATATGGACAACACCATCCTCCATCTCTCTCTGTATTATTTGGATCTCACCAATGCTTCCATTTGGCGGGAAGGTTGCAATTCTATCTGAAAAACTTTTGGACAATCTTGCCTCTTGAACTTCGACATAAGGCTCTATCATCTCTCCCGATTCTTCTGTTAGTTGATCTCCTCCTTGGCTGTAGAATGATTCTTCATGGATGAATTGTTTCAAATGTTCAATTAGTAATCCCTCGAACTCTCTTGGATCTTCTACTTTATCATTGTATCCATAACGCACCACACATCGGAATACCTTGTAATCTGTTGGCTCCACATATCGGAACAGGAACCGCTCGCTTGTTTCTATCTTGCTGATAGGTAAGTACTTTATTGAGATAATCACAAGAACTGAATGGATGGAAGGTACTTTTTCTACCAAGTGAGGAAGTATGGGTGGGATGCCTTGCACAAGCTCAGAGTACAAAAAGCCTATTCCTGGCAACCTGGCCAAATTTCGCCTTGACGCCAACTCTGCCACATAGTTACTTGACACTTTATTTTGAAGCTCGTAATTGTACCGATGAACATGGACATAGTGCCATGTGGCCATTATAAACATTAAGATCGCTGCAAAAACTAGTGGCAAGTAGCCACCTTGAGTAAACTTGTAGAATGCCGAGGATAAGTATATGAGCTCTACTCCACCAAATATTACTGAAAAGAGTGCGATCCATAACAGACTTGTCTTCCATATCATAACCATTACTAAAGTGACTAGAAGCGTTGTTATAAACATCACAAAAACAACAGCAATACCTGCATAATACGATGATGGTATGAATATCTAATCATATAAGATGTAACTGATAATTCATGGATGGAATATGATGATGCATTTATGGATGTGGATCATTCTTGTATGATATGTTATTTTACCAGATAAGCTAGCATCATGACCTTACTTGCTCTAACAAAAAGCCAACAGATCACCATGCCACTAAAAATTCCACTGTTGTTTTAGGTTTAATAGAATTGTGTTCATACACACACTAAGGCAAGCTTACTTTAATCAAATTTGTCTTTATTTTGAGAATTCCTACATCAACGCTCTACTTCCTTTGTATGGTCTTCCATTTGAATCCTGTACAGGTAAGTGCTTATTTAAAGCTTGTAAGGTCATTTCAATTATTTAACATCCGAAGAAGTATTGTTCTTCGAGGAGTAAAGTAATTTATTCATCCAACTTGTTCAGTAGTGCGCTTATCAAGTTGGGAACAACTTTACTGCAGCTTTTTAGTATTGAACTATTGATGAAGTCCATGTGACTTTAAATAACTTCAAGTAATTTAATATAATTAAAATGATTGTTCTGGTACTGTATTATATTTTTTTCTTAGTTTATGTATTGGGTTGGGAGGGATATTTACGAGAATTTACCATATGCATTGCCAATCTTTTCTGTTGTTTGGAAAATAGCTGTAACAGCTACACATAAAATCATCAGTGCATAGTTGATCTCTGGGATGTAGACTTGTCCTTCATACTTTGTTGACGTGTGGGTCACACGAACTCGTGGAAAGCAACCTAGAATTTGGGACTGAGCTATAATTGCAAAGGCACCAGATATCATAGCTTGACTTGCAATTATAGCAGCAGCTACAGCCACCACAAATGTTGGCCAATATAATGGACCTGCCAACAAAATTCATGAGTTCACAATAGATTTAATCTTTCAATTGATAATCCATGCCATTCCTTAGTTGATTAGTATATGTTCATACCTGGAATTGATTTGTAGAATGTATTTGCAACATTTTCTGGGTGGATACGAAGATATGCAGCTTGTCCAATGTATGCTAGCAGTACTGAAGGGAACAGAACTACTGAAAAGCCAATCTGTAGTGCAATAAAACTTTATCTTAAATGCCTAGCTGAAGCAACACAGAAAGCAATTTTGAAGTTTAAGCTTCAAACTATCTCTTTTAGAAGATGAAAAAATCTTTTGCTTTTTAGGACTATTTTTCCACATATCAAGGAGTTTCTCCAATCTCCATAAGCACAGCTTTCCAGAATCTTTCCTCAATGGGTCAGTCAGTGTGTGCATGCATTCAGAAAATTAAAGGTTCAGAATTAGGAAAAAGTGCTCAATTACCTGAACAGCTCGAACATTGAAGTGACCAAGGTCGGCAAACATCGCCTCCGTTCCTGTTTTATAAAAAATGTAATCCACTTTAAAAAAAAGTTGATAAAGATCGTACATGTTTTGTTGCTAGCAAAACATTAAGGCGATATCGAGACCAGTATATTTCGGAGCCCCGTTACATACTCTGGGAGCAAAAGTACCTGTAATGCATAAAATAACCCCTCCAAGAGAAATCCATCCCTGCTTTCCATTTCTTTTGAAATAGTCCACAATATATTTTGGATTGAATGCTTTCAGAACACTGGTATCATGTTTGCTCAAATTATAAACTCCAATACCAGCAATCAAGATGAACCATGTCAAGATTATAGGGGCAAATGTGTAACCAACTTTGTCTGTGCCAAACCGCTGGGCAAGAAAGAGGACAATCAAAATGGCTATTGCGATGCCAGCAATCTGTCCTGTTGATTGGTAAAAACTGTCAGATTAAGTTTTCATTGTAAATAGTAAATTTGTTTAAATTATTGCAACTTTCGTTGGTATGATGCATAGATTGGTGTACCTTGAGTCAATGTTGTTGCTTTTTGCTTGATCCCTCCGACTGCACTCAGCACTGCAAAAGAAATACTCATGGGTTTATTTTTGAAAAACAATCATCCTTATATATTATAGTGGCAAATGAATATGCCTTATCAATATATTAGCAGGATAGCTCTCTGTTTTGTTAACTATCCGTCGTATGCCACATTTCTTATCAGATATGAGCAAACCCAGAAAGGAGATTGAACTGACCTGAGATACATGGGGTTAGAACACCATCACCAATCACCATGGATGTTGCCAGGACTGTCACTAGGAAAAGCACGACCTTAAATTTTGGACTGTTTTCCATCTTATTCTTGATCCAATGAGCCCTCTTGATACGATTTGTGGGGGACTCCAACTTATACCGAGAGACCATTGCATCTTCAGCCTGCTGATTAGGTATCAAGCTAATCCTAGCATACCGTGATATCAATGAATAAAGTGCAAATGTTCCTCCTGCAATAATATAAATTGATAATACATGTCAACCTCTCCTATGAAACAAATAATAATGTTTGACTTCGGTGGTTTTTAATTTTTCTTGCAAATTATGTGCATGCTTGCAAACCTAGCATTTTAATTGATTTTGACATATATTGTTAAAAGATGCTAGAGTTTCTATAAAATATATCCTTATGTTCAATAATCCTCAGTAAGGGTAACCCTATTGTGTTTTTTCTTCAGAATAAAAAAATAAAATATACTGTAGTTGAAACCAATGTGGTGGGACTGTGGGAGATTTCAAGTCTAGTTGATTTATCAAATTTTCACTCCTGCCCCCTTTGTGACCGTTCATTTCTATTTTTTTCACATTCTCTTTAAGCAAGACATTGCTTCTCAGTTGTAAAAAAATATTTTCTTCTTAAGTTATCTAAAAATCTTGTCGCCTAGGCAGGCGGACCCAGGTCACCTTGGCAAACAGGTCCGCCTTGACGCCTAGGTGATAAGGTGTACATGTTAGCATGTTGTATCGGTTGGCCCTATGGGCCCTTGGGTAGCAGCCGCACAGGCCTCTTAGGCTGTGCGCCAGCCCCCTCCAGGGTTAGATGGATGGATGGCTTAGATTAGGCAAGGATCTCATCTGATTGGGTATTACTATAAACCCTAGGATCTCCTTGCCTACATAAGTGTACGTGAGGCTCTGGGCGCAGGTGCAAGCCGAGGTGCAGTGTGCCACGAACGTAACGAAGAATCCGCTTCAGAGCAACCAAATGAATGTCGCGAGGAGCATGCATGTAGAGGCAAACTTGCTGAACTGCATATGCGATGTCCGGGCGGGTGAAGGTGAGATACTGTAGGGCACCTGCCAGGCTGCGGAAGTCCGTCGCATCCGCAGGCTGAAGAAGCTCACCGGTAGAGGCAGACAGCTTGGGAAGTGTGTCGACGGGGGTGGCGCAAGGCTTGCAGGCAGCCATGCCTGCACGATCCAGGATGTCCAGCATATACTGCCGCTGAGTCAGAAGGAATCCATCAGGTTGGCGTTGAACATGCATCCCAAGAAAGTGATGAAGCTGACCAAGGTCCTTCATGGAGAACTCGGTCCAGTCTGAACGTCGCCGGCAACGACGATCCGACTGCGGGGGGGTGTTAGCATGTTGTATCGGTTGGCCCTATGGGCCCTTGCGTAGCAGCCGCACAGGCCTCTTAGGCTGTGCGCCAGCCCCCTCCAGGGTTAGATGGATGGATGGCTTAGATTAGGCAAGGATCTCATCTGATTGGGTATTACTATAAACCCTAGGATCTCCTTGCCTACATAAGTGTACGTGAGGCTCTGCCTCCATAATCAATCTATTATCTTCCCTACCATATTGCTTTCAGTACACAGCTCGTCTTCCTTGTCATCTTTAAAAAACGACCAGAGGGGTCTAACCCCCGGACATATTTGATGGCTTAATATCTGTGCAAACAGGATTCGAACCATGGTCGCTAGCTCCACTCTACAATGAGCTAGCCAATTAGACTTGAACCCATTTGCACTGACTAGAAGTTGTTGAGAAAACTTACGGTCATATGGAGCATATTTACTTACCATCACCATTGTCATTAGCTCGCAGGACAATGAAACAATATTTTATCAAGGGAAGGAGAATCACAGTGTAGATAATTAGAGACATGACTCCAAGGAGGTCATCCGTGTTGTTAATCCCGTTTGTAAAGGTGCTGGAGAAAACATAGAGAGGAGAAGTACCCATGTCGCCATAAACCACACCTATGCTTTGGAATGCCAAATGTAGTGTGGTTGCCCAGCCAACCTTCAGTATTAAAGTGCAAACTTTGAATCAGATTGTGTTTGCCACAAAAAATGTGAATCATATGCATTTAATCATGCAATACTTAGATGACTAAGTAGCTATTACAGTGATATGCTCAGTTCCTTCACATAAGATGGTGACTGATATGATAATTTAATTATTATTTTAGGTTGTAGCAGAACTGGACTTGACAAAACTAGACATATATGATCAAGACCTTTTTGTGCACAATGGTTTCTTTATGTGGAATTTACTTTGAAATTTTTTCTTAAACTGATGAGAACTAAAATATTTCCATGCAGTTATGCAACTTCAAGCAATAGAAGCATTGTTGTCTAATTGAACAAGAGTTACTGGAGACCATACCTTGGCTGCATTTGTTGATCCACCAGGAATCTTTCCAGCCTCCATATGCAGTGAATCAAATCTCTGTAATCTCTTTGGTGGCATTTTCTCTGATGCATATTCAGAGTCTGCATCACTGTGAGCAGCTCCATTGCTGCTCGTGTGCTGAGGTTCAGCCATCTCCAAAGTATGGAGTCTTGCTCTGGCCGACCTTTTGTTATGTTCTCCATAACTTGGCTTTTATAGGCGTGCTGCGAGGGGCCAACCATGATACCATGCTGTTACTTTCTTGCAGCAGTTGGTGCCTGGCTTGTGATGACGGAGTATGAACGTGAGCTTTCTCTCTTTTTTCAAAGACCAGTATGAACATCTTCTAGGATATACAGGATGACAAACTGATTTCTCCTTGTATGCTGTTGAAGTCAGATGCTGTTATCATTCACTTCACTTGCCAAGGTCTTCCTTCAACGCTGCGGCCGTGAACCTTGTGATGTGCTTTACATAAGATGGCAACGTGGCTACGTGGGAGGGTATGATCACTTTTCTTCATCAGAAGTTGTCGTCACTCGTCACTCGTGAGTGTGGATTTGCACATAACCTTTCCATAAGAATTGGCAATATGACACTTCAGTTCCAATTTTCTCCATATTTATTGACAATGAAAAGAAAACCTGCAAAGCTGGCTAGATGACATGTGTAAAGCTAAAAGTAATATCAATCATGTTGAGTCATATATGGATTAATTATGCGAAATCCAAATCCTTTTTTAAATAACAATTGTGTTTCAATGCATATAGACGTATCTACTACAGCTCTGAAATTGAAATTCTAACGTGAACTTCGCTTTCCTACTTGTTGGTACTTAGAGGTTCATTTAGGCAAGTTTGTATTTCATTGCCAATACGTAAGAAGACGGGATCTTGGAACAATGTGTAACGGCCCAAAAGTGGCTGCCAACAGTATTGACTTGGAATCTTCCATACCGTGAGCAGCTATAGTTGGAAAAATTATCAGAGCCAAGGTGTTCTTTTGCAACTTGGTAGTTTTAACTCACTTTCGTGCTGAACTGCACCGTGGACTTGACTATTCTTTGTCGAGCAGCATTGGTTGGGGCTTGGGGGAAAGCTCTTTGTGATGGTGGCATGTGGAATATACCACCCGCAACCAGCATATGGATTCCTCGAAGGGATTGACAGCCAACAACTGGTGGGACAAGATCTTTGACCATGTGCACAATTTGGAAGGTAAGTCTTGGCAACTAAGCTGCTTCTAGAGTTGGTTGAACTTTCCAAGTTTGTAGGCTTTTCTTACTAAGTGTGGCATGGCCAGTGGATTAATAAATAATAAATGCCATAATTATAGTGCTGTTAGCTACTTAATATAATTCCATTGTGAGTTCTGCCATGGCAATTGTCCTGGTTTGTGCCTGTTGTCATTGTCAGGGATTAGAAAGGACGTACTTGGATGAGCTCTGTCAAAACTCATATTGACGATTTAGTGATGACTTGGTAGGTGCAGCCTATGCAGCATTCTGGTACAAGACTTCTCTGTGGTCATGAGTTGAGTGCCTTGGCATCTTTCTCCTCATTTTTCCAATCTGGCTCCAGAATAAAACTGCACTTGGAAAAATTAGTGATTGCCTTGCTTGCTGTTTAAAATATCTACTTTGGTTGGTACAAATCAAGAAGCAGTGCGTAGGCTAGCTAGACATGCTCGGCGCCTGTTTTGACGGGTTGTTAGTTTGTTGGTCGTGTGTATGAATGGTGCCATAAATGCTCTATGTTATCCAGTCTCCTTTCCATCCAGTTGCAGCCATCCTTCTTGAACCTTGACCAATTTTCATTCTTCTTCAGCAACGGCATGGCCACACCTGTATGTGGATATAGTTGTGGGGTTTTATTTCCTCTAGTAAAAAGTAGATTTATTCTGCCAGATTATTCACATTAAAATGAAAGAATGTTACAGTTACCGATGAATCTCATATTAACACGTGCTGGGATTTTAACATGGGATATACCAAGATAAATCCCATATAACTGTTTCCCTATGAAAGAAGACCATTAGCAGTTGTGGGCTTGTTGCAGCTCTATTGCTCCTGATATATTTATGCGCATGGCCTGAATTAGTCAACAAAACTACTAACAAATCCAGTGGGCTAGAAAAGGCCCATTGCCCACATGGTTAAGCTAGATGGTTGGAAGAAATCCAAGTGAGCTAGAAAGCCCATTTTCTCAGTAGCTTACCGGGCCTTCAATTTTTGCTTCCTTTGACTAGTGGTTAGTGCATTGATTTACTCCAGTTTTTCATTGCTCAGTGATTGCAATTTTTACTGATTTCTGACAGCCAAGTTACCCCAATATTTCACACCTTCACTCGTGGAATCTTACTATACTATGAAATTGTGGTTGCTTTTCAGGCAAAAACAACATATTCTATGACACAGGATTATAGGATAACTCTATTTTATTATATGTTATACTTATTTATTTATATAACAATAAAATACATCATGTTTTGCTAGTGATAAGAGAGAATATGAAACATTTACTTGTTTTTTTTATTCGATAAACATTTTGAACCTCGCCATAAATAAACTTCTATAACTTGATATAAAAAAAAATTATATCTACGTATATCTTTGTATATACATATATTGTGTACGTTAATATATACATATAATATGTACATGCAGATTCCCAGCTGATAGGCTGCAAAAAGTCAGTTTTAATATAGAATCACTGGCGGAGCTACATGTTGGCCAAAAAGGGCCATAGCCCCTCCTTGCCAATTGCAAAAACTATTAACCAGCTTCAAATTGATACTTAGAAATTAAAAAATAAGCATATTAAGCTATAGATTAATCCTAATGGTCCCCCCTCTTGATTTATGTTCTAGCTCCACGACTGTAGAATATCTGGCAACAATAAAAATTACCAATTTCAAACCATTTGTTCTGCATACAATAATCTTGACTTCTATATATGTGAACTTGGTGGTTCTGACCCCATAAATTATGACTGAACTCTCCTTAAGTTTAGTATTCGGATGAACTTATTTGATATGCTTGTCGCTCTCAGTGTCACACTAAGGAATTTATATACTAGTACTAGTAGTACACAAGTGGCCCCTCAGGAATTATGCTGCAATTGGTAGTGGAATTCCGAAGGGCGTGTCTTGTCTTTTACAAGTGGGCTCGTTTCTTGCTTTGTTCTTTCCCCCTGTACAAAGCAATTCCATTTTGTTTTCGCTTTAGGTGAATCACTCTTCCTCTGGTCATCCACGTGTCAATTCCAGGCACCCTAAAGGTGCTGGCAACCAGATCATCTGAGCTGTGCTTGACTGCATTTGACTAGTCCTGCATGAAATGAACCTGCCATTATATTGCCAGCCCAGATGTGCGATTCTGAGCTTAGTGGATGCTGCCTTATTTGGATTCTGCATACGCTTCAGCCTTCAGTACAACCTGTGTAGTAGTATGTAGGCTGCTTGGATAAGCTGGCAAATCTTCTTAATGAAAGAAATTGCCTAGTTTCTCCTGGATTGGTTCTAATTTTGGATAAGCTGGCAATTTCTATGTGAATTTCTAATCCAAAGCGATAAGCTTAGTGTTTGTTTCATTTGCTTTATAAAAAAAGCAGGTCAAACTCAAGAATTTAAGATAGAAAGATCGTGTTTGGGACGTTGTGACACAAGATCAGTATTTTCAGCATTGCTAACGCGATACCTGCCACCAATTTCTTGCATGATAGGATATTATTTTGAAAATGATTTGCTTATACGATGACACAGGTAGCAGTTCAATGCTGACAGCGATGATGATGGAGCAGTTGTGTGGACGTTGAGGTAGAGAACGCCGGCTACATGTCAAAGTCCAAATCCTGGGTAATGTTATTTGAGCTTCACATTTCCAGCTTTACTTGCTTTAAACTGAATTCAAGCTTTAACTTACTTGATAGTGACACAAATATAAGATTTTAACCTCCGACTGAGCTAGCGTTACTTATGAAATACTTGATCCCATATTTTTGAAGTTGCATTAGGTTTTGAATAGAAGGTGACGTCATTCCAACCGAGCTAGCCTTGTATTCTATTTTTAGGATTAGTAACAAAGAACTTACTGTATTAGCAGATTTAGTATTACAATCCTTTTTTTTTTTTGGTCTGAAACAGAGTTAGTATAATGCCTCTTTAGTGATCGTGCCTAGCTAGGATAACGTTTTCAGTGCATGAACCCATCTTCTTTCCACACACAAAAAGAAGGGGGAAATCATTGATGAGATCCTGTTACAGTAACATTAGGTCTGGTGGATAGCATCAATCATTTATCAGCCACACCGCACTTAATCGCGATGGATAACCTATCTGGTCCCTGCCTGGAACGCCCTCGTTTCTCGCCTGCCGAATACTAGTAGAGAGAAAAGAAAAATCCGGAAATGGGAGGCAACGGGGACAGGAACCGGGGAGCAGGGGATGCATCCGTCCGTCCGTCCAGCGCACGCACTAGCCCAAGTGTGCACGCGAGCACAAACTCGCCGCCTTCGCCTTTATTTCCTCCCTGTTTGAGTTTTGAATAACCACCAGCGACAAAGCTTGTATAGTCAAGCCCCTCATGGCCTGGTCAAACTAATGGGGATAATCGTAGCTGTTGACACCCCGGCCAAGCCCCTTTGAATACTTGAACAGTTCAGTAGGACTGAGTGACTACTGTAATCCATGAGATAGATTCTGTAGTGTCACGTTAGGTTTGTCCGTAATTCAGGTTTGTCTCTTCTTTAGAAGAGGAGGGGGAAAAACTGCAAACACATATATGCTGCTGACGTAGTAGAGGTAAGTAAAATCACACTTTGGAAACTCACCAGGTGGACTGACCTAAACTAAAGACAACAAAACACTTGGTAGGAAAAAAAAAAGGTGAAAAACAAGCGCTACAGACAGACACGAACATGGTGGTATAAACCAACAAGAAAGAACAAGGCGACCAGGTAGAGACAAGACTTGCTTGGTTGCCGAGAGGCGCGGCCGTCACCGTCACCCGGGCCGGGGGGCGCGTCGCCTCTGCCTTTGCCTTGCCGCCCGCGCCCGGCTTCTTCACTCCAGCACGAGGCAGCTTTCTTCCTTCCTGGGAAGCTTCGTCGTCGTCCGCGGGCGCGGCGGATGCGATGCGACCCTCGGATCCCGCGAATCGTCGTGCATCCCCGGTGGAGGGAGGGGCCCAAGCCCAACCCGCGCCGACAGCGACGCTTGAGAGGGAGCCGGGGCACGTGATCGGCCGCTCGCGCGCGGTGAATCATAGGCGTGGCGCGGGGAAAGGTAAGGCGGTTGCGGTTGGGCCGGGGCTTCCCCACCACCACGCACGCTCGCCGCTCCGGTGGTGCCATCCGTCCGCGTGTGCGCGCCGCGCCGCCCCGACGGCGACGCGGCCGGCCGGCGCGACGTGGTTGCGTGCGCGCCGCGGGACGGGTCGCCGTCCGCCGGTGGACGGATGGATGGAGCTCCGTCGAAGCAGAGGCCGCCACGCCACTCCCTCTCCCTCTTCCTCCTCCTCGGATAGTCGGATCGGCGAGGCGGTCAGTCAACGGCGCGTGCGGGCAGCGGCGACCGGCGACGGGGGGTTGCCGGCCGCTCGCTGGTTTCGATTTCCTTCCCAATCCCATAGCCTAGCCCCACTGCGGAGTACAGAGAGGAGATCTCAGTTGGTTTGGAGGCCGGAACAGCTCAGCATGTCCAGGACGGAACGACTTTGCTTGCTCCGCCACCCACCAGCCGGATCCCGTATTTCCCGTGGGATGACGGACGGCCAGTTCAGCTTCAGCCACCCACCCACCATTTCTTTCCTCTCTCTCTCTCTCTCTCTCTCTCAAATCATCATCATGGAGCTCGGGCATGGCACGAACATGAGAGGATTTTTCAAAAAAAAAGAAAAAAAGACAAGAACAAAAAAAAAGGAAGAAGGCATGAACAGCTCAGAGATGATGGATGCGGAATTCTTTGATTACATATTCATCATGCTATGTACACGGTTTCTTTATACATACAACCATGGTTTACATGGCGGACGCAGTAGCTTGACGGCTTTGCTTAAGCAAAGCCTATAAAGCCATCTTCTGTCTTTTTTTTTTCATCACCATCCCAGGAACGGACTCCTCAACTAGAACACGAACTGATTCATATCTACAGGACGAACAAGATGCACCTAGCTAGTTTTACAACACAAGACGAGAAAACCTTGCTGAGGAAAAAAAATATAAGGAAAAAAATTCCATCTCTCCCCTTTTGACCCTCCCTGTTGCTGTGTATCAGGTGACCATCAATCTACTCTTCTTCTTCTTTAGCGAGATCGAGATCTCTCTCTCTCGGCTCTCCCTATCCTGACTGATCTGCTGTTAATAAAAACCGTTGCTGCTGTATATACCACAAAACACACGTAGCGTAGGTAGTTGTAGTAAGCTAACAAACAAGACGGCCGGCCGGCGAAAACTGTACAAGATTCGAGGTCTTTTTTCCCCTGGGTCCGGCGGCGCCCCGGCTTGCCGGAGCTCCTCCGTGTCCGCGCCGCGCTCAGGCGCGGGCGGACAGCACGCGGCTGCTGCCGTTGCTGTGGGAGCCCCGGCACGCGGCGACGTCGAACCCCTGGATCCTCACGGCCGGCGCGAACGACGGGGCAAAACTGTTGCTGCTACTGTTACTGCTGCTGCTAATATACGTGGGGCGGTGGTGGCTGTAGTTGCTGCGGCTCTGGTGGTAAAAAATCCCGAGCTCCAACGGCGACGAGTCCACGGGGTGGCGCTGGTTCAGCAGGAAGTGGGGGTCGTGCACGAGCGGGTTGTCCGCGCGCGCCGGCGGCGACCCGCCGAACAGCGCCCAGCCCCCGTCCTCGTCGCCGTCAGCCTCCGGCGACTTGGTCTTGCCTCCCTCCTTGCTCTGTGATAACAACAACAACAGAGGGAAAGATGAGATCTTTGCAACAGAACAGGAACATGAAGGATTTTTTGCAAGAGAGGATGAAGAACAGGGGATTTGAGCCGGTACCTTCTTGCTGCTGAGCAGGAAGGGCGGCGGGCCAAGGATGAGGTCGGCGGTGCAAGGGTGGACCTGGGCCCTGCGCGGCCTCGGGGCGCAGAGCACCGCCGCGGCCGGCTCGGCCTCCCTGCAACCGCCGCTGCCAGAGGACGACGACGACTCGAGGAACAGCCCGTTCATCGCTCTGGAAGGCATCCTCCTCCTGGTCGTCGTCTCAAAGACCTTTCTTTCTCCGACGACGGACAAAATTCCTTGCCGGAGGAGCTCAGAGCCTCCCCTCGTTGGCTATGTATGTATATATCTCCCTCCTCTCCTCTCGCTGCTGCTTGCAGTTGCAGGTCGGTCTGAAGCAACGGGGAGAGGAGGAGGGAGGCGACGGCTTGGCCTTTGCCTCGCCTTTTCTTGAGGGAGGCTGGTGGGAAGGAAGAAGGCGGCAATGCGGTGCTGACCGCGCCCCTGCCACCACAAATATACCAACCGCCGGGTGGGCAGGTGGACCACGTCTCTCGTGCCCCCTGCCCATACTCTTTTTTTAGCTTTTTTTTTCCTGCCGTTTTTATTTATTTATATTATATTTCTCCCCCTCTCTCTCTCTGCCCCGCTCCACCGCCTCTTCGCTAAAAAAAATGTGTACAGTACGTGACGAAAATATCATCGGTTCTGCCGTTCGGGCCGTCACGACTTTCGTTGTTGCTTGCAACACATGGAAATCCACCACTCGTATCTGACTTCGTAGCCTGGAGATGTTCGACGAGAAACTTTGAGGGCTCGGAAATATCTTTTCCCCCGGCGCCATTTCTCTCGGTTGCATAAAAGCTATCTGCTCCATTTTCAAACGTTGCCTTGCTCAACTTCACAATATTTTGTTTTGTGTTTCGATTTCACCTATGCTTCCCCCTGTCTCCTGTCGGAGGAGCCATGGTATGATGCATCCCTTGTTTGTCGACCACTATCACTGTAAATTATTTTCGTTGTGCATTTTATGCATGATATCCGTTGTCCTCATTTGAGCTTTGGATCAAGCCAAGGATGTACCGTACCTTTGTTATATAGGAGGCCTTAATTGGTGAGTTCCGGTCACCTTTAGTCCCTGTTTTAATCTAGAGCTAACAGAAAACTTTAGCTAATCCAAACAATCCCAATTCGTAGCTAGCTTATGGTCCCGTTTTTGACAGCCCAATCTCCTAGTATCTTGTATTCTTGTGGAAAGCTATAAGCTGGCTCTCTTAGCTTGGAGGATCCAAATAGAACTTTAGTTCACCTCGTATTGTGAACAAGAACCGCGGAACAAATTCGTGGCCAGAATTCGCCTATTTGAGCCTCCTCTTGATAAGTTCATGTCCCACGCATCTAATTCTTTATGCGCAAAACATCACGCATAAAACACGCAAAAGGAATAAGCATGATTTTGCTCGTTAATTGTTACCCACAAAACCAAACCATCGCGGCGGACCACAATTTTTCACGTACTAGAGATAGAGATGCCTTTTTGTTGCTCATCACGTGCAGGGATCGCAATCCCCGTGTTTTGCTTGCTCTTTTTTAGGAGCCATTCTCTCAGTTTTTAGCCAGAGAAGAGAATTATCCTAAATTCCTTACACAGCAAATTGCTGCTGCGAAAAGTGGGGGAAAACCCTCCTGAAATCACGAAAAATGCAGAGGACCTTATCAGCGAATTGAAAAATGGTGGGTGCGAAACAATGAAAAGAATTTGATGAAGATGTGCCGGTTTGTAGGGGGGAGTATTAAAAAAAATGGCAGCTTTGTTCCCGAGGCGGGCACCTTGGATCTCACGCCCAGCGATGCAGAGAGCCAGATCTTGGCCAGCATCGTCCTGACACGCACGACGCACCGACCACGCCTTGTCCAGTTGTCCCCCACCCCTCTCTCTCTCTGCACATGCACAGCCCAGATTTTTTTTCCTCTCTTCCTGCCAAATGACTAAACTGCCCCCACCCGCTGGGCCGCTGCTGCGTGGTCCCCTCACATCATTGAGGTCTACGGCCCACGTATGAATACGCCCTGCCGACCTGCCGCCGCTACGTACGGGCCCGCCGTAGACGACGGCGCCCGTCGGATCGGTGGTCGACGGCCCCGATTTCGTGCCACGGTGGTTGTTGTTGGGAGGCGTGCCAGTGTGCCACCGCGCGCGGCTCGCTCGCTCGGGCGGTACACGTACGTAGGAGGCGTGTGTGGGCTGGAGTCCGGCGGCCCATCCGGGAATTGATTGAATGGAAGGGAGAAGAAGAAGGCTGCCAGCCACTTTCGCTTTCCTGTTTCCGTAAGCAGCAAAGCCAACCGCTCCTCCTCCCTCGCGCACGAGGCGCCCATGTGACTGGGACCATGCGAGCGAGTGAGCTGGTTTATCATTTGCTTCAGCCTGACCTAACCTTTAGTAAGCTTAACCTAACCTAGGCTAGTTAGTCTCCTGACTGGTCGTGGTCCGAACAGCTCAGCCATTTCATTGGCCTGTGTACGTGTTAAGCAGGCTGTTGGGTCACTCAACATGGATGGGCGACCTTTTATCCGTAGACAGACAGACACCCATCCTCCTCCACCTCACTTGCAGTACCTCTTTTGCAGTGTGGGCTGGGGGCCCATATGGGAATGTGAATTGCCTGGCCCTTTTCACTACATGTACCAAATGCTGATGATGATTGATCTACTTACTGCTAGAATTGAGAATCTTTACAAGACGAAAGCTGGGTTCAATCCCAGCGCGGGTAGCGGGTCCACGTCACCCGTTTACCCGCAAGCCGTTGGATCCGCCCACCTCGCGATACCGAACGTCCGATTGCGGGTCAATGCGGGCCTCCAACCATTCCGTGTACCGGGAGCTCGCGAATCGTCGCGAAGAACCCGCTCGTGCTCTCCGGCTATCCGCTTGCCGCGCCGCCCCTCCACCTCCAGACGAGCCCGGCGCTCTCCTCTGTCCGTCCGCTCGCATGGCCGGCGGCGTGCCCCTCCGCATCCGGCAGTGGCAGGCCGGTCCGACCCCCCCACCCCCGTCCCCTCACCCAGCCGCGTAGCGCCGCCCCGCCCCTGCCGAGGCCCAGAACCTTCCCATGCTTCCATCCCAATTGAGCAGATGCGCCCCGATGGGAGCCCCGCCGCCGTGCCCGAGAATATGCCGGACTGCCGAAGGAGAACGAGGAGATCGCCGCCCCTCCTACGTGCTCGAGACCAGCCTCGGGAACTATCGCCACGCTGCAGGGAATCCGGCGTGAGGCGGTGCGACGGGTCATGGGGAGAAGGTCGGTCTGACCTTGACGATGCCCACTGCGCTCATCGCAATTTCGTAGAAGCACATCTCTGTCAGGCATGAGCAATAGTTCAGTGGCAGCAGCGGCGGGGAT
Source organism: Cenchrus fungigraminus (assembly GCA_036936925.1). Classification (NCBI taxonomy): domain Eukaryota; kingdom Viridiplantae; phylum Streptophyta; class Magnoliopsida; order Poales; family Poaceae; genus Cenchrus; species Cenchrus fungigraminus. Next base: position 4,481,988 of record CM072779.1, read on the forward strand.
CCGTCCTGTGCAGTCCACACCGTGCGCCCTGCCCACCGCCCGCTAACAATCCAACAATGACGAGCATGTTAGCAGTTCTAGCAGCATCTGCTGCTTCCTCCTGAAATGGTGTCTGTTCTCCCTACAAGGTGCTCGATCAAATGCCACTCCCATGGAAAATTTCATTACAAATTAGTATACTTCTGAACCATTAGTCACCTGGCAAGTGATTTGTTCTCTCTCTTATAGGTCCATTAACCATTGGCTCATTATTATTCTGCTCCCCAATAGGATGCCCTTATTACCTCTGCATAATCTGCTTTTATTACACGTGTTCCCTAGGATTCAGCTTCATATAAGAATCAGATGCATCACTGAAGATTGTCCAAAAAAAAAAAAGGATGCATCTCTGAAGATGCATATGTTACTTATTTAAATGATTAAATTGTTCCTACTAATTGCCTTATATACTGATTCCCATGTTCCAGTGCAAAGCTAAACTGAGGTTGCCTTACATCGTCTAAAGTTCATATGGTAATGTTAGATTTCTAATTTCCCATTTGATAAAGCATGTTCAGTATGAACCCAATTGATCACTATGTTATCAACTCTTGAATTCCCTGAAATGGCCAAAATCTTTAACTGTTACTTCATAAATACGTAAGCAGAGTAGCAGACAGAGCAATCCTCAGTTCCTCACTTCTAATAAAACATTTTTTTACTGACCAGTCAGTTTTCAATATTTCTTGGAAGACGGCATATACATTCCAAAAAAGAACCCTAATGTGTCAAGTAGCAAACATAATTTTAAGTCATTATGCAAAATTAAACAAAATAAATTTAGAGAAGTGCTAACTTTGTGCTGATCTGCTGATTATGGATTATTTCATTGAGATACACCTAAAGCAATACTTATTGTGGTTACATCTAAGCAGCTTAGTATACAGTACAAGTGCTTGCTTGCTTAGACGTATAAAGTGTTTCTTATTGAGAAAGGCTCAACTGCCAGAAACAATCGGACAGGCAGGCCAAAGCTTTGATATATATCATGGAGAACCAAGATGTTAACAAATCATTTCCCAGCATCGTAAAGGTAAGTAAATGCACTCTAAAGAAATCTCACTTTAGTTTTGTTGCCTAATAATCTGCAATAATGCTGGGGAATGGTAACAGGTTCTTTCAGCCTACACATAGGCTGCAACTGCAAAGGTCATGAAGATCAGAACGAAAACACATTTTATGTATCCTAACCTTACTCCCCACCGACGTGGTTATCTGAGCTTCTTCTGAAGAAACTAACAAAACACTTCCATCCATCTGAAGTTCTGGAGTTCTGGACAACGGATACCAATACTTAGTGTAGGCTCCTGAACTTGAATTTTGCCACAAACTTGTATGGTATTGGTTGTTGCTTCAGCTACGTCTCAACAAACTGGATGAATTGAGATCGCTTCTCTGTTTTGGTCCACTCCAACCAGGGCGCGGCAAGTCCACGCCTGCTTCGACTACAGTACCAGTGCCACTACTGCTATGCCTGCCGACTGCCGTCTGTTGGCTATCCACTTCCACCGGCGCTGCGTCTAGCTCGACGAGTCTCTACGCCCTGCCTGGTGCTCCGAGGGGCAAACGACGCCTCCAGGTGTTCATGTATATCGTTGGTCCTAGGTTTATAATCTTCATCATTTGTTGGTGTTATGTGGCTATTCTTGGAGTGACATTTTGTTAAATAGGATTTGTGACTCATCATTCATATGGGATTCATGATGTGAGAATTGGGTGCTATTTCACTATGACGAATACATCTGACCTGACATCAAGTAATGGCATGAGCATTTGCATGAAATACTTCAGAAAGGAGGTATTCAGTCATATGAGGGGCATGTGAACTCAGACACATCTATAGTTGTTGTTGATCCAAGTTGGTGCAAGGGGTCAATCACTTGCCTACAGACTGCCTTACTCTGCGGCTCCACCGCTGCCTCTAAGTATGAGGTGACAGGTTTACGAACACCACGAGCTCTTAGCTCTTGCTCTGAATTTGATATAGGGTCATTTGAATCAGATGAAAATTGTCATTGGTTTACATGAGTACCGATAGATCAATGCATACCTGTAAAAACTGCAATACTCTGCAACTTAGAGCAGCCAGCAGGCAATATCCAGGCAAGTAGCGCCAGCTTCTAACGTGTCAACAATACTGCCTTATGATGTCCACTTGTCAGCCTTCAAAGTTATTCTACCATTTACTTTATAATACCTGCATCTACCAAACTCATGATTCATGAAACGTTCTCCGTACATACTATACTCATGATACTATACAGACATGAGACATCAAACTAAATACAGGACATACGTAGACCCAATATCAAAGATACACTGGCCAGGTGTGCGGCAACGCCGCATCCAACGTTTCTAGTTTGGACGCAAAAGAGGCTACAAGGTACGTAGTTCAGTGTAAAAATGCTAACAATGTGAAAACTTAAGTAGTCTCCCCCCGATCGCTTTCTCTGAACTGCACCCGGAAGATGCCGCCCGGTCACTTGCGTGAGTGACGGCGCAAATCAACAGGTGAGAATCTGGTGGTTAGGCCCTTGGGCGGTGGTGCATTGTTCATCTCACACTGTCAGTCTGTCACCTAGACAGACACAAACGCTTGCCGATTAATACATGCTTGAACGCCTCAACTAACCGACAGCTGACCAGCCACGACATGCACAGTAGTGCCGCCGCTGCCGTTCCTCCAAACAGCGACCTAACATAACTTGCTCGCACCCCCATCCTTGTGTTTAATACTTATACAGAGCTGAGCGCTGAGCTGAGCTCGTATCCAATCTTTCAGTAGTAGCTGCGCGTTGGTTCTTGAGAATCAATGGCCGCCGGCAAGGTTGGCGGCGGAAGGATTTCCGTGCTGCTGACGGCGGTTGCCGTCGTCGCGGCCCTGGTTCCCGGTGGGAGCTGCCGACCGGTACCCGCAGCGGCGCCGGCGGGCGGCGGGGGGGCGGAGCGGTGCGTGCACAGGTGCGCGAGGGACATGCTGGCGTGCGCAGCGGCGGCGGGGTGCGCCAGCGTGAGGGCGACCACGAGCGCGTCGCGGCGGGACGGTGGAGAAGGGAGCGCGGCGTGCGGCAGAGGAGGGTGCGAGAACGAGTATCTTGGCTGCATCGACGTCTGCTAGACGATCTCGAACGCTCTTGTGCTGCTGCGTTTTCTATGGCCTCTGTCGTGTCGTGACTCGGCCTGCAGGTCCTCTAAAGTGGGATTTGCCCAAAAAAAAGAGAGAGAACAATTTTTGGTGGTATTATAAAAAATATAAAAAGCTAATATGTTGAGAGTGGGATTTGAACCCACGCCCTTTCGGACCAGAACCTTAATCTGGCGCCTTAGACCAACTCGGCCATCTCAACTCTTTCGTTCATTGTTTTTATATGCGAGTCCATGTGATGAACACGACGTCGAAACTAGATCATCAAGCTAAGCGGGCAAGCGGCCGGTGCGTAAACCAGTGGCCGGAAATGTCTCCAGTTAGATTCGTGCATGACAGAGGTGTTTGGGACAGAGTTGGGGCTCCAGTACTGAGCACCATATATGCTGCAGGCCTGTTTCTGTTTTGCTCACACAGATCATGTTGCTCCGCAGGCGAGCACGTTCCGTGTCGGTCGCTGCCGGCCTGCTGCTCACACATCTCTCATGCTTGCGCATTCGCCCAATGCAAGGGACGACACGCTAACTCTGAGCTAGCTCCGCCATTCTCTCCTCGCATCATCTGCTACATATAAATGCAGACGCTATATCGATCGACCTCATCAATAACACAGCAGCTCTGCACCTTCACACTTCTCACTTCTCAGCGATCGACTTGGAAGAACGTACGTACGTGCGCGCATGATGAAGGCTGCCGCGGCGATGCTTCTGCTGGCACTGATGGTGGCCGCGGCGGCGGCGGCCAGGCCCGACGGCTCCGCCGCGACGGTGGGCACCTTCGGCCACGGCCACGGCCACGGCGGCGCCGGCCGCACCTGGCGCGACCACGGGCACGGCGGCGGCAACCGGTCCCCGCTGGCGGGGCTGACGGAGTGCGTCACTGTAACAGACAAAAAAAAAAGGAGAAAAGAAAATACCCCTCATAATACCCCCTTTTTCTCCCTTCTCTCTGATTTCTTTCCTCTCTTCCTCTCTTTTCCTCCACACACACCAGGGAGGAGCTCCCATGGCTCCCCACCCTTGAAGCCCCTCGCCGGAGATCGCCGGAGGATCGCCGGAGCTCGTCGGTAATCATCTCCCCTTCACCTCCTCCCTTTGGTTTCGAAGTTGAAGCCTCTCCAATGGTTTTCCCCTCCATCTCAAGGTCTCAAGTCAAGGAATCAAGCCCGATCTACTCCGAGGCCGCTCTCCATCAAGTTCTAGCACCTCACCGGAGTTCAACCCATCACCGGTGAGCTATCTCTTCCTTCAAATCGTTCCCTAACCCCTTTTGATTTCGGATCAAGTATAACTAGGGTTCCAAATCTCCATTTATGGGTTCGAACTCCTAAATCGTGTTTTCCCTCGAATCCATTGCTTGGAATCAACTTTTTGCACTCCTATAAACCTCTTAGAACAAAAAACTCCACCAAAAATCATCGTCAAAACCGCCGTCGGCGAGCTCAGTGCATTCCCGGGTGACCCGGCACCAATGTCCGGATGACCCGGTATGCTTCTGGAGGTTCCCGGGTGACCCGGCACCAATGTCCGGATGACCCGAAACCCCTCTTTTCAGCCTATCACCCAATCTTGCAAAATTCATATAAAATTGCATACAACTCGGAAAATTGTGAAACAAATTTTGTTGGTTTTATAATTATGTCAGAAACCTTTTAAAAATGAGTTTGCTCTCAAAATAATTAAGTGATTTTCTGAATTAATTATATGAGTTGTTATCTTGTTAATTGCATAGTTCTTTCTCCTCTACTCCAAAAATTCATGAAACTAATTTTGATAGATCATGTTTGAGCATACCTTTTCTCATATCATTGCACTCATTCATGGCATATTTATTTATTTATGTATCATTGCATTCGTGTAGAGACCGAAGCGCCGGAGCAAGAGGTCGGCGAGTCCCAGCAAGACCCCATCGTCGACGACGCCCCAGCGGACACCCAAGGCAGGCACCTAAGCATCTTTTGAACCCTATTTTGGATCAAATTTGTATATGAGTCTTGTATGTGCATTAGTCAATAATTATGTACATGTTTGCTTAGCTCCTAATTTTGATGCATTATCCATCCTTGACCTAGAATAACCCACTCTAGATGAGTATGCTTGTTTATGTGTCACGATTTAATTCTTGCTTAGCTATGCTTAGCTTCGGTAGAAGTCGAGAGGTGGCAAGGTCACCACCACTCGCGAGTTATAGATCATGCTTGTTTAATAATATTTGGATAGTTGAATGGTTTAAAATTTGAGCTATGATAATCATGATTCGAGACTTGAGCAAGTGTGCTAGGGTCATTTGAGATTGGAGCTCACTTGGCATAGACTTGCTCAAAGTTGATTAAGGACCGATGTTATCGCTTTGATACTGAGCACTTTTCCGTACAGACCACTTGCTGATTATGGGTAAGGTAAGCCAAGTAGCATAAGTCGCACCGTTCCTTGACCGGATTCGGCGCGGGGTGGGATGAGGTGTGATCAGGCTGCGTCCGGTGCACCTATACACTCTCGGCCGTTCGTTCATAGTGGGGTGCGGGTATGTGAAAGGTTGAGGGCATGAATCAACACTTCTCCTGTGCACAAGGTTATGGTCGTTGGTCTTGCGCCTCTTGTGGGAAAAGTTGTACACCCCTGCAGGGTTATAATCTATTGCAATAGCCTCGCTCCAGGGTTAAGGAGCACGCTCATGTACTTCGACTTTAACATAGAGTTACCGTTGGGAGTTCATGGAAGATTGAGCTCATACACTTTGATCACCTTTACTATATGTTTTTACTTGATGGCTGGCTTAGAGAGCATAGACTGCTAGGTCTTTCCTTGTTTACTCACCATAGAATTTTATTAAATGCTTTTATGCAAATGATTCACTTATTACCTTCCTTGCTACTAAACCAAATGCATTCTCCTTGAGAGTCGGGCAAGTATATACCCATATTGTTGGATAAGACCTGCTGAGTACCTTTTGTACTCACGGTGCTGCCGATAAGTTGTTGCAGGTGACCAGCAGCCGGAGACAGTCTTTGGCTACTTCTACCCCACGGACGGAGGTGCGGGTAGGGAGTGAAGCTTAAGCTTGGAGGATGGCACTATCTTCATATAGTGTCAGCCTTCTGTTTAGGTGATCGGAGAGCCATGCTAAAACTTTTCCGCTGTAAAATCTCTGAACTTGCCGTAATTTAACTTGAATCTATTTATGTAAAGTGATGGACTGTGTTTGTATTGCTATTGGTTATGATGCTTTTGTTGTGCTTTGTGAGGTGTGTATAAATCCTGAGTAATTCTCATGACACATCTCAAGAACTACCGGGGTTATTCCTTTTTAATTGGGTTGATCAGTGGTGATGACTCGATTAAACGGGATTAACTTGGGCGGTTCCTCACAGTCACCGTGTGCGGGTCCGGGGTGACCAAGTGCATGCTCGACTGCTACAAGCCGGCCGTCAGCTTCGACCCCCTGCAGCTGCCCGTCTGCCTCCTCAAGTGCACCAACGACGCCATGGTCTGCGGCTCCAGCTGCGCCAACAATCTCTAGACGTCGTTCAGAGTACGACATACATTAATCCCGGACCTGGGAGCCACCACTTGGTTAACTAGCGTTCGACAGACGACAGGTGCCATGCCATGCAAAAGTATACCACAGCTAAGAACATGTCCCACCCACACCGTACCTATGACTGTACTTCATGCATTCCATACTACCAATGGCTTGCAAAATCGTGTTTACCATGAATAATGCAATGGATCGGATACTTGATGATACATATATACATGTTTATTGATGAGAGTGGATTTTATGAGCATAGGCGTATATGCCCACCCTATGTCGTGGTGCACTCTCAGCCATCGGATCCCGATCCGATGGCTGAGAGTGCGGGTGAGCATATGCGCCTATGGTCACAAAGTAATTTTCCTTTATTGATCTAGTACAGTTTCATAAAAAAAGTTACATAATACTACAAGTTATGGCTGCCCGGATGGTAATCCCTCAAACTCTCAAAGCTAGCTCATCGTACGTTTTTCCTTTATGCAGAAACTATCTAACATCATTATTCATTACTGCAAGGCTACAATGGAACGGTAATATATAATAATTTGACAAAAAAATTGTCTCGTCTACTGATGCACACTTGCACAGTTTTCACATATGACAAATGATATGGACAAAAACGAATAAGTTAATCTTATAGTAATCTTTCAGTACATGAAACCTTTACATTTTCTTTAAAATTTTGCGGCTGTAAAATTCCATGGCCAATATTTTCCCCCGACTGTGACGAGGAGGAAACGCACGGAAGCCCTAAACGGTGCGCTCCAGATTTTTTTTAAAAATTACACAGTACAACGCAGACGTTCACAACACGCACGCACACTCACCCCAACACACGTACGCAAATCCTACCTCTATGAACGGTGCGCTCCAGATGATGATGATGATGATATAATAGAGTTTTTTTTAGCGCATGATGATATAGAGTTGTGTTCCGGCCCTCGAAAAGGAGGCCCCATACGGGCCATTTCCAATGGAAGAGAGAGCGGTGTACCCTTTTTTTCTTTGGAATGGGTCAAAGAAAGACTCAAAATCGCTAACCCACCAACTGCTCGGCGCAGATAATTTACTAATCACTCCCGCCAATAGGACACGAAATTTCTCTTTGGAACGAGACAATCGCTAAGACGCTAACCTCTCACCCACCCACCATTTACTTATTATTACCACGCTCGCCTCTCTCGGCTCTCTTCTTTTGCAGCTCTTCCCTCTGCTAAACTGCTGGTGTCCGTGGGGAGCTTCCATCCGTCTCTTTGTAAGTGGTCCTGCATCTGTTTGTTACATGTGATTAGCAAACTGTGTGTACTTGTACAGCTTGGATTAGTAGCCTAGTTATTACGGCTAATATTAGCCAAATCAGTTCGTTCGGCCAATCTTTTGTACTAGACTACAACTCCAAGTTGGTTACGCGATTCCGGTCACTCCTAGGCATAATTTTGGATCTAATCTTTTGATCTTGTTGTAAGATTAGATCATTCTTACAGCTCCAAGATTCGACCATGAACTAGTCCTTCCATCTAAAATCCGATTAACCCTTTGATCTAATCTTTTGGTCCTCTTGTAATTAAGATTAGATCAATGATCAATCTCGTTTGACGCATAATATTTTTATGGAAGGGCAACCGATGTCAATTTTTCGCTGCTGGAGGACTCCAAGGAGGCATTCGGTTCCACTCCTGGCAGGCATCTCGCCGGCCAGGCACTTGGGAGCGAACGCGAAGGTACCACGCTACGCGTTTGCTCACCTCAAAGAGGCCACAAACCGTTTTAACGAGGATTCGCTCGTTGGAAATGGAGGATTTGGGAAGGTGTACAAGGGGGTGCTTAGCAATGGCACAAAGATCGCGGTGAAGAGGAGGGATCCGGATTCCGAACAAGGTCCCAACGAGTTCCGTGCAGAGATTGAGCACTGCTCAGGCCTGCGTCACTGCAATGTGGTGTCTCTCCTTGGGTACTGTGACCAAGGGGGCGAGATGATGTTGGTTTATGAATACATGGAGCAAGGGACTCTGGCGAGCCATCTCTATGGCTCTCCCCGGCGTTCCCATCTCCATCTCATATGGAAGCAACGGTTGAAGATCCTCATTGAAGCAGCAAGGGGCCTGCAGTATCTCCATACTGGTTCTGACAAAGTCATCATCCACCGTGATGTCAAGTCATCCAACATACTGCTTGATGACAACCTTGTCGCAAAGATTTCTGACCTTGGGCTGGCAAAGGTTGTCCCTGAGCTGGGCCGATCTCATGTCACTACTCAAGTGAAGGGCACTCGTGGGTATTTGGATTATGAATATTACATAAGCAACCAGCTGACTCCGGAGTCAGACGTCTACGCTTTTGCTGTTGTTTCGCTTGAGGCGCTCTGTGGCAGGAAGGCGCTCGACCGTAATCTTCCAGAGGAGCAGATGAGTTTGGCGATATTGGGAAAGAAGAAGCTCGAGGAAGGACGCCTACAAGAGATCGTTGACCCCAGTATCTCAGGCACCATCACGCAAGATGCTCTGAAGAAGCTTGGCGAAATTGTAAAGAAATGCCTGGCAGATAATCGTAAGGACCGGCCATCGATGGACTACGTCGTCAATGAACTGAACGACATTCAGACGCTCCAAGATGCGGTTTCTCCAGCCTCGGATATTGGTAACAGCAGCATGCCCGTTGGGTCTTCCTCCCCCAGGACTCCCCAGGCGCCGTCGGGCCCTTGCCTTCCGTCCTGCCCGGTGTCCGCCTCGTCCAACAGACCTCGAGGCAACGCCGTCCAATCCGTGTCGGCAAGGCTCTGTTATTTTCTGACGGATTATCGCTACTCGATCATGAACAATATAACTTTGACAGCATTGTTAGGCGCACTGCCCTTTTTTGCGCATTTATTATTGTGAGGAGCATTTTCTCTTCTTCTTTTTATGGTTATATGTTGATGCTCATAGAACATTTCTTATGTGTACTCTCTTTACCTTTAAGTATGGTACTTCTTCTTTATAACATAGTATTTGGTTGTTACTCAATACGATTATGTGTATTCCTGATGTGACGAACTGACGATGAGGTTTCAAGCCTTCCTCACTTTTTTTTGGAGAGACTCGAGCTTTCCTCACTTTCACTTGTCATGTGAGACAACTTTGAATCTTGCGGTCCTGTTTAGTTCGCAAAATACAATCTTCAGACACTAATTAGGAGTACTAAACGTGGATTAATGATAAAACTCATTTCATAATCTTTCTAATTTTCCCAGACGAATCTAACGAGTTTAATTATATCATGATTAGACAACATCGTGTTACAGTAAATAATCTCTAATGACATATTAATTAGTCTTAATGGATTCGTCTCGCGATTTCCTGTCCATCCGTACAATTAATTTTATAATTATTCTACATTTAATACTCCTAATAAGTTAATTTCTCAAAAAATCATGGAAGTTGTTGAATGGGAGAAAGGACACCAAGGCCCAACAAAAAGAGGCTCACATAAAGTTTAGCCACAAAGGACAAGCATAAAGAGGCCCACAAGATCTCAGAAAAAAAAGAGGCCCACATAAAGTTGGCCACTTGTTTCTGGAAGTTGTAATAAAATGGATTGGTAGAAAAGGAGGAGAAAAAGGCTGGAGCAGTGGAGCCACGGTCAAGTCAGAAACAAACAGTTAAAACATTGTCAATACAATACTTGAATTTCGTTTTGAATCCCCTACACGTGAAATGGTATGAAATAAGAGTGTCTGTATTGTTGTGCACAATTGCACATAGTTAAACGGGTAGGAACTAGGAAGTCAAGTCCTTAATAAATTACAGGTTAACAATGCAGGTGTGAACTTCAACAAAGGACCAGATAATTCTGTTGAGTTCGCTGAGCAAGTTATCAAGACAAATTATTATGGCATGAAACAGATGACTGATGCCATGATACCATTAATGAGACCCTCTCCCTATGGTGCTCGGATAGTGAATGTCAGCTCAAGGCTTGGTAGAGTCAATGGCAGACGGAATGTAAGTTTGCTTGACTTATCCCAATGTCTCTTTTTTGTGTTGCAACCTTCTTAATATGAGGCACCCTTGCGTTGATCATTACCTTGCCATTTATTGATCTTTTTATTTTATTTTATATGCTGTCAGAGAATTGGTGATGCGATCCTAAGAGATCAGTTATTGAATGATGATTGTCTATCAGAGCAGTTGATTGATGAGATGATAACGAAGTTTCTTGAGCAAGTAAGGCAAGGTACTTGGTCCTCCAATCAGTGGCCTCAGATGTACACAGACTATTCAGTCTCTAAGCTTGCTGTTAATGCTTATACACGACTCATGTCAAGGAGGCTCTCAGATCGGCCTGAAGGCCAAAAGATCTACATTAACTGTTTCTGCCCAGGATGGGTAAAAACAGCCATGACTGGTTGGGAAGGGAACATTTCTGCTGAAGAAGGTGCTGATACAGGAGTATGGCTTGCCTTGTTACCCTGTGAACAAGATACAAATGGGAAGTTCTTCGCTGAGAGACGCGAGATAAGCTTCTAAGGTGACCACCTTGTTCATATTGTTCTTTCCAGCTGCAAGTAGGAAAATTTAAGACAAATATGTCATAGTGCAAACTGCTTTGATCGCTATACACTTACCGATATGTGAAACTATTAAGATTTACATGAGCCAGAATATGATCTCAAGCAAGTTTCCAAACAGATTGTGGAGAGTGCTCTTTGATCTGTTACTTATAGTGTTGTAATTAGTTTATTTGTCGAAACGATCGATTGTGCACTTCCTAATTTAGTACCATGCCCTTGTAATCTATATAGGCATCTCACGACGAAGACTGGCATGTTTAAGAGCAATTATATGGCAAGCAGATAGTCAAGGTCATTGATGGGTACCACTGTGTCACATTGATGGAAAGCCCATGACCTCTACATTTTGTTAATTAAGGTGATCTACGAAATGTTTATTGCTCATGAATGAAGTATGATAAAAGCGGAATGTTCATCAGGACCACTAAGATGGCTACAGGGAAGCACAACCAGCTGGCTGCTTCCTACTTGTGCTACAAGCTTGCAACAATGACCTGTATCGAAGTGCTCACTGCACCAACAAGGGTTGCGTTGGGTTTTTGGCTACTTCACTAGTGAGTTTCTCTTCTTCAGTGGTAACACGTCTGGTTGGTTTTACCTTCACATTTACGCTCCGGTGGAGGTGTGCATTATCCGGACCTTGGAGATGGGAAGCAAATTGGCTGTAGGCTCTCTGAAGATGTCAGGGTTGAATCAACACTCAACAGGCTGTGTCAATCGAGCTTATCCCCTACTGCAGATAAAGATGCACAGAGCCATGCATATATATCCACTGTGCTTCCAGTCATCTGATGAACCTGAAAAATCCAGAGCAGGGCCATGCCGACCAGAAAACAAGGCAACATGATGCTGCATCGCGTAGCTGGTCTTGACAGGGGTCATCGTCCTCATGGTCCTGTGGGCGCCATCGGTTTGTGGGGGTAGAAAGAAACAGTAGGCAGGCGTCAACGATCTCCATCTCCGTTTAATTCAGCATCAGCTAGCCGCTGCCTTCACATGTGGCTTGTTGCCTGCCTGGACCCTGCCATTTGCATGCTTCAGTAATGCAGGTGCTGCTGCTGAGCTCCGAGTTGCTCACCCATGTAAGCTGCGTAACGTACTCATTGATCAGTTGATGTAACACCGGCAATCTAGCGAGCGCCTGATTGATCAGACAAGCAATGCCTTCTTTTTCCTATGCAAGGATTGTCAGTTGGATTTGGATGGATACAAGGCTCGTGTCCTTTTCGTTCCGGTGGTTGTGACATTAACTGGCCAACAATTCGATGCGTTCTCTTTGCTTCTTGATCAGGAAAGGATGGAGGTTCCGTTTCAATCATCTCCATCAATCAGTGTCAGCTACCACTCTACCAGGGTTTTTCATTCCCATAGCATATGTTGGTGCAGTCCGTTGCCCTACCGTGTTTGTTCTTCAAGACGTGTATTATGCTAACAATGACCTGTAAATTAAATAGTAGGGTCGATTAAGCAACACTCAGCCATTGATTCTTGTGAGTTGTGTCGGGTGTAGAAAGTCAACGTGGGCTAAGAATTGACAGGCGCGAGAGATGGTGGTCCGTCGTGACTCGTGTGAGCGTAGCACCAGAATTGGCAGGCCCAGCAGTGCCAGGTGCAGATCTCGAATTCTCAGCATTCAGGAGCGCCGCATGGATCCCATCCTATACTTAGGTGCAAATTGGAGCGTGACTCTAAATTTTCTCATTAACTCTCAAATTAATTAATACTAGCACTTAAGATTTGGAAAACTAGTATTGTTGATTGATTAAATAACTAAAGATGGTTCGTTCGCAACATGAATCCTTAGGGGCCTAGCTAATTCCAAGTAATCCGCTTGCATAGATCTGATTCCGGAGCTGCTTAGACCTGGGCGACGACGACCGTCTGTCTGTTTCCTTTGTCTTGTTTGTGTTGAATGCCATGGCGGTATAGTTGGTGTACCGGAGCTGCCGGATGGTTGGTTGCCAAGAAAAATTATTGCTTCGTTGGGTAGCGAAGCTTGGATCCATTGCCTTATATTGAATATTAAGATTATTTTCTTAGCAATAAACAACAAGTTGAGATGGCCGAGTTGGTCTAAGGCGCCAGATTAAGGTTCTGGTCCGAAAGGGCGTGGGTTCAAATCCCACTCTCAACATTATTCTTTTTTATTTTTCACGTGGCTTTGATTCTTTTTGTTGTTCCAGCTGCATGCACATTTTGCCTTTAGTCTAATAAAAAAAATATTCTCAGCTATAGACACCAAACATGCGACCGACATGTTAAAAGAGGAGGGAAATGACAGATTCATGGTTGTGATCAGTGGCTGGTATTATTACAACTCCTTTACAGCGTTGGCATTATGCACTGACACCATACTTACCTGACCTATAATTTCCATAACCAATTCTAAGTCCCACGAGATCCATATGCTCTTGGTACCCGGGCAGTGTAGAGTATTTGACGTACGTAATGATGGATGAGGTATTGAGGTGCGCTAAATAAAGCTCAATGCTCAACACACATTCGTACGTGTTCCTGGGGCCCCAAACCCAACCATGCTGGGTGCCTTTTGCTAGGTGTCAACTCGGCGAATTCTCGCCATCGCCAGAGCAAAAAGCTCGATGGATCATGGAACGGAATCCCAGCCTGCCCGTGACGTTAAAGGAGAAGCCAACAACGTAAGCAAAGCCATGCATCCATCACAACAATCATTAGCGTCGCAGCATCATCGACCTTGTACAACTACTCCCTCCGTCCCTAAATATAAGCATTCTTCAGTTTCCGTGGTGCACTTTTCACCATTCGTCTTAATCAAAAAAAATTATGAAAATGTAAAAATAATTATGATATACTTAAAATACATATGATGATAAAACATGTCATAACAAAATAAATAATATTTTCACAAATTTTTTGAATAAGACGAATGGTCAAACGTGATCAGAAAAAGTCAACAAATACTTACATTTAGGAACGGAGGGAGTAAATTACTCGTGCATGGCAGAATCATATATATCCCCTGGATCCTGACGGATGCCAGCAGGTCAGGTACTCTGCCTAGCTACTGATCGAACCGGTGCATTTGGCAACGTGATCCAGCTAGCAAGACGTGTCTGACTGGGCAAACGGCGGCGGCTCACGTGTCAGCGCTGGCGACGAGGCGGCAGCCAGATGGACGCCGCGGCCGGCGGCAGTATGTACTCCCTCCGTGTCAAAATATATACAATTCTAGAACCGGACACGCAAATCAATGTGAATGTAAAATAATCAAACTACCTCTTGTCTTTTATGAGAAAGATTTAGGACCTGATTTAGATGGCTAAAGTTTCTAACCTTTTCTCCACTCTCTCTCCATCACATCACATTAAATACGTCAAAAGACATATGTTCGGAGTATTAAATATAAGTAAAAAAATAACTAATTACACAGTTTGGATGTCCTTTGCGACACGAATCTTTTGAGCCTAGTTAGGCCATGGTAGGATAATATTTACCACAAACAAACGAAACGTGCTACAGTGTGCTACAGGAGTTCCAGCAGTTAAATTTGCAAATATTTCAACCAACTAAATAAGGCCTAGATATGAACTTGTCTTTTGTGTGGGAATCTTCTAAAGTATCTTGTCTTTTGTGATTGATTGGTCAAAGTTGTATTCTTTGTAGGACAAATTTCAAATTTTAGAATTGTATTTATTTTGGGAGGGAGTATGTGAGAGGATAAGCTCTGTAGCCTCCCGCTGCAGGCAGGCGTCGTCAAGGTCAAGCCACACAGCTCATGAGCTCACACTGTAGTGCACTCATCGCGAGCACAGCGATGGAGTCAACATACGCTGTTGTGAAGCGGTCACGCAGGGATTGCGGATATGTTTTCCTTGACCCTGACGTGCCTGAGCTGAAGAAGCTGCAGGAAAGGGAGCAAGACACGCAGCCATTGCGGCCAGCAAACTGACCAACCACACACCCCCCAGTGAGATACTCCCTCCGTCCCAGAGTGGATGCAATTCTCGCATCTCGAGGAGTCAAACACTTTCACCTTTGACCGAATTTATATAAAAAATATACTAACATTCACATCTTCAAACAACTTTAGTGTGAAAATATAATACATGAGTAATTTATTAATATTTATTTTACATCACAAATAATAGTACTATTTTGTATAAATTTGGTCAAACTTAAAATTGATTGGCTCCTCGGGAAGTGAGAGTTGCATTTTTTTTGGGACGGAGGTAGTATGCTTGCAAAAAGTGTCATTGTTTCGGGGAGAGGAGAATTAGAGAAAAGACGAATTGAACATCACATCAGTGGTCAGACAGTCCATTAATCATCGCCCTAACACAAAAGTTCAGAGGAGCAAACAAGCTTCCTGATCCTGATGCGACGTCGTGAAAATTCAGTGCTGCCAGCCGCTCCTCCTGCTTTCAACTTTGACAAGCACAAGCAGCAGGAGGAGATCGAGAAGGAGGCGATGCACAGCTCATGGCCACTCTGGAGGGATCGCAACACGCCGCGGCCCAGCGATCTGTGCTTTGTTATCTTCCTTGGACGCTAGCTGCTCGCATGCTTGAAGAACATACAAATCGCGATTAGTTTGATTAAGTTCTTCGGAACCATACGCTAATTTGGGACTAGCAGACAATAATCTGCCACTTCAGAGCCGAAAAAAAAAATCCAACACCAGCTGACCACAGGTGAAAAAGAAGAAGAGAAAGACGAGTCATTTTTATCTGATGATGAGCAAAGCACGGCAGCTCCTGCCTGTCTGTCCGTGTCCGTCTGTCTTCCAGCTCGCCGAGCCCCCATCATGTTCTTCTCCTCCCCGGCAATCATTGGCTTGGCTCCCCTCGGCTCCGTCCCCATTTTCAATTCCATTTGTTTTTGTTGCCCGCTTTGATCGAACGGCGGCGCATTGCGGCAAAGGTAGAATGCAGGCGAAGGGGAAAGAATCGAACAACCAATAAGATAAAATTGGGGGAAATCTGATGCGTCGGCGCAGTGTCGCTATCCCGACGAATTGTCGCCTCCGGTTCAATCAATCATTGGGAGATCCATCCGGTTCGAGTTCTGGGGTTACACAAGCCCACACTCACAAGGATGCAGCGCGAGAGAAGCCGCCGGATAAAGCTGGGGGTTTTCTTGGCTGTTTTGTTTTCACCTGCAACGGCCGCGCCAAGCCCGCGTTTTTTAGCATCCCCCGCTCCGCTTTCCGCTGATGCCTACAGCTCAACCCGGCCAGTTTGTATATATACAGGCAATGGGGCAATGTTTGTTTGCTGCGGATTTCCAATTCCAATCCGCCCCACCGGTGAGTGTATTCTCCTTCACTTTTCTTGTGGGCGCTCCCCTCTCCCCCCATTCCTCCCTCCACAAAACCTCACAGCTCATCTCGCCCACAATCACTTGCCAGTACAGCGATAGACCCACCTGAGGAGAGTAGGAGGAGGACGCGGAGGTGCTCTTGCCTGCTTGCTGCTTCTCTCACTTTTCATGGATTATCACTAGCTTTGGAGAAACTGCACACGCTAGATATTTCTTCCGTAATTTGCCTTGTTCTTTCATTTCTTGATTGGCTTGAATTCTTTTCTTGTGATGGTGGTAGGAGGAAGAAGACGGGGGCAGAGTCAAGAATTGGTGGGAACAAGTCTTGCTGTCTGCAGAATGGATTCAGCATTTGATGCTGGTGTGGCGCTTGGACGGGAATGATGCCACGAGGCCTGGGCAATCTGCAGGTATGGTGTACCCTTAATTTCTCTTCACAAAAGTTTGCAATTTTTTTGCATACAAGGGTGGACTCGCTGTATATTTTTTGGATGGAGTCTGAATCGTGTGGATTTTTTTTCACTTACCACGATTTGTGTGCTGTTCAGGAGTCATAGTTTTTTGGTGTTCATATATGTAGATAGGGAAGATCAACAATCAGCAATCCTCTGATGAATACTTCAATTGGTTACTGTTACTGAGCAGAATTCAGATAGTAGCCAATGGCACATTGCTAGATTGCTAAATTTTACTGTTTATAAATAAAATCAACCCAACATGTATGAGCAAAGCTTCAAGATGCATTCATGTTTCTCACTTACACTAGCTTACTCATATTTGTTTCACCGCAAACATATTTTCTAGACATTTAGTCACTTTCTGTAACATGCCATTCTAGCTACCGTGGCAAAGTTTCTTCTGATCCGTTTATGGCGCGAAAAATTTGAATGATGGTCTGGAAACTGTTGGCAATGGAGCAGCCTTGCTGCCTCCAGTGCCGAGCTCTCAGCTCCCAGGTGAGTTCACAAGCACACACACGCTTCAAGTCTTGCTGCTGAAACTGGAATGCTTGAACTACTTTTTCATTTCAGCCTTGCCTCTACCTTTATACAGGGCAAAGTCAAACCTAGGTACAAAAAACACTTAGTACTCTACCTGCTACTAGTACATCTACTTGTACAGCTACTAGTACTTTGTACATGACACTACAGGGGCATGCTTGCCCTGATACAATGAGTACCTGCTGCCAGATAAGGCTGTGCAGTATACTTGAGGAGCTATACCAACTCCTTTGACTTTGCTAAGCAGGGGATCAAGGGGAGAGCTTCATCAGTTACTCAACAATTCTTCCCCTAAGTGTGATGCTCCTTTTTGATCTCCTCCATCCCTACCTTGTTCCTCAGTTCCTGGAACCGAAGCCGCCCAAGGGGCTTAGTGAGAATGTCGCCAAGCTGCCTTGCAGTCTCGACGTACTCAACTCTGATCTTCCCTTCCTCGATGCAGTCCCTGATGTAGTGAAACTTGGTGTCAATGTGCTTGCTGCGATCGTGTAGGACGGGATTCTTGGCAAGAGCAATGGCGGATTTGTTGTCCACCATCAGTGCTGGCGCCTGGAGCTCTCCTCCAATCAGCTCCTTGAGCAGCCGCGCCAGCCAAACTCCCTGGCAGCTCGCCGTCGCCGCCGCGATGTACTCTGCCTCGCAGGTGGATAGCGCGACGATCCTCTGCTTCTGCGACTGCCAGGTGATTGGGCAATCGCCGAGGAAGAACAGCACGCCGGAAGTGCTCTTTCTCCCGTCGATGTCGCCCGCCATGTCGCTGTCGCTGTACCCCGTCAGCTGCAGCGTCGCCGTTCCTCGCCGCGGGTAGATTAGGCCGTAGCCGCTCGTCCCCGCGATGTACCGCAGCAAGTGCTTGACCGCGGCGAGGTGATCCTCCCTGGGATCCTCCATGAATCGACTCAAATACCCCACGGCGAAGGTGATGTCAGGCCGCGTGTGCGTCAGGTACCGCAGCCCGCCGATGATGCTCCGGTACTGGGTCGTATTGACCTTCGCCGCCGTGCTCTCCTTTGAGAGCTTGAGCCTCTCCTCCATTGGCGTCTGTGCGCCCTTGCATCCCTTCATGCCGCCGCGCTCCAGCAGCTTCTGCGCGTACGCGCTCTGGCACAGGGTGATGCCGCGGCTCCCCTGCTCCACCTCGATTCCAAGGTAGTAGCTGAGCAATCCCAGATCGCTCATGCGGAATGTCTTCGTCATCTGCTTCTTGAACGCCTCGACATCCGCCTTCTTCTCGCCGGTGATGACCAAGTCATCCACATACACGCCGATGATGATCGGGCCGCCTGACGCCCGCTTGGTGTAGAGCGCGTGCTCGCTGGAGCACTTGGTGAAGCCCAGTGTCGTCAAGCTCTCGTGTTCCACGCCCGCGGCGCCTGTCGCAGCCCGTAGAGCGCCTTGCGCAGTTGGAGCACCTTGTGCTCTTTGCCGGTGATGACGAATCCCGGCGGCTGTTGCACGTAGACCTCTTCTTCGAGCTCCCCGTTGAGGAAGGCCGACTTCACGTCCATGTGGTGGATCTCCCAGTCCTTCGTCGCCGCCATCGCCATCAGCAGCCGCACGGATTCCATCCGCGCCACCGGAGCGAAGACCTCCTCGAAGTCCACTCCTTCCCTCTGCACGTAGCCCTTGGCTACCAATCTTGCCTTGTGCTTCACAAGGTTGCCGTGCTCGTCGCGCTTCTCCTTGAAGACCCACTTCAGCCCAATTGGCCGACAGTTTGCCGGCGGATCGACGAGCACCCACGTCTTGTTTTCTTTGATTGAATTCATCTCCTCGATCATCGCCTTCCGCCACCGGTGATCGCGCTCCGCCTCGCGGAACGTGGTCGGCTCCTCTGCACTTCCCAGGTGCAGCTCCTGCTCGTCGAGGACGCGCTCCGCAAACCCGGGCGGAGCACCTTGCCCGACGATGTTGTCCACCGCGCGGAAGCGCAGTGGCTCACCGTCGTAGTCGTCGTCGTCGTCGACTAAGTCAGAGATGTCCGGCGGCGGTGTGGCGTAGCGGACCGGCGAGATCGTGCTTGGAGATGCGTTTGCCGCCGGCGATCCCTGTCCAACAGGTGTTCCCGGCGCCGGTGATCCCTGTCCAACAGGGAATCCTGGTTCCTCTGCTTCCGCGGGCGCATCGGCTTCCTCTGCTTCGGCCGCCGCCCCTGCATCTCCTTCTTCTTGCACTTCCTCTTCTTCACGAGTCACCCAGTGCTCGATGGTGAAGGAGCTGCTTGACATGCTCCCGTCTCCACCTTCCCCGTCGCCGTGCTCCGCCCAGAGCCATCCCTTCTTCTCGTCGAACACCACGTCGCGCGAGATGCAGACTCGCCGCGCACGTGGATTGTAGAGGCGGTACGCCTTGCTCCCTGCCTCGTAGCCTAGGAGCACCATTGGAGTGCTTCTGTCCTCCAGCTTTGTGAGGCCCGGCCTCGTCTCCTTCACGTGTCCCACGCACCCGAACGTGCGTAGGAATGACACGTCCGGCTTCCGGCCGTGCCATGCTTCAAAGGGGGTCATCCCCTTCAAACTCTTCGTCGGCGAGCGATTTAGGATGAACACCGCCGTGCTCACCGCCTCTCCCCAGAACGTCGCCGGCATGCTCTTCGCCTTGAGCATGCTGCGTGCCATGCCGACGATCGTCTGGTTTCTTCTCTCCACCACGCCGTTTTGTTGCGGCGAGTAGGGCGCCGTGAGATGCCTCTGCATCCCTTCCTCTGCACAATACACACCAAACTCAATCGAGGTGAACTCACCACCCCGATCCGTGCGCAGGACCTTCAATTTCTTCCCCGTCTCCGTCTCGACCTTTGCCTTGAATTGCTTGATCGCCGCTGCCGCCTCAGCCTTGCTTGACAGCAGGTGCAGCCACATGTAGCGGCTGTAGTCGTCCACGAGCAGGAGGAAGAAGCGCCTCCCGCCGTGAGTGGCCGGCGTGATTGGCCCGCACAAGTCGCCGTGGACGAGCTCCAACACGTCCTCGGCGCGGTACGTGGCGGTCTTGGGGAAGGAGCGCCGCCGCTGCTTGCCGGCGAGGCAGCTGTCACACAGCTCCCCGGCGTGATCGATGTTCGGCATCCCGCGCACCATCCCATGGCGCGTCAGGTTCTTCAGTGCGTCGAAGCTGAGGTGCCCGAAGCGCGCATGCCACAGCCACGCTTCGTCGCCGGAGTGCGCCGCCAGGCACACTGGCCTTGTTGGCTGTAGATCGAGCACGTAAAGCCGATTAGTGGACCTCTTCACCTTGGCGAGCAGCTTCCGGTCCTTGTCGCGGATGCGCAGCACTCCGTTGTTGATCAGCACGCAGCAGCCACGCTCGTCGAGCTGCCCGATGCTGACGATGTTGCTGCGCAGCTTGGGGATGAAGTAGACGTCCGTCAGCGCCCGCTGCTCCCCGTTCTGGCACCTGAAGATGATGGTGCCGCGCCCACGAATCTCCACGCGTGAGCCGTCGCCGAACTTCACTGTTCCGACGACGCCAGTGTCGAGCTCGGAGAAGGCCTCGCGCTTCCCGGTCATGTGGTTGCTGGCCCCTGAGTCCAGATACCACACCTTGCTCTTCCTGTCGTCGACGTCGTCCTCCTCCCCGAGGTGGACCTGCGCTCGCCTTTCGTCGAGCACCTTTGGCGTGCGCGACCCGTCTTCCTCCTCGGTGTGGTTGAGGGCGCACACTTGCGCCATCAGTAGCGCCGGTTCGTCGTCGTCTTCCTGCGCCAGGTTGACGCGCTCCCGCCAGGGCTGCTTGCAGTCCCTGGACCAGTGCCCGTACTCGCCGCAGTTAAGGCACTGGTCCTTGGCGACCTTGCGGCTTCCGCTGCGTCCGCCGGCGCCTCCGCCGCGGCCGCGGGTGTTGGAGCGGCCGCGGCCTCTGCCGTGCCCGCCTCTGCTCCAAGTTCGCGGAGCAGAGGACCCTTCGCCTGCTTCGCGCCCGCGTGCTTGGATCGCCCTCTCGTCGCGAGCGGCGAGGAGCAGCTTGGCTTGGGCGACTGCTGTGGCCGTCTTCGCCGCCCGTGAGGAGAAGCGATCTTCCGCCGCCTTGAGCCGCCCCGACACATCCTCGATGGTGAGCGCTTCCATCTCAAGACACGTCTCAATCGAGATCGCGATTTGATCGTACTTCTCTGGGACGACGCGCAGGAACTTGCGCACGGCGTCCTTCTCGGTGACGGGAGCGCCCAGCACCCCCAGCTCCGTCACCATGCCGGTGAGGCGCAGCGCGAAGTCCTCAACGGCCTCGCCGTCGCGGAACTCGAGCGCCTCGTAGTCGCGGCGGACTTGCTGCGCCTTCGCCTCGCGCGCGCGCTCGCCGCCGAGCCGCATGGTCTTCAGGGCGTCCCACGCCTCCTTCGCCGTCTTCTTCTTCCCAAGCGCAACACGGTACTCCGAGGGGACCGACTTGAGGATGCCCTCCATCGCGAGCCGGTCGTCCTCGAAGTCGCCGAGCCCAAGCTCCACGGCCTCCCAGAGGCCGCGCGCCTGGAGCATCGTCGTCATCAGCACCTCCCACTCCGCGTAATTGGTTCGCGTGAGCATGGGAAATTGCGCTCCGCCGATGTCGCGGATCGTCTTCTTCACCACGTACGTCGCCCCGCGGCGTGGTGACAGGGAGACGTCCCGATGGCCGGTGGAGCAGTGCTGGTGCCCGCGGCCGCCGCGGCCACGGCCGCGCCCTTCGTTGCGGCCGCGCTGCTGCTGCTGGTCCGCCATCGCCCTGCGCCGGCGAGCCTAACCGCGGCTCTGATGCCAAATGTTGGCAATGGAGCAGCCTTGCTGCCTCCAGTGCCGAGCTCTCAGCTCCCAGGTGAGTTCACAAGCACACACACGCTTCAAGTCTTGCTGCTGAAACTGGAATGCTTGAACTACTTTTTCATTTCAGCCTTGCCTCTACCTTTATACAGGGCAAAGTCAAACCTAGGTACAAAAAACACTTAGTACTCTACCTGCTACTAGTACATCTACTTGTACAGCTACTAGTACTTTGTACATGACACTACAGGGGCATGCTTGCCCTGATACAATGAGTACCTGCTGCCAGATAAGGCTGTGCAGTATACTTGAGGAGCTATACCAACTCCTTTGACTTTGCTAAGCAGGGGATCAAGGGGAGAGCTTCATCAGTTACTCAACAGAAACATTATACCAGGAAAAGAAAAGGAAAAAAGTTCAAAGTGCAAACCATGTTGCTACATAATGTCCAATTTTGGATATCTGACAATTCCCTGTTTTGTGTGTGCTAATATAATTGCCCTTTTTGCCAAATTTATGCGTTACTAGTAGTTTCGTCCGTACCACTGATGTCATGACTCATGATCAAAATGCACTTTCTTAATTTTTGCCACATAATGTCCAGTTTCAGATATCCAACAACTCCCTGTTTTTCCATTCGATAATATGGTTATCTTTTTCCCCAGATTATGCGTTACTAGTAGCTTCATTCATGACGCCATTGTCATGATCAAAACGTGCTTTCCTGATGAGCAAAGCACACGCCACATAATGTGCAATTTTGGATATCTGACAATTCCATATTTTCTCCATTTGATGATATAATAGTCTTTATCACTAGATTAATATGCCATTGCACAGTGACAAATCTGAGAGAGAAATTTCCTACTGAAACAAAACTAAAGTTGATAAAAAATGACGCACTTGCCGATTTAACTTTATCCGTGGTTTCAGAGTCAATATATAATTAGTGGTTTAACTTTATCTATTGTTCAACCAATCCATGCATACATGTTATTCACTATCTGGTTTATTCTGTAGCTCACTGGTTGTCGCAACCAGCAATCTGTACATCCATGTTCTTCCTTGTGGATTCAAATATAAACTTGGACAAATTTAATGTACTACTCTTTAGGTTTCTGATCTGCAGACTTCATCACTGCAGCTACAAAGATTATTGCCCTATTCTGAAGGGAGGATATCCAGTACTAGATGTCCGGACTTCTTGCAGCAGCTCTTGGAGGTGCTGTAGGAGGCTTGACACTACTATGTATTGTCACAGTTGTAATTGTACTTTGCCTGCGGCGTCGCAAAAGAACTTCAGACTCTTCAGAAAGTGGTTCATCAGGTCAAGCTCTACCAGGTACTGCTTAAGTTACTTTTCATAGGGCTCCAAAACTTATTCATCTAAAGTCTAAAGATCTATATTTCTATTCTGGTAAGTAATAGCTTCGCCTTCCATCTTTCAGAGTCGCAGGGAGCAAGATGTCTGACTTTGGAGGAACTAAATTTGGCTACAAGGAATTTCAGCAATGCAAATCTTATTGGACAGGGAATGTTTGGAGAGGTATACAAGGGTTTGCTCCAAGATGGCACGATTGTAGCTGTTAAAAGACGGCATGCTCCTCCTAGCCAGGAATTTATTCAAGAGGTAACATAATGTTACTTATCCATATGTTCTCTTGAGCAATTTTTGGTCCTGAATTTGTCGAATGTGCTGTGATTTAGCACTATTCTTTTACCTCGTGAAGGAAAGATCCTGTTTTCTAGCAAAGGACTAAACCCTTATTTTCTGATATGATTTAAAATATAGCATAGTTTGCTCCACTTCCTCTTAGATTGTTCCAAGCTCAAGCATCCGTGCTGTTTTCTTCTCAGGTTAATTACCTAACATCTCTCCAGCATCGGAACCTTGTAAGACTCTTGGGGTACTGCCAGGAGAATGGTGTGCAGATGCTTGTTTATGAGTATATCCCCAATGGCAGTGTCTCAACACATTTGCATGGTGATTTTCATCGTGTTTTGTATTATATTACTCTAATTTACGAGAGTGGTGTTGTAGGTTGGTAATTCTTCTGCTGTCCTTTTGTAGGCCACAGCCATGCTCCAGGTGTTAGGCTAGAATTCAAGCATAGACTTTCTATTGCTCATGGAGCTGCTAAAGGTTAGCCTATACATATAAACCAATCCTACACTTTCCCTTATATTGTTACAAATATAATTTAGAGGCTCATAACTTCATATCGACTAAAACTCATATTCTGCTGTAGCAATGATCTTATGGAAACTACTCCTATACATCAAAAATCTTAACATGGCGATATTTTCTTTTTACTTAGGCCTGAGCCACCTGCATTCGCTGACGCCCCCTGCGATCCATATGAACTTCAAAACTTCCAATGTACTTGTGGATGAGGATTTCATACCAAAAGTTGCGGATACTGGGATTCCAGGCTTGCTTGATCGACTCGGTGTTACAGGACTGTCTTCCGGAACAACTAATGATCCTTTTGTTGATCCTCGGTAACAACAGGCACATGTATTTGTTCTTACATTCATTGGTTACATCAGGTGGATACGATAAATTCATCTGCTTTCAGTGTGTCGTGTCCAGTGTACAATTCATCACTTGAGTTTGATGGAACTTCCTGTTGCATGATCAGAATGAGGGAATCCATGAACTTGAACTTTTCCATACAAAGCGATGTTTACAGTTTTGGTGTGTTCCTTGTGGAGTTGGTGAGCGGAAGGAATGCTGTGTCTGATCAAAACATCATTCAATGGGTATATTTTCCAACACTGCCTCATGCTTGTTGACATCTTTTCTACAAATAATACACCAATTTCTCCCTCTTCTAGTGGCATCATTTACTCTTCTCTTAATCATCATACCTGCGATGAAGTATGCTCACTTTGTACCTCGATATGTAGGTGCAGAACTTCCAGGAATCAAGTGATATCACTGCAATTGCAGACAACAGAATGACCAGCGGTTTCACCTCAGAAAGCATGAAAGAATTGCTGCGCTTGGCATCATGGTGCGTGAACCCAATCAGTGAGCAGCGTCCGTCGATGAGTTTGGTTGAGGCTGAAATACACCGGATTCGGGAGCAGGAGATCAGCTTGACGACAGTCATGACAGGACGCACCCCAACTGTGACTCTAGGCAGTCAGCTCTTCAGAACATCAAGGTGAAGGAACGGAATGCGTACATCTTGTAGCAAAGCTAGTTCTCTCATCAGAGCAGTAGATTAGCCTTGTTCTCTTCCAAAAGATTTCTCTCGTCTTCATAGTGAGCCAGCTGCACCCCAAGTGTACAAAAAAGGAACAGCTGTGAGGCTTACCTTTTTTATTTTTGTTTTCTTACCC
This sequence comes from Cenchrus fungigraminus, assembly GCA_036936925.1. Taxonomy (NCBI): domain Eukaryota; kingdom Viridiplantae; phylum Streptophyta; class Magnoliopsida; order Poales; family Poaceae; genus Cenchrus; species Cenchrus fungigraminus. The sequence goes on from CM072779.1 coordinate 4,507,635, forward strand.
TGGTAGTTTCTTTTTTGTTCTTCCCTCTTTATTTTTTCTCTGCAAAGGTTTGAAGGAAGAATGGCATTTTCATTTTGTCGAATAATAATAAGATCGGGTTGGTGGTGGCAAACGGCAGCTGTAAATGTTCAGTGAACCAGTCCTGCATGTGTTTTCTCAAAACATTGAAGAAACCATGCAGGGGGTTGAAGCAACATCGTGCTCACTATTCTGCATTTCTGTAAAATTTGTTTTGTGAGATGCCCGACATACATCCACTATGTGAGGATAAAGCAGAATTTCAGGCTCTCAGTTTTTACAAGGCTGAGAATTTCATGCATGAAGATACACACATTGTTATTCCTTTCATTCAAGAGCTTTTTTCCTAGCAGCTATGCTATACTTGATTTGTTTTGTACGGAAAGGCTTGTGCAGCAGACAGCCATCTAGGCTGATTTGACGATGTCTTCCCTGTTAGTGTTGACGGTGAAGTCCCAGAGCTCACCGTACTTCTCGTTGAAGTCCCAGATGTCCATGGAGTTGTAGTCGGCGATCAGCTTGTCACGAGCCGACCTCTCCATCAGGTAGATCTCCGGCTCGAAGTTGTGCGGTTTGTCCGGCTTTTGCATCTCGATGATGCAGAACACGACGATCCATATACCTGCCCCGATGTAGAGGTACTCGCCCTGGTAGTTCAATCCTCATAGAAGATCAGAAAAAAAGAATCCAGTATGTTTCAAACAGAGCCTGATGTAAACATGCAGTCCATACCGGTACATTGAAAGTCATGCCAAGGATGATCGCAGGAGGAAATGCCCAGGAGATGAGTCCTGCACAGCAAGAGATTGCCATTGATATGCTGATGAGGAAAGTTTTTTTTTCCCCACTGCCACTGAAAGCAGAAAGATATCTGAGAAGCCAAAGAGTACCTTGAAAGCCCTGAGGAGGCTCAGCTTCTTGGTACCATTCGGAGACTTCCTCCCAGAATCCCTTCTTGTCTTCAGAAAGGGCATCGCCGAATCGCAGTTGTTTCAACACATCACATAGCATAACAATCAGTGCTCCTTTTTGCAAGGATATCAGTACAACAACAACATGGATACAATGACAATGAAGTTTTTAGGATAAAGACCATGGCCTTCGTGATAGGTGTGGTGTCCATCGTACACCCCGTACTCAAAATCCTCCTGCAACACACAGAATATTGTCCACTCCAGTGTTATCCGATGAACAAAGGCAATCCATTTCTTTCTTCAGAGAGTTGAGACAGCACAGCCAAAATTCTAAGCGAGTGGAATTGAGAGGAGGGAGGAGGGACGGACCGGGCTGATGCCGGGGGTGGCATACACGTCGATGGGGTCCTCGCGCAGGTCCGGCTCGATCTCCGTCAGCGGCCCGGGCCCGGCTCTCGCCACCACCGCGCTGCCCCTGCCGCCGCTTTGCCGGCGGAGCCCGAGCTGCAGGTGTGGCTGGGCTACCTTTATCCCCAGCTGCTTCACCGCGCCATGGCGATGGCGAGCAACGGCGGCGGCAGATGGTGACGCGGAAACGCCGGACACCACGTTGCTGCTGCTCATTGTCTCCCTCCAAGCGCTGAGCTTGGCTCTCTCTGCTCCACCCCCACTGGCTGGACTCTGCACTTTATATCTCCCTGCAAGAGAAAAAAAAAAGCACATTGGATAAGGGTATTGGACATGTACCGTCCAGGAATTTCGCTGCGTTTTTCCTTCTCCATTTTTCATATATCAAAAAAAAAAAAAACGGGTGTTGATCTTTCGAAAAAAAGGGGAAAATCAGGTGTTGAATTTATATTAAGGGACTCGCAAGAACTCAACATGATGCCCCCTGTGCTCTGGCTAATCTGTGATTAACAGACAATCTGTTTACATCACTGCATCCTAAATTTCCAGGGAATGCAGAGCTTCCTGTTCACAGCCACAGATAAGGAACAGCAACACAAGAGTTGAACATCCTACTACCTCGTTTGCTATGTAAAAAATGCTACATGCTTACAACACACTTCAGACATTCCAGAATACAGCAGATCCTACACAAAGAAAAATTACAACCCCATTTCTCACAACTTTCACTGGAGAACTATCCTGGAGATGGCCAGAATTATTTACCCCACCTGATCTGCAAGAATTTAGTGTCAGGCCTTCCTGGAGTACCATAAATGTTGTAGTGCCACCAGGCAAGAATTTACAACAGGATTACCTTGTTCAAATCAACCTTGCTAGCTTTGCCTTGCTTTCATAACCAGCTCTTCTGTGGTAGCACCGATGATCTCATTGGCACGCCTTAGAGAAACACAACAAATTCTTCCAATAGAATCCTGGACGCAAAACAGATTTCAGTATTATGTGGGGAAAAAAGTAGAGAACAAACAAGTACAAGCATGTGCGTCTGCAAAAACTTGATTATGTGCGCTGTGTGTGTAAGAAACTATTCCTATGCTTTGACAAATTGGTGATAAGAGAAAAAGATGTGAGAACTCACTCTTGTGATGACACCCAGCCTCTCCAGCTTTTGAACAGCATCCATCACCTCAAAATTGCATTCCAAACCAAACTCTTCCTGGATTAACTCCTCACATTGCAAGTCAAGATCCTAGCGCATTGGGAACACACAAATACTTAATTTTAATATTTCTTCCACAAGAGCAGGTATATATTTTTAAGATGGAAGAACAATATATATACATCACTGGTAGCCTTTCCATTTTCCATCAGAATATAATAGGCTATTATGACCTCCTTGACCTGAACATTCGAAACCACGACGATGAAAGTGAATTGTTAGTTAACCTTCGAATTCTAATATCTGAACTGTTGTTTTCTTTTTCGTGTGTGTGTGTGGGGGGGAGGGGGGGGGGCATTCTCAAAAGATATGAGTAGAGTCTAGACCTACCTCCTGTTGAATCACATCGTCACAGAGGTGCAGTAGTGTGCCTTTCCCACTATCTAGTTGTTTGTCATACATTGATTGAGTGATTAGGTTTTGGTAGGTTGCCATGTTCTGTTGAAACCTGCATTAAAAAACTATTTAACAGGCTACTCAACACAACAAACCAGCACTAAAAATAAATAACTGTTTAATATACTGCCCGGCACCAAAAACACTGATACTCCCTCTGTCCTAAGTTATTTGTCACTGTTGACTTTTGATCACATTTTACCATTCGCCTTATTCAAAAAAAAATAGTGCAAACATGCAAAACGTCAAATTATACTTAAAAGTCACAAACAAAACAAATAATGTATACAATTTTTTTGAATAAGACGAATGGGCAAATGTTGTGATCAAAAGTCAACAATGACAAGTAATTTGGAACGGGAGGAGTATCATCCTAATGAAGGTATTCTGTAGTATGTCTACAAGGTCACAGAAACAAAAAAATCTTCCACCATTCTCTATTATCTTCACAATAAAAAATACCGATAGAATAAAAAAATCAACTAAGATACTCACGAGAAATAGATCTTAGCACAATATCCAGCCAGAGCAGAAAGGATGGCAATCACAACCAAGAAATCAGCTTTAGGCATTTCGAGTGAACTGATAAGTGTAACCTGAGTGATGTGACACAAGTAAATTAGAAGGTGAAGTATCACAAAAGAATCAAATGAAAACGATTCAATTCCACTTACGAGTCCAATGACAACAGAAACAATAAATTGAACCCAGTCCATTGGTGTGAGGCTTGGGTTTTTCTTCTCAGGCTGCAGTGGTTACAATTTTTCTTCATCATAAATAAATATGAATGTGGAAATTTCTTCAGAAAAGGAAACTCAGTGCTAACCAGAACCAACTCCATATCCGCCATTGGAATATTTTTGAAGTGTTTTACATGAATTGCTCTATCATCCTGGCCCTTTGGACTTTTCCTCCTGAAGGAATACATAAAAAATCAGTTCAGTTTATTGTCCCGAGCAATGCAATGGACAGGGGGTCTCCCTGGTACTCTTAATTAGATCAGTTCACGCTGCAATAAAAAAAATCATGCAAGCAACATTTCAGAAAGACAGAAACAAGACAAGAAAAATTTGACTGCAACCTCAAATCGTTTTATAACTTTTACCTGTACAAAACAATCACCTCTTCAAATGTAGGCTCTTGAATTGTGACCTTGCCAATTAAATTTCGCAAGCTGCAAAGTGCAAACTGTGAGACCATGAGAGAGAGAGAGAGAGAGAGAGAGAGATAGGGATTGTGACAGCTTAACAGGTCAAAGAAGAGGCAAACCTTAACTCCATTGTTTCAAGCCGTATGCGCTCAACATACAGCTCCTTGTCCTCTACTTCACTGGCTAGATCATCGTTCCTCTTGGAATCCATCTTTTGCTTACCATTTTTCTTTCTGGAGAAGAGCTTTTGCAATCTGAAATTCCAGTATGAAAAAAAGGCAACCCTTTCAATGAGAAAGATAAAATGCACAGGGCATTAAATGTGCAGTGGATAACATACCTTGTCTTCTCAAGAAACTTTCGCCACGCACGAGCTATGATCATGTCCACTTTCTCCATGTAGAAAAAGTTGCTTGTGCGGTCTAATCCAATGCCCCTATGAAATATAACATACTGGCAAATAAAAGGATCATGTCAGCTAAAACAAGTAGTTGTTCATGAACAATATATGAGGAATACTCCCGCTGTCCCCAAATATAGGTTGTTTTAGCATCTTAGATTCATAGGTTTTGTTATGTACTTAGATATACCCTATGCCTAGATGCATAATAATAATATATATGAATCTAGAAAAGCTAAAAGGACCTATAATTTGGGACGGAGGGAGTACTAAGCAAGAAGTCAATGCCACTAGGAGAGAAGGGGTAAGGACTCTCGAGGGCAACACTAAACAGAAAGATAATCATACAATACATAACACATGCAAGTTTAAGAAGGATTAGCTGATAGCTAAATTCGAGTTCCCCAATTTGCACCTTTACCTACTGGGCTGGTCACAAAAAAACCAGAATTTCAATGCATTGCTTATGACATAACATTGACCTGATGTAACCCAAAGAAGAAAGGAACATTTTACTAAATGAATTTTAAAAAGAGAAGTCCATCTATGTCACAGTAAAAAACATCACCTTATCTGAGAAGTCAGGTAGGTTTTCATGACGGTGCTCCTTAAAATACTTTGACAGAAGTTTGCTATCTAACTGCACAAGCAAATAAACAAATTGGAATTTCACACTGACATTTAGTGAAATTTAGATAAGGAGACATATTTTGCGGGGAAAGGGAATTAACCTTTGATTCATCAACTTTGATGGGAAGATTCAACAGATATTGTCCAGAATGAGCAAGTTCAACCTCATCATCATTCACTATGTTAAAATTACTTTTTTCCATCACCTGCACTTTAATTAAAGACACTTTAAAGAGCACATTTACAGAACATGTTTTGATTCATTGCAACACTATAAGAAACTGCTCCATGCCTCCATCCTTCACTTGGAGACTAAACCTACCAATTGGAGAAATAGGTCCTTTACCTGAAAGAAATAGGACAGGAAGTTCTGCTCGAGCGTGTCAATTTCCTCAGATGAGAAGTTTTGCTGCTGCAGTTTTTTTGCACCGTTGACAGGATCAAAGAGAGCAAACAGTTCCTGCAAAAGTACCCGCCTGAATAGATCATATATCATTCAAACACTGACGACCCTAGAAATGGTAGTAACTGAAAACAACAAATGCTGCTTACGCATACTTAATAAACTTTCCTCACCATCATATCATCAAACTGGAGATGGTACCAAGCCCTTATGGTGTATTCAACCCTCTTGCAGAGCTTCAAGAATTCTTCTCTGTCGGATTGATATTCTTCAAAAAATACACAGAAGTGTTAATTGTGTTGCATGGTCTTGTATCCAAAGCAACATCTTTGCTTCAGCTTGTTTAAAACAAGACAAGGCGTTTCATAAAAAAAAAAAACAAGACAAGGCAATATTTAAAAGAACATATTTGATGTCCACATGACAAGGAGCGCACAGCTAAAGACACTAGTGATCTGGACTGAATAATGTATTGCAGTCGCAATGCCTACGCATATTTCTCTATACAGATTCCGCTTTACATGATCCAGGTGAATCCATAAAAGAAAAGATCCTAGCCTTTCCCTCGAAAGCGACAAGAATCTCGCAAGATAACATCTCCACAGTAGAAATCGGATAGTCACGATACCGGAGCCTCCCTTTAAGTTTAAGAGCCCAACCATTTCGAGCTCGACCGACCAAGAAACGCGCATCGCCTATGGTGAATGGCTGAATGCCCCTAAACGGAACGGGCAAACGGAGAGGCAGGGAGAGAAAGATATACCAATGAGGTAGGCGAGCTTCATGATGAGCTTGGGCTTCATGATAGGGATCACGGACTCGCGCTCCAGCCTCACCACATCCTTCGCCTTTGCCTCCGCCATCGCCTGTTCCAACCTCCACCGAGGTTCAACTCGCTCTCCTTCAAGGCTTCAAGCCTTCAAGATCCCTTCTTGAAGGCGGCGGAGGAAATGCAGCTTGGAACGGAAGACGAGGGGGTGAGGATTTCCGGCGTGCAATCGAATAATTGCTCTGTCGTGGACGAACTGGGAAGGAGTGGAAACGCACTACGGTTACAGATCCACACAGTGTTCGTGTCTTCTTCCTCCGCCAGCCGGTGGTGGTACGGCGAAAGTAAGATCAAGCGTAGTACGCTTACCCAGTAAGAAGGCGTATTTTTCATATTCAAAACAATCAAAACCTTGTTCTGTTGCGTTGTCGTCAAAATAGTCAAACAACTCTTGACTGTGGGCCGAGATTGGGCCGACATCCTGGAAATTGAATGTGGGCAGATGGCCTATTCCTTCCGAAATACAGATCGTATCTTCTTCTTCTGTGATGGGCCAAAAGACAGAAATGAACAACAACTCTTATTTCCTTTTTTTCCCTCTGCAGTATTGCAACTTTCGTGTTTAGTTCTTTCAAACAAAAAAAAAAAACTTTCGTGTTTAGCCATAGTTGTGGCGCCTTGAACAGAGTTTTGCGTATGGTACTTGCTACTTCTTTTTGTGAATGGATTGGAATTGGAGCGGCGTGGTTTGATTTGAGTCGTTTTCAGCTCAAAATTGGTAGTTCGACAAGCTGATTGAGGCCGACAAAAGAGAACACGATTTTGAGGCCAGCTTGCACGCTTGTGTTGTCTTCTTCTCAAAAGTCAGCCGATTTAGTTTAGCCGCTCTCTTAAGAAAGCTGGACTTTTCTTGAAGTTGCGATCAGTCAATGCAATGCTTCCACAGTTCTTGAAAAAGTCTGAAACAAAACATGACAGAAAACATTTTCCACAAATATGTTGGGTTATTATTGGTAACATATCAGGTGGAAATCAATTTTTCTGTGTAAATCGTGCAAATTTAATCTGAGTCACATGATGTTATCCAATGAGCGTATGTGATTAGGTAAGTTTACACTTAACCACTCACCTCTAATCACACTTTTGCAAATCGCTCCTCCTACCTCTCCTATGCGTCTCCTTGGATCAAAAACCGGTGGGAACCGGCCGGCTAACCGCGGTAACCGTCCTACCGGTCCGGACCGGTTCCGGTTTCCAACCGCCCAAATTCAAAATGTAAATTTGAATTCAAAAAAATAAAAAATTCTCAAAAATACTTCAAGGTGTGTAGAATCTAATGGTGTCAAAAGTTTTCAAAAATTCGTTCATTTAGTATACTTTGCGGGCATTAGAAGTTCAACCCAAAAAGAAAAAGGAAAAAAATTGGCTGGTTCAACTTCTAATGCCCGAAAATAATACTAAATGCAATAATATTTGAAAAATAATGACACCATTAGATTCTACACATCTTGAAATATTTTTAGAAATTTGTCTTTTATTTTCTAATTTTTTAATTCAAATTTGAAGATACGCTAAATTTTTCACTGTGACGATTTTTTTTGTCAAAACCTCGGTAACCGGAGCTATCCGGTCGGTAACCGGAGCTAACCGGTCCAAACCGTTTGAACTACAGGTTTTGATTTGAAATTCGAATTCAACCGGTTTTTTCCGGTAACCGGTCAAACCGGACCGGTTAGCCAGAACCAGAGCGCGGCGGTTCGGTCGGTCCGGTCGGATAAAAAAACCCTGCTTCTGGCTGCCGTTCTTGACCCTGAAGCGGAGATGGTCGTGGTCAATTCAATCGAATCCCAATCCTGACCAAGTCACCCCAAGAGCTGCAACATGGACTGCAGCTGAATAACGCCTATAGATTCACATCACTCTACACTTACTATCAGTCAATGCCATATTTTTCCCGACTTTATTTCGGTCCAAAAAAGAATATAAATTTCAGGATGTGGAGGTAATAATAATAAATAGTAAAACATGAAGGTGGGTGGGGGGTAAATGGGAGCGTAACTGATTCCGCCGGTGAGCGCACGGCGCCGGCGAGGCCTGCCACCTCTTCGTCGTCGTCATCGTCCACGTTCAAATCCACGACCGCTGCCCCTGATCCCGATTCCACCACCCATCACACTATTCCAACTCGATCGGCGTCTCAGATTCGTCACTCATTTTGATTTATTAACTAATAACCAGCCGCCACGCGCCCTCCTCTCGCTCTCGATCGTCGCCATTGACGACCGCTTCCACTCCCTTCCTCGGTGGCCCGCCCGCCCGCCCGCCACCGCGTGAATTCGGGGCTACAAATCCCGCTCCCCCGCCCCCGCCGCCGCCGGGGCATCCGCATCCGACACCGCTGCTGGCGCTGCCGACGGACAAAGGGAAGAAGTGGGGGAACGATGGTGCGGCTCCCGTACGTGACCGCGCTCACCACGCTCTTCAGCTACGGCCTCCTCTTCGCCTTCGGCCAGCTCCGCGACTTCTTCCGCAGGATCCTTGACGCCCGCAAGCCCAGCAACCTCAAGGTGCGCTGCCCTCGCCCTTGCTCCTTGCCTGACGCCCTGACCGCCCCCGCGCGGGGAGCTACGCTCCGGATTCGTCTCGCTCGCTGCTCCGTCCTGCGGCAGGCCGTGCCTTACAGTTCCTTTCCTCGCAGGGTTACGCCCCGATTTGCTTGGGCCTTGAGGATTTCTACACGCGCCGCCTCTATCTCCGCATCCAGGTGAGGTGGTTTCCAGAATAATCATCGTTTCCCCCACCCTTGGTTGCAATGCTCATCGGCACGGGATATCTGGCGCTGGTTCAACTATTTCTTACTGTTGTTGTCGATACATTCCTTTTGTGATTAGACCGAGCAAGCTATATAGTTTTGAAAACGAAATAAAGCTTAAGAACCATAGTATTGAACTGCAACTTTAAAACGAAATAAGCTGAACAACTGAAGAAAGGGAGGCTCTTTTTCTTCAATTGATGGGTCATGGCTGAATGAACTTGAAAGATTGCCTCATTTTGCATGCTATTCCAAATTTCCAATGCTCCAGTTACTGGGTGTTCATTAGCATAGGAACTAGCCTTTAGTTGAGTAGGTGTGTATGAACAATGTAAAATATATATAACTTTTCCTATGTAAATAAAACCTAACTTTTTTTATGGTCGGGGTGTGAGTGATGATGTTCCATCATTCACCTTCCAGAACGACATGCTTTTGCTGCTGCTGTATTTATTTAGGTTTCCTTATTGACTTCTAGTTTCAATTGTCATGGCAGGACTGCTTTGGCCGGCCAATTGCCAGTGCGCCAGATGCGTGGTTTGATGTGGTTGAGCGTTACTCAAACGACTGCAACAAGACACTCCAGTATGTTACTTGCATTCCATCCTGTAGCTTTTTAGCATAAGTGAATGCTATTTGCATATTGTCTCTGCATGGGTGTCAACATCTCATTTAGCGCATCTTTTTGATGCAGTCGTACCACAAAAACATCGAAATGCCTTAATTTGGGTTCCTACAACTACCTTGGTTTTGCTGCGGCTGATGAGTACTGCACCCCTCGTGTTATTGAGTCGCTGAAGAAATATTCTGCAAGCACGTGCAGTGTTCGAGTTGATGGAGGTTGGTCCTTATGTTTACCAAACTGTGCCATAGTTTGCTTTGTTGAGCGCATCAAACAATATATCGAAATCTGCAAGCTTAATTGATGTTTATATGACATTAGGTAACACTAAACTGCACACTGAGCTTGAAGAACTGGTTGCAAGATTTGTTGGCAAGCCTGCAGCAATTCTTTTTGGCATGGGCTATGTGACAAACTCTGCTATCATTCCCGCTCTTGTTGGAAAGGTTTGTTGTGAAAATATGTCCATGCTCTCTCTGTTATGTTCTTTTATATGAGCTGCAGCTAAAACTTTTGTAATAATTGCAGGGAGGCCTGATAATAAGTGATTCACTGAACCACAATTCTATAGTCAATGGAGCTAGGGGTTCAGGGGCCACCGTTCGGGTTTTTCAACATAACAGTAAGCGACTAATTAACAGTCACATTGCAAGTACTAAGATTAATTGCGCACTGTGAAGTTTAATGCTTCCCCTATTTCTCTTCAGATCCTGCTCACTTGGAAGAGGTGTTGAGAGAGCAGATTGCGGGAGGGCAGCCTCGTACACACAGGCCATGGAAGAAGATCATTGTGATTGTTGAGGGAATTTATAGCATGGAGGGGGAGCTATGCCAACTCCCAGAGGTTATTTCTGTCTGCAAGAAATACAAGGTTCGGTGATTTTGCATGATTACTTGTGCTTTGTATTAGGATACTTGTGCATATTTTTAATGGTGAAAAAATAATTTCCTGCATGTGAACCAGCATGTGATTAATGTCATAGATATTGTTGCAGCTTTAACTAGTGTTTGAACCAACAGTGTACTGGGTAGACTGAAGTAATTTTCACATCCGAACAGGCTTACACATATTTAGACGAGGCGCACAGTATAGGAGCTGTTGGGAAAACAGGGAGAGGTGTATGTGAGCTACTAGGAGTAGATCCAGCTGATGTTGACATTATGATGGGTACATTTACGAAATCATTTGGATCATGCGGAGGTTACATCGCAGCATCAAAGGTATGAAGTATATAGTCAGGTAGCTTTTCTTGATGAAAATTTTTGAAGTTGACAAATCTGACCCCGCCAAACATTCTATATTCTTTTCAGGAGATTATTCATCATCTAAAGCATACATGCCCAGCTCATATTTATGCAACATCCATGTCACCTCCAGCAGTCCAGCAAGTCATTTCAGCTATAAAGATTATCCTGGGGGAAGATGGAACTAATAGAGGTATATCATACAGAATTTCAACATTCTTACATCTTAACTGTTTCTTACATCTCCTGTCTTGCTGGAAGTCCTAATGTACTTACTGTTCTAATTAGGGGCCAAGAAACTTGCTCAGATTCGAGAGAACAGCAATTTCTTCCGCTCAGAGCTTCAGAAAATGGGTTTTGAGGTTCTTGGAGATAATGACTCACCTGTCATGCCTATCATGCTTTACAATCCTGCTAAAATTCCTGCATTTTCAAGGGAATGCCTGAGGCAAAATGTGAGTATACATGAATATTTGGTGCTGATATTTCTTAATTGGACTTTGTCTCCAAGCAAACCGTCTTTTATGTTTTAACTGGTTACGGAGATTTTCCATATGAAAGTTTTTTGTTAGTTTGCTAATGTGGTCCCCTCCATATTGCTAGGTTGCTGTTGTTACTGTTGCATTTCCTGCCACGCCACTTCTACTTGCGAGAGCTAGGATATGTATCTCAGCTTCCCACTCCAGGGAAGACCTCATTAAAGGATTAGAGGTAAAGCACACGATCTTATCTGTGTTACTAACTAGATGGTGGTTGGTGCAACAGTGGTGCTTTTTCCAGTTAAAAAAACAATGGTTTAGTTGTAAACCATGATTGTTGATCTACATCCTTTTGTTGTATCGATCAGACCATGTATGCTGTTGTTATTGATTGCTATGCTGTAGATAGAACTAAAATTCATGCCAATTTGTCAGGTTATCAGCAAAGTTGGTGATCTCGTGGGTATCAAATACTTCCCGGTTGAGCAAGAAAAGACCGCAGCTGTTGAGAAACTGAAGAAGATCCAATGAACAGTGGCAGCTGCAAACAATCTGCTGCTAACGTTGTAGGTTTAATGTGTCATTTTGGTGTGCGTCCGTATACCTTTGTTTGGCCTCTCTGTGCACCTCAGGGCCCCTTTTTCTTGCCCTTTTGTTTCTGAAGCAATTCAGATTATTTTGTAAAGTATGTATCATCCACCGTAGTTCAACACGACACAAATAGACATTGTTTTATCGAATCCGGGAAAATCAATTTTCCTGGTATGAGCGAAACCATGTAGATATATGCAGTTTTTTTACCACTAATTACAGTTTTTGAATTAGATTAGATGACTCTTGGCTCCATGTTTGTGTGACCAACTAATAAACCCAGAGTACAGAAATGCAAGAGCAGCAGAGTTGAGTCTGAATCTTTTAGCGAGTTAGCGACCAGTGCTTGGTTAGAGGGGGTTGAGGTATGGTCGCAACCAGAAGACCCGGGTTCCATTCCTCGTTGGAGCGAAATTACAGGGCTGGTTTTTTTTTTAAAAAAATCTCCTCGCCGGTGAAGCCGGGATTAGGTTCCCTTCTCTTAATGAAAACCGTAGGGCGGTTTTAACCCCCACCAGCTTAGTTTTGCGACTAGTGCTTAGTGTTGATTCATCTGACTTGAGTGATCTCACAAGAGTGCCCATAAGGTGCAGTCAGTATGCTTCACTGCAAGGGACTTGGAGATGGTTCTATATTTTCATGGTGATCAAAGGAAGCTAATCTTTTGCAGTAACTACTACAGGATGGGCCTTGGGTCCTTGACAGAATGTGGATGTGAGGATCCTGATATTCTCCGGTGATTGCCAGGAGATGATAGGGTGTAATCTCAAAAAAGGAGATGATAGGGTGGGGCCGACCTGTCACTGAGGTGTTACTGTCATCAGGAGGCAGCTGGAGAGAGAAGTTGCTGTGACATGGAGCTAGGTGTGCACCAGCATAAGACTGATTTGAACTGGAGCAGCATGGTATTTCTTGTTTGTCTTGTTATGCCTTGGTTGGTAGCATTATCATCAGGGCCAAAAAAAAAAAAAAACAGAGAAATCAGAGATGTGGTGTCTGAGTGTGCAACTGCAGCATGTCTAATGCCAAAGCATGAGAGGAGAGGCTGGTGTGGTCATGCCTGTTATGATGCAAAATGCCTGATGGCAATGTACTGCTCCCTGCTTTGCATCATTGCATGGCACAAAATGGCCTCGATATCTCTCTGTCTAGTCAAACAGGGGTCTGCAGCAGCACAAAACTATATAGTCCTGGTATTATATATATAAATATGCAGGTGGATGCATGCAACACTTTGCCTTTGACGGGGATGAGTGAGATGCCTGTGATGTGGTTCTTTTTATGGTACTGTTTAGGTTCCAAAATTTTCATCAACTACCCGTCACATCAATCTCCGGACACTAATTAGGAGTATGAAATGTGGATTAATGACAAAACTTATTCCACACCCTCTATCTTAATTTTCGAGACGAATCTAACAAGCTTAATTATGTCATGATTAAACAACGCTGTGCTACAGTAACTAATCTCTAATGATGGATTAATTAGACTTAATGGATTCGTCTCGCAATTTCCGGTACATTTGTGTAATTATTTTTGTAACAAGTCTACGTTCAATACTTCTAATAAACCTTGGAAGAGGATCTAAAATTTTCACCGCAAACTCCTAATAGATGAAAGCTTTGCTGGGTGGATTCTCTCTTGGGTCATTGGATGCACCAGGGATTCAGACTACTTATGCTGTTGCAGCTGTACTATATATGCTCTCTCTGTTGAAGATGCACCTGGACGGCACCCAAGTAAGAGCAAGATCAATAACAACGATAAACTCTTGTCTATTAAAATGTCACATCATATTGTAGACAATATATACAACAATGATCTTCTAGCTTGTCTCTACGAAATTGCTATTTTAATTTATTATAGCCCACTATGCATTCATCACCATCTATTTCTCTCTCATACGATTATGAGCATTGCCTAGGAGCGCGTGTTACACTAGGTGCTTCATGCGTCGACAAGCTCTCTTCTCTCTCTTAGCTTCTCTCCGCCAGCTCATCACAAAAACTGACGTGTCCGGCTGCAGCAAGTCTTTTACCTGCTCTAACAACCAATGAACCAACCATTGATAAATGACTCCCATGTCCCATCTGATGACAATGCTTCCTGCACCCGCAGATCTCCCATTATACAGGCAACTATTACTTGACTGCAACATCAACCACCTTTGGATCCATGGCCTTGGTGTGAGTAACATCTCAATGTACTCCCATCGGATCTCACAGTGGAGAAATTTTGACATGCACCTACTCATTGAGCAACAAGGCACATAGCTAGCACGAACTGAAACTGCATCAATTGGATTACCTTGCGAGCGTAGTTGGAGGAAACTCTAGGGTCACAACTGGAACGACAGGAGCAGCAACAAGTGTCGGAGAGGAGGCCTGGGAAGCCAACGGTGAGGCCAAGAGCGTGGCCGCTGGCACCAGAGCGCAAGCGGCTTGGTTAGCACCCGCTGTCGAACACCTGATAGGCGCCACCGATAGAAGCTCGGTGGTCGTGATGGAGACGATCGAGGCGGCATCTTGTGGAGGAAAGCACGTTGAGGAAGATGTGGGCAACGTCAATGAGGATGTCACCGGCTTAGTGGCGCTCGGTGAAGAGGATGAAGACGACGATGGCTCAACACGACTGCATAAAAGAGAGTTCATCATCTCCATCTTCTGATTTGTGTCATATGCCTTCTTCCCAAGTTCCTCGAGCTTCACGGATCACAACACACATCTCCTCTGTCACCTGCTCCTTCATCGTCATGGTCAATCGATCCGACGAGGTGGTGGTTGTAGTTCACAGATCGAAATAGCTCTGATACCAAATGATACACTCTATATACAAATCACAAGAAATACTCTCACAAATATAGTATATACTAATTGGATTACAGTGGAAATGACGGTAATTGGCAATCTCGAGCAGATGCTCACCTTCTCGAGCCGCAGGTCGCCGTCGTTCGTTGGTTACCACCAAATCAATCTCATCGTTACTCCTATGGTTGACTTATACAAGTTGCTCACGACAACTGCCCGTTACATGGGCCGCTTCATTTCTTCACCCATTCTAGCCCATTGAGGTGCTTGTTGAGGTTACGGGCTCGAGGTTAACTGGCTTGTGGCCCACCATCAGATTGAATGCCTTGTTCTTCTCCAGCTTCTTTCGTAGATCCTCGATCATCATAGTGCATCAACAACTTCCGCTGAATACTTGGCGCTTCTCTTCCTAGTGGACCCTGCAGGTTTGCGACATGAAACAAAGGAAGGTCGGAGGATCAAAGGAAGAAGAGAGCAGGGGAAAACGTGTCGGTGTCGCTTTAACCCTATGTTGGCCGTCACTGTAGCGCGTCACCATCGTCGGCTGACAGCGGTAGCAACGATCGCGCTGGGCTCGAGATCTGGGTGTGCTTTTGCGGCAGGGGCCAGGGGGTATGGTGGGTGCGCCCCATGGAAAAATCACCAAGTTGGGCTATCGTAGTTATTAAAAGCTACCCTGATGTGTCGCTCCCTCCGTGTTCCTGGGGGTACGTGTCGCCTCTGGGAGGCCTCGCAGCGGCCGCGCGAGGTTGAGCCGCGTCACGCGGTCATTTTTGAAAAAGCCCTCCGGTTTTCTGTAAATCACGAATCTGTCCACAGCGTCCAGATCGTACCAGAACCGCGTTCATATATCTTGCAAAAAAGCCCTCCAACTAAAATTTATTTTCACGCAAAGAAGAGAAGATTGCCTTTTTGCAAACAACTCCTGATCCAATTTTGCAAAAACCGCCTCCCACCACCCCGCCCCCTGCTAATACCCCCCACCGCACCCTCGCCCCCGCCCGAACCCTGACCCTCGCTCCCCTTCCCTGCCGTCATCTCCTACCTCTCTCCTGCTCCGTGCAGCCGTCCTCTCCCTCGACGACGCCCTCGTCGACCACGCCCGCGAGTCCAGCGGCCTCTGTGCGCGTCTTGGCCACACCGGTGTCCTCGAGCGGTGCAGCACCACGGCGGGAATGGTGGCGACGGGGCACCGCGACAGCGGCCCTGCACCCGGCAGCCGAGACCCTCACTCCCCCGAAGTGGCTCCACCTCCACCGTCGGCTCTCCCCCTCGGCCTCCGGTGGCAAGATCCAGTGCTCCGGGGAGCGGCAGCGGCGAGACGACCACCGTGTGTCCAGGCTGACCCCGTAGGGCCGGAGTCTCCCTCTCTTCTTCTGACTATGGCGGCAGATCTGGTAATGGAGGAGGGCGGTGTGGCCGGAGATCGACGACATGGCCCCATGCTCGCGCCAACCGCTGCCGAAACTCGACGTGCCCGGGCTACGACGCCATGCTCGCGCGGGGCGGCGCAGACCAACTACTCCAGCGGCCGCTGCAGGGTCGAAGCAGTTCCTCTGGCGGCCGTGGTTAAGCTGCGGCGCGGGCGGAGCAACTCCCCCTGGTCCTGGCTACACGCGACGAGCTCCCCATGGTCCCCATTTTCATCCAGCAGGTGAACTCTCCCCATCCTCTCTCAGATTTCCTGACCTCCCATGTTCTTGTTCGTGAATCTTACAGTCCTAACCTCTCCTCTCTTATTTTGCAACTGGGATTTCCCGAGGCTTTCGTTTGGCAAGGCAAGTGTCCCGACTTTCCCCTCGATATCCCCTGTGAAAAGGCAACTTCCCTCTTGATTTCTTTTCGATTTGATAAGAGCATGGAGGTTAATGTTGAGTTTTAATTCCCAGGATTACAGATCTGCCTGACCTCAATCTCATCCCCCTCTGATTTGTGCGTTGACCTACTTCCTGCTACTCCTGTTGTGGTAAAAGAAATGCATTACCCCCCTCCTACCTCACTAATCTTGTGATTGCAGTTGTATTTTTGTGCGGTGCTCTTGATTATGTGCATTTGACCAAAATGTTGTGGGATTTATCTGGTTCATGGTGGTACGTGTTAAAGCAATGTTGTTGTATCATAAAATCTGAGCTTACATGTCCATGCCAGTGATGTGGTACTTAACTACTTAAGGCATTATTTCTTTATAATCTTCTCGAGTGAATATCTGAGACATCTTGCAATACCGTGTTTCTTTCAAAATTCAGATTGAGAAAACAAATTTCAGGCTTATACATACTAATTAGGCTTGCCCTTTGGATTTGAACAAAATGTTGCCTCTAAGTAGTAAGCAGCAATTAACAATGGTGTAACATATTAACACAGTTTATAAACATTTAGTATGCAGCACCAGCCGAGTTGCCGACAAATTATGTGCTGACTACAGCAGTGTTCCCATAAGCACTAGCAAATCGTGCCAACAAAATTTGCTGCAAAACATTATGAATGTAGTTCAAATTTTCTTATGTACTAATCCTCAAGAACTTTGTATTATTGCACCTTATTGGGATAATTTCTTACTATGCAGGTCAACACATTGGCTTCACTCCCAATGTTTGTAGCCATCTCGATGCTCTCATAGTGGATTGTTGTGCCTATTATGTTGCACAATGTTTGGCATATTGCTACTTTCATGACATGTAGTAATGATATAGCTCCAGGGAATAGATTAGGGAAGGTGCGGAGTCATGTCTCTCTGTCTTCATTTTTATAGAGTATTAATTTTAGTGTCCAAGAGCAAAGATGCCTGTTATTTAAGGAACTTTGTCATTTTTGAATAGATAACTGTGAGGTTATCAAACTTGCTTAACATCTTACAAGACATATGGAAATCTAATTTCTGATGCAATTGCAGTACTCTCAAAATTTAGGAGTACTAACGAAATTTCTTCAGGCTTAGATTTTTCCTGTCATTTGTACATGGGAGTATGGCGCTGCAATGGTAATCCTGTTTCATCTCTTACAGTTTGGCAATAAGGAAGTAAAAAGAAATGATGTGAGCACAATAGATTAGTGTTGTGTTGGGTTATTTTGTCACACAATAATTCTTATTAATTTAATGATACGCTGTTTTCCCGTGTGTTTGAGAAATTATTTTGTCACACAATAGTAAATTTGCTTGGACTGGCAGATACAACTGCAAAGACTAAATCACTTTTGCAAGAACTCTCTATGCAGAGCTCTTGGGGATAAACTTTCTTTTAGCGGAAAGTATGACTTAAATCTTGATTGATACACAATCTTAGAATTTAGTATGTAGTAATATTATTTTCATCTGATTTTCAATACTTTATTGTTGATTGCGGCTGCCAGCTGATAACCTGATACTCACAGTCGGTTACCATGAGCTCTTCTGGTTTTGCATGGATCGTTGAGGGTAAGAACATTTGAAGAAGGGATTTTTCCTTATTGTCTTCTCATAGGTGAGTTCCTACAGAGCAGTTAGATGTTCGTAGCCTATTGCTCTTCGCTAGGCCTGTAAATAGCTTTTGTTGAACATTATGTACTGCAAACTGTGTAATTCATATAACCTCGATGCATAAGGGGATGAACTGAGCTGTTGTATGAATTGGAGTTTGTCATGTTAAGAGATTTAGAGTGCATTTGATTTTTCCTTTCATACACTTTGTATATAGATGTTTCATGTCTTAGCTGGCCATAGTTTTGTTCAGGATAAGGCGCGCAACGCGCGCCGACTGTTATAGTTTGTTTAACTACCAACAACCACCAGCTACGCGCTCTCCTCTCTCATCACCAATTAGATCAACTTTATTGTTTACTTGATCTTGGTATCACTAGCGTTATGTTTGTTTGAGCTTCCTAACTACTCCCTCCATTCCTGTTTACAAGGTGCGCACACATAACGAGATTCAAACTTTACAATCTTTGATCAATAATTTACCCATTATTTTTTCATTTTGTTATGTAAATTTGACATGGTTGGATTAGTAATCAAATATACTTTTCATAACCATAAATAATATAATAAAAAAAATTAATGGTCAAAGTAGGATTTGGGAGACCGTGCCGTATTAGCTCACACCTTATAAATACTAGCATAGACGCACGTGCGACACGCACGTGTTTTAAAAAATAAAAATATTATTTACATTAGCATTGATATATTATTTACAATAATATGTATTTATTGATATTTTTGGTAAATTTGCATATTTAGAACCATAAATTGAAAGTGAGGTAAGCTCAGAGTTTTCAACTTTGTGTACCGTAGAGTGTTTCTTAGGGAGTGTTTGGGAGCATTTCGGATATACCTGAGCATTTTTGGCCCGGCCCGACCCGGCCCGCTAGCCCGGCCTGCGCCAGGTCTGCCCACGGACCTTACTGGACAGGCGTGGGCAGAGATCTTGAAGCTCGTGAAAATTTTTTTTGGCTCGAACCCGGTCCGAAATGCTGTTTTTAGTTACTTTACACTATAAAATGCGCGGGCGGCCCGCCCGAGCCCGGCCCAAAAACTGAGGCCCGACACGTCCCATGGGACGGTCATGGGCAGAATTTTCTCAGCCCGAAAAACTCAGGTTTTTTTTCGGCCCGGCCCGAACCCGGCCCGGCCCGTGGAATGCTCAAGTCTAATTTCGGAGCAGAGCTTCACTCCACCAACTCTACAATTTTTTTCTGCCAAACACGTTGAGCTCCACCGGCATCAGAAAAAATGTGGAGCGAGGGAACATATCCATCTTTTTTTAGTACCTCAAGAGATGCTCAAAAACCTATATTTCAAACTTATCCGTGGTTGCTAGGTAATTTAATTACCCACCAATACCACTCGTTATATCGAATTGGTAAGGAAACAAAAACAGATGACTGCGCCGCTCGCCGGATCCCGCCGCTCGCCGGATCCCTCCGCCACTGACGAACCACGCCGCCCTCGCCGGATTGCGCCGCCCCCACCGGACCAGACCGGCACGACCCAACCTCGCGCATCGATCGCTTCGGGCGCCGTGCTCATGGCCGTCACGGTGAATCCTTGGCAGCGGTGCGAGCAGAGGCGCCGTCCTCCTCCCACCGGACTGTGCCGTCCCAGTCTCTATCGCGCTTGTGCCGCACATTGCAGCTCGCCGGCGGTGCTGCTGCGGCAGCGGGTCGCGAACTCGCTGCTCCCTCGCGCCACGACCCCTGCCCCGGCGCGCCAAAGGTTGTTGCTAGCTGGCTGTGGGCGCCCGACTGTGACGATCCTTCTAATTACTTCAATTTGGTCGAATCAATAAAAATTTCCAAAATCAATCGATTCGCAATGGCAAGGCGGGCGGGGGGATTTCGATTCCTGTATCCTGAAGAACCAATCGCGAATCAGATGGATGGTCATGCGCGTGAATAGTTCGTGTGCATGTGAAGAGATTGATTACGAGAGGTAGTCGATAGGGCAGGTGCTGATGGCGTCGACGGTCTTGTCCTCGTCCTCAGCCCACTATGCGGCGACGCGGGTGCGGTAGTAGACGGACTCGACGGCGAAGGTCCACGTGGGCAACGTGCCCTTGAGGTAGGACACCGCGCCGATAGCGTCACTCGTCCGTGACGCGCGCGGAAGCCCTTGGTGTTAAAGAAGGCGCTCTGGGAATTTGATAGGCTGCGGGTACACAGGTGGGTGGGTGGGCGTAGCGGGTATGGTGGGCGGGTAGGCACGGGGTGGGTGAGAAAAGAATTAGCTTTTTGGCAGAAACACTCTCCAAATTACGATTTTTATGGTTGTTCCACCTTTTTGGTCATCATGCAACGTGACAAGTGGGTCCGGCGTGAGGGTAAGATAGGCATGAATTAGGTGAGAATTGTTTTCAAATGTTTTCGCTCCTTATAGTATAGATAGAAAACGGAAAGAATACATCTCAGCATAAAAAACTAAAAGCTCAATTAAATAGAGATCGTGTTGTGTAACTTCCGAAAAGATGGATGCTCAGAAAAACTGAGTTTATAGGAAAAGTTCAAGTTGATGAATTTTACATAACTTTTTGAAACAGATAAATTTTTTTTCTTCGAAAATCTCAAAAGTCGATGAAAATCGACAAAAAGTTTTTTATAAAACCTCAAAAGCCACAGCTCAGACGTACAAATTCTAGTACCAGCTGTATTGCAATTGCAACACCCGGAGCCACGACATACACGAGATACTAAAGAATTCATCATGTTTCGCTCTCCGAAGCGACGAAACAATATTTTTCTCAAATGAGCAACAAGGAAACAAATTTTTTGGTCTTAGCACACCAACGTACACCCTCTTATATAACGTGCGTTGTATACTTGTATAACACCAACAACGCTCGAGCTGCCTTCACGACGGAGCGACCGCTTGCGCTCCGCCCTTCCTCGGCGGCCCGCCACCGCGTGGGTTCGCGCCTTCGCGGCCATATGCAAATTCCGCTCTCGCCGCCGCCGGAGCATCCGTATCCGCCACCGTTAACGACGATCAACGACAACTAACGATGGTGCGGGTCCCGTACGTCACCACGCTCTTCAGCTACGGCCTCCTCTTCGCCTTCGGCCACCTCCGCGATTTCTTCCGCGGGATCCTCGACGCCCGCAAGCCCAGCAACAACCTCAAGGGTTACGCGTCGATTTGCTTGGGCTTCGAGGATTTCTACACGCGCCGCCTCTATCTCCGCATCCAGGTGAGGTGATCGCCGCGGTCTCCAGAGTTACAGTCGTTCCCCCATCCTTGCTTGGCAATGTTTAAGAGCACGGGGATCATCTATATATAGCGCTGGCTCAATTATTTCTTACTATTGTTGTTTGCTGCCTTTGTGATTAGACTTTTTTTTTGTGTGCGCCTTTGTGATTAGACTTGTTCAGTTAGAGAAGTGAAATTTTTGGATCTTCTTACAAGGTCTATAGGAGTATTGAATGTAGACTATTTACAAAAATAATTACACGAATGAACCAGAAATTGTGAGACGAATCTATTAAACCTAATTAATCCATCATTAGAGATCTGTTACTGTAGCATGATGTTGTCTAATCATGACATAATTAGGCTCGTTAGATTCATCTCGAAAACTAAGGTAGAGATTGTGAAATAGGTTTTGCTATTAATCCACATTTAATACTCCTAATTAGTGTCCGGAGATTGATATGACGGGTAGTTGGTGAAATTTTTAAGAACTAAACAGAGCCACCGTAAGTATTGAACTGGAACATTAAAACCAAATAAGTTGAAGAACCGAAGACACAGGAAAACTCTTCTGGATTGGTGATGGCTTAATGAACTGGAAAGATTGGCTCATTTTATATGCTACTCCAAATTTCCAATGCTCCAGTTACTGAGTTTTCATTAGTAGGAACTAGCCTTTAGTCTGAGTAGGTGTGTTTGAATAATGTACTGTATATTTCACTTTTGCTAAGTGCAAAGTAATAGTGAAGTTGCAAATGAATAATACTGAAATATCGTTTCTTGTGAGAGAAGATGTGATAAATATGATGAGTAAATAGTGCTTTTCACTATTCCTTTTCAACGAAGAGAATAGGCCGAGAACCGGTGTCTATGTTGCACCATTCCGACACCAATATGTCAGGCACAATATGTACGTAGAGACGGGGATTCGGCATTTTTTCAAAACTGGTGACACGAATATGTCAGGCACAATACGTATGTAGAGACGGGGATTCAGTATTTTTTTCAAAACTGGTGACACAACGACACAACAAAGTATAGCCCTTTTTGAAACAGTTTAAATCTTGCTTATGGGAACTCCTATACCTCGGTTTGAAACAGCTTAAATCTTATTTATGAGAACTTCCAAACCCTATATAATCACCATGGGGACTCCTATCTACCTTCTGGTACTCCCTCCGCCCATAAACGATTGTCGTTTTTGTTTCCCGAGAAACAACTTTGACTAAATACTAAAAAGATTTTTAATATTTATGGTACAAAATTAATATCATTAGATATATATTTGAATCTAGTTTTTTAACAAATTTATTTAGAGATACAAATTTGCACGTATTTTTTACAAATCGAGTCAAACTTTCGGCGCAAAAAATCCAAGCGACCATCAAAAAAGAAAGAGGGAATAGACATTTAGCACTTATATGTATAATCCACTAATAGCCTAGTAACTAGCTCATAAGGCCAGCCTCAGTGGAAGTTTCATTACACGGTTACCTAAATTGCAGATTAGGTAATTGTACCATATGAGTTTCATGACGATGAAACTTCTCTCACATATGATGAAATTCATCTTCCTCTCTTCTCATAAATACATTGCCACATAAGCAAAATTGATGATGTGGCATGAAAATTAATGTTCACGAAACTCTTCATGAAACTACCATTGAGACTAACCTAAGTAAACCTACCGTTTACTTTTTGTAATTGCACACACTATTTTTTTTGCTTCTTCAAAAACAAAGGTGTGCGGATAGGTAGAGTGTTGTTGACGACAGTTAGCATGCTAATTTGAACCACAAGCGTATAGATCAGTTGTAGCTTTAAGTTGCCTAATAGTATTTCATCCAAAGTTTATCAATTTGTGGATCGACAACAAATTGGCTATGGTTCTCCAATCCTATCAAGAAGCACTTATTGCATATAAAGTCATGAGATAAACATTGTAGACAGGGTAACAGATTGCACCAATATGTATGAAGTAATACAATCAAAGGTAGCATGATCCTAACATCTTGTTGTAGTTTCAGCTAAAATGGTAATAACCAATCTATCTTATAATACCTTGATAAAGAATCATCTATTGTGCAATCGTTTGGCCTTTTTTTTCTCCTGCATGTTGCCACTATACAAGGGTAATCACACTGACTTTTCAATGCACTACTAAAATATATCTACAAGTTATAGATTAATCACCACGATTACATTTATGGAGACCTCCCCTTAGGCATGCACACACATTCTCTGAATCAGTACTTACACCAACGTTACTTGGAATGATAATCAAAATAAGAAAATATAAAATAGAAGGAATTACGATGGTGTAATCATCAGGTGGTTGAATAAAAGGATCAGAAAGCTTAATGAACTCCGCACTTAGAGATAGAATGGCAGTCAACACATTAGAAAAGTGCCTACTGATAGTCTCTAAAGAACGCTTGTAATCTGAACGAAGCAGCCTCAATTTTAGACCATGTCCAACTACTAGCAAGAACATAGCAACCTTTTCTTCCACACTAACATATACGTTGTCACGCAGATCACACCTTTCCCGCAATATGGTGCACAAATCATGGAAGTTTCTTTTAGTCAAACGCAACTTATCATAGCATGTAATGTCAGACCCATCATACGTCTCCTTAAGTAAATACTTCCTATAATTGTGCAACTGCTCATCACTGGTAAAGCACCCTACATCCCTTGGTGCCCTCTGTGAACTAAGATATGCAAACCCAAGAACCACTGACTCAAGCTTAAGTGTTTTGGTAAATTAACGACACAAGCTTAAGTGTTTAATAAACATTTAAGTGCATGAGCATGTTTTAAAAGGATTGGTGGTGAAGCATCACTTATGGATGACCCTAAAAAAGAAATAAAAGAATAGGTGTCATACCGTGAAGACTAAATTTATTTTTTGTTTTAAATTGAGTATAGAAATGTCGCACTATCAAGAGGGATACATGTATCCTTTGGTCTTTACGTATAAAAGGTGCTCAGATATGATCTAACCAACCCATGAGAGACACCTTGCACCCACTTTACTTGGGGATATACTTTATAAGTGTTGGCCAGATTTTTTCGGAGTTTCCCTATTTTGGAATCTTCAAAGGTTTCAGAGTCTCCGGAACTTAGTTCCGGAATCTTCGTAACTTAATGACACAATGATTAGTTTCGGGGTGAAGGAGTATAAATATCCTCTCACCCCTTCCTGCAGTTATTCTCTCGACCTAACTTCACTCTGAGCTGTTCTAAGGCATTAACTCCTTTCTCTTTACTCCTCTTTGGCATTCTTGGTGAGTTTTGGTGGGAGATTAAAGGAGGAAGACAAGGGCAATAGAGAGTGCTAGTGAGTTGATTTCCCATCTTTTTGAGCACCTTGTTCTTCGTCAAGCTAGGATTTCGTGTTTGTTACTCTTGGAGCTTTGAGATCCTAGCCAGTTAGGTGTTGCTCCTGGAGCATCCAAGATTGTTAATATGTATCACTAATATGTTGAGTTAGGTATATAAATGTCAAAGTAGCTCACTTAAAATGTTGACATTCAAATAATAAATTAAAATAGTTGTGTTGGATCTTGTTTTGTAAAGAAAATTATAAGAAACCTCATGATTTAAACAGAATTGAAATTAAATGCACTGCTTGAGAGAAAAGTGAGTTTTAAGTTTGAAAATCAAACATTCGATCTATTAACAACAGGGGCTCCTATCCAACTTGTGGAAGCTGGTTGAGCTCCTAACTTTGGAAGCCCATGACCATAAGGCCCACTAGAAGTTAAATCAACATTATAATCAACATTTTGTTGAAAATTATACCAACATTTATAATTTTTAAAACACCGATCAACATTTCATGGAAAACAACATTAAGTTCAACATATTTCAAGATCCATTTCGACATATGAAAATAATACATTTAACATTTCCAAAGACAAAACTCAACATTTTCAATCAACAACAATCTTTTTCTCCAGCGACGGTGGCGGTGGCGGGCAGCAACAACGGTTGTTAGAGCATGTGGATGATGACAGTGTGTGGGAATGACACGCACGACGACGACGGCCCATGGCAGCAAAGCACAGAGGCTACGATGCCGGCTACGTAGGAGCAATGGTGTCACGAGGAGGTGGCAGCATATGTAGGGACAACAACATGCTAGGGCTCCGTTGTGGAGCACGCGGGCGAGACGTACGCAGCACGTGGTGGCGGGGCACATGGATGATGGTGCACGAGCTGAGGGGTATGCTGGCGGCACTTAAGCACACCAATTATGAAACACAAGCACATGTATCGTGTGTAGTTTTTTTTCCCTTAGAGTACTCTTCCAAAGTTTTTATCAATATGTGGAACAAGAGGATTGCTAGTGCTTAACTAAGTACTAATCTAGTTGATTGAAAGCTCTTTATCGGATGTATGGTGTAAAAAGGTAAAGAATTAGAAATCAATGTACGTAATCTAGGTTAACGAGAGATATATAAGGTGCGCAAGATATGAAGAACATTTGCCCATGTAGTTTAGGGTTGCTTGTAGATGCAAACGCGGAGCATGAGAAAAAATGCTACTAAATCCGTTCCTCTTTTTTTGGTACCAACAATTAAGAAACTTTTTCCCTGACTTGCTGCATCAAAAACTAAATCACAAACTGATCTAATCTATCAAAATAGAGGTGTGATTCAGGTTCAATAGTTTTCCACCCGCATACTGTCACTACACGGGGGTAATCGTTATCAAACCAAAAACACAGTAGCTAACCTTAGAACATGAAGCACCACCAACAAGAATATGATAGCAAAGGATCCAAAACATGGGTTGAGATTACAAATCAAGATCTCATTACAACCCCATGGATAATTGTGGACTTTACCCCATATAGATGCTAAACATGGTGTCATAAATCATGGTGGAAGTCTCCGTCGAAGGTCGATCATTATTGTCCTCCAACTTGGGCGGAGCCTCGACGTCTTCCTCCTCTTGTGGCGCTCTACAATAGCTTTTTTTTTATTCTGCAATCTCCTCTCCCTCCTTTGTGGTGATCTCTGGGGCATTTATAGGTGCCGCTGGCGAATGGCGGCGGTGAAAAACAACAAGTGTTTGATCAACTTGGCGCTAAAGAAAGGAAAGCCTGAACTGTCCTAAAAATGGGTGGGGCCAGCTGGCACATGGGCCTTGGGCCAGCTAGTATGGGCCCATTCTGGCCCGCCTCGCATCCATCTTCCTCCCCATGGCTTTTTGTGGCTTCAGGAATCTTCTCCTTTCTACATGTGGGCCTTTGGCGTCGGTTGCTTGGACATAAACATAAGGGTTGTTATCGTTCCAATCTTCCTTAGTTCATCTCGATCGTAAAGCTATTTTATTTTACGCTCATTTTACGCTCTAATCCTTGCAATCCTTGGAGGCTCGTATAACTTGAAAATGCACGCGAACAAAGCTTCATAATCTTTGTGAGTTCGATAGCTTCATCCCTCGTCCCAATATGCTAAAAATGGCTTAAAAATCCGCGTAAACAAAAATCCTTCAAAAATACATGCACATGTGAAAACGAGATTATTTCATGTTCCTAAGTGATGAATTAGTATCTGGATTACTCAAAAAACACTAAAAGCATGTCAAAGGAGCCAATATAATGGCAACGACCGGGACCTCAACGACAGTGGACATAACCGTGTGCGGGCATGGGAGCGGGGGCAGCATTCGGTAGATCTACAACAGATTTGTACAGTAGATTTGTTGTGTGAGAAAAATAATATATGCAAAAGAAGCCGACAGATTTATTGTGAGAGAAAAATATTGTAGAACAAACTCTGAATAAAGCCTGACGAACGCTCTCGGAGTGGCGGCAACATGCAAGAGCAGCTGAGCAGGAGGCGCATGAGCGGATGGAGGAGCGGGGCTGGCGGCACGCACGCGGAGGGAGATGATTTCACTTTTTTGCTGCATCTTGTACAAATTTTGGTTGCATTTCAAATTTTACAAGATGGTAGAAGATGACATGAGAGCTCCATTCATATTATTTTTGAAATTTATTGAGCACTGTATATCCGGATTTTGAATGCAGTAGCACGGTAGCACCCAAAGGGATGGATGGTAGCCCAGGATATGTTCTCAGAAGGAAAAAGTCCTTTCACCGTCCCTCAACTATCACTGAAGTTCGGTTTCAGTTCCTCATCTGGAAAACTGGGTATCCTACATGAAAGGACCTTGTGATGCCTAGAGGGGGGGGTTGAATAGGATCACTTCGAATTTCTGAAATAAATGCAGTGGTTAAAACACGGGTCGGTACTACCGGCACTGTGTCGGTACTACCGAGGGTCTCGGTACTACCGGCACAGGGGCGGTACTACCGACCAGCCAAAGATCACTAAGATGAAATTCGAAAACTAAAACGATTCTAGCAATTCTACTAGAATCGAGAGTTGAGTTTAGATGCTAAGAACCTCCTGCAACCAAAGATACGAGTTGGAACACAACAAATATATAGATCGGGCCAAAACACACTTCTAGAGTTAGAGAAAAGATAGGAATTCAAACAAGCAATTGACAAGAGGTTTAATTCGAAGTTTACTTCCACAAAAGAAACTACGTCTCCGTTGAGGATCCCACAAAGGGAGGGCTATCACCAAGAGCCTCTTGCCTCACCCAATACCCACAAAGGAAGATTGGTGCTCACTAAGAATTCTCCACCAAGGAGGGGTAATACAAACGATCCCGGGTGCTCCACACGAAGAGGGCACTCAACGGGCGACGCCTAACCGTCTAGAAGCAAGCTTCAAGAGTAACAAACATGAATCGATGCCCGGAGATGCTTCAAGTGCTCTTGAGATGAAGGAGATGGATGGGTCACTCAAAGCTTCTCAATCTCACACCAAGAATCTCTTCCTCACTCAATCCCTAGCTCAAAGAATCAAAGGATTGGCTCTAGGGAGGAGTGGAGAAGGGGAGTGAATGCTCTTGGGTGTGTTTGTCTCGGGTTAGGTCAGCAGCAAATGAAGGGGGAGAAGAGGGGGGTATAAATACCCACCCTCCAAAACTAGCTGTTACTGTGCTGAAATGAGTTTTATCGGTACTACCGACCTCAGGTCGGTACTACCGAGGGGCTTCGAAAAAAGAAACAGAACAGCTTTCTCGGTAGTACCGACCTGGGGTCGGAACTACCGAGGGGGCCCCTGAGACGAACCAAAACACCTTTCTCGGTAGTACCGGCGTGGGGTCGGTACTACCGAGGGGTTCGTGAAAACCAGACAGAAACCCTTTTTCGGTACTACCGACCCAGGGCCGGTACTACCGACAAAGGGCAGAACAGGGAGGAAACAGAGGTATGTGTACATGTAGGCTTTGTGTCTCTCTTGGTTTTCTTGAGACACCTTCCTAAGCACTTTTAGCATCTCTAGACGGTCAATTCGCATCCCTCTTTATAGTACGGTGTTTCCTATACTCAAATTTGAAATAAAAAACAATTTAAACCTCCCATTGAGATTCAACACCGAATAGAAGGTATGAGGGGCTTCTTTTGATTAAATACGAAGTTTATCCTTTTAATCCCTGCACACATCTCATTGAAAGCATTAAATCATCCAAATTGTATTGTAATTATCACCAAAATAATTAGGAGCCTAGATGCACTTTCAATCTCCCCCTTTTTGGTGATTGATGACAACACAACTTGGTTATATAAAAGAGATGTGTGTATGCAATGAGTTAGGTAAAGACTCCCCCTAAATATGTGCAATGTCAACAATGAGAGGCCTTAAATGCCTTTTTCACAAAATTTAGCAAGAGCTCCCCCTAAATCTTTGCATTCAACACATGGTGCATAAATGTGATAAACAAATTCCCGTGGTGCATATGACAAGATATATCACAACAATAAAGTGAGAAATAACATCCAACACACATACATAGCATCACACATAGATAAATAGGTTCTTACATCACACTAGCATTCATAAGTCTTACAAATTTAAATCGATTCACTTGGCACATCACCATCCATCACACCGCACAAATAAGTTCATACATGTCCATAATCCTAAGATAGATAAATAGATAGGATACATCACATCTCTCACATGATCCAAATAAGTGAGCTCACTCCCCCTTTGGCATCAAGCGCCAAAAAGAGGATGCCCTTCAATCGTCGTCGTCATGTGGAGAGTGGACAGCCGGAGGAGAGTCTTCTTCTTCGTCGGTCTCGCCGCCACCAAAGTCCTCATCATCAATATCAGTCGGAGGCTCTCCATACATCATAGAGGCCTCACCATACGCCTCCCAAGGATTGTAGAAGACCGGTGGAGGAGGAAAGTCCATGGGCTCATGAACGGGAGAGTGCTCAATGTCAGCTCGTGCAAGCAAGGCTTTCTGACGGGTTTCTAACTTAATGAGCTGCTCCTCTGTATGCTGCCTGTGGGCACGGATCTCCTGAGCATTGTGCCTTCCCACATTGAAGCAAGCAAAGAGTCCCTGAGATAGAAAGTTGAGAACGCTCTTCTTCTTGCTACCAGATGGTGAAGACCCTTAGAGCTAGAAGGCTCCTGAGAGGATGATGGTGCATCATAGAAAGATGGGACAGCTGAGGAGGGTCCTGCAGAGGAGTGTGGCCTCGGAGGGGGCATGCTTGCCCAACTTGAGTAGACGCTCAATGTTGCCCTTGTTTGGCCTATAGAAGGTGCGAACCTTGTCTGCCATAATATCCACTCCAGTGACCTCACATATCATCTTGAAAATTCAAGGAGCATACTTGCAAGACATGTTGGCGGACACAGAGTTCACTATGATCTCCTCCCATATGAAATCAAACACACTGAAGGGCTCTTGACCGGGAGCCATCTTCACTAGCAAGTTCTTGGAGATGTTGTAGTTGTCACCCATCTTAGGACTCAAAGTATAGCAGAAGAATTGGTTCAACATCCTATAGAGGGGTTTCATTCCATGAGTAGTCCCAAACTCAATATTGCCATAGGCACTGTCATACATGAAAGCCATCTCACTGTTAAGAGAAATATCACCACCATGAATTTTCTCATAACCAAGATCCTGTGGGTTAAAACCAAGTATCTCCGCAAACCTCTCATAGGTGACAGAGAGGGACTTTCCCTGAGTAGTCCAATAAAAGGTCTTGGTCTCACGCTTGATATAGAGATTAGCATAGAATTGAGCGACCACCTCCTCATTCCAATCAAGATTCATAGCCATGATGTGATCCATACCCTTAGCAAAGCAAACATCAATAGCCTCATTCACCGCCGGTATCCTAAGTGACCTCAAATGATCCCAATGAATGGACTTCATATCAACTGTGAGATTTGCCTTAGATAGGATGATCGACTCATACCTATCCGCATGAAACTTAAGCCAAAAGCGAATGTCTATGGTATACTCCTTTTGTATTGAGCGGGGTCATCGTACCTTTCCTTGTAAACATCATGAGTGCCCTTGGTGTAGTCCACCATACGCACAATCCCTGCGCGAGGAGGCTTGCAAGGCCTCAAGGTGAATCCCTCTAGAGAGTCCAAAGATATGTCCTCATAATCATCATAGTGATCATCCGGTTCATGAGCACGCTTGGTGCGGGCACGATGACCTTGGTCGGTGGATCGACGAGGAGCGGTGGGAGGATTAGTGCGACCACGACCACAAGGGTGTTGAGAGCCCTTTGCAACCTTCCTCTTCCTTTAACCAATGGGCACATCATCATCGAATTGCTCTTCCGCCACTTGCTTGCCTTCACGGGCCATCTGTGAGATATACAGTACTGGAATGAGATGGCATGAAAGAATTCTTGAATCAGAGAGAGGAGATATGCCTTAAATCGAGTCACTGTTGTGGCAAGTGTCGGTACTACCAGACTAGGGTCGGGTCGGTAGTACCGAGGGGGTCAGTACTTCTGAGACCAGGCCGGTAGTACCGATAAATGCCGAGCCGTGACAATAATCCAAGAATCAAGAGATTCCACCAACTAAAGTTTCTAAGATCATAGGCATGAGTTCTAGGACTAGTATGGAGATGATTCCCTAAAACATTGGTCCTAGAATCAACGGCATTGAGAGATCGGGATTTGAGATTTTGAATCAATACCTTGAGTCTTTCCCGCGCGAAATCGAAGAGAAGTTGGGAAGGAAATGACTCCCCACGAGGTGGAGAATCCAAATATCCCCAAGGCTTCAAGATTCCATGATTAGATATTGAGATCCCCTCACGGATTTGAGTTGGGAGAAGGAGGGGGCGCAACGGTTCAAAAGAGAGAACCCTAGGTTCTGTCTGTCCCGCGGGGGTATTTATACCCTTGAATCGATTATCAGTAGTACCGAGGCAAGGTCGGTACTACCGAGCCCCAGATGAGATTTAGACAGAAGAAGCTTATCGGTAGTACCGGCATGGGGTCGGTACTACCGGGGGGTCGGAAAAATCCTGCCAGTGAGTCTTTATCGGTTGTACTGGCCTTGCGTCGATACTACCGGGGTTTTTCAAAAATCCAACAGTAAGGCATTCTCGGTAGTTCCGGCCTTGTGCCGGTACTACCGACGGTCTTGTAAGATTCGAGAGAGATTTAGAGGTGAGCTGAAGGATGTAGAGAGGAAAGGCTATAGACATGTAGAACAGCCATAGTATTTGGTGATTAGGCACAATCAATCAATCAAAAACAATAATCACCAAAAACTGTGGGAAGAACCAATTTTTTAAGACTCACACAAAATTAAGAAAATAAATCATTTTTCTCTCTATCTAGGCAACAAACAATTGTGTGCAACAAGTCAAGCCAAGTTACGAGAATCTAAGATATTTAGCTCACTCCTTAAAGCACAAAACCTTTGCTCATCTAGAGGCTTAGTGAAGATATCAGCAAGTTGCCTCTCTGTGCTTACATGACGTAAAGTAATATCTCCCTTAGCCTCATGATCCCTTAAGAAATGATGTCGAATATCTATGTGCTTTGTTCTAGAGTGTTGCACCAGATTGTTTGCTAGCTTGATGGCACTCTCATTGTCACACAAGAGTGGAATCTTACTAAACACACAACCGTAATCACTCAACGTTTGCTTCATCCACAAAAGTTGTGCACAACAAGCACCAGTCGCAACATACTCGGCTTCGGCCGTGGATAAAGCAACCGGATTTTGTTTCTTAGAACTCCATGACACCAAAGACCTACTAAGAAATTGGCAAGTCCCCGTTGTGCTCTTTCGATCTACTTTGCAACCGGCATAGTCCGAATCGGAATAGCCAAGTAAATCAAAAGTGGAGCCCTTGGGATACCATAAGCCTAGGTTAGGAGTGTAAACCAAATATCTAAAGATTCTCTTAACAGCCATTAGATGACACTCCTTAGGATTAGCTTGAAATCTTGCACATATGCACACACTAGGCATTATATCGGGCCTAGATGCACAAAGGTAAAGGAGTGAGCCAATCATGAAGCGAAATACCTTTTGGTCGACCGACTTCCCTTCTTCATTGAGATCAAGATGTCCATTTAATGCCATGAGAGTCTTGATGGGCTTTGAATCGGCCATGTCAAACCTCTTGAGCATATCCTTCACATACTTGGTTTGACACAAGAAAGTTCCTTCCTTCAATTGCTTGATTTGAAACCCAAGGAAGAACTTCAATTCACCCATCATAGACATCTCGAATCTCTTGGTCATGATCCTACTAAACTCTTCACAAAACTTGTCATTAGTAGACCCAAAGATAATGTCATCAACATAAATTTGACAAACAAAGATATCTTTTCCCGTTCTTTGAATGAAGAGAGTAGAATCGACTTTGCCTATCTCAAAGCCGTTCTTGAGAAGAAAATCCTTAAGGCATTCATACCATGCTCTAGGAGCTTGCTTGAGCCCATAGAGCGCCTTATGGAGCTTGTACACATGGTTGGGGAAGTTTGGATCTTCAAAGCCCGGTGGTTGATCAACATAAACTTCTTCTTGGAGAGGTACATTCAAGAAAGCGCTCTTCACATCCATTTGATGAAGCTTGAAGTCGTGATGGGCAGCATAGGCCAAGAGTATACGAATTGACTCAAGCCTTGCTACAGGAGCATAAGTGTAACATCCTTGAAATTTAAATTATGAAAATGTGAGGAAATTTGAACTTTTATCTAATTGATGATGTGTCCGCTTAATTTAAACCTTTTCTAGCCTCTTCCCTTAGTCCTATCTAAATAAAACCAAAAATATAAAAATATAAATTCAAATTATGGTAAAGTTGGTGATTTGGATCTTATGGATTTTATTTGGATTTATTGAGTGTGTTTTGAATTTGAATGAAATTCAAATTCAAATCTATGGTTTAAATCTATATTCAAAACTAATTCAAAACCCTACTAACCCTTGGGCCAACTAACCTATCCCAAAGTCTACCAGTGCCCCCTCTTCTTCTAGCCCACGAACACCGAAACACCCCCTGGTTTTCAATCGGCCCGTCAACCGGCCCAGCTCGGCCTCGCATCGCAGCCGCGCACTGCTCTTCTTCCACCTCTCCGCCGCGCCGCGCCTCTTCGCCGCGCCACGCCGCACCATACCCCGCGCCAGCACCAGACCGCACCGCCCTGCTTCGCTGGTGCACACGCCGAGGGCCCGCACGCACGCCCATGCGGACCCCACACTCCCAGAGCCCTCTAATCACTTCTTTGCCATCGCCTTTCCCCCGCTCAAAGCTGTGCAGCGCCGTGCCGTGGCACGCCTTCGCCGCCAAGCAAGGGAGGTGTCGGTGCGGAAAGTAGTCCCGACACTAACTAGTAAATTATGCTGTGATCAGCTTCTCGATGGTCGGTGCCAACGACAACACAGGGGACACAAGTTTATCCTGGTTCCGGCCGGGGCCGTACGTCCAGCAGTGGTGTGCTCGAGGCACTGTATTGCGTTGCACCGTGGTGCTTGCAGAGGGGAGCTACAAGCGGGGCGGGAGAGGAGGCCGGGCCTCCGGGTCCCTGAGGTTTTGATTGAGGCGAGTGCCAATATCGTGGTGAAGGCGGAAGGCGTGTAAGTCAGTGCTCTTTTTCGTTTTTTCTCGCGTCCCCCTGCGGCCAGGGGACTGCCCCTCCTTTTATAGGCCAAGGAGGAGGCAGCTTACAGGCGTGCCGCACTGTTCTAGCTACGTGTGATGGCATGGCGGACAGTGCAATGGAGTGGACGGCCGTCCTGGCGAATCTTGTTTCTGGCGGAGCGTCGTGGCGTGCCCTGTATCCGTCCAGGAGCGGCTTCGAGGGTGGCGGCGTAGGAACTTTCCGTGTGGTCGTCGTCCGTACGCCGACTCGAGGGTGCGGCTGACGGGAGGTCGCAAGGGGCACAGCCGCGGTCGTGGTGGTGTCTTGTCGCCCCGCATTCCCACAGCGTCAGGGATGGCGCAGCAGTGCCCGGGATGGCGTCGTGATGGCGGGGATGGCCGCGCAGGACCGACGGTGACGGAGGTGACGCGCCTCACTGGTCCGGCGTCATGGTGTGGCGCGGAGCAGGCGTCCGTCCCCGTTTCGAGGGTTCTGCCGTCCTCTTTCGAGGGTGCGGCGCGTTGGCCGTACGAGAGTGGGTGGCGCAGTGTCGCGGAGCTGACACTGGCCTTGCCGCACAGTGGTGGGGATGGCCTCATCGGGAGAGTTGGCAGAACAGCGCCGGGATATGATTCCCGGGCGTGTCAGAGGGACGGCATGGCGCGGATTCGTCTTTGACCCGGGCGCCTGCAAGTGTTAGAACACTGAACGCCCCTGTCGGGGGAGCAGGTGCGGGGGCGGCGAGCCCGTGAGGGCCTCGAGCGAGGCGGAATCCCCTCCGAGGGGGCGACCGACCCTCGAGCGAGGCGGAGTCTCACCCGAGGGGTGGGGCGACCGACCCTCGAGCAAGGCGGGGTCTCGTTAGCGTGGCGCTGCGCCCATCGAGCGAAGCGGAGTTTCGCCCGGGGGTGGCTGGGCCGACTGCTCTGGTGGACCGCTGGGGCCACCAGGGCTGTGGGCCCGGCCGCTGGGCCGTGACTATCTTGAGCGTGTTTTAGGTTTGTGAATTCGTTTGTGTTTTAGTTTTTGCGAAAGTGAATGGGTTCGAGCGAAGCGGAGTTTCGCCCGGGGGTGGCTGGGCCGACTGCTCTGGTGGGCCGCTGGGGCCACCAGGGCTGTGGGCCCGGCCGCTGGGCCGTGACTATCTTGAGCGTGTTTTAGGTTTGTGAATTCGTTTGTGTTTTAGTTTTTGCGAAAGTGAATGGGTTTCCCCCGGTTTTTTAGGGGACCCTTACGGCTGTCCCCGACAGGAGGGGACAGCCCTGCCCCACGCGGTCTCCCGGTCCCCTTGATCTCCGCGCACATCAAAACCCCCGAGGCCAAGTCCCTGTTGGCCCCGTCGCCATTTGGGGATTCTTTCCCCAATCTCTGTTCCGCTGCCGTGTGAGAAGAGGAGGGGAAGGAGGAGGAGAAGGGGGAAGAGGGGAAGTGGGAGGCGCTTCTCCACCGCGACGTGAAGACAAAGCCGAGGATCGAGAAGCCGGAGCCACCCGTGGTCCGTAGGAGGCCATCCGCGTTCGAGCAGAAGCCGGAGCAGAGGAAGGAACCACGCCACCGCATCACCTCGCCGTCGCCACCGTGATCTTCACCGACGCGATCGTCTGTGCAACGCCTACACCTTCACCTCTCGGTGAGCCAACGGTCTGCCCCTTACTTCTTCCCTGCACCTTGTGATGGGAGCACGCCCCTGCACCGCGCCGCCGGCCTTCGTGTCGTGCTCTTCCCGCGAGTTTGCCGCCGCGACGCACCCCAGCGCCGCGTCGTCTCTCGCCGTCCCGCCTTGTGTTGTGGGCTTCGAGTCGCCGATCACATCATGCCTGTGACCCGGCTATCACGTCGTGGAATCTTCTGCAGGGACGTATGCGCCGCCGCTGCAGTTGCACCGCGCCGCGGACTCGGTTCGCCGGGCACCCGCGTGCGTCAGTCGGCCATGTCACGGCCAGGCAAGGCCTGGGCGCGCATGTGCCCTGGTAAGCACCCCCATATGCTAAGCCACGCCGCACTGTGTTTCTGGTTTTGCTTGCGTCGCCGCCGCTTCACTTCGTGCACCACCACACCGTGCTGCGGCCCTGGAATTCCAGGATCCCGCGCGCCATGTCGCCCTGACGCGTTTAGGCTGGCCCTGCGCACGCATGCACACGCGCAGGACAGGTGCACCCAAGCACTCAACCACACTGCTGCACATTTTTGTTTTGCGCACGATCTGCTTCCGCCGTGCCGCCCTGTTGCCACAGCTCTGCGCCATGGGCACCGCCGCGTCGCACCTTGCGCTTGCCCAGGAGCCCCACCCCAGGGCTGTGGCTGTGCCGGGGGGATCACCTGCACCTAGGGGTCTTCAAACCCCACTTGCTTGACCATCGGAGCTGTCGCCGCCAACAAACGCCGCTCGCCGTCGCCGCCGGACCCAGGCCGGGGCGCGCCGACGCGCGAACGCATGGTGAGGGAGCGCCTTCGCGCTCCAGATGAATCCGAGGACCTCCGCCGGACTATTCCAGCGAGAGCCCGAGGAAGTGCTGGGCCGTCCGGCCTGATAAGGCCCAGCGCGGCCCTTTTTCCTTTTCTTTTCTGAACTCTGAATTATGTTCAGGGGGAAACAATGGACTTTGCCCTTTTGGCCCAAGAGGCTAAGTCCAATGGGCCGTTTTCGGCCCAGTGACACTTTCGGCCCAACAACGGCCCACTAACCCTTCTGCTGACATCACGCCTATGTCATGCTGACGTCATCAGCTATTTTCAAAATAAAAATCCTTTTCTATTTTATAAATAAATTTGGAAATTAATTTATAAAACCTTTAACCTTTGAAAATTCATAACTAATTATTTATAACTCCGAAAAATATGAAACTAGTTTCTATATTTTTCTAAAAATGAGACGATGCTATTTGTAAGTAGTTTGGTTCTGTTTGGATCTTTTAAAATTGGGTTTCTTTGGATTTATGCCTAGATGTTTGCTGGTAATATAGCGTCTCGTATCTCGTGCTGCACAGACCCGAGCTATGACCTGGAGGAGGCCTACGACCCCGCCTTCAACCCAGACCAGGACTACAGACGCCAGCCAAGTGTCATGTCACTCCCAACCATATAGCTCCCATGCATGCTTTAGTTGCTAGTGCTTAATTACTTTTGATGCATGTTTTTTAAATTGCATAGACAATTGATTAGTCATACCTTGGAATTGTTTGTCCTGTCCTTGGAATACCTACTTTTGGAACTAGCTACAGACCCCTAGCTAGTTCCCGGCTTATTCATCCATATATTTTACCCTTAGTTATGGATGGATCTCAGGTTTGGTCCGAGGTTGGTATACCTCGGTATTCTTGCGTGTGTTTTGGGTGAGTGTGTATCCTTGACGTGTTACCACGTTAGCGAGCCACTTTGGTTACTTGTGAACGCCTGTCTAGGGGAGATGCGACCTGGCCTCTCGCCCTAGCGGCGTGTCGGAGGGAGTTGGTGAGTGCTCGCTCTTGTAATTAAGGACCGATCGTCTGTGTGACCTTGATCTTTGGGCTATTTTTGTACAAACCGTTCGCCTTGTTATGGGCGGGGTTCGGTCCGAGAACTAGTAGGTGGGTGGCATCCAGCCTGTAGGTGGACCGGTGTGGTCGTGTGAGGGGGACGGGTTATACCCCCCGAGTAGACGTCGCCCCGGCTCCTCCGGGGATGGTTTCACAGCTTTGAGGTCCTGCTGGCAAGTTTCGCGCCCCAGTTCAGGACGAGTCAGGCTCGGAGAGGCAGGAGAGTGCCATCCACTGCTAGGTCTCCGGCCATTAGGTAGGGAGGTGGATCGGGGGCACCCGATTCTGCTCTACTCGGCGGGTCCAGTTGTACAAACTCTGCAGAGTGTTAAACCTATAGCTATAGTCCGTGTCCACTGGTATGGATAGCCCTTTCGATCTCTCACCTGGCTAATATTCTTTGGTGCTGCTTTCTCTCCCCTGTGTGTGTGTGAGCCCGGCTTCGTGCCGTTGAGACGTGGGGATAGGAACTGGTGACCCCACGTCGCAGATGAGAGTGGGATGTTGTATCTTGGTTGAGATCCAGTGCTTGTGTTTCTTTCCTTGGTTGGGGTGTTGACCCCAGAGGTGTTGTCCTCAAAGGTGTGGATTTCCTCGGAGATGGTGACCTCTCGGCATTTCTGCATTCCTTGATGTTGCTACCGCTGCTTGCATAACCTTCTACAGCCATAAATAGGATTACTCATGCATATTAGATTTATTCTCTTTCGCTTATGCTCTTTGTTGGGAAGCTGACATGACCTACTCGCTTATCGAGTAGATGACGGGTTTTCAGACCAGGAGCCGGACTACGACTTTGAGCACGATGGATGGGAGGACTGAGGCTTGCCCTACACTCGAGATTGCCTGAGGATATGGAGTCTACTTCGCTACATGAGAGCCGCTGCGTAGATGTTTACTCTGTTTGATTCAGTCCCGTTGGACTTGTACCCGGCATGTGCCGAAATGATGTACTCAGATGCTTAATTATTATAATATTATGTGGACCTTCATGTGTTACCTTTCGTTGTACGAATTTTCTTTACTTTCTGAGATAGGGATTTGCACGTGATAGCCTCCTGGGACTATCACAGAGGTGCAGGGATCGGGTTCCCTTCTTTGGAAACCCGATTCGTTTCAATAAGTCTCTCCAAAGTCCAAGCCTTCAACTTGAGTATAGCCTTTGCCCACGAGCCTTGCCTTGTTCTTTGTGATGACACCAAATTCATCTTGCTTATTCCTAAAAACCCATTTGGTGCCGATCACATTTTGCTTGGGTCTTGGCACCAACTCCCAAACTTCATTCCTCTTGAAGTTGTTCAACTCTTCCTCCATAGCAATAATCCAATTCGGGTCCTCAAGAGCTTGTTCCACACTAAGAGGTTCCAAAGAGGAAACAAATGAGTAAAACACACAAAAGTTTGACAATCTTGAGCGAGTTGTTACCCCTCTTTGGATGCTCCCAAGGATGTTGTCAACAGGATGATCCCGTTGAACCATTTGATGAACTCTTGGATGTGGTGCTTGAGATTGACGTTGAATAGGTCCATTATCATCATCTTGATCTTGAGGTGCTTGTTCATGAGCTTCACCACTTTGTTCTTCCCTTTGATCAAAGCCACTTCCATGATCGTCACCATGAGCTTGACTTTCATCTTGATGAACTTCAGAACTACGTGGCTCAACTCTTGTTGATGATGGTGGATCTTGATTGCTTGTGTCAACCAGAGCTTGAACTTCCTTTGGCATCACTTCACCGGTACCCATTCTAAAGATGGATACACTTGGAGGTTCTTCATCATCTATAAGGTTTTCACTAGCTTGCTCTCCTTGAGAGCTGTTGGATTCATCAAATTTCACGTCTACCGTGGTCTCAACACAACCGGTGGTCTTGTTGAAAACACGATAGGCATGTTCGTTAGTTCCATAACCAATGAGAAAACCTTCATCAACCTTGGATGCAAACTTTGAGGCTTTGGGTTTCTTGTTAAGTATGAAACACTTACACCCAAAGA
Organism: Cenchrus fungigraminus; assembly: GCA_036936925.1. Classification (NCBI taxonomy): domain Eukaryota; kingdom Viridiplantae; phylum Streptophyta; class Magnoliopsida; order Poales; family Poaceae; genus Cenchrus; species Cenchrus fungigraminus. The sequence continues at coordinate 4,547,638 of CM072779.1, forward strand.
CCCTAAAGTAGTGCACACTAGGTTTCTTACCGGTGATGATCTCGTGGGGAGTCTTGTTCAAGTACTTGTGGAGGTAGAGGCGGTTGGCGGCATGGCACTCGGTGTTGATGGCATCCGCCCAAAATGAGTCTGGAGTCTTGTACTCATCAAGCATTGTTCTTGCCGCTTCAATCAACGTACGGTTCTTCCTCTCAATAACGCCATTTTGTTGAGGAGTGTACGGAGCGGAGAGTTCATGCTTGATGCCTTCTTCATCAAGGAATTCTTCAACTTGAGTGTTCCTAAACTCCGAGCCATTGTCACTTCTTATGTTCTTGACCTTTAGCTCGAACTCATTTTGAACTCTTCTTATGAACTTCTTGACCACTCCCTTTGCTTCACTTTTATCTTGCAAAAAGAATACCCAAGTGAAACGGGAAAAGTCATCAACAATTACTAAACCATATTTGTTACCACCGATGCTTATGTAGGCAATTGGTCCAAACAAGTCCATATGTAGTAGCTTCAACGGTCTTGATGTTGAAAGGATGTTCTTGGCGGGATGATGTGCTCCAACTTGCTTTCCCGCTTGACATCCACTACATAACCTATCTTTCTTAAAAACAACATTTGTTAGTCCTAGGATGTGTTCGTCCTTTTGAAGTTTGGCCAAGTTCCTCATGCCAACATGGGCTAGTCGGCGATACCATAGCCAACCCATGTCGGATTTTGCCACTAAGCAAGCCTTAGGGTCCACCTTTACTTTTGTGAAATCCACATAGTAAAGCTTTCCCTTGAAGTGACCCGCAAAGACAATAGAGGAATCCTCACTTCTAGAGATGGTCACACCCTCCTTGGTAAAGAGACAATTGTAGCCTTTCTCACAAAGTTGTGAAACCGACAACAAGTTGTACCCCAAACCTTGAACCTGGTAAACATCTTCAATCAAATTTGTTGTTGAGATAGCAATTTTACCTAAACCAATCACATCTCCTTGACCATTATCTCCATAGGTGATAGTTTCCGTAGGGGTGTCATAATGCTCAAGGGATGCAAACAAACCTTCATCTCCGGTCATATGATTAGTGGCTCCACTATCAATCAACCATGCGGTTCCACCAGAGGTGTAGGCCTACAAAACAAGTTTAAGCTTTTGGTTTAGGTACCCAAAATGATTTGGGTCCTTAGAGGTTAGAAGCATAAACTTTTGGAACCCACACACTCTTCCTCATAGCCTTCTTGGCTGTAACAACCCGAGTTTTCAAAAGAGGAGAACCCGTCATTCTGAACTCGTGATAGTCCCTGGATCAGACGCCATCACGCACAGACATCCATCACAGATAAATATCACAACCATACAACGAAATAAAGCATCAGAGTAATAATATTATTACAAGTCCTGAATAAAGGAGTACATCATTACACGCCTCTTGGCGGAATATCACGAATAAGAGCCTACGCAACGGTAGCTAGCTTCCAGAAGGTGTCTCCATCTTTATTCTTCTCTCCCACAGGCATCCTTGAGCGAAGCGACGCACCCCTCAGTCGTACCATCCATCGGCGTTGTTGTCGAAGTCTGACTCGTACCCTGCAAGCTCAGGGGCTATCCCCAAGGATCGAGATAGGTCCACGTCACCAACCGTATGCAAGCTTTTAGTGGCCTACTTCTAAAGGAAAAGAAGGCTACAAGGTAGAGGCTGGGTTTCCTAAGCAGCAGCAGCAATAGAATATCATCTCCAGTTCCCACCATTTCCCACATCTCTCAACCACAAGCGGATACACCTGGTTACCCAGATCACCGTCACCAACACCAATCTCCATCTAGGGTCAGTGCGAGAACTCCCACTCCTCGCACCTCAATGATTGCACCTAGATCCGCGAGGCAGAGGGAGCAACTCCCCTCTCCCCGAGTACAACCACGGCTCACCATGCTCTCTCATCCTATAAAGGGGAAGGTAGAAATCCCAAAACGTAAGAGTCGGAGTAAACAACGGGCATGTCCATAACCGAGGACGCGGCTATACGTATAGATCTAAACTCTGCAGAGCGTGTACACCAATTCCCAACTCGGAATAGCACCCGAACGGTGTACGGTCGACCGAGCCTACCCAACCGAACGAACACCTAGGAGTTACGATTCCATCCTGCATCCGGGTCTCGATGCGGTCCCTCGCAAAGGACCACCCCAGAACTGTGAACATGCCCCCGTGTGGCCACACGGGGAGCGCCCAAAAGGGAAGGGACTTCACCCTATACCCTCTCACTGATACCCTCTATCCTGCTAGCAGGTATGGCATCGCACTTGCTAGGGTCGAAACGGCCCTATCCCCACTCTCAGCGAGGTGGTGTGTACGAAAGTCCCGTGTCACAAAGCGACCCACTCGGTTTCAGACCGGGGCGAGCTCCTATCCTCCAAGTCATCACAAAAACCCCAACACTTGTGCTCCTAAAACCGGGTACCTGCCATAGGTACAAAAATGAGAGTCGCCCGAGAAGACAAACCCTGGCCCCCGATCCCGGATCGGGTTGTCTTGAGCTCACCCCCGCCAAGTCACCCAAAAACACCTTCTCCTGCCATTTTTTCCCACACACGCCAAGAAGACTACCACATAATCCCAACACATGCACAGCGAAGCTCAGCGTATAATCACGCATAAATATAGTAGTAGTAGGTCAATCAAGGACAAGGTATTTAAAAGGGCAGTGCAAGGGTTTCATCATATCCATCATCATGCATAAGTAAAGCGCTAGCAGTTCTAAAGCAATGCATAATGGGCATTCAAAGTAGGTCGGGCGTGAACCTGGGAGCGAGTAGTCGTCGTAGCCGAGGTCGTCGTCGTAGTCCTGGTTCAGCTCTCCGGCTCCGGCTGCTCCTAGAATCGTAATTAAATAAATAAACATGGCTGCTATTGGCAATAACTCCAAGAGGACAAACAAATAAGACCCAAAAAGGAGCAAACTCTAGCCTAGCACGGAGTTTGGGTTTTTAGAAGATTTTTGGAAAAGATTTTGTATTTTTCGGAGTTAAATCAGATTTACTATGAATTTTCTAAGAGAATACATTTCTAAAAATAAAATACGTATTCACAATATTGCAGACTTTAGGGTAGCTATTAACTGTCCCTAGTTGGCTCTACCCGGGCTTAAAGCCGGCGGCTGGCTGGCTCTAAGGCTGACGCGGCGGCCACGTGGGTGGCCCTAAGCCGGCGGCAGCACACGTGGCTGCCTGCGCGGCTGCGCATGTGACGGGCGCTGCGGATCCGCGCCCGAGCTCCTGCGGTGCGGCGTCGTGCGATGCGGGGTGTGGCTCGGCCAGGAGGGGCCAGCCGCACCAGATCCACACGGATCTTCTACGGTGTCGTGCGCGTGTGTGCGTGCGTGGCCAAAAACCCCAGGGGTTTTGGCCGGCGGTCACAGGTGTTCGAGGAAATGCTCCAGAGGAGCTCCGGCGTGGCAAGGCTCGCCGGCGGCGAGGCGTGCAGGTGGTTGGCCAATAAATGGCATGGCTCGACTCGGGATACGATGGTGCACACGATAGGGCCCAGAAAGGCGGCACCTTTGGCCGGAGCGGGGCTCAACGACGACGGCGCAGAGATGGACGCGGCGGTGTGGTGCGGCGATCGCCGGCGTGGGTGCGTGGGTGCGTCAATTCGCCAGGCGCGTACGCGCGTGCATCAGGTGAGGCTAACCAGGCCAAAAGACTGGGACTTTGCCCCTTGCCCAAGTGCTCAAGGCCGGTTCAACCAAGGCGGCGCTCTGGCCGGCGCGTGCGACGGCGGAGAGCAGGGTTCCGCGGCGAGGTGACATCGTGCGTGGGTGCGCGGTCTCGCAGGCGGGCGTGCGAGCACAGAGAACCCCCAAAGGGTGGGCCTTTCTTTCCCTTTCTTGCCCGTATGTGCACGGATGGCAAACCGGCGGAAACGGCCGCGGCGGCGCAGCGAGCAAGACGGCGGGGTTCACCGGCGATCAAGGGGGAAGAGGGACAGGGCCAAGTGGTGAGCGCGCGCGCGTTGTCGACGGCAGCGGCACCTGCAGGTGTAAGGCACGGCTCGAAGGCCGGCGACACAGGCGACGGCGGTCTGCGGCGGCGGCGCGGCGCGTGCAGGGCAAGCAGAGGGCCTCAAAGCGGGACCTTTCTCCCTCGGCGTGATGGCCAGTTCCACACACGAGTGTGAGAGGCGAGGGCTCACCTGAGTGACCCCTGGTCGACGTGCAGAGCGGCGGTGAAGAAAGGCGGAGCGGAACGGCGGCGGCGCGGGCTGGAGCAGAGGAAGCAGAGGTGCGCGGCGGCTTCAGCAGGGACGTCACCGGCTTCTCGTCGAGCAGTTGCTCCCGCGGACGGCTCCGACTTCATGACGTGCTCCCTCGGACGGCCTTCCCACCTCCTTCTCCTCCCCCTTCTTCTTCTTCTTCTCAGGCGGCGGCGGAAAAGGGGGAAAACCCCATGTGTGGCTAGGGTTGGAGCGGTGGCCACGACGGTGATTTATAGGCAGCGCAGAGGGCTGCAGACGGTTGGATGGGCGCAGGCCAAGGTGGCGCTCATCTAGGACGTCGCCACGGGCGAGTACGGCGGCTCGCCGAGTTGGAGCACGCCAGATTGGCGCGGCGGAGCGAAAAGGGGAAAAGGGAGACGACGAGGTGGCGTATGACCGGTGGGTCCCGCCTGTCGGTGTGAGAGAAAGAGAAGGGGAGCGCGCGGGCTTAGCTGGGCCGCGGTTTCGCTGGGCCGGGAAAGTGCAGGGGTGGACTCCGGCTCGGGAAAGAAGTGGAGGGGCCTCCGACAGACTTAAAGGGTGAAGTTCGAGGCCCAACACAGGTTTGGTCCCTTCCCTTTTTCCTTTAACCTTTTCCCTATTTCTATTTTGATTCAAATTTGAATTAGACTTCAAATTTGAATCCCACTCAAATAAATTCCAAATAAAGGCCAATGAACTCCAAAGTTCTCACACTAGCATTTTATAATTCCTAGAATTTTTAATTAGCTCAAAAATAAATCTAGGACTTTAGGAGAGAAAAAGAAGACATCCTTATTCAAATTAGCAAGTACTCAAACAATTCACCAAAAAATTTTAAATCCACATTTTTATACTAAACATTCCGTAATAAAATTGCGGGATGTTACATTGGCATAGGCTCCAACATACTTGACCACATTTTACCATTGTGGTCTAAGGTCACAACATAGTCACACGTGTAGTTGGGAGAAGGCTTGTGTTCCACCACATTCTTCGGTGCCTTTGATGGAGAATTAACCTCACCATTTCCTTTTGTGATGTTCACAACCTTTGGCTTCTCTTTTGTTGTGGTAGAGGTGGTTACTCCATGGGCAATATCCATAATAGTGTTGAGGTAGTCACCCTTGTTCCACAAGGGGATCTCATGCCCTTTCACCACCCTTCTACCATTGACCTTGTTGTCCTTGTAGTGCCCAAGTCCTCTTGTGTCAATTGCCTTGGGAATGGACTTGGCACCCAACTTACCTCGGTTGATCAACATGTTCAACCGGGCAATCTCCTTATCCTTGCTCTTAGTTGTTTCTTCTATCCTTGCAAGGTTAGTCTTAAGAGCATTTATATCAACATTAGAACATATGTAGCAACCTTTGCTAGTGGAGGCATTAGAGTCAAAGTTTGCTTTAGGGTCAGCCTTGGTACTTTCCCAAAGAGCACTATAGTTTGCTTCAAGATTTTTGTATTTATCCGTCAAGCATGAGAAGCTTGTTTGAAGCTCACTATGAATGGCCTTTAGGGAAGCCAAAGATTCATTTTCCAAAGAGTAATCTTTTAGCATCCTCTTGTTAGAGTCATTGGCTAAGGACAAGCCTACGGTCAACTTCTCCACCTTAGCTTTCTCCTCGGCAAGGGTTTTCTCTAGAGTAAGCTTTCTTTCCTTTTCACGGATAAGCAAGTCTTCTTGCTCATGGAGAATCTCCTTCTTTTCCTCTAATTTTTCCAAAAGCTTTTTAATTTCTTTATGATATTTTTTACCAAATTGTTTTATCATGTTTGCCTTCATTTCTTTTTCCTCATATAGGTTGTCTATGTCATTACTAGGTGTGGATGATGATGAGGTGAGAGAGGATGAGGTGGTTGACTCTTGTACCTTGCTCCCTCTTGCCATGAGGCAAAAGTGAGAGTTGTCCTCATCATCGGAAACGTTGTTGAAGAGGCGTGGTGAAGATGCTCCTTGTGCCATGGCAAGTGTTGCCATGCCTTTCTTCTTCGGTTCTTCATCTTCATCACTTGAGTCCCATTGTTGACCCACATGAGCATGCCCTTGGTACTTATTCTTGTACTCTTTGCTCTTCTCCTTGTACTTCTTCTCTTCCTCATTCTTGTCCTTGTTCTTATTCTTGGGACACTCGGCAATGAAGTGTCTATACTCTCCACACTCATAGCACTTTCTTTGTGACTTCTTCTTTCTATCATCACCACCTTTCCTTGATGCCTTGAACTTCAAGAACTTCTTGTACTTCCTTATGGCAAAGGCGGTTTCTTCATCCGTGCTTCCTTCTTCACTTGAATCTTCATTCTTAGTCTTGGAAGTCTTGGGTTTTACTTCCACCACTTCACTAGAGCTAGCATTGAGGGCTAGACTCTTGTTCACCTTCAAACTAAGAGACTTCTCCACGTCTTGATCAACTAGCTCTTGATGCAAGATTTCACCAAGAAGTTGATTGGGAGTCAAGTTGTAGTAGTTTGGGTCTCTCCTTATCATTGTTGCTAGGTTTGGGTTCTTCGGTGTGAAAGCTCTTAGCAACTTCTTTGTGACCTTCTCATCTTCCCAATCATTGCTTCCTAGTGCTCTAATGTCCGAGACAAGGAGCATTAGGCGATCATACATTTGCCTTACGGTTTCTCCATCCTTCATGATGAATAGCTCAAGCTCTCCGTGGATCAAGTCAATCTTGCCTCTTCACACATGATCGGTACCCTCATGTGCTTCCTTGAGTGTGTCCCAAATCACCTTGGCAATTTGGATGTTCCGGACTTTATTAAACTCTTGAGTACACAAGGATCCCGTGATGACTCTTGTTGCTTGAATGTTGCGGTGGAGGTCTTGTTCATGCTCGATTGTCATAGCTTCACCTTCGACAGGAATTGTCACACCTACACACACAAACTTCCAAAGAGAAGGGTGAAGCCCGTAAAGGTGCATTTGCATATCATAAGCCCATTTGGGATAGTCTTTCCCATCGAAGTGGGGAGGCTTTCCCAAATGTACGGAATAGAATTTTTCGTTAGGATTGTTGCCCGAAATGTGTCCGTAGTGGAAGGGCACTTCATAGTAGCCGGAGTGGGGGTGCTTTGCTTGCTCCTTCTTGATCATCTTCTTGAGAAGCTTCTTGGCCATCTTCTTTGCCTTCTTCTTCTTCTTGGTTTTCCTTCTTTTATTTGTTGCTTTCTTTGCATCATTGTCACCATCCTTGACGTCTTCATCACTTGAATCGGAGTCCAAGTCGGAGTCCGAGTTGGAGGAGGAATCGTCGGAGCTGGCGACGTTGGATGGTGTACGGCTTGGGGCCTTCCCCATTGCCTCTATAGCCACCGCTTGATCTTGAGCGGCCTTGAGCTCTCTCTCTTGAGTTTCCTTCGCGGCGAGTTCTTGAGCGACGAGTTCTTGAGCGGAGGGGTTAACACCACTCCCCGACATCTTGATCCCTTAGCAGTTAAGCCTAAATCAAGGGATTAGGCTCTGATACCAATTGAAAGGACCTTGTGATGCCTAGAGGGGGGTGAATAGGATCACTTCGAATTTATGAAACAAATGCAGCGGTTAAAACACAGGTCGGTACTACCGGCACTGTCTCGGTAGTACCGACACAGGGGCGGTACTACCGACTAGCCAGAGATCACTAAGACGAAATTCAAAAACTAAAATGATTCTAGCAATTCTACTAGAATCAAGAGTTGAGTTTAGATGCTAAGAACCTCCTGCAACCAAAGATACGAGTTGGAACACAACAAATATATAGAGCGGGCCAAAACACACTTCTAGGGTTAGAGAAAAGAGAGGAATTCAAACAAGCAATTGACAAGAGGTTTAATCCGAAGTTCACTTCCACAAAGGAAGCTACGTCTCCGTTGAGGATCCCACAAAGGGAGGGCTATCACCAAGAGCCTTTTGCCTCACCCAATCCCCACAAAGGAAGATTGGTGCTCACTAAGAATTCTCCACCAAGGAGGGGTAATACAAACGATCTCGGGTGCTCCACACGAAGAGGGCACTCAACGGGCGACGCCTAACCGTCTAGAAGCAAGCTTCAAGAGTAACAAACGCGAATCGATGCCCGGAGATGCTTCAAGTGCTCTTGAGATGAAGGAGATGGATGGGTCACTTAAAGCTTCTCAATCTCACACCAAGAATCTCTTCCTCACTCAATCCCTAGCTCAAAGAATCAAAGGATTGGCTCTAGCGAGGAGTGGAGAAGGGGAGTGAATGCTCTTGGGTGTGTTTGTCTCGGGTTAGGTCAGCAGCAAATGAAGGGGGAGAAGAGGGGGGGGGTATAAATACCCACCCTCCAAAACTAGCCATTACTGTGCTGAAACGAGTTTTATCGGTACTACCGACCTCAGGTCGGTACTACCAAGGGGCTCTGAAAAAAGAAGTAGAACAGCTTTCTCGGTAGTACCGACCTGGGGTCGGAACTACCGAGGGGCCCCCTGAGACGAATCAAAACACCTTTCTCGGTAGTACCGGCGTGGGGTCGGTACTACCAGGGGTTCGTGAAAACCAGACAGATACCCTTTTTCGGTACTACCGACCCAAGTCCGGTACTACCGACAAAGGGCAGAACAGGGAGGAAACAGAGGTATGTGTACGTGTAGGCTTTGTGTCTCTCTTGGTTTTCTTGAGACACCTTCCTAAGCACTTTTAGCATCTCTAGACGGTCAATTCGTATTCCTCTTTATAGTACGGTGTTTCCTATACTCAAATTCGAAATAAAAAACAATTTAAACCTCCAATTGAGCTTCAACACCGAATAGAAGGTATGAGGGGCTTCTTTTGATTAAATACGAAGTTTATCCTTTTAATCCCTGCACTCATCTCATCGAAAGCATTAAATCATCCAAATTGTATTGTCATTTGTCGGTGTTAGGATTAGTCCCGACACTAACTAGTGAGATACGCTGTGATCAGCTTCTCGATGGTTGGTGCAAATGGCAACACAGGGACACGGGTTTATCCTGGTTCCAACCGCGGGGTCGTACGTCCAGCAGATTGCGCGTGCGCGCTGTATTGATTCGCACCAGTGGTGCCTGTAGAGGGGGGCTACAAGCAAGGCGGGAGAGGAGGAGAAGCCTCCAAGTCCCTGCTAGGTGATTGAGGCAAAGTGCCAATATCGGGGGGAACAAGTATGCGGGTGAGTGCGGGTGTGAAGTGATGCCCCGTAGCTAGGCGGCTGCCTCCTCCTTTTATAGGCCAAGGGGAGGTAGCTTACAAGCGTGTTGCATAGCGCTGCGTAAGGTGACGGCGTACTGGCGCACAGTTCCCTTGACATGACGGTTGTCCTGGCGGATCCTTGCCTCTGGGGCGGTTTAATGGTGAGCTCCGGCCTCCGCAGGTGGCATGGCGACTCCCGCGCTTGTCTGGGAGTGACTTCGAGGGTGGGCTTGACCGGCGTTTGTGTTTGGTCGTCGTCCGTACGCCGATTCGAGGGTGCGCCCATGCCCGTTCGGGGGTTCCGCTACGGGGGGAGCCCTGGTGGCACAGGTGTCGGCGTGGTGATGTTACGTCGGCAAAGGGCGCCACAGCGCCGGGGATGGCCGCACAGCGCTGGGGATGGCAGCACAGCACCGGGGATGGCTGCACAACGCCGGGGATGGCCTGTACAGCACCGGGGATGGCTTGTGCAGTGCCGGAGATGATGGAGAAGACGTGCTCCATGCGTTCCGCGCCACGGCGCCGCCCGGCGTGCGCACTTGGTCGCCGCCCGTACGCCAATTCGAGGGTGCGCCCATGCCCTTTCGAGGGGCTCGCCGTGGGAGAAGGACGGGAGTAGGCGGCGCAGAGTTTGGAATGACACTGGCCTGTCCGCATAGGGCCGCGCAGTACCTGCACAGTGCTAGGAATGGCGGCATAGTGACGGGGTTTGGCCGCACAGTGACAGGGTCAGAAACCCAGGCGGTGTCAGCGAGGCGACGTGGGGGAGGATTGCCTTTTGACTATGGCGCCTGCGGCGGGCAAGGGCATTTAATGCCCTCGTCGGGTGAGATGAGTGGGGTGCTGTCGCTCGAGTGTCGGCCTCGAGCGAGTCGGAGATCTGCACGAGGGGCGCCAATCCCTCGAGCGAGGCGGAGACCCGCTCGAGGGGCTGAAGCCCTCGAGCGAGGCGGAGTCCTGCTCACGGGGCGTCGTGCCCCTCGTGTAGGTCGGGAGTTCTTCACGTGGCGTTCCCCCCTCGAGCGAGGCGGAGATTCGCTCGAGAGGGTCGGGGATAGCCGCTCGATGGGCCATGGAGGTTGTTGGGCCGGAGCGGACCGTGGGCCTTCCTCGTTTTTGGGCCGCGACTGGTTGGGTGATGTTATTGTGGTTTGTATTAATTAATTTTTTAGGAAGGGTAATCTCCCCCATAGTTAGGGGACCCCTATGGCTGTCCCCAACATCATTATCACCAAAATAATTAGGAGTCTAGATGCACTTTCACTACATCCCTAAACTATCTAAACTGTCTATTTTTTTATCCCTCGATGGTTTAAATGGTGGTTTTGACGATGTGGCAGTGGGCCCCACACGCAAGGGGTGGGCCATGCATGTCAGGGGGTGGGCCCCTCCCTCTTTCCTCGGGCGATGGCTCGCCTCCCATGGACAGGGCCAACGCCGGGTCGCCGGCGGCCATCCTGCCGCAGTCTCTGCCTCCCCGCACGTCGGTGACAAGATGTGCGGGCGGCCTCGCCGCGGCCCTCGCACGTCAGCGACAAGATGTATGGGCGGCCTCGCCGCGGCCCCCGCCTTCCCGTGCCTCGCCACCCCTCCCATTCCTCGCCGACGAAGCTGCCACCACTGCTCGTTGACGCCGGCACCGTGAACCTCTCCTCCAAGGACGTCAAGCTGGGGATAGCTGGTGTGAGGCGAGAGCGAGCAGGTGCGGCGGCACCATATCGAGCTGGTGATGGCCGGTGCGAACGCGCCCACCGCCGGAGCCGCCACCGACGGCGTGCCTTGGCCGCGTCCGTCTTGGCCAGGTCATTGGAGGCGAGGCAGGGACGCGCTGCCGAAGAGGGGCCGACCACCGTGCCGAGGCCCGTCCGGCGGAGCTGGAGCTCCGCGGCCGGCCACCGCGACGGGGATCCGATGCCTCGTGAGCACCGCCAGAGGCCGGGGTCCGCCCGCTCCGCCTCCACCTGCTACGACCCGTGCCCTACTCCAACGGCGGCTCCAACCGTGGATCCACGCTCCGGCTCCGGCTCAGGAGGCCACCAGCCAGAGGCCACCCCGCCCCTGCCGGCGGTGCCCGAGCTCCAGGAGAACCGCGGGGCGCGAGCAGACTCGCGCGGAGAGCTGGGGCGTCGAGGACCGCGGGGCGGTCGAGACCCCGGCCGGTGGTGATCCCGCCCCCAGAGGGGGCCGATCAGGGGTGGTGGTCGGATCAGCCCTCGGGCCCGCGCCTGAGGTGCTATTGGTGCGATCTGACGGCTGCGTGATGTCGCAGCAGCCGACGCCTGACGCCGGGGCGTCGACATCCCGTGCCGCGGCCCCGACGCCTGACGCCGTCACGCCGGAGTGGGAGCAAGGGCTCCGTCGCCCCGGGGTGCCGCGAAGTCTGCTCGAGGAGGCGAGGACCGAGCGGGCGCTGTGGCAGGAGCTTCGCGCCAACGGCGCGTCTCTTAACGCCGCTCTGGTCGAGGCACTCCGGCTCCACGGAGGCAGGTCGTTCCAAATATTCCAGGTAAGAATCTTCGTCCAACCGTCACCCGTTTCTCTGCTTTTTCTTGCTCGGGCGCTTCTTACTTGATTCTCTTCTTCGCCTTTCCGTTACTACCCGTAGGAGCTGCAGGGTCAGGCGGGCGAGAAGTTCGACCGCCTCGCCGAGCTGAGTTCTGACCTCGCCTGGTACTGGGAACAGTACGAGTCCCTGGATGCCATGGTGGAGGCCCTGCGGGCGGACAACGGCTGGCTGGAGTACAAGCTCTTGGGCGTGTAGGACGCCTACACCGACCAGCGCACCTTGGCGACGGAAAAAGCCAAGGAGGTCGAAGAGGTGAGGACCGCGTTCCAGGAGAAGGAGGGGGCGCTGGCGACGGCCAGCGGTGAGCTGCAGAGGGCGCACGACGCCCTGGCCGAGGCACGGACCGCTTTGGCGCAAAAGGAGGCAACCCTCGAGGAGGCACAGGCCCAACTCCTGCAGGACCGCACGACCCTCGAGGGGGCATGGTCCCGGCAGACCCAGGCTGAGCAAAAGGCCCAGGAGGCCGAAAGGCTGGGCGCTGCTCTTCAGGAGAAGGTCACGGCGCTCGTGGGGGTGGAGGACCAACTCCGACAGGAGCGCGGCGCCCGTGCGCAGGTGGAGACTCAGCTCCAGCAGGAGCGAACCGCGCTCGAGGAGGCTCGGTCCGCCCTCCAGCGGGAACGCTCGGCGCAGGAGGAGGCGCAGTCCCAGCTGCACCAGGAGCGTACCTCGCTGACGGAGGCCAGGGCTGCGCTTCAACTCCGAGAGGCGGAGATCGAGCGGCTCACCAGGGAGCTGGTGGAGGGGGGCGTCACCGTCGAGGCCTTGAAGACTGCTGGCGCGGAGAAGGACGCCTCGGTCCTGCAGCTGCAGCAGGAGGCCGAAGCCGTGTGTACGGACCTCGAGAAGGAGAGGAAGCAGGTCGAGGGTGAGTTGCCGCTCCCGGCCCTTTGTTTGCTGATCAGGTTTGCCGAGAGTCGCTCTCGACTCATCTCTTTTTTCTCCCAGGCCTACGGAAAGCTCTGGGGGAGTCAGCGACGCAAGTAGGAGTGCTCCAGGCAGCCTACGATTCCTCTTAGCAGGATTTGGGGCTTCTGGAGCAAGCGGCCCTCGAGGCGTGCCAGAGCATTGACGAGGGCGCCGGTCAGTCGGGGAGTTCGGTGGCAAGTCGCCTTCGGGCTCTGGACGGTCGCGTCACCGAGCGCATGAAGGGTGCCCTCCGCCTCGACATCCAGAAGACCCTCGGCGTGGTGCAATCGCACTACGTCGTCAGTCTTGCGGCGCTGGCCACGGGTTACATCGTCGCGGACGACCTCGATGATGACGGGGCGCAGGAGGTGGTGAACCGACTTAACGGTGCTGCTGCGCCTGCCGCCGCGGATCTTGCCGACGCTTTTGAGGAGGACCTCTTCCCGAATGCTCCTCCCGCTGGGCCCCTCGAGCCCTGAAAATGGCCGGGCGCTGAGGCCCTTAGATTGTAATTAGGATCTGAGTCAGGTGGCATTTGTAATAAGACAATTTGCTTTGGAGAATTGTAAGTTAAGTTCGGTTCGTTTTATTTATGCTGTTCTATCCCTTTCCCGCTGCCTAGGCAAGTTTCGGCTGGGATTGACCGTTTTCACGAGCGGCCCGTAGGCAAAGTGGTGAGGAGGAGAAGCCGTATCCTGCCGGAGGCGTGGGCCGTCCCTAGCTCGCCCGTCTTTGCCTTTTGGCTGCTCGTACCCTGCTTCTTTTTGCCCGAGCTCCCGGGTTAGGACATACTTAGCATTTTTGGAAAAAGCAATTCTTGCGAAAAAAACGGGACCATTTAGGGGGGGGTGCCCCCCGGTAGTAGCCCCCGAGGGGGACTTGGTTTTCGGAGAGAAAGCCGAGTCACCCTTTACTTTATTCACAAACTTAACATATATACAACCGACCGAGGCGTCGGATATGCACAAATTGACTTGGAACTTTTTAAGGGTAAAAGCGACGTAGCTATTGGATGTTCCAAGCGTTGGTGAGGACTTCGCCCTGCTCGTTCGCAAGCTTGTATGTGCCGGGCTTGAGCACCTCGACGACGATGTAAGGTCCTTCCCATGGCGGTGACAGCTTGTGACGGCCTCGATTGTCTTGTCGTAGCCTTAGCACTAGGTCGCCTTCACTGAAGTCTCGGTGCCGGATCTTCTGAGCTTGGTATCGCCGGAGCGCTTGCTGGTATCTTGCCGAGTGCATCATTGCCACGTCGCGGGCTTCATCTATTTGATCCAACGAGTCTTCGCGAGCACGCTGGTTCGAGCTTTCTTGATAGGCCCTGAGTCTGGGAGATCCGTACTCCAGGTCCGTGGGGAGGACGGCCTCCGCGCCATAGACGAGGAAGAACGGCGTGAATCCTGTGGCTCTGCTCGGGGTGGTTCTGAGGCTCCAAATGACCAACGGTAATTCTTGAATCCATTTTCGACCAGACTTGTTCAGTCTATCGAAGATTCTGGGCTTGAGGCTTTGTAAAATCATGCCGTTGGCGCGTTCTACCTGGCCGTTAGTCTGTGGATGTGCGACGGCCGCCCAATCCACGCGGATATGGTAGTTGTCGCAGAACTCCAGGAACTTCCTGCCGGTGAACTGGGTGCCGTTGTCGATAATGATGGAGTTTGGCACCCCGAACCTGTGGATGATGTCGGTGAAGAATGACATGGCTTGCTCGGATCTGAGGTTGGTGATGGGGCGTGCCTCGATCCACTTTGAGAATTTATCGATTGCGACCAGCAAATGCGTGTAGCCCCCGGGCGCCTTCCGCAGGGGCCCGACGATGTCCAATCCCCACACGGCAAACGGCCATGTGATGGGTATGGTCTGGAGGGCGTGAGCCGGGAGGTGGGTCCTGCGGGCGTAGAACTGGCACCCCTCGCAGGTGCGCACGACCTCGTTGGCGTCAGCGACCGCCGTGGGCCAGTAGAAGCCCTGGCGGAATGCGTTGACTACGAGGGTGCGCGGCGCCGCGTGATGGCCACACACGCCTGCGTGGATGTCTCGGATCAACTCGTGGCCCTCAGGGATGGGGACGCATCGCTGTAGGATTCCCGACGCGGCGCGCTTATACAGCTCGCCGTCGACCACGGTGAATGATTTGGCCTTTATGGTGATGCGCTTTGCCTCGGTCCGATCTGAGGGTAGCTCCCCTCGATCGATCCAGGTGAGGTACTTGCTTCGCCAGTCCTCCGCGGGGGGGTCGTCTCAATCTCCATGGCCTCGGCTTCGTCGGCCCCATACCCCTCGAGCAGGGAGAGCACGAACGCCTCGTTCGAGGGGTCCTCATCCATGGGCTCCGCGCCTGACGGATTCGAGGGAGCCCCCAAGGGTTCTCCCGGACTCGAGGTGGTTTTGCTAAGGTCGACGGAAGGTTTGGCGACATCGTGCGTGAAAACGTTCGGAGGAATGGTGACCCGCTCCGACGCAATCTTCGCGAGCTCGTCCGCCTCCTCATTGTACTTGCGGGGAACGTGGTTGAGCTCCACGCCGTAAAATTTGTCCTCGAGCGCACGTACGGCGTTGCAGTATGCTTCCATCTTCTCGTCATGGCAGCTCGCGTTCTTAATGACTTGGTCGATCACGAGCTGCGAATCTCCCCTGACGTCGAGGCGCTTGATGCCAGTTTCAATGGCGATTCGGAGGCCACAAAGGAGGACCTCGTATTCCGCCATATTGTTCAACGTGGGGAAGTGCAGTCGCACTGCATACCTCATGCGCTCTCCGAGGGGCGAGATGAAGAGCAGGCCCGCGCCCGCTCCGGTTTTCATCACCGACCCGTCGAAGTAGAGGGCCCAACACTCGGCTTGGATCTGTAATGGGGGCAATTGAGTGTCTGTCCATTCAGCGATGAAGTCCGCAAGAATTTGGGATTTGATCGCCTTGCGCGGCGCGTAGGTGAGAGTTTCCCCCATTAGTTCCACGGACCACTTCGCGATTCTACCTGAGGCATCCGGGTTGCGGATTATCTCCCCTAGCGGGAACGATGAGACCACAGTGACCGGGTGGGCCTCGAAGTAGTGCCGCAGCTTACGCCGTGCGAGTACCACCGTGTAAAGCAGCTTCTGGATCCGAGGGTACCGCGCTTTGGTCTCGGATAGCACTTCGCTGATGTAGTACACCGGCCTTTGGACTGGCAGGGCGTGCCCTTCCTCTGCCCTCACTACCATGATGACCGTGCTGACCACCTGGGTGGTTGCCACGACGTAGAGGTACAGAGGCTCACCGTCTCGGGGTGGCGTGAGGATTGGCGCGTGCGCGAGCGTCGCTTTTAGCTTGTCGAGCGCGTCCTGGGCCTCGATGGTCCAGGAGAAGTGCTCGTGCTTCTTCAGGAGTCGGTAGAGGGGCAGACCCTTTTCACCGAGCCGCGAAATGAAGCGGCTCAAAGCGGCCAGGCTGCCCAACACCTTCTGCACCCCCTTCAAGTCTCGAATTGGCCCCATCCGGTCGAGGGCCGAGACCTTCTCGGGGTTGGGCTCGATGCCCCGCTGGGAGATAATAAAACCCAGTAGCATGCCACGCGGCACCCCAAAGACGCATTTTTTAGGATTTAGCTTTACCCCGTTGGCCCGCAAGCAATCGAACGTGATGCGCAAATCGTCAACCAGGTCGTCCGCCTTCCTGGTTTTGACGACGATGTCATCTACGTATGCCTCGACGGTCCGCCCGATGTGGTCCCCGAAAACGTGTTGCATACATCGCTGGTATGTAGCTCCCGCATTTCGAAGACCAAATGGCATCGTTACGTAGCAAAACATGCCGAATGGCGTGATGAAAGAGGTCGCGAGTTGATCAGACTCCTTCATCTTTATTTGGTGGTAGCCTGAGTAGGCATCAAGGAAACACAAGAGTTCGCATCCCACGGTGGAATCTACTATTTGGTCGATTCGTGGCAAAGGAAAAGGAACTTTGGGACATGCTTTATTCAAACCGGTGTAATCTACACACATCCACCATTTCCCATTCTTTTTCTTGATTAGTACAGGATTAGCTAACCACGTGGGGTGGAACACTTCCTTGATAAACCTGGCCTCGAGGAGCCTTCGCAGCTCCACTCCAATCGCCCAGCGCCTTTCTTCGTCAAAGCGTCGCAGGCGCTGTTGCACAGCTCTGGAGTGAGGTAGGATGTCAAGGGAGTGCTCGACGACCTCCCTCGGGATGCCCGGCATGTCCGAGGGGCTCCACGCAAAGATGTCTGCGTTGACGCAGAGAAAGTCGACGAGCACCACTTCCTATTTCGGGTCGAGGGTGGAACTGACCCTCAACACCTTGCCCTCGGGAGCAGTGGTGTCGAGGGGTGCCTCCTTGGTCTGCTCGGCAGCCTCGAAGCTGCTCGCGTGCTTGGCAGGGGAGTCGGGGCCCTCGTTGGCCAACTTCTCCATGTCCGCGACGAGCGATTCGTCCAGTGCAAGCGCCTCGGTGTGCTCAACGCACTCGACGTCGCAGTCGAATGTGTGCTCGATCGACGAGCCCACCATGATGACGCCCTTCGGCCCCGGCATCTTCATCTTGAGGTATGTGTAGTTCGGGACCGCCATGAATATGGCGTAGCACGGACGCCCGAGGATGGCGTGGTACGCGCCCCGAAACCCCACTACCTCAAAGGTAAGGGCCTCCTTGCGGAAGTTATCCGGCATGCCGAACCAGACCGGCAGATCGATCTGCCCGAGGGGCTGGACGCGCTTGCCCGGCGCGACGCCATGGAACGGCGCCGTGCTGGGCCGCAGCTGATCCAAACCGATCCCCATCAGCCGCAGGGTGTGCGCGTACAGGATGTTGAGGCTGCTGCCACCGTCCATCAACACCTTTGAGAATCGCGCATTGCCGATGATGGGGTCGACGACCAACGGGTACTGGCCCGGGTTGGGGATGTGGTTCGGGTGATCCTTGCGGCTGAAGGTGATGGCCTCCTCCGACCAGTCGAGGAAGGAAGGAGGGGCCTTCTCTGCGGCGAGAATTTCATGCCGCTCGTGCTTGCGCCGGCTGGTGGACATGTCCACCGTCGGTCCCCCGAAGATGAGGAAGACGTTCTCCACCGCGGGAAAGCCGTCAGCGCCTCCGTCACCCCCATCCTTCTTGGCCTCGTCCTCCTTCACGGCGACGCGGCTGTAGTATTTCTTGAGCATGTCGCATTGCTCGAGGGTGTGGTTGACTGAGGTCTTGTGGTACGGGCAGGCCTTCTTCAGCATGTCGTCGAACACGCCGGGGCCTCGAGGGGGCCCTCGAGGACCCTTACGAGCAGGGTCGACGGCGAGAGCCTCGTCGTCGTCTTCGCCGCGTCCCTGCGCGCGCGCGTCGTGGTGGGGCTTTTTGCCCTTCTTGCCCCACCTTTGCTTCTTCGCGGGCTCCTTGGACTTGCTGCCCTCCGCGGGCGCGTCGTCCACGCGCTTGCCTTTCTTGCCGTCGAAAATGGCCCCCACCGCCTCCTCTCCGGAAGTGAAGCTGGTGGCGATATCGAACAGCTCGTTGGAGTCGACCGGCGGGCTCCTCCCGAGCTCGCGCACGAGGTCCCGACAGGTCGTGCCCTCGAGGAAGGCGTGCACGATCTCCGACTGAGCGACGCTCGGGAGCTCGGTACAGCGCTTGGAAAAACGCCGTATGAAGTCCCGGAGCGACTCGCCGGGCTTCTGAGTGCACCCCCGCAGGTCCCATGAGTTCCCGGGGCGCACATACGTGCCCTGGAAGTTTCCCACGAAGGTGCGGACTAGGTCGTCCCAACCGTGGATTTGGCTGGGCGGCAGATGCTCGAGCCATGTTCGGGCCGAATCCGCAAGGTGCAGCGGCAGGTTGCGGATGATCACCGCGTCGTTGGTGGCGCCGCCCAGCTGACAAGCTAGGCGGTAGTCATTGAGCCATACCCGAGGGTCTATTTCCCCTGTGTACTTGGTGATGGTGGTGGGCTGGCGGAAGCGTTGGGGGAAACTCACTGTGCGGATCTCCCGGCTGAACACACGGGTTCCCGGGGGTTCCGGCGTTGGCGAGCGGTCCTCCCGACTGTCGTAGCGACCACCTCACCGAGGGTGGTAGCCCGCCGCCGTCCGCGCCTCCGCGTCGCTCCTCTTCTTGGCGTTCAGGACGTTGCGAGCATCGCCGTCGTGGGCCTAGCCGCGCGTGTCAAGGATCCGCTCCCTGACAGGCGTCCTGCCCCGGTTTGCCGGCTGTCCCGCCGCGCCGTCCGCGTGGACGGATGCTTCTTGGTCCTGCGCGCTGCTGCCGCCTTGCGTACTGGACTGGTGGTGCATGCAGGATGCGGAGCTCTCGGCTTGCTGCACTGCCACCTGCTCGATGAGGGCCTGCGCCTCGCGGCGCAGGTTACGTGCCTCGGGCATCGATGGCTCGGGCATGGCCCAAAGTAGTGTTGCCGCCGCGACGAGCTTTTGGCTGGCCCGAGGCGGCGTGTGTGGGTCGTCCACGTTGAAGTCGGCGTTGATGCGCTCGCGGGCCTGTCTCCCGGCTTCTCGGGCGCGTTCGCCGCGCGCTGAGGCTTCCCGTGCGATGGTAGCACGCAAGAGTCGCACCTACCGGTACTCCTCTACGAGCTTCGCCTCAAGCTTGCGAGCCTGGGCTAGCTGCGCAGTGATGTCCGCGTGTCCTGCCGGCAGGGCGGGCGGTGGGTTCAGCTCCGGGTTCTGGGGCGCGTTCCCGTCGCCTGCCTCGTTCCCGCCGTCAGCATGCTCATTGATGACGACAACAAAGCACTCGCGCGAGGGATCATAGCTCCCTTTGCTGGAGTCGTCGGAGCAACCGAACCAGTAGTCCGCGGCGTCAAGGAACCGCCGGAACACCACAGGGTCCGGTACGCCGGAGAAGTCCCACTCCGCGTAGCCGTGCGAGGTCGCGGGCGGCAGCTCGGTGGCCGAGCCGTGGTATGATTCGTCGTTGGTGGTGGCGATGAGGTTCCAGGTTGACAGCAGGTGATGGCCCGGGAGATCCTCGTATGCGGCCATGTCGGTGCTGACGGATGAGGCGTACGTTGCGGCGGAGTTGCGCATCCCGTGGGGGAACTGCGGCCCTGTGGCCGCGCGCTCCCCTGCGGGATGCGCCGTCGTGTCGCTCGGCGGTGGTGCGTCGCTCCGGGCCGCGTCGTGTGCTGCCCGGCGCCGCTCCGTGCGCGCCTGACACGAGTGCTGACCCGGGCGTTTGCGGCGTCGAGACGTCGAGGCAACCGCCGTCGTGGGTTCCGGCGCCGGGACGTCGGTCGTCGGTGTGGCGGGGATCGGGCCCGGCCCAGTGGACCGCCACGGGTGGAGTTCATCCCGATTGGTAAGGCGCATGTGGTAGCCGTTCCCCGTAGCCTGAAAGTTCAGGCTCCCGAACCGGATTTCGAATCCGGCAGGGAAAGGGTCCGAGCTGCCCATGGCGTACCTCTGGGACGTCATCTCGGTGCGAATCACCATCGAGACTTCTGGTGAGGGGTCGATCACAGCGCGAGCCCCCTACCTGGCGCGCCAACTGTCGGTGTTAGGATTAGTCCCGACACTAACTAGTGAGATACGCTGTGATCAGCTTCTCGATGGTTGGTGCAAATGGCAACACAGGGACACGGGTTTATCCTGGTTCCGACCGCGAGGTCGTACGTCCAGCAGATTGCGCGTGCGCGCTGTATTGATTCGCACCAGTGGTGCCTGTAGAGGGGGGCTACAAGCAAGGCGGGAGAGGAGGAGAAGCCTCCAAGTCCCTTCTAGGTGATTGAGGCAAAGTACCAATATCGGGGGGAATGAGTATGCGGGTGAGTGCGGGTGTGAAGTGATGCCCCGTAGCTAGGCGGCTGCCTCCTCCTTTTATAGGCCAAGGGGAGGTAGCTTACAAGCGTGCTGCATAGCGCTGCGTAAGGTGACGGCGTAATGGCGCACAGTTCCCTTGACATGACGGTTGTCCTGGCGGATCCTTGCCTCTGGGGTGGTTTAATGGCGAGCTCCGGCCTCCGCAGGTGGCGTGACGACTCCCGCGCTTGTCTGGGAGTGACTTCGAGGGTGGGCTTGACCGGCGTTTGTGTTTGGTCGTCGTCCGTACACCGATTCGAGGGTGCGCCCATGCCCGTTCGGGGGTTCCGCTACGGGGGGAGCCCTGGTGGCACAGGCGTCGGCGTGGTGATGTTCCGTCGGCACAGGGCGCCACAGCGCCGGGGATGGCCGCACAGCGCTGGGGATGGCCGCACAGCACCGGGGATGGCTTGTGCAGTGCCGGAGATGATGGAGAAGACGTGCTCCATGCGTTCCGCGCCACGGCGCCGCCCGGCGTGCGCACTTGGTCGCCGCCCGTACGCCGATTCGAGGGTGCGCCCATGCCCTTTCGAGGGGCTCGCCGTGGGAGAAGGACGGGAGTAGGCGGCGCAGTGTTTGGAATGACACTGGCCTGTCCGCACAGGGCCGCGCAGTACCTGCACAGTGCTAGGAATGGCGGCATAGTGACGGGGTTTGGCCGCACAGTGACAGGGTCAGAAACCCAGGCGGTGTCAGCGGGGCGACGTGGGGGAGGATTGCCTTTTGACTATGGCGCCTGCGGCGGGCAAGGGCATTTAATGCCCCCGTCGGGTGAGATGAGCGGGGTGC
Source organism: Cenchrus fungigraminus (assembly GCA_036936925.1). NCBI lineage: Eukaryota > Viridiplantae > Streptophyta > Magnoliopsida > Poales > Poaceae > Cenchrus > Cenchrus fungigraminus. Next base: position 4,569,061 of record CM072779.1, read on the forward strand.
TGTCGCTCGAGTGTCGGCCTCGAGCGAGTCGGAGATCTGCACGAGGGGCGCCAATCCCTCGAGCGAGGCGGAGACCCGCTCGAGGGGCTGAAGCCCTCGAGCGAGGCGGAGTCCTGCTCACGGGGCGCCGTGCCCCTCGTGTAGGTCGGGAGTTCTTCACGTGGCGTTCCCCCCTCGAGCGAGGCGGAGATTCGCTCGAGGGGGTCGGGGATAGCCGCTCGATGGGCCATGGAGGTTGTTGGGCCGGAGCGGACCGTGGGCCTTCCTCGTTTTTGGGCCGCGACTGATTGGGTGATGTTATTGTGGTTTGTATTAATTAATTTTTTAGGAAGGGTAATCTCCCCCATAGTTAGGAGACCCCTATGGCTGTCCCCGACATCATTATCACCAAAATAATTAGGAGTCTAGATGCACTTTCACTACATCCCTAAACTATCTAAACTGTCTATTTTTTATCCCTCGATGGTTTAAATGGTGGTTTTGACGATGTGGCAGTGGGCCCCACACGCAAGGGGTGGGCCATGCATGTCAGGGGGTGGGCCCCTTCCTCTTTCCTCGGGCGATGGCTCGCCTCCCATGGACAGGGCCAACGCCGGGTCGCCGGCGGCCATCCTGCCCCAGTCTCTGCCTCCCCGCACGTCGGTGACAAGATGTGCGGGCGGCCTCGCCGCGGCCCTCGCACGTCAGCGACAAGATGTATGGGCGGCCTCGCCGCGGCCCCCGCCTTCCCGTGCCTCGCCACCCCTCCCATTCCTCGCCGACGAAGCTGCCACCACTGCTCGTTGATGCCGGCACCGTGAACCTCTCCTCCAAGGACGTCAAGCTGGGGATAGCTGGTGCGAGGCGAGAGCGAGCAGGTGCGGCGGCACCATATCGAGCTGGTGATGGCCGGTGCGAATGCGCCCACCACCGGAGCTGCCGCCGACGGCGTGCCTTGGCCGCGTCCGTCTTGGCCAGGTCATCGGAGGCGAGGCAGGGACGCGCTGCCGAAGAGGGGCCGGCCACCGTGCCGAGGCCCGTCCGGCGGAGCTGGAGCTCCGCGGCCGGCCACCGCGACGGGGATCCGATGCCTCGTGAGCACCGCCAGAGGCTGGGGTCCGCCCGCTCCGCCTCCACCTGCTACGACCCGTGCCCTACTCCGGCGGCGGCTCCAACCGTGGATCCACGCTCCGGCTCCGGCTCAGGAGGCCACCAGCCAGAGGCCGCCCCGCCCCTGCCGGCGGTGCCCGAGCTCGAGGCTGGCACCGCTCTGAGGCAAGGCCACAACTGACACAGGGATAGCAGAGGGGTGGGGAGAGTAGGTGGAGCTCTAGGAGGAGGAGAGGAGGCGGCAGTGTGGTGGAGGAGGAGAGAAGGCGGTCGGCGGTAGGGCAGAGGAGCCGGTGGTGGAAGCGTTGACCAGATAGGACAGGAGAAGAGGAAGGAGGAGGGTAGAAGAAAAGTTGTGGGGTCCACCCCTAACATGTGGGGCCCACTGACACGTCATACAAAACCACCGTCGAAACCAGCGAGAGACAAAAATAGACGGTTTAGATAGTTCAGGGATGTAGGATACCCAGTTTTTTGGATGGGGGACTAAAACCAAACTTCGGTGATAGTTGGGGGACGGTGAAAGATCTTTGAAGGCCTAGCCCAACTTAGGCCTGCCCAATCCCTCCTTGTCCCAGCCCATTAGCCCACCAGAGCTTCAGTTGCCAATCTTCTCCACGGTCGTCGATTCCTCATCTGCTCCGCCGCTTCATCCATGGTCAGTTACTTAGTTGGTCACCGCCTCACCAACAGTGCTCTGCTATGTCATCTCCCTCCGACTCGCCGCGTGACAGCAACCACCTGCCGCTGGCCGCCCGTCCTCCGCGTAGGACAGCGCCCCTCCTGCTCCGACCAGGCACGCCGGATCAGGCTCCGCCACCGCGGCCCTCCAGGTCGAGCCGCCGCCGCCTTCCGTATAACTCAGGCCGCTGCGCCTCCCTTCGTGTAGCTGCTTGGAGATGCTACCGATACGTATCGCTGGCGTGTAGTGTGAAGAATGACATTTCACCATTCACCTACTAGATCGACATGCTCTTGCTGCTGCTGTATTTATTTAGGTTTCTTTATTGACTTGTAGTCTCGATTGTCATGACAGGACTGCTTTTGCCGGCCAATTGCCAGTGCGCCAGATGCGTGGTTTGATGTGGTTGAGCGTTACTCAAATGACTGCAACAAGACACTCCAGTATGTTACTTACATTCCATCCTGTAGCTATTTAGCATAAATGAATACGATTCACACTTTGTCTCAGCATAGGCGTCAACATCTCATTCAGTGCATCTTTGATGCAGCCGTACCACAAAAACATTCAAATGCCTTAATCTGGGTTCCTACAACTACCTTGGTTTTGCTGCGGCTGATGAGTACTGCACCCCTCGTGTTATTGAGTCGCTGAAGAAATACTCTGCAAGCACGTGCAGTGTTCGAGTTGATGGAGGTTGGTTCTTGTGTTTATCAAACTGTCCCATAGTTTGTTTTGTTGGGCGCATCAAATAATATATCCAAATCTGCAAGCTTAATTGATGTTTATATGACATTAGGTAACACTAAGCTGCACACTGAGCTTGAAGAACTGGTTGCAAGGTTTGTTGGCAAGCCTGCAGCAATTCTTTTTGGCATGGGCTATGTGACAAACTCTGCTATCATTCCTGCTCTCGTTGGGAAGGTTTGTTGTGAAAATATGCTCATGCTGTCTCTGTTATGTTCTTTTATATGAGCTGCAGCTAAGACTTTTCTAATAATTGTAGGGAGGCCTGATAATAAGTGATTCACTGAACCACAATTCTATAGTCAATGGAGCTAGGAGTTCAGGGGCCACCATTCGGGTTGTCCAACATAACAGTAAGCGACTAGCAATTGCATTACAAGTACTAAGATCAACTGCGCATGTGGTGTTTAATGCTTTTCTTATTTCTTTCCAGATCCTGCTCACTTGGAAGAGGTATTGAGAGAGCAGATTGCGGGAGGGCAGCCTCGTACACATAGGCCATGGAAGAAGATCATTGTGATTGTTGAGGGAATTTATAGCATGGAGGGGGAGCTATGCAAACTCCCTGAGGTTATTTCTGTCTGCAAGAAATACAAGGTTAGGTGATTTTGCATGACCTGTGCTTTGTATTAGGATACTTGTGCATCAAATAATTTCCTGCATATTGGATGTGAGCCAGCATGCGAATAATGCCGTAGATACTGATGCAGCTAGACTGAAGTGTATTTTACATCCGAACAGGCTTACACATATTTAGATGAGGCACACAGTATTGGAGCTGTTGGGGAAACAGGGAGAGGTGTATGCGAGCTACTAGGAGTGGATCCAGCTGATGTTGACATTATGATGGGTACATTTACGAAATCATTTGGATCTTGCGGAGGTTACATCGCAGCATCAAAGGTATGAAGTATATAGTCAGGTAGCTTTTCTTGATTGAAAATTTTTAAAGTTGACAAATCTGACCCCGCCAAACATTCCATATATTCATTTCAGGAGATTATTCATCATCTAAAGCATACATGCCCAGCTCATATTTATGCAACATCCATGTCACCTCCAGCAGTGCAGCAAGTCATTTCAGCTATAAAGGTCATCCTGGGGGAAGATGGATCTAACAGAGGTATATCATAAAGAATTTCAACATTCTTACATGTAAACAGTTTCTTACATATACTGTCTTGCGGGAAGTCCTAATGTACTAACAATTCTAATTAGGGGCCAAGAAACTTGCTCAGATTCGAGAGAACAGTAATTTCTTCCGCTCAGAGCTTCAGAAAATGGGTTTTCAGGTTCTTGGAGATAATGACTCACCTGTCATTCCTATCATGCTTTACAATCCTGCTAAAATTCCTGCATGTTCAAGGGAGTGCCTGCGGCAAAATGTGAGTATACATGAATATATGATACTGATATTTCTTAATGGGACTTTGTTTCAAAGTAAACCATCTTTTATGTTTTAACTGGTTACGGATTTTCCATATGAAGTTTTTTGTTAGTTTACTAGTGGCTAGGTTGCTGTTGTTACTGTTGCATTTCCTTACACACCACTTCTACTCGCGAGAGCTAGGATATGTATCTCAGCTTTCCACTCCAGGGAAGATCTCATTAAAGGATTAGAGGTAAAGCACACAATCTTATCTGTGTTACTAACTAGATGGTGGTTGTTCTATCGAGCAGACCATGTATTCTGTTGTTATTAATTGCTATTCTAGATATAACCAAATTTCATGACAATGTCAGGTTATCAGCAAAGTTGGTGATCTTGTGGGTATCAAATACTTGCCGGTTGAGCAAGAAATGACCGCAGCTGTTCAGAAACTGAAGAAGATCCCATGAACAGTGGCAAGTACGAACTAATATATTAGGCAACTCCCGATATGGTTAGTTTAGAATTGATTGTAATCCCGGATAACCTTCCTTATCTCCAGTAGAGGCTACTTGCCCTCCAAGCCATGTACTCCTATGTAATCAGCCCAAGGGGCTCAAGCAATATAACCCAGGCATTATACCCTAATATATCCTTCTTACACAAACAATCTGCTGCTAATGTTCTAGGTTTACTAGCTCATCCTTGTGTGCGTCCGTATGCCTTTGTTTGGCCTCTCTGTGTACCCCTCAGGGCCCCTTTTTCTTACCCTTTTGTTTCTGAAGCAGTTTAGATGATTTTGTACAGTATTTATCATCCACCGTAGTTCAACACATGACACAGATAGACATTGTTTTTATCAAATTTGGAAAAAGCAATTGTCATGAGTGAAACATGCATGTAGATATATACAGTTTTATTATCGATAAATACAGCTTATTTTGAATTAGATTAGATGACTCTTGGCTCCAAGTTTGTGTGACCAACTGATAAAACCAGAGTACAGAAATGCAAGAGCAGCAGAGTTGAGTCTGAATCTTTTAGCGAGTTAGCGACCCGTGCTTAGTGTTGATTCATCTGACTGAGTGATCTCACAAGAGTGCCCATAAGGTGCAGTCAGTATGCTTCACTGCAAGGGACTTGGAGATGGTTGTATATTTATATTTTCATGTTAATCAAAGGAAGCTAATCTTTTGCAGTAACTACTACAGGATGGGCCTTGGGCCCTTGACAGAATGTGGATGTGAAGGTCCTGATATTCTCCAGTGATTGCCAGGAGATGATAGGGTGGGCCCGACCAGTCACTGAGGTGTTACTGTCATTAGGAGGCAGCTGGAGAGAGAAGTTGCTGTGACATGGAGCTAGGTGTGCACCAGCATAACACTGATTTGAACTGGAGCAGCACGGTCTTTCTTGTTTGTCTTGTTATGCCTTGGTTGGTAGCATTACCATCAGGACCAAAAAAAAAACAGAGAGGATAAATCAGAGATGTGGTGTGTGAGTGTGAAGCTGCAGCATGTCTAGGGCCAGAGCATGAGAGGAGAGGCTGGTGTGGTCATGCCTGTTATGATGCAAAATGCCTGATGGCAGTGTACTGCTCCCTGCTTTGCATGGCACAAAAGGGCCTCGATATCTCTCTGTCTAGTCAAACAGGGGCCTGCAGGCTGCAGCAGCACAAAACTATGTTGTCCTGATATTATATATACAAATATGCAGGTGAGTCCGTGAATGGATGCAGCACTTTGCCTTGACGGGGTCGAGGGAAGGGAGATGCCTGTGACTGTGAGGCTGTGATGTTGTTCTTTTCATAAAGGAAAGCTTGCGGGTGGATTCTCTCTTGGGTCATTGGATGCATCAGGAATTCAGACTACTTAGGGTATGTTTGGTTCTCATAAGTAGGGTGACTTAAAGTGCAAAAAGTGCAAAATAAGTCACCTGTGAAACCAAACAGCCATGACTTAAAGTGGTGTGACTTATAAGTCCCATAAGTATCTCCACCCCTACTTAAAGTGACTTATTTCCACTTTTTCCCTCTAGTGACCTGTGTGGAGCCCACTGACTTATAAGTCACTGCAACCAAACATGACTGCCTTAAAGTGGCCTGACTTATAAGTTGGGTGACTTATAAGTCACCCTACTTATGGGAACCAAACATGCCCTTATGCTGCTGTAGCTGTACTATATATAGCTAGGCAATGGAAAAGGACTGAATCTAGGGGCAGCACTGTAGCAGAAGAACAGTGGCAAAGTGGTATGATCTTTGATGTGAAGCAGCAGAACAGTGGCAAGTGGTATGATCTTTGATTTGAAGCAGCAGAACAGTGGTAAGTGGTATGATATGGTGCATGCAGAAGCAGAGAAGCATCAAGATTCAAGAGCTGCTACGAGTTGAATTGATTTGGAGCTATATCCTTGTTCAGGGACTCGGAATCAGCAATGTGATGCAAGATTGAATAGATTTCTGTTGGACTTACCACAGGTGATTCCCTGTCCATCTCTGAACTCCTTTGCTGCTGCTGATTACTACTACATCTCTGATACTAGCAACTGCATTTCTTGATTCATGCTATAGCTTGATTGAGGCCTGCCTCCTGGTCTGCAAGCCAGGAAGCACCATACAAATATTTTACATTATAGGATCGAGCTGCAGAACCAATTATAGCTGTTAAGCACATACTCGTGTGCGTGCATATGCTTTTTACATGCATGCCAAGCTTACTAGCTCTTTTTCCAGAGACGTGCATGCATGCATATGCCACTCATGCAGTGGCCATGTACTAGGAGCACTATAGGTGTAGTGGAAGTAGCATCCTACCCCTAGCCTACCAAAGAAGCATACAAAACAGTAAAAAGAGGCAGAACATGAACAGCAAGATACCCTCTACCCAGACAGACTGAAGGCTGTTCTCACTGCCATTATAAGCTTGTGGACTTGTGGTGGCCTGCCAAGTGAGGTAGCCAGCCAGCAGTGAGCAGAGCAATGCAAAAGCCTTTTTTTCAGAGACAGCTAGAGACAAAGGAAAGTAGAGTACTAGAGAACAAACACTAAAACACGGAGGAGAGGACCGGCCGGCCGGGCCCTTGTTTGGTTTAGCGGTTTTGAGCTGGTTGATTCTGTTCACAAAGATTCACCAGCGATGTGTCTTTCCATGGCATCAGTGCATGGCTGCAGGCCTTGCTGCTGCTGCCGCACCATTGCAAGCCAGCCTTTATGCATGCATATGTGATCGATGTGCATGGTCCACAAGATCTTCCTTGACATATCACGAGGAACTATGATCAAAACATGGACCTCCCCAATCCAAACATCTTGTCATGCACTGATGCACAGCACAATCTTTATTATCCTCTACGCCCCCGGCCCATCCCATGTCCTGCTCCTGCATGCACATTGGAGAGGGGAAATTGAGGGCTTTAGGTATTGGTGTGTTTATGTGTGTGCACACTTTATAGGCATGCAGAAGTGTGGGCTGGTCAAGAGAGACCTGCACCACAAGTGAAAGTGAAACAAATCTAATGGAAAGTAGGGACAGTGCAACATGTCATAATATTTTAGAATGCCAGTCTGAAGGGAGCCAAATAGTGCTGCATGTCAAGTGGCTACCTCTCAATTCTCGAGTACTCTTGGTTGCCATCATGAGCGTCCAAACAAAGGAAACATATCATGAAAAAAAGGTGTGTGTGTGTGTGTCTGTTCTCCCAGGATGGACTGATTGACTGATCATCTACAAAAAATTGCAAACCGGAATCCAGCTTTGTCTGTATATGCAGATCCATGTGTGTTATGCTACTGCACGCTTTGATGCATTATGTTGAGTTGCTGAAAAATGGATGGTATGGTGAAAAACTAAAATATACCAGAATGAAATTTAAAAAGTTACATCTTAGAAATCATGTTGATTAGTGAAGAATTAGTACTCAGAAAAATTGTAAGCCTGAAATTGTGTGGTCACAATGGACTGTTCTCATTTGGGTATACTTTTACCTCAAATTTGAAATCAATACAAACAATCCCTAAGATACCGACCCTGCTTTGTCTACCGGACCGATGGTAATCTCTATAGAGACCTTTCATCTGCCTTTGTTGTGGTTTCGACGTGCGACTGGTCAGTGTCATCTTCGCATCATCCTATGGAGACTTAGTCAGTGTTTATCGGTTTCCTGTTAGCATCATGCTACTCAGCTTCTTCTCGATCTACAGTTTCTGCGGCCTGTACACGGTAGGGATGACCTTATCTGTAAAGCTATCCAGACAATCACCAATCAGGCAGTGCATCATATCTGAGAGAACAAAATGGCCACCTGAATTTAATTGGATTACTGTCATTTCCTGACTGCTGAAGAATTTGTCCTACTAACCAAAGCCCAAAGGCAGAGATTGGAAATCAGTTTGGATTATTGGAAACCTCTTGGTAGGCAGAGATCGATGATGATGTCAAGAAAGGGAATGGTTGGTGAATTCAACGGACAAGCTTTTAACATAATCTGCGTAGGAGGGAACTCAGCGTGTTCTTATGCAAAAGGAGGAGGAATTAGCGAGTTAATAGACCATGTTCTCCCTGTATATTTCTTTATTCCAACGTCGACGCATGAAGATTAAGACCATTAGCTATTTCATACTGCAGGTAGTGACCAGCACGTATTCAGTATATGCATGTATATATGGTTGCTTGGCATCTAAAAGTGTTGACATTCTATAAGGCTCTGTACAAAATATAATGCCATAATATCCATTTGCTGGATGTTTCTGGCCCAAAGAAAGTTTTGCGGCCAGGATTGCCCTTGTAACTCAGATCAACACTGTTGCCAAGATAACTTTAACAAAACACTGTGGCCAATATTCTGTTGCTCTGAACCAGAGTATTGCAGCACTAGCAAAGAAAGTATTAACAAATTAAGATCTACTTGCCCTCGTAAAGTCATAAGCTACTCCGTTAATGGAAATGATCAGGGCCTTGATAATTTGGCAAAAACAATGGAGGTATCCCATTCTTCATGACATGCATATCAATCACATGATGAACAGAATGAAGCAGTGTGATTGAGCAAACTTCTTCCCCTTCGTGGTTGTGCTGTCCCGTCGAGGAAAAAATTGGTATTATGGATTATTCTGAGCGAGCTAATGAACAGCTGAGAAGTTCTTGGTTTTGAATTGATACATCCTCCATATTGTATAATTATAATACTGAAATACAAAGCGTGTATGTCGTATACGACGTGAGGGTACCGTCGACAAACATGATTGGAGAATGATCTCACAAACTTGAGGTTCTCAGTACAATGACTCTATGAAATAATTGAAATACACAGCAAATGCAATAGTCGTTGACCTTGCACATTTGTTTTCTGTTCATGTGGTAGATAGACTATTGTGTTCTGCTGCTCACATAGTACTAGTTTTTTCCTCATCATGAGCCATGAGGCTGATACTATAGTAGATATGTCGTCTACATGCTGGAAAGATCAGATGTCCCATGCATGGATGCATGCAATCCCTTGATCTTTGTTTGGTTGAAATGTTTTTCTTTAATCTGTTCTTGCATTACGTGATGGCCTCACCTGCAATGATTGACAACTAAGTACCCAGCTGATTGCCTGCTGTAGATCAAGCATTAATTCCTGAAGATACTACTTATACCATGATCAAGTTGATGTAATAATTAATTTTGCGGAATTAATAGTACTGCCCATCATGCACCTTACAGCATTGAGCTGCCATTAGTCAAATTTAAATGATTAGAGTTGGAATCAACTGAGAGCTGTCAACTTATAGTTGGAAAAGGCATTGCAGGTGGCTGGTACAATAATATCAAATATATTTATTAACGAGAATATACCTGACTCATTAATTGCAATTCCATCAGTTAATTGTGAAATTTTTTTTAGGAAATTCTGGGAAGTTGGGTAAAATATTTCTGGCATTTTTTCTATTAATAAGTTTCCTTTCTACATATCATTGTCATACTGCAGGGTTCAAATATAGTTATTAGCTAAAATAGTACCAGAAAACCTGACTTCACGAGCATTTTGTTAATACCAATTTAACAATGCATATGAAATCTTCTCATGATCATTTGGTACTTAATATGCATGTGGTTGATGTCGCATTTCTAGTGTGTGCACCATAATTAAATGATTATGTACTTATCAGACAGCACTATATTTTGTTCACCAATCCACATATATATGTAATCAGATTAAGACTGGTTTAATAGAGGGTTGGTGAGTGATTATTTATTAAAAAACATATTTAGCATGCTTCCCAAAAAATGCATTGTTTAATTTATCTTTTGCTTAAATTAATATACTATTGCCGTTCACATGTATATGCAATATCTTATATATTGTGTTATAGGACTGATGTGAGCAAATGTTCTGATCAGACTTTAGCATCAGAAGATTAAGGTTTCTGATCAGACTTGGAATCTTGCGAAGTGACCAGCTAGTAGCTGGTATCAGCAGGAACAGGGACATGACAACGTCTAGTTAAGCTTAACACAGGATCATAACAACATAACCTCCATAGAAAGGTACCGAACGCCTCTCTTAATTATATGCCATTCATTTCGAGTTGATTAAGTAGATATGATTAATTAATTAATTTACACATTAGGAAAAAAGGATAAATAAAGGGGAAGGGTGAGTTGATTAAGAGAGTGGTGAAAAGCTACACCTGTGCTAAACATAGTAATAACTTGGTCATAGATTTAGGAACAAACAAAAGATTAGCTAGCTAGTAAGGGTAGTGGAGTTGCCATGCTGTCACCTCAACGTACAAGACACTTCACTTGCTCCCACTCTTCCTACCGTTTTTATTCTGAAATACTCTCCCTGAAGCAGTGAAGCCTATGCATATAGCTTCACCAGATATCGATTCTACTGCAAGATCATGGCGTGCACAACCTTAAAGTAATATTAACTCATTTGCGACACAAAACACACGCTAATAAGGGTGTCCTCAGTGTGAACAACTACTAAAAAATGGTTATATATGTACGAAGATTTGCAAAAGCACTTCCACAATTATACATTTTAATAAGGAAATCAGGTATCACCTGAAAAGTAAAGTTTGGTTAAAAGTATGTGCATGTTAATTAGAGGCTCAGTTGACGTGCTAAATCATAAAGTGAATAATTTATAGACTTATGCAACATCCTTTTCTTAATTTGCTTTCTCTCTCCTCTGGCCTCCAAGGAACTATTTCATCTCTCTTGGCCACAAGCTTCCAGGCTCGCTCGAGACCAAAGGGAAAGTGAGGTCCTCATCATCTCTCCAACTCATCTCCCTGCAGTACTCCTCTAGCATAGCTCCCCCTTGGCTTCATTCCCAATAGGAGAATCTCCTCTTCTTCCTCCTCCCTTTCAAGTCATTTCTCTCGGCTGGCTTCTTGATTCATCATCTTTATCCTTCTATCTGACTCCTCCATAGATGTATATATGCATCTCTTCTTGATCCATACATGCATATAACTAGATAGCTCTTTTCTTGCACTCATCTAGCACAGCCGTGGTGCCGGAAAGGATTGAGATATATGAGATGCACCAGATGAGCTGAGCCTGTAGCTAGAGAGAGAGAGAGATCGACCGAGACATGAGACGTACCAGACGGTCGAGGTCACGTCATCGCCGCCATGGTCCCAACAACTAGGAACCTGTTGCACCATGACGGCAATAGCAGCGGCAAGCCGTGCTACCACCCCGGCCAGTACTGCGTCGGCATCGCCGCCCAATTGGAGGCCTCGGCGGCGGCCGCGCGGCAACAAGACCACCGCAAGACGTCAAGATCCCATCGGCTCGCCATGGGCGACGACGAGCAGGCAGCGGCGGCCGGCACGAGCTCCCGGGGCGGTTCCGCTGCAGGAGATGACGGAGACTGGCTCCAGCTAAGCCTCGCCGGCGCCGCCGCCGTGGCGTCGTCGTCCTCCGCCTCCTCCTCCGGCGACAACATCAGTATGGATCCCCCTCCTACTACGGAGCTGGACCTGCTCACCTACGACAAGCGAAACGCGAGGATGAGGCCGCCGTTGTTCCCGCTGCCCCTTAGGAGCTACCAGTCTTACGGGCGAGGACGGTATCGACCGGCGGCAGCGAGCGGGTCCTTGTCGGCGCCGTCCTTGACGTTTACGCCTCCGTTGAGGACCTCCGGTGATGCCATGAGAGTCATTAGCCCGCCGCGACGAAGGGAGACGGCGGCGGGGCTGTGGCTGAAACTTCAAGCAGCTCCCAACCAGTAAGTGCATACATCATCCGTATATTATACAAAGAGACGACAAGACATAAGCCTATGTTCTATGCTATCATAGTATAGCTGAATGCATCAGATAATACTACTGAAATTACAAAGGCCAATACATAAGCTTATATATTGTTTAGATTTTCAGTTCTGTCCGTGTTCATGTGGCACGGAACTACAAAATACTTAACTCTTCTTTTGATGCTTGCAGAGTTAGAGAACCTATTTTGCCTCAGATACCAAAGACCTACTTAAGAATCAAGTAATTTTCTTTCCTCTTTCTTATTGTTTTCTATTGTATGATTAACAGCTCTGGTATTTGTAAGCTTATTACTATTTCCTCCCCAAGCTAGTATATATAATCCAAGCTTTGTGAATGTGACTATTGGGTGTGTGCACATATATATACAGGTTGATTTGCTGCTTGATTGGATGCTAATAACCCAATGGATAAAAAACTGGAACTTAGCTTATACAAAACGCAACTATATATACTACGTCACTGTTCTGATGATATTCCCAAAGATTAAATGCTTAACAGTGTTATACTAGTATGTGTGTATCTGCAATAATGATGTACTAGCTCCCATTGCTTTGTTATTGTCAGAAAGACCAATCTAGGCAGTAGCTAGCCTTTTAGTTTCTAGACAGATCGATCAGGAAGTTATATGTATGAGTAGTTCCCATCAAGTGAACTTTCTATTTTGCAGTGACCATTATGAATTGAAAGGTCTGCTTCATACATCGGTCTCAAATTAATAATATGCATTCGAACTAATTTTTCCACAGGGATAGCAACATGAAGGTGGAGGTGGTGATGAAGTACTTGGCCGAGAAGCTAGGGATCTCACGATCTCATCACCAGGTACGCACACATCTTTCGTCGAATCAAATTATGAAGTTTTTGACAAAGTTGAATGGCCGAGAGGAGGATATGTGTGTCAATATATAGATGGAGCAATCAATCAATATAGTGAACGACTAACAGTGTGGTAAGCACTTAGCTTGTTGAATTTGCACTGTGCAAGCAATGCAGCATCGATCGGCTGCAGTAATGTGGCCGCATATGTGATCGAATTGGCACTTGCAAGTAGGCATGAAAGAAACATTATACCTAAGCGTACCACATATAGCTAGCTTTGATCCGGAACGACTAGACAAAGCAATAGGTCAGAGGCCCACATCATGACCTATAGAAGTAGTTATATATTTCGTTTAAAAAATATTTATATATAACTTTTATATCCTTATAAATAAATATATGTGCGTGCACATATAATTGGACATATATATATATATATATATACACCCACTGAGCCAGGTTGATGCTTCTGGTCCGGCCGCGTCCATTGCATGCGTGAGCTGCTAAAACACGCATTAACTACGGTGATTAAGGTAATTAAACACAGTAATTTGTAAGTTAATTCAGTGTAATAAGTTGAGAAGAATTTTGAGTTCACGGTTTGTGGCGTGCATGCAGCTAGTGGTCTGGGTTACCAAGGTTTATGTACGCATGCTTGCATGCGTACGCGATTTTTTCATCAGGTATCCCTATGTCTTGCATATATTCTAGTAAATAATTTTCCAAATTAAAATCTGGTAAAGATATGGACTTAGTTACCGAGAGCAGATGTAGTATAGATTTACTAAATCACGTCCAAATACATATAGATTCTAGTAAATCAGTTCCAAATGCATAGATCCTAGTAATTCATTAATGAAACATTCTCGTAAATCATACTCCCTTCATATGGTAACTAAAACGTAAAAGTGGTACTACCTCGTAAATTTACTAGTAACTTTTTCCGTAAATTTACTAGTACTAAAAAAAGAGTCCATGCCTACTACCTAGTAAACGTAAATCCAGACAACTGTGATTTATGAGAATTTGGTTAATGATTACTTGACTCCTTGACCTTTATATACCATTTTACTTTTATACTAATCTTGCAAATGATTTACTACAATATATGCCCTCCATGCACACTACAATAGAACTCTACCGGTAAGAATTAAAATAATTTTGTATTGGTTGTTTTTTTACCGACATCCAAACGTAATAGTAAAAAAATGCATGCAAGCCAGCAAGTGTAAGACAAAACCAAACATATGTACGGTGCATGTGCAGTAGGTGTCCTTGCGGCATGCAACCAGGCAATGATTATGGATCGGCTAGTAGCATTGACCGGCGGCTAATTAACGTGCCAATGAATGCTAATTACCAAGACATGTTAAGGAGACCCCGGAAAGAAAGCAAACGGACGGTAAGGTGCCCGGCCACAGAATAAGTATTCTATGGCCCAGCCATAGACTACCAGCTCTCTCTCTATATATATATATATATATATTCACTCCGTCGAGCAAAGAGTAAAACTGTTATATTTTTATGACATATCACATATATCACATAACTTATATATTTTTTCTAAGTTAAACTGTTTTAAATTTGATCAAATTTACAATATAATGAAGAGTATTAATATTTATTACAACATTAAATAGCTATTCCCAGTAGTGGAGGTTTCATGGAGTGAAAGTAAAATGAACGAGTCATTTAATTCGGGTCAACTTTTAATCAGAGCGCAGCTAACTGTTGAACTGTCAATTAATAATAATGTACTATGTAGATTAGAGCTGTTGAAGTGCAAATGTGCTTGTGACGATAACTGGCCAACGATCGACGACCTGCTGCCAACTTCATTCGTATATCAGCACCAATTATAACTGATTAACTACTCCGATACGATCCACCGGCTCAGATCATTAATTTTCGACAAACTTTTAATCATCATCTTTAAACCAAGCTAGGCCAACTTGATTGATATATAATCATCTCTGATGCTGACGTGATGGATCCAACGGTCTGCTCTACATACATAACTTTTTTTTCGTGTATATAGGCATGCATACTGTTATCTAAATGCATATCAAAATCTATGTACATCTAGAAAAAGTTAAAACGAATATTCTTTCCTCAATTCTAAATTGTAGGTCGTTTTGGTATATATTTCTAGATTCATAGATTTACTATGTATCTAGCTGAAGTGTATATTTAGATTTATAACAAAAGCTACTATACAAATCTGAAATCACTGGCGGAGCTACCTTGTTGCCAAGGTGGGCCATGGCCCCCCTTCCTTCATGAAAACTCCACTTCATACTCTAAATTTGCATAGCTACAAGCATATGGATGCATGCAAATCTAATCTCTCACACTATTAGTTGTGCAAATTAGACTATCTGTGTATGTGTTTTAGTAATTTACAACTCACAAGAGCTTGAATTACATGTACAGCTCATATATATAGCACTTGAATTTGTGTACTTAGGTTAGGATGAAATTGGCCACCCCTTAACTCTAATCCTAGCTCCGCCACTGTCTGAAATATCAAAACGATCTGTAATTTGTAACGGGAGGGAGTAGTAGTTTGGAACGGATCGGAGGAAGTAACTCTTGCCATTATCATTTGACAACGATGCTGATCTTCTAGCTCGAATGAAACACATATTTTGACTTGAGTGCAATGAGAGTGACCTAAAACTAAAGCTAATTATTGTCAGTTGGTTTTGGTCGTTCCCCTTCATCAGAAGTAAGTAGTCGTGGCTGCATTATGCCTGACGACGCATATGCAGCTAGCGGCAGCACGGTTTGCATATACACAGCTAAAGATATACTCCCTCTGTTCCTTTATATAAGCATTCCTATGGTTCAAAATTTTTGTCAAAATATAAGCATTCCTAGGGATAGGACAAAGTTAAGTGGGGTTGGTGGGTGGGTGGAGAGTTGGTAAGTAGTGTAAAATGAAGGGTATAAATGTCATTTCCTTCCATTGTTGTTTTTTGAGTTTGAACGCTTGGAATGCTTATATAAAGAAACGGAGGGAGTACTACTAGCTATATAGCATGCGTGTCCTACTCTTTCTATGGGTGTGTATGCAGAGCACATATAATAGGCACAACAGCATGCATGAAGGGCATGCACGCGTGACCATGTGCAGTCAAGTCATATGCATGCATGCATGTTTATTCGAGCATACTGTATATATATATATATATATATATATATATATATATATATATATATATAGCGAGTTCTGCTTGTATCGTGCGTGCATGCTGGCGGCACTCACCTATGGATGTGCACACGCATGCATGCATATGCTTTAGTTTTGCATCCAAAATCGACAGTGGAGAATACACGCAAAGTTAGGTAGCAATATTGTATTGCTATCTGAGATATTAACTGATGGCCGGATATTATTTTCAGTAGATTTTGTTTGTGGTTACTATACCGTTTTATTTAGTGTCAATATAGTTTTTTTTTTGCGAGATAGTGTCAATATAGTTAATAAGCTAGCCACAAGAATACTGCGCGACGAACTTTTAGAGCTGAGCCGGTTGATGATATATACTCTCTCCGTATCGAAATACTTGTCGCCATTAACTTTTTTCTATAACTTTAACTATTCGTCTTATATTAAAAAAATAATGCAAATATCATTTATTTTGTTTGCTACATGTTTTATATTGTTAGTATTTTAAGCTTGACTTACCCTTTTATATGTTTGCAATAATTTTTTGAATAAGACGAATGATCAAAATTTTTAAAAAAATCACTTGTGATAAATATTTTAATACGGAGTGAGTATATCAGTTAATATATCCTAGTAATACAGAATTGCTGCGATCCGATACATCCAATGCAAGCGTACCGTGTGCTTTTGACCGGATCGGATCGGAGAGACGATGGATCGATCATGGTGACGGAGTGGCGACGCGCGTCACCTGGTAGTCATGCTTCCGTACGCAAACACTATATGTACATATGCATGCATGTACAGTAGGGAGTATACGTATACGTATGTATGGTTAGCGCCGGCCATGCGGTGTTAATTACACGTTACGCTACGTTGTGGCGTCTCTCCTAGCTAGGACAGGACAGGAGAGCTGAGACGGTACCCACTAGCCTATAGCTAGCTAGCTAGCCTAACACAAGGCACTGCCCGCGTCGTCGCTAGCTGGTCCATATAGCCTAGATCGAGCCGGACAATGGGTGTGTTAAGAAGCTCAACTTCCTTTAAAATTCACTACATAAAAAGAAGATTTCTCATCACATCAAAAATGTCGACACATGCATGGAGTATTAAATGTAGATGAAATCAAAAACTAATTGCACAATTTGGATGTACTTTGCGAGACGAATCTTTTGAGCCTAGTTAGGCCATGGTAGGACAATATTTACCACAAACAAACGAAAAGTGCTACAGTATTTTTCAGTTCAGAACAGTGCTTTTCAGCTCAAAATTCGTGCAAAATCTAGAATTTTGCATAACTAAACACACCCAATATACTAAATCCGCTCCAAAATATAAGACTTTGAAAAGTTCAGATTTTGTACCAAAATATAAAGCTTTGTATTTGCTTGTGAGTAGTTTTGCTTGCCTTTTTACTTGTCGAAGAGCATCAAAGGTATATCGATCGGTCGTCACTCACCAGCAAGTGACGATGAGATCGAATAAAACAGCATAAAAACTAAGTGATGATCGAAATATACTCCCTCCGATTTCAAAATACTTACCATTCTGGGTTTGCTCATTCCTTTTATTATGTACTAGATAACTATCTAGGTGCATAACAACGGCCTTGTTTAATTGGGTGAAATGAGGTAAAAGTTTTTGTATTGGACTGCGTGCGTAAAGAGAAGAGATGAACTGATACGGTCCTCTAGGTGAGAATTTTAGTGAAATTTCATAAAACTAAACAAGGCTTTAGAAAAGTTAGTATACAAGTATTTTGAAACGGAGGGAGTATACAAGTATTATCACAATTAATTTATAAAAAGGAATAAGATGTTGGAAAAAAAAAGACGGATAGTATTATTATGTAAATTTCTCTGTGAGACGACGACGATGGGCAGGCCTGCGGCGGCGCGACAGCAGCAGCCACTAGTGATCTGATGATGGGTACACGTACGCACGCGCGTGGTAGGGTAGCCATAGTACGCGCGCGTGCGCTAGCGCTCTCGATCGCACGCGCCGCACGTGTGTACGACACGGCGGCCATGCCTGACAACGATGATAGCTGCCGAGGATAGATCGGCTCGCCCTCGACGACGATGCATCATAAGCAATTATATGCATGGTTAAGGTTACGTTTGGATGCAAGAGTAAATATTTATCCTAAGATAAATGCTTTGCCATTTTCATTTGTCTCTAATAATATTTACTTTTTGAGGTGTTTGGATTGAGAGGTAAATGCGGATGTGGATGGAAGAAAGAGGGCTGGAGTCTACCATAATTTTACTCCAATTTGCTACTTTTTAAGGGTAAATGGAATTAGAGAGGCAAAATATTTGCCCCACCACATTTGCCTCACATGTTCACCTTAGGGATAAATTTAGAATAAATTTGCTCTTTTACCCATCCATCTAAACACCCCTAGGTCGTCCATCGGCGATGTAAAACGACTAGTAGCTACTGTAGATATCTAGCCTAGGTTGCGGACCAGATTTTACATGTCACTGTTGACCACGTACGTATGTGTGGTCCGATACAGCAGGCCCGTGCATATATGTCAGCCGCTGGCTCGATCATCACGTACTGCTCGCTCTTTGTCGATCTCCGCCGTCCCGGCCCAGAGGTGCAGAGCATATGCTCGATCTATACGTGCTTATGGTGCACACCGTACCGTACCCTTGCATTGTGGTGGTGGTCACGACTCACGGCCGGCATCAAGCTGCCCACAAAGGCTACCTCTTGCACCATCCTACTACTATACCCTCGTGCATGCATTTTACGCTACCTTTAACTTTGGTTTGTCCGAGGTATTCTTCCGAATATTTTAGCTTCTGCCCCTCTGCCATTATTTAGTTGGAAACATATTTGATACTCCCTCTGTGACTCTGTTCCAAATTAGTTGTCGTTTTGGCTTCTATATGCATTCCTATTGTTATGCACTTATATATATATATATATATATATATATAAATACATAATAAAAGTAATGTATCTAAATAAAGCCAAAACGATAAGTAATTTGGAACGGAGGAGGTACTTGAGTGTTCTACCCAAAGATTCATCTTGCTCGCTCACCCATTCTTGATTCATCGATAAGGGGGGAAATTAATTAGCAGACACTACTAATTTAGTACTCGGTCCGTTTCAAATTGTAGAATGTTTTAGACCCTGTTCTTTTCATTGAAAAGAAACAGTGAAAAAGCATTATTATCCATCACATCTTCTCTCACAAGAAACAATATTCCAACACTGTTCATTTGCAACTTCACTATTTCTTTCCACCCAAAAAATAGGTCCTTATCTTTTTTACTTACTATATACATATATACAAATACAATGGAGAGAAGGGGAATATGAATATCAGAAAACAGCTTTTGCCTGCACCGCTGCATGCCTAGCTATATGTGTTGCCTTGCCTTTGCAGTGGTTTCTACGGTAAGGCCGGCCGGAGCGCGTGCTCTCTTTCACTCCCTCTCATGGTGCAGAGGTTGCATGCTGATGAGGATGTGTAGAATGGCGGGTGGGTGGATGGATGGATGGCTGGCTGCACGACAAAGGCACCGTGACGGCGACACGCAATATACCCATCAAATCAACCACAGCCAGTAGTGTCGTCTACCTAGCTAGCTACTGTTCTGTAATCTTCTTCCGTCCGCGTGCATACGTCTACATGCCATCACGCTTATGTTGCGCTAGGTACGTACGTACACGTACGTCGTAGAGCTAGCCGTACGCGTAGATCGAGATCGGTAGCCACGTATATGTGCTTACGTGTCACACTCTCATATTCTCATTTTGCTTACCAATAATTATTCTTCTGCTTACTGGCATCAGATTTAACATTTTGCTCTTCAATTCGTTGATGTGGCGATTAACGACTGAACAATATTGATATATTGCAGATGGAGCTGACATGCAGAGGGCAGCTGCTTCATCCTTTGCTGCTGGTGAAACACGTGAGAGATAGCATCTGGTGCTCCACGGCGCCGAGGGAAGAGGAGGATACACTCGCCGAGCTCACGGCATCACGGCGCTTACCGGCGGCGGCTACTACTGACCATGTCATGACACTCTGTTACAGCACAGCCAGGAACAGCAAGCTAGTGCTCAATCTGTAATTAATTAACTTTATTGGCCAACAAGTTGTTTGGTCCATTTATTTTATTTTTTCCTACTTCATTCCCCTGCTGATCTGATGAAATCTGATGGTTAACTGATACCATAAACGACCCGGATTAACCAACCAACGAACCCGGCATCTTTCTCCTTTTTTTTTCTTGATTGTCTATGAATTCCCTCTTCAATCAACCTTTTTTTACTTTTCCTCATCTTCCACAATACTGATTTGTTGCTGCATGTGTCATATATCCTTCATCTTTGGACATATGTTTGGCCAAAATATTTGCAACCTGTGGATATATTGTTCTAAAAGAGACATCACCAATTCACCATTGGCCAACACAACTTAACTGAGCATGCCGTGTATCCACAAAGAGTTTCACTAAACATGGGCTCCCCAGTCCGCACAAGTCAATAACAACTCCACAGGGAAATGCTTCTTCCTCAGGTGTCCAGAAAGCGGATGTTCAAGAATCTTGGTCGGATAACATTCGTCCGTACGCTATCGACACTAACAATTATCGTGATTGTCCCAGATGCAGGTGTCAGAAGCCAAGGATCCATCCTGGTCCAATCACCGCTCTCCTTTCTGCATCTTGAATCTAGACATGGGCCTTGAAGAAGCAGATGTACCAGGCTGCCAGACATTCATGAAAATAGTATGAGGACAGATCAATGAGAATTTCTCTTGCAGCAGTGAGAGATTCAGAACAAGTAGTTCTATTGCAGCAGCGAAAGATTCGTAACAAGGAGGAAAACCAGCTTACCTTCGCTGAAGAACTACCGACTGGAGGTTGAATGGGTAAAAGATTGTCATCACGTTCAACAATAGATCCCGTAAAGGCCTGCTAGGTGAATTAAGTCAACAAATTAAGATCATGTGAAAGCTCAAAACACGTACAAGACTACAAGTACATCTGACAGAGGACAAGAAAAAGACCTGCCGCCCACTTGATATTATCGTTCGCTCACGAGATGGAGCTGGGTCTGAAGAACCCTGCAAATATATAGTACAAAAACATGATTCAAACATGGAGGTAACAGTAAACTGTGGTACATGTTTGCAGAGACGTGACATATTTAGACAGAATAACTGTTTACACCCAAATAACAAAAAAACTATGTAGAACTGCATACATTCAAATAAGATCGAAACATGAGGGTAATTCTGTCTAAAGCACATGCAGATAGTTCAAATTTTCCGTGAGAATATTTCCATGTTCAATAACATCAGTTTGTAAGTCCACCGAAGAAATCCTCACCGAGAGATTTATGCAAGCAAACGAATAACTGCAGAAATTATGTAAAGAGTAAAACAGTCAGTACCTTGAACCCTGGAGCAGGGTGCCCTGGATCCAGGGGCAAGGAAGGAGACTTTGATGAACCAACTACATGTTTGTCATCTTCAAAAGAAACAGCTGCAAGTAGAACAAGTGGGGTCACATCAAAACCAGCATGGTACATGATTCACCACACATATAACAAGCAGATAAAGCGCAATAGAATCAAGTTTAGTTCCATCTCCAGCCACAATACATGAGCAAGAACAAGGTGCCAATTGTACTACGCTACAAGTTGCCTCCAACCATAGAGCATAACTAACCTTTACGAACCCTGACCTCAGAGTTTGTTATCTGCAAATGAGGGGGAAACACGATGTCAGGACGGAAAAAAGTTATTACAGATTAATAAGCTGTTCATTCACGGACAAGGCAGAACCGCAGAAGGTCTTCAAAGAAGGATAAAGAACTTACAGAACTTTGGCCAGGAGATACTGGATGAGATGTATGGGCTGACGGTGCATGGGAAATGCCTCTCAGCAGTTCCTCTCCTCCAGGCTTCTTTAGTGCACTCTTCAGCTAGTAGTCAGAGGATCAAAATAAGTAATTCCAGCGCATGAACCAATCTACCTTAAGCCAGATCTGTTTGAGAAACAGGTACCTGGATATTCCCATGACTCCTATCATTGCCACCATTTCCAGAAAATGAAGCGCCGGAACTGGAACTGCGGTACTCATTGCCATCACTTAAAGCATTTCCAGATTCCTCATTTTCCTCACCATCCTCACTTGTTACAACACCCCCATCATCTTCATCGTCGTCGTCATCATCGTCTTGTTCTTCTTCAGAAGTACTTCCAGCTTCCATTTCTTCCATCTCGAGTTCATCTAACCTTGCCATTATCCGAGCATGTTCCTTTTCTTTATCTGACATTCCCTCAGTAGCAACTGAAGCCTCTGAAGACAAGTAGAAAAAACACTAAAATAGTCATGTCAAAGTAGAAGATTCAATGTACTTGCTATGCATATCAGCATATAGGCTCCAAAAGTTATCTGCCATCTTTGTACGATGGAGAGGGATAATATTATCACCAGAGCAACAAGTCACCGTGCCATGCCTATTATACATAGAAAGTACAATATACACCATTACACCATTAAACCCACCAATTGCTTGCAAAATGAAATAGTGACAGATCAACTTGTGGCAAGATAACTTAAAACTTGGCCAATCCAGGATTAATGAATAAGATATTCTACCATGCGAGGAGGATTTAAAAGAGTGAAACGATATATATTTGGAAAATGCTAATGTTAAGATTCCAATATATTAAGAACTAATAAGGAAGTGAAACAAATCATAAAAGTCCAAATGGTCACCTGATTTTGATGAATTACTCTCAGTGTCTTCATCATACTCTTCCCTGATTTCAACTAGACCCTCCTGCCAACATCAACATAGTTAAGCATCCAATTCAATGTAATGGTGCACACAAGGCTATACTGTTGTGCTCTAAAACACTATGTATAATCAGATCATCTCAGTTAGTATCAGATCTACAAGGCTATACTGTTGTGCTCTAAAACACTATGTATAATCAGATCATCACTTGTATTAAGCACAAGTAAGCAGAATAGCTTTTTTTTCAGGGTTTTGTCTGCATACTGATTACTGAGACACAGTAACTGCAATTGATGGGTCTACATGTCAATGAAAGCCTGTTGTAATCCATTAACCATTTGTTTTCCACTCCCCAGCAGCCTCAAAGCAAGCTTAAGTAAAACACTAGTCTACCATAGATATTACAAACCAATGGGAAAGGAGCCTTACAGAAGCCTCAGCAGCAGTGGACTCAAAGAATTTTGCCTCAGCTTCAAGGTCAGAGATAGTTGCCTTCATCACTTCCACTTGAGCTTCCAACTCCACCCCCCTCCTATGCAAAATATCAGTTGTCTGCTTAGCAGATCTCTGTGCATAATACCCCTCTCCTAGGAGCACCTAAGACATAATGCAAATCATGAGCATATAGGCTGATAGGCCCATGTGGATTGAAAACCAAAACTGTTTCACAGTGGAAACCATACCATGAGTTCGTTTGTGTGGATTAAACGCCCTGGAAAAAATGCAGCAGCACCAAAGGGAACCTGCAATGCATAGTTCTTTTTAAAAACTTCTTTCAAAAAAAAATATTGCAAAATATACAAAGGGTGTATGGGGGAAATGCAGCACCACTAAGAGCCTTTTAATTTCCAATATTGCAATCATGTATTCAACTATTCATTACCGTCCAGCATCCACATACAGAGATTGAAAACTTAGTCCAATTCAACTTATTGTTTATAGCCAATTAGCCATAGTTTGCACAATGCCAAGGAATCAACGACTGAGGGGATAAATTACTAGTGTCAGTTACTAGTTCTTTACTTTTCAGACTCTTATCTAAAAGAGTAAATCGATGATATAGTACCAGGTAACCTACCAAATTCATCTTGAGAAGAAGACACGGATTTCTACTATTCAGATTTTAAGGAGAGAATGAAATACCATGACTTCGTGCGAGAGTTCATCGGGGAGCCTGTTGACGAGGGAGACGAGGGCGGCGTTGTCGGCGACGAAGCCCTGGAGGCGCCCGAGCTCGGCACGGCGGTCCGCTATGGACTCGGACACCCTCGCCACGGCCCTTTTCGTCTCCTCCGGCGAGAAGACGGCGCACAGCGGCGTCGCCGTCCCCTTCCTCGGCGCAGCCATAACCCTCCGCTTGCCCCGCCTCCAGACCAAAAACCGAAACCCTCACGCTACAAAGGGGTTTGGCAATTCAGCACGGAGGCAGCCTCGTGAGCGTCGACACCTTCTCGCCGGCCGTCGCGCTCGTCTCTGCGTACGTGGCCCCACCTTCCGCGCCGAGCGCGTGCGCGAGTCGCTTCTCCCACCTTCTTCCTGGAAGAGAGAGAGGCCGAGGCTAGCGATAAGGAAGGCGATGAATCTAACTGGTCGGCCTGGAAGAAGCCTCAGCGTCGTTGATGGAGGATTGGAGGTTGGGTGCGGCGGCGGCGGCGGCGGGAGCAAACCTTGAGAAGGAACGGGGAGGCGTCGCCGCCGCCGGTGGGAAGAGTGGTGACTTGTTTGTTGGACTCCGGTCTGGCTGAACCCCGCACGAGCGGCCCAATAAAACGAGATTCTTCGGCCTAGTAACGTCTCGCTGGCCCAAAGGGTCGCCACATGCGCCGATTCCAATTATTGTGGCCCGCACGCACACAACAACACACACAGCCCGGGCAGGACGGGAGGAGATCAGGAGAAGAGAATTTTTTAACTAAATAAATAAATACTACGTAAATAATTAGAATACTGTTCCAATTTATATTAATTTATTTTGCTCAGTCATCAGCAGAATTTTTGTTTTCGCCTTAGGCAAAATAAATAAATAATAGGAATATTGTTCCACAATCAAAGATGATCTCCTGCGAGAGGTAAATCATTTTTTCAGTTAACATTTGACTTGTTGAATTCGGCTCACATAGCTAGCTCTCCTACCGGGGCCTCCTACAAAAGCAAAGAAGCCATATGCAAAAAGGATATAGACCAATTATATGATTCACTTTTCCTAAAAACAAGTGGGCCATTGTTTTCGCCCACAGTGTAGTCAAGCTCATACCAACCTTTTTTTTTTTTTGCGAAAGCTGCCCAACTAGTTATATGTGTTAATGATTTTGTTTCCAAGGGATCCAAGTATATCCATAAAACTTATACACCCAAAATTACAAAGGCAAGGAACACTGTTACCGTTTCTGAAATTACGTACGAAGGCATGCATTCGAGGTAACAATTTAAGAATAAAAAAGGTATTCGGCTCGGTACGATGCAACTACTTGACGAAGGTTTCGCGACAATTGGATTTTCAGGATAAAATGGAGATAGTGAATTTATAGATAGATGTCCATCCATGGGCACATTAACTAGAATAGGAATAGGCGAATAGCACATGGTTGCTGCACATTCATCTGTGCTTTGGTATCAATTTATTTTCTAAGCGAATTGCAGATCACTGGTAGCAAAAGCCAGGGGCGAGCTGTAGTCAAGTGCAAGAAACCAAAATGAATAGCTATTTATGTGGACATCATACTGCATAATGCACCCGCTGATATTAATTAGAAACAAAAGTAGCTCAGGGAGACAGATAACTGAAGAAATTGGTTCTCCTTTCATTGAATAACAAGACAGCTCGAGAACACAGGCACAACAGTAGGCCCAAAGACAGAAGGAGAGGGATGATCATGTGGAAAGCATCAAGCTCAAGCATATATGGTGTTTAAATAAACATGGTAATAAGGTAGCTACATGACCTCTATGGTTTTGCCTACCACTCCCCCTTGCATTTTGCTGGGCTGATGACCTGCTGCATTGCCCTTGCCTTGGGTCTTGTTGCTGGCCTTCATGAAGCAGAAGCAGGAGCAGCAAGGGCACTGGAACAAGAGCTTCATGCCTTGTTGCCGTCGATCTTCTCAGCTCTGAGATCTCGATCCTGTCCGCGTCTCCTCGACTCCGATCCCTTCCGGATCGGGGGTCTCCACGATCACCCTCGATCACTCACCTAAAGCATATATTCAGGAGAAAATGGAAGGCAGCCTGATAAGATGTGTTGACATCTGATCTGGCTCTCTCAGCTGCATCGACGAGCACGCTTGGATTCCCTTTTAACGAAGGAAGAATGCAAATGGCGGGGTTGCTTTCAGCAATGGAGAGAGAGAGAGGAGAGACGGATGGCCCAGTCAAGGTAGCCGTGGACACACACTAGCCTCTAGCTAGCTCCATAGAGCGTGCATGGCTCTGCCGCACATTCACCTGTGCGCTGGCCGTTACTGTTCTGCAACAGCCTGTCCTTCCCCTGTGGATGTGACAGCTGCCGCTGCAGTCTAGGAAATTAGTGACCAAATTAAGGGTGTGTTTAGAGCTCAAACTTCCCCAAAATTCACTATGTAAAAAGAAGATTTCTCATCACATCAAAAATACCGACACATGCATTGAGTACTAAATGTAGATGAAATCAAAAACTAATTACACAGTTTGGATGTACTTTGCGAGACGAATCTTTTGAGCCTAGTTAGGCCATGCTAGAACAATATTTACCACAAACAAACGAAAAGTGCTACAGTGCTTTTCAGTTCGGAACAGTGCTTTTCAGCCTAAAATCCGTGCAAAATCTCAGAAATTTGCATCCCAATTTTGGGATCTAAACACACCCTAAGCAGAACATTATGCGGCTTGTCTTATTTCACCGATTCATGAAGCAGAAGCTCTAGTTCATGAAGGGGAGGAGCTGAAAACATCGACGGCAACAAGGCATCATGAAGCTCTTGTTCCAGGGTTCATGATGTCTTGTTGCGCAAAACGTTTCGTCCCTCGCGTCGCTCTCGCGCGGGCGGCGCTGGGGACCGAAACCCTAGCTGCCGCCGCCACTTCCTGCTGTTTCGTTCCGCCGTGCCGCAGTCTGAGCGGGCTGTCGGAAGCTCGCGCGGCTCGTGGGGAAGGCGGCAGCATGGCCTCTCCCCTTCTCTCCGGCGGATCCGGGCGGGCGTGATCTCCCGGCCACTCGAAGCGAGCTCGCGCGACGCGGGATGCTCACCGTGGCGGCGGAGGATGTGGTCAGCAGATCGTGCGACGCCCCGACTGTCGACCGGGCATCCCTGGGCCCACCAACTCATGTGGGCCATACCCGGAAGATGAGTTCCTACACACCAGGACTACTCGACTAGTGGGCCACGGTGCTGGTACCGTGGACCACAAGGCAAGACGAGACGGACAAGGACTTGTACTAAGACTAGGATAGCTTTTCATACCTTGTATAGGCTACTCCGGGTCCTACTCGAATAGTACCCTTGTACCAATCCGACTTGTAACCCTGCCTCCCGTGGCATATAAGGCGAGGCAGGGACCCCTCTCAAAACATACGTAATCAATACAGAGCCACGCAGCATACAGGACGTAGGGTATTACGCACATTGCGGCCCGAACCTGTCTAATTGTGTGCCCCGTGTCTCACTATCGTGTTCCTGATCTCGGCGAGCCCCACCGCATAATCTACTACTTCGGGTACCCCGTCGTAGGCTCGGTGTCTAAAACACTGACAGCTGGCGCGCCAGGTAAGGGCTCTCGTCGTTGATCCACTGGCGAATTCGATGGCTCTCGTCATCATCAAGCCGACCGTCGCTTTTCAGCAAGGCGACACTTTCGTCTTTGGCTCTTGAGTTTGCGTTGCTGACGGCGCCGGATCGTTCCTGCGTTTCTTGGCATCAACTCCGGAATCAAAGCTCAAGTCCTCGACGCTTACGCAAGCTTCGATGGAAGAATTCGTCGAAAATTTTGGCGAAATTTCGATCTCTGACCCGCTCAGAGAACTCGAGTCGGAGTCCGAGTACAACTCGACTTCGTCTCCTATTCAGCCTGAGTTGCCCCCTTTGGCTTCACAGCTTGCACTCAGCCTGGATAGCATCCCAGCACCACCTCTTTTCGGTCATCGCTGTGTCAGTGCCGCTTACCAAGCCGCATTGAAGCGCCTCATGTGCCCTGGCCCGAAGATCGTGCTCGAGTACCCTTCGGATTCGGACGTCAACCTCGACTACTATTCGGACTCATCTGAGTTCGAGTTCGACTATGGTTCGGAATCTGCTGAAGTACAACAACTGTCTGGCCCTGCTCAGGGACTGGTGATCACATCGACACCTGAGGGTAGATTCGTCTACTGGCCTGAGCATATGCCTGCTGATCTCACCTTGGATGATCAGGAGTGTTTTATCGCTTGTCTCGACAACTTACCCTTCCAAGAAGGTGTCAACTTGTTGATTATGACACAGATACTGAGCTCATTCAGAGTACGGGTACTTATCGTCGCATCAAGAAGTGTTCGTCGTTGATGCAACTACTCCGCAAGGATATCGTGCCAATTATCGCTTTCCAGATGATGTATCTGATGATGAACTCTCTGTCAATGCTCCCGCTAATGAAACCGCAGAGGCCAAGACTGCACGTCGCCAACGCAATGCTGATCGTGCAACCCTTCGTCGGGAACTCGCGAAAGCTCTACCTACCCGTAATCTTCAAGAGGCTCTGGATGCGGTAGCTACTCGTGAATATCGCACTCCAGAGGAAGCTATCAACGCGATCAATCTACTCGGTCGCTCTATGCCTCGTGATAGGGCGGCTGCTGAAGTCGCGAAGCTGGCTGAACTAGCCTATACAATGCTACGTCAAAATATCAGTGCTCCTAGTCACCATGGCAGCAGTGGAGGTGCTCATCGTACCACTCCCACTCCTCAACGCACACGTCCGGAAGCTAGCAACAAGGGCAAAGACGATGATGGTAGTGTCAACAGCAAGTCGGGAGACTCTCGCTACGACGCTCGTACAACTATCAACGCCAGACACGCTGAGCGTGAGAAGCAAAAGGATAATGATTCTGACTCTTTTCCTGCCTTCTCTGCTCGACTTCAAGCTCTGTTTCTTCCAGAGAAATTCAAGCCTTACGGCATCTCTAAGTATGATGGCAAGCAAGATCCAAGGCAGTGGTTGCGTTGTTATGCTCTGTCCATCTCTAATGCCGGGGGCAACGATGATACTAAGTGTATCTATTTCCCTTTTGTCCTAGAGCAAGAACCCCTCACATGGTTTGAGTCTCTCAAATGTGGCTCCATCGACAACTGGGGATAACTCAAGCACCGCTTCACTAGCAACTTCGCGGGTTCTTTGGGCCGTCATGGTACCAGGATGGACCTTGTCCTGATCAAGCAAAAACAAGGTGAGACTCTTCGCGAGTACATGCGCCGCTTCTTTGAGAAAAGGGCTACTGTTGTTGATGTCACCGAGAAAGAAGTCATTGATACCTTCCAGGTTGGTTTCTATGACTATAGGCTTTTCCAAGACTTTGGTCGCGCTCGCCCAGCCAACATCACCAAACTCAAGGAGATGATCACTCACTGGGCGGACGAGGAAGACAAGGCTCGGAATCGGTTCAAGCATCTTCGCAACAATCAGAACAACAACAACAACAATAACAACACTGGAGGAAGCAGTAGTGGCAAGCAACAGCAGGGCAACCGCCAGGGTAATAACTACTCGAGCAATCCTAATCGCAAGCGCAAGCCTGATAACATTGTTGCTGTCATGGAATCTACCGCCAAGCCTGAAAATGATCCTCACTGGGCAACATTGACCAAGCAGAAATGCCCATGGCACCCAGAGGGCGATCATACTATAGAGCAGTGTTACCAACTTCGACGTGCGTTGAAGAACACACCCGAACCAACGCACCCAAACCCGCGATTTCGCAAACACAAGGGGAAGAAGGCTAACACCGACAAAGACACTGGGTTTCAGCACCCCTCCAACACTGTCAATGTCATATTTGGTGGGATTCCAACCAAGCGCATGCAGAAGCTAGCACTCAGGGAGATCATGTCCATCCAACCAGCAGCTCCCACTTTTCTCAAGTGGTCTGAAACCCCATTACCTTTTCGAGGGCGGATCAATGGACTAGTTTCTCTGAGCCAGGACGATATCCTCTCGTTCTGGATCCAGTGGTGGCAGGCTCCAGGCTTACCAAGGTTCTCATTGATGGTGGCAGCGGTCTCAATGTCCTGTTTGCCAAAACTCTGAAGAAGATGGGCCTGGATATCACCAATATGCTTACCAAGACCAACTCACCATTCTATGTATCATCCCGGGCAACGCAGCTGTTCCTTTGGGTTCAGTTGTACTACCCGTTACCTTTGGGACTAAGGATCACTATCGCACCGAGTACATCAAGTTTGAGGTTGCTGACTTCGAGACTTCTTACCATGCCATCCTCGACAGGCCTGGTCTCGCTAAGTTCATGGCTATTCTGCACTATGTGTACTTGGTTCTCAAGATGCTGAGCCCCAAAGGAGTTCTTTCATTGCAAGGGGATCTGAAGCGTTCTTACGACTGCGATACAGAAGCCGTAGAACTTGCCTCGACTACTCAAGTACCCAATGCGATGATGGAAGTCTTCGCTGCTGCTAAAAAGCTTGCTCCGAGCGAGCTGGAGGTTCCTGAGAAGACTGACAACAACAACAAGCCTGCACCGTCTGGTGATGTCCTGCTCAAAGCCATTGACCTCGGTACTGGTGACAGCAGCAAGACGACTATGATCAGTGCACAGCTTGATCCTAAATAGGAAGACGCGCTTGTCAACTTTCTTCGGGCTAACCGTGATATCTTTGCGTGGAAACCATCTGACATGCCAGGTGTGCCCAGGAGGTTGATCGAGCATTCACTCAACGTCGATCCTAACGCTACCCCCAAGAGACAACATCTTCGTCGCTTTGCTGATGACCGCATGGCTGCTATCAAGAAAGAGCTCGCTAAACTACTCGCGACCGGCTTCATCCGGGAAGTCTTTCACCCGCAATGGCTTGCTAACCCTATGCTCGTCAGGAAGAAGAACTCTAATGATTGGATGATGTGTGTCGACTACACTGATCTCAACAACCACTGCCCCAAGGATCCTTTTGGGTTGCCACGGATTGATCAAGTCATTGACTCTACGGCGGGCTGTGCTCTACTCTGTTTCCTGGATTGCTACTCTGGATATCATCAAATTGCAATCAAGGAATCTGATCAAGAGGAGACCGCATTCATTACCCCGTTTGGTGCTTATTGTTACACAACAATGTCCTTCGGGTTGAAAAATGCTGGTGCTACATATCAAAGGACTATCCAAGCGTGCTTCAAGAAGCAGCTTCACAAGAACGTGGAAGCATACGTGGATGACGTCATTGTAAAGACTAGGGATCCAGACATGCTTATCACGGATCTTGAGGAAACTTTCGCTTCGCTACGCGAGTACCAATGGAAGCTCAACCCCAACAAATGCGTCTTTGGCGTATCATCTGGGAAACTACTCGGGTTCATCATCAGCCATCATGGCATCGAAGCAAATCCCGAGAAGATTACTGCCATCTCCAACATGCAAGCTCCGACTACTATCAAAGATGTCCAGAAGCTTACTGGTTGTATGGCATCACTCAATCGCTTCATCTCGCGACTTGGAGAACGGGGTCTACCTTTCTTCGAGTTACTCAAGCGGCAAGAGAAGTTTACGTGGACAACTGAAGCTGATCAAGCTCTTTCTCAGCTCAAGGAGTTCTTATCCAAGCCTCCAGTCCTCACAGCTCCTCTGCCCAATGAAGAGCTCTTGCTCTACATTGCTGCGACTACTAATGTCGTCAGTACTGCTATTGTCGTTGAGCGGCAGGAAGAAGGCCATGGCTACCCTATCCAGAGGCCTGTCTATTTCGTCAGTGAAGTACTCTCAGAGTCCAAGGTTCGCTACCCTCCGGTACAGAAGCTACTCTATGCGGTTCTGATTACTTCACGGAAGCTTCGCCACTACTTCGACGAATACAAGATTTCTGTGGTCACTAGCTACCCGCTTGGCGAGATATTGCACAACCGGGACTCCACAGGAAGGATTTCTAAATGGGCCGTAGAGCTTGGCACTCTATCACTCGAGTTCAAGCCTCGCACTGCTATCAAGTCTCAGGCCTTGGTTGATTTCATGGCTGAGTGGCGAGAAAATCAAGTCCCAACTCCAATTGAGCGTCCAGAACACTGGGTCATGTACTTTGACAGTTCCCTTAGGTTGGAAGGCGCAGGTGCTGGGGTACTTCTGATTTCTCCCAAGGGCGAACAACTTAAATATGTTTTGCAGATCTTCTGAAAGGTCTCAAACAACGAAGCTGCATGGTCTTCGCCTTGCAGTCTCTCTTGGCATTACACGACTACTTGTTTATGGTGATTCTTTGGTGGTCATCAATCAAGTCAATGATTCTTGGGATCGTAATGCTGAGAATATGGATGCGTACTGTCAGGAGGTACGCAAACTCGAGAACAAATTCCATGGTCTCGAGTTCCATCATGTGATCCGCGAAAACAATGTTGCTGCAGATGTCTTGTCGAAGCTGGGATCTACACGAGCTCAAGTGCCAACTGGAATCTTCGTCTATGAACTCCACAAACCATCAATTCCGGAGCAATCATCTGCACCCACGACTACTTCAGTTCAACCTGATCGGCTGATCGAGAAGTGCTTATGATTGATGTGGACTGGAGAACCCCTTTCACCGACTATATTAAACATCAGTTGATTCCTGAAGACAAGTCAGAAGCCGAGCGCATCTCACGTCACGTCAAGACTTATGCTCTAGTCGGAGATCAACTCTACAAGCGAGGTGCAAGTTCTGATGTACTCATGAAGTGCGTTTCTCGCGAAGAAGGCAAGGAAATCTTGGAGGAGACACACAAAGGAATCTGTGGCAATCACGCTTCTTCCCGCACCTTGGTGGGAAAAGTGTTCAGACGTGCTTTCTACTGGCCTACAGCTCTTGCTGATGCAGAGGAACTAGTCAAGAAGTGCCAAGGATGCCAATTCTTCGCCAAGCAACAACACGTTCCTGCCTACAAGCTCATCACGATACCACCAACTTGGCCTTTCACTTGCTGGGGGCTGGATATGATTGGTCCTCTCCCAAATGCGCCAGGGGGATTCAACAGAGTTCTGGTGGCTATCGACAAGTTTACCATGTGGATTGAGGTCAAGCCTGTTACCTGCCCCAAGGCTGATAGAGTCCTCGACTTCTTGGATAAAATCGTACATCACTATGGGTTCCCTAATCGCATCATCACAGACCTGAGTTCGAATTTCAACAATCACCAGTTCTGGGAGTACTGCGAGAACAGTGGAATTGACGTCCGGTACGTCTCTGTTGCTCACCCACGTGCCAACGGCCAAGTGAAACGTGCCAATGGGATGATACTCGATGCTCTCAAGAAGCGACTGTATGATGCAGCAAATATCTAGGGCGGCAAGTGGATCAAGGAACTACCCAATGCACTCTGGGGGCTACGTACTCATCCTACTACCCCCACAGGGCAGTCACCTTACTTCCTAGTCTACGGCTCTGAAGCTGTTTTGCCTACTGACGTCATGTGGCGTTCTCCGACGGTTGATCAGTACGAAGAAGGCGTAACTGAAGAAACAAGACAGACAGATGTCGACAGTCTCGAGGAAGCTCGCTGCAACACACTTGTTCAATCTGCTCGATACCTTGAGAGGATTCGCCGCTATCATGACCGCAACGTCAAGGAACGCTCCTTCAACGTTGGTGACTTAGTCCTCCGTCGCATCCAGAATACGGCAGGACTACACAAACTCAACTCGCCATGGGAAGGGCCTTTCTCTGTTGCAAAGGTTACTGGCCCAAGCTCACATCGTCTTCAAACTCTAGAAGGCGAGGAAGTCGACAACTCTTGGAACATCGACCAACTTTGTCGTTTCTACCCGTAGGGGGTCTCAGCAACCCTCTCCAGACGGCTACGGCTGTAAAACAACTCGTATTGGGTATCATCAACCCTTTCTAGGCAGCTTCGGTTGCAACCACTCAACAAACAGCTACGGTTGTCACCACTCGTAGAGGATCAAGATAATCCTCTCCAGACAGTTTCGGCTGTATCTTCTCGTGGCTTTCAGCTGCGAGCACCCACAGGGGGCTTCATCAACCCTCTCCAGGCAGTCTCATTCTGCGACCTCGTAGGGAGTCATGATAACTCTCTCTAGACGATCCTGTATCGTGTAGAACAATAAGTGGCACATGCTGTCCATGTCTCTACTTTTCAATAAGAGGCTTCGGCCTAGAGTAACACCCTTCTGGTAGGGTCTCAGTGGAACTCTCATACAAGTTGCTGCTACAGCAAGGATGAGTTCATCACACTGTCCCCTACGGTCTTACTCGTTCTTCGGAACATCCTTGCGAGTACTCTCTCACTAGGCTCATAGCCTCAGAGGTACTTAAGACATTGTAAACACTGTACAATGTATTCAATAATAAAGTTGCTACTCTATACCGACTTGTTACTGTCCTTTACTTGTTCATAACAAAGCCTTATTTCATGCTGCTACAGCTAAGGTGTTCAACTCGTTATGAATAAGTTCTTTTCGAGTACTCTCTCACTAGGCTAGTTAGCCTCAGAGGTACTTAAGACATTGTAAAATCTGTACAATCTGTTTAGTTCAAGTCGCTACTCTACATCGACTTGTTACTATCGTTAGCCTATTTCTTGACAAAGCCTTCTTTTACGTTGCTATAGCTAAGGTGTTCAACTCGTCATGATTAAGCTAACGTTCTTCGGAACATGTATACACTTGAGTACTTCTACTCGTGTGTCGTATCTCTTTTTGCAGCCACACACTCAATACCAACTCGAGTACTTGGCCAACACATAAGCATACAAGGGATCCAGATAATTGACTTACTCAAGTTTTCAATTATATTACATAAACACTTGTTCGGGATTACACTTGTTTTTCCCTAGTGTTTCTACTCTACAGGTACATCTAACGGAGATCGATGAACTTGGAGACTGCTTCCGCGATTGGAGAAGTCTGTTGCATCAACTCGTTGAGCTGGTCGTCGGTGCAATCTCTAGATCTGCCGTTCATGATGACTATGAGGTCTGCCTCGGCATAGAAGGACTTGATGAAGCTCAAGACTTGATTCGGGATCGAGCAGGCCAGCCTTTGGGCATACTCCAGAATCTTCTTCGGCGTGTCCTTCAACCTCTCCACAAGTGGTCGAGGCTGAACTCCAGCGACTCTAGGCTCGAAAAGATTCGCCACTGGCTCGACTGCTTCTGTCAAGGCCTTCAACTCTGAGCGCAGGCCTTCGACTTCTTCGATCTTGGTCTTGAGCGACTGCATGCAAGTCAACAAATCATTCCAGCCCGCTAGGCGGATCTCCATTTCACGCTCAAGTTCGAAGCACCGCACCTTATAGTCCTCCTTAAGATCCATGTGAGCTGATTCTTCGCGGTTAAAGGCCAGCTGCCAGTCCAGCGCCTTGTTCTTGAACTTGTCCACCTCTTCAGTCAGCTCTGCAGGGGATCAAGGCTACTTATCAGATGCAGTGTGCAAGGACAAAAGTACTCAACGATGATTTCAGAAAGGGAGATTACCTTTATTCTTCAGGCGCAGAGACTTGTTTTTACCAACAACGTCATCCTTCTTAGCCGTCAGCTTCTGGATCTCGTTGTGGTACTCGGCGGCGTTGGCATCAAGCTTCTCTTGCAACTTCAGAGATAAAGCTTTTTGCTGTTTAAGTTCTTCTCTGATCCGCGTGACTTCTTCAATGTCAGCCGCGTGTTGCTCAAGCAGGCGAGTCTTGCGTTTCGACTGCTTGACTACTTCCTGCAAGGGCGAAAACAACTTAAGAGTCAGAGATAAGATATCTGTGACTACAAGTACTCTACAAGAGATTAAACAACTTACCGCGAGGAGTTTTTCTACACCACGGAACATCTCAGCATGCGCGTGCAAGTTGTCCTCGTCCAGGCATGAGACGTCGTACGGCATCAAGTTTTCGGCCATGGACTGAGTACTTGTACTTGCTGCAGAGTACTTCGCAGCGCTACACAGAGGAGCCGGGTCTTCAATAAGTGGCTCATGCAGCACTATGCGGTTCTCTGGGTTGTCCTCCAGTGCCAGTTGTGCATCAATACGATGCACGGGGGCTTCAGCAGCTGGGACTTCTTCGTGGCGCAGCACGGCTTCTGGGTCAACCTCCAGGCCCTCATTTACCACGGCTTTAATATCTTCGAGTTGTTGAGCCCTAGGCCTGGAAGTTGCCTCCACCGCCGCCTTGACCACATCGCTCCAGAGGATGCGCAGTGCCTATGCAGCTTCAGCTTCTGCGGGCACTTCTTGGCGCTCTGGAAGTATATCTTCTTGTTGCTCTTAAGGAGTTTGATCTCCTCCAGTAGTACCACTTCCAGAGGCGCCCACCTCACATCAGTGGATTTTCTGCATCAACAAGTTGGTCAGCAAAAGCAGAGTTCATAATATTAATAAGTACTCAAGTACTTGGGTACTTACAGAGCAGCTCGAGGCACCGAGATTTTCGGCCCCAGCATGTCGAAGAAAGAGGGCGCCGCCAGCACCTCTGGCACATTCTCCACCGGCAGCACACTTCCTGGTTCCGCGGCTTCTTGTTGCTCATGCGCCACCGTCTCCACGGCTGACGCTGGAACCACCTCAGGTTCTGTTATTTTTGGGAGGCTACTCGAGAGTACATTGGCTGCACTCTCGATAACCTGCGTAAGTAAAAATCAAGACATTACAGCAGAGAGCAAGTACTCAATACGATATCGACTACTTAAAGGTTCTCCAACACTTACTGTAATGGAGGGGAGGCCTGTCATCTTCTTTACGGCCCGCTTCCCCACCGTGGTCCTCTTCTTCCGCGGCGGTAGAGTAACATCATCTGCAAGAGATGATGCCGGTCTTTTCGATGATCCTGCGGTGAGGCCACTGGGGATGGGCGCCCCAGAGTACCCATAGCGGCTCTTCACTTCAAAGCGCTGTTGAAGTGTTAGGCCGTCATCGTCGCTTGAGGAGGCGTCCTCCACCAAGACTTCTTCTTCTTCCCCTTGAGCAGATCGACTACTCTCGAGGGCTTGAGCTTCCGCTCCTGTTGCCTCTTCCTCTGGCGCTTGTAGCGGATCCTCAGGACGAGGAGGAGGGTCGGACACAAACTTCAAGACATCCTCCTGTGAAACAAGACAAATATTAGCTACACGACTACTTATAATAAGTACTCGGGGGCTAATTCTTCGAAACTTACCATACGCGGAGGATTGTCAGCACTATACTCCTAGACGGCTGCAGGAATTCCGTGAAGATTCTTAAAGATCTTCTGCAGCCGCTCCATCACAAGATCGTCGCTGATCTCTTCTGAAGATAGCCTTGAGCCATCATCAGCTCCAGTGTACTCGAACCCGAGATGCTCCCGCTGCATCAAGGGTTGTACCCGTCGCTTCATGAAGCTGAAGGCTACTCTCTCGGCAGTCAAGCCTTGTGCCTTCTTCTGCGCAATCTTCGCTAGCAACTCGGGGATCTGGATGCACTCATGCATCGTTGGTTCATCCTTCCAGAGCCTGTCGTACACTGACGCGAACATGCTCGGTTTCGGCAGCTGAGGCGGGACGTTCTCGATGTAGAAGCACTTGTTCTTCCAGTCTTGATTTGAGTCAATCAAGTCGTACTTGAAGTACAACTCCTGCGCCTTCTGGCGCATCTGCACACCGGCTCCACCGACTACAACTGGGAAGTTGGCACTGGGCTGCGGCTTCAAGCGGAAGATCTTCCTGAACAGAGCCCAATGTGGGCGGATTCCAAGGAAAGCTTCGCAGAAGTGCACGTACACTACAATCTGGATGATGCTGTTGAGGTTGAGGTGTACGTGCTCCAGCTTGAAGAAGTCGAGGAAGCCGTGGAAGAAATCTGAGGACGGCAGCGTCAACCCACGCTCGACGAAGTGGCCGAACATCGGGATCTCATCCGAGCTCTTCTCCATCGGCCACGCATCTCCGGCGGCAGAGCTCCAACCGGCAATCACCTTCTCACGCAGCAACCCGCCGGCTTCGAGGGTCTTGATATCTTCTTCCCTCATCTTGGACTTCTTCCAAGAGACGGCCTGGCTCGGGGGCTTCGTGATGACCACTGTCTTGTACTTCGGCTCCGACAACTGATTTTTGCCGCGGCCGGACATCCTCTTCTGACCTTTGGACGGCGCTGGCTTCATCCTATCAGTAACGAGAGTCTTCTTTCGCATCGACTCAAGGGCTGCGAGGGGGTGGAGGCACAAACTCTTGGCAATGTGGACGCTCGAACTCTGCGGCGGCTACGGATGCTAAGGCTTTCTGGATCTAAGGGCGAATGGAAGTAATGAAACCCTAAGGGATACCCCTTCGGGTATTTATAAAACCAAAACCCTAACGGTTCGACCTGGTGACCCTTCGTATTCAACAGATTGGTTTCACACAGGCAACATTTTGGCTAAGTCAGAGGACTAAAATTCAAGACCTGCTCGGCTCCATCTCGGGGGCTCGACTACTCGATGGAATTGGATTTCACCCAGCTACAGTTCACTGATTTCAGACCACTATTCTACAGTCAGATTGGACCCTTCAATTTGAGAAAGTACTCGACTCAAGGCTCGGGGGCTCCGTGCCACGTGTCCTTCAATTTTTCTCAGGATTTTACGGGATTATTTGACGAAGATTACTGATCGACCCTCAGCTTGAATTGTCAATTCGAACTAAGGCTCGGGGGCTACATCCATATAGGATGCGATTTTTGCAAATCGCATTCCTATATTATTTCTTCGGATTGTCTACGGATTTTTCAGAGCAAGATCAAAGAGTAGAAGATTGACTCTCAGCTTGAATCCTGGATTCGACCTAAGGCTCGGGGGCTACATTCCATATGGAATGCGATTTCAGTAATCGCATTTCCATATGGATCTTTGATGCAAAGATTTCAAAAACGAAGCGGGTATTATTGAAGACCTTCAAGGGAAGTACTCGGGGACGCTTGGGAACAACTCGAGAAGACTTCAAGACTACTCGTGGAGTTAGCTGGAGTACCTTCCAGACTCGTGATGATTCAAGTACTATTGAAGATTGAAGCTTGTAGGACTCGGGGACGCTTGGGAACTACTCGTGGAGACCTTCAAGATTACTTGGAGCATCGCACTTGACTACAAAGTATTCGGGGGCTTGTCGACCGGGCATCCCTGGGCCCACCAACTCATGTGGGCCATACCCGGAAGATGAGTTCCTACACACCAGGACTACTCGACTAGTGGGCCACGGTGTTGGTACCGTGGACCACAAGGCAAGACGAGACGGACAAGGACTTGTACTAAGACTAGGATAGCTTTCCATACCTTGTATAGGCTACTCCGGGTCCTACTCGAATAGTACCCTTGTACCAATCCGACTTGTAACCCTGCCTCCCGTGGCATATAAGGCGAGGCAGGGACCCCTCTCAAAACATACGCAATCAATACAGAGCCACGCATCATACAGGACGTAGGGTATTACGCACATTGCGGCCCGAACCTGTCTAATTGTGTGTCCCGTGTCTCACCATCGTGTTCCTGATCTCGGCGAGCCCCACCGCACAATCTACTACTTCGGGTACCCCGTCGTAGGCTCGGTGTCTAAAACACTGACACCGACCGTATCTGGTGGCTGCACGACGGGGCGCGCAGAGGTGCGTGGAGGGGGCGGCAGCTACGGTCGGCGCGGACAACACCGGCAGCGGCTGCGGTCAACGCGGGTCGACGACAGCGGGGACAGACAGTGTGGGTGCGGAAGAAGAAGTTGCGGCCGGAGCAGTGGCAACGGTGGTGGCTGCGGTCCTATGCCACCGACTCTGCCTGTTCTAGTCCATGGTATCGTGAATTGGTGGGGCCGGGGGCGTGCGCGCGGGCGACGAGAGCTGCAGCTTGGTGGATGGTGCTCTCCATCTCCTCCTCGACGACGACTCTAGTTCAGCGCCGTCATGGTGGTGGGGCCTGGGGGCTGGCAGGTACTTGCTGGTGGTGCTGAGGTGGCGTCTCAGGCTGTGCCGGGCTTCTTCCGGTACAGGCGATGCGGAGACGGTGGGGAGCGAGCTACTAGCATGGTCGAGAGCATGCATCGGGTATGGTGTTGAGCCGAGCGAAAGCCTCCAATGACGTTGTCGGTGGCGATGGTGTTGGTGTCCTTGAGGCGTCGTTTCTCCTACTGGGGGCACCATTGCGGAGCACCTCTTGTTGCACGGGGATTTTAGGGTGTAAACTATGTCCATCTTTGGACGTGTGACGACGACGCCATCGGCGTCGTGCCCTCCTTGGAGGCGTTGCATTTGGAGACCGTCTCAGCTTGTGGCAGTGGTGGTGGTGGTTGGTTGGTGGAGTTCCTCGTGCGCAGCGGCAGAAGAGGTGCGCAAGGTCCGTGTCGACGGGGAGGTGCAGAGGAGCCATGGGTGTCGGTGGTCTTGGGCTAGCGCGCATGGTGCAGTGGTGATCCTGGCTTTGGCTTTGTGTAGGTGATGCTCTCAACACGGTTTCTGTGGTAAGGATTCTTGGAGCAGCGTCCAGTGTGACGGGCGGTTTGAGTATGTGTTTGTTTCTGAGGAGTATGAGGCAGTGGATGAGGAGAGGCCTCCACACATTGAGAAGTTGACTGCACTAGAGTTGTGGCCGGAGTTTCTCCTTATGCAGGGCTGAAGGAGGGGGGTCGACGATCGTGTGTGTGCAGCATGGGGATGTTAATCCCGTGGTGGAGGAGTTTGAGTTGTCACTCAGGCTTGCAGCAGGCCACGGCTTTGGCGTGGCACAACGTTGGTGAGAACGGTACAGTTCTTGGTGGCTTAGCTTTAGCTTCTCTCCCAAGTTGAGGTGGTGTAGAGTTTTGTTGGGTGCGTTGTCCACGTACGTTATTTTTTTTTTTGGTGATGTTCACTTCGGCTTATGATGTACAATTATTGTTCTTCTTAAATGACATAG
This sequence comes from Cenchrus fungigraminus, assembly GCA_036936925.1. NCBI lineage: Eukaryota > Viridiplantae > Streptophyta > Magnoliopsida > Poales > Poaceae > Cenchrus > Cenchrus fungigraminus. Next base: position 4,609,999 of record CM072779.1, read on the forward strand.
CAGTACTCCTACCTTTAATTTTAAAAAACACAGTACTTTTGTCTTTAAATAAATTTGTCGTACAAATCAACGCACGACTGTTGTACAAATCTGCAGAAAATCAGCCGAACGTAGCCAAACTCATTAAGAAGCAAGTGATCTTAATTACTTTCTCTATCCTTGAAAAAGAGTATCCCTAAAAAGACATGTTTATCTCACAAACACACTTTCGAGACGATACTCTCTCAGGATGAGTACTGCATGTCTGCGTATACACGAGCAACTGTGTGGAGGCCGGGTGACAGCCCAGTGGCTTCTGTGATGCGGAGTACTCTCCCTGGTCTGGTCTGCAGCGTCGTCGTCGTCGTCTGTCGGTGGCGTAGGTAAAGACGGATGGATCTCCGCGCCGGCACCGCTGCCTGCCGGCTGCAGCAGCGATAGATGCAACGGGCAACGGCAACGAGATTGGCAGCTTTGCTTGCGCAACAGTACGGCGTTGGATCGGAACAACAAAGTGATTAACACACGTAAGCAGAGGTTGGGAATGGGTAAGAAACCTGAAGCTACTAATAACAATCAGAATTACTACTCCTGAGATGAGCTGATGAGTACACTGAATCGCATTGTCTCGGTGCTGTTTGATGAATTTGTACAGGATGAGAATGGGCAGATGCAGGGGAGGACAGGTGGACAGCCAGGGCGATGCATGGTCCTGGGTAGCTACAGTAATAACTAGCTATAGGAGTGTGGTGGTCATCATGTCATGTGAGTTGTTGCGGCCGCCAACCACCTCCCATCCGTAATTCCGTATGCATGCACAATTGTGCGGTTGAGGCTGCTGGGCGATTAGAATTAGTATAGATAGATTGGGGAGCGAGTTGAGCTGAGGCCTGATCTGATCCTGATGAAGGATGCTGCATCATCAGACTGTCTTCAGCAACAATGCGCACCCGCATGCGCAAAAAGACCGGTATGCACCACGGGATCTCCTCTCCCGTGCTGCAAAAGAGGAGGACGTCTAGCAGCGTTTCCCAACCCTTCGCGCAACGAGCAGGCAGTTGTGCTCCCGCGAGCGTTCGGATCCAGCGGGCGGTGGCCGAAGGCGGAGGAGCGAGGTGAAGATGGAGAGGACGCCGCGTCGGGAGCCACCGCCGCTCCGCCTGGCAGGACCGGCGCAAGGGGGCAGAGGGAGGGCGAGCGGCGAGGTCACCGAGGTGGGGAGCGCCGCCGCTCTGCCTGGCAGGACCGGCGCAAGGGGCAGAGGGAGGGCGAGCAGCGGGGTCGCCGAGGTGGGGAGCGCCGCCGCCGCCTCCTCCCGCGCGGCCTCCGCCTCCCCAGCCACCGCAGCTCCGTGGCGACCTCGAGCTCCGCGACGCCCTGAAGGAGGAGGGGGCGGCCGGGGAAGGAGGTGACGGCTGCGGCGTGGATCTGCCTGCCTGGAGCTCCCCGCAAGTCAACGCGCGGCTGCGACGTGGATCTGCGTTTTCGGGACCCGCATGTGCCCGGCCGCGAGCGGGGCGTGGGGACGGCGGTGGCGTCGTCATCGTCGGAGGGGATGGGCGGAGCAGCCGCTGCAGGGCGCCCGGTCGCAGCGCGGGTCGCTGCTGCTGCTCTGCGCCGACGACGGCGCGCCGCTGTTGCCGTGCCTGCCGACGGCCGCGGCGGTGCCAGGAGCCGGATCTGCTTGCTGAGGGAGGAGAAGACGGCTCGACGGGGGAGGAGAAGCGGCCCGGCGGGGGAGGAGAAGGTTCCTAGCGGGGTGTGTTTTTTTTAGTTCTGTCACCGCGGGAGAGCGGACGGTTGGTTTGCAGACGAGAGGGAATCCCCCGAGCATGCGCTACGGGAGGCCGCCGACCGCAAATTGAAGATCCGGATGCAGCAACTGCTGGAGGTACTACAGTGCTGATCCGTTCCCCATTTTGCAGATGCAGATGCTGTTGCAGCATCTGTTGGAGTTAGTCTCATGGGTCACATGCATGGCTGCCTTGGCTGTCTCTTATCCCTTGCGGTTGGCGCCACTCGCCGTCGGTCTCGCCCTCCACCAACAACACACTGCATTTGCGTAGCCAACCGGCGGCGGTGCCGACGGACCCGGCGACCGTGCGCATGCACGCGCGCTGCCTCCTTGATGAGCAACACCAATCGACAGTTCGTTATACCAATCTCTATCAACCTAGCTAGCAGGCGTACGCTGACTGATGTACATACTTAATTAGCATCAAAATGTTCACGGAGAATTTTTTTTTGAAATGTGTTCGTGGAGAATTTTGGATAAGCTGTTGGTAAAGAAAAGCAAAGACTTCGTAATTTAAAGGAGGTTTAAAGTTGGAAAGTTGTGCTGTTTTTCTACATTTGTGAAACAACACAACTTTTCAACTTTAAGCCCCATTTAAATTATGAATTCTTTGCTTTTCTTGACCAGCAGTTTATCTAAAATTCTCTATGAATGTCAAAATCCACTTGTAGATCAAAAATATCCAAGGTCATAGTGTAATTTTTTTTCAAAAAGTAGGTTCAAAGTTGACTAGTTGGCTTTGTTTTTGGACTTAGCACATTTGATGCGTTGATCCAATAACACTTAATCTATTTCGAAAATAGATTTCTCATTTTATCCACCGTGGTTTGGAGTGCAAATAGTTAAAATGGAACGTATACACTTTATAGATCACACACACCTCGAATTTCACAAATTTAATAGTTCATTTGCTAATTAAAATGATGAATGAAAATTGTCACACCTGGTTTTATAAAAGAAAACCAAGTACATACCTATATGTATGCCAGGATCAAGTTTCATACATATAGTAGACATAAGTGAATAACAGAAACAATATCACGTAAGAAAAACAAAGATTATCAGAGTATTACGCTTAATTCCGAAAACGAAGGCTCCAAACATCACAGGCAGTCGACTGAGGGTTGCGTACGCTTAGAACTCAGCAACATCTTCACAACATCTTCATAGCAGCTTCTTCTTTCTGAGCAACATTATTTATAGCAAAGGTGAGCACATGTCGTACTCAGTAAGTGTGGGAAAAGTATGAATGCAAAGGCTTAACAAGGGAAGGCTGACAGGTTGACTGCATTAAGCACTTTTAGTTAGTCAAATTTTATTAGCACCTGTTTACTAATAAAGTATAAGTATATACCAACCCACAATTAACATAAAAAGATACGCCATAAGCATATGACTAACATAACCATAATAATGATTTAAGTCCATCTTCAAGTTCAATTATCATGTGAGGGTCCAGGCCGCTCTTGACCGTGAGCACAGCTAATCAATTAGTTTTACACTCTGCAGAGATTGTACATCTTTACCCACAAGTCGCGTAAAAGTTCAAAAGAACTTTAAACCCAATCACGCGATGCTGATCGGGCATCATACCACACTACCAAGGTGTGATTGCATAGGGACGCTATGAGGTCTTTACAAAGATTCCCTAGTATGGGCTGCTCGCTAGGTTACAAGACAGCGTAACGCATAACCCACTCTCAACCTGCGAAGCTACCATAGAGCAGATCAGATTGAGAGCCGGGCTACTGTAACATCCCTGATGTTTATTTGTGCTAATGACATTACTTAGCTATGTTAATCAAGGTTAATTCGCTCTTAAGCATGTTTGACATGATTTGTCACACATTTGCACAAAGGCCCTTGGTCAAAGTTCGAATTCTAGGTCAAACCCCTTTAGATCCAAAAAGGCTGATTTGGTTTTCTTGTGCGTTCTCCAAATTTCACTATAGAAGTTCAAAATCGGTCAATATAAAAGTTGTTCCTTATTTCCGGGAACACATTTTTCATAATTGGCGGACATTCCAATTTTGAGTGCAAAGCCGCTTAAATTTGAGACGAAGTTTCTGCGCACAGTGTTACGTGGCCGAGTTTTTCCTGAAGTTCAACACGTTTTTCACACAAATCAGTTGAGCAAAACATATATCGCCCTTTGTGAAAGTTGTAGGTCTATAGCTCCTCTACAACTTTTATTTTTGGAGATTTCCAACTTAGTTGGCATTTTGTGGAGTTTTGGATTTTTGAAAACTGAATCGCGAATTTGAATTGAGTCGCCGACGTCGCTGTGCCGCGCTCCAGAGCGTCGTGCGCGCACCCCGGACAGCGCTGGCCACGTGCCGTCCCCGCGTTGCTCCGGGGTACGGATGCCGTGGAAAGGTCGCTGTGGACCCGACCCTCGACCGTGGGGCCTCCGCCTCGCGTTCTCACGTACACCGCGCGCAGTGGGCCGTCATTTGCATGCGCAGGCCACGCGCCGGGCCGCGGCGGCGACAGCTTCGCGCTGCCTCCGCACACGCGCGCGACCTGGCAGGCGGGACGCGGTGTTAAGGCAGGCCAAGTCAGAGCGCCCGGTCGTTTCCCTCGTCGTCCTCGCCCTGTCTCGCCTCGTGCGCGCGCGCGCCGTGTTTTACCGAGCACGTAGAGTGTCACGTCGCTCCATTGCCCGCCGTCGCCGTCCAGTGCCGAACCACCACCACAACCACCTCCGGCCAGCAGCTCAACCTCCTACCCTCTTCCACGCGCCGCTCCTTGCCCTCCTTTATCCGGCCAAGCCGTCGCAGACCGCCAGGTCGCGCCGTCGCCGACCTGCAGCGGTTCGCAGCGGGCTCACACCAAGCCTCTCTCCGTCGTCGCCCGGCGAGGCCATCCCAAGCCCGGCAACACCTAAAATCATCCTCTGGAGGTACGTAGTGGCCGTAGGGCCCGCTCCCGGCGAACCCCGGCGACCAGACCGCCGCCGGCGAGCTCCTCCCGCCGGCGGGGACTACATTGCTTCTCCCCCGTTCTTTCCAGGGTGATTTATGTAAAGGAAGGGCCTAGTTGTAATTTCCGGAAATTCTTTCGAGGGTCCCCCTGTAAAAGTGTTTAGGGTTTTCGGCTGCAACTTAGAAAATCCGTAGAAAATTGTAGAAAATTAGAAAAAATGTAAATCCAACTGTTCTGGAATCCTTGAGAGTAGATCTACAACTTTTACAAAAGTTGTATAGTGTTTTTCTGTCTAGTTTTTAAATGTAAATTCAAACTCAGTTTGAGACATATTTGTTGTAGTTCAAAATGTATACATACAAATGCAATGAAATTTGGATATGTTGTTCTGTGCTCCATTTTCAGTTTTGTGACCAATTTTCACACATGTTTGTGATGCAAAACTCTAGTTATGATTTTTGTAAGATCTATGTTAGTTTAAGCTTGATGCTTTTTATAATTCCCTCAAAATATAACTTCTTTCAGAACCAATGCACCCTAGGCCTTTGTTATGATGTTAAGCACCCCTGGAAAAATAATGATGATTTTAGGAGCTGGTTTGAGTAGGTTTTGGTATTTATGCTTGTGATGGATGTCAAATTCATAACTTGAAATATATGATGAATCCACTTGAACATGTTGTGTTAGAACTTAGTTTTGGCATATTGGAGCTGTATAAAAAGTTTGGGATCAAAAGGACTAGTAAATCTTTTAGTATGAATTAATGAAGTTTATCTAGGCTGATATTTATCCTTTTCATTTAAATTAATGTATAAATGATTTTGAGCTGAAAATTTATATTTAAGCTTATTTTAGTCATATCCTACTGTGGTAAAATTTTCATGCCAGTTGGAGTCTTATTTCATTTATTATGAATTAGGGATGAATGGCTAGTTAATGGAATAAATAAATTTATTTTATCTTTTAATGTGGTTTAGAGGTGTTTAAGTTCAGTTGCTGTTTAAAAATGAATTTAAGCACAACCCCCATGCTGATGGTGAAGTATTGTAGTTTAACTTTCTTAGATATGCACACAATCACCATCAAAGGCATGGTTAGTCCACCCTAATCCACCCCTTGTTTTTATTGAAGTTTAATAAGTTAATTTGATTAAATGTGCACAAAATCTCCTTTTAAATAGTTGTTAGCTCACTCTCACCACCCACTTTACTTTTGTAAGTTTTCTTTGTTGTTTTGATGAATATGGCCCACAAGAGTTGGGTTAATGATAAAATATCTCACCTTCACACCATAACTAATGCATATGCATAACGTGTAGATCTTCCCGACGGGACGTACACGCTTGTTGAGGAGGAGGGATCCGCTAGTGGAGAGCTGAAGCAACTTAGTGGGCAGCAAGACCTGGACCAAAGTCCAGAAGAGCCCAAGGCTGTGATTGAGTCAGAGGAAGGTAAGCACCGGAAGACCTAATGAACCAGTGCGGGGACTTTATCGCTACTAATCTTGAGATGCGTCTCTCGGTTTGATTCCGGTAGTGCAAGTGTGAGTCTGGACGTGCCGTGTGAGGGTGTTCCAGTAACTTTGTACTTAGGACTGTAGCGTCTGTCCCTAATCTGGGGAGTGACGGGAACCGCCTGGTCGGGGTAGACCCCGCATTTGCTTTTCTTTGGATTCTTTGGGGTCTACCTTCTTCCGTGTATCTTGGGTGTACCTTGCAAGGATATAAATCGATCGATCGTCGGTCACTCGCCGTTATCTGAGTCGGCTTGACCACTGGCTACACCATGTTTACTTATGAAACATTTTGGATTAATATTGTTGGTTGATTAATCTTGTTTGTACAACCATGCTTGTTTAGCTAGGTGCTTACCTAGAATGGTTAACATACTAGAACTTGAGCTAAAATTTGAAAGTAAGGATCAACTCTTAGTTGCTTTTGGCAAAACAAACCCACCAGCCAAAAAGTCTTGCATGTCTAGCTGTGTCTTTCTTTTGACGGGTCAGTCTTGCTGAGTATTAGTATACTCAGCCTTGCTTATTTTGTTGTTTTTAGATAATCCTATCTGGCCTGGTGTTATTCCAGATGGATGGGAGGATGAATGGGAGAACGATGATGAGGAGTGATATGCATGGATGGCCTCCCATATGTATTCCGCGTTTAGTTTACTTTCCGCTGTTTAAACTCTGAACCATGTTTACTTTTATGTTCTGAAAAACCTGGTTTGTAATATTAAGTACGTATGGACTTGTATGTAATGTAATGATGTACTCTGGTTTCGCCTTCGTGTGGGCTTTGCGCATATCTCGATCTTGTGAAAGTGATTTACCGGGCATGACCCGGCAGAGGCGACAAAATAGCTCTTGTTTATCGCTTATGAGCCAAGTGGACCGGCTTAAGTGATAATCCGGATTTATTTTGGGCGGTTCTGTCACAGCTGGTACCAGAGCGAGATTATGCACCAGAGTAATTAAAATACCTTAACAAACCTGTTTTTAGAATAAAATTTGCTAAGATTAATAATCTTGCTAAGTTAGTAGGACGTTAAAGTCTTATCTAGTCCGAGAGGCCCTAGAGGGAATTTTTGGGTTCTTTCACGTGGCTAGTACTTTATGGTGTATTTAATCTGACTTCCAGCACATTTATTCCTGTCAAAACTTACATTCATGCCCAACCATACCAGTTCGTCACGTTTTGCCATACGTAATGGTACCACGGGAAAGTCCGTGAGGGATGAATGGGACCTATTCCAATGGAAACCCACGTCGCGTCTGCGTCTCGTCACGTTTTGCCATACGTGATGGTGCCACGGGAAAGTCCGTGAGGGATGGATGGGACCTATTCCAATGGGAACCCACGTCGCGTCAGAGTCTTAATTAGGACGCTGTCCATGCAGCGGATTTATGCATGGATACCGTTTCTATAAGTGAACGGTAATGAATGTGGACACTTTTGTGAGTGCTGGCACAAAAGGTCTTGAATATCTGTGATTTTCTGCAGGTACACTAACCACGGTTGTTAGGAACGGTAATTTAAGAAACGAATAGCTTCCGACTAGTTATTATAAGAAGAGACGTATATGTATGCCATGCCACCGGCACTAACTTCGTTTTTAAGCTTAAAAGCTTTGTGAGGAAGTTTAGGACGCTTTTTGCATCATGTAAAAGCTATCAAACCAAAACTGAACTTAAATCATGTGTTGTTTGGTCTCTATTTAATTTGTGTTTCTTAAGGACCGATCATGCTAGTTTGATGCTTTGATGAGGTGTTAAGTAAAGGTTGTAACTAGATGCTGTCCAAATTTTTCTAAGGATTATCTAGAAATTTTCTGGCTAGGTGTTCTTTAGGAAAATTGTTCATCACCTAGTTAAACTTGCTCTCTAAATTTCTCATGATTTTAGGATGCTTAAAACTTAAGTTAGGATCAAATTTGCTAGGCAAGGTCTGAAAATTTGAATTTTTACATATAGTTCCTAAATGTTTATGACCAGAGAATCCATAGCAAAAATGTTCATTCTCTAGCTTAGATCATGCTGTAAAAATTTCATGGTAATTGGGTACTCAGTTTTTGAGTTATGATCTTTTTAGTGAAGCTCTGCCCTGCTGAAATTTCTGGGCAACAGCACTCTGAAAATGAACCTTTTACACCCTTTTCCAATCTGATTTAATTCAACCATTGAATACCAAAAATGTGAGTTAGAATGTTTCTGAACTGCTCACAAAAATTTAGAATTTTTGGGGTACTGGTTTGACAGTTATGGATTTTTGTTCTAACTGCCAGTATTTGCCATATGCATGTTAAACTCGTCTTTATGGGTCTAACGTGCGCTTGTAAATTATTTTTACAGATGGCTGCCCCTAGTTTCGTTGCGGTGGGCGCTGATGGCACGTTTTCCACCAGTGGCTTGCAGTGGGAGGGCTTCACACGCATTGCGTGGAGAGCCTTGTGTGCTGTCGGCTACACCACCCCTCCTTTCTACGAGGGGGTGGAATATGAGGAGATGGGCGTGCCTAGCTGCCGAGTACGAGTGACCGTGCTCCCCCACCCGGGCTACCCCGAGTGGGCGGACTTGAGCATGGAGCTCCTGTGCTACCGCGCTTTCGAGGCAGTGGAGTCGGCAGCCTTGATGGTGCTCCACACTCTCTCCACCCACCGACCGCAGGAGATGCTTCAGACGCCGTTGGGGTTGGTTCCAACTTTGGACCCCAACGATCCTATGTGGCTAGGCCGGATGGCCAACATAGCCACACTACTCGAGATTGTGCCACCGTATGACACAGTGCAGACTTTGGGCACGTGCTTGAGGGCCTTGTACGCTCTACGGGACCTTCGCCGAGTTATTGCGGATGACTTGGCTGGTCGTCTCACTGGAGCTACGTGGTACTTCCACTGGGTTGTCAGTCTCTTTACAGAGCAGCACGGTGGGTACACTCAGGCCGTGCAGGCTATTGCTGACCTCCAGGGTCAGGTACAGCAGCTCCAGGGCCAGGCACACCAGTTTCTGATTGAGCGTGGCGACCACCTGCAGCAGATAGTGGACTTCCAGGCTGGGCAACAGGAGCTGCAGGCTCAGTTGGCAGACAGAGATGTTGAGAGGCTCGTGCACCTCCAGCATATCCAGGGCCTACAGGACCAGGTCGAGGACTTGGAGCTTGCTGCTGAGGCTTTGGAGGTTGAGGTGGGCATGCTTCAGCAGGCACACCACCCACCGGGCGTTGGACCCGATGAGCAGATGGAGATCCAGCTGGACCCAGAGGAGGTTCAGGACGTTCCCGGACTTGACTAGAGGAGCTTGACGCTCTATTTCTACATGTCGCGGGGAACTCTGCATAGTTTATATATAAGACTTAGATCCTAGATGATGTAGTAGGAAAACTTGACATGTACTCTTTGTTAGCCCTTTTGGTTGGTTTTTGTGCTAGGCTGACTTAGAGTATTCTTTTGTGTAGCTAGATGCTACATAGTGACCCACATGTAATGGTGCTCCACCACATTTTGTAATTTGTAATTATGGTGGAAAAACACATCTTGGCAGCAATCTGCCTAAGAAATGAAAAAGAAGAAAGTTATGGTCAAATCTGAGTTTTTGGATGAATACAAAATTTGTTCTAAACTTTATAATGGTTATGCTCACAAAAATTCAGCATATTTTCATGTGTAGTTTAAGAAATATCGAATTTTTAGTATGCTACTGGTTGATGTCCAAACTGCTAGACAGAACTTTGGAAATTGAATTTTTCGACCCCTGTAAAAGATGAATCTGATCTGGAGTTGAATACCAATGTTGAAGCTTATGAAATTCTACACATGCTGACCAAATTTTAGAAATTTTTGACTTCTGTACAAAGAGTTATGAATTATTTACTCAGGACTGTGATGCTGTCTGAATTCTGAAATTTTCATAAGTTTGAATTTTCGTATGCATATTCTTCTTGTTATTCTTTTAAGCAAGCTTTGAATATGTATCTAATGAAAGTTCAAAATTTTCAGATGGCTGATAATACTTACAATGTTTCTGAGGGCTCTCATGGTCAGGGTGGTGGTGGTCTTCCTCCACCTCCACTGATGAACCCTACAGAAGCGTTCATGGCTGCCCAAACTGAAGTGCTGAGGCAAATCCTCGACACGCAGAACCTGATTGCACAGAGGCTTCAGCAGCCCTTCAACCATCAAGGGCAAAATCAAGATGGGCCTAATACAGTCATGTCGTATGAAAAATTCAGGGCCACCCTTGTTCACTAAGGCAGAAGAGCCCCTAGAGGCTGATGCCTTCATCAGGGCCCTAGAGGCCATGTTTTCCATCTTTACACTGCCTTGCTCAGAGGAAAATAAGGCAGGCTTCACCGCTCAGCAACTGAGAGGTGAAGCATTAATCTGGTGGGAGCATTTCAAATCCATGCAGCCACAGGGTCACCAGGTTACTTGGGCAGAATTCAAGAAAGCTTTCAAAGAGCATTATATTCCTAAGGGGCTTGTTGATAGGAAAATGAGAGAGCTAATGAATCTCAACCAAGGCTCTGACTCAGTTTATCAATATGCCCAAAAGTTTAATAGTCTCTGTCAGTATGGAGATCATCATGTTGATTCTGATAAGAAAAAGACGGAGCGATTCCGTGAGGGGCTTGATGGAGAGCTCTATGAAAGGTTGAACTTAATCAAAATTGATAGCTATCCTGAGCTGGTGAATTTGGCCATTTCTCAGGAGGATGCCATGAAAAGAGCTCAACAGGATAGGAAGAGGAAGTTCAATCAAGCTTCAGGCAGTGGCCAAGGCAAGAAATTTAAGTTTGTGAAGAAGAATGTGCAGGGTGCCACCCAGCCATCTTCATCTGGACGCTGGGTGATGAAGCAATCTCAGTCTAAGCCGTCTGGCAACTTTGGCTATCACAGCACCCAGCAGTCAGCTCCTAGGCCTAGTGCACCCCCACCTGCCAGCAACAATGAGGATCGTCGTTGCTACAACTGCGGACAGCTGGGGCACTATGCTAACAAGTGCACACGCCCTCGACAGCAACATCAGCAAAGTCAGGGGCAAGGTTCTATGGCTGGAAATCAGGGAAAGAAACAAACTGTGCAAGTGAAGCAAGGCCGTTTAAACTTCACCACAGTGGTTGATCTTCCAGAGGGAGCTCCAGTCTTGACGGGTACATTTTCTCTCCGTGGTAGTCTAGTTACTATATTATTTGATTCTGGTGCTACTCATAGCTTTATTAATGTGAAAACCATAAATAATTGGGATTTGAAGTGGTGTCATACTAATCAGGCCTATATGATTGCCACACCGGGTGGAAAGGTTGCTTCAAATCAAGTAGCCTCAAGGGTACCACTTGAGATAGGTAGCAAGACTTTCCACACAAATCTTGTCACCTTGAGTCTTGATGGGGTAGATGTTATCCTAGGCATGGATTGGATGACTAAACATAAAGTTGTTCTGGATATTTCAGAAAGAATGGTAGAAATCAACTCCCCTAATGTCGGAAATTCAATTCTTTACCTTCCTCCCAAAGGCTATAAAGGCTCATGTGTTTATGCGGCCATAACTACTCAACTTGAGGACATTCCAGTGGTATGCGAGTACATGGATGTCTTTCCAGATGATTTGCCTGGCTTGCCACCAGACAGAGAGGTTGAGTTTGTCATTGAGCTACAGCCTGGCACCGCTCCTATTTCTAAGAAATCTTATAGAATGCCACCCAAAGAGCTTGCCGAGTTAAAGAAACAACTTCAAGAGTTGCTTGATAAGGGCTATATCCGCCCCAGCTCTTCTCCTTGGGGCTGTCCCGCCCTCTTTGTGAAAAAGAAAGATGGTAGCCTGAGGTTGTGTGTGGACTACCGACCTCTCAATGCGGTGACTATCAAAAACAAATATCCATTACCCCGCATTGACGTGCTATTTGATCAATTGGCTGGAGCTAAGGTCTTCTCTAAGATCGATCTTCGGTCTGGGTATCATCAAATTAAAATCTGACCTTGTGATATTCCCAAGATGGCTTTCTCTACTCGTTATGGACTTTATGAATTCTTAGTCATGTCCTTCGGCCTTACAAACGCCCCAGCTTATTTCATGTATCTTATGAATTCCGTATTTATGACGGAGTTGGATAAAGTTATGGTGGTATTCATTGATGACATCCTTATTTATTCCAAGAATGAGGAAGAGCATGCGGAGCATCTTCGCATTGTCTTACAACTCTTAAGAGAGCACAAACTTTATGCTAAGCTCTCCAAGTGTGAATTTTGGCTAGATAGTGTTAAATTTCTGGGGCACACTATTTCTAGCGAGGGTATATCTGTCGATCCAAGCAAAGTGCAAGAAGTAATGGACTGGCAACCTCCTAAATCTGTTCATCAAATCCGCAGCTTCCTAGGCTTGGCTGGATATTATCATCGTTTCATTCCGGATTTCTCTAGGATTGCTAAGCCTATGACTGAGTTGCTAAAGAAAGGCGTGAAAATTGTGTGGAGTGAGGCTTGTGATAAGGCTTTCCGAAAATTAAGAGAACTTTTAACTTCAGCCCCAGTGCTAGCGCAGCCGGACAATTCAAAGCCATATGAAGTTTATTGTGATGCTTCAGGCACGGGTCTTGGTTGTGTTCTTATGCAAGAAAATCGGGTTATTGCCTATGCCTCACGAGCGCTTCGCCCTCATGAAAAGAATTATCCCACACACGACTTAGAACTAGCAGCGGTTGTTCATGCTTTGAAAATTTGGAGGCATTACCTTATGGGAACCCGCTGCAATATCTTCACTGACCACAAAAGCCTCAAATACATTTTCACTCAGTCTGATTTAAACATGAGGCAAAGAAGATGGTTAGAGTTGATAAAAGATTATGATCTTGAGGTCCATTATCATCCTGGAAAGGCGAATGTAGTTGCAGATGCTCTTAGCCGCAAGGCTCACTGCAATTGCCTATCAATAGAACCTTATAGTGATACTCTATGTGAGGAGTTGAGAAGGCTAAACTTGGAAATTGTTGAACAAGAAAGCCTAAATGCTATCTCTGTCGAGTCTGATTTATTTAATAGAATTGTTAAGACTCAACTTCAAGATGAGGGTATTCTTTTGATCAAACAAAAATTGTTAGGAAAAGATCCTAAGTATGATTGCTTCAGGAAGGATGAGAAAGATATAGTCTGGTTTGGGAAACGCCTTGTTGTTCCAGATAATGAGGATTTGAAAAAGGAGATCTTTGATGAGGGTCATCTCTCTAAATTCTCTATCCATCCTGGGAGTAGTAAAATGTATCAAGATTTAAAGGAGAATTTTTGGTGGTCCAATATGAAGGTGGACATAGCCAAATATGTGTCGGAATGCGATACTTGTCAAAGAATTAAAGCAAGTCATTTGAAACCTTCCGGTACTCTTCAACCCCTACCTATACCTTCATGGAAGTGGGATGACATAAGTATGGACTTTGTGTCCGGATTTCCACTCACATCCAGAAATCATGATTCCGTCTGGGTTATCGTGGATAGGTTGACAAAGACTGCTCATTTTATCCCAGTCCACACCAAATATGATGCCAAAGATTATGCAAGTCTTTATATTGAGCACATTGTTCGCTTGCATGGTGTTCCTAAGACCATCATTTCTGATAGGGGATCTCTCTTTGTGTCACGTTTCTGGGAACAATTACATAAGTCACTTGGCACCAGGATCATACGAGGTTCGGCTTATCGTCCTCAGACAGATGGTCAAACCGAAAGAGTGAACCAAATTCTAGAGGACATGTTGCGAGCCTGTGTTATTCACTTTGATAAAAGTTGGGACAAGTGTCTATCTTTGGCGGAATTTTCGTACAATAATAGTTATTAAGCCAGCTTGAAAATGGCACCTTTTGAGGCTCTTTATGGACGGAGATGTCGCACTCCCTTGAACTGGTCACAGACCGGGGAGAGAAAATTCTTTGGTCCAGCCCTAGTTAAGGATGCCGAAGAAAAAGTGAGAGTAATCAAGGAAAATTTGAGAATTACTCAAGAAAGGTAAAAGAGTCATTGTGACAAGGGAAAGACACCTAGGGAATACAAAGTTGGTGACTTTGTGTATTTAAAAGTTTCGCCAACCAAGGGTGTCCAGAGGTTCGGTGTGAAAGGAAAGCTAGCTCCTCGCTACATTGGTCCCTATGAGATTCTTCAAGTCTGTGGGCCAGTGGCATATCGTATTCGACTCCCTGATCGGTTCTCTGCTGTACACAATGTGTTTCATGTCTCCCAATTGAGAAGATGTGCTAATAAACCAGACAGGGAAGTCATTGAAGAAGCTAATGCTTGGATTGAACCGGATCTATCTGTCGTTGAACATCCTCTAAGGATTCTTGATATTAAAGAAAGAAAGACTCGAAGACAATCCGTGAAGATGTATAAAATCCAGTGGAGTCATCACCATGTCGATGAAGCCACTTGGGAAACTGAACATTATCTCAATGAGAATTATCCGGGTTTTCTTGAATCTAGGCACCGTAAGTTCTTTCCCCCTACTTGCATCTTTTAATTCTTAAATCTCGGGACGAGATTTCTTTTAAGGGGGGTAGGCTGTAACATCCCTGATGTTTATTTGTGCTAATGACATTACTTAGCTATGTTAATCAAGATTAATTAGCTCTTAAGCATGTTTGACATGATTTGTCACACATTTGCACAAAGGCCCTTGGTCAAAGTTCGAATTCTAGGTCAAACCCCTTTAGATCCAAAAAGGCTGATTTGGTTTTCTTGCGCGTTCTCCAAATTTCACTATAGAAGTTCAAAATCGGCCAATATAAAAGTTGTTCCTTATTTCCGGGAACACATTTTTCGTAATTGGCAGACATTCCAATTTTGAGTGCAAAGCCACTTAAAGTTGAGACGAAGTTTCTGCGCACAGTGTTACGTGACCGAGTTTTTCCTGAAGTTCAACACGTTTTTCACACAAATCAGTTGAGCAAAATATATGTCGCCCTTTGTGTCTATAGCTCCTCTACAACTTTTATTTTTGGAGATTTCCAACTTAGTTGGCATTTTGTGGAGTTTTGGATTTTTGAAAACTGAATCGCGAATTTGAATTGAGTCACCGACGTCGCTGTGCCGCGCTCCAGAGCGTCGTGCGCGCACCCCGGACAGCGCTGGCCACGTGCCGTCCTCACGTTGCTCCGGTGTACGGATGCCGTGGAGAGGTCGCTGTGGACCCGGCCCTCGACCGTGGGGCCTACGCCTCGCGTTCTCACGTACACCGCGCGCAGCGGGCCGTCATTTGCATGCGCAGGCCACGCGCCGGGCCGCGGCGGCGACAGCTTCGCGCTGCCTCCGCACGCGCGCGCGACCTGGTAGGCGGGACGCGGTGTTAAGGCAGGCCAAGTCAGAGCGCCCGGTCGTTTCCCTCGTCGTCCTCGCCCTGTCTCGCCTCGTGTGCGCGCGCGCCGTGTTTTGCCGAGCACGTAGAGCGTCACGTCGCTCCATTGCCCGCCGTCGCCGTCCAGTGCCGAACCACCGCCACAACCACCTCCGGCCAGCAGCTCAACCTCCTACCCTCTTCCACGCGCCGCTCCTTGCCCTCCTTTATCCGGCCAAGCCGTCGCAGACCGCCAGGTCGCGCCGTCGCCGACTTGCAGCGGTTCGCAGCGGGCTCACACCAAGCCTCTCGCCGTCGTCGCCCGGCGAGGCTCCCGGAAATTCTTTCGAGGGTCCCCCTGTAAATTGTTTAGGGTTTTCGGCTGCAACTTAGAAAATCCGTAGAAAATTGTACAAAAATCAAAAAAATGTAAATCTAACTGTTCTGGAATCCTTGAGAGTAGATCTACAACTTTTACAAAAGTTATATAGCGTTTTTCTGTCTAGTTTTTAAATGTAAATTCAAACTCAGTTTGAGACATATTTGTTGTAGTTCAAAATGTATACATGCAAATGCAATGAAATTTGGATATGTTGTTGTGTGCTCCATTTTCAGTTTTGTGACCAATTTTCACACATGTTTGTGATGCAGAACTCTAGTTATGATTTTTGTAAGATCTATGTTAGTTTAAGCTTGATGCTTTTTATAATTCCCTCAAAATATAACTTCTTTCAGAACCAATGCACCCTAGGCCTTTTTATGATGTTAAGCACCCCTGGAAAAATAATGATGATTTTAGGAGCTGGTTTGAGTAGGTTTTGGTATTTATGCTTGTGATGGATGTCAAATTCATAACTTGAAATATATGATGAATCCACTTGAACATGTTGTGTTAGAACTTAGTTTTGGCATATTGGAGCTGTATAAAAAGTTTGGGATCAAAAGGACTAGTAAATCTTTTAGTATGAATTAATGAAGTTTATCTAGACTGATATTTGTCTTTTTTATTTAAATTAATTTATAAATGATTTTGAGCTGAAAATTTATATTTAAGCTTATTTTGGTCATATGCTACTGTGGTAAAATTTTCATGCCAGTTGGAGTCTTATTTCATTTATTATGAATTAGGGATGAATGGCTAGTTAATGGAATAAATAAATTTATTTTATCTTTTAATGTGGTTTAGAGGTGTTTAAGTTCAGTTGCTGTTTAAAAATGAATTTAAGCACAACCCCCATGCTGATGGTGAAGTATTGTAGTTTAACTTTCTTAGATATGCACACAATCATCATCAAAGGCATGGTTAGTCCACCATAATCCACCTCTTGTTTTTAATGAAGTTTAATAAGTTAATTTGATTAAATGTGCACACAATCCCCTTTTAAATAGTTGTTAGCTCACTCTCACCACCCACTTTACTTTTGTAAGTTTTCTTTGTTGTTTTGATGAATATGACCCACAAGAGTTGGGTTAATGATAAAATATCTCACCTTCACACCATAACTAATGCATATGCATAACGTGTAGATCTTCCCGATGGGACATACACGCTTGTTGAGGAGGAGGGATCCGCTAGTGGAGAGCTGAACCAAGTTAGTGGGCAGCAAGACCTGGACCAAAGTCCAGAAGAGCCCAAGGCTGTGATTGAGTCAGAGGAAGGCAAGCACCGGAGTCACATATAACCTTTTTGGATTAAAAGCTCATACCCTTTTACCTTTCCAGTATTTATGTTTTACTTTGTGCATTTAAGTTTTAGGAGTTGTTTGAAACCTAGATGCATGATCCTTAGGACTCCTATGCTCTTTTACTAGTATGTTAGGAACGCTAGTGCCATGTTCTAAGGATACGGTAGAAGTCGAGTAATGACTCATTGCTCGCGAGATATAGGATGCTTATGTTGGAATCATAAGTCGGTTAATTTGACTCGCTCATGTGGTAAGAGCAATGGATTCGGTCTCGACCGAGTAGCATGGTGCTGGTCTAAGCTATTGAACGTACCAAGTGCTTGTCGGGAATGGGACCGGTAAGCCTAGTACCTAATGAACCAGTGCAGGGATTTTATCGCTACTAATCTTGAGATGCGTCCCCGGGTTTG
This sequence comes from Cenchrus fungigraminus, assembly GCA_036936925.1. NCBI lineage: Eukaryota > Viridiplantae > Streptophyta > Magnoliopsida > Poales > Poaceae > Cenchrus > Cenchrus fungigraminus. The sequence continues at coordinate 4,627,599 of CM072779.1, forward strand.
ATTCCGGTAGTGCAAGTGTGAGTCTGGACGTGCCGTGTGAGGGCGTTCCAGTAACCTTGTACTTAGGACTGTGGCGCCTGTCCCTAATCTGGGGAGTGACGGGAACCGCCTGGTCGGGGTAGACCCCGCATTTGCTTTTCTTTGGATTCTTTGGGGTCTACCTTCTTCCGTGTATCTTGGGTTTACCTTGTAAGGATATAAATCGATCGATCGTCGGTCACTCGCCGTTATCTGAGTCGGCTTGACCACTGGCTACCCCATGTTTACTTATGAAATATTTTGGATTAATATTGTTGGTTGATTAATCTTGTTTGTACAACCATGCTTGTTTAGCTAAGTGCTTACCTAGTATGGTTAACATACTAGAACTTGAGCTAAAATTTGAAACTAAGGATCAACTCTTAGTTACTTGCATGTCTAGCTGTGTCTTTCTTTTGACGGGTCAGTCTTGCTGAGTATTAGTATACTCAGCCTTGCTTATTTTGTTGTTTTCAGGTAATCCTATCTGGCCTGGTGTTATTCCAGATGGATGGGAGGTTGAATGGGAGAACGATGATGAGGAGTGATATGCATGGATGGCCTCCCATGTGTATTCCGCGTTTAGTTTACTTTCCGCTGTTTAAACTCTGAACCATGTTTACTTTTATGTTCTGAAAAACCTGGTTTGTAATATTAAGTACGTATGGACTTGTATGTAATGTAATGATGTACTCTGGTCCCGCCTTCGTGTGGGCTTAGCGCATATCTCGATCCTGTGAAAGTGATTTACCGGGCATGACCCGGCAGAGGCGACAAAATAGCTCTTGGTTGTCGCTTATGAGCCAAGTGGACCGGCTTAAGTGATAATCCGGATTTATTTTGGGCGGTTCTGTCAGAGCTATACACCAACTACCGGCACCCCCTCGCCCTTATCAGGTAAAGCATACCACACACTAAAGTTTCTAATTAATTAGCCAAGACAGAGCCATGTGTCTTGTGGTTGCACTGTTGTCCTGAGTGGTCGCTCCATGTTCCAATTAATGCGTTGTGATCTTGTATAACCAGAGGTATAACATAAAAGTAAAGCAAGTTCATCATTAAGTTCATTAAAACCACCATAACCAAGTAGAGCAACTAAGCATAGCTACCCAACAGAAAGATAAACCCAGGTTGTCAAGGAATGATCATAAAGACTAGGAATAAACCTTAATACGACGCATCAATATTAAATGCAAGGCATATGCAATGGTGATTAAATAATTATTGGGACAAAAGAACAAGGACACACTTGCCTTTAACCAGAGTAGTGATGTTGCTTAGAATGTCTTCACTTCTTGCTCTCCAAAGCTTTCGAACAACGTTCATCTACTCGCATCAATCATCCAAAGCAAACATCCGAAGCACACATATACTAGCAAACAAATGGAATAAATAAGAAACAGTACAACAATCATCATAAAATGTACTAAAAACGGTACTAAACTAATCTACACATTGAGATGAACACGTGGACGAAAGAATTGCTGAAATCGGAATTGAATTGAATAAGATATGGATTTTAGCAAGAAAAAGGGATAGCTGATTGAATATGACATAAAGATGATGTCACCATGCGCAATAATCAAGAAAAGAAATTAAATGATAGATAGATTGGTTGACGTGAGCAAGAAGTTTATGGATGAATAAAATAAATAATTACTCTACGGATCAAAGATAGTCAAGGCATAAAGATCAATAGAGTTTGTTGATTGTACCGAAAGGAAGTGTAGCAGAAGCACTCTAATTATTTTATTAAAGGAAAAGTCTCAATTAATGCATAGGCATGATGTCATCACTTGCAAGAGAGAGACGCACGAACCGTGACTTGTTCACTTCTGTACAAGAACATGGCTTCCTTCCCATGGCTACCATCTTGTTGCCCGGGACTCCATGGTCTATTCTATGGACCTGATCGATGGCTAGCAACGGTTGCAAAGAGACATAATGTGGCTTCTGTTGAGTCGGCATGTAACAGAGAGAAAAGATGGATAGAGTGCATGAGTAGGTGATAAAAGAGAGCTGATGTATTTTTCAAGATATGATGGAAGCATGACATCAACACACAGAATAGAATATTATAGATAAGAAACTATACATGCCGAAGCATAGAATTCGTGACAGGGAAAAAAATAAAATTGCTGGCAAAGCTACATATCATGAGAGGCAAGGATAAGATGCAAAACAAAACAAAGAGAAGATTGGAAACGTGCTGGTGTTCTCACCTAAGCAAACGATGAACGATGGTGATGAACATGACGTGACCAAACTCGACGATGACGATGGTTGCTGTTAGAGTTCGATCGTCAACTTGGACGTACATACGGGTTCCTCCATCAGCAAGAAACTCGGTGACGGTGACCTCGTGATGGCCGGCGGAGTTGACGGTGATCGATGATCGATCGCGTCGGCAGGGTTGATCAGTGAACGGTGAGGGTGGTGGTCGGCACGGTCTTCACACAGACGGTGGCGTTACGGCGCCAGACGGCCAGCGACGAGAAGAGGCGGCATGTGTGCGGTCCGGCGAGGCGGAACTCCTGGCGAAGGCCATGCGGAGTGAGACCACAGGTGCGGCGCTAGGTCTCGACCAGGTTGGTAACGGCGGCGGTAGCTTGCCAAGGACCTAGGGCAGACGGCCGGAACAACAATAGATGAAAAAAAAGATGCATCAAGCTTGCTGCTTAAAGGATTCACATGCAAATTGCGTTCTGCAGATATATCCGGTCATGGTTCTGGTTGGAAACAAACTCGACAGTCTGGATTGAACTCACGTTCGCTGCAGTTACGAGAGGCGAGAAGCCTGCTTGGTTGGCACCACAGGCCGCCTCGCCACGCACGCCCCCGCCACAGAACAGTGTTTTCCGTGGCGGGCAAAACGGCCGCCGCGGCCTGGTGGCGAGCCACGCTGTGGCATGGCGAACTGTGGCCGGGAACCAAACATCCCCGAAACAGCAAAGCTGAAACAGAAAACGGGCCAACCAATTGCAGCTTCATTTTGGCCCAAGAAAGATACTCTGTATGCTACGACAAGATGAAAAGAAAAGGCCAGCAGATATGTTGAGGTGCTAGTAAACCCGATGGTGACCTCGTGAGCATTTAAATTGTGAAAAGCTTGCATTACATGGAAGAAAGCAACATGCTCAATGCATACGCCATGCAGAGGATGATAGTTAGTTAAGCACGGCTTGATGCTTACGTACATGAAGGTTTGCATGGCTGTGCTAGGACAGATACGATAGGATCATGTAAGGTGAAGGAAAAGAAAGAATAAGCTCAAGCGTGATGTAGCCATGACATCACAAGAGTACTTATAAGCGATAAAATGTGGCAAAAGAATTAAACAGCATATCACCTTGGATGGAAGGAAAAGGAGGAGAAGATGCATGCGAGCTTAACGGTGTCGCCGGTGCTCCGGCGGCCTAGGGATCCGATTGAGGCGTGGAACGGATGGAGGAGGTGGAGGGGGTCACGGAGGTGTGCTCACCGCGGGCGGAGACGGACGGAAACGACCGAATTTCGGCGGCAGGGCGGAGACAGCGACGCGCGGACCGGCTCGAGGACGGCGACGGCGCTCCGGTGCTCCCCTGGCGATGAGAGCCAGCAGGACGGTGCGGCTCGATCTCTCGGAGCTCCTGGAACATACGGCTTGCTCCGGCAGTGCTCGTGGGCGACGAATCGAGCGGCGGAAGCGGCCATGGCGCACGGCTCCACGGCGGACGACGTGCGGCGGCGCTGTGTTGCGCAGGGGCGGCGAGGTGAGGCAGAGACGGCGGCTAGGACGCGCGAGCGGCCAGGGCACTCGCCCTTTATAGGGGCGCGGGAGGTGCGCCTGGCGTGCGCGGCACGCACGTCGAGACGGCGGCGGCGGCGCAGCCGAGCTGCGGCCTTCGGCCCAGATGGGCCTCGCATGGGCCGGAGCGAGCTGACGTGGGTCAGTGCGGGTCGGGCCTTCAGGCTCGGCCCGGTAAGAAAAGAAAAGATTATTTTTTCAGAAATAATTTCTCGTGTAAAGAAAAATCCAGAAAAGTCTAGATGATTCATTTGAAGCACGAAAAATACTCTGAAAATTCCTAAAATTCTAAGAAAAATCTCAGAGATGGATTGAGACATGAACAATCCAAATAAATATTAGGATCTCATTTAAAAAGATTTTAGAGCCTTCTAATAAATAGAAATAGCTCAAGGAAAATGAGAATAAGTTCCAGAAAAAGCCGAAAAATTCTCTGAAGGGTTTGGTCAGCACCTAAGCGTGTTTTTAAAATACTTTGCACTCATGAAACACCAAGATGCATCGGTATGAATGCAACACTCACATAATCATTTTATTTAATTCAGAAAAACAAACAATGTCTTTTTCCTATACTATATTTCCTGTAAAGAAAATAAATGTTGAGAAAATTTTAAAATTATGAGAAAATTGTTGTTTAACTATTCTTTCTATTCACATCCTGAAATTGGAAATTTCAGGGTGTGACAAAAACACGGCTAAATGAGAGCTGGAACTCCCAATTTCATCGAGGTGAGTAACGAGTCACGCAACAGTATGTGGCGTGACTAGTTCGTGAGTCACACCAGACCGTCTGGCGCGACTCGGCTTGCCACATCAACTGCGACTTTTTTCAATACGACAGTGTACATTAGTCGCGCCACTTCATGTGGCGTGACTCAACTTTAGTCATGCTACGGAGTTTGGCATGACCAAAAGAGATTGTTCTTAAATATATAATTTGAGGTGGGTTATTTTTAAAATTTTAGTTTTAACAAAATAAAAATATATAAAAAATTATAGGATCAAGAGGGCACAAGTACTACTGTTTCACACATGCAGGTGCACGCACATTCTATCGTTGTCGCCGTGCTTCTGTCGGCCACCCACAGTCGACGGTGGTTAACTGACGCCAGCATGCCTCTCCCCTCCCCCCGCAGGGCCTCGTTTCCAACTGATGCATCGTCATGGTACGGGGGAGATATGATGATGCTCCATGTCAAAAACAAAAAACAGTGATGATGGTGATGCAAGACGTGTAACCTACTACACTTGTTCGCTTCTTCCTCATATGATCCTGTCAGTGTGACCAGAGCTCTTGACAGTTAATTAATCACGGGCTTGACAAACAGTGGAGTGGATGCTAAGCCAAGACAGATCGATAGCTGCAACCTGGACCGACACATTCATTCATTTATTGTGATTATTGGAACCGCATTACCGCACCTGTTGTTGGATGCTTCAAGCAGGTGTGTTTAGTTCACTAAAATTTTGGGATCAAAAGTTTAGGAGCTCCTTCAAGGTCTATTAGAGGTAGTAAACATATACTAATTATAAAACTAATTACACGAATGGACGGAAAATTCCTAGACGAATGTATTAAGTCTAATTAATTATCATTAAAGATTGTTTACTGTAGTATGACATTGTCTAATCATGACATAATTAGACTCGTTAGATTCGTCTCGAAAATTAAGGTAGGGGTTGTGAAATGAGTTTTGTCACTAATCTACATTTAATACTTTTAATTAGTGTCCGAAAATTGATGTGACGGGTAGTTGGTGAAATTTTGCGAAAGTAAATGCCCTGCCAATTGTTACGATGACAGTAGTTATCGTCCTCAAGCCGTACAGTACATACAATTGGTACAACGGAAGCTAATAAGTGCACGCTAATCCGATCGAGTAGTGCACTGCTTGGAACACGCAGCATTTCAGTTTATTTATATATAAAGTTTTAAACCTAGTAAATTCTACTCTCTCACTCATTCCCATTGTTAACTCTCTCGTTCGTCTTGTATATTTCACCTGATGGGCAGCAGTCAGTCACCCAAATCAAGTGTTGAACAGTACTTGTAGCATCAGTAGGCACCAATACACATCTTAGTGAGCCAGGGACGGATCCCGGATGCATGCGTTGGGGGGCTGATTCCCCTTCTTCTTCCTTGAGCCTCCCTTCTCCTTCTTCCTTCTCTATTTTTCACTTCTTCTCCCTCCATCTCTCCTCTATTTCCCATGGTGTTCATGGCGGTAGGAGGGGCTGGAGCCCCCCAGCCCCACCGCCAGATCCGTCACTGTAGTGAGCAGCATCTCCAGGAGCACCCTAATATGGATATCCTAATATCACTTTCACCGTTGTTGGAAGAATAGCTTATTTACGTAGAATTGGAGGTAATTATTGTGTTATCTCAATATTTATTGAGAAAAAAAAGGAATTGTTTGTTAACTTTACTAATATGGTGGTTGGATTGGGGAAATGCAGACCGGAGATGAAGTTTTTATTTCCGTTCACTGATCTCATGTCCATAGCACCTAGCATTATTCCATCAGCGGATCATAACCTGCCACGAAGGGAGTAATTAATCCCAGCTCTCAAGCAATATTCCCCACCAACCACCTGCATTTGCCTCCATGATCACCTCCATGATCACCTGCGGATCCTCTGCGCCGCCAGCATTCCAGGCCGATCCGTACATGCCGTTACGTCCGTCGGATCGAGTCCATCAACGGTGGATGCGGAGGAAGAGAGGCGTCTGGTGCAGCTGCGACGCACATGGGATGGGGGGCTCCAGCACGGCACCGAGAACATCGCTCTCGCTACGGGGATGTGCAAACCAGCGTGGAATTTTGCTTTTCGGTTTTCATAAAAATGTTACTATTCATTTTGCGTGACGGACCCTCCTCTTTTCCCGATTCTCCCAGTTTCCCATCTTCTCCTTCATTCGTGCCGTCGTGCGTTGCTAAGGAATTTGGACACACACACACTCATGCTATACATTGGCATTCCATTCCATTCGTGCGTTGCTAAGGAATTTGGACACACACACTCATGCTAAACAGAAATATATTTGCTAATTTGCTTTGATCACATATTCATATGTTTGTTGTTCAACATATCAAACGATTTGGTAAACGCCAGCGAACTAGTGGCTGTCTTTGATGTGAGAACTGCAAAGTGAAGTAGAATTTTACCGTACAACACAAACTATAAAGAGGGCATTAGCTAGAGGAGATATTGTAGAAGGAATCTACAAATTTTCTATGATGGTGCCATCTTGCAATGTGATATCGTAACAGAGGATCGAGGTGATTGATAGTACACCTTAAGTACTACTCAACACACTTAAGTGTAACATAGCAAAACAAAAATGCAATTAACAATAATGTCAAGTTTGTTTACAGAAATAGAAATATCATCATAGTTTTTCTATGGTGGACTTCGTGGAATAGAGTGAGCCACCCAAAAGGAGCAAAATAAGGTACGGAAACGAAAAAAACGGTAAGCAAGCTGGTCTAACTCAAATTTAACAAAACACGAGGGGTAAACTGTAAGAAAGCAAAAAACTGAAAACTCCACCGGCGTCGGGAGCGTGCTCTCCCCCACCTCCCTCCCACTCCCCCGCCTCGCCATCTCCGCGCCGCGGCCGCCCGGCGGCCCAGATCCCACCGGCGACCCGCACCATGGACCGTCTCCGCGCCGGGAGCCCCGTCTACGGGCGGCAGCGGAGCGGCAGCAGCACCGGCTCCTCCTCCCCGGGCGGCGTCTCCCCCTCGCACCACCGCTCCTCCTCCACCTCCTCCGCCGCGGGCGCAGCCGGCATCTCGAACGTGCGCCGCACGCAGAACGTCGCCGCGCGCGCCGCGGCGGCGAGGCTGGCGCAGGTCATGGCCTCGCAGAACGCCGCCGCGGCCACCGGCGACGACGATGATGAGGACGACTACGCCGCCGACCACCCGCCACCGGCACCCATTAGGTTCGGAGGTAGCCGGACAGCGCACGGGAGCAACGGCGTCTCCCTGCTTGGCCGTACCGCGAGATCTCCCTCCCCTGCGGTACTTTCCTTCCGGATCTCTCGCTCCATGCTGCTTCTCAACTTAGGAATCGGCTGCTCCGGTCTGCTGCTATTCGCAATTTAGTCCAAATTGGTCAAACTGAGGTCAATTGTTATGAAATCGTCCATGATCGGATGAATTTGCAGAAGTAGATAGTTCCCACTTGCTAGTGCTAGATCACTTTTAGTAATGCTTGTTAAATTGTTTAGAATTAGGAGAAAATTGTTCCATGCATTGTATTGATGTCTCAGTTTACTCAATCTGTTTACTGCTGGTCTGTGGCCTTTCGCTAATTTGATCTCCTCATATTTTCATTAGTTAGGTCGGAACATTGTAGAACCACCTCCGACCGTCCGCTCATCATCGACAGGCAGGCCATCTGTTGCATCACGACCGACCACCACAGTGGTGCCACCGATCAAAACCAACACGACATTGCGAACCCCGTCCCCTATACCTCCTGTGGCTGTGGAGCCTCCAGCAGATCGCACTCGGCAGAAAAGGTACATTTGTTACATTTCCCCATGCCTAAAAACATGGAATGTACCTTCCATGCTAAAAATAGACTAAATGATTACTACTAGTGTGTCACCAAATGAAGCAAAGTGAATTTTGCTTCTTGAACCATTCCTTGGAAGAAGTGATTCCACTAGCTTACTGGCTTACTGCATTAATCAGCTCCAGCAATGGACTTAGTCTGACTTAGCATTTATATATTGCTGCATGGTAAATTGTCCCTAATAACATATGTTCAAGCATCACTGCCCATGAATCAACCTGAAAAAAAGCAGACAAATATCACAGTGCTTCTGACTTCTGAGCTCCAGTTTTCTAATGACACGGTAGCATAAAGTGGAATGAACAAGTTTTATGTCCATACATACATACCTCCTGATGTTCTATTTATAGAACAATTTGCATGCTTGGTACAGTGGTCACAGTGTGACTGAAATCGATCAATATCAGTAGCATCTAAATTTGGGAATAAGATACTAGATTAGATCTTCTGGTGTGAATCATTTTTGTATACATATAATGATCTAATCCTTAAAAATAAAATAAAATGCCTTTTGAGATCCCCACTATGTCAAACATGCACCTTTTCTGTATATTGTTGTGGGTTCTGCATTGCCTTTGTTAATAGGAAACTGGGATTAGACATTGTCGCATTATCGGTTGCTTCTTACACCTAGGATTTTTCTTTTGGTCTATCTTTTTTCGTTTCGAAAGAAATAGGGGAAACTTAGTTATTGACACCTTTTTATTCTTTTTAGGTTTGATGCAGGGCTTCATAGCTCTAGAGAATCAGGATTAAAAAGAGAGGCATCAACTCTTCAAGATGAGGTGTTCCTTTTTCTCTGAAGATTACTTATTTATATTGATTCTGCTCATTTTTTTCTTGTGTAACTGTTAGGAGTTCTTATTATAACTTGAAAACTCGAGAGTGCATACATACTATTTCAAGACTAACACTATACTGTCATACAGCTTGACATGCTACAAGAGGAGAATGAGAGTGTTGTAGAAAAGGTGAAACAACAAATGATATTGTACAGCAATGTATCTATTGGTTTTATGCAGGGCTTCAATAAAAAAATCTTAATCTTGATACAGTTGCGACTTGCTGAAGAAAGATGTGAGGAAGCGGAAGCTAGAGCCAAGGAGCTTGAGAAACAGGTGAGATAAGATATACTATAAACATTTTATTTTGCGGTTTTGCTCATGATATGGTCTGATTCTATCCTCTACTGCAATTGAATCTGAACCTTGAAATACAAGGTTGGATTTTTATGGCCATGAAATGATTTTTCCTTATGTAGTGAACTATATGCACAATTGCTTAGGTCTTAATTTCTTGTTACACAGGTTGCTGCTCTTGGAGAAGGAGTGTCATTAGAAGCTCGCCTCTTGAGCAGGTTTGTTCTGTGTTTGAAATACACATTTTGTAAATCCACTACTGGTCACGACATAACATGTGCATGAATGCTGGCAGGAAGGAAGCAGCACTTAAACAGAGGGAGGTTAGTTTTCTTCTTGCGTTCGGCTGGCATTTATATGTTATCATACTTCTTGTTTAGCCAGTTGTTTGATGTTCAAATGAGAAGAACCCATGTGCAGAACTTCATCCCAGTTTCTGCTTTGGGTGGTACCTAAATACACTCCCTCCATTCCTGTTTATTAAAAAAAAAACTCGGTCTGCGGGGAGTAAGACCACCCCCACGGTATTGTATTAAGAAGAAGACCTTCTCACACAGGTCGAGAAAATCTTCGAACCCTTGCCCCACCCATACACAACAGCACACATGAGATAAGGCTGGCCTTAGACCTGTGCTTTGGCGTGGGAAAGACGAGGAGATTTTTTACAACAGCAGACTACTGGGAGGGCCATCCGGCCGCTCAACCACCGCACACATGTGCGTCTGCTGGGGAAATAAATTCCGGACACGCAGGTGCAATTCCTGGGAATCGAACCTGGGTGGGCAGCCCCACCACCGTGGAGGCTTTGCCATCCGAGCTACGCTCGGCTCCATTCCTGTTTATAAGACACACACATATATCAAGATTCAAAGTTTACAGCCTTTGAGCAATAATTTGGCCAACAATTTTTATTGTTACAATGTAAAATTGACATGGTTGGATTTATAATCAAATGTACTCTCCAATGATTATAAGTTTATAGCCACAAAAAGTATAATATAAGATAAATGAATGTCAAAGTCTAATATAGGAGACCGAGCCATGTTATACCACGCCTTATAAACAGGAACGGAGGGAGTATTATGAAATACTTGTTTCAAGCTCTGCTGAAATGATGAATGAAAATGCATTATTACAGATTTTAAAAGCTGTTATCAACTAAATGGCTGAAAAAACTTGCTTATCCACTAAATGACACTTCACTGCTAATTTTGCAACTCTTCATCAATCCTTCATCGTCCTCAGGCTGCACTAAAAGCTGCAAGGGAATCAAAGGATGGTAGAGAGGAAGTAACAACACTAAGGCAAGAACTTGAGGTAAAGATACTTTTAGTGAATTTAAATGTCCTACTCTTTGTTGTATATGCTGCTTTATTTGACTCCTATTGTTCACTTATCTTGTTTTGAATAGTCTGCCAAAGAAGAAGTTGCATCAGCATTTGACCAGCTAAAGGAGGCAGAGTCTGAAACCAAGGCTCTCCGGTCCATGACTCAGAGAATGGTCTTGACTCAAGAAGAAATGGTTAGTCTGATTATTGCTGAATCCTCATTTTGTTTTGCCGGCATGATTTTTAATCCAGGTACAACTTTATAGGAGGAGGTTGTTCTAAAAAGGTGCTGGCTTGCACGCTATTGGGGTTTAGCAGTTCAATATGGTGAGTCACCTGATATGTCCTTTTAAGGAAAACCCTTTATCATTTTCTCTGATTATACTGGCTAGTCGCTCGAAATTTTAGGAGCTGTCTGGTATCCGTGATAAAAAAAAAGTTCCATGCACATTCACTATCCATTGTTCTCTCTTGAAATTCAGCTAGATAACTTATTGCCTCAGTTTACTTTATTTGATAAATTTCAATAAGATACCATGTGATGGCTCTTCTAGTTGCTCATCCACTGATGAAGTGATGATGTGGACATGTGATGGCTCTGCAATTTAATGATATAGTTTGTCTCTGGATGATATTGCTTTGTGTTCACCCTAAACCATAGCCAACCTGGCCCTAGTACATGATGCCTTGGCCCATGTCATGGAAGTGTGCAGGTCTAGTCCACCTGCATCAGTGACTAAACTGCTCATGTTTTATTTCCTCATTCGCAGGAGTGTATCCCGAGATCGCGGTATCAAAGCATGAACATTGGTCATCATTGGCTCCTCTTCCCCTCGAGGTTGTTCTCTCTGCTGGTCAAAAGGCTAAGGAGGAACCTCGGAAACAAGGCAAGCCTGCATTATTATAATGTGTAAGTTGTAGATCATAGTTCATTCCATGCACTCCAATTAATGCTTGAAATTTATTCATGCAGGTGATGATGCTCAAGGGAGAAATAAGCTTGCACGAGAAATGAGTGATGTAATGGGAGAGGGCAATATAGAGAGCATGCTTTCAGTTGAAATGGGGCTTAGAGAGCTTTCTTCATTAAAGGTGTTAAATACACTTCCTTTTGTTTATAGATTTCTCCAAGGCAAAATTGTTTTACTACTCACATGTAAAGGCAAGCACCTGCATTAAAAAAACATGGGGAAGACATAAGCTCTCTTAAGCCTTAATATCCTAAAACCTTTTGCAAGTTCTCCTAATATCTAAATGCAGAACTTAACATGCTAACTCTTTTTTGCTTCTGCCTAGAGTTGAAAGGACCTGGTTGGACTTCCTACTGTAGTAATAAAGTGCTCAGGGTGATCAATTTATTCTGTATAAAGACTATTTAAAAGTTGGACAAATTAGTGAATCACAAAGGCCACAAGGGCAATTTGTCGTTCTAGTATTGCAGTCTCTACCATATGTAATTACTGGCTGGCTTCTCTTACATGTCAAAGTTAAATTCCTGTTATTACCATGTAGGTGGAGGATGCTGTTGTAGTTGCACTTGGCCAACACCGCAGGCCTAGCATAGTTCGGCAGTTCACATCAGGTTTGCTCCATTTGCAATGTAGTTCATTACCATTTATTTTGGCAAAACACATATTGTGTGAGGTTAATGAAATTTGGTATATCAATCATCATCTATCGCACACATCACATGGCAAGTTTTGAGTCTGCACATCTGCTCTATTCACAGTTGGGTCCTATAATGTTAATTGTGTATTTGAAACATCCAAATCCATTTGCATACTTGCATAGGTGTTCTTCCAACTGCTGTCTCACCAACACTGTAATACTACATGGTAGTGCCCATCACATGAAAGTATTTGTATAAATACTGACTGTAGGGTACTGTGATGCCATCTACAAGTGCATGCATTTGATTTTCTTTTCAGCTGGAGATTTTACGTGTAAATGCACTTCTTTGTCCTTGCTTGGAAAGCTAGAAACTGATCAAGTTGTGAATTATTTTGTTCTCTACCTTTGCAGATTTTAAATCACCTGGTGAACCTAAATATCTGGAGGCATTTGGTACTACTTTCTCCCCTTGGCTAATATTATAGGACTTAATACCGCTTTAACTTTATTTCACTACTTGTATGCACAAACATTTTAGTCAGGTTTGTATGGCTTGATCTCAGAGCTGAGACTGTTTCTTCATTTTGCAGATCTTAGCCCAGAAGAAGCTGAAGATGTTAGCTTTAAGCAGGTAAGCTTTCGGATATGTGATTTTTTTTCCTCCATTTATTGCACTTGCACATGACTTATGGAATCCGCACCAATTTCAGGCATGGCTGATATACTTCTGGAGAAGAGCCAAAACTCATGGTGTCGAGGAAGATATTGCTGATGACCGGCTTCAATTTTGGATTGGTCGCAATGCACAAGCTCCAAATTCGCATGATGCTATAGATGGTAAGATGCTTGCTCCATCTACTAGTTACTAAAACAAGTAACCATTGGCAGGTATCCCTGTAAATTTTACTGATTAGCACGATGCTCATTGGGTGAACTTCAATTTCTGCAGTTCCTTTCAGTAGTTATGCCTTTTATGCATGTTGTTTAGTTGATTTTTGCATGGCTTCTTGCAATTTATTCTGGTTCAAGGTGACATCTTTTCAATTGTCTTGTGACTGGTTTCTGTCAATTTTATGACTGCAGTGGAGAGAGGTCTAACAGAGATCAGGAAATTGGGCATAGAGCAGCAATTGTGGGAGGGTTCACGAGCAGATATAGATCAAGCTTCTTTGGCGATGGAGAACCAGTAAGAATTTACCATGGTTGTATATGCTCTGTGTATCATCCCATTTTTGGAGAAACGGGAGCTCTGGTTCCCGGCCGGTCTCGAGCGCTTGCATCATCAGATATCGCGCAATAGTGCTTCGATCTTGGGGTACCGAGCGATGAACTTGTCCGATTTCCAACAAGTTTGTGTAGTGCATGTGCAAGCGATTCATCTGTTGTTGAAATAGCTTTGTGAAATGTGTAATAGTTTTTGCTTCGGCAAGAGAAACAATGATGGCCTCACTTCGAGCAATTGTGAATTTTGTGATTATTGCCCCTGTTTATTCTGTCTCAAGCTCAATCATCCAGTGCCGAGGAATTTTCTGTATGACACTCCTGCGCTTCCGCATGTTTTTGTGTTGGTGGCCTTTGTGTTTAGGAGGCTTGAGATACTGTCATGCTTCAGTCCTGCACTCCCGTAACCTCTGTTTATGGTTGATCGACATGAATCTGAAGCTGTATCATTTGGTAGCACTCCCGGTAAGTGCATGCTGCTTTGTTTGTATCTTCGTCATAATCATTTGTCATGAATCAATCTGCAGTCTCGTTTGATCACATTGTTTCTGAATTGTTGCACCTGACAGACTGATGGTCAGGTCACGAGACAATGTTACGATTCGCTGGTGGTTCCTCATCACCATCTCGGACCTCCAGTAACGCAGGCCTCTCCTACGACACGACAGGTACGCCGAGGTCCCTTTCGCTGGTCACATGCCCTCCTTAGTCCTTACCAATACCAGCAGAACCCAACCCAGACTTGTCCTGCACGGACACCACATGCAAAAACATACCGCCTGCCATGCCTCCTCCAGTTTCTGCTTCTGTTTCACCCAGGTGAAATCTGAAACAGACTCTCAGATCTCCATTGCCCGTAGCAACGCGCATATGAACATGCAATTTGGAATAAAAAAGAGTTTTTTTTCCAGCGGCGGATGGGTTGCATGGCGAGGAGGGAAGCCGGCGACCCCGGCTGGCCGGCGGCGATTGGTGAGGCGCCCTTGATTAGACGCGCTTCCGGTAGCTAACAAAGAATTGGTGAGGCGTTGTGTGAGACTGAGGATCGGAGGAGGGGTCAAAATGGGTTTAGAGCCGTCACGGGAAGCCTGGGGTGGTGCCGCTCGCCTTTCCGCTTATTTATTCCCCGCTTCCCTTTCATATCTTCCGTCGCCGGGCATTCACCCACGGCAATACAATACATGTTGCCCCTACCTGCTCATTCCCTCGCCGGCACGTTAAAGGCTTGAGGCCTCGCCGTCGCTGTCGCCGTCGCCTACGGTTGGCGCCTGCTAGTGCTAGCTAGCGATGCAACTGTGCCGGCCACCACTTTCTTCTCCGGGATATGATCGCGCTGTATCAACTCGATGTAATGATTTTGAAATTTAATAAAAAGCTTTCTTTATCGGAAAAAACTCTCTGGAGAAAACGGTGTTGTATCCTAGTTATGCATAGGCCGAGAGTGTTTCAACGAAAAACTGTAAAACGATCCAGAGACTAATGGAACAATAAAAACTAAGAAGAAACCTTCTTCCGACCTATATTATATTAACTGAACAATGAATTGCTTTTAGATGGGTTCTCGATTCCTGAAGGTGCATGCACTGTCCCTGGGGTGTTGGTTAAATCCCAGTACTACTAACGATGATGATCAATCATTAACGTGCAAATGGACTTGTACTTTGGATGCATCCTGTCATCTACAAGTTAAGTGGGCCCTCAAATCAAAGGTCTCTTTTAATCATATCAAATCCACAGAGCTGCAACTGACCTGCCCACTGCCAGTAAACACCTGCCTTCCCAAAGAATTAGTAACGTTCGTCACCGGTAACTCCTGCGTTACTGAAACATCCGTACTTCCAAGTTCCAATTATGAAAAAAAATGGATTTATTACTACTCATCATTATAAATAAACAGAACTCCCTAAACAAAATCCCCAATTAGTTTGCTCATCCGTAATCTCCATGTCTTTTCAACAGCCAAGCCGTCTGAACTCTGAACTCTGCTTGACCTGAAATTTCGTATATTTTCCATGCGGCCGTCGTAGAGTACACACGGGTAAGAAGAGCTCTGAATTCTCTGCTCTCTCGCTTTGCAGAAACGCTCATGTGAACCGTGCGTGGTAGGCAGGGAAAGAGAGGCTTCTTTTTCCTCTCCTCTCTTTCCGTAGCTAGCCTTGTGCTGCCGCGGGTTTACATTCCCTTGCGCTGCGCTGCGTGAGTGCGTGCGCCCGATGGTTGTTTGCTCCGGCAGCGTCACAGGATGCATGAGACACCTTGTAATTGGGTTGCTTGCGCGCACTCGAGGGGGTTGAGTAGGAATTCATTTCAATCATGTACCCTTCCCCTCATCCCCAAACCGTGAACAGAATGATCTCGCCCTTTTCATCCCTCACCAAGTCACCATTCCTCGGTTCAACCCGTTCCTTTTTTTTTCCTGATCTCTTACTTATTGATAAGTTTTACTCTTCGTTTGCTGCGGTAGAAGTAGATATCTTGGCAACAATGGATGAGCACACAAATCACGTACTACCACTCCATTTCCAAATATCACCGTTATTTAAAACATAAGGAATGGATTAATGTTTTTTTGAACGGACGGTGAAAGCTTATGCTTTCCCGAATTTTTATTAGAAGAGAGTTGACCCAGTTTATAAGGAAAACCGGGCCCGAAAACCATACAAATCGGGTCGAACGACCGCACAACAAGGGGAGCAGAGAACCCCGAACGACTCCGGTCTGCAGACCATACAACTATGCACTCCGGTGGGTTGGATTGGGACCTCAACATGCACCACTCAACTCAACAACTCATCGGTCGGATTGGGACATCGACACGATCAACTCAACAACTTCAAAGGATCAGTCCAATCGGAAGAGGACATCGACCCAGGCCTCTACAACTATGCTCCGCCGTCGACGCGAGCCACCAAACACAGACAAGAACCAGACCTCTCTTCTCCCCCGCTCAAAGGAGAAACTACTGCCTACTCTTTTTTTCCTTTTATGCCTAAAGCAGAACAACTAAGAAGAAAAAGGGAAAAAAGGAAGAGAGAGCTCTCACAGAAGCAACCAAAGCCGAAGCACCAGGACGAAGAAGCCAGACGACACCATCGACACCCAGGATGCAAGGCTCGCACATGAGATGCCCGACGTCGCCTTCAGCAAGAGCATGACACCAGAGCGCCATCGACGTCGTCCAAGGGATGAGCTTTCGCCCGCATCTTCACCGCAAGCAGCAAGACGGTTGGCACCACCAACCTCACCACCATGGCGCTGCTGGGATCCCCGCATGACCATCACCAATGGCACCACCGTGATACCGCTGGCAAACGATCGTGCAAACCGCCATCGGCCATGCCACCACGGCACCGCCGACACATCGCCGCAGGAGAAAAGTGGCACAAGTCAACCAGCTGCGCCAGCATAGCACCGCTAGAGCCCCGCCGCTTGGCCACAGGCAGCCACACCACCATGGCACAGCAAGCCCACGACCGAGCACACCACCACCGGCCGCGCCACCAAGACGCCACCACTCTCCAAAGCCAGAGCATCACCGAGAAAAGGCCCTCCAGGCCCCGTCGTCACCCCAGGGAAGACCACAGTGGTCGAGGCGCCGAAGGAGCCGCGAGCGGCCCATGTCGCCGCCCCGCAGCACGAACGGGGCGCCAAGGAGCGCGACTGCCGAGGCCCGTCGCCGTCGTCCCGAGGAGGCCGTCGCAACGGGGCAAGCCCCACACCAGCCGCCGCCGAAGGAACCCCGAGGCGCGCCGTCGCCACCGGACCCCGCCGCCACCGTGCACACCCGACGCACCAGGCCCAGGGGGCAGGTCCGGCAGTCGACAACGCAGATCAGGGTCGGCGGCCACCCGCGGGCAAGGACGCCGCAGCCCGACCGCCGGGCCCCGCCGTAAGGGAAGATCACGGCAGAGACCCGTACCACACCGGCCGCTGCAGAAGAACTGCGGATGCCGGGCAGGCCGCCAGACGGGCCCCGCCGCCGCCGCCGCAAGAAACCGTCACACCGAGGCCCCCAGGGGGCAGATCCGGCGCCCGAGGCAGCAGATCAGGCCGAGCCCAGGGCGGATCCGGCCGTGGCCGGCCGGCAGCAGCCACCACGGCAAGGTCCCCGTCACCATGGAAGCAACTACAGGAGAGCGAGCGGGAGAGGAAAAAGGAGAAAAGGAGGGGGTGGTGCCCCGCCGCCGCCTTCCTTGCGGCCACGCGGGCCACCGGCAGCCGCTCCGGCGGCGGCGAGGAGGGGGGCGGCGAAGGAGGGGTGGCGGCGCGGGGGTTCGGCTTCCGCCCGTGCCGCTCCGAAGGGGAGCGACGCGGGGGACGGGAGTCCAAGACTCTCCGAATGGATTTATGTAGTTTCTATAACATTTTGTCTATTTTTATATCTATATATTAATGGTCCATCTATTTTTAACATTATGAGTAATATCCAGCCGTCATTGGCATTTAACACTACAAAATCATTCCCAAGAGATTTAACACTACTGTAGGATTATTGTTATCCACCATTCATCCATTCTTCTGATTCATGTGATTTTTTTATTTTGTGCTCAGTGGAATGTACAGTTCGCATCATTTTTTTTTATTTTGTGCTAAGTGGAATGTACAGTTCGCATCATTTTGCAATCAGCATGCAAAGAAATATATAACTCCTCTTTCACTCTCAGGTTTTTTTATGAAACATTTGGAAAGTGACATTCAAAATCAGGCAACCGTGACGAAAACGACAATAACTTGTTCTACAGAAATATTTAAATGCAAATTAACAAGGTGCACAACTCCTATTCGCCTTGTTCATGGATTAGCAGTGGCTCATGCATATTTTCCCCTTGCACAATAAAACCATGTATAAGGTGTTCAAGGCCTTCATAGCCTCTTGCTTCCAAACTAATGAGGTAAAACCTTATATGTCGGATGCACAATTTTTCTTGTTCTTTTTTTCCCTACTACAAAATCCAACACACCTCTATGCACGTGTCTAGATGAGTACGTGCTGATCTCTTGCCGACCAATTTTGGACGGGGTCACCAAATGAATCAGAGGAAGCAAGCCAATGCGGCGGGATGGATCAAGCCGGCGATAGAGGACGATCAAACCGTCACACGCAAAGCCCGGCCGTCCGGCGGCCGTTCTCCGTTCTCGCTTCTCCGTGAAGGACGGGCAAACAGATGGCGACGGGAGCGGCTTTTCCGGCTGTGGCTACACTGCCAGCCAGAGCAAAAGGGGATCCCAGTAGAAACCGATGCAGAGACCAGCTTTTCTCTCGCCGCTGGCCGGCCGGGCTGCAGCGCTTCCTTCCAATCTGTTCTTCCGGCGAGTACACACTCCACGCACTACACATTTCCACATCAGACATCACTCACTGCTGAGTCCTGATCAAGTTGTTGGGAATGGGATGCAACAGTTTTTGTTGCATCATGGCACAGCGTTGCGTTGCGTATAAACATCTTTTTTTTCCTTTTATAAAAAAAGTGGTCGTGTGAATTAGTGTACGCCTAGTTATTGTAATGTCGTGCAAATCACCTTGATAATGAACTTTGCTGGAAGGTCGTGAGAAGGGAACAAAACTTTGTTAGCGTATGCTGCAACCAAACAAATCCACTCGCATGTGTGAAGCAAATCTTGTACAATCAAACGCGCAACATAGGAGGCACACTTACACGTGACCACTACGATGGAGGTAATGTGTGCGCGTGCATATAAGTAGTATCTGCATGACTAGAGAGGTTAGCAAAGCAAGGGGACGAGACACTAATGGAAAAGTCACCTATATAGTCTTGGTTTGTAAGGGTCTAATGTCTCCAAAGACGAACCGATATCGATCTTTCGAGACTAAAGATACTCTTCTTTAGTCCCGGCTCTTGAATTGGGATTAAAGAGGCTCTTTAGTTCCGAGTCCAAAATCAACTGGGACTATAGGGGTGGATCAAGAAGGTCGTTTCTCTACTAGTGAGATATTTGTTGCGAGTGCATACACATATGACATGTGGGAGAATCGTAAGTGAACATCATGATATTTCAGTTGAGTAACAACATTAGTGCAGATTGCACGTGCCCGCATGATTTGCGGAGGCAATCACAAACGTAAATTCCTATCCATTGATTTTTCGTTACGTCGGATTTTATTACACCAACATGTACTTGGTAGCTATGTCCGTTATTTACACTACGTATGTAGGTCAACAGTTTCGATCTATTCAGCTCAGCTCAGCACAGCAATCCTCCTTCCTCTATTGTCGAATATATCACCTTTTCAAGCATTTGCAACATCATATGATGTTATATATGTGGTAACCCAAACAAAAATGATAATAAATAACTAGTTTACACAATAGCAGTAGTAGATTCATGGCTATAGATGTACAATAACTCTTTTTTTTTTAAAATAAAGCAGGAGCGCTGCTATGTCATATAAGAGAGAAGAGAATGCAGTTTGTTACAAGGTCTTGATTACAAGATAAAAGGAAAGACTCATAACTCATGAGCAGAACTAACATCAGGAAACTAGATGCTCCTGCGAATCTCCACACGCACTTGCTCGTAGTGCCAGCTCTTCTTTAATCAACTGAGCTCCAATGCAATGGAGACGACAAGAATGTGACATTGAGTTGAGGATTGGAGAAGCAAAAGAAATGAGTGGGAGAGAGCAAAATTAGACAGTAGTAAGTGGACTCTAGAGGGGGGCATGCCCCCCCCCCCTCCGATCCATTGAATTGACCACTGTACGAACAATGAATCGAATATTGTTCATTATTTTTAAGACGAAATTAACTCAACTAAATTAGTTGGTCAAGCTCCGCCACTGCATAGGATCATGTTGTTTGTAGAGATTGAATATATATAGAAGGGACATAACAAACTCACCATGACACATGATCGACCTTTCAAAGTTCTAAATGTGGTACACCATGATGTATTGATGTGTGCCAAATGAGAGTAGAAAAAAGCTCATTTCTAGTTTTCTACTAATCCATAGGAGTAAGTACCAGAAAAATTAGCATAACTGGTCCTCTTTCATTAGTTGGTCAAGCTCCGCCGCTGCATAAGATCAATGTTGTAGAGATCGAATATAGGAGGAACATAACAAACTCACCACGACCCAGGATCGACCTTTCAAAGTTCTAAATGTGGTACACCATGATGCGTGACAGATGAGAGTTAAAAATAATAATTTCTACTAATCCTACATAGGGTGTGTTTAGATGCCAAAGTTTTGCACCAATTTTGCAAAATTGGTGTAAAATTAGTACGAAATACCCTGTAACGTCAGATGAATAGTGAGAGGTGATGTGATGGGATGTGATAGATGGTGGGATGTTTTTGGCCAAAATTTTGGCTTCTAAACACACCCATATGAGTAAGTACCAGAAATAATCCGGATCGATTCACAGAAGCATGCAACCCCAGTAGCGGCGGTATTCGGGCAGAACCCTCCAAAGCCGGGCAACAGATGATCATCAGCAGAGCAGCCTTTCGGCATGCAGACTGCAACGGCACTGCCAAAGAAACCAGCGGAAACCGACGGTGATGCCTGGCCGGCCTGACACGCGTCGTCCGGCGGCCGCGAACGCTTCCTTCCTTCCAAAGTTCCAAGCTGCAAACTTTGCTTTGCTTTGATAGATCATCCATGGATTCCACCTCACTGCCGAGTCCTGATCAGATTCATCGGCGACTAGCTAGCTGCTGCAACGGTTTTTGTTGCAGCATTATATTGACATGCCATGGCATTGCGTTCGTTCGACCCACCAAATTGTGAAATTTTGGTGTTCGTTCCAAGAAATCCCATTAACCCTTTTTGCTTCTTGGATTGGAGGTAATTTATTTGATCCGGATGGCCTTTTCAAGAAAAAGGTGGTGATCGAGAAGGGAACAAAATTGTGCCAAGATTTGTAGTTTTGAAACGTGACACAAGAGCCATGCAGCAACCAAACAAATGGATCTTTGCATGGGTGATCGAAGCAAAGCTTGCACACAAATGTCTCTCTTCTTCTCTCCCCTCTCTCTCTCTAGAAAAGAAAACGGCTCCGCCCTCTCTCTTTCTCTAGTCTTCCGTCCTCTCTCTCTCTCTCTAGTCTCTACACTCCTTTCTCTCTCTACATCCATCTCTCTCCTCCGCCTATAAGAGGGCAACCAAGGATTCGTCGCTGAGAGGAGAGAGAGAGAGAGTTGCCAGCACTGAGCCGCAGAGCGCAGAAGAGAAGGATAATTAGTGAGCCCGATCGACAAGGAGCGGAGGAGGGGGCGTGGTGGTAGCCATGGACAACTCGGCGCTGGGGAAGCTGGACGAGATCGACGGAGGAGGAGGGCCGGCCGGGGACTGGGCCTACCTCTCGTCGGACGGGATGGCCTCCGGCTCCTTCCCGCTCTTCCCCTTCGCCAGGGACGCCCTCTCCACGCCGACGCCCGCCTCGCTGCTCCTCTCCATGGACCCCGCCGCGCTCTTCGACCTCCACGGCGCCTTCGCCCCGCCGTCCTCCTCCGCCGCCGGCGGTGGCGGCGGCTCCGCGCTGCCCGCCTTCCACGACTTCACCTCCAACAACCCCTTCGACGACGCCGGCCAGTTCCTCGCCGCGCCTCCGCCGTTGCAGGCGGAGCACCAGCATGGGCAGAAAGGTGGGTTCTTGGCGCCGCCGCCGGCCCCGGCCTTCGTCCACGGCGGGATGGACTGGGACGACGACGAGGAGATCGAGCACAGCATCGACGCGTCCTCCATGGCCATCTCGGCCTCCATGGAGAATGCTGCGGGCGCGGCCACGGGTGGAGGTGGAGGTGGCGGCGGCGGCGGCAGCGGGAGGGGCAAGAACAAGAAGGGGTTGCCGGCCAAGAACCTCATGGCGGAGCGCCGGCGCCGGAAAAAGCTAAATGACCGCCTCTACTTGCTGCGCTCAGTGGTGCCAAAGATCAGCAAGGTGATCCACCGTGGCCTGGCCATATTCATCTCTTCTTTGTATCTTCCCAGGCATCCCAGTTGTTCTGCATGTTGTTATAGTTTATCCTTACACTGATGTTTGTGATAATGGTGGTGTTCTAGTATTATGGTAGAATTTTATTACATCTTGTCACTTTACTGTGTGTGAATTTTGGCGACGAATTCTTTTTGGTAGATCTATATATGGACTATGGCACGCCTAGTGTCTATATGTGCCTATGTTCATTGCTCTAGCTAGCAGCGGAGATATCGCCTTCATACGTCGAAAGCGGTCTTTTTTTTTCTTTCATGGTAAATCATGTACAGAAGTATATATGTATGCTTTTGATTGCTCCTTATGTTAGACTGTAATTTTTTATCATGTAATTTTGAGCACTAAATCGAATTACTGTTACCTTTTCTATTCCTTGATGATTGGTTTACTGTCCACCCATGGTAATTTTCACTCACGTACTTGAAATGTTTTTCCCTCAGTATTGTTTAATTCTTACTTATTGGGGCATTCAGTTCTGAGACATGCCCAGATTCATCTATGCAAGATTAACACAGTCCCATGCATGACATGTCGCTGAAAGCGACACATCAACCCGTAGCTTGTGAGATAATGAAATGTTTGTTTTTCTTTCTTTCTCTTAATGATGATTCTCAGTTTTGTGGGCTTTTGTTTCTACATATTGCTGTTTTATCCTAACCAATTTGTGCACTCGGAAATTTAACCATGATAGTACATGTTTGATTGTAATCAACTTATTTTCCTAATTCATTCTGATGATCAATATTGTCTTAAACAATAAAAGAAGACTTCAAGTACAACTATTAAGATGCATGACAAGTTGCAGTGTGTCAATGCAGCACCATTTACAAGTAACCCATTTTTAATGCAGCAGGACAGCTCATTCATGGTTAACTCTTCTCCTGTAGTAGTTGATTTGATTAGCTCATCAACAGTTTTCGTCTCATGTGGCAGATGGATAGGGCTTCCATCCTTGGTGATGCAATTGAGTACTTGAAGGAACTCCTGCAGAGGATCAACGATCTTCACAATGAAATTGAGTCTGCTCCAACCTCTTCGGTTGTTGGGCCAACATCAGCTAGCTTCCATCCGTCGACACCAACATTGCAAACATTTCCTGGGCATGTCAAAGAGGAGCTTTGCCCAGCCGCATTCCCTAGCCCTAATGGGCAGCAAGCCACGGTTAGTTTGGTTATGAACTAATTCTAAGTTGGGAGTTACAACCTAAGTCTGTTTTATGCTCAACATTCGTATACTGAATGTTTTACAGTTCATAGTACCACAGTATGTTATATGTGCAGGTTCTTCATCCTTCACTTCTTTTTTGAGAATTGTGCGTAATAGTGATACAATAATCTTGTTGGCCTCAGGTTGAAGTCAGGATGAGGGAAGGGCATGCAGTCAATATCCACATGTTCTGCGCGCGTAGGCCAGGCATCCTGCTGTCCACAATGACAGCTCTGGACAGCTTGGGTCTCGACATCGAGCAGGCAGTCATCAGCTGCTTCAATGGGTTTGCAATGGATGTCTTCCGAGCCGAGGTCTGTGCTCACCGCATCATAACCATATCTGCTGCTTATGGATTCAATTCAACCAAACCTAACGTTGCTCGTCCTCTTCGTATCTCTGTTGTCTGCTCCAGCAATGCGGGGATGGTCCTGGGCTCGTGCCTGAAGAAATTAAGGCCGTGCTGCTGCACACTGCTGGTCTTCAAAACGCAATGTAGCTGGTCGGGAAACAAAGTGCTTCGATTCGGAAGCTAAGCTGTGCTGTTCAACGGTTTCTTGGTCAAGTGATGAGATGATGCTCGCCATCTAGGGATATGATGTAACTATGGATTCTCTTTCGTTTAATGTCGAATTTTTCTCTTTGGTACTGTGATGTAACAGAATCTATGTCGTGTGTTAAACGATCTGGTGAATGGCGATGAGATATAATAAGATTCAGATTCAGTGCCATGTCGGTCAGAGATGATGCACATAGACTCCAGCAATGATTGTCACTGAGAGTGTTGCATGCAAACTGGGATATGGTCCTTGATCCAAATGAATTGAATCCTCTGGGTTCTTGGTAGTATTTATGCTAACTGTTTTGCAGTCAGTGAAGCCTGCTTGTTGAATGAATCCTGCCGGCCTGCCCCATGTGAAGACTGGAGTAGATGAATCGGCCGATAGCTGATAAATAGTGAAGGATTTGCTGGGAATGGGATTGGTTGCGTCACTGCTCTGATTCCGTGATCCCTGCCTGCCTCCTACCTGCAGGATGCAGGTCTTGCCTTGAGCTATGTCCCTCCTACTCCTAGATCACTCCAAGATCTGCAGTGCAGCTGCAGGGCTAACGGCTGGAACTTTAAACACATTTGTCCAATCTGGCCGGGGTAGGTGTGATGATCAGTATTCCCGTTAAATGTCTGATACAACATGTATTTTGAGCCCCTGTGATCGTAAATCAACTCTCCAGATTTGTGACTCGTGGAACTGGCCAAAATCAAAGCTCGAGTCCAACAAAAGAGATAGGAATCGTAAGGAGAAATTTTTTCAGATATTTGCGGTTTTGGGTTTGTCACTTGGTTTTTTTTTTTTGAAAAAGGATTTCCCTGCTTTTTATTGAAAGCATATAGAGTTTAGAACATCAGCACACACCGGACCTGCTGGGGACACCAGCTCAAACCATGACACACAAGAACTAAGAGACTACAGCCCTGGTAGAACCACTACCACAGAAGAAAAAAACGGCCAAAAACCACTTAGGCACAAGCGCCTGATCTGTCCTATCAGCTAGAAGAGATCCTCTGGCACCGGCTTGGTCTTAAGCTTTTCCTGAAAGTCCTTCACCCAATCCTTCACTCGTGTCGCCACGCCATCCAGCTTGTGTCTCTTAGAGCCCCCCAGCAACACGCGCCATCTCTGCAGCAAAGAAAGGGTTTTGTACAGCAGGTCAGATGGTGATTTCGGCGCCACGCCCTCTATGGCTAATTTGTTTCTAGCATTCCATAGCACCTATAAGACAACCCCCAACAAGAAGACCTTAAGACTATGATCAGCACACCCAAGAGGGAGGCAGTGGTCTAGAAAATTCTCCAGGTTGCTCGGGGTCCTGTCCCAACCCAAAGCCTCTTTAAGTGAAGTCCATGCGAACTTGGCAGGGATACAGGAGAAGAGTATGTGATCTCTAGTCTCGGGCACTCCACAGACCACACAAATGCATATTACCTTTCCATTTCCATTTTTTAGTACCACCCCAGTTTGCAATCTGTCATGGTATGCTTGCCACATAAAATTTTTGATTTTTAGCGGCAGTTTTGATTTCCAGACACCCCCCCAAGCAGGAGTTTGTCACACCCCTGTGAGATAGTATCCTGTACATGGACCTTGTAGTGTACCCCCCCCCCCCCCCCCCGACTTTTCATGGATCCAGTGAAATCTGTCCCGCTCCCCATTTAACTCGATATCACTCAGCTTGTCCAAGAGGCCCCCCCATTGTCTCACTTCCTCCTGACCAAAAGCTCTTTTAAAGTCCACAACCCATTCCCCCTCAGAATTACATTCACTCACCAGACAATTCTTGTTTCTACTGCAATTATATAGTTCAGGGAAGATCAATTTCAGGGGTACTTGATCTACCCAGACATCCTCTCAGAACCTAATGTTTCTCCCGCTTTTCACTTCACATGTTGCCCCCCATTTAATCTTATCTTTCACAGCTTGCACTCTCACCCAAAACTGTGAGCCCCCCTACCCCCGCTGCGTATAAAGGGTTTGTTTGGGAAATATTTGGCTTTTAAAAGCTGGCAACATATGTCTTCGTCTTCAAGGTTAAGCAGTCTCCATACCCATTTCAGAATGAGTGCCTCATTAAGCAATCTGGTGTTGACCACCCCTACCCCGCCAAATTCTTTGGGGAGGCATAATGTCACTTGGTTTATGCCAAGATTGATTGTTTCTTCTCTAAATCAGCCATTTTCTCATCATTGAAGTTCGAATTATGGTACGAGTTTGACATATTCATCTCTAATGATCTGTATAAGTTCGTACCACTCTAGTAACTCATGTACGTCTACGTGATCGTCGCATCCCAAACCATTGTCTTGCACCACATGTCATCATGATGCCCCTATACCAAGATGTTTTATTACCACCATCATCCCTACTAGTCGAACTTTTTTATAAAATAAAAAGTACAGCAAAAGTATATATTGCAATTTCTTAAATTGTATGTTCCGTTAATCTAGGTTCAATTATTATATGGTCCTGAAATAGTCCAGAAATGGATGCCATAGTTTTACAACTAGGTTTCCGTCTTGACGGCCTTAACACGTAAACGCGAAAACCCGCCTTCTCTAGGGAGTCTCTAATCTCGGCTGCTGACACAGAAGGCAACTGCTAAGAATGGCGACCTCAGTGCGATCGGCAGCCGCGCCGCGCCGCCTCGCTCGGTCGGTACCTCCGGCGAGCGCCGGAAATGTCCGAGGACTGGCGCGCTTCGGTAATCGAACCGGGTCCCACGATGCCCGAGGATTTTCAATGGTGGTGGCCTACTCCACCCGCCGTCGGGCCAAGGAAGGGGGCGCCGGGGACGGCGTCATCGGGGCTCCCGTCCTTGGAGGGCCTGCGGGGGAATTGGGGGATCAGCTGAGCGTGGTGATGAAGTTCGGGGGGTCCTCGGTGTCGTCGGCCGCGAGGATGGAGGAGGTGGCCGGCCTCATCCTGGCGTTCCCCGAGGAGCGCCCCGTCGTCGTCCTCTCTGCCATGGGGAAAACCACCAATCTCCTGCTACTCGTACTGATCGCGTCTCCCTACTTTTGATTGATACCACATTAGGCTCTAGCTGTGCAATCTTTCTTCGCTTTACCAAAAGTTTACTGTCCCCTTCGCCTGCATAATTTACCGGTTGAATGCATCTTTTCAGTAATAGTGGATCATTAGACTTTTGTAGATGCTAAATAGTCTCTTTGTCCATCAACAGTAGCTATAAACAAAGACACAGTTAATTATACTGAACCTTTATACAGGCTTCACTCATGCATTGTTGCATAGATCCTCAAGAACAAGGTTAACTTATAGGACATTTTGGACATTGTTTGATGCTTGCACTGAAATGCAATATATGTATTCTTTATTTTAGGCTGGAGAGAATGCAGTGGGTTGTGGAGTGATCCATGTTTCTGAAATCGAAGAGTGGAACACAATCAAAGATCTGCATATTAAGTATGCCTACTTTTTGAACAATTTACTATTGGAATACTTGCAACAGTTTCAATTGATGTTGGTCTATTTACTGTCAATCCAGAACTGTTGATGAACTTGGACTGCCAAGATCTGTAATAGATGGTAAAGCTCACTATATTAATAACCTTGTATTCTGAATATTTCTGACATGACAAAGTTACCTTTTACTGCATTCGGAAATTTTAGGCATGCTGGATGAACTGGAGCAACTCTTGAAAGGTATTGCGATGATGAAAGAGCTGACACTTCGAACCAGAGACTACCTTGTTTCATTTGGAGAATGCATGTCCACACGCATCTTTGCTGCTTATTTGAACAATATTGGTGTAAAAGCACGGCAGGTACTCCTTGGCATTTCCTTCAATCACCTTGAATCAGTGTTCTTCTCAGGTTATGACTTATGAGTGCACCAACCTACATGAATTTGTTGTAATATTCCTCCCCTATTGTGGGATGTCCCTAAAATTTGATTAGTCACTGAATCTTTTACTGGTTGATCATGTGAAGTTTTCAAGTCTCAACTCATTTTGTTAGTTGCATTCCACTAGTATTCTGCATAAATATCACATTTCAATACTAATTAATCCATTACATTCTTTCGTTGGTGGAAAAGGTTCATTGAAATTTTATGATACTTTGAAATGTAAACTTGTTGGGTTTCATACTTTCATATCTAGCATATCCCAACCTGCTCGGGGTTAAAAGGCTTTGTTTTTGTGGTAATTGTGAACTTGTGTGACTGGTTCGGTATTGCCATAAGCCCACAAACATACAATGAAGTGCTCGCCTAGACGACTACAATCTGAAGGGAGCATTCTAATTTGAAGGAAAAATTGGCATTGTTGTCCCTCAACTATACCTTGAGGTTAAGTTTGTCCCTCAACTTCTAGTTAAGCAAATTTAGTCCTCCTAGTAGGTGGCAGCATGCCATGTCACCTTGCACGTGTGTTCTGCTGAATACCTCTTGGTCCATTGGACTGCATCCCCTTCTGTTCTTCATCCATCACGTGTGTTTGCTCTCCAGTTTACTGAATGGTAGAAAGGAAGTATGCATCTACTTGCTGCATAGTTTCAATAAAACAAAAGTTATGTCGACACTCTAGAAAGGTCACACTTGAAAACACTGGGGCGTGTATGGGCAGTTGGCCACAAATCATTATCAGGTGAGAGAAGTAAGCAAGAGTGGTGATACAAAATTACAAATGTAAAGTGACATGCAAACAAATGAAAACACTGATGTTTGAGAAGATAAGAGGATGCAAACAAATGAAATGAGGACCATTTAGGACATCTAGCACGTATAGGGTGATGTGACATGCCAACATGGATGGCCAGCTAGAACAAGGGATGAGAGTGACCATAACAGATAAGTTAGATGACTAAATTGTCCTAACTGAAAGTTGAGGGACCAATTTGACCAACGGCTGATAGTTGAGTGACGAATTTGACCTACAGCCGATAGTTGAGGGACAACAACACCTATTTTTCCGTTGCTTGGTTTTCCTTCCTCAAATGTCTCATTTTGATACAGGGACCCATAGGGTTAACCAGACAGGTTGATTCTAGTTTCAAACTCTCATGCAGTATGACGCATTCGATATTGGTTTCATAACAACAGACGATTTTGGTAATGCGGATGTATTGGAAGCAACTTATCCTGCTGTTGCTAAAAGGCTTCATGGAGACTGGATACGGGATCCAGCAATACCTGTTGTTACTGGGTTCCTTGGGAAGGTATATCATAAAAAAGTAAAAAACAATATATTCAGTAATGGAGCAGCTTATTTATCTATCTATCACAACTGTCATCACTTTTACTTGCAGGGCTGGAAATCAGGGGCTGTTACTACTTTAGGCCGAGGTGGTAGTGACTTGACTGCTACAACCATTGGTAAAGCCTTGGGACTGAGAGAAATTCAGGTCTATGTTTAGTCTGAATAAAGTATCAAATAAACCATATTTTTCTTTTCAGAGGACCAATAGTTGATTCATGCTAATCACTAAGCTTTCAAGTAAATTGTTGCTTATACCCATTCATTGCCTGTTTGGTCTGAATGCGTAATGCCTGTGATAGGTGTGGAAGGATGTCGATGGTGTACTCACATGTGATCCAAATATCTACCCACATGCAAAAACTGTTCCATACTTAACATTTGAAGAAGCTACGGAACTTGCTTATTTTGGTGCTCAGGTATACATTCATTTTGAATGGAGATCAGAGACTTTCCTCCAAGAAAGTTTTACTCCCGCCGTTTTTGTTTATAAGCCATGATATGACTTGGCACGGTCTTCCAAATACAAAGACAATTTGAGCATTCATTTATCTTATCTTATATTGTTTATGGTTGTAAACTGATGATCACCGTAGAGTATATTTGATTACGAATCCGACCATATAAAGTTTACATTATAAAAGAATAAAATCGATAGTTAATTTATTGGTCAAAGGTTGTAAAATTTGAATCTTAATATACATGTGCGCCTTACAAACAAAAACGGAGAGAGTAGGTATCTAAGGTGGTTAAAGAAGATTCTTAAATGGAAGTATGGAACTGTGATGACAAGTGATAAATTCATTTGAGCAGTGCTGATTTTTTTTCTACAAAATATTTTTTAGTGTTTAAGGTTGTTCAAGAAGAGGATTCATTTGAACAGGATAATTCATGTTCATGCAGTTTTTCAGGACTTGAACTCTATGTATTCTATGGTCATAATCCTTCTCAACACAATGAATAAATGCATACTTCAGTTGCATACTTTTGAAAAAAACAAATACTTTCAAAAATCTTTTTTACACCTACACTCTTTAGTGCATATTAAGAGTTCAGAAGGTGAAGTGAATGGCTTCTGTTGTTTGTCAGAAATAGGAACATAAATGGAATGGCTTCTATTCCCTTTTCCCTCCTGACGCTATATATGGAGTGTTGGTGGGCATTTTTCTTACTAATCATGATGAATTGTACATAAAGCTCACAATGTCAGACTTAGTTGCTCCTTTGCTTAGTACAAACGAGAGATTTAGGTTCATCATTATGGATTATCCCACTCAAATGCAGGTTTTGCATCCACAATCAATGAGACCTGCTAGAGAAGGTGATATACCGGTTAGGGTTAAGAATTCATACAACCCTAAAGCTCCAGGCACCCTCATTACTAAACAAAGAGAGATGGATAAGGTGTGTATCATATTACTTAAGGTTTATTCAACTATTCTAACATAATCTGTTTTGCATTGACTTCCCCCCTTGTTTCACTACTAGGTTGTACTAACTAGTATAGTACTGAAGTCAAATGTCACTATGTTGGACATAGTGAGCACTCGGATGCTTGGTCAGTTTGGTTTTCTGGCAAGGGTACGTCGAGCGCCGAGCTATTTTGTTTTCTCATATTTCATCATTCTTATCTCTATGCATGAGCTTGAGCAGGTATTTGCTATATTTGAAGACCTAGGCATATCTGTGGATTGTGTTGCTACCAGTGAAGTTAGCATTTCTGTGTCACTTGATCCATCGAAGATCTGGAGTCGGGAACTTATTCAGCAGGTAAGTGCTTCTATATGCATGCCTATTGACAACTAGTTATACTATTACTGAATTTCGTTCAATCATAAGGAATCTTTAAGTTTGGTACTATGTCTGCCACTAACTTTCTGTTCTTGAATATTGTTACCAATCTTTTAGGAACTTGACAATGTAATCGAAGAGCTTGAGAAAATAGCAATTGTTCATCTGCTTCAGCAGAGGGCAATAATTTCTCTAATCGGAAATGTGAAACGATCATCTCTTATACTAGAGAAGGTATAACACTTTGCACATTTTGGACAGAAGTGTTTCTAGATTATTATTCTCTCTGTTCATACAAGAACCACTCGCCTAACCATCCTACACATCTTCAGGCTTTCCATGTGCTGAGGAAAAATGGTGTCAATGTTCAGATGATCTCGCAAGGGGCATCCAAGGTACACTAGCTAGCTCACCCACTATTATCATCCAGAGTCACATCATAGATAGCCAACCAAAGTGATGAGTGAATCTGTGCGCAGGTTAACATGTCACTGATAGTTCATGACAGTGAGGCGAAGGCCTGCATCAAAGCCCTCCACCAGGCATTCTTCGAGGACGAGGATGTCCTGACACAAGTTGAAGCGGAGAATTTGCTCGTGGGTTGACCAGTAGTACAGTATCCAGCGTCAGCTCCCACCATCAGCGGCTTTAATCCGCTTTGTGTGAACATTATCGTGCATTTAATTAGTCAGTCAGCTCCCCACTGAATGACTGTAAAAGGACTCGGCTTTCTTGCTCCCAACACTGAGGGTCTGTTCTTTTCGTCACAAATAAATAGTGAAAACACTATTTACCTATCACATCCATCACATCTTCTCTCACAAGAAATACTATTCGAGCACTATTCATTTACAACTTCACTATTCTTTTTCACACAAAAGACCAGACCCAGAATGAGTGTTGAGACAACAGCTAGTTGAAATCGACAGTGTGTATAGTACTCGCGATGGCTTCGGAATAATGGCAAAGATGTGGATCATCGTGTAGTATGCAAGAAGGAGCGAGAGCGAGTATGATCCGGTCAAGCTGTGGCCGCGCGGGTTCGCTGCTACAGTCTAGTACAAGTGCTACTGTGCCAGCTGTTTGTGATAACACGTACTAGAGTCTGAGATTCTGGAGGGGTCGTGTCGTTTTGCTCGTTCCACGAAAACGAGCCGGCGGTCTGGTCGTCTCCTGCGTGCAGAACGCGGCGGCGGGCCGGCCGGAGCATTCACTTGGTCACAGGTGACAGGTCACAGCGTCGATCGATCGGTAAACCCAATGCTGGTGTGGTTTTCAACGCAAGTGTCGGTTCCCGCGCCCGGCCTGCAGACTCTCAGAACAGAGCGAGTCCGAGGAGCGCACCATTTCTGCTGCTCCGACGACCCCTGGTCGTCGTCGTCGTCGGAGCATGAGAAAAACGAGGTGAGGTCTCAGAGACGACGAGGCGTGGGCGTGCTGCTGCTGCGGCCACGACGGACGAGTAAAGCCGGCCTTGTCGCCACGCGCTTGGACTGACCTGCGGCCTGCCAAGATCCATTTCCCGTCCGCGTCAGCCCGGCGCGGTGCGGTGCGGTGCGCAGTAGTGCAGCGCGCGGCGGCCCCCACCCTACCTCCCTCTTGGTGGGCTGGGCTGGGCTGGGCTGGGCTCCTTTGCATCTGCAGCTAGCTAGCTGCTGTTGCTGTAGCAAACAAACGACGACGCGGATCCATCCATAGTCTAGTCAGACGGTCCACAGCAGCTGCCGCAGCGCGTGCTGCATGCGCAAAATGAAGACGCGGAGGCAACTGTAGACCCTCCAGCGGATGCTGCAAACGTGTCTGCATTTTGCGCGAGGCAGCCCTCCCACCCGCATTCTCGGGGAGTCTCTCTCCTTTCTCGTTCACTGTTCCCCAACTACCTCTCCTTCTTCCTCCCTCGGTCCCTCCTCCCTCCCTCGCAACGAGGAGCTCCGCCGCTCCTTCGAGCTGCTCCGCCCGCCGCCTCCCTCTTCCTACCTCCTCCCTCCCTCCTTCGAGCTGCTCTGCTCGCCGCGTCGGCTTCCGCGCTCGCTCGCCGCCTCGGCTTCCGCCCCGGCGTAGATCCGGAGCAGGGCCGGCGCGGAGGAGGGGCGTCCCCGCGCAAGTCCTCGGCGCAGATCTCGACCGAGCTCGGCGGAGGCGAGCAGAGGAGCGCCGGGGCCCGACGCATCGATCTGCTTCCTTCCCCGCGCCGTAGTCGGCGAGGCGTCGTCCCCGCGTTCGCTCCTCCCCCTACACGGCGCGGCGATCCCGAACCTCCGCGAGGCGGAGCAGGGCGGCGGAGCCGGGGCGCGGCGGAGCAGGGGCGCGACGGTCCCGGACCTCCGCGAGGCGGAGCAGGGGTGCGGCGGGACCTGCACTCGATCCGCGCCTCGAGGGCCTCGATTTGCGTTGTGGCGGCGGCGGCGGGCGTCCTCCACGCCGGCTCCTCCACCCGCTCCTCCTTCCCACGGCGGCGTGTTGACCTTCGGGAGGCGGCCTCCCCGGCGGCTCCTCCTCCTTCACCAGCCACCGGCGGCGCAGATCCGGCCACGCGAGCTCGGCCGAGCCCTGCCGCCGCCGCGAAGGCGAGCTGCGACACCTGCGGCAGGGGCTCCGTGCGCCTGCGACCTCCGACGGCGAGCATCCCCCGCCCTGCGACCTGCGAGCCCCTTCTCCACTCGCCGGCTCCTCTCCTCGTGCCGGCCGCCGTTGGCCCCTTCTCCACTTGCCGGCTCCCTCCCTCCCTTGCGGCACCGCAGTAGCAGACAGGCCACCGCGACCATGGCGGTGGGTTGCTGCTCCGCGGCGGCGGCCAGCTCTGTGCTGGCTCCCTTGGTGGCGGCCATGGCGTGCGCCGACCTCCCTCCTTCCCCAAGCCGGCGGGAGCCCGGAGCCAGGAGCGGTGGCGGGAGCCAACTGCCGCAGGCGGATGCACAACGGGATGGGCGAAACCGCTGCGGGTCTTCCTCCTTTGCGCGAGCAGAACGTCTGCATCCCCGGCCTTTTTGCAGATGCGCGTCGGGATACTCCCGTAGACTGTCTCAGTGATAGCTGCCGCTACCCGGTGTTTGAACTAGTCCCAGGCAGCAGCGGTGAGGACGACGCTACTACAGTAGTCAGCAGGGTCCCACGGCGTAATGAATACGGTGTATAAATGCGCCTCGGAGTGGGTCCCTGACCGCGCGGTGGGCCCGGCCTGTCAGCTCCGTCGTCCCGCTCTACTGCTGCTACTGCATCCCGCTGCTGACTGCTGCTACAGGGCAGAACGCAGGCGGAGGCTGCTGGCCGGGACCGGGAGGCCGTCACGTTGTTCGCGAGGCCATGATGATTCCCTTCCCCCTGCTTTCTCGACCGAGCGCGAACCGTACCAGATCGCGCCGGATCGCCGCCCTCGTCGTCACCCGCCGACCGTGTCCAGCAGATCCAGTCGGACCGACCGCTCGCAGTCGCAGATGAGATTCTCTTTTTTGAAAAAAAAAGGAGAAAAGAAATTCGACCGGCTGGGGTCCAGCACCTAGTCAAAGCTTCGTCCCGGCTCTGGGTGTGGGCGTGGCGCACTCCACTCCTGGCACTGCTGCTGCTGGCATCCGTGGACCCATGGTGGTGGGAGCAGGCGCTGCAACGACAGCCACGACAGCGGCCGCCGCGGCAGTGAGGACTGAGACCGGCGCTCCCATCCGCTCGTAGGATTGGCACGTTCCACACGGCTGCCTGCCTGCCCTCCCCTGCGCTTGTAGGATTGGCACGTTCCCCCCGCCCGGACGGACCCATGGGAGATGGAGGCAGCAGCGCACGAGACCGGGTGCAGCGAATCTCTTCGCCTCGCCACGTTTCGATTCGCCGCCTGCCTCGCGTATATCGCAAAAGCGAGGTCGCTTTACACGGCTGTGCACGATCGTGTCCTCCTCGCCGGATCGGAGGCAAGCAGCAGAACCATGTTGACCGGCGCCGGTGCACGCACGCTTCCTTCGAGTCCGAGCCAGCGCAGCGCAGCGGCCACTGTAATCGCAAGCCCGGGAAGCAAGCAACTACGTGGACGGGTCAAACAAGACACTTGTGTTGTGGCGCCCGCCTGCCTCGCCGCACGCTGTTTTTCCCCACGGGGAGGGGAGGCAGGATCAGCGCCCTGTCAACCACACCCTTGGGTGGTTGGTTGGCTGTCTCCCGGCTCACACTTTACCTGGAATTGCTCGGCACCACCAACACTTGCTTCATTACCCAAAACACACCAAGTGGCCGGACAAGGGAATCGTGTCCACAACTATCAAGAGTCCCTCCTCGACTTGCCTTGCTCTCCCTGCGCAACCGCGTTGCGTCACCCCCGCCCGGCAAGGAGATAAGGAGGCAGCGGGGCCCCGCCAGAAAATTGCCCGGCATTCCCATCCCTCAATCATGCATGATGATGACAACAAGAACAGAGGGTCACCGTCGCCATCAACATGGCTTGCAAGCGACACGGGTTTTGCTTATACACTGTAAAGAGAGCATCTATCTGAGCAGAGCAAGGGTGACTGGGTTCCTCTCTCTATTAACTCTCTTACTATCATACATTCAGTGAGAAGATCAGACATACATATACCAGAGTTTGCCGTTTATCTCACGCTACAGAGCTACCTTACAGGGATTAATTAAAAAGCCGCGAATAGCTGGTTAATACAAAGGTACTGCTACTGCTTGCTACTACTGGACGGGGTAGATATTTACATCCAAAAGGGGGTGAAGAGGCAAATCAGCAATAACAAATAACAATAAGATCCTTGGCTCTTCAACTTTCTGCCAAGAGCAAACCGCGGAGGAAGTAAATTGACAGGTCTACACTTCCCTACTAAACCCAGACCGAAGGGGGGTGGGCTGCAACAGACAAGCAAAAGATTTGAGGTGTTACTTGGCTGGGACCCGGCACAAAGCAAGTTCCTCTTCATGCATCGTCAGCTTCCTTCACACAACCTACATACACATGACAGCTAAAAAGGTTAGTCCCCCTTGGGTGCAAGCTTATCGTGGCAAACAGTAGTAATCATGTGACCAAAGCCTACTGCATGCTGAATATTAAGATGCATTAAAAGATGTCAAAATTACCATCCCTAAAATTTGCCTTTGTTTACATTACATGCCATCATACATTCCTTGTCGATGTTTCTGTCGTTTATTTGAAAACTCATTTTCCATAACTTATACATAACAAAATACTAAATACCAGCTTGGTGGACGTACCTAGTTATCTAAAATGCTTGCTGCAGGCAGGCAAGCCCTACTCATTTGTGGCTGCACATACTTCACCAGCAGCTGGAGAATCCTCCTTTCTTGGGGCAGATGATTTCGAGTTCATCTTCTGGACCTCCTCCTTCGTGTAAATGTAGATCTTGCGCACTATGCTGCAGAACTCTCTGCTCAATAAAGTAATGAACTGTCAGTATCAGAATGGAAGCCCATACACTTCTCAAGCGAGCACTAAGATAAGGACTTACTCCCACGGGTCATCTCCCACAAGCATCATGTCACCCTCATTGTCGGTATAAACAATCTGCCAGTTCTTGTTAGCAGATGTCAATTCACCCTCAAATTCAAACATTTTGTCTAGTTCTGCTTTGAGGCCATCATAGTCACTGAACTTTGAGAGGTCCACAGATCTGCCAAGTGCAACTCCTTGCTTATGAACCTGTAGAACGTTAAAAGAGAAGTGTAAATTGAAGAGGATAGATTTCCACAAAAAATGTAGGCATGCAATCCATTACCATTATTTGATCATGAAAACATAAATGAAAAACAAAATAAATCCACGCGCAACAAGAAAGGATCTATGAATCATCAAGCATATCATGTTTAAGTGATGTCTTTTCCCCCAAATAAAAAAAAATGTAACCACAAAGCCATTGAAGCATATATCACATGGGCACACCTAAAATTAGGCAACCTAGGAGGCACATTAAACAATCACTGTCTGGTTTTGTTTGTCAGCCAAAAGAACAGTCTTCAGTTTTACGGGATAGTCAAGTGGTCTGTTTGGATAAGGGGGGATCAGGATCCGAATCCCTAGGAGTTAAACAATTCTTGAGCAACACTCCCTACCTAAACAAGGCTATAAATTGAACATAAGTACAGACAAGTTATGTCCCGTGAACAGGTAAAACGACCATACCTTTGTGCAACTCCTTGTTGAAGCACCCTGGGACTTGCTTTGAGTATCTTTTGAACTTTGTGTAGCTTGCTGAATGCTTTTCTCATTCTCAGTTGATGTTCCAGCTGTGCTTACAGACCCCTCAGGTAAGCATTCAGTTTGCACAGGTTGCAAGTCATTCACTGATGCTGATGGTTGAGTTTGTACCACATGCTCCCGCATTGCAGACATCGGAGAGCTCAACTGAATAGGAGATGCACTTGCGGTATCAACTTTGAACCCAAAAATCTTAAACCCGCTGCCTTCTCTTGTCTTCTCTAAATCAAATGGAGCAACCGTTGCATGAGGTCTGAGAACTCGTGGCTGTTCAACTTGGGGGTATGGCTGATTCAACCAATTTGATGGATTGTGTCCATATCTGAAACCCTGCTGATCAGTTGTGTTACCATAGACCGTATTCTGGTCGCTCCAGAATCGCAACTCGTTGTTTGCTGTTTGCGTCCTTGTGCTTGATTCCACAGTCAGAGAAGGTTGCTGAGCCATAAAGAAGTATGGGTCCGCAAAGTGATGAGCTGAGCCTTGATCTTGAAACTGATTGTTGAAAGAAAGACGGTGCTGATTGTCATCAAAAGTTTGCATATAGAACCCTTGGTTATCTCCAAATGATTGAGAGGATGTACGGGCATCCTTGAATGCAGAACGGTTGTCCTTGAAGTCAGTGTCACGCCTTCCCAATGGCATCCAATTATCCATAGAGGGCCTCTGCTGAAAACTAGCGTGTGTTTTCCCATTGGGCGATGGGGACCACATCATAGGCTTCTGAACAGTGGCATCTGAGTCGGTGCTTTCAGTTATGTTGTTTCTCAAGGTCATCTGCTCTTGACCTTGCAAGACCGAGCTTTGATGTTGTGTTGGAGCAGAACCATTATCAACCTTAGATGCACCTGCAAATTGCACAGAAAATTTGAACAGCATTAGCACGGTTGTATTTTTCGTCACCCTTACACTTGAAACCGAAATGATATCAAACTTGCCTTCTTTTGTAACAACAGATGATTCAGGTGAAGGCTGGGGAGCATTTTGTCTAGGTCTCTTGACTCTAGAAGAAAGTGGAAGGGGATTAACAGGAGGTGATGAGGCAGGCTCTATCTTCCAAGGAGAGACCCTATCTGGACGTGGGATAGTTGAAGGCTCATCCCAACGCACCTACAATAACAATAAAAAAAGCAATCCTCCATAAGCACAAGAGTTTAGATCATAATGACAATAGTAAACATTAAATAAGCAGTTACCTTCAAGTATCTCCAACTTGAATCAGGCCATAGTGGGTCAAGATTTTCACAACCAACTATAGTACCAGTAAACCTACAGGAGAAGATAACAATATATTACAACCACAAAAGAGAATGCGGCCACAAGGTGACAACAAACAAGGTGGGTACACAAGGCCAATAAGATAATTACCTCTGCTCTGGAGCCTCTTCACCTTCAAACCGCATCCTGAATCTCATCCCAATAGAATAATTGTTCTTTAATGACTCCATATACTGATCATATGGTATGATGAATTCTGAGGGGCTCGTCCTAACATTGGTATTTAGAGATCAGACACAGGGTACACTATTTTTAGTTAGAACATATCGCAGGTCCCAATCTCATGTATATTTGTCTCAACAATGTAATCTGTCTTTTATTTCTGGACATCTCGACATACCTAGGTTTGTAGTACACGGTGAACATGGATTTAGTGTTGATGGCATGCCAAGCAGTTGCGAGAACTCCAAGGTGCATGCTTTGGCTAGATATGACTGAAGAAGGTATGTTAGACAGCTGCCTCATAGCCCGCCTAACACCAACTCGGAGTTCACCATTTTCTCCTCTGCAGAAGGCACAACAGAAACTTAGCACAGGACTGGGAAATTGCTGTCATGCTTGGTGGGCAGGGAACAACAACAGACCTGAGGAAAATGAAGGCATCCCCAGCAACAAGCCTTTTGGAACTAACAAACACACTCCAGCCACTCTGAAGGAGATGCCTCCTAGGTTGCCCTGAGATTTCGCATAAACCCATCAATGATCAATATCAAGAACATAAACAAGTTTTCGGTAGACAGATGCAATATATCATAGTGAAAATTTGGCTATGCTAAATTACAATTACTGCCTAAATCAGCATCACACAAGACAATTACAGTAATGGTGCAACAGATCTAACAAACCAAAAGCATAGACGACTAGACTAGTGAAAAAGATGCAACAAATCCAAGCTTAGAGAGGAGCGCAACTTACCACGAAAGATGTGGCGGAAGCGCCACTCCATGCCATGCAGATCCTTGGCCACGAGCTCTTGTGTGGGAGGCGACTGGGTCATATCCTGCCGACAAAACAAAAAAGATAAGCTCACCAGAAGACAGACATGTTGAGCAGAAGTGCATGCGTCTCTAATCCTATTAATAGTAGAAAATCGACAAGGGAAGGGATGGAGAACACACACCAGGGGAGGGAGGCACTCGTCGGCGTGGCGGCGCAGCACAGAGAAGCCACCGTGTGTGCTGGTGTCGGATGCGGTGAGAGTCTTGCAGAAGGACCTGACTGCTGACCTCGGCGTGGCCGCAGATCCAGAACTCGCCTTCTCAGCCGCCACCTCGTTCTGCTGCATGAGCGAGCAGCGAGAGAGTAAACATCTGCTCGTACCAAAAAAAATTCCCCAAATAGACGCCCAAAACGAACCATCTGAGTCAATAGACTACCTCGGGCTCTGGCATGAGCATGATCTGTGCGTAAACCTCGTCGGTATCCGTCTCCGCCTATTGAAATTGAGAGAGCCCGTAAGCATCAAGACTGAAATTGCTGGGCGAAGAGAGAAGAGACGCTAATTGGCGGCAAAATTGGGGGGGAAAGCACAGCGGGAAGGGGATGAACCTTGAGCTCGACGTTCAGGACGCGGCAGAGCAGCTTAGACGGCAGATCGTAGAGGCGCATCTGGTTTCCAGCGACCTGGTTCATGGACGCCTCCACCTGAAAAGACCCCAAGCAGCGCAAAATCAGCGCCAGGAACAGAGCAAACCAGCTCGAGCGGGAGAAGGGGAAGCAGTTATACCTGCTCGATGTGTCCCTGCGGGAAGTAGAAGACGAGGTCACCGGGGCGCGGGACGTTGACGAGCGGGCCGGCGCAGGCGCGCCAGAGCTCCGGGTACAGCGGATCCCCTGCCGGGAACACAGCAACTCA
Organism: Cenchrus fungigraminus; assembly: GCA_036936925.1. NCBI lineage: Eukaryota > Viridiplantae > Streptophyta > Magnoliopsida > Poales > Poaceae > Cenchrus > Cenchrus fungigraminus. The sequence goes on from CM072779.1 coordinate 4,668,349, forward strand.
TGAGCACGAGGAGCCCAAGCCGGGAGAGCCGGCGAGCAGGAGAGACAGAGAGGAACCCAGCAGGCCGCCGAAGCTGACCGGATCTGGCCGCCGGAGCGTCGCGCTTACCTGAGTTGGACGGTGCCTGGGGCGCCGGCGGCGGCGCCATGATTGCGTGCGGCATCTGCCTCGGATCGGGCGGCGGCGGCGGCGGGGGAAACCCTAGAAGGACGGGGGAGAGACGGAAAGGGGAAGGCAGGCGGAAAGGGGGGAGGGAGAGGCAGCGGCAGCAGCAGGCGACGGGGGGAGAAATGTTTTTGTGGGGGGAGGAAGGAGATGGGGTAGGGGGATTTGGTGTGGTCTCTTTGTAGGGAGTAGAGAGAGACACACCCACGAGCCCCCCAATCCTAGAGAGAGATAGTAGGAACAAGCGAGGAGAGAGAGAGAGAGAGCGCGAGGCGGGCTGTGCAAGGCAGGCGCGGTGGCTGGCGTTCGGACAACGTTGGCTTTCCTTCCCTCCTCACGCTCTTCTCGTTCTCGCGGGAGGACCACAACCGGTCCGGTTCGGTCCGGCGGGCGGCTCGGCTCGAGCCGGGTCGGAGGACGGGCGGCTGGGCCCGGGCCTGTGCTTGCGTGTGCGGGGCTGTCTGTCTGGTCTGACCGGGCTGCAGCAGCGAGCGATGGGCTGGTGGGCGGTGCAGTGCTGTGCTGCAGAGCACTGAGCCACTGACGACGGCCGCTGCCGCGCACACCTACGGACGGTCGCACAACTTTATACAGTAGCGTAGGGGGGCGCAATTCATGGGAGAATGGACACCTACGCCGCAACAGTGTGCCGTTGCACGCTGCACCGCGTTACGCTGTTTTCTCTTTTCTTTTTTCTTCCGCCGATAAAATGTGAAAATGGCCGAGGTAAGATTCACAACACGAAGCGTTGGCTGGACATCCCCTTCCGTGTGGTGTGGCTTTTCAGGTCCACTAGAAAGAAAGTAATGACTCGTACTGGCAAGAGTTCTCGTTAATGGCTTGTTTTACTGCTAAACCTTTAGGTCAAGTTCTAAATTGTACTCTGAATTTGCTCTCCTCCTTAAATGATACAGTAGTGCTCCTGCTCTTTATTCAAAAAAAAGTTCTAAATTGTATGTCGTTCTATATTTTTTAAACTCATAAAATTTACTTAATATATATCTAGCACATAACAAAGGACGTGAACCTAAGAATCTAAAATGATCTAAATTTTTTGATGGAGTGAGTATGAATAGCACAATAACAATCGTGGCGGCGGCGAAATCCTAAAGCGACGTCTGTGCGATAGTTGAATGTGTTTGTCTAGGATTAACGTGTTGAAGTCTAATTGATACGTCACTCTTCCCGTTGCTAGTCCACGCTAATACCACTCTTTTTATGGGAAAATACGAGATATTTTTCGGTGATGGAAATGGACAGGGAAGACTCAGGACGTGTTAGCCGTTCCATTTTTGCGACCAGTGGCGCTCCCTTTCGATGCAATTTTTTCATCCCACGAATGGACTAGCAGCTAATCGAGATAAGCCTCTCTTTTTCTACGCACTAGGATGATGGGGTTAGTTCAGCCATTGGTTTTCTTTTTTCCACACCCAGGTGTGGAATTCCGGCCAGCCACCGATGGACGATGCAGGTACCCTTGAAGAAATAACAAGGAGAAAAAAAAGGAAGAGGGGAGGGTTTTGGATTTTCGGCGAAGCAAAGCACAGCTTGAAGTGGAAGTGTTTAAGCAAGGTCAAGAGTATTTTATCGCGGCCCATAAAAGGCAAGGCAGAGGAAGCCCCTAAATGGGAAATCAAAAGAAAACCCCTATCCCTGCCCAGCCAGCCAACCAAAGTCCTCCACGTACGCGCAGATTTCATTTTCCGGGGGCGAAAAACAGGGGGGGCGCTGGAGCTGGAGGTCTCACCGCACCTACGCTGATGACATAAATGGGGGGCATTAACGAGGACGTCCGATCCACCCTCAACTTGGTGATGGTACTGTTCCCCTAATATAATCCCGTGGGCCCTCCAGGGTTTATTTAGAGAAGAAGATGAACACGCACAGCTTTACGCCTGCAAATTACTCTTTTTTCTTGCTTTGTGGTTGTGAAATGTTATTAGCGCATAATGAAGTGGGGAGGCCAAAAGGGGGGGGGGGAGGCAGCTCAGCTCAGCTCGCGTGCGAGCGCACCATCAGCAACGCAACAACACAGCGCAGAGAGGCAGAGATGGAGATTAACAACCTCATCGCGAGGCTTTGTTAATTAAGGACGGAAGGATTTGGATGTCGTGACCTGACCTTCACTTGCGTTGTTAAAGGAACAGAAAGTGGCGGGGGTTTGGGCTCGGCTCGGCTCGGGCACGGGCGCGCGCCGGGGGCGAGGGGGGCATGCGCGGCGGTGTCGCGGCAGCGGACGGCACGGCACGCGGGGCTCGCTCCTGTTCCCGTCGCCGGGGGCCTCCCACTAAACTAATCGCAAAGGCAGATGCAACAGTGACAGCAGCAGCAGCAGCAGCAGCATCGTCTCGGCATCTCCACACCCCCCGATCAGCCGATTAATCTAATCCTCAGTGCCTAATCCCGCTGTCTAATCGCGCTGGATTAAAGTAATCCCGCGGCTGTGTGGCGCCCGGGCCGGGGGGCCCCCACCCACCTTGACGTGCTTCCGTCCGCGGGCGCGCACATGCAGGGACACCGCGGCGATAATCCTAGGTCGCGAGGAGGGGGACTGGGTGAGGGGCGCTGTCTCCTGTTGCCTCGCAGCCGGCCCGGCCTCGTCGTCGCCGTCATCATTACTGGGTCATTAGCGACGATAATTACTTCCCCTCCCTCCAGGATTTGTTTAGTTTATCGTCTCCCGACGTGAACACCTAACCTGCCGCCTAGCCTACCACCACCACCACTCCACCAGCAGCAGCAGGCGCTACTGCTCCTGCACTGCTGCATCCAAGGAATCCAGCCGGACTGATCCGATTAATTAATTGGATGGCATGGTTTGGTTTGGTTGATTTAATCCCATCCGTCGTCTGGTCCCTTGATTAGTGTACCATATCATCGTCGCTCCGCCATTTTGACCACCTCCCCTCCCTCCCCTGTTGCCGGTCGGCACGGCACAAGATCGGATCGAGCAAAGCACACGCCCAGGACCGAGTTACTTCTTCCTCCACAACATCTTTTCGCTCCGCTCGTCGTCGTCGTCGTGGCTTGAGCTGTCCGTCCAGCTCACCCGACAGCGCCACGTTGGACAGGGACCCGGACACGTAGACTGACCGACCGAGCAGGGGTTAACACTACCACTGGTAGTAGTATTTTCCATGTCCTTTTGTGCTGCGTCTGTACTGTACACGCTCAGAGTACGTACACGCGTGGCTAGGTCATTGGATGGACCGGTTGATTGGTCTCCGTAATTTGTACGTCGCCTCAAGTTAAACCCAGCCGGCCATGTTAACCTCCGCCAGCTACCAGCCCACCACCACCACGCTGCGTGGACTTGGACTCCTCCTCGACCACACGCTGCTAAAATCCAGTGCTGGCAATCTCATTGGTTTAGCCCCTCCTCACCCAATTAATTAATTTAATTCTTTAATTAATTAATTAAGCCGGAACTGATGCTGACAAAATGATACTGGAGACGCCCCGACAGGCAGACATGTTTTTTTTTTGTTTCTCCTCCTTTCTTCTTTACAAAAAAAGAAAACAGAAAAGAAAAAAAAACGCTGGTAGTAGAAAATTGTACCCGCGATCTGGCCCGATCCGCATTTATTTCCGGAGAAAAAAAAACGTGGAAGAAAACAAGAGAAATTAGCATCGGCGAAGGAGTTTGGTGGCGATCGATTAGCTTTGACTCCATTGCCTAATAATTCCTCTCTGCTCTGCTCTGCTCCGCACGGAGGAGTTGTTTTTTCTTCTTCTTTATAATCTTTTTTTTGAACTGGAGGAGGTGTTGGGGATGGGCGAGCCGGGTATGGCGCCCGGCCTTGTCGCTGCCGGTGGATCATCCCTAGTGGGAGGTCGTGGTTGAGATGGGAGCGCTTGTTGTAGTTTGCTAGGGCCTCGTCTGTCTCGGTGCCATATCTCCGTCTGTCTTGAACGCTTGTGATCGGCAGCGCATCGGTTTTTCCACACCATTTCCTGCATTTGACCTAGTATTCTATCCCAAATTCCAGGGTTTTGAGGTGGATGGATCATGGATGCGGGTCCGTGGCTTGGGCTAACATTCTTCAGGGCGAATCCGCACCATCAACTATGTCACGTACGTTCAAGGAGAGCTACTAGCCTAGTAATACTATACATGACAGCAACGTGAAAACGCCACCGTCGAATTCTGCCGATGAATTAGACGGAGTACTCCGTAGTGTACAATGAAAGGGTGTGACCGTGAGGAATGCTGAGAGTTGACTCCAAGTGACCTTCGTGGGAGGAGCTACAGTAGATAACCTGGCTGTTCACATTTGCATCGCACCGCATCGCCTGTGAAAAAACCCGGGGGGTCTCACGGAAATGCACACGCAAACGCACAGCGAAAAGGCAACGGAACATTCAACCCACGCGCGTGCTGGTGGTGGTCGCTGTCCCCCGTGTGTCCCGTCAAGAGGAACAAAAGTCTCCTCCAAACAAAACACAAAAAGAAAAAAGAAAAACGCCACCTGCCAGTCCTACTAAGCTTGGCATTACGGGAAGCACTTCCCCAAAGCAAGAAATTCGCGTGATAACCACAAAATCTGTTTGTTGAAATTACCAAAATTGGCCGTGTCTGAAACCTCCAAGAGAAAGAAAAAAAAAGAAGAAGAAGAAAAATACTGGTGTAGTACTAGTAGAAAAGATTTTGATGCGATTTGCGATACAACAATTGTCGTGTGGCCGGAGCAACAAGCCAGGGTAGGGGTAGGACGTCAAAGCAGCAGCAGCAGCGGCAGCAGCTCTCCGGAGGAGGCAAGGGAGGACGGTGGCGGAGAGACAGACGCCGACAGGTCGTGGCGCCGTGTCGCACGCCGCGCGCGCCCGTGCCCCCGTCCCGGCCCGGCCTCGTTGCTTTGCTTTGCTACAGGGGAGGCGCACAGGCCGATGGAGACGTGAGCGACTAGTACCCGACTACTGTGCGTGCCTGAGTGGAGGAGTGTGCCCTACATCCGGCGTCGGGCCAGGGACCACCATCCCTGTATACAGACCCTGCTGCTGCTGCAATCTGCTGATCCTGATCGGGGACGCGCCCGGCCCACTCACCTGTAGGCTAAGCACGCCCCTCGAGCTGACGGCCCACCATGACAAAAGAGGAGAAGCCATTGTAACTTCAACAAAAAAAAAGTAGTAGAAACAAAAGGTTGGAAGAGTACCCCATACAGTCCTCTTTTATTTTTCCTACCGCGTGTCCTTTCTTTGGCCCATGTTGCTCTCCTATTTCGAGGGTGTTCGGCTGGTAGAATGAATAGTACCCAGCTGGTAGAATGAATAGTACTTTGTGAGAGAAAATAAGTCAAGACAAGCCGAGATAAGCCAAAATATGCCAGCCGAACAGCCTCTTCATCTTTCTGCTACCAAAGAAATGGTTCATCTTTCTGCTGCCAAAGAAATGGAAAGGTGGACACCGGCGGGAACAGCTGCTCCTTTCAGCGCCCACATGCAAAGCCTGCAAGCCGGCATGCATGCTGTACTCTCTTGTGCGATGCTGCTGGATGCTCGGCGCTCTCTCTCTCTCTCTCTCGTCCTGCCACTGGGCCCCTTCTCGTGTTGCACGCGTGGCCCACTGGCATGCATTGCTTTGTACCACCAGCCCCTTGCTTTTTGCTCTTGACACTGGGCCCCGTGGGTGGTAAGGCTGTCCACACTGGGGTGCGGTAAAGAAACGCGACGGGACACGGTGGCGCTTTGGCGTACCGTTTCGGGAAAAATCCGCTGCAGCGGGGTGCGGGAAGGGCTACGGGACATCCCGTTCACCCGCCTCCGACGCCAAATCCAGCGTCCGGCAAGGGCGTGCGCTACGCCGACGTGGCGCGGGGCCCGCGCGTGCACCGTTGTTCCGCGCCGCGAGCAGGATTGCAGGAAGAGGGCGAGAGAGAAGGGGAGGACCGCCGTGGAGCTCGAGGTTGCCGACGGCCACCGCGCCGTCGAGGTCGCCAAGGAGGGGACCTGCCAGGCGCCACCGCCAGGCGCATCTCGACCACGCCGCCGGCTTGGGCCGCAGGAGAGAGGGCGGCGCGGCCCCGCAGGTGAGGTCGTGCTCGACTGCGACAGCGACCCACGGCCGCGAGATTTGAAATTCTCGGTACTGGGATCGTTGGGGTTCAACGAAGCTTGCCTGAGAAAGGAGCTAGAGATGTGTAGGCTCCAGGGGTGAGAGGGATTTGGATTTGGTGGCTTGTGCCTGGAGTAATTTGTCCAGCGGTGAGCTCTGCTCGTTCTTGCAGAGAGGGAGAAGAAAGAACGAGAGGAAAACAAAGAGAAAAAGGCCTACCACTTGCAAGCAAGGCAATGCAAAGATGTGGCGCTGGCGTTTTGTGTGCGTGCTGGAGAGCGGAGAAGGCACGGGCAAGGAGGAGCCGGTCGTGAGCAGCGGCAAGGACAACGCCACGAGTGACGCCGCCGAAGCCTGCGGTCAGGCGTAGAGGACCGGCACGAGGACGCCAAGCAGCGGCACTCTGTTGTTGGGCGACGAAGTCGTGGCTGCCGGCCTGCCGCAGTCGCGCCCGCGCCGGCGTCTTCCACCGCCCACCGGCACAGGGGAGGCGAGGCGCTTGTCTTGCCGGCGTGGAGGATTTGCCGAGGAAGCAACAGGCCGGACTGGAGGGGCCGCCCGCCGCGCTCCGCGAAGCCATGGAGGCCGGCGGCTTGGGGAAGAGGACGCATGGAGGTACCCGTCGTCCGCCGTCGCGCGGACCGGCCGTCCTTCGCTGCTGCGCTCGCCGCCGTCGCCGGAGGGAGCAGAGGAGCTCGCCTTGGCCTGCGCAGGGGCGGAGCTCGAGGGCGGCGGGGGCCCTGCTCGCCGCGCCGTCTTTCGCCGCCGGGAGGGCGGGTGGCCGCTGGTCGGGGTGGAGAGCAGGGACGGGTAGCGGGAGGTGGCGGAGGGAGCGAGGAAGCGGGAGGTGCCCGGTAGGTGGGGAAGGAAAGAGAGAGAGAGGAGGGAGAGAGAAAGAAAAGGTGTATGACGCGTGGGTCCCACAGTTGGTTGTTGGTATGAAGTACGAGATATAGGGGATAATGAGTGCGGAGAAATTGATACTGTACTGTAAATTTGTCGATGACCAGACAGAATATTCCCTTTAGAGTACGCAAATAGGGTACGACGAGTGCTACCAGCCTAAGGCCTTGGTGCACTGCATCGCTGTAGGCAGGCCTTGCTGCCATCCTCCTGTGATCCTCTGCTGCCTGCACTGTGCACAATTTTCACAAGGCCCATGCATGCCATTCAGGCCTTTGCAGTCCAGTCACAGCCTCACAGGGAGAGGGAGGGAGGAAGGCAGGAGGGAGGAACAAGGATTTTTTTTTTGATTTTCGAAAAATAAATGGACGAATCAAAAATTTCGAGAAATATACATCTGCCGCCGTGGGGCACAACGGTAGGGGTGCCGCCAACGGTCGGCTGACTTGCCAGGTGGGGCCAGCTTCCTACCGCTGTACCCCACGGCGGCAGGAGCCCTACCGCTGTGGAGCCTGCCGCCGTGGGGTACGGCGGCAGCGTCACCCCTATATAATGGGGCGACGGCTGCCGCCCAGCCCTCATCCCTTCCTCATTCTCTCCTCCAAATCTTCGGCTTTCAACCCTTCGGAGCGCTTTTGACTAAGGTATGTTTCTAAATTTAGTTTAGTTAGTGTAGTTAGTTAGTTTAGTTAGTTTAGTTAACTTAGTTTAGTTAATTTAGTTAACTTAGTTTAGTTAGTTTAGAAATTTCAAAAATTTTAGAAATAGTTATAATTCAAATAATTAGATTAAATTAATATAAAAGTATTAAAAATTGTTTTAATTAACATAATTCGTTAAAATTGGTTTTAAACTTCTAGAAAATTGTTATAATTCACATAATTAGATTAAATTGATATAAAATTCGTAGAAAATAGTTTAAATTCACATAATTCATTTTAACTCATTTAAAATTCCTAGAAAATGGTTATAATTCACAAAATTAGATTAAATTGATATAAAATTTGTAGAAAATATTTTTAATTCACATAATTCGTTTGAATTCATTTAAAATTCCTAGAAAATTGTTATAATTCACATAATTAGATTAAATTGATATAAAATTCGTAGAAAATAGTTTAAATTCACATAATTCGTTTTAATTAATTTAAAATTTCCAGAAAATGGTTATAATTCACATAATTAGATTAAATTAATGTAAAATTTTTAGAAAATATTTTTAATTCACATAATTCATTTTAATTAGTATAATTCGACTAATTGATTAAATTATGTTATTTTTTTGCAGCTATGGCTGGACCGTTGGAGTACGTACGGCCGGAGTTGTTCGACGAGGCGGTGGACCGGCACCACCGCTCGTACGTGTCGGCTGTTCTTGGACGTTCGCCCGGCAGTATACGTTTCCGGACCACCCGCACGTTGGTGCCGATATACCAGCGGTGGATTCCGAAGTACGTAATTCATTTTTATTATTTATTTCTGTTTCTTTACAATAGTAATTGCGTTAAGTAAATTAATTTTGTTTTTTTTTTCAGGCTACGTGTTGCAGGACTTCTCCCTTTTGCGCGGTTGGTCGAGGGGGACAGGCTACGAGCTGAGGTTCCCCGGGCGGAGCGGTTGACGTGGTTCAGCTACGACGCCCCGCTGATCGCCGCGTTCATGGACCGGTGGCGACCAGAAACACACACGTTCCACTTCCCCGTCGGCGAGATGACGCTCAGTCTGGAGGACGCCGCGATGTTGGGAGCACTGCCGTGTGCTGGCGAGGCGATGGTGCCGATCGACATCCCCGCGACGTGGCACGCCGACTTCCTTGCTCGGTTCGCGAACGTTCCTCGGAACGATCGCGCGCCTCTGCCGTACGTGCCCTTCGCCAACACCCACGGGCCGACCTGGACTTGGATCCAGCAGTTCAGCGTACATGATTCTAACTCTTATTTTCAATGTTTGTATGCATTTTAAACGAATGTGACGATGGACCTTTGTGTGTGTGCAGGCTGACTACATGGCGGACGAGGCCGACGACCCGACGTCAGACAGGTTTTTGGAGGTCTACCTGCTCTGGCTGTTCGGGTGGGTGCTGTTCTGCGAGTCAGCGGGAGACTCGGTGTCGAGGTACCTGCTCCCCAGGGCTCAGCGGATCGCCGACTCCCCCGTCGAGGAGATGCCCCAGATCAGCTGGGGCAACGCTGTTCTGACAGCTACCTACAGGGGGCTGTGTTTGGCAGTGTCGAGGCCGGGGAGTAAGGAGGGGATCCTCCTGGGGTGCCCTCTCCTGCTGCAGATGTGATCCACGAGCGGTTCGACATCGGTCGGCCCAAGGCCGACCTCTCGGAGTACCAGCCGCTGCCCGAAGACACCGACCCAGCGGACCTCCCCACCATGGGTTCTCTGTGGTGCCTCCGGAAGGTAATGACCTTCCTTATCGTTTTCTTCGCTTTATGAGTTCTTTAGTTCGATTCAATTAACTTTTCATATTCTGTGCAGCACGTTTGGGCTGGGAGCAGCCGAAGAAGGCGTACAAGGACTCCTGTAGCACACTGTAGCACATTTCGTTTGTTTGTGGTAAACATTATCCTACCATGGTCTAACTAGGCTCAAAAGATTTGTGTCGCAAAAGACATCCAAACTGTGTAATTAATTATTTTTTTTATCTATATTTGATACTCCGAACATATGTCTTTTGGTGTATTTAATGTGATGTGATGGAGAGAGTGGAAAAAAGTTAGAAACTTTAGCCATCTAAACCAGGCCCAAATGGTCCGGCCTCACCTAGGATTCTTTATTATTTTTCAGTGTCAGACAGAGTCAAAGAGCCTATCAGAGTCTACATGAACAAGTTGCACATGGAGGCAGCCAGCAGTTCATGACCACAGCAGTGCTCTCCCTTGCAAACATGTGAGATGCAGAGAAATGCCATGGAAACACTTGGGCCCAGCAGCCTGTTAAATACTAGGCATCATACTCACAGGCAGAGTGGTGGAGCCGGTGTACATGATGGATCTCACAATGCACAAGCATAAACATCCTTCTACAGCTTACATCAACAGATCCATGACACACAGCTTTCTACAAAGACATATTCACAACTCATGGGCAGAACACAACGAAGCTCAGCCAAGCCACCAGCATGTGGGTACATTTTGGATAAAACCACAGAGAGCAGCTGCTGCATGTTTGCAATTCTGAAACTGTTGCTTCCCTTGTGGAACATTTGGCTTGGACACTCCAGCCCAAGGCACTGTGAAAGCTACCACACAATCACTTTGTGTGGCAGTAACCATTGATCCAACATGATTTAGCACCGTGGCAGTGCCGTGATGGAAGAACATATATGCAGCTCTCAAGAAATGATTGATGATGATTATAAGCTGTGGAGCTGCGTTAGCATCGCGACGAGCTCATCGCTGGATGGACGATCCACTGGCGAATCCGACAGGCAGACAATGGCAACCCTAATAGCCATAAGCATCTCCTCTTCTTCCCCTTCATCTCCTACAAGGCTACTATCCAGTGCTTCTTTTGGATCCGCAGATTGCTGCATATGCCGGAGCCATCTGGCGAGGCCACCGCGCCCAGTTTCACCCGAGAAGAAAGGATCTGTTGGGTCTCTCCCGGTGAGCAGCACACCCAGGATCATGCCAAGGGCGTAGACATCACTCTTATCTGTGTACCTGCACCATCAATTAGTCGAATTTACATGAGATGATGCACCAACACAAGCAAGTCATTATGGTATTAGATCATCACAAAGGAAATACATGGACAAAATCAGCCACAGTACTCTTACAGAAAAGAAGATCAATTATACTAAAAAAATCAGTATACTTTCAACCAAGGAGGTAAACTTAAAATCCACCATGGCTGAAACAACGCATTCAGACCCTTCTCTTTATTTGAGATAAATGAGCCTGCTTTTTCCGAGAAAGATATTTGAGTCTCACAAAAGTACTTGCTTAGGAATTAACTGTCTAAAATTTACTAGCATAGCTAGGCATTCCAGAAAAAGTCGATGGAATATGAACTACGGAATCAGAATGCCAATCCTCATAGGATTTATTCTCTGATGGAGATGTGGAAGGTCCGAATGAAAAAGCATATTTATAAATTTTAAGAGAAAAAAGGGGAGCAGACCGTATTCTGTACGCGCTCATGCAGGAATATATGAAAAGCATAAGTATCAAAGGCAGGGGCAAATGGAGGTCCTCTAGCAAAGTAAGATTCTCATGTTGCAAAAAGCAAAAGTTGGATACCTTCACTAAGCCCTAGGGATAATCATCATTTTTATGCTTTATACCTTCTCTGTTACTCTTCTCACCATTTCATGATAAAGAAGACTAACGATAGTAATTCGGTAGCATCCACAAGTCAATGAGTCTAGTGGGGATAAGAGAACTAGTAATTTTATTGGAGTCTGTTGATGCAACATGGAAGAGTAAGCAAATAAATGGTCTTAATAACTGTTTTGCTAAACAGGAAATATGTTAAACTGCCACTAGGCTTTCAAAGATGATGCTAGGATGCTTTTGGTGTCACTCCATATTCAGGTAGATGTCAGATGTAAAGTATGATATGATAAAATCATTACAATATTATATTTTAAATCTACAATGTCAACTAGACTAGATAATGCAAAAAGAAAACACTAAACACCACTGCATACATCACAGATTTCAACAAGGCCTTTTTTATCTTCAAATTTCTACAATGAAACACCTTCAGTTATTTGCATGATTCGAGATTTTTACTAGAACAGTTCACATCTGCTCAAATTCTACAACTTATGTTTTCTTGGGTAACCTTCTATTCAGTGAGAATGTTAGATGACGAGAATGCATTCGAGAATGCTACATAAGTAAGATCGAGTTGATATTCTAAAAATATTATCACTTCGATTCAAATTTCCTTCTTTGGTTCAAAATTCAATACAAGGGTAAAGGCATTGATAAATCTGAAAGTACACTGATTTGTATATCAAGTATCAACAATAAGCTAAAGGCCCTTAGGAAAGTGGTATTTCTCTTTCAACCTTCCTGCAAGAATTCTACTCTTTGCTCTGAAATCCATGCTTTCCAAGAGGAGGCTAAGAATATTTATTCAGGGATTTAACTGGTAACAAATCAGCAAAAAAAAAAAAAAAACTGAAGTAGTAATGCATATATGTTTACCTGCTGCTCTGGTAGCACTCTGGAGCTGCATAGAGGCCACTGCATAACTCGGGATCGCCTGAACCTGCTGCGATCAGCCTTGCAACACCACAATCTGCCAGTATTGGTTCAAAGCCTTCGTCCAGCATCACATTCGACGGTTTGAGGTTGCAATGGAGTATCCTTGGACTGTACTCAAAATGCAAGTGCCTCAATCCCTTGGCAATCCCAACAGCAATCCTGCTCCTGGCATCCCAATTGAGGCTGACCTGCTGCGATCTTACCCTCTTCAACACATCCTCTAGGCTGCCCCCAGGAATGAAGTCGTACACGAGCGAAAGGCGGTCAGCTTCACGAACATACGCCTTCAAGGTCATTACATTCTGGTGCCTCACCCGGGCAAGGGCGTCAAGCTGCCTCTGCACCCTCCTCATGTCAGACTTAGATGTGCTCGGGGACATTGACGGCGAGGCCTCGGGGCGGTTGGCCGCCTCGAGCCGCTTGACGGCGACGGTGAGGTCATTGTCAAGGGTGAGCTTGTAATACTTGCCATGGGGACCATGGGCGAGCGGCTGCGCGGAGGGGAGCGCGGCAAGGAGGTTCTTGGGGGAGATTTGAGGGGTGAAGGAGACAGGGCCCTTGACGATCGCGGGCGCACTCTTTGCGTGGAGGATAGCGACACGGATGGCGTAGAGGAAGGCGAGCGCAAGGAGGAAGCCGGAGAGAGAGCCGAAGAGGACGCCGAGCGCGATGCGGCGGAGGCGCGCGGCGGCGCCGACCTGCGCGCGGGGAATCCTTGATTGCGGCGGCGCGGGTGAGGGCGGAGGCGACTGGGTGGCCATGGGCTCCGAGTGGAGCGACTGGGAGGCGGTGGGCGCGCACAGGGCGAGGAAGGCGAGCAGGAGGAGAAGGGTGGCCAGGAGCGGCGGGGTTTTGGTAGGGTTCTTGCTCGTCATCTTAAATTGTTGCTCCATGAAACAAGAACCAAACTTGCTAAGAAAAACAAACAAAATTCCTCGGGCAAGTTAAAGGGGGGAGACGATCAATGCGCAGGATCAAAGGAGGTTGAAGATGCTATTTTCGCTTACTTCTCGTCTACCCTCACTCATACCCCCTACAGTTTTCCTCCATGGAAATCAAAGGAGAAGTGGAGTTGCAAAGGATAACAAGAACTAGCATACCTTCAACTTGTGCATGGTCCTCGTGATCTTCCGAACAGAAATTTGGCAAGGAACAAGACGGAAAGGAAGCTGCTCAAGGCGAGAGTGGCGTGGAAGTCGGAATGAGAAGTACCTGACGAAAAGAACCAGGACAGAGACAACCGCGAAGGAACCGCCTCTTCCCTTTCACCTCCCACAAGCACCCAAGCAGGCGGCTCACGCTCCTGTCGCCTCCCAGCACCAAGAAATCAAACGAGATTAGCGGGACTCGCCACAGGCACGGAGAGCACACTCCGCAAGCGTGATCTCCGCCTCCGCTAGAGAAATCCCAACTCCCCCCTTTGCTCTCGCTCGCAATCAACTCTCAGGCTCTCGCTGATACCGAGCGGTGTGCTCCCTCCAGAAAGCTTCAAACCGAAACGACAGGAAGCAAGAATTATCCAAAGCTCGCCGGCTCGCTCACCTGGGTGACTGCTCGCAATAAGTTACTCGGAGAGCAGAGCAGTGTGGCATTGGTGTGGGCGCCCAAAGCTAAAAGCCGAGACTTTTCTCGACGCACACTTCTTCAACCAGGCGGCTTGGCATCGCATTCGCATCCACCATGCGCAGGCACAGCGACCGGACCAGCCAAACATTCTCCCCCGCCGCGACTCAGACCGTATTCTTCTCTCTCTGAATTCTCCCGTTTTTACCCCTCACCTCTCTCTCTTATCCCCTCCGGCCGCGAGGGGCGCGGCGCGGCGCGTGGCTGTAGCGGAGGGCGCGGAGAGAGAAGCCCGAGACGGAGCAGAGATGCTTTGATGACCGTGCACCGTTGCCCACACTGTTTCGAATCTCTTTTTTAAACATCTGAAACTCCTGTAGCACACTATAACCCGTGTTTAGTTGGTGGAAAATTTGTCTTTTTAACTTCTGGAACTCCTGTAGCACACTATACCACGTTTCGTTTGTTTGTGGTAAATATTATCTAATCATGGACTAACTAGGCTTAAAAGATTCGGCTCGTGATGTACAACAAAACTGTGTGATTAGTTAATTTTTTTACCTACATTTACTACTCTGAACATATGTCTTTTAGTGTATTTAATGTGATGTGATGGAGATAAAGTTTAAAAAATAGTAAAAATTTTGCAAATTTTCAGCCAACTAAACAGACCCCTGTCCTTCCTCAAAGTGAGAACTGTCGCTTCTCCCCCACAGTCTTGCTTGCTGGTGATTTTTCTTTCTTTTCACCTGGAATACCGGCAGCACTCCAGTAAAAATTTCCCTTTCCAGATTCGGCACTGTCATTACTGCCGCTTGGAAAACAATGGTCTGAGGTCCTGTTTAGTTGGAGGAAAAGTAGCAAAAGTAACTTCTGGAACTCCTGTAGCACACTGTAGCACGTTTCGTTTGTTTGTGGTAAATATTGTCTAATCATAGACTAACTAGGCTCAAAAGATTCGTCTCGTGATGTACAACAAAACTGTGTGATTAGTTAATTTTTTTACCTACATTTACTGCTCCGAACATATGTCTTTTGGTGTATTTAATGTGATGTGATGGAGAGAGTTGAAAAAATAACAAATTTTTAGCTAAAAATCTGCCAACTAAACGGGGCCCAAAGGACACAAGAGCTTGGCTTGCTGAAATGACGTCACTGTAATCCTGCGAGGAGTTGACTGCTTAATCCTGCTGCTAATCCGAAACTTGACTCGCGCAAACAGCACCACCTGGTTAATGAAGTACTATCATCAAACTGTATGGAGTTGGAGACTGCTTTCAAGTGGTACTAGTAGAATTACAATTACCGGCTTACCGCTCCTGAATCGGACGAACAGCAAGGACTAAGGGGATGTTTGGTTCGTGGCCATCATTTGCCACGCCACAATGATGGCAGTCACAGCAGTTATGGTAGGTGCATGGTTGCTGCCGCCGCCACAGTTTTTCCTATACGATCCTCCCGTGGTGAGTGTGGCGGAGCTTTTGCTCGCCACAAACTGTGGCGTCGCCTCCGTGGCGTTGGCGGGCGGCGGTACCAACCAAACATCCCCTAAAAACTTTCTTTTGGCTGCTTGCTTTCGCGGGGGGCCGGGCCAGGGTAATTATACCCGGGCCCGTACTTTGAGATGCCCTTTCCCTTTTCCCGCCGCTTGTGTTCGGGCCTCTTTTCGGCTGCCGCGGCGTGCCCCTGACATGTGGGGACCCTCTGCACCCCGTCATGTGGGCTCGTTTAGCCCATGCGATGTGAGGCCGCCACCACTTGTGAGGATGGGCCTCCGTTACATCTGGCCTGTATATATGGGCCAGGCTGCGAGGCCTGCGTTCGTTATCGTTCCAGGCCCATATTTAGTGTTGAAGAAACTAGAAAGGCTGCTTGCTGTAGTGGTGTGTCAACCAACAATCAACCGAAATTAGCAGACTGGCATCCACCCAGATCGCTAGGCTCAGGCTGTCAGGCAGTGTTCATCCCGCGAGATAAACCATGGTTCGGTGGTGCTAGGGTTTAGGGATTCCTCGCCCAATTCCATCAGCCCCTCGGAGCTGCACCCTCGCGCAGCAGAGATCGATCGGTTCGGTAAGGACCAAACAAACTAACTCCCGATCCCCATTCGATCAGGTGCCCCGATTTCGGGAGCGGGTTGATCCAATGCGTAGGCCAGACGGGGCTAATTTGGTTGTCACAACTCGAATCTGCAGTGGAATGTTTTCATTCTGATCGGATTCCGCCTCTACCCGCGGGTTCTGAGCTTGATTTCGGTGCAGGATGGAGGAGGGGGACGCGGAGGCGGCCCAGCGGGACGCGATCACCGCGAGGATGCGGAGCCAGGACTATGCCGGCGCGAGGGCGCTGCTGCTGCAGACGCTGCAGACCAACCCCAGGCTGGACGGCGCGCTGGAGATGCTCCCCGTCCTCGAGGTCCTCTGCGCCGCCGGGGAGACGCTCGCCGGCCGCGGCCGTGGTGTCGACTGGTACAGGGTCCTCCAGGTCCTGCCCGGGGACGATGCTGCCAGGATCGAGGCGCGGTACAGGAGCATTGTGGCTCAGTTGGAGCCGATCGGGGGTGACTTGCCCGGCGCTGAATTGGCTCTCAGGCTTGTCAGGGAGGCGTACGCGGTGCTATCTGATCCGGAGAAGAGAGAAGGGCTCGATTCCAGGGACATTTTTACTCGATTTGTTCGTTCTGGTGTTGTTGTGGCACCAACTCCTGATAGAACAATGGCCCATTCTGACAAGCTAAACAGTCTTCACACAAAGGATGCTAGGACAGCGGATTTTACAAGCAATGCAGTCTCACATGTTCAGCGCACCACCAACAGGTCATGTTTTGAAGAGAGGATTTCCCATCTTTCAAATGTGGCTAGTTCTTCCAGAACTAAGAGGATGGATCCTTGCTTACAAGATGATGGTGACTTGCAGTCACCTGACGATGACCATATTGACAAGAAGCAAAAGAGTGTCTACGAAGACGATGTTTATTGCGCGTCGCCCTCACAGGAAGATTTGGATGCCTACTTTGATGATCCGTCAGATGCCAAGGAAGATGAACGCTGCTCTAGCAAACATTATGAATATCATAATTTCGAAGAAGACAGGGTGATAGAGAATTTTTCTACTGGCCAGGTTTGGGCAGCGTACGACTGGGAGAGGTTACCTCGTAGATATGCACTCATAGTTAAAGTATTGATGGATAAGATGCAGTTATATGTCTCATGGTTTGAGCCCTGTCTGCAATCCCATGAAGAGAACAAATGGTCGCGTGCAGGCTTGCCGTTGGTTTGTGGAACTTTTGCCACGGAAGAACGCCGAATCTCATTAACTTGTCCAACTATTTTCTGCCATCAAATTTCCAGTGAGAATCTGAATCAACATCTTGAAGTTTATCCCCATGAAGGTGAGGTATGGGCCATATACAGTGACTGGGATATTGAGTGGTACACTTATCCTGGGATGTGGAAGAAGAGCGGCTTCTATATTGTTGAAATTCTTACTAGTTATTCAAAAGAATCAGGTTGCACTGTTGCACACTTGGTAAAGGTCGATGGACATGGAAGCATTTTCCGAAGGCATTTGAAGAGTGGAACAGAGCGTCTATTGCAAATACACAGCGACAATCTGCTCATGTTTTCTCACAGGATCCCTTCTTTCAGATTTACCCCTGAGGTTGGAATAATGTTTGAGCTTGAACATTCTGCTGTTCCGGAAAACCTGCGCCAAGAAACTACAGTGGCATGCATTTCTCCTTTGTCACTTTCCGGTTTACATGATGGCGCAAACAGCTTTCGTGAAGCTGCTGTTGCACAATCCTCAAATCCTTCAACAAGCAAAATGGATTCAGGTGGCCCATTGCAAGCCATGATGAGCTGCGATAACAAGTTGTCACCCAAGAATTTTCTGGAGGGCCAGATATGGGCTGTATTTGATTCTCGAGATCGAATGCCTAGGTCTTATGTCAGAATAATCCGTGTGGTTTCATCAACTTCAGTTTTTGTGTTGAAATTGGAGCCTCACCCTATGCTTAATGAAGAGATACGGTGGGTTGAAGATGGTCTACCCGTTGCTTCTGGGGTATTTCGTGCTGGTACTGAAACCACTTACAAGGACGTTTGGGAATTCTCTCACCCTGTCGAGTGCGACTGGAGTGCAAAGAGATCTTTCTACCGTATTTTCCCAAAGAAAGGGGAAATATGGGCAATGTACAAAAATTGGAAGATCACCTTGAATAGCACTGATATTGACAAATGTGAACCTCGCATGGTTGAGATCCTCTCAGACTACTCTGATGAAAGTGGAGTCAATGTTTGCAGCTTGGTTCGGGTAAAAGGTTGCTTAACCTTTTTTCATAGGGTAGTAATTGAAGATTTCCATTTGACAAGGTGGATTCCAAGGTCTGAAATGCTCAGCTTTTCCCATCGTGTTCCTGCTTTCATTGTTGTTGAAATCAAAGATCTTGCTATACCAAAAGGGTCCTGGCATCTGGAACCAAGTGCCCTCCCTACAAGGATCATACACTAACACATGTATAGTAGCAGATGTAGTCAATAGCCCAATTGTAATGACTCCACCCTTCTCGATCGCTCCATTTTAAATATTTTCCCCACCTTGGTTAATGATCTTGCATTCATTGTCTTTTCGTGAAAAGATTTATTTGATCACCGCTTACTAAGGAAAATGAGTTTTTTCACCATGGAATGATGATACAATGCCAAACGAGAAATTAATGCAACTGAAATCAAGGTTTACCTTATCATTATTTTACCGTTGCTATCAACTGCCCATTTACATTGCCACATGCACTCTAGTTGGGTTATCTGTTGAATTGTTGATCAGCCCTTCTGTTCTTTTAGTTGCTTCTTGATGAGCATTGTATGCAATCACCATCCACTTTGGTCCATTTGGTCTAATGGAGCGTTGAGTAAATGATGTCTCTGAGTGATTCTGCCGACACTGCGTTATTATCAAAGAAAGGAAATACCTTTTCGTCAACCAGTAATATGTGTTTCCTTTTGACAGGGTGTCCAATATATCCTTGTCCGTGCTAGATAATTCTATTGAGATGATTTGTCTCGATATCAGAATGATGTTTGCAGATGTAGAAACAAGAGAATGATGTCTTCTGTAGTCACCCTCTTAAGCTGTTTGAAGGTCCATATCAGCACAGTATCAATTAAGTGCTACTGACTTTGTGGATACACTAAAGATTCCTTTTTCTTGCTATTTGGGTATCTTATAAGGCTTGATAGGTACTTCATTTATTCATTTCTGTCTTTACTTTCAGCTAAACCTATACATTCATTCAAAAGTCAGCACTGCGAATCTACAGTTCCAACACAACAGTTGGTTTTGATTAAAAAAAATCTCCAATTCTTGTGTGCTGGATACCTTTTTGCTCAGTTCAGCCTTGTAATTTGCTACATTCAAAGGAAATGTTAGATTATAACATATAAGCAGTGACGGATCCAGAATAAAATTTAGGGGGGGCTGAACTATACATAATAAGAATACCTAATACAATTAATGTGGGCCTAATGATCTTTTCTGATCAAAAATCACAAAATTACCTTCTTCTACCTCAGGATACAGTCCTTCTATGTATCTATGGAAAAAAAAAACTAGAGAAATTGCAGGAGGTTTTTTGGAGTTTCACAGCAGTAGGGGGGGCTGGAGCCCCCTCCGCCCCCCTTGCTGCCTTCGTCACTGCATATAAGTAGCAAATTTAGTGTCCTTTTCATCATATGATGTAGGCAACTTAGAACAAAATATGTAACCTTTTCGATCTGTCTTAATTATCTGCACTGTATCATATTGTTAATTGTGGTACGCAACTAGTTTCCAGTAAGCCCCTTTTTTTCTGACAAGTGGTCACCGGCTCGTTGCTTGTTGCACGAGCATAGCCTATGCGTTTTTCTTGTGCTCAAGTGCAACTGTTTTTAACTATTTTTGCATTCAGATATGAAGTTTCCTGCTTTCGAAGTGGCTTTAAAAAACTTTAAGAACTACAGTGACAGTTAAATTCATGATGCAGCAAGAGACGTGAAGCATTCTGTGGTGCTCATTCTGGAGATTATTTCGGCCACCATCCAGATGTCAACATCATCACACCTAAAAATATGCTGAGAGCGCATATTACTCTGTAAGCTACACGTTGTTAGTAATGCTCGAAGTGGAGGTTTTTGTCCTTGCTGACGTGGAAACAAACTTGAAAGCGCAATCTTGGTCAGTAGCGTACTCACAAAGGGTTGTAGGTGGGCAGAGGCACGTCCCTTATTCTTTACATGGAATTTGCAGCATTGTTCTGAATTTCCTTTGGATACTTGATGCATTCAGCTATCAATGGCGATTTGGCACCCTATGTTTTTAACTGTTTAGCTGCTAACAATTTCCAAGGCTATTAGGTAGCATGTCGGTTTGGCCTTAACAATGCATGGTAAGTGCATCAAGAAAATGAAAGCGGCTTATCCAAATTTAAAGGTCAGTCTTGCATTCGACATCAATCAGGGTCAATGAGTTTTCAGTCATTTTATTTTTGGAGTTCCCGGACCATTTGGTTTTTCAGTTTTCGTTTATGTTTCTGAAATGAAGTCTCCACTGGATAGCACGGAGAGGTGAAGATGGAATTTCATTGGTTCTATATGTCTGAATTCCCTTCTTGTCATACCTTACTTTTTGGTTCAAACTTCAAACTCATCGTACTTTCAGTATAGGTGAACACTGAATGCCTACCAGCCATGATCTTGGGGTTTCTGGGACTGATAGTTCCTCTTTGCCTACCACTTAAATAGCAGTAGCTTGGTGTCTCTTATCCTGGCGTTTTTGTTGTAAGTTTTAAGGGTGGAGCAGCACTACAGTGTATGCTAATCATTTCGTGCTAACAGTGTATTAAGCTTAAAGATGCCCAGAGATAGTGTACCTAAAGAGCACTTTGATTCTACCTTTATGCCACTGCAACTTTTGTTTCTCTGCCCCTTTATTTTTCATTATCAACTCTACCTATTACAATATATAACCATCACGCTATAAGGTGCCAAGAACTGGAGCCCTTTTCCCCTGTATACCCTATCTATACAAGGTAAAATACCTACAGCATTAGCAGTTTCAGGAAGGAAACTGTACAAGATCCTGAATTTCTAACTAAAAGACAATAGAATAGCATATGGATTCTGGTTGGTTTTTTCCTGATTGTGTACTCTGTTGTTCTAATGTCACATTTCACCCTCCATGACGACCATTTTAGACTTTGAAGGCCTCCTTTTTTTACTTTAGAGTTATTTACCTTTGCAAGTAACCTCTCTGATGTGGTGACTTATTTCTTACTGCAAACCGACAGAGTGAAAAGAAAAGAGACAACAGAAGAGGCAGGAATCCAATACAAAGTGGGCCACCTTCAGTTGGAAATTGCCACCAGACTCCCTGACAAGTGACATCATATAATCCTAGTAATCCAATCAAAGCTAATGACCATATTACAGTGGACCGGACCGGGTGGGTCTTTGCAAAGGGAATCCATCATCAAATAAGAATAGGATTTCTGGAGTTCACCTTCAATTCATCCTGCACCTAATTTCATTCGCAGGTGCTTAAAAAATAGCTGGTCTTTCATCAGTGGGTGGCCTTGGCAAGTAACTGTTGATATCCTCTCTCTCTCTCTCTTCTCCGAGGACTTGCAAGTATAAAAAGGAGAAGCTCTTGGTGCCGTCGTTCTGCAAGAAAAAGGGGAGCTCCAGAGGAGGAGAGGGGGTGGCGTTCCCTAACGGGAGCCACAGGCCGCCATGGACATGGAGCTGGAGCATGGAGGGGATGAGGAGGAGACACGGAGCGAATCGTCCAAGAGGAGCTTGAGTGCTTCGTCTGATGCAACCGTTAGCAGCACAGCAAGCAAGCTGCAAGCTCTGAGATTTGCCGAGGACCTCTCCCTGCCATCGGTACGCTCTCCCTCTCCCCCCTGTTGTTTGCCATGGTCAGTTAGCTGATCGCCTGATCAGCACCTAGAAATCTGCAATGACTTCTCGTCAGAGTTCGTGATATCCCAGGTGCCATTAGTTTCTCTGGCAAATTAGAGCAGTCCTCTGAAGTACTCTGTTCTTTATGCCTCGATGAGGATCCTAACCCTGCCATTTCAGAAGCCATTAAGCTCCTCCAAACAACTGGCCGTTTCTTGACGCCATTGCTCTTCCCCTACCCCAGTTCTCTGAACCCTGAACAACAGAACCTCCTCACCTTTTTCTTAGTGGAATCCTTCATCAGACTATAGTGAATTACTCTATCCCTCACTGCATTTAGACAGACAGTACCCGCATATTCGTGCCCCCCTGCAAATCGAGAGAGAAACACCTCCTTGGATTCTCAAGGCACAGGGGACCCCATTTGCGATCGCTTTTTCCCTCACGTCCGCGGCTTTTAGCGGAAAGGTGAAAAGTCTCGCTAGTGGCCTAGTGCCAATCCGCCAAACAACTCCACTGCCGCTGCTGCACGAGGACAGGAGGGCCATTCCTTCCTCAACCTTTGTAGCCTCTGCACTTGATGGGAACAAAAGCAAATCTTCTGATCTCAGGCTGGAAATCAGGATGATCCAATTCCATTTCTTCACATGGAAAATTGGAAACTGGAAATGGAGAGCGGTGGCAAGAATGCTTGGTGTGCTGGGCTTGGCTTCCTTGGTCACAGTCACAGCTGACAGCTGCTTGCTTGGAGCTGCAGCTGCTTGTCTGGCCACGAAGGTGAAGCCGTCGCCAATTTCGGCGCCTTCTCGATCTCGTGGAGGTGGTGTAGTGTTTCCCGTTTTGACGATGGCGGCATGGGCGTGCGGTGGACAACTCGGCATGAGCGAGCATCACGTGCGTGGCAGACAGCGTCGTCTCCGATCCTTGCAAAGGTCGAAGCGGACACTGTAGCCGCCATGCCTGATCCCGAATGCTCCTGACGAACTTGTCTTAAGCCGTTGGACCTGAACATTAGCTGTTCATCTCTCCTCCTCACGACCGTTGGATCAGGACTCGAATGATTACACTCAAAGAGACCATTTCCTCTTGGTTTTGGATGTTAACATTCTGCAAGTCAATTCACGAACCCGGTAGTCGTTTTGTCTTTTTTTTTTCCTATGCCCATTCGAATACATTCTGTATCTTATAAATGCAGTCAAATGATATACGATGCTACGTTTTATTTGACCAGAAATACACACACGTATACGGAATCATCAGTGGGTCAGAGAAAGAAACATCCCCTTCACTACTCTCATTCGTTCTCATCCAAGCAAACCTTAACTTTCTGAACCAGCAACGCTTCTCGGGTGACCAACTGGCACACGTGTGTGCACTCCGTTTATTTTGACCGCGCTTGCAAATATAAATATCTGCTGCCATTTGATCCCGTCCACCACTTCGCTGTCAGTTGGCTGTGGCAGTAATAATCTATTAGCTCTGACTGAACATTTCTGCGCAACTGAATTGAAAATGCTCACAAACAT
The DNA here is from genome assembly GCA_036936925.1 of Cenchrus fungigraminus. NCBI lineage: Eukaryota > Viridiplantae > Streptophyta > Magnoliopsida > Poales > Poaceae > Cenchrus > Cenchrus fungigraminus. Next base: position 4,691,726 of record CM072779.1, read on the forward strand.
GCTTTGGACAAGAGGATTTGGATATCAAATAGAATTCCCTCATTGCTAAGATAGAATTGTGGTAGATTACACTGAAGAATAAACAACAAAGCCGCTGAGATCTTTCACAATTCAGGCACTGCTTATGCTGAAGGATTTTTTTTAAAAAAAAATCCTTCTGCAGAAGATTCTTGGAGAGACGTTAATGCCATGACAGCCGGCCCCACATCCTCCCAGTAATTTTTAATAAGCCGACAGCAAGGGATGAGAAGCACCACACGGCCACATGCACTTGCCCTGCAGCTGCAGCTGCTGGTATCTAATAGTCTCTGATCGCTACAATGAGGGAAGTCAAGAAGATCACAACGGTTAGGCCATCGTATATGCGACCAGACCCAGCACCGGGCACTGCACGTGATACAGTATCCATACTATAATGCAAGTGGCTTGAATAGGCCATAGATTAGCATGTGTTTACATTGTTATGTTCTGCTGCCATAGAGGCATGCATTCAGGGTCAGGGTCAGGGACAGCAAATCAGCAATGTGCTATCCTATTGCTGCTGCCTGATAGTAGGAGTACAATTTAACAATAGGGTTCAAAAGTGGCAGCCATGTGACTTCTTGAGACTTTAGACTTTAGAGAGAGAGAGAGAGAACATTATATTGTATCATGCTATTTTTCCCTCCTTAATTCGTATGGTATATTCCTCACAGACTCTGTATGGGTGATGACCTATGTAAGTTCCAGTGGGGAGGAATGGATGGAATGGAATGGGTAGTAGTTGAGGGAGGCAAGTCACCTACCGTTTTTAATTAGGGTAGGTCTGCTAGCACTTAACCCTTGGCAAGCATAATTGATCATCATTAACAATACGGCGAAGGCTAACCCAACTTGGCCGGCGTTTTTAACAAGCGTCCGTGCACGCTGAGTGGATGCAGGAGTGGCCACGGCTAGCTGCTGGTCCATTGATTAATTAGTTGCGTAGAAGCAATGCAAATGCAAATGCAAATACGGTTGGGTGATGAACTCAGTTGATGGTGGCGATATGCGATGGCTGGCAGTATAATGACGACGCTCTCGACATGGAGAGTGAATGCTACGTACTTAGTGTTGATGGAGAAAGTACGAGCGATTGATAAAGAAATTAAACTGGTGGGAATGCAGGTGCAGGTTGTGGTGATGAGCGCCAACATGGGGTGCTCCCACTGCCGACAGCGGGTCGCCAACGTCGTCTCCAAGATGAACGGTGAGCATCTCTATCACTGCCTTGATTGTATACACTAAAAACATACTAGGAGTATTAACAGAGTAAGTCTTGATCCAATTTTTGTCCTAACAAAACAAAATACACATTGCAAAAAAAAAAAAAGGATTACGCTTTATTTGGTCCGTACTGATCGATGTTGATGTAGAGCCGCTTTGTTTTGTTGCTTATCATGTGCTTTGTTTGTGTGGTTAGCAGGGCTGCTGGATTACATGGTGGATTTCGGGAAGAAGGAGGTGACGGTGAGGGGGAAGGTGGCGCACACCAAGAAGAGGAGGAAGCACAAGAACCCCTTCGCGGCGGCGGCGGCAGGCTGGGAGACCAAGCCGGCGTCGGCGTCGGCGTCGCCCGGCCATGCCAGGACGCTGTCCTGGTTCTTGGGATGCTACGGCTCATAGCAGCTAGTACACTACTAGTCTATACGATCACATCTATGTATAGGACTATAGGAGTAGTATGTGTTGTGTAAGATATCTCTAGCGTATTAATTGTAACCTTTTGTTAAATATCCTCTTGTAATTCGTTCTCTTCTTCCCCTTTTACTATTATTTTTTCTGTAATGTTCAGAAATAAAAAATAATGTAGGTGTAATTGTAAATGTCACACGCACATGCGCGTGCTCGCCGATCCTCCGCATGTCTGCATATTCATTCAGGCCTTATTATCCTCCCTGTTGCGTTGTCATTTTCATGAATAATGGCTTAACACCTGTTTGGATAGCTTCTCCCAACCACGTTTAGATTAATCTAAACGAAGATTTTCTCGCTTCTTGTTATCGTAGTTCAAATATCTGAAACGGCTTACCACATAGATGAAAATCAGAGAAAATACTTTCGCAAAAAAAAAAGAAAATCAGAGAAAATAAACAAAGTGTCAACTGGATTCTCACTTATTTTCACTGATAAACGAGAAATAAACCGAAACAAACACCTCTCAAATCCCTGTTGGCGCGTCGCCCTCCGCCGAGCACCTGGCAACAGTCTCGTCGTCCAGCAACGTAACGTTCAGATCCGTGTAGTTACCCACCACGACCCCCCTCCTGCCCGGAGAACCGGATCCGTGCCGGGGTGCTCAACGGCCGTCGTCGGCGGCGTCACGCTGCAGAGAATTTCATGCGATCGCGGAGGCCGAGATGACGAGGAGGAAAGACCGGGGAAGCGTTAGCGGACTGCTGCTGCTCGGTCCGGCCGTGTCGGCCGGCGGCTGCTGGCACCTGTGTCGCCTCGCCTCGCCTGAATATTCTTCACGTGCGATGCTCGCAAATTTGACAAGTTGCTAACCAACTGTCGGAGCTGAGAGGCCTGAGCACATGAAAAGACATGGAATCGCGAGCTTGCATCAGTGATTCAGTGTCGAAGTCACTAGTCAGTACTACTCAGCAGCATGAACGAACACTGACTGTTTCAGTAATTGTGCTGCGAGAGGGCAAAAAAGAAAAAGGATGAATTTCGTTTAGTTTTAGATAAATAAAAAGGCATCAGGGTGGATTGGATTGGATTGGATTCAGAGTTTGTTTGGGAGGGCTTCGGCTCCACCCAAAACGGCTCCGGCTCCGACTCTTTTGGTGGAGCGGCTCCTCTGGTGGAGCTGGAGCCGTTTTAAGAAAACGTTTGGCAAAACGGCTTCCCCAGGCTGTGTAAGGTGGATAAGAGAGTGAAATGTCCATACTGCCCTTTCTTTTTTCTTTTTTTATTTTCTTCTCCACTTTTTTTGTTTTTTTCCCGACGTCCTTCTCTGATCTTCCATAGAGCTCCGCCCGCCGTGACCCGCACTCGTTCGTCGCTGCCTCCTACCCTCCTCCTCGTTTCCTCCTCTAGCACTCCTCCTCCTTCTCGATCGCGCCCCGCGTCCGGTGGCCATGGAGGCCTCCGGATCCGGCTCACCTACCCTGCCTCACCAATCCTTTTCTCCTCTCCTCTGCTCCGGATCCGGCGGCCATGGACGCCAGGTTGAGGACGAGCCGCAGAGCAGAGACGCGTAGCGAAGCAGCAGCGGTGAGGAAGCCCTCCGTCGGTCGCCGTCGCCGCCCACCGCCGCCTGTGGCCCGCCGCTGCTGTCTCATCCACATCCGGACCCGATCTGAGAGTCCCCGCTCCTCCACAGCGCTCTCCCCCGATCCGGGCGGCCGCGGCGCCGGCATGGCGCGGTTTGAGGTCAACGGCAAGTCGGTGCAGGGCGTGGACCTACTCCGGCGGCGGTACTGGGCGTCGCGCCTCGACTTCTGGCCCTTCCTCGGGCTCTACGCCCCACCCCGCCTGCGCCTCGGGCCGCCGCCTCCTCTCCGTCCCCACCAACCGGCGCGCGCGCTCCTCACCGGCCTCCGTCGCGCTCCTCGCGCCAGCGTCGGCCCGCGCCTCCGCCCCGCCCTGCTCCGTTCCGCCGGCGCCTCCGCCCCGCTCGGCCTCCTGCCCGTGCCTGCCTGAGGGCAGGGCTGTCAAACGTGGCCTGGAGCCGGACGGAGTCGGATGGAGCCACTCTTTTGTGGCTCCGTCCAAGCAAAACAGCTCCAGAGAGCGTGTTCTGCGGGGCTCCGGCTCCGGAGCCGTGCCTGAAACGACCGTTTGGGAGGGCTCCGCCTGGAGCCGCTGGTGGAGCCGAGGCTGGAGCCCTCCCAAAGAGGCCCTCAGTCGGCAAAGCAAGCACTGCTGCTAATCATAAGAGGGAGAGGCACCAAAGATGGCAAGATCGGATCGGGCTGCGTTCCGAAAAGAGAAAAAGCTGAACGCACCGGCAGCAGCACAGGAGTGTGATCATTCCTTCACATTCACGACCTCGGGTGGTCGGCGTCGCTAGTTGGGACGCAGCCGGCCTGGGTTCGATCCCTACCGGACGCAGGTTTCTCACCGGGATTTATCCCAAAAAAATCCCCTCGTCGGTGTACCGGGGTTCGGGAATTTTCTAGGTCGGGAGAAGGTTGCTTCTTCTTAATGAAAAACCGGTGGGTCTTCTCACCCTCGGCCTAGTTTTTGACTTAACATTTGGTTTCTCTCTCTTCTGAATGGTCCACCCCCTGTACAGTTTACCAAGTTCCTTTGGAGGGGGCGAGCTAAATGGAGCCCCCCGACCCTCCCTCTCCAGGCGACGACGCCGCTCCACCACCGCCACCCCCTCCACCGATCTCCACCCTCACCACCTCCCCCTCCAATCCAAGGTCAGATCCAAACCCCCCTACTCCTGATCTACCTCTCCATGGGGGCTGCTCCTCCAGATTCCCGAGTTCCAGGCCGCAGGGGCTCCGGTAGCCCCGTCGGCCTCCACCGGTGGCCATGGCGTGCTGGCCAGCTCCGGCGCTGCCCCCTTCTTCCCTTCGACGCCGGCGGGCTCTCTCGCGTCGGCCTCCTCTTTCGCGCCAGCCGCCCCCTCCACCGCCGCTCCTCCGCCGCCGACACCGTCGACCTTCGCCATGGCAGTCGCTGCCGAGCCCGACGACGTCGACCTCCTCGACGACGGAGCTGCTCCCTCCATCCTGCCCGTTCGCCCACCTCCGGTCGCCGACGCCTTGGGCGGGTCCCTCCTTCCAGCCTCCCTCACGCTGACCGCCATCCCCGCGTCGGCCCCCTACGACTCGACGTCGGCGCCCGCACTCGTTTCGGGTTGTCTGTCTCCGTGCAGCGCTCTCTCCCCGACGGCCGCGCCCTTCTTCCCGACGCCAACCATCAACGGCCGCTCCAAGGAGGTGCGTTGGGCGGACTCCGACGATGAGGATGTCAGCGATGTCGACTGTTGACACATCTTAACGTATACTTTTACTTGTTAACTAAATAAAGAAAAGGGCATAAAATGAATATCGATATAGACTTAGGGGTTTGCTACTGATGAATTTCACGAGTTTTGGTGAATTATATATTTTCAGGGACTATTCAGGAAAATGCTAAAAGAATGAATTCTAGAAGGCTCCAGAAGACTTCCGAACTCAACCGAAGTGGGCCCCAAGAAAATATGCATCTAGAGGAACAAGAGGCCCACACGCGAAGGCGGAGCCCGGCCTGGGCCCAGCCCAGGCCGACCGGCCCTGTGGGGAGGCCGATCGGGCCCCCCTGGCCCCGATCAGGCCCATCTTCTGGAAGCTTCCTCCACCGCCTCCTAGGATCAATCTAAACCACTTGTTTAGGTCGGTTTGATCCTACGGCGCACGGCACCCCCTCAGGACTATATAAGCAGCCCCTCTGACCCCAGGGTAGGCAATCCAATTCATTCTGATCACCAATGCCTACCTGAGATAGAAGCTCTAGATTAGAATTAGAGTTGGAGAGAGTTGTATCAAGTTGAGAGATTGGAGCCATGGTCTAATTAGATCTAGCCAATCTTGTTCGAGAGGATTAGAGAGCGGTAGAGGCGAAGCTGAAGGAAGGCCCGGACATGTTGGTGTCTCCTCTTCTTCTTCTACCTCTGGGATCAGACTCCGTTGGAGCCCGATCCCGAGACCTTGCGGGAAAGATCGACTTCTTATTCAAGTGAGCAACATTGTCTTTATTGTTCTTACGGTTCATAACTCTTTGAGTACTTTAATTCCTGTAGCTCTTGAATTAAAGTTACATGTTTAGTGTAAGCGTGGTGCTTAGACTAGCTAGCTTATGAATGCCTTCTATATTCCGGATCGTGTGGTAGATCGTGGTGGTGACAGCACCATTGAGTCCTTCGTAGTCCACCTCCCGTCTATAGAAACCGTAGGACTCCCCCCATAGATTCTCGGGAGGTTCCCTTTACTAAGTGTGCCTTCAGACAATCACCCCATAAGAACAATATAGACATAGCTTGTGAGAATAAGAACCAGACATCCTTAAGTGCTCCTTATCTCTTCTTTCTGTCAAGTCCTTGATAGCTTCTCAGGGATTAGTCTTTTTACTCAGACCTTTCTCTCTACCTTTCTCCCTGTGGATTCGATATTTAAAACCCTCTCCCGGGTGGAATGCTCGCCGGTATCTGTGCGCTTGCGGATTATCCATCATAATATTTCTGTAGGCTTAACAAATACCAACAAGCATTTCTGGCGCCGTTGCCGAGGAGAAACGGTTAAGAGAGAACTCTTGAGTATAGCTAATCTTGTACCATACTTTAGTTTAGATTTTATCTTTTTCCTATCTTCTCACCTGTTGCTATCTTTGTGGGATCACTTGGTTCCACTTTTATCTATCTTAAGCTGCACCCTAAAGCGGAAGCTCTGGCCACTAGAAACTTTAGATCTTATCCTTACATCTGGCCATGAGCTACGCCTACGGTTGGTCGAAATGATCATGAAACAATCCTTCTTAGGAGCGACAGACGAAAACTCTAGTCTTCATCTTTGATGGTCCGGAACTGAAGAGATGAAGCAAGAAAGAGCCTGGGAAACCATATGTTCTACCTAGTGTAGACCTTTACCCCATAGTCCACCGCAGGAGCCAGGATCATATCCTTAATAGGGTAACGAATCTTTGTATCATTACCTCTAAGGGTAGTGAATCTTTGGCCCCATCCTACGAATGTTGTGCGCATGACCATCATGCAGTATCTAGAGGAGCTTTTCTTTCTTTTCTAAGGCAAGGTTTGTCTTTGACAAACTCAGCGGGTGGAACCCTTACACTAGCATTCTTTATGACCACCCAAAGGAAGAAAAGAAGTCATCCTCTAGCCACAAAGGAGAAGTTCTGACAGCTATATCACCATCACTCCCATCCCAAGGCTTAGCTATCAAACCCAAACCATCAATGTCCTGAAAACCTTTAAGGGAAGAAGAAATTCAAACCTTGTAGATGATGAGTTTGGGAAGATCGTGAAACTTCAAGCTTCACAAGAAGACTTCTGAGCATGCAATTTCCCTAAGGAGATAGTCTCTTATAAAGCACCCTTTTTGCTACACAAGGACATTGGAGAAACCTCAAGGATAGCATATCTAATCATGCCATAGGAAGAGAGCAAAGCCATCAAGAAGCCATTTCTGTCTCTCTTCCAATGTTCGGATTAGATATCTTTTCGAACCCATCTTTAACCTTATCCTTGAGCCCAATGAATCCTCTCGTGCCCTTTTTCCTGCGTCCCCTCACGATCCTAAAATTTTATGAAGGATCTAAGGAAGACCAGAAGGAGCACATTACCTGGAGAACATCAATGAGCATGAAAGCTACTTCACAAATGGAACTTTTCCACCTAGTCCATGCTCATTTGAGAAAACTCCTGAATTCAATTGCCATCTCAAATCTTGCCGCGCAATAAGATCTCCAACCCCCTTATGCTTCTTTTCTCTACAAATTTAGAAAGGGTGGTTGTCCCAATGGCTTGAAATCTTGAGATGACCAATATAAGAGAAACCACTCCACCATCTTGAACCATATTTTGAAGGTTTCCCAAGGACGAGCTTTTTGTCCAAAAACAAGCACGCTAGGGGGAAATTCTATAAGACTTGCATATACCCCTGCGTAGTGAGCATAGAGGTTTAGTTATAAAAATATTCCTTCGGGTATTCTTGTCACTAACCATTCCAGGTTTGGAACAAAGAGAACGAAGGATGACAATACAAGGTATGTCCAACCAGTCGTTACGCAACATTGAATCACATGCATAGAAACATCTCCTATCATGTTGCTACACTAGCTTGGTTATCTCTACCTTTATGACATGCTCACTCTGTTAAACACTGATCATGCTCTACCGTCTCTATTTGAGTAAATCTCTATATGTTTCCATGTTACCTTTTGCCTGCTTAGTATGCTAAGGTTTAGAATAAGTTCATGCATCTCTTAAATGAAGCATGGTGCCTTGTTTAGGAGTAGGTGATCTTTCTTCTAAAGGCTTTTGATTTAAGCGTGGTGCTTAGGTTAGAATGCCTTCCTAAATCAAATTAGACGTGGTGTCTAGGTTGACTTTTGAACCAATAGTACACTATAGTAGATGCTGTGGTATGTTTTGTTGGACTAACCCCTGCAGAAAAAGAATAAACTCTGAGACAAGCTTGGGGGAGGTCAAGATGAACTCACTAGAGATGGAGCAAGACACACGAGAAGAATTCCTTATGAACCAAGAAGAAGAAGAGTGATGCAAACAAGATCCACAATCAGAAGCACTCACTCAAAGGGGGGATTCCTGGATGATGGAGGCATAAAGGAAGGAGGCTAATTCCATTGAAGATGATCAAGCCATGCCTCCTCACATGCACCTGTCACTCCACAAGTTGTATACATTCAAGGGAGAGACCACCACAAGATGTCATAGTAACATCGTAATAAAGGTAACACCTTGAGGTAAATTGTCATTTCCCTTTTCTCTGGCATCCTAATAAATGAAAAGTCAAACATGCTAGAGTTACAGTTTCACATGATCCAATCTTGTTAGCTCAACATGTTGTCTTTTTGTTTGTTTCTAGCATCACTTTCTTGATCACTCTTTATTTTGCTAAAAAAAGAGATTTACGTGCTAGTTTCATCTTCTGATCTTGCTACCCTTGTCATAAAATAAATCTATGCTTTATCGTTATCTTGTTCAATGTGCCCAAGGTTAGAGTAGAATAAATGAAATTATGGTTCTGTTGGTGCTTTTCCACCAACAGAACCCATGCACTTGATCTCTACCTTGTCTTTGCAAGCAGGACTCACTTTACGTAAAAAAAGGAGAAGTCTTACTTCCCCAAATCCTACAAGTCCACGACCTACAAACATGCACACTAAACAAGACGCTGCCAACTGCCACTATCCAACCCTCCTTCGAGCAGCTAAATCAGCAAAGGACATGGGCGACGCCATCACCAAGTGGCTATCAAGATCAAATGATGTACTCAAGGATGACCGAGCTGATAAAATAAGAAGAACAGTGAGACGTGGAGGGAGTCTGGAGGATCAACCCGATCAAATCAGACTGAGCACCTACTCCCTTCACCACTACTGCCTAAGATGGACGACCCTGGAATGCCGACCATACACCGCTCCATCAACCAAAGAAGCTTCTAGAGAAGTTGTCCACAACACGGGAACAGGCATTACTCAATGTCAAAGATGGCGGACCAAGACCACTAACTCTGGGACAATGTTGTGCAAAACATCCCCATTAAGATTCAAGACTGTTCCTGAACACCACAAGACCCAAGAAGAACTAGACGCGGAGACGTTTCCGGAATTCACAAGCCCAGTTGGAACGGAGTTGACAGACAAGGAAGAAATTAAGAAGATTGAAAAGAAGTCCGCTCAACCCTAACCAACCGAACACTCAGTCCATGCTGAGGAGAAAGATCAAAGTACACCTTCGGAAGACCAATCACTACCCGCGTCACCAACTGAACAAACGCCATCTCCATCAACTACCTCATCTATGCCACTCGTCGAGATCATTGAAGGCACCATACTAGGCACAACATTCCGACGAGGTGTCATTGATGACGCACGCCATGGGAGTAAGTACTCTAAACTCTCGCCGAGAGGTAACTCGGTATTTATCTTTATATTCTGCACTACATATTTAGATTAGCGTATTTATTTCCCTATACCTGCATTGAAAAAGATCATAAAAATATTTTCTGCTTTTGCATTCTTTAAAGCTCCATGTACTCCGTACCGTGGCGGTATAAATAATAAAAAATTGCATTCACATGTTTTTGTTTTAGCATCCCTTTTGCATATAAAAAAATTCACAAAAATATGTGGGCACATGAAGGTCCACACATTTCAGAAAAATTCACAAAAAGAAGTGGGCACATGAAGGCTCACAACATAATCCTAGAATTTGCTCCTTCGGGTATGTGCGAGACTAGTATTTACAGGGAAATTGAGGAAGACCCGAAGGCCAGCAAGTTCCAAGGATAAATCAAGAACTACTTCAAGATCCAGCTTGGGGGAGAGCACCCCCAGTTATCACGATAAGTATCACTATCCTAAGTGTTTAATATTAGCTTGTTATTTGAGTGTTAGTTAAAAGTCTTAGTTTGAATAAAATGCTAGAGTCTGCTAGTTGGCTTTTCTCTTAAATAATGATCTTGATGATATATGCTTGGAGATGATGAATAGTTGCTCCGCCGTAATTCCTTTTAAAAGTGCTTAGTTTTCAGACCTAGATTCTCCTGAAGCTTAAATGCTTAATTTGCTCTAAACCCAAAACCTGTGCAAGTACATGCTTAATCTGAGTCTAGGCTTTGAAAGATGATTCATGAAAAGTTGAGTTGTTGTTTATCAATTTCCTAGAGAAGCTTGATTCCTGGTTTTATCTTAAAATCCTACATGATGAGTTCCTGTGTTTGATCCTTGAGAGCTTGTCATACACATCAAGATCATTCCATTCCACCATTTATGCTGCTTCTGACATGGAAGTACGCATTTTCCATCAAGCCATATAGCTCATGCAACTCTAGGATACATCTCTCTCAATGTCAAAAAGATTCTGGGGCTACATTCAAAAAAAAGAAAAAAAAGAAAGAGAGGAAAAAGTGAGACGAGAGAGGGAGAGAAAAGGACAAGTGTCATACTAGGCGAGTAGGGCCTACCTCCCTGAAAAATATAATAAATTTAGAGATGAATAATGGACACGTGTCCGAGGACGAGTAGAGCCCACATCTCTAAGGAGAGAGAAAAATGGACAAAAGTCCGGGGCGAGTAGAGCCCACCTCTCCAAGAATGGAAAGCCCAGATCTTAAAAATCTTAGAAAGAGAGATATAGTCCAAGAGCTAGGCTAAAAGGCTTACCACCTTTCACCCTCATCCATCCAACACTATCATCCATACATATCTTGCTAAGTGTGACTCCATGCTTGAGAAGGTCATACACAGGATCTCTGAGTTTTATCTGAAAAATGTGCAAAACCCCAGGATGATAGCTGATCAAAGAATTTGAGATATACTGCTTGACTTGATTGTTTTGTCTTTTATTTGCTCACGATTTATGAAAAGGCTATGCTTAAAGGTTGAAGGTAAGAGAGAGCAATCTTGTCGAGGAGAATTGGTTTTTGAAAACCATAGTACTTTTGAGGTGTGAAAGCGTTGTAGCAACTCCTGATCCTACTACATCATATCTTTGCTAGGGACTAGCAAAGGGTAAGCTTGGGGGAGTTTGTTGACACATCTTAACGTATACTTTTACTTGTCAACTAAATAAAGAAAAGGGCATAAAATGAATATCAATATAGACTTAGGGGTTTGCTACTGATGAATTCCACGAGTTTTGGTGAATTATATATTTTCAGGGACTATTCAGGAAAATGCTAAAAGAATGAATTCTAGAAGGCTCCAGAAGACACCCGAACTCAACCGAAGTGGGCCCCAAGAAAATATGCATCTAGAAGGAACAAGAGGCCCACACGCGAAGGCGGAGCCCGGCCTGGGGGGGCCCTGTGGGGAGGCCGATCGGGCCCCCCTGGCCCCGATCAGGCCCATCTTCTGGAAGCTTCCTCCACCGCCTCCTAGGATCAATCTAAACCACTTGTTTAGGTCGGTTTGATCCTACGGCGCACGGCACCCCCTCAGGACTATATAAGCAGCTCCTCTGACCCCAGGGTAGGCAATCCAATTCATTCTGATCACCAATGCCTACCTGAGATAGAAGCTCTAGATTAGAATTAGAGTTGGAGAGAGTTGTATCAAGTTGAGAGATTGGAGCCATGGTCTAATTAGATCTAGCCAATCTTGTTCGAGAGGATTAGAGAGCGGTAGAGGCGAAGCTGAAGGAAGGCCCGGACATGTCGGTGTCTCCTCTTCTTCTTCTACCTCTGGGATCAGACTCCGTTGGAGCCCGATCCTGAGATCTTGCGGGAAAGATCGACTTCTTATTCAAGTGAGCAACATTGTCTTTATTATTCTTACGGTTCATAACTCTTTGAGTACTTTAATTTCTGTAGCTCTTGAATTAAAGTTGCATGTTTAGTATAAGCGTGGTGCTTAGACTAGCTAGCTTATGAATGCCTTCTATATTCCGGATCGTGTGGTAGATCGTGGTGGTGACAGCACCATTGAGTCCTTCGTAGTCCACCTCCCGTCTATAGAAACCGTAGGACTCCCCCCATAGATTCTCGGGAGGTTCCCTTTACTAAGTGTGCCTTCAGACAATCACCCCATAAGAACAATATAGACATAGCTTGTGAGAATAAGAACCAGACATCCTTAAGTGCTCCTTATCTCTTCTTTCCGTCAAGTCCTTGATAGCTTCTCAGGGATTAGTCTTTTTACTCAGACCTTTCTCTCTACCTTTCTCCCTGTGGATTCGATATTTAAAACCCTCTCCCGGGTGGAATGCTCGCTGGTATCCGTGCGCTTGCGGATTATCCATCATAATATTTCTGTAGGCTTAACAAATACCAACAAGCATTTCTGGTGCTGTTGCCGGGGAGAAACGGTTAAGAGAGAACTCTTGAGTATAGCTAATCTTGTACCATACTTTAGTTTAGATTTTATCTTTTTCCTATCTTCTCACCTGTTGCTATCTTTGTGGGATCACTTGGTTCCACTTTTATCTATCTTAAGCTGCACCCTAAAGCGGAAGCTCTGGCCACTAGAAACTTTAGATCTTATCCTTACATCTGGCCATGAGCTACGCCTACGGTTGGTCGAAATGATCATGAAACAATCCTTCTTAGGAGCGACAGACGAAAACTCTAGTCTTCATCTTTGATGGTCCGGAACTGAAGAGATGAAGCAAGAAAGAGCCTGGGAAACCATATGTTCTACCTAGTGTAGATCTTTACCCCATAGTCCACCGCAGGAGCCAGGATCATATCCTTAATAGGGTAACGAATCTTTGTATCATTACCTCTAAGGGTAGTGAATCTTTGGCCCCATCCTACGAATGTTGTGCGCATGACCATCATGCAGTATCTAGAGGAGCTTTTCTTTATTTTCTAAGGCAAGGTTTGTCTTTGACAAACTCAGCGGGTGGAACCCTTACACTAGCATTCTTTATGACCACCCAAAGGAAGAAAAGAAATCATCCTATAGTCACAAAGGAGAAGTTCTGACATCTATATCACCATCACTCCCATCCCAAGGCTTAGCTATCAAACCTAAACCATCAATGTCCTGAAAACCTTTAAGGGAAGAAGAAATTCAACCCTTGTAGATGATGAGTTTGGGAAGATCGTGAAACTTCAAGCTTCACAAGAAGACTTCTGAGCATGCAATTTCCCTAAGGAGATAGTCTCTTAGAAAGCACCCTTTTTGCTACACAAGGACATTGGAAAAACCTCAGGGATAGCATATCTAATCATGCCATAGGAAGAGAGCAAAGCCATCAAGAAGCCATTTCTGTCTCTCTCTTCCAATGTTCGGATTAGATAACTTTTCGAACTCATCTTTAACCTTATCCTTGAGCCCAATGAATCCTCTCGTGCCCTTTTTCCTGCATCCCCTCACGATCCTAAAATTTTATGAAGGATCTAAGGAAGACCAGAAGGAGCACATTACCTAGAGAACATCAATGAGCATGAAAGCTACTTCACAAATGGAACTTTTCCACCTAGTCCATGCTCATTTGAGAAAACTCCTGAATTCAATTTAGCGAGTAGTAGCAATATCGGGTTTTATGCCCACCCCAGGTCACTCTGTTGTAATATCTAATGGGTGAGTTTGGCGTGCGTCTAGCCGGCCACGCGTTGTTGTAATGAACTATCTTCATCTTCTTAATACAAAGATACGCAGCTCTCATGCGTATTTAAAAAAAAAAGACCTCACAGGGTCCAAGCACCAACAGAAACGGTGTTGGTGTACACTCTGTCAGAATCAGGACAGAGTTTCTGAATCAACTGAACTCCAATGGACACCGACACACCGTTATGGAGGTGAAGGTCACGTTATTTCATCATCGAGATGTTCCAAGAGTTGCCACCTCGTGATTCATCACAGCTACAATAATCCGGTAACATATGCCAAAGGTCTTGTTTTTTTTTTCCCACGGCCGGCGGCGCAGCAGAGGCGTCGGATCACGCTGGCATTCCTCAGAGCTTGTCGGCGATCCTGGCGACGGCGCCGGCGAGCCTGTCGAGCGCGCCGAGGAGGGCCGCCCGATGCTCCCTGTCCGCGCGCCAGCTGCTCCTCTGCGCCTCCAGCTGCTGCTCCAGCGCCCGGTTGCCCCGCTCCAGGGCCTCGATCACCTGCTTCCCGATGCTCACCGTCGCCGCCGGCGTGGTGCCCTCCGCCTCGCCGGCCACGAACGTCGCGTCGCTGTCCTTGTACCCGCCGCCGCCGTCGTGCTGCGACGTCGAGTTCTTGTCCGACGCCGCCGCGCCGGCCTTCTTGTCACTCTCTGTCACTGCCAAAAATGCGCACCAAATTAAGTAGCTGTCAGATGCATAGTAACATGTAGTACGTGAAAAACAACTTATCGTGCAAATTCATTGGATCGCATGAATCAGAATCTTTTTCTTCATAAATCGTGTGATATAATGCGTGTCGTATTTGTGAGACAATTCCTGCGCACCTGGACCGGAGCATTCGTGCTCAGAGGACGCAGGTGGTGGCTCGTACTTCCTCGCTGCAACTGCAAGGAACACGACCAAAACATGAAACGTGTTACACGTTTGTGGTGTACGGCTGCTGATGCACGTATGCCATACCACGAGTGCTGACCTGATATGGGCATGACCATGATGGGCGGCTGCCGGTACACGCCCTCCAGCTCGCCGTCGCCGAAGTCCGGCAGCACGGCGGCGGCGGCGGGCGTGCCGCCGACGAGCGCGTCGTACACCTCCCGATCGAACGACGACGGAAGCTGCCTGGCGCGTCGCTGCTCGCCGCGCATGTCCCAGAACGACTCGTGCTGCTGCTGCGACGGCGGCAGCGCGGCGCCAGCGCCGTCTCCGGCGGCGGCGGCCTTCCCCTCCCACGCGACGATCTTCTTGAGGTCCCAGGACAGGTTGCCCCAGCGCTTCCGGCACTGCATGGGCCCGCGCTCCACGCCGTGGCGCCGGCAGTAGGCTGACACCGCCGCCCACTTCGGCCGCGGCCGGACGGGAAGCTGCAGGCCGCGCCGCTCCATGGCGCGCCTCGCCTGGATCAGGACCAGCGTCTCGTGCCGCGTCCACCGGGGCAGCCGCGACCGCGGCGTGGATGCAGCCGCCGCCACGGCCTCCGCCGCCGGCGGCGAGTTGTCGGTGCCAGACATCGTGCGCGCTGTTGAGGCAACGAGGATGCGCCCTGTGAGGCCTCTCGCCAAGCTTCAGCTGGGATTTATCACCCGATTTCTCATGACCATTTAACCGGCATCAAAGCTTGCATTTTTCAGCCGTGAGCAAAAAATTGCAAGGATTGAATCCAGTACACCAAATGCCATCTGATAGTAAATATCCAGCAGGCATCAGTATATAGTTGCTGGCAATTAGCAACGAGCAGCAATTAGTAAGGATTAAACGGGCTGATCAAATGAAATCGCTGCTTACAGTCAGGCAGATACGCAAATTAATTAGTACTGTCATGATGGAAACTATGAATAAGAGGATGAGTACATGACCGATCGACGATCACCTGCAGCAACATCAATATCCTAAACCCCGCAAAAAAAAACATCAATATCCTAAGCTTCGAATACCACCATGAAGGTCCTTCCAGCAAATTGATATTAATGACTGAAATGGCAGCTGAGGCCATGACATCTGAGATGCCAGACAATATACAGGCAATTGCAGCAGGTTCCATCTGAAAATTCTACATCTGAAAACTTGTGTTTTTGCTAAAAGATTAACAATCACAGATACAGCATCATCCATGTCTACAAATCAGCAGGGACAGCACATGGTAAAAAAAAAACACATACTCCTAGATTCAACCATAATTTGAAGGATGAATAACATATATATTTATAGGGGTTAAATGTTCCACCACTAGATATATTGGTTAATTGTCTGCAAAATATGCTACCATGTCTGACATGTCCTCCACATACCACGTATGACAAAATAAGAATGCTCTAAAAGGAGATCAAGTTGCTCCTCTTTTGCTATATATCAGAGCATGTCTAACTATGCAGCACGTGCTAAGGCTGCATTCCAAAATCCAAATGGAAACACACAGCAGGTCTAGTAGAGACGCTTCCGGCAATCAGGAGCACCACAGTGGCAGGCCAGCTTCACAATTTCTCCATCAGGCCCAACAACACTGTCCAAGCGATATCCATAGTCATAGGATAGCTCCTGAAAAGTACATGATCATCAGTACTCTATTTTTGGATGAACTTTAACATTTTTGTAAAGAAAAGTCTGAAGCCATTTCACCTGAAGGGGAAGTATAGTGTCAGCAGCAAAAAGTGTTACTTTTGCCAGCTTAACATCATTGTGCGAGCTCAAGACGCACTGGACGAATAGGTTAGGTTGGCAACTGTGGTTTATGAACCTCGCAAAATTACCAATAGAACTTGCGTCTATGCAGTACTCTGGCGCAGGTGGTGCCTCTGAATCATTATCAGCATGAAGATTGGGCAGGTGCATTTCAGACCCAGCCCTTTTCTGCAGGAATAAAGTATACATGAGCGCTCAAGAATTGGTGCCTAAAAAGCATCTGCTGACATTTTAACACACCTTAACATTAAATATCTATTATCTATTATAAAGTAAACTGGCTAATGTTTGGCATACTCCAGCTCCAAGAAATTATTGGAGCTGGAGCTGCAGGCACATCAAAATTGGAGCTTTGCCAATCCGGCACATAGCATAAGACAATATTTCATGTTACCGTAAACGAGAAAACCATTACCTCCCTTCCATCCAAGCCTTTCATGGTTTGAAGACAATCAATGTCAAAGCAATAGTTGTTCTGCGAACCATCCAAATCCTCAGTCCTCCTCAATACCCCAGTGTACTCACAGATGGGAGCCCCAGGGAGGATGGTATCCCAAGTCCTGACACCCCAACCTTTTGAAGCTGTCTTGAATACCTGCATAGATCAGCTTGTTACGGTAAGTTAATTGGTAAACGAGTGGTTTCAGAGGTCGTCCTATGCAATGCCACATACAAATTTTGATGATGTGAAGGAAAAAGAAAAAGGTCATTGTCATGAAGCATCCGCCCCATAAGAGTGGAAGAGCTGTATTTAAAAGCACGCCTACATACAACAACAAATGATGGCGGTGTTTTTTGTTGGACGCCTTGATATACTACACAGTAACGACTAACGAGGCAGGTGGGAATATTAAGAGAATGGAAATAACTTCAAATGCAACCTATTCATAAACTTCGTTAAAACCAAGTGATCTGAACGATGAGCAATCACCCAAATGATTTGAGCCCTTTGATCTCCTAGCTGTAATGAAGTGCAAATGGGAAAAATACATATAGAAGCAAAGAAATACCAACCTCTAAACGATACTGCAAACCCTGTTGAGATGTTCTGTTCACACAGTTGTGGTTGCAGCCGCAGTTAGCCCCACATTCAAATACTATTGCTTTGGGCTCCACCAACCTAGTAATTAACCAAGAGTTAAAATTTTCAGCCGAAATACTTATAAAACAAATAAACATGCTGACACAGTATACATTCCTTAATGTAAAATTCCACAGATAAGAAATGATTGTAGTATACAGGAAATATCATGTTCACAAGAGAATATTGGTGAACCCTATGCACAAATTCAATCTTGTCCCTCATTTCCAATCTGAGTGACACAGTGTTAGGGGCGGGAGTTCTCCCATCCCTCTTTTGGCTAACGTAGCTCGAAATAGATTCAGTCCATTTAAAAGGTGAACACAGGGACGAGGGAAGATGACGGAAGTGACACATGCACTGACCAGTTCAACCGAAAAGTTTAAGGTGATAGGGAAAGGTCATTCAGATGGATCCAAGGGGATGATATTGAGTTTGTGCATATGCACACTATAATCTTGTACACCTGACACTTCCTCTTAGTTGGAGCATTTTAACCATGCACTTTACCTGCCAATATTCTTATATGATACGTAAGGAAGATCCGAACCGTTGCGCTGAGCGCATGAACAGTTTTTGTTGCTAGCACAATCTCCTTCACAATCGCAGCCAATAATATTAGATGGCATCTTGATGCCCTTTGCAATTTTTAGCGACTTCAAGTACGTGAAACCTAGAATGTTGCCAAAAAGTATCACACATATTAATTAGTCACTAACATTACTACATAATATAAAAAGAAACAGTAACAGATACAAAAAACAGTAGAACATAGCAGATCTGTTAGAAACAGCTAAACATTAACCGAATATGTCAGTGGTGAAATTCTCATGGAAATGAGAAAGATTTGGCACTAAATTTAGCCATTCAGGCAACTTAGTTGCAATTAAGTTTCGGAAGTTCGAGCATTTTATTGCATTATTATTATCTTGTTTGGCAGTACTACTCTCAGTTGTTGTCGTTTGACACTTTGGCTAATGTCAGGTGCAACGTTCGTCAGGGGCAGCCAGCGTAGATTGTAGCCAAAGGAGGTGCGAGGGCAAGGGGTGAAGAGTCGCCGACGACCTTGCTGCTGGCCAACCTGCAGGGTGGAGAAGGGGTGTGTGGGTTACTGTTCATTTGAACAGTACCTCGAGGGAAGGGGTGGGTGCGTGGAGAGACAGAGGGCAGGGTAGGGTTTAACCCAAATCCTTGCTGATCAAAATAGATTACACCCTTTTGGTTTTATAGTGCCTACTAGCTTAAAATCCCAAGCAACCTACGGATGGAAGGATTCCATCTTACAACTCAATATTACCTAACTTAAACAAAATGACTTCTAATATTGAAATAGACTAAACATAGAAGGGAGTGCTGCAAGGGCCCCTGCATGCCTGCCTGCCTGCTGCTGATGGGCCTGCTCAGCCCATGGCGCCAGGGTCCTGGCTGTGTCCATCCACATGACAGCTAACTACTCTTTGTGAGGTGCAAACCAAATTGCAACTGGAGGTATTGTTTTGTTGTATCATACATATAAGTTATGTTTGGGTATAGACAATTCCTAAAATAAAACTATGACAACTAAACATTGTTCTAATAAATTTACAAACATAGCAAAATTATAGCAGTATGAAACTACATTTTAATACAAATCTACATGTATCATTTTAAACTCAAACTCAACATGTAAGAGTAAATTGTAATCAAAGTTTGGAATGATTGAGTGCACGCAACTCAAAACATTACTTAGTTGAAACCAAAGGGTAGTTAAAAGAAACGAGTTTAACCAAATAAACTGTAGTTTTTTCTAAGCTGCTTTTCCACACAAATTAGCAGCTTCAAAAATTTAAACACAACCACTACATAAACACAACAAACCGTACCACAGCCATTTGATGTATTCCAGGGTGTGGCTTATTCAAATCTTAATAATGACTCTGCACAATTGCTCCAGTTTAATAATACAAAGGAGCTTTGTTCCGGTACTTGGGTAGTACCGGGTAGTACCAGGTAGTACCTAATTTAATTAGGTAGTACCGGGTAGTACCAAGTAGTACCTAATACCGGGTCCACCAAAATAGTACTACCTCATTGGTACTACCGGGTACTACCTGGTACTACCACCGTTAGATTTCACCAGATAGATGGCTCGCATTAATTACAAGCACCCTAAAATTTCCCAATACAAAGAGGTGCCCAACAAAGAAAATAGGAAATGGAAAAGTGATAACTGAACATACCAGATGGAGGAACAGGCGGATCATCAACTAAGTTAGTAGCAGGAATTGGAAGATTTTCTTGCCCTCCAGAAATATCATCACAAACCAATCTACCAAAGTAAGACACAACACATGATCAGTACCATTCATTATAGAAGCATAAACACTATATCCCTAACATAATAAAACAATACATCCATGGATGGCACAGATTTAGCAGAGTTGTGAAACTACAGCAATCATCAATGTTGTTAAAACAATATGTTCATGGATGGTACAGCTACAGCACAGTTGTGAAACTACAGCAATCATCAATGTTGTTAAAGAATCTTTAAAATTAGATTAGGTAGCATTTGTATTTTGGTATAGATCCTATGCCATTTAAAAAAAAAAGATCCTACATCATCTCTAGTAGACAGTCATGATTCCCAATTCATTTGTACCCATAAACTATATATTTCACCTCCGAAATGAGGCATACAGCCAGAATTTGTGTCTTGCTATTCTACCCTCTAAGCAGTATAGGGAGTTCGGGGTTTGGATCATTTACCCAGGTAATTCAGAAATACTTGTGGGCGCTTCTGCACGAGTAAATCGCACCTGGCACAAGAAATTGTGTAAAGAACAAATAATATATTCAAAAGTTAAAAATGTTAAATAAACACCAGTATATTTTAAAGAAAATGTTACCAACACTAACAATTAGTATGTATTTTAGCTAAGGGTGCAAAGGGGTAACCGTTAGGTGCACCTCCGAACCTCTTTAGTTCGATAATTTGTACCTCTTTAGTTCAATTTTGAAGAAGTAGTACAAATAATTGAACTAAAGAGGTTCGGAGGTGCACCACATTATAACCAACTAGCAAACCTCAGGTGTGTTATGTTATTTTTGCATTTCTTATATACACAATTAATGAGGTAGCATAAAAACTAAAGAAGTTCAACAGTCTAAGGAATTAGAACACAGTGTGTGGCATCAGCATAGCATAATGAATACAGCTTGTTAACTTTGTTCAAGCATACCTCAGAAGTTGTCAATGATGGCTGACCCTCGAGCCGCTTCAGTTTATACTTGAAAACAACATGACCTTGCACTCCATTCTGCACCCAGTCATCCACAACCTATAAAATATTGACATGAAATGAGATAAAAAAAAAGTCAGAGAGAATGCAATTGAATCAGATACAAGCAAAGCTATTTCTGTTGTGTTCCCATGGAAGGATATCTAAATATAGCCGATGGAAGCTAGAAACAGAAATGTGTAATCCATGTTTGCGCTGGTCGGTAGCCCGAGCTCCTATCACAAGATTAACTGAAGATCCAGTCTACATTATTCGTAAGAGAATTCAGAAATACGAAGACCTTGTAAAGCCCATCGTAGGTGTAGACTTTGCCAGTATAGCTAGTCTTTGCAACATGACCCCGAATAACTCGGATAGGATTTCCATTATCCCTGCTATTCTGCAAGAGTAAAAAGAATGAGGTCAAGAAATGCTAAACAGTTATCAAGAGCTTAGTATATATGAATGAGATCAACAATTTATTCACGACTGTAAGTCACAACGTTTGTGATCCATAGGGAAACAAAAATGTTGAGTGCAAATTAAACTCCGACGCGGAAATGTATTTAACATGTCACTTCCCTTCAAAGTTTCCTATTCATCTAATCACACCCATCACATCTTCTCTCACAAGAAACACTATTCCAACACTATTCATACACCACTTTTCACCCTCTTTTCACTGAAGTGAACGGGGCCTCAAATATTGTAACACCCTAGATCCAACTATGCCTTCCCGCACATCAAGCTAGCACCAACCAACTTATGCTTTTTTCCTAGTTTAGCCATAAAGGGCTAATCTGGTTGGTATTGATGCTATGGGATTTTGGACCGGGGCTTGAATTTTCCTCTCAACTCTAGCTAAGCAGCCTCCATGTATAGAGAGGGTTCCCTAAAGACCGGAATAGAGGGTCTGCTGGAAGGCTTTTTTTTTTCTTGGTCCCCTGAATTTGGGATTGGAGGTTGTTTAGAAGGTCTGCTGGAGTTACTTTAAGCTAGCTTATGAGTCACAGGTAGTATGGTAGAATACTACAAAAGATTCCAAAATAAGCATCCCTTGGGCAGCTTATTCCAGCTTATTTCGAAATCTGTGGTGAGATTTTACCATACTATCCACCATACTGTCCAGGAATCATAAGCTAGCTTATATAAGTTGTGGACGAAACAAACAGACTCATAAGCTAGCTTATATGTTGGTGTTTAGCATGGTGAGACTAACCAAACTTATCATACATATTTGCGCATGAGCTACTAGGCCCAATTGAAATCAGGCTGGGATGTCACACTAACACATTATAAATAGAAAAACAAAAAACACTCAGCATTCTACATAAATAAAATAAAAATATGTATAGAAAAGCACCAAAACAAACCTTCAGCGCTAAATTTCCACGTTTCAACTGTTGAGAGCCAATTAGGCGATGGTTACCAAGTAAATCATTTCCTCCTTGACCCGTATAAATAATTTCATCAGCTTTGTCAAGATCATCTTCATATATCCCAGACATTACAATACAGGTGGCCAGTGGGAAAGTTAAGTTCTCATACTCCTTCTGCGTAATTAAATTCAAAAGTATTAGTTAAGATACATGATGATTCCTTCAATGTCACTTCTGCTCTGAATTGGAAGCTGAAAATGGCATAACACGAAACTTGCTCAACGAATTTAAAATACAGAGAAATAAAAAAACTAAACCTGAGGGGGGTAAAACAACCCGCAGATTTTTTTTAAAGAATACCTTCTCATACCACGAAAACCCCCGAACATCTGCCTCACCCTTACACAAGGGCTTGTAACCCTTGTGAGATTACCACCGGGCTGGCGACCACTGCAACTACCCCCTGGCTCAGAAGCACAGATACGTCACCACGTCACCCTGGTAGCGTATCCCGTTTCGGATACGTATCCGATACGGATACGGCCAGGATACATATCGGCGGCTGTATCCGCGTATACTGAAATAAATGGGTCGAAAACTTAGCTTTGGATACGTCTCGGCCCAACTTCGATACGGCCCAACCCACCTAAGACACGGATGCCCTACTATCCCATCCATCCCCTGCGATTCCTCGGTTCGCATCCACTCTCGACGCAAATGCCACCCCTTTCGTTCCACCCGGAGTCCGGAGTCCGGTCGAAGACGAGCCGCCGTGCACGTCCTGCCTCCTGCGACGGCGACAGCTGCCTTGCCCTGCCTCCTACGACCCTGAGGTGAGTTCCCCTGATCCCCTCCCTCCCCAATCGAACCTAGAACTGAGCTAGTGCACCGATTAATTTTGTCCAATGTCCATTGATAAGATGAGCCTGAGTTGCAGGCTATATCATTTGGATTGGATATGGACATTGAGAACAATGAGGAAGTCGAGGGAGAAGCTTGATTGTTGATGGCTTGATGCTATCCTATCCTACTATAGTACCATATTGCTAGTTTGCTACTACCTTTTATTAATTTCTTCAATTGGAACCTGCTGGCTGCTGCTCTCATTTTATTCTGAGTTGTAATAGACCTTAATGTCTCTTGTTGAACTTGAACTTCTATTTTGCAATTTAATATGCAATGTTATTTATTTAATAAAAAAATTTAAACGTATCCACGTATCGGATTGTTTGAGAAATTGCCGTATCCGCGTATCTGTATCCTTCCGATACCAATATACGTATCCGTATCCGTGCTGCATAGCCCCCAGGTAGGAGGGTTCGAACCAACCAGCTAGGACCTGGGCTGGGCCTTGACCTATGCTTTGGTTATGGTGACGGACGAGGGTATTTTTCTAACCCCAGCCTTAAATTCAGGAAATAGATATTGGATGCAGCAAAAAAGAATTGTGAAAGGGAAGTACTAGGACTAAATCACTAAATAACGAATGATAGCAGCATAAGTATCTTGGACTAAACTGTAGCTCCAGTGTCAAATGAACAACTCAGTCACAGTAAGAGATGTGTTCTGGCATGTTTTGAATGGAGAAATTGCAGGAAGGATCCGAAAGAAAGAAATTCGGAGTTTAAATCCTGCACTTCTTTTTTTTAATAGGATAAAGTTTTTAGAGAAATGTTTGCTGGGTACCTTTCCTTGGTATTTCATTCCCATGTAATCAATCCCATTAAGCCAATGGCTGTGGACACCTAACACAACCATTTCTGCACGTGAATAAAATTGATCTCCAACATGGATCCCTGAGAAGGCCAAAGAAAGATATCATATTGCACTTACATAAAGCAAAATGCAAAATTGTAAAAAAAACAACTCTATTGAGCTCATGTTAGTTCCTTAGAGGAAAAACAGACAAACCTGGCAGATGTCCTATCCTCTTCTCTGGATAAAGCACGGCGTTGGTTTCTTGCATCTAGGATACAATAACAAGAAGGCCAGAAAAGTACAGCAAACGCAGACAGTGATACACTTCGGTGAAATAGCACTAAGAAGAATGGCAAAGATCATATAGTACCTTCGTGATTGCCTTCAGGTCAGGCCGTTTTGATGGGCGTTTCTCTTTCTCCTCACCTTCAGCCTCATGTTTACTGCCCTTCTGCATTTATCGGGCAAATGAGCATATAAATTTACCCAATATTTATCACACTCTTAGCACAATCAAATAAATATACTGGAAACTAAAGGGATACAAGAACATGTGTTAAAGTAATTGAAGGGCCCTGTTTGTTTCAGATTATGGTCGATTTTAAAGACCCGATTATAAGAGATCCAAAAATCAGATGACTCCGATAATCCATAATCCATCTGACTTTTGATGACCCGATTATGGGAGTCATCTGACTTTTGGATGTCCCATCATTGGACTTTCAAAATCGGCCATAATCTGAAACAAACAGGGTCCTTCCACAAAGATTCAAACCTTTTTGCCACCCTTTGCCTGACGTTTCAGGCCACCCTTTGCCTCAATTTCTTGTAGGGCAGCCTGCGCTCTCTTTTGCTCCTCCTACACAGCAACATACATGAAATGTCAGTAAGAAACACGCTATAAAGTTAACCAAAAAAAACAGTGCATTCAGACACACAAGACTACCTGCACAAAATGTAGGTAGTGACTGTTGAACGCCCTCAATGTCTCCTTCACCCTCAGCTTGGCGCTCTTCCCAGTCCCCGTCCCATTATCATCTTCTGCAGCAGCTGCAGCAACACCAGCGCAAGAAACTGGCACTGCCGCAATCACTGGCATCGGCTTCCTCTCCCCTTCCTCCGCCTTGGAGGCCTTCCTGCCCGGGCTCTTGGCACCCTGCTCCGCCGCCGGCTCCTGCTTCTCCTCGTCCCTCTTCCTCTTGCCACGGCCGCGGCCGTTGGACTGCTTGAGCGGCTCCTCCTCCGCGTAGCTGGGTCGGGTTGGTCTGTTGAGGCAACGAGCGCTGCGGCGCAGCACGAGCGCCACCAGCGGCGCGGGCGGCGGCGGCGCCTGCAGGGGAGTGGCGTCAATGAAAGGCGGGTCCGGCACCGGCGCCACCCCCATCACAGCCACCGAATCCATCTTCGCCATCCACCGCACGCCACCAACTTCACCGAATGGAAACCCCAACGAAAACCCGAGAAAAAAAAAGTTAGAAAAACAGAGGAGCTGAAAACCCCATTTCCCGACTGACAAGCGATGAAAGCCGACCGAATTCACAGCACCGCCGCCCAGATCGCGGCGTCAAAGGCGGAGAGAGAGGAGGAGGAGCTCACCCTTCCGGTGCCGCCGGAGAAGACGACGCAGCTGCTCCTCGCCTTTGCGCTCCGCGATTGCGGGATTGGCGGAAGGCGAAGGGAAGTAGGGTAGGGGGGGGAGAGCGAAGCGTCCAGAACACACAGCAAAATAGGCAAGGGGGGGAGCACCGCTGCGGCCTCCTCGGCCCTCGCCTCCTTTTCGCTGCGAGGTATGACAATAATGCCCCTGGGCTTTGTGGTTTATTTACTGCCACTGCCACCGTACGACGGCGGGCTGGGACGCTGGGTTGAGCGGGGTTTGCCCGGGCGAGTTTGAATTTTGGGCGAGACGCACATTGGGCGGCTGAGGATTGGCCATTCGAAATGCAGGAACCCGTGTAGCCGTCCGATTGGGGTACGCGTTTTTTGAACCCGAGGCGTCAAATCGCTGCGCCATCCGCGCGTATGAAAGGATTAATGCCCTTTTTTTACCAACGGGCAACAACCCAACGCGGTGATTTCCTTCCATACCGTTCGTACTGTATACGCAGGGCAGGGGGGCTCAAAAGAGGAGGAGCCTGCCTAGCTGGGGGACTGGAGTTTCCATTTGCATGTTTCATCGATTCCAGGCAGGGCTGGTGTTGTGTGCTTTCAAATTTTGAACTTTCAAATGGTTGTTTGGATGCGACAGGAAGACAGAGTGGGACAGCTCATGTCATGTCACATAGTACGATGTGACGTGGTACCATCGTGTTTTATTATTTTTGAAGCAATACAGTTGTTATGTTCTTTCAAATTTTGAAAAATATTTTGTCCGCGTGTAGTCAAAAGACAGACTAGAGATGATAAATTCCAACTTGAAGTGCAATGTGACGTATGAAGAAAGCGTGGTCTCCCATGCTGAGCTTTTACTACGAGAAAACACAAAAAGATTATAAGTTTCTCACCTACTCCTTGCCCCCACCTAATACCAACCACTATTACTCTTATCCTACAAATTGACAGGCATGTGCACGGTCTCCCATGTTAAACTTTGACTAGCAATCTTTATCAATTAATTAGATTTAAGTTTGTATGTTTCCCACTTGCCCCTAGCTCGCCTCCCACCATATGCTAGCCTACAATTATTATTTTTATTGTACAACTTGTCAAATGTATGCATGATGCAATGGTTCTTTCAAATTATGTCCAAGTTGGGATGGGTCAATGTAACAAAATAACTTATGACGGTTATTTCAAATTAAGTTTGATACATCAGGTAGTTTGTGCAACTTTTAAACAACAGAGTTAGGATTTCAATGGCAAGGGCCCAACCGGAATATGAAACATCATGATTGTTGGTGCGGCCATAGCCTTTCTTTTATCCCACAACTTATTGTGTGGGATGGGGGTTCACTGTCTCTTTCTTTAAAAGAATAGTTGTGGGTTTCTATTGTCTTTTGGTTCTAGAGATAGTATGGGAGAACCTAGCTGGGGGGATAGAGTTTCCATTTGCATGCTTCATCAATTCCCATACAATGCATGTGTTATGTGTTTTCAAATTTTGAAATGGATGTGGGGTGAGACAGGAAGGCAACGTGTACATTCATACACGTCATGCAGTACGATTTGATGTGATACACAATATTTCATCATTTTTTGAGCAATATAATTATCCGTGCCGAGCTTTGACTAGGAATCTTCACTAATAAAAACATACTCTCTCAATCTCTAAATATCTGTCGTCGAAGCTAAAGGGGGGTGTTCCAAAATATCTATCGCCACCTACCCTTGCCTACCCAACCACTAGTTGTACGCTTCCTTGGTTTCTCTCCCCCTCAACTCATGTAGTCACACGGTCAACTAACTTTCTCCCATCTGGCCATCCGCAAATGGGGTGTCAGATGACAACGTAGGGGTATTAAGGTCTTTTGCTCATTGTTTTGGTTATTGGTCAGTTCTCCAATAATAAATAATTGGAGACTCGGGGAGTAATTAAGATTGGAAGTTCTCCACCTACCCTTAGCCACCATTTACCAACCTACAAGGCTACAATAGTTACTCTTATTCTATAACTTGCCAGATGTGTGCATAATATGATGGTTCTTACATTCAAGCTGTGATGGGTCAATGTAATGAAATGGCTTATGGAGGGTATTTCAAATGAGTCTAATGTTTGTGGGCAATTTATGAAACTTTCAAACATGTAGGGTTAGGGTTTCATTAGTAAGGGCACAACCGGAATATGAATAATCATCATGCTTGCTGGTGTGGTCATAGCATTTTTTTATCCTACAACTTGTGTGGAGTAGGGTACATTGTTTGGATTTCTGTTATACAATCTTTTTAGCCTTACATCTTGTGTAGGTTTAGATCTGTAGCCTAGCTCTTTCATGCAACTATGGTAGAAAATGTTTGGTCAGATGCCTTACAAAGTTGTTTGGTTGGATGTATGTCATTACCTAGATAGAATTCACTCAATGCAATATGTACTTGTTTTCTACTACAGTTGTGCAACATGCCTCTTTGTCAATCTTTCTGTATTCGCGATGGCGCATGTCATAAGCTCTTACTTTTAGCCTATATTCACCTTATTTCCCAAATGCTAGTTATGGCGATGTTAGATATAAACGAAACATACTTTTTTGACAACTACAATATATTATATTAAGCAGCCAGTTTACAGAGAAGTCCTCCAAAGAGGACATGATCACAACTTGGTCCAAAGACCGGATAAGAACAACAGCTACTACAGGGAGGCAGACGGCGGCGACCTCGCCGGCAAAACGCGGTAGAAGCTACTACCGGATGGAAAGCCATGCAAAGCAACGGTTGGAGTGGATCGACGGAGCCTTCGAGAGGGCGTACATCGGGCGACCGAAAGATGCTTGTATAGCTGTCGCCGGACGTTGAAGGAGGAACTCCGAGTCGAGATCCAGAGGGAAGGCGAGGTCGTCGATGCAGCGCCTGATGTAGGAGTGCCGCTTGAAGTCGAGATCTGTAATTCTTGTGGATGCTTGAACCGAGGGTGAGGCGGGAGGCGGACGTTGGTGAAGGCGGAACAGAGGGGCTCGGATCTTGAAGGCGTGATGTGGACGGCGGACAAAGGCGAGGGGAGATACGAGCAGAGGGGGGAGTTTATTTTATTACCACATACCTTGCTGGAGCGACGGCGGCGGCGAGAGAACCACCGAGGAAGACCTCGGCGGCGAGAACGCCGCCGAGTCGCCGACGAGGGTGGCGACCAAAGGCAGGGACAAAACCATTAAGGCACAAGCACTAGCACTACGAAACTACAACTAAAAGGAAAAAACCTAGCTAAGAGGTGGATCTACCGATTGGGGGGCTCCCTGCCCTTCTCGCCGCCGGTGAGGCCGCCGGCGGGGAGGAAGGGAGGAGCCCAAGCTGAGGAGGAAGGAGGGAACCAAGAGAGGAGGAGCCTTCGAGGCTGTTTCCTCCTACTACAAGGAGATTGGAAATTGGTCTTTTGAAACGAAACATACTTGACAATGTTATACACAAAAGCAGGTAGCATATATAGGATGTTTATCAGCAACAGCTTGTCTTAATAAACACCTATAGTGTACATACCCTGACCACACTATTTATCACGTCTTGTGTGTTTTGCAAGTATTGGAACTCTTAGTTTCTATAGGATTAAGAACCATTTCTTCACAATCATTGCAATAAGTTGAGTGTTTTACCTGTATGTCATTAAGAAAGTTGGCTCGTACCTGTGTGCCATCAAAAAGTTTGCTCGTACCTCAGCGCCATCTGTCCAAACTTTCTTACCCTCTGTGCCATTCCGTCCATATTTGCTGCCAACGGTGTCAAACGAAATTGTGAAAAGACAAAAATACCCTCTCTTCTTCCCCTCTCCAAACCCGGCCTAGTCCCATCAACGACGCGCAGCGGTAGCATCGGCACACGAAGATGCATGGCCACGGCGAGCGTGAGGACGGCACCAGGGGCAGCGACGACGTCTCGTCAACCACCTCCTGCACGCCGCTCGCCTGACCGCCCGCGTGAGCGACCTCTGCCCTGGCCGCTGCGCCCGCGGGGAGCTGCGTGAGGGAGCTCAACCCGGGCCAGTGCCGGCCCTGAGGGGGGGCGAGAGGGGCGGCCGCCCAGGCCCCCCCGGTTGGCAGGGCCCCACTCTGGTCAGCTAGTCTACACTCTACACTGCGTGTACCGTGTACGTATCGATGGTAAAAAAAAGAGTACGAGGAGGTGCGGCAGCAAAACAGAAAAGCAATCAAATCCCGAGACCTCTCGGCTGACCGCTGGCCGGCTCTGCGTTTTCTCTTTCCAATTTGCAAATTGCAATCTCAAAATCGATCTGCTCTGCAAGTCCAGCAACCTTTTCTCGTAAGACTCGTGCCAGCCTTCAGGTCCACATTTCAGCGATTCAGTTGTCGTGGACAGCGCAGCGGACTGCAGCCTGCAATCAAATTTTCAGTGCAATCTTTTAGCGACCAATAATGCTTGATAGCTTATATTATTATTGGACTAGATGGATATTGATACTGTCATCACTATATTATTAATGGACTAGATGGATATTGATACTGTCATCAGTGACTTCACATCTAAAAATGTTAGAAGAAATTTAAGATAGTTATGATATGATGAATACATTATTTGGTTACAAATTAATTCTGAATTGATAATAATTTATATATATTATGTAATAATAATAATTATTAATATACTAAGGGTCCATTTAAAACTTTGCCCCGGGCCCCAAAATCTCAGGTCCGCCGCTGACCCGGCCGCCACGGGCGCGGGCGCGGGGGACCTTGGCTCGGGCTGCTGCGGGCACGCACCAGGGGCAGCACGCCGCCCTTGTGAGCTCCATGGACCGCCGGCCAGCGCGCGCTACCGCCGTTGAGGGCGCCCCACCGACGAGCCCAAGGGAGGCAGAGCGCGCTGCCGCCGCAGCCGTGGAGCGCGTCGTCAAGAACAGTCCTTGAGCGTCGCCTTGAACACCTCGCTGAACCTGCTAGACCCAACCAATTCAAGCTGTCGGCAGAGAACCCATTCGTCGCCTCGATTAGCAGTGTGAAGGTCAGTCACCGGAGCTGCCGCTGGAAGTGGAACGTGGCCACGTTGTTGCTCAGCTCGTCTCCGCCTTGCCCAACTTCCAGATCGTCACCGTGTGGGTCCCGTCCTGGAGCCTGCAGCATCCGCGCCTCCTTCTGCCGCGCGCGCCACCACGGCGCACACCACCACACCGGCGACGAGCGCGGCGAGTATCGTGCCCCACAGGGCTCCGTGCCGGCTGCCGTTGGGCTCTGCCAGGACGGAGGAGGCCGTCGCTCTCTCGCCCCGACTCTTGAGCCTCTGCCGAACGTGAACCCGGTGCTTCCTTCGCCAATGCGCTGCTCCCGGGAGTCATGACGCCGTTGCCGCCAGCCGCGACGGTCTCGGCGCCGACCAGCTCGATCTTCGCGGCGAGCTCCCCGTCGAACGTCGTCGCGAGGAATGCCGACGTCTTGCCGCGCCCACCCACGCACGCGGCCGTGGCCGGTGCCGCCACCGCGAGCGCCTGCGTGGCCGCCTCGTTCGCGGGCTTCGCGCTCTGGGCGCTGGCGCACCGCGCGAGGGCCCGGAAGCACAAGGCGCTGGCGGTGGCCACGAAGCGCGACGACCTCGCGTCCGCCGCGGCGCTGGCGCGGTCGCCGTGGGAGTTCAGTTAAAGGAGCTGAGCGCCGCCACGCGGGGCTTCGACGCGTCCTCCGTCATCAGCAACGGGGCGTTCGGCACCTTGTACAAGGGCATCGTCCCTGACACCGGCGCCATGGTCGCTATGAAGCGGTGCACCAATGCCAGCGCCAACGGCGAGCAGGCGCGGTTCGAGTTCCCGTTCGAGCTCTCCATCATCGCCGGCCTCCGCGCCCGCAACCTGCTCCGCGCCGCTCCCAGACCGCCATGCGCCCTACGCCCCTACATCGGGAGCATGACTCGGACGCCATGGACAGGGGGCATTCAGGAGATGGGAGATGACCGGGCCCACATGTCAAGTGATTTAACGGTGAAAACTGGATGGAACTCAAACGGAATGGCTTGTGGGTCAAAAAAGTTTGGATAGATGGCATAGAGGTGCACACAAATTTTTCGATGGCACACAGGTCACTAGGAACTTCTATAATGGCACAGGGGTAAAAGCCTCCAATAAGTTGGGCTAGACGAACGCGTAGAGGCGTACTCGGCTACTCGTACAGAGTACAGATGGGAACATTGGGAAGTACTCACTCTGTCCCATTTCTTTTGCACTGGAGGGGTTCAAAAATTTTCCCACATTGACCGCACCTTATCGCATCAGTCTAACGCGTACTCGACCACCTGTGCACGTGGGCCCGTTTGGAGAAAAAAAATCTGAAGTTCTCGGTCCTTTCCCCACCGCTCTCAGTGTCTCATTCCAAGCTTTCTTCCGTCTTTCCTCGCATCTGAAGGTGGATCCGGACGTCGCGGGCGGGGTGGCGGCTGGTGCCCACTGCCCAGGGAGCAAGTGCTCGTAGGGGGCACATGGGCAGGCCAGCAGGCAAGGACAGAGGTGGCGCCCGACAGGAAGCTCCATACCGCAAGCTCAGGGCCGGCGGGGAGGAAGCCGAGGAGGAGCCGCGGGTGGCGGAGGAGGAGGAGGAGGGAGGGAGGGGATGGAAGAGGACCCGCGGCGGAGAGCAGCAGGCGAGGCTCCCGCGCCGGCCTGTCTCGGCGGGGAAGAGGGAGGAGGCAACGGCGGCGCTGGGGAAGAGGGAGTAGGGTGGCAGAAGCACAAATGACACTCCACTTTTCCCCTCAACTGCAGGGGCAAATATTCCGACTCATTTCATTTTGAAACACGACCGACAAACAAAACGATGCAGAGGGAGTATATCATTTGAGTAGGATATACTTTCATTCAAGTCGTGTGTTATGTTACTACGTTCAGGTCCGTCATTTAGTTTTGTTCAGTTTTTTTTTTGTCACCATTGTTATTTGTTTGGGCACATATTCACAATCAAATTTTTGTGCCTCCTTTTTGTTGGGACGTGCAGGAGCGAACAGACTAACACACGCTTTAGGCTAATCTCAAAAAAAAAAAACACGCTTTAGGCCTTGTTCGGTTGCGATGGGTCTAATCCTAGGATGATTTTTCCTACTCCGGGTATTAGTGGATCCCGGCCATGTCACCCAGATCCCTGTGGGGATTATTCCTAATCGACTTAATCCCTGTGTGTGTTCGGTTAGATAGGGATCAATACAGGGATATTTCCCTCTGCCCTCGCGTCCGTCGTGTCTGTCGCAGTGTGGCGCAGTCGCGTGGAGAGGATTTTTCCACCCCGACAGAGCTGAGGTTCCGTTCCCAGGCCAAATTAGGTCGACGAGTGGGTTTTGGACGGGTATCAAATCCACGAGAAGGGTTAAACGAACACAGCTTTTTTTGTTGGGCCGGTGTCTTTCCCGGGCCGGGGTACCCCCATGGAACATGCCACAATACCGGCCGGGAAGGGTGCAAACGAACAAGCCCTTACGGGGGAGGAAACTTGACTTCGTTGGGTATACGAAAGCAAATTCGCTTGAAAAGCGGATACTGAAATTACAGCGGGTAGAAGCAGTGGCTGGCTGGCGAAGCTTCAGCTAATATCCAGGGGGGCAGCGGCATTCATCCAAGAGGAATTTAGCCGCACAAATCACTCCTCCGCCAGTGCCCACTGCCCAGTGGGTAGAAGGGAAAAAAAGAAAATTACAGTGGGCAGAGGTAAAGAAAAAAAAAAAGAAAAGCCGCCGTCCGTGGGGATCGAACCCACGACCACGTGGTTAAAAGCCACGCGCTCTACCACTGAGCTAGGACGGCTAGTACGCTCCGTGACTTTTAAAGACAACTTTGTTAACAAGAGAACTGAAGCGAGAAGGAAAGGAATGATCGTTCTTGTTGCCTTTCTGTTCATAGTTTTCATATGCACGTGCACATAACATAATCATGAGTTTGGTTTGTAGTCGCTGGTCAATTGGCCCCGCCCGCTGCAAGCAGTTAAATCTGCATTTTACAGTTACACTTACACCATTATTTTCTTCTTCTTTTCGCAAAGATGTTAACGCCACTGTTTCAGGACCAATTGATGCATCTTTGTTGTTCACAATGTGGTTAAACGGCCTGGACATAGTCCTTGAGGGGGATCACGGGCATCTTGCCGCCCAGGAACTCTGGGAGCTGGTTCTCGTCGATCTCACGGCGCAGTGTCTCCTGCAGGCTCTTGTCGTCCACGAAAACAAACTGCAAACGCATTGCATACAAAAGCAGTCACGAGAAGAGGAGGATGAAATGATCGATCTGCGCCAGCAGTTTCCCAATGCAGCAGTTGGTGGGATCGATTCAGATAGAGATGGATCACCTTTTCCCTGGTGTTGTTGTCGATGAACGGGTAGATCATCTTCCACGCCTTCATGAACATGTAGGGCACGTGGATCATCAGCGCCTTGCCGAGCCGCTCCGGGTAGTAGTTCTGATGCAGAGAATCAGAAGAATCATCAGCCAATTGCTCCTGTTGCTCAACAGCGTCCGAGAAAACTTTTCTGCAGCTTAACTGAATGAAGGCAGAAATGACATACCTGCATGATCTCTATGGCTGCGATGTATGCTTGGATGTCACAGTTGGAGTACCCCCAGCCCTTAAGATCAACGATACAGAGGAATTTCTCCTGGCCTCTGGGGATTCTGCATTAATTTTGCATTGCTCCAGTGAATTACAGGACAGTCTTTTGCAAGCCATGGCACAATCAGAAGTTCAGGATCGGGACTGCTGGGATTGATCAATGGTATACCTGGCACATATCTTGTCGAAGAAGTAGACAACAAAACCTGCAGAAGATCTGTGATAAATATTCGAGTGGCTTTGCTATCATAAACATTGACGAGTAACAGAATGGTCATCAAGATCGAGCGTACTCTTGAACTCGGCCATGTCGCGGCTGGCGGAGTAGTGCTTGGACGGCAATCCGACGAGGATGGGGCGGCCGGCCCTGTCGACGCCGCCCATGCAGACCTTGTCCTGCGAGAGCTCCCTCCGCACCTGCTCCTCCGGCACGGAGCCGCCGGGCGCCGCCTCCCTCCGCCACTGGAGGAACTTGAGGAACATGGCCGAGGCCTTGTCGACGTTGTGGTCGCGCGCACGTAGGAACCTTCGCAGCGTCAGGTTGTCCACATCCTGCATGCGTGCGTGCGTATGACGATGGCAGATGAACTTTCAGTTAGTTTCTGAGCGCAGTCACTGACTACTCATCCTGTTCGTCTGATTATCAACTATCAGCCAACATACTTTTCTCGTAGAACAAATCAGCATCAGGTCAAATATCAATATTTTTTCGCAGAACAAATCAGCACAAGCCAGCAACCAGTCGAACAAGTTGACTACTAGTGTGATGTTGATATATGCTGCTAGTAAACTGTGATTAATTTTGCTTCTGGTCAGCTGATCCGAGCAACCAACGTTGATTTTAGAGGCTAGAGAGACTGACGGGTAGAATATAGGGAAAAGTCCGATTTACAACCTTGAACTAGCACACAAGTCTGGTTTTCAACCTTAAACGTCAAAACCAGACATAAAAGGCCATCCAACTATCAATACCGTGCAAGTTTCAACCTTTGAGCGGTTTTGGAGGTGGTTTTCCATTTTGTGAAAATGTTAAAAAAATGGTTTCATCTAAAAAATCATAACTAATTCATTTTAAATCAGAAAAATATGGAACTAATACCCAAAGTTTTATAAAAATGCCACCTATCTATTGGTGCACTATTTGGAGTTTTTTTAAATATTATATGTTCAAGTTTCTAGTTTTTATTGTTTTTTCTAAAAATACTAGGAATATGAATAATAAGATGCAGATGACTCCAAATAGTTCACTAATAGATAGGTGACATTTTTATAAAACTTTGGGTATAAGTTCCATATTTTTCTGATTTAAAATGAATTAGTTATGATTTTTTAGATGAAATCATTTTTTTTAACATTTTCACAAAATGGAAAACCACCTCCAAAACCGCTCAAAGGTTGAAACTTGCACGGTTTTGATAGTTGGATGTCCTTTTATGTCTGGTTTTGTCGTTTAAGGTTGAAAACCAGACTTGTGTGCTAGTTCAAGGTTGTAAATCGGACTTTTCCCTAGAATATATGGCCGGCATCATGTCTGCGCCTCTTATGAATTTTATTTTCTGTGAAAGTGATGTCTTTGACTTTGAGGTTATTTTACCATTGTACATTTTACTATTGCAAGCTGCACTGATTTCTGGTTAGAAAAGTATAAGCTCCATGCTTGACGGATGGAGTATTTGATATCATCCCTATACTTTTCCATTCCTTGATCCCATTCCCCAGGTGAATTGGTTGAGCACACCTAATGAGAAGCTAACAGCTCATATGCTGATGAACCTTTCGTGCGTGATGGCTTAAATTATGCATGGCTTGATCTCATCGAGCAACTACCAAAGATATGGTGCTGCTGCTACTGTCTACAGGTGTAAAAGCAACCAGACCATAATATGAAATGGAAGGACCCATTATCTCCCAACTGTTGTTTTCATTGTGCACACAATTTTCTTTACTGCATTCTGTAAGCTTTTCTTTTTGCCTTTTTATTTTAACAACAAGACACTCAAGTATAACGGTTTTGATGCCCATTGAAATATTCTACTCTCTACTTCTCTAGCTAGTGCCTTTTCATAAGATGGGGAAAAAAAGGAGACCATCATCCGGGGCTTGTATATTATTTTTTCCGAACGAACTAGACTTGTATGTTAGGCCCTGTTTTTCGCAAAATTTCACCATGTGTCACATCAATTTCCGGATACTAATTAGAAGTATTAAATGTAGATTAATGATAAAATCCATTCCACAACTCCTACCTTAATTTTCAAGACGAATCTAACGAGCTTAATTATGTCATGATTAGACAGCATCATGCTACAGTAACCAATTTCTAATAACAAGTTAATTAGACTTAATGAATTCGTCTCGCAATTTCCGGTCCGTTCATGTAATTATTTTTGTAACTAGTCTACGTTTAATACTCCTAATGGACCTTGAACAAGCACCCAAAAGTTTCACATCACTAACTAAAGGGGCCTTAGTGTGATTTAGCCATTTAGGAGGAATCCAGTTCCGATGCAATAAACTGTGCAATGGCACAAGTGTTAAAAATGAAAAGAAAAAGGAAATGCTAGTAAATTGGATCGTCCTAGAACAGTGCTTCGCCAGAAAGAGGCGGCCGGAGTCCGGGAAGAAGATTACCAGCAGCAGAGCACAGCTGCACGTAGTACAGGATAAGAAGGAACATGTGCCGACGCATTACGACTAGTAGGGTGGTCTGAGAGAGACCGGCCGCATAGAAGCGCAGCGGCGCACGCAACAAGGCAAAGGGGAATCGCATCAACAAACAAAGGCAAAGACGACTGACCTTGGCGCGGGGGTCCTGCGCCTGGACCACGGCCCGGAGCTCGGCGACCTTGAGCCACTCCCCTTCCCCCGCCGCCCCACCTCCAGCGGCGGCGCTCGCCATCTGATCTCCCCTCCTCCTCCTCGAGCCGGTAGCGGTGGTGATGTCGATCGAGATGAGGAGGTGGAGCAGGAGGTTGTTGGGCAGATATATACTGGGGTGCTCAAGCAGTGAAGACGATCGACGATGGAGAGGAGCCTGACTGTGGACTCTCGCAGGGCTTATAATAACTGAGCAAGCGCGGATCGCATGGCGTGCGCTGGACTTGTTTTCTCCAGCGCCAGCGGCGGCGTTCTTCTCTTGGATTTTTCTTTTCAGGATGGTCTTCTGCCCTTCGAGTGATCTCGGCTCGGCGAAGCCGACGACGATGATGTGACGTGCGCAACCGCTGTGTGCGAGTCCGTCCGGCTCCGCGACGACGGGGGAAGTGGGAACGGGGAGGGAATATATCCGGCCCGGATCCCTTCCATCGATCGATCGGTAAGTGCTGTCCGCTGGGAAGCCTCGTTTTGGACGCGGTGTGCCGCGGCGGAGGTGTTGTTAGGATCGTGGGATTAGTGCATGGAAACAAAAAATACTAATATTTTTTAATGATTTAGCTAAATTAAAATTTGATTGTCTATTAATATTCTTTGCAATTAAATCTACGAAATAAGATATCACTTGATAATATTTCGTCACAAAATAAAAATAGCAGGTAGATTTCACATGTCATACTAACAAGTTTGGGTTGTGGTCCATTCAACCATACCAAAATTTGATCATGATCAAATCATGAACCCGATCAAATAATAGAAAAAATTATGTTTGGATTGTAGTAAATTACGTGAAATCTATCGAACTTGTTAGTATGAAACGTGAAATTTACATACTATTTTTATTTTGTGACGAAACATGGTGAAGTGATACCTTGTTTCGTAGATTTAATTACAAAAAATATTAATATGCAATCAGATTTTAATTTAGTTAAACTATTAAGAAGTTATTAGTGTTTGAATACAAGTAATCACTTATTTTTGAAATCCACGCAACTAACAGCACCCACCAACACCTCCGTCTCGACACACCTAAGCCAAATCGAAAAGCCTCTACTCCGGCCGGCGCACAGGCACAGGAAGAGATTTCTGTTCACAGAGATGATGCGGGCTGGGCCGAGGAAGTCCAACCATGTGTTTGCCTGCCAGGCAGAGAGAGAGAGAGGGCGGCGGCGACTTAATTTGCTTCATCATCACCATCAAGCAGTCAGTGTTGTTTGCTCAATTTCGCCAAGATGCGAGGTGGGCCGAGAAAGTCCGCCCACGTGTTTGCCAAAGAAGAACGTTACAGATGTGCGTCCGTGTGCGTCTCACAAATTTCTCTACTAAATGAAGTTTCCACAAAACTTCGCTCAGCCGCCCCCCTCCGCTCCGCGCCTTCGCTCCTCCGCTCCGCGCATCCGCTCGAACCCTCTCGCGCGAACCCCCACGCGCCTCCGCCCGCTTCCCTCCGCTCCGCCCTGGCCCACACCCCCGCGCCTCCCTCCGCACCACGCCCCTGGCCCACACCTCGCTCCGATCCGATCCAATCCCATCCACACGCCCCTCTCCTCCCGACTCCGCCGCACACCCCTCCTCTCCGATCCCATCCGCACGCCCCTCTCCTCCCGACACCGCCGCACGCCTCTCTCTCCTCCCGACGCCGCCGCACGCCCCTACGACCCGTCCTCCAGACGCCGCGCCGACGCAACGGCGGTGTGGCCGCGGGCCTTGCCGAAGAACCGTACCGAGCGGTACCAGGGCGGCCATCGGCGACGTGAGGGCCCGAGCACTGGGAGGGCGGTGTGTCAAGCGAATGACAGGATCCTCCCGCCGACTGCGTGAACCAACCGGGGTGCGACCTCCTCCCACCCCCGCCGTGACCCCGGGCTCCTCCTTCTCCAAGCCACAGCGAGCCCGTGGCCCCGAGGGCGAGGAGTCAACTACAGAGGTCGTCGCCGCCGGCTGACGCGCGACACCAAGATCCAAGGTAAGATGGCCTTCCTGTCTTCCTCTGCTCCTCGCTCATCCTTCCTGGCCTCCTCTACAGGTCTTTCCCTTCCTCATCCACCTCTCTGCTCCTCCCTCCTCTAACTTTGTATGCTCTGCTTCTTCCTCTGCCCGCCTCCTCCCTCCTCTTGCTCCATCTGCCGTCTCAGCTCTTATAGTGGTGCTGTCGATTTGATTATTGATGAAGAGTGCCTATGGATTGCGAATTGCTGTGTAAAATATGCATCTGCCCCTAGATTGTAGCACCTTTTGTGTATTATATGCCTCACTGCCTCTGCCTCTGTGTAGTTCAATCGCAAAGTACTTTAAGATCTGTCTGCATTGTGTATTTTATGCCCATTTGCCTGCTACTGCCTACTGTTATTTTGTTAGTGATTTGTTATTTTGTTATTGATTAGCTGCATGCTTGCATGTCTGACACTTTGGCTATAATAATCATCTTGCACATGTAGGATGTCGGCACCTGCTGATGAAAATGGAACTAATCAGTCCAATATGCTGTAACCTGTGAGTTGCTGAGAAGTTTGAACTCTGTACTAGAACCTTATTTATAAATCTGTCAAGCCTTGTTATGTGCTCTCTCACCTGTCTCTTTGATTCAAAATCTGCTATTTGG
Source organism: Cenchrus fungigraminus (assembly GCA_036936925.1). Taxonomy (NCBI): domain Eukaryota; kingdom Viridiplantae; phylum Streptophyta; class Magnoliopsida; order Poales; family Poaceae; genus Cenchrus; species Cenchrus fungigraminus. The sequence goes on from CM072779.1 coordinate 4,731,252, forward strand.
TGGAGACAGGAACTGCTGTTTTTTGTTGATGATATGCGCAAATGGATGGCTATGCATTCAGATGAGTTTCTTTTACTTCTACTTCCTTTCTAAGTTTCTGTTATGTAAATGTAAATCTATTTTTTTGATATTTCCCATAACCTTGTTGTGATACTGCTATAGGAACAAGCATTTGCCCTCAGGAATAAGGTTATCCTCAAGAACAAGGCATGGAGATTAAGTGATTAACCAAGGTATGCATGCAGCCATCTTGATCTTTATTTCATATATTAGTTATTTAACTACATATTTAGTGATATAGAAAAACGTCTTGAAAACGCCTAGGCTCTAGGCGATGGGTCACCGCCTAGAGAGCGCCTAGCGCCTTCTTGAACCTTGATATCTTGGACAGAAAGGAGAAGGAGAGAGCTATGATTATTCACATGTTATGGGCTTGGTGGAATGCAAGAAATAAGGCCAATGCAGGGGAGCAAATGCCGACTCCAGGCTTACTGTTCTCTATGAAGCAACAGACATCAACGGCTTCGAGTGTGACATCCAAGAAGAAATGGCAGGCACCACCTGCTGATGTGCTTAAAATCAACACAGATGGTGCTTTCTGTGCCAACGAAAAGAAGGGTGTTTGGGGTTTCATTATTAGGGACAGTGATGGTCATGGTGTACTAGCTGGATCAGGGTACTTGCCAGCAGTGAATGATGCACTTACAGCTGAAGGGGAAGCACGCCTCGGTGCCCTTGTTGCAGCGATGGAGAGGGGTATATCCCATATTATCATTGAGACAGACTCCACAAATCTGGTGAAGGCTTTACAGTCGAGTACATTTGATCAAGCACTGGTGGTGTCATCTTCCAGGAAGTGCGTCAATTGCTAGACTTGCATTTTACTGTTAAGAGCATTTGCTTTGGTTCCACGATCTTGTAACCAATGGCGCTCATGTGCTTGCTCATTCTGTTTTAGTTAGGGACCCGGGTAGCCCGAGTGTGTGGGCTGACCCCCTCCCATACTTTGTATGTTCTTTGGTGGATCGTGATATCACTGATCCGTTGTCTTCTGAATAAAGGAATGAGCATCATGGTTTCAAAAAAAAAAAAAAACAGACAACTGCTGCTGCTGCTGCAAGGACTAATGGTATCAGGCCTTTTATAATGTCCTCTAGACATTATAGACATCTGCAATGCCTAAAGATTTAATTAATTTGTCTTGTAAACCATACAGGTAATTAGTTTTGTAATTATTATATATTTAATACTTGACTAAACTTTAGGGGTGGAACCAAACACCCCTAGTTTAATTTCATTTTCATATAGCCCAGACCAGCATATGGTACAGACAATGTCAGGTGCAGTTGGACTGATCGCCGACCTCGGCTAACACTGATTGGAGCATTGTTGTATTGCAGGGCTAAGTAGGTAGAGGCCATCTTCCTTCCTTTTGTACCCATATGTTCATCCTATGCGCATCTAACCGCTAATGGAGATTATTTACCGACGTCGACGTGCGCTGTTAAACTGATCCAGCAGGGGGCTGCTGGACATAGTCCTTGAGGGAGATCAGAGGCATCTTCCCTCCAAGGAACTCCGGGAGCTGGGTCTCGTCGATCTCCTTGCGCAGCGTCTCGTGCAGGTCCTTGTCCTCCACGAAGACGAACTGCAAACGCATCGCCGCACAAATTAGTTTCAGTTTCCGCCTCGCATACGATGGTCGTTGAATTGGGGATCCAAGGCCGTCCGGCTCACCTTGTCCCTAGTGTTGGTGTCGATGAACGGGTAGATCATCGTCTTCCACACCTTCATGAAGATGTAGGGCACGTGGATCATCAGCGCCTTGCCGAGCCGCTCCGGGTAGTAGTTCTGTTGCAGAGAATCAGGAGATCATCTATGTGGTCATTGCGCAGTTGCTTGTATCATGTTTCATGTCAGATTATATGATCGTGCAGGAGACACTCGGTTTTATGAGTGGACGTCGTCTGATGATTGAGGGAAGACAGACAATTAAGGAGAACCAACGGACCTGCATAATCTCTATGGAAGCAATGTACGCCCTGACGTCGCAGTTGGCGTAACCCCAGCCCTTAAGATCGATGATGGCGAGGAACTTCTCCTGACCTCTGGGGATCCTGCGCAGGTGTTCATCAATTAATCAGATTTGCTCCGCAGGTTAAGATAATAATCTAATGAAAGTGATAAACTGCTCTTACACAATCAGCTGAGCACAAAGTAACTATTACCTGGCACAGATCTTGTCGAAGAAGTAGACAACAAAACCTGCAGGAAGCAATACACCTCATGGTCAATATAGAACCGAACGCGTTGCATTTCCAAAAGCCCAACTCCAGATGAGAATGAGAATGAGAACGAGAGATCGTCGCTTACTCTTGTACTCCGCCATGTCGCGTTCGGCGGAGTAGTGCCTTGCCATGAAGCCGACGAGGATGGGGCGGCCGGCCCTGTCGACGCCGCCCATCCATGCCTTGTCCTGCGCGAGCTCCCTCCGCACCCGCTCCTCCGGCACGAAGCCGTCGGGCACCGCCTCCCTCTGCCACTTGAGGAACTTGAGGAACATGGCGGCGGCCTTGTCCACGTTGTGGTCGCGCGCGCGCAGGAACCTCCGCAACGTCAGGTTGTCCACCTCCTGTATTTTCGCTTCTTCAGTCAATTTATTACCATATGAATGCAGATTCGCTCGAGTTAATTTGTTACCACTGGCTTCTTCTTCTTCTGAATGTAATTAGCGAAGTTTGGATGTTAATATTAGGCCATCAGATCAGAGCCCCTGATGTGGCGACTTGTACTACTACAGTTGCAAGTTTGCAAGAACGACAGATCATACCCCACGCTGCTTTTTCCTGAGTTCCCCGTAAAAGGTGATCTACCGCTGAGGAAATGGTCTTTGCCACATATGGATGCGGTCGCCAATACACACAACACGTCTGGCCGTTAAACTTTGCAGTTTGATATCGACAGAAACCATATAGAAATCGTGATGAGATCACGCCACTTTCGACGTTGATTTAAGCAGGATCGGAATTATTAGCATGCACGGTTAATCCTAAACATTGAACAGCTAGAAGAGAGAAGGGGACAGTGAGCCAGCCCATGTGTCTCCCAACCCCCAGGGCAGGGGGTGCCAGTAGTAAACCATGGGCAGCTTGGCAAGTGATGATCCATGATTCTCTCTCAAGTACTTATGCATCCCGACTCCCGAGTCCGGGCAGGACGGGCAAGCAGGCTTAGGAACTGGAGACCGACGAGCACGAATTGGGCAGGCGAGAGGGCCGCGGGGTTGCTCGGGAGTCGGGACGGACGACGATGCTCTGAGCCTGCCGGCGGTGGTACGAGTTCGCAAGCCGTGGTAGGGAGAATCAGCAGAGATGGAGGAAGGAGGTGATGGTGACTGACCTGGGCGCGGGGGTCCTGCGCCTGGACCACGGCCCGGAGCTCGGCGACCTTGAGCCACTCCCCTTCGCCCGCAGCGCTGCCTCCCGCGCTCTCCATGTCTCCCTCCTCCTCGATCTAGCAGCAGCGAGAGGCAGCCGTCAGTGGCGCCGCCGCAGACGACGAGTACCCGAGGAGGACGGATGAGGAAGCGATTAATTGGAGCGCTGGCAGCTTGTACATGTAGATGAGGACGATGGGCATGGGCTGGAGCCTGGGAGGGGAGGAGGGAACTGGCTGGAGGCGACCGAGAGGGAGGGAGGGAGGAGGAGGTGTTGCGCCTTGCGCGGCGCGTTTTTGCTGGCGCCCTTTCCCGCCCGGCCCGATGGCGACGTGGCTGTCGTGTGGTGTTGCTCCCATCTTCTCCCCCGGGACGATGGGGACCCGGAGGGACGAGCTCCGAGGAGCACACGCTGCGGCGTGTCGCCCGCTCGCTGGCGGTGGCAGCACGTCTCGCAGGGACCATCCGTCCGTCCGTCCGTCGATCATTGATGGCCGTGCCTCCGATCCGAGCTCGCCGTCGTCCTGCGCAGGACAGGACAGGATCGCAGGACCGCGGCTGCCGCTCTGGGTTTCCAGCTCGACCACATGGTGGCGTCGCGTGATCACGCGCGGACCCGAGAGCAAGTCCGGAGCATGTTTTTGGTCATTTCGCCAGGACGATGTGGCCGGGGGGTCAGGTCGCGGTTTCTTCACCCATTGCTTTGCTGTTGTGTCGCGCGGCTCCCTCCTCCAACCGCGAATCCGCTGGGCGGTTGCAGTAATGAGCCGCGCGCGCGATGGATGAATATCTCTTCGGCGTGACGTGATCACGTGAGGCCCCGCTGTCTTCCGTTGACTACTTCAAGTCGACGTGACGGCAGTCGGCAGTGTGTGTTTTGTGTATCTCGCTCGACGTGGGGAAAGGGAACAAAAGGAGAGGGAAAATCTGGATCCATACTATTAGACATATACCATTATTATTTTACTTAAATATGGAATTCATTTGAGTTAATGACATATGAGCTCAATAATATATAGTATCTAACTTTGTAATCTTTCGATGATATGATATATTTTTCTAAAAAAAGGAGTTATTATTTTTTTAGAATTACACAGTACAATGAAGATGCTCACAACACGCATGCACACTCACCTCTATGAACACACATACGCAAACCCTACTCCTATGAGCACCGGCAGATCTGGTGATTCTCGAAGTCACCGCTGGCACCTCGTCGACGACGGGAACGTCGCTTACCACTTAATGCATAACGTAGAGAAAATCCCGAAATAAATCTAGAAAAAAGTGGGAGCACCAGGATTTGAATTCTGGTAGGTAACATCGTCCCACTAGACCGTCCTACCATTAGACTACGAACCCCTTCGCGAGAGTTATTTATTAATGACTTCATGAGCCAACAACGTCGGCCAAAGCCCATCTCGACACCGAGGCCCACTACAATAATAGCCCGGGATAACTGGACCGTCGTACGCCCACTCGAGCACGAAGAAGGTCCAAACTGAGGGTCTGTTTAGGTGGCTGAAATTTAGCAAAAATTTTGCTATTTTTTCAATTTTCTTCTTCACATCACATTAAATACACTAAAAGATATATGTTCGGAGCAGTAAATTTAGGTAAAAAAATTAACTAATCACACAGTTCTGTTGTACATCACGAGTCGAATCTTTTGAGCCTAGTTAGTTCATGATTAGACAATATTTACCACAAACAAACGACACGTGCTACAGTGTGCTACAAGAGTTCAAACAGTTAAAAAGGCAAATTTTCCACCAACTAAACAGGCCGTGAGATCGATCGATCGATCGATGATGAATTGATGATGATGCAGCCAGCAGCGATTGTTTCGGCCCGTGTGCGGAGAGGCTGGTGGCCCCTCGCGAATCTGGTGGCTCCGATTTACCAAATGAAAATGCCCGCGTCAAATGCTAAAAAAACCTTGCGATAGCCAACGAAGCAAACAGCAAACAGGTAGCAGAAACGACACGGCCAGTCCTGTTCCTCACCTCCTCCTGCATCCATCGGAATCACATCTTGTTCGGCTCGCTGGTGGCTGCGTACTCGTCGTCTTCCTCCCTTGTCCGTTCCCTCCCCGTCGACCAAGTCAAGAGGCTGCCGGCCAAAACCGAGTCACCCGCGGATCAGCTCAACTATCCATCGCCGGCGGCGCGATCCTGCAATTAACAACATCCGCGCCGCGTCGGTGCCTTTTTTTTTTAGTTGGGGTCGTCTCCGCTCCCGGCCGCGTCCGCCAGCCAGACCGCCGCGCCGCTGGCCGTCACGTGGTCACCGTGCGTTGCTAGATCACCCGGATCGCAAGACGCGTCCCCGCCCGTTCCCACCGCCGCCGCCGCGTTTGGTACGGCGCCGCGCGGCCGGGGCGTTGGGTCGGCGGCGCTCTGCCCCCTCTGCGCGAGGATGATGATGCTGCTGCTGCCGCCAGTACATTTGTTTTTCAGGTTCTGATGAATATCACATTCTGACACGGCGACACCACACACTGGCGGGCGCCGTAGAGTTGACTCGCCGCGGAACCCAGCGCCAGCGGCGGCGGATGAACTTTGTCGTCATCCGTAACTGACGCGGTTGACTGCTGATAAAAATTGATACGACGCCAAGAGGGTTGGCGACGAGGCACCGACGGCAGCATGTCCATACGCCACCGACCGACGCAGGCCGGCGTCGTGCCAGGGCATGTCGTTGTCTGCCGCGACGACCAACCTCCACCGATGTTCGCCGGAAAGTCAAAGCTAGATCACCGGAGCATCTGGAGATCAGAGGAGCACATGCACGGGTCCATTTCGATCGCGTCGTGCTCCTGCCCTCACCAGTCATGCGCCTCTTCGATCCTGTCACTGACGGAGCCCGATTTCCTCGTCAGGCAATCAAAACCTCGATTCTGCTCCAACGAGAGGATCGTAACTTGTTTAGTTCCTAAATATTTCACTAAAATTCTCACTTAGAAGACGTGTTAGTTCATTTCTTCTCCCTGCGCACGTGATCTAATAAAAAACGTTCATCATGTTTCATCAAAATTTCACGAACTAAACAGGACTTTAGTTCTTTAAAAAAAAAAACCAAAGAAACGGTGCGAACGAGCGAAGCGATCTCCGGCACTGCGCGCAGAGCTTTATCTTGTTCTCCTTGGGACGATTCGGAGCATCTCCCTCTGAATGCATAATAGGTACTATGCTGTTGAAGAACAGGAGGCGTGGTACAATAATTTCTGGTATGTTGGGTCCCGATTGGATCTTGCTTAGAAATTATTGAACCCTACTGATAAACGTGCACCAAACCTTTGCCCCCTCAAGATAGTACCAGCAAGTAGTAGCTTGCTAATCTCTTTCCCCCCAAAATCCGCTATGCCATCAACAAGCACCAATCCTTTCTGTGCTTTCTTTTTTTTTCTAATTTCTTTTGTTCAATAAAAAGAAACAAAAGCATGGAACCAGATTTGTTGGCTCCAATTGTTTTGTTCAACATGAGCCCATGACAGTGAATGACCATGGGGCGCCCCATGTGCAAAGGAACAATCCCAATCAGCACAATTTATAATTTGCAGAAAAGTGATTCCTATTGGGAGGAGAAAACGAAGAAAAAAGAACAGGACTGCAGAGGCAGAATACTAAACACCATGACAGAGACACTTGTAGGTGCTATCGGTAACTTATAGTTAAAAAAGAAGTCAAGAACGTTTTATTAAGGTATAAGACAAGTGAGAGGTCCAGTCAGAGTTTGGTGAAATGAAAGAGAAAGAAACCTGACATCTGATGAGGAGGTAAACCCCTCACCAAACATCCATTCACGCAGCACAATCACACTAGTTTATCACATTAGTTATTAGAGGGGAAGGACTACAGCTCATCCCTTTCTTCCTTCCAAGTAGTCTAGGAGAGAACATGACCTCTATTTCTTCCTGAAGCTGGGGGTGTGTTTTGTTGGAGGAAGGAGGAAGGAAGCCTAGGAAAGCCACCGCTCACCTTCTCGGCTCGCTCCCCCACCAAACGCTGCTTGGTAGGAGAAAAATTGGCGGAAAAGCTTCACCTTGGCCGGGATCTCTTCTTCTTCTTTAATTGCCCCTGGGGATTGGCTGGCTCATAAGAGCGGACAGGGGAGGGGGTCGCCATAGAAGGAGGGGAGAGGAGAGTAGAGACTAGACACACACACACACACACAACGGGTGCTCGCTGGGGAGGGGGCTTGTGGGGAGAGATCAGAAGAAGATGAGGCGGTGGGTCTTGGCCATCGCCGTTCTTGCTGCAGCGCTCTTGCTTGGAGCTGAGGCCCAGGAGGTGCAGCAGGGCCACCAGACAGAGAGGATCTCAGGTGAGGGACCATTCTTTTCCTTGTGTTCGTTTCCATCTCGCTTCTGATCTTGATAGGCACATTCCTGTCAGTTTGCAAACTCAAGCTGCTTGTTTTACCTACTAGCTGGTTGTCATCTGCTACTAATTGTCAGTGTGTCAGCTTTATCTATGAGGCCTTTGAATCCCAAATTCGTAAGAGTTTGATCCCCATCTGATGATATGCTAAATTGCTAATGGAGTAATAGGCTACAGATAGATTGAATGCAAGTGGATCCTTTGGCTTTAGGTTCATGGCTATTTGATCTAGTTCTGGCTTATTCAGTTAAAACTACATTCTTGAACATTCCACTGCCATTCACTAGCATAGTTTGCTTCGGATCAATGTGCTATGTGATCCTGTTATTCCTAGCATGGTTCTGAAACCAAGTGTATTCTTTTCCCCACTTCTGTGCAAGTTCTAATGCTGTGTCCAATAAAATTGCAGGAAGTGCTGGTGATGTGTTAGAAGATAACCCTGTTGGGAGGCTCAAGGTCTATGTCTATGATCTCCCCAGCAAATACAACAAGAAACTGCTGAAGAAGGATCCCAGGTGCCTGAACCACATGTTTGCCGCTGAGATCTTTATGCACCGGTTCCTGTTGTCAAGCGCTGTTCGAACTTTTAATCCTGAGGAAGCAGATTGGTTCTACACGCCTGTATACACAACATGTGATCTGACTCCTTCGGGTCTTCCTTTGCCCTTCAAGTCTCCCCGAATGATGCGCAGCGCAATTGAGCTGATTGCCACCAACTGGCCTTACTGGAATAGATCAGAGGGCGCAGACCATTTCTTTGTCACACCGCATGACTTTGGTGCTTGCTTCCACTATCAGGTACAATCACTCGTACATCGAGTAGCTGTCGCATGCATTAATTTATAATGAAGATTAGATGTAAAGCTATAATAGTTTAGTACAAAATTCCAGCGTTGGGAACAACTGGGACATATCTAATTGCGGCAAAGAACATGGGGGCTATGGGATATCTAGATGCTTGTTCCAGTATTCATTCTTGTTAAGGAACTACTCTCGACTAAATTAATTCAGGCTCCACATGTTCTTCGTCCCTTGTGGATGAAACATGTCCCAGATTGTGATTTACTGTGAAGTGTCATGTTTATATTCAGATTCATGGTAAACTAACCACCTAATAGTAACCACTTGCCATACTTCTCATTGATGCCTTCTGTTACTAGCTGTTTCATTGTCTTGATCTTTCTGTAACAAACATACCTCCATTGTTTCAGGAAGAGAAAGCAATCGGACGGGGAATCCTTCCCTTGCTTCAGCGTGCGACACTTGTTCAGACGTTTGGGCAGAAGAACCATGTCTGCCTGAAGGACGGATCCATCACAATCCCACCATTTGCGCCTCCACAGAAAATGCAGGCTCACCTTATCCCCGCAGACACTCCTAGATCCATCTTTGTGTACTTCCGTGGCCTGTTCTATGACACCAGCAATGACCCTGAGGGCGGTTACTATGCAAGGTAAATCATCTCTATGTCTACAAGCGATACAGTCAACACGTCTGCATCTGCCTCTTGTTCTTCTTCCCTCCCATTGCAACCTGGGTCTGACCTCTGACGATTATGCATTCTTTTACAGAGGTGCTCGTGCGTCTGTTTGGGAGAACTTCAAGAACAACCCGCTCTTCGACATCTCAACGGATCACCCGCCGACCTACTATGAAGATATGCAGCGTTCCGTGTTCTGCTTATGCCCATTGGGCTGGGCACCTTGGAGTCCGAGGCTGGTGGAAGCTGTGGTCTTTGGGTGCATCCCGGTGATCATTGCAGATGACATTGTTCTGCCCTTCGCAGATGCCATCCCTTGGGAGGAGATTGGTGTGTTTGTTGCCGAGGAGGATGTTCCGAAGCTGGACAGCATCCTAACGTCCATTCCCACAGATGTTATACTGAGGAAGCAAAGACTCCTTGCCAACCCGTCGATGAAGCAGGCTATGCTGTTCCCCCAGCCTGCTCAGGCGGGAGATGCATTCCACCAGATCCTGAACGGGCTCGCGCGCAAGCTCCCGCACGGTGACAACGTCTTCCTCAAGCCCGGGGAGAGGGTCCTGAACTGGACCGCTGGACCACCAGGCGACCTGAAGCCTTGGTAGCATCTGGCATAATTCTAGAACTTTTTGGAAAATGCAAGATTTGAGGACATGATAATATACATGCGCCTTTGAATTACCATGGCTGCATATATATAGTGCTGACCACAAGCCAAATGTACATTTTTGTATGTTCTTTACCCATAGCTGCTATACTATATATCTTCATTTCTTCTTCTTTTTACCCTCCTTTATTAGGCGATGAGAATGTCAGCCTTGTCAATCATATGTTGATATCATAATCGAAAGTTACAAAGATTTTACTCATGCTGATTTTGCTTGATCTCATATTGTTATTCTTCTGTAGTGCCAAGTGCCTTACAGCAGGTGTACCTGCAATCGCCTTGGCCACCGTGTTTGTTCTGCATCCAGCATACCATTTTTTATTTGTCTCTAAACAAATCGGGTGATAAAAGTGAAACTGCTGTTTGAAGCAAAGATCATGTCACAGTTGTGGTCTTTGTCTGAGTGTTGCTGAGTTCTCAAGAAATGTTCTAGCAAGTTGTAATGTGAGGACAGTAACCTAGAGTAAGGTTGTTGGTTGTTACTGTAAATAGGAGGATAGAACCTGATGGATTAGTGTTTTGTTTTTGTCCATCAGGTCATCAGCCTTAATAAATTTTTTGCGGAATATGAATCCACCTCTCTGCACTGCACTAACCATGCATATAGTTTGACTCGAAACTAACTGTTGGAATTTGACCGTTTTATATCGTAACACGTCATACAGAAAGAGAAATAGGAAGAAAAAATGGAACAGTATCATCACCATGCACCTGCATTTGATTGAGAGATGTCGACGAACACCAGAATACTTGTCACCTATTCGATTTGTTTTCCAGGTGCAAATAGTGCTCGGCGGCGACAAAAGAAATCCGGTGAGGTGCGAATGGCCAGCGGGGTAAACGAAACGAAACGTGGAAGCAGATGAAGGAGATGCATTATCCTGCCCTAGCGAGTTGGGGAAGACGACGAGGGGGGACAAGATAATCTAGCCTTAACCACCGGGAGCGGGCCCTAATCCCAGCAGCTGCCCCCCACCGACAGCGTCTTAATGGCACGAGCTGCGAGTAGTTGCCGCCAAATGGAAGAAGGAAAGAAAAGAGACGCAGCAGCAGCGGACTGGACTGGATTTAGATTAGGGGTGTGTTTAGAGTCTAAACTTCCTCAAAATACACTATGCAAAAAGAAGATTCCCCCTCACATCAAATATCACATCAAAAATGTCGACACATGCATGGAGTACTAAATGTAGATGAAATCAAAAATTAATTACACAGTTTGGATGTACTTTGCGAGACGAATCTTTTGAGCCTAGTTAGGTCATGGTAGGACAATATTTACCACAAACAAACGAAAAGTACTACAGTGCTTTTCAGTTCGGAACAATACTTTTCAGCCTAAAATCCGTGCAAAATCTCAGAAATTTGCATCGTAATTTTGAGATCTAAACACACCCTAGATTAGCAGAGGAAGGAAAGCGGCAAGAGATAATACCCCGGTTCCGGCACCGCGTCTGATTTTGATCGCTCCGTTCCGTCTGACTCGCAGCAGAGCAGAGCCGTTCAGAGGTGTCATTTGTTGCTGAAACGCCCTGCTTTGCTTTGGCTTCATACTGCTGCCGTCGTTAATTGATGAAGAAGTGGTAGCAGTAATGAGGTGGAAATTCATCTCCTCACACAAATCGGACAGCTCCTTAAAAATCTCGCTGTTTCCTTTCATTTGATGAACTACCACCATTGACTCTTCTAGTCTCCTGAGTCTATTCGGCAGATTTTTTCAGATTTGTACAACTGATTATTTTGAGTCAAAAATATTATGTATTGATTTGTACGATTAATTTGTTGTGAGAGAATGATAAACTAAGCCTCTGTTTCCAAAGACTGATGTTCTTCGTAAAGCGCCCGTGTTTGGATGGGGTGGAAAAAAATTACACCCCTGTTAAATGCAACTTTAACCATAAATTAAAAATATTAAATAAAGTTAGTTTCCAAAATCACCTTCACAACTCTAGTTAAATTTACGAGACGAATCTAATGAGGCTTTTGACCGCGTAATTAAAGGATGGATACTGTAGCATCACTGTAACAAATTATAGATTAATTATGCTCATTAGATTCGTCGCGCAAAGTTGCACTTATCTGTGAAAATGTTTTGCAAATAAATTTTATTTAGAGCCTGTTTAGTTCCAAAAAATTTCCCAACTACCCATCACATCAATCTTCGGACACTGATTAGGAGTATTAAATGTGAATTAATGACAAAACTCATTCCATAACCCTCTACCTAATTTTTTGATACGAATCTAACGAGCCTAATTATGCCATGATTAGACAACGCCGTGCTACAGTAAATAATCTCAAATGACGGATTAATTAGGCTTAATGGATTCGTCTCGCGATTTCCCGTTCATTCATGTAATTAGTTTTGTAATTAGTCTATATTTAATCTTCCTAATAGGCCTTCGAAGAGACCCCAAAAAATTTTTCCAACTAAACAGGCTCTTAGACCTTCCTGCATGAAAGATTTCTTTTGAGTGAAAAAAGTGCTCTCATCCAAACTCTTCCAAAAATAGGATGTGGGAGGTCAAAACATTACTACTCCCTCCGTCACTTAAAGACGGTCGTTTTGGCTACAGAAGACTGTCCCGGAATCATCGTTGTTGGGGGGTCCGAAAATCGGATGGGATCCCCGAACACAAGATACCGAAATAAACACGCGAAGGTAAGAATGAAAGGGGGGACAAGGAATCCCCGAAAGTCTGTACTCGCCTCAAAAGTTGTGAATCCCTTTACACGTGCCCTCGGACCTCCTTTTATAGGGAGACGAAGGGACTTTTACATTCCGAGATTACCCTCGAATCTAGAGAATATTCCTAGTGTGAACATGTACATGAATATCTTTTACATCCCGTGATTTGCGGGGCTAATTTCATACAATTACAAGCCTGCCATTAGTTCACACTTCAAACCCGGACTTTTTGAGATGACGTCTTTGACTTGGCTTCCTATTGACTCCCGAAACCTCATTCATGAAGATCATCACTTTATCAAGACTTACGAACTGAGATTCCTTGGGCTGCCCGAAGTTCGTAGGTTCATGATTTCCTGAATTCGCCAGACCCCAGACGTCCTGAAACAGACAGCAGGCTTGCGATCTAAGGTTAACTCGGCGATTATTTCGTACGATGTTAGAAGATCAGCGAATTATATAAAATTAACAGAACACCTCTACGAACGTTTCCTTGCCACGAAACAGATCTTCCGAACTGAGGCATATTCACGATAATACTCACGAAAATATTCACGAATTCGGTAACTTCGACGTTTCGAGGGTGAAAGGTTTTTGCCCAATTCCCCAACACTAGCCCATCGGGGAAGCGGGTTGACTCCGACGATCCGTTTCCACGAAAAATATCTCGAATTCTGGTAAAAAACGTCACCCTCGGAACGTCGGAGTGGACACGCGTCCCCCTGAAAACTCGCAACGGTCATATCGAGGCGGTTTCTTGAAACAACTCCCCCCTCCCCCTATAAATAGAGGGTGGGTGCAGTAAGTTTTTTTCACCGTTCCATCGCTTTCTTCGAAAGTTTCAAGGTTTTTTCGCGGAAGAGCTCTTCGTCTGAGGACATCTGAAGTTCGGCGATTTCTTCTGCTTTTGAAGGTATTATTTTCTTCTTTTTTTACGCTTTTGTTATTAGCCATATATTTTCGTATGTTTTTATTTCTTATGAGTTGATTCGCGTTTCATATTTTCCTTATTATTAAGCAGGTGGCTCGTACCAAAAGCACTGCTAGACCCATGACTTCGGAGGAATTAGCCGCTGCTGGTGCCCCGCCCAGCGAGGGAAACGTTCGTGATTCTGAGAATGCTCCGTCTCGCACAGACGACCCTGTTGCCGAAACCGTTCATGATTCTGGTAGTCACGAAGACGGTGAGATAAGGTCTGGTGGTGAAGAGGATCTCTCCAACGTCGATGCTGATGTGAGTGATCTTGTTGTCATGAAGACTAAGTCTTATCCTCCAGCCTTCGTGTTCGGCGAATCAAAAGTTACAGCTAATCTTATCAAGGAGTATGAGGGAGCCGGGTTTTTCCCTGTTGGTGGTGGACGCCCTCCCTCTGGCGAACAAGTTCCTGCTCCCGAAGCAAATGAAGTTGTTGTTTTCAGAGATTTTTTTACTTGTGGACTCAGATTCCCCTGTGATCCCCTTCTACCTTGCATACTTGAGAAGTTCTCTGTGAAGATGCATCAGTTGACGCCAAATTCCTTCTTGGAACTTTCAAAGTTCTTCTGGATCATGACAACCTTTGAGTGTAACTTTGGTGCTGATATCTTCGCTTGTTTGTTCGAGCTTGTGATCGAGAAGGACATTATTAAGCTTGACGATAGGAAATACTACGATGCGCACTACGCATGTTGTACTTTTAATACGCGAAGACAAAATTCACGAAAGGGTCTCAACCGGATCCAACTTGCACCCTGCAGCAAGACCAACCTTTCCAAAGATTGGAGCTCTTACTGGTTTTACGTGAAGGTGGACATGTCTAAGGTTCCTGGCTACTCCGGGCCAGCTTACCCCTTCTATTCGCCAATGGCGCCGGTGACTGCAGTGTGTACCGCTTCATACAACAAGCGTATTGCCAACTTCGAGAACTGCGAAAATGCTTTTTTGTTGGCCAGCACCATTCTCGGCGGTCGCGATGTCATTGAAGAGTTTATTGCAGCCGAAGTTTGGCCCATATCTGCTGGATGGCGGCCTGCTAGTATCGTTTCCTTGAGTGTGGATTGGGCGACGCAGCAAGTGCCTTTTCCTAGATTTAATTTGCGACTGAAAGAAAGCCAAAGTGTCGAAGACTTTATTTACGAAGTTGAGAAAAAAGTTGATACCATGGTCGGCGAGTCAACTCTTAACGAATACAAGTCTTTCAAAGCCCTTGTGAAGCATAAGAGAAGAGTGAATCGAGTATTTTCTGAGCTTGGTGCTGAGACTGCACTTCGCTCCCGTCCTCCAGGCGTTGATAAGAAGGTCCCAGCTGTTGCCGTTGCCGTTTGTTCGGCTGCTCCTCCCAAAGCTCCACGGAAAAAATCTTTGAAGAAAGGAAAGGGAAAGAACGATGCAGGGGACATTTCTTCTGCTATTATTTGTCCTGAGAAGACTAAGTCTCTGGAATCTAGCAAGAGAAAACGGAAAGCCTCTGAAGATGTTTCTGATGCTGAAGTTCAAGCGGCCTCAAGTCTTGCTCAGCTGGGCCAGAAAAAAGCTAAGACAGCCGTAAAGAAGATCACTGTTGCCACAGTTCAGCGTGTTCCTTCGGCTTTCTCTGACGATGAAATTGCTGAAGAGCCCCTTCCCACAGGTTTCTCCTCTTTCTTATGGTGTGGTTTGAGATTTGGTGTTCGTCGCAACTATAGTCCAGGTTCTGAGAATGAATTTGTTGATGTTGAAACTTTTTCAGAAGATATACCCGAAGTTCAGGCTGCTCCTGTTGAGTCTGCTGCTGAAATTGGGGCCGGTACTTCTCAGGCTTTTGCTTCCAAGGACAAGGCTTCCCCGGAATTCACTAAAGATCTAGAGCTGACTGTTCAAAGAGGTGATGATCCTATCGAAAACCCTTCTTTGATTGAGGGGCGCGAAGAACTTCCCGAAGGTCAAGATCCTTGTCCTTCAGTTACTGCTTACAATGAAAGCTTTGGTACGTCTTTTAGAGGCAAATTACTAAGTGTTAGGGGTGAAGTGGTTGATTCGGATGATGACGGTCCTAAATTTGCCTTGCTATGGACATCCCCTGAATTTGTGGATGAAACAGGAGAGGGAGTGCCGAAGAAAAAACTCGGTTGACTGGCGAGGCATCATCCATTATTGAAAAGCATTCCTCTGTTGTTGAGAAGCGCGTCTCCTCGTCTGTTCAGAAATCTGTGAAGATTTCTGAGCCCGCAAACGAGATTCCTTTGATAAAGTTGAACCCAGCAGGTTCACACATTTTTCCATCTCTTTGTACTTCTGATGGTTTCTTTATATTTCTTGAGTTTTCGTTACTTTAGGCTTTATATCTTTCGCAGTTTTCGAAGAAAATGCTCGGAAACTCTCATCTTCGGAGCTTGCCAGTTTTCAAAAGACTTATGACTTGAAGGCAACAATTGTTGGCAAGGTGGTCTCTGAACGGCTCCTTGAAAAGGATGAGGTTATTAAGAGGCTCTCTGGCGAATCTAAGAAGCTAAAGCGCGAACTCAACAAGAGTCAAGTTTCAAGTGTTGAATTAGAGCAGCGAATCTCTGAGCTTGCTGACTCTCTGAAGAAGTGTCAAGATGAAAAGAAACTTGTTGAAGCTACCCTCAACGATTCAAAGAAAGACCTCGAGAAGCTAAACAAGACTCATGGAGATGATCTGAAAATGATCGAAAACCTTCGCAAGGATTCTGACAAGAATGCTAAAACTGTTGATGAGCTTTGTGTTAGCAATGTTGAGCTTTCGACAAAGAATTCTGATCTTGCAAAGACTCTGAGCAGTAAAGAACAAAAGATTCAAGATCTTGAGAAGGCCTTATCCGAGCGAAGCAAAGCTTCAGTATAGGATGTTGATGAAATCAAGAAAAAATTGAAGCTCTTGTTCGAAGAGTACAGAGAGGCCCTAAGAAACTTTGGTGTTCGTCCCGGTCCATTCCCCGAAAGCGAAGAAATCTCCGATTTGATGGATTGGATTGAAGCAGAGTTCCATGCTCTTCCCGATGTTATTTCAGGAGCTAGCGACTTCGCGGCTGCTTTTTCAGTAGAGAGTATTCTGAAGCTTCTCTACGATTTCGATTGCGTTGATCTCGTGAAGTTTCGTGAGAAACTTTCGCACTTTCCCGACGTCGGGAGCACGTCGATTATTCGCCCCAACGAAGACGTCCAGGCTATAAAGATTAAATTCGCCAGGGAGTTTTGGTTTGCAAGCGGCAAGGAGTTCGCTAAAAAGATTGCTCACGCAAAGCTTGACAAGGTTGGTTTTGGGAAATCTTGCCCGATTTTTGACACCTCATGGATGTTTCTATCTTGATTTTTATTAACTCTTCCCCCTTTTTTTATGTTTCTTCAGATGATTCAGAAAGAGGAACGTGGTAAAGCTGCAGAAAACCAAGAATCACCCTCCGAATCTGAAGAAGATGACGATGCTACTGATGATGAAGATGGTTCGGAGGAAGCTGGCATTAGTGACGGCAGCAGCAGTAGTGATGGTCAAGACGACGGGGGTGAAGAGAGCTCCGATCGTCGAACTAGCTCCCCGAAGGTTGACATCGATGGATGAAATTACACTTGTCCGAACATTACTCTTGATGTCAAAAACTATATACTTGTATATTTGTGGGCTGCGAGCCCCCTTCTGAACTTTTGTCTTGTAAATTTTAACCTGCGCAGGTCCTGCAAGGTGGGCCTGTGCAGGATGTGATACCTTTGCGAATCCATCGCCAGGATCAAATAGTTAGTGGTGAAGCTTGGCGATTGTACAAAGAAGCTAATCCTGGATGCAGATTTACTGACTTTTGGGCCGAATGTTGTCAGTATTATTCGATGCGTAGTTTTCAACTTAGTTGGTTTTTCCTTCAACGAGACGGTTATGCTCTTACCAACGAAGCCTCGAGTTCGCGGACCTTGGTGAAGACGGAGCCCCTTAGCCCTACAACTGGCGATTGTAGCCTTGCTTATGCTAGTGATATTGCCGAAGAAAGGGGTCGTAAACCAGGCCGTATCGTTGAACTTCCTTTCTGAAATTCTCAGCTCTTGGAAGCTTTGTAATTTTGATTTAATGAAATTTTGTATGAAACTAAGGCAATAAACTCGTTTTTTAAGAAAAAACGTCACCCTCCCCACCTTGCCATTTTCAAGCAAAATTTCATGGGTGCCTGAGAATTAATAACCCCTTTCGAATGCAGGTCGACTAAATTTGTTTCACGAATTTTGTGGACTTGCGCCTGCTTGGCATACTTGCCCGGGTTGATATCGCAACCTTCAGTTGCTTCAACCATCCTTTATGAACTCTGTCCTTCGGAGATGATTGAGCCCCTTGGCCCTTGGAAGAAGATTTTCCTAAAAAAGTTCGTATAACTCTTCATGAATGTTCTCTACTATTCTTATTTGCTCTTTCATCAGAGGTAACTTTGATTATAACTTTTCACACATAAAATTCAGAACAGAAACGCTTGTGTTTTCTGGGCCACAACCTTCGGTTGTTCCCGTGCTTTTGGTAGGATGTCCCTTCAAGGTGGGATCTAGGCCACAACTTGGTGTTGTCTCTGACCTTTCAGTAGGAAATCCCTTTTTAGGTGGGATTTAGGGCACAACTTGTTGTTGTCTCAGCCCTTTCGGTAGGAAATCCCTTTAAAGGTGGGATTTAGGCCACAACTTGTTGTTGTCTCTGGCCTTTTGGTAGGAAATCCCTTTTAAGGTGGGATTTAGGGCACAACTTGTTGTTGTCTCAGCCCTTTCGGTAGGAAATCCCCTTAAGGTGGGATTTAGGCTTTCACGGAGCCTTTGGCTATCAAGGAGCCTCTTTCACAGAACTTTTCTTTTCTTTTCTTTAATCTCGGCTTTCACGGAGCTCTTTCACAAATTCTTCTTTCACATGATGGAATTCGGGCTATAACGGAGCCTTTTCTCAAGAACTTTTTCTTTCTCACGATGGAACTTCTTTCTCACAATGGAACTTAGGCTACCACGGAGCCTTTTCACGAACCTTTCTCATGATGGAATCTAGGCTATCACGGAGCCTCTTTCACGAACTTTTCTCATGATGGAATCTAGGCTATCATGAAGCCTCTTTTACGAACTTTTCTCATGATTAACTATCACGAAGCCTCTTTTACGAACTTTTCTCATGATGGAATCTAGGCTATCACGGAGCCTTTTTTACGAACTTTCTTTCTCATGATGGAATTTCTCAAGGCACATGATTTGGGGGAAAACTCTTTTCATATGTATCACAAAGAGTATTTACATAGGATCCGCCTCGTTAAAAACCTTGCCCCTTGATTTAGGGCCCCCTTTGCAAGGAAAAGAGTGCGATCCTTCTTATTCTAACTTAAATGCGAGAAGTAAATGTTTTTGTTCCCGAAACCACTTATAGATCCGTGGTTCGGAGTTTTACATTTTTATGAAATTTGAACTTGCGAAAAGAAATGCTGAAAATAAGTCTATCTACTTTCAAGATTTTCAAGGGTAGTACCTCTTTAAGCTGTCAGCATTCCATGAATGCGGCAGCTCTTCGCCGGTTTGATCTATCAAGCGGAAAGCCCCTGGCATGTTTGTTTCTTTTGCTATGTATGGCCCCTCCCATGGTTCTTGGAGTTTCCCGGGGTTCTCCCAATTTTTCTTCCTTTTCAGAACCAAATCGCCAGACTTGATGTCTTTCCTGACCACTTTTCTATCCTTGCATGCCTTGGTTTCTTTTTGGTATTTCTCGATGTTTTTGGCAGCTTCTAGGATCGTTAGCTCTATCATGTCTTTCTCTACCTTCATATCAACTTCTTCGATCTCTCTTGCTTTCTGCACTCTCATGCTCTTATTCTTGATCTCTTCTGGTGTCATTGCTTCGGTGCCAAACAGTAAGCAAAAAGGTGTGAAACCCGTTGCTCTTGACACTGTGGTATTATGAGACCAGATCACTTTCGGCAATTAATCCGTCCACTTGCCCTTCTTTTGATCATACAAACACTTTTTGATTCCCGAAAATATCAGCTCATTTGCTCTTTCAACAGCCTCATTTGACTGCGAATGATAAACTGAGGAGAACTTCGCATGAGTTCCCAAAGTTCTGCAATATTCCTTGAAAGAGTAACAGTCGAACTGCTTTCCATTATCAACGGTCAGCTCTCTTGTACTCCGAATCTGCAGATTATGTTCTGCCAGAAGAATTTTTGAATTGTTGGTGCTGTGATATTCGCCAGCGCCTTTACTTCTACCCACTTGGTGAAGTAATCAACTGCTACTGCTGCGAATTTGCAGTTTCCTTGAGCTGTTGGCAATGGGCCGACGAGATCCATTCCCCACCTTTGCAGAGGCCATGAAGGAGGAATTAGATGAACTGGCATAGACGGCAAGTTTTGCTGATTCGCTATTTTCTGGCATGCTTCACATTCTCGAACTAGCTTCTTTGCGTCAACATTTATCGAAGGCCAGAAAAATCCTTGCTTTATAGCTTTGCTTGCTAGAGCCCTTGTGCCTATGTGTGCACCACAAAATCCACTATGGATTTCCTTGAGGAGTTCCACGCCTTTTTCGGAGGTTATGCATCTCAACCATGGTTCGGTAACCCCTGATTTGTACAGCTCTCCGTCCACTACGGCATAGCCCCTTGCCCTTTGCTTTAGCCTTTTTTCCTCCAATTCGTCTTGTGGTTCATAGTGACCCCTCAGGTATGCCATGATTTTGGCTCTCCAGTCGCGAGCTTCCACAATATTCACTGCTTGTGGCTTTGGTTCTTTGACGGACGGTTCTTTGATGACTTTGAAGAACACGTCTGGGGGTAATGCATGATTCTGGGCTGCTGCTTTCGCCTGTTTGTCTGCTTTGTTGTTGTCATTTCTTGGTATGTGTTGAACTGAATAGCC
The DNA here is from genome assembly GCA_036936925.1 of Cenchrus fungigraminus. Taxonomy (NCBI): domain Eukaryota; kingdom Viridiplantae; phylum Streptophyta; class Magnoliopsida; order Poales; family Poaceae; genus Cenchrus; species Cenchrus fungigraminus. The sequence goes on from CM072779.1 coordinate 4,751,739, forward strand.
CTTGAAGTGCCTTTCCATCTCTCTGACTTTCTCGAGATACTTCATCAACACAGGATTCCTTGCTTCACTTGCTTTCTCGATGTGTTCTTGAATGACCTTAGAATCTGTCTTGATGATGAAGGTTTGCTGACCCAGAGCTTTCATCTTCCTCAAAGCTAGGTGTAGAGCCTCATATTCGGTTGTGTTGTTTGTGAAATGCACATCATCTGCGAAAACGAGCCGAGTAGCGTATCTTATCACGATTCCTGCCGGGGATGTTACGATTGCTGATATTCTAATTCCTCTATCGCACCAGGCCCCATCACAATGCACTACCCAAGGTGTGACTATGTCTTCGCTAGGATTATATGTTGGCGATGTCCAGTCTACGACAAAATCTGCCAGAACTTGTGATTTGATTGCACTTCTTCTCTCGAAATCAACTGTATATTCTGAGAGTTCAGCAGCCCATTTGATGATTCGGGTTGATGCCTCTTTGTTCGTGAAGAGGTCATTCAGCGGTTGGTTTGTGATAACCCTTATTCTATGACCCTCGAAGTAATGCCTTAGTTTTCTTGCAGCCATCACAACAGCATACGCTATCTTCTCTAATTCAGAGTAGAAGAGTTTGGAGCCTGAAAGAGCTTCCGAAGCAAAATATACGGGAATTTGTTTCAGCTTTCCTTCTTCTTCTTTCTCTTGCACTAGCACAGCGCTTACTGCCGAATTTGAAGCAGACAAGTACAGCAGAAGTGGCGATTTTGGCTCTGGAGGGCATAACTTAGTCATATTTGACAGATAGTCTTTGAGTTCTTGGGAGGCTTGTTTCTGAGATTCGGAGCACTGAAAGTTCTTGGAACTTCTGAGAATTTGGAAGAAAGGCAAACTTCTCTCTGCAGCTCTAGGGATGAACCTGTTAAGGGCAGCAACTCTTCCTGTCAACTTTTGCACGTCTTTCACTGAAACGGGATCTTGCATTTCGATTAGAGCCTTGATTTTGTCAGGATTTGCTTCGATGCCTTTTGTTGAAACAAGACATCCCAGAACCTTTCCCTTGTGGATGCCGAAGACGCATTTTTCAGGATTCAACTTAAGATTCGCTGCTCTGAGGTTCGCGAAGGTTTCTGCTAAATCGCTGATGTGGTCTCCTCTTTGAATGCTTTTTACGACTATGTCATCGACATATGCTAGAATGTTTCTTCGAAGCTGGGGATGAAGAACTATTGCTATCATTCTTGAAAACGTGCATCCTGCATTCTTTAAACCCTCTGGCATTCTTACGAAACAAAAGGTTCCGAAAGGGGTGATGAAACTTGCTTTTTCCTCATCTTCTTTGCGTACCCTTATTTGGTGATATCCTGAGAACATGTCCAGGAGTGATAACATTTCGCTGTTTGCGGCGTCATCAACGACCCTGTCCACCCTTTCTAAAGGGAAGTCATCCTTCTTGCAAGCTTTATTCAAATCTGTGAAGTCCACACACATTCGCCACTTTCCATTCTTCTTTTCTTGACTGGTACAGTATTAGCCAGCCATACAGGATACATAACTTCTCTAATGACCTTGGCGTCCTGAAGTCTCTGTACCTCAGCTTCTACTGCCTTGGCTTTTTCTTCAGACATCTTTCTGAGTTTCTGCTTTTTCGGGGTTATTTTTTCGTCTGTTTCTAGGGCATACTCGATGATATCCCTATCAACACCCTGCAGATCTTTGGCTGACCATGCAAAAACATCCTTGTTCCTGTTGAGGAATTGAACAAGTTCTTTCTCTTCTTCGGGACTGAGATGAGCCCCTATCACGACTGCTCTATCTGGCATACCATCTAAGTACACTTTCTTTGTTTCACCATCAGCAGCTATTTCAACTTTTCTTTATCTCTCTTGGCTTCAACATATGATTCTTTCTTCTCTTCGGCAGAGTTCAGGTGATGCACGTTGGTCTGTCCTGGTGTGTGACCCTTTTCAATGTTTCGGGCCTCTTGCTGATCGCCGAATACAGTGATGACTCCTTTTGGTGCCGGCATTTTCATACATAGGAACTGTTGCCTTATCACCGCATCGAACTTGTTAATGAATCCTCTACCGAAAATTGCGAAGTATGGATGGTACATGTCAACCACGTCGAAGATGAGAGTTTCGGTTCTAGCATTGTCAAGATCTCCGAAGGAAACGGGCAGAGCTATCTTTCCCACTGGTTTGATTGGTTTTCCTCCGAAACCTAGCAGTGGGTACTCTGGTGGCTGCAGCATGTGTGGACTCAAACTCATCTTCTCAAAAGTTTTCATGAATAAGATGTCTGCCGAACTTCCATTATCCACCAGAACTTTTCCGATAACCCATCCAGCTATATTGACCTCGATGACCATGGCGTCGTTGTGATCCGTTGATTTCAATCTGAAATCCTGTTCAGTGAATGTTATCGGCACCTTAGCCCATTCTGGTCGCGCTGCTGGACCGTCATTGATGACTGTGTTCACAGATCTGAAGTAATTATTTCTTTGTCTTTTTGTTTCGAACTCCATGGCTGAACCCCCTGTTATAGGCATAATAGTTCCGAAGGAAGGTAAGGCTTTCGGATTATGACCTCTCGAGCTCGAATCTTGTCTTGATGAATTGTCGGGTGGTGGTGGAAGCATTTCTTGAATTGGCTATGGTTGCTGAATGGCTTGAATCGCCTGAGACTGAGGATAGAACTGTTGGGAAGGCTGCCAGGACGACTGCGCCTGCTGAAACTGCTGAATTGAGACTGGATTCGGTTGAGGACCCAAGAGTTGTGGTTGCCAGAAGTTTGGACGGAATTGGTTCGGCGCCGTGGAAGCAATACTCATCATAGTTTTCTCTTGTTGAATTCTGGCTATGTTCGTTTTGGTCTCTGGGCATGCTTCGGTGCTATGGCCTCTTCCGTGATATCGGCAGTAGAAGTATGGATCTCTAGGATCGTGATTCTGAACCTTCGGGGGCCCTTTTCCCCTTCCTCTTCCTCTTGACGAAAATCCTCCTCTTGTGCTCAGTCTGTTGTCCTGGCTAAACTGAGGATTTTCCACATTATTGATATTTTGTGGGTTTTGATATTGAGGTTTCGATGTTGTTCCTCTATTGCCTTGCCTTACCTCATTTCGTTCAGCGACTTTTCTTCGATGATCTTCATCGGACTTGATATATTCTTCTAGTTTGTGAAAGAGTTCGCCAATAATTTCGGGCTCTTTTCGGGACAAGTATGAGGCTGTTGGTCCCGGAGTCAGGCCTTTGATCAGCACTTGTATTGTTGTCTTGTCGTCTGCTTCCGGGATCTGAGATCTTTGTTGCATGAATCTTCTTACGAAGCTTTGTAATGGCTCTCTATCTTTTTACTTGTAACTGTACAGGTCTGATGATTTTGCCGCATTTTCATGGAATATCTGGAAAGCTTGGATGAATTTTGTCTTGAGGTCAATCCAGCTGCAGATTGAGTGTGGTGGTAACAGAGAGTACCAGTTGAGGACATGGCCTTCACAAGAAATGATGAATGATTTGGCCAGTGCGACATCATCTCCTCCTACTGAATTCACAGCTGATTCATATCTCATGAGGAATTGTTTAGAGTTTCCATATCCATTGTACTTTGGGAGAGAAACTGGTTTGAACTTCGGTGACCACGGTGCTGTTTGCAACCCAAGTGAGAGTGGTGAATCTGGATCCGCGAACTGCGAGATTCCGTTACACGCGAAAAAGTTTTCTCTTGAAGTTCTTCTGTTCTGGCCAGAGTTCTGGTGTGGTGAATTACGCCACAGTGAACTGTTTTCTTGTTCTTTCATTTCATCAATTTCTCTTTGCATTTTTTCTATTTGTTCTTTTGCTTGATTAAGTTTCTCCAGCTTCTCCGAAGCTCTTCTTTTTGCTTCTAGTTGGTTTGCGAATCTTTCTTTCTCTTTCTGTAGTTGCTGTACTTTCTGGTGCACTCTTTCTAGTTCTCTATCAACGGCCTGGTCATCTTCCTCATCAGCTTCCTCTTCAGTGAGTGGTTCCAGAGTGTGCGCCGTTTTCGCAGCTCGTGCCTTCTGGAGAGTCTCGAGCTTCGCCCTCCTCTCTTGCTCTGAAATCTGCGAAGGTTCTGCAGTGAGAGAGTTTTCGTTGTCCTCTTCAGTATAATGATCTTCCTGGTTGGTTTCTGTGGGTGTGTTCTTCTTGAACTTCTTTTGTGGAGGCATCGTGGATTGTTTGTCGGCTGAAGCCACGGTGGGCGCCAATGTTGGGGGGTCCGAAAATCAGATGGGATCCCCGAACACAAGATACCGAAATAAACACGCGAAGGTAAGAATGAAAGGGGGGACAAGGAATCCCCGAAAGTCTATACTCGCCTCAAAAGTTGTGAATCCCTTTACACGTGCCCTCGGACCTCCTTTTATAGGGAGACGAAGGGACTTTTACATTCCGAGATTACCCTCGAATCTAGAGAATATTCCTAGTGTGAACATGTACATGAATGTCTTTTACATCCCGTGATTTGCGGGGCTAATTTCATACATTTACAAGCCTGCCATTAGTTCACACTTCAAACCCGGACTTTTTGAGATGACGTCTTTGACTTGGCTTCCTATTGACTCCCGAAACCTCATTCATGAAGATCATCACTTTATCACGACTTATGAACTGAGATTCCTTGGGCTGCCCGAAGTTCGCAGGTTCATGATTTCCTGAATTCGCCAGACCCCAGACGTCCTGAAACAGACAGCAGGCTTGCGATCCAAGGTTAACTCGGCGATTATTTCGCACGATGTTAGAAGATCAACGAATTATATAAAATTAACAGAACACCTCTACGAACGTTTCCCTGCCATGAAACAGATCTTCCGAACTGAGGCATATTCACGATAATACTCACGAAAATATTCACGAATTCGGTAACTTCGACGTTTCAAGGGTGAAAGGTTTTTGCCCAGTTTCCCAACAATCGTCGCTCGCCACTAGCACTGCACCATCGTAGCTCCCGCAGGCCTAGCTTTAACTGCACCGGGTGGCTTATCCTTTCAATCCTCTTTCCCCTGGCGAAGCTCCCACCACCACACACACAGATCCCCAACCTCGCGGCGCCGGAGATGGGAGTGACGCGCGGAGAGGCGGTTGTCAGAGAGGGTCGCCGACGGGAGCTCATCGTCGCGGCGCCGCCAGTGGAGCTTGTTGCCGCTCCGTCGCTGGAGATGGTCGCCGCCGCTTCGCCGCCGCTGGAGGAGCTCGTCGTTGTGCTGCTGCAGGAGCTCGCCGTCGGATCCTTCCCCGCGCACCGCCGCCAAGGCTCCGCGCGTCGACGCCTTGGTCGCCGGCGGCGTGGACCAGGCAGCGCCGGGAGAAGCTGAACCGACACTTCTGCGACCTCAGGGCCGTCGTCCCCACCGTGTCGCGCATGGACAAGGCCTCCCTCCTCGCCGACGCCGCTGCCTACATCGCTGAGCTCCGCGCCCGGGTCGCGTGGCTCGAGGCCGAGTCGAGGCGCCCCGCCGCCGCGAGGTGGAGGTGGGAGCCGCCCGTCGCCGCCTCCTCGTGCGGCGGTCCCCCAGAACCGGGAGCCCCCAGCGGCCACGGCGACGAGGCGGTGGTGGTTGTGCGGATGCTGGGGCCCGACGCGGCCGCGGTGCGCGCGACGAGCCCCGCCCCGCACGCCGTCGCGCGGCTGATGGCAGCGCTCCGCTCCCTGGAGCTGCACGTCCAGCACGCTTGCGTCACCCGCGCGCACGGCGTGACCGTGCAGGACGTCGTCGTCGACGTGCCCGCCCAGCTCCAGGACGACGGCAACCTCCGCGCCGCTCTTCTGCAGATGCTGCAGGACAGCGACTAGAGGCAGCTCGATCGATCTCCGAGCCGGATCGGCGTCCCGGTGCTCGCGCATGAATCTGCGCGCCCAGCTTCGCCGGACGAGCTCGATGATGCCGCGGTGGGTCGATGGAGCCGAGGAGACCGGTGAGCTCGTCGGTGCGGCTTTTCCGGCAGATCTGGGGCTCGTCGCCGGCGGTGTGGCGTCTCGGCCCTCCAGGCGCGGCGGCTTCTCCGGCAGATCTGAGGCTCGTCGCCGGCGGCGTGGTCCAAGCTCCCTCGGTGGATCTGGGGAAGAGAGACGGCGGGGAGAGCAAGGAGAGACGGCGGGGAGAGCAAGGAGAGACGAGAGGGAGAGCAAGAAGAAGAAAAATGACTGTGGGGCCCACCTATGTGCGGGACGAAGGATAGGGGTGACAGAGTCTTTTCCCCATTGCGTTGGTTTGTGAGTTTTTTTTGCCGGCGACTATCATAAGGGGACGGAGGGAGTAGTGCACAGCGACTGGCGGTGACAGGTCAAAACGACGCGTGTTGAGGGGAACTTGGGCACTTGGCACCCACCACCTGCTGTCCACCGACAGCTCATCACTGACGGCGACGCCCCGCGAGCCACCGCCTCCCTCAATCCCACTAGCAGGCTAGCAGCTCACTGCCAGTGCCACTTACCCGACCCTCTCGATCTCTCTCCCGACCGAGCCGCCGGGCGTGGACAGAGGGCGGCGGCCCCGGGTGGCGGGCGGCTGATGGGGACGGGGGCCGCGCGGGCGCCGGCACTGGCGCTCGCCTTGCTTCTCGCCTGCGCTCACGCCGCCGTCGTCGCGGCGCAGGACACCGAGCGGATCGAAGGTACGCGGCGGCGCGGAGCTGCTCGGCTTCCCCTTCCTTCCGTCTACTCTTGCCTGCGCCGTGCCTGGATTACTGCCTGCGCCCGTCGGTTGTTGATCCATTCCGGGGTATCCATGCTTGTCAACGCGTTTTGGCGCTTCCAATCGATCTGATAGTTTAGTGAGCGGGGAATCCGGTGTAGCGGACTTGCAGAGGCGGGCGGGCGGGTAGCTGGCAAGATCTGCCGTTAGATTACGCTTTCCCCATTTTTTTATTATTCCATGATTGAATGAGCTAGCTCCTGCGCTCAGCTCAGTGCTCAGCAGTGAGATAACTCTGTAGCGGATCACCATCCTCAAAGTATGGCCAAACTACTGTCAAGTAGCAAACTTCTGTAGCATCTAGTCTGGCATTGTGTATTACTAGATCAACAAGGGCACTTCAGGTTGGAGTAGAAATTAGCAAATTCAGTGGCCCGTTTGGATTGGAGTCCACTAACTACGCACATTGAACTACAGGACCCTTGATAGACCAACAAGGGATTCTAAAAAATCCTCAACTTATGTGATATTTAGCTACATCTTACTGAGAGCTAGGCCTGGGCATTCGGTTAAAACGGTTAATTCGGGTCGGTTAATTCGGTTTTGAAACATTTCGGTTTAGAATCCAAGACTCCCGTGCAGATGGCGGCGGCGGCTATGGTTGGAGCGGCGCGGGGGGCAGGCAAAGGCAGCAGCTGCCTTGCTAGAGTTTGACTGGGAGCGGCCAGGAGTGGGGGATTTTGTTCCTCTTGTGTGGGCTTTAGCTCTGGGCCGGGAGATGCACTCTGGGCCAGGCTTGCGTTACGGGAAAGGGGAGCAGGAGAACCAGACAGACGTATCGCGTACATCCAGCGTCGGTTAATTCGGCAGATCGGTTAACGGCATATGAAAATCCAACCGATGACCGATCACCGAATAGGTGCCGATTTTTAACCGACCCTTTAACCGATAACCGATTTAACCGACATTTTGGTTGGTTCGGTTCGGTTAATTGGTTTCGTTGATTTTTTTGTCCAGGCCTACTGAGAGCATTACGTTTGCTCATTAGCACAGTACTTGTTCTGCTTTGGCAGTGGCTCATCAAAATTTGTAACTTGTATGCTATGGCTATTGGTTAAGTGTAGCTTGCATCATGCTTTGATGGGAAAGAAGAATGGCTTTTGAATGCCTATTTGAACCCCACTGAATTAGGATTTTGGTATTGCAGTACATGATTCTCACATTCTGTTATGATCAAACTATAGGAAGCGCTGGTGATGTGCTAGAAGATGATCCTGTTGGGAGGCTCAAGGTATATGTGTACGAGTTACCCACCAAGTACAACAAGAAGATGGTGGCCAAGGATTCTAGATGCCTCACCCACATGTTCGCTGCAGAGATCTTCATGCACCGGTTCTTACTGTCTAGTGCAATCCGGACTTTAAATCCAGAAGAAGCTGATTGGTTCTATACTCCAGTATACACAACATGTGACCTTACCCCTTGGGGGCATCCCTTGCCCTTCAAGTCTCCAAGGATAATGAGAAGTGCAATTCAGTTCATTTCCAAGCGTTGGCCGTACTGGAACAGGACAGAGGGAGCAGATCATTTCTTTGTTGTGCCACATGACTTTGGTGCATGCTTCCATTACCAGGTGAGTTTTAGAGCCTCTAACCATGGGGCCATATGTTTTACCAATGCAACGTGGAATGAACCTAGTCTGGAAACTCATAAAATTGAATTCCAGGCCACTCATTTCCCCGCTACATAATATGTTATCGTTATATTCGTATTTCCTCTTAAGACCATTCATCTAATATGCATTCAAATATTCCCATTTTTCAGGAAGAGAAGGCTATTGAGCGAGGAGTCCTTCCATTGCTTCGCCGTGCTACGCTGGTCCAAACTTTTGGGCAGAAAGATCATGTTTGCCTAAAGGAAGGCTCCATCACAATCCCACCATATGCTCCTCCTCAGAAAATGAAAACCCACCTTGTTCCCCCAGAGACCCCTCGTTCAATCTTTGTCTATTTCCGTGGTTTATTCTACGATACTGCAAATGATCCTGAGGGTGGTTACTATGCAAGGTACGCATCTGAATTATGTTGCTGACAAGTATTCATAATGAATCAGTGAATCAGACATCTTGATGAACCTACCATGTGCAACACAGGGGCGCCCGTGCATCAGTATGGGAGAACTTCAAGAACAACCCACTGTTCGACATCTCGACAGACCACCCACCAACTTATTATGAGGACATGCAGCGTGCCGTCTTCTGCTTGTGCCCACTGGGCTGGGCCCCATGGAGCCCCCGTTTGGTGGAGGCTGTGGTCTTTGGCTGCATCCCGGTGATCATCGCCGACGACATCGTCCTTCCCTTTGCGGATGCGATCCCATGGGAGGAAATCGGTGTCTTTGTCGCCGAGGATGATGCCCCCAAGCTGGACACCATCCTGACCTCCATACCGATGGAGGTGATCCTCCGGAAGCAGAGGCTGCTCGCGAATCCGTCGATGAAGCAGGCAATGCTGTTCCCGCAGCCTGCCCAGCCTGGGGATGCATTCCACCAGATCCTGAACGGGCTGGCGCGGAAGCTGCCGCACGGCAAGGACGTGTTCCTGAAGCCCGGGCAGAAGGTGCTGAACTGGACCGAGGGCCCCCGGGGTGACCTGAAGCCATGGTAGGCATAGTGGCATGGCAATGGCATCATCCATTCATCCTCATGGATAGTGTTCTTGTGTAGACTACACCAGTGAACCAGTCGAGACTGGAGAGGCGATGTGCAGACTACACCGCTAGCATCAGTGACAATGATGTTGGTGTGTGAAACAAGCCATAGCAGCTAAATGTGAAGCTTCTTCATGCTTCTTTCTGAGGCAATGTGGCCTGCTTTCCCTGTATGACAGTGCCTATTTTGACCTTTATTTAGTGTTAGCCTAGATGGTGGGAAATGTAATGTATGGCTGTTGTAGTATACTGTATGTATTATATTATGATGTTGCCGGTTTATCATAGGGAAAAAATAAAGTTAGCTCCAATCCATGAACCTGCAAAATGCTGTGCTTTTCAGTACTGAATTCTGATTTTTTTTTAAGAACAGGAGGGGCAAGCCCCTACTGAATATACTCCCTCTGTCCCGTTTTGACGGTGTTTTGACCGGGCCGAGGCGTAGCTCACGGCCTGGGCGACGGAACTCGCGACATGGCCGGCGCGAAGCTCGCGGCCCAGGCAGTGTACGGAGCACGCGGATGGCCAGGAGCTCACAGCCGTGCTGGTGCTGCTCCGACCGCCGACGTTTTTTTTTAGCACAGGACCGTCCGACTCTGACGTGTTGTTGGAAGGTTGAAGGAGAAGCTGACATGTGGGGTCCACATGTCAGTGAGTCGAGAGAGAATGAGTAGAGGTATTTTTTTCTCAAATACGGTCATTCATGTACATATACAGTCTGCCGTGTGGGCCCTGACGTCTATAAGACAGTAGAAAATGGCAAGAACCGGGTAGAAGAAGAATTGTAATGGCAAATTTGAAAATAGACGAATAGTAATGACGTTTCCCCAACTCTGAAAAATTGTAATGGCTTGGAACCAAATAACCCTTAACATAAACGGAGGTTTTTGGTGAGAGTGAGGGCCAGTTTAGTTCCCAAAAGTTTCACCAACAACTCGTCACATCAATCTTCTTTCCACTAATTTGGAGTATTAAATGTAGATTAATGACAAAACCCATTCCACGACCCTACCTTAATTTTGAAGACGAATCTAACGAGCCTAATTATGTCATGATTAGACAACATTGTGCTACAGTGACCAATCTCTAATGACGGATTAATTAGACTTAATGGATTCGTCTCGCAATTTCCTGTTCATTCGTGTAATTATTTTTGTAAATAATCTATGTTTAATGCTCTTAATAGACCTTGAAAGGGAACTCAAAAGTTTCGCTTCGCGAACTAAATAATCTATGTTTAATACTCTTAATCTATGTTGATCATGGTGCACCAATTGGCCAATTCCCAACTCGCAGCACGACAACGCGTCCCGTGCCGAGGACTGGAGCCTGGAAACAGAGGCGGCGCGTGCAGGATGGCCTAGGAGAGGAGGGGCGATGCGATGCGTACCACTAAAACCACGGGGTCATTGGCGATGGTCCTTGACTCCAGAGCTCCGGCCGTCCGCCGTCGGCGTCGGCGCTGGCGCCGGCGCCGGCGCCGGAGAAGCCTGGCCGGCCGTCTGGCGGCAGGCAAAATCAAAAGCGGTTTGATCGATCGATCCCTGCCATGTTCTTTTTTCTTCCCTTTTCTCAGTTCATTACGGATTTTTTTTATATTTAATTTTCGACAATTTTCCGAAAATAAATAATCGTTTCAAACTTTGTCAAAAGTAGCCTCGAACCGCCGTTTCAAATGGCGGCAGGGACCTACCGCCGTTTCAAACGGCGGCAAGCCCAGTAACCGCCGTTTGAAATGGCGGCAGTGACGTGGCCTTAGAGCGCGTAAACCAGCCGCCAGTTGGTTCGGCGGTTGAAGCAGCCGCCAAAGGAAACGGCGGTTGACAAGGACCCAGATTAGGGTCCCCTTTGACGGAGTCCACCCTTCACCTGGAGCTGCGTCTCAGGGAAGGCATGCAGATCTTCGTCAAGACCCTCACTGGCAAGACGACCAGTCCTTGGCCGGACGGCTGCATCTCCGACTAGTTTCCCACTAGAGGAACCCTCGCACGACAAGTCTCCGCCTCGCACGACAAGTCTCCGCCTCGCACGACAAGTCCAGGCTCCGACTAGTACGTGGGCACGGGCGCACTACTCGGGCGGCGCTACCGATGCGCGGGGAGGAGCGAATCTCCACGTCACGCGGAAACAACAGCTGGAGGCCATGCAAGCGGCCCGCCCCGGCAAGAGCTTTAATGCAGGTCTGACAAGCCGCGCAGCCATCACATCGCCATCATCTCCTACTCTGCCACACGCAAGACTCAACCCGAGGCACTCAAGCACCCTCTACGACGCGCACGAGCCTAGACTTAGGCTCGGGCGTGGCAAGCTAGGCAAGCACTCGGGAAGACTAAGACAAGCCCAAACTACTCGGGGAGAAGGCCAAGCGTCCCGGAGGGAACAGTCTAACCCGGCCACGTGGCGGCTTCCCCGACAAGGCATCGCGACTCGGCTTCAATACGCCCCGGCGGACAGCGACGTACGACGGGACATACCAGCTGCCAAGCACTGTAACTCTTTTGTATTCCCCCTTGTGCCCCTCCCCTTGAGACTATAAAAGGGAGAGGAGGGCCACGGTCACAAGGGTTAGACCTTCACCTGACCAGACACCACCACCCGGGACTTGGGAACGAACTTCCTCTCCCGACTAGCTTGTAACCCCTACTACGAGCACACTTGGCTCAGGAACACGGCTGCAACACACTGGACGTAGGGTATTACTCCTCAGAGGCCCGAAGCAGTATAAACCCCGTCGTCTCCTGCGCTAACCATCCGAGCCCGGTACACGATCGATAAAAATTCATTGCCGGCGGTAGAGAACCCCGACAGTTGGCGCGCCAGGTAGGGGCACATCGTGTGTCTCAACGAACTCAGCGGATCGGATGGACGGTCGCGGGGTCACGTTGACTCCCGGGACCACCCTGCGCTTCGGCTCCCTCGGCTGCGTCTACACCGGGCCGGCGGAGTCCGTTGTCGCCCGTACCTTCGGCCGTCCGCCTCGCCCCAATGTCCTCTTGGGGGCTGCGGCGCGCGAGGCCTTCGTCCGAAGCTACTCGGGCGACGTCATCATCGGCATGTTGGGGCCAAACCCAACGCAGGAGCGTTTTAGGCTCGCCGCCTACTACCTCACCGACCTCGCCTTCCAGGCCAGCGGAGACGGACCGCTGGGCTGGGGGGAATTCATGGAGCGGTACTCCACAATGTACCCTCATGGACAACCCGGCCTACCGGACGACCCGGTAACAGTCTACGTCGACAGCCTCCGCGCCACGAGCATCGTCCCCGGGTCTACAGCTACTCGGAGGGCGCCAACTGCGCGACGTCACGACCCCACAAGGGAGTGTAACGTCTGCGTGGCCCCTGCGTCGAGCAGCTCCGAATCGGAGCATGCACCACGCCATCGTGGTGCCGATGCCCAGCGGCGGGCCCGACTCGACGAATTAGCGGAGGCAAGGCGCCAGCTCGATGAGGAGTTGGTCCTTCTGCATCAAGAACTCGGCACTGACGCCGAGCCTCGCGATCGACAACCTGTTCAGGGCGAGCCCGGCAACGCGAACGGCAACCGGCGGGAGCGCCGTCCGGCCGCAAGCCAGCCGCAAGGCCGTGCGCCGACACCACCCGCGCGCGCACCGGAGCCCAACAACGACCAGCGCGCCAACGAAGGCGCGAACGTCAACGCCGACACCGACGCACCGCCGCTTTTCCGGCGGGCATCCCAGAACCTGGCCGCCGCGGCCATGTTGCTGCGCGGCTGCCCGGAGCCAGCAACCTCGGAAGAGCGACGAGTACACCAGCAGCTGAAAGCGCTGCTCAAAGCTGCAGCGGCGCAGCAAGCGGAAAGCTCCGCCTCGCGCCAGCGCTCGGAGCGCGGACGAGCTGGAGCACCATCTACCCACGGTCCGAACCCGCCTCCTCCTCAGCAGCAAGGACACGGGGGCGGGGTTGCGGCCGCGGCATCGGCGGTCAAGAGTCGTCTAGGACCCAACCGCGACGCTCGGAATACCCTAGAAGCCCGGCGACGAGCGGAAAGCGTCGACGGCAATCACGACCACCACTCGCACCACGACGACGACCGTGGGCGCCGCCGACGCCACGACAACGACGACGACCGCAAGCGCAGTTGGTCGCCAAGCCAGCGTGGTCCGAGGGCCTTTGGTCGGGGCATTCGCGACGCGAAGTTCCCCTCGCGCTTCCGGGCCCCGACCAATGTGCCGAGATACGACGGGGACACCAATCCCAGCGTATGGCTCGAGGACTACCGACTTGCGTGCCATGCCGGAGGAGCGACCGACGATCTCTTCGTGATCAAGAACTTGCCACTCTACCTCGGCGACTCTGCACGCACGTGGCTCGAGCACCTGCCCCGCGACAAGATCCAAGACTGGACCGACCTGCGGCGGGTTTTCGTCAGCAACTTTCAAGGCACGTACACGCGCCCTGGCAAACAGTGGGAGCTGCGCAACTGCAAGCAGCAGCCCGGGGAGAGTCTTCGCGAGTACATACGGCGCTTCTCCAAGCGCTGCACCGAGCTCCCCAGCGCAACCGACAACGACGCCATCTCGGCGTTTCAGAATGGGACGACGTGTACCTCCCTCATCCATCGACTCGGACGTCGCATGCCGCGCACGACGCGGGAACTCCTCGACATCGCGAGCAATCACGCTGACGGTGAGGAGGCGGTGGCCGCGACGCTCAACACCCCTCAGGGCAAGGGGAAGCAAGTCGTGGACCATGCCGAAGGAACGTCCTCGCGTTTCAAAAAGAAGAAGAAAAATGACAAGCGCCGCCGCGACGACAACTTTGTCGCGGCAGCGGAGCGCAAGACGACGCGCCCAAAGGGCAACCCGGGTAAGCCTGCACCGACCAGGGACCACTTCGAGAAGCTCCTGGACGCACCATGCCCGCACCACGAGGTCCCCGTCAAGCACACCCTTAGGGAGTGCCGGCTGATGAAGAACTACGTCAAGAGCACCCTCAAGCCGAAGACGGCGGACCATCCCGACAAGCAAGGCCCATCCCACGACAACGATGATGGCGCGGGGGCTATGTTCCCCGGTGAAGACGGAGCGGTGCATATGATCTTCGGAGGATCACCGGCGAGGCCCTCGAGGCGGCGCGAGAAGCTCATCCGGCGTGAAGTCATGAACGCCGACGTTGCGAAGCCGTCCTACCTAAACTGGTCGGAGGTTCCAATAACCTTCGATCGCAAGGACCATCCCAACACCGTACCCCAGCCTGGATCCTACCCACTAGTGGTAGCCCCCCTGTTCAAAACCAAAAGGGTCCACAAGGTCCTGATGGATGGGGGGAGCGGGATCAACGTGCTCTACGCGTCAACACTTAACGAGATGGGCATCCCGCGGTCCGCGCTGAGGCCGTCGATGGCGCCGTTCCATGGGGTCGTACCTGGAATCGAGGCGCTTCCCCTCGGGCAGATCGATCTGCCCGTTACGTTCGGGGACGTGCGGAACTTCCGCACAGAAACCCTCACCTTCGAAGTGGTGGGGTTCTCGGGGACGTACCATGCGATCCTCGGGAGGCCGGCATACGCGAAGTTTATGGCCGTGCCTAATTATACGTACCTGAAATTGAAAATCCCCGGACCGAGGGGTATCATCACAGTAGGGCCTACGTACCAGCGCGCATACAAGTGCGACGCTGAGTGCTTTCAGTTCGCTGAAGCAACTGTCCGGTCCGCGAGGCTCCATGCTGAGCCTCGTTCCGAGGACCAGGACGTCCCCGAGTCGTCCAAGCGTGCGGCCTGCTCTTTCGAGCCCGCCAAGGATGTCAAGGACGCGGTCGTCTCCGACGATGGCCGCAAGCTCCGTATCGGGACGGCGCTCGATCCTAAATAGGAAAGCGCGCTCGTCGACTTCCTCAAAGCGAACCTCGACGTGTTCGCGTGGAAACCCTCCGACATGAAGGGGATCCCGAGAGAGGTTGCCGAGCACAAACTCAACATCAAGCCGGGATCGAAGCCGGTGAAACAGCGCCTACGCCGCTTCAACGACGACAAGTGCAAGGCGATTGGCGAGGAGATCTTGAAGCTCCTTAGTGCAGGGTTCATCCGTGAAGTCTACCACCCCGAGTGGTTAGCAAACCCTGTACTTGTAAAGAAGAAGAATAAAAAATGGAGGATGTGTGTTGACTATACGAGCCTTAACAAGGCGTGTCCCAAGGATCCGTTTCCTTTGCCTCGCATAGATCAGGTAGTCGATTCAACGGCAGGGTACGAGACCCTCTGTTTTCTCGATGCGTACTCCGGGTACCACCAGATCGCGATGTGTGTAGCGGACCAACTCGCAACCTCGTTCATCACACCGTTCGGCGCGTACTGCTATCAAACGATGCCCTTCGGGCTCAAGAATGCGGGCACAACTTTCCAACGATGCATGCGACGCGTCTTCGGGGAGCTGATCGGCCGCATCATAGAAGCGTACGTCGACGACATCGTAGTCAAGTCAAAGAGAACAGGGGATCTGGTCCCCGACCTCACTGAGGTCTTCGCGAAGCTACGACAACACAGGGTGAAGCTGAATCCCGAGAAGTGCGTTTTCGGGGTTCCGAGGGGAATGCTCCTCGGCTTTGTCGTGTCGGAACGCGGCATTGAAGCTAACCCCGAGAAGATCTCGGCCATCATGGACATGGGGCCGATCAAGAACCTGAAGGGTGTACAACGCGTCACAGGCTGTCTCGCGGCTTTGAGTCGCTTCATAGCGCGGCTCGGAGAGCGCAGCCTGCCGTTGTATAAGCTAATGAAGAAGTCCGACCACTTTACGTGGACCGCCGAGGCGCAAGAGGCACTCGACTCACTCAAGAACCTCCTCAAGAGTCCCCCGATATTGACTGCTCCGGCCACGGAAGAGCCAATGTTACTGTACATCTCAGCGACGACCCAGGTCGTCAGTGCGGCTTTGGTGGTAGAGCGGGAAGAGCCCGGGAGGTCCCAGAAGGTGCAGCGACCAGTGTACTTCGTCAGCGAGGTACTCTCCGACTCCAAGACGCGCTACTCACAGATGCAAAAGCTCGTGTACGCGATCTTGATGACCAAGCGCAAGCTCCGGCATTACTTCGACGCCCACCCCATCACTGTGGTGTCCAAGTATCCACTCGGGGAGGTCATCCAGAACCCCGAGGCCGAAGGAAGAATCGCTAAATGGGCGCTTGAGTTGATGGGGCAAAACATCACGTATGCTCCGCGCAGCGCGATTAAGTCCCAAGTACTCGCAGACTTCGTGGCCGAATGGATGGAGATGCAGACTCCACCAGCAAGAGTCGAGCACGAGACATGGATCATGTACTTCGATGGCTCGGTCATGAAGGAAGGAGCCGGTGTAGGCCTTGTCTTCATCTCGCCCCAGGGCGTGCGCATGGAGTACATGGTCCGACTACATTTCCCGGCGTCAAACAATGCCGCCGAGTACGAAGCCCTGATCAACGGTCTCCGGATCGCTGTCGAGCTCGGGATCAAGCGTCTCGAGATCAGGGGTGACTCAGAATTGGTCGTGGGACAAGTCATGAAGGATAAGAACTGCGTTGACCCGAAGATGGCGGCATATTGCCAAGCCGTACGAGATCTGGAGGGCAAATTCCACGGCCTTGAGTTGCACCATGTGCTGCGCGACTACAATAAAGCGGCCGATGTGCTTGCGAAAGCGGCATCCAGTCGCAGCCCGGTTCCACACAGCGTCTTCGCGAGCGATCAACATCAACCGTCCGTACGAGAAGAGGGCGAGAAACCACCTGAAGAGCCGGGGCCCGAGGTCATGGCAATCGATGAGCCACCGGAGGTAAACCTTGAGGATCCCGACTGGCGTTTCCCCATCCTCGAGTGGCTGATCG
Source organism: Cenchrus fungigraminus (assembly GCA_036936925.1). NCBI lineage: Eukaryota > Viridiplantae > Streptophyta > Magnoliopsida > Poales > Poaceae > Cenchrus > Cenchrus fungigraminus. Next base: position 4,768,900 of record CM072779.1, read on the forward strand.
AGGGGAAGCTCCCTTCCGACCAAACAGAAGCCCGGCGCATCGCCCGCCGCGCGAAAGCTTTCGTCATCATTGATGGCGAGCTCTACAAGCGCGGGGCGGCCGGCATACTCATGCGGTGCATTCCCGGAGATCAAGGCCGCGAGCTGCTGCAAGAGATACACGCTGGCACCTGCGGTCACCATGCCGGGCCGAGAACCCTTGTCGGAAAAGCTTTCCGACAAGGTTTCTATTGGTCCACAGCGGTCGCCGACTCGAAGGACATTGTGCGGCGTTGTGAGGGTTGCCAATTCTATGCAAGGCAAACTCACCTCCCGGCGCAAGCGCTGCAAACGATCCCCATCACGTGGCCCTTCGCAGTCTGGAACCTCGACATGGTGGGACCGCTCCGACAAGCACCCGGGGGCTTCACTCACCTCCTCGTAGCGGTCGACAAGTTCTCAAAGTGGATCGAGGCTCGACCCATAGTCAACGTCCGCTCCGAGGAGGCCGTTTCGTTCTTCACCGACATCATCTACCGTTTCGGCATCCCCAACACGATCATTACCGACAACGGCACCCAGTTCACGGGGAAGAAATTCCTCAACTTCTGCGACGACAACCACATCCGTGTGGACTGGTCAGCTGTAGCTCACCCGAAGACGAACGGGCAAGTCGAGAGGGCGAACGGTATGATCCTGCAAGGCCTGAAGCCGAGAATCTTCAAGCGGCTCGACAAGTTTCGAGCAAGATGGGTGGCCGAACTGCCGTCTGTATTGTGGAGTCTACGTACTACGCCAAGCAGGGCCACGGGGTTCACGCCATTCTTCATGGTACATGGCTCCGAGGTGGTCTTGCCAACCGACATTGACTATGGCAGCCCACGGGTACGGGCATACACCGAAGAAGGAAACCAAGACGCGCTCGAGGACGCGATCGACCAGCTTGACGAGGCGCGCGACGTGGCACTGCTGAGGAGCGCCAAGTACCAGCAGCCGTTACGACGCTACCACGGGCGCAACATGCGCTCGCGCGAGTTCCACGTCGGTGACCTCGTTCTCCGACGGGTTCAAGCCAGCAAGGACCGGCACAAACTGTTGCCACCTTGGGAGGGGCCTTTCATCATCCACGAGGTGCTCCGACCAGGGACATACAAGATTAAGTACGAGGACGGGAGGGTCGTCACCAACGCATGGAACATCGAACACCTGCGCCCGTTTTACCCTTAAGTAAATGTTCTGAACTCGTACGTCAATAAATACATGTTGTTTGCCTCTGTGCACCTGTCTCCGAGTTCAAGTTTATATTCGGTTGTGCGCTTTATTTCTTTATGGCAATACTTATGCTTGAGCAGGCAGCGTCTTTGTACCAAGTCAAAGACGCTCCCTTCTCGGGGGCCACCAAGGGCACAATGCCCTCGGGTCCTCAACATTTTTTTGAAATTTTTCAAAAAATTCCGACAACTTTGTCGAGACCGATCGCACGAGCGAGAAGTTTTTTGGTGGAAACTCGAACTCGGGAAAGGTGAAGATGACAGTTTGCATGAGATGGCGAGTCGCCTATTCGTTCAAAGCTCCTAGTGCTAACGCCCCCGCGGCTACAGCACGAAGACTTGCGAGTACTTCTCTAGTCTCCGGCTTTCATCCAACCCCTTTCCGAGAACATTCGAATGACCAGTCGGGCTCCGGTCCAAAAGAGGAGTTTGCGCAACTAAAACCTCAGTTATCTCCCGAACCTTCTGAGGACTCGGGGGCTGTGAACGAATGGTTGAGCTTAGCGGTTCGAAGGGGCCAAGCCTTACGACTCTTACGCCCCCGCGGCTCCAGAGCACGGTTTGACTGTTTCGCTTCTCTAAGTCCGACTGCGCGTGGCTGCAGTCGTCCTCGGGCGCTCGGAAGCGATCGAGAGATAACGCCAGATGAATAGCCTAGTTACGCGATAACCTGGCAACGTGTTCAAATTATTACAAATAGTTTGTGGCATGTTTAACTCGGGTGCCCGGGAACTCCTGGAGCCTCTGACTCGTCTTGTGGCAGCAGTTCCAGATCCTTCAATGCAGCGTCGGCCATCTCGCGGGCGAAGTCGGCGCAGTCCACCTCCAGTTCGTCGCATTGGTCGTCGGAGATGCCAGGGGCCCAGCCGCCGCTCAGCGCCATGCGGTCCAGCCCTTGGTAGTGCGACTCGATCATGGCGAGGATCCGGTGCACCGCACGACGAGCTGTCGACAACTCAAGTTCTTGCACCACGCCGGGAAGGTGGCCAGCCTCCTCGATCAGCGTCTCGGGCGTCCGCGGACCAAGCGATACACCGAGCGCGGCCATGGCCGAACTCATCACCCTGCCCAGCTTGGCGATGTCCCCGATGGCCTTCTCGGCAATGGCATCCGACTTGCGCCGGGCCTCGCGGGCCTGGTTCAGGGCGGACGCGTCCTGCTCTCGAGATGCCCGAGACTGCTCCAGCTCGGCCTGGACCTTTGAAGAACAAGCGGAGACAGGGAGTCACGGAGAGCTCGAGAGGAAGAAAAAGGACAACAAGATAACACCAAAGTTCGATACGTACTCTGGAGCTGCTCCGACAAGCGCTTAAGGACACCATCCTTCTCGATAACCTTGAGGATGGCGGCGTTCCGCTCTTGCTTGACCGTCGCCAGCTGCACCACCATCCCCGCGCGGATCACGCGCGACCCTGCAACCAAGGTCATCAAGTCAAGTCCCGACAAGAAGCAAGCGCTGGACTGGACAAGAACCGGGGATCGTCCGACTTACCCTCGAGATCCTGCGACAACTTGGCGTTGGAGTTCTGAAGCCGCGACGCTTCCTCGGTTGCCACCTGGAGCTGGTTCGTGGCCTGGGAAAACTGGCGGCTCGTCGTCGCCAAGTCCGTCGTGGCCGTCCTCAAGTCACTCTCCAGCTCCAACACCTTTGCCTCGAGGGCCGTCTTCTCACGAGCGGCGGTCTGGGAGGCTTCTCGGGCGGTGGTCTCCGCCGTGGCCGCGGCGGTCTTGGCTCTCTCAGCCGTCTCCTCCGCGGACGCTGCGGCCGCTCGGAGCTTCTCAATCTCAGCCTCGGCAAGCGCGAGCCTCGACGCCAGCGAGTCCCGCTCGGTGGCAGCCGCTGCGGCGGCAGTCTCAGCGGAGATGGCTCGGTCTTCCGCAGACTGACGGGCGGCCTCAAGGGACGCCCGCGCGGACGTCTCGCTCGCCACGGCACCGGCTGCCGCTACCCGAGCTACGACAAGCTCCATCTCCAGCTGGGTCCGCTCCGCGCGGAGTTGGCGCACCTCGCGGGCGTGTCTCCGACCTGAACACTCGAGGGTCTACAGCCAACAGAACCGAATTGACTGGCGTAGCTCGAGAAGATCGCGGAATCAAAAAAGAATCCTTGACAAGAAAACTCACCGAGGTCGCGGGGAGGATGAGCTTGTCAAAGGCCCGGCGCGCCCAGGTCATCCCACGCTCCAAGGTGTGGCGCGCCGCGGCCTCCTCGTCGTCCTCGGAGTCTGAGTCAGGCCCGGAGGTAGCCGCCCACGAAGTGCACGTGAGCTCAAGCGTTCGGGCCTCGCCGCCTGCCGCGCTTTGAGAAAGAGACGCCCCCGTCTCCTCGGCCATCTGGATCTCTGAGGTGGCGGCCCTGGTCACCGTCTTGGGGACGACCGACTCTTGCGCAACGGCGGCCGGCTCGTCAAGCATGCGAGCCTCGACACCCTCGGCCTCAGCGGCAACCGGACCGGGCGATGATGCCCCCTCTTCCCCGACAACGGGCTCCGCCACGCTAGGCTCCGGCACAGGGGCTGGAGTTTCGGCGGTTTCCACCAACTCGGGAGACGACGCCTCCCGACCTTCATCGACATGCGGCGGTGCGGACGCGTCTTCTGTCGGCCCCACACGAGCCGCGGGCGCCGCGAGGGCCACATCTTCCGCGTCTGTTGCAGCGGCTGAGGCGAAGCCGCCGGCGCGCTCGTACTCCTGCAGCGCCTTCGAGACCGACGCGATCGTCTCCATGGTCGTCGGCTCGTTGGACCTCCGCTCCGCCGCCACCTCGTACTCCTTCTCTGGGAGTTGGGGCGCTTCGAGGTCGATTACCCCGACACCGGGGAAGTCGATGAACCGGCACGTCTCCAGATCCATCATCTCCTCGACCGTAAGGGAAGCTCGGACCAAAGAGGACTCCGCCACCTCCACGGTCGGGACAGGACCTTGAACTGCCGCTGCCGGAGAGGGCACCGGCACCTCCACAGCCGGGAGAAGGCTCGTCGCCACCTGCGCTTGGGTCGGCTCCAACGCCAGGGTCGCCGCGGTATCGTGACTCGCCGAAGCTGGGGGAGGCGCCGAGTCTTCATCCAAGACCACCACCACCCCCTCGATGCTCGGGCCAGCCTCGGACGGCGCTTCCAGGGCCGCCTGAGTGACGGTCACCTCCGTGGCCGCCTCACCCTCCTCGACGGCGGTGGCGGGGACTGGTGGAGGTAGCGCGGTTGGCGTCCACGTCTCGACGACCACCGACGGCGCCTCTTCGGCCTGTAACGACACCGGCCTGGCGCTTGGGGGCTGGGGCTGAGGCTCGGGAGAGATCACCTGTGCCCTCAGTGCCAGTCGCTTCAGGGGCCCCAGGCTAAGCACGCCAGTATCAGCATGACTGCGAGAAGACAAATGCTAGCATCAACAAACAAGTCGGAAGAGACATGACAGGAAAAAGTTGAGGTCAGAGACTTACATCTTGGAGCGCACCCGGGCCTTCTTCGCTGGGCGGTCCGACATGCCCTGCTCGGGGGCGGCGCGCTTCGAGCCCTGCTCGGGAACGGCGTGGCTTGAGTCCGCCGTCTCGGGCGCTCCTCTGCTTCGGCCGGCCGCCTCTACGGCGGCAACGTTCTCCCCCATTCGCTCGGGGGCTGTCCCTCCGGCCTCCGCTACGGCTGGGGTTGGACCTCGGCCCCCGCCTGCGATAAGGGGTACATGAACATCCGGGGCCCCGCCACCTCGGATAAGCAACGATTGTAAGCGCCGCGGGGCAGCGCTCGGTTCCGCCACCGGCGCCGCGCTCGGCGTCGACGCCGAATCCGACGACCTCCCCCGCGACCGGTGCCTCTGCAAGGAGTCGGAGTCCGGGCGGTCCGAGCCGTCATAGAGCCGGCGGACGGACACCAATCACTCCTCCGACCTCCTCGGGGGATCGATCTGACGGGGTGCGGATCTCTGCGGCTCGGGAACGCCCGTCCCGCTGGGCACCGTACGGGAGCGGGTCGACCGCGGGTCCACTCGGGCAGGGGGAGCCGCCGGACGTGAGCTCGAGCCCACAGTCTTGTCGTGACCCGCCTCTCGCGGCCGACGCGACGACGACACTTCACCGCCACGGGGCGGCGACGACGAGGACGACCCCGACATGTTGCTCCAGTCGACCACCGCGCTGGCGACATCGCCGCTCCACGACGGCTCGGGCGACGGATCCTCATCGGAGGAGACGCCCAGCACCCCCGCCTTCCGCCTCTTGTTGCGGTCGTCGTTGCGATCGTGCTTGGCGATCTGGCGTTTCTTATGCTGCGCCTTACGCGCAGCGCGCCTCTTCTCCGCCGCGGCCTGGTTCTGGTTGAAGATCGCCTCCTCCGGGAGAGGCGCCTTGGCCGGAACGAGGTGGGCGCATTTCAACTGCCACAACAAGAACGCACCAAGGTCAAATCCGAGAAGATCTTCCCACGACAAAAGGCGAATGAAACTGGCCGAGAAGACGGACAACTTACAAATTTCTCTGTCCCCGCGTTGGGGAGCATCGGGAGCATCCACGACGGCGGCCACGAGTAGGTCGCTCTCCCGATCGCCTGCGCCACGTGGCGCTGAACCTCGAGTGGTGACGGAAGCTCCGGCGCGGTCACCGTCCCGACCCATGGGGCCCTGTCGGCAGTCATGTCGCAGAGCCGGAGCGGCCGCCTCCGGAGCGGCACAACACCTCGGGCGTGGTACTGCCCGACCACCTCCGCCAAGGTGATCCCGGCGTTCCGAAGACGCCCGAGCACGACCCAGTGAGACTTGAGCATCTTCTCCTGCTCTTTCTTGGCCGGGCCATCGGCCCAGTTCCGCTGCGACTTCGCGATGGAGCACCCGGTGTACGACGGGAGCGCGTGCTCGGGGTCGTTCCGCAAGTAGAACCACCCCCTGTGCCAGTCGCTGTTCGAGCTGGTTAGCGGCGCCGGGATGTAGTCGTCGCCGCGGCCTTGCTTCATTCGAAGGTTGGCGCAGCCAATCGTCGCCGCGCGGGAGTCTTCCCTCAGACAGGTGAACCTGAAGAAGTACTGGAACAAATGCCAGTGCGCACCGATGCCAAGGAACCCTTCGCACATCGCTTCAAAGGCGGCCATCTGCTGGATGCTGTTCGGGTTGAGGTGCTGAAGCTGCAGCCCGTACACGAACAGCACCCCGCGGATGAACCTGCCGGCGGGGACGGAGAAGCCGCGCTCATGAAAGACCACGAACGACACCACGTACCCACTGGGAGGGCGTGGCACGGACTCGTCGGCAGGGATGATCCACTCGACAGCCTCGGTGAGGGGAGGCAGCTGGCCCGCCTCAACGAGACAAAGGAGCTGCTCGCGGGAGACATTGGAGCGCGCCCAGCTCGACATCACACCGGCGGAGTCTCGGGCGAACTGGGAACGCAGGCGGCGGTGGCAATGTGGAGGCAAAAGAACTCGGAGCTCAAGGGGCAAGCGCGAGGGAGAAAGGAAGCGAACGGAAAGCAAAGTCCCGAACCAGCGCTCGACGCGCGGTTTTAAAGGGGACAGGCCTGACTCTTCATCTTCGGCGTCGGGCCCGCCGTGTCAGCAAGACTTTCGCCCGCTCACGCGCGCGTCCCGGCGAAACAGCCGCACGCAACCGCGACGCTTCGATTCCCGCGACGTGCAGACTTGCAGAGCCTGAGCGCAGTCTTGATGGGGCGGTCATATCGGTCACGTCGGCCGAGATACCCGCACCCATGACCACGCCCACGTCATCACTACGGCCGTAACTGCCCCGACGAAACCTCCAAGGCTACAACAGCTACAATTACAAATAAAAGCTCGCGAGCGAGCCTCCAACTCACTCACGAGCTCGGGGGCTACATCCGGCGGATGCGCTCGCGCGCACCCACCGAGAACCCGAAGAACACCTCCAACTCCAAGATCCACCAACTGAGCCTGAACGCGACTCCCTGACTCCCACTCAGGCTCGGGGGCTACTGACGAGGACCCAGATTAGGGTCCCCTTTGACGGAGTCCACCCTTCACCTGGAGCTACGTCTCAGGGAAGGCATGCAGATCTTCGTCAAGACCCTCACTGGCAAGACGACCAGTCCTTGGCCGGACGGCTGCATCTCCGACTAGTTTCCCACTAGAGGAACCCTCGCACGACAAGTCTCCGCCTCGCACGACAAGTCTCCGCCTCGCACGACAAGTCCAGGCTCCGACTAGTACGTGGGCACGGGCGCACTACTCGGGCGGCGCTACCGATGCGCGGGGAGGAGCGAATCTCCACGTCACGCGGAAACAACTGTTGGAGGCCATGCAAGCGGCCCGCCCCGGCAAGAGCTTTAATGCAGGTCTGACAAGCCGCGCAGCCATCACATCGCCATCATCTCCTACTCTGCCACACACAAGACTCAACCCGAGGCACTCAAGCACCCTCTACGACGCGCACGAGCCTAGACTTAGGCTCGGGCGTGGCAAGCTAGGCAAGCACTCGGGAAGACTAAGACAAGCCCAAACTACTCGGGGAGAAGGCCAAGCGTCCCGGAGGGAACAGTCTAACCCGGCCACGTGGCGGCTTCCCCGACAAGACATCGCGACTCGGCTTCAATACGCCCCGGCGGACAGCGACGTACGACGGGACATACCAGCTGCCAAGCACTGTAACTCTTTTGTATTCCCCCTTGTGCCCCTCCCCTTGAGACTATAAAAGGGAGAGGAGGGCCACGGTCACAAGGGTTAGACCTTCACCTGACCAGACACCACCACCCGGGACTTGGGAACGAACTTCCTCTCCCGACTAGCTTGTAACCCCTACTACGAGCACACTTGGCTCAGGAACACGGCTGCAACACACTGGACGTAGGGTATTACTCCTCGGAGGCCCGAAGCAGTATAAACCCCATCGTCTCCTGCGCTAACCATCCGAGCCCGGCACACGATCGATAAAAATTCATTGCCGGCGGTAGAGAACCCCGACAGCGGTTGACCGACCAACCGCCGCGTGAAGTGGCGGCAGGTCCAACCGCCGGTTCATGCGGCGGTAGGAACGGCCTACCGCCAAATCAGAAGGCGGTAGGTGCGCCTCCGCCTATAAAAGCAGGTGCACTCCCTCACCTCCTCGCAGCTCATCCCACCTCACATCAGGCATTCGACCCTCACCTCCACGCAGCTCATCCCACCTCACATCAGGCATTCGACGGAAGAGAAAGAGCATTCGGCAAAGAAGCTCTTCCGTTCCACTGGTAATATTTCTAGAACTTCTAAAAATATATTAGAAATTTAGAAAATAGTTTAGAAATTCAGAAAGTAGTTTAGAAATTCAGAAAGTAGTTTAGAAATTCAGAAAATAGTTTAGAAATAGTATAATTAGCGTAGAAATTTAGAAAATAGTTTAGAAATAGTATAATTAGTGTAGAAATTTAGAAAATAGTTTCTAAATTTAGAAAATAGTTTAGAATTTCAGAAAGTAGTTTAGTAATTCAGAAAATAGTTTAGAATTTCAGAAAGTCGTTTAGAATTTCAGAAAATAGTTTAGAAATAGTATAATTAGCGTAGAATTTCAAAAAATAGTTTAGAAATAGTGTAATTAGCGTAGAATTTCAGAAAATAGTTTACAAATAGTCGAATTAGTTTAGAAATTCAAAAAATAGTTGAGCAATTCTTTAATTAGCGTAGATATTCAGGAAATGCCTTAATTACTTAGTTACTTGCATAGTACTATTAGTAATTAATCCAAGTATTTGTACACTATATGATATCAGGGATGTCACAGACAGTCCAAGTTCAATTATTTTATGGATCTGGGGAAATTAGATACCATGCTCGGTTTGTTAACATTTTTTTGGGGATTTTTCCAATTCTCCGACGATGATGACAACTGTGGCTTCTCGCAATGGGTGGATCCCCCAGCCATTGACCCCTATCAGGATTACATCAACTACCTCCATGACATCGTCATCTACAACCTGCAGCGGCGTCTGGACGAAGCACTTGCTTCCCCAGACCGTCCCGCCGACAACCAGTGCTGCCCTTGTGCGACTTGCACTTGTGAATGCCACGCGAAGATGAGAGATTGGTCTCCTCTTCCTTCACCTCCACCACCACCACCAGGGTACTACATGCCGTCTCAGCAGTCCTCAGGCGCCGGCTTCTTGCTCTCCGGCCAGTTCTCGTACAACTAGTTTTCGAATGTAATCTAGTATCTAAATTCCCTAAGGCATGTTAGGATTAGAGTTGTGTCGTGCATGCCATTGCAATTTCGTCAGTGATTTATCTTTAATTTAGAAGATGTCATTTCCATTTAAAAAAATAAACATACCGCCGTTTGGAACGGCGGTAGGCCCTGACCTACCGCCGTGTGACATGGCGGTTGACCGCTAACCCCAGCCGCCAACCACAGCCGACCTGCCGCCCGCTACCTTAGGAGCAACCGCCTTATTGTTTGGCGTTTAGTGTTGTCGCCAATTGAAATGGCGGCAGGGACCTGCCGCCGTTTCAAACGGCGGTTACTAGGCTTGCCGCCGTTTGAAACGGCGGTAGGTCCCTGCCGCCAGTTGAAACGGCGGTTCGAGGCTACTTTTGACAAAGTTTGAAACGGCTATTTATTTTCGGAAAATCGTCGAAAATTATATATATATATATATATATATAAATTCGTTCATTACCAAGGACTTACTGGGCCGCTTGACAGCAGAAGTGGCTGCTAAATGGACCCTATGGGCCACAACTTAACTAGGGCACATCTTACAACGGCCCACGTGAAGTTCTCCAAGTAAGGATGATAACAAAGAGGCTTATGAAAAAGTAAACGTAAAAGCGGGGATAGCTCAGTTGGGAGAGCGTCAGACTGAAGATCTGAAGGTCGCGTGTTCGATCCACGCTCACCGCATTTTTTTTGTTTACTCTTAATTTCAGTACCTTTTCTTTGGCCAACTTCTTGGTTATTTCTCCCCCCTCTCTCTCTCTTAACCAGACTACACGGATCAAGACCAAATCCATCCTGAATCTGTCCCTTGACTCGCTCGAAGCTAATAAGTATTCCAAGTCTGCTCCATGTTCTTGACATTACGCCTACTTGTGCTTGTTGCCCGGTCACGGCCCTGACAAGTTCCACAACGCGTTATATTGGTGGTAAAATTTACCGTCCGTCACATCGAATGTTTTGACACTAATTAAGATAATTAAACGTAGATTATTGACAAAAAATATATTCCATAATAACTCTCGGTTAGTTTGCTAGACGAATCTATTAAATCTAATTAAATCATGATTAGACAATATTGTGCTATAGTAAACACATACTAATGATGGATTAATTAGGTTTAATAGATTCGTTTCGCGAATTACCTTCCATCTATGTAATCAATTTTATAATTAGCTCATCATGTTTAGTTCTTCTAATTAACATTTGAACACCGGATGTGACAAGTGGTAAACTATATCACCTATCATCCAACACCCCTAGTGGATCATTTTTTTAAGACGTGCATAGCATGTTTTTCATTAAGAAAATGAGAAATGTATGGATACAAGAAACATACAGAAGAGAAAACACAAGGGTACACAGCTCAACACACAAGAGCACAAGACTACTGAAGGCTACACCCTAACCCTAATGGATCATCATACTGGAGTTGTTGTGATAGCGTCATTTCGTACGTGTATTCCCTCATCCTCGCCTAGCTTTCCAATATGTTCTGTCATGGTGTCTGATATTAATTGATTGCAATGCTTCCAGTATATTACCTAAATATTTGTTGATTCATCTTGTTCAAAAAAAAAAGTAAGTATCATTTTTATTTTGCTTGTGAATTACTTTACCATCATAGATATTTTAAGCGTGGTTTAACTTTTGATACATTTGAAAAAAAAATGAATAAGATAATTAAATGGTCAAACGTTTGGAAGAAAAATTAGCAGCGAGAAACATATTTTTTTTTACTAATTGTTTGCTTAGAACTTGATCGATAGCCAAGACGAATCATAAAACAATATAGTATCCTGTAGCTTCTCTTGACTTGCGCGAGGCTAAAGATGCTACTCCCGGTCCATTGTATGCGTCAGTTCCTGACTCTTGTATGTAGCGCTTGTTACCCGGTCACAATCTTGACGGTCCATTTTACCGATTGTTACCCGGTCACGATCTTGACAAGAAAATGGTTTCGAGAGAAGTACTAGATCAATGCATCATCACATCACCTATCAATCTTATAATCGTGATGGATGTTTTAATCATCTTATGCTGACGGAAAGGCAGCAAAGTTTTTTTTATTAAAAGAAAGAAAAGGTAGAGATGCACATGACATGACACAAAGTGAAGAAAAAGGAATTGAAAAGAGGTTTTTAAAACAGAAAGGATATATAGGACAACGGATGGTGGAAATAAGTCATGCTGATCCGTACACAAACTTTTTTTTCTGCTGTTTTTTTTAAAAAAAAAACTGATGTGCGTGTTGTACACTTGTACCACGATATACTAGGGCCTTGTTTAGTTGGTTGAAAAATTTGCAAATTTAACTGCTGTAACTCCTGTAGCACACTGTAACATATTTCGTTTGTTTGTGGTAAATATTATCCTACCATGGCCTAACTAGGCTCAAAAGATTCGTGTCGCAAAGGACATCCAAACTGTGTAATTAGTTATTTTTTTACCTATATTTAATACTTCGAACATATGTCTTTTGACGTATTTAATATGATGTGATGGAGAGAGAGTGGAAAAAAAGTTAGAAACTTTAGCCATCTAAACCAGGCTTAGTAGTAGTAGTACAGTAGGCAACTAGGCATTACCGCATGAATTGAGTTACTGATGGGTTCGTTAAGAGCCAGAGCTCCGGATGCACCGACACGACGGCAGGACGCGCAGGGTGTTAAATGGCGCCGCGCGCGCCGTGCCCGTGCGCCGCACCGGCGAAGGGGACGGTAAAAAAAAAAGCGAAAGAGAAAAATTACTCGTCCCCGCAGGCGCGGGACGGAAGGCAGCTGCATCTGCATGCGGGCAACGTGGGTGAAGATTCCTCGTCCCCGCTGTCGTAGCCCCTCCTCTCGATCGCAGGTCGTCGCCGCAGCGCGGCGTCACCATCGGCGTCACATGCCGTGGCTCAACCAGTAAGGTACTGTTCTTTACCTCATAAAGTAACAGTAAAAACATTATTCACCTATCATATATTCATCATACCTTCTCTCGAAAAATACTATTCCAGTACTATTCATTTGTAGTTTCACTATTCCTTTCGAATGAAAAGAACAGACTCTGAGAGTGTGTTTAGAATCTCAAATTTTTCAAAAAAACATCCCATCATCTATCACATCTCATCACATCATCTCTCACTATTCATCTAACGCTACAGTGTATTTTGCATTAATTTTAACAGAAGTGTCAAACTTTGACCAAACCTTTGGGCTCTGAACACAACCTAAATCACGGAGGCGGTGGCGGCGGGCTATTGGCTCGTTGCCGTGAGCAGGCCCACCACCGCGACCTAACGGCACGGCGGGCCAGCGAGGCGCGCACCTTTTTTTTCTCCTCCTCCCTCCCTCTTGGCGATTTCTCTCGTGCTTTGTGGTGACCTTTTGCTTCCTCTTTACAGCTCGGCCTCACGCTCGCGCTGCAGCAGGGCTGCAGGAGAAGCCGATGGATCGAGCAGGTTTGAGTAGGTGACCGCACAGGCACGCCTCTCTCCGTGTGATTGGAGGCCGGCGGCGTTGCTGATCAAATCCAATCAAGCTAACCGCCTTTATACAAAGAGAGGAAGGAAAAGAAAAGAAACGGAGCAGTTTCCGCCACGTGTACCCAATCCGGTTCAGTTCGGATATGTACATGTACGGAGTATATACAAACATGGAATCTGACATCTCATTTCCAGAAACGCTTCTTTCTAGTACTGACATATACGGAGTACTACTACATTCAAAATACGTTCCTGTCTTAGCGAGTTAGCGTCCATACGTGTACTAAAATATACGGGCTTGCTGCACCGGCCAGTTCGATCGTGTTTGCAGCAATGGTTATTGGCTACAACACGAGCACCTCATTTTATCTGAACATGTATCAAAATCGGTAGCTTATCGCTTTTAATTTAGGAGCGTGCTACACGGAGAGCGCTCTCTCTTTTGCCTTAACGCGAGACCCTCTCCAGCAAAAGATCCCGACGTGACGTCCTTATCTTGAAGCCGCGCGGGTTGTCTTCCTTGTCGGACGCGCGGGCGCGTGCGACCGTCTTCCTCCTCGCACCCCTTCTTCCCCACCACCGCCGCCACCTCCGCCGCCGCGCCGTCCACCCACCACCCGCCGCCGGCCGCGCAACCCCAACCCCGAAATCCCTAACCTCTCTTCTTCTTCTTCTTCTCCGCAACAAGTTCCGTCGAAGTTACTTTCTTCTTGTGTATTCATGAAGTAACAAGGAGTTCTTCTGGTGGGCTCACTAAACCGAGAGGCCTCTCCGTTTAGCTTTTGCGTTTAATTTATCAGACTTCTACAATAGAAAAATCAGCAGGAAACAGTACTCGAAAGGCTGCTGCATCGCTGTAGCAAGCAAACATGATTAGCGCAGGCAGCTGCGTAGTAGGGTGACACGGTTGGTTACGCAAGGGAAGCAAGCAAGCCTGGCCGCGGTAGTAGGCACATGATTAGCGACACAAGTTGGGCACGCCTACTACTCTTAGCGACTGCGTAGCACGAGCACATGCTATCGGTATGTATACCTTTACAAAGAACCAATTGGTTTGGACTCGGACTCGGACCCGGACCCGGTCGGTCGGTCGGTCGGGTCGGCCCGCCCGCGCCACCACCACCCGCCGCGTGCGAGCCACCCTCTCTCTTCCTTTTCCTTTTCTTTTCTCCTCTCCTCGCCTCTTCTTCCCTCGTCCGCTCCCTCTGCGTGCGGGAGCATCAGCAACAAGCAGATTCCGCTTCCAATTCCGCAGCTTGCATGTGCGCACCCTCCATTGGCTCGCCGTCGCCGCGGCCTTGACCACCTCGCCTCACACTCACCCGTCGCCACCGGCCTCCTCCAGTCCTCCTCCTATATTCTACTCTATACTCCTCTCCGCTGCCACGGGCCGTGCCGATAACGACATCCTACCCGCACAGGCTCAGCGGACGACAAAGCGCTCCCCCCAGCGACAAGTACGCCCGTCGCGCGAGCTCCACACACGCGGCCGGAGGGACGAGCAGGGGAGGTGGAGAGCGCGAGCGAGCTAGGCTGCTTTGATTCGGTCAACTACCGGCCGGCCGGCACCCGCGGCGGCAGGATCATCAAGCGCAATGGTGCGGGACCGGAGGCCGTGGCCCGCCACCGCGGTTCTGCTCGTCGTCTCCTGCGTCGCGGCGGCGGCGGCGCCGCTGCAGCAGCACGAGCGCGCGAGGATCTCAGGTACGCGCCCCGCCCGCCCGCCCGCTTAATTCCCTTCCTCCTCCTGGATTTTGAATTCGCTCGCGGACGGACGCGCGCGAGGGTGACCCCCCTCTCGAGATTCAGATTTGGCAGCCCCGCCGCCTCCAGACTGCAATGCCGCCGCCGGCTTGGCTTGGACGGAATTGGTTGCGCTGGCTCGCCGCCCCGTGACGAGGAGGCTGCGATCCACGCGCCCGACACCTCACGCTTCGATTCTGATCCGGGTTTCGTGCTCGCTGCCACCGCATTCCGATGGTCCCTCTCCCGTCCTACTCCCGGCGGACGCCGCTTGGCTCTGCCTGGCTTCCACCGCCGCGCACGCAGCTGGGAATCAACAGCCTCTCTTCTCGGATCAATCAATCGTGGTGGCTGTCTCTAACCCGTTGCGCTGTGCGGCTGGCGCCCCTGTGATCCACCATGTGGCCGCTGCCCTCACACTGTACCTGCTCTGGTAGCACCAACTAGCGTAATCACTACTAGTAATTATTCTGTAGGACTATAGGAGAAGTACTATGTACTCTGGAGGAGTAATTGCTTTCGTCTGCAGTGGATCAAGAAATGCCTCATTATTATTGCTTTCTGCAAGAGATTAGTTGGTACCTGACTAGCTGAACTGAAGCTTAAACATTGCATTGCATCAAATTTTTGTGAAGCGGCCATTGCATTGCATCATGCTTCACTGCTTTCCTTGATCCTACATTGCATGAGAACGAACCTAGGCTCGGTTGGTTAGCCCAGCGGATGTGCAGGCTACCGGCATGAGTTCCAATCCCTAGGGACGCAGGTTTATCTCAACGGGTAATAAATCCCTTCGCTGGTGAAGCCGAGGTTCAGAGATTTTCTAAGCCGGGAGGAGACTTTTTTCTCTTAATGAAAACCGTGAATGCGGTCTTACCCTCACCGGCTTAGTTTTGATCCTACATTGCATCGCGTCATGCCTGCTAGGTCACAGTTATCAGTGTAGATGATGGTTCAGATATCTAGCTCTGTACCACCTTCCCGGTCGTCGTCACGCATCCATGAAGCAAGCAACGGCTTCCGGAATTGGCATCCCTTGCTCTGGGAGAACTACTGTAGTGTGGCACCGAACTTGCAAGATTGGAAGGTTTAATTTAATTAGCTGCATCTTAGGGCCTGCAGTGCAACTATGCAAGAGCTTGAAGTGGTATAACTATAAAGAAAGGATAAGTGGCAGCTAGATCGAGCGGTGGCCATCCACTCGCTCTACTGACCACTGGCGCTCTCAAACGATTTTTTTTTCTGCTTGAACCTGACATGCTAACGACCAAATTAGTACCGATAAAGAAAGGGATAAGAATAACGTATCGCTAAAGTAGAGACCACTTGAAAGGGATCGGTATTTTACTGATTAAAGTTCAAATTTCGTGGTTGGTGGACTGCCGAAAGCAACGACTCCACCAACGATTATACTCATCACTCGTGATATTCTTGCATCATGGACTGAAACATCTTTGTGTTTGCCTTTTCTGAAATCTGAAACCCTGTTGGTACTGAAACTTGTTCTGTCTGTCAAGATCTGACCTCTCTGCACATTTTAGCAAAGTGCATTGAATATTGATAATATCAGCTACATGAATTCGTTTATTCCCGAAGAAAGAACCTTTTTTGGAGTTTTGTACGGTGGATTCCTTGATCGTTGCATTGCTCAAGACATTAGTTCAAATCATTTGCAGCATGTTATAGAAGTTTAACATTCAAACATTACTTGTGAAGAAAGACTACATATGCGAGACGATTTACTAACCTGAACGAACGAACGATGCCAGCAGGGGACGCCGGTGGCGTGCTTGACGACAACCCGGTGGGGAAGCTGAAGGTGTTCGTGTACGAGATGCCTCGCAAGTACAACCTGATGCTGCTGGACAAGGACAACCGGTGCCTGTACCACATGTTCGCCGCCGAGATCTTCATGCACCAGTTCCTGCTCAACAGTGCGGTGCGGACACTGAACCCCGAGGAGGCCGACTGGTTCTACACCCCCGTGTACACCACCTGCGACCTCACGCCGCAGGGGTTCCCCCTCCCGTTCCGGGCGCCGCGGATCATGCGCAGCGCCATCAAGTACGTCGCCACGACGTGGCCGTACTGGAACAGGACGGAGGGCGCCGACCACTTCTTCCTCACGCCCCACGACTTCGGCGCATGCTTCCACTACCAGGTGAGTGTGTGTGCATTGCCGAGGATGCATCAGGCTGCAGAGCTGGAATGAAATGGTGAGGTGATTGGCGCTTGGCTTGTGGTTGTTTCAGGAGGAGAGGGCGATGGAGAGGGGAATCCTGCCGCTGCTCCGGCGCGCGACGCTGGTGCAGACGTTCGGGCAGCGGAACCACGTGTGCCTGCAGGACGGGTCCATCACCATCCCGCCCTACGCCAACCCGCACAAGATGCAGGCGCACCTCATCAACCCCGGCACGCCGCGCTCCATCTTCGTCTACTTCCGGGGCCTCTTCTACGACATGGGCAACGACCCCGAGGGTGGATACTACGCCAGGTAATACTCCACGTTTCATTTTCATGCTTAATTTCTTGCCATTCCAACATGGATGCAGATAGTTGATGAGCTTGTATAGATAACGTAATCGATTCATGGATTACCTGACGATGCAGGGGCGCACGCGCGTCGGTGTGGGAGAACTTCAAGGACAACCCGCTGTTCGACATCTCGACAGAGCACCCGTCGACCTACTACGAGGACATGCAGCGCGCCATCTTCTGCCTGTGCCCGCTGGGGTGGGCGCCGTGGAGCCCCCGGCTGGTGGAGGCGGTGGTGTTCGGCTGCATCCCGGTGATCATCGCCGACGACATCGTGCTGCCGTTCGCGGACGCCATCCCCTGGGAGGAGATCAGCGTGTTCGTGGCGGAGCGCGACGTGCCGCGGCTCGACAGCATCCTCACCTCCATCCCGCTGGAGGACATCCTCCGGAAGCAGCGGCTGCTGGCCGGCGCGTCCGTGAAGCAGGCGCTGCTCTTCCACCAGCCCGCGAGGCCAGGGGACGCCTTCGACCAGGTACTCAACGGGCTGGCGCGCAAGCTGCCGCACGGCAAGGGCGTGTTCCTGGAGCCCGGGCAGAAGGTGCTCGACTGGAACGCCGGGCTCGAGAGCGACCTCAAGCCGTGGTAGACGACGACGCAGCGCCGCCGTTTGCGTCTGCATTTGTTCATGTTCTTTTTTCTTTTTTTTACATCGATCCATGGATGCATATGGATGGATCACGCATTAGTTTTTGCACGACCAGTTTACACGCAGCAGAAATATAGAGCGAGATTTGTCAGGAGGTACGAGAGGCAGCCTTTGTGTGATTTAGATTTAGTGGTCACGGCATCGATGGTTGCAATGTGATTTAGTGTTTGTAAATCGAGCTAATTTAACCTGTTCTGCTTTGCTTTGCTTGACGTCTCTGTTTTTTTTCCTCTCCCCCACTCTGAACTTCTTCTGTCAAACTGACAGTTTCTGCGCTCTGAATTTCCGGTGCACCTGAAAAGCAGTTTCTGGTTCGGAGGATGATTGTGCGGGCCTGCGGGTAGAACTAGAAGTTGGTCAATCCTAAGAGCAGCTCGGAAGATCTTTTGCAAGCAGAGAAGAAAAAGGGAAAGACTGGACAAACTCTGAACAGCTGAAGCCTGAAGAAGACCTGGATGTTCTTTCAGTTGCCAGTTGGGGCGCCCGCAACTGTTCAGATTTGGAGAGGATGATGGAGTAGGACTCTGATCGGAGGCAGGTCGCCGCAGCTTGCGCCGCCCCCCGGGTCAGTAGGAGCACGAGAAGCACGGCCACTGCAGAGCGGCCAAAGGGCAAGTTGGCCCTTGGGATGGGCCAAGTTTCACTCACCACGCCCCCATGGATGGAGCTTTGCCCTGTCCCCGGGTGGGCGAGCGTTTGAGTCCGTCCATTTCGAGCAAGTTTCTGTTTCTGCACCTCTGCCATGGTTTCACCTCTCCAAATTCGTCATCTGCATTTCGCGTTAACGCACTGAAAAAACCTTTCCCTTCTGAAAAGCAAAACAGAAAAATAATAAAAAGAGGAAGGGAGCTTGTGAACTTGGACTGGACGGGTTTTTGTTGGTTGGATCGTTGCAGGCTAGCAGCCGCCTTCGACGTCCCAACTAGCCAGCTGCCGTTCATCGCTGGGGCTGACTGCTAAGCTTGCGTAGCAGCCAGGCTCGTTTGGACTTTTCCTCGGTCCAAGGGGCACTTTGCTTCCGCCATTGCGACGGCACAACCTGGCACGTCAATACGAGAGAACCTAGGGACCGGCATGCATCGTGCCTTCCTTTTAGGGATGGAAACGGATAGTAATTCGGATACCATTTTTTAGCCGTTCTTTTTTGATTTTAGCTAAATTAGACATAATATTTTGTATCCAAAAATTTATATTCTTGTTCTTGGCATTGTGCTTGTTAAGATTCATACAAAATAAACACCAAATGTGTGCTATATTTTGATCAAATGATGAAAAGAAATTCGGATTCGGATTCGGATACGGATGTTTTTTCACCTTTTCCTCTATCGAAAGCAAATAATCCATAAAAAAAATTGTAGCTAATTTTTTTATTTTTTCCAGTAATTAGCTGGTTATAATGCATAAAAAATTAGCACCAAATTTATTTTATTGTGATCTAAAAAAATCAATCTATGATACAATTCGGATGTTTTAGTTCCATCCCTACTTCCTTTCATTTGGTTTTTTGGATGCTTTTTTTTAGAAAATGGAATTATATCCCATTTTTGGATGATCTTGGTGGATTAGTGAGTTCACACTGAACGGTAGGGTACTTTTGGCCGATGTGAAATTGCAGAAATATCTTCAACAACCCATGTACCAAAAACACGACCAGTGACCAATTGATTCCTCTTCTCGTTTGGTTCACACTTTTCCCTTTTATTTTCTTTTTTTTCCTTTCGAAGCAAAAGACACGTCTTACCTTTACCATGTGGATCTAGCTCTACTATTTCGCCATTTCCTCCTATCATTGTCGAAGAGGGAGCTACCTCCAACCTGATGTCATTTTCAAGGGTGTCAAGGACGGTTGGATAGCTGCATCACTGCATATGCATTGGTTGCATTTTATAGGACACATCAAAAACTAACATTTCTTATGTTGTTGCGCTTGGGATGAGCTGTGTGTTCTGGTTCGCTAAAAGATGTGCAAATGAATGTAGAAAATGCTAATCTGAGCATTTAAATGAGAGGAGGAACAATATAAGATGCACAATACTCATCTTATAGTGTGATTTATTAAGAGGAGTAGTGATTAGCAAGGACGAGGGACAATATTTTTTGTGCTAAGCTGGGAGTAGCTATTAGCAAGGACCCCATTAGGAGCACAATGGTTTTTTTATATATTTCTACTGGTAATATTTTTTCCTGAAATTGTTCATGTGAAAAATGTGCACGTTTCTAAAAAAATAGACATAGTGTTGATTTTTCATGTTTGAAAAAAGCATAACATGTGAACGTTGAAAATAATGAATACACAAAAATACGAGGGGTCTAGGCGCAAAAGCGGTAGGTGAAAACAAGAGAATGCGTCTGCTTAAATGGATGCTGACGAGCAATAGAGGACCTCGTCTCGATCTCAGCTCCAAAACCTCGCAACAACCCCCGTGAGCGACCAACCCCACTCCCCACCCATCCATCCCCCCCTTCCTCCTCGCAGCTCTCACCAACCCCCCCGGCGGCGATGACCGGCACGGTGTCCAAGCTGGCGGCGCCCCGGCCGGCGGCGGCGGCGGCGATGCTCCCCCCGGCGTCCCTCCGCTCAGCCGCCCTCGGGTTTGCCCCCTCCGCCCGCCGGTTCCGCGTCTCCATCGCCGGCCGCGCCAGGAGCCCCATCATGTGCGTAACGACACCTTCCTCCCCCCTCTCTCCTCTTCCTCGCCCGTGTCGCGTCAGCGGGATTAAATTTGCGGTTTGATTCAAGTAGCCTTTGCATCCGCGCGCGTGCTTGAGTAGGTGAGTCGGTGATTGATTTTGGGGAGGTTTGAGTAGATTCGAGCTGTTCGTCTCTGCGTGCTTTTTGGGAAATCGTTAGCATCGAAGGTTGGGTCGCGGGTTGATTCTCCGCCGCGTCGATGCGTGGCGGAGCCCTCCACGCCGCCTGATGTGGCGATAGAGACGCTCGGATCCGGTTCTGAAGAAGCTTGTCCGTTTCCGCGGTCGTTCGATCGGGAAATGGACGGTGGAGAGGCTTCTGGTATACCAGCTTCTCGAGTCGCCGGGCTGGTGCGGGATCCGTGTGGAGGTGGGGGTTGCCAAGCGCTCCTATTTAGGTGCCGTGCCGGGAGCTGGTTGCATGCTGCATCACGGCTGCACACCAGAGTCGCTGACTTGCTCCTTCTGTATACCTCTTGATAGCAGTCGCACGCAGCCAAAAGTAGCAGAGCTTTCTATCAGTGTCAAAAGAATTTTAGTTTTCATACCTCTTGCTGCTATCAAGAAGGATAACAGAAATGTCTTTTGGGTATGTGGTAGGAGAGCGGAATATGAAGCTGATGAATATTTTCTTTTCAAAAAAAGAAGCTGATAGATATTTTCTTTTCAAAAAAGAAGCTGATAGATATATATGTCTACTATGTCACTTGGATGAATACTTGCTACTTACTAGCAATGCTATAAGCTTTATGAGCTCCCTGTATCAATTGTATTGTGGTATTCTCATCTGAACTTAGAACAATTGATTACACATATCATCATCATCATCCATTTTGCAATTCAACTAGCTGTCTAGCTTGTGGACATGACCTTACTTTGTGAAATGCAATTTTCAGTGCGATGGCTTCTGCCAAGGAAGGAAATGGTGCTCCGACCAAGAGGACCTTGCTTCATGATCTCTATGAGCTCCAGGGCCTGTCCCCATGGTACGACAACCTCTGCCGGCCTGTGACCGACTTGCTGCCCTTTATCGCAAGCGGTGTTCGTGGAGTCACCAGCAACCCTACGGTAATCCACCATTTCCACTTTCTTTATGCATATTGTATGATCACTCGCATATTTGCACCTTCACTCCTAACTCTGTCCTCGACGCAATGCAGATTTTCCAGAAAGCCATTTCGTCGTCAAGCGCATATGATGATCAATTCAAGCAGCTCATTAAAGCTGGAAAGGATGCAGAGAGTGCTTACTGGGAACTTGTTATAAAGGATATCCAAGATGCGTGCAAACTTTTTGAGCCTATCTACAATGAGACAGACGGAGCTGATGGGTATGTCTCCGTGGAGGTGTCGCCTAGGTTGGCAAATGACACTCAAGGAACTGTTGAGGCCGCAAAGTGGTTGCACAAAGTGGTCAACCGTCCGAATGTCTACATAAAGATCCCTGCTACTGCAGAATGTGTTCCTTCTATCCGGGAAGTCATCTCTAATGGCATTAGTGTCAACGTCACAGTAAGTGCCAAGTTCTGCCTTGCCACTGACTTCTTATGATATTGTTGGGGTAAAACTGTCTTGCAGAACTGCTGTGATAAGCTTATTGATCACAAGTTCATTGTTGTTGCTGCAGCTTATTTTCTCGATTGCAAGATACGAGGCTGTAATTGATGCTTACCTTGATGGGCTAGAGGCTTCTGGTTTGAGTGACTTATCCCGAGTTACCAGTGTTGCATCCTTCTTCGTCAGCCGAGTTGACAGCCTTATTGACAAAATGCTTGAGAAGATTGGAACACCTGAGGCGCTTGCCCTTAGAGGAAAGGTAAATAAAATAAGAATCACCTACCTCTTAATATTTGGACTTACTAGTAAATTGTCCATAAAGTTCTTCAACATGACCTCCCTCTTTTCTGCCAGGCTGCTGTAGCACAGGCGAAACTAGCAAATCAGCTCTACCTGAAGAAATTCTCTGGACCAAGATGGGAGGCTTTGGCCAAGAAAGGTGCCAAGAAACAGAGGTTGCTGTGGGCATCCACTGGTGTCAAGAACCCTGCTTATCCTGACACCCTTTATGTGGACAGTCTGATTGGACCTGACACGGTATGTTTGCACGAAGAGCATCCTGGATTGAATTTGTTCTAATCGTAGATAGGCCTTCTTTCTACCATCATGCAAAGGCATTGTAGTAATGCTTAACATGAGTTATTCCCTTCTGCTTTCAGGTCAACACGATGCCCGACCAAGCATTGCATGCATTCATAGACCACGGCACTGTTTCAAGGACAGTTGATGCGAACGTGTCTGAGGCTGAAGGTGTATACAGTGCCCTGGAGAAGCTTGGCATCAACTGGGATGAGGTCGGGAAGCAGCTTGAGCTGGAAGGTGTGGACTCGTTCAAGAAGAGCTTTGACAGCCTACTTGTGAGCCTGCAGGAGAAGGGCAACAGCCTCAAGACGGCAAGTGTGTAAAACTGAAATGATTTTGGTACCGGCTGGTGAACGATTGCTAAATAAAATGCTAGCTTGCTGGCTATCCTCTAGTTTTGTAACTGTTCGGTGGCCCTTTAATTTTCTGAACCGGCTTTGTATTTTAGATTTGCCTGGCTGTCATTGTGTAACCAATGTTCATGGCTTGTAACTGCTATGCGCTGTCCAATAAATAATTTTTTGAGCAGATTATTTCTCGACAAATCATGTTTGTTTATAGAATGTTTAACTCAGATACATTTTGTTTTACCCACGACATTGCGTTGCTTGAATCTCTGACGAGGCCGTGAATCATTTTAATGTTTATCCATTTTTTAATCTAATAAAATTTCAACAGGAGTACATACAAAATTAAACTTCTAAGAAATAGCCTATTATTTATGCTAATCAACTTGGCAAGATTCAAGAGGCGAGAAGTGCCAAGGTCCTTGCCATAATTTTGAGTCGCACTGATCTTGTTGCTGAATGTTGACTCACCTCTTGAATCCTCTTAAAATGTAGTTTTATACGTGTTATTATTAGGATTTTAGATTAAAAGAAGGCTAAAAATACGGTGCCTGAAGGCCTGATGGCTGCGACTCTTGCAATTATAAATTGACATTGCAAAGCCAGTCATGGCTTGCAATTATATCCTGTGATCAATTGATGTCGCCTTCTTGAGAACCTATCAATTTTCTTCAGGAAAGACTCTTAAGCAACCATCGAATGGTTTGCAGCAAGATAAGCTTGGAGCATTTTACGCACTTCAGTAGGAGGCACCATCAGATAGGCTACAGAACCCACCAGGCAATCACTATTAAGATCAGGTTAGTCTGCTTCCATCCTTGAACTACCATTTGAAAATACAACCAAAGATTGGGCAAACAAATTCTAGCACGAATTTTAGTAAGATATAGATCATCATTTCAGTACATGTAAGAAACTGATCTCGCGAAAGAGATCTATTTGGACAGCTCATTACTATTATTTACAATTCCTGGGCATTCCATACTGTGAGTGTAGACCATTTCCCTTCCTCTGATGTGAGATCATGTAAAACAAATGTCTATCATGGGCTCTCGCAAAACTCCATTTCCTGCAGTGTAATCATTGAAGGATAAGTGTCAACTCGGTTCATAAAACTACTCCCTCTTAGAAGCTGATGATAAGTGATTAGCAATTATGATCTCCAAGTGAGATTTGAAAACTATTAAGTGCCGAAATATCAGTATCATACCTTGCCACACATCGGACATGTATCACTTCTCTCCATCCATTCATAAATACAACCAAGATGAAAATGGTGACAGCATTTTGTTATAATTTTCGGATTGTCGGGGGTATATTCTGCAAAGGAAATTTATTGTAATGAATCAGTGAAAAATATGTTCAGACACCACGATAAACTGCTATGTATTTAAGCAAAGCTATATGAACACAAAATGAACACAAACCTTCCAGACAAGTAGGGCAGACATCCTCATCTTCTGAACCAACAGCTGCATAGCTGCTGTTATAAGCTTTTGCAGACAAACTCTTAGTTGATTCAGAACGATGGACCTTATATTCAGCGTCATTTTCAGTGCTGCTCCGTTTCTTCTGAGCAGCTAAGTGCTCAATACCTGAGCTGCTTGCATTGCGTCTA
This sequence comes from Cenchrus fungigraminus, assembly GCA_036936925.1. Lineage (NCBI taxonomy): Eukaryota > Viridiplantae > Streptophyta > Magnoliopsida > Poales > Poaceae > Cenchrus > Cenchrus fungigraminus. The sequence continues at coordinate 4,793,481 of CM072779.1, forward strand.
AGGGCTAGTGACTCTTCTTGTGCGAGATTTATGGACTTCTCACGCCTTGATACCAATCCCTCTCTTTGAACACGGGCATATCTAGGATCAGTATCATATGGGGGTGGTCTAGAAACCAGGTGATAAGTTTCAGCCAGTGAATTGTCATTTATGCTGGCACTTGGATTAGTGGATCCCAATGGAGCAGACCCCTGGGCTGGGTTGCTTGGCCTAGACTCAAGCCTCTGGAATGTTGCAGTATACTACATAGAGGCAAGGGAATGGAAATGTTACAGTTATAACAAGTAATACTCCAAAGATATGATAATGGACAGATCAAATATGATAAACAAATGTAACTGGATGGACTCACTTCATTATAAGTAAATGATTTATCTACAATATAACTAACAAGTATACGATGTATCTATCTAGAGGTCTATCTAGCCAAGTGTATATGTTCCTCGATCTCTACCTTGACCATGTTTCACCTTTTCAGCTAGTTTTAGTAGTCTTCAGTAAATTATTGCATGTTCGCTATGATTGTGTATCCTTTTTATCCAATATATCCATCACCGGTGCCATCTAATACTTGATAAAATGTGATATTGGCTATCTAATATCCTTGAGAAAATGCAATATAGGTTAGGTTTGCATGCAACATCATGTGATCAATGAAGCTAATGCATCCAGACCATGGCCAGCATACAGGACCTCTTGACAGAAATGAGAAAAGCGGGCGTGACTGTTGAAAATTATAGGTTAGTATCTAACTCTTCGCAAGCATAGTCGAAGAACTAGATCATATCAACATGCTGTTCCTGATGGTGAGAAGTAACAAAATGCCAGCATATTAGCAGTTCTATGGACGACACAAGTAGCAAACCAGCATGTAAACATAAGTGGTGACATCATGTGATATTTGACTAGAGCGTATAAAATACTAGAGATTGGTTATGCATATTACCCCGCCAAAAATGTTGTGGAAAAAATGCCTCAAGGATATGCATTGCCTATAGATAGGGTTGCTTGGATGGACATATTCCTCAAAATCTTCGGTGCTCAAGCAACAGCAGAATCCACCCATAATTCAATGGAAACTGCACAGTTTAGAAGTATCAGAATCTTAGTAAGCAGATGTAATTCTGAAACTCCCGCATCGCAACATTATCATATGCAGACAAATAGAACGAAATAAAATACCTCAGAAGTTGTCCAGTAGTCCCCCTGGACAAATGAAAAAATGGTTGCTACTAGCTACGGAGCTCGAACAAAATTTCCAGGTGATCGTGGGAAACTGAGTCTACCATCAAAGATAGCAGTAAAGCATCCTCCAAGCTGCAACCAAACAAAACGAAAGGTGTGATCTTTAGGCTACTGCATTGAGACCAAACATGTGTGTAACCAGGCAGAAGAGTAAAAGTGCACTAATGGCTTAAGCCCATGTTTCATACACCCTGTTTTCATCTGCCTTTCTAGCTGCATTTGCAGGGTTTTTTTTTATTTTTTGGAAGCCTAGGGATCACAACTGTAACGCAAAATGGCACACTTGATTTCTTTCTTTTTTTAAAAAAAAATGTAAACAGATTTCAGGTCATCCAGAGAATGAAGCCATTGCCCTGGGAATACATACATGTGGTGTGCCAGTGTAGCACTAGGCCGGCTAAAGCATCCGAGATTAGGCAGTTAGATCTTTGCACCTATCAAGGGAACTAGTAGCAAGTACTAGGCGTGGAGCGACTGCAGTCAGAGCATTGGCATCTCCGAGGATGGAACACAATTATACCAGCGGCCGATCTGCATCTCCTATTGATGGATGGTCGTACAGTAATAACAAGCGAGGAACCGAATCGCGCCGTCACGCGGGCAACCTAGAAGCGCGCTCGTTCGGTCGGTCGGAGCGGAGCACGGAAGCTGCGAGGGTAAGGGAAGAGACGAGCACCGCCGACAGAGTTGAGGGACTGGGCACCGACTGAGAACAGAGGAACGGGGGCTCACCTCTCCTACGAGACGTCGGCGGCGGCGGGAGGAGATGGAGGCCTCTAGGGCCTGGGCGGGCGGCCGCGGCGCCCGACCCGGGCGGGGGAAGGGAGGGGAAAGCGACGAGACGGGGGGAGCGAGAGAGAAGCGGAGGTGACTGGAGCACTGGGCCGCGGGCGGAGGAGTCGGGGTGGAGTGCAGGCCGTGGGGCGGAGAGGAGGGGGCGCGGCAGGGTTGGTGCGCGTGCCGAGTCGCGGTGCGGTGGGGTGTCGCTGCTGTAGGCTCACGCACGCCAGGTAAACTCCTCCACGCCAGGGGCCGACCCGACACGTCACAGTACCATGGCATGCTACTGAACACCACCACCGGTGCCGGAGCTACCTGGCAGCTCACTTCAGTACTTGGCCGTTGGTGAAGTGCGCTGGCAACCTGCACGGTATGCTCAAGGGAGGGAGGGATGTTGGTGGTTGCCATCGGAATCGGAACTTGCGATCCGTCGAGCTGAGTGAGTTGGCGGCCACATGCGGACATCAGCCTCCCCGCGCCGCCGCCGTGCGCGGAGTAGCTAGCTAGCTGCGCTGGTTGCGTTGACTCGTTCGTTCGTTCGTTAACCCACAACCAACCGACCTGGCAACCGCCCAGCAAACAAACAAGAAAGCCCAGCCATCACGAGAGAAGAAGAAGAAGGTCCCATGCATCATAAAACGGATTAACATTCTTTTGCGAAAACATAAAACGGATGAACAAATGGTTACTCTGCTGGTGGTAGTATATATACATACATGATACCATACAAGACCAACAAGATGAAACATTACAGCTAAACGCCCGGCCTTCTTCGTCTTCCTCGGAACCCTGATACTATTGCAAACTAGCTGCTCCATCAATCAATAATCATCCATCCATGTGCCGTTGATCAGGGCCTGTACAGCCTGCGTAGGAAACATAAATTAACCTTTGTACATGAACTTTAACGATAACTCCTCCTCTAAAAAAGAACACGTACTCCCTCCGTTCTTAAATATATGACGTTTAGGACAAGAAAATTAGTTCAAAATGAACTAGTTTTCTTATCCTAAACGTCATATATTTAAGAACAGAGGTAGTATAAGAGATGCCAATTATATATATATATATATATATAAAAAGATAAAGTCTGACTTGATCCTATTTTCACCACCGTACCATGTTCATTATAATGCCCCTAATGCATCGAGGTCAATATATATGTGTTCTCACCTCCTTAGTTCAATTATAAGTGGACGAGACTTCCCCTCTTTAGTCCAATTCATTAGCGCTAATTATCAAAAATAGTTTCTTTCAAAATCTAGATAGATGCACATATTTCTAAATATGGTGCATTGTTTATAAGAAGAAGAAAAAGCTAGCGCTAGTAGTGACCCTGGCTAGTATTTCTTTTAGCAAAAGACAAAGCCTACCTACCAACGAATAATTATGACAATAACAATAACAACAACAAAAGAAAAGGAGAGTAGACGGCAAGTTAACGTCAAAACGGAATTCTCGTGTGACGAATTGAAGGGAGTCCGGTCGCAGTTGGACGACGACAGCATCCACAGTTGGAGTCACGGGGGGCGCCCATGGAATAAACAAACAACCTTTTAATACTAGCACACAGCTGCGTTCGTCAATTCCGAGAACCGAGATATGGACACTCAACGAGAGAATTACGTCTACTGTTTTTGGTCAATCCAAACGTGCTTCACGCCGCCTATACATATATCTATCTATCATATCGTTTTGCTTGCGCTACTAGTAGAAGCAACAAACAAAACTCAAACAAACTCATGAAGCAAAACTAAAAAAAATAACAAAGGAAGAGAGAGAGAGAGATGCATGCGTACCTCTCCTTGCGCTTCTGGAAGAAACGCTGCAGAGATCTCTTGCTTGAAATAGGCATCTCTGCGTGCGCAACGGAACAAGAAATTAATTAAAAGGCATTATTCCCTTGCCTTTTTCTAGTTTCCAAAGCATTGCATATGCATGGCCATGCCATGTAAACTTTTTAGTGCGAAAAATATATAAGGCATGTAATCGATGACCAACTTTATATTGTGAAAAATAAGGCATGTACACCCTGTTCGTCTGGCAGACGGCTGGTGGCTGGTGCTGATTTATTCTGAGATAAAAGTACCGCTGGCTGGTAGCTGGTGGCTGATTTGTTCTGAGAGAAAAGTACTGCTGGCTGGTGGCTGATAAGATAGACGAACAAAGCGGTAATCGTGACAAACTTTGGCTGGATATGATACACTGTACTTGCATATATTGTTGCCCCGGCAGATTATACAAAGAAGTAAGAGTTATATATACTACGAGTAATCACCAAGAAATTAATAATAAATTGCATGCATACCTTTCGTCCTCAACTTGGCCAGCAACTCCTCGCCGTGGTTTGCCCGCCGAGGACCGGCACGGCCGTCGTCCCCGCCGCCCTTCTGATCACCCGCCGCCATCTTCATGAGATCCTCCGCCTGCCCGCCGCCATGGGATGATGTAGAGCACGAGACAGATGAGCAACGAACTACTAGGCAAGATCGACGGATGTACACATGTAGCTAGTCCATGGACCTTATCTTGTGGGAGATGGAACACGGCGACGCCGCCGTTGTAGAACATCGTCAGGGGCTTCGTCGCCGTCGCCGTCGTGTTGGTGGTGCTGGCGGTGGCGCCGCTGCAGCGCCGCGCCATGGAGAACAAGCAGGAATAAGGTCGATAAGATCAACGCTAGCTGATCGATGCGATAAAGATCATAAACAGTGGCATGCAGATCGACACACACTAACTGTCCTGCTTGGATCGAGACGATTTACCTCGTCAGGAAGTCGCCGGAGAAGCTAGCCATCTTCGTCTGCGACTGCAGGTGCGGCGAGGATCCCACCACGAGCACTAGCCGAAACGTAGTACGTCAATCATCAGGTGATGAGCGAGTTACATAAATACATAGAGATCGATCAATATATTCACACACACACAAATCGACATGAGCAGCAGCAGATCAGTTTACACACTTCCAGCCCGACCAACGTGATCTTACTGCAGAAAGGCGAATCGATCCGGACTACGATTATATGATCCGATCGATCGAGACATGCATCTACCTTCTTGAGGTGAGGACGACGACGAGGAGGTGTTGGGGTTGCGCATCAGCGGGTGGTGCTCAGCTGACGGCGAGTGCCCGTGCTTGGCCATGTCGATCTGTGCTCGACCGTCTGTCGATGTCAGGCTGCTGTCAGCTCTATCATCCCTTGGAGAGCAGGCACGAGCTACACCACAAGAGAGGATCGGAGGAGACGACGGGTACAGGGACAGGGGGTCCTTTGCTTGGGAGAGGCAGACACTTAAATGGGTAAACAAAGAAATGCTTTTTGGGGGTGTACTCTGTAGTCTGTCGTCGAATACATGCATCAACCACACCGGCCTGTTTGCATTCTGAAAAATAATTGAATAAGAGCATGTTTCAAGACATAGCACGTGTAAAATATGGTAGTAGAGTATAGTATAGTATAGTATAGTATAGTATAGTATAGTAGAGTAATAAACAGGAGCAGGATACATTGCCGGCTATCACTCTGTTCGTCTGACTGACGACTGGTGGCTGGTGCTGATTTGTTCTGAGAGAAAAGTACCGCTGGCTGGTAGCTGGTGGCTGATTTGTTCTGAGATAAAAGTACCGCTTGCTGGTGGCTGATAAGCCAGACGAACATGGTGTATATGTGCGCCGGTATCTGTTGCTGTCACGAGTGCCGACGAAACAGCTACGTATATGGACGACAGCTAGAGTCCGGCGATCGCCGGACTGCGCCTCGCCCCTACCGGCGGCGGTCCGGCGCCGGCCGGGTTGTCACTGTTAGTTTCTTTCAAGAGAGAAGAAGACAGAAACCGCATGCAGCACAGTAAAATTCCTCACCGGCTGCGAGAATTGAAGAAAGGGGGTGGAAAGCACTGTGTACCCACTACCCGACTCCATTTTCAGCACGTGTGTATACACACGCATACTATAATCCAGGCAACGACGACTTCGCCACGGGCGTCTCATCATCGATGGGTCGTGTCGTGCATCGATCAGTGCATGTGTGCCAGCCTGGGATGCGTCTCGTCCTACTCGCCCCTGCTCGGGCTCGGCCCAGACCCTTCCGTCTGTCCATCTTCCATTGGTTTGGAGCTTTGGCTAACTGGATCGTCGTCAGCCACCACCATCAACCCGGCCACCGCCCGGAGAAGGAAATGCGTAGACGCATGTAGCTGGCTGTTGGCTGCTTGCACAGCTTCGAAAATCACTAGATGAATTTATTAAACTTAACTAAAATATTATTACAAGATATTTATTATTGTAGCATCACTTTGTCTAATCATGATCTAACTTAATAGTTTCGTCTTGCGAATTTAAAAAAGATTATGATATGAGTTTTTTTTATTAATCTATGTTTAATACTTTCGATTACTATAAGAACATCCGATGTGGTGAGTGAATGGTAGAAACTTAAGCAAGACATGAGCTCAAATCCAGGTGGGAGACGAGACCGTTGCTTGCATACTACTCTCCGAGCAAGATATACTCTCTCCGTTTTAAATTTTAGGTCGTTGTCAAATATAGACTCATACTCTCTCTGTTCCAAATTATATGTCATCTAACTTTTTTAACCTCAAGTTTGACCTCTCGTCTTATTCGAAAAATTTATGCAAATATAGTCAAATTCAATGCAGTCTTGAAGAATTTATATTAATAAAGCAAGTCATAATAAAAATATGATATTTTGCACAATTTTTTGAACAAGACGAGTAGTCAAATTTGAAGTCAAAAAGTAAAATGAATTATAATATGGAATGGATGGAGTAGTTGTTATCATGTATCTAAACATAAGTATATATCTAGACACATAACAAAAGTTGTATCTTAAAATGTCAAAACGGCCTATAGGTTGAAAAAGAGAAGTACTCTCTCTATTTTTTAATATAAAGAACGGAGGGATTGGCACGGAGGCACATTACGTTCCTATAACCACTACGTTCTTTTCATACATGTTTCCTTTATCCTTTCTCTTTGTCAAAATCCATTGATTACAGGTGTAAACCGTGCGTTGAGTCACAAAAGATCCCAATGGTTGTACTCCATCAGACCTAGAGTGTGTTTGGATCCTTTTAGTCACCTGACTAAAGTTTAGTCAGACTAAAAAAATTTAGTCACCCCTTGTTTGTAGAGTGACTAAAATAATTAGCATTAAATGGTTCTCTCTCCCTCCCTCCTCCTCTCTCCTCTCTTCTCCTAAATGTGGATCGGAGGAAGCAATAAATGTGAGGGAGAGAGTTTTAGTCACCAAAAATTGGATCACTTCTGACTGAAGACTAAACTAGTTTTAATCACCTTTTAGTCAGGAGTGTTTGGAGATTTAGTCATTTTGATGACTAAAATTAGTCTTAGTATCTAGTCACTTGTGGATCCAAACACCCTCCCAGCCTTCGACGAGCCCACGATTCAATCCTAGTGGAACTGTGGAAGAGCCCCGGAGTGGCTGTGTGGCGTGAAGCACGTTTGAATTGGGCCTTGTTTAGTTGGCAAAACTTTCTAACGTTTTCTCCACTCTCTCTCCATCACATCGCATTAAATACGCTAAAAGACATATGTTCGGAGTATTAAATATAGGTAAAAAAATAATTAATTACACAGTTTTGATGTACTTTGCGACACGAATCTTTTGAGCCTAGTTAGGTCATGGTAGGATAATATTTGCCACAAACAAACGAAACGTGCTACAGTATGCTACAGGAGTTCGAACAGTTGAAAAGGCAAATTTTTTCACCAACTAAACAAGACCTTACCCAAAATATTCTTTGTTTAACACTGGTCCTCGGAAATTGAAGAAGCGAGCTTGCTCTGGCTCTGCTTGTGTTTATTTCAAGGCGACCCGTGGCCCCCGGCCTGATCGAATGCATTGCGAGAGACAAGAAAAGCTGCTGATGCTTGAATTGTCATCTAAGGGTAGATAGAGGGGCATGCATGAACTCCAAAAAAAAAAAGCACGTCAGTTGATTCTACACGTTTTTCTTCATGCAAGAAAGATAGATTCTTTAAAAGAAATTAACTAGGGAAGGTTAACTTACTATGACCTAACAATTAATTATCTACAAAAATTCGTGACCTCATTTTGATCATTACATTCGCTCTTTCGGAAGCTCCTATACGCCTCCATATTAAATATGTGTAGAGCATTTTTTTAACATCAACCAAACATTTATCAACATTTTTAAACATCTAGCTTAATTCTTACAAAAGTTTCTTGTTATGTACTAATATCTATACTATAAGAGATGAGCAAATTGATGTCAATTCTCACCCAACGGAAAACATACCTACCTCTCACAAGAGCCCCATATGGCAGTCCGGTCCACCTGTTTTGGGGCCACAAAAGGGGGTACGACGAAAATTTTTGCACTTTCTAAAATGTTTCTCCACAAAACTGAAATGTTTTGTCACCAAGCGCTTGGGCTTACCCGCCTTGCGTACCCACGTGCAAACAAGAAAAGAGGGAATCAGCGCTGATGTTTCGGGAGAAAAACAAGGTGCGGCGTCTTACTTGCCTTTCCTCTTCTTTCCTTTTACTCCTCTTGCCTTCCTTTTTTTACTTTGCCACGCAGATTCCTCACTTCCGGCCTTTCCTTCCTTCCTTTTCTGTTTTGTTTCCGTCAACGATCTCCGATCTCTCCTCTGTTGCCTTCCTTTTTAGCTTTGCCTTCTCTCATATTTTTTTAAGCCGTCTCCGGTCCTTCCTATTATATAGATGCTAGACCATAAAATATGGCATGCACTAATTGTGTATTGCTTACCCTATAATTAATCAATCATTGATTGATTTTGTACCTAAATTTACCCACTAATTGTGGATGAGGATATGGTGTTGTTGACGATTTGATGGAAAGTTTGCTATTACCAAATATGTAGATGTTAGACAAGAAAATATGGCATGCACTAATTATGCCTCACTGGCCCTATAATTAATCATTCATTGATTGATTTTGTACCTAAATTGACCCACTGATTGTGGATGAGGATATGGTGTCGTTGACGATTTGATGGAAAGTTTTCTATTACCAAATATAACTCTTCTACACAGTTAGTATATATATGTGTCTATCTTATCGTGAGCCCAACCATTTCCATTCGTTTGCTACTATTCTTCGTCTTCTACTTCGATTCGACTTCGTGCGTAGCTGGATTGTGAAAGTGCATCTTGGCCCCTAATTGTTTTGGTGATAGTGACAAACACAATTTGTGGTATTTAACGTTTGAATAAGATGTGTGCAGGATTTACTTAATTAAAAATTATGGTTTTGACCAAAACAAGGTCCCCAACTCCAATTCGGCGTTTTCAACTCAAGTCAAGGCTTAATTTATTTTTGATTTTGAATTTGAGTATAGGAAACACCGTACTATAAAGGGGGATGCGAATTGATAGCCAAGAGATGCTAAAAGTGCTCTAGAAGATGACCCCAGTGAGTGAGAAGAGATTAGAGTTGACACGTGCACATTTGCTTATCTTATCTCAACTTCTCAGCCTTTGTCGGTAGTACCGACGCCAGGTCGGTAGTACCGATATGGCTTCACTGGCGAGTTTTAGACAGGGGCTCGGTAGTACTGACCCTGGGTCGGAACTACTGATATGCCTCCACTGTTGGGTTTCTGCGACACCCCTCGGTAGTTCCGACCCCGTGTCGGAAGTACCGAGAAACCCTGATTCTGCACAGTAACGGCTAGTTTTCAGGGTTGGGTATAAATACCCCTCTTCTCCTCCCTCACTCATTGCTGACCAACCACGGGACAAACCCTCACTTGAGCATTCACTCCACTTCTCCCCTCCCTCCTAGAGCCAAGATTTGATTCCTTTAAGCTAGGGCTTGGGTAGAGAAGTGATTCCTAGTGAGGATTAGAGAAGCTTTGAGAGCCCCTTCGAATCTCCCCATCTCAAGAGCACTTGAAGCATCTCCGGGCAATTGATTCGTGTTTGTTACTCTTGAAGCTTGCTTCTAGACGGTTAGGCGTCTCCCGTTGAGTGCCCTCTTGGTGTGGAGCACCCGGGATCGTTTGTATTACCCTCTCCTTGGTGGAGAATTCTTAGTGAGCACCAATCTTCCTTTGTGGGGATTGGAAGAGGAAAAGAGGCTCTTGGTGATAGCCCTCCCTTTGTGGGATCCTCAACGGATACGTAGCTCCCTTTGTGGGAGTGAACTTCGGATTAAATTCTTGTGTCTCCATTTGCTTGCTTGAATTCTTTGTCTCTCTCTAACCCTAGAACTTGTTTTGGCCCGATCTCTAAATTGGTTGTGCTCCAACTCATATCTTTGGTTGCAGGTGGTTCTTAGCTACTAAACTAAAGTTTTGATTCAATTAGAATTGCTAGAATCGCATTACATTTCAAATTTCGTTTTAGTCTCCTCTGTACTGTCGGTAGTACCGGTCCGGTACCGGAAGTACCGAGCCCCCTCGGTAGTTCCGGCACCGTGTCGGTAGTACCGACAGGTGTTTTAACCGCTGCATTTGTTTCAGAAATTTGAAGTGATCCTATTCACCCCCCCTCTAGGCATCACAAGGTCCTTTCAGATTGCTGCTCTCGCACGTGGATCGACAATGGTGAGAAGTGCTCCATCCGTGAGTTCATTTGATCTTGCGCTTTTGACTAGCACTAGCATTTGATCTTGCTTTTTTACTACCACTAACATTTGATCTTGCGTTTTTTATTATATAATATTACTCATGCATCTGCACATCATCGTCTCTCATATCTTCAGGACAATCTGTAGGTCATCACCAAGCTCCTATAACTGCTTTACCAAGGTACAATACGGATATTCTCCTGATCGTAGTTTGGCTTTGTTTGTGGATTCCAGTTGCTGGGCCTCGATGTTTGCATTACCACCTTCCAATCTAGAGCTGCATTGTCCTTTCACGTGGTCGTTAATTTATTGTTCTTCGATGGATTCCTCATCACCTACTCATCATCGAAGGTACATCAAGGGTACATCACCAGGTCATTTGTATTATTTAATAATAATTTAGTAATTAATTAATAATTATTTATTAAACTTAGGGTGTTGGGCAAGCTCTACAGTCAAGTACTTGCAATCTTTTTTGGCCGGCGGCTCAGAAGCTCCATCAAGACATAATGTAGGTAAACACTATGCAGAGACACATATGTTGTATCGACAGCTTAGGTGCATATTGAGTAGTTCATGTGGATCTTTTGTTTTAGCATCATGGATAAAACAATTATGGTCCAGTTCGATGAAGGAATGCTAACCACTAAGAGAATCTATAAGTATTTTGGCTTAATTTTTTTTAAGAGACGTGTTTATTTTCAAGCCACACCGTGGGCCAGTGTCCAAGTCAGCCGTGGTTAGGGGGCGATTTCTTTCCAAAAGAAACAAACACGCCTATTAATGTTTGTTTCCAAATAAAAATCAACATGCCCATTAATGTTTTTCTTTGTAAAAATCTAACCTAATTCAGTGCCAGGTTTGACGCCAGGTTTGATTCTGCCGCCGTAGAAGATCCAGTCCCGACGTGCGTGCGTGACGTGTCGACACGGAATTGGCCGCAGGAGGATCGTCGAGGGGACATGATCTCCTGTCGTGTCTGGCGCGCAGAAGGCGATGCCGATTTTTTGATCCTCGTACTGACACGACAGAGGATCAGACTTGGATCCCGCACCTGCGGGCAAAGGATCAGTCTTGGATCCCGCACCGGCCGGATTTGTAGAATCATCCTTGGATGCCGTTTATTATTTTGTTGGAGACCTAAATAGAAATAAAAATTACACCATCTTCGTGATTTGCATGATGTTATTTCCATTTGTTGCTATGATTTGTTGCTATGTAGGGGGCCAAATATTTCTTTCCAAAAGAAACATACACAAATTGATATAGTCCCGTTAATTTCCTATTTCCTTCAAAATAAAAATATACATGCATATAAATACTATTTTAGTTGTAACAAAAATTAACATGCACTTTTGGAATGAAAATTTGAAAATAAATATACATGCCTATAAATGCTACTTTCTTATATCTTTTACTTTTGTAAACAACGTAAGTTAATTTTTATTTTTTTAAACACGTGCATGTGGCACGTGCACTTCCACTAGTACTGTTTGACATTCATCAAAAAAAAATTTGCCTATAAATAAAAAACATTGAGATGGTTATTCTAAAATATTGAAATAGTTTGTTGGACCATCCTCCGCTGGTAGGATGAAAGAATAGCCCAATTCGTACATTTGGGAAAGCCTCCCCACTTCGATGGGAAAGACTATCCCAAATGGGCTTATGATATGCAAATGCACCTCTACGGGCTTCACCCTTCTCTTTGGAAGATTGTGGTTGTAGGTGTGACAATCCCCGCCGAAGGAGAAGCTCTTACACTTGAGCATGAGCAAGGCCTCCACCGCAACGTGCAAGCAACAAGAGTAATCACGGGATCCTTGTGTGCTCAAGAGTTCAACAAAGTCCGGAACATCCAAATTGCTAAGGTGATTTGGGACACACTCAAGGAGGCACATGAGGGTACCGATCAAGTGAGAAGAGGCAAGATCGACTTGATTCACGGAGAGCTTGAGCTTTTCGTCATGAAGGATGGAGAGATCGTGAGGGAAATGTATGATAGGCTAATACTTCTTGTCTCGGACATCAAAGCCCTAGGAAGCAATGATTGGGATGATGAGAAGGTCACAAAGAAGTTGCTAAGAGCCTTCACACCGAAGAATCCAAACCTAGCAACCATGATAAGAAGAGATCCCAACTATCACAACATGACTCCCAATCAACTTCTTGGTGAAATCTTGCATCAAGAGCTAGTTGATCAAGACGTGGAGAAGTCTCTTACATTGAAGGTGAACAAGAGTCTAGCCCTCAATGCTAGCTCTAGTGAAGTGGTGGAATTAAAGCCGAAGACTTCCAAGACTAAGAATGAAGATTCAAGTGAGGAAGGAAGTACGGATGAAGAAACCGCCTTTGCCATAAGAAAATACAAGAAGTCCTTGAAGTCTAAGGCATCAAGGAAAGGTGGTGATGATAGAAAGAAGAAGTCATAAAGAAAATGCTATGAGTGTGGAGAGTATGGACACTTCATCGCCGAGTGTCCCAAGAACAAGAGCAAGGACAAGAATGAGAAAGAGAAGAAGTACAAGGAGAAGAGCAAAGAGTACAAGAACAAGTACCAAGGGTGTGCTCACGTGGGTCAACAATGGGACTCAAGTGATAAAGATGAAACACCAAAGAAGAAAGGCATGGCAACACTTGCCATGGCACAAGGAGCATCTTCACCACGCCTCTTCAACAACTTCTCCGACGATGAGGACAACTCTCACTTTTGTCTCATGGCAAGAGGGAGCAAGGTACAAGAGTCAACCACCTCATCCTCTCTCACCTCATCATCTTCCATACCTAGTAATGACATAGACAACCTAGATGAGGAAAAAGAAATGGAGGCAAACATGATAAAGCAATTTGGTAAAAAGGGTCATAAAGAAATTAAAAAACTTTTGGACAAATTAGAGGAAAGGAAGGAGATTCTCCATGAGCAAGAAGACTTGCTTATCCGTGAAAAGGAAAGAAATCTTGCTCTAGAGAAAATCCTTGCCGAAGAAAAGGCTAAGGTGGAGAAGTTGACCACAGACTTGTCCTTGGCTAATGACTCCAACAAGAGGATGTCAAAGGATTACACTTTGGCAAATGAATCTCTAGCTTCCCTAAAGGCTACTCATAGTGAGCTTCAATCAAGCTTTTCATGCTTGATGGATAAACATAAAAATCTTGAGGCAAACTATAGTACCCTTTGGGAAAGCACCAAAGCCAATTCTAAGGCAACACTTGACTCTAGTGCCTCCACTAGCAAAGGTTGTTCTATTTGCTCTAATGTTGATATAAATGCTCTCAAGACTAACCATGCAAGGCTTGAGGAAACAATCAAGAGCAAAGACAAAGAAATAGCCCGATTGAACATGTTGATCACTCAAGGCAAGAATGGTGCCAAATCCATCCCTAAGGTGGTTGACAAACAAGGACTTGGGCACTACAAGAACAACAAGGTCAATGGTAGGGTGGTGGTTAAAGGGCATGAGATCCCCTTGTGGAACAAGGGAGGCTACCTCAACACTATTATGGATATTGCCCATGTAGTCACCACCTCCACCACAACAAAGGACAAGCCAAAGATTGTGAACACCACAAAAGGGAATGGTGGGGTTAATTCTCCATCAAAGGCATTAAAGAATGTGGTTGAACACAAGCCCTCTCCCAACTACACTTGTGACTATGTTGTGACCTTGGACCACAATGGTAAAATGGTGGTCAAGTATGTTGGGGCCTACACAAAGAAGACCTTGAGGAAGAGTGTGTGGGTTCCGAAAGTTTATGCTTCTAACCTCCAAGGACCCAAATCCTTTTGGGTACCTAAACCAAAAGCCTAAACTTGTTTTGTAGGCCTACTCCTCCGGTGGAAGCGCATGGTTGATTGATAGTGGTGCCACTAATCATATGACCGGAGATGAAGGATTATTTGCATCCCTTGATCATTATGACAACCCTACGGAAGCTATCATCTATGGAGACAATGGTCAAGGAGATGTAATCGGTCTAGGTAAAATTGCTATCTCAACAACAAATTCAATTGAAGATGTTTTTCATGTGCAAGGTTTAGGGTACAACTTGTTGTCGGTTTCACAACTTTGTGAGAAAGGCTACAATTGTCTCTTTACCAAAGAGGGTGTGACCGTCTCTAGAAGTGAGGATTCCTCTATTGTCTTTGTGGGTCACCTAAGGGGAAAGCTTTACTATGTGGACTTCACAAAAGTAAAGGTGGACCCTAAGGCTTGCTTAGTGGCAAAATCCGACATGGGTTGGCTATGGCATCGCCGACTAGCCCATGTTGGCATGAGGAACTTGGCCAAACTTCAAAAGGACGAGCACATCCTAGGACTAACAAATGTTATTTTTGAGAAAGATAGGTTATGTAGTGCTTGTCAAGCGGGAAAACAAGTTGGAGCGCATCATCCCGCCAAGAACATCCTATCAACATCAAGACCATTGAAGCTACTACACATGGACTTGTTTGGACCAATTGCCTACATAAGCATCGGTGGTAATAAATATGGTTTAGTAATTGTTGATGATTTTTCCCGTTTCACTTGGGTATTCTTTTTGCAAGATAAAAGTGAAGCAAAAGGAATTGTGAAGAAGTTCATTAGAAGAGTTCAAAATGAGTTCGAGCTCAAGGTCAAGAACATAAGAAGTGACAACGGCTCGGAGTTTGGGAACACTCAAGTTGAAGAGTTCCTCGATGAAGAAGGCATCAAGCATGAACTCTCCGCTCCATATACCCCTCAACAAAATGGCATCGTTGAGAGGAAGAACCGTACGTTGATTGAATCGGCAAGGACAATGCTTGATGAATACAAGACTCCGGACTCATTTTGGGCGGAAGCCATCAACACCGCATGCCATGCCGCCAACCGCCTCTATCTCCACAAGTACTTGAACAAGACTCCCTACGAGATCATCACCGGTAAGAAGCCTAGTGTGCACTACTTTATGATCTTTGGGTGTAAGTGTTTCATACTTAACAAGAAACCCAAAGCCTCAAAGTTTGCATCCAAGGTTGATGAAGGTTTTCTCATTGGTTGTGGAACTAACGAGCATGGCTATCGTGTTTTCAACAAAACCACCGGTTGTGTTGAGATCACGGTAGACGTGAAATTTGATGAATCCAACGGCTCTCAATGAGAGCAAGTTAGTGAAAACCTTGTAGATGATGAAGAACCCCCAAGTGTGTCAATCTTTAGAATGGGGACCGGTGAAGTTATGCCTCGTGAGGCTCAAGTTCAAGCTCCGGATGACACAAGCAATCAAGATCCATCATCATCAACAAGAGTGGAACCACCAAACTCTCAAGTTCATCAAGATACAAGTCAAGTTCATGGTGACGATCATGGACGGGGCTTTGATCAAGAGGGAGAACAAGGTGGTGAAGCTCAAGGAGAAGCTCCACAAGTTGAAGATGATGATGATGGACCCATTCAACGTCAATCTCAAGCACCACACCCAAGAGTACATCAAATGGTTCAACAGGATCATCCCGTCGACAACATACTTGGGAGCATTCAAAGAGGGGTAACAACTCGCTCAAGATTGACAAACTTTTATGCATTTTACTCGTTTGTCTCCTCTTTGGAACCTCTTAGTGTGGAACAAGCTCTTGAGGACCCGGATTGGATTATTACCATGGAGGAAGAGTTGAACAACTTCAAGAGAAATGAAGTTTGGGAGTTGGTACCAAGACCAAAGTAAAATGTGATCGTCACCAAATGGGTCTTTAGAAACAAGCAAGATGAATTTAGTGTCGTCACAAAGAACAAGGCAAGGCTTGTTGGCAAAGGGTACACTCAAGTTGAAGGCTTGGACTTTGGAGAGACCTATGCACCGGTAGCAAGGCTTGAATCAATTCGTATCCTTTTGGCCTATGCTACTCATCATGACTTCAAGCTTCATCAAATGGATGTCAAGAGTGCATTCTTGAATGGACCTCTCCAAGAAGAAGTATATGTGATTAACCACCGGGCTTTGAAGATCCAAACTTTCCCAACCATGTGTACAAGCTCCATAAGGCGCTCTATGGGCTCAAACAAGCTCCTAGAGCATGGTATGAATGCCTTAAGGATTTTCTTCTCAAGAACGGTTTTGAGATAGGCAAAGCCGATTCTACTCTCTTCATTCAAAGAAATGGAAATGATATCTTTGTATGCCAAATTTATATTGATGACATTATCTTTGGGTCTACTAATGATAAATTTTGTGAAGAGTTTAGTAGGATCATGACCAAGAGATTCGAGATGTCTATGATGGGCGAATTGAAGTTCTTCCTTAGATTTCAAATCAAGCAATTGAAGGAAGGGACTTTTCTATGTCAAACCAAGTATGTGAAGGATATGCTCAAGAGGTTTGATATGGCCGATTCCAAGCCCATCAAGACTCCCATGGCATTAAATGGACATCTTGATCTCAATGAAGAAGGGAAGTCGGTCGATCAAAAGGTATTTCGCTCCATGATTGGCTCCCTCCTTTACCTTTGTGCATCTAGGCCCGATATAATGCTTAGTGTGTGCATGTGTGCAAGATTTCAAGCTAATCCTAAGGAGTGTCATCTAATGGCCGTTAAGAGAATCTTTAGATATTTGGTACACACTCCTAACCTTGGCTTGTGGTATCCCAAGGGCTCCACTTTTGATTTACTTGGCTATTCCGATTCGGACTATGCCGATTGCAAAGTAGATCGAAAGAGCACTACCGGGACTTGCCAATTTCTTGGTAGGTCTTTGGTTTCGTGGAGCTCAAAGAAGCAAAATTCGGTTGCTTTGTCCACGGCTGAAGTCGAGTATGTGGCGGCCGGTGCTTGTTGTGCACAACTCTTGTGGATGAAGCAAACGTTGAGTGATTACGGTTGTGAGTTTAGTAAGATTCTACTCTTGTGTGATAATGAGAGTGCCATCAAGCTAGCAAACAATCCGGTCCAACACTCTAGAACAAAGCACATAGATATTCGACATCATTTCTTAAGGGATCATGAGGCTAAGAGAGATATTGCTCTACGTCATGTGAGCACCGAGAGGCAACTTGCCGATATCTTCACTAAGCCTCTAGACGAGCAAAGGTTTTGTGCTTTGAGAAGTGAGCTAAACATCTTGGATTCTCGTAACTTGGCTTGACTTGTTGCACACAAAATTGTTTGATGCCTAGATAGAGAGAAAAATGTTTTATTTTCTTCACTTTGTGTGTGTCTTACAAAACTTGGCTCTTCCCATAGTGTTTGGTGATTATCGCTTTGATTGATTGATTGTGTCTAATCACCAAGCCCTATGGTTGCTCTACATGTCCATAGTCTTTTCCCTCTATCTATTTCAGCTATTCTCTCAATCTGATCTTCAAAATCTTTAAGATCCACTGTACTACCGACACAAGGTCGGAAGTACCGATAAGCCCTCACTGTTGGAATTTCGAAAAACCACGGTACTACCGACACGAGGCCGGTAATACCGATGAGAGCTTACTGTTTGGAATTCTGCAAAATCAGCGGTAGTACCGGTACCCTGTCGGTACTACTGATGGGACCCTCGGTAGAACCGACCCTCCGTCGGTAATACCGATATGGACTCTCTGGCTCAATTTTCTTGGACCCTCGGTAGTACCGATCCTCTGTCGGTACTACCGATAATCGTCGCTGGGGTATAAATACCCCCGAACCAGACTGGTTCTAGGGTTCTCTTTTCATACCGTTGCCGCCTTCCTCTCCTCACCTCTCTCAAATCCGTGAAGGGAACTCCAAATCCAACCGTGAAATCTTCGAACTAGCCACTCCATTGGATTCCCCACCCTTCAGAACATCCGATCCTCGCCGGGAGTTCTTCGATTCGCGCGAGAACGCTCAAGGTATTACATTCAAAATCCTCTCTAATCGATCTCTCAATGCCGTTGTTTCTAGGAGGAATGCTTTAGGGAATCATCTTTATATCCATCCTAGAACACTTGCCCATGATCTCGTAGCGTTTCGTTGGTTGAATCACTCGGTTCATGGATTTTTCGCACTGTTGCAGACCCCGTCGGTAGTACCGACCCCAGGTCGGTAGTACCGACAGGTGTCTGTCACAAGTGCTAAGGTCCATGAACCGAGTCAATCCTTTTTCAAATCTTTCACACCCATCTTATACAATCCTTACACACTCTCTCAGATGAGTCGGGCCGGCAAGCAAGTGATCCAAGAAGGCTCCGATGAGGATGACGTCCCTCTCGCTCAAAGGAAGAGGAAGGTGGGCAAGAGTGCTCAACGCCCACGTAGTCGAGGCCGTAAAAATCCTCCAGCTGCTCCTCGTCGCTCGACTAGTCAAGGTCACCATGCACGTACCAAGCAAGCTCATGAACCGGATGATCATTATGATGACTATGAAGATATCTCTTTGGACTCTCTTGCGGGTTTTGTGCTTAGGCCCTCCGTGCCTCCTCGTCCGGCAACTACAATGGGAATCATGAAGATGGTTGACTACAAGAGTGGGTCACATGACGTGTACAAGCAAAGGTACTCCGATCCGGCTGAATGGCAAAAGGAATTTGAAGATATCCGCTTTTGGCTCAAGTTCAATGCCGATTGGTATGAATCGGTTATCTTATGCAAGGAGCACATGACTATTGACATGAAGTCCATCAATTGGGATGCTTTGAGGTCATTCAACATTCCGGCCGTCAATGAGGCCATTGACATTTGCCATGCTAAGGGAATGACTTCAATCATGTCATTGAATTATGATTGGAATGAAGAGGTCATTGCACAATTCTATGCCAATCTTTATGTCCGGCGTGAAACCAAGACCTTTCATTGGCTCTTACAAGGGAAGCCTCTCTCCGTCTCTTATGAGAGGTTCGCGCAGATTCTTGGTTTTGATGCGGAGGATCTTGGTCGTCGTAAGATTCATGGAGGAGAAATCCCACTTGATAGTGAGATGGCATTTATGTACGACGCCGCTTATGGCAAGGTTGAGTTTGGTACTACTCATGGTATGAAGCCTGTCTATAGGATGTTGAACCAACTCTTTCGATACACTCTCACTCCTAAGATAGGTGACAACTACAACATCTCCAACATTGCCAAGGATATTCTTGTGAGGATGGCACCGGGCAAAGAAAAGTTTAGTGTGTTTGATTTCATATGGGAGGTGATCATTGTGTGCTCAGTGTCTGCTAACAAGAGTTGTCAGTATGCCCCTTGGATCTTCAGGATGATATGTGAGGTGATCGGAGTTGACATTCTCACCGACAAGACTCACACTTGGTACAAGCCAAACAAGGGGAACATTGAGCGTCTTCTCAAGTTGGGTAAGCATGCCCCTCCTAGAGCTACCTCCTCGGGTGGTCCTTCCTCAGGTGGTCCATCCTCCTATGAGCCTCCATCCTCCTCTCGTGGACCATCATCAACTAGAGGCACCGTCCCCCCCGGCAAGAAGAAGAGCATATTCAACTTCTTATCTCAGTGCCTCTTCGCTTGTTTCAATGTTGGGAAGCACAATGCATAGGAGATCCGTGCTCACAGGCAGTATGTGGATGAGCAACTCATCAAGTTGGAGACTCGCCAAAAGACCTTGCTCACTCAAGCCAACATCGAGCACTCTCCCATTCGCGAGCCCATGGACTTCCCTCCTCCACCGGTCTTCTACAATCCTTGGGAGGTGTACGGCGACACATCCATGATGTATGGAGCTCCTCCGGCCGATATCGACGATGAAGACTTTGGTGGTGGTGAGACCGAGGAAGACGACTCTCCTCCGGAGGCCCACTCTCCACATGGTAGTGATGATTGAAGGGCCTCCTCTTTTTGGCGCTTGATGCCAAAGGGGGAGTGAGCTCACAATTTATCCATGTGGGGGTGGTGTGTATCTTCGCTCTTTTATCTATCTATCTTAGGTTGTGGACATGTATGAACTATTTGTGTGGTGTGATGGATGGTGAACCTAGAACCTTTAAATTTGTAAGACTTAATCGTGCTAGTGTGGAACCTCGTTTATATATTTGTGATGCTTAGTGGTTGTTATTTCTCACTTTGTTAGTTTGAATATCTTGTCATATGCATCACGGTTATTATATCACACTTATGCACTTGTGTATGCAAATTGAGAGTGAAGTTTCTTCTAAATGTGTGATAGGCATTTGAGGCCTCCATAAAAGACCAAGCACACATTTAGGGGGAGTTTCACTTTAAATTATTGGATACACACATCTTTATTTGAAAATGAATTGTGTTGTCATCAATCACCAAAAAGGGGGAGATTGAAAGTGCATCTTGGCCCCTAATTGTTTTGGTGATAGTGACAAACACAATTTGTGGTATTTAACGTTTGAATAAGATATGTGCAGGATTTACTTAATTGAAAATTATGGTTTTGACCAAAAGAAGGCCCCCAACTCCAATTCGGCGTTTTCAACTCAAGTCAAGGCTTAATTTATTTTTGATTTTGAATTTGAGTATAGGAAACACCGTACTATAAAGGGGGATGCGAATTGATAGCCAAGAGATGCAAAAAGTGCTATAGAAGATGACCCAAGTGAGTGAGAAGAGATTAGAGTTGACACGTGCACATTTGCTTATCTTATCTCAACTTCTCAGCCTTTGTCGGTAGTACCGACGCCAGGTCGGTAGTACCGATATGGCTTCACTGGCGAGTTTTAGCCAGGGGCTCGGTAGTACCGACCCTGGGTCGGAACTACCGATATGCCTCCACTGTTGGGTTTCTGCGACACCCCTCGGTAGTTCCGACCCCGTGTCGGAAGTACCGAGAAACCCTGATTCTGCACAGTAACGGCTAGTTTTTAGGGTTGGGTATAAATACCCCTCTTCTCCTCCCTCACTCATTGCTGACCAACCACGGGACAAACCCTCACTTGAGCATTCACTCCACTTCTCCCCTCCCTCCTAGAGCCAAGATTTGATTCCTTTGAGCTAGGGCTTGGGTAGAGAAGTGATTTCTAGTGAGGATTAGAGAAGCTTTGAGAGCCCCTTCGAATCTCCCCATCTCAAGAGCACTTGAAGCATCTCCGGGCAATTGATTCGTGTTTGTTACTCTTGAAGCTTGCTTCTAGACGGTTAGGCGTCTCCCGTTGAGTGCCCTCTTGGTGTGGAGCACCCGGGATCGTTTGTATTACCCTCTCCTTGGTGGAGAATTCTTAGTGAGCACCAATCTTCCTTTGTGGGGATTGGAAGAGGAAAAGAGGCTCTTAGTGATAGCTCTCACTTTGTGGGATCCTCAACGCAGACGTAGCTCCCTTTGTGGGAGTGAACTTCGGATTAAATTCTTGTGTCTCCATTTGCTTGCTTGAATTCTTTGTCTCTCTCTAACCCTAGAACTTGTTTTAGCCCGATCTCTAAATTGGTTGTGCTCCAACTCATATCTTTGGTTGCAGGTGGTTCTTAGCTACTAAACTAAAGCTTTGATTCAATTAGAATTGCTAGAATCGCATTACATTTCAAATTTCGTTTTAGTCTCCTCTGTACTGTCGGTAGTACCGGTCCGGTACCGGAAGTACCGAGCCCCCTCGGTAGTTCCGGCACCGTGTCGGTAGTACCGACAGGTGTTTTAACCGCTGCATTTGTTTCAGAAATTTGAAGTGATCCTATTCACCCCCTCTAGGCATCACAAGGTCCTTTCAGATTGCTGCTCTCGCACGTGGATCGACAATGGTGAGAAGTGCTCCATCCGTGAGTTCATTTGATCTTGCGTTTTGACTAGCACTAGCATTTGATCTTGCTTTTTTACTACCATTAGCATTTGATCTTGCGTTTTTTATTATATAATATTACTCATGCATCTGCACATCATCGTCTCTCATATCTTCAGGACAATCTGTAGGTCATCACCAAGCTCCTATACCTGCTTTACCAAGGTACAATACGGATATTCTCCTGATCGTAGTTTGGCTTTGTTTGCGGATTCCAGTTGCTGGGCCTCGATGTTTGCATTACCACCTTCCAATCTAGAGCTGCATTGTCCTTTCACGTGGTCGTTAATTTATTGTTCTTCGATGGATTCCTCATCACCTACTCATCATCGAAGGTACATCGAGGGTACATCACCAGGTCATTTGTATTATTTAATAATAATTTAGTAATTAATTAATAATTATTTATTAAACTTAGGGTGTTGGGCAAGCTCTGCAGTCAAGTACTTGCAATCTTTTTTGGCCGGCGGCTCAGAAGCTCCATCAAGACATAATGTAGGTAAACACTATGCAGAGACACATATGTTGTATCGACAGCTTAGGTGCATATTGAGTAGTTCATGTGGATCTTTTGTTTTAGCATCATGGATAAAACAATTATAGTCCGGTTCGATGAAGGAATGCTAACCACTAAGAGAATCTATAAGTATTTTGGCTTAATTTTTTTTAAGAGACGTGTTTATTTTCAAGCCACACCGTGGGCCAGTGTCCAAGTCAGCCGTGGTTAGGGGGCGATTTCTTTCCAAAAGAAACAAACACGCCTATTAATGTTTGTTTCCAAATAAAAATCAACATGCCCATTAATGTTTTTCTTTGTAAAAATCTAACCTAATTCAGTGCCAGGTTTGACGCCAGGTTTGATTCTGCCGCCGTAGAAGATCCAGTCCCGACGTGCGTGCGTGACGTGTCGACACGAAATTGGCCGCAGGAGGATCGTCGAGGGGACATGATCTCCTGTCGTGTCTGGCGCAGAAGGCGATGCCGATTTTTTGATCCTCGTACTGACGCGGCAGAGGATCATACTTGGATCCCGCATCTGCGGGCAACGGATTAGTCTTGGATCCCGCACCGGCCGGATTTGTAGAATCATCCTTGGATGCCGTTTATTATTTTGTTGGAGACCTAAATAGAAATAAAAATTACACCATCTCCGTGATTTGCATGATGTTATTTCCATTTGTTGCTATGATTTGTTGCTATGTAGGGGGCCGAATATTTCTTTCCAAAAGAAACATACACAAATTGATATAGTCCCGTTAATTTCCTATTTCCTTCAAAATAAAAATATACATGCATATAAATACTATTTTAGTTGTAACAAAAATTAACATGCACTTTTGGAATGAAAATTTGAAAATAAATATACATGCCTATAAATGCTACTTTCTTATATCTTTTACTTTTGTAAACAGTGTAAGTTAATTTGCATTTTTTTAAACACGTGCATGTGGCACGTGCACTTCCACTAGTACTGTTTGACATTCATCAAAAAAAAATTGCCTATAAATAAAAAACATTGAGATGGTTATTCTAAAATATTGAAATAGTTTGTTGGACCGTCCTCCGCTGGTAGGATGAAAGAATAGCCCAATTCGTTCAAAAAAATAATAGCCCAATGAAAAAAAGAATAGCCCAACGCTCTTTCTTTCCTTCAATCTTCCTTCACCCAATTTTCCGGCGGCCTAATACAGCAAGCACAGGCTGGGCCTTCTTTCCGCCGGAGCCGCCGAAAAAATTGCGGGCCGGTGAAACTGAGCCCAATGCAACGTGAAAAATTACAGTCCAAATAAGCCCATAGAGAACATTTCACCTCCAAATGAAAGCATAACTCCATAAAGAAAAAGTAGCATATCAGGTGGAAACTAGGTAAATAAAAAATAAAACCCAAATGAAGCCGGAGTTTATCTGTTCGAGCTTATTTTCTCTCACAAAACATTATTAAATTTATCAGCCCAACGCTATTTTTCTACCAACCGAACATAGCTTTTTGCCGCGGAATGTGACGAGTGATGGGAATGTTTGCGGTATGCTGGAGTTGGTTTTTACTCCTGGCACAAGCTGGGGGTTTCATGGATCTGCCTATACGGCTATACGAGCACTAAGCAGATCGATGGCAGTCTGTTTTAAATGGATTTTAAACTTGCATACATTTCAAACGAGTAGTAAAGTGTCATTTAGTTTCCAGAAGTCTAACAGCCCAAACAGCTAGTTTCCAGTAGTAAAGTCTGTTTTAAATGGATTTTAAACTTGCATACATTTCAAACGAGTAGTACATTTCAACCGAAGGAAATCGGAATTCCCCACACCACAAGTCAAGCCCAAAAGAATCTCCGCTCATCCAGCAAACAAATTCCAGCTGGCATTTACACAATTTTAATTAGTAGCAGTTCACTAAACAAGATTAACGTGGAGGATGATTATTTGCAGGGTAATTAAGTACTAGTAGTACTGTATTATTTAGTGGCCGTGTTATTAGCAGCGTGGCGGCTGCCATTTCCTGATCTCTCTCTTCCGTTCCGTCCCCTTCTTGCCCTTCTTCCCAATTCCCATCTCGCGCCGCTCTCCAGGGAAGTGACGGCGGGGTCGGTGCCGCGGGCGGAACGCGAGGGGAGGGAAGCGGAGCGGCGACGATGGTGGACGTCTCGCGCGTGCAGAAGGAGCTCACCGAGTGCAACCGCGACCGGGAGGTCTCGGGCGTCTCCATCGAGCTCCACGACGGCGCCAACATCTCCCACCTCACCGGCACCATCGCCGGGCCCGCCGACAGCCCCTACGAGGGCGGCACCTTCACCATCGACATCCGCCTCCCCGGTGAGCCGCTGAGCCGCACGTCCCCCATCCGATCCCTTCCCCCACCTCGAGCCTTCTCTTCCATCGGATCCCCCATCCGTCGTCCTCGCCGTCGCTCGCGTGGAATTGCAGATTTCGCTTCCCCTAGGGGATTCGTAGATTGTCGTGACGCGCGATTGCCTCTCCCGCGGAAGGGGTTTTGGGTCGATTAGGGTTTGCTGACTTCGAACTCCGCTCGTCCTTTTGGTCGGTTCCAATTCCGGGTTAGGGTACGGGTGGTCAGACATCGGGGTGGGGTTTCGTCGCTGCATGTGTATCCGTCTTTGCTTCCCCGCGCAATGAAGCACCACATCTGAACCTTTGCTTCCCCGTGCAATGAAGCACCACATCTGAACAGACAGATGTGTCTGTAACATGTTCACGCATGTTAATATGCACCAGTTCAGTGTGCATTTCACTTTTATCTGTTCTGTTGTAAATAACCTATACTCTGTGGTGTCGTGTTTGCGGTGCTTTTGTATTCATGTATTCTTACTCACAGAGTTGAATGTCTCGTGGACCACCATTTGCTAATAACTGGAATTCAAAAGTAGGAGAGTATGGTGTGGCAAATGCTATTGCCTAACTGAATTTTGTCTTTGGTTCGCAGGTGGATATCCCTTTGAGCCTCCAAAGATGCAGTTCGTCACCAAAGTATGGTATGCAAGTTAACCCCCTGTGATTTTATTAATGACTTTTTATTCTTGTTACCCAATGCTCCTACATATATGTGTTGTTATGTTTTCTCTGATCATGAACAAATAGCACTAACAGATCCCTTGTTTCCATTTCTTCAGCCTTTTGATTTAGTGATTATTATCTTCCCCCTTTTGTTACACGTCTCCCCTTGTGTTCCTAAGTTCTGCTGCCCTCTCTTAGTCTATTTTTAGTACAGCTCTGACTTCTCCAATCTATCTTGAAGGCACCCTAACATCAGCAGCCAAAATGGAGCAATTTGCTTGGACATTCTGAAAGATCAGTGGAGCCCAGCCCTTACTTTGAAGACAGCCCTGCTTTCCCTTCAAGCTCTGCTTTCATCTCCTGCACCTGATGACCCTCAGGATGCTGTTGTTGCACAACAGGTCTGGTTGCTTCCTATTGTGGTTCTATTTTTAGTGCTCTTTTTATTTAATTTCACCATTTAAGCTATACTTGGCCAAGAGTTAAATTGACGTACCTGCAAATAGTGGATTCACATGAAATGAGTCAGAAACTATGTTTATGCACTTTCTGTATAAT
The DNA here is from genome assembly GCA_036936925.1 of Cenchrus fungigraminus. Lineage (NCBI taxonomy): Eukaryota > Viridiplantae > Streptophyta > Magnoliopsida > Poales > Poaceae > Cenchrus > Cenchrus fungigraminus. The sequence continues at coordinate 4,819,827 of CM072779.1, forward strand.
TGCCTCGTCAGCTGTTGGTTGAATAGCATCATACAGTTTTGCAGCAAAGTAAGCATGGCATTCAATGTGAGCTTTGTAGCATCCATCACATGAGCTTGTGCCTGCAGCGCACTTGGCAATTTTACAGTTTAATGTTACACAGGTGAAAATGTTTGTGATTATAGCTTACAGCAACTGGTAACTTTTATCTCTGCTATAGATTTTTTTCCCTTCTGCAATTAGTCCTGTATGTTCTCCATGTACTGTTAATGCAGACGTGAGACAGCAAGATAGGGTGCAAGCCTGTATGGTAGTTCTTTTCAGTTTTCAGCAAGCTCTTATGCATTTAGTATGGTCCATTGGTTGTATAGAATGCTGGGTGTAAGAAGTTTCTAGCAAGCCGTTTTTCATGTAAAGTCCACTTTTGTACTAGATTGTTTACTATGACCTCAGCCAAACTGAAGGGTAGTTAATCACAAGGAAATACCTATTTGACATATTTGTCCAGCAATATGGCTAGGTGCTTCTTGTTCAAATGTATTGGTGATGTTGTGATGTTTGCCAACAGACTAGGTCACTAGGCAGTCCCAGAGAAGGCATTATATAGGGAGAATAATAACTTCTGAAATTGTACTGTGAGTCCAGTGATGCAGAGTGTAAGAAAATTCACTGCAAGAATGAATGAACAGCGGACCCGTAAAGCTGTAGAAGAACTTGCAAGATACTTAGCTGAATTGCTATTGCCAACCTTCTCTCATTGATTTCTTTGTGTTGATCTGTTTCTGCAGTACCTGCGTGATTATCCAACATTCGCAGCTACGGCTCGCTACTGGACAGAGGCCTTCGCAAAGAGTGCGTCCACTGGCATAGAAGAGAAGGTACTGACAATTCTGCTCACCATTTCATTGTGTATGTAAGACATGTGCATGTTGATGAGCCTTTTTGTTCGTGTGGAGTACAGGTGCAGAAGCTGGTTGAGATGGGCTTCCCAGAGGATCTGGTGAGAAGTACCCTTAAGACTGTTGATGGGGATGAGAACCTGGCTCTCGAAAAGCTCTGCTCTGGCTAAACCATCCCTATGGCTGATATATGAACTGTAAATTGCATCCCCATTGGTTATATAAGAGAGCAATGCCTGCTAATTCTCCTCCTGCCATTTCAGTGTGGCCGTTTATTAAGACAATATATATAGGGGATTGGACCATGGGACTGAAGTGAAAACTGAAAACTGCTTATGATAACTCCAGAGTTCGTTCATTTTTCTTGTCTCACATTTTTTATTTTTATTCGTCCAGCTGCTTGAATTATCGGTGCTGTGACGTGTTTCTCTTCGCTGATGCAATCCTGTTTATATCTGATACAAATCATCAGTTTACACAAGTCGGAGCAATCTGAATGTGACAGGTAGCATCTCATATTTGATTCTCACCATGTCCATTGTTCAGTGTCTGAATGTGATTGGTCATGTGTGCTACTAGTCGTTGTCTGATATGCTTATGTTTCTGTTGGTTTTGCTGATGAGTTGGCCGTGGTGGTTTTCTTTGTCTGGACGCATCTTTGTGGCCGGTTACTCAGCTGCAGATTGCATGCTGCTGTTTTATGCAGGAAATGCCTGGGACTGGCACATCATACGTCAAAAGTATTTTTTGTTGAAATTTGATTCGTTTCAAAGAAAAGGCATCAGGAATGAGGTCGGATTAACTGACGTGAGGATGTCACGCTTGATTTATTTATTTTTCCCTTGTGGGTTGCATGATGAAATATTGCCCTGAGTCACGGTTAACTAGGATTAACTGACAATAATTGAGGTATCGTTTTCGCCGCACATAGGCGCCCGTCTTGCCGGTTGCGTTTGCAGTCACACGGGTGCTTATAAATTTTTAACCTCGTGTTTTTACCAAACTGAGAGTGAGTGATTGACACACAGAATTGCCCTTGTGCATCAGATAACCTGGTTGATTGAGGACGGAACAGCGTGTGGTTCAGCTATCAAAACTGAAAGAGATGCGATGAACTCTGAATATGTTAATTTTATTTTTCCTACGTATAGGTCATAGGTGGCAGAAAGTACTCATTGGCTAGCTACTGCAGAGATACGCTCCGTAGCACTAGAAACAAAGGTTTGGTTCGTCTCGTCTGGCTTGTTCTGTTTGGTCAAACACGTCGAAACAAACCTCCAAGGGTTGACTAGTTCCAAGAGGTCGAAACCGGTCGTACGTAAAAGACGGGCGCGTTGACTTTGAATAAGTGTTTCATGTTGGCGTCAGCACAGCTAATAATACGAGTATGCTACCCTCTACTCCCTCCCCTCCACAATATAAGTATTTGTTAACTTTTGCTGATCACGTTTGACCACTCATCTTATTCAAAAAATTTATAAAAGTATAAAAACAATTTTGAAATATTTAAAATATATACGATGATAAAACATATCATAACAAAATAAATATTTTTTCATAAATTTTTGAATAAGACGAATGGTCAAACGTGTATCACGAAAATCGATAAATGCTTATATTGTGGAACGGAGGGAGTACGACGTAGTTATTAAAAGAAGGAAAAATGAAAAAAAAATCTCACAGGCAAGCACGATTTGGCAGGAAAATCCCAGAGAGGCTATCTCTCTGTGTGGGTCGAGTGCCAAGCGCTGAGTGGCAACTGAGACGCCGGAAAAGGAGCTGAAAATGGCCGTGCACTAGCGCAGCTTTCACATCTGTCTCCACCCTATGAAGCAAGCCAATGACACAAACATTACACGCGTCGCCGTCGGCCATTGAAGACCGGCCGCTTGCTTGACCCCAAAAGCAAGGCACCGCCGCGTCGATGTGTGACGAACAAGCACTATATACTTATATATATACATATATAATATATATACTTATCCTTGAATTGCTCGATCATGCATATACTATTATACTCCGAGTAGTTTGCAACCTCCACAGTCAAAGGCATGAGATGTGTCTATAGGGGGAGAGGAGCAACGACGACAATGACTGAGGTCTCGTTTAGTTGGTAAAATTTTTGGTGAAAATGGTAAAATTCTTGCATTAGAAAACGTGTTCTGTGAGAAGTAGCACGGTCTGCAATACGAAAATTTTGGAAACTTTTGGAACCTGAATACGACGTGCGTGCTGACATGCACAGATCGTATATATATCACCAGAACGCCAGAGCACGAGCACGGCGACCAAACCACACGGAGATCCTTCACATCTGGCAGCCATTGCACGCTGATCCATCACGATTTTCAACCAGGGGTTGGTGTCCCGGCGAGACTTTCGGGGGTGGTGCTGAGGTGACCGGCCGGTGCCATTGCCGGTTGCCACCGGTGTTGGCAGCCAACCAGTTGCATTGTGGTTAGGCCGGGTCCTGTTTGGCAACTTCACTTTACAGTCAAAGCTTCACACGTATTTTTCTTTATTTTTTTCAGAGGGTTTTTAGCTCACCAAAAACGTCAAAAGGGAAGGGAATATATGAATATCTGATACCCCTGCAAATTCGCAATGCACGGTGGTGTAGTGTAGCCCACAACGTTGGTCACGAGTTCATCGTTGAATCCCACGTTGATCCAACAGCTGAAATCACAAGCTGCTCGTGTTCTTAATTCTAAGTGCCCGTTCACTTGGGTGAAATTAAAAAAAGAATAGTAAAGTTGTAATCGAATAATATTAGAATAGTGTTTATAGAGGCAGTATGATGTGCAGTGGTAGCATGTCGTAGCGTGCTTGTGCTTTGTCTCTCCTCTGCCGCGTGCTACGTGATTCACATGCACATGGCGCGTGGTTAATCGCCCATCAAGCTCCAAACAGTGTTGTAGACTTGTAGGTGCTCCAAACAGCTTCAAACACGGTTAGGGGCTTAGGGTTAGGGTAGGTGCTGTCCGTCCCCTCCGACACTGGTCTCGTACCACTAGCTAGAGCACAGTAGCTCGCTTTAATGGAGGCTCTAATGGAGGCAGTCGGTAGTAGGAGGGGCTCCAGCCACTGCTGCCTCCGCGGCTAATTTGTGGCCATCACTGCTAGATATACGTATCCAGAAGAACGAAGAAGGCATCATGTATGCCATCACCGCTATACTTTCCTTTATCTAAAAAAATCACTGCTATACGGTATGCATGGCAGACCTCTTGGTAACTTTGTCGACTGATCAACCACTGACGGGATTGAGCAATTGTTTCAGTTTTTGATTATTTATAAAATTGTCCCTTGTCTTGTAGATCACTTGTGGAATTGCTTTGTAGTAGAAGGTTAAAACTTCAGATAGGAGGTTTCTTTTTTTTTTTAAGTTTATGTCACACATCCAAAATTGACAGATTATTGCTCATTCTTCTTTCAAGGTTTAGCACTCTTTTGTTTTATTATATTGAGAAGATCATGCAAATTAATTCAAATTACTTTTTTTTTATAAAACATGTACCCAAGTTACATAATTATGCAAGTATATTAGATATATTAGACATAATTTTTCTAATTTTTAGGACCCCATTTTACTTTCGCTCTCAGAGTAGAGACGGCCCTGCAGCTAGTGAAGGCACACATGCCGCTAAGTAGTACGTCAACGCTGGGTGAAGGCACACTCTCAGGGCTGGCTGTGAGTGAGGCTGGACTATGACTGCATGCGAAGACTATCAGGCCCGGGTGAAACGGCCTTACCTGTCAATGCATACGAGAAAACAATCAACTGTCAATGCATGCGACCAAACAACACCACAGTAACTGTGATTTGACAGCCTTCGTTAACACCGAGAAAGACTGCAAAAGGGAAAAGATGTGTCACATTACTCTCTTGAGGCACGCATGCAGTTTCGTCCTGCTGTCAGGGGGGACACCGCCGTCCTCCAGCGTCACTGCAGATCGAGTGCAGGCGCTATTTAGTGGGCTGATTGAATAGGTTCGTGGCTGTAAATCTGTAATAGTGCCGTGGAACGGATGCGCGCAGATGGCAACTCCTTAACAACCCCATCCAACCGGCCGTCCGCCGATGCGATCTACCCTGCAGTTTGCACTGCACCCAACAACTCTGCCGCTCCTAATTTTCCCATGGACAGTCTGATGAACAATGTTTGATCCTGAGATTGAGAACATGGAGAATCTTGCGTGAATGCCCAACTGTTCTCAGGTAAGCTCTATATGCGAACATGTAGATGGCAACTCGCGAACGACCGGAACCGCCTGATGAACATGATCTACAGGCATCTAAACTGTTTGCAGGTCACAATCTAAAACGAAAGAAACTGTTTTCAGTCAAATCCTCAGGCCGTGAAAAATCTTAGATTTGCTTGCCTGAATATTGTTCTCAGTTCTTCCAACCAGATCAAAGAAGGAGAAGTCGGCAGTTATGATCTATGAAGACTCCAGCACCAAATCTGATCGCTTTGTGGAAGGATTCGGTGACTGGTTGGTGTGTAAGTGATCAGAGCACTACCACTTATAACACAATAATGTTGATCTCCATCTTGCTATCCATACCAACAGCAGTAGCAGCTGCTGATTGCTCAATCGTACGGCAGGGATCGATGCGATGCAACTAACCCCTGACCTGACCAAAAGTTTGGCCGCCCACTCTCACTAGTCACTAGGCTCAGCTGGGCTGGCTGCACTACACTACAGTGTGGTGTTACTGTCAGCCATGGCTGCTTCTGCTTGTAGCTGACACGGGGCAGAGGTGCAGGGCCCGAGACCTGTGATTTTGTGCCCGGCGATTTCGACCCGTCGAGGTCTGTATCAAGGGAGATTTCCGATCGATGACGATGATGCAGGGGAAAAAGAGAAAGAGAAGGCTGCAAAAGGAGGAAGAAGTTCTGAAAAGAGTATTACTGCTCTACTAATTTGATTTCGGTTCCTACTCTGATAGCTACTGTACGTGCATGCGGCAGGTCTATCGCGCATGCATGGAAAATTGGCTTCAGGATCCAGATATCCACCAGAAAAACAGCACCTATTTGGAAACTTGTTTGTATGGGAAATCGTATGTAGCCGTCAAATGAGCGGGATTATGTTAGGAGAAAAAAATCAGCGCGCGAGTTCATGACTTCATGTGCGTAGATGAGGGATTTAAAATGAATTTCAATTGTTTCGCCAAAAAAACGCATTTAAATTGTGCTACAGGTTAGTAGTATGAACTGAAATATCTTTATTCCCGTGCGAAAGGAGCTTTTGAATTTTGCCAGCACTTCCGTGTCAAGTGTGAATCCCTTAATTCCGGGGGAACCTTTTCCTGTCAAACAGATGGGTCCCCTTCATCTATCAACTCTCTAATCTTCAAACCCTAATTATTAGGCACACAAAAGGACTTGACATAGGAGTAGTAAAAGCCGGCCTTTTTACTAGGCTAGACCATATCTAGTAGATTCTCATTTCCGAATTCAACTCTGTATTGGAAGAGTTAGCGAAAAAATAGTAGTAGTTCTCAAGCAGATCCTATTAACGTTTTCTTTTTTCTTATAATTATTAGGACAATTAAATAATCCACCCCAACTCACCCAAATAGAAGAGGAGTTGTGGCTCTTCCAAATTACAATCAGTAGTTGGATTAAATGAGATTATTGGGTATATGTAAAACACCAATGAAATAGATATCGGGACATCCCATCAGCTAATTATTAGAAAAATATTTATGGGTGAGATTACTGGAGGTACAGGTGTTTTTATTATCCAACATATGGTTCCAGAAAAAAAAAATCCTTCAAGATATATTATTTTATTAAATCATGTAACGTCTTATTTGAGATGGCTTGAGGATGAGAACCAGCAGTTTTTAAATGTATTTTTGGAGCTGTTTTTAATTATTTTAATTAGCATACGGAGTAGAATGGTAAAAAAACATGCATAGCTTAGGATAAGCACAATCAGTCATCGTTTCATACTCGAAAGTCTAAACAAGCCAAACTTGGAAATGGTACAAAAGTAGAAGGTAAAAAATGTTTCCCTTTTTCTTTCTTTTTACAGAGCCCTTGCCAGAGTGCCAAACCGTCGTCACAAAAGACCCGTCACGTAGCACAGAGTTGAGGCGGTCTCCCATTTCCCTCCCTCCTCAACTTCCCGCGTCCTCCCGTTGTTTCCTCGCGACCGCCCCACACCGCCGCCGGCGAACGCCCCGCGGCACATGACGGCGGCCCCTCCATGGGCTGCATCCTCGGAAAGCTCGCCACCGCGCCCAGCTCCTCCCTCTTCTTCCCCGCCGCCGCCGCTGGAGGAGGAGGGGACAAGGCGGCGGAGGTGCAGCTCCAGGCGCCGCCGCAGGAGCACATCGCGGCGGTGAGGAAGGACGCGTCCGGGTGGCCGCTCTGGCTCTCCGAGGCCGCCGGCGACGCGCTCCGGGGATGGGCGCCCCGCGGCGCGGACGCCTTCCAGAAGCTCGAGAAGGTGAGGACGACGATCCTTTCCGCCGCGCGCCCGTGCTTGCTTGCTGATCGGCAGTCAATTATACCGCAAAAAGTTTGATCTTTTCTTGGGAACGAACAGCGGGTTGTTGGGGAAATTAGATTTCAACTTGCCTTTTCTCATCCTTGTTTCGATTTGTTCGTGCTTGTCGTACGCGATCGTCGGTTGTGGAATTCGGCGAGTAATTTGAGTTCTTGCTTTTCCTGGTCATCGCATTTCAGTTGTTGGCGTGTCACCTACTCCCAAAAAATGAAGTCTTTTCTTCACTTTCTCTGTTATGAGTTGAAGAGAACAAAGGATTCTTTATTTTTCTTTTATTATGAGTTGTAAGCGTCAAAAGGGGGGAAAATAAAGCAAATGGTGATCTCAACACATAAACAAGCTCCGAATTCCTAGAAGTGCTTAAAAATAAGCAGGGATGAACAAACCCCCAGCTTTCCTGAGATTTAAAAACGACACAGCTCATCATCTACGTTCATACTTTATATGCTTGTCCGTGTCACAAGAATTCGTAAGGACAAATGGGAAAAGTCAACTTGCAATGCGTCTATTGATTGGAGTACTGCAAATGTTATATTCTCTGGTCTTTTCAAAGAAACGAGTTGTTCTAGATTTTTTTCCCTAGCTTTTTTAGAGCCGAGTCAGTGAATCAGTGAAAATGTTAAAAAGCAGCTAAATTCACTTGCTTGCCTCATTCAATGGGATATATTTTCTAAAAATAATGGTTGCGATCTTTTTCCCCCTGTGCCGCCAGATTGGGTCAGGAACATACAGCAACGTGTACAAGGCGATTGACGTGGAGAGCGGCCGCGTGGTGGCGCTGAAGAAGGTGCGCGTGGACGGCGTCGGCGAGGCCGAGAGCGCGCGGTTCATGGCGCGGGAGATCGCCCTGCTCCGCCGCCTCGGCGACCACCCCCACGTCGTCCGCCTCGAGGGGCTCGTCACCTCCCGCCTCAACACTGCGCCCTCCCTCTACCTCGTCTTCGAGTACATGGAGCATGACCTCACTGGCCTCACCGCCTGCGCAACCGCCTCCGGCCGCCGCCTGTCCTTGCCTCAGGTATGATCACCGTGTTTGTTACATACTGCTTCCTACGAGCGATCAAAAGTATGGAAATAGTCAATCGCTAGCTATACTGTTCTCTCGTCAGTTCCTGGAAATTAGTTGTAATGTAGTTTTCAGAGGTGAATCTTTGTGCGACAAGCAATACGAATTTCAATCATTGGTGACGCATAGGATCGGTAAATTAGCCACCTTAGATTCTTCAGTTCTGATCGGTGATGTGGAGAGTTTAACCAACCATCTGGTTTCCTGGTAGTCTGTGAACTGTGATTAAGGAATTTATCACTAAAGAAAGTTGGCGCCATGCAGTTTGATTGCTTAAGATTGCCAGCAGCCAGCACAACTGTTCCTTCGAATTCAAATGTGGAGAAGGGATGATTTCTAATTGAATCTTAAATTATTTCCTTCAAATAAATTGCATGTGTTTTAAAGAGCTTGAAGCTTACTATTTATTACTAATAAATTAACATGGGCCGTTGTAATGCCATTTGCCTTGAGATATGGCACCTCTTTTCAAGGGAGCATAAAGGGATACTAAGACATTTGCAGCGTTGTCAGCATATATTTGCCAGTCAAGTCTCCTATTTGGGAGACCGAATACTTTGTAATTGATGTAACTTCATTCTTTGGTTCTAGAAGAGGCATCATTGACTGATTATCAGCAGTGGAATTTTTGCTTTAGCTTTTTGCAAGAAGCAAACAAATCCATTAGACCAGAACACCGCAGTGATGTCGACCTGTGTAAGTCTGCTAGACTAAGTTAAGCAGAGTATTTCCTAGGTTTGAACAGAGGAGTCCAATTGACAGGGACTGGTATTGTGCACTTTTTGCACGCACACTGCTTCCCAGAAATCCCTTCACCAAACTACAGACATTTCAACTGTCAACATTGGCTGCAGTTAACTGACTGGAACTTACCTCTGAAACTCTCTATCCATTAAAGCTCTGTATCGCCGTTTGGACTGTATGGAAATGGGTCAACTTGGTTTGGTAAAATTGACTCACTAGCATTAATAAATAGTAATGAAAAGGTCGTCAATTACTCTCTTTTCTGAGAAGGAAGGTTCCAACAGGAGATGTTTTTCAGCTACAGAGTTATTGACAAATGTATGCCTGACTTCATTATGTGTGGTATTCACAAAGTATAGTTCCTTGTTTGCAGGTGAAGTGCTACATGAAACAGTTACTTTCCGGGATTGAACACTGCCATAACAATGGTGTTCTGCACCGTGACATTAAGAGCTCAAACCTACTTGTCAGCAATGATGGAATTCTTAAGATAGCTGACTTTGGACTTGCCACCTCTTATGATCCTGACAACATGCGGCCGATGACAAGCCAAGTGATCACGCTTTGGTATCGTCCACCTGAACTCTTGTTAGGAGCAACTCAATATGGTGTTGGTGTTGATCTTTGGAGTGTGGGTTGCATATTGGCAGAATTGCTTCTTGGTGAGCCCATATTCCCTGGAAGAACAGAGGTACTTGGTTTGGTCCAGCTGAAATGTTAATTTTGGATAAATAGTGCAGGATGTCACTTGATTTTAGCTATTATTAACGAATGGTTTGTTTAGGTGGAACAATTGCACAAGATTTTCAAGTTGTGTGGTACTCCATCAGAGGATTACTGGGAGAAAATAAAGTTCGCTCATCCTGCGTTCAAGCCATATGAACGGTGCCTAGCTGAAAAATTTAAGGATATGCCACCATCTACCCTATCACTTCTTGAGACTCTCCTATCAATTGACCCAGATATGAGAGGCACTGCAACTGATGCTCTGAACAGTGAGGTTAATACTACCCTATCAATCCACAATCCATTTAAAATGAACTGCTACATGGAACAAATACAAAAGGAGGGGAAAAATTATGACAGACAGTATACAAAACAATGGTTTATGCTTAGTTTGCATCGATATAATGTAGAAATTAATTTTGAGTAGGAACTCATGAGGTGGTCCTTTGTTCAACTGTACTTATCATTTTCTGTGGACTCAGTTCTTCAGGACAGAACCGTATGCCTGTGAACCATCAAGCCTTCCGCGGTATCCACCATGTAAAGAAAGAGATGTGAAGCTGAAGTATGAGAAGCACAAAAGGTTTGGTGCCACTCTCTGCGCTAATCTCATCTGTTTTATTTTGCTTACAGAACAATTCAACATTTGTGTGTTTTTCAGGAAGTCAAGGGTTAATGGGTCAGTAGAACGTCATAAAAACCGACAGCATGCATCACAAAATCCTGGGCGCAGAGTATTTACTCCAGATGTCAATAATAAGCAGCAGGCAAATCCAAAGGTGTGTTTGTTGCCCCTAATCCTCTACAAGAATCTTGTACTCAAATCTCAACAGCACCATGCTCAAATTAGCACCACTCCTGGAAATGCTTACACCAAAAGCCATAATCAAGCAACTATTTAGACACAGAAACAATGAATAAACGGTGAATTGTGTTACTTTTATCTTCAGGTACCAAGATTGGTAACAAGCACGAGTACTACGAAACTTGAGAGATTCCCTCCACCTCATTTGGATGCATCAATTGGTTATAGCCTAGATTCATCTGCTGATGCAACCACTGAAGAATTCTTCACATCTTCAGTTGTTGAGCTAAAGAAAATGCCGAGCGTAATATTGGGTCACATGAAATCTTACCTGAATAGCCCGAAGAAGGGCATGCAGAAGGCCAAGCCAAGCCTCAATATGGCACCTTCCACTGTTCTCATCGGTGCATTTCGGCCTTACTCGCTTGGCCATCCTATGGAAGTGAGGAGAAAGAATAGGGAGCAATTCAGAGGCAAAGGGAGAAATGTAGTAGGTGCAATCAAATGACATTGTAACCATGTTCCTCCTTTTTTTTTTTGTCCTTTCTATAGATGCTATTCGATAGCTGGTGATTTTCAACCACAATTGATAGGTTTTACCTGTACAGTTCGGGAGTACTATAAATTAGAGCTGTGTATAATGCATTTGTTATGTACAATGGGCCGCCAAATTTTATCAGCAAAACAGAGTATAAGAACACCCACACAGTTTTGTAGCTTCAATCTCTGCATCAAAATCAGAGGGAAAAGAAAAGGGATCAAGGGAATGCTATTGCCATTGCCCATGATCTTAATCCCGCACCAATATTACTCTTTCACAAGCACAACCGTCTAGAATTCTGAAATGCAGAGAATATGATCACGGAAAAATTGGATCAACAGCTTCCAGATTGCTCTCTTTTCCAAACACTAAATTTGTATTTTTCTCTATGACAACAGGAGCAGTCCGGTGCTGCTGATGCTCCTCACATCATTTACAGGATCAATTTCTCAAATACAGGGTTAGGTTACAAGCACTAACCAAGATTAGAAGAACAAAAAAAGAGCAGCAAATGATGCAAAGCTAGCATCGTGAACGATGACTGAATCAGCCATTGCATGCGTTTTACAAGCTGAGACGTAGTAAAATGATTAAAAAAAAAGAGAGATCCCCATGTACAGCGCTGCGTGATCAGAGATGAGATCTTACAGCTGCAGCAGCAGCAGCAGCAGCAGCAGGGGGAGGCTGTGATTCTGCAGCAGGGGACGGCGAAGCCTTGCTGGTGTGGCGGCTGAACACGTTGTGCCAAGCGGTGGTGACAATCGACAAGCCTCTGATACGAAGCCACCTGGCTCCCTCTTTAGATTCGGTTTTAGGTTCGGACACCTGCAGGTTTAATGAAATGCTTAGATGACATGACACTTGTAGCTCAGGCTTGACGATGCCAATTGAGGATGGATCATCACCTGAGTGGACTCGTGTGCATTGGCCGTGGTGACCTCGTCCCTGTTGCTCGCCTGACGCGTCGTCGCTGCAGAGAAGGAGAAGCACGATCCCAAGAAGTGTCAGCACTCAGCACCAATGCATGGCAGCTCAAGAAAGGAACAGAGAAGGAGGGAAGAACCTCTGTTCCTGACGGAGCCGTCGCTGCTGGCGTCGGCGTCGGCGACGATCTTGTCGACGAACGCCGTCTTCTGGCAATAGTACCTAAAGCTGGGCGATCCCGGCGTCGACGGCTGCAGCGCGCGGCCGGTGGCTTCCTCCCCCTGCTCCTTGGGCTCGGGCGCCACCTTGCTGCCTCGCCTCCTCCCCGCCGCGGACGACGACGACTCCGCCTCCGCCTCCTGCCCTTGCTGCCGCTGCGCCAGCAGACCCGTGGTGGACGCGTCGCTGTTCCCCACCGCCCGTGCCCGCGCCCACCCCCGCCGCCGCCGCCGCGGCTCGCCCCCCTCGCCGTTTGACGCCCCGCACCCCATCGCCTCCAGCGTAGGGGAGGGCTGGTGAGCGGGGCAGGGAGCCGGAGGAGGTGGGAGGGGGAGCCACAGCGTGGGGTTGATCGGAAGGGGTGGCCTCGAATGCCGCGCCGCGCGGCGGCCTTAGTAAGGAGACGCGCCCGGGGGCCGATTTGGACCGTTGCTGCCGGCGAGCGGCGGCGCGGGTTCCTCGGAGCGGAGCCCAGATTTGGCGGGCTGATGATGGAGAGGTCCCACCTGGCAGAAGACGTCCGGAGATGGGCTTCGTCGGGCCTAATGGGCTTTCATGATATGAACGCGCACAAGCAAGATGATGGCCAACTTTCGTCAAACAGCAGCCCAGCGTTTTTCCTTTAATTTCCTTTCCTGGATGTCTTTCAATTTTCTGAATGGTGAATGGTGATCATTCATACACCTCATAAGCTTCGAATGTGTAGGAGAAAAGCTTCTTTCATCTGCGGTTTTTTTTTTTGTGTGCATTTCCATGTAAGGGTGTATATTTGACATCTTTAATTTGGGAAAAAGAAAATTGGCGGAAACATTTGGCAAGGTGTTTTTACCTAAAACAATTTTGTGCTACGAGCAGGTAGCTCAACTGCTGCAGCCTATTTATGCAGCTCCATGTGAATGGAACCTACCACTTGCTGAATAACAGTACACTCCTCACAAGTCTTGAAACAACCAAGGGTTTGGTGCAGAACTAGGACTAGCACACGTGAAAAAGTGACTGCGGATCTTGAAACAACCAAGACTTGCTGGTGCTCGAGATGATGCATTCCTTTCGTTCGTCAAGTACTGAGACACTAAAAATAAAGCTGTTAGGTTACATTTCCACATTGCTGTTGCAGTGAACAGACAACTGAACTTGAACGTGATCTGCTGCAATTTTTATTTGGCCCTGTTGGTTCTGTTCACGTTCTAGAAGGAAGCCATATCCATGATTTATCCAGTAATTCGTCCCAGGATCCTGAAACAACTTGTTGAACAGAGCAGGCAACCTGTGCGCCTCACACAACCTGACACTGTATGGAGGAGTGTGGATTGATGTTGAGTGCTGCTAATGCCTAGATCGAGCTATATGGCTTGTACGTAGGCTTCAGCCAGCCAGCCAGGCAACTGCGATCGAATGCACATGGCACACCCTTGCTTCTTCTTCTACCTCCTGCTAGCTTGGAAATTAAAGGTCTGAGCCGAGGAAGGGACCGGTTTCTGCATGCAGGCTGGTTTAAAGCCGATCACCATCAGAGTTGTTCAATTCATGGGAGAAGGGAGACGGAGACGCCTGCCTTTGTTATGCTGTCTGGATGGACGGAAGGGAAGGTAACCCAACCACCTTCCCTTCCCTGCATGCCGGTCTAGCTCTGCGGCCACTACTACTGAAGAATGGACGATGGAGTAGAGTAATGGAGAGGGAGTGGGGTTCAGTTTCAGTTGCTGGCTATGGGTGTGTTTAGAAGCCAAAATTGGGACGCAAAATTGGAAGATTTTGCACGGATTTTGGGCTGAAAAGCACTGTTCCGAATTGAAAAGCATTGTAGCACTTTTCGTTTGTTTGTGGTAAATATTGTTCTACCATGGCCTAACTAGGCTCAAAAGATTCGTCTCGCAAAGTACATCCAAACTGTGTAATTAGTTTTTGATTTTATCTACATTTAGTACTCCATGCATGTACCGACATTTTTGATGTGATGTTTGATGTGATAGAGAATCTTCTTTTTGCATAGTGTATTTTGGGAGAAGTTGGGCTGCCTGTATTCCGATCCAAAGGAAGCCTAGCCTAGCTCTTTCTTCCACTCCACCGACACCTTTTTTCCTCCGGCGATCCGGCCGCCGTGCGTGCCCCCCATCCCCTTGGGGTCTGGGGCCCCACTCCGGCCACCACATGGGCGGGCACTCGCCATTCGGGGCAAATGCCTGTCAGCCTGTGCTATATGCTGGGTTGGAACGGAACGCTCACTCTCCAAGGTCCTGGTGCACAGAGCAGGTGCAAGGAGAGAGACGTCTCCTTGGGCATGGTACGGTCAGCAAGCAACAACAAAATAGCGTTCGTTCGGCTTGGAGTGGCTTGTTGAGCTTCCAGATTGCAACAAGAACACGCAGCAGAATTTGGTGCTTACATCATAAGTAAAATGCCTGGAATTCAAAAGGACAGTGTAGTAATCTAGCTCAACACACTTGAGCTCATACTACTGTACTGCTAGTATATATACTACTATCTTTTGCAACTGATCATTTGACTGATGATTAACAAACGATGGCGTTCACTGAACCCAAACCTTCCTATCATTGGGTTGGGCCCTCGATCGATGCAAACCTCTCCTCTCTTTTTTTTTCATTCTGTCCATGCGTGGTGGCGTCTGCAGGAGGAGGACTGCTGCGCGCCATTTTTTTTTTCTGGTACCTTTTCTCGCGCATCATCATGATTTCTTTTTCGTTTCGTACTCGTCGTACGAGAGCGCAATGCATTTTGTGTGTTTCCTTAGGCCCTGTTTAGTTCAAAAAAAGTTTCAAAATTTTCACATCGCAGACCGTGTTACTTCTCACAGAACACGCTTCCTAATGTAAAAAAATTCACCACTTTCACTAAATTTTCACTACACGGTGCCTGATTCCTCTGGTGTCTGGTCCACGGGAGATGACTCGGAGATGCCGCCATGGTGGGTTGTCAGTTGGTGCAAGCAACGAAAGGCTGGCCTGCAAGGGGGCAAGCTGTACCTTCTCGTGTCCTTGCCCGGCGTGGACGCCCTGAAAAACTAGTGGCACGGCGCACGGCGCGCGGCATGGCATCGGAGTGGAGTGGTGACGATGGCTTGCGAGGTAGGAGAACCCCCAAGCTTTGCTGTAGCCTCCTGTAGGGCAAGGGCGCAAGTACCCCCTCCATGATCCATGGACTTTTAGGCGAGGTGAGGAGGTGTGTGATGTGGGCAGGAGGAAAGCGACGACGGAGCGAGATGGTGGGTTGACATTTGAGGAGACGGACGGCGAGCGGTGATGGACGGACGGAGACGGGGATTTGGTCTTGGGAAAGGGAGCAAGCAACCGCGCTGACACACACATTTCGCCTTGGAAAAGAGAGCCGGACGAGGTGATGAGGTGGCGTCTGGCAATCCTTCCGCGACCCCGACCCTCCCTGCTGCTGCAGTGCTTGCCTCCCGTCGTCCGTGGGAGCGAGCGGACGTGCCGTGAAGTGAGCCACCCCCCAATATCTTTTTTAGCTGGGCCCGTCCGGCCCGGGGGCAGCAACAGCACGGCGGCGGCGGCGGCGACGGCGAGGCCGGCAAGCAACTCCCGGCCGGCCGGTCGGCGCGTCGTGGGGCAGGACAGGGCGCCGCCGCGCGCACGTAACCACATGCATGTTGCCGCCTCGCCCGGCCCGCCCGCACATGCGCTCGGTTGGTTGATCCGTTGGCTAATCGTATCGATCATTCCTTCCCTAATCATCATCATCAAGCTCCGGCCTCCATCCGCCCGCTGCCAATCGCATGCAGCTGGCCTGTTCGCGCAAGCAACCACTGCAGCAGGGTGGTGCTGACTGATGACTGACTGGTGAGGCGCCGTGCCGAAAGCACGTTAAGACCTCGTTTAGTTGACTAAAATTTTAGTGAATATTTTGCATTGAGTTACGTGTACAGAGAGAAGAAATGAACTGATAGGGTCCTCTAATTGAGAATGTTGGTGCGATTTTAGGGAACTAAACAGAACAAGGCTAAGGAGTGATACCTTTGCTTTGCTCCGTCGGGGGATTAGAGGAGCAGTAACAACAAGGGCCTGTGTGTGCGCTAATGGTACTCATCGAGTTGTATGTACAGTGCAGGTGAGTTGATGCTCCATGGACCATGAGCACTGCGCTGCACGTGCACTGACGCGTGGGCCAGACCGTTCAAAATATTATTGTTAAGAGACAAGGGCTGTGTTCGGCTGTCTTATTAGAGATAAGTCGGCAGAATGATTGTGAGAGAAAAATACTGCGCAAGAAGAAATCGGCAGATTGATTGTGAGAGAAAAGAAGTCAAAACAACTGTGCAAAAGGCAGCCGAACGCAGTAAAGGAGGCACGGCCACAAACAACAATTGCGATTCAGAGTCCATGTGCCCGCTTCAGTCGCTCGTACTAAAAAAAATGTCAAGAATCCACAGATGGGGACAGGCTCGTAATACAGGGATGTGCTCGTGATTGCGCACTGATTTCCTGCTCATTGTTCGAAAGACAAGGGAAGCACCCGGGCACACGCGCAAGGAGACAAAGAGTTTTTTTTTTGTTGTTTTTTTTGGTTTGAACAATGGCCATCTTTGTTTACGATTTTTAGAACATGTTCCAAGAGGATAATTCTAGCACTTGTTGGAGGCAGCATGCGACGCCACTTGGTCACCGCTTGTTTGACCAAACAACTACTAGGCTCGACTAGAACGCATTTGATCCGCAATGTATGGCCCAGCGACCAGATTAGCATGCATCCCTTTCAGTTTGAGGACATGAGCACGAGGGGAGAGGGATGCTTGTCACCAATCGCAGCCTGTGTAATCTGATAAGTGCCAATCAGGTCTGTCTGATGACCAGCAGGAGTATCCGGTGCCCCTGATTGACCTAATCATCACCTGTTCGGCTGGCTGTTCTCGGCTTGTTACAGCTTATTTCGGCTTATTTTCCTCTCACATAACACTATTCAATCTACTAGTCGAATACTATGCTTCCTACCAGCCGAACAGCTTCTCATCTTACTAATCACTAGTGAGTGACTGGCAAAGGCAACAGATCCACAATTTTCACTATCTCATTCAAAATTTTTTTACCTTTGCTGTAGTACTAGATGTACTTACTGTTGGCAACCGGCCATAATTCCTCGGTGCCGCCTGCGTCGCCTCTCCATCCAGGATTCAGATCCACAGCACAGCTGCGGAGCTGCCAACCTTTCAAATGCGGCGTGGGATCCACCCGCCGCAAGAAACCACCCCAATCCGGGGCCTTCTCCTCCCAAACCACCAACTGGCCTCCGTCTCCGTGACATCAGTCTTCCATGCGCGTTGCGTGAGGAAGGTAGCGATACACGTCGCGATCGCAGCGCCGGCAGAGACAGCGAGCGAGCGTGTTGTTACTGTCTCTGTGCACGGACACCCGTGGCGCGGCGCGTCACCGCTCGCCCGGCTGCTCCGGCGGCCAATGGCGTCCGCTGCCGCCGCCCGCTTGCGTCCGCCGGCGGCCTGGCTGTGTGTCACCCCTGCCCGTGCGGCGCCGTGCTGCGAGCCTGCGAGCGGTGGCGGAGGGAGAGGACACTGTACCCGCATGGCCGGCAAGGCATTGAATCGGGGGGAGCCGTGCAGAATCAATCCGTCCGTCCAGCGTTCGTTGATGGCGATCTCTGCAGTGTGATTGCCGCTGTCTCGTCGCGCGCGACCCTCGCTGCCCTGCTGAGTGCTGAGTCGGCGTGGGCTGCCTCCGATGATGCTGTCTGCTAAGCACCGAGTCAATTTCAGATGCTCACGCTCACTTCCTTTTCACGCCGCGGCGGCTTTGCAGTTTGCTTCACATGAGCGAGCAAGCAAGCAGAAGCAGCTCGTCGGTGAACTGATCTCACTCGTGCGTCATGGCACCCTCGCGAATCCTTGACGCCTCTTGCTCGTCGCCCTCGCCCGGCCGCTAACCGAGCAGTAACCGAATCATGCATCATCGGTTGCAGAAACGCATCTGCCTCTGGCTATTACTTAGGGACAGCGATCGTGTGAAACTGTGAATCACCCGCGAGCTCGGTGCGCGCCGGAACAATTCGCACCAAATCTTTCATCTTGCCCCCCCAAACAAATATTCGCTTCGATTTGATTCAAAGCGGGGGCCGAGGTGATGAGCTGCTGCTTGGCATCTGCAGCCGTTGGACCAGACCTCCGTCAGGATTACACCACCAGGCACCAGCGAGCGAGAGATTTTTTTATTCCTATTCGTCTTCGTCTTCGTCTTCGTCTTCCTCTCGCCAGTCGCCACAAGACCAGGCCCCCTGAGGAAGAAAGGTATCTCGCCTCTGCCTCTTGCCAATCAGTGAGAGTATCAGGAACCTTATCATCGTCTCCTTTCTGCATCCCCTCGCGCTCCTCCTAAGTGCACTGCCCTTTCTGGCCAACCTTTCTCTCTCTCTCTCCCTCTGCTCGAACCAACCCTTCAGCTTTATTCTGCCCCCAACCAACCCTTTCGCTTCGTGCATGATTCTTGCTTTGTATATAAGCCCTGTCTTGCTGTTCCTTGCACTGAAGCTACGCTGCAATGTGTCTTGCGATGCTGGGGCATCAGTTCCTTGTGGAGCTTGCCTTGCTTGGCTTTCCATTTCTGCTTAGTGTTTTATTTGCAGTTGGTTTACAGTTGGCACAAGTGTTTGGTGACAGCAAGAAATCGAAGAGGACGAAGGGAAATGCGTCAGAGTGTAGGAGAGGTTGAGCGAGGTTGCTCTGGTTCACACTTCACTCCAGAGTCCAGACAACATAAGATGAACTCAGGGAGGACGTTGACACGGCAACTGATGACGATGACTGATTGACAAAAGGCAACTGATTAATTTCTCGCTACTTAACATTCTGGATTCGCGTCGAGCTCAAGAACATAGCAAAGCCATTAGCTTTTTCTTCTTTGTTGGGTTGAGCTCGATCTTCTTCTTCCTCTTCTCTCTCTCTATTACTTGCTAATAGGATTCCTACGACGACATTAGAAAGGGCACGGGAGGGCGTTCCTTAGAACATGGCGCCCGTGATTAACGGCCTAGTCAACTCCACTCCTCTCAACCGGAGGCGACGCTGCAGCTGCTGCCGCCGCCATTGATGCTGCTGCTGCTGCTGCTGATCTCTTCGCCGTCGCCGTCCGGCTCCTGGTCGCCGGCGGCCTCGGAGGTGTCGGTGACGCACGACGACGGCGACGAAGGCTCCTCCGCATCATCATCCTCCCGGCCGCGGTCCGCCGCCGGCTTGGTCCTCTTGAATATGCGGCAGACCACCCAGTCGGCCGCCGCGCCATGGCCGCTCACCTGGATCGATTCATCACCACGAAAAGAGAGCAATTAGCCGCCGTCGCAATTCAAACACAGGTGTCGTCACTGCATCCGGATCGTATATGCCGATATGCGTGCCGCGGCGCTGCTTACATGGGCCGTGGGGGCGTTTCCGGCGGCGGGGTGGAGTCCCGCGGGGAGGAGGCGGTACTCGTGCATGGCCCAGTCGGTGCGCGCGGCGGCGCGGCCGCGGCCGCGGTAGAAGACGAGGGTCCGCTTGGTGCCGACGGGGCGCTTGCACCGTGGCGAGACGACGAGCTTCTCCTTCCCGGACGGCCTCCAGACGCCGGTGCCCGCCGCCCTCGCCGCGCCGCCGCCCTTCCGCCAGCACCGCGTCGCCGGGAGGTGGAAGAAGAAGCGCTCCCCGTCGGCGTCTCCGCCTGCTGCTGCTGCTGCGTTAATAATTAAGTCGAGACTTGAGATCAACGGCAAACAATGCGAGGATGCGGCGATCGAGTTCGGGAGAGCGACGGAGTGGTGCGGTACGGTACGGTACCTCGGGGCAGGAGGTCCCACGGGTGGAGGCGCGCGAGGTCGGCGTCGGGGATGATGCCGGCGGGGAGCGGGCACGCGAGCGCCTTGCGGCGGAGGTAGTGGAGCAGGAGCTCCTCGTCGGTGGGGCGGAAGCGGAACCCGATGGGCAGTCCCGCGACGGGCGCCCCGGCGGGGCCCTGCACCCGCCACGCGCCGGCCGGCCGCCCCTCCATCGCCAGACCAGCACGAGACGCGGATAAAGGAGAGGAGGCGATGGGCCGATCTGCTGGATGGCAGTCGGCGGCGAGGCGATTGGCGGCGGGATTTTTGGTTGGGTGAGATCTCGTCGGGGCTCGTCGTGTGGAGGAGCGGAAACGGGGGCCGTCGGGTCGGCCGTTTTATAGGTAGGGGAGGGGCCAGTGGCGTGAACCGGACTCAACCTCCAACTCCCGTCTCGGCCTCTCTCTTCCTTTTCGGAGTCTCCTGCCCCTGCACAAGACGAAAGCCCTCCAGAGTCCAGGCCTCCTCTCCCTCCTCAACAAGGCACTGGCACTGGCACTAGGACCAGGAAAGTGTCCCGTGACCATGGCAAGCTCGAAGCGGCGGCCATGGCTGTGCAGTGCCCGGTAAATTCAAGCTTTGCATTGCAGCAGGGTTTTTTTTTCTTTTTGCGACGATGAGTAGTAGGAGCGGTGATCTTTTCATGGTCCTGGGATTCGCATTGCCCTTGAATTTGAAACAAGGCATCCATCCATCTCGTGCCATCTCTAGGCCCCAGTAGTTGAGTTCAGTGCCAATCTCTAGCGTGCTCTCTGTTTTCAAGGTACGGTGCGGTTTCTTCCGGGGCTTTCCTTGCCTCCTTTTCGCCTTTGGCCTCTCTCCCCCCGATTCAATTCCTTGTGGTCTTCCTCGCTTAGCTTTCTCGCTGCCTTCCCGATCGAAGAGGAGGCCGATCGGGAGAGGGAGAAGCTTCCACGCCATGGCCACCGCCCCGTTCCCGCTTGCCTTTTCTTAACCTTTTTCACGCCCTGATGACCTGACGCACATCTACATTGGATACCTCCCTACACTACTGTTTAATGATTACCTCCTCCTACTACTAATCTTTTCCCACTTTCGTAACACGCCGGTTCCGAAAAGCAATCAAAAGTTACTGAGTGACTGACACCCCTCGTGCAGCGGTAGACCTGATCAGTAGGGAACAAAAAGAATAACGAGTGAGTGTGAGTGCAAGTCGTCGCCGTTAGCTGTTGTCTCTTGTCGATTGCCGGCCGATCGACGACGCCACGCCGAGCAGAGCTCCACCGCGTCGATCGTGTGAACGGCGAGGCACGGGCGTCGCCGAGACTCGCCGTCGGATTTGGAATGTCAGCGTGCTCGCTCTCTCGATATAAGTATCTGACGACAAGCTTGGTCCGCGCATCAGGCCACGCTCCCCGGGGCACTGATGGTTCGTTGTGCCGTGAGTAGGAGAGGAGATGTTAGCGCGCTACCTCGTCGGTCACGCAGCACGACACGACGGCAGGTCGAGGAGATCGAGCCGCCGTGGTTTTTGCTTTTGTCCGGCGGCGGAGCGAGCCCCGCGCGGAGGACGTTGGCCCTGCGCCACGGGCGCGGCGCCGGCGTGATGGCATGGCCCTGCGTGCACGGACGATCTGGCTGACGCCGCCACAACACACTACACTACCCTGCCCGGCAAGCAAGCGACGCCGCTGGCACTGGCTGGCAGGCGTTCACGGATGCCATGCCTTCAACTTCCGTCGTCACATACGCAGGTGGCCCGTGGCCGGCCGGTGCGTTCACCTCCCCCATTGATCGTGACCGTGTATTCCTCTCCCGCCGGTGCCGTCCCGGCAAGTGCCAGCGACGGCGACGAATGGAGCGCCCCCCCACATACAAGCGCGCGTCCCTGCCGGCCGGCGAGGCAGTAGTGTCCATGGCCGGCGCGGCGCGCGTCACTGCGTTCTACGGCGCGGCGCGCGTCACTGCGGTCAATGGGCTCAAATGCCAAAGGGGAAACTTGCGGGGTCACGACAGGCAAAAGGCAGCAACGATCGAGACGGTTTCCCGATCCGACGGTCCGCGTTGCACGGAATGCACCGCACGCATCGTCCGTACGCCGCGTAGAGTGATACGGCGGGGCAACAAAAGCGAGAGCAGCCGTGCTCCTCCGCGCGTGGGACCGACGGACCTTGCGTGCGCCGCGCCAGCCATCCGTGCGGGGACGCCGGCCTTTGCTTTGCTTTGCTTTTTGCTCGGCTCGCACACGCAGACGCCGGCGGCGGAAGGGGCCACCGTCGCGGGCGACCGTCCAACCCACGGCGTCGCCGTCGTCCCTCCCATCCGCCGCTCGGCGGCTCGGGCTGACACACGGACGGAACGTGCCACCCGCTCTCGTTCGTTGCCGTGGCGAGGCGACCCTTGCTCTGTTTGCCGTAGAGCAGGGGGAAATGGTAACTTGAGCTCCTGTGCAAACCACATTGCGTACACTGTTTGGTTGCTGCATCGCGCTCCCTCACACCACCAGCAAAGGGGGAGGAAAGGTTTCGTAAAACAAGTAGAGAGCTCCAAAGTTACTTTTCCACTTTGTTTTTTTCTTTTGGGAGAACTTACACTTTGTTTTGGAGGTAGCAGCAGACAAATGTTTCGTGTCCGGTGTCCCTACCCTGCCTGAAAGTAGTTTTTTTTTTTTTTGAGAGAGAGGGAGGAACATGAAGGTAGTTATCTCTTGTCCGGCCCAATGCTTGTTGGGCCCAGCCACCCGACCCATTTGGTGGACGTGTTGGTTTGCGCAATCGTACATCCTGGCCCACCGAAAGCGTCTGGGCCCTACTTCCGCACTGGGCTGACATGAGTGAGAGTTAATCCGATTGCTGCTGCTGGTACAAAGTACACAATTCCTGGTCCAGGCTGATTGCTTGCTGGTCGATACTACTCACAGAAGATTTCAAGATGATACAGTAGTTTATACGGAGCTACGGAACGGATCCCTCTCCCTGGACAAGAGGGAATGATTGGGCAGTGCTCGGAAGGATCCTTCCCTGCCGGCCGGCTGTCAAAAGCTTTCGGGAAAGCAGAATTTGAGATGCGCCGGCCGCGGCGGCCAACTGGCTTGGCCACTTTTCAGCCTGGTTTCACATTTTCACACCCTCTATGCTTCATGATTGCCTTCCTTTCTTTTCTTTTCCTATTTTGCCTGCTGATTGATTTGCTGACTTCTTCATCGCTCTCGAACCCTCCTCCTCCCCGCTTCCAAATTTTGGGTGATCACATCACACGGAGCACTATTTTTGTGGAAACTATTATAGGAGTATGCTCGTGATGGCAATGATCTCACAATTAATCCATCAAATCAATACGAAATCATTTCCTTTTATCTGGAATTTCTTTTCAGTTAGCACTGTACAGCCCACCTGATTGCACCTGGAAAGTCCTGTTGTCACACATGGAGAAGAAAAGGGGGAGTTTAATTTTCCTTTGACCTGACAATGACCTGACAGCTGAAAACATTACAGTTGCAGCTGAACAAACAGCAACTTCTTTGTGCACTGTACAATTAACTGCCAAAAATCTCAAATTAGAGTATTTGAGGCACAACAACGAACAAAACCTCTCAGCTTTGTTCAGTTGTTCACCCAACTTGCCCCAAATTCTCCTGCCAGCAAGAATTTGGTGGACAAGTAGCCCCCTTTCAGCTGCACTAACCCCAATCAAACAACTTTCTGCGCGCACAGAAAGTTGTCACAAAACCATTTTGTATTCAACAAAAAATAGGAAACGAAACATTATTCAACGACAAAGTGGGGAAGCTACCTCTACTGTGCATTGCGCAAATGGCGGAGCTCTGCTGCTTGATGCTGCGAACAGGGAGCAAAATTTAGAGAATTTTGGAGGGTTTTTCTGCAAGAGTTAGAAAGGAACATATTACTACACGTCCCCAGCAGAAGGCCCTTCCATTTTGGTCTCATCCCTCTCTCTCTCTCTCCCGACATCAGCGGCGGCGCAGCGGCGGGGGGGCGGCATTGCGAGCTGACATCACGAGGGTGCGGTGATCCCCGGGAGGCGGAGGGTGGCGGGAGGGAGGTGGCTGCGCCGCCGGCTATGTAGTGATCTGTGCCGTGATATCAACCGCTGTTCGCTGCGGAGCGGGCGGCGGCGATGAACGGAGCGAGCGCCAGCGCCAGCGCCGGGGCCGGCGCCGGCGCTGGCGGGGAGGGGCCGCTGGTGTACGAGGCCTGGAAGGGGAGCAATGTAAGTGGAATGCCCCTCCTCTCTCTACCTCTGTCCCTCTGTGCCTTTCTTGCGTGGTGTGGATCTGCGTGTTCTTGGGGTGGCGACTCAAATTAACTGTTTCTTTCTTCCTAGGAACCAGTACTAGACTGACCTGGGTCATATGCATATGTTAGAATTCCCTACTGAACTTGGTGAAATTAGTTGGTCATTGCTGGTCCAAAAAAATTGGTCAGTCAATTTTCACGTTTATTTATGATTTTGTACCTCAGAATGTAGTCTTGTCCAGGACAGCAAACCAGAGTTTTAGGACTCAGTACCAGTGCATTAATGATCCTCTTACCGAATGCCAGCTACAAATCAGAATGATTTTTTCACCACCTTCTTTCTTGAGTGGGTTAAGCATAAAGTTAGCGATGTGGCTTGAGAGAAATTTTCTGTTACGAGATCTTCAGGCTGTTTTTGTGGTGACAGCAGTGGAAAGTGTGATTAACAGTAGCTTCCTTTCTTTTGTAGGTGTTTTTCCTTCAGGGGAGATTTATATTCGGACCTGATGCAAGATCTTTGTTTGTCACCATGTTCCTCATTGTTGCGCCGGTATCAATCTTCTGTGCATTAGTTGCGAGACAATTGATGGATAATTTCTCTTATGGTATGGGATTGTCTGTAATGATTGCAGCAGTTCTATTCACAGCATATGTGAGTATCATTCTTGGTATTTTTTCAACTCACCACCTTCATTGATTTCCTTGGTTGTGTGATTCGACTACTTAATATATGTGGAATACTAGTATGAGTCCTAATAAAGCTGATGGCTTCAGTTCTGCAAACGACGGGTGTGTTGTGCATATAACTGCTTGTTTCGTGATTATGTGATTTAGTTTCGTTACAATCAAAATATATGTTCAGACACAGGAAAATGTAACTTTTCCTTTAGCCTTTCTTATACATTGCATGTTAATGGGGCAATTGGCCTGCTAGATGATATCCTAATGGCATCAAACTGCAATAGTCTGCCTTTATCTTGTGCCATACTATGTTTAATGGCAAAATGATTCCTAAGTCCTGATTATATAAATGTAATTGGGTTTTGGATACCATGAAAAGGATCCCTCCCCCTCTTTGTGATAAAGAGAGAGGAAATATCCAATTCTGCTTTTGCATTTATTATTTGGTGTATGTTAATTGGGCAAGTGACTTGTCAGATGGCATAGTACTTGTGAACTGTCATATTTAATTGCTGCTAATAGTATCGAAATGCGAGAATCCACCTTTATTGTGTGCCATGTGTTAATTGAAGCGATCCCATGACCCCTGATTATGTTGATATACCTGAGCTGGATATCAAGAAATGGGGGGTTATTCTTCCTGTTGTGTCCTTTTAACTTGCTGTGTTCTAGGCTTCTAGCACCAAACATTTTTTGGTGGTCCTATCCTGATCTTTTTATTTGATACATACACAAATTATAAGTATGGTCATGCTGGCAAGGAGAAAAAAGTATTATAGGTAACATATCCTCAACTTGTTTAAACATTTTGCCAATTTTCAGGATCTGAGTCTTCTGCTTCTAACTTCTGGAAGAGATCCGGGTATCATACCTCGCAATGCACATCCTCCAGAACCTGAAGGTTTTGATGGCAATGCAGAGGTTGGGGCTAACCAGACTCCACCTTTGCGGTTGCCCCGAGTGAAGGATGTTGTTGTCAATGGAATCACTGTGAAGACAAAGTACTGTGACACTTGCATGTTATACAGGCCTCCTCGTTGCTCCCATTGCTCAATCTGCAACAATTGCGTGGAACGTTTCGACCATCACTGCCCGTGGGTTGGACAATGCATAGGACTGGTAAGTTCATTAACTAATTACTGAACACATGTGATTCAGGAAGCCCGTCCTTCTCTCTCTTACATAGACTGATTTGTCTGCATATAGCATTCCTTGCTGCTCGTATACTATCTTTTGCTAACACTTTATTTTAAATCTTGTACCACCTGCTGTCTTATCATTTATTACTTTTATTATATTCGTTTATTGCCTCACATTATTAAAATAGAAAGCACCTTTGCTGTTTAGTATGTCTGCACTCCTGCTTAAATTTGATAGATGGATTGTTAAATATTTGAAATACCTTACATGATTTCTTGTGCAGAGGAATTACAGGTTCTTCTATATGTTTGTGTTCTCAACAACTCTGCTCTGCCTTTATGTATTTGGGTTCTGCTGGGTGTACATTGTTAAGATCAGAAATGCAGAGCAGATAACAATTTGGAAGGCAATGGCAAAGACCCCTGCATCTATTGCTCTAATCATCTATACATTCATTGCTGTTTGGTTTGTGGGTGGCCTCTCTGTGTTCCACTTGTATCTCATGAGCACAAATCAGGTAAAAACTGTTCCTCGCAATCACAAGGATATATTCCTACTCTTTCATGGCAAGTATATTGTGCCAATTGCTAATAATTCGCGTCTCAACATCTGTAGACAACATATGAGAACTTCAGATATCGCTATGATCAGCGAGCCAACCCATACAACAGGGGAGTTGTAGAAAACATCAAGGAGATCTTCTTTACACCCATCCCTCCTTCCAAGAACAACTTCCGTGGCAGGGTCCCACAGGAGCATGGTCTACGGCCTCGTGCGACAAATGGTTTCATGAGTCCAAACATGGGGAGAGCTGTTGGCGACATTGAGATGGGTAGAAAACCAGTGGCTTGGGATGAGCCAAGGATGGCAGCTGAGATTGGTGATTTAGGAGCAGGTCTGAGCAACTTGTTGGAGGACAAGGATGGCAGGTTTCGTAGTGCATCTCCAGATCTCAGCCGTGACGCCCTTACTGTAGGAGGAGGCTTAGAAGAGCAAGGCTCCTCAGCTATGAACCCCGGGCGGACAAGCTGGGGAGTCGAAACAGGTCGATGACGGCGGTGACCATGTAAGCTGCTAGTGAGAGACCCTCAGGATTGTTAGTGCCAGTTCACTGCTAATTTCTTGTTTGGTTTGAGATTTGAGGCCACTAATGTTATAGACATGTGACGTGTATGGAGGTTGTTTTCGCCTTTTGGATTTAAGTTTCACCTTTCTCTTAGTTTGAGATGTCTTTCCTGTATGTTATTTGAAGCAGTTGGTTTATGACGTCTCCAGTTTGCCACCGTCTAATTTCATCTGTATATATTGGTGCGGTAGACCTGGCTTTGGTTGTGATTTGTGAATAATATTTGCCCTTTCGCAGTTAATGAGCATGGTCTATCTGAGCACCCATGTTTAGATTAATCTCATCGTTTCTTCTTGAGTCAGCTTGATGCTTATTTTGAGTACATATGTGAAAAATCTCTCGAGTCACTAGTATTCCTGACCAAAAAATTCTTAAAATCTCATGAAAAGGCACGGCAGACTACTACGCTTCTTGGGTATACTATTCATATCTATGAACAGTATAACTTTAGATTATCACCTGGAAATGCTGGGATTGACAAAATGGCAACAATCAATCAACTGTTGATTGAGCGAATTGGGATATTCACCATCGTATAGGATGCTGAAGAAATGACTGCGTACAAACTGGAACAGGCTGAGGAACACCCTGGGATCATCTGACATATATCGAAAACAACTTCAGTTCGATCTGATCTGGATGGATGTTTCGTCAATTGCAACAACAAATGCTACTTTCTGTCTACTTATAACAACTCAGTTTATTCTTTTCGCTTCCTGATACATAGAGTACAGGTGTTGTATTTGTATCTGACCATTACAGCTTGGAGAACACAGGCTTCCGCTTCTCCAGGAAGGCTGTGATGGCCTCCTTCAGATCGTTAGACCTCAGCATTGCCGCGTTCCATGTGGCTACATGCTCCAGGCCTTGTTCTACAGTCACGTCCCTGCTTCTCAGCAAAACAGCCTTGGCTCCCATCACTGCCCATGCCGACTTCTCGGCTATCTCTGAAATAATAAGTGAAATTCAGTTCGAACTGAGAATTAACAGGTCATGCATGCGTGCACTCAAGATAATCTGCAGTTTAACTTTAACCTAGTATGATGAACTGAGAAAGCACTAATCTGCAATTCAACATGCTCAACACCAAAGACCAAACTGTCCATTTGTAGGAGAACTACGGCTTCTTGTTATAGAATGGGAATGAACACCGCAATCTACATCCACATTCACTGAACACCAAGACCGTCACATGGGCGCCCCTTGGAGATGGATTTGTATGAATTACACGGGAATAAGACTCACATGGTGGAACAATTATATAAGCTTCAAGCGCAGTTTTACCAATTCTTCTACATCTACTGTAGGTTCTCCTGGAGCGCCAGGGCATTTGTTACTTTCAGCTCTACATCCATGACCCATGAACTACATAAGCATCCACAGGCATTTCAGCATTCAAATCCTTGTATTAAAGCTATATAAAATCTGATGTCCGGCTCCAATAATGTTTTAAGTTCAGATCGTTTGGTTCCTCTGACAAATTTTACTGGGGGAATTCATAGGCATCCATAGGCATTTCAGCAAGGGAATTCAGATCATTGTATTAAAGCTCTATAGAATCTGATGTCGGAACCCAATAATGTTATAAGTTCAGATCGTTTGGTTAGTCTGAGAAATTTTGCTGGGGCAAGCATTTACTAGCAAAGTAAGAACAACCATAAGAATTTCCAGGAACAGACGATGCTTATACCTTTGGCGATTTTTGCAACGCCGGCATCCAACTCTTTCTTGGAATCGAACACCCTGCTGACGAGCCCCATCTCCTTGGCCTCCGTGGCGGTGATCTTGCGTCCCGTGAGCGCGAGGTCAGCGGCGTTGCCGTAGCCGACGATCCGCGGCAGGCGCTGCAGCGCGCCGAGGTCAGCGACGATGGCCATGTCCACCTCCTTGAGCACGAACGTGGCGTCCCTGGAGCAGCACCGGATGTCGCATGCTGCGACGACGTCGACGCCGCCGCCGACGCAGGCGCCGTGCACCGCCGCGATGACGGGCTTCCGGCAGCGCTCGATCGCCGTGAGCGCGTCCTGCATCTCGAGGATCGCGCGGCGGAGCCCCTCGGCCGCGGCCACGGGGTCGGCGCCCCGGGACGAGTTCGCGGTGAGCGGGTTCCCGGGCCCGCCCAGCTCGATTCCCGCGCAGAAGTGGGGCCCCGCGGCGGAGAGCACGACGGCGCGCGCGGCGGGGAGGCGGTCGAGGAGGGACATGGCGCGCGGGATCTCAGCGAAGGCCGCCGGGCTGAGCGCGTTGCGCTGCGCGGGGCGGTTGAGGCGGACCTCGTAGACCCCCGCGGATGGGTCTGGCTGGGACACGGCGAGGGTCTCGAAGCCCCGCCGGAGCTCCGCCTCGGCTGCCGCCGCCGCGTCCGACGAGCCGCGGTCGCCGCCCGCCATCAGAGTTGCTGTTGCGTGGGGTTAACTGCTACTGCGCTGCCCAACCGCTGGTGGTGGTGCTGAATATGAAGCCGGGCGGGCGACTTGTCGCCACGTTTACCTCTTGTTCTTGTTTCGGATTTCGGACACAACGAGAGAAGCTGATCGTCATCGCCATCACTAAGCTAGTTTATCTCGTTGGATAGCGCAGACAAATCGCCCGAATCTGAAATCTGGCCGCTTTTGGATGGATCAGTAACAGCGGCGGTAAAATCGATTACCTCGTGCTGTAAATTGACAAGGAAATTCTCGTCTCCTATTCAGCACGGTGACGCCAGAGCCACCGACGAGCGTCCTGATCCCTACCGCCGCCGAGGCACCGAGCGCGGTTGCGCGTCCTCGTCGTCTCACCCTGATCCATGGCAGGAGCTTACGGCTGCAGGCTGCAACTGCATCATCCATTGGTGCCAATGCCCTTCGCGCCATGTCGATGCGCGGCCGCTGCACGGCCCGCGAGCGGCGGTGGAAGTGTGGGCGGGGCCGGAGGCAGCTCTAGTCCGCGTGAATTTGACGGAGGCTCGCGCGGGAGGTATGGCGACGGAGCTGGGGGAGATCGCCGGCAGCCATGGAAATCGATCCGGAAGTTTTGCAAAGAGCCCCTGATTTGGATCGCGATTAATAGTCGCGATCAAAATTAGGGGGTTTAACGTAAATTTACGATTCAATAATTTACAAACACATCCCTGTAGTAGTGTAGTGTATTGGAATCGCGATCAGAATATTTGCAGAAACAACCCTGGTTTCCGCCGCCGGCTCGTTTATACGTCTCTTCCTCTCTCTCGTCAGCTCCACCGCCCGCCCGTCCGCCACCGCCGTCGTCCTCGCCTCCGTCCCTGCTGGCTCCTGGGTGCAAAATCTGTTCACCTAAATCCAGCTCTCTGCTCTCCAGCAGCAAGGATCGATCGCTCGACTGTCGACTCGCTGTCGCTGCCGCATCCGAGCGGAGGAGCAGTCTCGCTGTTGAGGTCGCACCCACTAGCAATGCTTTACATCAAACAGCCGCCAGTGGCCAAATCACCGCACAGCAAGAGCAAGGTGAGCATTGCAGGACTAGAGCAAAACTGAATCTAACCACAGAAGCTCCTGCACCCAGCAAGAGCAGAGAAAAGGCTGACGATGAAACGGGGCAGAGGCTGCACTCATCTGACCACGGCATGGAATATCTGAAAGCAGCCTAAGATGCTTTTTTCAGGAAACTGTGAGCAAGCTTTTCAGGTGCTTGTGTTCATCAAGGACGAAATGCACAAAAAATGCTGATCTCACCTCCCGTTTCACCCTAGCTTATCAGAATTCGGAGATGAAGTGAGCAGCCTGCGTCACGGAGCTTTCTTTGCCAACCAACTCAGCACCTGAACTGGCAGACCTAGATTCACCTCCTCCCTGGTGTAGATGCAGATCATATCGACCTGGAAAAGCCAATACAACCTACAATTTGGAATGTAGGGAGTGGTATTGATGTCAGGATCCCCGATCACATATGCATATCAATCAACTTAGCATCAAGAAACACTAGGCAGCAGCACTACTCACTTCCAAACCAACGTAGCAAACTACCCATTCCTTGGAACAACTCTGCAGCTCACCGTTGAATTGAAACATCATCTGATCTAGTTCACCAATAAAGTCATCATAGCAACTCAACTTTGTAAGGTTAATTAATCCCCAATTGCACCTGACTTGAGGACCTGAAATGTAATAAAAAGGGTTAAATGTTGTCATCTTCAACAAGCAAAAGGCAATCATATGCTGCAAATAGAAGCAATTGAGCAGAAAATCACATGTTATCCTCACTATCTCGACCATAATCCTTGGCAATTATGAGCATTCCTGGTATGTAAGACATTACTTTGACCATGCATATTTATTACAGTATATATGTTTCATTTGTAGAAGGCCGTATTATGAAAGTACAAATTACCGTTTAAAGATTTAGAAAAAAGAAGCAGCATGCTTGCAATGGCAAAATGATGTTTGGGCGCAAACTTTTACAATTGCCCAGCAAACAAAAAGACTTCGCAGAGGGACGCCAATCATTTCCATACATGCTACCTCCATAGGCAAAATGTAATTTTCTTTATTAGTAGAAACAATCAAATAACAAGCAGAGAACTATATAGAACGTGCAATGATGTTAGCATTTCTCTATTAATCTCTGAAGCATGCAACATCGATGCAGAAGCTATTCTATTGGAAAAATTAAGCCAGCAAGAAGCAGCACATGTAGCTGGAGTGCTGGACTCACCCTGTGAGATTAGTGTAAGACTCCAATATTCACATACATGAACAATTAATAAGCGACATATGGAATAGCAGTACAGCAGCACTGCACCGAAATGAACACGGAACTTGTTTGCCAAAGATACAGTTTACTTAAATTTCAAAAAAAAAAAGAGAGGATACAACCATTAACCATGGTCTGTACTCTGTAGCATATTTTTTCTCGAATACGCAGGAGAGCTGCGCATCTTTGTATTAAGCAGAAAGTATTGTTACAACACACACGCTGTTTTTCCTCGTGCGAATTACTCACAACATATGGTGAAGCTATCCCCAGCGAGCTGAATCCTGTCATCGCCTTCAGGTCTGCAGTGGCAGATCAAACGCCGGACCGGGCACTGCTGTACGCCTTCGGGCACCCCCTCGACGAGCTACAAGTCCCTCTCACCGCCTCCGCTCAAGGAGCTAGCGACCCGCAGGCGCCGCCGCGGCGGCCGAATCGGGCAGAGGATGGGAGCGGCGATGCGAGGACCGAGAGAGGAAAAGCAAGGGGAGCCGGGGGCGGCTGCTATACGGGTGATATCTGTAGCGTAGAGAGGGACCCATCGCGGCGAGGGGCGATGCGAGCGGAGATCGCCGGCGGCAACAGAGGTCCGTCGGCTGCTCCGACTTCGGCTTCAAATATTTGCAAAACGTCCCCTCGTTTGAATCGCGATCAATAATCGCGATCCAAGTCTCGTTCCGTAAAATTCTGAACCGTATATTTATGTAAAACCCCCTAGTTTGGATAGGGGTCCAATCCAAGGACCATTTCGTGAATACCGGGCCAAATATTTGCATAAAACCTCATATTTTGGATCGCGATCAATAGTCACGATCCAGATTAGGGGTCCGTTTGTAAACACGCCAACGTATATTTGCACTAAACACCTTTCGACGGTTTCGTCTCCAGCATCGGCGCCCGGCGGCCGCCGTCCGACAGCCTGAAGCGAAAGTCCCATAGACCGCCACTTAGCTCAGCGGAAGAGAAAGCGACCGGGCATAGCGGGTCTGGCGGAGCACCTCGGCCGCGGGGGTCGGCGCCGTGTAGGAGGCCTCGGTGAGCGGGTTCCCGGGTCAGCCGAGCTCGATGCCCGCGGCGGAGAGCACGACCGCGCGCGCGGAGGGGAATGGCGCGCGGGGTCTCGGCGAACGTGAACTTGATCGTCATTGCCAATCGCCATCACTAACCTGACCGCTTCTGGATGGATAGAAGCAGCGGCGGTAAAGCCGATTAGCCGGCCGATTAGGTCGTGCTCGTGTCGCGAATTGTCGTCTCCTGGACTATTAACGCTGACAGCATGTGTAACCTGTTTAACCCTGCATTTCGACCGATTCCGAATCAGCATTTCAGCGGGTGAGTTGAATCGATCAGAGTGGTCAAGATCCTCCGGTGGCAGGGTAACACCACGCAAAACCAATTTGGCGTGCGGTCGCTTGGAGCGATCGCGCCGCCCGTCCCGCGCGCCCTCACGTGAGCTTCTTTCTTTTTTTTTTCATTTTCTTCTCTCAACAATTTTTCTTATACATAAGTTATGTGCACAACTCGTTTTTATAAAAAAAGTTATGCACACAACTCGATGTTTACGGAAAAAGTTATGCGCACAACTTGTTGTTAGAGAAAAAAAATATACGCACAAGTTATTCTTCAATTAGTTGTGCATACAAGTTGTACGGACAAATTTTGCGCGAATCAAACTGATGTTTAAAAATTATCTGACAAAATTTATAAGTCAAAATTACATACCAAAGTTGTGTGTATAAGTTATGATATTGCAAAAATAGAAACTCGCGAGAAGAAAAAAATTTCAAAAAAAAAAAAGTTCGGGAGAAGGAGGAACCGGTCGGAGTAGGAAGCCCCTAACGACCGGTCGCTAATTAGGAAGCGCTGTAACACTGGAGACGATCGAACGAAGGAAGTGGACGCAGGCGGTAATGGTGGTGCGACACCGCGGCGCAAATCATGTGTGGAATTGCATTCGCCTTCGCAATCAGATTTTTCGACGGGGAGCCTTTCATTAGTCTGTGTCAAGCAGGACCAAATTATGTTTCTCTTCTTGGCCCTTTCGATATGATCTTTGGCTCAAGTCCTTGTCAGCTAGTACCTCGCAGCAGGTATGGTAGTAGGTGGTTCGATAAAGCCATGGCGCCTCCGGACAGGGATTCAGTACCGTAGCTTCTCCAAGGCACGCCGTACCTTCTCCTATCGAATCTGCCGTGAATCACACATCCGATGGCTCAAATGAACCCGTCCAAAATCTTATCGTTTTCACCAGGGAGTCCGTCCGCCAGGAGCAGGCGGGCCGCCTTCTTCCCGCGCGGAGCGCCGCTTCCCGCGCGCCGCCGTCTGCGCCCTCGCGCTCCGTGCTGCTCCGCTCTCCCGCGACCTCGAGTTTCACTCCGCCAAATTCCGCGTGCTCACCGGCAGCTCCCTCGCCGAGGTCGTCCACCGCTGCTTGCTCCCCTTGTTCACCGACGTCGAGGCGGCGGCCGCCTCCGTTGACCTCCACGCCGCCGCCGTCGACGTCCACGTTGTCGTTGAAGAGGAGGCTCCCCGCCATCTCCGTGGAGGAGGGACGCGGCCGCCGGTGGGACACCATTATCAGGTGCATTTAGTAAGTTCTTTTCCTTCTCGTGACCTAAGCATGTGCACAAGATAACTGATTCACCTCACATTTGTATCAATCTAAAATCTCGTGACTTTGGAATGATAATTTGCTCCATTTTATGGTAGGAAAATCTTATGATCTAGTTGATTTTGGGTTATATTTCTGCAATTGTGGGTATCGTGAAAGACAATGGCAGAATTTGAGAAGGGGACACCTCAAGTTGGTTTAAGGGCCCGTTCTTTTGGGTGAGAAGGAACAGTGAAATTGCAAATAAATAGTGCTGGAATAGTGTTTCTTGTGAGGGAAGATGTGATGGATGTGACAGGTGAATAGTGCTATTCACTGTTCAAATGTGACCAAAAAGAACACCCTAAGATTCATTCAGAAATACAGATGAGGCTTGGAAGTTTTGAGTTGCATATGGCTTTGATGTGAGGAAAAGGTATTCAAATATAAGCAGCTGTGATGGCAAGGTGTCTTCATGCAAATTTATTTGTTCTAATGAGGGTCATCGAAGAAAAGGGAAAACAAATAATGTGACCAAGTGTTTTGGATCTGAAACAATAATTGATTGTAAAGTTCGATGTCTCCTATGTTGGACCGAGGTTCTATAACTATGAGGTAGTATTTTAGATTAGACATGACTGACTATAGTATTTTGTGGAGTAACTATAGTATTTTGTGGCCTAGTGTACAAATAAATGGTCAAGTGATAGCATTTTCTGTACTGAAATATCAATTTGAGAGACTCAAAGTGCCATACTGCCATGTGTTGGTACTATAGTATGAATA
Source organism: Cenchrus fungigraminus (assembly GCA_036936925.1). Classification (NCBI taxonomy): domain Eukaryota; kingdom Viridiplantae; phylum Streptophyta; class Magnoliopsida; order Poales; family Poaceae; genus Cenchrus; species Cenchrus fungigraminus. The sequence goes on from CM072779.1 coordinate 4,855,332, forward strand.
TAATGATATTTAATCAAAATGCAAGCTTTGTTTTATGTTATGTGCATGTTAATTTTTCGCATACTTGTACTATAGCTGTAACTATTGTTTGATATTTTGAGTACTTTTTTTTTGAGATCGCTATTTTGAGTACTAAAGTGTCTAAAAAACTAAAGATGAGAGACATATATTTCATTTTGGTGAAAGAAAAGTGAAAGAAAACAACCAACGCTGTGTGCATTCGGCGGTCAGCCGGTCTATTTTTTTACTGCGCAGGGTCCCACCACGTCTCGTTCCCACACGACCACACCACGGACGGTCTCCGCTTCCAAAGCCAAGAGCGAAGGTACGCCGTGCCTTGAAGAAGCAAAGGCACTGAACCCCTGTCCGGCGCCTCCCTCCTTCCCGCCTCCTTCCTCCAGCAGAAGCGAGCGGCCAAAGCAGATTCTGCGTTAAAACGACCTGCAGAGCACGAGCCAAACAGTCAGTCAGCGTGTGTGTCCACACACACCAGACTGCGCGAGTGGCGCACGAGCACCACTGGCATCGACCTTGACTTGGTACCAGTGGCGAAGCCAGAGAAAATCGGAGGGGGTGCGCTTGACTTGTGGGTGCATAGAGTTGTGCCATGGGGGGTGCAAATAAGGTCAAAATCTAAGTATTTTCACTGTTTTTCTATTTTCTGGGGGGTTCATTTGCACCCCCTAATCAACATGTAGCTTCGCCCCTGCTTGGTACGCCACACTGCCCAGTGCCCACTGATTAGCCTCGTCGTGTCGCACCTGTATATATACGGCGGCGCGCCACGGCGATCCAGAAGCAGCAGGAGCAGCAGCTGGTAGCGGCGGTAGACCATGGCGGAGACGGCGATCACGACGGTGCTGGCGAAGGTGGCGGAGCTGGTGGCGTGGGAGGCGGCGGTGCTGCTTGAGGTGGGCGACGACGTGCGCCTCCTCCGCGACAAGCTCGAGTGGATCCACACCTTCATCCGCGACGCCGACCGCCGCCGCCGCCGCCGCGACGACGAGTTCGTCGCCGTCTGGGTGCGCCAGACGCGGGACGTCGCCTTCGAGGCAGAGGATGCGCTCGATGACTTCCTCCACCGCGCCGGACGGAGGAGGAGCCGTGCCGCCGCCGCCGCCGCCCCGGGATGCGGCGTCGTCGGCTGGTGGCCCGGGTGCGCCGGCCAGGTCGCGCTCCGCCACGACCTCTACGGCCGCATCCGCCAGATCTGGAAGCGGCTCGACGAGATCTCCGCCAACCGCGCCGCCTACAACATCGAGCACACGCCCGCGCCGGCCTGGGCTGCTTCCTGCTCCTCCGCCGCCACCCTCGCCGCCTGGTACGCACTCTCGCACAACCAAAAATTCACGACGGAATTACTCTGTAGATTGACTACTACAGATTAGAAATTAAAGGCTGAATCTCGCTTGTGATGATAATTAGCAGTTAGTGGTAGGCAGTAGGAATGTATCGATTTTATTGAAGCAAATTTCTTCTAGTGTTTATATTCAAAAAAAAAAAATCCTCATCACGGACTCGGCAGGCCTGGAGGTGGTCGGGCACGCCGGGCCCGCGTACGACCCCGTGGAGCTCACCCGGCTTAGTCCGGAGAACACGTACGAGGTGTTCCGGCGCCGGGTGTTCGGCCGCGGCGACTGCCCCGGCCGGTACAAGTCGCGTTACTACCAGGACGTGTTCCGGATCACCCGGGGCCTGCCGCTGTCGATCGTCATCCTCGCCATCCTCGCCGGCGTCCTGCGGTCCAAGGAGCTGCCGGCGGAGTGGGACGAGGTGATGGCCCAGCTGGCCCCGGCGCGGGAGCAGCAGCACAAGGGCGGTGGCGGTGGCGGTGGCGGCGCCGCCGGCAGCAACAACGGCCGGCGGATCATGTCGCTGGCCTTCGACGACTTGCCGTACCACCTCAAGTCGTGCTTCCTCTACCTGGCGGCAATGCGGGAGAGCACCCCGGTGGACGCTGCGCGGCTGGTCCGGCTGTGGGTCGCCGAGGGGTTCGTGCGGCCGCGGCGGGGGAGCACCATGGAGGAGGTGGGGCAGGAGTACCTCAAGGAGCTCATCTCCCGGTGCATGGTGCAGCTGGTGGAGAAGGACGAGTTCGGCGCGGTGCAGAAGGTGGTGGTGCACGACCGGCTGCACGCCTTCGCGCAGGACGAGGCGCAGGAGGCTAGCTTCATCGAGAGCCACGACAGCACCGACGTGCTCGCGCCAGCCACGGTGCGCCGCCTCGCCGTCCTCGGCTCCACCACCAACCGCTACGTCCAGCTCAGCAACGCGCTACCCAAGCTGCGTTCCATCATCTGCGACTTCGTGGAGGGCCGCAACAGATCCGACAAGTGCGTCCAGTGCAGCGACCTGGGCTCCCTGCATGCCTCCAAGTTCCTCCGCGTCATTGACATTCAGGGGCTCGAGCTCAAGAAGCTCCCGAACGAGATCGGCTCCATGATCCACATCAGGTACAGATTAGTATTCACTGAAAGAATGATGAAGCAACAGAGATGAGATGAGATTAATTTGCTGATCGTGCGTTTTGGTATGATGAGCAGATACCTGGGTCTCCATTGCGGCGACCTGGAGAAGCTCCCGAGCACCATAGGCAACCTTGTTAACCTGCAGTCGCTCATCCTCGGCGGCCGCCGCGTCCTGGAGGTGACCGCCGCGTTCTGGAGGATCCCCACGCTGCGGCACGTCGTGGCGCCGTTGACGCTGCCGAGCAGGGCCCTGGGCGACCTGCACAGCCTCCAGACGCTCCACGGCGTGCGCCCCTCCGGCTGGTACGGCGGCGGCAACCCATTGGCGAAGGCCGCCAACCTCCGCTCCCTGGACCTCAGCGAGCTGACCGCCGAGCACGCCGGCGCGCTCGAGGCCGCGCTCGAGAGCCTCGACCTCCTGGCTCACCTATCCCTGCGCGGCGACTCGCTGCCGGCGAGTGTGTTCTCCGTCTCGAGCCTCCGCCGGCTGCAGAGCCTGAAGCTGTTTGGCCCCGTCGACTCGCCAGAGGGGCCCGACGGCGCCGAGAACGCCCGGTACATCCGGCCCAACCTGACCCAGCTCTCGATGTGGAGCACGATGGTGAAGCAGAGGTTCGTGGACATGCTGGCGGAGCTGCCGAGCCTGGCCGAGCTGACGCTGATGCATGACGCCTACGACGGCGAGCGGCTGGCGTTCGGGGAGGGCGGGTTCGGGAGCCTGCACGAGCTCAAGCTCGGCCTGCCGAAGCTGGAGGAGTGGGCGGTCGGCTCGGGCTCCATGCCGGGGCTCGCGACGCTGACGCTGTGCCGGTGCGCCAAGATGCGGATGCTTCCGGAGGCGCTCGCCGGGATGAGGGAGCTGGAGGAGATGGTGTTGTACAGCATGCCCGACATGGTGGGCAGGATCAAGGAGGGCAAAGGGCAGGATCACCACAAGGTCAAGCACGTCCCCGTCATCCAGACTATCTACTGAGCTCACTGAGCTCTGAGCATCTGGTAGATAGCTCGTCACAGAACTAGTTGAAGTCATGTACCAAGTCTAGGCATGGACTACGATGTGAAGCGAGGAAGACACCGGTCATGCTTGCTTCTCTTGTGTTAGTGTGTGTTAGTGGTAGTCTTTTGCACCTCCAATTAATATGTAACAAACTAACACCTTAGATGTTTGGACTTATGTGTTAGTTTGCATTTAATGCTACTTTTCAATTATTTGAGGATCTAATGATAGAGAGAAAAAGAGAAAAAGAGGTGAGGTCTACCAAAACTAACACCAACTACCACCTCTCGGGGATGTTAGTACTTTTAGGGTGTTAGTCCCAACTAACACCAAACTAACACCCATACTTGAATTTTTTATGTTACTTTAGTGTTAGTTTGCTACAAACTAACACTAACACCTTCAACCAAGCAGGCCCGTTAGAATTCGAGTGCTAGAGGCATTAGTTTAGAAATTAGAATTTATTTAAATTCAAAGAACGTGCAAAGCACATATTTTATTAATCAGAAGAGAATTACATAAACACAACTTCAGAAGAACCTTGAGAATTACATAAACACAACTTCAGAAGAACCTCTGAAGCGCGGCGGAAAAGAAACAACACGATCAACAACAACAACAAAGGAAACTAAAATAACATGAACCCAAGGTGCCACCAACGCATAGACAAAAGAAGGTACACCAAGAAGGTACGTACATCACCGAGCGTCTAACAACCCACAACTGACAGACGAAGCGCGAAGATGCCTAGTTGAACGATGCCTCCAAAGGGACGCGACGCCGACCGACGCCGCCATCATTCGTCTACCCGCGAGAGAGCAAACCAAGTTTTCACCTGGCGGAACCAAATGGGTTCAGTGGCCGCAACAACGCCCCCAACGAGGTGAGCTACTTAAAGGACTGCAGCTGTTGTCGACACCGACAAGAGCCGGAAGAGCTTTCGCTAAGGCCTCAAAAACCAACTCTTCGCAATTATCTCTAAAGCTAGGTTGAGAGGCAAACGATGGAGAAGCAGCAAGCAATTCAAGATGACGGGAACGAGAGTAAATGCAGGCCCGCGACCAACGCGACAGTGAAGCGACCAAATTACGACCACAAGGAGAAAGGTGACGCCCTCCCACAACCAGCAACAGTCGAAGACGGTGAAAGGTGGATTTCGCAGCAATAAAAGCCATTGTGGAGTGCCGACAACTTAGAGCACCAAAGAGAAGATGAGACCCATCCTTCCATCCCGCCAGCGAAGCAGACGACCAGAGGAAGCAAGGTTCCACAAGCTACCAACAAACAACGAAATGACGACCAACTACGCCACCACCAAGCACGACGATGACGAAGCGACCCATGGAGCCCACAAGGCTTCCACGGGCAAGGAGAAGACAACCTTGGAAGGGGAACATGTCGACTCCACATGTTTGCTGTCCGCAGCCCGTGCGGCCCACACCAACGCCGCTGCGAGGGGGACGCTGTCACACCCAGTTTTGAAAGCAAAACCAGATCATACATTTACATGTGTCCAAGATCATGTTCACACATGCAAACGACATAGTGGAGTACCAAATCGCAGTGTCACAACGTTATTATTATTACAGACCGATTGTCCAATAGTCTAACACACCATACGAGTAGCTAACAGCGGAAAAGATAAACGAAGTCGTCCACCACAGGCAGTCGACTGGGGAACGCGCCTAGAACTCTTCAAAGTCTTTTGGGAAGTCTTCAAAGCATTCGTCTGAGCAGCAGTCCGAGTAGTGTAGTTGCAAGAATAAAAATCAACAAGCGTGAGCACATGTCGTACTTAACAAGGGAATAACTATAACAACATGCAAGGCTCTTTGGGTGGATGGCTGACATGGTTAAAGCGGTAAGCAATTTTAGTTGGTCAGATTCTATTAAGCAACTGATTACTAGCAATAAAAGTGTATACCAACCCCAAAGATTAATAAATGCAACAATAATAAGATGCAATGCACAAGATTAAGTCCATATTCCATAAGTTACTCATGTGAGGGTCCAGGCCGCTCGTGACTGTGAGCACGGCTGATCGATCAGTTTATACACTCTGCAGAGGTGGCACATCTTTACCCACAAGTCGTGTTTCCCATGTCACCCGGGTTGTCAAAGCCCTTAAACACTACCTTTGGTGAGTGGTTAGGGATTCACTACGAGGCCTTTACAAAGATTCCCTAGTATGGGTTGCTCGCTAGGTTACATGGTCAGTGCAACGCATAACCCTCTCTCAAACTTCGAAGCTACCACAGAGCAATCAGGTTGAGGGCCGGGCTATACATCATCTACCGCCACCCTCTCGCCCTTATCAGGTAAAGCATACCACACACTAAGGTTTCTAATTAATTAGCCAAGACAGAGCAATTTGTCTTGTGGTTGCACTGTTGTCCTGGGTGGTCGCTCCATGTTCCGATTAATAAGAGTAGTCTTGTTTAATGATGATGGAGCATAAAATAAATCAAGTTCACTTTGTGTTAAATAAAAACCACCCTCAACCCGTAGTTAGCGACTAAGCATGTGCTACCCAACATAAATATAATACCCAGGTCATCAAGGACATGGTAAACAAAACTAGTCGCACCTTAATCACAGGGTCCCATCATATTAATGCAAAGCAATAAAGTAAACAATGTAATTAAAATGCAGTTGTATAGGAAAAAGGGCATGCAGCAAGGACTTGCCTTCCACAAACTCGGGTGGCTGCTCAAAATCTTCAAATTCTTCAACAGCAGCGTAGTCCAAGTAACGATCGTCCTCTACGCACCACATCATTCACATACAGACAAACAATAGAATAAAATAAGAAACAAGCATCAAACAGAATTAACCAAGCAAAACAGGGACGTAAAACTATTCTACTCTTCGATACGGTCGTTTGGACATAAAGAACGCGAAAAACAGAGCTAAAACGCGTATTCTACGACTAAAACAAGCTACAGGGACTTAACTGTGATAAAACAGAGCTTCCAGGGGCCTAACTGCTAAAAATCAGGGGCTAAAACATAATTAAACACATAAACTCAAGGTCTACGGTGAAAAACATGAGCTATGGGCCTCGGGTGCTAAAACCAGGGAAACTCAGGGTCTAAACCGTAAAGATAAGGACCTATCTGTAACGATCTTCAAAGCTGGAAGGACCATCTTGTAAATCTAGAAAGTTTGGGGGCTCTTTTGCAAAACCAACGTGCACAGGCGGGGTTGACCGGTATGGGTGCCGGTTTGACTCGGTTTGAATCTAATCCAGACCGTCGATCTACGATCGGACGGCCGGGAACTTGCGCACGTGCGGGCGGCGGCGGAGCGCGACGGCGGACGGCGGCGCGCGGCGGCAGGCTCGCCGGTGGGATCCCTAGATCGAGCTAGGGTGCTCGATTTCGAACGGGGACTGCACCAAAACACAAAGCGTGTCAAAGCGAACTAAACAGGGGCATCGGGGCGACCTTAGGCTCGACGGAGACGGCGTACGGCACGGCGGGGCGGACGGCGGCGGCGCTGCAACTCCGGTGAGCTCGAACGGGCGATGCAGGGCACAACGACGCACACAGACGGCACCAGCAGCTTCCTTGCGAGGTTTTGGTTCTCCGGAGCTCCTTCTCGATGACAGGAAGGCGGCGACGGCGAGGTTCAACGGCGGCGGTGCGGCTAGGGTTTGCGGTGACGCTGCGGAGCTCGAGCGGTTAGGGTTTCGAGGTCGTGGGGCCAGGAGGGTGCGGCGGCGGGGTTTATAAAGGCCGGGAGGGGTCCCTTGGCGTGCGGGCCAAGGCTTGGAGGCGGCTTGGACGCGGGGTGGCGCGGCGTACGGACTTGGAGTCCGACTCAGGCGCCGGAGGTCGGGGATGACCAGGGGGCCCCACGCATCGGTGACAGCGGCGCGGCGCGGAGGGAAACAGGCCGAGCTGGGCCGGAACTCTAGCTGGCCTGCGCGTTGCTACGGAAAGGAAGGGGGAGCGAGTGAACTGGGCTGGGAGTAGAGGGGGCTCCGGCGGACTTAGCTAGACGGGCCGAAACAAAAACAGGGAAAAGGGGAGGGAGAGAAAAGAAAATGTTTTTGAAATTTTTGAATAAGCAAACAATTTCGAATTCAAACTCAGATTTGAATTCAAACACTCAAAAGTAATGCTCCAGCATGTATGCAACATTCAACTCCTATAAATTATTTATTTTTTCAAGGAAAATTATTTAAATGCCTAGAAAATTAAATACAACCTTAAAATCCTTAAGCATAGACACAAGTTGCTAACAAAATTTTATAAAAACCATAAATTAAAAATTTGGGGTGTTACAAATCCTACCCCCTTAAGAAGAATCTCGTCCTCGAGATTCGGATGGATCAGCAAAGAGATGTGGATAGTCCTCCTTTAAATCCTCCTCTCTTTCCCATGTTGCTTCGTCTTCTATATGATTACTCCACTGTACTTTGCACATCCAGATCACCCGATTCCTCGTAACCCGTGCGAGAGTATCCAAGATCTTGATAGGATGTTCAGTATATGTGAGATCTTCCTTAACTTCCAACCCATCCATAGGCAACGGCTCCTTATCATGCGGCTGAAATCCTTTTTTCAACTTAGAGATATGGAACACATCATGCACATCTGAAAGCTGATTTGGCAACTCCAATCTATTAGCTACCTCTCCCACTCTTTCAGAAATCCTAAAGGGTCCGATAAAGCGAGGTGACAACTTCCCTTTAACCTTGAACCTGCGTAAACCTCTGATCAGTGATACTTTAAGATACACACAATCGCCCTCGTGAAACATCACGTCTCTCCTCTTCGTGTCAGCATACTTCTTCTGCCTAGACTGTGCAGCTCTCAAGTTGTCCCTGATGATCTGAACCTGCCTTTCTGCCTCCTTAATAACATCAGTCCCAAACAACCGACTCTCTCCTGTCTCACTCCAAAAAAGCGGGGTTCTACACTTCCTCCCATACAAGGCCTCAAAGGGTGCCATTTTAAGACTAGCTTGATAGCTGTTGTTGTAAGAGAAGTCTGCGTATGGCAAACTCTTATCCCAGCTACCTCCATGCTTAAGAGCACAGGCTCTCAACATGTCCTCAAGAATCTGATTAGTCCTCTCAGTCAGTCAGTCTGTCTGCGGATGATAAGCTGAGCTGAAATTCAACACTGTATCCATAGACTCATGAAACTTCTGCCAGAAACAAGACGTGAACTGAGTACCTCTGTCGTACACTATCTTCTTAGGTACACCATACAGACACACAATTCTAGACATATAAAGTTCTGCCAACCTTGCTCCTGAATGAGTAGTCTTCACCGGAATGAAGTGAGCTACCTTAGTCAATCTGTCCACTATCACCCATATAGAATCATATCCAGCAGGTGTCTGTGGTAGTCCTACTATGAAATCCATACTGATCTCTTCCCACTTCCACCCTGGCACCTTCAATGGCTGAAGCAAACCGGTTGGCCTCTGATGTTCAGCTTTAACTCGATGACAGGTATCACACAATGCCACGTGAGAGGCCACATCCCTCTTCATCCCATTCCGCCAATACCTCTGCTTAAGATCCTGATACATCTTAGTGCTACCTAGATGAATGGAGTAAGCAGAATCATGGGCTTCCTTCAAGATGTTCTCACGCAGACCTCCCACATCGGGCACACAAATCCTGTTCCTAAACCATATAGTTCTCTGTTCATCCTCTGTGAAATCCGAGGCCTTGCCCTTCTTCATGGTTACTCTGATCTCTCTAATCTCAGCACCTCAAGCTGTGCCTGACGAATCTCCTGCTCCAATGTAGATTCTACCTCCAAGGTAACTCCCTGAGTCTGTGCAACCATCCCCAAGTTGAGCTTCTCAAACTCCTTCATCAGCTCTTCAAGCAACTGGAATACGAGTGCCATATTGGTCTGTCCCTTCCAGCTCAACGCATCTGCAACTAGACTAGCCTTCCCAGGATGATAGTGTATCTCTAGATCATAATCCTTGATTAGCTCCAACCATCTGCGCTGTCTCAAGTTCAAGTCCTTCTGAGTGAAAATGTACTTCAGACTCTTATGATCTGTGTAAATCTGGCACTTGGTCCCCATTATGTAGTGCCTCCAAATCCTCAAAGCATGAACCACAGCTGCCAACTCTAGATCATGAGTAGGGTAATTCTGCTCATGTTTCCTCAATTGTCTCGATGCATAAGCTATAACATGTCCCTCCTGCGTAAGAACACAACCAAGACCCTGTCGAGACGCATCACAGTAGATATCAAAGCTCTTCGGCAGATCTGGCATCACTAGTACCAGGGCGGTAGTTAACCTCTTCTTTAACTCCTCGAAGCTAGCCTGACATGCTTCGGTCCACTTGAACTCCTTATCCTTCTCTATTAGTGATGTGAGAGGCTTCACTATCTTAGAGAATCCTTCAATGAACTGACGATAGTACCCTGCAAGACCGATAAAGCTTCTAATCTCCTTGACTGTCCGAGGTGGCTCCCACTGCAACACATCTCTGACCTTGCTAGGATCGACTGCAATACCTCCATCAGTGATGATGTGACCAAGAAAAGCCACTTCCTTGAGCCAGAACTCACACTTGCTGAACTTTGCATACAACTGATGCTCTCTCAACTTCTGCAACACAAGTCTCAGATGCTCCTCATGCTCTGCTTCATCCTTAGAGTAGATCAAGATATCATCGATGAACACCACAACAAACTTATCTAGGTACTCCATAAAGACTTTGTTCATCAGATACATAAAGTAGGCGGGTGCATTAGTCAACCCAAAACACATGACTGTGTACTCATAAAGTCCATACCTAGTGGTGAATGTAGTCTTAGGAATATCTGACAATCTGATCTTCATCTGATGATAACCAGAACGCAAATCAATCTTAGAGAATACCTTGGCACCTCTTATCTGATCAAACAAATCTTCAATGCGGGGTAAAGGATACTTGTTCTTGATAGTAACATCATTAAGCGACCGATAATCCACACACATCCTCTGAGCACCATCCTTCTTCTCCACAAAGATAACAGGTGCCCCCCAAGGTGATGAACTAGGACGAATGAAATCCTTCTCTAACAATTCACTAATTTGTTTCTTAAGCTCAAATAGTTGATCACTAGACATTCTATAAGGACGCTTGGAAATAGGAGCAGTGCCAGGTAAAAGATCAATAACAAACTCAACATCTCGGTCAGGTGGCATACCTGGTAGCTCATCAGGGAATACGTCTGGATAATCACACACCACCTTGATATCCTCTAGAGATTTACCATCCAACTGATTCACTGAACCCTCTGCTGCTGACGGTGGAGTACACACTAGCTCAACCTTTTCTCCCTTAGGACCTGTGAGGTGAACTGTCCTCTTGGCGCACTGAATGGTAGCATCAGTCATACCCAACCAGTCCATACGCAGAATGATATTGAGGTCTTTTGAATCGAGAACTATCAACTTTGCCCAGAAATCTACCCCTCGGATCTTAAGATTAACTCTAGGACACATGTGTAAAGCTTTCATCTCCCCCCGGGTGAGTTAACTATCAAGGGTTGTTTCATGGGATGCATGGGAATGTTGTGCTTAGCCACAAATTGAGCAGAAATAAAAGAATACGAGGCTCCAGAATCAAATAAGACTGAGACGGGGGTTGAGTCGACAAGAAACATACCGATCACCACCTCTGGGTTCTCCTAAGCTAACTCCACACTCACGTGGTTCACCCTGCCACGTGCATAGCTCTGTTGTCCCTTGTTGCCTTGCGGGGTCTGGTTCCCATTCCTCATCTGCTGCATCTGCTAATTCTGCATGGGGGTACTTAGAGTAGTCCTCTTGGGGCAGTTGTTGGCGTAGTGCCCGACTTCACCACACTTGAAGTAAGTGTTGTCCGCAGGGGTGTGGGGTGCGCCAGGTCTCACTGGAGTGCCAACAGGAGTCCTTTGCTGGTTCTGCTGGAAAGCGGGGCGAGGTGTCTGCTGTCCAGTACGTTGATTCTGCTGAGTAGGATGCTGGAACTGCTGTGTAGGGTGCTGATACTACTGCTGCATGGGGCGCTAGAACTGTTGCTGCCCAAAGTTACCATTCTGACCTCCATAGCGGAACGGTGCTCCCTGCTGTGGATTGAAACGGGGACGAGTGATGCTTCCAGACTGCTCAGAGTTGGTAGCCTTCCTCTTCAGGTTTCCCAACTCCCTGTGCTTGGACTCCAAGGAGATGGCCTTATCAATAAGGTCCTGGAAGGTAGGAAAAGTGTGGGACATAAACTGGTACTGAAGCGGTTCAGCTAGCCCATCCATGAACAGCTCTTGCTTCTTCCTGTTCTCATCAGTATCCTCATGAGCATAGCGTGATAATTCAATGAATCTGTCCCTGAACTCTGTCATAGACATCCCTCCCTATTTGAGAGTAAGGAACTCCTTCTTCTTCAGCTTCATAAGACCGGTAGGGATGTGGTGGCTTCTGAAGTTAGTAGTAAACTCCTGCCAAATGATAACATTCTGATTGGCATGAGCGGCGACAAAAGGATCCCACCATGCTGAAGCTGATCCCTGAAGTCGTCCAGAAGCATAGAGGACTTTCTCTCTGTCATCACATTGAGCTATGATGAGCATCTTCTCAATAGTCTTCAGCCAATCCTCAGCTTCCAACGGATCCGCTGCATGAGAGAAAATTGGAGCCTGGTGGCTCATGAACACCCTGTACCTGTTCACTGGAGCTTGCTGCTGAGCATGGGGTGGGTTGTTGACTTGAGCCTGCAGATTGGCCACTGTGTTGGTCAGAGTCTGAAGGAGCTGCGTATGAGCTTGCAGAAACTGCTGCATGGCTGGATCCATCTGTGGTTGACGAGGTACACTGCTGGAACTACTGCCTCGCCCTGGACGGATCACTGGTGGTTGGTCGGCGCCTGATCCCGACCTGGTTTCCACCATCTGAGTGTTAGGGACACAGTTTTAGATGATTAAATCAAGAGAAAAGCTTAAAAGTTAATGCAATGCAGATTTCCAGATTAAGACAGATTCTGTTGATCTCAAGATCTAGTTGTAACTCTTTGCGTAAACAGACAAAAATTGTGCAAATATTCTGAGACAGAGTGTACATAATTACAGAACCAACCCAACTGGAATCAACTCAATTGGATGTTTGTAGCCCGAGATATAAAATAACTAAGGTGACTGTGTCAGCAGAAATTTACAGATTCAGATAGCTTCAGTACTTCGTGCATAACTCCCAGAATATATACCCCAAAATTCTGAATTTTTGACAAAAAAACATATACAAAGTTTCTGAACTAACCCAACTGGATTTACATCAAATGGATTTCTGTAGATCAAGATAAAAATAAAATAGTGCTGCTGTATCAGAGGGCTGCATGAACAGATTTGGTACCAACTGATCTTGCTCAAGGATTAATAATGAAGGGATAAAGATAATGATAATATATGATTGATCGAGACAGAATATTAACCCCAACTAACTCAACTTTATTACTAAACCAATGTCGTTGTGGTCATCACTCCACAACACATTGTACTCAAGCAAAAATCCAAATCAAGCAATTGTCATAAGTACAAGCAACCAAACACTCCTTTAAACTAAACACACTCCTAAAAGACGTTTGATACTAACGATTACATAGACTCCAAACTTAAAACTGAAACACTCCTAAGCTCTAATCCATGATGACGCAGGTACTGGTGCTTGGTGCTCCCTTTCTAGCTCTTTTTGACCTTGGTGACTGTGCATGCCACTCCTCTCCTTCTTCCTCTCCTTGCCCTTGCCCAACGATGATAGCTCGGAGCCTCTTGATCTCCTCTCTGTCTTCCTTTTGTTGGATGCGAAGGCCTCACAGCTCCTTATTGGTGGCATCCAACATGGTGTTAAGCTCTGCAATTAGTCCTACTTGGGCCAAGTGCTGGGGGTTCATATCCATGTACACTTCAGGGATAATGCTGCCCACTGCTCCAAAAGGCCGGTGAGGGAAGTGCTTCCACAAGGTGTTGGTGATGTAGTGAGCTTTCTTGTAGCACCCCGCGGAGAGGGCTCGCCTAGCAGCATCATCAATCCCAGCAGCGAAAGTATCCCTGATGGCCAAAGCAAGATGAACTCCAAGCTCATACTCCCCGAAGTAAGGATGAGTGTGCATAATGTGCACAGACACATCCCACTGGTCTGGATACCTTGGACGAGTCCTCCACAATCCCAGGTAGTCGATCTTCACATCATAATTGAGGTGTTGAAAGAACCTCCTGAGCAGTGTTGGGAAGCGAGCTTGTCCTCCATCACTGTGCCGAGCGATGACTTGCCACTTCTCTGGCACAGCAACTGGTACCTCCTCTGACATCTCCTCCTCTGGATCTGGACCCTCTGGATCTGAGCCATCTGAGTCTGAATCTCCTGAGTCTGATCCCCCTGAGTAAGAAGGATCACTGGAGTCACACTCTTGTTCATCCACTTCAGCTGGCTCTGCCTGTGCTTCCTCTGGCTCTTCTACTGGTTCTTCAGGCTCTGCAGCGGGCTCCTCAGTTGGTTCCTCCTCTGGCTCTTCAGTGGGCTCTTCGTCATCAGACACTTGGATGACCACTGGAGCAGGTGCTGGGGCATGCACTGCAGGTGGTGATTCCCTCACTATCTCTTCATCAGTGTCCCCCTCGTGCTCGGGTCTCTCCATTGGATAGTAGTAGTAGTCCTAGTCCTCCAAGTAGTGTGGGAACTGGAAGGAGCCTGTACGAGTGGTCTTCAGTCGACGAACCATCTAGAGGTAGAGAAGATAGTGCAAGAAAGAAACATAAGCAATAGTTATCAAAATAGAGTTAAGACAGCAAATGAATAAATAAGGATGAGATAAAAATTAAAAGTAAGCAATTAAAAAGATTTTTAATAAAGAAAGCATTAGTGTGGCTTCTAATAATAATCCTTAATTTCGACCATTACTAACTAGGCTAACGTCCTACAGTCAACACGGCTCTGGTACCACTTTGTCGCACCCAGTTTTGAAAGCAAAACCAGATCATATATTTACATGTGTCCAGAATCATGTTCACACATGCAAACGACATAGTGGAGTACCAAATCGCAGTGTCACAGTGTTATTATTATTACAGACCGATTGTCCAATAGTCTAACACACCATACGAGTAGCTAACAACAGAAAAGATAAACGAAGTCGTCCACCACAGGCAGTCGACTGGGAACGCGCCTAGAACTCTTCAAAGTCTTCTGGGAAGTCTTCAAATCATCCGTCTGAGCAGCAGTCCGAGTAGTGTAGTTGCAAGAATAAAAATCAACAAGCGTGAGCACATGTCGTACTCAACAAGGGAATAACTATAAAAATATGCAAGGCTCTTTGGGTGGATGGCTGACATGGTTAAAGCGGTAAGTAATTTTAGTTGGTCAGATTCTATTAAGCAACTGATTGCTAGCAATAAAAGTGTATACCAACCTCAAAGATTAATAAATGCAACAATAATAAGATGCAATACACAAGATTAAGTCCATATTCCATAAGTTACTCATGTGAGGGTCCATGTCGCTCGTGACCGTGAGCACGGCTGATCGATCAGTTTATACACTCTGCAGAGGTGGCACATTTTTACCCACAAGTCGTGTTTCCCATGTCGCCCGGGTTTGCAAAGCCCTTAAACACTGCCTTTGGTGAGTGGTACGGATATTTCCCGACCGACCGACCGACCGAAGAGGTTTTTCAGCAATTTGGTGGTAAATGGGAGTATTCGGATATTTTACGCGGATACCAATATGTATAATGGATATTATACCAGATACTGGATAAAGATACGGTATGCGCAATATCCGGCGGATATCGGATATCCGCTCAGATACTACCGAAGTATCCGAATAGTTATCCGAGTAACATGAAACAAATATTATCTTACATACCCTCAAAAAGTTTTTTTTCTATTTTTTCTAAAACCTAATTAATAGACCCTTGTGAAGTAACATAGACAAATATTATCTTACATACCCTCAAAATATTTTTCTAATGTAAAATACAATACATAAGTTGTCACCTTGGAGTTTCAAGAATTTTCGAGTAGATTTACTATTTTCTATCATTTAAATGAATTTATGCATGTTTTCCGAAAGTAATTCCAAATTGACCTATATCTAACTCTAATAAGATTTAAAAAAACTCAAAAAATTATATTTAGGCGCCTATGGTCCATTCTAACCCACATGTAGGAGATTGATGAAAAATTCAATTGATTTATATGAAAAATTTGAACTTCTACTAGTCACCTTGTTATAAAATAATGATAATAATACCTAAAACTTCTCCAAAAATTATTGAAATTAGCATAGAATCATTTTATGGATGTACAAATTTGAAAAAAAAGTATCATGAGATTTTATGAAAATTGGAGTATACATTGTTTATAAACTAGATAGTTCATCACATTGTTTCATACAACTCAACATAAACTTTAAAGTTTGTACACACTCAAGTACTTTCTTAACCCATGGACACCTCAAATTTGGATGCAACCTTATCCTTACTCTCCTATTAGTATTTTGAGATTTATATTTCCAATTGTCATGCAAAAAAGTCGTTTTTCTATTTTTTCTAAAACCTAATTAGTATACCCTTGTGAAGTAACATAAACAAATATTATCTTACATACCCTCAAAATATTTTTCTAATGTAAAATACAACATACAAGTTGTCACCTAAAAGTTTCAATAATTTTCAAGTATATTTGCTATTTTCTATCATTTAAATGAATTTCTGCATGTTTATCGAAAGTAATTCCAACTTGACCTATATGTACCTCTAATAAGATTTAAAAAATAAAAAAACTATATTTAAGCACCTATGGTCCATTATATCCCACATATAGTAGATTGATGAAAAATTCAATTGACTTATATGGAAAACTCGAACTTTTACTAGTCACCTTGTTATAAAATAATGATAATAATACCTAAAACTTCTCCAAAAATTATGTAAATTGGCATAGAATCATTTTATGAATGTACAAGTTTGAAAAAGTTTCATGAGATTTTGTGAAAATTTGAGTATACATTGTTCATAAACTAGATAGTATCACATTGTTTCATACAACTCAACTTAAACTTTAAAGTTTGAACACACTCAAGTACTTTCTTACCCCATGAACACCTCAAATTTGGATGCAACCTTACCCTTACTCTCCTATTAGTATTTGGAGATTTAGATTTCAAATTGTCATGCGAAAAAGTCATTTTTCCTTTTTCTAAAACCAAATTAGTAGACCCTTGTGAAGTAACATAGAAAAAAATATTATCTTACATACCCTCAAAATATTTTTCTAATGTAAAATACAACATATAAGTTGTCACCTAAAAGTTTTAAGAATTTTCAAGTAGATTTGCTATTTTCTATCATTTAAATGAATTTCTGCATATTTACCGAAAGTAATTCCAACTTGACCTATATGTACCTTTAACAAGATTCAAAAAAATAAAAAAACTATATTTAAGCACCTATGATCCATTCTAACCCACATTTAGTAGATTGATGAAAAATTCAATTGACTTATATGGAAAACTTGAACTTTTACTGGTCACCTTGTTATAAAATAATGATAATAATACCTAAAACTTCTCCAAAAATTATGTAAATTAGCATAGAATCATTTTATGGATGTACAAGCTTGAAAAAAAATTTCATGGGATTTTGTGAAAATTGGAGTATACATTGTTCATAAACTAGGTAGTTTATCACATTGTTTCATATAACTCAACTTAAATTTCAAAATTTGTACACACTCAAAGTTTTCATTCATAACATAACTATTTGTTAATTGTTGATATTTTTTAGATTTTTTTTGCAATTTATCATTTTTTCACATTCCTAACATGATTATTTGTTATTTGTTGATCGCGACTTCTTGTAGTGCATTGATTTATTTCGTACATATTAACATGCACGATATTTGTAAATGTTGCAATGTAGCTTTTGCTCAATATCCGAGAAAATATTCGTAATCGACACTATTTGTATTCGGCTTATGATGTATTCGATCTGCATCCGTAAGTCGAGACTATTTGCGCTCTATTTGTATTCGTATCTGTATCTGACACTATCTGTATTCGAATTCGAGTCCGAGAAAAAATAACTATCAGTATCCGTATCGAAGTATATCCGTCCGTATCCGATCCGTTTTCATCCTACGAGGCCTTTACAAAGATTCCCTAGTATGGGCTGCTCGCTAGGTTACATAGTTAGTGCAACGCATAACCCTCTCTCAAACTGCGAAGCTACCACAGAGCAGATCAGGTTGAGGGCTGGGCTATACATCATCTACCGCCACCCCCTCATCCTTATCAGGTAAAGTATACCACACACTAAGGTTTCTAATTAATTAGCCAAGACAGAGCTATTTGTCTTATGGTTGCACTGTTGTCCTGGATGGTCGCTCCATGTTCCGATTAATAAGAGTAGTCTTGTTTAATGATGATGGAGCATAAAATAAATCAAGTTCACTTTGTGTTAAATAAAAACCACCCTCAACCCATAGTTAGCGACTAAGCATGTGCTACCCAACATAAATATAATACCCAGGTTATCAAGGACATGGTAAACAAAACTAGTTGCACCTTAATCACATGATCCCATCATATTAATGCAAAGCAATAAAGTAAACAATGTAATTAAAATGCAGTTGTATAGGAAAAAGGGCATACAACAAGGACTTGCCTTCCACAAACTCGGGTGGCTGCTCAAAATCTTCAAATTCTTCAACAGCAGCGTAGTCCAAGTAACGATCGTCCTCTACTCACCACATCATTCACATACAAACAAACAATAGAATAAAATAAGAAACAAGCATCAAACAGAATTAACCAAGCAAAACAAAGACGTAAAACTATTCTACTCTTCGATACGATCGTTTGGACATAAAGAACGCGAAAAACGGAGCTAAAACGCGTATTCTACGACTAAAACAAGCTACAGGGACTTAACTGTGATAAAACAGAGCTTCCAGGGGCCTAACTGCTAAAAACCAGGGACTAAAATGTAATTAAACAATAAACTCAGGGTCTACAGTGAAAAACATGAGCTATAGACCTCGGGTGCTAAAACCAGAGAAACTCAGGGTCTAAACCGTAAAGATAAGGACCTATCTGTAACGATCTTCAAAGGTGGAAGGACCGGCTGTAAATCTAGAAAGTTTGGGGGGCTCTTTTGCAAAACCAATGTGCACAGGCGGGGTTGACCGGTATGGGTGCCGGTTTGACTCGGTTTGAATCTAATCCAGACCGTCGATCTGCGATCGGACGACCGGGAACTTGCGCACGCGCGGGCCGCGGCGGAGCGCGACGGCGGGCGGCGGTGCGCCCGCCGGCGGGATCCCTAGATCGAGCTAGGGTGCTCGATTTCGAACGGGGATTGCACCAAAACACAAAGCACGTCAAAGCGAACTAAACAGGGGCATTAGGGCGACCTTAGGCTCGACGGAGACGGCGTACGGCACGGCGGGGCGGACGGCAGCGGCGTTGCAACTCCGGTGAGCTCGAACGGGCGATGCAGGGCACAGCGTCGCACACGGATGGCACTAGCAGCTTCCTTGCAAGCTTGTGGTTCTCCGGAGCTCCTTCTCGACGACAGGAAGGCGGCGACGGCGAGGTTCAACGGCGGCGGCACGGCTAGGGTTTGCGGCGGCGCTGCAGAGCTCGAGCGGTTAGGGTTTCGAGCTCGTGGGGCCAGGAGGGTGCGGCGGCAGGGTTTATAAAGGCCGGGAGGGGTCCCTTGGCATGCGGCCCACGGCTTGGAGGCGGCTGGGACGCGGGGTGGCGCGGCGTACGGACTCGGAGTCCGACTCAGGCGCCGGAGGTCGGGGATTACTAGGGGGCCCCACGCGTCGGTGACAGAGGCGCGGCGTGGAGGGAAACAGGCCGAGCTGGGCCGGAACTCTAGCTAGGCTGCGCGCTGCTGCGGAAAGGAAGGAGGAGCGAGTGAACTGGGCTTGGGAGTAGAGGGGGCTCCGGCAGACTTAGCTAGACGGGCCGAATCAAAAAACAGAGAAAAGGGGAGGGAGAGAAAAGAAAATGTTTTTGAAATTTTTGAATAAGCAAACAATTTCGAATTCAAACTCAGATTTGAATTCAAACACTCAAAAGCAATGCTCCAGCATGTATGGAACATTCAACTCCTATAAATTATATATTTTATTAAGGAAAATGATTTAAATGCCTAGAAAATTAAATACAACCTTAAAATCCTTAAGCATAGACACAAGTTGCTAACAAAATTTTATAAAAACCATAAATTTAAAATTTAGGGTGTTATAGACGCCTGCCGGTCGGAGCCAGCCAAAGAGTTGGGCGCACCGAAGGCACACGAGGCAGCCTCGGCGCTCATGGGCCCGGGCCCAACCCCGACGGCACCCCCAAGCCCGGCTCGGCCTCTACCGTCTTGTCGGGTGCCGGTGGGAGGGAGGAGGCAGCCGTGACACCACCTCTGGGCCTATGCACGGTTTGGAGCGCCACAAACGTCCGCTCCCCGCCCAGGGAAGTCACCGGCCCGAGCTTCCCACGCCGACACCCATCCAGAAGGCCCCGCGCAGATCTGCAGGGGGAGACGCAAGATCCGTACCTAGAGGTCGCGGATCCGAAGCTCGCGTCGCTGCGAGGGGGCCGTCGTCGGTCGGAGAGCCTCAACAAGCAGCATTAGAGCGGTAAGGTGGCGAGACGACCTATGATCGGCGGCTACGAGAGAGGCCCCCTAGAGCCTTGGGCGAAGAAGATTCGGGAGCAGGAGCGACGGGTCCGATGGGCATACGGCCACACCAGCATCCACATCGGCGACCATGACGACCGATGACCTAGGGTTAGGGTTTGGGAACGAGAAAACAACACGAAGGGCGAGATTGCCGCGTCGCCGCCGTCCTTGCCGCCCGCCGGAATTCCGGCGGATGGCTCGTGCAGCGGTGTGGCTGGGGAGAGGAAGGAGTGAGCCTAGATGCGGCAGCAGTGGGGGTCCGCCCGTGTCGCCCAGAGGGGCGACACGAGGGATAGACGGAAGGTAGAAAGTTCCTATACGATTTACAGATCCTCTCGGAGCAACAAAAATTAGATTTAGAAAGTGTTATCCTCACCTAAGTGAATTAAAGATCTTCCTCACTCGAATTGTCACCTATTGGATCAGCATCCAGTAGATCCATTGATCTTCTACCTCTAGAAGTAGATGCCATTTTCTTCCCCGAGCTCCCATGCCTCTGATGTCTGCTCCTCTGCCCCTCTCAACCTACCGTGACGGGCTAGCCACCGTCCTGGAACGAGATCCTCTGCCGTTCACATCCTTGCAGTTGTGTCATTGCCGCGCGAGACCGAACTGCAGAGATCAAACTGTAGAGGAACCTCCTCCACCGTCATGCCCATCCCACCGTCGCCTCCCATTGGAGGCGTCATTGCTATCCACGCTTCCATCATAGCACCTCCCAACTGCCCTCACCCACTGCCCAGCTGACGGAACAGTCGCACCCCACCATCTCTGCCAGGCTGATCTACCGCTGTCGTGCATCCTTCTAATGTCTGATCTACCGCTGTCGTGCATCCTTCTAATGTCATCGGTGAACTTCCAAGCCCCCAAAACCCTAATCTGGGAACTCCTAATCTTGCCAAGTTGTTAGGAGCTGTAGAAAAAGCTTGAAATCTTATGAACTCGAAATTAAGTGAAACATTGTTGGAAAACACTTGCCGTGGTTTATCAAAATGCTTCATTTGATGTTTTGTTGCAAAATGTTCATTTGCATCTTAGAAAATGTTGAATTCAATATTTTTGGATGTCAAATTAATGTTTAGGAGATGTTGAACCTCATTTTTGTTAAACATATTGACTTTATCTTCTAATTGGGCTTAATAGACTTTAAATTTGGGCTGCTTAATCGGCTTCTAATCTGTTTATGAGCCCATGCTCATTCTTTTAGTTACTCCATTAGTTTTATAACTTTTTTCTCGTCTTTTCTATTTTCCTTTTAAGCACCCTGCTAAATATTCTCCGCATCTATATGCTTAGAAAAAATATCTGTAAATATTCTCGTGCGGACTCCGCTTACCTATCCTCTTCCTCCACTACCCGCTCACGTTCTGGCAACACATCTTCAGCCTTCCAGATCTGTTGCATACCGCAAGCGCTGCCTTTGCCCGATCCGCCCCCTCCCCTCGCGACCAACTCATGCCTTACCGGCATTGCCTCTAGCACTGATGAGGACCGACTCCTCTATCCCTTCCCCCTCCTCATCCACAACCCTCACCGTCGTCGTCTTTAACTCCGACGAGTGCCCGGACCTGGTTGCCAGCGACCGTCCCTACCCCGCCGACCTTCTCAGCCTCCGGATCCGCCGTCGCCGACCATCACTGTGCTCACCCGGCTTTGTTGGGTGTCATCGTGATGCCCCTCTCTAGCAACGGCAACGGCACCAACGCCGTCTTGCCTTACCACCGGACCGACCCTCTCCTCGAAGATCCCTCTAGGTCGAGGAGCACACAGGTAACTCAAGAGATCTAGATCTGAAACATCGAATTATAATTTCGCCGGAGTGCCACTCTCACCGGAGCAACATCTCTCGCGCGGCCGGGATTCGATCTACTTGTTTCATCTATTCTATCATTACTTATTTTTTTCGAACAACTTCGGGGGAGTTCTCCACCTATATTATTACTTCTTTCATCCAGTCATGTTCATTTTTTGGCGATCAATCCTTGCGGCACACAGATTCATCGATTTCTTAGCGCTTCGATATAGATTTGACAAAAAAAAAAAGGTTCAAAGCCAATGTCCATTTGCTCGAATCCCACGGGCACGGGAGGATCCTCCTCCCTCCGTGTGCAGCCGGAGTAGAGAATGAATGCGCGGTCAGCCAGGCATCGTCACGCAGGCCGCGCAGCCCAAACCCATCCACCTCATCGCTCGATGAGCTCGCGTCGCGTCGTCATCCAGCTCACTTCCCCCCTTCCTTCCGGTCTCCGCCTCTCCTCTCTCCTCGCCGCGGGGTCAGGGTCACGCAGCCAGCCAGCCAGGCAGCAGCAAGCGCCGACCGAGTAACTGACGCCTCTCCCCTCCCGGCCCCAGAACTCACCCCCTCTCCCCTCCCGGCCTCCACAAATCCCCGATTAAACCCTAGAATTCCCCTCCCAATGCGCGCTCCATAGGCGGCGGCCCCCGAATTCGCCACCGCTTCCGCGAAAGGTTCGGGATCTCTCGCCCCACTCTCTCCCCTCCTGCGCTGGTTTTGATCTAGCTCGGACCTCGCTGTGCCGCCGCACTCCTCAAGTTTGCCGCGGGCTCTGGGATTTTTAGGAGTCGCTGGCGATTTTTGTTTCTGTTTTGGGGGTGCTCGTGCGCCGGATTCCCACTCTGATTCGGTCTGGTGCCGCGACGGGGATGGTCTGAACCGGTCGAGGTCTCCCAAGGATTTTTACTGCCGTTATTAAGCGGCGGATTGTTTTTCCTCTGGTTTATTTGTGATGATGTTTGTGTGCGTCAATGTTGTGCACGTACACATCTTTGCTCTCTCCTGCTGCTGCGTGTTTTCCTTGGGATAGCTGCCTGTCATCCATAGCTTCAAAGGTTTTGGTTTGGAATCGGGGAATGGTCGTCTGCTGCTCCTGCTGTTACAGTTAGACTGGCAGAGGCCTTTGCTCCTGCTCTCTCTCTCTCTCTCTCTCTCTCCAGGCCGGTAGTAAGGAGAGGCAGCTTTCATTTACGGCTTTGGTTGATTCTGCATCCTATTTGGGGCTGCTTTTATGGCCTCAGCGAAAAAGCTGGAGTTTTGTTATCCTTCTTTTGCAATGTTAGAGTATAGGACAGCATATTTCAAAAAAGAGTATTAGGACAACCTCTATGTGGGCAACTAATGCTTGGTTGGTGAGTTAGGGAAACGATTTTCATGTGGCTTCCAGGTGCCTCTGTGGATTACTTTATGTTCTTTTAATTGGCAATCCATGTGAGAACCTGGATGTCCAGTCAATCACAATGTCCAGCTTGCAAATGAGGGTATTGAATTATTTTACCATTCCAATTTTCCATGATTGCTTTGTCTTCACCAAATGATTTCAGTACCAAGTCGGCAAGTCCTTTATGAACTGCTGTTCCCTTGTAACATGGACTTGCCCAATGTTGTTGTTCTGCAGGTGTGTGATCCAGAGTGCACACGATGAATGCGGGTTTCAACAAGCAGATCTTGGCTCAGAAGCTTGCAAAGCTTAATAGCTCACAGCAGAGCATAGAGAGTATCCTTCTTGACAGTTTCTCATTTACCATTAACTTGTGCTTTCTTTTATTCACGCGCTTCACTGTAATTGTGACCAAGCTATTAACGGCCTCTCAAGCTGCATCATGACCGGTTAATAGCATTTTACTAATCATTCATTTGCCCTTGATCAAGTATGCTATGCCCCTACTGAGCATTGTACAAAGATAGCTACTATTGGTGACTCTGATTATTTACTTATGTGCTCCATTCTTTTACTCATTCACATAACGTCATCCTTAACAAATGAAAAGCTTTATCACATTGGTGTGTCTTTCATCATCGTTACTGCCGACTAGTTGTAGAAACATGGGATTGTGAGTTCCATGCTTCTTCTAGTGAGAGGAGGTTATCTTTGCTGTACCTTGCAAATGATATTATGCAGAATAGCAGAAAAGAAGGTAATGGGTATATAACTGAATTCATGAGGGTCATCCCTGCTGCCTTGAATGAAGTGTTGACTATCAGAGATGATCTTGGACGGAATGTCGTAAAAAGACTGGTATGTCCTACATATTCTGTATATCATTGTTCATGGAAGAGCATAAGTACTCATACTGTTCATAATTGTGTTTTTAGTTATCATTGCATAACAAATATGTTGACAACTTCATGTCCATTTCTATGTTCTTACTTTAGGGTCAAACTCACTAGAATGGCAAGTGCTAAACTTATCACTCAATGATTTTTATTGGACTTTTGTGGGCACAAGATATACAGAACATTCCCTAGAGTTGTAGGGAGTCACTAGTACTACTTCTGACCACTAGGAAGGGGTGCGAAAAGCACTCCTGTTCTCTCCCTCTTAGGTGGTGTTTGGATATCAAGTTGGAATTGGATAGGGGAATGAGATGGGATATGTAGAGCCAGGATTGGGATCGGATTATCACACCTCTATCCTTATCCCTTCTTTGGACAGTTTTGGTTTGGGTTTGGGATTTGTGGGACCCACATGCTAATAAAAAATTACACCCTTATCTTTCCGGTGGTTCTCGGATCTTGCTCGTTCATGGCCACACGCAGAAATGGAGGCGCAGGTCCTATGTGACACGAGGAGCCGTCATCTGCAGTGGTACTGCAGCTCGGCGGCATGTGATTGGAGTGGCAGCTCCGGCCCCGTGGGGCACCCGCTGCGAAGGCGAAGTTGCGGCCCTCCGCGCGCCATGCGCAGTCGCAATGGCTCCGTTCCCTCCCGCGAGGCTGTGGGAGCTTCAGCCTCGATGTGCACCAGCGACAGCTCTGCTCCCGCCCGTGTGGCTGCGGCAGCTTCGGCAACCACACGTGGCTGCTGCGGCCACACTCCAACCCGCATGGCTCCAAGCCCTCCCCCACGGTATGCTCAAGCCCCGATGGCGGAGGCCATTATTTCCCAATCACTTTCCCTGAATACAAACAAGCGATAACATAACCTTGTACCCCTATTTCCCTTTCCCACCTCACATTTCCATATATCCAAACACCACCTTAGCGCACGCATGCTCTTCTCCATCTTCGTAATGATTCTAGCTAGGATCGGAGCCATCCGAGTTGAGAAAGATATCTATGTTCTGGTGAGGGGCAAATGTTGGCTGCGGTGCGGGCGTGTGGCTTAAGTTACACTTTGGTTTTTTTAATGGGCTGGCTATGTTTGTGTTTAGATTATTTTGACAGTGTCCTGTGCAGCTATGCACTTCTTATTTATTGACTTGAAAGTTTTTTGCATATTCGGATAAAAACATACACCGTGCATTTTTCATAATCTCTATTCAAACATCTCAATACAATCACACATTTTCTTTACATTTTACTGGGTCTCAGAGGGACTATTGCTACAGTAAAGCCCACCATTAGTGTTTTGTGAATAAACATGGAAGTGATGACCATAATTGGAAAGATTTATATTCTTACTAAATTAGATAATCATATGTTGAGTCAGTCCTAAGCTATGTGCATTGAAGTTTGGAATGCCGTGGCTAATGTTCATGATAGAAACATTGCACACGACTACTCTTCAAGTAAACTAGCAAGGATAACTACTTCGATTTTGGTGAGGCAATCAACTTCTTTTCCAAGCAAGAATATAAAAGTCTAGATTACTAATGCACTACGCAGCAAAGCATGGCCAGTTTATGACCTAACTAGCAGAATTAAAAGCATGGATCCCAGCTATTCGCAGCCTGTTTTTTATGGCAAACCAACAAACAATAAAAACTCTAGGCTATTCTTGTGAAAGTTATAGCTACTCCCAGAAAAGCCCTATGCAAGTGTGGCAGCTTGTGATACTGCTAGTTTAGACAGCGTATTTCTGTCATCCTACTTCCTCATGACTTACCACCAGGGGCGGAGCCACAGGGGGGGCGCGCAGGGGCTTGCCCCCCCCAATGCTCCGACAACACCTGGGGAGGAGCTCCTAATTTTCTTGTTAATTAGTACTTTGATTAGCAATAGAGCATATATAGTCCCCAATTAGCCCATTAGCACATGATTGATTTGTTCCAGCCCATGATTCGTTCCGGCCCATAGTTAACTGATGATAATTGTTTTCAAATTGCAGTACATCTCTTTTCCCCCCTCAAATTGCATAACCGGCTGCTCCCATATTTCTTATATTTTTGTTATTAGATTGAATAATAAACAGCTGCTTCCTTCTACATTTTCTACTAAAGTATGCATTTTTCAATCTATATGCTCCATTCCTAAAAAAAAAATCTATATGCTCCAACAATTATTACATAATCTGCTTCCTTATTCGGATGTTTGAACACTAGTTAGGAGAATTAAATGTAGATTAATGACATAACTCATTTCATAACCCTGAGTTTTGAAATTAGTTTTTTATTAGTGTCCGAACATCCCTTTCAATATTCCATAAAACATCCAATGTGACGCCGTTTTTTTTCACAAAAACCTTATAGTATTGGTGGAGCCCCCCCACCCCCCTGTTAGAATCCTGCCTACGCCCCTGCTCACCACATCATCTTCCTTGCGTTACTAGACCTGCCGTCATGTCGAGTGATTTAATCCTCTACTGAGTCAATGCTAAGCTCTCTTGTAGCCACTCTCCATCCCTCATCTGCTGATGTTGAGCTCGTCCAAACCTAGGTAGGAGGTGGACAAAAGGTATCACTTAGGCCTGTCCTCATTAGAAGTAGCAAAAGATGACAAAAAGGTCCCTCAGCCTTGTAAGTTGATTTTGTGGGTTTCGTCAAGCCACCTCCTGAAATTGAAATTCCAGTTATTCTTCACCATTTCAAACACAGTAAACTTTTGTTCAGTGCAGATTTTGTATAATTCAGGAAATCGCTCCTTAAAAATATAGGATTCCACACCAATTCAGGAAGTAAATGATTTATGAGCGATAATGGTGGTTAGGATCCCTCCAGTTCTAGGCCCTCATTTATCCCTACTCACTTCAAACCCTGTTTGTTCTAGACTCCAGTTTCAATTGTGCCTTTTTTATTTCTCTATCTTTGGAATATGAGTGTATGACTTGTTAAAGCAATACTATAGGACAAGTAGAGGGGGGAGAAATTAAAAAGGAAACGGAAGTTAGAGGATAAGATTTGTGTGTAGCACAGACCATGAGTTGTGTTGTTTTTTACTAGCACTTTTCCTGTATCAGCCCTCTCTCCATCTTTGTTACTCTTGAAGTCTTGATCCATCTAATGTACATCGTTACTCGTTACCATCTTTGGTGAGTGGTGACCTATATCTTTCCGCTCATGGACTTTTCCATTTTTACTATTCAATGAGTCTGCCATCCTTTGGTTCGCACTGGTTTGCTTGTGCACAGGGTGCAGTCAAACATAAAAGGTGAAGAAAAGTTATGGCCCATGAGCTACTTATGCTAAGCTCTTTCTGCCTCAACCTTGAACCCTAATATGAACCAAGTTTTCTTGTTTTTTTCCTCAACCAAAATCGTATTTATTTATTTGTCTATATCTTTTTTTTAATGTAGAACTTAATATATTTCAGCCTTTTTATGAGGCGTCTAAAGGAATATGAACTGTCCATTTATGCACAGCTTGATGAAGTCTTGTACACTTCATCTTCTGTTCTTAAACACAAGCAGAGGAAAATGTGAACAAAAATTCTTCTTGAGGAGCACATGTACCAGGGTTAAAAAGATAAAAACTATCATGTGTTTCTAGTGGAGGAAATCACTTTATGTGGACTTTAATCTTGGAATCCCGCCTCCTTTTGGCAATAGATGCCCCTAAAATTTGGAGCGAGAAAGCAACAGACCACATTACAAACTGTCTTTTTAAATGGTTGTGATTTTGGGTGTTGACCTTCAAGCTCAAGTTTGAGTCAACCAAGCAATCTGCTTTTGGAATGGATTTTTTTATTTACATGTCACTTTACAGTCCCTCTTAGGTAAATAGGTAAATTTCTTGTGTTTCCTAATTCTGTTCATTTTTCCCCTGTCCACCTGCTGCAGAAGCAATTGCATGATCATCTTTTCTTGTCCTTATTTGTGCCGACTGATGCTAAGCTTACTGAAAGCATCCCTTGTTTTGTTATATCTTCCCTAGTGAACTGTTGAGGTGCTCTTGAACCTGCCCTGATGAATCCTTGTGCAAAAATCAGAAAGTGGTTGTGTACTCATGTAATTCTTATAGCTCCAAAGTAAACAAATCACTTTTGGAATAATCATCTATGGGTTTATACCTTGCTTTCATGACAAACAATTACTGTTTCATCTCATAAATTTTCCAACATTGCAGATTGACATATGGGAAGACCGTAAAATATTTGATACTCAGGGACAAGGCCTCAAGGATGACTTTTTTATGAGGTTAAAGGACATAAGAAACAAGTTGGTAAGTGAGTTATTTGTTTCTATTTTCATGACACTCTGACCTCTGTTGAGGTGTACAATCATGATTTCACATATGTACAGAAAAATCCAGCTGGTGAGCTGTTGGAGAAGGTTGTCTCAAGCTACAAGCATGTCCTGAATGCTCCTATGGATGAGGACACTCTGATGCGAAAGTGCCAAGCTGCTCTTATAAATTTTGATGAACTCAATAAAGCGTATGGAAACAACTCTTTTTTAGGTAATGATATGTATTCAAAAGATATTCTCATGTGTTCCATTATTATTTAGTAGTGATTATATGGAGTTAAGTTTTATTCTGGAAGTCTGCAAGTACTTCCACAGCCGTAGGATATCCACAGAACTACCCAACTACCATGACCTCACCCTTACAAACTTGCGTTGACCTGCATGGGTTTTTTTTGTACCTAGGTCGATCCAGCTAATGAGCAAACGGTTTGTTCAAAACCTCCTTTCCATCTCAAGCAAGAGGTGGTTAAAGTGACTAGATCTATTGTGTTTTAGCGCTCTTCCCATATCTCTGATGCCTGATGGCAGTGTCAATGGGACTTCTTAGTGCTAGAGGAATAATTTCCAATGGTATTCCTCCAACCCTAGACGACCAAGGCGGTGGCAAGAGCATCGGCGGCGACAGTCGCAGAGGCAGGGGCACCAGTTCCCACGGGCGGAGCGGAGGGGGCTTCCACGCCCGCGGCGTGCTTAGCGGCACCGGCGGCAAGCGACGCGACGAGGGCCGCCGAGAGAGGAGGCGCGGCGAGGGTGTGCGCGTCATAGAAGGACTGGACCGCGGATTCGAGGGCCCAGTTGTGGTATGCGAGGAGGAAGAAAGCCTCCGCAGGGGTCGTGGCGGTGATGCTGCAGAAGAAAGCCACCCGCGAGTGCGCGTCCGCCGGCGTCTCTGGCGGTCATCTCATCAGTGGCGGCGAGAGCAGCAGCCGGCTCCTTGCCGAGACCCGCAGGTGCAGCCCCCAAGCCGGGCGGAGCAGCAGAGTAGGCGCCCCGGAACAGAGTAGAGGCAGGGAGAGGCCCGCCGGTCAACTGCAGGATGCTGAGGGGCAGAGTACCGGCAGTGGAGGAAGGGGCGCAGGCCGGTTCAGTGCCCCCGCGGAAGGCAGTGGCCGCAGCAGACAGGAGCGCGCAGGCCACGGCGGTCGCGGCAGAGAGGGGCAGTGGCTCGCGCTCCAGTCTGGGCGGAGGAGCCGCGTCGGAGAAGGCCCGCTCGTCCACAGATGGGGCTGAGCGCGATGCAGTGGCACTGCAGAGCAGCTGCAGCATCCGATTGGCGGAGTAGGCCGCCGTGCCCAGGGCAGACGGTGTCGGGCCGGGCAGACCAGCCTCGGCGGCCGCGCCCACGGCGGGCAGCACCTGGCCGAGCAGGGCAGAAGCGGCGAATCCTTCCGGGAGAGGGGCGGGGGTGACGAATCCCGTGGGGAGAGGACCAGCCCGAGGCCGGCTGCGGCGGCGCCTGGTTGAGCAGGGCGGAGGCGGCGGCGAATCGCGCGCAGGGGAGCTCCGTCAGCGCGGCGTCGGAGGGAAATACCGCCGGGAGAGGGCCGGGGGCGGTGAATCCCGCCGGGAGAGGGCCGCCTGGGGCCGGCAGCGGCGGCGCCTGGCCGGGCAGCGCGCAGGGGAACCCCGTCGGCGCGTCGTCGAAGGGAATCGAGGGGAGAGAGGAAGCGCACGCCTGGGAAGAGAGGGGAGGAGGCAGCAGCGCCTGGGGAGGGAGGGGAGGAGGCAGCAGTGCCGGCGGCCAGCAGCCAGCCATGGAGGCGGCGGCGGCACAGAGGAGGAGAGGAACTTAGCTAGCTGATACCATGCTAGAGGAATAATTTCCAATGGTATTCCTCCAACCCTAGATGGGTGGGTATATAGACAGTGATACATGGGCCTCTATATGGGCTATACACAGGCCATATGGGCCACACACACATATACTCTAACACTTAGCAATCTCCTGACCTTGACTTGCCCTCACAGTAGAGACAGCTATTGTATTTCTCCGCTCTTGCGTTTCTTCAGCATTACTAAGGTCTGGGTGTTGGTGGAGGTGTCAGAATCTTTCCTCTTAAGTAAGGGGAGAAAAAAGCGCTATGCTTTTGATGACCCTTTCTTAAGTAAGGGGAGAAAGAAGCATTATGCTTTGTGGATGCAATGAAATTGAATATCATATGTGCACAGTGTGCTACAGAGAATTGTTTCACAGGTGGGTTATGGGCTTATAGCGCTTCATGTAAAAATCAGTCACCAATCAAGAGCCTGTCACAACATAATCGGCATCTCAACCTCAGCCCAATCTGCATAGATGGAGCTGTAATTAATTACTGTATGAGGTTGCAATATAATATTTGATCGTCTTCTTTCTGCTTGCATATTGGCAGGTAACAGCAATCAATCTGGCTTTGAGGAGCTGCAGCAACAACATAGCATTCTCAGAAACTCTATTGAACAACTCAAAATGTCAGAATCACTCCGGGCCACTCTTATTTATCATTTGAAGGAAGCGCTGAATGAGCAGGTGGGAAAGCAAATGTCTGTGTAAGGTCTATTTTATTTGTTAAATTGATCCTTTGATGCTTACAGTGATTCATTTATTTTCAGGAGCTCAAAGTGGAACAAGTGAGAAGCCAGCTTCGGGTATTCTCCTGCATTCAATATTGTTGTTTCTTCTGATAAAAGTTTGCTTCTTCGATACCTTACCACAAGACACCTTATATTTTCTTTAGAAAAAGAACATTGATATATTACTTTACTCTTCTGAAGGACAGCTTCATTGGTTTGCTATATTAATAATGTTTTCCCATCATGAACCAGGCAGCTCAATCCCGATACAAGAAAGCTGGTGAGCTCTGCCACGGACTTGGAATTGACGTGGAAAGACATCAGCCATGTAGCCAAGGGCTCAAGTCCAGTCTCTCTGAAACACCTGCTTCCATTGCCCCAGGTTCAGCTAACCCGAAATCTCTTCAGAAGGGTCAATCAAGTGCAGTGTTGTATTCACAGGAAGGAAATGGTGCTGAGCACAACGCCATGGCAGCTAGTGTTTTGACAAAGCTTGCTGTAAGTGCTGCTTCAGACAAGACCCGTGATGGTGTTTTGCCTTCACGAGCCAACGGGGGCAATACTGCAGTGAAAATAGATGAGCACTCTTCTGGTAACAAGAGGCAGAAGCTAGAGGATGACATACATACTTCTCAGCCTCAATCAGAGTCACCACCACCACCCCCGCCCCCGTTCCCGCATCCAGACGCATTTCAACCTCCACCACCACCTGAATATCCTCCAGATGCATTTCAACCACCACCACCACCACCTGAGTATCCTCCATCACCAGAGCCTAGCCCACCACCACCACCGCTAACTTCAACGCCACCCCATATAATCCCCCCGCCTCCGCCGACCACAATGGCACCCCAAATAATGTCACCTCTGCCACCCACAGCTGGTACATATGCGCCTTTTCATGCTGGACCTCCTGGTCCAATGTATGGCACTTTTCCGTTTACTCCTGTGGTCAACTTTCCCATGAACATTCCACCTGGTTTCCCCAGTCCTCCAACCCCACCTCTAGCTTTTCAAGGATTAGCGGGTACATTCTATGGCCCTCCTCCGTTCCCCACAGCAACCCCACCAACAGACAAGAAATAAGAGTAGCACCGTATCTGCAGATTTGTAGCGCCAACCGCCAGACAGCACATGAGATTGTAACATGGGGTTTTGCTTTGACAAACATAGTTATTTGTTTCATTGAAGGATATGGACCGTGGGGAAGGATCATCATGTGTTCTGTGGAGCTCAGAAGACTGTTCTAGTGTTGTAAATTTAGTCAGCCAGCGTGCAACAGTGAACTAATTGTTCTGGTCTTGGTCAAGAAGTAGAACCTGTAGATTCCGACTGCCAGACGGGATTTGTAATTCTGGGAGCCGAGAGCAAATGCTCCCAACAGTTTAATTGACAGATTTAGTTTTTCTTGTCTTTCTTATGGAGTAAAAAAAAACTGTAGATCTCGACAGCTAGAGAGAAAATATGGAATCCTAGAACGAGGGCAAATGTTGTAGCATGACATGTTTGTAACTTAATCATAGCTATGTTATTTGCTAGATCATCCAAGAATATGTAGATGTTCTTGTGATGTATGGAGCGTGTGTGGTTCTGTTGTTTGGTGTAAGATATAACTTTTCTGGCTGCCGATTGTTGAAATTTTTGCTCCGTTTTAATTCCCTTTTAGCACTCAGCTATGCTGGTGTCAATATTGATATGCCTATTTTCGGATGCCTCGCAAGTAAACCTATCATATCCTGGTGCTTGGGCGTTGTTTTTCTCCTGCCGCTGTGCGCAGATTCCATGTGTCTCCAGCAAAAAGTTCTTTTTCTGGGCACAGGTTCCACAGGTGGCAGTTGCTAGACAGGAGACACTAGTCATTTGTGCACTCGCCTGTCCTTGGTGATTGATATTGGCCTCATTTCAATTTTCAAGTGAGCCATGGGAACAATAATGCATTGCTTTAGCCTTTGTGCAGCTCCCACCCATTCCAGAAGTGCTCCATGGCTGACTTGCACATCCATGCTGATAGTTTATTATCGTGACATGTGGGTTAATAATGCAGACATAAAATCTGCATTTTTCATCGGAAAATAAGACGGGTTTCCCCCTTGGTTCTTCCTGAGGGGATAACAAGAAGAAGCAACCCTGAGTCACTCGTGGTAGAGTTCTTGACAAGCACATCCATGCTGACCTGGGCCGAAATTAATCTTGACTTGTGCTGCAACACCCAGAATGACAGAGGATTACTTGTGCTGCTGAGTCCCTGTCGAGTGCCGAGATACGCTAAACTTTGTCACCCAATAATGTGCCATTGAATGAACAAGGCAGAAGCCTGTGGAGAAAATGTTGCATTTTTTGACGCTAGAGTTTGAATGGCAGCATGGGCCTTGGCCGGGATGTCGAGCTACATGATGTGCCTGTTCATAGGCACATCTGTAGACTTCTCGCTTTGACCCCGCTCATCATAGAGTTTCGTAGTTGCGACTCGATCATGAGCACTCCCAAAAGTCGCAAGTGGTGACCCCCAATAATTGGAAATCGAGGGAAAGCAACATGACCGTGACACGGGCGCGGTTACTTTTTTCCTACACTGGTGCTAGTTTTCTTTCACACTTTTTCGTTCCTTCGTTTTCATTGTATAGGATCATCGACACC
Source organism: Cenchrus fungigraminus (assembly GCA_036936925.1). Taxonomy (NCBI): domain Eukaryota; kingdom Viridiplantae; phylum Streptophyta; class Magnoliopsida; order Poales; family Poaceae; genus Cenchrus; species Cenchrus fungigraminus. The sequence goes on from CM072779.1 coordinate 4,889,030, forward strand.
ATATATAATTGTATGTTGCGCGGGCACAATCTCAGTCGCCCTCCATGTTTCCATGGCCTCCTGGGGCCCGCTACACCTCCATTCACGAAAATGAGGTAGGGGAAGAACTGTTCTAATACGGTATCTCTCATATCAAGATCGACGTAATTATGTCTCGTTTGACAGGGTTGTGGCTGAAATGACTATGACTGTAGCTGCTCTGATGGAGCTTAAGCTGTTTTGATAACTGTTGTGCAAAACAGCTTCTCAATAGCAATATGGGTAATTTAATGATCGATTAATATTTGAGGAGGGAGGAAAAGGCGAAAAGCAGGTGAAGCATTTTTTTTTACTTCTCTTAGTGTAAGCCATTTTATGTCTTCTTCCCATAGGTGATGAAATCGTTCTAAAGTTACCTCATCGGTTGGACTTCACCAAGAAATAGTGCAGAAACCCTACCAAAAGGACCTGTAGGTGTAGTACAATGCCTAAAGCTCCACGCCAACATGGTCTCACCTCTTTAAACACATGCATGTATATATACTCTAAGAGCATGTTTGGTTCCCATAAGTAGGGTGACTTAAAGTGTAAAAAATGCAAAATAAGTCACCTGTGAACCAAACAGTCATGACTTAAAGTGGTGTGACTTATAAGTCCCATAAATAGCTCCACCCCTACTTACAGTGACTTATTTCCACTTTTTCCCTCTAGTACCCTGTGTGGAGCCCACTGACTTATAAGTCACTACAACCAAACAGGACTGACTTAAATCCAACTGACTTATAAGTCGAGTGACTTATAAGTCAAGTGACTTATGGGAACCAAACAAGGTCTAACTCTACAAGTATCTCCGAGAGGAGAGACTGAATTGACAGAATCACAATCTCGTTTCGCTATCGTCGGAATTGAAAGATTACCGCGATCAATAAATTTGTAAAATAAATTAAAAAAGCAAGCACACATTTTGTCTAACAGTAGAATTTGAATCCAGATGGATGGGTCCACCACCACTCCACGAGAACTCGATAGCGAGGTGCCTGTGATCTTTACGATGGAGCGAGGTATATAATTTTTTTCATAGGTCGATAATATACCCATTGATAATGAGGCCCTTTTTTTGGGTAAAAGAATTTCTTCAATCTCAAAATTATAACAAACACAATCTCAGGACGAAGTGCAACAACTGCCGGCCGCTCCGGTCTTTTTCAAAGAGTTGATCTTGACTCGTGGTTGCACGTACGATTTTATCTGACACGGTTTCCATAACATAAGAAATCATCTATAGAAAATATCTTCTACAATGAAAGTGTCTTCAAGTAATAATTGTATTTCTTTTCTCTCTCCCAACTCTATCTTCTTTCTCCAGAAGAAACATGACACGAGTTTCTTAGAAACTAGTGATTTCTTCCCAATGGTAATTTCATAGTTTCTTGTGCATTAGGTGAAGAGTAGACATAGTTTCTTCATGAGGAAATCATTTCTATGATTTGTGCTCTCTTTCTTCATTAATTTTATTATCATGTCATCAATTTGCCTATGTGGCAAGTCATTTAATGAGGATAGAAACTATTATTAACAATACATCATTGGGAGTGCTCTCGTAAAACCTTTTGATTTGCGCTTCTCGGCAAAGCATAAAAGGCTCTTTGCCCGCTAGCTGCACATGTCGCTCGCGTTGACATCCGATCCAATCCGTTGAAAATTTGGCGATTCTCCTCGCACATCCGATCCAGCAGCAGCCACCGAAACTGCTTGCTGGATTGCCTTTGGGTCAATGCTCATCATGGGCGCACGCGCTGGGCCTTTTGGTCGTGGCCATCGCCTGTGACTGACTGCAAGGTCAAAGCTCATGCGCCACTTTTGGTGGACAACACGCACGTCGTCCAAGACTAGCCAGGAATTCTCAAAGAGCAGCCACCCTGTGACCTCGGGTTTTGCTCTCACAAGTTCTGCATCCTGTGGTGTCATGTTTTTGCTATGGAGACAAGCAGAGCGTGGTGCATGTCACAGTAATTGTGTACAATAATTGAGTGGTTGCTTTCGCTGATTCCTTTGCATGACGTGTGTACTCAAATCTAGGTTACGTTATGTGTATTCCATCAGCGTGCTTGATCCAAGGTGTTAGTATTAGTGATAGTAGTAGTTTTTAACCTCTCCAACTAACATGTAACATACTAACACCTTGGTCATGCTTGGTTCCCGGTGTTAGTGTTAGTGGTAGTTTTTTACACCCCTAACGAACATGTAACAAACTAACACCTTGAATGTTTGGATTCATGTGTTAGTTTGCATTTAATGCTACTGTTTTAATCATTTGAGGATCTAAAGAGAGAAAAGGGAGTAAAAAGAGGTGGGGTCATCAAACTAACACACATGCTTGGATCTTTTTATGTTAGTTTGCTTCAAACTAACACTAACACATAGATCAAGCATGCCCTGTGAAGAAATTGAGATGTGATGATCGTTGCAATTAATGCAATTTCAAATAGGCCATTCCTAATTATATATGCGCAGTACTCCCTCCTATTTAGCGCAAGTCGGAAGGTGTTTTGTTTCAAAAAGTTGGTCTTTGCAAATTTTGATCAGTACTCGAAGGCTGCGCAGGAGACGAGCGCGTAGCTCGGTTGGTCGCCAACGCCGGTTGTGGCGTGGTCGGCCTGCGTTCGATTCATCCCGGACGCAGGTTAAAAATCCCCTCGCCGGTTAGCCGGTTCGAGAATTTTTTAAGTCAGTAAAAAAGTTCCTCTTCTTAATGAAAAAAAAAATCTTGGTGGTGTCTCCCCCACCGGTCTAATTTTTTTCAAGGCCGCGCAGGAATCCCGTGCATAGTTATTAGTAAATTTTTAATGAGTTTAGTGTACTTTCAAAGAATTTCAAAGTAATGTAAGAAAACTAAGTACTTAGTGTATGGTAAAAAAACTAAGTACTTTCAAAAAGACTCTCATTTCGTGTAAGCCTTAAAGTAATGTAAGAATTTCTCATCTCGACGTAAGGTGTCTAGTGCCTTTTAGACTTACTAAGAGTACCAATTAAGTGTGGGGTTGAACAATGCTTTTTATAGTGTTCCTTTCTTTCACTTCAAAAAAAAATAGTGTTCCTTTCTAGAGGAATTAATGAAACGGCCGATGATATTGGCAAGAAAAAGTCTTACATGGCGCCTTCTATACTTATGTATGATTGACAAACACCTGATAGTTCATGCACATACACTTTTCTATGAAGGCAAAAGTTTTGCTATGAACGAATCCAATCTCCTTCATTAGACTAAAAATGATATTTGAGAGTATTTCGGAGTATTTCGTAACCTTCTGTAAAAAAAATGTAGGAAAAGATGTATCCAAGGGTGGTATATGCCTATTGAGACACGCTTAAACAAGGAAATCAAGTCAGACAAACAAGCTAGGTAGATATTAATAATCGAGCCGAGATATTATTCACTACAACTAATTTAGTTTCCCTTTTATTCTTCAACAAGCTAGCAGGTCTACGTACGAATCAAAGATTCCAACTGACGATAACGATATCAGTGACATCAGTGATGAAAACTGATCTAAACTCTCCAGAATATTTCAACATATATACGGAGTACAAGGAAAGGGCTCCGTTAGCTTTACTGCAACATACCGCTACAGCTTCCATTCTCCGATTTGCCCCCGTACCTGACTAATTGCGGAATCCCTTGCCCAATGAAGAAAGAACAGGTCAAACAAGCTAACATCAACACATGCACGTCGTCATATGGCCAAATTCAGACAGTACGATCTGCACCTGCAGTTTTCACACAAAGAGAGCGTATCGATCGAAGCCGATCGATCGATCTACACATTCAAGTATTCAACGCAGAGCGCTGTCTGCTAGTCATGCACGCTTCTTCATTATATGTGCCCTATATAGCGGCTACCAGCAGCCCAGGCCATATGATTGTTCACATAGTACGTACAGCTCCGCGTCTTCCCCGACGATTATATTGCGATCTGAATAAATAAGTATATATATTCAATGATTATTAAAGACTTTCAGGAGGATATCTTGTTCCCTGTTGTTGCTAATCGCCTAGATACCTACTACACAGAGTTTCAACTAGCTGGGCTTGTTTAGTTCGAAAAATTGCTACGATGTGACAGGTGAATAGTAACAATTTGCTATCAATTGCCGCACTGGGTCGCGTATATAGGGTGCGTTTGGCACGGCTGTGGCTGTGGTAGCTCCGGCTGTGACTGTGCTGGTGGAGCGGATTCTCCGGTGAAGCTGAAACCGTTTTAGAGAAACATTTGGCAAAATAACTTCTCCTGGTTGTGTCACATGAATAAGAGGGCGAAATACCCATAATACCATTCCCTCATTTTTTTCTATTTTCTTTTCTATTTTCTTTTTTTCTTTCCTATTATTTTTTCTTTTCCCCTCCCCTTCTTTTTTTCTCCTTTTTCTTTCCTCTCACCTTATCCTTATCCTCACCCGCCCTGCCTCGCACGCATTGCGGCTGCAAGCCGTGGGATGCGCCGGCCTCCGATCCTCCTCGCGGTCGCCTGTCCCCGCCACCTGCGCCATCCGCCTCCCCCGCCGAGCTCCCCTACCGCCTGCGCCGCCTGCCATCTCCCGCCGAGGTCCTGCGCCGGCGTCTTGCGTCTCGACGAGGAGGCAGCGGAGATCCGTCCCGCCGCGCCGCGCCGTGCCTTGGAGCTTTCCGCCGGCTGCATCTCCTCCACCTGTGCTCCACCACCACCGCCGTCATGCTCCCAGGTAGGCCGCCTCGTCCTCGGCCACTGCTGACCGCCACCTCCCCGCGGGCCCTACCGGGGGCAGGCTTGGCAAAGGGCAGGGCGAAGCGGGTGAAGCTGCCCTTTTGCAGATTCAGCCGGCTTCGCCCCGGCCGAATCGCTCTAGAGAGCAGGAATCACGGGAGGCGGCGAAGCGATTCGTCGGGGAAGCTGTTTCGGGAGGCCGTTTGGCACAACTTCGCGCGAAACAGCTACCGAAGCTGCTCGCGAAGCTGTGCCAAAGGCACCCATAGAGAGAGCAGTATGCTTCAATATGACAGATGAATAGTGATAATTTGCCGAACTAAATAGGACCCGAAAGTGAAAGAGAAGAAAGAATGTGTGTGCATGATAAATAATTGATAATACGTGTTCCTAAAAAAATGATAATACGTACGTCCATGCATTGGCAAATATATAATTGTTTTTAAGTTTGTATTAAGTCAACTATCATAAGTTTCAATGGCTCAACATCATTAGTTGGCTTTATTTGATTCATTCAGTTTTCATGTGCGTATGTAGCAAGCATGCATATGCATATGACGATGCTAACAAAAAATGTAGCAAGCCGTCAGTGCTTCTTCCACAAACACACAGGCAGGCAGACGCGTTGACCATTGGAGAATAATGGAGATAGCATAGTATGCATGCATGCCACCACACAATTATTGAGCATGTCTGTGCTCCTCATTTCCTCAGACCACTGATCGTGATCGTCAGTGCTTATCAAGCTGCCAACAAAACTCAGCCCTACGTGTACCTGTCCCACATATGTCTCTGCCTATTGTCAAATTCTCATCGTATTCTTCGTGTGTGTACATATATAGTCGTACTCGATATATATGCAAGTTTAAAATAATGCAATAAAACCATGATTTTCTTCTCTTAGCATCTCTTTCTCCTTGCTCCGGTCCCCTGCTGGTCTCTCGATCGTGTTTGTCCTCTCCTCATGCATGTCACCACCCATCCCTCTTAGCAGCCAGCTTCACCTCTGTAACAGATGACATGTGGTGTTCCCAGGAAGTCAAGAATTTCTGCATCAAGTCGATCTAGGACAGAGATGCTACGACCTGGCTATGGATAGCAAGACACTGTAACCTGTTGCTATTGGCCTGCAGTGTTTTGCCTGGTGCATGCATTAGCTAAAGCTGGCTCTTGCTGCTTCTTCAACCGTCGCTGCTTGCTGCTTATAATAACCTGATCCCACCCTCGCCTCAGATCAGCTCGGCGCGCAGAGGCACTAGCAGCTTTTCTCGCACTCATCATCATCTTCCACCAGCCGCCATATATAAGGATCGGTATTGAAGAAGCTAGGCTCGCATGGCGATGTCGGTGACGACGACGTCTACGAGCAAGGTCGGGAGGAAGAGCCTGATATCGAGAACCCTGCAGCGGTGCAAGTCCGGGCTGAGCAACGGCGGCGGCGGCGGCTCTGGCCGGGCGTCGCCGGCGGGGTGCTTCTCGGTGTACGTCGGCGCCGAGCGGGAGCGGTTCGTGGTGCGCGCCGAGTGCGCCAACCACCCGCTGTTCCGGCGCCTCCTCGACGACGCCGAGCGCGAGTACGGCTACGCGGCGCAGGGCCCGCTCGCGCTGCCCGGCTGCGACGTCGACACCTTCCTCGACGTGCTGTGGCAGATGGAGCACGACGACGACGAGGCCGGCGGCGTCCAGCAGTTCGCCACGGCAGCCTCGTCGCCGATATGCGGCTTCAATAGCGGCAGCAAGGGCCGCGCGGCCGGGTACCGGATGCTGAGCCCGAGGTCGTCGTCGCCGGTGGTCGGCAGGAGGAGGTGAGATCGAGCAGATCGGAACAAAGAAAAATAATCGAGCATACACTCGATCACACCGTACGCAGGCTATGGGATTATTAACTTCGATGCTAACCAAGAAAAATAATCGTGATTAGAGAGGTAATCGTCAGTCAGGTGGTTTAACCAATTTTCAGTTAGGCTGGAAAAAACTCACCAGGTGTGCAGGTGAAAGCTCGTCCAGTTGCGTCCATCAACTCGCTTGCTCATGTACACAAGTTTCCCATCATTAGTCTCAAGTGATACATCCATACAGCAGGTTTAGTTTAATTAGATCTGTAGCTCATGGGTTTCTACATATATAGAAATGAAATAGCTTTCAATTCTATGTGTATGTATTATGTGCTGAATTAGGTATACTTCAAAGAGAATCAGTCTTTTTCTCCTTGTCATTAATGGCATAGTTTTCTTTTCTTCATGCACGGACAAGTAGAATCGCTAATCTAATTCTTTTTCAAATTAAGGAGGTCATCAACACGTATTTTCCCAGTCCAATATGCATGGTACAATACAGATTTGAAAATGAACGGCGGCCCACTCTTGTTTTTTTAAAGAAAAATCGATTGAATTCATAAAAAAAGATACGTTCGTTCACTGGCAGGCGGTGCCTCCGCCCATCGTGCTATAAAGAGAAGCAAAGAAATAGCAGGCCGAAGTGTTTTTTTTTCAGCTACCAAACTGCAGTGCATGCAACAACAATGGGTGCACCAAGTCCACATAGGTAGGGGTGGTAAAGGGCCCAATATTATCTAACAATCTTAAGGATCAGACTAATCAAGTTAAATATGTTTCTAAATTAAAATTAATTAAAGATGGGTTGAATTGTGAAAAGGCATAAGAACTATGATCCATTATCGCTTTAATCACAGGCGAGAAGAGGACTCGGTAGAGCCATGGCATAGTAGGCACATTGTATCAACCCATGGAAAAATATAGCATCAAAGGTAGACAGTTCCTGGATTAAGAGGTTGATGGAAGATGTGAAAGACCTGTGTGTGAGAGAGATTTACCAGTCAATTGAACAATAAAAATTAAACCTTATTAATTTCCTTTCAAAGTTTATAGTGCTGTCAGTGGCAGAATAAGACGACTAAGTGCTCGTTAGAGCGCTCCGTGCGAGGGCGGAGCCAGAGATAGAGCAAGCAAAGCTTTTTTTTTCAGCTCCGCCTGTTTGGAGTGCAAAACAGCTCCAGCTCTCCCAACTGCCCCGGCAGAACCGCAGAAGCGCTCTACCAAAAATGACGTGCTGCTCCGGCAAAAACAGCTCCAAGAGTTGTTTCTGGAGCGCTCCCAAATGAGTCCTAATTTCCATTTCACTGTACTAGTTGGTTAGAGAAGTTGAGTAGCATGTTTGCACCAGTAGATCCGGATTCGATTTCTTGCGATAGCAGATATACGGAGCCGGTTTTAAAAAAATCTCCTCTTCCCTGGCTTTTTTTCCTTTGTTAGAGACCCAAATATTTCAGCTGCAAAGTTTTTGAGCAAGGATGCTTTTGATAATTTCTTCACACCTCTTTCCACCAGATCAACTTCAGGAACTCTCTCTGCTTTGGTCCAGTCTATTTCAGTCAATAATCCTATGGATAGTTGGACTTATATTTGGAGACATGATGGCTTTACTTCAAAATTGGCTTACAAGACCCTGAAAGGCTCACTTCAGTGCTCCCCTTTATTTAATTGGCTGTGGAAATTTTGTTCAAGAGAGGAAAACATAAATTCTTCTTTGGTTGCTGCGCGCTCAAGGACATACTCAATAGAAGGAACCTGCTGAGGCGACAAAATATGTTCCTTCAAGAATCAAGACTATAGTTGTGTTTTGTGTTCAACAGGTTCTAAGGAAACTCTCTTTCACCTCTTCTTTGGTTGCACATTTAGTCAGTGGTGCTGGCGGTTTCTGGATATTCAGTGGGATTTCAGCCTGATGCTTTTGGATATGATAGTTAAAGCAAGACGAACATTTGGTTCTAGGATCTTCAGAGAAATTGCAATGGTAGCTTGCTGGAGCATTTGGCGGCACAAAAATGAAATTATTTTTGACAATGGTGTCCTCTCCCTTGGAAGACAGGATTATTTTCAAAGAAGAGTTTGCTCTCATCCTACATAGGGCAAAACCAGCTCTAAAATTGGAGTTAAATTTGCGGTTCTGTAGTTTCTCGTAGTTTTTTTTTCTCAATTAGCTCTTACCTCTTATGGTCTTCTCTTTGGCCTACGGCCGTGTAACATGTACATATCTTTCCTTTTTCCATATATATAAAAACAATCAGTAGGGGGCTCCTCTGCTGTTCGGTAAAAAAAAAAAACTTTTCACCGGTGTAGTCAAGGTTCGAAGGTTTTCTATATAAGAAGAATTTACTTGTTCTCTTAATGAAAAATGTGAAGTTCTTCGTCCCAAGTCTAGTTTATCCACGCGGTGTCGATCGACTAGTTTCGATGCTCTTTTCGCCCTCACGCGCCACGCCAATGACATCCAACATAATTAAATGGGGTCTTGCTTGTGCCCGTCTCGATATACAATATACAAATAGGTACACAATACCACTCTGTACCACCACTTTAAAAGGACTCGTATATAATAAGAAAAGATATTTTGTATCGGTGAATTGTGTGTAGCTCAGCTCGACGTTGGTGCACGTATATTTTTTATTTATTCCAATATTTAACTGGTATTGTTGGCCGTCTATAGAATTAGAGTATTATATAAATCTAGACCAAGCGCGCGTAGTACGCTAAAGACTAGTTCTCCGATTAATCCATTCGTGTCTCCTTGCCGAGTCATCGTTTCAACGAATGCGATCGACCGCCTTGACGTTCTGATTCTGTCAGAAATTGGTCACCGTGACATGATTTCTGCTAGCGTCGCTTCCGTTTGCAACTCCAATTATCTTAAGCACGACTTATGGGTACGTAGTATAACTCATTATTCTTCAGGTGCCAATTCAACACGCTCCGAATCTCCTATCCTTTCTTCACGATGACGACATGACACACAAGATATATAGATGCTCAAAGACCCGGTGTTGTGTTGAAGGCTTCCTACCGCAAGGCGAGAAAACGTGACTTCAAGCTATCAATTGATGGTTAGTTGCTTCATATGACCATGGCCGCGCCAACTCAGTTTTTTTTTTTTTTGGAACGGAAGCCGAATTTTTATTAGAAGAAAAGAGAAAAAAATGATCCAATGTATTAAAAAATAAATCAAAAACCATACAACTTCGATTCGCATATCATATAACTTGAAGGTATTAGAACCATCCCTCACAACTCTGGTATGTCAACTGCACAACCAAAGGGTAGAATTCTCCGATCAACTTCAATCTATAGACCATACAACTATGATGAAAACTGGTGGGTTGGATTGGCTATCAACACATACTGCTTAAATCAACTCCAACAACTCTGACCAACTTCAATGTGCCACTCATAACTCTGCCCGGTTAGATTGAAATATCAACACGAGGCTCACAATACTTTGAGCAACTCCATGCCATGCCAACCCAGCTTCATCTTGAAGGTTTCCTCCTGCATGGCAAAGACATTGGCCCAGCTAAGGGTGCAAAGGGTAACCGTTAGGTGCATTTCCGAATCTCTTTAGTTCAATTATTTGTACTACTTCAAAAAATTTTTGCACATTATAACTAAAGAGGTTCGGAGGTGCACCACATTATAACCAATTTGCACCCCTAGGCCCAGCTCGGCTGTGAGTGTCATCAATGCCATCAAAATGCTTCAAATTCTCTCATTGTCAGTAGCTTAATTTCTCAATTTCCTCATTGCCAGTACCATCCATAGTAATTAAGTTTCAACTAGTATTTTCCAATTTACTAGGATATAACCCATGTGTTGTTACGGACAGATAAAATTGAAATGAAATAATTACAATTCCAAAAATACAATCATGTAAAATATTACTTGGTGAACCAACATTCACAGGTGCAGGCGCAGGAGGCCGGGGAGCTTATCTGTCAGCCTGAACGGACTTGGCATTGGCACAGAATATTCAGGCTTTGGCATAGTCAGAATATTTAGTGAGATGAGGCACAACAGCATATTCAGGCTTTGGCACAGGCTAACGCAGCTAATGCGGGATCCATGTATGTACTCTGTAGAAGGAATTGAAGCAGATTATGCGCACGTCCGGGGGGATAGGGGCATGACGATTTTCTTCAGAACAAAAACTGGTGGTAAGATCTGAAGCAGACCTACACTGACGAGCCATGTCCATTAGCAACGTGCAGCTGCAGACGATCACCATTCACCAGCCACAATGCTCGCCTTCGTTCGTACGCAGGGAGCTGACGAGGAGGCAGACTAGTTCGAGGCGCGTACGTAGCGTGCCCACCATGCCCAGCCGGCGCGAGCACAAGCGCGCGCGGCGTGGCCCGGACACGGCGTCCGGTCGTTCCGTCTTCTGCTCCCTCTGTTGAACCAGGGATCGGTGCGCGAACGAGATGGCGTCTCACGATCCCCACCGGGACAGAGCAGAGGGCGTCGATGACGGCAGCGGCAAGCGTCGGCGGGCGCCGGGGAGGACAAGCCGAGCCGAATCAGGAGGCTACACGCACCGGCACATCGGCGGCGTCGCGTCGTGCTGGATCAGAGACCGGCTGCCCAGGGTCCTAGCCTTGGCCTGCGCGTGCGCAAGCGGGGCACACACCATGGCTGCCGGCCTCTGGGAGCAAGGATACAGGGGTGAGGCGGAGCAGCTGGAACGCGGCGGGCACTCCGGCGAAGCGAGGCACCACGCAGAGGAAGCGCTTGTACCCAGGTCGGAGTCTCGGGGGTGGACGGTATTTCATTTACCGTCCACCCTCGAGTCCCAGAAAGCCGTTGGATCAGACATGTGCGGTCCGGATGTGGTCCGACTTGGTCGTCTCCGACTACGACCGCCCGCCTCTCGAGGACGCCGCACCGAGCACAAGCAGATCGTCGCTCCGGCAGCGCATCCGAGCTATGCTGGTGCAGGAAACGAGATGGCCTGGCCGAGAGCCAACGCCTTGGCGCCTGCGCGCCGCCGTGTCGCCACCACGGCCTGGAGCAGAGTGAGTCTTGCCGACGAACTCGTTCCCATTGTAGAAAGAGAATCGAAGAACCAGCGATTCCATTGATCACCATAATACATCTTATATACATTTGTCATGGTAACTAATGGAGTTATTCTCCAGGAGCCGTAGCGCACGGTGGCGCGGGCGTGCACGGAGAGCGCGGGCGCGGGCAGAACGTGCGCGGCGTGGCGACCGCGTCGTGCGCGCGCAGGGGCCGTTGGCCGTTGAGAGCGCCGTGACTTGAGGGCACCTAAGGATATGCTTCAACACCCCCCCCTCAGGCTCAGCGGTGGACGAGTCCGACGCAGAGGCTGGAGCGAAAATCGTTGTGCAGCACCGATGGAAGTCCCTTCGTGAAGATGTCCGCGAATTGCTTGTCGCTCGGAACGTGAAGAACGTGAAGCTCGCCAAGGGCCACTTCCTCCCGAACGAAGTGGATGTCAAGCTCGATGTGCTTGGTACGTCGATGATGTACCGGATCCTTGGACATGTAGACGGAGGATACGTTGTCGCAGTATACGATTGTGGCACTCCGCACACCGTGGTGGAGCTCGCCGAGGAGGTGGCGCATCCAGGTGCACTCGGCGACGGCGTTGGCGATCCTGCGATATTCCGCCTCGGCGCTTTATCGCGAGACCGTGTTCTGGCGCTTAGAGGACCAGGACACGAGCGTGTCGCCGAGGTAGACGCAGAACCTTGACGTGGAACGGCGTGTGTCCGGGCATCCGGCCCAATCGGCGTCGGTGTAGGCGGTGAGCGTCGGCGTGGCGGCGGCGTGTAGATGAAGCCCGAAGTTGGTCGTGCCCTTGATGTACCAGAGCACACGCTTGAGCATGGTGGCGTGACAGGCCCGAGGGGCGTGCATATGCAGGCACACCTGCTGAACGACGTATGCGATGTCGGGCCGCGTCAAGGTGAGGTACTGGAGGGCCTCGCCATGCTTCGGTACCATGACGCGCCAGAAAACGGAGCGTCGTCGTGGCTTGATGTCTTGGCTTTGGCGTCAGCAGGTGTTGGCGCAGGCTTGCAGTTGGTCATGCCAGCACGTTCCAGAACGTCGAGCTCGTATGCTGCCTGGGACAGGTGGAAGCCATCCTTGTTGCGGTGGACGTCGATGCCGAGGAAGAAGTGGAGATCACCCATGTCCTTGACGGCGAACTCCGACTTCAGGCCGGCGGTGAGGTGTTGGAGAAGTTCCGTTGTTGAAGCCGAGAGGATTATGTCGTGGACATACAGCAGGAGGAAGGTCGTGTCGCGACCCTACTTGAACACGAACAGGGAGGGATCCGCCTTGGGTTGAACGAAGCCGAGCGTAAGGACATAGGTGACGAAGCGGTTGAACCAAGCCCGTGGAGCTTGGCGGAGGCCGTAGAGTGATCTGGACAGAAGGCATACGGCGGCGGGGTTGGCGGGATCGGCGAACCCTATGGGCTGCTGGCAGTACACTTGCTCCTTGATGTTCCCGTGCAAGAACGCGTTGGAAACGTCGAGTTGATGTGCAGGCCATCCATGAGAGGCGATGAGGGCGAGTACCGTCCGAATGGTCGTAGGCTTGACGACAGGGGAGAACGTATCGGTGAAGTCGACACCGGGACGCTGGTGGAAGCCACGGACGACCCAGCGGGCCTTGTACCGGCTCAGCGTGCCGTCGGGGTTGAGTTTGATACGGAACACCCATTTTCCGGTGATGACACGGCCATGGGATGGGCGGTCGACCAGCGTCCAGGTGCGATTCGCCAAGAGTGCGTCGAATTCAGCTTGCATCGCGGCGCGCCAATTCGGGTCCTTCATGGCTTCGCGAGCTGAAGTGGGCATTGGCGACAGAGGCGGGGAAGTGGCCGTCAGAGCATACTTGGGATTTGGTTTGAACACGCCGGCCTTGGCGCGTGTCGTCATCTGGTGCACTGGGATCGACGGTGCGGCGGGAACTTGTGGGTCAGCGACAGTGGTGCTCGGTACAGACGTGGCCGGTGGCTGATGGTCCCGTGATGGCGGCGATGGTGTCGACGTGGTCGGCGTGGACGGCGATCGTGGCGTTGAAAGAGCCGGCGTCGATGTATGCGACGGCGTCGGAGTAGGGGTTGTTGCAGGCAGCGCGGGTGCAGTGGACGGCGTCGAGGGAGTCGACGCGGATGGGGAGGACGGCACGGGCGGCGTCGGTGCTGGTGATGCACGGGCGCGAGGCGGGCGGCGATGTCTTGGTGCAGTGATGACCGGAACGTCGTCGTCGCTGACGGGCGTCGAGTGGCATACCGGTGGCGGCGGCGTGCCACATTCCCAGAGTGGAAAGGTCCCCTCGTCGAACACGACATGGCGCGACGTGATGACGCGGCGGGACGCAAGGTCCAAACACCTGTAGCCGCGATGATCAGTTGGGTAGCCGAGGAAGACGCAGGCGCTCGATCTGGGGCTGAGCTTGTCGGGTGCTGTGGCGCTGAGGTTGGGGAAGCAGAGGCAGCCGAACACGCGAAGGTCGTTGTACCGAGGCGGGGCACCGAGGAGGAGGTCGTGCGGCGTCAGAGTGCCGGTGGCGCGACACGGCCGACGATTGAGGAGGTACGTCGCTGTGTTCAGGGCCTCGGCCCAGAGCGTCGGTGGTGCGCCGTTGTGGATCAACAGAGTTCGTAAACAATTGTTAATCATGCGGAGCACGCGTTCGGCCTTCCCGTTTTGCGGCGACGTGTACGGGCAGGAGAGCCGGAGGGAGATGTCGTGGGAGGAGAAGAACGCACGGAGCGCGTTAGAGTCATATTCACGGCCATTATCCGTTTGCAGAGCGACAAGAGGGAGGCGAAATTGAGTCTGAATGTAAGCGTGAAAGGATCGTATTATCGGAAAAACTTCAGACTTTGCACGGATGGGAAACGTCCAGAGGTAGTGTGTGAAGTCATCCAAGAACACAACATAATATTTATACCCTGAATTGCTAAGCACAGGAGACGTCCATACATCCAAGTGAACAAGTTGAAAGGGGAAAAAGGAATGGGATTAAGAATTACTGAAAGGAAGACGAACGTGCTTGCCAAGTTGACATGACTGACAAGAGTGTGCTTCAGACTTATTGCAGTGGAAATCAAAGGAACTGAGGACCTGATGCAGAGGACGAGCGCCGGGATGGCCAAGCCGTTGGTGCCAGAGGTCGACCGATGGCGCCGTGGAAGCAGTGGAGGACTGAGGTTGCGGCAGGGGGTAAAGATCGCCATGGCTGTCACAGCGGAGAGTCTCCTGCTTGGTGTGGCGATACTTAACAGAGAAACCAGTTGAATCAAATTCAATGGAAATGTTGTTGTCACGAGTTAATTGACGAACGGAAATGAGATTTTTAACTAGAGAAGGAGAGACAAGGATGTTCTGGAGATGAAGAGGACGAGTGGTTGTAGGAATGGAGGTGTCGGCGGCGTGCGTGACAGGCAGCCGAGCACCGTTTCCGACGACAATGGAGGAGGAGAAGGGGTGGGTGGAGGAGAGGTTACCATGGCTGGAGGACATGTGGTTGGTTGCACCTGTGTCGAGGAACCACTCCGAGGCGCTTGGTGGCTGCGTCGCGACGCCGGCGTTGGTCAGCGCCGTGTACAACGCCTGATTGTCCCAGACATTGCCGGTCGCCGGCGGAGGCAGCTGTGGTTGGTGGTAGGCCGTCATGGCCTGCTAGGGCTGGAATGGAGGCCGTGGGCCGAGTACGCCAGAACCGGGGGCCTGTAGAGGCATAGACCAGGCCTGCACAAGCCCGGTCCACGGGTTATATCCCGCGGTCCACGGCACGGTGGAGTTTGGGGCGGGTTGTTGACCACCACCGCCGCCACCGGAGCGAGGAGCGCCGGGGAACGGGGATCCCCGACCCTTCTTCTTGTTCTTGAAGCGGTTGCCGCCAGATCCGCCAGATCCACCGGCAGAGCCGCTTGAGCCGCCGGAGGAAGCGCCGGAAGACCCGCCGGGGCCAGCGGTGGAGCCAGTGGACGGGGTGCCGGCGCCGGAGCCGCCGGAGCGCGCAAGGAAGGCCTGGGCAGCGTCGGTCTTGGCGTCGTGGGAGGCAGATGCTTCCTCCAGCAGCAGGTAAGACATAGCACTTCAGAAGGTGTGGGGTGGGGATTTGGATTTGATGACGGGCTTGAGGTGGCGGAAGGTGGGGTTGAGGCCGCGGAGGAGGTTGAGCACTTGGCTCGGCTCCGAGACGGGGTGGCCGACGTTGCGTAGTTGGTCCGCTAGGCGCTTGAGCTTGGTGCAGTAGTCATGGATGGAGAGCTCCCCTTGTTGCACGCTGCGGAACTCAGCCTCCAGGAGAACAACACGTTCGAGCTCGTTGTCGCGGAAATGGCCCTCAATGTCGGACCAGAGGGAGAAGGAGGTGATGTGGGGCTTGTAGACGAGGTCGAAGACGTTGGTGGCGATGGTGGTGTAGATCCAGTTTACCAGGCTACTGTCGAGCTGGCGCCACTCGGCGGAGCGCTGGGCGATGGGCGTTGGCGAGCGAACGTGTTCCTCGAGCCCGAACTTGCCAAGCACAGAATCGAAGCAGCATCGCCACTGGCTGTAGTTGGCCGTGGCGTAGTCGAGAATGACGGGGATGTGGTTGCGGATATTCACCGTCTGAATGACGGAGGCCGCGGCTGGTTGGGGAGGAGCGGCGCCATCAAAGTTGCCGTCGTCGGACGAGGATGAGTGGGCCGGGGAGTGCGCCATGGAAGCAGAGTCAGAGAGGGCAGAGGAAGCAGAGGAGGCGAATGGATTGGTGAAGGTGGATCGTGCGGTGTCTGATACCATGTAGAAAGGGAATTGAAGAACCAGCGATTCCATTGATCACCATAATACATCTTATATACATTTGTCATGGTAACTAATGGAGCTATTCTCCAGGAGCCGTAGCGCACGGTGGCGCGGGCGTGCGCGGAGAGCGCGGGCGCGGGCAGAACGTGCGCGGCGTGGCGACCGCGTCGTGCGCGCGCAGGGGCCGTTGGCCGTTGAGGGTGCCGTGACTTGAGGGCGACTGAGGATATGCTTCAACACCCATAATCCCATGGCTTAGGAGTTAGGACCGCCATGTCTGCGGCGAGGATGGTCTCCAACTCTCGGCCGTCTTGAGCGCGTCGTCGACAGGGATTGTTGTGGCTCGATGGATGATCTGTACCGAGGACAATGACGAGGAGACATTTTTGCCTTGTTCATGTTGCCGCGCCAAGGCCACCATGGCACACAGCAACTGAATGTTAGCCCGGTATTTGTCAGTACAACGAAGGACTTGAAAATGATCATGCACACATCCGGCAAAACTACAGAAGCAGGAAGGGGTAGTGTAGCGGCACGTTACAACATTACAATGGAAAAGGCTTGCTCCTCGCGCTTCCAAAGTGATTATGCTGTTTCCTTCTGATTCATCTGCTCGGATGACGGAGCAAGCCCTTCTAAATTTCTCGTGAACTGAAACCCTGCGGACAAAACTAGACATTTGCTCTTGATAGGCTCAACTGATGTTGTACGTTGATTAAAATGGCAAACACACTGTATCCATTTGATTTAACAATGAACTCTGGATGAATAGAAGGCGCGCCACCAACACAAACACCACGCCATGCGGATCCCGAGATTCGTGGCCATGTCCTTCATCAGGCGGCGGTGACCTCCTCCACGAGGCGCTGGAAGTCGGCCATGGCCGCGGGCGGCAGCCCCAGCAGCACGCGGACGCCGCCCCGCTCCTCCCCGCACGACAGGAACAGCGCCACCTCCTTCTCCGGGAGCGCCGCGGGGCCGTACGCCGCGGGTGGGCCCCACCCGAAGTCGGCCGCGCGGAACGGCAGCCGCGACCACGCCGTGATCACCAGCGTCGACGCCAGCGACGGCCGCGCCCGCGTCGCCTCGAAGTAGTCCACCGCCGACCGCATGTACGCGTCCGTCACCGCCTCCACGGCGCCGCGCACCAGCCGCACCGCGCGCGCCAGCGACGCCGGCGCAGGCGCCGCCAGCTCCCCCGCGGCGCTCGCCGCGCTCGTGAGCACGATGGCGTTGCCGAAGTACCCCGCCGGCAGCGGCGGCGAGAACCTCGGCCGCCCGTCCACGGCGAACAGCAGCTTGCTCCGCCGCGAGGGCGGCACCCCCAGCGCCCTCGTGCGCGCGCTCCACACGAACGCCGCGAGCGCCTCGAACGTGGTGCACGCGCGGCCCTCCAGCGGCGTCAGCGCCTTCAGGCGCGCGATCGACGCCGGCGCGAACCGGAACGACCGGTACAGGAGCGGCTCGCCGTCGTGCGGCGGCGGCGGCGGGGTGTCGCCGTCGTCGTCCGTGATCTGCGCGAACTCGTGGTGCGGGAACTCGTGCCGCGGCGGGTCGCGCGCGCGGAGGACGGCGCGGTCGAGCTCCGGCGGGAGCGACAGCGGGAGGCCGCGCGCCGTCTCACCCCACGAGTTGACGAACTGCATGGCGCCGACGCCGTCGAACATGCAGTGGTTGATGGCCAGGCCCAGCACGAAGCCGCCACAGTTGAACTTGGTCACCTTGTATGATCCGATCGATCGCCATTAGCACAAAACAAAACGTGATCAAGCTCGATGACACGTTGAATAATTGAACTCCATCCAGATAATGATTAAACTGCTAACTTGTCGAAAATGAAATTAATGTACCTGGGCTGCAAGGAGCGGCATCTCGAGTATGTTCTTGGCGCCGGGAACGCTGTACACGAGCTTGCCGAGCACCGCCGGATCAGGCTCGGCGACGTCGCCGATGTCGGCCATGTCACAGTCCGCCTCGGCCTCGACGAAGACGGCGCCTTCGCCCGTCAAGTCGACGGCCAGCTTCCCCTCGCCGCTGACCATCAGCCGGCCGGCGAGCGGGTAGTAGTGGACGAGCACCTTCGCCAGCGACTCCCTCAACACGTCGCCGGCGCTGCGGCCGTCGTCGTCGCCACCGACGGCCGCCCTGAAGCAGTACACGGTCTGCACGATGACGGCAATGTTCTGGTCCAGGTTGGAGAGGTAGTAGGAGCCCTTCGGCGTCTCCTCCGCTGGCGGCACCAGCGCCGGCTCCCCTTGCTGCTTGACGTGAAGCTCAAACACACCCTGCGTGCATCATCGATCCGGGCAGGGAACAAAAATGGAAGGTCCATGTAAGAAATGGCGAGAATTCGATGAGCAAGCTGGATGAACATTACCATTGTCAGACAGTCGGAGGCAGATCAGCAGCGGAGCAATGACGGTGGTGGATTTGCAAGGAGGGGAGCTGATCGAGGGACGGAGGGGGCACGGATATAACAATAGGGGTTTCTTGTGCGTGTGCACGAGTAAGGTGGTTGGGACATTTGGTTTGAGTGAACCAGGAACGCAACCAGCATGCACGGTTCTGCAAGCAGGTGAGAACCGGAACGGCCTGGTCCAATGCAACATCGTACCGTATTCGAGTTGATGCTGGCTAAACGGTTTCACGAGTCACGACACCGACTTTAATACGGCCGTGATATATCGTACTGCTACAGTATCTTGTACAGGAATTCAAAGTTTAGCAGTTTCTGACAGCTGAATGAAGGGGTAGCCCTGACGGCAGACCAACCAACATGGTATTCTTTGGGTTTGAAAAACGTTAGCCCGAGAGAATGGCTCGGTCCAAGGACTACCGAGATGAATCAAGAATCATCCAACTTTGCTGACAAAAAAAAAACAATGGGTAACATCCAACTTTGGAAAATAGGTAGACCGAACGAAACCGAACATTTCATCCTAAGCATTTCATTTAGACTAGTAATAGTCAAGAGATAGACCTAGCAGTCATGACTCATGAGCTCTTACAGATAACCCTTCAACATTTGCACAAACAGAAATAGCACGCGCCAGATAAATCAACCGAAGGGTTCGAGGTCAGGTGCAAATGAAACCTGCAGCACTTGCACTGAACGATTCAACAAAAAAAAAAACATACATATCACAGAATCTCAGGGCTAAAACCTCACTATCCTGAGGGAATTAAGAACTGCAATAGACAGGAGAAATTCAGAAGGATACAGAGTTTTACAAGGATAAATGGATGAAACAAGCCAAGAATTATTGTGCATATTAGTCAGGCTAGCTACCTAAGCAACCAAGCTATTAAACGCACAGCTATTGTACATGACCAGCAACTAGGCTACAGGTCACTACCTAGTCAAGCACAACTAGGTGTATATGGCTGTGAAATGGTTAACAATCTTGTACTGGTAGGCCACCAATTTTGTTGTGATGGTGCCCCAATTGTACAGAACCAAGATCAATCCAAACCACTGGCATAACAAGAGACTGATCACTGCACATCCACAGTGTCACTTCTCATCATCAGGATCACCCTTTGACTTCTCTTCCTTACTATTGTCTTCTGCTTCATCTTCTGAGTCTTCCTCACCATCATCATCATCAGACATACTATTTATTACCTCCTCGATGATGCGCTTCACTTCTGCTTTTCTGTCCATGAGGTCCATTTCAAAATGAGTCCCTGGTTAGAAAGATGAAATGATCGTCAGTACATTCATCAATCAGAAATCTAGTTTATAGTAGCTGCATCAACAATTTACTCATACTAAGTAACATAAAAGAGAGTACCTAATTGCCTGAGAATATCTGCCAGAGTTGCCTACACAAAAGCATAACCAGTCAGGATACATAGCAACAGAAACAATGACCGGCACCCAAAAAGTTATCATTTGCTTACAGTGTTGAAGTCAACTTCCTTCAAAATGCTGCTAACAACAGCATGCAGTTGTTCGGTGGTTGGGGCAGTACCAGCCTCTGCACCACCCCTGCCTTTACCTGGAGAGCAGAGATAGATAATAGCTTATTATGGCTAACCAAGTAGATTATATGAGATCTCAAAAGAAACAGAATAATAATGGCCATAATATAGTCAAAAAGAAATCAGAAATGTGCTTGCAGGGACCAGAACAAATCAATTCATGACACTGCCCATGATAAGCACTACGGCCTCGTACCTTTATTTTTACTGGATGGCTTAGCAGCCTTGTTTTGGTTTTCTTTTCCATCATCTTTTTTGGATTTAGAAACCTTGTTGACCTTGTTCGAATCTTTTGGCGCATCACTTTCCTTCGAACTCTTTGCCCTCCTGCCAACCTTTTTTGTCTCTACATTAGGCTCATCTTTAGTGTCTTGAGGAGGCTTTGAAGCACCTTTTGCAGGTTTTGTAGAAGCCTTTTTTCCTCGTGCATTATTTTCCTTTGCATCAGACCCAGTTTCTTTCTTAACTTGATTCACATCTGTTGACTTTTTCTTTGCTGGAGGCTCATCAGGTTCATCATCACTCATAGCATGATTATTTGCTTCAGAGTCTCCATCACCTTCATCTCCTGTTGATGCATCTTCAGAACCAGCAGGACCACCATCTTCCTCATCATCATTCTCTTTCCCAGCTTCAGCTGTTTGGTTCTGACCCCTTTTCCTTTTCTGTTTAATATAACAATTATCAGTAAGGGAATGTTGTGACAAGACTAATTCAAAATTTTAACCACTGGATAAACATTGCCCTGGTATATTCACTTATTTCCTTGTCCACATAGTTACAATAACTACAGAGACTGAAGGAGAGAACAAAGAATATATAAACAAGTGTTGTGAAACAGTCCAAAAAACGGATGCAGAGCATCAATGCCCATAGATATTATTATGCACCTAGACAATGCATAATAATATATATGAATCTAAAAAAGCTAAAACGACATACAGTTTGGAACAGAGGGAGTAGGTAACATAGCAAATATAATATATTTAGGTTAGCATATGCAAATATACGTGCAAATTTCCTTAGCTTTGCACAACAATCAACAAGATTGTTTTGCTATAATGCAACAATCAGTGGTTAATTAGTAATTTCCAGATAGTTTAGATTGTAATTGCAAATAAACAATACTAAAGAAAAAGGAACTAAGAGACAGATTGTGTGATTACTTAGAACCAAGCAAATGAACGTGCTAAAGATGAACAGTTTTGATATTTATTTATTTGGAGGTCAAGGTTACTTGTGTTGGCTTAGGCAAGGCACTACAACAAACTTCAAAATTTTAGCTGCTCGGCACAGGATTACCTTCTCTGCAGAGGCACCTTCAGGTGTTGCCTCACCACTTCCTTTAGGTTTCCTCCCACGTTTCTTCCCTTTCTGCAATAGAGAAAAGGTCAGTCACTTCAGTTCATAGTGCCAAGGGCTTCCACACTTCAAGAAGAACAAGCTCAGCACTAAACACATAAAAATGACTAGCCAAGGTTTAATACTTCTAATTAAACCATGCCCCAGTCATTTCCATCATTTCTTATGGCCCCCAGGCAAATAAAAATTTCATTTAATTTGCCTTATCAAAGGTAGTCCATATGGAAAGCATAGCAATTCTATCAGAAGTAATACCTTTTTGTCAGTGAGAACAACATCCCTGGTAACACAAGGGGACTCCAAAAATTCCAAGACTTTGGCCGAAACTTCTTCCTGAATTTCAGCAACACAGAAGCCATTACTAAAGGCATCACTGCTCATGTTTATAAATACGAAGGGCTTAGCTGGCTAACCTTCTTTGTAGTTGCTTTTGGAACATAAATGTCCAGTATGTCACAGAAGTCTAGCAACTTCTCCTTGTTAAATTTGTCAAGCTTTTCCTTTATTCTGGTCCTGTGCTTTCCCTGAAACATTACAGGCAAGGCAAACATGACCTCACATAAAATTCTGAACAATATGCATAAAACCCCAGAAAATTAACAGGTCAAACTGCCACAATCAGAATAGTACACAATATACATGAGACGATTACTACCGTAGCTGTAACGAAGAAAGTTGCAAATGCTGAAAAAAAAATTAGGAGCTTTATAGGGCAGTACTGATTTACAGAGAACACAGTATTCACATAGATGTTTACCATTGGTAATGGAGCTAAGAATATAATATGGTAAAAGAATTCTATTTTACATAATATAGTGAGATTAAAGAAAAACTTACTTCAGTATCTGTCCAAACAAACCCAGAAAATTGAGATATGTTTCTCTTCAAAAAGTGGACCTGCAGAGAGTTGACACAGTTAGCAAAGCAAACAAAATAAAAATAGACAAAACTTGAGATTAAAAAATACATTTGTGGAAGCCTCACATTTGATTTTCTCCCATACAATAGAGTATGAAGGCTCTGGAGATTCTCATCTGCCTTTCTCTTCGCTAGTTTGAAGGAAACTGGAATGGCATGAACAAGAGTACCATTTATTAATTGGAAATTTTCAACTAGGACTTGGTTAAGCCCAAAGAGAATATCTGACAATAAAGCACCAGTTAAAACATAGGCAGGTCATAAAACATTTAAATTTATTTAATCTGCAAAAAACATTTCAATTTATTCAACGTGATTTTCTTTTTCACCTTCTTTTCCACAGTAATTTCAACACAAGCTTTCAACAAACAGGGGAAGACATCATCACATTAATTAGTCATTAGGACAACCTATCCAAGATTGAGATACAGGAAACAGTCTAAATGCAAAGCACAATTAACCACTAATCAGCTACATGTGTTAAGCATGGTACAATATATAAATGGTTGAAATGACTGAATTGTAAACACAATTAGGGAAGGATGCACATGTAACTCATGGTCCCTCAAGTAAACAAAGTAACATGTAACAGTCTATGATTTGCTGATGTTTGTTTTTAGCTTAAAGAGGATTTGTTATCATGTTGTGGGCATGGCAACACATTCTAAATTCAATGAAATAAATCTTGTGCAATGTAACTCAAGTTAATGTTTCCTTTGCACTGCAATCCACACCACATGCGCCCGTACAAATTCTAATGCCTCAATTATAAGTTATTGCACTTTTGGTAGAGTTCCAAATTCTCGTAGAAATATTTTAGATTCAGATTCTCTCTCAAAACATTTCACAGTGAACAAGAATCACTTTGTAGGGCTGTATGGCATACAGGCTAGATTTTGGTTCCTGAAAGAGGGGGTATTAATTGAAATGAGTAATATACTAACATACACTTCGTATCTGTATGTTTCACCAATGTGCAACTGCAGATGCAGCTCATCAGCTAGTTTAGTTGAGAGGTGCCCAAGCTCACACCAGGCAAGAACTGAGCCATAGTACCTAGAAACAAGCCAAATCGAGAACACTGCCTCCTCTGTCGCTCCCTCAATCAAAATGCAAAATCCTCAATCAAATCAAGCAAATCAAGTGCACACCCATAAGGAGGCTAAGGATCCTATTGTGACACCAGGGGCAAATACTGGAAAATTCAAGGTTAGGTCAGGGGATGCAGGAACAGAGGTGGGTGATTCTCCTACGAAACTGGGTTCTGGGTGTTTCACTTGCCTAGGCAAAATGAGTAAATTCAAGCTGTCCCGCAGTCAAATTTTTCAGAAACAACATGTTTGGCATGGATCTGACCATTCCTGGCTAGAATCAGAATCATTTTGACATGCCAAGAAGAAATAGCATGTTTTGGCCTGGATCTGACTGTTTCTGGCTAGAATCAAACCACCTTCAATGCGCAAAAAGGAAAGAACATGTTAGCATGGATCCAACCATTTCTGGCTAGAGTCAGCATTGTTTTGACATGCCAAACAGAAACTCACACATTTGGCTTGGATCCGACTGTTTCTGGTAGGATCAGAATAGTTGACACACCAAGCAGAAACAGCACATTTGGCATGTAGCCTGTCTCTGGCAAGAATCAAAACCATTTCAACATGCAAAATGAAAACAGCATGCCGGCATGGATCCAACCATTTCTGGTTAGAATCTGGATCAGTTTTAGATGTGCCAAATGGAAACAGCGCATTTTGCATGGATCCAATCATTTATGGCTCTATCAGAATAATTTTGACGTGCCAAAAGGAGCCTTAATCAACACTGCAAGTAAGAACCAGCCACTATAAACAAGCCTAAGAAAGCTACCTCAAAATAGATGTACGTAGCTGATAAGCAAGCAAACATACTGGAGACGATTATTTCAGTTTTAATTCAGCCTAGCAAATTCACCTCCAAAATCCTCAACCATTCCTTCTGCTCAAATATCAACTGGAACCAGTTTGTTGCTACTATCCATACCAAGTTTTTTTTGTCAAACAATTTCGACTCCTAAGCAGACAAAACATCAGCTTTGCCATAGCCAAACAGAGATATGGCAACCTACGGCTATGCAGATCTTAAACAACCTGACACTAAAGCAGGAAATGCCACAAGCAAACAGGGAGGAGACCACACTAGTGAAAGGAAAACACTGGGACCATATTTCAGGAGTGAGTACTCACCATTGGGTATGTCTTTCAGCTTGGTTCCAGAGCCCTACAGCAGAGAAGCACAAAAACATCAGCTATTGAGCGCATATCTCAAAAAGAAAATCTACAATGAGCGCAAAATCAGCAAACTTGACAAATCTGAATCATGGAAAAGGAGAAGGATGTGTGCCCAACCAAACATCCTCAAAGAAGCTATTTTTAGCAAGATACTAGTACCACCCAGAGTAGCCAATACGAAAGCCTCGGAAAAAAAACAACAGATCAGGGGCGTGCCGAGCACGCCGGAGCGGAAAAACGATGGCTTTCTCACCTGAACGATAGCGGGGGACTTCTTGGCGGGCGTGACGCGCGGCGCGAGCTCCGAGTACCTCTCGACCGTCTTCCTCTCCCTGGACGGGCGCTCGGCCGCGGGGCCGGTCTTCCTGGACGGCGGCGTCTTCACCGCCGCCGCCGCCGCCTCACCCTTCTTCCTCCGTCCCCGCTTCTTCTCCGGCTGCTGCGGGGTCCTCTCCTCCGCCGGGGCAGCGGGCTCGGGGTCGGCGGCGGCGGCGGCGTCGCCCATGGCGTCGCCGGCGGGCGGATCCGCCGCGGCGGCCGGGGAGGCGGGCTTGGCGTCGGCGGATGCCATGGGAGGGAAGGATCGGGCGGGGCTAGGGTTTTAGGGCGGCCCTGTCGTGGGCGGGGGCCGTGCAGAGGAGAGGCGGAGGAAAAGGGGGGAAATTTTCGGGAGGCGGAGCGGGGCGGACGGGGAAGGGTTGAAGGGAAGGGGGGAACTGGGGCGCGTGCGCGCGTGTGACTTGCCTCTCCACCGCTTCGGCGCACGGCTGCTGATAAATGGGGGTGACGTGGTGCCGCGATCGCGATGGGATGGGATGGATCTCGCGGGGCGGGGGCGGATTGGGTTGGCGCTCAATCCCGCGCGCGCCTCTTTTCCGCGTGCGGTTTCCAGCTTTCGCGTTTTACCGTTCTGCCCTTTCTTTTCGTGTCAGGTTATTTAGATTTAGACCGTACTCTACTTATTTTGATCTACAGCTAGAATTCGTGTCAGGTTACAGTTTTCTCGAGAAGGGAGGCAAACACCAACCACTAACCAACCGAAAGCACGCCTCGTTCCCGTTAGCTGTCGGTGCGAATCCAAACGGAAACGAGGTCCGAATCGACGAGGTAAACCTTCCACGGACTGGGGCAAAATGGTAAACTGCTGCTGACTGGGCCTACAGGGCAGGGCGGCAGGCGAAAATGGCAACAGCGCAGCAGCGGGCACACGGCCTGGCCTGGCGGTGGTTCGAAATTTGGGGACGAAAATGTTTGAGCGGGCGGCCAAACTGGACGAGCCAAAATTTCCCCCGCGCGCGCCATCATCCATTTCTCCCGATCCCGCCCAGGCCCAATAGGAAAGTGAAGTCGGGCTTTCCCAGCGGGGGAGGAGGAAAGTGCAAATACTGACTGGGCCTTCTGTAACGTCACAAGCGCCCGCTTGGTGGGCCTGCAAAATTAGAGCTTACAGCGGATTTTTTATATATTTTTTTCTTTGATTTTCGAAAAATAAATGGACGAACCAAAAATTTCGAGAAATATACATCTGCCGCCAAACCCCACGGCGGCAGGTACCTGCCGCCGTTCCGCACGGCGTTAAGTCCCTGCCGCCGTGGGGTACGGCGGCAGGCGAGTACCTCTGGCGGCAGAGCCGCGCGGCACGGCGCCAGGACCCTGCCGCCGAGCGCCACGGCGGCAGGCCCCTACCGCCGTGCCACGTGGCGTTAGGACTTTTTTTTATTTTTTTAAAAATTTTCATTTTTAAAACACTTTTAACCTTCTTAAAAACAACAAACTGATAAGTGTAAGCATAATCACAAGGGAATATCATAATAAACGAGTAGATGCAAATAGTTTATACAAAATCATGGTAAAAGTAGTACTACATCTAAATGCGCCGGTGCCTCTTCGGCCTAACAGCTCTAGCGCCAGCCCAAGTGTGGTCCCGGTCGTACGTCCAGGGGTCAGGTGTCCTGACCACCCGCGGTCGTAGCTGGTCGGGAGACGGTGTCGTCATGGCCGCCTGCGACGAGCCTGCAGCATCCGGTGTCCATCCGCCCGCCGGTGTCCCTCCTCCCGCCGGTGTCCCTCCCGCCGGTGTCCCTCCGCCGGCCGGTATCGCTCCGCCGGCCGCCGGGGTCGCTCCGCCCTGTGGCTGTGTCGGCTGAGTCCCAACCGGTGACTGTGTCAACTGTGACGGGCCAAACTCCTCGGCTTGCTGCGGGGCATCCAGGGTCGCGAGAACGTCGCTAAACTCCATCTGATCCCAGCCCAGCTGGCCCTCAGTGGTCGCGTCGAAAGCAGGCTGGAACATAGGCGGAGTGGCCGTGGACGAGGAAGGAATATCTGCCACCGCAAACTGAAAGGCCGGCGGTCTGAAACCTCCTGGCGAAAAGATCAGCGCTCTAGGTGCCGTCGTCTCCGGCTGTCGAGGCCCGGCTGTCGGAAAGAGCGGCGGTCGCCCTGTACGATTAGAATATAGTATAACCACAAACACACAATAATTGCGTGCATTACTTGAAAATAAGGTCCACTGAAAGTACCTGTGCCGGGGGGAACAAACGGCCGCTGCACGTAGGTGTGCGGGCCCTGCGCATGTGTCTGCTGCTGTGCCGTCGGAGCCGAGAAGCCGCCGGCAAAGGTGGAAGGCGCCTACTGCGAAGCCGCTGTCGAGACGGAGCTCGAGGACAACGCTGGGTGGCGCGGAAGGAGAGGAATCTCTACGGCCCCGGCGTAATTCACGACGGCGGAGTACCTCATGGCAGCAGCGACGATCCTGTCGTACGTGCTCTGGTGCTGCTGAGGCCCCCAGGTAAAGCACTGCTCCCTCGCGGCCGATGCGAGCCGCACGATCTCAGCAAGCACGTCGTGCTGCTCAGGAAATTAGAAACACATGTTATAATGAAAAGTCATATGAATGTCATATGTTTGCAATATCGTAGCTTACCGCTGTGTCGGCGGTCTGGTCTCGGCGCACCGGGTACGTCGCGTCCGGCAGGATCCTGTCGTGGTCCGGGACAGGTGGCGGTGGCGGGGTAGCAGGCACGTACATCACCCGCGTCCGCGTCCTCGGGAGGTACCACTAAAGGTACGCTACCCAGGCCGCGCCGTCGTGAAGGCGGTGCTCGGTGATGACGTTCTGCTCGTGCGCCGCGGACGCCCAGTCGGCCACGTACGGCTGCAGCTTGTCGACGAACGACGTCGCCGCAGCCACGCCCTTACGCGTCCAACTAGCATAGATGAAACATAAAATTATTGGCAACTGAATATTTGTAACAGAAAATAATTATAACTGGCAAATGGTAGCTTTCCTGTGCGCTGTAGGCGGCAGACGTGACGCAGCGGGTACTGGCGCCTCCTGGAAGAGACTGAACTGCCTCATCACCCGGTGGACGGCGTACTCCTCGACGTAGACGTCGAAGACCAGTCGTCGCCGCGTCATCCAGTACGCCTGGTCTCGGGAGTACAGGGACGAGAGCCCCTGTGGTGCGCGGGCAGCGACCATGGCAGGAGCGTACGGCGTCCACCGGACCTGGCCATCGACCATCCGGTCGATCTGACCAACGAAGTCCTTGTACGTCTTCTTCGGCTGCTCACCAGCCCAAATATGCTGCAAAGAACATGAAAAGTTAAGTGAATCGAACTAAAGAACTCATAACGCGAAGAAAACGATAAGGAAGGCCATTACCTTTTGGAGGCACCACAGAGAACCCATGGTGGGGAGGTCCGCTGGGTCGGTGTCTTCGGGCAGCGGCTGGTACTCCGAGAGGTCGGCCTTGGGCCGACTGATGTCGAACCGCTCGTGGATCCACATCTGCAGCAGGAGAGGGCACCCCAGGAGGATCCCCTCCCTACTCGCCGGCCTCGACACTGCCGAACACAGCCCCCTGTAGGTAGCTGCCAGAACAGCGCTGCCCCAGCTGATCTGGGGCATCTGCTCGAGGGGTGCGTCGGCGATCATCTGAGCCCAGGGGAGCAGGTACCGCGACACCGAGTCTCCCGCTGACTCGCAGAACAGCACCCACCCGAACAGCCAGAGCAGGTAGACCTCCAAAAACCTGTCTGACGTCGGGTCGTCGGCATCGTCCGCCATGTAGTCAGCCTGCACACACACAAAGGTCCATCGTCACATTCATTTAAAATGCATACAAACGTTGAAAATAAGAGTTAGAATCACGTACGCTGAACTGCTGGATCCAAGTCCAGGTGGGCCCGTGGGTGTCGGCGAAAGGCACGTACGGCGCTGGCGCGTGATCGTTCCGAGGAACGTTCGCGAACCGAGCAAGGAAGTCAGCGTGCCACGTCGCGGGGATGTCGATCGGCCCCATTGCCTCGCCAGCACACGGTAGTCCTCCCAACATCGCGGCGTCCTCCAGACTGAGCGTCATCTCGCCGACGGGGAAGTGGAACGTGTGTGTCTCTGGTCGCCACCGGTCCACGAACGCGGCGATCAGCGGGGCGTCGTAGCTGAACCGCGTCAACCGCTCCGCCCGGGGAACCTCAGCTCGTAGCCTGTCCCCCTCGACCAACCGCGCAACAGGGAGAAGTCCTGCAGCGCGTAGCCTGAAAAAATATTAATTTAGTTAACGCAATTACTATTATAAAGAAACAGGAATAAATAATAAATATGAATTACGTACTTCGGAATCCACCACTGGTGTATCGGCATCAACATGCAGGTCGTCCGGCAACGTATGTTGGCGGGCGAACGTCCGAGAACAGCCGACACATACGAGCGGTGGTGCCAGTCCACCGCCTCGTCGAACAACTCCGGCCATACGTACTCCAGCGGTGCAGCCATAACTGCAAAAAAATAACATAATTGAATCAATTATTTGAATTATACTAATTAAAACGAATTTTGTGAATATAAACCATTTTCTACGATTTTTATTTCAATTTAATCTAATTATGTGAATTATAACCATTTTCTAGGAATTTTAAATGAATTGAAACGAATTATGTGAATTTTCC
This sequence comes from Cenchrus fungigraminus, assembly GCA_036936925.1. Taxonomy (NCBI): domain Eukaryota; kingdom Viridiplantae; phylum Streptophyta; class Magnoliopsida; order Poales; family Poaceae; genus Cenchrus; species Cenchrus fungigraminus. The sequence continues at coordinate 4,918,864 of CM072779.1, forward strand.
CCATTTTCTACGAATTTTATATCAATTTAATCTAATTACGTGAATTATAACCATCTTCTAGGAAATTTAAATGAATTGAAACGAATTATGTGAATTTAAACCATTTTCTACGAATTTTACATCAATTTAATCTAATTATGTGAATTATAACCATTTCCTACAAGTTTAAAACCAATTTAAACGAATTATGTGAATTTAAACCATTTTCTACAAATTTTATATCAATTTAATCTAATTATGTGAATTATAACCATTTCCTAGAAGTTTTAAACCAATTTTAACGAATTATGTGAATTTAAATAATTTTCTACGAATTTTACATCAATTTAATCAATTTAAATAATTTTCTACAAATTTTATATGAATTTAACTAACCTAAGTTAACTAAATTAAATTTCAAAACTAAACTAAACTAAGTTAACTAAACTAAATTTAACTAATCTAAGTTAACTAAACTAAATTTCTAAACTAAACTAAATTTCTAAACTAAATTAACTAACTACACTAGACTAAATTTAGAAACATAACTCAGTCAGAAGTGCTCCGAAAGGTTGAAAGCCAAAGGTTTAGAGAAGGGAGGGAGGGGGCCGGCGGCGACAGCGGTCGCCCCTTTATATAGGGGGGACGCTGCCGCCAAACCCCACGGCGCCAGGACCCTGCCACCGTGGGGCACGGCGCTAGGTCTCCTGACGCCGTGGGCCGGGGCGCTAGGATTCCTGCCGCCGTGGGGCACGGCGGCAGGAATCTGGCCCCACCTGGCAGCAGAGCCGACCGTTGGGGCCACTCCTAACGCCGTGCCCCATGGCGGCAGGAACTCCTGCCGCCGTGAGGTTTGGCGGCAGATGTATATTTCTCGAAATTTTTGGTTCGTCCATTTATTTTTCGAAAATCAGAGCAGAAAAAATAAAAAAAAATTCCTTACAGCGCGTGCTTGCTTGGTAGGTAGCGTCCAACCGTCAGAAATTAGAGATTAAATCCAGAAATGCTACGGCAGCAAAATTGACGGCAGCGAATGGGCTTGTTGCAGTCAAATGAGTCAAATGGTAGGACGGTTGTACGCTACCTACCAAGATTTAAATTCTGATGTTCGCATCTTTTTCTGAATTTAATCTGAGATTTTCCGGCGTTATGCATTAAGTGGTAAGCGACGTTTCCGTCGACGACGAGACGTCAGTGGTGACTTCGAGAATCTCCAGATCTGTCGGTGCTCAGTCCTTCGAAGGTGCTCATAGGGGTAGAGTTCGCGTACGTGTGTTCATAATGGTGAGTGTGCGTACGTATTGTGAGTGTCTACGTTGTACTGTGTAATTCATTAGAAATTCATCAAGGAGAAACTACACAGTTTGTCGAGGCTAAACCACTAAGACTATGGTAAGTATGCAGGTTAATGTTGAGGCCCCACATTATTAGTTGCCCTGTTGAGGTGCACATGTCGCACGCCCGCTGGGACGGCCCTGCTACCAATACAGCAGAATGTCAGCGCTCAGCAGGGAAATTCTTTTGTTGAATGTGGATGGAGTTTTGCCGTAGATGCTTCGTCCGCGAGAGCATGCTTGGTAGGGACCCAATAATATCTCCCCATGTCCGCTGATCTATAACAATTATATAGGTGAGACCTACTACGAGTCATGGATAGATTTCTCTCAACATGCAAGCATTTCACGTCACCATCCACTATACGACATGTCACCTGTTGGGGATGGTCATTAGAGGTCCCCTAACTAAGGGGATAATCACCCTCGTCAAATGTAATCACATACGGACTAATCCTCACAAATCCCAAAAGGGAGCAGAGTACGCGACAGGTCCATGGCCTGCTACGGCCCAGTAGCGGCCCAAGGTCCTTCATCAAGAAGGCCCGCTCACCTGCCCCGTCCTCCGCCTCGCTCAAGGGTCCCGACCCCTCGAGCGGATTTCCGCCTCGCTCGAGGGTCCCGGCCCCTCGAGCGAGCGACCAACTCCGCCTCGCTCGAGACCAACCCTCCACCAACAGCGCTCTGCCTCTCCACTCCATCTGACAACGACATTTAATGCCCAGATCCGCAGCGGGACATCCAAGTCAAAAGCAAATTCGTCTCCGCGCCGCGCGGTTGACACGGCCTGGGCACCTCACACCACCCCTGTGCAACCTAAGTCGCCACTGTGCGACCACTCCTGGCCCTGTGCGGGCACTACGCGACACTATGCAGACAAGTCGGTGTCATTCCGTGCTACTGTACCGCCTGCCCCGTCCTCCCCCAGCAGCGAGGCCCTCGAACGGGCATGGGGCACCCTCGAAGGGTGTACGGGCGACGTGCTGACGTACGTGCTGACCGGCGCCGCCGTACGGACGGCATGCGCCGCATCCCCTCCGCTAACTCCGACGTCATGCGGCAATCCCTGGTGTTGTGCCGCCATCCTCGCCACTGTGCGGCCACTCCTGGCCCTGTGCGGGCTGCGCAGCATTGTGCGGACAGGCTGGTGATGTCCCACAATCCTGTGCCGCCAACTCCCGTCCTCCCCCCTGCGACTGGACCCTCGAATCAGCGGGCACACACCCTCGAAGTCGCACCCGTACAAGCACAGGAGCCACCATGCCGCCCGCGGAAGCCGGAGCTCGTCACCTACTCGCGCTAGGAGCAAGGACGTGCAAGGATAAGATCTTTGGCCCCACGCCTGCTAGTACATGGCCACTGCACAGATCACTGTGCGGCCCCACTGTAACTGCCCTCCCTTGGTCTATAAAAGGGAGAGGCAGACGCCCCTGCACGGGCACGCACGCATACTCATAGCTCACTCGCTCGCTCCACACTCCACCATTCCCGATATTGGCATTTGCCTCAATCATCGTAGTTGGGACCTGGGGGATTTGCCTCCTCTCCCGCCTTGCTTGTAGCCCCCCTCTACAGGCACCACCGGTGCAAGCTAATACAGTGCGCAAGCACATCCTGCTGGACGTACGGCCCCGTGGCCGGAATCAGGATAAATCCCCGTCTCCCTTTAGCTTAGCACCGACCATCGAGAGACTGATCGCAGCGCTAATCACTAGTTAGTGCCGGAGCTAATCCGGACACCGACAGTTGGCGCACCAGGTAGGGGGCTGCGCTGAGATCATCCGCCTGTTCTCTCGATGGTGATTGTCACCGAGCACACGTTGGAGTGGCCTGCCTGGGGTCAATTCGACTCGTTCCCGGTCAGATACGAGATCTGGTTTGGGAGCATCCAGTACCAGGCGACTGACAACGGCTACCTCATGTGTATCCTTAACAGGGACACAATCATGGCAGCGCCGCCAGGGACACCAGCTGCACCAGCAGCAGCGTCAGCTCCACTGCCACCCCGGCGCCGTAAGCGCTCGGGCAAGCGCTCGCGACGAGTGTACGCGGAGCGACGCAGGGCGGCGCACGCCGGCTCCCCTTAGCGGGTCGAAGCCGGTGATCTCCCACCAGTTGTCGCGGCGCAAGGAGGCGCACCTCCACCGGCGAACTCAACGGCGCGTCCTGTCGGGGAAACCGCGGTCGCGTGGTCGCAATTTCCCCACTGGATGCGCAGCACGTCCTTGGCGTACTCCTCATCGGTCAGCACTGATCTGGCCGCGTACGAGGACCTTCCGGGTCACCACTTCATGTCGATCCGGAACCTCATCGCTACCTCGCCTGGCGAGTCGTACCGCGACTCCGACAACGAGGAACGCGAGTACGGGTGCGGGGGGCTGGAGTGGGATTACTCCGGACTTCGGGACCCTGACGCTCTTAGGCTGTTTCAGGCCGCAGCGGACTACTGCCTCACTTGCTCTGACGATTCTAGCGAGGGGAATTATGATCCCACCCGTGAGTGCTTCGTCGTCGTCATCGGCGAGGGCGAAGACGAAGGAGGAGGAGCGACGCAGCAGTTCGCAACAACCTGGTGGCGAACCCGCCGATGGGGACACCACCACACGACGCGGCGCGCGCTGCACAGCTGGCCCAGGTCCGCGAGCTAGAGGTGAAGCTCAATGCGGAGCGCGAGCAGGTGCGGCAGCTGAAGGCCACGCTCGAGAAGGACAAGGTCGGCCCCTCATCGCACGGGGCGCGCATCGCGGGCCGCGTAGCCCATGAACGCATCAACACCGATGCCGACATGGACAACCTGCCAACTCTTGCGAGGGCCAGCCAGAAGCTTGTTGCTGCGGCGACTTTGATTCAGGCCATGTGTCGGGGACGGTCGTTAGGGCCCCCGTAACTAAGGGGATAATCACCCTCGTTGAACGCAACAGCGTACAGACCAAATCCCCCACAAACCGCCTCAGGGTACGTGGCGGGCCCATGGCCTGCCAAGGCCCAACAGCTGCCCAAGGCTCTTCGTCGAGGGGATCCGCCGGCACCCCCAACTTCCCGCCTCGCTCGAGGGTCTCGGCCCCTCGAGCAAGTCTCCGCCTCACTCGAGGATCTCGGCCCCTCGAGCGGGTTTCCGCTTGGCTCGAGGGCCTCGGCCCCTCGAGCGGGTTTCTGCCTCGCTCGAGGGTCTCGGCCCCTCGAGCAAGCGACCGGCTCCGTCTCGATCAGGGCCACCTCTCGATCTGTGGCGCCCCGCTCCGCTTCTCCTCTGACAACAGCATTTAATGCCCGGATCCGTAGCGGGACACCTAAGTCAAAGGCGAATCTGCCTCCATGCCACGCGGCTGACACAGCCTGGGCGACTGACACCGCCACAGTGCAACCTACCCCGCCGCTGTGCGGCCACTCCTGGCCCTGTGCGGACGCTGCGCGGCACTGTGCGGACGCTGCGCGGCACTGTGCGGACAGGTCGGCATCATTCTGCGGCACTGTGCTACCTGCTCCCGTCCTTCCCTTGCGGCAAGACCCTCGAACAGGCATGGGGCACCCTCGAAAGGTGTACGAGCGGACGCACGCGCAGACCGGCGCCGCCGTACGGGCGACGTGCGCCGCGTCTCCTCCACCAACTCCGGCGCTGTGCGACCATCCCTGGCGCTGTGCGGCCATGCTGTGCCGCCATCCTTGCCGTTGTGCGACAGGTCGCGCAACGCTGTGCAGACAGGCCGATGACATCTAGTGGCCCTGTGGCACCAACTCCCGTCATCCCTCCGGCGACCGGGCCCTCGATTCAGCAGGGGCGACCCCTCAAAGCCGCGACTAGACAGGTGACAGGAGCCACCACGCTGCCCGCAGAAGCTAGAGATCACCACCAACTCGCGTCAGGAGCCGGGACGTGCGGGGACAAGACCGCCAGCGCCATACCTGATAGTACACGGCTACTGTGTCGGCTGCTGTGCAGCACTACTATAACTGCCCTCCCTTGGCCTATAAAAGGGAGAGGCAGACGCCCCTGCATGGACGACGACAACGACGCCCATTCACCCACACTCGCTCGCTCACAGCACTCCACTCCATACCCGATATTGGCACCTGCCTCAATCATCTAGCTGGGACTTAGGGGAATTTCCTCCTCTCCCACCTTGATTGTAGCCCCCCTCTACAGGCACCTCCGGTGCAAGTTAATACAGTGTGAAAGCACACTCTGCTGGACGTACGGCCACGTGGCCGGAACCAGGATAATCCCCGTCTCCCATTAGCTTAGCACCGACCATCGAGAAGCCGATCCCAGCGCAAATTACTAGTTGGTGCCGGTGTTAATCCGGACACCGACAGTTGGCACGCCAGGTAGGGGCTGCGCTGTGATCACCCACCCGTCTTCTCGATGGTGACCATCACCAAGCACACGTCGAAGAGGCCCGCCTGGGGTCAATCCGATTCGCTCCCGGCCAGATTCGAGATCTGGTTCGGGAGCATCCACTACCAGGCGACTGGCAATGGCTACCATATGCGTATCCTCAACAGGGACGCACTCAAGGCGGCGCCGCCCGGAACGGCGGCTGCGCCAATGCCTGCGGCGTTCCCGCCGCAACCCCGGCGCCGCAAGCGTTCGGGAAGGCGCTCGCGACGAGCGCGCACGGAGCGACGCCAGGCGACGGACGCTGGCTCCCCCCAGCGGGTCGAGACCGAAAAGCGCCCACCTCTCGCCGCAGGACAAGGAGATATGCCTCCACCAGCGGACACGACGACGCGCCCCGTCGGAGAGGCTACGGCCACACGGCCGCAGTTCCTCCATGGGCTGCATAGCGCGACCATGGTGTACTCTTCATCAGCCGGCACCAACCTGGCCACGTACGAGGACCTCCCGGACCATCACTTCATGCCCATCCGGAACCTCATCGCCACCTCGCCCGACGAATCCTACCGCGACACCGACAGCGAGGAGCGTGAGTATGAGCGCAGGGGGCCGGAGTGGGACTATTCCGGGCTCCGGAACCCCGACGCCCTCAAGCGGTTTCATGCCGCGGCAGACTACTGCCTCACCTGCTCTGACGACTCCAGCGAGGGGGATTACGATCCCACCTGTGAGTGCTTCGTCGTCGTCATCGGCGAAGGCAAAGACGCAGGAGGGGGAGCGGGTGATGCAGCGGTCCGCAACAACGTGGCTGTAGGCCCGCCCGCGGGGACACCACCGCCACCCGACGCGACGCGCACCGCGCAGATGGCCCAGCTCTGAGAGTTGGAGGCGAAGCTGAATGCAGAGCGTGAGCAGTTGAAGGCCACGCTCGAAAGAGACAGGGTCGGCCCCTCGTCGTAGGGGGCACGCGCCGCGGGACGCATAGTCCGTGAGCGCATCAACACCGACTCTGACGTAGATGAGATGCCGAACTTGGCGAGAGCTAGCCAGAAGCTCGTGGCCGCGGCGACTTTGATTCGGGCCATGCCCCATCGATGCCTGAGGGACGTAACCTGCGCCGCGAGGCGCATGCCCTCATCGAGCAGGCTGCGGTGCAACAAGCTGAAAGCTTCGCGTCCCACATGCGCCATCCGTCTAGCGTAAAGGCTGGTGGTGGCGGCAGGGACCGGGAGGCATCGGTCCACACTCCGCACCGGGCACCTACCGTCCATGAAGGCAACCAGAGGACTCCCGTCAAGGACCGGATTCGGGATACGCGTGGCGCGGCCGACGACGGCGACGCCCGCAACATCCTGAACAAGAAGAAGCAGGACACTGCGACGGCGCGCGGCTACCACCCTCGGCATGGTGGCCGTTACGACAGCCAGGAGGACAAGAGCCCATCGTCGGAGCCGCCGGGCACGTGTGTGTTCGGCCGAGCGATCCGCACGGCTTCAATCCTAGAGATGGCAACGGGCACAAATTACCCGTGTGCCCGCGGGTAAAAACCCGCTAAGACGAGGGTGCGGGTCTGAGTTTGTGCCCATGGGCACGGGTGCAGGTCTAAATTTATACCCGCGGGCAAACAATTAGCGGGTGCCAAAATGCTATACCCGTGCCCGCAAACCCACAAACCCGCAACATAAAAAAGAATCAGCAGAACAGTTCTAGGGTTCCTTCCTCATCCCAGGCCCAGCCGCACACCGCACAGGCGCAGCCCTCTGGCTTTGACCCTCCCGCCGCCCCGACTCCTCTGATTCCTTATTTCCCTTGCCGTCCAGCGATTGCGCCGCCTGCGCGTCGCGCGCCCCGCTGCCCGCCGCTCCCTGCTGCTTGCCCGCAGTCCGCCGGTGCTCCCTCAGGGCTTGGATCTCCCTGCTGGTTTGCTCGCCGACTGCAACCACCTCAAGTCGAAGCTGTCTCAGCTGCTGCCCCTGCTATGCGCATGAGTGCGTCTGTGCTGGAGCCGCAATTTGCACTGCCGCCGCTAGAAATTGACCCCCTTCTCAATCGGGTGGACAAACTGGTGCTTGGACTGACTTGTTTAGATAATTTTGATTTGTTGATTTGACATTGAATCTGTCCCAATCTGCTGCATATGCATGCGGTGTTCTTTAGCATGCTCTTTTATTTTATTTTTTCAAGGGAATACTCCAGATCTTTGTACGAAGGTCTTCTCTTCTATTTCGTGGAATTATTCAAACCTTTGTTGCAAGATTTTTTCCATTGTATATTTTGACAATTATTACTCTCTTCGAGTGGTTCTGTAACCAGCACACGGGTGTGCCCACGGGCACAAATTACCCGCAGGTGGCGGGCACGGATGAAGATGTTTGCTCGTAGCGGGTCGCGGGCGCGGGCACAGGTTTAGAAATCAGCTCACAGGTGTGGGCGTGAATAAGCTCTACCCGCGGGTAATGTGCCCGTTGCCATCCATGTTCAATCCCCCCGCGCTTCCGCCAGCCGACGACCGTGAACAAGTACTCAGGGGAGATGGACCCCCGGGTGTGGCTCAACGACTACCGCCTAGCGTGCTAGCTGGGCGGCACCACCGACGACGCTATGATCTTCCGCAACTTGCCGCTGCACCTGGCAGATTCTGCGCGGACATGGCTCGAGCACCTGCCTGCGAACCAGATCCACGACTGGGACGACCTGGTCAGGACGTTCATGGGCAACTTCCAGGGCACATACGTGCGCCCTGGGAACTCCTGGGACCTCCGAAGCTGTACCAAGAAGGCTGGTGGGTCCTTGAGGGACTTCATCCGCCGCTTCTCCAAGCGCTGCACCGAGCTCCCGAGCGTTGGAGAGTCCGAGGTCGTGCATGCCTTCTTGGAGGGCACAACTTGTCAGGACCTTGTGCACGAGTTGGGGCGGAACCCTCCCACCAGCGTCAACGAGTTGTTCGACATCGCCACCAGCTACGCTTCTGGAGAAGAGGTGGTGGGGGCGATTTTCGACGGCAAGAAGGTTAAGCGAGCGGAGGACACGCCCGCGCAGGGTAGCAAGCCCAAGGAGGCCTCGAAGAAGCAGAAGCAAGAGAAGAAAGGCAAGAAGAACTAGGGCAAGAAGCCCATAGAGTAGGGCGAGGGCTCCGAGGAAGTCAACGCGGTCGATGCCGCCAACAAGGGGGCTCGGGGCCCCCCTCGAGGTGGAGTGTTCGACAACATGCTGAAGAAGCCCTGCCCGTACCACAAGACCCCTGTCGCTCACACCCTCGAGCAGTGCGACATGCTCATGAAGTACTACAATCGAGCCACCGCGAAGGAGGACAACACCAAGAGGGATGCGGGCGACGGGGGCAAGGACGGCTTCCCGGAGGTGGAGAACGTGTTCATCTTCGGGGGGCCCACAGTCTATATGATGTCGTGGCAGCGCAGGCGTGAACGTCGAGAGGTCTACTCCGTTCACCCGGTTGTGCTGTCGTATCTCGACTGGTCGGAGGAGACGATCTCCTTTGGCCGCGAAGACCACCCGGATCATATCCCCAATCTGTCACAGTACCCGCTTGTCGTCGATCCCATCATCGGCAACACGTGGTTCTCCAAGGTGTTGATGGATGGAGGCAGCAGCCTCAACATCATGTACTCCTCCACCCTGGAGCTCATGGGGATCGGTTTGGACAAGCTGCGGCCCAGCAAGTCGCCATTCCATGGCGTTGCGCCGGGCAAGTGAGTCCAGCCTCTCGGGCAGATCGACCTGCCTGTCTGCTTCGGCACGCTGAGCAACTTCCGCAAGGAGGTCCTCACCTTCGAGGTGGTGGGGTTTTGGGGAGCGTACCATGCCATCCTTGGCCGGCCCTGCTACGCCAAGTTCATGGCGGTCCCGAACTACACCTACTTGAAGCTCAAGATGTCGAGGCCCAAAGGTGTCATCACGGTGGCCCATCGTTCGAGCACGCGTTTGAGTGTGATGTTGAGTGTGTCGAGTGCGCTGAGGCGCTTGCGCATGACGAGGCCCTCGTGGCAGACCTGGAGAAGCTGGCCAACGAGGTCCTCGAGTCCACCAACAAGCACGCCGGCAGCTTCGAGGCTGCAGAGCACACCAAGGTTGTACCCCTCGACCCAGTGCCCCCGAGGGCAAGGTGTTGAGGGTTAGTTCCACTCTCGACCTGAAATAGGAAGTGGTGCTCGTCGACTTTCTCCGCGCCAACGCTGACATCTTTGCGTGGAGTCCCGCGGACATGCCGGGCATTTCGAGGGAGGTCGCCGAGTACTCACTTGATATCCTGCCCAACTCCAAGCCGGTGTCTCAACGTCAGCGACTATTTGACGAGGAGAAGCACCGGGCGATTGGAGAGGAGCTGCACAAGCTCTTGGAGGCCGGATTCATCAAGGAGGTATTGCATCCCGTGTGGCTAGCCAATCCTGTACTAGTTAAGAAAAAGAATGGGAAATGGCGGATGTGCATAGATTACACCAGTTTAAATAAAGCATGTCCCAAAGTTCCTTTTCCTTTGCCACGAATTGATCAGATTGTTGATTCCACTGCGGGGTGTGAATTACTATGCTTCCTTGATGCGTATTCCGGTTACCACCAAATCAAGATGAAGGAGTCCGACCAGCTCACGACCTCTTTTATCACGCCATTTGGTATGTTTTGCTACGTGACGATGCCATTTGGTCTCCGAAATGCCGGGGCGACATACCAGTGATGTATGCTCCACGTCTTCGGGGATCACATCGGGCGGACCGTTGAGGCATATGTTGATGATATCGTAGTAAAATCCAGGAAGGCGGATGACCTGGTGAACGAGTTGCGCATTGCGTTCGATTGCCTCCGGGCAAACAGGGTTAAATTGAATCCCGAGAAATGCGTCTTCAGGGCCGCGTGGCATGCTCTTGGATTTCATTGTCTCCCAGCGAGGCATAGAGCCCAACCCGGAGAAGGTGTCGGCCCTCGAACGAATGGGGCCGATACACGATCTGAAGGGAGTACAGAGGGTCCTGGGCTGCCTCGCGGCTCTGTGTCGCTAATGTAGTAGACGAGCCTTTGGACAGGCTCTGGGTCCTGTACCGACTTCTGCGAAAAAGCGAGCGTTTCTCCTGGACCGCCGAGGCCCTGGAGGCCCTCAACGAGCTGAAGGCAACACTCGCCCATGCTCCGGTATTGACGCTGCCCTAGGAAGGCGAACCCCTTTATCTCTACGTCGCCGCCACCACCCAAGTGGTTGGCGCGGCCATCGTTGTGGAGAGAATGGAGGAGGGTCACGACCTGCCTGTCCAAAGGCCCGTCTACTACATTAGCAAAGTGTTGTCCGAAACCAAGACGTGATACCCTCAGATCCAAAAGCTGCTCTATGCGGTGGTGCTCGCGTGGCGCAAGCTGCGGCACTACTTCGAGGCCCATCCCGTCACCGTGGTCTCCTCTTTCCATTTGGGGGAGATTGTCCACAATCAGGATGTCTCGAGTAGAATAGCTAAATGGTCAGTGCAGCTCATGGGTGAAGCCCTCACATACGCGCCACGAAAGGCGATAAAATCACAGGTCTTGGCAGATTTTGTGGCTGAGTGGACCGACATTCAGCTGCCTACACCTCAGATCCAAGCTGAGTGCTGGACCATGTACTTCGATGTTCAGTAATGAAAACAGGCGCAGGCGCGGGCCTGCTCTTTGTTTCGCCCCTTGGAGAACACATGCGGTACCTGGTGTGCTTGCACTTCCCTACGTCGAACAACATGGTGGAGTATGAGGCCCTTCTCAGCGGCCTACACATCGCCATCGAGCTCGGCATCAAGCGCCTTGACATACGGGGAGATTCTCAGTTGGTCATAGACCAGGTGATGAAGGACGCAAGCTGCCACGACGAGAAGATGGAGGCATACTACACTGCGGTGCGCAAGCTTGAGGACAAGTTCTTTGGCTTCGAGCTCAATCACATCGCGCGCAAGTACAATGAGGAGGCAGATGAGCTAGCCAAAATCGCTTTGGGACGGATCACCGTCCCCCCAAACGTTTTTGCCCGCGACCTCACCAAGCCCTCCGTCGACCTCGACAAACCCGCTGAAGTCTCTGGCAAGGCCTCGGGGGCTAGCCCCTCGAAGGCCACGGACACCGAGCCCATGGACGAGGACCCCTCGAATGGGGAACTCAAGACCTCGGACCTCGAAGGATCCCAGGCGGACGAAGCTGAGGCGATGGAGATCGACGAGCTCCCGCCCCCTCCATAGGACTGGCGTGACGAATATCTCGCCTGGCTCGACCGGGGGGAGCTGCCCCCAGATCGAACTGAGGCAAGACGAATTGCCAGGAAGGCCAAGTCCTTCGTCGTCATCGACGGCGAGCTGTACAAGCGCAGCGCCTCGGGGATCTTGCAGTGGTGCATCTCCATCCCTGAGGGCCGGGAGTTGATTCAAGACATCCACGCGGGCGAGTGCGGCCACCACGCTGCTCCGCGCACCCTCGTAGGCAAGGCGCTTCTACTGGCCGACGGCAGTCGCCGACGCCAATGAGGTAGTACGCACCTGCGAAGGGTGCCAGTACTACGCATGCAAGACCCACCTCCCAGCTCACACGCTGCAAACCATCCCCATCGCATGGCCTTTTGTCGTGTGGGGGCTGGATGTCACACCCGATTTTCCGAAGAAAACCGAATGCATCTCATATGTGTGCCAGGATCTCAATTTCACACATACGATAGACATAATGAGTGTAATAACAGAAACAATGCTCAAAAATGTACAAGAAGAGGTTTATTAACTTTTATTACACTCATGGATAGACACGAAGGTTTTTACACGAACATCGATAACTAAGACGATCCAGCACCGTCTTCAACTCCACAGGCATCTGACTGGGGCAATGCATCCTCAGAACTCATCATAGTCGCTGAAGTACTCTTCTCCAGTGTTCTCCTCTGAACAGCGGGTAAGCAAGGGTGAGCACACTTATGGTTGGAGCTCAGCAAGTGGGGGAAAATGCAAGGCTATCAAGGATTGGCTAAGAGTTTGCAGCGGTTAGCATTTTAAGTTGGTCAAATTTTATTAGCAAGCACCTATTTACTAGGTGTAAGTTTATACCATCCCAAAAATTAAGCTTTAGAAAACATTATCTCAAAACCATATAAAACCATGATTTAATTTCCAAGTTCAAGTTCATTACTCATGTGAGGGTCCAGGCCGCTCTTGACCTAAGCACGGCTGATCGATCATTTTTCACTCTGCAGAGGTCGTACACTTTACCCACAGTTCGTGTTCCCCATGTTGCCCGGGTTGATCAGACCCTTAAACACTTCCGATGTGAGTGGCTAGGGGTCCACTATGAAGCCTTTACAAAGATATGCAGAAGACCAACAACCCGTGACAGTTACAGCAGCGGAGCGAACCATAACCCTCCCTAGTGGTTAGCACCTTAGCAAAGGCTGCTACCCCAAAAGAACCGTGCTATACCCCTTCAACTCCAGCCCCCTGTGCTCCTTTCGGATAAGGTTGTCAGATAATTCCACACACCTAATTAATTGGCTAAGCCAGAGTCATATGAACTGTGGTTGCACTGTTTTCCTGGGTGGTTCTCCATGTTCCAATTAAAACATATGATCTTAATATTAATAAAGCATCATCTTTCACCACAGTTACCAAACTTGCTCATCATTCATCATTTTGTAAAGTTCCATTTCAAACCATCCCAAGGTATAGCAACTAAGCATTTCTACCCAAAACATTTATTAAAAAGGGTTGTTCAAGGTAAAGGGGATAAAATTCTAGTCATGTCCTTAAAAAGGTGATTTTCCCATCAATTTATGCATAGCAACAATTAAATGTAAATTTTAGTTATCATGCAAGTTGTGTGGGACAAAGTAGAATATACAGGGAAGGAAATCCACTTGCCTTCGTTGCTTAAACACTGGGATTCTTCTTCTTCAAAAACTTGTTCTTGACCCGCGATCGGTAGCTCAACACCCACTGGCACGATATCTACGCGCACAGCAAAAAAATCATACAATAAATAAAAACAATACATCAAACATTACAAAAGACTAAAACAAGCCTCTAAAACTGACGGGCTCTGAGAGACGGTCGCATGGACACCAAAAACGCCTAAAACGGATAAAAGACGCAAAAGATATGGCTAAAACAAGGTTTAGGGGCTAGATTGTAAGAAAACTTGGGCTCCAGGGGCTTATCTGCAAGAAACCAGGGACCTAAACATAATTACACGTATAAACTCAAGGTTTATACCGTAAAAAGACAAGACTGGACCTCGGGTGTGAAAACTTAAGAAGTCTAGGGGCTAAAATGAAAAAAACCAGGCCTTATATGTAAGGGTCTTTGGAGGTGGGAGGGCATTCTTGTGATATTTAAAACTTCAGGGGCTTTTTTGTAAAAAGACCACGGACGCAAGGGGGTTGACCGGTATGGTCTATTTTGACCGGTGGGGCGGGCTGATCTGCGCCGTTGGATCTGGATCGGACGGTCGCCGTGATCCGCGAGCGGCTGCCGGCGGCGGACGGCGGCAGACCCGCCAGAAGATCGCCGGAGATGGCCTCCCGTGCACCATTGGCGACAGGGAAGGCACCGAAACGAAGAGGAAAGCAAGAGGGACTCACCTGGGGGCTTGGAAAGGAGGAGGAGAAGACGCTGGTGGAGCGGATCGACGGCGAGCGGCGGAGTTCCGGCGGCTCGGTCGGGGCGGCAGCGCTGCGCGGAGGATGAGGAGAGGAGGAGCTCTGGGAGAGGTGCGGGAGGATCTGGGGTTGCTGCCGCCCTTTTATAGGGTAGAGGAGGGGAGAGGGAAGGCCGGCATGGCGGTGGCCAGTGGAGGGTCCGGCGGCCGCCATTAAGGCTCGGTGGAGAGCTCGGTGGGGAGTTTGGTGCGGGGGTTTCGGGAGGAGAGGAGGTGGGGCGACGTGAGAGTGAATGCGCTGACGCACTAGTGGAGGAGGGGAGGAGGTGTGGAGGAGGGAGAGAGGTGCCGGGGAGGTGGGGTGGCCGGCGGCCATGGAGAAGAGGGAGGGTGGCCGGAGGTAGGGGATGGCCCTGACATGCGGGCCCCGGCTGTCAGCCGCCGTGAGAGAGGGGAGAGGTGGAGTGGGCCGACGGGCGTAACGGGCCGGAGGGAGATGGGCCGCGAGGGGTTAGCAGGCCGGCGGGGGAAAAAGAAAAGAAAGATGGGCCAGCGCTGGGTTGGGTTGAGGGAGATAGGGAAAGAGGGAAAGGGTTGGGGTTTGTTTTTTTTCTCTTGTTCTTCAACACACACAAACAAAACAAAACTAAAACAAATGCAACCAACTTATGATGCGCAAACACTTGGATATTTCTAAATTAATTAAACATTATTTAATACTTTAAAAGCAAGTTTAATTAGTCAAAATTAATAAACCCTTTGAAAAAAATCTAACCATGTTTCTAGCATTTTTAAAGTGATGGAATTTTGGGGTGTGACACTGGACCTGGTTGGGCCCTTGCGTAAGGCGCCCGGAGGCTTCACACACATACTAGTGGCCATTGACAAGTTCTCGAAGTGGATCGAGGTCCGCCCCATCAGCAGCCTCAGGTCAGAGCTGACCGTGCTGTTCTTCACGGACATCGTCCACCGGTTTGGGGTACCCAACTCCATCATAACAGACAACGACACTCAGTTCACTAGCAAGAAGTTCCTAGAATTCTGCAACAGCTACCACATCCGTGTGGATTGGTCGGCCGTAGCACACCCACAGACTAATGGCCAAGTAGAGCGTGCCAACGGCATGATTTTGCAAGGCCTAAAGCCAAGGATCTTCAACAAGCTCAACCAGTTTGGCTGGAAGTGGATTCAAGAGCTACCGTCGGTCGTCTGGAGCCTCAGGAACACCCCGAGCAGAGCCACGGGTTTCACCCCGTTCTTCCTGGTATATGGTGCCGAGGCCGTCCTCCCCACAGACTTGGAGTACGGGTCCCCGAGGGTCAAAGCCTACCAGGAGGAACATAACCAGCAAGATCGCGAAGACGCGTTGGACTGCATCGACGAGGCCCATGATGTGGCGGTCCTACACTCTGAGGAGTACCAACAATCCCTGCGGCGCTACCAAGCGCGCAAGGTCCGGCCTCGAGACTTCAATGAGAGAGACTTGGTGCTCAGACTTCGACAGAAGAACGACGGCCGTCACAAGCTAACGCCGCCGTGGGAAGGGCCATACATCATCACCAAGGTCCTCAAGCCCGGCACGTACAAACTCGCGAACGAGAAGGGCGATATCTTCACCAACGCTTGGAACATCCAACAGCTACGTCGCTTTTACCCTTAAAAAGTTCCAAGTCATTTTGTACATATCTGGCGCCCATGTCAGTTGTATATACACTAAGGTTGTGAATAAAGATAAGGGAGACTCGGCTTTCCTCTGAAAACCAAGTCCCCCTCAGGGGCTACTATGGGGGGAACCCCCCTGAACGGTCCCGTTTTTTTCGCAAAACACTTTTTTGATGAAAAATGCTAAGTAAGGTCAGGCCTCGAACGCTTAGAGAAACAGAAGCAGGGCGCGAGTAACTAAGGTTAGAGTCGGACGAGCTCAGGATCGCCTACGCCTCCAGCAGGACACGGCCTCCCCCTCTCACCACTTTATCCTCAAGTCACTCGCGAGAGCGATCGACCCCAGCCAAAGTTTCTCTGAGTTACGAGGAAGGCACGAACAACATACGAAAACAAGTCGCGCACAAGTTTACATACTTAAAAGATGATTTGTTCATTTACATGAGCCACCTGGCTCGAATCCCAGTTGTGACCTAAAGGCATCTACGCCCGGCTACTTTCAGTGCTCAAGGGGGCCTGCGGCGGCAGCATCCGGGAAGAGGTCTTCCTCGAACATGTCGGCGTGGTCAGCGGCGGCAGCATCGGCTTGGTCCATGGCGGCGTTCACCCCATCGTCGTCAAGGTCGTCCGCGACGACGTACCCTGTGGCCAACGCTGCGTGATCGACGATATTGTGCGTCGACACCATGCTGAGGGTCTTCTGGACGCCAAGACGGAGAGCGCCCTTCACGCGCTCGACGACACGGCCGCTCAGAGCCCTGAGGCGACTCGCTAGCGAGCTCCCCGACGAGCCGACACCCCCTTGATGTCTCGGCACGCTTCGAGGGCTGCCCGCTCTAGGGCCTCGAACTCCTGCTGAGATGAGGTGTAGGCTGCTTGAAGTGCCTCCGCCTGCGTCACAGACTCCCCTGAGCTTTCCGCAGCCCTGGGACATGGAAAGGTGCGTCAAGAGCGGATCTTGACAAGCCCAAAACCACTAAGGACTCGGGGGCTACGACTTACCCTCGGTCTGCTTCTTCGCCGTCTCGAGCTCTGCACGCACGGCCCCGGCCTCTTGTTGCAGCTGCAGGATCGAGGCGTCCTTCTCCCCAACGGCGGCTTGCAGGGTTTCGACGGTAGCGCCCTCCCGGACCAGAGCTCTGGTGAGCAGCTCGGCCGCCACCTGCCGAAGCTGGACTTGGTGTTCGCCGCTGCCACCTCCGCATTCTGCTGTTGGAGCGTAGTCCTGGCCTCCTTGAGAGTTACGCGCTCTTGCTGAAGCTGGGACTGCGCCTCTTCACGCGTCGTGCACTCCTGCTGGAGAGCAGACCTAGCATCCTCGAGCACCGCGCACTCTCTTTGAAGCTGGGTCTGCGCCTCCTCGCGCGCAGCACACTCCTGTTGGAGCTGACCCTCGACCCCGGTAAGCGTCTCGCTCTTCTCCTGCAGAGCAGCACCCAGCTTCTCGACCTCCTGGGTCTTCTGCTTGGCCTGGGTCTGCTAGGACCTCACTCCCTCGAGGGTTGCGCGATCCTGTTGGAGTTGGGCCTGTGCCTCGGTGAGGGCTGTCTCCTTCTGCGCCAGCAAGGATTGGACCTCGGTGTGTGCCGCGCGCGCCTTCCGAAGCTCTTCGCTCGCCGCCGTCAGCACCTCCTCCTTCCTCTGGAGCGCGACCTTCAACCCCTCGGCCTCCTTGGCCCTCTGCACCGCCACAGCCCGCTGGGAGTCACGTTCCTCCTCCGCGCAGAGAAGGTTGTACTAGAGCCAGCCGTTGTCCGTCCGCGGATCCTCCACCATCGCGTCCAGACCGTCGCGCTGTGTCCTATACCAGTCGAGGTCGGAACACGGCTGGGCAATGTGGGTGATCCTCTCACCCGCCTGTCTCTGCAGCTCCTGCATGGGAGAAGGGGAGAAGAAAGAAAGTCAAACGAAAGACACACGAACAAAGGAAAAAGAACCAAGCGGCCCTCGAACAAGCACACTTACCCGAAAGACTTGGAGCGACCTGCCCCCATGGAGATGGAGGGCATCGGTAAGGGTGTTTTGTTGGGAGGTGCCGAGGCTGCCAAATTCCCGCCACAGCTCCCTCTCCGCCCTCGCCTCTTCCACCAGGCTTGGTGGGACCCCGGGGAGGCGGAGCCCCTGCTCCCACTACGACGCTTCGGCGCTGGACGATGGGGCCGCGGCACTAGAACCCCGGGCATGGGCCCGGGGGCTGGCGCGGCCGCCACCACCACCTGACCCC
Organism: Cenchrus fungigraminus; assembly: GCA_036936925.1. NCBI lineage: Eukaryota > Viridiplantae > Streptophyta > Magnoliopsida > Poales > Poaceae > Cenchrus > Cenchrus fungigraminus. The sequence continues at coordinate 4,937,000 of CM072779.1, forward strand.
CAGCAGGGGTAGAATCACCATCAGCAGGAGCTGTGCCCTTCGCACGGCTCTCTGTTCCCCGGCTCGCGGTGCGGGCCTGCTCTCGCTGGGTCCCTCGGACCACAGCCGTGCGAAGGGTCTCTGCCACCACCTCCTCTCGTCGCTGTGGCCCCGTAGCCGCAGCCCCTGACCGTGACGCCTCGCTCGTCACGGTAGCCGCCGTCGCCCGCGGCCTCCTCATCGAATGAGGCCCCGTCGTGCGAGGCACATCCTACGCCCCCACCTTGAGCGTCTTTACGGGCGCGAGACCGGGGACGGCGGCCGCCACGCTAATGAAAGCAGAAGGGAAAGATCAGCGAACAAATTTGCGATATCAAGAACACGGAGAGCGGAATACAACTCACCACAGGACGGAGATGCGCCGCTTGCGCTTCCTTGAGAGATCTGGGGGCGCCACCCCCGACCCGACTGGCACCCCCGACGACACCCCCTCGTCGAGGGGCACCGTATCTGCCTCGGGTTCAGGCTCCGCGAGGACCTCCTCGTCCCTCGGCAATGGGGGCGGCGAGCTCTCTCATCTGTCGGAGATGGTCCGCTCCCCGTCGCTGTCCTCCTCGTCCGAATCTGTGTTTATCGGCTCCGGTGGGGGGGACATGCCTTGCTGCTCCCGCACCAGGTACTCCTCGTTGTACCTGTCGAGGCGCTCCTGCCTCCTGGTGTTCCTCACCCTCGCTTGGTCCGCCAAGTCCTTCTGCCTTTGCTTCCTGGAGTGGTTGGCGGCGTGCGACCTGGGCGTCGGCGGATCCGAGGTGGGGACGTTGACGTGCACCCCCTGTCACCAGCGATTACTGTTAGTACGAGCATGGGGATGAAGCGGGCGAATTGAGTAACCGAGTCTCACCAGATTGCCGCGGTTCGGATCCGGGAGCATCGCGAACACTATAGGTCATCGTCGCTGTGCGGCACCGTCTTGAGGTTCACCACGTGCCTCGCCCTCGCGGCCGCGTACGCGGGGGCGAGCGGCTCCTCTAGCAGCCGCGAGCGCGCCAGGGTCGCGGGGTCGGCGTCGTTCCCCATCTCGAAGATGGGGAGCTCCCTCTCCATGAGAGGGATCACCCGCCGGAGGTGGAAGTTCGCGATGACGGCCGCCATGTTCAGCCTGGCGTCCGCCAACTGGCGCAGAGCGTCGGTGAGAGGCTCGAGCTTCTTCTGCCTCGCCGCGAGTGACACCCCGTGCGCCCATGAAACCGACCTCTCCGTCAACACCTTCCCGGTGTACGGCGGGAGCCCGGCCCCATCGTTGCGCAGATAGAACCACCCCTTCTCCCAGTCGGAGTTGTTTGTCGTCATCGAGCGGAGCAGGTACAACTCCTTCTGGGAATCGCGCACCGCGAACGTGAGACGGCCGGTGTGGACGGCCCGACGCGTCCTCCTCTCCCCTGTGGCGAGCTTGTGGAGCTCACCTCGGAAGAGATGGATCCACAGATCTCAGTGCGCCGGGATTCTTAGGAATCCCTCGCAGACGGCGACGAAGGAAGCCACCTGCGAGATGGCGTTGGGGGTGAAGTTATGAAGCTCCACCCCATAGTGGTAGCACAACCCCCTCATGAACTTGCTTGCGGGGGCGTTGAATCCGTGCTCGTGCAGCCGCATGAAGCTCACGACGTAGCCAGGTGGCGGAGACGGCTCTCGGTGCGACGCCGGCGGGATGATCCACGCCGGGTTCGCCTCATCACCGGCCGGTGCCAGCTGACCGCCGGCGACCAGCCCCTCCATGGAATGCCAATCCACCGACGACCGGGGCCACGGGTGTGCCTCCAACACTCTGAGTGCAGCCATGGACGGAGGATGTGAAGTGGATGTTGGGAGACGAAGCAGAGCGGGTGTGCGCGCGCAGATCTGGAGCGGTGGAGCACGCAGTGACGAAGAAGGCGAAGAGGAGGGGGTGCTCGCGAAAGACTAAGGTAAGGAGCACCTCCCCGCGCCCTTTGCTTTTATAGAGTAGGAGGGGGGCGGAGTGCCCGGTGATGCGGCGGACAGCGGTAATTAATGCGGTGGGTGCCTCCTGTCACTGACCGCAGGGCCCCACCGCCCCGAAGCGGCCGCCCGCGCGCGCGTGCGCCATAATTACTACACAGTAATCCAAGGGTCGCTACGTCCCGTCTTTTCACCGTCGCACGTCGCCCACGTTGATTCGCCTGAAAAGGCGTGCCCACTTCGCCTGCCCCACGCCACGTCGGCCACGACCGAGTAGGTGCGGCAGCCGACCGCCCTGCGGCCGAGTTTCAAATGGCAGGGGATTCCTTCTTGTGAAAGGAAAGCCCCGGAGCCCTTGAACTAGGGATTCGAGTCCTGACCCCTCGAAGAGGTATGACAGGCGTCCCAATCCAAGGCAGTTAAGGTCGCAAGGCAACAATTTGTCGAACATGCCCTCGAGAACAAACTCGGGGAGGCCCAGGGCTTAGGCTCCCGGGTCATTACTGATCAGCGGCTCGAGGCCTGGCCCGCCGAGGGTACGACAGGCGCCGCAGATGCCCCTCATCTTTGGGAAGTACTAATCAGTGGTTCGAAGCTTAGCTCGACGATGATTCGACAAGCACCACAGATCCGCAAAGACGGAAGCGCACAGCACACCCGCAAAGGCCCTACTGATCAGGGGTACGGAGCTTGACCCTCGACGGGTTCGAACAGGCGCCTCAGATCGACAGAGTCAGGAACGATAAGGGCGCACGCGATCGAGCCTGTCCCCGAACGCGATATTCGGGGGTGCCCCACATATCCTGTTCAAGGCCAGGACAAAGGCAGCCAATCGAGGGATCCCATCGAGGGAGTGCTTCCGCGCCCTCGGCCCCTATCGAACGGGACCGAGCCCTGCTTGGCAAACCTTTGCAAGCGCTTACATGGATGTGTCTCTGGACCACGAGCCGACCCCTATCGAATGGGGCACGGACGCCCACTTGAACTATCCGTTAACAGCTCACCAAGACAACCGTCGCTCGCCGCCCGCTCGAGGGTAGCACGGGTTGCCTCACCCCTCCACCCTGCGGAAGGGTAGCGAGGGTCGTTGTTGACAGTGGAAATTCACCATTTCCAACCCTCAATATTCTCACATAAATGGAGGCATATGCATTATTTACTAGCATTTAGGTTTGAATAATGTAGTTCCACTTGTCCTTGGAGATTATTTGTATGTAGGTGATTTACCCTTAAAAGAGATGGAAACTCCACTCCTATGAAGAAACCATGCCAACTCAGCTGAGGAGGTGGCTGCCACCAAAGGAAACATGGCAAGACACATCATCGATCCAGGGGAGGCACTCACCGACGAATCAGAGGACGCCACATGGACTTCACATGGATCAAAGGGTCCACCTCGGATACCAAATCAAGCCATGCACAGGGGATGGATCAGAGGGCCCACAGGGCAGCCACTCAGAGGAAGGACAGGCCAGGGGGCCACCCTAGGGGGCCGGCCGATCCTAGGATCGGCCGAACCGCCTTAGGGCCCCCTGATCCTGGCCCTCCACGTGTTGGCTCCTTATTGGTCACTTACCTCACTCCCGGGTGTTTAGGGGCCATTTGGGCGTCCGAGCAAGCCTTGTCCTCCTCTATAAATAGGAGAGGAGGGGCTCCCATTTCACACACACCACTCTCTCATTCTCCTCTTACTTTTAGTTTCCAAGGCTAGGGGGTAGCCTAGAGTAGCTCTTCTTCAGGTTCCAAGTCCTCTTGGAAGTTTAGGTATGAGTTCTCTTTTATCTTTATTTCTTTGTATGACTTTAATCTACTTCATTTATTCAGTATTTCATATAAAGTCATGGTAGATCATATTCTTGATAAAATATGCGGGCAGCCCGCCCAAGCCCGGGCCCGGCCCGAGCCCGGCCCGAAAACTGAGGCCCGACACGTCCCATGGGACGGTCATGGGCAAGATTTTCTCAGCCCGAAAAACCCAGGTTTTTTTTCGGCCCGGCCCGAACCCGGCCCGGCCCGTGAAATGCTCAGGTCTAGTCTAAAGTCTAGTTTCGCAGAGTGCTGGTCGTCGCGTGCTAGCTCCCCGTTTGTACCTGGGTGTTGAACCATGTTTGCCTCATGCAATACTCATGCCTATCTCTTGTATCTTCTAGCTTTGTATGATTAGTACATTAGAACCTAGAGCTAACTCGTATGTTCCCCCTAAGCCGTAGTGTGCTAGAGTAGAGGTAGATTTGAGGTGTGTGTCACACTACCCCTTTATATCTTTTATCTTACCCCTGCCTTTGAGTGTGTTGTTTTCCCTATATCTATCTCTTGGTTTACATTCAGAGCAAAAGCATAAGTCTAAGATATCCGCCATTGCCTTCCTTGGATTCGATACCCTTGGAATACTCTCCTTCCTTGGGGAAATGCTATAATGGTTTATCTGTGTGCTTGCGGATTCGTTCATGACCGTTTAGATGAAACCTATGGCAACTCTCAATGTTCACGCTAACCTGCGCCAATTAGTTGTGACATTGGGAAGTGCCAACAGACACTTCTAGCACTGACGCTAAGGACGGATTCCAAATCTGTTCTTAAGTGATCGACGTTCAGAAGTGTCAACAAGCATTTCTGGCGCCGTTGCCGGGGAAGGCACAGGATTATCTTGACTATGCTCTGCATCTGTTTATAAACTCTGAGTAGGTTAGGACAACCCTCAATGCAGGCTAACCTTGATTGTCTTCTTTTATCTTTGGATGATGAAGACAGGTAGTGTATGACTGGTTTCGACCTACCGGGGAATTTTACCGAAAATCCCGAGTCACTTGTGAGGAAAGCTCGAATTCATTTCGGCTCACCTCGTCGTACTCGTCCGGAGGGTGAACCAACTTCCTTTGTACCATCCACGTCCAACGCTATGGCCCAGAAGACACTTCGTGAGTACTCAGCTCCTTCCGCTGACCAGGTGCTGCAAGGCCCTGAGGTGGTAATGGGGACTGAAAATTTTGAGATCAAGACGGGTCTAATCGCAATGGTACAGACTAGCCCATTCTGTGGCAAGCCAAATGAGGATGCCAATGCTCATATGCAGCAATTCCTAGAGCTGTGCAGCACTTTCGTCATCAGGGGTGCAAATATGGATGCTGTTCGTCTACGGCTATTTCCATTCTCACTCTTGGGAAAGGCTAAGCAATGGTTCTACGCGAACCGGGAATCTATTGAAACTTGGAGCAAGTGTTCACAGGCATTTCTCAAGAAGTTCTTCCCATTGGGTAAAACCAATGCTCTTCGTGGAAGGATTTCTGGTTTTCAGCAAGCAGCAAGTGAATCTATTCCAGAGGCTTGGGAGAGGCTTCAGGAGTATGTCCTGGCCTGTCCTCATCATGGGATGGAAGATTGGCTTATTCTTCAAAGTTTCTATAATGGGTGGACTCCGACAGCCCGAGGCCATATTGATGTGCTGCTCAAGGAGCATTCTTCTCACTCACGGTTGACAATGCTGAATTGCTCATGAAGAAGATGGTCTCCAACCAAGGGTAGAGTGATGAAAGACTCCAACCACGACCGAGGGGTACTCATACTGTCAAGGAAGCAGACATGATTACTGCTAAGATGTATCTTCTTATGAAGAGATTGGATGACTACACCAGCGAGAAGGCTGCCATGGCCACTACTTCTTTGCCTATGGACTCTCAAATGACTTGTGAAGTCTGTGGCAACACTGGGCACTCAGGCAACTATTGTCCGGAGACTCAGGAGGAAGTGAAGTACATGAATGGCAATAATAATGGTTATCATCCATCTCAACAAGGAGGCCAATTGTGGAATCAACAACACCCTTATTATCAAGGAGGTAACCAAGGTAATTCTTACAATCCTAACCAACCTTCCTTGAGAGATCTTGTTTTTGGGCAAGCTAAGATTAATGAAGGTTTTAACAAGAAGCTAGCTGCCCTTGATAAAACTATGGAAAGCCTCAATGTTAAGCTTGATAGTTTTTCTTCTGCCCAGAAGAGTCAGCTGAGTTTCAACAAGATGTTAGAAACCCAGTTGGCTCAGCTGGCTGCTTTGGTTCCTTCTCCTGATAACGGGAGGATCCCGGGGCAACCCGTATCCTCTTGTGAAAATGTTAGTGTAGTGTCGACCAGGTGGGGTAAGCCACCTGGGAAGACACGTGCCTCTGACTATGCAGGAAAGCCCATTTAATAAATTCTTGATCCATGGGAGGAATCAGTAGTGGTGCACAAGAAAGATCCAGGCTACCTGACTATCACGTGCACAATCTATTACAAGAAGATCAGGCATGCTCTTTGTGACCTTGGTGCAAGTGTTAATCTCATGTCCAAGGCCATGTTCGAGCAACTGGGATATCCAGCTCTCTCTCCAACAGCACGGACTATCCAACTCGCCGATTCAACGATCCGATATCCGGAAGGAATTGCCGAGAGTTTATTGGTTAAGGTCAAGAGCTCTTATGTCTTCGCGGATTTCGTGGTCCTCGATATGGATGACGAGGGAGGAATGCCGCTCATCCTTAGGCGACCATTTCTCAGTGATGTCCGAGCTAGAATCAATGTGGGATTCGGTATCATCCGTTTCCGCATTGGGAGAGGAACTTGAAATTCAAGTTTCAGGACAAAGAAGAGCAATACTATTTGGTGCAAGATAGTGTTGAGCAGCTTGGGGGAAGGACGGAGCCTTCACCCCTAAGGATGAAATCTCCGTCAAAGAGGTTAAAGAGAATCCGGAAAGAATGGCGGAAGATTGAGATGGCACCAACCTCTACTTCTCAGGAGTGGGGTGCTGAATGGAATTGATTACTGAGAAGAGTCCAACTCGTCGGACTAAAAATGATGGGTCCTTTCTACCAAAAAGGTTAAAGCTGGTATTTATCTCATATTTCCCTTTCCAAAATTTCATTTCCAAAATTGCATGTTTGATTTTCCAAAACTCTGCATTTGCATGCTAGATTTATCTAGCCCTTTTCCCTTTCAAAATAAAAATTCTGAAAATCATCTCTGAGTTTGAAAACCATAGAAAATTTATTTGGGCAATTTCTGGAGTAAACTTTGGCCGGTGCACCTTGGCATATTTTCATATAGCTGTTGGTGGCACACCAGCCAAAGGGGGCCAGCACCGGGCCCACCACTAGGTCGGCTGAACCGGGGTTCGACCGAACCCTGGTAACGGCCATGTGGGCCCAGCCTTGGCCAACGGCTCCTAGCTTTTGCCCAATGGCTATCCCGCGGTGTGCTGCCCCTTTGCTCTATAAATTGGACCCAAGAGGGGGTGTTCTTCACCCATTCAATTCATTTCATTTCACACTCCCCTCTCTACTCCTTGCTCTCTTGGTTTTCTTGGATTTCTTGCTCAAGATTGGATTATCAAGTGGTCTCTCTATTGTGTTGCTAAAATTATTGCTATTGGTGGAGCAAGCTCGGTAAGAACTTCATTCGATTTCACTAACCCATCACCGAGTTGCTTTTGTTGTTTCTTGTTGTTGTGCTAGCATGAATTGGGCGGCGAACACTCTCCGGAGGGTGACACGCTCACGCTCCCATTCGCAGGCAAGCACGAGTGCATCCACCCCCGCCGAGCCGATGCCGAGCCCATCAATGATAGATTATGAAGAAGAGCAAGAGGAGCAAGCCGAGCCACAAGCCGTGGAGGAGGTCGTCCACGACACCCCCTACCTCAGCTTGCGGGGCGATCGAGAGCAGCTAGCCTATGCTCTCCTAAAAGACCGAGTGTTCGCCCACACCAGGGACTTCGACCCGGCTCTCATGGAGAAAACAGGTATGAATCTCGAGTTCGCTTCTATTTGGAATGCTCTTGGTTGGGAGGAGTTTGCACCGGTCACAGAGCTTGGCTCTCGGCCCCTCACCATCCAGTTTCTTTGCTCTCTTGCCGAGACCCCGGATGGCGTTGAGTTTCATCTTTTCGGGACCGATTATCGTCTTTCTTGGAAGGATCTTAGTCGTCTTCTTGGTTTTAGTCCTTGTTGTGCTGTCTCTTTGAAGCGAGCTTGTGAGGGTTATGTTCGGGAATCTTTCTGGGCAGATATCTCTGGTCTTGTTTGCAGTGGCAAGTTTGTACCTCGGTGCAACGATATTGTGCATCCCACTCTCCGCCTGTGGCACAAGTGGCTCGCCATCACTCTCTTTCCACGAGAGGATGTTCGGCCCGTGCGCAGTGATGAGATGATGCTATTATACGCCACTGTCAACCAGATCAAGGTCACTCCCGTTAAAGCAATGATTCGGCAGTGGATGACGAATTTCAAGATGATAGGTCCTATTGAGTGTACGACTTTGGTGACTCGTATTGCTCTCAGACTTGGGGTTCTTAGCGGGAATCCCGTACCCTTCATCGGGACGCCCCGAGTTCTCATTGATGAGGCATATTTGATCCAGGGGCATATACTCAAGAGGGGCCCAAATGATTCTTTGACTTTCTTCTTTCCGGGCTATGCAAATCAAATCCTGTTACCTAACCCGGGGTTTGGATTGTATAACTCAGAGTCACTCACCATTCCCCTTGTCACACAAGAGGAAAGCCGTCGTACTAGTGTTTTAGGCAGGTCCACCAGGAGCGCGGCGAAGAGAGCACACATGCAGCAGCAGCAGCCACAGCCAACACCACCACCATAGCCTCAGCCACAGCCTGTTACACCACCGGTGGCAGGAGGGGCCCCTGCGGGGTACATGTCCGGGGTTACCCCTGGATATGCACCTGGTTGGGACCAGCCCACCTACCAGCCGAGTGCGAGTGGCACGGCTTGGGCGAGCGCGAGCAGAGCTCAGTGGGCCACACTCGCTAGTTCCAGCTCGGGTGGTCCACCTCCGTCTTTGTCCTTCCGACGGCACTCCTCAGCCTCTGCGCGCGACGCTCAGCTCGCACAGCAGTTGGGAGAGCTCATCGTTCATGTCACGGGATTGGAGGGGACGCTGAACACCCACGTCGAGTCTACCTCAGCGTGGCAGCGTCAGGCTGGTGAGAGGATAGCAGCCATGCAGCAAGATCAGCGGCAGTACATGGATGCGCAGAGGGCTTACTATGCGAGTCAGGGTTTCTTCTACCCTCCTCCGCAGTGAGCATGAAGCTAGCTTGGGGGAGGACCCCCATCCTGAGGTAACTTGTATCTTCCTTCATTTTCAGAATATCTTATAAATGAAAATCCAAAAAAAAATCTGCAAAATAAAAAGACCAAAAATATTTATTTGCTTTCATTATCATCATTTGCTTAGTTTGGTTTGATATGCTTAGTAAGAATGCTTTGCCTTTATGGCTGAAATGATGAATAGTTGCTCTGTTTATTCTCCCCATATGTCTTGCTTACAACTTTGTATCCTACCTAAGTTATGAGTTTGTTGGCTTGTATGTTCAAACCTTAGCTTGAAAACTGTGGGTAGCAAAAAGCATGATCCTTGCCTAAGTTGTTGTGAGACATGATATGGTAGAATAGAGTGCTATGATCTTGTGCTTAGTGATGCTTGACATCCGGAGTTTTCCTTTTTGAAAAAAATCAAAACATGATGAGTTCCTCAATGATGAGAATTTCCCATCCAAGGCCATATGTAGATTCTAGTTCTTAGCCTCCACATATGCAGCTTGTTCTCTCATTGAGCTTAGTCAAATTGTTGTGACCCTTATTAGAACTCATACTCCCCTTATCAAGATCACGTACACGTTCATGCTAAACTTCTACACTGGAAGTTAAGCATTCATCATTTACTCCATACTGCTTATGCATTCTTCCACAAAATAAAACTCTATATATCTTTGCATTATTCATCCCTCTCCAAATATCTCCAATAGAGACAAAGGGCTAGTTTTAAAAAAAAGAAAAGCATGCTCAAAAGCATGGCAAAAATAAATAAAGAGAGCTAGCACAGGTGTGGACGGCCCGGCGCGTCCTCCTCTCCCCCGTGACGAGCGTGTGGAGCTCACCTCGGAAGAGATGGATCCACAGATCTCAGTGCGCCGGGATTCTTAGGAATCCCTCGCAGACGGCGACGAAGGAAGCCACCTGCGAGATGGCGTTGGGGGTGAAGTTATGAAGCTCCACCCCATAGTGGTAGCACAACCCCCGCATGAACTTGCTTGCGGGGGCGTTGAATCCGTGCTCGTGCAACCCCATGAAGCTCACGACGTAGCCCGGTGGTGGAGACGACTCCCGGTGCGACGCCGGCGGGATGATCCACGCCGGGTTCGCCTCATCGCCGGCCAGTGCCAGCTGACCGCCGGCGACCAGCCCCTCCATGGACTGCCAATCCACCGACGACCGGGGCCACGGGTGTGCCTCCAACACTCTGAGTGCAGCCATGGACGGAGGATGTGAAGTGGATGCTGGGAGACGAAGCAGAGCGGGTGTGCGCGCGCAGATCTGGAGCGGTGGAGCGCGCAGTGACGAAGAAGGCGAAGAGGAGGGGGTGCTCGCGAATGACTAAGGTAAGGAGCGCCTCCCCGCACCCTTTGCTTTTATAGAGTAGGAGGGGGGCGGAGTGCCCGGCGATGCGGCGGACAGCGGTAATTAATGCGGTGGGTGCCGCCCGTCACTGACCGCAGGGCCCCACCGCCCCGAAGCGGCCGCCCGCGCGCGCGTGCGCCATAATTACTACACGGTAATCCAAGGGTCGCTACGCCCCGTCTTTTCACCGTCGCACGTCGCCCACATTGATTCGCCTGAAAAGGCGCGCCCACTTCGCCTGCCCCACGCCACGTCGGCCACGACCGAGTAGGTGCGGCAGCCGACCGCCCTGCGGCCGAGTTACAAATGCCAGGGGATTCCTTCTTGTGAAAGGAAAGCCTCGAAGCCCTTGAACTAGGGATTCGAGTCCCGACCCCTCGAAGAGGTACGACAGGCGTCCCAATCCAAGGCAGTTAAGGTCGCAAGGCAACAATTTGTCGAACATGCCCTCGAGAATGAACTCGGGGAGGCCCAGGGCTTAGGCTCCCGGGTCATTACTGATCAGCGGCTCGAGGCCTGGCCCGCCGAGGGTACGACAGGCGCCGCAGATGCCCCTCATCTTTGGGAAGTACTGATCAGTGGTTCGAAGCTTAGCTCGACGACGATTCGACAAGCACCACAGATCTGCAAAGACGGAAGCGCACAGTGCACCCGCAAAGGCCCTACTGATCAGGGGTACGGAGCTTGACCCTCGACGGGTTCGAACAGGCGCCTCAGATCGACAGAGTCAGGAACAATCAGGGCGCGCGCGATCGAGCCTGTCCCCGAACGCGATATTCGGGGGTGCCCCACATATCGTGTTCAAGGCCAGGACAAAGGCAGCCAATCGAGGGATCCCATCGAGGGAGTGCTTCCGCGCCCTCGGCCCCTATCGAACGGGACCGAGCCCTGCTTGGCAAACCTTTGCAAGCGCTTACATGGACGTGTCTCTGGACCAGGAGCCGACCCCTATCGAACGGGGCATGGACGCCCACTTGAACTATCCGTTAACAGCTCACCAAGACAACCGTCGCTCGCCGCCCGCTCGAGGGTAGCACGGGTTGCCTCACCCCTCCACCCTGCGGAAGGGTAGCGAGGGTTGTTGTTGACGGTGGAAATTTACCATTTCCAACCCTCAATATTCTCACATAAATGGAGGCATATGCATTATTTACTAGCATTTAGGTTTGAATAATGTAGTTCCACTTGTCCTTGGAGATTATTTGTATGTAGGTGATTTACCCCTTAAAAGAGATGGAAACTCCACTCCTATGAAGAAACCATGCCAACTCAGCTGAGGAGGTGGCTGCCACCAAAGGAAACATGGCAAGACACGTCATCGATCCAGGGGAGGCACTCACCGACGAATCAGAGGACGCCACATGGACTTCACATGGATCAAAGGGCCCACCTCGGATACCAAATCAAGCCATGCACCGGGGATGGATCAGAGGGCCCACAGGGCAGCCACTCAGAGGAAGGACAGGCCAGGGGGCCACCCTAGGGGGCCGGCCGATCCTAGGATCGGCCGAACTGCTTTAGGGCCCCCTGATCCTGGCCCTCCACGTGTTGGCTCCTCATTGGTCACTTACCTCACTCCCGGGTGTTTAGGGGCCATTTGGGCGTCCGAACAAGCCTTGTCCTCCTCTATAAATAGGAGAGAAGGGGCTCCCATTTGACACACACCACTCTCTCATTCTCCTCTTACTTTTAGTTTCCAAGGCTAGGGGGTAGCGTAGAGTAGCTCTTCTTCAGGTTCCAAGTCCTCTTGGAAGTTTAGGTATGAGTTCTCTTTTATCTTTATTTCTTTGTATGACTTTAATCTACTTCAGTTATTCAGCTATTTCATATAAAGTCATGGTAGATCATATTCTTGATATGTTCTTGAGTTCATCCTCTGTTCATCATTTAGAGGCTCGTGTTCTTCGTGAACACTACCTTTTGATCCACTTGAAGGGTGATAAACTCCTTCCTTATTTGTTTGTTCATAAGTTAGAGGCTCGTGTTCTTCACGAACCCGACCCTTTGATCTTGTTAATTAGACATAAGAGAGTTCATATCTGTTCGTATGTCTAGCCTTAGTTGATCTTGTTAGATAGCATGAGAGTGTTGCATGGGGTCTCTGTTCAAGCTACGGTACCCGGTCTAGTTGACCAGTCTTTTGGTGGCTGTCACCCTGGGTCACAATAGCCCGGGCCGGGTGAGGTCTAGCAGCAACGTAGGCATGGTGCCTGTATTGTCTGGCTACGATAGTTATGAGCATACCCCCCGTAACGAGAGGTCGGTCCTCAGGTGGTGACAGCCCTGTTGGATCCTAGGGCAACCTCCGCGTTGGGGTACCTGCTGTAGGAGTCTAAAGTATACCTGAGCATTTTTAGCCCGGCTGGGCTCGACCCGGGCCCGGCCCGCGCCAGGCCCGCCCACGAACCTTACTGGACGGGCGTGGGCAGAGATCTTGAAGCCTGCGAAAAAAAATCTTGGCCTGAGCCCGGCCCGAAATGCTGTTTTTAGTTATTTTACACTATAAAATACGCGAGCAGCCCGCCCAAGGCCGGGCCGGCCCGAGCCCGGCCCAAAAACTGAGGCCCGACGCGTCCCATGGGACGGTCATGGGCAAGATTTTCTCAGCCCGAAAAACCCGGGTTTTTTTTCGGCCCGGCCCGAACCCGGCCCGGTCCGTGAAATACTCAGGTCTAGTCTAAAGTCTAGTTTCGTAGAGTGCTGGTCGTCGCGGGCTAGCTCCCCATTTGTACCTGGGTGCTGAACCATGTTTCCCTCATGCAATACTCATGCCTATCTCTTGTATCTTCTAGCTTTGTATGATTAGTACATTAGAACCTAGAGCTAACTCGTATGTTCCCCCTAAGCCGTAGTGTGCTAGAGTAGAGGTAGATTTGAGGTGTGTGTCACACTACCCCTTTATATCTTTTATCTTACCCCTGCCTTTGAGTGTGTTGTTTTCCCTATATCTATCTCTTGGTTTACATTCAGAGCAAAAGCATAAGTCTAAGATATCCGCCATTGCCTTCCTTGGATTCGATACCCTTGGAATACTCTCCTTCCTTGGGAAAATGCTACAATGGTTTATCTGTGTGCTTGCGGATTCGTTCATGATCGTTTAGATGAAACCTATGGCAACTCTCAATGTTCGCGCTAACCTGCGCCAATTAGTTGTGACATTGGGAAGTGCCAACAGACACTTCTAGCGCTGACGCTAAGGACGGGTTCCAAATCTGTTCTTAAGTGATCGACGTTCAGAAGTGTCAACAGTCGTAATAACAAAGCTGAGAGTTTCACGGCTCGGGGGCTCCTTGCATCACAACCACCCCAATGATCACCGCATTAATCTGTGAAGGGTTAGAGCCCCGTGCAAATGGGCAACTAGCCCGAAAACGCCTTGGGTCAACTCGTTGCTTCCCCACCTGCGTAGATTGCTGATGCCGGCTGAGATATCGCCGAGGCCGGCTGAAACAAATGCAAGGCGAGCCCGTTACCCAACATTTCTAACCCCTGCACCCGATCAAAGGGGAGGAGACTCGCACATAGCACCCGAGGACGACATCCTTTGCCGGAATGGTCCCCACTCCCTCAAAGGCTCGGGGCCTACTGTCGGGGATGGTCATTAGGGCCCCCGTCACTAAGGGAATAATCACCCTCGTTGAACGCAACAGCGTACGGACCAAATCCTCTACAAACCGCCTCAGGGTACGCGACGGGCCCACGGCCTGCCAAGGCCCAACAACAGCCCAAGGCTCTTCGTCGAGGGGATCCGCCGGCGCCCCCAATTTCCCGCCTCGCTCGAGGGTTGTCGTACGGACATCTCTGGGCCCACTACTCAGGTGGGTACTGGGACCGACTACTCTGTAGGCCCCTGGGACTACCCGACTTGAGCTACACGGCACCTGTTGGCGTGGAGCGCAAGGCAAGCAGAGGATTAGTACTCGGTTAGGAGGCTAGACATGTCCGGATCCATGTAGAGTACTCCTAGCCGCAGCCGACTAGTACTCCTCTGGCAAACCGACTTGTAACCCTGCCTCCCGGACTATATAAGGCGAGGCAGGGACCCCTATCTCATCAATCCGCATCATCTTGTAAACACACCCAATCAATCCAGAGCTACGCAGCATACAGGACGTAGGGTATTACGCACCTCGCGGCCCGAACCTGTCTAAATTGTGTGCCACGTGTCTCTCCTTCGAGTTACCGATCTCGGCGAGGCCACATTCATCTACCTCGGGTAATCCCCTTGGTAGGTTGCCGGTCTAAAACACCGACAGCTAGCGCGCCAGGTAGGGGATCTCGCCGAAGATCACATGGCGAACTCGACGGCTTCAATCATCATCAAGCGAACCGCCGCCTTCAATCGCGGTGACACCGTCGTCTTCGGCTCCTGGGTCTGCACCGCCGACGGCGCTGGATCATTCCAGCGCTACCTCACCATGACTCCGGATCCAGAGACCGGGCTCGTGACGCTTCTCGAAGCTGTCACGGGTCAACTCGTCAAAAAATTCGACGAATTTTCGCTCTGCGAACAAGTCGCCGACTTCGAGGTTGGATCCGCCTCCAACTCGAACTCGACGTCGCCCTGGATTGTTTCATGCGAGCCGGCTCCTGAGCCATCGTGTGAGACAGTCCCCCTCCATGAGCACTTCCCCTACGGTCTCTGCAACTCTAGCAGGGCCCATGCGGAAGCCCTCGCCGCACGCCGGGCCGGCAAGGAGATCGCCTCCGAGTACTCCTCGGACTCCAACACCGCAACCGGCTACTACTCGGACTCTTCCTACGAGTTTGACTTCGGATCGGACCCAATCAGGTCCGAGTCCGAGCTCAACACGACTGAGGAACCGCTGTCAGGTTCTGCCACTGGCCTGGTCATTACATCTACTCCCGCCAGCAGATTCGTCTACTGGCCCGACCGCAAGCCTGCAGACTTGACGGGTGACAACTCACACTGCGTCGCCTACCTCGATTCACTCCCCATCCAGGAGGGGACCCCGCTGGCTCCAAACGACGAGCACACCCCCACCAAGGTGGCGACCACTGACTCCAGTCTCTGCACTCCCGACCGTGAAGTCTTCATGACGACCGTAGATGCTGGGACCTCGGAAAATCGACCCGACCGGTACCTTGACGACATCTCAGAGGATGAGTTGTCCACCAACGCACCTCCAAACGAGACCCCTGAAGACAAGAACGCCCGGCGTGACCGCAACAGGAAGCGGAACGATCGACGTAGACGTCTCCGGGAAACTCTCTCCATCCGGAACCTCAATGAGGCTCTGGATCAAGTTGCCAACCGGGTACACACCACTCCAGAGCAATGCCTGATGTCTATCACCATGATAGCACGACAAGCCCAGGGGATCCGTGCAGGCGAAGTCATCGCTAAGCTCGCTGAAGATGCCTACTTCATGTGGGTCGACAACAGGGTCGCCCAAGTACCCCCCGTCGGAAACCACGAAGCCACTAGCCATAGCCCGGCAGACGGCGGATGCAACCGTGTCCGTGGTGAACACCAGCCAAATCCCAACCGCTTTAGGGCCTCGGCTGGAGGACCCTCACAGGGCGGCATCAGCCACGGTGGCACCAGAGGTAGTCGCGGCGGCGGCGCTGGTGGTGGCAGCAGCGGCGGAAGTTCATCCCATGACGCCGGTAGAAGAGCTGGTGGCGGTGGCGATCGCGGAGGCCGAGGCCACGCGACTAGCCACGCCACCGGCAATGCACGTGGCGGCTACGAGGCACGCCACAGGATCGACGAGATCCACTGCAAGAAGGCTACTGAAGCAAGCGATGGCGACGGCTTCCCCGCCTACTCTGCACGGCTTCGCAATCTGCTCCTTCCTGAGAAATTCAAACCTCTCGGGATCACCAAGTATGACGCGAAGCAAGACCCAGTTCAGTGGCTCAGGTGCTATGCCTTGGCCATCGAAAACGCTGGTGGCAACAACGACGCAAAGTGCCTCTTCTTCCCTTTCTGCCTGGATCAAGCCCCACTCACGTGGCTCGAGTCACTCGAAAAGAACTCGATCGACAAGTGGGACCAGCTGAAAGTGCAGTTCACCAGCAACTTCGTGGGCGCCATGGGACGCTCGGGTACTCGCATGGATCTGGCAATGGTCAAGCAAGAACAAGGCGAGACACTCCACTAGTACATGCGGCGCTTCTTCGACAAGCGCGTGACCGTAGTCGACGTCACCGACAAAGAAGTCATTGACCTCTTCCAAGACGGGCTCTATCACTGTCGCACCTTCGAAGACTTCGGTCGCCGCTGCCCGAGTTCCATCACCAAGCTCAAAGACATGATCACGTCATGGGCCGATGAAGAGGACAAGGCGAACGCCAAGTACGACTCTATTCGCGGCAAGAACAAGAGCAACACGGGCGGCAACAACAACAAAGATCAAGGGGGTCGCCACAACAACAACTACTCGAGCTCCAACCGCAAGCGCAAGCCAGACAACACAGTCGCGGCTATACAGTGCCCTGCAAAGGACAACTCAAAAAAGACCTCAGACGGCTTCAGAGACTTGCTCAAAGAGAAGTGCCCGTGGCATCTGGATGGCAATTACACCACCGAGCAGTGCTACCAGCTCCGGTGAGCACTCAAGGATACTCCCGACCCACGACCTCCTCACGACAAGAAGGGCAAGAAAAAAGTCGACGAAGGCAACGACGACTTCCAGGAACCCGATAAGACGGTGAATGTCCTGTTCGGCGGACTACCCACCAAGCGGTCTCAGAAGGCCACCCGACGGGAAGTCTTGAACATTGAACCAGCGGTGCTGACACCTCTAAGGTGGTCGGAGGTACCCATTACCTTCTCCCGCGCGGACCAATGGACAAGCTTCTCCGAGCTAGGACGTTTTCCACTCGTCCTAAAACCTGTAGTCGCGGGCTCCAGACTCAACAAGGTACTCATCGACGGCGGGAGCGGACTCAATGTCCTCTTCACCAAGACCTTGAAGAAAATGAAGCTCGACATCACCGACATGCTCACAAAGAGCGCGTCACCCTTCTACGGCATTGTCCCCGGTAACGCGGCTATTTCACTAGGCTCAGTGGTCCTGCCAGTTACCTTCGGGGAGACAAGGGAGAACTACCGCATCGAGTACATCAAGTTCGAGGTTGCGGACTTCGAAACCTCCTACCATGCCATCCTCGGCAGACCAGCTATCGCCAAGTTCATGGCGGTACCCCACTACACCTACTTGGTACTCAAGATGTCAAGTCCTGTCAGAGTACTCACGCTACAAGGGGACTTGAAGATCTCTTTCGACTGCGACACCGAAGCCGTAGAGCTCGTAGCAACCAACCTAGTACCCAATGCAATGATGGAGATCTTCGCTGCGTCCAAGAAGCTCACCCCAACCGAACTCGAGATACCCGAGAAGACCGACACCGCGAACAAGCCTCAACCATCGGAGGAAGTCCAGGTGAAGGCCATCAACCTCGGGACGGGCGACAGCAGCAAGACCACCATGATCGGCGCAGGGCTCGACCCGAAATAGGAAGACGTGCTCATCAACTTCCTTCGGGCTAACCAAGACATCTTCGCGTGGAAGCCAGCGGACATGCAAGGGGTGCCCAGGAGGCTGATCGAGCACTCACTCAACGTCGACCCCAAAGCTACTCCCAAACAACAACACCTTCGCCGTTTCGCCGACGTCCGACGGGATGCCATCAAGAAGGAACTCGCCAAACTACTCGCGGTGGGCTTCATCCGTGAAGTCTTCCATCCTGAGTGGCTCGCCAACCCCGTCCTCGTCTGCAAGAAGAACACGAACGAGTGGAGGATGTGTGTCGAGTACACCGATCTCAACAAGCATTGCCCCAAGGACCCCTTCGGGTTGCCGCGGATCGACCAAGTCATCGACTCCACGGTGGGCTGCGACCTGCTCTGCTTCCTCGACTGCTACTCCGGTTACCACCAGATCGCTATCAAGGAAGAAGACCAGGAGAAGACCGCGTTCATCACCCCGTTCGGCGCTTACTGCTATACGACAATGTCGTTCGGGTTGAAGAACGCTGGCGCTACATACCAGCGAGCTATCCAGGCCTGCTTCAAGAAGTAGCTCAACAAGAATGTCGAAGCCTATGTGGATGACGTGGTCGTCAAGACCAGAAACTCCGATACGCTCATCGCCGATCTTGAAGAGACTTTCGCATCTCTGCGAGAGTACCAATGGAAGCTCAACCCCAACAAGTGCGTCTTCAGCGTACCATCTGGGAAACTACTCAGCTTCATCATCAGCCATCGCGGCATCGAAGCCAACCCCGAGAAGATCTCTGCCATCACCAATATGAAAGCTCCAACCTGCATCAAGGATGTCCAGAAGCTGACCGGGTGCATGGCGGCCCTGAACAGATTTATCTTGAAGCTTGGAGAACGGGGACTACCTTTCTTCAAACTACTCAAGCACCAAGAGAAGTTCATATGGACCGCAGAGGCTGATCAAGCTCTGGCGCAGCTCAAAGACTTCCTGTCAAAGCCACCGGTCCTCACGGCTCCTCGCAAAAAGGAGCAGCTACTGCTCTACCTCGCTGCGACTACTCATGTTGTCAGTACTGCCATCGTCGTCGAGCGGCAGGAAGAAGGCCATGCCTACCCAGTCTAGCGACCAGTCCACTTCGTCAGTGAGGTTCTGTCAGAGTCCAAGGCACGGTACCAACCGGTCCAAAAGCTACTCTATGCAGTACTCATCACCTCGCGGAAGTTACGACACTACTTCCAGGAGTACTCGATTGTCGTCATCACCGACTACCCGCTCGGTGACATACTCCGCAATCAGGATGCTACTGGAAGAATCTCCAAGTGGGCAGTCGAACTCGGCTCCCTCAACGTCGACTTCAAGCCACGTACCACGATCAAGTCTCAAGCACTAGTCAACTTCATGGCAGAGTGGTGGGAGAATCAGCTACCAACTCCAACCGAGCGGCCAGAACACTGGGTGATGTACTTCGACGGTTCACTCAAGCTCGAAGGTGCAGGTGTAGGAGTACTCCTGATCTCTCCAAAGGGCAAACAACTCAAGTACGTCATGCAGATCTTCTGGAAGGTCTCAAACAACGAAGCCGAGTACGAAGCCCTACTCCATGGGCTCCGTCTCGCAATTTCATTGGGCATCAAGCGGCTACTAGTCTACGGCGACTCTGCAGTGGTCATCAACCAAGTCAACAAGTCTTGGGATCGCAACAAGGAGAACATGGACGCCTACTGTCTGGAAGTCCGCAAGCTTGAGAACAAGTTCTACGGTCTCGAGTTCCACCACGTTGTCCGCGACAACAATGTTGCAGCAGACGTCCTGTCGAAGCTTGGTTCTACTCACGCGCAAGTACTTATTGGAGTCTTCGTCCACGAGCTTCATGCGCCATCCATCCCGGAGCTGGCGCCAATGACCACTGACCCTGTGCCACCACAGTCCGGTCAGGAGGTCATGATGATCGACGTGGACTAGAGACAACCCTTCATCGACTACATCCGCGAGCAGAAGGTTCCTTCCGACAGGAACATGGCCGAACAACTCGTCCGTCGAGCCAAGACCTACGTACTAGTCGGAGACAAGCTCTACAGGCGGGGTGCCACTTCTGGAGTACTCATGAAGTGCATACCTCGGGATGAAGGCAAGGACATCTTGGAGGAGATTCACAAAGGCGTCTGCGGCAACCACGCGTCTTCTCGCATGCTGGTGAGCAAGGCTTTCTGACGAGCTTTTTACTGGCCCACAGCTCTGGCCGACGCTGAAGAACTCATCAGAAAGTTCCAAGGATGTCAATTCTTCGCTAACCAGCAACACGTCCCGACCTACAAGCTAGTTACTATACCACCAACTTGGCCCTTTGCCTGCTGGGGGCTCGACATGATTGGGCCCCTGTCAACTGCGCAAGGAGGATTCAACAGAGTCTTGGTGGCCATCGACAAGTTCACCAAGTGGATCGAAGTCAAGCCAGTCACCTGCCCAAAGGCCGACAGAGTACTCGACTTCTTGGATGAGCTAGTGCATCGCTACGGGCTGCCCCACTGCATCATCACAGACTTGGGTTCCAATTTCAACAACCACCAGTTCTGGGAGTACTGTGAGAACAGTGGAATTGATGTCCGGTACGTCTCAGTCGCCCACCCCCGCGCCAACGGTCAAGTTGAGCGTGCTAACGGGATGGTACTCGACACCCTCAAGAAGCGATTGCACGACGCAGCTAACATCAAAGGAGGCAAGTGGATCAAGGAACTACCCAACGCACTCTGGGGGCTTCGTACTCAACCTACCAAGCCTACTGGGCAGTCGCCCTACTTCCTGGTCTACGGCTCCGAAGCTATTCTACCTACCGACGTGATGTGGGAATCCCCGGCAGTAGAGCAATATGACGAAGGCATCTCAGAAGACAGCAGACGAGTTGACATCGACAGCCTCGAAGAAGCCCGCTGCGTCGCCCTCGTCCAATCAGCAAGGTACCTTGAGGGTATCCGACGCTACCATGATTGCAACGTCAAGGAACGCTCCTTCAACGTCGGCGACCTAGTCCTCCGTCGCATCCAGAACATGGACAGACTACACAAGCTCAGCTCGCCATAGGAAGGTCCCTTCTCAGTTTCCAAGGTGACCGGACCAGGCTCCTACCGCCTCTAAACACTTGAAGGCGGCGACATCAGCAACTCATGGAACGTCGACCAGCTGTGTCGCTTCTACGCGTAGTCGCTCGACTACTCATCTACGGGTCCAGTCTATACGACTACTCACGGACTCTTCGCTGTAAGCGGCCTCTCGGTCCTAGCACTAGTCTCCAGACTACTCTTCTCCAAGATCCAGCGTCAACGGCTACTAATGGATCTCGGGCTGCTCAGAGCATTGAGGACTCTAGCGGCGGTCAACAGACCATGTACTCTATATCTAGCCTATACGGCTACTAACGGATCTTCAGCTGTAAGAGGCTCAAGGGCCTTGGCAACCATCTAGCCGTAGGCGGCCTACGGGTCCTGGCGACTACACTTGTAAATGGCTCTGGCCATCCAGGTGTACTACTTCATCAGTAATAAAGATTGATTCTATTCAACTTCTTTACTGTGCCTTCCAGTCAGGTAGACTCTACCGAGTACTACTACTCACAACTCCTCCACGGTTTGGTACTCCGCGCACTTCGCTGCAAGTGGCGGCCATGATTGCTCATTTCACATACAAAACGTGGACAACTTTCATTGATAATTGAAACAAGTCACTGACTACTTTGTTTGTTTTACAACTACTACTCTAGCTACCTCTACAGGTACATCTACTGGAGATTAAGCTTCTCCGCCACCTGCTCAGCAATGGGCGCCATCTCCTCGAGAAGGGTCTTGTACTGATCATCGCTACAGTTAGCCGCAAGACCGCCGGCTACCACATCCACCGGTGCCTTCGGGAAGTATGACTTCATGTACGCCAGCACCTGGTTTGGGAGCAATTTCGCCAGATGCTTGACATACGTCACCAACCGTCTGGGGGCTTCCTTCAAACGGTCCACCAGTGGAGCTATCTTGGGTCCGCCCGGATGCAGCACCAGCAACCTTGCGATGGGCAGTGCAGCTTCCTCAAGCTCTTTCAGCTGGCCTCGAAGCTTCTCGCAGTCTTCATTGAGCTTCTGCAGAGATTTATAACAATTGACAAGGTCACGATCTGAGGCTTCACGGAGCTCCATGTGCTTGATACACTCATGGCGCAACTGAGCGTACTCATACTCAAGTACCTCTCTTTTGTCGGTCTCACGATACACGATGTTCTTGAGGTCCGTCTCCGATGCCTTCAGCTGGTCAACCATTGCCTCAAGCTCTGCAGACAACTCAATTCAAGGTCAGACTACTCGCAAGTGCTTCAATAAGTACTCAGCACTCCGGTGGAAGACATACCTTTGTTCTTCTGACGTAGCGACTTGTTCTTCCGGGTCAAGTCGTCCCTCTTCACCTGCATCTCCTGCACCTCGTTATGGTACTGGGCGAAGGCGCCATCTAGCTTGGATTGGAGCAAAGCCGCATGCTTCTTCGACTTGTCTAGCTCCTTCTCCAGGCCTTCGGTGCGAAGAACTGTGTCACCATACCCCTTCAGAAGATCAGACTTCTGACGGGACCGCTCCACCACATCCTACGCAAGACGGACTCAGTCCATGAGTACTAAGTATTCAACAAAGAAAACTAGTCAGGGTACTCGCAACGTACCTTGACCCATTGCTCGGTGCGGCGCCATGACTCCATGCTCAGAGCAACAACGGCCGGGTCGACAAGGTTGTCCTCCAGCAGCTTAATACCCCCACAGCTTGTTGATGCCGCCTCTGGCATGGGCGCCGAGCGAAGCGGCGCGGCTTCTTCTATGATCGGCTCACGGACGACTACTTCCGTACTTGCCTCGGGGGGTGGATCGACCCGCGCTTCCGCACTCAGCTCGGGGGCTACTGCTGCCATTGCCCCAACAACCGGTTTTGTGGGCTCCGTCTCCACAGTAGCCGTCTCCATAGCCACGGCTTCAGGGATCGCGGCTTCCTCAGCTTGTGCTCCTACCAAGATGAGTACAAGAAGTCGATTTCAATGACTACAACTACCTCGCATGATGACTACCAGATGTGACAGGACACATACCTTCGACCAAGGTGGCTTCTTCCAAAGTCGACTCCACCGCGGCTTCAGCTTGTGGCGGTGGCGTGGGTTCGCGCACCTCCGCCGAGCGGTCCTCTCCATCGGCCGGAGTGCTGGCATCCCCATCATCCCACGACAAGTCCGTGGATTTCCTGTTTCATGAAGTATCCAGTCAGCAATGCAAGATTAACGACTACTTCCTCCTCGAGAGTTCGGGGAACTTACAGGGTTGATCGCACGACGGTCACGGTCAGAGCGCCAAGTATACTGGCGATGTTAACTATGCCAGCCTCGCTGCTAGTTCCGGCTTCAGCACAAGCCTCCTCTGGCTGCTGTTCCGCTGCAATCGGAGGAGGACCCTGCCCTTCTTCGATCGACGCCCGCGAATCTACGACGCCGGTCTCTTGTTGTGCCGCTACTGGTACGACTTCTTCAGTGGTTGGAGGTGGGCTGACACTCCTCTCAGCTCCCGCACCCACCGTCTCCCAGGCGCCCTCGTCACCTTGATCAACGGGGTCCGAGGAGGGGATGTCCTGCAATAGTTCAAATAAGCTTGTCAGCAACAGACTACTTCTCGACAGCACTCGACTACACTAGTCGTGCTACTCACCTCTAGCCTGGTGGCCTCTGACAGCTTCAGTTTCTTCATGGCACGTTTCCGCGCCACATTGCACGGCTTCCTAGGCGGCACCGACAAGCTAGCCTCCAGGCTAGATGGCTTCTCGATGACCAGGCTGTTCGGCATCCCAGCTCGGCTGAACCTTGAGCGGAGTTGGAATCGCTGTTGCAGCGTCTCTTCATCCTCGTCATCAGAGTTGTCCTCGATGACGACGGAATCACTGCCTTCACCGACTTCGCGGCGCTCCTTCCCCTTGGGCTCCGTCTTCCCCTACGCCTGTCCTTCAAGTCGAGGAGGGGAGGGTGGGACGGAGATGTACTTCTCCACATCATCCTACAACATCAAGCAAGCATGAGTACGACTACGTCATGCAAATCAGTACTCGGGGGCTTATGTCACGACTACTGACCTGGTTTGGCGGCCGTGCCGCAGAGTACTCTAGCACCGAGCACGGTGTGTACAGGGGCATATCCTTGAAGATTTTGCCCAGCATCTCAACAAGGACGTCGTCCTCAACTTCGAAGCCAGGCATCCGGGACGTATCCTCATCGCCGGTGTACTGGTACCCGAGGGTGTCTCGCGCCATCAGTGGCTGCACCCTCCTCTTCATAAAACTGAAGGCCACGTGCTCGGCCCTCAGTCCGGCCTCCCGCAAGGCCTTGATCTTCTTCAGCAGCGGGGGTAGTTGGATACCCTCTTGCATGGTGGGCTCCGTGTTCCACCACGGCGCATGCTTTGGTTGACGCCCGCTCGGCTTCGGCAACTCGGGATGGTGGTTGCTGATATAAAACCACTTCGCCTTCCAGTCCTGGTTGGAGTTGATGAGTTTGTATGGCAGGTACTAGCTGGCGACATCTTTGCGCATCTGAATCCCGGCGCCTCCGACTACTCGCGGGTCATCAGTGCTTGGCTGCGGCTTCACTCGGAAGAACTTCCGGAACAAGATCCAGTGGGGTTTGATCCCTAGAAATGCTTCGCAGAAGTGCACAAAGATGGAGGTGTGGAAGATCCAGTTGGGGTTAAGGTTGAGGTACTCGATGCCGTAGTACCTGAGAAGCCCCTTGAAGAAATCGCTGGCCGGCAGCGCAAGTCCACGCTCCGCGAACCGGGCGAACATCAGGATCTCGTCCGGATTCTTGTCCATTAGGTATGGATCCCCAGTGGCGGTGCGCCATAGATCCATCTCCTTCTCACGGAGGAATCCGCTGTTGACCAAGGCAAGAAGGTCCTCGGTCTTCAACTTTGCCTTCTTCCGCCGGATTGGGGTGAGGGGACGAGGGTGGCGACGACGACGACTGGCCGGCATCTCTGGCTTCATCACGGCTCCTCTTCTTCGACGCGCCGGTCTTCTTGCTCTTTGCTGGAGACGCCTTCATCCTCCAAGTCACCGGGGTCTTCACTCGCATTCACTCGGGGGCTGAGGCGGGGGCGGACTGCGACGGCGGGCGCAAGTAGATCCAATCTACTTTGTGGCGGCGGCAGCAGCAGCGGAGCAGAGAGGGCAGTCTCTCAGATCCAATCTGTGAGAATGCTATTGCTTAGGGTGAAAAACCCTAAGGGGCTTACTGGTTATTTATAACCGGCCAGGCGGCTCAGATCTAAACGGGCAGATAAGGCGCCAGACGGGTGACTCGGCAGCAGCTGCCTGACTCTTCGAATTCTAGAACTCGACGCTCTCAGTCTCGGGGGCTCGACTACATCTGACGGATTAAGTGGGCTACATCAGATCAAGATCCCACTCCGGACACATTCTACAGTCAAGATGATCCTTTAATTCGAGAGAGAGTACTCGACTCAAGGCTCGAGGGCTCCGTGCCACGTGTCCTTCGGTTTTTTCTCCGGATTTTTCAGGATAAGATTGGCAGAACTTCAGATTGACCCTCAGCTTGAATCTGCGATTCGACCTAAGGCTCGGGGGCTACATTCCATATGGAATGCGATTCTCCGAATCGCATTTTCCATATGGTTTCTTCATCAAGACAACACGAGTACTATTGAAGACCTTCGAGAGAAGCACTCGGGGACGCTTGGGGACTACTCGAGAAGACTTCAAGACTACTCAAAGATCAGCTGGAGTACCTTCCAGCCTCGGGATAATTCAAGCATTCTTGAGGACTTTCGGCTTGTGGAACTCGGGGACGCTCAAGGACTACTCGCCAAGGCCATCAAGACTACTCGAAGACATCTTGCTCGACTACAAAGTACTCGAGGGCTTGTCGTATGGACATCCCTGGGCCCACTACTCAGGTGGGTACTGGGACCGACTACTCCGTAGGCCCCTAGGACTACCCGACTTGAGCTACACGGCACCTGTTGGCGTGGAGCGCAAGGCAACCGGAGGATTAGTACTCGGTTAGGAGGCTAGACATGTCCGGATCCATGTAGAGTACTCCTAGCCGCAGCCGACTAGTACTCCTCTGGCAAACCGACTTGTAACCCTGCCTCCCGGACTATATAAGGCGAGGCAGGGACCCCTATCTCATCAATCCGCATCAACTTGTAAACACACCCAATCAATCCAGAGCTACGCAGCATACAGGACGTAGGGTATTACGCACCTCGCGGCCCGAACCTGTCTAAATTGTGTGCCACGTGTCTCTCCTTCGAGTTACCGATCTCGGCGAGACCATATTCATCTACCTCGGGTAATCCCCTTGGTAGGTTGCCGGTTGAGAGCCAGGTGTGGTTCGAGGACCGGTGGATGGTCGCTTCCTGGTGTGATGAGTGATTGACAACGTG
The DNA here is from genome assembly GCA_036936925.1 of Cenchrus fungigraminus. NCBI lineage: Eukaryota > Viridiplantae > Streptophyta > Magnoliopsida > Poales > Poaceae > Cenchrus > Cenchrus fungigraminus. Next base: position 4,963,343 of record CM072779.1, read on the forward strand.
GTGTGGACTGATTCTTGGCTAAGTATTGCAGGTGCAGGTTGCGGCTTGACTGGTGCAGGTGCAGGTGAAGAACAAGCGTGAAAGGTCGTTGCCGGTGAGGCCTCCAGGTGTGGAGAAGACAAGTAGGCTTGGTTCGAGGGACCCGGTGGCCAGCGGGGTCAAGTGCGGGCCGCATGGTGGCAAGAACGGCAAGATGAAGTCATGGACGGTTTCTTGGTTGAGCCTCAAAACCAAGGTCGAGCCGGGACTACGTGGGAGCCGAGTCATGAGTGGTGATTGGCGGAGGCTACACCGAGTTCGCGGGGTTTCCGGTGGTTCACCAGAAAACCACTGGGTTCCTTGGTTGATCCACAAAGCCAAGACCGAAGAACCGAAGACGGAGGTGCAGCAGCTCCAGACCGGTCTGACCGGTGGGTCTGACCGGTCTGACCGGTGGGTACCGGTCTGACCGGTGAGGAGAACCGGTCTGACCGGTGTGCGACGACGCAGTCCGGAATCTTCGAAGCGGAGGACACGCGTCGGGATCGCAAGGCTTGCGTCGAGGCTAAGCAAGTTTGCGGTCGCTGGGCATCCGTCCGATGGTGCGAAGACAAAGACTTCCAATTTCGCCCTCGAGGGGCATGTATCCTTAGTTAGCTAGTAAGGGTATTTTAGTCTTTCGGTTGCCTCCATATAACCCAAGGGGTGAGAGGATGGCAGCCATCTCTTGGAACCCTAGCTCATTTGGTTTTCCTATTTTCCTTCCTATTTTCTTAGGATTTTCGTAGGACTAGCTTGAGAGCTTCATGGTGAGATCTTGTGAGAGGGAAGGATGATCGGGCGGCAAGCTAGACCTTGTATGAACCTCTTTGGTATGTATAGATGATTCGGCGTGGTTCCTCAAGGCTTGGATGTGTCTTTCCCGTTTCTCCTTTTTGGTGATTTTCGGAGCCTTTTCTTGGCGATTTTCTTGGAGCGATTTCGAGGCCTTTCTCTTTGGGATTTGGTGGGGGATGTATGCATGAACCCTTCGTGGTTCTTTTCCTTTTGATTCCCCTTCCAAATCCGTGAGCAAAGGGGCTCGATTTTGGGGTTTTCGTGGCTCTAGTGTTAGAGGCGTTCTTGGTGGGATTTCTTCGATTCCTCTTGATTTGACAAGTTTTGGTGGACCAAATCTTGGCTATGGAGTACCCATGAGGTGTTCCTACTATCCCCAAAGTCTTGTGCAAAACCGTGGAGCGAATCGGGAGATCGGGAGTTGGATTTGGAGGAGTTGACTCGCGGGCGCTGTTCTTCCCGAGCTGCCCAGGCACGACCGGTCTGACCGGTGCTCTTGACCGGTCTGACCGGTGCTAGCCCTTGGTGGGTTTTTGTCTCGGGGAACAGCCTTGTCCGTGTGGTTTTGTCCCGTGGTCCTGCTGTTCAGTTCTTGGAGTGTTTGGAGTTGTTTTGCTAGGATTTGTGAGGGGTTCTTCTTCCTCACAGGTTGTGTTTCGTGGTGGTTTTTGTTCCAGGGCCTAGAGGATTCACTGAGGTTTCCTGGAACGTTTGCTGTGCGGCTGCTGTAGCCACCGGCCTGACCAGCTCTGTCCACCGGTCTGACCGGTGTCACCGGTCTGACCGGCGCAGGCCATCGGTCTGACCGGTGTAGCACAGGCAGCAAGCCGTGCAAGTTTCCGCTGTGTGTTTTGGTGAGTTTTGGCTAGGAAGGTTGAGTGTTGGTTCCCAGGACCAGTAGCACTCTAGTGGCTGCGTTGTCTTGACCAACTTGGGTAGTTGGGTCGGAGACGTGAGTTGGAAGCCGTGTTCGTCTTGTTGGAGTTCCCATCTCCTTCGAGAAGAATTTTTATCGGCTCCCATTCACTCCCCCCTCTCTGGTTCGCCTAATCGGTCCTTCAATTGGTATCAGAGCCGGTTCGGGTCTTTATTGACTCTTACCAGTCTAAGATCCAAAGATGGCGTACCAGGAACGGGGTTCGGGTCCTCCGCACTTCGATGGGAAGAACTACCAGATGTGGCAAAGGCGGATGGCGGCGTTCCTCCGCGGAAAGGGTCAGATCCTTTGGGATGTCACGGTGAACACAGCTTATGTTCATCCGATGAACTTCCTTGCTCCAGGATCGAGGGATATGTTCGAAGCCAACAACAAGGCTGTCGACTACTTGTTTCGTGCTCTGTGTCAGCCTGAATTCGATCGGGTTCAGACAGAGGACTTAGCTTGTAGGATTTGGGAGCAGTTGAAGGATGCTCATGCTGGGAATGCTCAGGTTCAGGCTCGGATGTACGCGACTTACCGGAGAGAGTACGAGAACTTCACTCATCTCCCCGGCGAGTCCGTCGATGCCCTTTTCCAGCGATTTACGGTCGTTGTGAACAACATGAGAGCCAATGTGGACGTCCTCCCATACAATGATCATGATAGAGCCGTGAAGCTCTTGCACTCGTTGGATCGTACCGTATGGGACGGGAAGTTTGAGGCTATTGTTGAGTCCGAGAAGTATGACACCTTGACGGTGAACGAGCTGTTCTCGAAGCTCAAGTCGGCTGAGTTGGACCGTGGTATGACAGCCAAGATCGAGAGCCCGACTGATTCTCATAGTCTCGCTCTCGTTAGTGGCAAAGGAGCTAAGTCTAACGCTAACGCATCCTCCAGGATGTACTCTCTGTCTTCTTTAATGTCTTTGCCAGATGAGGAGTTCGACGTGCTTGGAGAGGACGAGCTGGCGTTGCTGACCAGGCGGTTCGAGAGGCTGCACGAGAACCGGGTGAACACGAGGAGGACAGCACGGACGTGCTTTCAGTGCGGCAAGCCAGGACACTTCGTTGCCGACTGCCCGGAGAAGACGGAGAACAAGGACGGCTACAAGGACGGCTACAGGCACCGATCGAGCAAGGATGGCAAGTACCGATCGAGGCGCGATCACAAGCACAAGAACAAGCACAAGGACGAGCGACGGTCGAGGAAGAAGGATGGCCGCGGCAGGAAGGCCCGAGCAATGGTCGGAGCGAGCGACGTCGACTCCAGCTCCGCCTACTCTTCCTCAAGCTCGAGTAGCAGTGAAGATGAAGGTGATCGGCGCAAGAACAAGAAGTCATCCAGGAACTTGAGCGGGTTGAGCTGCTTCGCGAGAGATGGCTTCTGCGGCATGGCCCGTAGCTCCGGCAGCAAGAAGAGCCACCAGAGTGACTCGGACTCTGACTCCGAGGATGAGGTATGTGATGAGCTCTCTTCTTTGCGCAAGGAGAATGATGAGTTGGTTGACTTGCTTGATAACCGCGATCACATGCTTAGAGAGGCCAAGAAGATGAGGAAAGAGCTTAGGGCCTCACTAGAAGATGCTAGGAACCGTGTGGCTGAGCTAGAAACCCAGAACCTAGATGCTAAGCTTGAGATTGATTCGCTTAAGGCTTCTCCTGTGGTTTCTGATGAGATTGATTGCTGTGATTGCTCTGTGTACCTAGCTGATCTTACTGCTCTTAAGGATAAGCATGCTTCTACTTGTGATGAACTAGATATGCTTAGGGTTGAAGTGGCTGAGCTTAAGTCTAGACCTGCTTTGCTAGGTGCTTGCACTTCTTGCCCTGTTTTGCATGGAAAGATTGATGAGATGCATGCTTACACTGTTTCGCTTGAGGCTAAGTTGAAAGAGCCTATTCCCACTTCTTGCTCTACTTGTGAATTGCATGCGGTTAAGAATTTGGAGCTTGCACATTATGTTGATCGCCTGCAGGATGAAAATGATGAGCTGAGAAAATGTATGAGCTGGTTGTCGGGTCAGGAGCCTCAGCTCGGTATCATGATAGCGGCTTTTAAACGCTATGATGGTCAGGCACTTGGGGCTGACAAGCTTGGAGAGAACCGTGGTGAGGAAGCTGAGAGAGTTGGAGAGATTCCTATCCCACCACCAAACAGACACAAGAACAAGTTTGAGCCCAAGCCCAACCATCTCAGAAACAAACTTGACACTACTCCAGATCCACCCATATTCCCTCACCCAACAAATGATTTTCAGAAACCGGTGAAGTTTGTGAGCCCAAAGGGAGGTGAGGAAGGAGAGAAGAAGGGTGAGAAGCCGAGTGGGCAGCCCCAACCCAAGCCTAAGCCTAAGCCACAGCCCATAAAGTTCCATTGTGGGTATTGTGGGAGAGATGGTCACAAGGATGAGTTTTGCTTCAAGAGGAAGCGTGAGGAGAGAATGGCTAGAGAGTGGGCTAACAGGGACAGGTACCACCTCTCTAATGGTGTACCTGAGCCTCGTATGCAGATGCCCAGGGCCAAGGCGATTGTGAGGACGGTTGCGGCTTGGGGAGACCGGAAGGCTGCAGGTGTTGCTGCTGGCCGAGCCACACCGGTCAGACCGGTGTACTACACCGGTCAGACCGGTGCAGGTCTGGGCAGACAGCGAGTCGGGTTTCGTGCTCGTGAGGATGCTCGGTTTGGTTCTGGAGGTCGTGGTTCTGGTGGTTGGTCTGGAAAGTTTGCAGGTGGTCAGTTTGCTAGGCGTCTTCCACCTCGTGCTCAATACGGGGGTGAGAAGAGTCGTAGCTTTGAGATGGAGCGGAGGTACGATCCACGGTTTCCCTTTCGTGGTTTTCGTCCTCCTCCAGCTAGAGAGGGTTGGTTCCCTCGTGGTGGTAACCGTGGTGGTAGCTTTGATAGGCGTGATGATTTGGTTCGTGCTAACCCCACTTTGGAGCAAATGGCTCGGCACTGGTTTTACTCTTTTGGTACTAACCCCAGTGCTGAGTCGTTTGTTCACTCACGTGCTCGCTTTTGAATTTCAGGTGGGAGACTTGAAGAACATTTGGTTGATTGACTCCGGTTGCTCGAGGCATATGACCGGAGACAAGGGGTGGTTCTCAAGTCTCGTCCCGGTGGTGACAAGGAAGTACATCACCTTTGGGGACAATGGGCGAGGGCGTGTGCTGTCAGAAGGTGAGATTAAGGTAAGTGACAAGATCACTCTCAGGCGTGTTGCTCTTGTTCAATCGCTTGGATACAATTTGCTTTCTGTGTCCCAGTTGTTGGATGAGGGTTTTGAGGTGTTGTTTCGGCCTTGTGGTTCTCGGATTTTAGATTCTCGGGGGGATCTTGTTTGCATGGTCGTTCCCGAGGGTCAAGTGTTCCGAGCTGATTTTTCTCAGTCTTCTGGTGTGGAGCGTTGCTTCTTGGCTGGTTCTTCGAGTGAGTTGTGGAAGTGGCATAGGAAGTTGGGTCACTTAAGCTTTGACCTTTTGTCTCGCTTGAGTAAACTCAATTTGGTCCGAGGATTGCCACGATTGAGGTTTGAAAAAGAGTTGGTTTGTGCGCCGTGTAGGCATGCCAAGATGGTAGCCTCTTCTCACCCGCCTCTCACCGATGTGATGACTGAGCGTCCATGCGAGCTGCTCCATATGGATCTTGTTGGTCCAGCTCGTGTGCGATCTGCGGGTGGGAAGTGGTATGTCCTTGTTGTGGTGGACGACTACTCTCGGTATGCGTGGGTGTTCTTTCTTGAGGAGAAGGGGGAGACGTTTGGTTTTGTTCGAGATCTTGTCTTGAGGTTAAGAAACGAGAGGCACGGAGATGCCATACGAGCGATCCGCAGTGACAATGGCTCGGAATTCAAAAACTCTCGCTTCGAAACCTTTTGCCATGACTTGGGTCTTGAACATCAGTTTTCGAGTCCGTATACGCCTCCCCAGAATGGCGTGGTGGAAAGGAAAAACAGGACCTTGTGCGAGATGGCTCGGACGATGCTCGACGAGCATAGGACTCCGAGAAGGTTCTGGGCTGAGGCGGTCAATACCGCGTGCCATGTGTCGAACAGGATCTACCTCAGGGTTCACAAGAAGAAAACCTGTTACGAGTTGATGCACGGTCGCACACCCAAGGTGAGTCACTTCCATGTCTTTGGTTGTAAATGCTTCATTCTGAAGAAAGGGAAGAAGTTGGACAAGTTCGAGGCTAGGTCTGTCGATGGTATTTTCTTTGGTTATGCATCTCATTCTAGAGCATTTCGTGTGCTCAATCTTGAAACTAACCAAATCGTGGAGACTTGCGAGGTAACCTTCGACGAGACACAGCCACGTAGTCAGCTTGTTTTTGAGTGTGCAGGTGACGACGAACTTGGCGAGGAGATCTTTCAGGAGGAGGAGCATGAACATGGAGATGATGAAGATGGCGGTGTGATGCCCGCGGCTGAACATGTACCTACTACTTCGACGACGATCGAGAATGGACCCTCTCCCACACCTACAACGACAAACCCAGATCAAGGCGAAGCTGCTGTTGAGGGGGAGGTAGCATCAAGGCGAGAACCTCCCCGACGAGTGCAAGTGGATCACCCAGCTTCGAGAATCATCGGCGACATGAATGAACGTACTACACGGTCGAGGGTTCGGAACAATTCTCATTTCGCTCATGCTGCTTTTGTTGCCACTTTTGAGCCCAAAGACATTGGACATGCGTTATCTGATCATAATTGGGTTAACTCGATGCATGAGGAGTTGGAGAATTTTGAGAGGAACCAAGTTTGGGTGTTGGTTGACCCTCCCCCAGGGTGTAAGCCGATTGGGACAAAATGGGTGTGGAAAAATAAAGAGGGAGAGAAAGGAGAAGTGGTGAGGAACAAGTCGAGACTTGTTGCTCAGGGGTACAGTCAGAAAGAGGGGATCGACTACGAGGAGACTTTCGCTCCTGTAGCTCGTTTGGAGGCGATCAGGATCCTTCTAGCTTTTTCCGTGGCTAAAGGGTTCAAGTTGTACCAGATGGATGTGAAGAGTGCTTTCCTGAACGGTGTGTTGGAGGAAGAGGTGTTTGTGAGGCAACCACCGGGGTTTGAGAGTGAGAAGTACCCTCACCGGGTATACAAGTTGAGGAAGGCGCTGTATGGGTTGAAGCAGGCGCCTAGAGCTTGGTATGGTAGGTTGAGGGGGTTCCTGTTTGAGAGAGGGTTTGAGATGGGGAAGGTCGACCAGACCTTGTTTCTCCTCAGGCAGGGCAGAGATATCCTGATTGTGCAGGTATACGTGGATGATATTGTCTTTGGTGGCTCGTCTAACTCTCTTGTTGCAAGGTTTGCAGAAGACATGAGCAGGGAATTTGAGATGAGCATGATGGGCGAGTTGCAGTTCTTCCTCGGGCTACAAATCAAGCAATCAAAGGAAGGAACATTTGTGCACCAAGCTAAGTACACCAAGGACATTGTGAGGAAGTTCAAGATGGAGGACTCCAAGGCCATGGCGACGCCTATGAGTACGACTACAGTTCTTGATGCGGACGAGGAAGGTGAACACGTGGACCAGAGGGAGTACCGGAGCATGATCGGGTCACTCCTCTACTTGACGGCGACGAGGCCGGACATTCAATTCTCGGTGTGTCTGTGCGCTCGTTTTCAAGCTTCTCCGAGGACTTCGCATCGGCAAGCAGTCAAGCGCATTTTCAGGTATTTGCGACACACTCCCGACTTCGGCCTTTGGTACTCTGCGTCTTCTTCTTTGGCGCTTCATGGATTTTCAGACGCGGACTTTGCTGGGTGTCGGTTGGATAGGAAGTCCACTTCTGGGACTTGCCAGTTCTTGGGTTCTTCTTTGGTATCTTGGTCTTCCCGCAAACAGTCGAGTGTTGCTCAATCCACTACCGAGGCAGAGTATGTGGCCGCAGCTAGCTGTTGCTCTCAGCTCCTTTGGATCACATACACCATGAGTGACTTTGGTGAGGAGTATACCCATGTCCCACTTCAATGTGATAGCACTAGTGCCATAAGCGTTGCAAAGAACCCAGTGCTCCATTCCAAAACCAAGCACATAGAAGTGAGGTATCATTTTCTGAGAGACAACGTAGAGAAAGGGAAGATAGCTTTGATCCATGTACCCACACATGAACAACTAGCCGATATTTTCACCAAACCCCTAGATCAAGCAACTTTCACTCGTTTGCGGGGGGAGCTTGGTGTTTGCTTGATTTCTTGAGTTGGCGTGTGGGAGCTCCTTTGTAGCATATGTATAGCTTTCTTTTGTGCATTTCTTGCATTTGGCACGGCATATGTAGCATGATGTATAGGCATCTTTGTATCTTAGGTTGCATGCATTTTGTATCATATGCATTGTTTAGGAAAGGCTTCTCTTATACACATTGTTCACCATGGAATGACATATATGTCTTTGTGAGCTAATTTGGTAAGCTATGGTTAGTTTGGCTTAGCTCTTGATAATCTTGGTTTGTATCCATGGTTGATGGCTATGTTTTTGAAAAATTTCATATATATATGCTCTCTTGTGAGTAAATGCCTTTACATGATCTTGACATGTTTTAGTGGCTTGGCTATGCTTAATTTGTGGTTGGATAGCTTATTTTGATCATATGGGGCCAAAGGCTCATTTGCCATCATGAATGTTTAGCCCCCATGCTTCATCTTGTGGAGGGGCATAAGTCCTTTTTGTCGCAAAGACATTTCATGTACCAATTATAAATCTGAAAATGAAATGTAAATTGCTTGAAAAATGTGCTCCCATGTCATATGTGCTAATTTTAATTTGCTTTGGGTGCTAAATCGTTGCATGATGCCTACCAATGAGAAGTCTCATATATAGAAGTAGGCACATGGCTCGGTGGCTTTGACATGACATGAGGTGCTTGTGGGTGTTTATGATGGTCTTATGCTTAGAATGGTTGTCCTAGCATGAAGTTTGTGTGGCTTTGCCATTTTGACATGTTTTGCTCATGTTTAGGACTTTGCTCATGAGAGGGTGATTTTTCGCAAAATTGCTAAATTCTATCTTAGCTTCGCCCAATGGTTGTGAAACTTGGTGATCATGAAGTTTATGTCTTTACGAAGCTATAGAGTATCTAACTTGCTCGTTTGGACATGTGTAGCATCCTATGTTGAATTTTGTCTATTTGAGAAGCTCTAGGTTGCATTTTTTGCATTTTTGGCTTGATTCATGCATTGTCAACAAGGGGGAGAAGTTTGAGCATGTTTTGGCCTACTGAATGCATTTGGAAGGTTTTCAGGTGGTTTCGAGCTATTTTTGGGCTCTGTTGTGCACCGGTCTGACCGGTTGAGGTCACCGGTCTGACCGGTCAGAGTGCTGGTCCTGTTCACATGTTGCCCACCGGTCTGACCGGTGGTGTCGACCGGTCTGACCGGTCAGAGCTGAGCTGTTGCAGCTGCTCTGTTTTGTGAAGTGGTTCGCATGCATTTGTCCAGGGGGAGTTGCATCGGTTCAGGGGGAGCTTGCATGTGTGCAGGGGGAGCTCTTTGTGGTTTTCGAGCTTTGGTTTGATGGTTTGTGCTCTTTGCTTGAGCATGTTTTGTCTCGGATGTGTCGAGCCGTTGCCCTTGCCTAAGGGGTCCGAGACTTGTCTTCTTCAAGTGATCTTGCTCTTTGCCTTTTCTTTGGCTTTCGATCGCTTGTTGGAGTTTCTTTTAGTCGTTTCTTTTCTTTTCCTTTTCTCTTGGTTACCAAAACGTGTGTGTTGTCAATGCACTCATCAAGGGGGAGATTGAGAGCCAGGTGTGGTTCGAGGACCGGTGGATGGTCGCTTCCTGGTGTGATGAGTGATTAACAACGTGGTGTGGACTGATTCTTGGCTAAGTATTGCAGGTGCAGGTTGCGGCTTGACTGGTGCAGGTGCAGGTGAAGAACAAGCGTGAAAGGTCGTTGCCGGTGAGGCCTCCAGGTGTGGAGAAGACAAGTAGGCTTGGTTCGAGGGACCCGGTGGCCAGCGGGGTCAAGTGCGGGCCGCATGGTGGCAAGAACGGCAAGATGAAGTCATGGACGGTTTCTTGGTTGAGCCTCAAAACCAAGGTCGAGCCGGGACTACGTGGGAGCCGAGTCATGAGTGGTGATTGGCGGAGGCTACACCGAGTTCGCGGGGTTTCCGGTGGTTCACCAGAAAACCACTGGGTTCCTTGGTTGATCCACAAAGCCAAGACCGAAGAACCGAAGACGGAGGTGCAGCAGCTCCAGACCGGTCTGACCGGTGGGTCTGACCGGTCTGACCGGTGGGTACCGGTCTGACCGGTGAGGAGAACCGGTCTGACCGGTGTGCGACGACGCAGTCCGGAATCTTCGAAGCGGAGGACACGCGTCGGGATCGCAAGGCTTGCGTCGAGGCTAAGCAAGTTTGCGGTCGCTGGGCATCCGTCCGATGGTGCGAAGACAAAGACTTCCAATTTCGCCCTCGAGGGGCATGTATCCTTAGTTAGCTAGTAAGGGTATTTTAGTCTTTCGGTTGCCTCCATATAACCCAAGGGGTGAGAGGATGGCAGCCATCTCTTGGAACCCTAGCTCATTTGGTTTTCCTATTTTCCTTCCTATTTTCTTAGGATTTTCGTAGGACTAGCTTGAGAGCTTCATGGTGAGATCTTGTGAGAGGGAAGGATGATCGGGCGGCAAGCTAGACCTTGTATGAACCTCTTTGGTATGTATAGATGATTCGGCGTGGTTCCTCAAGGCTTGGATGTGTCTTTCCCGTTTCTCCTTTTTGGTGATTTTCGGAGCCTTTTCTTGGCGATTTTCTTGGAGCGATTTCGAGGCCTTTCTCTTTGGGATTTGGTGGGGGATGTATGCATGAACCCTTCGTGGTTCTTTTCCTTTTGATTCCCCTTCCAAATCCGTGAGCAAAGGGGCTCGATTTTGGGGTTTTCGTGGCTCTAGTGTTAGAGGCGTTCTTGGTGGGATTTCTTCGATTCCTCTTGATTTGACAAGTTTTGGTGGACCAAATCTTGGCTATGGAGTACCCATGAGGTGTTCCTACTATCCCCAAAGTCTTGTGCAAAACCGTGGAGCGAATCGGGAGATCGGGAGTTGGATTTGGAGGAGTTGACTCGCGGGTGTTGTTCTTCCCGAGCTGCCCAGGCACGACCGGTCTGACCGGTGCTCTTGACCGGTCTGACCGGTGCTAGCCCTTGGTGGGTTTTTGTCTCGGGGAACAGCCTTGTCCGTGTGGTTTTGTCCCGTGGTCCTGCTGTTCAGTTCTTGGAGTGTTTGGAGTTGTTTTGCTAGGATTTGTGAGGGGTTCTTCTTCCTCACAGGTTGTGTTTCGTGGTGGTTTTTGTTCCAGGGCCTAGAGGATTCACTGAGGTTTCCTGGAACGTTTGCTGTGCGGCTGCTGTAGCCACCGGCCTGACCAGCTCTGTCCACCGGTCTGACCGGTGTCACCGGTCTGACCGGCGCAGGCCATCGGTCTGACCGGTGTAGCACAGGCAGCAAGCCGTGCAAGTTTCCGCTGTGTGTTTTGGTGAGTTTTGGCTAGGAAGGTTGAGTGTTGGTTCCCAGGACCAGTAGCACTCTAGTGGCTGCGTTGTCTTGACCAACTTGGGTAGTTGGGTCGGAGACGTGAGTTGGAAGCCGTGTTCGTCTTGTTGGAGTTCCCATCTCCTTCGAGAAGAATTTTTATCGGCTCCCATTCACTCCCCCCTCTCTGGTTCGCCTAATCGGTCCTTCAATTGGTATCAGAGCCGGTTCGGGTCTTTATTGACTCTTACCAGTCTAAGATCCAAAGATGGCGTACCAGGAACGGGGTTCGGGTCCTCCGCACTTCGATGGGAAGAACTACCAGATGTGGCAAAGGCGGATGGCGGCGTTCCTCCGCGGAAAGGGTCAGATCCTTTGGGATGTCACGGTGAACACAGCTTATGTTCATCCGATGAACTTCCTTGCTCCAGGATCGAGGGATATGTTCGAAGCCAACAACAAGGCTGTCGACTACTTGTTTCGTGCTCTGTGTCAGCCTGAATTCGATCGGGTTCAGACAGAGGACTTAGCTTGTAGGATTTGGGAGCAGTTGAAGGATGCTCATGCTGGGAATGCTCAGGTTCAGGCTCGGATGTACGCGACTTACCGGAGAGAGTACGAGAACTTCACTCATCTCCCCGGCGAGTCCGTCGATGCCCTTTTCCAGCGATTTACGGTCGTTGTGAACAACATGAGAGCCAATGTGGACGTCCTCCCATACAATGATCATGATAGAGCCGTGAAGCTCTTGCACTCGTTGGATCGTACCGTATGGGACGGGAAGTTTGAGGCTATTGTTGAGTCCGAGAAGTATGACACCTTGACGGTGAACGAGCTGTTCTCGAAGCTCAAGTCGGCTGAGTTGGACCGTGGTATGACAGCCAAGATCGAGAGCCCGACTGATTCTCATAGTCTCGCTCTCGTTAGTGGCAAAGGAGCTAAGTCTAACGCTAACGCATCCTCCAGGATGTACTCTCTGTCTTCTTTGATGTCTTTGCCAGATGAGGAGTTCGACGTGCTTGGAGAGGACGAGCTGGCGTTGCTGACCAGGCGGTTCGAGAGGCTGCACGAGAACCGGGTGAACACGAGGAGGACAGCACGGACGTGCTTTCAGTGCGGCAAGCCAGGACACTTCGTTGCCGACTGCCCGGAGAAGACGGAGAACAAGGACGGCTACAAGGACGGCTACAGGCACCGATCGAGCAAGGATGGCAAGTACCGATCGAGGCGCGATCACAAGCACAAGAACAAGCACAAGGACGAGCGACGGTCGAGGAAGAAGGATGGCCGCGGCAGGAAGGCCCGAGCAATGGTCGGAGCGAGCGACGTCGACTCCAGCTCCGCCTACTCTTCCTCAAGCTCGAGTAGCAGTGAAGATGAAGGTGATCGGCGCAAGAACAAGAAGTCATCCAGGAACTTGAGCGGGTTGAGCTGCTTCGCGAGAGATGGCTTCTGCGGCATGGCCCGTAGCTCCGGCAGCAAGAAGAGCCACCAGAGTGACTCGGACTCTGACTCCGAGGATGAGGTATGTGATGAGCTCTCTTCTTTGCGCAAGGAGAATGATGAGTTGGTTGACTTGCTTGATAACCGCGATCACATGCTTAGAGAGGCCAAGAAGATGAGGAAAGAGCTTAGGGCCTCACTAGAAGATGCTAGGAACCGTGTGGCTGAGCTAGAAACCCAGAACCTAGATGCTAAGCTTGAGATTGATTCGCTTAAGGCTTCTCCTGTGGTTTCTGATGAGATTGATTGCTGTGATTGCTCTGTGTACCTAGCTGATCTTACTGCTCTTAAGGATAAGCATGCTTCTACTTGTGATGAACTAGATATGCTTAGGGTTGAAGTGGCTGAGCTTAAGTCTAGACCTGCTTTGCTAGGTGCTTGCACTTCTTGCCCTGTTTTGCATGGAAAGATTGATGAGATGCATGCTTACACTGTTTCGCTTGAGGCTAAGTTGAAAGAGCCTATTCCCACTTCTTGCTCTACTTGTGAATTGCATGCGGTTAAGAATTTGGAGCTTGCACATTATGTTGATCGCCTGCAGGATGAAAATGATGAGCTGAGAAAATGTATGAGCTGGTTGTCGGGTCAGGAGCCTCAGCTCGGTATCATGATAGCGGCTTTTAAACGCTATGATGGTCAGGCACTTGGGGCTGACAAGCTTGGAGAGAACCGTGGTGAGGAAGCTGAGAGAGTTGGAGAGATTCCTATCCCACCACCAAACAGACACAAGAACAAGTTTGAGCCCAAGCCCAACCATCTCAGAAACAAACTTGACACTACTCCAGATCCACCCATATTCCCTCACCCAACAAATGATTTTCAGAAACCGGTGAAGTTTGTGAGCCCAAAGGGAGGTGAGGAAGGAGAGAAGAAGGGTGAGAAGCCGAGTGGGCAGCCCCAACCCAAGCCTAAGCCTAAGCCACAGCCCATAAAGTTCCATTGTGGGTATTGTGGGAGAGATGGTCACAAGGATGAGTTTTGCTTCAAGAGGAAGCGTGAGGAGAGAATGGCTAGAGAGTGGGCTAACAGGGACAGGTACCACCTCTCTAATGGTGTACCTGAGCCTCGTATGCAGATGCCCAGGGCCAAGGCGATTGTGAGGACGGTTGCGGCTTGGGGAGACCGGAAGGCTGCAGGTGTTGCTGCTGGCCGAGCCACACCGGTCAGACCGGTGTACTACACCGGTCAGACCGGTGCAGGTCTGGGCAGACAGCGAGTCGGGTTTCGTGCTCGTGAGGATGCTCGGTTTGGTTCTGGAGGTCGTGGTTCTGGTGGTTGGTCTGGAAAGTTTGCAGGTGGTCAGTTTGCTAGGCGTCTTCCACCTCGTGCTCAATACGGGGGTGAGAAGAGTCGTAGCTTTGAGATGGAGCGGAGGTACGATCCACGGTTTCCCTTTCGTGGTTTTCGTCCTCCTCCAGCTAGAGAGGGTTGGTTCCCTCGTGGTGGTAACCGTGGTGGTAGCTTTGATAGGCGTGATGATTTGGTTCGTGCTAACCCCACTTTGGAGCAAATGGCTCGGCACTGGTTTTACTCTTTTGGTACTAACCCCAGTGCTGAGTCGTTTGTTCACTCACGTGCTCGCTTTTGAATTTCAGGTGGGAGACTTGAAGAACATTTGGTTGATTGACTCCGGTTGCTCGAGGCATATGACCGGAGACAAGGGGTGGTTCTCAAGTCTCGTCCCGGTGGTGACAAGGAAGTACATCACCTTTGGGGACAATGGGCGAGGGCGTGTGCTGTCAGAAGGTGAGATTAAGGTAAGTGACAAGATCACTCTCAGGCGTGTTGCTCTTGTTCAATCGCTTGGATACAATTTGCTTTCTGTGTCCCAGTTGTTGGATGAGGGTTTTGAGGTGTTGTTTCGGCCTTGTGGTTCTCGGATTTTAGATTCTCGGGGGGATCTTGTTTGCATGGTCGTTCCCGAGGGTCAAGTGTTCCGAGCTGATTTTTCTCAGTCTTCTGGTGTGGAGCGTTGCTTCTTGGCTGGTTCTTCGAGTGAGTTGTGGAAGTGGCATAGGAAGTTGGGTCACTTAAGCTTTGACCTTTTGTCTCGCTTGAGTAAACTCAATTTGGTCCGAGGATTGCCACGATTGAGGTTTGAAAAAGAGTTGGTTTGTGCGCCGTGTAGGCATGCCAAGATGGTAGCCTCTTCTCACCCGCCTCTCACCGATGTGATGACTGAGCGTCCATGCGAGCTGCTCCATATGGATCTTGTTGGTCCAGCTCGTGTGCGATCTGCGGGTGGGAAGTGGTATGTCCTTGTTGTGGTGGACGACTACTCTCGGTATGCGTGGGTGTTCTTTCTTGAGGAGAAGGGGGAGACGTTTGGTTTTGTTCGAGATCTTGTCTTGAGGTTAAGAAACGAGAGGCACGGAGATGCCATACGAGCGATCCGCAGTGACAATGGCTCGGAATTCAAAAACTCTCGCTTCGAAACCTTTTGCCATGACTTGGGTCTTGAACATCAGTTTTCGAGTCCGTATACGCCTCCCCAGAATGGCGTGGTGGAAAGGAAAAACAGGACCTTGTGCGAGATGGCTCGGACGATGCTCGACGAGCATAGGACTCCGAGAAGGTTCTGGGCTGAGGCGGTCAATACCGCGTGCCATGTGTCGAACAGGATCTACCTCAGGGTTCACAAGAAGAAAACCTGTTACGAGTTGATGCACGGTCGCACACCCAAGGTGAGTCACTTCCATGTCTTTGGTTGTAAATGCTTCATTCTGAAGAAAGGGAAGAAGTTGGACAAGTTCGAGGCTAGGTCTGTCGATGGTATTTTCTTTGGTTATGCATCTCATTCTAGAGCATTTCGTGTGCTCAATCTTGAAACTAACCAAATCGTGGAGACTTGCGAGGTAACCTTCGACGAGACACAGCCACGTAGTCAGCTTGTTTTTGAGTGTGCAGGTGACGACGAACTTGGCGAGGAGATCTTTCAGGAGGAGGAGCATGAACATGGAGATGATGAAGATGGCGGTGTGATGCCCGCGGCTGAACATGTACCTACTACTTCGACGACGATCGAGAATGGACCCTCTCCCACACCTACAACGACAAACCCAGATCAAGGCGAAGCTGCTGTTGAGGGGGAGGTAGCATCAAGGCGAGAACCTCCCCGACGAGTGCAAGTGGATCACCCAGCTTCGAGAATCATCGGCGACATGAATGAACGTACTACACGGTCGAGGGTTCGGAACAATTCTCATTTCGCTCATGCTGCTTTTGTTGCCACTTTTGAGCCCAAAGACATTGGACATGCGTTATCTGATCATAATTGGGTTAACTCGATGCATGAGGAGTTGGAGAATTTTGAGAGGAACCAAGTTTGGGTGTTGGTTGACCCTCCCCCAGGGTGTAAGCCGATTGGGACAAAATGGGTGTGGAAAAATAAAGAGGGAGAGAAAGGAGAAGTGGTGAGGAACAAGTCGAGACTTGTTGCTCAGGGGTACAGTCAGAAAGAGGGGATCGACTACGAGGAGACTTTCGCTCCTGTAGCTCGTTTGGAGGCGATCAGGATCCTTCTAGCTTTTTCCGTGGCTAAAGGGTTCAAGTTGTACCAGATGGATGTGAAGAGTGCTTTCCTGAACGGTGTGTTGGAGGAAGAGGTGTTTGTGAGGCAACCACCGGGGTTTGAGAGTGAGAAGTACCCTCACCGGGTATACAAGTTGAGGAAGGCGCTGTATGGGTTGAAGCAGGCGCCTAGAGCTTGGTATGGTAGGTTGAGGGGGTTCCTGTTTGAGAGAGGGTTTGAGATGGGGAAGGTCGACCAGACCTTGTTTCTCCTCAGGCAGGGCAGAGATATCCTGATTGTGCAGGTATACGTGGATGATATTGTCTTTGGTGGCTCGTCTAACTCTCTTGTTGCAAGGTTTGCAGAAGACATGAGCAGGGAATTTGAGATGAGCATGATGGGCGAGTTGCAGTTCTTCCTCGGGCTACAAATCAAGCAATCAAAGGAAGGAACATTTGTGCACCAAGCTAAGTACACCAAGGACATTGTGAGGAAGTTCAAGATGGAGGACTCCAAGGCCATGGCGACGCCTATGAGTACGACTACAGTTCTTGATGCGGACGAGGAAGGTGAACACGTGGACCAGAGGGAGTACCGGAGCATGATCGGGTCACTCCTCTACTTGACGGCGACGAGGCCGGACATTCAATTCTCGGTGTGTCTGTGCGCTCGTTTTCAAGCTTCTCCGAGGACTTCGCATCGGCAAGCAGTCAAGCGCATTTTCAGGTATTTGCGACACACTCCCGACTTCGGCCTTTGGTACTCTGCGTCTTCTTCTTTGGCGCTTCATGGATTTTCAGACGCGGACTTTGCTGGGTGTCGGTTGGATAGGAAGTCCACTTCTGGGACTTGCCAGTTCTTGGGTTCTTCTTTGGTATCTTGGTCTTCCCGCAAACAGTCGAGTGTTGCTCAATCCACTACCGAGGCAGAGTATGTGGCCGCAGCTAGCTGTTGCTCTCAGCTCCTTTGGATCACATACACCATGAGTGACTTTGGTGAGGAGTATACCCATGTCCCACTTCAATGTGATAGCACTAGTGCCATAAGCGTTGCAAAGAACCCAGTGCTCCATTCCAAAACCAAGCACATAGAAGTGAGGTATCATTTTCTGAGAGACAACGTAGAGAAAGGGAAGATAGCTTTGATCCATGTACCCACACATGAACAACTAGCCGATATTTTCACCAAACCCCTAGATCAAGCAACTTTCACTCGTTTGCGGGGGGAGCTTGGTGTTTGCTTGATTTCTTGAGTTGGCGTGTGGGAGCTCCTTTGTAGCATATGTATAGCTTTCTTTTGTGCATTTCTTGCATTTGGCACGGCATATGTAGCATGATGTATAGGCATCTTTGTATCTTAGGTTGCATGCATTTTGTATCATATGCATTGTTTAGGAAAGGCTTCTCTTATACACATTGTTCACCATGGAATGACATATATGTCTTTGTGAGCTAATTTGGTAAGCTATGGTTAGTTTGGCTTAGCTCTTGATAATCTTGGTTTGTATCCATGGTTGATGGCTATGTTTTTGAAAAATTTCATATATATATGCTCTCTTGTGAGTAAATGCCTTTACATGATCTTGACATGTTTTAGTGGCTTGGCTATGCTTAATTTGTGGTTGGATAGCTTATTTTGATCATATAGGGCCAAAGGCTCATTTGCCATCATGAATGTTTAGCCCCCATGCTTCATCTTGTGGAGGGGCATAAGTCCTTTTTGTCGCAAAGACATTTCATGTACCAATTATAAATCTGAAAATGAAATGTAAATTGCTTGAAAAATGTGCTCCCATGTCATATGTGCTAATTTTAATTTGCTTTGGGTGCTAAATCGTTGCATGATGCCTACCAATGAGAAGTCTCATATATAGAAGTAGGCACATGGCTCGGTGGCTTTGACATGACATGAGGTGCTTGTGGGTGTTTATGATGGTCTTATGCTTAGAATGGTTGTCCTAGCATGAAGTTTGTGTGGCTTTGCCATTTTGACATGTTTTGCTCATGTTTAGGACTTTGCTCATGAGAGGGTGATTTTTCGCAAAATTGCTAAATTCTATCTTAGCTTCGCCCAATGGTTGTGAAACTTGGTGATCATGAAGTTTATGTCTTTACGAAGCTATAGAGTATCTAACTTGCTCGTTTGGACATGTGTAGCATCCTATGTTGAATTTTGTCTATTTGAGAAGCTCTAGGTTGCATTTTTTGCATTTTTGGCTTGATTCATGCATTGTCAACAAGGGGGAGAAGTTTGAGCATGTTTTGGCCTACTGAATGCATTTGGAAGGTTTCAGGTGGTTTCGAGCTATTTTTGGGCTCTGTTGTGCACCGGTCTGACCGGTTGAGGTCACCGGTCTGACCGGTCAGAGTGCTGGTCCTGTTCACATGTTGCCCACCGGTCTGACCGGTGGTGTCGACCGGTCTGACCGGTCAGAGCTGAGCTGTTGCAGCTGCTCTGTTTTGTGAAGTGGTTCGCATGCATTTGTCCAGGGGGAGTTGCATCGGTTCAGGGGGAGCTTGCATGTGTGCAGGGGGAGCTCTTTGTGGTTTTCGAGCTTTGGTTTGATGGTTTGTGCTCTTTGCTTGAGCATGTTTTGTCTCGGATGTGTCGAGCCGTTGCCCTTGCCTAAGGGGTCCGAGACTTGTCTTCTTCAAGTGATCTTGCTCTTTGCCTTTTCTTTGGCTTTCGATCGCTTGTTGGAGTTTCTTTTAGTCGTTTCTTTTCTTTTCCTTTTCTCTTGGTTACCAAAACGTGTGTGTTGTCAATGCACTCATCAAGGGGGAGATTGAGAGCCAGGTGTGGTTCGAGGACCGGTGGATGGTCGCTTCCTGGTGTGATGAGTGATTGACAACGTGGTGTGGACTGATTCTTGGCTAAGTATTGCAGGTGCAGGTTGCGGCTTGACTGGTGCAGGTGCAGGTGAAGAACAAGCGTGAAAGGTCGTTGCCGGTGAGGCCTCCAGGTGTGGAGAAGACAAGTAGGCTTGGTTCGAGGGACCCGGTGGCCAGCGGGGTCAAGTGCGGGCCGCATGGTGGCAAGAACGGCAAGATGAAGTCATGGACGGTTTCTTGGTTGAGCCTCAAAACCAAGGTCGAGCCGGGACTACGTGGGAGCCGAGTCATGAGTGGTGATTGGCGGAGGCTACACCGAGTTCGCGGGGTTTCCGGTGGTTCACCAGAAAACCACTGGGTTCCTTGGTTGATCCACAAAGCCAAGACCGAAGAACCGAAGACGGAGGTGCAGCAGCTCCAGACCGGTCTGACCGGTGGGTCTGACCGGTCTGACCGGTGGGTACCGGTCTGACCGGTGAGGAGAACCGGTCTGACCGGTGTGCGACGACGCAGTCCGGAATCTTCGAAGCGGAGGACACGCGTCGGGATCGCAAGGCTTGCGTCGAGGCTAAGCAAGTTTGCGGTCGCTGGGCATCCGTCCGATGGTGCGAAGACAAAGACTTCCAATTTCGCCCTCGAGGGGCATGTATCCTTAGTTAGCTAGTAAGGGTATTTTAGTCTTTCGGTTGCCTCCATATAACCCAAGGGGTGAGAGGATGGCAGCCATCTCTTGGAACCCTAGCTCATTTGGTTTTCCTATTTTCCTTCCTATTTTCTTAGGATTTTCGTAGGACTAGCTTGAGAGCTTCATGGTGAGATCTTGTGAGAGGGAAGGATGATCGGGCGGCAAGCTAGACCTTGTATGAACCTCTTTGGTATGTATAGATGATTCGGCGTGGTTCCTCAAGGCTTGGATGTGTCTTTCCCGTTTCTCCTTTTTGATGATTTTCGGAGCCTTTTCTTGGCGATTTTCTTGGAGCGATTTCGAGGCCTTTCTCTTTGGGATTTGGTGGGGGATGTATGCATGAACCCTTCGTGGTTCTTTTCCTTTTGATTCCCCTTCCAAATCCGTGAGCAAAGGGGCTCGATTTTGGGGTTTTCGTGGCTCTAGTGTTAGAGGCGTTCTTGGTGGGATTTCTTCGATTCCTCTTGATTTGACAAGTTTTGGTGGACCAAATCTTGGCTATGGAGTACCCATGAGGTGTTCCTACTATCCCCAAAGTCTTGTGCAAAACCGTGGAGCGAATCGGGAGATCGGGAGTTGGATTTGGAGGAGTTGACTCGCGGGCGCTGTTCTTCCCGAGCTGCCCAGGCACGACCGGTCTGACCGGTGCTCTTGACCGGTCTGACCGGTGCTAGCCCTTGGTGGGTTTTTGTCTCGGGGAACAGCCTTGTCCGTGTGGTTTTGTCCCGTGGTCCTGCTGTTCAGTTCTTGGAGTGTTTGGAGTTGTTTTGCTAGGATTTGTGAGGGGTTCTTCTTCCTCACAGGTTGTGTTTCGTGGTGGTTTTTGTTCCAGGGCCTAGAGGATTCACTGAGGTTTCCTGGAACGTTTGCTGTGCGGCTGCTGTAGCCACCGGCCTGACCAGCTCTGTCCACCGGTCTGACCGGTGTCACCGGTCTGACCGGCGCAGGCCATCGGTCTGACCGGTGTAGCACAGGCAGCAAGCCGTGCAAGTTTCCGCTGTGTGTTTTGGTGAGTTTTGGCTAGGAAGGTTGAGTGTTGGTTCCCAGGACCAGTAGCACTCTAGTGGCTACGTTGTCTTGACCAACTTGGGTAGTTGGGTCGGAGACGTGAGTTGGAAGCCGTGTTCGTCTTGTTGGAGTTCCCATCTCCTTCGAGAAGAATTTTTATCGGCTCCCATTCACTCCCCCCTCTCTGGTTCGCCTAATCGGTCCTTCACCGGTCTAAAACACCGACAAGGGTCTCGACCCCTCGAGCAGGTCTCCGCCTCGCTCGAGGGTCTCGGCCCCTCGAGTGGGTTTCCGCCATGCTCGAGGGTCTCGGCCCCTCGAGCGGGTTTTCGCCTCGCTCGAGGGTCTCAGCCCCTCGAGTGGGTTTCCACCTTGCTCGAGGGTCTTGGCCCCTCGAGCAAGCGACCGGCTCCGTCTTGATCGGGGCCACCTCTCGATCTGTGGCACCCCGCTCTGCTTCTCCTCTGACAATGACATTTAATGCCCGGATCCGCGGCGGGACACCCAAGTCAAAGGCGAATCTGCCTCCGTGCCGTGCGGCTGACACAGCCTGGGCGACTGACACCGCCACAATGCAACCTACCTCGCCGCTGTGCGGCCACTCCTGGCCCTGTGCGGGCGCTGCGCGGCACTGTGCGAACAGGCCGGCGTCATTCCGCGGCACTGTGCTACCTGCTCTCGTCCTTCCCCTATGGCAAGACCCTCGAACAGGCATGGGGGCACCCTTGAAAGGTGTACAAGCGGCGAGTGGACGCACGCGCAGACCGGCGCCGCCGTACAGGCGACGTGTGCCGCGTCTCCTCCACCAACTCCGGCGCTGTGCGGCCATCCCTGGCGCTGTGCGGCCATCGCCGGTGTTGTGCTGCCATCCTTGCCGCTATGCGACAGGCCGCGCAACGCTGTGCGGACAGGCCGATGACATCCAGCGGCCCTGTGCCGCCAACTCCCGTCATCCCTCCGGCGACTGGGCCCTCGATTCAGCAGGGGCGACCCCTAGAAGCCGTGACTAGACAGGCGACAGGAGCCACCACGCCGCTCGCAGAAGCCGGAGATCGCCACCAACTCGCGTCAGGAGCCGGGACGTGCGGGGACAAGATCGCCGACGCCATACCTGATAGTACACGGCCACTGTGCCGGCTGCTGTGCAGCACTACTGTAACTGCTCTCCCTTGGCCTATAAAAGGGAGAGGCAGACGCCCCTGCACGGACGACGACAACGACGCCCATTCACACACACTCGCTCGCTCACAACACTCCACTCCGTTCCCGATATTGGCACCTGCCTCAATCATCTAGCTGGGACATGGGGGAATTTCCTCCTCTCCCGCCTTGCTTGTAGCCCCCCTCTACAGGCACCTCCGGTGCAAGTTAATACAGTGTGAAAGCACACTCTGCTGGACGTACGGCCGCGTGGCCGGAACCAGGATAATCCCCGTCTCCCATTAGCTTAGCTCCGACCATCGAGAAGCCGATCCTAGTGCAAATTACTAGTTGGTGCCGGTGTTAATCCGGACACCGACACCATGCCCGAACCATCGACACCCGAGGGGCGCAACCTGCGCCGCGAGGCGTAGGCCCTCATTGAGCTAGCTGCGGTGCAACAAGCTGAAAGCTCCACGTCCCGCATGCGCCATCAGTCCATTGTAAAAACTGGCAGGGGCGGCCGCGACCCGAAGGCATCGGTCCACACCCCGCACTAACCACCCACAGTCCACGAAGGCAACGAGAAGAAGCCCGCTAAGGAGCGGATTCAGGATACGCGCGTCCAGGCCGACGATGGCGACGTCCACAACATCTTGAACAAGAAGAAGCAGGACGCCGTAGCTTCGCACGACTACCACCCCCAGCGTGGTCGCCGTTATGACAGCCGGGAGGATAGGAGCCCGACGCCGGAGCCGCCGGGCACGCGTGTGTTTGGCCGGGCGATCTGCACGACATCGATTCCCTCGCGCTTTCGGCAACCTACGACCGTGAACAAGTACTCGGGGGAGACGGACCCCCGGGTGTGGCTCAACAACTACCGCTTAGCGTGCCAGCTGGGCGGCACCACCGATGACGTCATGATCATTCGCAACCTGCCTCTGCACCTTGAAGACTCTGCGCGGACGTGGCTCGAGCACCTACCTGCGAACCAGATCCATGACTGGGATGACCTAGTCAGGACGTTTGTGGGCAACTTCCAGGGCACATACGTGCGCCCTGGGAACTCCTGGGACGTTCGAGGCTGCTCCCAGAAGGTTGGCAAGTCCTTGAGGGACTTCATCCGCCGCTTCTCCAAGCGCTGCACCGAGCTCCCGAGCGTCGGTGAGTCCGAGGTCGTGCACACCTTCTTGGAGGGCACGACTTGCCGGGACCTTGTGCGCGAGTTGGGGCGGAACCCTCCCACCAACGTCAACGAGTTGTTCGACATTGCCACCAGCTATGCTTCTGGAGAAGAGGCAGTGGGGGCGATCTTCGACAACAAGAAGGGCAAGCGAGCAGAGGATGCGCTCGCGGAGGGCAGCAAGCCCAAGGATGCCTTGAAGAAGCAGAAGCAGGGCAAGAAGCCCATGGAGCAAGGCGAGGGCTCCGACGAAGTCGACGCTGCCAACAAGGGGGCTCGAGGCCCCCCTCGAGGCGGTGTGTTCGACGACATACTGAAGAAGCCCTGGCCGTACCACAAGACCCCAGTCGCTCACACCCTCGAGCAGTGCGACATGCTCAAGAAGTACTACAACCGAGTCACCACGAAGGAGGACAACGCCAAAAAGGACGTAGGCGACGGGGCAAGGACAGCTTCCCAGAGGTGGAGAACGTGTTCTTCATCTTTGGGGGGCCGACGGTCGATATGACGTCCCCGCAGTGTAGGCGTGAACGTCGAGAGGTCTACTCTATTCACCCGGCCGTGCCGTCGTATCTCGACTGGTCAGAGGAGACGATCTCCTTCGGCCGCAAAGACTATCCGGATCACATCCCCAATCCGGGTCAGTACCCGCTTGTTGTCGATCTCGTCATCGGCAACACACGGTTCTCTAAGGTGTTGATAGACGGGGAAAGCAGCCTCAACATCATGTACTCCACCTTGGAGCTGATGGGGATCGGTCTAGACAAGCTGCGGCCCAACAAGTTGCCATTTCATACCGTTGCGCCGGGCAAGCGAGTCCAGCCTCTCGGGCAGATCGACCTGCCTGTCTGCTTCGACACGCCGAGCAACTTCCGTAAGGAAGTCCTCACCTTAGAGGTGGTGGGATTTCAGGGAGTGTACCACGCCATTCTTGGCCGGCCCTGCTACGCCAAGTTCATGGCGGTCCCGAACTACACCTACCTCAAGCTCAAGATGCCAGGGCCAAAAGGTGTCATCATGGTGGGCCCATCGTTCGAGTGCGACGTCGAATGCGTTGAGCGCGCCGAAGCACTTGCACATGACGAGGCCCTCGTGGCGGACCTGGAGAAGATGGCCAACGAGGTCCTCAACTCCTCCAACCAATGTTGCCCTAAACGGTAAACGGTAGTCATTCGTTCGACCCTCGCTTAGTGTGTAGACCGTGTAAATGTCGTGTACACGGGTTACACGGTTTTGTATGGATGAAGGGAAAATGACATTTTACAGCCTATAGTTGATAGTTCCCCGTTCTCAAATAGCCTCAACACATCACTGGATATTGAATTCATGAGTTCAGACCACTCACTAATTCACTAGTGTCTAGTGCTCTACTGACTATAAGTCGCATAGACACAAAATACATGACCAATCAGTGAAATACAATAAATAGACATAGTTCACAAGTCACATGACAATAACAAATAGTGAAAAAGTTCTTAAGATAAATAAAAGCATTGATATGCAACCAGCAGCCAACCAACAATCACTAATCATCCTCTCCCCATCGCCAAAACGGCCCATTACACGGCCTACACGCCGAGTAAAACTGTGTTTTTTCGTTTTTAAGCCGTTTAAGCCGTGTTTGACCGAGTTTGACCATGTACACGGGCTAACCGTGTAATGAACCATTTAGACCCTAAACTGCATGGTAGTTTGTCGAGTAGCGTTTCCACGGCGTGTACACGAGCTACACGGCCGTTTACGGCAACACTGCCTCCAACAAGCACGCCGGCAGCTTCGAGGCCGCGGAGCACACCAAGGCTGTACCCCTCGACCCCAGTGCCCCCGAGGGTAAGGTGTTGAGGGTCAGCTCCACCCTCGACCCAAAATAGGAAGTGGTGCTCATCGACTTTCTCCGCGCCAACACCGACATCTTTGCGTGGAGTCCCGCGGACATGCCGGGCATTCCGAGGGAGGTCGCCGAGCACTCACTTGATATCCTGCCCAACTCCAAGCCGGTGTCTCAACGTCGGCGATGATTTGATGAGGAGAAGCGCCGGGCGATCGGAGAGGAGCTGCGCAAGCTCTGGGAGGTCAGATTCATCAAGGAGGTATTCCATCCCGAGTGGCTAGCTAATCTTGTACTAGTTAAGAAAAAGAATGAGAAGTGGAGGATGTGCGTAGATTACACCGGTTTAAATAAAGCATGTCCCAAAGTTCCATTTCCTTTGCCACGTATTGATTAAATAGTAGATTCTACTGCGGGGTGTGAATTATTATGCTTCCTTGACGCTTATTCCGGTTATCACCAAATCAAGATGAAAGAGTCCGACCAGCTCGCGACCTCTTTTATCACGCCATTTGGTATGTTTTGCTACGTGACAACGCCATTTGGTCTCCGAAACGCCGGGGCAACATACCAGCGATGTATGCTCCACGTCTTCGGGGATCACATCGGGCGGACCATTGAGGCAATACGTTGATGATATTGTAGTGAAATCCAGGAAGGTGGACGACCTGGTGAATGATTTGTGCATTGCGTTCGATTGCCTCCGGGCAAACAGGGTGAAGCTAAACCCTGTGAAATGCATATTTGGGGTGCCGCGTGGCATGCTCTTGGGTTTCATCATCTCCCAGCGAGGCATCAAACCCAACCGAGAGAAAGTGTCAGCCCTTGAGCGGATGGGGCCAATCCGTGATCTGAAAGGGGTACAGAGGGTCCTGGGCTGCCTGGCAGCTCTGAGTCGCTTTATCTCACGCCTCGGTGAGAAGGGTTTACCCCTGTATCAGCTCCTGAAGAAGAACGAGCGTTTCTCCTAGACCGCCGAGGCCCAGGAGGCTCTCGACAAGCTGAAGGCAACACTCGCCCACGCTCCAATACTGACACCGCCCCAGGAAGGCGAGCCCCTCTATCTCTACGTAGCTGCGACGACCCAAGTGGTCAGCACGGTCATCGTCGTGGAGAAGACGGAGGAGGGGCACGCTTTGCATGTCCAAAGGCCGGTGTACTACATTAGCGAAGTGTTGTCCGAAACCATGATGCGATATCCTCAGATCCAGAAGCTACTCTACGCGGTGGTGCTCGCGCGGCGCAAGCTGCGGCACTACTTCGAGGCACACCTTGTTACCATGGTATCCTCTTTCCCCCTGGGAGAGATAGTTCACAATCAGGACGTCTCGGGTAGGATTGCGAAGTGGTCAGTGGAGCTCATGGGTGAAGCTCTCACCTACGTGCCGCGTAAGGCGATAAAATCGCAAGTCTTGGCGGATTTCATGGTTGAATGGACGGACATCCAGCTGCCCACCCCCCAGATCCAGGCCGAGTGCTGGACCATGTACTTCGACGGTTCAGTGATGAAAATGGGCGCAGGAGCGGGTCTGCTCTTTGTTTCACCCCTCGGAGAACACATGCGCTACTTGGTGCGCTTGCATTTCCCCGTGTCGAACAACATGGCGGAGTACGGGGCCCTTCTCAGCGGCCTCCGCGTCGCCATCGAGCTCGGCATCAAGCACCTTGATATCCAGGGAGACTCTCAGGTGGTCATAGACCAGGTGATGAAGGACGCAAGCTGCCACGATGAGAAGATGGAGACATACTGCAATGCGGTGCGCAAACTCGAGGACAAGTTAGCTCAATCACATCACGCGCAAGTACAATGAGGAAGCGGACGAACTGGCCAAG
The DNA here is from genome assembly GCA_036936925.1 of Cenchrus fungigraminus. NCBI lineage: Eukaryota > Viridiplantae > Streptophyta > Magnoliopsida > Poales > Poaceae > Cenchrus > Cenchrus fungigraminus. Next base: position 4,990,067 of record CM072779.1, read on the forward strand.
ATCGCGTCGGGGCGAATCACCGTTCCCCCGAATGTCTTTGCCCGCGACCTCACCGAGCCCTCCGTCGACCTCAACAAACCTGCCAAGGTTTCTGGCAAGGCCTCGGGGGCTGGCCTCTCGAAGGCCACGAGCGTCGAGCCCATGAACGAGGACCCCTCGAATGAGGAACTCGAGACCTCGGACCTCGAAGGGTCCCAGGCGGACGAAGCCGAGGCGATGGAGATCGATGAGCTCCCGCCCCCTCCACAGGACTGGCACGACGAGTATCTCAACTGGCTCGACCGGGAGGGGGTTACCCCCAGATTGAACCGAGGCAAGACGAATCACCAGGAAGGCTAAGTCTTTCGTCGTCATCGACGGCGAGCTATACAAGCACAACGCCTCGGGGATTATGCAGCGGTGCATCTCTATCCCGGAAGGACGAGAGTTGGGATAACCACCCTCGTCAAACACAATCACGTACGGACTAATCCCCACAAATCCCAAAAGGGAGCAAAGTACGCGGTAGGTCCATGGCCCTTCTATGGCCCAGTAGCGGCCCTAGGTCCTTCATCAAGAAGGCCCACTCACCCGCCCCGTCCTCCGCCTCGCTCAAGGGTCCCGACCCCTTGAGCGGATTTCCGCCTCGCTCGAGGGTCTCGACCCCTTGAGCGGATTTCTGCCTCACTCGAGGGTCCCGGCCCCTCGAGCAGATTTCCGCCTCGCTCGAGGGTCCCGACCCCTCGAGCGGGTTTCTGCCTCGCTCGAGGGGCTCGACCCCTCTCGAGCGAGTGACCAACTCCGCCTCGCTCGAGGCCAACCCTCCACCAACAGCGCTCCGCCTCTCCACTCCATCTGACAATGACATTTAATGCCCAGATCCGCAGCGGGACATCCAAGTCAAAAGCAAATCTGCCTCCGCGCCGCGCGGCTGACACGGCCTGGGCACCTGACACCGCCCCTATGCAACCTAACCCGCCACTGGGCGGCCACTCCTGGCCCTTTGCAGGCACTGCGCGGCACTGTGCAGACAAGCCGGTGTCGTTCTGTGCTACTGTACCGCTGCCCCGTCCTCCCCCAGTAGCGAGGCCCTTGAACGGGCATGGGGGCACCCTCGAAGGGTGTACGGGCGACGTGCGGATGTACATGCTGAATGGCGCCACCATACGGACGGCATGCACCCCATCCCCTCCGCCAACTCTGACGTCATGCGGCCATCCTTGGTGTTGTGCCGCCATCCTCGCCATTGTACGACCACTCCAGGCCCTGTGCGGGCGCTGCGCAGCACTGTGCGGACAGACCGGTGATGTCCCACAATCCTGTGCCGCCAACTCCCGTCCTCCCCCCTGCGACCGGACCCTCGAATCAGCAGGCACACACCCTCGAAGTCGCACCCGTACAAGCACAGGAGCCACCATGCCGCCCGCGGAAGCTGGAGCTCGTCACCTACTCGCGCTAGGAGCAAGGACGTGCAAGGATAAGATCCCTGGCACCACGCCTGCTAGTACATGGCCACTGCACGGATCACTGTGCGGCCCCACTGTAACTGCTTTTCCTTGGTCTATAAAAGGGAGAGGCAGACGCCCATGCACGGGCACGCACGCATACTCACAGCTCACTCGCTCGCTCCACACTCCACACTCCACCATTCCCGATATTGGCATTTGTCTCAATCATCGTAGTTGGGACCTGGGGGATTTGCCTCCTCTCCCGCCTTGCTTGTAGCCCCCCTCTACAGGCACCACCGGTGCAAGCTAATACAGTGCGCAAGCACATCCTGCTGGACGTACGGCCCCGTGGCCGGAACCAGGATAAATCCCCGTCTCCCTTTAGCTTAGCACCGACCATCGAGAGACTGATCGTAGCGCTGATCACTAGTTAGTGCCGGAGCTAATCCGGACACCGACATCACCGTCCACTATACGTCATATCACCATCCACTAGATCATATATTTATGTCTTCAACCGATTTTTTGTGGTTAATATCATATCTTTGTGAGTAGCATGCTACAAAATTTCCGTAGTAGAGAAAAATATAGGATCAATAATTTAGAATGGTTCTCTCTCAACAAAACTATCTTACTTCTATGTATAATATTGTTTACAAAAGAATGTTGTCATGAAATCACTTTGGTGTTCCTACTTTTACATTACATCTTAAAATTTTGTTTAAAAATTTCTGCAGCATCGCGCGGGGTATCACCTAGTTGATTACCATGCCACGTCAGCTTAGTTCATTTTCTTCTTGCAGTTTTGTTACGGGTAAGCAACTTCAGAAGAACTCCAAAGACGCGAAGTTACGAAGAAATTTTCTTTTTGCAGTTTTGTTACGGGTAAGCAACTTCAGAAGAACTCCAAAGACGCGAAGTTACAAAGAAAAACAAAACAACGACCAACATCAACTATCAACTAGAGGAAACAACAGCTAACCAACCACCGAAGAACCAACACAAACGACATGACCTAAAACGCCTGAAACTGCAAGATAGAGGGACACCAATATCACAAGCACTGAAGCACATCACTTAAGCCTCACAACCATGAGCCAGCAGAATAGAGCGAGAGAGTCACGCAAGACGATGTCTCCAAGAAGGTGAACGACGCCAGCGCCGCCATCATCCGTCTGCCCATGAGTTATCAACGAAGAATGCCATTTCTACCTCATTTTATCTACTCTTTGAGTTGTGCGAACCACAGAACCACAGATCGGGTTGACAAAAGTCTGATTTCTTTCGGGTCGAAAATCTCGTTAACTCCACCAAGCCAACAACATAGGTCCCAATTTGTGTCAGGCTTGACCTGATACATTGTAAATGTAATTTATTTTATTATTTAGATTACTTGTCGTTTTAACTTTTTTCTAGATACATTTTTTCCCACACATATGCATAACAAAAGGAATGCATCTATAAGAGTGAAAACGCCGTAATTTGAGACGGAGAGAGTATTAACGATGTAGCCCACGTATATAGCCAACCATTAATTATATGAGTTGGTTATAATTTATTCAAGATGACAGAGCAACTTATATGAGTAGTTAGCAGCTGCCTAAATTATAGTCCCTGTGGATCATCCTTGAACCTGTTTGTTCCTGCGCAGATGCGTCCTCGCTTCTGTGATAAGACTTTGTTTGGAACGAAGGAATAAAAAATATAGGAATCATAGGAATCACAAGAACGAAGGAAAGATGGATGAGGAAAACAAAGGAATGAAAAACACAGGAAATAAATACGAATGTGTGTTTGGAACGTAGGAATCAGCATTATACAAATCAGGGCAACATAAGAGTAAAATTAATATCACTTACATTTAGACTGGATTAATTAATAAATACACATGATCACATGCTGTTTTTATCTTTTGCGTAGCAGGGAGTTGATGGTTTAGCCGGTCGGTTGATGGTGCTCGGCAGGCCATGAGCCCCCTATCTCCCCTTCCTATTTCCCCTTTTTTCCTTTCCTATTGTTTAATTACTGCAGCGTTGCGGTGATGAATTAATGCTGGTCAGTTCGTTTAGACTGTCTCCAGCAGACTTTGCAGTCCGATCTGCATCTTCAAAATGAAGATCGGAGGGCACTGTTTTGGGCTCCAGCAGATGCTTCAAGCGTCGCTGCAAAATGAAGACACCACCCGCGGAGACCGCATTCCTGGGACTTTCTCGAGCGTCTGCATCCCACTCTCGCTCAACTGTCGCCTCTCCTACCCCACCTCCTCTCGCACACCTCTCCCACCCCTGCATCTTCCACTTCCGCACCGCCCGCCAGCCATCTCCCTCCTCCACCCGCCCCCTCCTCCACCTGCCCCCGACCATCTCCTTCAACCCTGTCCCCTCCTCCACCCCCGCCGTCCATCTACCTCAACCCCACCGTGCCCGCCGAGCTCCACGCACGTGCCGCCGGGACCCGCACGACCGCACCACGCTCGCGCAGATCCGGCAAGCAGCGACCGCCCTCTCCCCTCTCCAAGCTCGGATCCGGCGAGTGGTGCCCGCCCGGCGAGGGCACCCTGCTCTGCGTCGCTACTTCCCTTCCGTGTTCTTCCTGACGTGCGGCGGAGATCGAGGCCGGCGGCGGAGATCGAGACCCACCGGCCGCCGAATCTGCTCCGGGAGACGGAGGCGGAGGCGGCTCCCCCGTCCTCCTCCACAGCGACGACGCAGGTCCTTTGCTTCTGGAGGTGGCGGCGCCTCAACCACCTCCTCCTTCTCCTCCCCTCCCCTCCGCCAAGCCGGCAAATGGCACCCCGCCGCAAGCACTGCGCGCAGTCGACGCATCGCTGCAGAGGAAGGAGGAGGAGCTGCAGAGGAAGCTGCAGACGAGCATCGAGTCGATGCAGAAGAAGGAGGAGCTGCAGGGGAAGCTGGAGAACCGCCTCGATCCTTCCCTCCGCCCGGCGGCGGGAGCCAACTACCGCGGCCGATGCGCGAAGGGATGCGCATCAGCCGCTGGAAGGTGTTCTTTTTTGAGAGAGTTTTTTCTCTCTCTTTTCTTCATAAGGCGTTTTGCAGCATGAAGATCCAGATCATTTCTGGAGATAGTCTTAGTGTGCGAGCGTTGCAGGAAAGCTTTCCCTGAGGTCTGAGCTCATTTTTTTGTTTCCTCCAAAAGTACAGGTGTGGGAGTCTTTTCCTTCGGAACTGAAGTTTTCAATTCCTTCATTCCAGACGCGTAGACGCTCTTCCTTTCCTCAATCCTTCAATTTAGTTTTCCTCCGTTCCGTTCTAGACGAAGCCTAATGTTGAACGGCACCCGAACAACGCGCTTCTCCATCACGCGTGCGACACTTTTTTTTTAATGCTAGTAGTCCATGACATAGCAGTATTTCTGCTCAATTTTTTTTTAAATGCTAGTAGTCCACACGAATGGCAAGTGGACAAACTACTTTCAAGCTTCCTCGTCTGGTAAGTGTGGTACTACTTTTCGATCAGTTCTCGTGTTTTGGAGTAGACTGCAACGAACTCTGCAAGCACGCGCGTTTGTCTTCGTCCTCCCGCATAGTCATTTTTAAGTTTCAAACAGGTGAAGCTCTGTTTAGTTTCACGAATTTTTACTAGGACCTGCTTTTCCTTAAAATTTCACAACCTACCCATCACATCAAACTTCTTCGGACAAGTATTAAATGTAGATTAACGACAAAACCCATTTCACAACCTCTACCTTAATTTTCTAGACTAATCTAATTAGCCTAATTATGTCATGATTAGACAATGTCGTGCTACAGTAAATAATCTCTAATGATGGATTAATTAGACTTAATGGATTCATCTCGGAATTTCCCTTCCATTCATGTAATTAGTTTTATAATTAGTCGATGTTTACTACCTCTAATAGAGCTGAAAAGACACCCCTAAAATTTTGGCCTCAAAATTTTAGGAAACTAAACACATCCTAAAATTCTCACATAGAAGACCGTGTTAGTTCATTTGGCACCATTTAGTTCCGTGAAAATTTGGTAAAGGTGGTGAAATTTTTGCATTGGGAAGCGTGTTCTGTGAGAGGTGGCAGGGTCTGCGATGCGAAAAATTTGGGGAGTTTTGGGGAACTAAACAGGCTCTGCGCGTGCTTTCTCAAACGCCAAAATTTTACCCTTTTTGTTATGAAATATTAGTTAATGACCAATTAACTTAATATGTAATTAGTTATTAATTAATGATGTAATTAGCAGAGGCAACTGCCGCCTCATCAGAGGGGCTTCATTCCCCCGAAAGGGTGCCTGTGTGCCCCTTTATTGTACATAAATAGTGGGGTCCACCCCCTCCAATCAATCCAATCAACAGTTCCATTCACTGTTTGTTTCATTTACAACACGTTATCCGCACTCGACTCACGCTGAGCGAATCTCGCCGGAAAGGAACTCAACGAGAACCAGAAAAAAAAGACAGAGGCACGAAGGCCTCGCCGGCGACGCCGCCGGCCTCCATCCTAGGATTATCCTACGGGGACAATCCAAATGGAGGAAGAACTTTGTTTGGTGGATAGTTGCACAACTAACACCATACTCAAAGAACTTAAATATTTCCAAACTCTCAAAAAGAGTAAAGGAAATGTCACAACTATCGCGGGCCGCGATGCTATAATTGTTGGTTCCGGACGGGCCACAATAGTTCTCCCTATGGGTGCTCAAATAGTAATTGAGGATGCACTCCTGTATCCCGATTCAACTCGTACCCTATTGAGTTACAAAGACATCCGTCGCAATGGTCTCCATGTGGAGACACATAGTGACAACAAAGATGAATACCTATTCATCACTAGAAATGACGGATATAACAAGCAACTGCTTGAGAAAATTCCTTCACTATCATCTGGATTGTATTATACATACATCAAACCCGTACAACATGTTGCATACAAGGTAATTTTTCAAAATCTTGATATCTTCAAGATTTGGCATGATCGCCTTGGTCATCCCGGCATAGGGGTGATGAGAAAAATTATCGACAATTCAATTGGTCACAAATTAACTACTTCAAAATTTCCCAAGCCATCAGACTTTGTGTGCACTGCATGTGCCACGGGGAAATTAATTTTAAGACCCTCTTATCTTAAAATAAAGGCTGAACCACTACAATTCCTTGAACGCATTCAAGGAGATATTTGTGGTCCCATTCATCCATCAACCGGACCATTTAGGTACTTCATGGTACTTATTGATGCATCTAATAGATGGTCCCACGTATGTTTATTGTCCACAAGAAACCATGCTTTTGCAAGGTTCATTGCTCAAATTATCAAATTAAGAGCACACCATCCTGAATATGCTATCAAGACTGTCAGGATGGACAATGCTGCTGAATTTTCTTCACATGCCTTCAATGACTATTGTATGGCTCTAGGCATAAATGTGGAACATTCTGTTCCTTATGTACATACACAAAATGGATTAGCCGAATCTCTTATCAAGAGAATAAAGTTAATTGCTCGACCATTATTACAGAATTGCAATCTACAAACATCATGTTGGGGTCATGCAGTCTTACACGCCGCTGATTTGATTCAAATAAGACCTACTGCATACAATACGGTTTCCCTGTTGCAGTTAGTACGTGGAAATCAACCAAGTATTTCCCATCTGCAAAAATTCGGTTGCGCTGTATACGTACCGATTTCACCACCACAGCGTACATCAATGGGCCCCCCATAGAAAATTGGGGATATATATTGGGTACAAATCACCGTCAATTATCACGTACCTTGAACCTCTTGCAGGGGATTTATTTACTGCCCGGTATGCTGATTGCATCTTCGATGAGGACAATTTCCCGGCATTAGGGGGAGACAAGTACCAAACAGAATGCCAAGAAATAAATTGGAATACCACGGGTATTCAGTCCTATGATCCACGTACTATAGAATCTGAACGTGAGGTTCAGAAGATCATCAATTTGCAAAACATTGCAAATAATCTGCCAGAAGCATTTACTGACAACAAAAGTGTCACTAAATCACATAATCCTGCTGTAAATGTACCAGAGAGAGTAGCAATTCCTACTCGACAACTCCCAAATCAAAATAAGAGGGGGAGAAGTACTATTACAAAGGATAAGGCTACACCAAAGCCTCCGCGGAAAACAAGGAAGGTCACTTCCAAAGCAGGAAATGCAAATCAACATCAAGTTGATAGACACCAAGTGGATAATGAAAATCCAAACAATATGGATGTTCAACAGATACATCACATACCTAGCACAAGTGCACAAAATAATATAAGTGTTAGGACATCGGAAGACCCATACTCAATCGTTGAGGGAAATCAAGATGAGTCACTAGGGGTACAAGAAATTTCCATTAATTATATTGATTCTGGAGAATCATACAACAGAAAGACTACAAATGTCGACATTTACTTTGCCACAAAGATTGCAAATGACCTTCGTATTGATCCAGAACCTAAGTCCATGGCAGAGTGCATCAAGCGCTCCGACTGGGTCAAATGGAAGGAAGCAATCAAGGCAGAATTAGACTCGCTCAAGAAACGAGAGGTATTCTCCGCAGTGATGCCTACTCCTCGTCACATTTTTCCCATGGGATCAAAATGGATTTTCGACCGTAAAAGGAATGAAAAGAATGAGGTGGTGAGATACAAAGCGAGACTTGTAGCACAAGGGTTTACGCAAAAACCCGACATCGATTTCGATGAAACATATTCTCCAGTAATGAGTGGTATAACATTCCGATATCTAATATCATTGGCAGCTCAAAAAGGTCTATCTATGCACCTCATGGACGTAGTGATAGCATATCTTTATGGGTCACTAGATTCGGATATCTACATGAAAGTTCCGTAAGGAATTGATATCCCGAACAAGAATCATTCACGCAACATGTATTGTGTAAAGCTTCAAAAGTCATTATATGGCTTAAAGCAGTCGGGAAGAATATGGTACAACCGACTAAAGGAATTCCTTCTTCGGAATGGTTTTTCCAACAATGATGATTACCCATGTGTATTCATCAAGAAATTCTCAACTAGATTTTGCATTATATCTGTGTATGTTGATGATCTCAATATCATTGGGACTCGACAAGATATAGATGAAGCACGCAAACATCTTAAGACGGAATTTGAAATGAAAGATTTGGGTCAAACCAAATTTTGCTTAGGTTTACAACTTGAGCACCTCGAAACAGGGATTTTAGTACATTAGCCTGCTTATATCCAAAAAGTTCTACAGAAATTCAATATGGATAAATCATATCCATCTAAAACACCTATGGTCGTTCACTCTCTTGAAGTTGATAAAGATCAATTCAGACCTAAAGGTGAAGATGAAGAGGTATTGGGACCAGAGGTTCCATATCTCAGTGCCATTGGAGTGCTAATGTATATCGCAAATTGCACAAGGCCTGACATTGCATTTGCGGTAAACTTGCTAGCTCGATACAGCGCTGCTCCAACACAACGCCATTGAGCGGGAGTTAAGAATATCTTCCGATATCTTATTGGCACTATAGATCTTGGATTATTTTACAAATTTAACCAAGATAAAACATTGATTGGATATTCTAATGCTGGCTATTTATCTGATCCCCATGAAGCCAGATCTCAAACAAGCTTTTGTATTTTTACATGGTGGAACGGCTATATCATGAAAGTCATCAAAACAGACTCTAGTAGCCACATCCACAAATCATTCTGAAATAATTGCATTATTTGAAGCATCACGTGAATGTGTATGGTTTCGCAGAATGATTAAGTACATACAACAATCATGTGGTATAAGTTCAATCATGAATCCTACCATGATGTATGAAGATAATGCTGCTTGCATTGCACAAATGAGAGCAGGTTATATAAAAAGCAACCTATCAAAACATATGGGTCCTAAACTATTCTATCCTCATGAATTACAAAAGAAAGGAGAGATAGAAATCTTGCAAACTAAATCATGTGATAATCTTGCAGATTTATTCACAAAGTCACTACCAACATCATTGTTCCAGAAATATGTTTCCGGAATTGGTATGCGACAACTTAAAGATTTGCAAGAATCAGGGGGAGATTCCCTTTAATATAACCTATACATAATCTTCTGATTATGAATATTGTACTCTTTTTCCTATATGAGTTTTTCCTTATAAAGGTTTCTTATAAAGGTTTTAATGAGGCAATATCAATACAAGATTACCTTACTTTCCCTCTAAAGGTTTTAAGGGTAATATAATAATACCTTCTCATAATTTTCCATCAGGTTTTTGGAGAAGGGTATTCAAATATGATCCTCAGATCATAACTACATTGCTCTCTAAACTTATGAGTTTTTCCTTCTCAAAGGTTTTCTCATATATGTATCAAATGAGACAATAATCAAATATGTCATATCACTTTTCTCCTTATTTTTCCCACTGGGTTTAAAAGGAGTTTTTAGTGACATACACTCATAGATTGGTTTCTCCTCAAGATTTTTCCCAAAGGGTTTTTGGAGGAGTTTTACAAGATAATATTCAAGGAAGATTGGAGAAGATATTACATCAAGAACATATGAAGCAAATGGTCAAGGGGGAGTGTTATGAAATATTAGTTAATGGCCAATTAACTTAATATGTAATTAGTTATTAATTAATGATGTAATTAGCAGAGGCAACTGCCGCCTCATCAGAGGGGCTTCATTCCCCGAAAGGGTGCCTGTGTGCCCCTTCATTGTACATAAATAGTGGGGTCCACCCCCCGCCCCCTCCAATCAATCCAATCAACAGTTCCATTCACTGTTCGTTTCATTTACAACAGTTTTCACGGAACTAAACAGGGCCATCATGAGACTAAAAAGGGACTAAAACTAATCACTTGACTAAAAGTTTCTATTAAGACCCTATTTAGTTCCCAAAATTTTCACCAATTACCCGTCACATCAATCTCCGGACACTAATTAGGAGTATTAAATGTGAATTAATGACAAAACCCATTCCACAACCTCTACCTTAATTTTCAAGACGGATCTAACGAGCCTAATTATGTCATGATTAGACAACATCGTGCTACAGTAATCAATCTCTAATGACGGATTAATTAGGCTTAATGGATTCGTCTCGCAATTTCTGGTCCATTCATGCAATTATTTTTGTAACTAGTCTACGTTTAATACTCATAATAGAACTTGAAAGAGGATCCAAAATTTTCAACTCACCAACTAAACAGGTCCTAAGAGAGGGGCAGCTAAAAGAGACCAAAATGGATAAATCTTAACTTTAATGCTTTTTAAATCTCACTTTAGTCCTATCTTCTAAACAGGAAGGTGACAAGAGACTATTAGTCTGACTAAATTTTAGTCATAAAATTAAAGGTATCAAAAACATCTTATGACCCTTAGACCGCATTTAGTTGGTGAGAAGTGAGTAAATTTTTTTACATTGAACCGTGTACGTAGAGAGAAAAAAATTAACACGATTCGGTGAAATTTTTGGTAAAATTCCAACGAACAACCGTATTCATCGAACCCATGGTCCTCGACCCTTGCAATAATGTCGACACCGGTGCAGGACGACGGGAGCCTCTCTTGCTCGTGGTCCGTGGCCAATCAACTCGTACTACACCAGCAGTTGGACTGTCGCTGCCGTTCCAGCCGACCGGCTTGAAGATGTCGTCGCTACGGTGATGCAGACGCAGCTGGCGAACAGGCGAAGCCCTCGGTCGCCGTAGATAGCTACCTCTTCGTTCCTTGCTTTATCTAGAACCTTATTAATCTAGAACCCCCCAATAACTACATGTACAGTTGACGGTGAAGACTGAAGAGGTTGACCAATGACCAGTACGAATCTTATCTTCTCCTTGTTGAACCGTACAGTGTGTGCGCACGCGTGTGTGAGGGAGAGAGATGAGAGGTTGCCTTATCCGACGGGGAGGGAGATAGGGGACCCGGTTCACGTGATTTGGACCAACGGAAAAGCACCATTCGAGGGGATTTTTTTTTTCAAACAACATACTTCTTGTCGGGGTTCTTTACCGCCGGCAATGAATTTTTATCGATCGTGTGCCGGGCTCGGATGGTTAGCGCAGGAGACGACGGGGTTTATACTGGTTTGGGCCTCCGAGGAGTAATACCCTACGTCCAGTGTGTTGCAGCCGTGTTCCTGAGCCAAGTGTGCTCGTAGTAGGGGTTACAAGCTAGTCGGGAGAGGAAGCTCGTTCCCAAGTCCTGGGTGGTGGTGTCTGGTCATGTAAAGGTCTAACCCTTGTGACCGTTGCCCTCCTCTCCCTTTTATAGTCTCAAGGGGAGGGGCACAAGGGGGAATACAAAAGAGTTACAGTGCTTGGCAGCTGGTATGTCCCGTCGTACGTCGCTGTCTGCCGGGGCGTATTGAAGCCGAGTTGCGATGCCTTGTCGGGGAAGCCGCCGCGTGGCCGGGTTGGACTGTTCCCTCCAGGACGCTTGGCCTTCTCCCCGAGTAGTTTGGGCTTGTCTTAGTCTTCCCGAGTGCTTGCCTAGCTTGCCACGCCCGAGCCTAAGTCTAGGCTCGTGCGCGTCGTAGAGGGTGCTTGAGTGCCTCGGGTTGAGTCTTGCGTGTGGCAGAGTAGGAGATGATGGCGATGTGATGGCTGCGCGGCTTGTCAGACCTGCATTAAGGCTCTTGCCGGGGCGGGCCGCTTGCATGGCCTCCAGCTGTTGTTTCCGCGTGACGTGGAGATTCGCTCCTCCCCGCGCATCGGTAGCGCCGCCCGAGGAGTGCGCCCGTGCCCACGTACTAGTCGGAGCCTGGACTTGTCGTGCGAGGCGGAGACTCATCGTGCGAGGCGGAGACTTGTCGTGCGAGGCGGAGACTTGTCGTGTGAGGGTTCCTCTAGTGGGAAACTAGTCGGAGATGCAGCCGTCCGGCCAAGGACTGGTCGTCTTGCCAGTGAGGGTCTTGATGAAGATCTGCATGCCTTCCCTGAGACGCAGCTCCAGGTGAAGGGTGGACTCCTTCTAGATGTTGTTTGTCAGCAAGGGTATGACCATCCTCGAGCGTCAAAGGGGACCCTAATCTGGGTCCTCGTCACTTCTCTACTACTAAAAAAAGTCAACATTCCACAAATCGTCCCTCAGCCTCCCTCCGCTCCGCCCAGCGCCTCCACGCCGCATCTCCGCTCCGCATCGCGCCTCCGCATCGCGACTACACTCGCGGTCCCACCAGCCCCGCATCGCGCCTCTTCCCCGGTCCCACCAGCTCCGCATCGCGAACGCAAGGCATAGCAGATCGCAGCGACGCGCCGCCCTCCGACGCGAACGCCCTCCGATACTACGGGGCCTTCTGCCTGCTCCGCCCATGGCCACCGGCGTCGGGGCAGTGCTCAGGGCCGTCCCCGAGATGGTGGCCAGGGCCGCCACCTCAGAGATCCAGATGGCCGAGGAGACGGGGGCGTCTCTTTCTCAAGGCGCGGCAGGCGGCAAGACCCGAACGCTTGAGCTCACGTGCACTTCGTGGGCGGCTACCTCCGGGCCTGACTCCGACTCCGAGGACGACGAGGAGGCCGCGGCGCGCCACACCTTGGAGCGTGGGATGACCTGGGCGCGCCGGGCCTTCGACGAGCTCATCCTCCCCGCGACCTCGGTGAGTTTTCTTGTCAAGAATTCTTTTTTGATTCCGCGATCTTCTCGAGCTACGCCAGTTAATTCGGTTCTGTTGGCTGTAGACCCTCGAGTCTTCAGGTCGGAGACACACCCGCGAGGTGCGCCAACTCCGTGCGGAGCGGACCCAGCTGGAGATGCAGCTTGTCGTAGCTCGGGTAGCGGCAGCCGGTGCCGTGGCGAGCGAGATGTCCGCGCGGGCGTCCCTTTAGGCCGCCCGTCAGTCTGCGGAAGACCGAGCCATCTCCGCCGAGACTGCCGCCGTAGCGGCTGCCACCGAGCGGGACTCGCTGGCGTCGAGGCTCGCGCTTGCCGAGGCTGAGATCGAGAAGCTCCGAGCGGCCGCAGCGTCCGCGGAGGAGACGGCTGAGAAAGCCAAGACCGCCGCGGCCACGGCGGAGACCACCGCCCGAGAAGCCTCCCAAACTGCCGCTCGTGAGAAGGCGGCCCTCGAGGCAAAGGTGTTGGAGCTGGAGAGTGACTTGAGGACGGCCATGACGGACTTGGCGACGACGAGCCGCCAGTTTTCCCAGGCCACGAACCAGCTCCAGGTGGCAACCGAGGAAGCGTCGCGGCTTCAGAACTCCAACGCCAAGTTGTCGCAGGATCTCGAGGGTAAGTCGGACGATCCCCGATTCTTGTCCAGTCCAGCGCTTGCTTCTTGTCAGGACTTGACTTGATGACCTTGGTTGCAGGGTCGCGCGTGATCCGCGCGGGGATGGTGGTGCAGCTGGCGACGGTCAAGCAAGAGCGGAACGCCGCCATCCTCAAGGTTATCGAGAAGGACGGTGTCCTTAAGCGCTTGTCGGAGCAGCTCCAGAGTACGTATCGAACTTTGGTGTTATCTTGTTGTCCTTTTTCTTCCTCTCGAGCTCTCCGTGACCCCCTGTCTCCGCTTATTCTTCAGAGGTCCAGGCCGAGCTGGAGCAGTCCCGGGCATCTCGAGAGCAGGACGCGTCCGCCCTGAACCAGGCCCACGAGGCCCGGCGCAAGTCGGATGCCATTGCCGAGAAGGCCATCGGGGACATCGCCAAGCTGGGCAAGGCGATGAGTTCGGCCATGGCCGCACTCGGTGTATCGCTTGGTCCGCGGACGCCCGAGACGCTGATTGAGGAGGCTGGCCGCCTTCCCGGCGTGGTGCGAGAACTTGAGTTGTCGACGGCTCGTCGTGCGGTGCACCGAATCCTCGCCATGATCGAGTCGCACTACCAAGGGCTGGACCGCATGGCGTTGAGCGGCGGCTGGGCCCCTGGCATCTCCGACGACCAATGCGACGAACTGGAGGTGGACTGCGCCGCCTTCGCCCGCGAGATGGCCGACGCTGCATTGAAGGATCTGGAACTGCTGCCACAAGACGAGTCAGAGGCTCCAGGAGTTCCCGGGCACCCGAGTTAAACATGCCACAAACTATTTGTAATAATTTGAACACGTTGCCATGTTATCGCGTAGCTAGGCTATTCATCTGGCGTTATCTCTCGATCGCTTCCGAGCGCCCGAGGACGACTGCAGCCACGCGCAGTCGGACTTAGAGAAGCGAAACAGTCAAACCGTGCTCCGGAGCCGCTGGGGCGTAAGAGTCGTAAGGCTTGGCCCTTTCGAACCGCTAAGCTCAACCATTCGTTCGCAGCCCCCGAGTCCTCAGAAGGTTCGAGAGATAACTGAGGTTTTAGTTGCGCAAACTCCTCTTTTGGACCGGAGCCCGAGTGGTCATTCGAATGTTCTCGGAAAGGGGTTGGATGAAAGCCGGAGACTAGAGAAGTACTCGCAAGTCTTCCTGCTGTAGCCGCGGGGGTGTTAGCACTAGGAGCTTTGAACGAATAGGCGACTCGCCATCTCATGCAAACTATCATCTTCACCTTTCCCGAGTTCGAGTTTCCACCAAAAAACTTCTCGCTCGTGCGATCGGTCTCGACAAAGTTGTCGGATTTTTTTGAAAAATTTCGAAAAAACGTTGAGGACCCGAGGGCACAACGTTGAGGACCCGAGGGCATTGTGCCCTTGGTGGCCCCCGAGAAGGGAGCGTCTTTGACTTGGTGCAAAGATGCTGCCTGCTCAAGCATAAGTATTGCCATAAAGAAATAAAGCGCACAACTGAATATAAACTTGAACCCGGAGACAGGTGCACAGAGGCAAACAACATGTATTTATTGACGTACGAGTACAGAACATTTACTTAAGGGTAAAACGGGCGCAGGTGTTCGATGTTCCATGCGTTGGTGACGACCCTCCCGTCCTCGTACTTAATCTTGTATGTCCCTGGTCGGAGCACCTCGTGGATGATGAAAGGCCCCTCCCAAGGTGGCGACAGTTTGTGCCGGTCCTTGCTGGCTTGAACCCGTCGGAGAACGAGGTCGCCGACGTGGAACTCGCGCGGGCGCATGTTGCGCTCGTGGTAGCGTCGTAACGCCTGCTGGTACTTGGCGCTCCTCAGCAATGCCACGTCGCGTGCCTCGTCAAGCTGGTCGATCGCGTCCTCGAGCACGACTTGGTTTCCTTCTTCGGTGTATGCCTGCACCCATGGGCTGCCGTAGTCGATGTCGGTTGGCAAGACCGCCTCGGAGCCATGTACCATGAAGAATGGCGTGAACCCCGTGGCCCTGCTTGGCGTAGTACGTAGACTCCACAATACGGACGGCAGTTCGGCCACCCATCTTGCTCGAAACTTGTTGAGCCACTTGAAGATTCTCGGCTTCAAGCCTTGCAGGATCATACCGTTTTCCCTCTCGACTTGCCCGTTCGTCTTCGGGTGAGCTACAGCTGACCAGTCCACACGGATGTGGTTGTCGTCGCAGAAGTTGAGGAATTTCTTCCCCGTGAACTGGGTGCCGTTGTCGGTAATGATCGTGTTGGGGATGCCGAAACGGTAGATGATGTCGGTGAAGAACGAAACGGCCTCCTCGGAGCGGACGTTGACTATGGGTCGAGCCTCGATCCACTTTGAGAACTTGTCGACCGCTACGAGGAGGTGAGTGAAGCCCCCGGGTGCTTGTCGGAGCGATCCCACCATGTCGAGGTTCCAGACTGCGAAGGGCCACGTGATGGGGATCGTTTGCAGCGCTTGCGCCGGGAGGTGAGTTTGCTTTGCATAGAATTGGCAACCCTCACAACGCCGCACAATGTCCTTCGAGTCGGCGACCGCTGTGGACCAATAGAAACCTTGTCGGAAAGCTTTTCCGACAAGGGTTCTCGGCCCGGCATGGTGACCGCAGGTACCAGCGTGTATCTCTTGCAGCAGCTCGCGGCCTTGATCTCCGGGAATGCACCGCATGAGTATGCCGGCCGCCCCGCACTTGTAGAGCTCGCCATCAATGATGACGAAAGCTTTCGCGCGACGGGCGATGCGCCGGGCTTCTGTTTGGTCGGAAGGGAGCTTCCCCTCGATCAGCCACTCGAGGATGGGGAAACACCAGTCGGGATCCTCAAGGTTTACCTCCGGTGGCTCATCGATTGCCATGACCTCGGGCCCCGGCTCTTCAGGTGGTTTCTCGCCCTCTTCTCGTACGGACGGTTGATGTTGATCGCTCGTGAAGACGCCGTGTGGAACCGGGCTGCGACTGGATGCCGCTTTCGCAAGCACATCGGCCTCTTTATTGTAGTCGCGCAGCACGTGGTGCAACTCAAGGCCGTGGAATTTGCCCTCCAGATCTCGTACGGCTTGGCAATACGCCGCCATCTTCGGGTCAACGCAGTTCTTATCCTTCATGACTTGTCCCACGACCAATTCCGAGTCACCCCTGATCTCGAGACGCTTGATCCCGAGCTCGACAGCGATCCGGAGACCGTTGATCAAGGCTTCGTACTCGGCGGCATTGTTTGACATCGGGAAATGTAGTCGGACCATGTACTCCATGCGCACGCCCTGGGGCGAGATGAAGACAAGGCCTACACCGGCTCCTTCCTTCATGACCGAGCCATCGAAGTACATGATCCATGTCTCGTGCTCGATTCTTGCTGGTGGAGTCTGCATCTCCGTCCATTCGGCCACGAAGTCTGCGAGTACTTGGGACTTAATCGCGCTGCGCGGAGCATACGTGATGTTTTGCCCCATCAACTCAAGCGCCCATTTAGCGATTCTTCCTTCGGCCTCGGGGTTCTGGATGACCTCCCCGAGTGGATACTTGGACACCACAGTGATGGGGTGTGCGTCGAAGTAATGCCGGAGCTTGCGCTTGGTCATCAAGATCGCGTACACGAGCTTTTGCCTCTGTGAGTAGCGCGTCTTGGAGTCAGAGAGTACCTCGCTGACGAAATACACTGGTCGCTGCACCTTCTGGGACCTCCCGGGCTCTTCCCGCTCTACCACCAAAGCCGCACTGACGACCTGGGTCGTCGCTGAGATGTATAGTAACATTGGCTCTTCCGTGGCCGGAGCAGTCAATATCGGGGGACTCTTGAGGAGGTTCTTGAGTGAGTCGAGTGCCTCTTGCGCCTCAGGAGTCCACGTAAAGTGGTCGGACTTCTTCATTAGCTTATACAATGGCAGGCTGCGCTCTCCGAGCCGCGCTATGACGCGACTCAAAGCCGCGAGACAGCCTGTGATGCGTTGTACGCCCTTCAGGTTCTTGATCGGCCCCATGTCCATGATGGCCGAGATCTTCTCGGGGTTAGCTTCAATGCCGCGTTCCGACACGACAAAGCCGAGGAGCATTCCCCTCGGAACCCCGAAAATGCACTTCTCAGGATTCAGCTTCACCCCGTGTTGTCGTAGCTTCGCGAAGACCTCAGTGAGGTCGGGGACCAGATCCCCTGTTCTCTTTGACTTGACTACGATGTCGTCGATGTACACTTCTATGATGCGGCCGATCAGCTCCCCGAAGACGCGTCGCATGCATCGTTGGAAAGTTGCGCCCGCATTCTTGAGCCCGAAGGGCATCGTTTGATAGCAGTACGCGCCGAACGGTGTGATGAACGAGGTTGCGAGTTGGTCCGCTACACACATCGCGATCTGGTGGTACCCGGAGTACGCATCGAGAAAACAGAGGGTCTCGCACCCTGCCGTTGAATCGACTACCTGATCTATGCGAGGCAAAGGAAACGGATCCTTGGGACACACCTTGTTAAGGCTCGTATAGTCAACACACATCCTCCATTTTTTGTTCTTCTTCTTTACAAGTACAGGGTTTGCTAACCACTCGGGGTGGTAGACTTCACGGATGAACCCTGCACTAAGGAGCTTCAAGATCTCCTCACCAATCGCCTTGCACTTGTCGTCATTGAAGCGGCGTAGGCGCTGTTTCACCGGCTTCGATCCCGGCTTGATGTTGAGTTTGTGCTCGGCAACCTCTCTCAGAACCCCCTTCATGTCGGAGGGTTTCCACGCGAACACGTCGAGGTTCGCTTTGAGGAAGTCGACGAGCGCGCTTTACTATTTAGGATCGAGCGCCGTCCCGATACGGAGCTTGCGGCCATCGTCGGAGACGATCGCGTCCTTGACATCCTTGGCAGGCTCGAAAGAGCAGGCCGCACGCTTCGACGACTCGGGGACGTCCTGGTCCTCGGAACGAGGCTCAGCATGGAGCCTCGCGGACCGGACAGTTGCTTCAGCGAACTGAAAGCACTCAGTGTCGCACTCGTATGCGCGCTGGTACGTAGGCCCTACTGTGATGATACCCCTCGGTTCGGGGATTTTCAATTTCAGGTACGTATAATTAGGCACAGCCATAAACTTCGCGTATGCCGGCCTCCCGAGGATCGCATGGTACGTCCCCGAGAACCCCACCACTTCGAAGGTGAGGGTTTCTGTGCGAAAATTCCGCACGTCCCCGAACGTAATGGGCAGCTCGATCTGCCCGAGGGGAAGCACCTCGATTCTAGGTACGACCCCATGGAACGGCGCCATCGACGGCCTCAGCGCGGACCGCGGGATGCCCATCTCGTCAAGTGTTGACGCGTAGAGCATGTTGATCCCGCTCCCCCATCCATCAGGACCTTGTGGTTCCTTTTGGTTTTGAACAGGGGGGCTACCACTAGTGGGTAGGATCCAGGCTGGGGTACGGTGTCGGGATGGTCCTTGCGATCGAAAGTTATTGGAACCTCCGACCACTTCAGGTAGGACGGCTTCGCAATGTCGGCGTTCATGACTTCACGCCAGATGAGCTTCTCGCGCCGCCTCGAGGGCCTCGCCGGTGATCCTCCGAAGATCATATGCACCGCTCCGTCTTCACCGGGGAACATAGCCCCCGCGCCATCATCGTTGTCGTGGGATGGGCCTTGCTTGTCGGGATGGTCTGCCATCTTCGGCTTGAGGGTGCTCTTGATGTAGTTCTTCATTAGCCAGCACTCCCTAAGCGTGTGCTTGACGGGGACCTCGTGGTGCGGGCATGGTGCGTCCAGGAGCTTCTCGAAGTGGTCCCTGGTCGGTGCAGGCTTACCCGGGTTGCCCTTTGGGCGCGTCGTCTTGTGCTCCGCTGCCGCGACAAAGTTGTCATCGCGGCGGCGCTTGTCATTTTTCTTCTTCTTTTTGAAACGCGAGGACGTTCCTTCGGCATGGTTCACGACTTGCTTCCCCTTGCCCTGAGGGGTGTTGAGCGTCGCGACCACCGCCTCCTCGCCGTCGGCGTGATTGCTCGCGATGTCGAGGAGTTCCCGCATCGTGCGCGGCATGCGACGTCCGAGTCGATGGATGAGGGAGGTACACGTCGTCCCATTCTGAAACGCCGAGATGGCGTCGTTGTCAGTTGCGCCGGGGAGCTCGGTGCAGCGCTTGGAGAAGCGCCGTATGTACTCGCGAAGACTCTCCCCGGGCTGCTGCTTGCAGTTGCGCAGCTCCCACTGTTTGCCAGGGCGCGTGTACGTGCCTTGAAAGTTGCCGACGAAAACCCGCCGCAGGTCGGTCCAGTCTTGGATCTTGTCGCGGGGCAGGTGCTCAAGCCACGTGCGTGCAGAGTCGCCGAGGTAGAGTGGCAAGTTCTTGATCACGAAGAGATTGTCGGTCGCTCCTCCGGCATGGCACGCAAGTCGGTAGTCCTCGAGCCATATGCTGGGATTGGTGTCCCCGTCGTATCTCGGCACATTGGTTGGGGCCCGGAAGCGCGAGGGGAACTTCGCGTCGCGAATGCCCCGACCAAAGGCCCTCGGACCACGCTGGCTTGGCGACCAACTGCGCTCGCGGTCGTCGTCGCTGTCGTGGCGTCGGCGGCGCCCACGATCGTCGTCGTGGCGTGAGTGGTGGTCGTGATTGCCGTCGACGCTTTCCGCTCGTCGCCGGGCTTCTAGGGTATTCTGAGCGTCGCGGTTGGGTCCTAGACGACTCTTGACCGCCGATGCCGCGGCCGCAACCCCGCCCCCGTGTCCTTGCTGCTGAGGAGGAGGCGGGTTCGGACCGTGGGTGGATGGTGCTCCAGCTCGTCCGCGCTCCGAGCGCTGGCGCGAGGCAGAGCTTTCCGCTTGCTGCGCTGCTGCAGCTTCGAGCAGCGCTTTCAGCTGCTGGCGTACTCGTCGCTCTTCCGAGGTTGCTGGCTCCGGGCAGCCGTGCAGCAACATGGCCGCAGCGGCCAGGTTCTGGGATGCCCGCCGGAAAAGCGGCGGTGCGTCGGCGTTGACGTTCGCGCCTTCGTTGGCGCGCTGGTCGTTGTTGGGCTCCGGTGGGCGCGCGGGTGGTGTCGGCGCACGGCCGTGCGGCTGGCTTGCGGCCGGACGGCGCTCCCGCCGGTTGCCGTTCGCGTTGTCGGGCCCGACCTGAACAGGTTGTCGATCACGAGGCTCGGCGTCAGTGCCGAGTTCTTGATGCAGAAGGACCAACTCCTCATCGAGCTGGCGCCTTGCCTCCGCTAATTCGTCGAGTCGGGCCCGCCGCTGGGCATCGGCACCACGATGGCGTGGTGCATGCTCCGATTCGGAGCTGCTCGATGTAGGGGCCACGCAGACGTTACACTCCCTTGTGGGGTCGTGACGTCGCGCAGTTGGCGCCCTCCGAGTAGCTATAGACCCAGGGACGATGCTCGTGGCGCGGAGGCTGTCGACGTAGGCCGTCACCGGGTCGTCCGGTAGGTCGGGTTGTCCACGACGGTACATTGTGGAGTACCGCTCCATGAATTCCCCCCAGCCCAGCGGTCCGTCTCCGCTGGCCTGGAAGGCGAGGTCGGTGAGGTAGTAGGCGGCGAGCCTAAAACGTTCCTGCGTTGGGTTTGGCCCCAACATGCCGATGATGACGTCGCCCGAGTACCTTCGGACGAAGGCCTCGCGCGCCGCAGCCCCCGAGAGGACATGGGGGCGAGGCGGCCGGCCGAAGGT
This sequence comes from Cenchrus fungigraminus, assembly GCA_036936925.1. Lineage (NCBI taxonomy): Eukaryota > Viridiplantae > Streptophyta > Magnoliopsida > Poales > Poaceae > Cenchrus > Cenchrus fungigraminus. The sequence continues at coordinate 5,011,320 of CM072779.1, forward strand.
ACGGCCGACAACGGACTCCGTCGGCCCGGTGTAGATGCAGCCGAGGGAGCCGAGGCGCAGGGTGGTCCCGGGAGTCAACGTGACCCCGCGACCGTCCATCCGATCCGCTGAGTTCGTCGTGACACACGATGTGTCCCCTACCTGGCGCGCCAACTGTCGGGGTTCTTTACCGCCGGCAATGAATTTTTATTGATCGTGTGCCGGGCACGGATGGTTAGCGCAGGAGACAATGGGGTTTATACCGGTTCGGGCCTCCGAGGAGTAATACCCTACGTCCAGTGTGTTATAGCTGTGTTCCTGAGCCAAGTGTGCTCGTAGTAGGGGTTACAAGCTAGTCGGGAGAGGAAGCTCGTTCCCAAGTCCCGGGTGGTGGTGTCTGGTCATGTAAAGGTCTAACCCTTGTGACCGTTGCCCTCCTCTCCCTTTTATAGTCTCAAGGGGAGGGGCACAAGGGGGAATACAAAAGAGTTACAGTGCTTGGCAGCTGGTATGTCCCGTCGTACGTCGCTGTCTGCCGGGGCGTATTGAAGCCGAGTTGCGATGCCTTGTCGGGGAAGCCGCCGCGTGGCCGGGTTAGACTGTTCCCTCCAAGACGCTTGGCCTTCTCCCCGAGTAGTTTGGGCTTGTCTTAGTCTTCCCGAGTGCTTGCCTAGCTTGCCACGCCCGAGCCTAAGTCTAGGCTCGTGCGTGTCGTAGAGGGTGCTTGAGTGCCTCGGGTTGAGTCTTCCGTGTGGCATAGTAGGAGATGATGGCGATGTGATGGCTGCGCGGCTTGTTAGACCTGCATTAAGGCTCTTGCCGGGGCGGGCCGCTTGCATGGCCTCCAGCTGTTGTTTCCGCGTGACGTGGAGATTCGCTCCTCCCCGCGCATCGGTAGCGCCGCCCGAGGAGTGCGCCCGTGCCCACGTACTAGTCGGAGCCTGGACTTGTCGTGCGAGGCAGAGACTCGTCGTGCGAGGCGGAGACTTGTCGTGCGAGGCAGAGACTTGTCGTGTGAGGGTTCCTCTAGTGGGAAACTAGTCGGAGATGCAGCCGTCCGGCCAAGGACTGGTCGTCTTGCCAGTGAGGGTCTTGACGAAGATCTGCATGCCTTCCCTGAGACGCAGCTCCAGGTGAAGGGTGGACTCCTTCTAGATGTTGTTTGTCAGCAAGGGTATGACCATCCTCGAGCGTCAAAGGGGACCCTAATCTGGGTCCTCGTCACTTCTCTACTACTAAAAAAAGTCAACATTCCACAAATCGTCCCTCAGCCTCCCTCCGCTCCGCCCCGCGCCTCCGCGCCGCGTCTCCGCTCCGCATCGTGCCTCCGCATCGCGACTACACTCGCGGTCCCACCAGCCCCGCATCGCGCCTCTTCCCCGGTCCCACCAGCTCCGCATCGCGAACGCAAGGCATAGCAGATCGCAACGACGCGCCGCCCTCCGACGCGAACACCCTCCGATACTACGGGGCCTTCTGCCTGCTCCGGCCATGGCCACCGGCGCCGGGGCAGTGCTCCGCCGCCCCGACTCTCTGCGCGCTCCTGTGCCTGTCGACCGAGATCGACTTCATCCTCTCCTACGCGGTGCACCCCGATGGCCGAACAATCTTCGTCTGCGTCGCCGAGTACTGCCCCAGCGCCACGCTCTCCTTCCGCATGCCGGAGGAGAGGGAGGCGGAGGAGGGGCTCGCCGGCTGGATACCACACGGCGACTGGTTGCTGCCCAGCAGTGGCGTCGGGTACCAGCAGCATACGCACTTTGACGGCGAGCTGAACGCCTGGGTCGGGATCCTCTACGACAGAGAGCAGGACGGGTACGGCCACGTCTGTGCTGTCGACGTGGTGCCTGCCGATCCCGACGACGCCGGCAGCGACGGGCAGCCTCCGGCCATGAGGTTCAGCAAGGAGAAGCTGCTCAGCGAGGACCCGGCAGAGGAGCCCTATGGTGTCACCCTCCTCTACATGGGGGGCAAGAGCAGGTTTTGCCTCCTGGAGACCGTCTGCTGCATCGACGGCAGGGAGAGCGATGTCGCCCTGGAAGACCATGAGGTCGAGAATGCTTCCTTTCTGTTTCGAGTGACGACGTTCTCTTTGAAGCTTGACGAGAACGGCGACCTGACGACCGGCAATAGCCGCCGCATCCGCTACTACAGCGTCCCTGAAGGAAATAGAAAACACGTTCTTCACTGCAATCCCGTGGCATTCTGGATGTAAACAGACCAAACCTGTACCCTTTGCTCGCATAGGACTACTCCTTCTCTCGGTGCTTTTGTGTCGTGTGCTGAATTCACCAGGTTTTCAAAACATTTTTGCTGGCGAATTCAGATTCCTGATGGACTTCTACGGATTCATACACTTCACACTTGGCCCAGAGCTGCAAACCAGAGCATTGTGGTGATGACTACTTCGATTCTTATTTCTTCTGATCCCGGTGCAGAAGGACATGCTGGCACCGATCGAGTTCACTGGGTTGGGCGCCACCCAGCCCTGCCTGCGCTACCGGGTGACGATTGACATCGTCGAGATCATCGACACTCAGGCTCCCCAGGTTGACGGTGCCTCCTAGTCGGGAGGGCCGGATGGTGGCCCTTCTGGTACTTTTGGTCACTCTTTTGCTCCTCCGCAGCCGGGGCCCTCGGCAACAGGGGGTGCCACTCCGCTGTCACAGGCCCCGAGAGGGGGGCCTCCACCCTCGTCCGGCGGACAGTCTGGTCGCGCCGCTGGAGGGGGGCGGGGACCCGCCTGCTAGGGTGCCCCCACCTCTGCTCCTCCGCTCGTCCCTCTGACTCCTCCCTACCCCTACTGGGCGCTGTAGTGCATTCACTGCCCGTCTGTCGTCCCGCCTTGGTCGTCTCGCCTTTCAGCCGCCGCTGCGCCGTTCGTCGCTCGTGCTGCGCCCTCCTCTGCTAGGGCGGATCGTCGACCTGCGGCCGAGGTACACGCGCCGACGGTGGCGGCCCCGCTCGCTAGGGCCTCCTCCACCTACTCTTCGGTTCCGGTCGCGCGGCACCTCTGCCGTGATGAGAGGCCGCGGCCGGAGCACCTCCCTCCCCTTCGTGAGTCGTCGCCGCCCAGGGACTTCTTCGACGACCTGATGCTGCTTGAGGCGGCGCTCTTGGTCGCATCTCGTGCTGCGCCTTCATGTGCCGTGGCCGCTGCTTCGGCCACGGCCGCCGCCGGCCACGACCTGGACGCTGTCGGCCGCGGTCTGGCCGCTGCCGGCCACGTCATGGCCGCTGCCAGCCAGGGCCCGGCCGCTGCTGGCCGGCGGCCGGTCGCTGCTGGCCGCCGCCTGGCCGCTGGCAGCCGCGGCTTGGCCGCGGCTGGCCACGATCTGGCAGCTGCTGGCGGCCTGGCCGCGGCTGGCCACGGCCGGCCTGCTGCTGGCCCCGGCATGGACGCCACTCACGGCCTGGCCACGGCTGGCCACGGCACGGTTGCGGCTGGCCACAACCCGGCCGGGGCTGGCACCGGCCTTGTGTCAGCCTCCGCATGCGGTGTGGAGGGCTCCTCCTTGGTCAATCGCTCTCCTGCCGCCGCACGTGTGGTGCCAGTGGCGGATGTCTGCCGCAGGTTGCTCTCCCCTCTGTCGGCCCCCGACTGCTGTTGCCGGGTGGACTAGCCGAGGACCCTCAGTCCGGCTACTCCCCGGTGGTCGCCCCTCCGCTCTGGTCGCCTTCTACGGCCCCCTTTGGGTCGTGTTCTACTCCTCGGCACCCGCCTGACGTCTCTCCGATGGCCGCGGAGTTGCCTCCTTCCTCCCCGGCACTCGGGTCGCACTCCCCACCACCCGCTGCGGCTGAGGGACCCACTTAGGGTGACCTCGAGTCGCTGGTGGCGGACTTCTGCGCCTCCCTGCAGCGACCGCCTCCGCCTCCGGTTCTGGGGGCCCCGCGCCGTCGTCGAGCGAAGGTTTGCCCTCCGCTCACCACGCTTCGCCGCAGCAGTCGTCTCGCCGTGGTTTCGAAGGCCCGGGGCCCGAACCCGGTCACCACAGGGCAGAACCTGCTGATGCGGAAGCTGGGGGTCGTTGGGCCGCACGAGGTGCCAGACGCTGACGCGTTCCAGTGTTACACTAGGCTCTTCGTTGTGGGCCTGTCGGAGGAGCACTGCAGAGCTATCCGACAGCTCTTCGGTGCCCAGGTCGAGGGGTCGTTCCAGTGCTCCATGCTGGAAGACGACGAGTTCCAGGCGGCAGTTCGAGAGCTCTTCCCCGAGGAGCAGCTGGTCGTCGACGCGCGGGCCTGAGTCTGCGTTAGTCGCGTGGTCGTTTATTTTCATGTTTTAATGGATGTAAACCTAGCTGTTTGGAATGTCTGCGTTAGTCTGCGTTAACCAGCATGCTAGACGCTCAGCGGTCCGCGAGTTGGTAGCTTCTGAGCGTGCCTCTCTTCTCTGTCTGCAAGAGACTAAGCCCACGGTTGTACCCCGCTCCTTCATGCTTGATATGTTTGGCCTCGACTTTGACTATGTTGCGTTGCCGGCAGTGGGCACCCGCGGTGGTATCTTGGTCGCTTGGCGCAAAGACACCTAGATCGTCTCCTCCCCCTCCCTTGGCCTTCACCACGTCACAGTGAAGGTTGCGTTGCTCTCCGCACCCTCTCAGTCTTGGTGGCTCTCGTCCGTTTACAACCCGTAATTAGATGCGGATAAAGTCTCCTTCTTAGCAGAGCTTCATGCCCTTCGTCCAACGCTCTCTGGACCCTGGGTTCTCTGCGGAGACTTTAACCTCATCTACCAGGCGGCCGACAAGAATAATGGCCGCCTTTCACGCAGAATGATGGGTCGCTTCCGCCGCTTCCTTAACGACCTCGAACTTCTTGAGCTGCACCTCCAGGGCTGTCTCTTCACCTGGAGTAACGAAAGGTCGCATCCTACGCTTGAGCGTGTCTTTGTCTCCCAGGACTGGGAGCTCCTTTTCCCCTCCTCGGCTCTGCATGTTGTCTCTTCCAGGTGCTCTAATCATGCACCCCTTCTCCTCTTTCTCGATTGTGGGGTGCACCCCAAGAAACGCTTCACCTTCCAGGCCTTCTGGCCCAATGTCGAAGGTTTCTTGGACACCGTTAAGGCAGTCTGGTCGGGGCCGCGCCCTGATGCGGACCTGCTACGTATGATCGACCACCTGCTTCGCGAGACAGCGAAAGCGCTGGTAAAATGGAGCTCCAAGGCAATCAGTAGCATTCGCCTGCAGATCCAGATTGCCAAGGAGGTCATCTTCCGTCTAGAGGTCACATAGGATTCACGGTCGCTCTCTCCTGAGGAGCTTTCTTTACGGCGATTCCTCAAACTCTGCTACCTAGGTCTGACTTTGCTGCAGCGAACAATCGCTCGGCAAAAGTCTAGCCTCAGGTGGCTCCGTGAGGGGGATGCTAACACTAAACTTTTCCACCTCCATGGCAACCACCACAGGAGAAAAAATTTCACCCCCTCCCTTCTGGTCGATGGTCGCCCTGTTTTTCGGGAAGAGGACAAGGCTACGGCAGCCTCTGACTACTTTGATTGAATTCTGGGTACCAACCACGAACGTTCCTGCGTCCTCGACTTTAAGGAGTTGGACCTCCCGCGGCTGGACCTGGAGGACCTTGCCCTTCCCTTCTCTGAGGCCGAGATCTGGGAGGTGATCAAAGACCTCCCATTGGACAAGGTCCCCGGCCCGGATGGTTTCACAGGTCGCTTCTACTGATCTTGCTGGTCGATCATCAGGGGTGATGTGCTACGGGCTTTCAACGCTATTTCTGACATGGACTTCCATAGCTTTCACCACCTGAATGGTGCTCTCCTCACACTCTTACCCAAAAAAACCTGACCCGGTCACTCTCTCTGATTTCCGCCCCATCAGTCTAATTCATAGCTTTGGGAAACTTTTTTCCGAAGCAGCAGCTAACCGCTTCGCCCCGCAGCTCTCCTCTCTAATCTCGCCCAACCAAAGTGCTTTCATCAAAGGTCGCCTCATCCATGATAACTTCCGCTACGTTCTTGGCACGGCGAGAACACTCTCTTGTTGAAAGCTTCCTAGGATCATGTTCAAGATTGATCTAGCCAAAGCCTTCGACTCGGTCGGCTGGGTCTTTCTTCTCGAGCTCCTTTCGGCAGTCGGCTACCCACGCAGGTGGACCGATTGGATCTCGGTTATTCTGTCTACTGCTAGCACCAGGGTTCTGCTTAATGGTACCCCTGGGCAGCGGATCTGCCACGGTCAAGGCCTGCGCCAGGGAGACCCCCTCTCCCCCATGCTTTTCGTGCTGGTCATGGAATGCTTCCATGCCCTCTTCCGCAAGGCAGAATCCCGTGGTCTCCTTCTGGATCTAGGAAGGAGCATCCTCTTTCGCGCCTCTCTCTACGTAGACGATGTGGTCGCTTTCATCTCTCCGGTCGAGCTCGATCTGCGGGTCATCAGGTCGGTGTTGTCGCTCTTCGAGAACGCGACTGGCTTGGCGGCAAACTACACCAAGAGTCAGGTCTACCCCATAAACTGCTCCGAGGATCACTTGTCTTTGGTCTGCTCTATCCTCTCCTGCACCATTGCCGACTTCCCTTGCACCTACCTTGGGGTACCCCGTTCTATCAAAATGCTACCCAAGGCGGCTTTGCAGCCACTGGTTGATAAGGTCGCTAGGCGCCTGCCTCCTTGGCAGGGCAGACTGTTGAGCTGCAGTAGTCGCCTCGTCCTCGCCAAATCCACCCTCTCTTCCATTCCGGTTCATATTTCGATGGCGATCTCCATCTCCCCTTGGGCACTACGCGCGGTCGAAACTCTCATCCGTGGCTTCCTCTGGTCCGGCACAGAGGTGGCCTTGGGCGGTCGCTGTCTGGTCGCTTGGGTAAATGTCACCTGCCCCACACGCTGCGGAGGACTCGGCCTGCCCAACCTCCATGTCTTTGGTACGGCGTTGCGCCTCCGTTGGCTCTGGCTGGCGAGGACTGACCCGGACAGGACGTGGGCGGCGTTCCGTTTCCCTGTGGACCAGGCCACTCAGGCGTTCTTCAATGCCTCCATCTCTGTGGAGGTTGGGGACGGTACTCGTGCACTCTTCTGGGAGGACAGCTGGATCTCCGGGTGCTCCGTCAAGTCCTTGGCACCCAACCTCTGGGCCGCGGTCTCACCGAGGGTGCGTCGGTCCCGCACTGTCGTTGAGGCCCTGCAGGTGGGGGCGGCCGGGATTCATTGGGTCGCAGATGTCACCCACACCCGGACCGTGCAGGTGGTCTTGTAGTACCTTGTCATCTGGGACCTGTTGCAGGAGGTCAGGCTCACGGTGGAGCCTGACCGGTTCATCTGGAAGTGGTCGCCTAGCGGAGTTTACTCCTCGGCTTCGGCCTACTCCGCCCTCTTTCTTGGTCGCGTGGAGATCCTTGGAGCGCGCCAGATCTGGAAGGTTCACATGCTAGGGAAGTGCAAGTTCTTCGCCTGGCTGGTCTTGCACGGCCGTTGCTGGACCTCTGACCGACTCTACCGTCACGGGCTAAAGAATTCGGACACCTGCGCGCTCTGCGCTGAGGAATCTGAAACGTTGGACCACCTGATTGTGGACTGTGTCTTCTCTAGAGAGGCCTGGTTCTTGGCACCCAGGCATATTCTCCTTCAGAACCTGGCTCCGGATCGCCCGGTAAGGTTCGCAGAGTGGTGGTGCTTCATCAGGAAACAGGTCGCTAAGGCGCGGAGGAAAGGCTTCGACTCCTTCATCTGGCTGGTCGCTTGGTCGCTTTGGAGGGAGCGGAACAGGCGCGTTCATGACAAAGAGGCTCTCATGCCGGTGGCGCTCGTTCCGGCGATCCTAGATGAGGCTAGGTCTTTGGTGCGCGTGGGCTTTCTTCCGCTCGCTAGGCTATTAGGTGTTCGCCCGGTCAGGGCTGTGTAAACCTTTTCCTTTCTTTTCGTTGGGCCTGTGCCTTGTTGTAACCTACACAGGCAAACCTTTTTTCTCCTCTCTTAATGTAAAACGTGCTTTGCACGTCTTAAAAAAAATTACTTAAGAATAGACATTAATAGCTGACAAAGGTTTCGAAGGTTCAGCACATAGCATTAGTTGTTCGTCCATTTTCATCTTTCAGCCACGGTGATATAAAAACTGTATAGCAACATTTCCATCCATTTATTCTGATTTTTGTAAGCCATGTGCTATTAGCCTGAAAAACCTGTCTTTTTTTTTGCACGGGGAAGCTGTGCCCATTGTCGGGCAATGAACAGCAGCGCGTCTCTGTCAGTTGAGCATCACATACTTTAATTTGTACTGTATGTTCATGTCATGTCACACTGAAATTTCCTGTCTATAAAATCCTCCATTTGATCACTAATAAAAGGAACTGAGAGAATTAGGCCTGCGCCTCCTGATTGGTAGTAGATTGGTAGTAGAGGACATCATCGTATCATGTTATTTGATTTTTTCTCTACTACTAAAAAGAATGAAGTGTCCACAAAACGTCGTTCAGCTTGCCTCCGCTCCGCTCCTCCACGCCTCCGCGCGTGCCTCCGCTCCGCCTCTGAAACCCCCCATCCGCACGCCTCCCTCCGGTCCCACCCTCCGGTACCACGCCCGCCTCGTACCGCCTCCGCCTCGCGCTGCCTCCGCCATTACCTGCGCACGCCGCCTCCACCTCCCGCTGCCTCTGCCATCCCACCGTGGAATCCCGGCACCGCCATCAGGTCTCCGCATCCCTGCTTTAGCCCCACCAGGCCACCACCCACGCGGTCCAGTTGGCT